>OX438867.1:10950196-13784363 GCA_949315895.1 Anania crocealis | reverse complement strand
TGTGTACCCAACACCTGGTCGTGATCAATTAAACAATTTCCTAGCAATAAATATACTAACCCAATATATTACTAGAATTCGGTGAAGGACTTAAGAAGATTTTACTGGGCTGGCAGATTCGTGTGTTGGGAGCGCAGCACTCCCAAATAGGTTCCGAATTCGAAGCTTAGGAAATGTTAAGCTCCAAACATTAAGGATCTAACATAAAATCCGTCAGCCTCAAGTTTGTTTTCAGCTTGGTGAGCGTGTGCTGGTTCGCGAAGAGCAGATTAAGATGACTAGGGGCTTTGAACTCGCCCGGGTAGTTAATAGGATCAACATTGTAACGTATGGAATCTTAAGTTGTGTACTTTGTGAACTCCCTCTACATCTATTACGTGAGCTAAACTAAAATATTAAGACAGGGCATAATTTACGACCGAACTTAGATGCCTTTTTAGTGTTAGTTTAATAGTTGAAGACAACTTTATAATGGTCTTATAATTTCGTTACATGGAAGTTTGATGAGATTCAGTTATATTTTATGATAACTTTTTATTATTGTTGCTTATATTTAAGATCACAGCATAACATGAAAAAAAGTTAAAAAGGCCGACTTGCGCCATTTGTATGGGAACCAATGTCGCCGCTTGCGCCCCACATAAACGAGTTCAAAGAACGCCAATCAAGCGAATTCTTTTGACGTTGAAGAAACCAATCACAGCGCTCACTTACAATCATTTGCTCATATACCTCTGTGGCGCGCCTGCCCCGCCTACATTGCCTTTCTAACCTTTTTCCATGTTCTGAGTTTAAGATCTTGTAAGTTTAATTCGACATATCCTTTTATTAAAACCTCGATTTGGAATTTACTGAAACCGATACTAAAGGAATCATATAATGTATGATTCATATTCCCTTGTTGTGACATTCTATGGCGGAGTGGACTTTGAAAGGCTGAGAATGTAATGTTTAGTGGGTATGTTCAATCTTCAAGGGCGGGTTTAACACGTGTCAATGAATATTTGTTTATTGTATTGAAGCTTACAAATTTTCTGCGTTTCTTGTGCTCTATTATTTTTAAAATTTTATTATGAATAGAACTGAATGAAGAACAATCTTAAAATTTGGAATTGTGCCGCCAAACTTAACCGACGCACTGCGTAACACACTACGTACAACGGCATAAAGCCAGTCATGGTATACATTTCCATTATAAGATTAACTTTCACCGTACAAGCAGTCCCTGTGGTGTGACTTGAAGGGAGTACGTACATCCATCACTGACAATAGAAATTCCGTAGGAGGTCATTACAAAATCATTGTGTGAACCGATGTGAATGACTCGAGATCATGACTCAGGCCTGATACCTTTGTGCCCCGCCCACCACTTGTCACTTGCTGGCACGTTGTGCTTTAAGAGGCGAGATTTTTTTGTTAATGTGTAACGTAAGTTACCACAAAAGACATGTGATCTGATAACATTGTTATTTATCGCCACTTTTTTAGGTTGGGTTGAAACGATTAAAACAATGCCAGTGCTCTGCGCAGTATCAGGTGTAAAAGCAAACAATGTTTATTGCTCTTGAGAACCTTTTGCGAGTTAGATTTGCCTTTTGCGAGTTAGATTTGTTTTGTTTTACAATGCAATATAATAAAACGACTTCATCGCCTTAATGTTACTGGCATAGGTAATACTTATTGTGAAGATTCGGTTCGCGTAGTGCTTCGGTGTTCCGCCTACTATCAAAGGTCCCGGGTTTTATTCCCGGTTGGGTTAGTTTAAGAAACGATCTTTTCTCAATTGGCTTGGGTCCAAAAGGGGTTGGGAGGCTTTTGCCGTGCTTCGCAAGGCATGTTAAGCCGTTCTATCGCAAGATTGAGTCTTAAAAACAAGTCACATTAAATACCTGTAATATGCGGCATGGAAAACTCTGACACCAGATTATCATCGAAGGATAAGAAATAGAATACTTATTGTGTGTATTAAATAAGTATTTTCGTGAGAACGTGTTTCAAATCAACCTATAAACATCTACTGAAGCTGAGTCTTGAGTTCAATTTGAAGTAGCAGCTTTCAGTACATACTTTACGTAGACCGTATAGCTGGACTTGTTGTCTTTTTTCTCACGTGTACTGAACGAAACTGCGGTATAAAATGTTTGTTGACAGGTAAATATTCTGTCTGTAACTTAGACGTAATGAAGTGGCTTGGTAACCTCGCCGGATCGATAGCACTCAATGAAATTGGCTAAGTTTTGAGCTGTCTGTTCTCTGTAAACAGTATGAATAAATAATAACGAACAGCGAGTCTGAAAACGACCATTTACATTCAATTTATTTGCATTGCTAAACAAACAATGTACTACCAGTTTGCCTCTGAATGTATGAGTTGGCTCTTAAGATTTAGGTAAAATGAAATAACCTATTTGATGTATTAAAAATAGTACCTATTATCTAACGTATTAGTAACGTGATGTTGACATAAGATAACTTATAATGTTTGCAACTCTTTTATGCAATGGATAGATGGGTCTTGCATGGATTCATGTATTTGTTCCAGCAAGCAAGGCAGAATTTATTTCAACAATTGGAGAGATGACCAAGAGATGGCGCTACAGGTAAGTTAGAACGCGGTGGCTCAGCAGACATGGAAAAAAATTACTCTTTCACTCATGTATCCTGAGTAATCCTCACATAATCACTCGTCTGACCACACTCTGTATGAGCAGTTCTGTTAGCATCACCAACAATGGGTTCACTCTTCGTACCATTACCATTGACTACTCCACGATCTCTAGCGTTGAGTCCAACACCGTGTACCCGATAAAGGGGCACAAAATTTATTAATAGCATGTCAATACCGAGATAATCCTACCTAATAAATCCTTTAAAAAGGACTTGTTGCCTCATTGTTGTCGTTTAAAGGTTTGTTTGTACATTACTCAATTTGTTACCGCCTGTGTGCGATATGATAGTTTTTAATGAAAAAGTGTTTAGATTCAAAGCACCTTTGCAGTGTAGCTTCTAGATTCATCCTAGTAATCCTAAATTAATTGAGGCTAAACACATTTTTGTACAAAGTAATTAGATAGAATAAGGTTCAGTGAACTTCGATGCTATCGATAAACGGGATTAACAATATACGAGTACTTCAACACGTTACAGCGTATTCATCTCGAGCCACGTACGCGGGTACCGTTAGCCCGGCAAGTCACGCGTGACCGACAGCAAAACACGAGTGTCATGCTAAAAAAAAATGCGACCGTAATAATGACACACTGAACGATAAACACGAAACCGCATGTGAAACACCTTCGCCTGTCAAAATACTCTTTCAATGATACAAAAGTGCTAGTGCTTACCGCCCACAATAATTATAAAAAAATATGAGTTTCAGAGCAGAACCATTGAATCATTCCTCTTTATGTAATAGTGTCTTTGTATTCAATGTATTTCTAGGTCATCTTGACTACAAATCTACGTTGCGATTTTAAAAATAGTATTAAAATAACTTTATTAGGGATTCTTACACATTGCTTATGTTAAGAAAATTATATGTCTACATTTAACACACACGTTTTTAAGAAATCGATATCTTATAATAGTTTGTAAAATAGCTAATTACAGATTTATGTTTTAATTATATTAATTTGTCTCTGATGATTTTAACGGATTATGGGGCTATACAATTGTCGATTTTTGGAAATGCATTTTTTAAGTCTATACCTGTGTGTACACAAATGCTGATGCTGATATAGAAATTATCATAGCATGAAACATTCCATACTATAAGAGTTAGTTATTTTGAGATTTCTACTACCTTGTTTTTTATGAGTTTCCGATATTTCGGCACTGTTGCAAGCGCCATGATTTAAACGGAAGAACTTACGATAGTGACGGCTATATTAGACAACTAGCTGTTGCCCGCGACTTCGTACGCGTCAATTTCTGTTATTATGATCGCGATTATTTTTGCAACATTTTTCACTGATGCTTCGCTCCTATTGCTCGCAGAGTGATGTTATATAGCCTAAAGCCTTCCTCAATAAATGGACTATCCAACACAAAAATAATTTTTCAAATCGGACCAGTACTTCCTGAGATTAGCGCGTTCAAACAAACAAACAAACAAACAAACAAACAAACAAACTCTTCAGCTTTATAATATTAATAGTATAGATGACATACTATTTTTATTCTGGATATAAATTTAAATGTAACATATCTTAATGTATTGTAATGCAATGTAAAAAAAAAATACGAGACTGTGGCTAAAAATTGTCATTACTATGTCTTCATCTTATGAGGCTGAGTAGGTATTTTGTACTGAATGTATTTATTACCTACAGATATTTCCGTGCCATCTTTAGAAGGAAAACATTTTAAAAACTGTAAATAAATGTAAGATCCACAGTCTTGTATACTATGCAAATAAAAATATTTAAATTTCGTATGAATGAATAATGTTTCCACAAGTGACCATGAAAGTTTAAATCAGTACATCACATACTATGATGTTATGTCGATGTCGTGTAAAAAAGAGATACTTTCATTTTTTTAATTCAGACTACAGACATACCTAGACATACCTCACTGGGCCACACAGAGCCATCTAGTCCCAAATTAAGCTACTATTAAGTACCCTATCGTATGGGGTACTAGACAACCGATAAACTTACTTATATACTTTTTTTTCTTGTAAATACATACTTATAATACATAGAAAACACCCAGACCAGTACAAACAGACATGTTCATGCACACAAATATTTGTACTGTGCGGGGATCGAACCCGCGACCCATGGCTCAGAAGCAGCGTTTACTACCGCTGATCCAAATAGTCGTCAACTACAAAATGGTAGTGTCATTAAATTGAGCTTAAAAACCTATTATCTACCGACATAATAATTAAATTAGAATTATAATTAAATTCTATCTTCCTAATACAAGTATAAGCCAGGAAATTAACAACATCTCGATGTAAGTTAATTACCTGCAGGCTTACTCTTGACAAGTTCGAGTTACGATCAAAATCGAATCGACGTCGAGAATCAGTGATTTGGTACTCTAAAAAGTGAACCTAAACTTTTGTGTCGATGGTGTTTTTTGTTATCAACCGAAAATGTTTCACGGATCGCCATTTTAGATCGATCTCGGCTTGATTTTGATTTCGATTCGATTGAGTTTGTTCAGATTTTGTCTAGGTCGAATCGAGATCGAACTTAAATCAAATTCAAGAGTAAGGGCCCTGATTATGTGGAATTTTAATTAAATTTAGTATATCAGTAATTCAATATTCGAATAAATTAAACAGAGAAACACAACAAAGGAGCCGAAACAAAAGTTCGTGACTTAATAATGTCAGATTTGATTTCATCGTGACATTTAATTTCTTTGTAAGCTAACGAAGTTTGTCCTTGAAAGCAAAATACCAAACACCTGATTGATGACAATGCGGAGGCAACACTTCTATGAGTAACAAGTCTCCTTTAAAATTATAGGTTCAAACCATAGATAATAACATAAAACTATTTGTAACATAATCATCAGTGACAGGAAAATGTACTAAACAGATGAGCGCACACTAAGTTACCACTAGAACATTTGGGTGCTCTTTCTACTTTATAGCATTTTTTTACAAGGACATTTTGAAGCCATCGTTTCTCGAGCTTTAGATAAAATTCTTAAAACAATCTAGATGTACTGTTAGCTAAAATTATCTGGATGATTGGTTTGCCATCTTTTACAATTCCAGATTTTAAGATTGACACCAGTTTACAAGCTTTCGTAAACTGACGTCAATCTTTTTAAAATATCAGGGGTTTCCGAATTCCATTCTAGGACTGGTTAAATAGGGAAATTTTCTAAGTTGTTTTGTAAGTGTTTATAGTGTAATTGTTGAGTTCGATTTCATTTATCAATCTATTTATAGCCCCTTATTTTGGGATCAGTACAATGTATGTGATGATGCCGACAAACATTTCTTTTTATTAAGTATCTTTTTAAATTTAATATGACAAATATTAAAGCAAGGCCTGCTCTTCTATATTCAGTTGAATTATCTCAGTTATTCTCATCTATGTCACATATGTAAGCCGGTACGAGACGAGAATTAGCATAATTAACTAACATGACTTATGTAATGGTCCTATGCAGTTTCCTCTTATGATAAACATCGCACTAATGAGGCGGTCACATACACTCGTATGTCTTCTTATATGACAATTTACAACGATTACGTGTCTTCAACACCGGAGAGTTTATAGAAAGAAGTTGATTTCTATCTAACCTAAGTTAAAACTTTCTCGTTGCATAATAACTTAAAGGTAAAATGGGAATTGACACGATCATACCTTTTAATACAAGTACCTAATTGAAGTTTGATCCTGATCAATGGCTGATTGATACAGCAATGTGTTTATTGCGTAAAATAAAAACATTTGTTTTTTTAAACCAACTTCCCTAATACTGAGCACACTGAAAGTGTCCTTTAGATTTGTGCTAACTAGTAACAGAAATGTCTAGTCAAGATGACCACTACCAAAGCAGAGACATTCTGAAACTTAAGTCAGGGTAAGAATTGCCAATCAAAAGAAAATTAAAAAAAATACATGATCTTTAAAATCCATAGAGGTAACTACGAGTACTTACTTACTAATATTATAAATGGGAAAGTGTGTGTATCTGTTTGTTTCTCCGTCTTTCACGGCAAAAGGAGCGACGAATTGACGTGATTTATTTTTTAAGTGAAGATAGTTGAAGGGATGGAAAGTGTCATAGGCTAAAGTTTCTCTCTTTCTAACCCCCCACTTCCCTAAAATGGGGGGTAGAAGTTTGTATACAGCATTCCGCAATTTTCAAGGTAGAAAGTAAAAAATTGGTATGCGGACAAAAAAATCGACTGCTTTTTTTTTTGGGACCCCCAACCCCTTAAATGAGGGGGTGAAATTTTATTGTTACCCCGAATTTAACGTGAGCGTACCCGCGGGAAAAAGCTAGTTCTAAAATAACTTCAAAATGTAACAACGAATAGAAACTTAATCCAAGATTTGGAAACAGCGGATCGAATAGATCAAGTAAACCGGAAAATCGGCCTTAAAATCGGCCGGGCCATAGAACACCTTAATAGTTGTGGAAATAAAATCTAGAGCAAGGGAATGGTGGGGCAACTATTGCCGTCGCGGCGTGACGAAACGTCGACGTGGTTACAGTTAGCTGGCTATTGTTCGAGACCAGCCAGCGAGACATCTCATAATGGTGGATCGTTAACCCCACACAGAGGTCACTGGGAATTAAATGCTATTCGAAAATCGTGACCCATTTTTTTAGATAATGTGCAGTGCAATTAAATATGGGTACATTTACGAGGATAAATTTGTTGTTACTTTATCACCGACGTTTAAGTAATCTACCAATATATAAAAAAATGAACATGTATTTATTACTGATGGGCCGAATGTGGTTTGAACCGAATACAAACTTCGGCCGAACATTCGGTAAAAATGAAAAATTTGGCCGACGTTCGGCCGAACTTCGGTTCAGTATTTTTTATTAAGTACCTACCTACCTATGTAAAGAATTTTAAGGCTGGTTATTAAGAATATCAATTTCACTGTGTTTTACTAGGTAAGAAAGAATCTTAAGACTTGTTGAGAAAAGCAGTTTAATTTTGTTATTTAATTAAGAAAGAAATATATCTAAGGCTGATTATAAGTTAATTTTGTGATTGTTGGAGTTTTTAAAACATTTGATAACTAATTTTCCTTTTTTAGTCCAATAAATGACTACGCGTACCTATATCAGACTACTTTTATTTCACTGTTATTATTACAAATACGTTTTCTTAATTTAAATGTAAGAAATCTGTTGTTTTGCACCGAATGTTTGGCATATGAACCGAAATTCGGCCGAATGACGAAGTTCGGTTTAAGCTGCCGAAGTTCGGTTAAACCGAATGTGAAACGAATTTCGGCCCATCCCTAGTATTTATAGATGGTTGAAAGATCTTTATGCCCATTTCAACAACATAAGATGTAATAACACTTCAGCCTGTATGTAACGAATGATTGGAAATTGATCGTTGTGATTTGTTGTTACAAATTAAATAAGTACCTATGATTATTAGTAAACAAATTATACGATTTTCGTTTACCTGAGACGCGCTACTGAGGAAGCTGGTATTTAAATGATAAAACACACACTAGGTACCTATACATTTTAGCAAATAATGCTCACTCAACTATAAACATACCGTGTGATAAGAGTGTATTGTTTTACGCTGCCATGATCACTGGATTACTGATCTTCCGTGATCTTGTAAGATTGCGACAGAACCGAGACATCGGAAACTCATAAAACAAGGTAGGTACGTATAAACCCGACACATTTAATTATAAAAGATGATATATATTATAATATGATGTACGTATTTAATTTAAATCTTTATCAACTTGAAATAACATTGTAGTAACACTAACTGTAGCTAATGTAGCGAACATTTGAACGAGAAAGTCTTTATCTAGACCGGACCGTTAGAAGAGCTTTACGCTACTTTTGATTTGACTGAATGAATGAATCGAAAAGCTGCTCACGCAGATTTCACATTTAAATACCTATACTCGCACAGTAGGTAAAAAACCTACTTGCACGCAGACCTTATACTTATGCGATTGGAAAGCGCTGTGAGCTCTTTTTAATTTTCATGAATTTGTTTTGTGACTAATGTTTATCCCCAATCACTTATTTTAAATGGACACACAAAAACACAATCATTGAATTAAGAGGTTTCTTAGATTAGCTGGGATTCTGCTAACTGGTTGTTCCTATTAATTTCTAGTAAGTACAGTCATGGAATTAACTGTTTTTAGCTTTCACATTGATGTGTCATCGTTTGTGATCTGTCTCTTATTATTATAACCCTGCAAAGATCAAATATCGTTAAATCTGCTAAACAATAAACTTCCTTAACCATATGAGGTATGTACGAACAAAAGCATTTTTTCTTTTTATATTCTTCCTTATACAATACTGCAACACGTAAATAAGGCATTTCTGAGAAGATTAGTGAGATAGGTATACTGTAGATAAAAATTTTGACGTTAACTGTACGACTCAAGCTCGACTCTTAAACTTCACCACTCAACTAGTTCCCGCTTCAGTGAGATCTCTTTTTTTGCGGTTGGACAAAAATCTTCAAAACTCATTCAGTCCTAAATTCCTAAATTCCCATTGAACATAAGCCAGCCTTAGATGGGCGTCGGGTTTGTTGGGTCAACTTTTATTGTGTTCAAAGAAAAACTCGGTCTAAACGCAGTGGATTTGGAAATTTATGTCCGTATAATCTGGTGTTACGTTTTTGCCAGTTTCGCCAACACTCGCAAAGTGATTCCGCTGGGTTACCCAACAATGGACGGACGCGTTTCGGAGCTCTCAAGTTTGCAATTTCGTGTAACCTTTCTCATGTCGGCTTAAAAGCGTGACCTCATTCGATAATCCCTTATCCGTGACGCAAATTTGCGTGATGAGTTCAGCTAAAGTGCAGACTGAAATTAGTCAGTTCGTTCCCTATTCCGTGTTTAAAAGCATAAGACAGATTCGTTGGTGCAATTTTGCATCGGCCGGAACATAATCACTACGTCAACTCTATTTCCTAAGAATTTAGAGTCACATTCGTTTGGCGTTGCAATGTCAATAAATGGAATCGTGTTTTGATTCAAGTCGTTCTTGGATGCGTTATGAACACCGTGTGGGCGTGAAGTATGTTCATTGGAGCATTCACACGGAAGAAAACTTGTCGGTGTCGCTTTCGGCTGATTTGTTTATCTTACAGTTGAAAAAAAACTAAGGTTCTTCGATTACAGCTGCACACGTGATACTGGCCGAACCACAGAACATAAAAAACGTTTTTTGTGTTCTGTGGGCCGAACAGTGTACCCACTGCGGAAAACGCAAGTTCGTCAATCGTCGCCATAAAAAAGAAAAAGAAGAATTGTTTACTTGGCACACAGACACACCGACATAAAATTTGTTGCACCCTATTTTTCTAGTAACGTATAGGTCTTTTTTTACCACGCTTTTATTAGCTTGGGTTGTATCTATGTATGTATGTATGTATGTATGTATGTAATGGAATCTTTGAGCTTAATTTTCACCGATTTCCAGAAGTTTGAATAATTTGAAACTTTGCACACGTATCAAGGGCCGATGACAATGCAATAATTTTATAACAGTTTTCCCAGTTTTCCTCTGTAAGAGGGGGTAAAAGAGATAGAGCTAGCGCGCGATCTGTATCAATTATGTTTCCTGCATAGGTTTGGACTTACAGTCGGTAAAGAAGGAATCAAATCTTATAAACTAAACTAAAAAGTAAAAAATAAATTATAGTTTAAAAAACTAAACAACCACGCTTTTAAAACAGATTGAACTAAAAAATTAAAAATAAAACTGTAGTAATCAATTGAAAAATTCATATTATTGTACAAAAAGCGTAAAATATTTACAACAATCTAAATCAAGCCCCCCGATTTAGATTGTTGTAAATATTTTATCAATAATTTACTATATCTGTGGATATCATAACAAGCACCCCACGCTTTTTGTACAATAATATGAATTTTTCAATTGATTACTACAGTTTTATTTATAATTTTTTAGTTCAATTTGTTTTAAAAGCGTGGTTTTTTAGTTTTTTAAACTATAATTTTTTTTTTATTTTACAAATGTGGAGCGCTCCCTTAGCTAAATATAGTATCATTTATGTAATGATATTAAACTACGTAGGTAGCATACTTTTATATTCAACCGCCATCAATTTTGAGTCAAGAAATTACTGACAATTAAACACTAACTCAAAGTGACGACCTCCATGGTGGAGTGGCGTACCGACCGGTTTTCAAGGTGTCGCCTGCTCTGAGGTTTCGGTTTGATTCCCGGACGGGTCAATGTAGAAAAAATGAGTATTTCTACATTTTCTCGGGTCTGGGTGTTTGTGGTACCTTCGTTGTTTCTGGTTTTCAAAATACGAGTGCTTTAAATAGTTATTCAAATTGGGATCAGAACAATGTAGGTATGTGATGTTATCCACATTTATTTACCTATTTAACATTTTACCCTACATGAGTTTTTCTATTTACAGGAGAACTTTCAATTTAAAGGAAAGCATGAAGCAATAACAGTTGCATACTATTTGAAAGAGATCCTACATTACCTTATAAGCAGAGATCGGATAATCAGGTGCATATTTATCTAAAATTAGTTTTCATCTAGGGCATTATGGGAGCCGCTTCTTAAAATATGTATGTCAAACTCGAAATCCTGGGATGGTTTCTATACAAAAGTGCATTCCATAACAGCCATCACTTCAACTATAGGCAAATATGCATCCAAGTCTCCGATCTCTACTTTTTGGAATAGATTGTTTTTATAATTGTCTATCAGAAATTCGACAAGATTGTAGGTACTAATATATGTAATATTACTACAAATAATTTCATTTAACATCTATGCTAATTACACCAAATAGCAATGGCATACATACCTAATTGAAATCCGATTGCTCAAGGGAAGCTTATTAAATATGCTTAGTTACTAAGGTACAAAGTAATCTGTAATTATTGCTATTTTGGTTTATAGTTTCAAAGATTAATTAATTAATGGAAGTTTAAACTTTACATGATCTAGCCATACATATATTAACTAACAGTTTCGCTTCAGTAATGACTTTCAGAAAACTTTTTTAATAAAGTTTTCTATTTTAATTTTATTAGAGACAGCCTATTTTGAAACTTTGAAACTTGGTTTCAGTAGCCTTCACAATAACTGTGATTAATTTTGTCTAATTTGTGTTGTTTTGTGATACTTTTTAAAGTAATTTTTTCTATTAAAATTAATACAGATTGGGATCTAGTACCTAGCCAACTGGCCTCCGGCTATTATATTTCCAATTTGCAGTACCTGGTAATTGGAAAAATTAATACTTAAATTGGTACAGGTATGTTAAGTGTAATAAGGCTTGAAGTAGGGTGTAGCTTTTTAAACCCATTTTTTTTTACAATTTCTTGACCGATTTTTGTGTATAATGCCAATGATTAACTAACGGGCTGTACTAAATCTAAGCATCTTGAAGAAAAGTGAGAACCTACCGCAGAAAAGGAGTGGTTTCAGATACAAACAAAAAATGACCTAGGCTATTGGGTATTCCTATTGTGTTATCCTACCTTATCTCCTGGAATATTTTTTGCCGACATGGTGTCACCTTCCTATTCTATGGTCCGACGTCGTCTTGGGGACGATTTATCCAAAGAAAGGCTCTCGCTGTTGCCTTAACTGGCCAACATACGACACAAAACACTTCACTTCATCAATCACTTCGCCATCATCACTGATCGAACGACGCATCAAAAACACAAACACAACGACCGACCCATCTTTCGGAGTCGTAATCAGCACGATTTCCCATTGAGATTCATCGACACAGATAATTTTTCACAACACCATACACAAACACAGCGACTGACAGTAGCTAACTTGATTCAGCTCAGCTTTGACGTAAAATGGCGAGGGATGGATGGTGTTCGTTCCTCCCTCCGCGCCGCTCACCCCGCGCATGCTATCTTCTCGCTGGTAGTTGTAGAGGGCACTAGTGAACGAACAATAATAAACAGGCTGATTGAAAACAATCATACCGAATCACCTAGATGGCGCTATGTAACTTATTACAGGTCATCTATGTAAATAGGGCTAATAGGGTACTATTTATAGTAACAAGTGAACAAACAACATTAAATACTAGCTCTTTAAATAGGCTCCCTTTCTTATAACATTTTTTTATTTAAATCAATAAATTCTGAATACATTTAAATGTATTATCTTGGCGTTTTTCTGAGTAGCGACTACAACGTCATCTGTGAACGTTTTAGTTTATTTTACAAATACATGATGGCATGTAGTCATGTACCGTCATATTTACTTCTTATTATTTATTTAATTATAAAATAACAGTAACCTTTTATGCTTAGAGCATTTCTTTTATGTCTTTATTTATTATAAACTCAGTTTTTTTTTTCTTTAGTATTTTTAACGGCCTCGGATACTTGTCCATACAGCCAATTCTTTAGTAATATTGTCTTTATTTTTCATTAAAACGTTGATGTTAGACGTTTTAATGCTTCGATGGAGTTTTTGGAGACAGTCGAAAGATTGAAGGAATGTAGAGAAGTCCCCAAGAAAGAGGTGAACTGTTCGCGTTCCCGCGCAAAATTCACGGTCCACTTTTCTTGGTTGCGACCCATACACCATGTTATTTCACCGAACTGTATATTGTTCACTCGCACGACACTTTGTTTCGCATAATAACACCACTTTTACGATCCAAAAATCACTATAAACAATAAAAATTCGATAAAATAAACGGACTCCAAACGTATCTTAGGAACTCCCGCCAATTACTCCCATAGAGTAATTTAGGAATTTAGGATATTCAAAATACAGTAATGTCATAATGATGTTTTAACTTCCGGCTAGTAAAGTGATTTAAATATTTTAAATTTTCGACTTTATTTGAGTGAAAACGAAATTGATAGTTTGGTTGGAATTTCGTTCGACATTATTTAGGGAAATGTGTGAAATTTATATTAGATGAATGAAAAATTATATTTAATTTTCGAACCTAATATTAATTTTGTGTTATAAGTGAGGTAAAAGTATTTATATACATTTTTGACAAAAGGGAATCTTCTTCTTGTTTTAGATTATGGCGAAGCAAGTGTTTTGACATAAGTCTTACACGATTCCGCCAATGTCACGAATGGGGCTAATACTTGAGGAATCTTTGAATCACGGAATGAGTCTGATTAATTGATTTCCTGTATTTTTTCTATCGTGCGGGATCTAAGTGCGGGCGAGATAAAATTCACATATTTCTTTTCTATTTATTAACTTTTTTTCCCAAAAGTACTTAAGTAGTTATGCTTGTTTGCCGAAGTAACAGCTACGTTTTTTCTTTTTACAGACTTCAAGACTATAATCGAAAAAATAACTTTGTTAAAAGCGTAGATATGTTATGTATCCTCCTTTTTTTCTGAACAAAACTAAACGGCACAACAGAGCGAACATAGCTACTCGATATGATTATAGTTATTTGTAATTAATAAACTTAGAGATTCAAGATTTAAAACTTTGTTTCGGGGCCGATCTTATGAAGTCGCCTATGACCAAAACCTATGACAGCTGTACCTCTGGACCTTAGTCAACAGTGGCGCCAACTGGTGAGCAAAGAAACGATAGTTCCCATTTCGCACGTCCTTATTCTTCAAAATTTTCTCATAGTGTGCCGAACTGCCAATTGTCCACTAGGCGCACGCAGACAGATGTCATAGTAAATCGTTGCTAAAAGGCGTAAGACATGTAATACGCATGAGCTTTTCTATGTTTTTTCATTTAGGACATACTCATGAAATACACGTTTCCTGGTTACGAAACATGGTCGTTAAAAATATTAGCATCAGCATCAGCAACAGTTGATTATTCGCATTGTTTTCAATACTATTCCCAAAATTCGATGCTAATAGGCTAAAATGCTGCCAAATGCCAGTATAATAAATACTAAAAAGTACATATAAAGTAAATAGTGTTTTTTAGTTAAAAAAATATTGATTGTATTAATTATAAATACAATTCCTTGAATAAAGATTTCGACTGCTTGATGTCGTACTCTAACCTTTTTTTATAACTTAATCAAGGAATTGTATTTTCAAGTTACTGTTTGTATCATAAATAAACGTTGTATTTTCTTCAATGAAATGCTATTATAATTTATAAATGCATGAATCAAATTCCGTTTATAATACAATGTGATAGTTACAAATACTCAGTTATACTGAGGGTACTATTAGAGCCTATAGGTGAGTGAGCAGGGCTGCCAGATCGTATAATCGGGTGTTATATTGTATCCATAAACCTTATTATAATTGAATACAAAATTTGAGAAAGGCCTGAAAATAGGACGTGATTTCGTCAATGTTGCATTGGCCACTATTGCAAGATTTTTTAATGTGACCAGTACTATAAAATAGTAAAAAGAGTATTGAATAAAACAAAACAGTATTAAAGTACGGGTCAATATGATACTTTTATTCAATTTTAAAGAAAAATCGATTCTTAAGATGGTTATGTATAATGCAGTCTAATTTTGTATAATTTAAGGGACTGAAACTGTATAACCGCGGTTTATAGGCTGGCATCCCTGTGAGTGAGCTAAAAGCGATTAAGGAATACCTAAACAACTATAAAGACGCGTGCAGCAGTAGATAGAGTGCACTCATATTTGGTAGGAGAAAAAAATTGATTTCATCTAAAACTTATCGATTATAATGATATTAGATATTTATTTTTTATCTCTCGATTATGTAGATTGAACTGTCAAAACAACCCTTCGTATCCGGTTTAAGTGCTTTAATATTCTGTGGGTCTGTGAGTGAGTGTGAAGAAGGTAGGTAAGTTGCGTCCGTCCCGTCATTCATACTTCGTCGGTCGCTTGCTCGCTAGACGCTGTGCATGTGTCTATTTCATCAACTCTCCGCAAAATGGCTGACGGAGGCGTGGATATAGATCTCTACGCCGACGATATTGAATCTGATTTCAATAGACAGGTATGAATATTGAAATATATAAGGCATCATTTTCTATTATCATGTCACACAGTTTTGAAGAGAGGCACATTCTATTGTACTTCTTGATAATAATAGTCGTCCGGCATTTTCAGGATGAATTCGGAGGTGAAAACGTAGATCTCTACGATGACGTGATTGCAGCACCCACAGTTAAGCCCGACGACGGTGATGGACCACCGAACTCTGCCCCCCAGCACTCTCACCCACCAGAGGAGACCAACGGCAACGCACCATACCACAACAACGCTCCTAGTCACGGACATCATGGCCGCCGCTGCCAACTCTACGTCGGCAACCTGACCTGGGTTTGTATATAATTTTGTCTCATTTAGATCATAATGTAAATATAGGAATGAGCTATTTATTGTTCCAATGCCTGTTTTTGCCTATGATAGGACAAAACAAATGTTTCTTACTCTGTTGTATGACAACACTGGTTTTGAAATTGTATTGGTCTATCTTTAGACCTTTCACAGGATAATCGTTAGTAACTGAATATTTTTTATTTGTTCTGTCTTTAGTTGTTATTATGAAACATGTGGTTTTTGTATCGGATGCTGTTTGTAACTTAAATTTTAACTATGTCATGCTTTTTCATGCATGAGCTTCAGATTAGTATGTGCCTTAGCTTGTACAAACTTCAAGCCATTCTCAACTACCATTCATCACATCAAGTATCTTTATTAAGCTTGAGATTGTACATGCTCAGTCTGGTCATATAAAATGTTTAAGTGATACTAGTAAACACTGTCAATATTATAAAGTGAATTAATTGCAAGATTTAATGTGTTATACAAAATATAATATAATAGTTTAAAGTATGTTGTTCAGCCTATGCATAATTTGATAACACCTTACTGCATTTTCTGTTTTAATTATATCTGTAAGCACATCGACTTGAGTTTCGACTTAAATGTATAAAGCAAGTTATTCTAACATAGTAAACTGATGGCATCTCTTCCTATCTAATAATTATGAATTTTTTGTTTAAATAATTGATGTACTTATATGAAAATTATTTGTTAAATAATTTAATACAATCAGATCAGGCAAAACCAGTGTTAGTGCAAAACAACAGCTATTTCAGTAATAGTGATCCAAACTAATCAGTAATAGTAAACTAATAGTAACTTCTTATATAATAAGTATTATATTGATTCTCGACACAGTTTGGTCACTTTACCGAACAGTAAGGTGCTACTGTGTAAATCGAAAACAAAAAAGGCTTCAGTACCAGAAATATTTTGTACATATTGGCATATTACAATAAAAAGGAAACATTTGTTTTATTTTAATATGTTATAATCATATTTAATGCAAAACAGCAAACTTGTCTTTTATCTAGGTGAAACAGTTTCTAAATTTACTGTCCCAATGAAATTATTATAGATACAATACTAAAAAATTAATGTTTGATAAGGTTAACTTTATAATTTATGGTTAAGTACCAATACTGCATCTTGACTAGCAACATTTTGTAGAAAGAAGTTAAATTTTCAAGACCTTTAATTTCTAGCTACTGAGTGCTGCTAAGAAGATAGAGATTTTGGTACTATGTAGCAAATATTTTTAAAAATTGGTAAATGCTACTAATTATTATTAATAACCAAAAAGTTTTCAAACATTATGAAAAGCTGCTATATCAATAAAGCAAAAAAAGGTCTCCTGGATCTATGAGAGATTCTATTATTCAAATTAAATTGATAATTTTGTCTTCTTTTTGCTTTATTATGAAAGTTGAATTGCACAGATTTGCAGCGTATTATTAATATCTGTGCAATTTATTGCTTGTTTCATATTTATTATCAAATCTAAGGAGTATTTTTCAGTAAGGTAAACTTGGATTTGATTTTTGAAAAATTGTAGAGTAACAACTCTTAATTTTAATATCATGTTGTGTTTTAAATATTTTATTTTTTAATTACCCTTATTTTAAATACAGTAAAGAGATATTTACAGCTATACCAATTTTATGATAGTTTATGATTGTCACTAGTTATAATAAATGCACTACTAAATAGACATGTTAAATGTTGTTCAAATTTAGTTCCTTGTCAAATAAAGATTTATCTACTAATAAAGCTCTCACGTTAAGATATTAGTAAAAATATATATACTATATGTACAGATGTAGGTAGTTTAGTAATGAATAACTGAATTATTCTGAATTTGCAAACTAAACTGGTCACACACCTGAACTGCTACTTGCAATAGTTTTTGCTTATATTACTAGCTTCATTATATTTAGAGCATGTATGTATACATATGGATATTATTTAGCAGTATTTATGTTTCAGACATGAAGTGATAAACAATGACTTCTAAATCTTGATAACTGTAAATATCTCTTTTTTGATCGGAAATCCTGTGTCCTGTATGTTTGACTAAGTCATGTTGATGATAGGTAATTATGAGAGATTGGAATGGATGGTTGAATGTATGATTGTATCACAAATTATGTATTTATTTATGGTTTGACCGTCATATGCATACATGTTAACACTTATCCGTTTTGCTTAACCATTCAGTACACATTGTATTGGCACTGGATCTTGAATTTGAAACTTCAATGTGATTTTTGTATGTTTCACATGATATATTTTGTCACAGAATATAGGGAGGTCACACCTTACTTTAATTATTCTATATTTTATTATAGTGTTATGATCATGGCTTTGTGGATAATAGAATGATATTATCACATAATATGTAGGTTAAATTTTTAGATTAGAGGTCATCATAAAAGACATATATTTGTTGACGATTCTGACTTCATTTATGAGTAGAAAACAACATGGCTGGATATTGCTTTTTATAAAAATTAAAAAAAAAAACTAGAATATTGGGTCGTTTATAAATAGCACAAAATTTAAAGAGCAGCTGGTTACCCAAAATTGTAGTTTGACATTCTATTTTTAACCATTGTTTTTTCTTATCAGGATTTCAAGGAGGTAAGATGTTGATTGCTTGTTTTGTAGCTCTTTTTGCCCTTTATGTTTGACTATTGTTCGATATATTTTTTACCGAAACAAATATGGGTTTTGTGATGTGTGTACACTATGGTATTTCAGTGTTGTGATGATATTTAGTAGGTCAATCAATATGCAGTCATATATTATGATATGATCTACTCTGACAACTGTATAATATGATGAAATCTCGGAAGTTTTTTTCTTTGTTCTTGGCGACTGTTGTATGTTTATGATCTCTGCTTTCATAGCAAGAAATGTATAGTCTGGTCTAATGTATCGTCCACCATATTTAAACTCTGGGTATTATCTACTTATTAGTTATTAATATTTCTAAAACCGGCTAGCATAAAAACGATAATTACATTAAACAAATGTTGTTTTGACTTAGCATGTCTTATATTCGCGCCAGAAATTGCATTTTAATAATATTTTTGTTACATATTTTCGTCGGTTTAATTAGCCTATAACGTATAATAATTGTTATTTAAAATTTCAAAATTACATAATTGATAATCCCTTGTAACACAGTCAAATGGAAATAGCGTACTATTTTAATATCTCAATGTTAGCTCAATATTTTTGTACCTAATTTAAACAACGCATTGTATTGAATATATATATACCTATATACTTATACCAAAAATAGAAGTAGTTATCATATTGGAATAAATTATTACATGTAATCTACTACCAATACCAACACGGTCCATTTCACAAGTCTTGTGTAATTAAACGTCTGAATGCTGCGGTTTCGCACTAAGGGATTATGTCTGAACTTATTACGATAAGCTTTAAAGCAAAAGAGGTAATTATTCCGAAGCCATTATTTAGTAAAGTACTTGATACATGTAATTTATTATCACTGGGTTCGTATCGCTGTCTATGGGATTCATGTTACTTATTTATAGACATAAATCATAATATTAAAAGTGTACGATAATATTTAAGATTATAGGTTCCTGTAATATTTTTCCTTCTATTGAAGGATTATTCCTGCTTATTGTCCATTTTAGCAGTTTTGCAAACTGCCTTGTTTATTCTGCTAATTTGTAGCATACGAAAATAATCTTGAAAAAATCTGTGATAGTAATATCTGTGATAAATACTGATAAAAATGAAAATAAAAGGATGGGTAAAAATAAACTGTTTCCTTTTTTCCCAACGTATCCTGTTGCGGACTCGAGAGTAATTTCAATCTTTGCAGAACGCGAATTTCGAATACTTTTTACGGAACTAGTATTCGGTCAAAACGTAGGCGCAGTTGATCATTCAGATTTGACGCAGGGTCTACTACATATCGCGTACCAATAAAAATTCGAAAATGCGACATTAGGTTCTTATGACAGATAGGTTGCCTGCTGGTCAGGAGATTTTCGAGACGCGGTCTTTAAGTGAGGTATGTCTTTGGATATGCTCTTATGACTAACAAAGGTGAAGCCGCCAAGTATGTATTCTATAATTTCACTTTATTTGCGCCGTGTTTTTCTTGTAGTTGAGTTGTCGGTCACCTTTTTTCAGTGGGCCACGGATCAAGACATAGCTAACGCCGTAGCTGACGTCGGCGTGACGGATTTCCAAGACGTCAAGTTCTTCGAGAATAGGGCCAATGGCCAGTCCAAAGGGTTCTGCGTCATATCGCTGGGCTCTGAGCCATCCATTAGGATGGTCATGGACCGCTTACCGAAGAAGGAAATCCATGGACAACACCCCGTTGTCACCTTGCCTACTAAGCAGGTAATTAAATCCTGATGACAGACACAGTGTTACTACAATAAAAGTAAAGAAGATTTATGCCGTGTAGGAAACTGGCCCCTGGTCCGCGGCCCAGATAACACGCAGTACAAACAGTAGTGGAAAAGTCAGTACAAAATGCGTGGGCCAGAATACCTCAGGTAAAAAATAATTTATTACTTACGTGAAATAAAAAAAAGGGCAAAATAAAATGTGATAATGAATTATTTTTTCCTATTTTACTGTCCTAAAGTTGTATGTTTCTCTTATAAATTGTTCCTAAATTTGCAAAAACGAAAATAAAAAACAATCAAATAACTAAATCCAGCTCGACAATAGAAACGAAAAATTATACAATTACAATTAAAATTTAAGAGAGAAAAGGAAAGTGTGTGTGTGTGTGAGAGAGAGAGAGAAAGGATGTGTGTATGCGGGAAAGGGTATGTTAGTGTATGTGTGAGAGAGAGAGAGAGAAAGGATGTATGTATGCGGGAAAGAGGGCATGTGTGTGAGAGATAATGTGTTTTTGTGAGTGAGTATAAGAGAGAGAGATAATGTCTCTATGTGTGTGTGAGAGAGAGAGAGAGGAAGAGAGTGTGTGTGTGTGTGTATAAGATGAATGACAAAATATAAAAAAGGTTGCTAATATTCTAAACACGAGTAGCTATTATTTAGCAATTTCAACTATATAACCTCTTTCTCGCACACACACACCCTTTCTCTCTCTCACTCACAAATTTTCTTTTTATCTCTCTCATACACACATCCATACAAACATGCGCTCAGGATTGATTACTTTTATATAATTTTTTTTTTGTATTATGTGCTGCCTGTATTGTTTTTTTTTAAATTTATGATTTATTGTTTTTTTTGAGAAAAATATACGACTTTAAGACAATAAACTAGAAAAAAAATTTACACATTTTATTACCCATTTTATTTTATTTAATGCAATATAATGTGTATATGCCCATTTACCCATATTACTTTTTACCTGTGGTATTCAGACGCACGCATTCGGACGACATTTCCATTCCACTACTGTTTGTACTGCGTGTTATCTGGGCCGCGGAACAGGGGCCAGTTTCCTCCTAACACTGTGTCATTGAATCAGGCTTTTTAGAAAGTCACTTTTTTTACTGAGTTATTATTTGTAAGACGGAGCTCTGTGCTGTCATATACTATTTGTCGACATTTTATTCCGGAAACATTTCTGTTCTACCCACAATAGCTCGCGGAACTTCATCACAATCAAAATCATTTGAAAGGTTTATATAAAATTCTTTTTATGAACATTACTCAATCTGAAAAAAGAATCCTGACAAATTCGATTTTTTGCTACAATTTATTTTTACAATTTTGGGAATATCAGCGTTTTAGCTAGATTATGATGAAAGAAGATTGTTTACAGCAGCTAAGTACCTATGTATGTGCAGTAACCTGCCAGTCAAATTTTCTTCTTTTCGTTTTTACTTACTTTCAAGTCTAGTGTCAAGTCGTTTATTACAAGACTTTCTATATATTACGACTTCCACCATGCGTTATATATAAGCCGGGGACCAAAATACTTAAGAGGAAACACTACGGGCGAGAGAATTAAACAATTGGGATTTGTAAAAGCTATTGCTGTCGCGCAGTGCCAAACGCCTTCATCGCAGAGTGTGATAAAGACAACTGCTTCTTGAACCGTAAATACCTACTAAAAGCACACCAAATCAACGTTTCGTAGTCCCCCGATTACTTTTCCAAAACTAGACCGATTAAAATACTTTTTTCATTAAAAATTAAAGAAAGGCTTTAGCCGTGTTCGTATGTTTTCCTTTTTTTCTAAAATTTAGCCAAATTTGTTTTCTGGATGTTTGAACACAGCGGAAAATCTGGCGAATTTTTTCGATTTTTGAGGGCTCATATCTTTTTTATTAATTAATTTATAAAAAAACAGAAAACATAGAAACATGCTAATAGTGGCCATAGACTTTTGTAATACAAATTATTGCTCTACTGGCTTTATCCAGGGAGGAAACAGGGGACTACGTTTGTATGGAAAAACGGCCCTTGTGTTTCCTCTTAACGAGCTTTACGAAGTATCAACTGTACTGTAGCCCCATTTTGATAAAGATCGTTTTTCATATTGACCTTTGCGTAGTAGGCACCGCACCACTACATAAACCGGGTTGTTTAATCCCTCGATCGTGAGTTATTCCAGACACAATTGAAATCAATTGTTATCGTGGCACCCGCGTGCCTCCTGGGCGTTGAGGGATTAATGTAATATTTCTTATTTATTCTACCTTCTTAGCAAAACTATCGACATGTGACCTAAAAAATCTCATTTACTGAATAGTGTCGATGCAATTAATGTCAGGGCTTCCCCAACCGGGCGTCGCAGCATTATCCTAGGGGCGTTGGTCATTGTGATTGGCTGGCTAATTCTACACTACGACGAGTGAGAACTATAAAGAAGGATCACAATAATAAAGTTTGGGAAGCCGCGATCAATTACGTAAATCTTACAGATTAAAATTATATCGCGTTAATACTATCACTGCTGAAAAAATGGATGTACAACACTGCTGTTAAAAAAAAACGGTCTTTTTCTTACATTAGAACCAATACCAAATTCTGGAAATAGAACACTACTCTATACACTTGTAGTGACGGTTAATTGTCAAATCGGTGCTTTCGGTATAATTTCGCTATTGCTAGCGCAAAGCACTTGAATTAAAATCGGTAGCTCGGTTAAATGAGCAGTCGTTCGCTTAGCGCTAAGTCATGACTTCGAATACCATCTGAATTAGTATTTTTCTAAGTATAATTGATATTTTTGATATAAGTGATAGCACTAGAGCTAGTTTTACTGACGGCCAATACTCTTGTCAATCTAGGTACCAAAAATTGCAATTAAGTGATAAAGGATTTTTTTACTTCAATAATCTGAAAAATTCGGCTATGAAATTTGTGTGACTGTAGTGAACTATGACGTCACGATTCACCACACTCAAATGATTATTTCTTGACAAACAGTTGAGATGTTATTTTGTCAAAAGACTTCAGCATTTGAATACGGGTGATGTTTCACAGGCATTGAACCAATTTGAGAGTCAGTCGAAGACTAGATCCACTCCCCCTGGAGGCCCCAATAACCCTGGCATGAGAGGACCTCACCCTGGCGGACCACCTGGACCGCATCCTGGAGGTACACATTTATTAACAATCCGTGAAAATTCTTCACTTCTGTTTACACATTAGAGCGATGTTTATTGAACGTGTATTGATGTAACTGTTTTACGACTCGATTCTCCAGCAACGCCATTATGTAGCTCAGAGCTAAACTTGTTTGACTTCCATCCGTTCCGTGTATTTTCTAAAACCTATACTTGATTGAGTAAAATGATTTTGAGCGAAAACTTATCAGTCATCCATCTGCCACTCGATCCTCATGCTTGCACCTGTATCGACGTGAAGGATAATGCTTTCCGTGGTGACACCAAAGTTTAAATGACGCTGAGTTTGTCGATAAAAATATAAGAGACTACTAATGCATTTCCAAAACGATAATAATTCTCCAATCGACCCATAGTGTAAGTTTTTTCAAACGGACGCATGTTGAAAGCTTAAGAATACGGGACATGGACTTTTTCGTCGATACACTGGCATAACCAGCAGTGTAACTATGAGGAGCAGTGATGACGAAGAAGCAAGCAAGAACATCTTTCGCAAGAGTTCAATTGGAACTCAAAGGAGTGAAAAACCCCATTGGCACTTCAATTGAACGTCTGTGGTGTCGTTTTAATTACGTAGATGTTTTTAATAGCTACAATAACGCATGCAAATATAGTCAACAGGTATACAATTTAAATTACACCTGATTCATAACTTAAAAAGAACGTATAATTCAACGTTATCTGAGGTAATTTTACGTTAGGTAGGTCTCTTAAGCTCTTGAACAAGTTGACAGCAATGGTTGCATTTTTCAAATTAGATTTCTTCGGTGGCGGTCCCAATGGCCCAGGGCCCAACGGACCGCGCATGATGATGCCTGGACCCGGGCCGCACCACCAGATGCGTGGGCCGCCGCCAGGTCCACCGCACGGGCCCCCGCACCACATGCAACAACACCAAGGCCCACCTCCGCATCACATGCAGCACCAGGGCCCGCCCCCACATCAGGGCCCACCGCCACATAGGCCCCCAATGCAGGTAAGTTTCAAACCAAGCGCTGAAGACCACATGATAATAAGATTCCTGCAATTTTTTCAACTTGAGTTTGACCACGGGGTAAAAGTGGAAGCTGTCAGCAAGTTATCGTATATACCTATAATTATCGCACTGCAGATTATGGATTTAGAAAATCATTTTGCTAATGATTTCCGCTTGTTAAATAATTTTCTAAATCCATAATTAGTTATGGATTTCCGCAAAGTAACGCCTGAGTCTATTAATTTTATCGCACTGCAGGACAAAGGCCTCCATCATTTAATTCAGTTTACTATAACAAATATGGGTATAGGCGTAATCACCACACTTGCCAAATGAGGGTTGGTGATGATCACAAACCCGAGCCATGTTCGAAAATTCGAAACTTTTGTTCATAGTTAAAACCTTTTTACATAATTTATTCTGAACACTTTGAAGATAAATTTAATGAAAATAAGATTTGTTGATTATTTATCTCAATTATTGATTAAAATATACATATATTACTTTGTAATGTTATCAGAAAGCTCGGGATTGTCTGCTACCGGACATTTGCGCACTACGAGAATGCACCTACGCTTTTTGTCTTTATTTTTAGAGAAATATGGACGATTCCTAAGACAAACATGGTAACAATTGTTTTCGGTGAAAGTTTATACATTGGAACAAAATTTTAAAAGTAAATTTGCAGGATTCTTAACATTTGGTCTTCATATTACAGCATTAAAAAAATTTCATGGCACTTGAAAAAAAAAAACAGGATGTGCCATTTTACCTAACACTATAAATTGTTTTTATGAACTTCGTTCTTAACTGCTATCGATAGAATTGGCCCTGATTTTACTAACTTTTTGGGGTTGTATTATATTGGTTGGCTTTCTTTGAAGAAATAACTATACTGCTTAAACACAATAACACTCACTATTACTTACCACTGTCATCTCCAAGATCGGTTCACTGTGCAAGTTCATCTTTTTAAAGGGTTTTTAATGTGGGTCCTGTAAATAAAGTTATTCAGTGTTACTAAATAAAACTAAACAAGGTTTAAGCCCATAAAGACGGCCAGTGAAATTTGATTGATAACATCTTACTTAAGTAAGTGGTTTTTTTAGCCGTATTATAATTAGACAAGTCTTGAACATTGTTTATTGGCTTAAAGTAACGCTGGTAGTATTTAAGCAGTAAAATTGTCCTATAAAACAGCTCAGCTTATAAAATCGGACCCCATATACAAACGTCCAATAATTTTATTATTATTTATTACAAATACAGGTGACGGTAAAAACCGTGTTCTATTCATGCATTTAATACATAATCGAACAGCTTTACATACGGGATTTAATAGAGAAATCGAATGAAAATATCTTTTATAAGTTGTAAACTTGGAACAACGGATTAACGGCCGGTCCCAATAATCTATCTATCGTCAGTTTTGGCATATCGGAGATAAAAAACAACTTCTGTCTTTGTTTCTCTGGACGGCAAAATCAGAGACAGAAGATGTTTTCTATCTCCGATATGCCAAAACTGAAGATAGATAGATTATTGGGACCGGCCGTAAGTGGCTCGTACATCAGATAGATAGATAAAACATTTTATTGCTTGCATTAAATAGGTAGGTACAATCAACTAAATATATAACCTAAATTTGAACCATCAGACTAAACATTTTTGTTGCAAAACAACATTTATGTCAACAGTATAAGATTAATACTTCCATACCCTCCAGATTGATGTGCTGTCGACTGTTTTATTTTTCTTACAATGATTTAGTTTAAGTGACGTTTAAATAAAAGAATGCAAGCACCAAATACCTGTAATCATGATTAGAACTGAGCCTGTGTTTGCACATCTTGTGAGCCTTTCTATCGATAGTAATGTTGATATTACAATAGTCACCGCACGGGCCGCATCACATGCAGCCGCACCAGGGGCCCCCGCCGTACCACATGCGCCACCAGAGCCCCCCGCCGCACCAGGGGCCGCCGCCACACAGGCCTCCGATGCAGGTAGGTCACACTACAGGGCCGGACTTAGGGTCCGTTTACCATATAATAATGATGATAATACAATAGTCACTGCTTTACGGTAAGACAGACTGTCTTGAAATGTTCTGACGGTAAGACAGACTGTCTTTCGATGAAGTTTCTGGAGTGATGAATGGAGTTGTAACTAGAAAAGACTGATTTTAAGTCAAGAGTTAACCCTAGACATGAATTCGTTTTGGAATTACTACCCTATACGTAGCTTGTTTTTTATCTTGTTTGGTACTGTTGCAAGCGCCATGATCACGGTAGAACTTTAGAGTTAAAGTACTTCCGAAATATCGGAAACTCATAGAAAACTTAAGTGTATGGTGGAAACCCCAAAAAAATCTACTTAGTTTTATTTCAATTTAAATGTCTTCATTGAATCAGAAAATATCCATTTTTGAGTTACTCCATCGTTCATCGAATTGAAACTTCGGCACCGGTTGTGGTGGAGACCCTTAACCTTATTCTGACGAACAGTATATATAACTATAAGTCGCATAAAAAAAAAAGATAGCATTATTTGCATGTTAAGATAGCAATTGGCCCTCTATGGTTTACTTAATTTGACAAATATTTATAATGTAAACACAACGGCAGGTCAACCTACTCAAAAAGTTAAAGGTTATTGAATTGATTTTCAACTTTAAGTCAAGCAGGCAGAGATCAATATCAATTGTGAAAATTGGACGTTTTGTGGTAGGTTTACGTGCTGTTGTCTGTACTAAACACCCTGTACTTCAAATATTGCTACATGTTTTTATCTTCTAATATATCAGATGGAAGAAAAAAAATTGTGTAGTCTATTCCCCACTGAAGTAGGAATGATACTTAATAGTAACATCTCGAATACTGCTTGAAACGATTTGATTTACCTGTTGTTCTAATATAAGGAGTTTTACTGTAATGTTGTATTTTTGTAAAAATGCAAATTAGAAGCCCATGGTCACTCTTAATCTTTGTCCTACAGTTCCAAGGGCCACCCCAAATGCAGCGGCCGCCGGGCCCGCGGCCAGGGCCGGAGTGGGGCCCGCGGGGCCCGCCGCACCACATGCCGCAGGGCGCGCCCCAGTACGGGCCCCCGCAGCACCAGCTGCCACCGCACCAGATGCCTCCGGCCCACGCAGTCAGTGTAAATGCACTTTATATCACAATAATACATGTTGTGATGTCCTGTGTGTAGTTTTTCTTGATTTTGGCTTATTTTTATTCTAATACCCATAATTGCTGTGTTGCTTTGCCCTGCAGTGCTATGATAATAGACTGTTCTTTACTTGGTATTCTAATTGAAGGTGACCAGTCTACTGTGGCAAAATAATGTTTAGTACAATTTTCTTCCAACAATTTTAAATTAATTATAATATTGTCATGTAGAATCCTGTTTAAGGTAAAATTTCAAATTCAACTCCTTTGGCTCGGATAGCTGAGTGTTTTTCACCTTAAAACTATGAGTAGAGATAATGTCTATATTATGATTACTTTTGCTTTCATTTCTTTTGCTGTACACAATGTTATAATATGATATGATATAATATAATATATATAATATATAATATAATATATATAATATATAATATAATATATATAATATAATATATATAATATAATATACAATGTTATGATATTAATTACCGCTTAAATAATTTAAGGTGGGTATAGCAACATGTTGCATGCATATATTTTTTAATGATTGTGCAGTCGTGGAGTTTTTGTGTGGCAGATTCAAGTTTCATTAACTTTCTATTTTCATCATATGACCGTCCTTCATAATAGAAATTTTGTATACCTGCTAAACTATTCAATTTCACGACTGCACTTTTTAGTCTTCCGCCATGTTAGTGTATTGCAATGTTTCTAATTCTTGGTCTAATAAGTATTTACTATCACATGTTACTAGGTAGTGTTTTTCAACTTTAAATATTAAAAGTTGAAAAATTTATTTTCGACGTCCTCCTAACATTATATATGTTTACTAACATTATATATGTTTACTAACATAAGCTGGTACTGGAGCATTGTTAATAAGCTTAAAACCAAAGGCATTATTCCTGAACCGCAGTTTCGTTTACAGCCGCCGGGCCAAGGCATGCCGCCGCCGCACCACCAGATGCCGCCGCATCAGCAGGGACCGCCCCGCGGGCCTGCGCCTTTGCCTCAACATCCAGGTAATGTCACACATCTATAGTACAAAACCCAGGCAGCATCCATATTTAAAACCCAGGAATCACCCACATTCAAGGTGTTGTTCACCCACAATTTGGTCTGCTCGGATAATCAAAGCACATCACATTAATGTTACTTAATAAACATGTTGTTTCCTTATAAAGTACCAGCTTTTTCCCGGGACTTCGTCCGCTTGATACAGAAAGAATTTTTAAGCACTTTCCAAATTTTTAATATGAGTTAAGTATCGTTTTATGAGCCCATTTACGGAATAAAAAAAGTAGGTTAAGTTTTCAACCGGAAATATTTTTTTGCAAAATGATTTTCACTTTTTACGGTCCTACTAAGCCTGTAAACGTTTAAAGGGAAAACCAACAACTTATGAATAGTATCGTAATGAATAAATGAGATGCGCATCGCGTAAAAAAAGTGTTGCAAGGAGGCCGTACCTAAAATTTTATATTTTTGGCGTTTTCTAGGTGCTTTATCTCGACATTTTTGTACTGGGCTATAACAAAATAAAAAATACGTCCTTTGGTTTTTGTCTCGTACACTGCTGTATTGAAATTTGGAAGGTAATTAAAATTTTATCCTATGTCTAGATATATACATATTTTGGGTAACCTGTGTCCTTTCCCAAGGTCTCTGATCCAAAGATCATAAAATAGTGGTAATCGTTAAATTGTTTGCGTTCAAAGTTTTGAATAACAAACATCAAGACATCTATTGGAAATATTAATTATAAAGGTTACATCTGCATAAAGATGCAATGAATATTTTTTCGCATTTTGAACAAGTTAATGTTTCATCAGTCCTTTTCACCTTACAAGATTTCTGTGACAGTTCAATTTCGACAGTTGTAGTGATGTCCTATAGTGAAATCTTATCGATTTTTTCTGAGAATCGAATTTATTTTATAAGGAAATCAAATCGGTTTCCTGACATAAAGTAACAAAACTTTAAATATTAATCAGATATGTATTTTACATAAAAACTTTATTGTTCATAAAGGATTTACATGGTGAATCCTACAAGGTAAAATAGAACAAAATTAAAAATACTAAATTTTTAATCAGTTAAAATCCTAAAAAAATTGACAAAAACAGAAACAAAAAATCAACAATAACAAAAGTAACAATAAATAAATACAATGCAAAGCGAATACAACGAAAACAGGACTCACATACAAGGCTGACGCACTAGTACTGACGCGATTGTCAAGCGATCACGAAATGGCTGCCGATTACGAGTGTCCCAGCTCTATTTACACACCGTTCCGTTACACGAATTGCATGGTTTAAAAATAATTAATTAAACCAAGCGATACTGTTTCTGTTTTATATGATTAATACCTTGAATTCTTAAATTTTTTGTAATAACAGGGCAATAAAATTAAAATATTATTTATTAAAAATAAAATTAATTTACAAACATATAATGCGTAATTCGGGAAATGGTGAAGTGTCACAGAACTCATGTTAGTTGAAAATAACTATAGTTGTGGATGCAATTAAATATACATGCAACGTTACCTTGAATAAATCCACCAAAACACGAAATGTATGGGTAGCTATTGAGCTAACCATGTCCATTGGGTTAGAGCAGACGCCAAGTAACCGGAAGGTTTCTTGTCCTACCCAGGCAGTCGGAAGATTATATTCAAGGCATTGGGTTTTAAATATTAGTTCTGTTGATCGTAGGTCCTGGCGCGCCGGCTCCGCACGTTAACCCGGCGTTCTTCAACCAGCAGCCGCCAGTGCAACCGGCACCGGGCGTGCAACCGCCGCCGCAAGCTGGACCGCCAGGTAATACATTTGTAATATTTAAGATATTAAACTTTCTTGCTGAATTTTTTACACTTAAATCTTAACACTTACGGGGCTTACTGCAACTGAATTCATTTACGAATTTAAACTTCCGTGGTCTCTATCACTAGACTTAATTGATACGGGGTTTATACCATGTACCTTAGTTCTTATCTTAAACTCATAAAAACTAAGATACAATGTAGAAATCCCGTAACAATCAACTCAACTGAATTAATTATTTAAAGTATAGTAATAAAATAAAAAAAGTTGCACGAATCATTGTCGCGGGCAGACTGGATGCGCTCGGCTTCGCCTGGCGGGTTGGAAAGTAATGATTTCTTCTACCCTCACCTCTTTAACAATTTCGTCACTCGTACTGTCGGCTCCTCGTCCGTGTTTTTCACTAACGGCATAGCACGCTATTTACACTTTGTTATCACTGGTTTCTACAACGATGACAGATGAATTCCATCTTATCGGTTGAAATTCTTATGTTTCTTAATTTCAATAGCTTAACGTAAAGATCGTGTGTAGTAATTACGATCGATAGTAATTATTGATCTTAATAATTAAAGTGTTAACATTTATAATTAGTTATACACTTACATGTTGAGGAATGTTAAATCCACTAATCAAGGCAATTGTTGTTTATAACTTTTTAATAAATATAAATGTGGACATTTTCACATACAGTGTTTTTTGTGGAAATCAGAAATAACAAAGGTAATACAAACACCCAGACCAGAGAAAAGGAGATGTCCTATAATAGGCCCAGACATAGTACACCATTTACAAAAATCAAGAAAAATTTATTGATTGTGGGAAAAATACATATAAACTTATATAACATATAATTTAGTGGTTCAAAAATAAACAAGATCGAATAATTTATCAAACTTCATAGGCATTCCAAGATGGCGTCAATCTAAAAAAACTTTAAGTGTCAGTAGCTGTCAGATACCCCTTGTCACTTTGGCATAATCATTCACTTCAAGTTTTTGTTCTGCTTGTCGCGTTTTAAATGTAGTTCATTATAACGACCTCATTTTCGATTTCTGGATTTGGTATTGATTGACACATTACTTTCATAATGTTTGTTGTTACTACAGCAAGCGATGGCACTCGACTCCTAGATGCGCGATTATGAAACCAAAACTGACAGATGTCATCAAAATGTCATCTTCCGCCATGATGGTTTTGTTTTGTATTGCTATTTTCTTACTTAACTCTTTATTTGAACCACTTAACGGAGCCATTTTAAAAGAATTGGATAATAACAAAATCTTGTAGGTGTATTGGTCTATGTTTTGGTGGGGTGTACAGGTTCTGGGCCTGGCCTCCATACAATTTGGGACATCTCCTTTAGAATAATACTTTTCTTCTACACTGACCCGTCGGTGAATTTAATCAGGCACCTTACCGGTGTTTGTATGATACGACGTAGACTCAAACTTACTAAGGGCGTGTGTACAAGATCCGGTTTTTTGGCGGACATATTATAGAGGTCATAAACCGGGCTTGCGTCTGGTTATCATATGGCTACGATAGACTGTGAAGATGTGTTCATGAAGCGTGCTCGTCAACACGCGTAACTGGCACCGACCCGACGCCGGTTCGGGAAGAAACCGGCACACGCCCTAATTAAATATGTATTTATTTAATGAGGGTTTTCACAAAAATTTACGCCAATAGTTGGCGCCACTTTGGCTAGGGGTCCCATCCCAAGAATCCGCGCTGTCAAAAGCGTCAAAAGTTCATAGTTTTTGAGTGTTTGATATTAAAACCTACTCAATATTAAAAATGGATAATTCACAAGAAAAGGCGAGTTAAACTTGAGCTCAAAAAGAAGAGGTGCAAAAGTACAAGGCACCAAGGAAAAACTTATTAAGGGGTATCATTTACAGACTTTCCGCTGTTTATTTTTGCAAAATTAGAACTTGATTATGTTTTGATGTTTCTGACTAAATGAATATCATATAAATTTTGCCTCAATTTTAAAAATACAAAAAATCTGAGACGTATATATAGGCGCTATGACAGGTTTCTGGACCTGACGTCTCAGTGCTGCCGCCTAGTGCACTCATTTATTTCAGAAAACCCTCATTGGATTAACATCCTTTTTGTGCCATGTTCAATTCAGTCCACTAGCTTACGATCCGAACATTACAACAATGAAGTTGACAGAGAGTCACTTGGAAGAATTTTCAGGGCCGGGCGCGCCGTACGGGCACGCGCCGCACGCGCCGCCGCCCGCGCAGGGCCCGCCGCCCGGCGCCCGCCAGCCCTACGGCAGGCCGCCGCAGGTAAGACTAATAAAAAACATGTTTAAAATACTTTAGTTTTGATAGTATAGCAAATTAAAATGCAATTATAATACTATCGGTATTTAAAGTTGAAAAAAAAAATACATCTAAAAAAATTTTTTATTTCAGTTTCAAGCTTTTTTAAGCTTAAGCTTTAGTTGTTTCATCATAACTGATTTGGGTGTTATGAGTGCAAACTCCGAACATTGATGAAACTACCCTAAAAACGTACTTGAAAAATTGAGGCAATGACGTTATGTCTCATAGGCCATAGCAGTTGCGATTCCCGCCTGAAACAGAATTTTTCAAGATTAAATACTGATATTGAATAAAATACGTTTATTTCAGGCAAATGCCAAACAAGCCCATTATATAGTATTAGGGGTTAAAATATGAAATTGCCGTTTTATTGTAATAGGTTTGAATTGACATAGAATCTTTATGGTTTGAGGTTTTCGAATGAAACTTTTTTTCACATGGTTTCTGTGATGTTCTTCTTTTAAAAAATGTGAAACATTTGAATATCGACTTTCAATTGTTTTTGTTATTTAACTTAGACAAGAAAGATGGATACTGCGAAAATTCGAGTGATTTTTGAATACGAGTTCCGACGCGGAAGTAACGCGGCAGAAACAGCCCGCAATATCAATGTTGCGTTTGGAGAGGGATCTGCTAATGAACGCACCGTGCGATTTTGGTTTAAACGCTTTCGTGATGGAAACTTCGACTTGAAGAACGAGCCACGAGAAAGACCGCCCACACAGGTGATTAACGATGAATTAAGAGAGATGGTGGAAGCCGATCCTAGTCAAACTACCCAGGAATTAGCGGCATGGTTTAACGTAACCTTACCCACAATATTGACTCATTTGCGTCAAATCAATAAAATAAAAAAACACGAAAAATGGGTGCCTCATGATTTGACTGATGTGCAGAAAGAAACGCGTGTTGAAACTTGTGTTGCCTTGTTGAATCGGTACAGAAATGAAAGAATATTAAATCGAATTGTGACATGTGATGAAAAGTGGATTCTTTATGATAACCGTAAAAGAAAAATGCAATGGCTGACCCCAGGTCAAACGCCACAACAGTGTCCTAAAGCAAAACTTACCAATAAAAAGGTAATAGTAACTGTTTGGTGGTCTCAGCATGGTGTTATTCACTATAGTTTTCTCCGATCTGGTCAATCAATAACGGCAGATGTCTATTGTGCCGAACTCCGAATAATGTTGGCAAAACTAGCAGTAAAACAGCCCCGACTCATGAATCGATCTTCACAATTATTGCTCCATGACAACGCGAGACCTCATACAGCACGAGAAACCGTTTTGACCCTTTAGGAACTGCAATTAGAAACCATTCGACATCCTCCGTATTCGCCAGACCTTGCTCCAACGGGCTACCATTTTTTTCGTGATTTGGGCAATTATCTACGTGACAAGAAGATTTCTTCCCAGGAGGCAGTACAAAATGCTTTCACACAGTTTGTGCAGTCTAGATCCTCAGAGTTCTATCACAAAGGCATAAATGACCTTCCTATTAGATGGCAGCAATGTATAGATAATAATGGTAACTATTTTGATTAAATAAATTTGTTAAAAATTAAAAAATAATCAATTTTGATTTTCAGTACAAATCGGCAATTTCATACTTTAACCCCTATTTTTAGTATCTTACAAATAATCACGATAATGGTGTTAGTAAAAAGCAATAGAATACTAATAACAAAACAATTGGCCATTTGACACCATGCATAAATAATTCGGAAATACAATTCCTTTTGAAATAAAGCCTCAAATTTGGATAATTTTAAAAGGAGTACTGCCTTGTTATGAAAACCTTTAATTTCACCTGAAACAGTACGTATATTTATTAAAATATGTATATCCAAACCACTTCAATAGTTCTGCAAATTTACATAGGTTAAGATGATAATCTGCAGAACTATTGAGCTGCCTTAGACATCATTTTACAGCAACTTTATTTTAACTCAAAGAACTTCTCATAAATTATGTTTCAAAGCTCCTCCCTAGACATTTAAGGCGAAAAGATAATAATAATAGGTATACATTGTTACCGTAAAATTGTGAGATTTGTCAGTTTACAAAACAGCGCGTGAGATTATAAACTAACGTTTGGTTAGGTTAGGTAAGATTGTAATCCACCGATTAATTATGAACTGTCGAAGCTTACAATTTTACGGTGACATATAAAGACAACGGCAGGTAACCTACCCAAAAAGTTAAAGGTCATTGAATTGATTTTCAGCTTTAAGTCCAACAGGTAGAGATCAATATGAATTGAGAAAATTTGTCGTTTTGTGGTAGGTTGACGTGCTGTTGTCTGTACATTGAAAAGAAATCCCCGCATCTATAGTCCTTAAAATATAGCTTGATTAGAATGACACCTGTCAAACTGAGGATGACTCGACTAATCAAATGAAAAAACACTTTTGGCGAATGAAATAAAACGAAAAAATATATACTCTGATAAATTTGAACATTTTTCGTAAACAATTAATAATTGCAATTTGATGTTCTTAGCATCAACCAATTCTTATTAAATCATTTGTAACATTTACAATACTTCGATTTTGAAATGTCGTTAGTCTGTCGATTTAGATTTTTCCATTTTACGTCCTCACTAGCGATTCTGAAAAATGACGTTACCTTGTAAAGACGTCTTTCAAAAGTAAGGTGTAATTTTTTTGACTAGATTATTTTTATGTTTTTGACTTTTATTATCTATTTTATATGATTAATTTGAATAATATGTACAGCAATGTATAAAAAATATTCTTAACATGCTAGTTACTACCAATATTTTTTCTTGTGCAAATGTGTTTCCCTTGTGTGACGCTGGTACCAATTTACGTCGTCTCTTTCAGTGAGAACTGTCATTCTAATCAAGCTATATTTTAAAGACAATAATAATACGTTTCCCCGCAGAGCTACCCTCCCGTAGCTGAAACGGCCCGCGCGCCTCACCACGCGACGCCGCACACGCCGCACGCGCCGCACCCCGCCATCAGCGAGGCGGAGTTCGAGGAGGTCATGGGCCGCAACCGCACCGTGTCCTCCAGCGCCATAGCGCGCGCCGTGTCCGACGCCGCCGCCGGCGAGTACGCGTCCGCCATCGAGACGCTCGTCACCGCCATCTCGCTCATCAAGCAGAGCAAGGTGCGTGTGCAGTCTGCGGATACTCCACTGGGCTCTAGGTTACATTGATGTAGGCCATGTGCCCAACCGCACCGTGTCCTCCAGCGCCATAGCGCGCGCCGTGTCCGACGCCGCCGCCGGCGAGTACGCGTCCGCCATCGAGACGCTCGTCACCGCCATCTCGCTCATCAAGCAGAGCAAGGTGCGTGTGCAGTCTGCGGATACTCCACTGGGCTCTAGGTTACATTGATGTAGGCCATGTGCCCAACCGCACCGTGTCCTCCAGCGCCATAGCGCGCGCCGTGTCCGACGCCGCCGCCGGCGAGTACGCGTCCGCCATCGAGACGCTCGTCACCGCCATCTCGCTCATCAAGCAGAGCAAGGTGCGTGTGCAGTCTGCGGATACTCCACTGGGCTCTAGGTTACATTGATGTAGGCCATGTGCCCAACCGCACCGTGTCCTCCAGCGCCATAGCGCGCGCCGTGTCCGACGCCGCCGCCGGCGAGTACGCGTCCGCCATCGAGACGCTCGTCACCGCCATCTCGCTCATCAAGCAGAGCAAGGTGCGTGTGCAGTCTGCGGATACTCCACTGGGCTCTAGGTTACATTGATGTAGGCCATGTGCCCAACCGCACCGTGTCCTCCAGCGCCATAGCGCGCGCCGTGTCCGACGCCGCCGCCGGCGAGTACGCGTCCGCCATCGAGACGCTCGTCACCGCCATCTCGCTCATCAAGCAGAGCAAGGTGCGTGTGCAGTCTGCGGATACTCCACTGGGCTCTAGGTTACATTGGTGTGGGCCATGTGCCCAACCGCACCGTGTCCTCCAGCGACTTCGCGCGAATCAAGCAGAGCAAGATAAGTGTTGAGTCCGCAGATGTATGCTTTCAGTCTTCAATGAACTCTAGGTTTTACTGCGGAGCGTGCGGTATGGTATCTGACTACCGGCGACCATAAAAACGCTCGTCACCGCTGTCAAGCACAAGGTTAGGCTGTTACGCTTTAACTTGTGTTGCTTCCAACAGTCTCTACAAGTTTTCTCTACAAAACACCACTAGGCATGAGATAGCTGGGTTCTTAACTTCTCAAACGAGGTTACTCATGCTGCTTTGTGGCAGATTTGGCTGACTTAGTTCGTAAATTTAGAACGGTCTGTTGTATTTTCTGCGAGGGCCTAACCACTTCAGTTTGGCAAATAGCTAGTGATGTATCCCTAGCCTCGCCTAGAACAATGCAGCAACACTACTATTTAATGTCTTCTTTATGCTTTACCTCATTATCATAATCAGAGCATTTACTTAATTGAAAATTAATCCTCAGGTGGCCCACGACGACCGGTGCAAGATCCTGATATCCTCGCTCCAGGACACGCTTCACGGCGTCGAGACGAAGTCGTACAGCAGCGGCGAGCGGTCGCGCCGGTCGAGGTCGAGGGAGCGCGACGCGAGGGCGCACCACCGCGCCCCGCGCCGCCGCGAGCGCTCCGCCTCGAGGTACCGCGACCGCAGCCGCGACAGGGAGGACAGGGACAGGTGAGCTCGCCGCAGGGGGCTGTGTGTGGGTTGGACAGAGACGGGAGTACTCGCCACAGCGGAGTTGATGCCTCGCGGTAATGTAACAGGCAGGGCACGGAACCGTTATTCAAAATAACATTTTTAAAACGGTTAGGACAGTTCCTTGTTCAACATTTTGTTCGGAACAAAAACTAAATGAATACGTCATGTAAGAACGTAATAAAACTGTTTAATCCGTATAGAGCTGAACCGAGACAGCGCGTACCGCGTGTTAGTTCGTATTGCAGGACCTTACATAGGCAAAAACGGTTTAAAATGGATAAAAACGTTTTATTGAACAAGAATTTCGTTCCGCGTCAAACCGTTTTTTTTGTTATTTCGCTCGAACATAAACGAAATACTTACGTTTTTAGGTAGGCGAAAACGTTTCGAAAAATATTACGTTTCAAAGCCCTGGGCATACATATCTTCTATATCCTCACTCTAAGACACGCTTCACAAGTTCACGGTGTGGAGACGAAATCTTACAGCAGCGACGAGCGGTCGCGGCGGTCAGGGAGGACTTAATGCCTTGCAGTGACGTAACCACTATAGACAAATAGACATACTACTTCACCAAAAACGATGAGGCATATAACAGGAATGCGATTTTGGTGCCCGCACTGCGGCTCTTTCCTTGATCTCACTTTAGTAATAGTTAATCGTGTACAAGCTTTCGGCTGGGATAATACGGCTAATACGTACTGTTGTAGTTTACTGTTTTGCCGCAGAGATTTTGATGTTGTTTGTGAATTGTAGTAGTGTACCTTGTTTGACTTCTAAGTAAGTAGAAGAATTATAACAAACGTGTTGAGACAGTAACAACACTAGTTTTTTTTTAAATTAAATGTCAAATAAGTTTATATACTGATATTATAAGTGCAATTAAGTTGCTAAAATATCAAATAAAGTATGTCAAATAAGTGTTATGAACCAATAATATTATGTAACGTACAAGCCAGTAGTATACACTAAGTAATAGATGATAGCTTCTAGTAATGTTAGGTAGACCCCTGCTCATTTCCAGTGTTGTCTTTGCTGTTATGCGCCTAATTGTTTTGGTCGTTAAGTACTTAGTTATCGTATGATAACTACGAGAGAAGCAATAGCAGCTTAGCAAGGAGTCACGAAAACAAAGGAAGCAAAACTGTGTTGGTTTACGTTGACGGGTATATCGAGACGAAAACTAAGGGGTTGTCTATTTATCGTAATCTAAGTGGCAATGTTTTTAAATTCCACTTGGATTGCGATAAGTGTTATAATAATTTCAATAATAGACAGAGTAAAGTGAAATGTTAACATCAGATGCTAACTTTTCCGAAAGTCACCTGAAGCTTGGTATTTTTTCCAGGTACCGCGAACGGTCGGCTGGGCGTGATCGCGAGCGCGACCGCGATGCGTAAGTGTCTATTATTGAAATTAATATCTTCTTTAACACCCCATCATCAAAAACGATAATACTATCCAACCTATTTTAACTGATACACTGTTTGTATTTGTGAAATCTTTTTAGGGTTCCGTACCCGAAGGGTAAAAACGGGACCCTATTATTAGACTTCGCTGTCTGTCCGTCTGCCAGTCTGCCTGTCACCAGGCTGTATCTTAAGAGCCGCGATAGCTAGACAGTTAAAATTTTTACACATTTTGTATTTCTGTTGCCGCAATAACAACAAATACTAAAAACAATATAAAATTAATATTTAAGGGGGGCGCACCTCCATACAACAAACCCGTTTTTTTTTGGCCTTTTTGATACGGAACCCTTCGTGCGCGAGTCCGACTTTAGTTTATAGTTTATTACAATCATCATACTACTCACGTGACACCCTATTATTATAGATATTTAAATAAAGATTTCATCATTTGTTACTTTAATTGCTTTTAGCATCTACAGGTATGTGGAATAAATTAAAAGGCTGCAGTTTTTTTACTGATAAATAATCAATACAGGGCAAGTTTTTTAAACTTTTAAATTTCAAAATAGGTCCGCGAACACAATATTAAATTACTGAATTAATATCGTGCTCGGTTTATAAAATTATGGAAATAAGATGTTACGAAGTCTAGACTTTAGTTAAAATATCTAATTGGTGACGAATTTTGCAGGTACTACAGGGATTATCGTGAGAGGGAACGCGATAGGTCTAGGTCGAGGGATCGCGAACGCGCTGACCACTACAATAGAGGACACAGCCGCGAAGAGAGGTGAGACACATTTTAATAAAATTTATTATTTGAAAAACTAACTGTTTATTTCATAAATAAAATGAACCTACAATTGTTACTATACTTAAATCCCTAAAATAAAAGACTCATGTCTCAAGTGAAGAGTCTTCACTTGAACACGAGTCTTTTATCTTCTATGAAGAGTAATCTTAACTGCCTTGTTAAAATACTAATCTCTTTTTTAAACTTTCATGGTCACTATCGTAAGAGTTAGTTATTTCGAGATTTCTACCATGTACCTTGTTTTTTATGAGTTTCCGATATTTCGGCACTGTTGCAAGCGCCATGATCGCGGAAGAACTCCGTTCTCTCAGTTCTTCCGCGATCATGGCGCTTGCAACAGTGCCGAAATATCGGAAACTCATAAAAAACAAGGTACATGGTAGAAATCTCGAAATAACTAACTCTTACTAATCTCTTATTTTATTGTGTGTTAACTGTGCACCCAACCATTCAGTTGACGCGGTTAACTTGACGGTATACATCTTTTTGTAACCATACGAACATAAGAGACTGACAATATTGACAGACACTTGCTTCGAAGGATTTGCTCCATAAATTATGCAAAAATATCTAAAACAGCCTTAGTCTTGACTATCCCTGAATTCCTTTTGCCTCTTCGCCTTGTTCCTTAAGTATAAAAAGTAAAAAAAGGCGCTGAGGCGCCTCATAATACACACTTGATTCCTTGCAGAAATAAAATTTTATTTTTCTATTGCCAGACCGCGCAAATCGCCCGCCGAAGCGACGGGCGAGAGCGGCGCGGGCGACGCTAGCAGCGCTAAGAGCCGCGCGACCGCCGCGCCCTACTACGACGAGCGGTACCGGGAGCGACGCGAGCGCGACGCCGCCCCCGCAGACCGCGACCGCGAGCGGGACCACCGCCGTGACGCGAGACACTAACACACATACTATTGACATGATATGAACGAGATACACAGTCGATACTGTTGATATGATAATAGAAAGATACACAGTCACCTAAAACAAAAAAATGACACCCGAAACTGTCGTCGATTTAATGATTGATGTAAATTTTGTCAGAGTCAACATTGTAATTGAAATGAAAGATATTAATAAGATAAATCACGGATTTAGAACGCGTTTATTTTTGATTAACCCGACGTTACGAACCCTTTACAGCGTTCATGGTCACGGGTAGACTAAGGTGTTATTCGTTTTTAATGCTTTGTACCCCACGAGGCACCCGGGTGCCACGATAACAATTGATTTCAATTGTGTCTGGAATAACTCACGATCGAGGGACTAAGATGATAATTAAAAAAAAAAGTTTAACTACCGCTTTTACACACAAAATGAACTAACTGTGTCTGAAGTCTTTGCAGTATTGCCATGGTTTGTGGACTTTATTGATGGTAAGACGGGGTCCCAAGCAGCTGGTAAATTCCAACCATCTTCTCTATTGAAATTAGGATGTTTTTTAATGTCTATTGTTTCACGTATCATTCTAGGTACATATCGGTTTTCCTTAGCAAGAACTTTAAGTTTATCAAATCTAATGAAATGGTTGGGCTTATCAAACGCATGACCACAGACTGCAGATTTCGTTACATGCATCCGTAAATTTATCTTTCATTTCAATGTATAGTGTTCGCGTAAACTCAAGGAAACAGTATGTCAACATTGTAACTTGGCTATTGTGTGGGAACGCGACGCCCCCGAACGGTCCGATGCACAAATGCCACCTAAAGTTGTCCTGCGGCCTTGTCTAAACAAGTGGCTTGCTAATCGTTTACGCCAGACGAATAGATAACAAATGTATGAAAATGACATCAACAAACGATCGAACGAACATAAGCTTATGTAATTATGGACTTAGAAAATTATTTTGCTAATGATTTTCTAAGTCCATTATTAGTTATAGATTTCTACAAAGTAACGCCTGAGTCTATTAATTTTATAAGCTTATGTAACTTTCATACATTTGACATCTCTTCGTCTAGTGTAAACGATATTAGAAAGACACTTGTCAAAGGCGGCTTGATTGAATGATTGATGTAAATTTTTTGTCAGGGTCAACTTAGTAACCCGGCCTTTGGCTTTATCCAAAACACTGCCTTCGCCATTGAATAAAAGAAGAAAAAGTATGTCGACATGCAACAGTAGGGACATTTATGTCTTTCTATTCGATTGGTATGGGTTGTACTAAACAGTTGCACTTTTAGTTAGGACTTTGTTTTTATGCTGATTGTGTATCTAGTTTCTATATTACATCTATGCGCTCTATTCGTTACTACAAGAACAAAAACACACACACCCCACCCTGCACAACTCGAGGCCCACAGATAAATATTAAAGTCTATTGCAATTTCAAACCTTGCGTGGCTCGTCACCGATATTTTGTCGCAGAGAACCGTGCCAGTGTTAATTGGGAAAACTGACTTTAATATGACACGTTACACCACAACGCAATGCTTTGTCATTCGGATCGATCTATCTCTCACACCCCTTAAAAATAATATGATTGAAAAGACAGATTTACGTACATCGTGCTGAGTAGAACCTCTGTTGGCACAAAATTTATGACGTCATATTAGGTACAAAAACTAAGATGCTTGATTTTAGTAAGACATGAAACTGTTGTGTTGTCTACTTTAATATAGATTTGTGTACGGATTTCCCTGGAACTGTGGATCTGAAAACGCCATTTGTAACGTTTCAAAGTAAATCTTAGTAGCTGGTTTAAATCTTTGGTACGATTTAGAAAGACTAGAAGATAATTCCTCCACCTTCTACATACTTCAATTTGCCTTGTTTCGATTAGCATCATAAATGTTACTTTACTAGCCACTAAAAATAAAGAAGCATGTATGCAGTTTAGAGTACACACACATTTCCTTATTAGATCCATAGGGCCATGGTCATTCAGTATCTTCAACCAAAATGTATGGTTACTATGTTGAGGATATTGCCGAGAGATTGTTGCTTGTGTAGTAGGAGCACCATCACTCTGTCACTGTGTATAACACGTGTGTGTGTGTTACACGGATTCTTGAAGTATGATTTCACTGGATTCGACTTGTTAAATGCATGAAAAAGTGCATTAGCACTAGACTATATGAACAACAAACGTATCTTTACGGATTAGACTATTTTGTGAGAAATCTTAGTTGAAGGTTTCATTATTAAACGCAGACATTAACGGGAGTAGTAAAATTTACCTTTTGAAGTGGATTATTTAACAGACTGTAGGTTAAATTGATTGCTTCATTTATTAAGTGTATAATACTTGTTTTTGTAGCAATTTAATTATGTTCCAATTTACTAACTAATAAACTAATACCAAAGTGTATTCATCTTTTTACTTCAAAAGTGTTTAGGTTGATATTGTGAACGCATTTGAGGACGTGGACTATTTGTATTGCAGATTGTGTATATCGCAGTACTTCACCCTGACATTGAGGCGTTATCGAGCAAGAAATGTTAAGATTTGTATATTGTGACTGAAAGCGGTAAACATTACGGGGTTAGGTCAGTAGCCCATATTTTTGTATCATTGTAATTTGGGAAGTACATTCCAGTACTAAAAATGTTTCTCACCAAAACTAAAATGTGAAACTTAGGCATTGAAATGTGATCCTATTGTTTTAAATCATTTTATTCAATAGGGCTAGTTAGGTACAAGTCATCTAGTTGTAAGTTTTTTCAGTACGGAGTTTCTGTACGAAGTAGGATATGACTCTTGATTTAGGATTTAATTACGTAAATAAATAAATTGATGTATCAATTCAAGCATGTGGTTTTATTTTCTATCAACCCAAATATAGGATCCATACTAATATGATAATTGTGAAAGCAACTGTCTGTCTGTACAGCTTTTCACGCTTATCGTTGAACTTTGAATAAAATTAATTTCAATGAAATTTGGTTTGGAGGATAGTTTTTGAGACAGATTAAAAAGAAAATAGTTTATCCTGGACTATGGTGAAATTTTAATCACCATTCAAATTGCGCGGCCGCTTTTTGATAGTCGTGTAAACTTGGGTCGGTTTATTACGGTTTTGCGCGTCGAAATTGTTTCTTATTTTAACTTCATAATTAATAGGTATATTTTGCTGCAATTTTGCAGGTGGATGACTGAATGAACACTCTAATTATTGGTATATCTGAATTCTTGGCAATCCATACAAAAATCTTTCAATCTAAGATCAAAAATTCGTCGTAATTATGCATCTCTTATTAGTTATTGGCTAACAGTAGGCTAACGAGACTTAACTATACGTTGCAACCAATTATAGGTTATTTTATTTTATTTGGTATCTTCTAACCGGTGCCTTTTTTTAAAATTCTGTTTTTGCTCATATCACGCACAAATTCATCACATCGTGTTGAAAAAAAATAAAGATTGTGCGTTTTAACGTTTTTGATATATAGAAACTACGCAAACGTTACTCCAGCGGCATTTAGAATAACTTCATTACCTTGAGGCGCACAAAGGAGATGTCCCAAATTGTATGGAGGCCAGGCCCAGAACCTGTACACCCCACCAAAAGATAGACCAATACACCTACAAGATTTTGTTATTATCCAATTCTTTTAAAATGGCTTCGTTAAGTGGTTCAAATAAAGAGTCAAGTAAGAAAATAGCAATACAAAACAAAACCATCATGGCGGAAGATGACATTTTGATGACATCTGTCAGTTTTGGTTTCATAATCGCGCATCTAAGAGTCGAGTGCTATCGCTTGCTGTAGTAACAACAAACATTATGAAAGTAATGTGTCAATCAATACCAAATCCAGAAATCGAAAATGAAGTCGTTATAATGAACTACATTTAAAACGCGAGCAGAACAAAAACTTGAAGTGAATGATTATGCCAAAGTGACAAGGGGTATCTGACAGCTACTGACATTTAAAGTTTTTTTAGATTGACGCCATCTTGGAATGCCTATGAAGTTTGATAAATAATTCGATCTTGTTTATTTTTGAACCACTAAATTATATGTTATATTAGGGGTTAAAGTATGAAATTGCCGTTTTGTATGGACGAAATCGAGAAAACTCATTTTTCCATACTAACAATTTTTTAGTTTTTTTAAAAACGCCTGAACCGTTTTCGATGCAAATAAAGGTGAAAGTTAGATGGTTATAAAGCTAGGCATTATAGTATTTAAATTTCTGAAAATCAAAGTATATAATACAAATATACTTAATTGAAGCAAGAAGGTCAGCTGACACATTGTAAGGGGTCTTTTCAACGACTTCCTTTGAAGTAATAGGCACTAGTATTGCATTTTTTTTTTAGTCAAAAGTTATTTTATTTAGTTTTTGATACAATACAAAAAGAATCACGCAATAATATGACTATATTTAAGAGCTATAAACAAAATAAAAAGTGGGAAAGTAATCGGCAATTTCATACTTTAACCCCTAATATAACATATAATTTAGTGGTTCAAATGGTGGTGTATATGTATTTTTCCCAGAATCAATAAATTTTTCTTGATTTTTGTAAATAGTGTACTATGTCTGGGCCTATTATGGGACATCTCCTTTAGGATTAACACGCACATTTACAGCACGTTATGCTCTAATTCCCTGGCTAATTTGTTTTCAGAAAAAAAAACGTATAACGTTACCACATGAATAAATATTCCCACCAGAATACAAGCTACCTATATGCGGCCCGCTGTTGTTCCACTCACACATAGCGCGGCGATGTACGCGTGACATCTCACCGACGCGTTCACCGACGCGTCGCCGGGGTAAGAACTGGTTTTCGCCGGTTCAGTTGCGGTATAAATGACAGGGCTGCCGCCTGCACGTCGCGCGCATTAGACGACATTTATTTGAGTGATTTGGCTGACGAATTGTGATTTTAACATTTCTATGATTCAATTATTTATATAATATTGATTAAGGAAAATTGGTGTTAAATCTAAATAAACAAAGGGTCAGTTACGCACTGCTATGGTTTGTTGCATGATAATTGTATGGGAAATGTCTGGATCGACACAAGTGCAAGAAATCGAAATCCTATCGGAAAATGTCTTAAATATAAGCAATGATTCCTTATTTATTCATCGTACAGGCTTAATGCAGGTAACATATCTACAGGCCGGGTTCCTTAAAATACTGCCAGGTCCAGATAATTATGTTTATTTTATTGGTAAAATGAAAAAAAAATAACATACCAAGATTATTTTAATAATGTGATAATAAGTATAAAAATAAAATTATAAATTAATTATGTTTTGACATGCCATGCGAATATTTTCCGATCAGTTATTTAAGGAAACTGTAGGTATTAGATTCAGACTGTAACACACGTTATAAAGAAATAAGAAATATTTGAAGAAAAATAAATTATTTAGGGTTAGCCATTTATAAACTAATTTAAAATTTTTCAAAAAAATTTTTCAAGTTTATATACTGAAACTAATTTAACTTTAGTATTGTCAAATTACACTAAACCTTATATTTTATACCTTTTGAAATACACTTTTTAGTATGTAGGTAGGTACTCGTACTTACCGTATTTAATTTTTACTACCTTTTTTTTCTGACTTGCAACAGGTGTCAGCCCTATCAGAATAGTTTAAAAGTCAAGAAGCTTGTACTCTGTTGGGATTTTTACTCATGTGACGTTACTCCAGCGGAAAGTGTTTTTTGCGAATATCTCCATAGGGGTTGCATGCACAAATTCAAAATTTCGTGCACAATCACACGAGCTGACACTTAATTATGTGTGTGGTTAAAGTAAAGAAATTCGATACTTTTCCGCTGCCGCTACGCACACCTCTTCATACCTTAACAGGCTTCGGACCGTAAATTGAAAACTATGTTGCGAAAATTATTATCGTGTGAAAACTTGACCTATACTTTTAGGGTTCCGTACCCAAAGGGTAAAAACGGGACCCTATTACTAAGACTTCGCTGTCTGTCCGTATGTCCGTCGCTCTGTCACCAGGCTGTATCTCAAGAGCCGCGATAGCTAGACAGTTTGAAACTTTCACAAATTGTGTATGTTGCCGCAATAACAACAAATACTAAAAACAAAATAAAATAAATATTTAAGAGGCGCTCCCATACAACCATAGATTTCATATACTGCTGTATTAAATCTATGCATGCAACAAACCCCTTTTTTGGCCTTTTTGGTACGGAACCCTTCGTGCGCGAGTCCGACTCGCACTAGGCCGGATTTATTTACTTCATAAATTGGTTCTAAATAAAATACTGAACGCCTAAAAAAAATTATGAAGGTGATGAAAGAGTCAATCTGTATTTAAAAGAACGGGGTACAATTTAATACAGGGAAACAATTTCTCCCGATTTAGATGAATATTGGTATCTTATCGTATGACTATCCTTCAAGGATAGTCTAGTGTTCCAACGGCTTTACGTGCCGTGTGTTTTTGGCATGTAAGATATTCTAGTTTTAGACCTTGAGAAGTGTCCAAGCATCCCATAAAGGTTTTATATGATTTTTTTAAATTAATTCTAGTCTGGCTAAGTATGTAAGTCCAGTTGTAAAAGATATTATCTTCGCATTCAACTCGGAAAGTTAAAAACAGTGTGTTTGGTCAGCGATGTTCAAAAAGGCAATACAATCAATTTTATCCACAAACCAACCATACTAAATTATATATTAAAATTAATATTTTTTTACTTCTCCAGGGCTGTATTATGGTTGTAGTGGAAGTTTTTGATGTTTTTTTTATTTTGGCTTATTACCATTCTTGTAGCTGTTGAATGAAACTAATATTTTACATGTAGGACCTCACATGGATAGGTACCTATCATATATTCATGAAAAAAATAAATATGCTGTCATTTGAAAACAGGAGAGAGAAAATCCTTGATCGTTGTGAATTTGTCGATAAAATTAATCGTGCTGCCTAAATTAAACATTACTTAGCCGTAACGCGTCCGCCATTGCTGACCGAACCGGGAAGGTAGTCCCTTTCTTCTTCGAAAATTGTTCGTTCGAAATTCAAAATCCCTAACGCGTTTGCTATAATCATCACTATCCATAATGTTCGAATATACGAAATTTTATTATGCCTAATTGTCTTTAATTCTAATGCTTTTGTGTCATAATATCGGGTGCTATACTAATTAGATATCCTATTTTTTCTTGCTATAAAGTCATATGTCCTAAGTGTTAAATTGTATAATGTATTAACATATCGATATATATAATATTCCGAATGATGGTTTATAATAATACTATTAGTCCTAAAACATATGTTTAAAAGTAGGTTTATCTTGGTTATGTTATCCTCATGTAGTTTGCCTACAAAGTCAAGTAGGTTAGGAAAAGTGTTGCTTAGGTTAGGTAAGAACAATGACCATATAAAGGCGTGAAGGCGAGAGAGTTTAGCGAACGTGCCGCGGCAGAGGACGTCGAGCGCCTCAAAAATAAAAAAATAAAAAACGATTTTTGAATCCTAACCTATCCTAACCGATTTTAGGGCCTTTCATATTTATAGTACTCGTATTTAGACGTTAGGGTACGTTAAATTATGATACATTATGTTAGGACTTATAATTGTTATAGAAAAGCCTTTTATGTCTTTTAAACATTATAGATTGTAATATTTATAGCAAAAAAATTTAGGATATATTATATTCTGGGATTTAGATTTTAGGGCAAGTGTTATTATGAGACATTGAGTTAGGGCTAATTATCATTCGGAAAAATGATGATTAGGTCACAAAACATTATGACACGTTAGATTATAGATAAAAAATTATGAGACTAATATAAACGACTAACTAGTGGACCGACGACCGGGTGAAGATCGCGGGAAGCCACTGACCACTGGATGCGGGGGTTCGGACTTATGGGAGGCCTATTATAGGCTATATACAGCAGTAGACGTCGTTTGGCTGACATAATGACGATGGTCAAAATTGTTTTTTAAAAGGCTTAAAAAGTTATCAATGAATGAATGAATGAATGAATAAACACTTTATTGCACAAAACACATGAACATAAATTAATACAGACGAGATATAATTGTAGGTACAATAAGGCGGCCTTATCGCTAAAAAGCGATTTCTTCCAGAAAACCTTTTGGGTATAGGAAATCTTATATTAGCGTAGAAGGGGTAATGCAGTGAAAAAAATGGTGCGAAAAGATAGTCAATCAAAATTATTTTAAAATAGTTTGAATATTTACCGTAAAAAATAATAAATATACCTTTATAATACATAATATATCAATTATTAAATAAAAAGAATATATATATATTAATACTAGCTGATGCCCGCGGCTTCGCGCGCGTGGTATTTTATCTGTTACACAGTTTTCGTCGTGACTCAAACCCCTCTCCTCCACTTTTTTCCTCCATTTCCTTAGCCTACGGTGCCGGGGGTGGCCATTTTGAGCGAGGTGGTGGTGGGCACTTAGTGGGAGCCAATACGTCGTTGCCGGCTTACCGGGGCTTGTTGATACAATAGTTGGATGAAAGAGGCCGATTTATACTATTGTTTTAGGAATCCGGTTTTGGTTCTCCAAGCGTATCGTGGTTCAAGCGAGCTCGCACCACATCTGTTTGCATTTACATGAAATCTGAAGTACAATACGAGTATCATTTGAAGCTTATAAAACTATCAATGCTGTAGTACAACAAACCATTCAAAGCAGCTTGCAAGGCTTTATTCGAATATGATCAACACTGGCGTAGAGCCCGGAAGAAGTGGCCCTGTTTAAAAAACCAAATTCTTAGTTTCCAACCAAGTAGGTATATCCATTTTTCTCGATCCATAAGCGATAAAAAGGCTATTTTACAAAGATTACTTGCATACTACGTTTGGATAAAAGACCTAGATCGGACGGTGGACGTCGGACCTAGACGGTGTAGTACCAGCATCGGTGTAGAGCTCTGGAAAAGGCAGTCCTATGTCATTCTCCCTTCAAGATCGACAGACGAAGTTTCAAGTACTTCAATTTGATATTAAACACAAATAATCAACCACATAATTTTCCACCGTTTTTCACAACTTATAAACAACATTACAAAATTTATACAACATCTATACTAATACTATAAAGCTGAAGACTTGTTTGTTTGTTTGAACGCACTAATCTCAGGGAGTACTGGTTCGAAAATAAAAAAATATTTTTGTTTTTTGGATAGACCATTTATCAAGGAAGGCTTAAGGCTAAATATAACATCACGCTGCGACCAATAGGAGCGGAGAGTGAAAAATGTTGCAAAAATAATCACGATCAGAACAACAGAAATTGACGCGGACGAAGTCGCGGGCAACAGCTAGTATAGCATAAAGCTGACGTAGTTTCACAAAACTTTTATGTGGGATGTGGGTTCGAGGCATGGATGGATGGAGGATGATCAGCAGGATTAAGTGTTCAGAAACTTTACAGGATAGAGAACTGATTCGTCTGTACTGACCACTGTGTCTATAAATTGTTACTTATTTCTTCAGCTTCAATGATGTCGGCGAAACATAATTAATTCTACTGCCACTGTCATTAGTGGGTGAATGGTGGTAGCTATTCTTAAGTTAAACAACACGGAATTATGAAGTGAGGTTATGGTGAAAATTAAATAAAAATTCCATTTGGATGCGTTAGATAGGAAGTTTCAATAAACAAACTATGCCTAAACCTCAAAAACTTTACGTCATAGAAAAAAAATCGTTACTAAATAGAAGTTTATCAAATCATCGAATCATTCCTCTAAGATACACTTTCCTCGTAGATACACTTTTGAAAAATCCCCGCTTTTGTTCCTGTAAGATACACTTTGGCCAAGTACAGCAATTCAGAATAAACGGAAGCTTTTCAAATGGTCTAACAGTCTATATTGATTTAATCCACCGGTTAGCTGCTCAGTGTTATTGCAACACACTTACCTTATCCTGCCTGAGATACGGGTCTATGCCCAGTTTTTTATACTGCTTAATATAGTTGATAATTTTATTAGGTACAACAGTGTAGTTTATAAGATTTAATAATCCATTACCTATTCCATTTTTTACTTACTTTAAGTTTTGCATGCATATTGCATGAAAAGGAATTTTATTATACGTATATTGTAGTGTTGGTTGTACAAATAAATAAATTCACTCACCAATTTTATTCTACACACTTTTTTCGATTTCCCAACATTTGTCTCTACCGTATAAACCAAAAATGATTAAGTTCTAAATAATACCATTCTATTTGTACTGATATTTATTTTCTGAATATGTACCTAAATATAGATAAGACAGCCAATAGGAATTATCAAGTTTTGTTAAAATTTTCGTTACAAAGCCTCCTATTTCTTGGTCAACTTTGTCCTTCAGGGCGCATGGAATACGTTTAGATGAAAATGGTGTCACATTTTCTTGAAGCACTAATTGAGCTTTATAGTTTGATATGCAAACAAGAGTTCCGTCAAACACTATTGAAAAATCTTTTAGTAATCTGTCCAATTTTGAGTTGTTGATCATTTACTAACTGAATTTTAACTAACTCACAAGGATCCCGTTGAGCACATAAATATAATATAATACGTTTTCTGATGTAATTCTGGGCTCAAAGATGTTAGAAACGTGTATTTCCTTGTATCGATATCATCACATCTGTTCAGTTTTAAGTAAGTATCCAACCGTTTAATGATGTTTTTGAATGTTTCGTCTTTGTCGAATGGTACGGAGTTCAATTTAGATGTCCTAAGGTTTGTTTGTGGCTGACCTTTGCTCCTCAGTACCTTCTGCATACATGGAATTGTTTCGTACTATCGAATTCAAACTCTGCAGTTTCAGTTTAAGCTGTGTTGTAATTTCCTGAAGGTTGTTTTGTCCTTCAATCTCATTTTCCAACTGTGACCCACAGTAATTTAATTATTTGTTGTTGTATCTCTTCCAAATTATTCTTGGTAATTTTGTACATTTGTCACTGGTCACTCAGGGTCACTCACTAATTTTAATTCATAATCAGAAATTTCTCGTAGGGCTTGTATCTGGCTGCCAAATTTTATAATGCAGCCTTTAATGAAGTTCGTGTACGTTTTAACTTAGTTAATTCATCCATTTTGGCGCCTATTATTAAATTCTAAAATAATACTATTCTATTTGTAAGAAATGATATTTATTATCTGATTGACACATTGAATGTCATAACAAACTGCGTAAAGTCAGAGAGTACAAATATGTAAAGAGTATGGATATGACGCGGAACCGAACAAACTTTGCCCCCATTTTTTATCCCCTTAAAGATTAAATTTTCAAAAATCCTGAAAGACGTCATTCATAATTTCTAATCAGGTAGCTGGATACTAATTTTCATCGACTTAGCTTCAAAACTGACGGAGTTTCATACAAACTTATGGGGCCCTTTTTACCCCTTAGAGGCGGAATTTACAAAATTCCTTTCTTAGTGCTCACCTACACTATAATAGGAAGCACGGTGAAAATTTTCAGATTTTAAATCCCAGTAGTTTGGGCTGTGCGTTGATATGTCAGTCAGTCAGTCATTAAATCAGTTTTCATTTTTATATATATAGATATATACATTTATAAATACAATACATACACACAATACATATAATATTATATATACAGTACAGTAAGAATCTACTGTAGATTTATAAATATGAATCCTTAAATCATTTTATCAATCAAAATTGGCAAAGAGCCGATAGCAGATAAATAAAAATACTTTGAAATATTTTTCAACGGTTGATTTAGCACTCTGGAATAATATTTACATCTCACTTACCCCGCCCACACGATAGCCAAACTCCATTAAGAATTTCATCTTCAAACCTATCTTGGGCGCAGTATAAACCAATTTAAAAAGTGGTCAGAAATTAACGGAGTTGTCCCAAGTTGTTGACCTTTACGGGCTAGGGTGGGTATAGAGTTTAATTATATACAAATAGAAGTCATAGTCCCTTCCAATATTTAAGCATAGAGTTAAGTCACTATTCCTGTCACGCTGATGCTGTGTATCGGTTCGGGTTTGCGTAGATCAGTTGTATTTTATTTATTTACTTATTTATTTATTTATATTAATTTATTTCTTTTTTATAAATTTATATATATTATTTATATTTATAAAATGTATGTATGTATATTGTGTATAAATATTGTAGTAATCATGTTTTTATTCTTGCACTGCGCTACCCCTATTCTTCATATTAGTTTTCCTCCACCCTAAGGTTGTCTGGTAGAGATCGCTATTCAGCGATAAGACCGCCTTATTGTACCAATTTTCTGTTTTCATATTATTATTTTTCTTTGCATCTTGTTTTGTGCAGTAAAAAGTGTATTGATTGATTGATTGATTGATAGAATCAGTTATTAGGTTTTAGCCGTGGGGTCAAGTTCTAAAAGAGAGTAGCACCCTTATTATTGTGTGATTAATTGCCGACTCAATCAATTTTCTTAAGTCACAGTCTCACAGACAGCAATTCTTGAAAATATTATACAGAATGAAATTTTAACCACTTTCCAAAATTTTTGTAGGCATTCAGTATCGTATTAGGAGCCCAATTATGAAGTTAAAAATGAAAATCAAGTTCTCACCCAAAAATATTTTTTGCAATATCGTTTTCATTTTTTCGATCCTAGCTCTCTTAAGGTATAAATAGAAAATCAAAATCTTATGAATAGTATCGTATATAATTAATAAGATGCGCATCACGTAAAAAAAGTGTTGCCAGGCGGCCATATCAAATTTTTTTGAGTTTTGGCGGACATTATCTAAGTGTTTTATCTTGACATTTTTATACTGGGCTGTACCAAAAGAAAAAATACGTCATTTGTTTTTTTTCTCGTAGATTGACATATTAGAATTTGGAAAGTGGTTAAAATTTCACCCTGTATACAGGGTGTGTTAGGTAAGGGGTATAACAAGCCAAAACTAGTCTATGTTACTACGGTGAAGTCAGAATTTTGATAACATTTTTGAAACAACAATTTTGGGGTGGTGGGATCTACCTCCTAGTGGTCCACCCTGGGCAACGGCATCTTTGGTTTTCTAACAGCTGATGGCTAACAGATCCCTCTGCAGTGGTAGGCTTCGTAAGAGGCTGCCTGGATGCTACCACCCTCCTGCCGGAGTCCAGCGCCAAACAGTTTTTCTGTGTTCCGCCGATGTGTGGGAGAACCAGTGCCTCTGGGTAAGCTCGCTCCATCTTAGGCCTCTTCTTAACCGTAAAGTTAAGTATGTAGTCAAGAGCAAGCCCATTTATTATATAAAAAAAGCTGAGATTCCTTTCCAGATAAGTATAAAAAGTCGCTTGCAATGTTAAAAACCCTTTAAACCAATCAAATCCATATCTACATATCTATCTATTCCTATCTTTTTTAATATACAGGGTGAAATTTTAACCACCTTCCAAATTTTAATATATCAATCTACGAGACAAAATAGCATATCACGTATTTTTTATATATATATGGGTGTATATATCTATTATCGGGTGACAATTTGACTTACATTTTTAACTTTATAAATAGGCTCTAAATACGATACTCAACGCCTGTAGTCTAAAACGCTGTAAAAATTTTGGAAAGTGGTTAAAATTTCATCTTGTATAAAAGAAAGTCGTGTTAGTTACACCGCTTATAAGTCGAGAACGGCTGGACCGATTTTTATGATTTTTGTGTTTTTGAATTTGTCTGCGTCGGGAATAAGATAATAAGTATTAAAAACGTTTAAAAGTTAGGAATTGTATTTCTTGATATTTCTTCCAACCACGCCTTAATTGATGACAATGTCAAAATCAAATACTATTCTGTGGCGATACGAAGTTCGCGGAGTCCGCTAGTATTTAAATAAACTAAATCTACCTGAAAAGTTATATTTTTAATAAAAGTTTTATTACTTAATAAAACCAGAGCGACCGAACAGATCCGAATGAATTTGGCACGCACGTAAATTAGGCTTTTTATCCCAGGATAAATAATGGTACCTATAAGTGTTAAATTAAACTCTCTAGACGAGGACGAAGTTGCTCGTAACATCTAGTTATTATAAACGTTACAAGTAACGCGATTACTGAAATGAGTTGCTAGAGTGCCTGACAACTCATTTCAGTATTCGCGTTACAGTTGTTTTTGTGATGAGCATTTACCCTTACATTAGCGTTAGTTTATACAAAAATACATAGGTAATTAGCCCTAGGTAACTCTTGATTACTCTGTAGTTAAATGAGAAACATCTCGAATCACGGCGCTAAATAATTACTTCTATAACGAACCTCATTTTGACGCTACCGATGGTTTCTTCCGTTTGGCAAAAAATCTTAATTACTAAACTTCTGAAGTTCGTTATGGCTGTCCTAATTGGCCCGATTTATTTTAAGACACAAATAAAAATTATTGCGTAACTGCCTAAATAATTGGTTCGTTTTTTTTGTTTGTTGATGGGATTGCTCTTGGTATCACACTGAATCCTAGAGTTGAAAGGATGCCTACGACGGAACACAGCGAGTGCTGCTTTGCGTCGGACTCCGGCAGAATGGTGGTCGCAAACCAGGCAGCCCCATGTAATAAATAGGTCGAATAAGCTTTTTTTTTGTCATTTTGTTGTTCTCGAAGAATAATAATCTGGTATCGGAGAATACGTGCCTCTGACGTGACTTGTTTTTACGAATTTCGTCTTGTGACTGAAGCCAAGGCCTTACTCTGCAACGCAATGTCCGTATATTCGTATCCATCTGTCCTTATCACTCATATCGATGTCTTAAAGTATGTGAGAGAGACAGATATATCCGTAAATACGAGCTTCGTGTTGCAGGTAAGGCATCAGGACCAACGGCAAAATGTGCCTTCCGAAGCAAAACTTACCCATCCACCCCTTCCAGACTGAAGCTAATTACTTCTTCTTCTATATAAAAAAAATAACAGCTTATAATCATCCCACTGCAGGAAAAGGCCTCTATCATTGAGAATTCAAGTTACCACAGCAATGATGGGTACTGGCATAATCAACACGCTTGATTGTTCCAGTACCAATCATTGCTGTGTGATTGGGACAGTATAGGATCAAACGGCAGACCTGTCTGTTCCTGTCTGTTCTGTTGGGTCCTATTATTTTTCTTCTAAAGAAAACCAAGGCTATTTTCATTATTCAAGGAATTTTCTAAACACTGTTATGAAAGTAAATTTAAGTATTACTGTTAACTGAAGTAATTTGTTTTCACGTTCGTTTGTTTCACATTTTTGGAGACAAAAATGATTGTCAATTAACTCAACAAGAATCCTTGTAAGATAATTAGGTGGGTTTTAATTTTAAATTAAAAATGTCTCATTTGGTAGGTGGAATGTTATTTTGGTACCTACTAATTATAGTACTGATCAAAAGTAAATGTAGGTATGTGATACAATTTAAGATTATTCAGTTCTAAATAAAATAAAATGTTCAGCAAAAAGAAAATGTCACCAAGACGGTTTTTTTTGAAGACATACCTATCCCGTATTAGTATAATATGTATGTCATACTATCAATGAACGAACTGTATAATTTGATATTTACTATAACAAAGTTAATATCAGCTGTCAGGTCTGCATTGAGTAATGAACGCAATGATACCGAAAAGTTTACCAATTAAGGGAATTTAACATTGTTTGCGTGAGATAGATGGAATTTTATGAAATAAAATAAAAAAAACGTTCATTATTTTTAATTACATACAGTTAAAATATGACAGTCGTTTGGTAAACGACTTGATTGGCTGTTATGTAAAAAAATATGCAATTTTTTACAATTCTGTAAGAATTGATATATTTTGACAATATCCTTTGTGTACGTAGACTTTAATTATGTAAGTTTTGAATCTAGCCGTGAAAATTGCTGACATTCAGAATGTCGATGGCATTTTCTCATTTAATTTCAGGGACTAAGAACCGTTAATAAATTAATATCATCGTTCTGAACTCAATCATTATTAAGTTAATAGGGTACCTAATTATATGTATAATATTCTTATATTAACCTACTTGCAATTAATCAAGTAGATTGCCGTACCTTACAGTTTTTTAATAAAATTTAAAGTCTTTTTTCAGCAATAACGGACGAAAACTTAGATCCGAGCAGCACGTCCGTAAAAAAATGGGCAAATGTTTTAAGACGCTCAGAAAACTGTATCATTTTCAAGGCTTCTTAGACTAGAAAATAGACTTTTATAATGTAAAACTTTAGGTGCAGTTGCAAACGTTAATTATCGGACACAATAACTGTTCAGACCACAGTATCTGACTTGGGAGTAGTGGAGCCGACAAGTTTTGACTTTACTGTATAATTATATTTTGTTTTGACCTACTAACATACTGGTAACACGAAATGAAAAAAAATTAAACGAAACTATATAGCAGTTTGAGACGTGCCATGATGCTTGTATTAGCAAAAAAATTAGTTTAGCTCCTACAGAAATTTAAAATTAGACATTTTACGTAGGTACGAGTACACTCAATAATTATGCCAATATTGCTGACTAAGTCTTAATCAATGTTCAATACCACTAAATAACTGAAATATTTTTCTAATTAGTTAACTTGCTGCCTACGTTTGGCCTTTAGATTCTGAATTTGTGAAGGACAGGACCCCGGTTCTTTACCCGTTTGTTTTTGTTAGTGAAGAGACTCTCACGTTCAGGTATCATTCAGGCGTATTTCAAGTTTCAAATTTAAGCGAAGTGACAGTATAAATAATGCAAGACAAATTGTCAAATTAGTTTTATAACACTAAAATAAGCTGCGGTAATGATTTACTTTCTTTTTAATTCAAGGACAGTGTAAAAGTACGTTTTAAATGTACAGAGCTTGTTAATTTTTTTAAAATAATAATATATAATGTTTTTCTGGTAAAACATGCGACGGAATTTAGTTTTGGGAAATGCAAGAACAACATAAGACTTTATTTCAATGAAAGTTTTTTTTAATATATTTATTACTTATATTTGTTTTTCACTTCAACTTGTTATCAAAATGAAGGGTCGCACTATTTCCGGAAGTTGTTTTAAATTGTTATGAATGACTTGAAATTTTAAGTTTTTACAAACACACTTTTATTATAGGATGCAGTGAATAATCAAATTACTAGTCAATCTTCAAGCCGCGTTCGTGAAGACAATGTAGGTACGCTGTAAAACCGCAAAATTTTATAAGTTTAATGATTTATATTATAGCTATTGCTCTCAACTGCGCACGCATTGAATTTTGTCTTTGAAGCTCTCCCACGGAAACCATAAATTTAACCGAGAAAAATATTCTTATGTGCTATGCCACCTTATAATCTATCATCATGCCAAATATCATCCAGATCCGTTAAGACCAAGTCCAAGCTCTCGCATTTACAATAAGTATTAGTAAGATGAATAACAAATATCCACCAAACCTTTGCATTTATGATATTGGTACCTATTAATAAGTCTAAGGTCTGCCTTCCGAATAAAATTTAAAATAACTTTATACGATGTTTTAGCAATTTAATTGCAATTATAATATCAGTATTTAAACTTGAAAAAATATGTCTCTGGCGGGACTCGAACCCGCATCTCCTCGCATACCGGGCGCGGCGCTATACCATTAAGCCACCGAGACACTGCGTCACAGCGCGTATTTTTTTAAGCATATTCTTATCGCTGTAATCCAGCGTAGTTTTATTAAATGTTAGGAGTTTTCACTCATAGCACCCGAAAGAAACATCTTTACAGATATCAGTTATTGTATAGTATAAGTGCAATTAAGTTGCTAAAAATATCAAATAAAGTATCTTTACAGATGTTTGACAGTCGGTTAAGATGAAACAGCTATTTAAATACTTTATATGATATTTTTAGCAATTTAATTGCAAAATAATATCAGTATTTAAATTTGAAAAATTGAAAAAAATTTATTTGTTACTCCATTCACGTCTGTGTTCGTCAATGAAAGAATTGAGCTATACATGCGAGTCTGTGGTCGTCTGGCGTTTGAAAACAATGGCCGCAATCGCGATATAGATCACTTGCTGCCACAGTCGATTGGACAGGCTCAAGGGGCAGAAGAAATAATACCAACATAATAGTTTTTATGTTCGAGAATTATGAATAGGAATGATCTATAGGCAAAGCTTACAAGAGTAAAGTACAAACAAATTATTAAATAATATTTGTTAAGCGCCCATCGAGTATAGGTTGCTTTATTTTTCTGTTTTTCGGTAATTATTATTAAAAAATACTATCACATGAATATTAGTTTGGTATGATCGGAACACAAAATGGTTTGTTTCTGGTGACACATGAAAATGTCGTGAGAAGTGACTGCCACTATTCGTTTTAATCTAAGGTAAAAATATTTGTCTTAGATATTTGGATCATTTGGATCAGCGGTAATAAACGCTGCTTCTGAGTCATGGGTCGCGGGTACGATCCCCGCACAGTACAAATATTTGTGTACATGAACATGTCTGTTTGTACTGGTCTGGGTGTTTTCTACGTATTATAAGTATGTATTTACAAAAAAAAAGTTTATAAGTAAGTTTATCGGTTGTCTAGTACCTCATACGACAGGGTACTTAATAGTAGCTTAATTTGGGACTAGATGACTCTGTGTGGCCCAGTAAGGCACGTCTTAAATATTTATTTATTTATTTATTATTTATTTATATACTAGGATTTACACTTCCATGGTCACTGTCGTAAGACTTATTTGTTACGGATTTCTACCATATAAATATATAAATAAATGTTGACAACATCACATTATTGTGGTCCCGGGTTCGATTCCCGGACGGGTCATTATAGAAAAAAAAAAGTGTTTTGTACACATTACATTTTCTCGGGTCTGGGTGTTTGCGTTACCTTCGTTGTTTCTGTTTTCCTGCGACTGCTTTAAAACATTACTGAAAATGGGATCAGAACAATGTATGTGATGTTGTCCACATTTGTAAGAAGAGATTCCTAATGTATGTGATCTTATCGGCATTAGGTTATTTACGAATAAAACCTTTAAATGGTTTGCTATTGGGAATGGCAGAATAAAAGCGTCATAGGAAAAAAATGCTTCGATATTATGACGCTATAGAAACGCGTGTAAAAGGGGAACAAGAAAGGGTACGTATTGACAAACCCACGTGACTTAGCGAAGGTCATTGCCAATGACGGAACAGAATTGGCTCTGCAAATATAGAAATGGGGAATCTTTGCGTTTCATCTCAAGTAGGTATGTATATTATTATCTATACTAATATTATAAAGTTGAAGAGTTTGTTTGTTTGTTTTTTTGTTTGAACGCGCTAATCTCACTAAGTACTGGTCCGAATTGAAAAAATATTTTTGTGTTGGATAGTCCATTCATTGAGGAAGGCTTTAGGCTGTATGATACGCTGCGACCAAGAGGAGCGAAGCAGCAGTAAAAAATGTTGCAAAAACAATCGCGATCATAATAACAGAAAAGACGCGGACGAAGTCGCGGGCAACAGCTAGTTATGTTATAAAGATAAGGATGGAAATATGTTTTTTGACTTCACCATTGCATTTATATGCATACTTTAACAAAGGCTGGTATCAGCTTGTTGTACCATTTACCTAACAATCTATATTTGATTTATAGTAAGATCTACGTTGTAACAAGAACTGCCCCCTTACTCTTGAATTTGATTTAAGTTCGATCTCGATTCGACCTAGCCAAAATCTGAACAAACTCAATCGAATCGAAATCAAAATCAAGTCAAGATCGATCTAAAATGGCGATCCGTTAAACATTTTCGGTTGATAACGTAATCACAATCGACTCAAAGGTTTAGGTTCACTTTTCAGAGTACCAAATCACTGATTCTCGACGTCGATTCGATTTTGATCGTAACTCGAACTTGTAAAAAGTAAGCCTGCTGATCCCTTGGGCGGCTGCTAACTATATGTAAATACCGCATAATGCAGTACCACTCTGTATACTCGTATCTACTACATGTAGCTGTACGGGATGTCCCAAATTCCCAAATGCTTATCGAGTCCGTCCTCGACATTCCTGTACGTGACTGGCCCCTAAATCCGGGCTGGTTTTGGACAAGATTCTGAGAGATCTCTTCACTATACACAGGGTGTTAGGAAATGGTATTCCTAGTTGAACTTTTTAAATATTAATAAACATATTATTATTCATCACAAGTCTATATCAGACCACTGCTGGACATAGGCCTTTCCCAAAGGTGGACTTTGCTATAATCGCCACGGTTGGCGGTCGGGCTGGGTTGGGTGATCTTATTTTTACTATAATTGTCTTATTCTGGCAGTAACCTTTTAGTCGCTTCTTAAAAGACCATAGAATGAAAAGAGGTGCTGCTAGTCTGATGATATTACGGCAAAGTCAATAACTCGATGCAGCATTTTTTTTTATTTTTTCACTATATTAATTTCGGGTACCATGTTGTGTGATAATATTTAGTATCACAATAATGATTTTAAATTTACTTCACTTTAGAACTAATATTAAATTTAACATAGTTGGTTTTGGATTGTAATACCAGTCCCCTTACAACCTGTTCAACATTAATTGATGTCATCATCATCATCATCATATCAGCCGAACGACGCCCACTGCTGGGCATAGGCCTCCCCCAAAGATCTCCACAACGATCGGTCCTGTGCTGTCCGCATCCAGCGGCTTCCCGCGACCTTGATCAGATCGTCGGTCCACCTTGTAGGGGGCCTGCCCACGGAACGTCGTCCGGTACGTGGTCGCCATTCGAGAACCTTTCCGCCCCAACGGCCATCGGTTCTCCGAGCTATGTGTCCCGCCCACTGCTACTTTAACGATGCAATCCTTCGAGCGATGTCGGTTTTTTTAGTTCTCCTGCGGATCTCATCATTTTTGATTCGATCGAGTAGGGAAATACCTGAAATAATAATAATTAATAAATAATTGATGTAGTGAATTTAATTTAGATGCCGATATATCTAAATTTTTAATCATTAAAATAAATATTTTTATTTGTTTAATATATTGTTACGAACGTGGAGTTCGGGATATGAATAAAACACCGTTGACTTATTAGAAGAATTTATTAGGCGATGAACAGGTCGCAAACACTATCACACAAGCCAAATCACAAGAATCATAGTCCGGTAGGTCGCTGAGGTCGTTGGTTCCAAAACAATATTGGCCAATCCTTAGAGTAGTCCTTAGATCCGTTGGTATCGCTAAAGTCGTCGTTACTTCGCACTAGATCACTTTTCGCAGGTATCGCACCGAAAGCTCAGAATGAACTGACTCGGCGTCTCAAGTCCTGTTATTTATATATCTCAACATCGACGCCGGTCGTACATACTAGAATGTTCGTTTTCCAGATAAATCACAAGGACGTTTAAACGTAAACAACTCCAGTGAGCTATACCATTTTGCGCCTTAATCTGTAAACTTAAAGTCCAATGTCGCTTGCACTAACATCTTGTTATTACTTTGTGGTTCAACTTAGGTAGTTATGTACATTCCTCTAGCGATATCTCGAAGCATCTAGCATGTCCGCGACACTGCCCTCCTCTTAGAGATGCTCGTCCCGAGCGTCATCGTTATTCCCGTTATAACGTGCCAAGCGGTCGATGTGAACTACCTTAAGTGCTCCTCTCGGTGGCCTTTGGATCCGGTATGTAACATCGTTTATTCGCGTGACAACTTTGTACGGCCCTTCCCATCTTGTCTGTAATTTAGGTGACTTCCCTTTTTTCCGTATCGGGTTATGTAGCCAGACTAGTGCTCCTTCATCAAAACCACTGGTATTTGCTTTCCGGTCATATCTAGTCTTCATGTTTTCACTCGACTGCAAGCCGTTTTCTCGCACCATGGCATAAATGTCCCGCATCTTGTCTTGCAAATCGGAGACATAATCATGTACGGTGACGTGATCGTCTGGCGCTCCTCCGGTTACAAGGTCTACCGGTAACCTTAGCTCTCGTCCGAAGTTAATCTCTCTCTCATGTTCCGAAGTCCTGTAGGCGAGAAGGAACGGTGCAATGTACTGGTCCCAGTCCTTTTGATGGTTGTCCACCAATTTTGCTAAATGCCTCTCTAGTGTTTGGTTAAACCTTTCTACCATGCCGTCGGACTGAAGATGATAAGCAGTGGTTCTCGTCTTGTGCATGCCCAATATTTTGCAGACTCCTTGAAACAACACGTTCGACTCAAAGTTTCTGCCCTGATCGGAATGAATTTCCAGGGGTACACCATATCGGCATATGACTTCTTCAACCAATTTAGAGGTTACGGTCGTAGCTTCTTGATTAGGTATAGCGAAGACTTCTGGCCACTTGGTGAAGTAATCCATAACGACCATAAAGTACTTGTTCCCCGACTCTGTCACAGGGAATGGTCCGGCAACATCCACTGCTATCCGCTCCCATGGTGCACCAACGTTATAAAGTTGAAGGTGTCCTCGACTCCTGGTGGATGGACCTTTTACTGCAGCACAAGTGGTACATTTCCGGCACCAATCTTGTACATCAGCTCTGCAGTTAAGCCAGTAGAATCTATCCCGTAGATTTGTTAAGGTCCTTTTTACACCCAGATGTCCTCCTGATATGCCATCGTGTACCTCTTGTAGAACATCCTTGATCCTTTCCCTTGGGACGACCAGCTGTCGATGGAACTCTCTACCGTTAGGTTTTTCCCATTTCCGGTAAAGTATCCCGTTCTGCAAAATGAAACTGTCCCATTGAGCCCAGTATGCTTTAGTCGTAGCACTTGTAGACGCAACTTCATGCCATCTCGGCTTATCGTTACCGCGTTTCTTCCATGCAATGATCAGTCGTATGTCTTCGTCTTTTTCCTGAGCTTCTCTCATGGACTCATCTTCCCAGGATCTCGGAGGACTTGTCCTTGTTATATGTACACAGTCCTCTTTAGACTTCAGCTTGATGCAGTGCTTGCACTCCTCCGGGCACGGTCTTCTTGAGAGGGCATCAGCATTTCCATGTGTCTTTCCACTACGATGATTGATGGCTTCTCTTGTTCCAACCAGCACCCGCTCCTTAGGCCTGTTTGTTTCTCGTTTCCGTTGCTCCCAAGCAGAAGTTGGCGTCTCATGCTTCTTCGAAAATTCTTCGAGGCGTTGCTCCAACTTGCTAACCATTTCAGCAAGCTTAGTTGTTTGCCTATCTTTCTTGGGACAGGTGAATTGCAGGTGGCCCTTTTCTCCACATTTGTAGCACATCGGTCTGGTTGCCATTTTCCTAGGGGGAAATGACATCTTCTTTTCCTGCACTTCTCGTATCTTGTAAATTGGCCGAACATCTGTCCTCAGAGCTTCTATTTCCAGAGCGTGCGCTAGAGCTTCCTTCAGTGAGGTATGGTGGCGAAGCCCCACTTCAGCTCTAATCTCCGTATCTGTGATCCCATCGACAAATGCTTGGAGTATAGTAGAGTCCACTATCTTTGCATCAGCAGATGGGTATGCTTTGCGGACCAATTTTTCAATCTCCAGAGCCTATTGCTGTAGTCCTTCTCCAGAACGTTGAACCCGGTCCCGTAGTTGAGCGCGGAAGACATGCTCCAGATGGCGTTCTCCATAACGAGCTTCGAGTGCCCCCATCAGATCGCTGAATGTGCTACCCGAGGATGGTAGCGCCTCCAAAACAGAAAGAGCCGACCCCCGCAGAGCAACAGTGAGAGCTGTTAGACTCTGTTCCTCTGTCCATCCGTTAGCAGAGGCAACGATCTGAATTTGTTGGCGGTAAGCGGTCCAGGACGTAGTGCCGTCGTAGGATGGTACTTTCACCCTAGGTGCCGGGCTGGTAAATACGACGTCACTCGGCCCGGGGGGTCCAGCGGTCTCCAGTTTCAGAACCTTTTTCTGTAATCCAGCGAGGTCCACTTTCACGCAGTCTATGTTGGCCTCCAGATTAGTTACCCTTTCTTCTACCAGGTCCACATTCTTCTGTAGGTTTTGCACCATGTCACCCACTGAACCGACGGCAAGCAGTACTTTTTGTTGTTCTTGATGCATTTCTTCCTGTTTCCCTTGAATTTCCTCTTGCATTTTATCCTGTTTCCCTTGAATTTCCTCTTGCATTTTATCCTGTTTGCGTTGAATTTCCTCACGCATTTCTTTTTGCTCTTGGTACATAAAGTCCATCATCTGCATTAATCTACTGAAGTCGAATGCAGATGCTCTGGCCTCTTGAGCTGAGGGTGTAGGGCGGTGAGTGGAGCCAGTAGGTGGGGTCTGTGATGTAGTTGGTAAAGCTTCCATTCCAGTACATGGGGCCTGGTCAGTTGGCGATGCTTGATGGGCGGAGCCAATGGGCGTATCCCGCTGATCGGTGGTTTGTCGAGCAGCAGCTGTGGCTTCCGCAGCTTGCTGTGCCCTGGTTCTGACGCCAGCAGTATCTTCCCTCGGAGTCACTGGCATTTCCAAATCCACTTCTGACACCAAATGTTACGAACGTGGAGTTCGGGATCTGGATAAAACACCGTTGACTTATTAGAAGAATTTATTAGGCGATGAACAGGTCGCAAATAGGGCTTCCAAAATTACGGATATGTTAATTACGTAACTAGTAACGAATTTTAGTGGTCTAATTACGTAATTACGTAGTTACGTAATTGCGGAGATTTTTTTAAACCGAATGATTTCTTTAATAATTATTTTGTAGTAGATAGGAAAAGGACAATGAGGCATGCAAGAAAAAAAACTGGATTATGTAAAACTTTGCTTGAAAGACTACTAATTACACACTAATTATATACTAATTAAACCCAGAGCAACGGTTTGTCTATCATACTTTATCCAAAAATATGACTTTAGATAATAAAAAGAATGACGGTTATATTGAGAAAATATAGAGAAACAAATAATAGATGTTTATTGCTACTGATATTTTGAAGTTGAATGAGTCGGGTTTAATACAATTAGTTTCGTATTAATATTGATTCCCTTATTATTACGTCGAAACTTAGGTACAATTTGTTTGAGCTAGACATACTTTGAATTAAAAAATATTTTTTAATATAAATTTAAGTAAATAAGCAAGAATTATTATATATATTTTTTAAACGTTGGCTTTAGTAGAATATGCTTTGTACAAGTGCGTCAAAGAAAATTATGAAAATTATGGTCATTTATACATGATTAAACTATGCGTTTTAAAGTATGCTTTATAAAATTGTAGTTAACAAAAATATAGATTTAATTATGCCTTTCAACAACTCTGCGTTTATATGGTTATGCGTGATAAAAAGTTTGCTAAAAACAATTATGCTTATTAATTGTATGCCATATGATGTATGTCAATTGAAAGTATGACAATAAACATTATGCGTTTCAAAGTGTCACCATCTAAAACAAATCACTAAGTTAAACACACACATAGAAAGAAGAAGGGATTCCCGGTGGACAATTATTTAAAAATAATAAACCCTATTACTTCCGAGGCAAAGAGGATTATTGCATACGTTATCCAAGGCTGAAATAAGCCGCTCGGAGAAATACCCGGAACCATAGACTTTTATTAGATTGAATTTATTGTTTAAGGGGGAATACCCGCTTGTTAAGTTTCATTTTTAACTGAGTTTCCATGTCATCCTGTTTAGAATAATGTTAAATATTGCCAACTAACCACCAATTAGCTGCTAGTTTGTGTTTTAATGGTTCATTTACTCATTTTTATTGTTAATTTTAAAAAAATCTACAATTACGTAATTACGGATTTCAGCCCTTCAGTTACGTACTTGTCAGAAGCCTAAAATCTTTGCGTAATTACGTAACTGCGTAATTACGTAATTATGGAATGGAAGCCCTAGTCGCAAACACTATCACACAAGCCAAATCACAAGAATCGTAGTCCGGTAGGTCGCTGAGGTCGTTGGTTCCAAAACAATATTAGCCAATCCTTAGAGTAGTCCTTAGATCCGTTGGTATCGCTAAAGTCGTCGTTACTTCGCACTAGATCACTTTTCGCAGGTATCGCACCGAAAGCTCAGAATGAATTGACTCGGCGTCTCAAGTCCTGTTATTTATATATCTCAACATCGACGCCAGTCACTACTAGAATGTTCGTTTTCCAGATAAATCACAAGGACTTTTAAACGTAAACAACTCCAGTGAGCTATACCATTTTGCGCCTTAATATGTAAACTTAAAGTCCAATGTCGCTTGCACTAACATCTTGTTATTACTTTGTGGTTCAACTTAGGTAGTTATGTACATTCCTCTAGCGATATCTCGAAGCATCTAGCATGTCCGCGACAATATTAAATTTAGGAAAGAGGATAGCACTGTCTACAGTTAAGTAACTAATAATATTATTATTATTGATTGTGAAACCTTATAAAAGCAAATAGATTATTGTGATCCACGAATCTATCTGATTAATTTGAAAAAGCCACTAAATCAGGCTAGCACTACCAAATAATAGAGAAGTAGAAATAAGTAAATCTTTTTAAAGGTTTTATGTAATTATTTTATGTATTTATAGGTATTAGGAGTTTTCACTTTACGTCACTATCTATATCAGCCAGTATATTCTATTTATGGATTAATGTCTAGTCATAAGACTGTGAGCTACATGTCTCAAATTTATTCTAAGTATGTTATCTTTCTCAAACTGTTTCAAACTATCATAAATTATGTCAATTTTTGACCTAAATCGGTACAGAAATGATCGATACAGACTTTCGCTCCTTTCCCTCCCCTTTAAAGGATAAATTCTGTGATAAATTCTTAGGTAAATGATAGTTTCTGTAAGGCCTATACTAAATTATATCTAATTTGATACCTACAAGATTACCTAAATAATTAATTCGTTTAGAACAACTAAAAAAATCAAACTTGCTGCTTGACAACAATAATATGTTTAAAGGCTATCTATATCAGACTGTAACAGTTAATGTTTTTTGGGAGTTTAGTGATTTAGATTTTCACGATGTCGAATAAGAACAAAATCTTTTTTACGAAGATAAAATGCTAAGCCTATCAGCTTTAATGATAAGAGGAAATTCTAAATGCGTTAAGAAGCCAATGTTCCGTTTTATCTACCAACTTATTTTTGTATAAAAGGATTTTTATAGTTAAAAGAAAAGAAAGTAGGTACCTACCGGTAGTAGTAAGCCTTTGAAGCTTAAGTAATATGATACGTTATCGTTATAATTAAAATCTAAATCTGTTTACCAATATCTTTTTGACACTTTTTGCCTTTAATAAAGTAATATGAATAAACACTTTGAAAGTTCAACTCATTAAATTTACATGACCCTCGCGAGATTCGTATCTTTTATTACATACATAAAAAAAAAATTTTTCAAGTTTATATACTGATATTATAAGTGCAATTAAGTTGCTAAAATATCAAATAAAGTATACATAAATAAAATTTTGTTTTTGTTATTAAAATTTAGTTAAAAATATTGTAGTGGTGTACAGGCAATTTTTAACAAAACAGAAATTCTAAAATGTGAATATAAAGTTAATTTACGAAAATTTCCTTTGAAATACCCAGTTGCAACAGACAGACATGTTTTATAGTAGTTGTTTCAATGCAAATTGGACTGTTTGTAAAATCACAGCTGAATAGTCTGGAATAGTCTAGTGGTTATTGTTTTTTTTCCCACAATGCGGTTAGACAGACGGAGAAGCGAAATGAACGTCGCAACAGATGGTTGGAGAGGTGTAAATTGGACAAGGAAAACTGTGGAGGCATTGTGTATTTTTATTTTACATAAAGCTATTAAAGTTGTACCGTGAAACAAAACATTAAAAAAAAACATATTATAAAATTAATGTCTTACTTTGAAAATGTTATGTATTACTTATACAACAATAATTTGTAAAAACTTATTTTGTGAGAGAGTTAAGACACACAATTTTATTAAATATTTTTAAAGTAGCTAATTAAAGCTACTTTAAAAACAATCCAAAATATTGAACTCAATATTAACAATAGTAATTAAACTATTGTTAATATTGAGTTCAATATAGCATTAAAAACAAAAAAAATATTCTCAATCAATACAGATGTACTCTTTACATAGATATATAGCACAAGAAATATGTTTACATGTTTTTGCTATGTAATTTAGGCTCACTAAAGAAGCAATTTATTTCAGACAATTATCAAGTCATAGATGTTTTGTGACTGTTTTTGACAAAGAAATTACTGAAGTAAATTAAAAATACAATCCTTTGAATTAAAATTTTTCATGTTGTAGTGGTTTCGTCTATTACAGTCGTAATTTTTTTTATTTAAGAAATTGTATTTTCTGCAGAAGCCATAGAGTTAAGAGAAAAAGACATAAATATATATCTACTATAAACACATAATGTGCACCTACAAACACAAGTATACCTTTTTAATTATGAAACGATGTACAGGCAACGGCAGGTCAACCTACCCAAAAAGTTAAAGGTCATTGAATTGATTTTCAACTTTAAGTCCAACAAATCAATATCATCAATATCAATTGAGAAAATTTGACGTTATGTGGTAGGTTGACGTGCTGTGGTCTGTACTTAATAAAATATACCTAGTACTGCATCAAGTCTACTCCATTCATTCTGTATTAGTCTCAGTGAGGGTTGGTATTGGAAAACATTAAAACAGACGCCCCTTCCGTCGGCGGCGGGCGGTAGTCACGGAGGCAGTGGAGTAGCGGTTTGATTAACATTTCAACCTGGATTCTATGTACGGCTACTTTGAGCAACGTCTGCTTTTGGGCACCGCCTGGGCTCACTTTAATTAAGAAAAGTAATTTACTATTTTGCTAATTATGACTTCTGACTTACAGAATATAAGGAGGTCCAGTCAAAGAGTTTAGCTGTTTAGCAGATTAAGGTAAATGCAATTTTGCCGGGTTGTTGATTATGATGTAAAGTAAATGATACAAATGACTCATTAGTGTTACAACCCGGCCAAATTAAAGCGACTTGAATATGCTACAAAAATTATAAAAAGAGGACTTGGAAATATCTAAACGCCGTGCTTGCAGTTGCGAACTAATAAACATATTTTATATTAAAAGTAACAGCCTATAATCATCCCACTGCAGGGAAAAGGCCTCCATCATTGAATTCAAGTTACCACTGCAATGATGGGAACTGGCATAATCACCACGCTTGCCAAATGCTGGTTGGTGATCACAAACCCGAGCAACGTTCGAAAATTCGAAACTTTTTGTTGTCCGACCCGGGGATAGAACCTGGGATCCCGAGATCTTGGCCCGGTATTTAAACCACTAGACCAAGGGGCTACTAATATACACTTATTTAAAATACATTTCATTTTTACGGTCAGATCATTTTTATTGAAAAGTCTTTTAGAACTATCCTGTATAACTGCAAAGTAAAATGCTTCGACTTCATTTCAACTGAAGTACCATCGTGTTGTTGTAAGTTTACCCTATCTGTTTTCCGCGCCCCTGAGTTCAATTCGATTTTATTTTACTACCAGACCAGGCCAGTGTTGAGTTGCTTACAATGTTAAACAGTAGGCTCACATTCATAGGCTGCATTACCAAGCGGAGAAGAGCAACGGCTCGAGGATTGTCCAATCACAAATTCACAATGGATGGATAAGTAAAGGGTGACCTAAAAAGAGATAGTGTCAGAAATTATATGAGATAAATATTTAAAATAGACGATTCGATAACAATAAACCTTCTCCAGATAACCTGGGAACAGGCAAAGTGGTAATCACATACCCAAGCAACGTTCGGAAATTCGAAACTTTTTGTTGGACCCGGGGATCGAACCTAGGACCCCGAGATCTGGGTCCGGTACTAATACCGCTATGCCAAACGAGGCTTTATAATTTTATTTTAACTTACAATACAAGATAATTTTAGAACTATCCTGTATCTGGTTTAATAGTACTACATATTTGTAATTATTACCTTGATTAATCAGCAAACCAATAAGAAAAAGAGGTATTGCCGGCACTGTTGTGTGCCCGTATTATAAGAGAGTTATCATTGATTGGCTCTCATACCCATAGCACAGTCTATGAACCATACAGTCGTTCGACGCCTTTGATCTCATGGAAAATGCCGACAACGTCTAGACAGTATCGTGGCGGCCAGGGTTGTCAAAAGTAAACAATATATAAAAATATTTATTTATTGCAGATAAACACTCGTAATCAGCACCTCAATGAACCTCAAAAGTGACACACGTATCAAATTATAAAAAAATACGTCCGCCATTTTAGATTTTAAAAAGGATGGCATAATGGTAATCAGCACCCTAATGAACCTTAAAATTGACACCCATGTCAAGTTATAAAAAATTACGTCCGCCATCTTGGATTTAAAATAGGATGGCATTTTCGTTATCAGTACCCTAATGAATCTCAAAATTGAAACCCATTTCAAATTATAAAACAATACGTCCGCCATCTTGGATTTTAAAAAGGATGGCATTTTCGTGATCGGCACCCCAATGAACCTCAAAATTGACACCCATAACAAATTATAAAAAAATACGTCCGCCATCTTGGATTTTAAAAAGAATGGCATATCCGAAGCACCCCACTAAACCTCAAAATTGACACTCATATCAAATTAAAAAAAAATTACGTCCACCATCTTGAATTTAAAAAAGGATAGCATTTTCGTAATCAGCAATCCCAATGAACCTCGAAATTGACAACTATTTATCTTATTAAAAAAAATGTTCACCATCTCGAATCATTCGATATCAGCATTCCAATAAATTCCAACAAACAAATATAAAATAATTTAAAACACAAACATTTGTTAGCCCTGAATGCTGTGTCCCGAACTGCTAACATCGTTTTGTTCGCAGTTCGGGCTCGGCCTTCCCGCGTCTCGCCCCTCACACCCCGCACAGTTGCCCTGTCTAGACGTCTTCGTCGAACGACTGTATGGTTCATAGACTGTGCCCATAGTACGTAAAAGGTCATTGCCATTCTAGTTTAGACCGGTCTCAAACGGCAAATGGCTAATGGACGAAACGGACGACTCGAACGTGGAATTAAAATCGACGAAACCGTATTGCTCGTGACTGCAAAAGAGTCTACTGCACGTACATTCATTGTGGTTTTGATTTCCTCGTATTCTGTAACAAAAGCTCCTCTCTGAATTCCAATGATGTTGTTATAAGGTGTTAAATAAGAATATTGCTTATTTATACTGTTGTTGAAGACAATGCTTAAGTTACCTGATTACTCTGATTAGAGTCCATTTTAAAAATGATGCAATGTTTACGCGAATGAATTTACAAACATCGACGTCTTATCTGTTGTACAGCTTATCAATACTAGGTTTTGATTGCCGATTTTAACGACTTTCTGCTTTGTAATTTTTGTGCAAGAATGTGTAAATTGAATTAATATGGGTGTTATAAGGAGGCTCAAGGTTACACAGCGGGCAATGGAGAGAGCGATGCGTATATCCCCGTACGACAGAATTAGAAATAAAGAAGATAAATAATGAGTCACATACTTGCAATCACTTGCTCAGTAGTTGGCATCGTTTGGCTGAAGTGATGATGATGAAGTTCTTTTTTCTACGCTGTTCATCTTTATCATCATTCTAATTACTCAGTATGGTTTGCAATAAAGACTATCCATCAATTTATGTAGTTCATGTTATCGATTAAAATTTCACTCACGTATTTTAATCACACCTTTTACTCGTTGTTCAGTGTAACATTAATCGTAATAACGTTACTCTGTCCCAAAAGTTTCAGAAACCGTTTAGTGAAGGAAATTTAGAAAATTTTCAAACGGGAATGAAACTTGGCACTTTGCAGTTTTCAGTTGGGATCTATGATAGATTAGCTGTCAAACTATTGCTGGTAAACTTTTCAAAAGTCTAGCTAGCACACATAACGTAACACACACAGCTACCACAATAAATATTAAGGCCATATTTGACGATACTAGTTTCTGAGCTGAAACACAATACGTAAAAAACAAAGATGCGTACATTTCCAAGCAATAGTTACGACTATAATAATCAAAGAGGAATATAGTAAGCATAAATTAAAACAAATAAAAAAATGGTTGCCTGTAAAGTCGGTTTTACGGGCGAAGATTTTACGTGACAACGTCTTTTTCTCGGTAGAATATTTATTGATATGAATATAATTAAATTGCACAATAGGAACAAGGAATTGAATGAAAATAAGAATTGCACAAATTTTAAAATGCGCCTAATTCTCTAGTGCTGCGCGCGCGGCAGACCGATCATAGTTGAGTGGGAGAGAGACGCAAGGCATTCGGCGGGCCTCTCTCTCGTTCGGTGACTCATCGTAACGTTACCGAGCGTTACACTTTTTCATAAGTGACTCCCAGCCGCAACCTAATTTAAGACGTTGTCACGTCAAAATTAAAACTGACACTAAACAAGTTACCTATACAGGGTGACTTTCTCATCACTTTCCAAATTTTTTATAGGCGTTAAGTATCGTATTTAGATACCATTTATGAAGTTAAAAAAGTAGGTCAAATTTTCACCCGAAAATATTTTTTGCAACATAGTTTTCAACGGTCCTAAGCCTGTGAAGGTATAAAGGGAAGATCAACAACTTAAGAATAGAATCCTAATGAATAAAATAGATGCGAATCGCGTAAAAAAAGTGTTGTGAGGAGGCCGTATCAAAAATTAAAGATTTTTGGCGGACATTTTCTGAGTGCTTTATCTTGTCTCGTAGATTGTTGTAGATATTAAAAATTGGAAGGTGGTTAAAGTTTCACCCTGTAAATTTCATACCACATACCGAATTAATCAGAATCTCATTAAAAAAAAGTTGTGCGTGTACTAGTGTACACACGTAAGAAGTGAAACTTCTTTATGGCCTTATTTTTCGAAAAATGATCTACATGCAACTTTCCAGAAATTGGTTAAATTAGTTAAATTGGTTAAATTGGTTAAATTGGTTAAATTGGTTAAATTGGTTCAATTGGTTAAATTGGTTAAATTGGTTAAACTGGTTAAATTGGTTAAACTGGTTAAACTGGTTAAATTGGTTAAACTGGTTAAACTGGTTAAACTGGTTAAACTGGTTAAAAATGGTTAAACTGGTTAAATTGGTTAAATTGGTTAAATTGGTTAAATTGGTTAAATTGGTTAAATATTATTTCACTTTACCTTTTTGCTATCGTCTGAACCAACCGTGGTAGGGGCAAGAAAAAGATGGCGCGTAACCGAAAAATGTGACGCTGTGACGCGCAACCGACAACTTTTTCGTGACGGTCCGAAAACTTTTTCGTGACGGTAAATTTTTTCCAACGCCGATAAAGAAGTTTCACTTCAAAAACAAGACACATGTTTAAAAAACTAGCATCGATTACCTTTTTTAGATAGTGACCAAAACAGTTTAAATCACATATTTTTCAATAACCACCCGGCTCTCGGCAGGTTTTGACCAGTGCTTAGAATAATAACACGTATAAACGTATTGCCTGTGAGTCCTGTGACCATAATTTTTGACGACCATTTGGATCAGCGGTAGTTAACGCTGCTTCTAATCCATGGGTCGCGGGTTCGATCCCCGCACAGTACAAATATTTGTGTGCATGAACATGTTTGTTTGTACTGGTCTGGGTGTTTTCTATGTATTATAAGTATGTATTTACAAAAAAAAGTATATAAGTAAGTTTATCGGTTGTCTAGTACCCCATACGACAGGGTACTTAATAGTACCTTAATTTGGGACTAGATGGCTCAGTGTGGCCCAGTGAGGCATGTCTTAAATATTTATTTATAATATAGTAATATGTATCATATCTTCTTTTATCCATATTCAAAATGTCTGATCACAAGAGATTTCCTCTGTGGTCCGCTCCATCTGCATCTATTATGTTCCAAGCGTGGTCGCCTTTCCAGAACCTTATGGCCCGTGTTGAATAAACACGAATTACGACCGCTAGACAATTACTATCATGACAATTAGATAAGTCAAGTTTAGATGCTAGAACACTTCACCCCCTGACATACAGGCTGGTTCATGGCGGCCTTGACAGTGCTTTACTGCCTACATTTACGACTGGAGATTATGTGGGCCATTTTATAGCGGTAATAAGTGTCGTATGGAGTAGAGGGGGTACAGGTATGGACTTAGTTTCTTTGCGTTTTTTTCCTTATTTGGACAAAGATAGTCTTACAATGATTTATAATTTGTCATTATGATGACAAGCCTCTATTAGTCCACTCTTATACAAAGATGTCTCTAAAAGGAAAATGGGATCTCTGTGACCTTGGCTCGGTATTCAAACCACTATACTAGACCAGCGGTTCCCATTTGCCGGGTACCGGGCCATAAAAATAAAATTCCGGGTCGCAACATTCCCGCCTTGTTTTAAAAATAATACCTACTATCGTTCGATGCATCGTAAATATTCCTTTGAAAATTTCATTTTCCGCGAACTTGGATGCTTTGCTAAAAATAAGCAGCAGCTACATAGTTCGCATTAAAATTTTGTGATTAAAATAGGCGATAGCAAAATATTAAGTATTAATAAAACATTTTCACTATCAATAAATGTGTGTTATTTTACATAGAAACAGCTTAGTCTTAAAATATTAAGTAAGTTAAGAAAGGACAGTCTGAAAATTACCAGGCCATGGCAGAACAATGTTTGGGAAACACTGCTAGACCAAACGGGGCGTTAACAATGCGACAAATTGTACATTATTGTATTTCATATCTACCAACAACATCCACTGATAAATAACCAAAATCCATAACAACTAATATTCACCGATAGACAATATTAGGTATTAAACACAGAATTATACAGACGTTAACATGTGATTATACTTCATAGAATTCTTCCTGCTACGGCTCTCATTGGATGTTAACTTGCACAAGATTACTTAATATTAATTACACAATCAAATTTACAAAATGACAAAAATGACGTCTGTAGTTGAAACCATTTATGCCTAGACAATTTGTGAACTCTACAGTTTTTTCTTATTTTATTTGGCATGTCTGTTTGTGTTAATACCTATAGTTGATAGTATAGATATCTACATTAATAATTTAGAAATAATCATGCTAATCATTCTGCGGCAGGCTAGTGTCCTGAAAAATACTGTATTTTTTAAGCCCATCTCAGGTATTAGTCAGGTATTTTTTTAAAATAAATAATGGGCTTGCTCTTGACTACATACTTAACTATACGGTCAAGAAGAAGCCTAAGATGGAGCGAGCTTACCCAGAGGAACTGGTTCTCCGACACACCGGCGGAACACAGAAAAAACTATTTGGCGCTGGACTTCGGCAGGAGGGTGGTAGCATCCAGGCAGCCTCTTACGAAGCCTACCACCGCCTAGGGATCTGATAGCCGTCATTATTGGTTAGAAAACCAAAGATGCCGTTGCCCAGGGTGGACCACTAGGAGGTAGATCCTAACACCCCAGAACCCCTACTTTTGTGACTAAGTATAAGGTAATACCTTTGATTTAAGTATTGTGAAAGAAAATACATCTGATTTAATTTCATACCTAGTTATATAAACAGACATAAATTTTATTGCACTGAACATAAGAAGGCAAAATATTACACAGATAAAAATAGAAGCTAAAATTTATCTTCCCGATTGGTTTTGGGTAGAGGAAATTTTGTTTTTTGTAGAGATTTTGTAGAGCAACAAATACAACACGCATACGTATGTTCTACATGTAAACAAATATTAAAAATAGCCTACACAAACACGAACCGATATGCCTAACCAAATATTATTAGAGCGACAGGAAAAGTGCTTTGCGTCTGGTTTTATAAATGGGAAGGAACTCTCTAGCTGGAGTGAAAATAATAATTTTGCTAGGATTTCTTTCAAAATTCAGATTTTACTTTTATTTGTAATTTTGTTTTTATAATAATATGGTATTAGACCATTTTTTTACTTTTATGTATCAAGATTATATTTAGAGCGTTATAGGAACATTTAATTACGGAATAATTTATTTTCATAGTAGTATAATATATATTTTTAAATAATGATAAGCTAAAAGTATTGTGTAATTCGATAGCTAGAAAATAACAACATCTATTTACTGATATCAATTTTCTTGTCATTTACGAAAATTTTAGCAACCATGGTTCTCGTTTTGCTTTTTAAGGATCGGTGAAAATACTGTAAACAGTAGCATTTTAATTGCTTCACAAACAAATATAAAAATATCTCAAACCGATGTCCCTTAGTCCAGCCCTGGTCAGCAAACGCGCCCACGTAGAAAAACACATTATGACGCCGGCCAACTTCGATGTATTGGCATTTAATCTCTTTTAATTAAATAATAAATTGCCTCTGAATTCATTTATTTTCGACAACGGTGTGTATTCATTGTGACGACCAAAATAGCTAAGAAATAAATTCGCATTGTGAATACTTATTATTTCAGACATTCAGTTCAAGCAATTAAAAAAAGAACAGAAATAAATCCTGTGTTAATGAATTTTTAGGAACATACTGAGGCATTGAGATATTTTAATTTGTTTAATAACAGTATGTGTTATGGCAATTATTTGAGTACTCTAAAATACTACTAACTACTTTGACAACATTAAATTCTCAAACTATAATGGCTTCCCCACAAGTGCTAAAAACTTTTAGGGTTATTTGGTAATGATTATCTGATACTAGCTGTTGTCTGCGACTTCGTTTGCGTTAATTTCTGTTATAATGATCGCGACTATTTTTGGAACATTTTTCACTCATGCTTCGCTCCTATTAGTCGTAGCGTGATTTTCTATAGCCTAAAGCCTTCCTCTATAAATGGACTATCTAACACACAAAGAATTTTTCAATTCAGACCCGTACTTCCTGAGATTAGCGCGTTCAAACAAACAAACAAACAAACAAACAAACTCTTCAGCTTTATAATATTAGTATAGATTTCAATATACTTAAACAAAAAAGAGGTAGTATTTTAGTAGCAGAAATGATGATTAAATCGTGACTATGAGAAGCTATTATATATTCGTGTTCATTATCTAGTTCTATGATAAGGTCAGATTACGACCCTAGTTACCGTTTCAGCTAAATCTGGATCGGCTTCATTAGTGCCTAAGTTGTCACAGTCCGGTTACACAATAGCTGTGTTCAAGTTACAATCGCTCACGTTTAGGGTTCACGAAAGATCACGTGTGAGGCAAGGATCGTACAGTATTTTTAGTATTTAAATGTAAAAGACATAAAGTATAGAATCAGTATGAAAACTTTGATAATTTGGATCTTCCTGGTTTGCGCTTGCAACAGTACCGAAATATTGGAAACTCATAAAAACAGGGTTCAGTCACGACATTAATATGTAACTCAAGACGATTTTATTTGGCTGGGTTTTGAAACTGATGAGTCATTTGCTCACATATATCACACATTAAGTGTTCCTAATGTTTAAAAAATACAATACACGAAACAGCCGCTCAATGGTTTATCTTGACCACTGCGAATCCCAACTCTGCGCCCTAATCCATCCAAAGGTTCCCATTATGCTAGCAGTATTTCCACGTTGAATAGCTATGAAAACCTGTTGAACTAACTAGGGCCCAGAGCGGGAGTCATATACTTGTCGTAAGTCGATTAGGCATTATCAATCGAGTATCAAAAGGTACTCGTACTTTAAAGGCAAGGGGTCGTCAAAGTGTTTAAAAGCGTGACTTCACACACAGACACCATTAATTGTTTTTGTGGCGTATTAATGCAATATTTGAATTGTGTTTTAACTTGTACTTAACTGATCTTTTTACAGAAGTAGTTTTACATTCGTAGAGTTGTTTATATAAGTTAGTCATCATAGCTATTGGAAGGGACATATTGATTGAAGGAAAATAAAGTAACTGCAGGGCAAAGTATTGGCAGATTAAGACTGTGATCTGTTTGTGTACTTATAGAAATAAATAAATAAAGGCCAAGATTTTGGCCTAGTCCTTTAACCACTCGACTAATGGTGCGTTTGTATTATTAGTACATGTTACTCATAGTAATTGTTTTGAATAAAAAAAGAATCAGATTTCAAACTCACAATCACAATGTGTTCAATTCGCTGTTCAAATCAAAAGCATTTCATAACAACATCTAATACGTTTAGGAAAAAAGCCGGCTTTTTACCCAGTTACCTAAATGTCGGAAATGTCAGGCGTGTATTCACGCGTCCCGGCTAGTCTGATACGTGCTGGAGGACACGTGACGCACGATACGTAATATCTTTCAATTTTTTTTCATTACGTGACCTTTTTTTGGAGACTTGAACCCTTCTGTGAAACGTTTTCGGATGATAATATCGATGTATAATAGGGCGTTACCTATGAAATGGCCGTTCTGCAGTACTGGCCATTTCCAATCAAAAGAATTTTTGTTTGGCTAAGAAATCTAATCTCAAATTAATTCTTTTTCCAAAAGTAGTCATTTGTTTATTGATAAGTGTTATATTTTCATCGCATTTCAATCGTTTTCGTCATCATGGATACGTTAATAATTCGAGTAATTATGGAATATGAGTACCTACCGTCGTGGCAGCAACGCGGCACAAGCAGCACGCAACATCAACGACGTTTACGGAGCTAACACTACAGGCCAACGCACCACCTGTTATTGGTTTGCTCGCTTCCGTTCTGGAAATTTCGACCTGAAAAAAAAAAAACTTTGCGGTCGTCCGAAGTCTTTGGTCGTCAATGACGAATTAAAGGCGATTGAGGAAGCTGATGATACACAATCTACGGCTGAATTAGCAGCAGCTTTCGACGTTAGCGTCAAAACAATAATGGTCCATTTGCGTCAAATAAAAAAGGTAAAAAAGCTTGACAAATGGGTGCCCCACGAACTCAATGATCGCCAGCGCGAAGTACGCGTCGAGACGTGCCTTGCACTGCTCAACAGACACACAAATGTAGGAATTTTGAACCGCATTGTTACCTGCGATGAAATATGGATTCTGTTTGATAACCGCAAGCGCTCAGCAAGTTGGTTGAATCCTGGTTCAGCACCTAATCAATGCCCTAAACGAAAACTTACCCCTAGAAAAGTGATGGTCACTGTTTGGTGGTCTAGCGCCGGTGTGATTCATCACAGCTTCTTACCAAACGGGGTGAGCATTACTGCAGATGTGTACTGTGAAGAGCTGAACACAATGATGGAGAAGCTGGCACATCTCCAACTAGTATTGGTCAATCGCTCTCTCTGCTGCTCCTGCACGACAACGCCGACCTCATTGCATACTGCACAGCAGACGGTCTCTAAGTTGCAAGAACTGGGGTTGGAAGCTCTCCGTCAATCGCCCTACTCACCAGAACTTGCGCCTACAGACTACTATTTTTTCCAGAATTTGGATAACTTCTTGGCGGGAAAAAAATTCAATACCCGAGAGGCAGCGTACCCGACGTCAGTTTGACGTAACATCACCAATAGTGTCAGTTTTTTGTTTTGTTAGTGAGTTGCACTTTGCCATTAAAAATGAATCCAAACGACGAAGATTTCGAACGTATCGTCACTGGACTGCTAGACCAAAACACTGGTGCTGTCAGTGACACAGAAGATCGTTATTTGGACCAAAATCACTGGTTGTTCTGTTAACTTTGTGCACCTCATATGTTGCGGCGCTATAATTATCCGAAAATTCCTCGAGAAGTTCGTGCTTCTATAAAGAGAATTTTTAAAATAGAAGATACAGACCCTGTTCCACAAACATCTGAGAAGCTAAAAACTTGTAAAAAATGTCCAGCAAAAAAGAAAAAAGTACATAATACATAAATAAGGGGTGCAATAAACATCTCAGGTGATTTATTTTTGTTGATTACTTAAGTATAATCAAGAAAAAAGTAATAGTTTTATTTTGTTTCTTTTGATTTCTTTAAATTTTATGTTGTTTGATCTCAAGACTACAAGAATAGATCAAAAATTGATACCAACTTACCTTAAAATATAGTTCAAATAAATGGGTCTATTAAAATATAAAATGAGTTTTATTTACGAAATAAACTCATAAATAAAGTACATAATTTATATCATTCTTCATGCAGTTGGTCTCCCGTATTTTGGCTTTTTAGCAGTACGTCAAAATGATGGTACATCACCAATACTATGACATGTACTTTATTTGATATTTTAGCAACTTAATTGCACTTATGCATGCGCCGGCCGCCCGCCCGGCATGCGAGGAGATGCGGGTTCGAGTCCCGCCTGAGACAAAATTTTTCAAGTGTATATACTGATACTATGACATGTATTGACGACACCAGTTGAAGGTTAATGGTTAATACATATTGGTTGGTACGGAGCAATCCGTACCGATCACAGTGTCACTCTAAAACCAGCCTAAATTTAAGTCAGTGTCAACTTTATGACCTGGCCAAATTATGTAGACATGCTAATAATATGAATTCCATGTCATGAGGTATCTATTCGATTGTTATAGGTTGCACTAAAAGTGCACCCTTATGTCAAATGGGTGCACATTCAGTTGGAACCATAGACATATATACTATGGGTTGCAACACTATTTTGACGATGAAAATCTAGTGTTTTGAAAAAGGTTTGCACATTTACAGATGGCTAAAAGTCTGGCTTAATACTGGGGTACCTTATGTACTTTTAAATAGGTGTGATTTTGCAACAAAAAGTATGGTCTGGTCTTTTTACAATTGAAGAAAACGAAGCCGTCTTGATAGTTATCTGCGAGACTAACATTTTTGAAGATGAAAAGTTTTCTAATGTTGTGTAACCAGAAATTAATGCATTAGGGAATAGGGAATTATTAACTAAATTAAAATAAAACTTCGTTAACACGAGACTTTAGGTAATGTTATCGTATTTCCTGAGCTATTGAATCTATACTTATATTATAGACCTGAAGAGTTTGTATCTTTAAGCGCGCTTATCTCAGGAAGTACTGGTTTGAATTAAAAAAATATTTTTTGTGTTGGATAGTCCATTTATTGAGGAAGGCTTTAGGCTATATAATATCACGCTGTGACTAATAGGAGCGAAGCATAAGTGAAAAATAATCGCGATCATAATAACAGAAATTGACGCGTACGAAGTCGCGGGCAACAGCTAGTATCTTTGTATAGCACTTAAATTTTTTTGTTTTGTTTTAATGTGATAATTTTACACTAAGCACTCTGCTTCACCTCCCGCATTTTTTTAGTATCTTGTACCCAAAGGCAGTCTGTAAGAGATCGCTTATGGCGCCCAAGATTTACAGCTTTCTGTAAGCATTGACCGTTAATAGATATTTCGGTGTGCCATAAAGAATATTTTATTTATCTAGTCTAAATGTTGAAATGAAAAACTAAGGCGCTTACTTGACGGGGATAGTTATTTTCTGTCACTGTTTGATACATTTAGTATTTTTTATTTTATAGCTAGTGAAATATTTTATAGCTGTCTTACGAACAACAACAAATCCGTAAATAATATAATAAAATTAATATAAAATATCAATTTAATGGTAAAATAAGAAGTTAAATGTATGAGTGCGATAATTATACCTCAATGGAAACTTATCTATATGCTAACAATTGTGTGTGATGAAAAAATTTGCATCCTAATTTCTATGAACTTAGTTGGTACTTTTAGTGAAAAACATGAAAAACGTTGGTGATCCTGAAATACGATTATTGTGATTGAACAAGTCAAAATATAAAACCACAGGTATTCGAGATAATAAGAACCTACTAACTAAATACCCACAAAGACTTATACTGCAAGTTACACGATGGCCAGGATTTGTGCAGGCTGTCGTCAAGAAATAAAACATAGAAGGTTTTTGAAATGCTGTATATGTCACGAATATTACGATATTGAATGCGCCAACGTCCCTGAAAAGCGCTTTTTCAATACTATGACGGTTGAGTACAGAAACCTATGGAAATGTGATTTTTGTAGATCAAAACAACCAAAAGCTGACAACACTGACACACCTATTAGGCCACAGCTACATTTTGATAACAAATCAGCCCAATTTAACCAAAATGATGACCAACCCAAAAGACCACAGTCTCCAATAATAAACCCAAATGTCACTATGAGGAAGAAAACTCAATGCTTCAGCGAAACTGATTCCCCACTAAGTGGAAAAGATTCTTCAACCTCGCTTGATGGAAATACACTTATACTGGAAACCCCAAATAACCACAGTAAAAATGAAACAAAGACTTGTTGTAACATGAATAGTGACCAAATTTTCTTACAAAAATTCACATCTATAATACAAGAAAATAATGAATACATTCTATCTTTAATACAAACGACTATTCGCAATGAAATAAAAAACGGTCTATACAAAATTGAAGCAGAATTAAAGCAAAACCTAGATAAAATGTATTTTGATCAAACACAACTTAAGCAAGACCTCAATACCCTAAACGCTAAAATAAACACGTTAGATCAAAGTTACCGAACTCTTCAGACTGAAAACGAAATATTACGACAGGAAATCCAAAGTCTACAAGACTTACACAAACCTAATAATGAACCAAACGAGAAAAGAAACAAGACTCTGGTCTTACATGGAATTACTGAAAACTATTGGGAGACGGAGGATGAAGTAATAGGAAGAGTTGTTACCATTTTTTATGACTTGTTAAACATTAACCTAACTGATTACATAGAAGAAATAGAATTTATAGGCAGAAAAGGTAATAAAAGACCACTCAAAATTGAATTAATCAGCAAAAGAATCAAAAAATATATACTGGATAACTCCTACTATTTAAAAGAAGCTGGATTTAGTGCTACGGAATACTTAAGTCAAACATCCTTACAAGAAAGAAGGAAATTAAACAAAGCTCTACATATCGCCCGAAGAAATGGCAACCATGCTATAATAAAAAATAATAAGTTGATTATAAATGGAAAAGAGGCTTCATATCTGCAGCATAGCGAAGAAATAAATAGTGTACAGCAGTTTCCCTTACGCCCGAACTCACCACCGGTGTTATCGCCATCTACTACCCACCATGAAACAAATAAAACTAATACAAGGAATGATCAAGAAAAAAAGGATTATATAAGTAACAAATCAAAGAATTGTAACTTTCGAAACTAATATTAGCATAGTATTCCAAAACGTACAAAGTATTTATAAAAAAACCTATCTTATTGAATCATTGTTAGAAGATAAACCTAATTTGCAAATTATCTGTATGTCTGAAACTTGGTTAAACAAAGAAAAAGTTGATTTAATGAAGATAGTTAACTTTACACTGTGCTCATCCTTTTGTCGGAAAGAACATGACTGTGGAGGTGTATCTATACTAGTAAAAAACACCCTAGAATATTGTGAAAGAATAGATATTAACTCAATGTGTCTTGAAATGATTTTTGAGATAAGTGCAATAGAATTAATTAAAGAAAAACTATTAATTATAAATGTATATTGGCCAGATAGTAAAAGAGAGGTTGAAATATTTTATACTTATTTAGAAAAATTGCTTAAATTGATTGCTAAGAAAGATTACTCCAAAAACATTATAATAGGAGGTGACTTCAATGTAGATTTTCTTACAAAAAGTAATCAAAAAAATAGGCTGGCTAACTTAATGTTATCATATAATTTCTACCAAAAAATTAAAAAACCAACACGAATCACCCCAACTAGCGCTACATGTATTGATTTATTGTTTACAAATTTTAACACCAAAAACATGAAAATTATGGTTTCAGAATTTGGATTTTCTGATCACAAAGGCTTATTATGTTCAGTTCCCCGTAACACCGCTGACCTAAAACAATTTATGAAATACAAACGAATATATAATGAAATAAATATAAATAATTTTAAAATTGATATTTCAAACATAGTTTGGGAAGATGTACTTAAACCCGATATGAGTATGAACACAAATTATAATAAATTCAGTGAACTTTTACAAAACTCCTTAAATAAATTTATTCCCATCAAACTTACGAGGTCAAAAACTAAACTAAAGAGTCACTTGACATTGGGACTAAAAATATCTTGCCGTTATAAAAGATTTTTACGGTCACTAATATCAAAATCTAAAAATAAATTTTTAAAGGAATACTTTAAACAATATTCTAAAATACTTAAGAAAGCAGTCAATACAGGCAAAAAAATCCAAAATAGGCATCAATTTGAACACTCACAGAACAAAACTAAATCTATGTGGCAATTTATAAATAATGAAACGAATAAAATAAACAGGGTTAATAAAAATATTCACATTAAAAAAAATGACAATAATACGATTAGTGACCCCAAAGCTATATCAAATGAATTTAACAACTTTTTTGCTTCTATTGGAAATTCTTCAAATAAATCTTTTATTAATAATCGACCAAATACCCACAATATGATAGTAAATACATTCTTTTTAAGTCCGATACAAATTAAAGAAACAAAAACCATAATAAATAATCTGAAAAATAAAACTTCCTTCGGCATCGACGAAATTCCCCCTAATTTGATAAAGTATTGCGTGGATCTCCTTACTGTCCCATACACAATACTAATAAATCAATCATTTTCTGAAGGAATCTTCCCAGATGCCCTGAAAATATCTGTTATCAAACCGGTTCACAAAAAAGGACAAACCACCGACGTCAATAATTACCGTCCAATTGCTCTGTTACCAACGTCTGCTAAAATATTTGAATCCGCTATGATGAATCGCCTAAACTCCTTTTATGAAAAATTCAATATTTTAAATGAAAATCAAAATGGCTTTCGAAAAAACCATTCTACAATTTTAGCCATATATAAGTTTGCAAAAAATATATTTGAAACACTTAATAACAAAAAAATCGCCGTAGGTATTTTACTCGATATGAGTAAAGCCTACGATAGGGTATGCCATAAAATTTTACTAAATAAGCTCTATGAAACAGGTGTAAGGGGAGTGGCCTATGAGTGGTTCATATCCTACCTCACCAACCGCTATCAACTTGTAGACATAGAACATACAAACTTTGATACCGGGGTAATTACTAATGCAAGATCAGATAAAATACATGTTACTGGGTCTATCCCTCAAGGTAGCGTCTTGGGATGTTTGCTGTTCTTAATATATATAAATAATATACCAGACGTGGTGGATGAACAATGTATACTTTTTGCTGACGATGTCTCCGTCCTGATTCCTTGTTTAAATTATAATGAATTGGAAAGTAAATTAAATAAAACTTTAGAGAAAATAGTAAATTGGTTAGAAAATCATAATCTGCAACTTAATCTAAACAAAACTAAAATTATTCAATTTAAACCGTACCAGAAAACTACATTTGAAATATCTTATTCATTTAACAGTATAAAACTAGAAACTGTAAATACCGCTACTTTGTTAGGAATAAACTTGGATACCCACCTAAACTGGAAGGACCACATTCAAAAATTGTTAACTAAAATGTATTCATTTATTTATGCTTTACTACATCTAAAACGTGTGACAGATTTTAAAACTGCTCTTACGGCTTACTACGCATATGCTCACTCTAGACTTACATATGGCGTTATCCTTTGGGGAAACTCTTGTGATGTACAAAAAGTTTTTGTGCTACAAAAAAAGTGCCTCAGGATCCTATTAAACTTAGATCAAATAGAATCATGTAGAGCCCATTTTGTTGAACGTAAAATATTGACCCTAACATCTATTTATATACTAGAATCATGTAAATTTGTCAAAAAATACCCAAATTTTTACTCAAAAGTTTCACAATTAAAAAGAAATAATAGAAACCTAAATAAACTGAAAGTTCCATTTTCCAAATTAAACTTAGTTACGTCTAGTCCTCATAACATGTTAGTAAAAATATATAACCATTTACCCAATTACATTAAAAATTATGAAAGCCCAAAATTATTTATAAACACTTTGAAAACTTTTCTTATTAACAAATGTTATTATAACATCCAAGAGTTTTTTAATGACAATAATAATAGTCATAGTCATAAGATAATAAAAATATGAAATATGTACTTCAACACCACTTATAATATGTTAAATTTTACCTATTATGTGTTAAATGTTGCTATGCCCTGTGCAGGGCGTCACAAATACTTTTATATTTATTTACCACCTTATAACTATTAAGTTTTGTGACACGCAATAAACAATTTGAATTTGAATTTGAATTTGAATAACAAGCGAATACAAAAGAACAGCACAGTTCGGGTTAATTATGATGAATTATAAACAATATTCGTCCGAGCAGCGAAGCGAGCCTCCTGGGCCTCTTAAAGTGAGTACCGCTCAATTGGAACTTAATTAAAACAGATGTGCAGTGCTTTGTGAAAATGTTTTTGAGTATTAAATGTTACGTCTTCCTTCTACCATTTAAGTTAAAAAAGTAAAGTTAAAGCCTATAATCATCCCACTGCAAGGAAAAGGCCTCCATCATTGAATTCAAGTTATCACCGCAATGATGGGTTACTTGCATAATCACCACGCTTGCCATATGCGGGTTAGTGATCACAAAATCAAGCAATGGTCGACATTCGAAACTCTCGTTGCTCAAACCGGGGATCGAAACTATCAACCTGAGATCTTGACCCGGTAAATAAACCAAAAGACTAACGGGGCGTCAAGGTGCATTTTTTTGGTTCATGAAACTGCTGTACGTCACTAGAATGTAGGGCTACAAACCATTTCGCAATTACCAACATTGTTTGAACCATTGCTGAGTTAAAATGGCAGTCAGGCGGCACATAGTAAGCAGAACTTCTCGTTGACCCATACAAAACTCGCTATTAATGCAGCCGAAATTAAAAGAGTAAACATTTTTTACTTACTTTTGGTATTCTTCTCATTCTTAATGATGTCCATAATTGTTCGTCGAATCTCCCTTGAGTTTGTCAATAGATTTCCATAGGTTTTATTTATTACAAAACCTTATTTACCCTTCGAAGCCCTATTGAGGCACCAGTACATTATTAAAGTACACAAAAGCTATAGAAGCTCAGCGGCTTTCGTGTAATACGCAGAAAGTTGTACAACAATACAATAAAAGCTCAATTTAGTGCTTCGAAGGACGGCTAGGGAACTGCGTCGAAGAAACAATTTATACTGCAAATGCCACAGGTTCATGCGCTAGAAGGCTGTATTTACAGGTAAAGATTTTTTGTTTCTTTCTTGAAATATGAAAAATACTAATCAAAATGTATTTTAGATTCAAAGTCATATCATTCCATGGAAACCCTAACATCTTATGTATTGAAGCGAGCAATTTTTGTAAATTTATTTATTTCCTTGTTTCATCGGTGATGGCTGTAACAATTGGATAAGGTATTTCATTTAAAATTCTTTTCATAAGAAACATAACTATAGATATATAATGTGGTGTTGCCTAGAATGCAAAGGGGAAAGTACATAAAGCCGCTGGCCCTGTCTTCTGTCGTAAAATGAAAATCAAACCTATCACGTCTGGATACTGTAAATGGTCTTCCCCCGAGGAGCTCTTATCTCGTGTTAGGGAACATCGGGAACTAAGAGGAACCTCATGGAGGGCACTTCCGGTGGTCTTGGACAGCCCACTGTTGAATACGTCTCCGTGATCGCAGCACGTGGTGGGAGTGGAGGCCCCCTGCTTGTGCTGCAAGATGGCGGTCGCGGGTGCCGGCTTGCGGCCTGTTATGGCCGTCACGCTTTGCGGTGAGTAGGTAAACGTATGCAAACGATACCGCACGCACGTTGACTGACGTTGAGTAATGCAATCTGAATAGATTTTTGAACGTTGAAAACTTGGGGTGTGGATTTCTTTTGAACCAGAGGCCTTACTCTGCAACACGTCCGTAATTTGAATCCATCTGTCCCTATCACTTATACTGATGTCTTAAAGTATCTGAAAGAGACAGATACATGCGTAAATACGAACTTTGTGATGCAGAGAAAGGCATCAGGTTCCCCAATTTTTACCTACTGTATAGTCTGATGTGCAGCCGTGTGTACTATTGGTATTAATATTGGTACTATTGCTATACCTATTTGAAAAAGGTGTAACTCTGCAAAATGTCAAGTCTAATATGATGCCACCAGTTCAGAAACCAAAGTATATAAAGACATTATGTAATTTCTATATCCGTAGACAATCTGACATTGTAAATGCTAGCATTCACAGTATACTCAAGAGGCTCAACTTTCCTTTTATCCACAATAATGGTGCCCCAATCAGAAATCAATTAATTTCTTTGTTTGCTGTCAATACGACATTGTAGATATTAATGCCCCAGGCACTGCACATTCGACCTTTTTCGTGAGACTCGTTTAAACACAGAAACCAATAACCGTCTGTTGTTATTATCTAGATAAATATACTGTATTCAAATTAACTTGGCTTAATTAGTAATCAATAATAGCCTCTGGGCGACTATAAATAGACAATCAATAATAGACAATCAAATGTTGGGATCATTGATTGAAGTAGCGAATGAAATTTAAAATAATAGCTTACGAATATTAAAGGATTGGTGATGATAAAATGATTGATATCGTAGATTTTAAAATTAAGCACTTTACCGCTGTTGTGACCACGTGGAGCAAGTAAGTTTTGCTTGTGTGTGTCATATACCAGCAGGCTTACTCTTGACAAGTTCGAGTTACGATCAAAATCGAATCGACGTCGAGAATCAGTGATTTGGTACTCTGAAAAGTGAACCTAAACCTTTGAGTCGATGGTGATTACGTTATCAACCGAAAATGTTTAACGGATCGCCATTTTAGATCGCTCTTGACTTGATTTTGATTTCGATTCGATTGAATTTGTTCAGATTTTGGCTAGGTCGAATCGAGATCGAACTTAAATCAAATTCAAGAGTAAGGGGGCAGGTTGTTTTTCCACTTTCGTTTGTTGTATCGACGTTCACTTATTTATTTCTTCAAAACCTCACACACCCCAAATTATTTTTATTATAATTGGATATTACCTATAATGCTGGACCGATTTCGATAATTATTTTTTTGGTTGGTTATTGTCAGGATAAGGTTCTTATGAAATAAAAATTACGAAAATTGCGAGAATAATTAGAAAATTTAATATAGTTTTTGTTGGATAGTCCATGTATCGAGAAAGGCTTTAGGCTATATAACATCACGCTGCGACCAATAGGAGCGAAGCATCAGTGAAAAATGTTGCAAAAATAATGGCGGTCATAGAAACAGAAATTGACGCGTACGAAGTCGCGGGGAACAGCTAGTCGACAATAAATCTCTATCTTTGTGTGACCGCAAGGAAGAAGGTGAACATGGCTAATAACACCACCACCTAGGGTCAATTGTGTTCTGTGACCACCTCAACCAATACTATTTTGATACTAAATATCAAATTCTCAAAGCAAGTTGCAATACACCGGTCTTTACATTCGTAATGCTAACATTCGTTTATCGATCTCAAACTAAAATTCAAAGATAAAGTAATTAAATAAAGTAAATAATTTACAAAATGTCAAACAGTCGTGTAATTTTTTATCTGTAATGGTGGATTTCGAATTTTGTGTAAAATCTTTTGATAAATTGATAAATATCGGCAGTTTTACTTCTATACACAACTTCTATAAACAGAATACATAGTGAGATAAAGTCAGGAAGACGTGTTTATGCTATGAATTGTTTACCAAATAAGTCAAGTAAGAATAAATTGACTTTAGATAGAATACTTTAATGCACACCAGAAACAAGAAATAAATTTACAGGCAACGTTACAGATTGATATACAACTTGGGAAGTCTTATCGCGAGTAGCGATTTCTTACAGACAACCTTTGGGTGCAGGACACTACAAAGAAAGGGGAAATTGTACAGAGCACTTTATGTAATATAATCAAACATAACGAAACAAAATAACTTAAAAAACGTAAGCTCTACATAAACATACATAAATATTTCACTATAATTACAAACCTAAACACAAAAACCGTAATAAATACATAAATACCTAATAATATACATACATGTAATAAATTAACATACAATAAACATACATACACTAGATAACACATTTGATGTGATCTAAGAACTATTGTGCCTAACTTTACCAAATAGGTGCCAAAATTTTCGATTTCAACTTAATTGAACTTACTTGATCTATTAATTTCTTGGATTAGCTGTTGACGTTCGCGTGGACTTTTGAATTTCAAACTTTTACATGTTTTTTGGGGTAACATGTAGCCCGCGCACGGCCACGTGCTGTTTTAGTGTATATCTCCGTACGTAATTTTGTCCGGATCCGTTAAGCCGTTTTGCCGTGATTAAGTTACAAACGTCAAACAGCTAACCCAACCTTTTGAATTTTTAATATTTGTGAAATTCAATTGGCGTTTGTGAGGACTTTACCTTCAATTTAGATTTTTCTAGATTTAATAAAATGTTTCTTTGGCGTCATTACGTGTTATAAGTATACAAAAGTTTGAGGTAAATTGTCATAATATACTTGTTCTTATACCCAATGTTTGTATGGAAGAAATTGCTTTAAGTAATAATACCGCCGTACTGTACAGATTTGTCAAATTGTAATTCATGTTAGGTACCTATGTTTTGGGAAATAAAAATATGATACTATTTATACAATCTACTAGCGGACCCTGCGAACTTCGTATAGCCTCATTTATTATTTGATTTTGACGTCGTACATATTATTGTTGTCAAATATGGCGCGGTTGGAAAAGAAATAAAAACAAATAAATTTTCTTAATGTATGGCTTTTAAACGTTTTAATAGTTATTATCCGATGAAGACAAATCCTAAAATACCAAATTCATAAAAAACGGGCCAGCCGTTCTCGAGTTATAAGTGGTGTAATTAACACGACTTGCGCAATAATCCCTCAACCCCAAGAGGCGCTCGGGTGCCACGATAATAATTTGATTTCAATTGTGTCTGGAATAACTCACGATCGAGGGATTAAGGAGATAGTGATTCACGAAGACAGATATATTGTTATGTTTGTGCCTACATTTCACCGTCGTAAATTTCTATTTTATTTAAAACGTTACCATGGTCACTAAACGAGCTAGAAAGCCTCCGCTGAGTGAGTTAAACATTTCTAAATCACAAAGCTAAGTATTTTCTTTGTTTACCTTAATTTACTTCTTAAACAATAGATGTTCCCATTCCATTTATTAGAAAAACGTTTTTTCTCGGTTTTTTATTCAGCTAAAGAAAGCAGATGGCTTCTTGTATCTGTGTGTTCACAGTGTAGAAACAAGCAGTGAGTGGCTTTTATAATATAATTTAATTTGTCTCGTCTACACAAAATTGTCATTTTCCTACCAAAGAATCCAAACCGACCTGATTCACATCAACTTCCATCTGATTACCACATAAACCAGTCTGATTTACATCTTACGTCCCGAAATTGCCCATGATTTAAGTTCTATACTAAAACGAGTGTCTAAAGCTGCATTAGCAGTTTCGCACCAGATTTGACTGGGCAGGGAGAGAAACACGAATAGTAAAGGTGAGTGTTGGTGTACGTCGGACAGGGTTAAACTTACACCCGTGTCACAAGTCCGAGCAACTCGAAGTTTCTCTTTCTGTCAATCCGCGGGGCACCCGCACGGTGAATCCAGGGAACGCTGAGAAGTTTGTCTCTGCGAACATCAAGAAATTCCTAGACTGACATGTCATTGCAAATTGACTTAACCGACATTTCAAATAAATGCCATCACTGGCAGCAGTCAAATTGTCACTGTTTTTAAAATAATAAAATGGAATTATTGTATAAATTTCATAGATTTCTGTTCATGGTGCATATACTGTGGCTAACCAGCAGACAGATTTACCTTAATGTCCATACATATGCGGGAAGAACCTTCGTTTACCTGTGTGCGTGTCTTCGCTGACTGTGTTGGTTGCCTGTTGCGCCTTACACTTGTAAAGACGAATTTGTACTTCACCGCTTTGTTTTAGAGTTCAATTTAGTATGTTTAAATCTTTGGTAGTTCTAGCAACTTTCGGCCTGTACAAGGCCGGATAAATCAACTTGAAATGAACTGAGTAAGTCCATTGTTCCATTTATAAAAATAACATACATTGTATTTATAACTTATTCTTTTAAGACACATGGACGTTTATTGCTTGGTAGACAGTACTTGCACGGTATTAAATGGACTCTAGGTCTTAAAAATACCTGATATGTAGGTAAAACAAATGTTTAAATTAGGTATCCTAGTCCTTTCAGTAGAAATTCGTGATGAATAAGGACGGTCTTTTATATTTGTACCTTCTTCTTAAGTACAACTTTTTTACCGTAGTCAAGACAAGTTTTAGGTTCGCTATATTCGTCCGTTCGTCTGTCTGTCCGTCCGAGCTTAATTACAGAGACTGTTAGTGCTAGAAAGTGTATGTGCCATAAAATCTTATCTTATTAGTATTATAAATGTAAAAGTTTGAATAGATGTTTGTTACTCAATTATGATGAAGAGGGCGAAGTGAATTTTGCACAGAGATAAATTATATAGCTTGTGAAATTAAGGTTTCATGGGATAGTATCAGATACAAAATTCCTCGCGTAAAAAATCTCAGGAATCTCGTAAGTTCATTAGAAAAAGCTATATGATGACTAGCTTTTGCCCGCGGCTTCGCTCCCGTTAAATTCGGGGTACCAACAAAATTTCACCCCCTCTTTGAAAAATTTGGGGGCGGATTTCCAAATTAAGAAAATGATGCACGACTTTTTTGTTTGTCGCAAATAGTCCACATACACCAATGTTTAGCTATCGATCTTGAAAATTGCGGAATGCACCATACAAATTTCAATCCTTATTTAAGAGAAGTGGGGAGTTAGAAAGAGATAAAAAGTAGCCTATGTCACTCTCGATCCCTTCAACTATGTTCACTTGAAAAATCACGTCAATTCGTCGCTCCGTTTTGCCGTAAAAGACGGACAAACAAACAGACACACACACTTTCCCATTTATAATATTAAAGTATGGATAACAGCGATGGGACGTTAGCCCCTATTAGATAGTACGAGTATTACGATGTTTTTCGGCTTTAATTTGGGCACATGCAATCCAAAAATACCTATTTTTAATTCTTTCGTTCTAAGTCAAACGACGCCTACCTTTGGGCGTAGGTTTGTTATGAAATTGTCCTCCGTGGCGGAGCGGCGTACACACCGGTTTTCAAGGTGTCGCCTGCTCCGAGGTCCAGGGTTCGATTTCCGGTCGGGTCAATGTAGAAAAAAAGTGTTTTTCTACATTTTCTCGGGTCTGGGTGTTTGTGGTACCTTCGTTGTTTCTGGTTTCCAAAATACGAGTGCTTTAAATAGTTATTCAAATTGGGATCAGAACAATGTATGTGATAACATAACATAACATAAATACTCTTTATTGCACACCATACAGGATACATTGTTAACATGTAATACATTTTAAGCTGTACAATTTAGGCGGTCTTATCGCTCTTCCAGACAACCTCAATAAAGGACAATTAAATCGAAATAAGTGGGGAAGGCGGCAAAGAGTTATTTAAGGTAAATATTAAATAAATAGGTTACGAATATATAAAATGAATAAAATAATCAAGCTACAAATTAATTTTAAAATACATATTCTACTCAATCAATAAACATACACACAAATGCAAATATTAAATACACATAAACAAATAAATACATGTAAAATATGACCCAACAATACTTTGAAAAGAACCTTGTTACTAAAAGTTTGAAAGGAAAGAAAGAGAAATAGTAATACTATAGAGATAAAAGATAGGTTTTGAGTTTGTGTTTAAAAGTAGAAAGTGTTTCAGACTGCCGAATAAACAACGGTAGAGAGTTCCATAGTCGGATGGATTGCACAGTGAAAGATGTTGTCCACATTTATTTATTTAATTATGGTTTACATACCGGGCCAAGATCTCGGGGTCACGGATTCGATATCCGGGTCGAGCAACCAAAAGTTTCGAATTTTCGAACATTGCTCAGGTTTGTGATTACCAACCCGCATTTGGTAAGCGTGGTGATTTTGCCAGTACCCGTCATTGCTGTGGTAACTTGAATTCAATGATGGAGGCGTTTTCCCTGCAGTGGGATGATTATTATCTACGTTTATGATTATTATACACCGTTCAATTTTAACCACCTGTAAAACGAGGCCCACGTAATTGGACCATTATGTATAACATCATGGCAGTGTTATTTATTTTTATATTAAAAATAATTTTTGAAAAATTGTAATGTTTGATTCAGACTTTTAATTTTGTAACACGCTGTGACGCGCCCAGACGTATTATTTTGCTGCGGCGGGGTCTCGGTTGAATGGACCTTACATTTGTGGGCGTCACAGCGTGTTTTAAAATAAATAGCTAAAACGATATTCAATATTTTATTTAAAAAAAAATAATTGTAAAAAATAAATAACTATGCCAAGATGTTATACATATTTTTTTTTTATAAATGTGGACAACATCACATACATTGTTCTGATCCCAATTTGAATAACTATTTAAAGCATTCGTGTTTTGGAAACCAGAAACAACGAAGGTACCACAAACACCCAGATCCGAGAAAATGTAGAAAAACTAATTTTTTCTACATTGACCCGTCCGGAATCGAACCCGGGACCTCGGAGCAGGCGACACCTTGAAAACCGGTGTGTACGCCACTCCGCCACGGAGGTCATCGAATGGTTAAATAAAGTGGGTTTCGTTTTACAGGTGGTTAAAATTGCACCGTGTATAATATAGACTGTTACTTAGCAGGCGGGTTGACGATTGCTGTTTGGCCAGTGATGGAGAGAAAGAAGCCTGTCTTTTTCCGGCAGTACTCTTTAAGTCTCCTATTATGATACACATAGGACGAGAAGAGGTGGTGTTGTGCTATGGTGGTGGTATATTAGACCGGCTATGGTAACTACAATAGAAAGCTGTTACGACCGTTTTTTTATCTATAAAATTTGCGTGTTCTTATATTCCTTCTTTATTTGTTGTATAAAGTCTGGTAATACCGAAGCATTGAAAATAAAATTCTGAACGGGGCCTGAATCTAAACGAGGCAATTTTTGAAATCAAATCGCTGCCAAATAGGAGTATCTCCAACCACCGGCGTAAAGTGGTCCCTGAATTTTCGTATAACGCCCTAAAGTTCAGCCAATCGCGGTTTGAATAGGCTTTAGTGGGGGTCGAGTTACGATAGTGTCACTAACGATACGTGAAAGCGGGTACGGATAAATGCTGAGTCTGATTAAACCTTTAGTGGGGGGTAAATGGATAAGTACGGATGGGTTACGATAGTTTCCTACGTGAATTGTAATTTGTTTTTTTCTTTCATTGGTTTATAATAGGCCAGTAACGCGTGCATTGTTATTTAGTTTCTGAGAGCATAAAATGTAGGATTTGAAACTTTCTTCTTGCATTTTTACATAAATACTATTTATAGGAATAATTAAATTGGAAATATAACTTTTTATTTGTGTCAAATGTCAACATTTTTATTTGTAGCAATTATAGGCACAATTCCTTTTTCAAAATTGAAATGGAATAACTAGAACTTAGGAAAAATTATTTGGAACACATGAAAACGCGGTAACAAATGAACTCCGTAAAAAGTCATCACACACAAAACAATATCTTGTTTCTAGATCAGTGACTTACAACGTAACAAGTAAGGACTGTATACTCAGACCTTTTAGGTGACAAGGTACGGAATTATAACCTATAGTACGTAAAAGCAATTTAAATTAAACATCAATGATCGCCTAATTATACCTCGATTCACATTGATATCTAATTACCTTGGCTTTCAAAGACAAATTGATGAACCACATGTTTTCAGGCGTCAGGTAAGTGAGGTATAGATATAATAATATTATGTGCTAATTAGGAATTACTCAATCATTACGAAATACGAATCGAGATGAGGTACGTAAATAAATACAACAGGAAGTTAAATAGCAATCTATAAGTAAGTAACAGTATTTATAGTACGTATACTTTTGTGACATTGCTCAATAAGTGTCATCATACAAAACAAAAGAATTGTGGTGGAAGTCAAAATGGTCATTCACAGCGTATTCCATGTCTTTATTTGCCAAAATGTGCACCGCTTCAATTTGCAAATGCGATTAATAAAATAGAAATAGTTGCAGCATAAAATTACCACTCTGTATATGTATAGGGGCAGGCCAATGTAATCTGTTTGCAGCAGGGATTACAAAAAAAGTGTAAAGTAACAGCCTATAATCATCCCACTGCAGGGAAAGATTGATCATTGATTTTTTGGATTCAAGTTACCACATTATTGGGTACTGGCATAATCACCACGCTTGCCAAATGCGGGTTGGTGATCACAAACACGAACGAAATTCGAAAATTCGAAACTTTTGGTTGCCCGACCCGGGAATCGACCCTGGTACCCCGAGATGTTCGCCTAGTTTTTAATCCAATAAAAAAAACAAAAAATAATCTATTTACTTTTTAGAATCTAGGTAGATTACTTTCAGCCTTGCGTAAAGGAAGTTGATTCATAGGCACTCCGTTTATTTCACAAATAACAAATTGCTCTACTTTTCATGTTAATATTATTTTAAGTAAGAACTGATTGCATATACATAATATTATAGTTTGTCTACTCAGTCTGTACCGTTGATCAGATTCCCTTTGATAAGTCTCCTCAAATAAAGAGCTTTAAACATACGAGCTTAAAGCTTTGAAAGCTCAGTTTTAAGAAGTAGACATAGTTGAAACATAGTAAACACTATAAATGTAATGTGATGAATTAATCACCAAAACAAATGAAAAAGAGGAGAAAAAAATATTCGTAACAAAGATACAATTTTTTTTTACTATTACTATCCTGATGTTCTCATCAATGATTATCAAGGTGAATTTTAAACTCAAGCCTTGTCAACTGAGCTACTGAGGAATTATTTACATCGAAGATTGAAACAAAAGAAACTATTAAGCTATTGCATAGCTTCTATCGCGGGCCTTGAGCGTGGAGACCGAATCCAGAAATTCCGTAACGAAAATAACCTAACCTAACACTTGGGGCGAGGCACGATCGAACAATTTTGAATTTCCGAAATTTAAAAGAATTTAGAAGATAATAAGGATTTTGACAGTATGGTTGCCTATGGTAACCATATCTGCCAAAATAATAATAAAATTATACATAAAATTATAAAATTAAGCTATTGCATACTTCTATCGCGGGCCTTGAGCTGGAGACAGAATTCAGAAATTCCGTAACGAAAATAACCTAACACCCCCCACTCCGACCGGCACAGCGGTGATACTTTTTAGTTTTATAATTGCATAAGTTGATAAAAAATGCTATTTAACTCTATGCAACAGTGTAATATCATTGTGCAATAGCTTTACCGCGGCAGTCTCCGAGTGCCACACGTCTTTTTTTAAATTTAAGTAACAAGTTTTAAAATCGAAACCTACGGAATTCCTAAAGGGATTAATGTATATGCAAAGCAGGCTAAGCACCAGAGCATCTTATTAAGTTTAAATAGGTGCTATTTTGCAATGACAATGTATAGCTCTGGATGCAGGCCAGTGTACCTATTAAATTAATATTTTCGTTCTGGTTGTATTTCGATTTAGTAATAATAAAATAAAATATTTAAATTACGAAAAATACCCACGCACCTAAAAAAACCTATTACAGAAAACTGCATCTAAGTAAATCAGTGAAAACCGTTCTAAAGAAAAAATTGTAACTGCAGCGCCCCCTGGAGGAGGCAGAAAACTGCACGTGTCGATCGGAAAAGCCGTTCTGTGGGTCTAGCACGAAAAACTATCGAATTCGAATCGTTTTCGTGTTCGTATCGCCTTTGAAATATTTAGTATGAAAACTTAAACAGCGCTCGCGCGGTCAAAACGAGAACTACAAAACAAAGCACGAACTTTGTGTCGTTTGCTTTCGATACGCAAACAATTCGAAGTCGATAGTTCTTTGTGCTAGACCCACTGAGCATAAATGACAACATACGTTTGTATATACCTCCTAAGTTCCGTCGTGGGTAAAAATATACTACCTACGAGTACATTGCCTTTGTAAAAACTATATTGGTAACAACCCAATGCTTAAGCGCGTCCTTAGCAACAGATTACCTTGAGTCATTTTTTCTCCAATTACTTTTTCCTTGTTCGTCTCTTTTAAGATTCACCAAGGCTGCATTATTTCCTTGTTATAAGATGTTTACCCTTGATCTGTTATGATTTCAGTAAATACAAACTCAACTATGCGGATATTATTTATTTTGTAAATAATGTAACATTTTATCCGTAATATACTACAGTCTGCTTAGATTTTATATAGTGATTATAAATTGGAAAATTGGCGAGGTTTCGCCTATTCAATTTAAATAATCAAACTAATGGCGTGACTTTGTCAACAAAAAAACTAATAGAAAACTTTATCACCTCTTTTTCCACGGCAACATCAATTCTGTGTGTTGCAACATCAAATGTTTTGTTGGAATAACGACCAGCCAATGTAATATTACGAGTATGTATAAAAGTTTGCAAAAATGTAGAGTTGCAACCTGGAACCCAGGGTTTTATCCATACATTTTCACGGATAAAAAGGTCTAGTTTTACTAACCAGAATTTTGAGGGAGTTAACTAGAACGCATAGTGCAATACGTGACAACTATACATTCTGTAAATGATATTTTAAAAATCTAGTTTTTAGTAACGTGAATTTTCTGGTACATTGAACACATTTTTCGGTACGCTTTACCAGCAAATTTGTACTGCTAGCAATACTTAAACATAGTTGTGCCCATTACTAACTCATTAATTTGATCTTTACAAAGAAAGTAGTAACTGATACTATTTGACATGTTTCGTACACTTAATTTATTTACCAGATATTTTAGTATTTGCAATTAAGCGACTATTTAACTTTAAAACTAATTTTGATAGCACTCGCAGTTTTTTGTTAACTTTTAGTAGATTTGTTTTTAAAAGTCATTCTGGTAGTATTGTAAAATTTTTTTTTCTCCGTGTTGGACGTACGTTTTTCGACATGGAAAACTTAACAAAAACTATTGAAGTCAAAAACAACTATGTTGATTTTTGATACTGATTTTTAAGGAATTTAATTGCTGGTGTAAATTGAAGGTACAATTCCTTCAATAAAAATTCCACCTTCACTAAATTGAACTTGAACCCAACATCTTCTACTTAAAAGGCGATTGCTCTAACCAAGACATGTTTGTATCGACGAATTTTTTTATTTTTTATTTAAGGGGCCCCTTAAATAAAAAATAATTAAACCTACAGCCGTGTCACAAGTCCCGGGAGCTACTCGGAGTTTCTCTTTCTGCCACACGATGGACCCGGCACCCGCACGGTGAATCCATGGAACGCTAAGAAGTTTGTCACTCATAGATAGATAGAGTACTCTTTATTGCACACCAGAAATAAAAATAAAAATTACAGTAAAATTTAAAACAAAAGGTTATATTGTATATCATATTGTATTTTTAATCGATATGATCCCTACAATAATACTTCCCTATTTAATAATGGTAAGAGTAACCTTTTCAGGGCCTTTTAGTAAAGCTTTTAGTGGTATATTTGTATACAATACCTCTAAAAGCTGCATTATTTGCAGTGGCAAACGCGAGTCTAATTAGTTATTAATGATGTTAGATGTCGTGCTGCGTTTAGATGGAGTAGGGTACCTAGGTGTTGTTGCTTGTATGGGCTTGAACTCGATTACTGTGTTAAATTAACAATAAATTATTAAAATTAATATTGTGTTGTCGGCATTGATGTAAAATAAAACTAGACCTAGAAACTACGTCAAAAAAGTGTCCTAAATAAAAGTTAACTCATTTGACATTAGGCTGCACTTTTAGCACAACCTATAATAATGGAATAGATACCTACAACATGACGTAAATAATATCCACACTAATGCATGTCGACATAATTTCGCCAGGTTATATAGTTGAAGCTGCAACCCGTTTTCTTATACAGTACTAGCTGTTGCCCGCGACTTCGCCCGCGTCAATTTCTGTTATTATGATCGGTATTATTTTTGCAACATTTTTCACTGATGCTTTGCTCCTATTGGTTGCAGCGTGATGTTATTATATGTTACATATCTTCCTTGATAAATGGACTATCCAACACAAGAAGAACTTTTCAATTCGAACCAGTACTTCTTGAGATTAGCGCGTTCAAACAAACAAACAAACTCTTCAGCTTTATAATATTAGTATAGATGGAGTACTGCTAAAAGACACTATTAGGAAGAGAAGGGGTGGTGCACAAATTTGAAAGTTAGAAGTTAGTAATTTATATTACACATTTATTCATGATCGAATTGAATCTAACGGATCACTTTCGCATTGCTCAACTGCGTCTATTTTATCAGACCTTAGTAATAAAATAAAAAACTAGTGACACATGACACAATCAGGGACCGAAAACGTCCTCACCAAGGACGCTACTAGAACATTTCGATGCTATCTCAACTTAGCACTCAACCTAATCATGTTCATAAGGTTGAATTTTATTATAGTAGTTATGAAACATGACATGAATACAGCTACGTTGATTCAGTCGCGGACATTTTGAAGTAATTTTTGTACAAGCTGTAGATAACATAGTTTTTTTTATGTATGTCTGCGGATGATTGACCGAGGCAATAACGCCCGGGGTGCTAACCTGTGGTTCCAGCTCATTAATGGCACCGGAGGACACGGAGGGTGGTTTAGTTGGTAGGGTCCGCTGATACCGGTCGAGTCCCACATAACTCTGCGATGGCCCCCGCTGACGCAGAGTACCTATGAGTATTACCCAGCCTAAAAAAAAAGTGTTTTTATGTAGTACTAGCTGATGAACGCCCCGTTGGTCTAGTGGTTTCAATACCGGGCCAAGATTTCGGGGTCCCGGGTTCGTTCCCCAGGTCGGGCAACCAAAAATTTCGAATTTTCGAACATTGGTCGGGTTTGTAATCTCCAACCGTCATTTGACAAGCGTGGTGATTGTGCCTGTACCCATCATTGCTATGGTAACTAGAATTAGATGATGGAGGCCTTTTCCCTGCAGTGGGATGATTATAGGCCGTTAGGTATGTATAAATTATATTGAATAAAAGCCAAGATTTAAGGCTTCAATATGATCCTAAGTTTTAACAAGAAATTATATTTTAAGTTGTTATATATAAATTTCAGGTCTAACCAACAACCATTGTGTATGGCACCCATTTAGAGCTCGCTTCTTTTGCCGTTGAAGTAGCAACTAAGGCAAATCATAATATTGAACCTGGCTCTGATTTCAAATTTATTTTAAAACGGGATAATCTCTACTCAAACTATTAAGAATACTTACATCACTGCGTTGTTTGTAAACATGCCTTCCTTGATTGTTTCTGCATTAATCTTCTTATCGACAGGATGTACTTATATAGGGCTTCTAAGCCAATTATTTTGCTCCAGCTCTACTCGATTGCTGTGAAAGAAGCTTGTTGTCCTTATTAAGTTGTTAAGATGAACTAACAATTTACGTTAGATAGACCTATGTAAAATAAAATGCTTCTCCTCTTTTGATTTATGGTCCCGCTCATATTTGAAATGGGTTATTTCGACACTTACACATATTCGTAAAAATTAAGCATTATTTCTACCTTATCATAGATTTTATTTCTTTAACCCGGTTGATGTAGTAATGGGGTGGTCCATTGCATCGCCTACAACTCAAAGGTTTTTGGTTTGAATCCCAATTAGGTCAGTTTAGAAAATGTTCTTTCCTAATTTGGCTTTTGTCCGGAAGGTTGTGCACCCGCCCATCCCTTTACCCCTCAGACCCAAGCCTAAAGGTTTTTAAAGGAAAGTTAAGCCGTTGTTTCAGGTCTGTCGCAATGTGGAAGTCGTACAAACTGATGACATCAAAGGTCAGTAACTGGCGGCTTAAAAAATCCTTGAAGTACTCGTATTACCGCACGATAAGCGGAAGACTTCTTTAAACCTTCCGTGTTGCATTTTTTCAACGTACGAGACAAATTAAAAGGAAAAACTATTCTATGATAAATCTTTTCATGCGTCTAGAGCCGTTATCGATAAAAAAAAAATCCTGTCTTGTACCCAAACATGATAAAGTTTGGCCAACGAAAGCTGAACCGGGAAAAAGGCGGGAATTAAAAAAAAATCTAAATATGGCATCACCTACCATATTTGGAATAAACAATTTTGATACTTTTCCTTTTTTCTTGTTTTTGGTAAATGTTAACTAAATTTAATATTAAGCCTTTAGGCTTTTTATATAGAGTCGGTTGACTTTTAATTCTTTTACACGCACACTTACACGGTTAAATTAGGATAAGTTCAATTTAGTTACTTGTTTTTTTTAATAGTACTTAGATTCAAATGTTCCCCTGAAATCAAGTATCAACATCAATCAATCCTCAAAAAACAACAGTTTGAATGACATTGTCATAGTGTCATTATAGTTAATGTTGCTATTTTAAAAAACCTTTCACTAGCCAGACTCTACTTCCAAGGAATTCCCAGCTTTAACTAATGGAAGGACCAAGGTACGAGTTTTCACAAAACACACTCTTTCAAGGTCACCGAAGTTTGCCCAAATCGAAAACAAATTCTATCTTGAGGTACATTTGCACGGGCAGTTTTATAATGATAATTTGATTGTCTTTTCTTTACAATGTTTTACAAGAAGTTTAAGTACCATATAAGCATATTTGTTCTGGAGGTACGTTGTATGGTCTAACGGCCGGTCCCAATGATCTATCTATCTTCAGTTTTGGCATATCGGAGATAGAAAACATCTTCTGTCTCTGATTTTGCCGTCCAGAGTAACAAAGACAGAAGTTGTTTCCTATCTCCGATATGCCAAATCTGAAGATAGATAGGTTATTGGGACCGGCCGTAAGGCCTTAGGCCATATCTACGCTGAACGCAAATACGGATCTATCTGTCTCTTTATCATTATCATCATAATCATCATTGGTAATGAAGTCCTGAATAGAGACATCTCCAAAAAGATGATTTTGCCATTATCGCCACGCTTGGCAGACAGGTTGGCGATAGCATATCTACACTAATATTATAAAGCTGAAGAGTTTGTGTGCTTGTTTGTTTGAACGCGCTAATCTCTTGAACTATTGGTTCGATTTGAAAAAATATTTTTGTGTTAGATAGTCCATTTATCGAGGAAGGCTTTAGGCTATATTCTTTTTAAAACTTCTTAATCGCGATCATAATAACAGAAATTGACGCGGACGAAGTCGTGGGCAACAGCTAGTGCACCAATATGTCTGGGTACTTCAATGGTTAGTGCATTCCCCAGGTAGGTATATACGAAAGTCCCACCTCAGGCTGTTGACATTTACATTCAGGGAATTGTAGAATTAACAGAACATGGAAAGAGGTTAGAATGGCGATGTAGGCGGGGCAGGCGCGCCACAGAGGTTATGAGCAAATGCTTGTAAGTAAGCGCTGTGGTTGGTTTCTTTTAACGTCAGGCGACCCTATTGGTCGCGCGTCGTCAAAAGAATTCGCTTGATTGGCGTTCTTTGAACTCGTTTATGTGCAGTGGGGCGCAAGCGACGACTTTAGTTCTCATACAAATGGCGCATGACAGCCTTTCTAACCTTTTTCCATGTTCTGTGGTATAATCTGTAAATAAATTGTCCGTGAAACCATACCTTTACATTGAAAATTCATAACTTCATCGAAACTCAGTTCGAATCAAGTAATGCCAAACAGTCCCCCAAAGTTACACTTTCCGAATTTTAAAACGGAAATTCGTTTGATTAGCATATCCAATAAACCGATCCTACGATAAATAAAAATCGAAAGGAAAATTGAAGTAGTATAAGACAAAAGCGATTGTTAAGAAAAAGCCAGTGCCATGCTTTTAATCGGATTTATGATTGAAACTAAACGATTGAAAGTTTTTGTGAAACAAATGGGTATTATTTATTAAATATTTATAATTGTTCGAATTTGTAACTTTTTAATCAGTAAAATATAAGTTTTAAGACATTGTCTATTTGTCATGAAATGTATTAAGTATTATCAAATAGATACTATAGAAGTGCCTGCTAATTATTCTTTAATTTTCCATTTTGGGGAACCAACTCGTAATGGGATTAAATAAAGTGATTTTGATATCACTCCTGAAATTATATCAATAAAAACTTTTTTGAACTCAAACACGACTCATAAAGCTAATATTAGCAACTGGCAACATTTTTATAGTTCCATCATATAATAAAAGAAAGAAAACACGCAATCGATAACCCGTGCCCACCGATGCGACGATATATCTCAGATGGCATCGTGTATCAACAGATTCCAAGTTCCAACCTAGAGCAAATGTTTAGACAGATCGGGAACCCTCTGTCTGTAAGGGGTGCGATTTCCCACCTGCGTCGGGGCTCCATTCGCGCCCAGACCGCCGGACGCGATGGGCGTTTATCGGGACAGTACCACGGTGCCGCCTGCCGAGCTCCAGCTCGAGCGCGCTAGACGACCCCACCTGTTGATTGTCGACGATTCGAGAGATACGCGCGCTGCCGAAGGTTAGTGCTCCATGTTTGAAATTTTGAAAATGCGTATTCGATTTTTAAATGGTGACGATTATTTTGTAAATGTTTGACGGTGTTTATTTCTAAATTATTAGGCCAGGTTTATGTACTATTCTATTCTATCTATTTTTTCATTTTGAAGTGAATTTTTTATTTCGATATATGTTTATTTTTTAAATCAGTGTGAGATCAAAAAGGTATTCCCTTTGAATGCCTTCTGATAAAAAGTAGCCAATCGGAAAATTATTCATGTGCATCGATTTTTCAAGTTCAAGTTCATTACACTTTTACTAAGTTTGGTTATTTGTCTTCGGGGAAAACTCAATACCTAAAAATATTATATTCTTTAAACAGATTACCTTTATATCTCTAGGCGATAAAATGATGCCAGAATGTAATATTCTAAAAGCGATGATTGTTATTCTTTATGATAGTTTGATGTTAATTGAAAGTTACTTCGTCAAGATATTCAAGACTTAGGAAATAATATAATTCCAAGAGTGTTCGGAGAATTTCTCACTTCGCTGTTGAAAACTAATAAGTTTGCGGTTCGTTGTTGTTTAATTTAGAGTTGAAAGTTAACTGGTTCTAAACTAAAAACATTGAGAAGTATCTCAATGTTTTAATTCAATTTCGCTAAAATAACGGCGTGTTTTGTAAAAAGTAATCTTTTAAAATTATATTTATCTTGTGAAGTGTCAACTAATTATTCTTTATGAATATTTTAAGTATACTTTTTGACAGTAGCTTTTTTAATGTGTATCAACCCACTTTTGGGCCAAGATATCTCTTAAAATCCTTGTGTCTAGTTGTACTGCTTTCTTTATAGCTTAAGTAATGATTATTCTCGATGCAAATTAGCTAGCATATTTATGCAATTACTATAGGTACTGGCATAAATATGTCCTTTTCCGCCTTTTTTTCTCGTGCGTTCCGTATGTCTGTCATGGTGAAATCTGAAAGTGTCATAACGGTTTTGATAGGATTGTATCTCATAGACTGATTATGAGACGTAGCTGTATCTAATTTATAATCAAACATGATGCTGCGTACTTTTGCAAAGCAATACTGTCAATACTTTTTAAACTTTCACGGACAACATCATAAGAGTTAGTTGTCTATATAAACATAGATATATAAATACCTGGAAGTTACAACTGGAAGAACTAAAAACAGTTTTGTTTGGGCGCTGGCAATAGTACAGAACTATAGGAAACCTATAAACAGGAATCATATGGTGAAAATTTCGAAACGGCTGATTCATATAATAGAATTTATTGAGAAAATATCCGTTTTATGCGAATATTTTTATTCCCACTCAAAATGAGTACCTGCACATATTATGACAGATCTACTTAAAGATATATACGTACCTGATGTATATCCTTCATCGCTCCACAATACAACTTTGTTTAAGAATATTGCCAATATTAATTTCTGCGAAATTTTTAAAATGGACTAGAAATTCAGTACAGGTACAAAAAAAATACTGGTCACTGGTTAATCATAGAGATATTTAACCATTATTCTGTCCTTTGTTTCCTGGGGTTTGTAAGCAAAGATCTTTTTTTAAAATAATATGGACAATATAGCATTTCTCATGGTAACTTTGGTAATTTTCATTGCAAATTCGAACATATTCCAACCAAGTAAATGCACCAGCGTTTCACTTAACTAGCTCTCGTTGTACAGAGAACCTTTTGTTTGACACTTCGAGTAACTAAGTACACCGTAGATGTAATTCGAAAATCGAAGTTGATTTCAAAAATCCTGGACCCGATCTTCAGCCTACGCTCACTACCAGACACATGCCTTTCCAAAGGGTTGGAGATTGCAGTTAGGCCACCGGTGAAGAGACAGTGCTGCCTGTTTTCATCTGGCACTACTCCTTTTGGTTGTTCTGTTGGTTTAAATACCGGACCAAGATCTCGGGGTCTCTGGTACGATCCTCGAGTCGAGCAACCAAAAGTTTCGAATATTCGAACATTGCTCGGGTTTGTGATCACCAACCCGCATTTGGCAAACGTGGTGATTCTGCCAGTACACCTATCATTGCTGTGGTAACTTGATTTCAATGATGGAGGCCTTGAAATATAGTGATTTGTAAGTTGTACCGTAACATGAATATTTTAATAAGTGTCTGCGACATGGTGTCAAATTTACCGGCTGTTTAAGTGTTGGTGAGTGAACATGAAATATTTTAAACGCTGTTTAAACGCTGTTTGAACTTAAACGTCTGTTGGTGAACTCGGGCCTAAGTGTTTTTTGTGGCCGTCTCGAGTTTATAAGAACAACACATGTTGTAATACTATACCGTTGGATTAATGGATAAATTATCTATACTGTAATAGTACTTTTATTAAAAGATATGATCAAACAGTATGAAAGTGGGATTATTTCTATGGTACGAAAATCTGTTCTAAATCAAAATTATTAACCTTTCATTTTTGAAATTATTTGCCTTTCGCTCGTAAACAATACAGTTGTGTGAATGCTATCTGACCTTTGGCCTTGAAGTATCCGAAGCTAGGTAAGGGTTGAAGGGTTGGTGGCGGGTGGTTTGTACTCTAGGGTAAACACAATGAGACGCGAGTTAGTCTGTTGCTTATTTATTCAAGACTCTTCGATCCTAAGCACATCAGAATATATATCTACCTTACTTCAATACAACACTTAAATATAAATAACTACCTACCTACCTACATTACAGGCCTTTGTCACGGAATGATTATTCTTTAGTTTAGAGAATACAGGCCTTTACTTTGTCCAATAGCCTCAGCTGTTCTGGTTCCCTATAACTCGTTTATACTTGCGACACTTCGCACGTTCCTACTCTAATCTCTCCCAATTTGTCCCAGCCACTAGCAGACTGTCGGTCCACTACGGGTCGTTAAATCTATGTGTATTACTTACATTACATGAAACCTTTACGTGTATCACTTACACTGATAACCAACCTGCATTTGGCAAGCGTACTGATTATGTAAATCATTGCCACGGTAACTTGAATTCAATGATAGAGGCCTTTATAATATCAGTATATAAACTTGAAAAATTTTGTCTCAGGCGGGACTCGAACGAGGAGATGCGGGTTCGAGTCCCGCCTGAGACAAAATTTTTCAAGTTTATACAGGGTGAAATTATAACCACTTTCCAAAATTTTTATAGGCGTTCGGTATCGTATTTAGAGCCCATTTATGAAGCAAAAAATGTAAATCAAGCTTTCACCCGAAAATATTTTTCACAATTTAGTTTTCAATTTTTACGGTCCTAGGCCTGATAAGGTATAAAGGGAAATTCAAAAACGTATGAATAGTATAGTAATGAATAAATGAGATGCGAATCGCGTAAAAAAGGTTTTGCTAGGAGGCCGTATCAAAAATTTTTGATTTTTTGCGGACATTTTCTAAGTGCTTTATCTTGACATTTTTGTACTGAGCTATACCAAAAGAAAAAATACGTCATTTGTTTTTTGTCTCGTAGATTGATATATTAAAATTTGGAAGGTGGTTAAAATTTCATCCTGTATACTGATATTATAGAGTAGATAGAGGCCTTTGCTTTGCAGTGGGATGATTAGGCCCTTACCACCTGGAGTGCATTGTGCATTGGTATCTGTGTAGCAATAAACACGTTTACGTTAAATCTAGAGGATTCGTTCAACCCCACTAGTTAAGAAGAGTGGTGCTAGTCTTCTTTAGACACGGCAAAACTGATTTAGAACAAAAATATACTAACATATTGATGTAATTTAAATTGCTAATGTGAATTGAAAATGCAAGTATGTGTAAGGTATCTAAAAATTGATGAAATGCCGCTGGCTTACAGCGTAGAGCCTTGAAAAAATTCGTCGACACACCAAATGTCTGGATAGCTCAAATTACAGCAGCCGCCCTGTAAGCGGAAATTTGTGGGTTCGTGCCCCATCGCAGGCATTCGAATAACAAATTTTTTGGCATTTATTTACTTATTATTTATTTTTTTGGTGTCCAATAAAGATCTATCTATCTCATACAAGTAGAGTGACATCCGTTTTTGGTACATCTATATAGTCTATAGTCAATTTCGAAGCTCCCGCAACAGTATTTTTATCAGGCCTAACGGATCGCACGTGACATATCATATTATGACGCCCCTCAGCAAACAGGGTGAAATTCAGAGAGGTTTCCCTGTTCAAACCGACCTTGTAAATATACTGAGAGTATGTACATAGGGAGGATGGGGGTGAATGGAAGATAATTTAAATGTCATTTGATACAAAATCAGAAAATAATAACGTTTTCAAGAAGTATCCTAATTTGAAGTGAAAAGAATGGTCGACATATTTCAATAGTCTTTATGCATCACTAGATTTTCGGGTAGAAACTTGAGCCCAGCAGTGGAATTTAAAATAGCCCAAGTAAGTAGTAGAAGTAACAGCCTATAACCATCCCACTGCAGGGAAAAGGCCTCCATCATTAAATTCAAGTTACCACAGCAATGATGGGTGCTGGCATAATCACCATGCTTGCCAAATGTGGATTAGTGATCACAAACCAGAGCAATGTTTGAAAATTCGAAACCTTTTTTTGCCCGACCCAGGGATCGAACCCGGGACCCCAAGATCTTGGTCCGGTATTTAAACCACTAGACTAACGGGGCGTTAAACAAAATAGCCCATGTCCTTTCTTAATATAATCTACCTTTGTACCAAATTTCATCAATATCAGTTCAGGAGTTTAGGTTAGAAAACGTAACAGACACACAGCTAGACAAATAGGTAGAAAGAGTATCTTTCGCATTTTTATATCTTTCAGTATTAGTAAGGATTTAAAGAACTTTTATCCTTGATCCACTCGACATTGGCAGAAATAAATCACAAAAAACCAGCGCCTTCTGTTGCCATGATTAATGCTGAGCGGAAAACCTTTTTGCACTGTTTTATTTTCTTTTCAAGTGATTTTAAATTTGATTTGTTCGTGCTAAATTTATTTCTTCCTCCGTTACTGTTATTTTATTGTAATAGCCAAAAACATAAACAACCAAAGAAACGGAAACCAACCAACGGAATAATAATAACGGACATTTAAGCAGTTCAAAACTTCTTTGGGTTACACAGACTACACACATTAAAAACAACTATAGCTCTAATATCTACCTACTACTCAATACATACTCACGTGCCTTTTAAATCGCACTTTATAATGATAATTACTTTAATAATTTATATAGATATAATTACTAAAATTACAATTGTAAAAAAAACTCCACAAAAATCAAATTGTTCCTACTTGTGACACGAACGAGCTTTGCGATGGCTCATATCTAGGGATGTGCTAAACTTGTGCTGCGCTCGCTAAATACTTGCCCGGTTTTAGCGGCCAGTAGCCATAAAGTTATATTATGCAGACTACGCCAACATGGTGTGCGTGATAGGTCAAGAAAATAATTTCAATATACATTTAAATACAACTATCGATCCAAAACTGATACGCAGAAGACACTTTAAATCTGGCCTTGAGAATAGGAAAAACGATTGAATAACAAATTTAATGGACTCAGGAGTTATTTTACGAAAATCCTGAATAAAATATGAATAAAACAATATTTTGCTAATAATGTATGCTCCAACACAGAGTGAGCAAGCACTACTACATACAAGAAAGACCCATCCAAAGTTTTGAGTTTAAACCTTCAAAATGTGTAAAGTAACAGCCTATAATTATCGCACTGCAGGGAAAAGGCCTCCATTATTGAACTCAAGTTACCCCAGCAATGATGGGTGTATTGGCATAATCACCACGCTTGCCAAATGCGGGTTGGTGATCACAAACCCGAGCAACGTTCGAAAATTCGAAACTTTTTGTTGCCCGACCCGGGATTCGAACCTGGGACCCCGAGATCTTGGCCCGGTATTTAAACCACTAGAGTCTGTAACGCCCCGTTGGTCTAGTGACTAGACCACCGGGGCGTTACAGAGCAGATGATCCAATTATTACTTTCCTATTCCGATTTAAGGAAAAATTTCTACGCATTTCATCACTTCACTTGTCATCTTTAGGAGATGTCTGACCCTTGATTAATTATTCGATTTCGAATTTCAGTTAATGGCATTGTATTCCTTGGACACTAATTGAAGCTATTCAAATTCTTTTGGTTTTGAATTCGTCTGTTTACTTGGCGATTGTTCTGAATGTTGAGAATGTTTCTTCATACATGTATACGGACAGTTCTTTAGAAGCGTAACTAACTAAAATCGGTAGAACAAAATATAATATAACCCGTGGTGGGCGGGGCTCACAATAGGGACATGACCTTGACTTGCGCGGTGACGTTGACCTTGTAGCAAAAACAAGGGCGTGTAAGCTTCACCTTTATCGGCCTTACTTAGCATCACACTGTCCAAATATACGACTATATCTGTCTCTCTTACACTCGCCAATGTCTTAAAGTATGACAAAGACAGATATATCCGTATTTGCTGGTTTCACGTTGCATAGTAGGGCCTCAGACAAGATGTTCTTTGGTTTTCAAAATGACATGATGACGGCAGCTCTGAGGTTCTGGGTTAGATCAATATAGTAAACCACTTTTCAATTTTGTTTTCTTATCATACTAACTTCGTCTTTGAATTTATTTGTGATGTTGGCTTTTTGATTGGTTTAAAATGATTTACTTTAAATTCATCGAAACACAATCGCTAGGTATTGGTAGAAGTTTTGTTTGTTCATTATTATGAATTATTAGGATTCTTATATTAGAATTAATTATTATATTTGAATTCTTACATTTCGGACTTTGTCCGAGTCATTATGTCTGGAACTTATTTTAAAGTCTGGAATTGCTTTTTAATAACTTAATCACACCGCGGAAAAAGTACCTAAGTACTACGTAATTAAGTTTAAGAGGAAACACTACTGGCGAGAGAATTTAAAAATAGGTATTTATAAAATTTATTGCTGTCGCACAGTCCCTAGAGCATTCACCGCAGAGTGTGATAGAGACAACTGCTTCTTGGACCGAAAATACCTTCTAAAAGCACACCAAATCAACGTTTCGTAGTCCCCCGATTCCTTTTCCAAAACTAGACCGATTTAAATACTTTTTTCATTAAAAATTAAAAAAAGGCTTTGTACGTGTTCGTATGTTTTCCTTTTTTTTCTAAAATTTAGCCAAATTTGTTTTCTGGATGTTTGAACACAGCGGAAAATCTGGCGAATTTTTTCAATTTTTGAGTGTTTATATCTTTTTTATTAATTAATTTCTGAAAAAACAGAAAACATAGAAAGATGCTAATAGTGGCCATAGATTTTTAAAATAAAAAATATTGCTCTACTGGCATTATCCAGGGAGGAAATAGGGGACTACGTTTGTATGGAAAAACGGCTGTTGTATTTCCTCTTAACCCTGTTGACGGAGAGATTATTCAAGTTTTTTTTCTAAGTGAATTCCCAAATGTTTGTTTTAAAGATTATTTAATTTAAAAAAATCATAATTCCTCATACACATTCTACTGTTTCTTGCCACAGTCTGGATGTTTGTTGTACCCTAATTTGTTGTTTTTGATATAACTATTTCAGGGAATCAAACTCAAAATCGCAAATAAAATAATTCACTCCGCTAACCGAATAAGCTTTACCTAATCCTAAACACTCCACTTTTTCTATAAGAATTTGATATTATATAAACAGGAAATTGCAAACGCTTTGGGTAAGTGATTGGGGAATATTTTAAATAATCTTAAATCTTCGTTAGAAGCTTAGTTGACTAATTCTGAAATATGTTTTATTTTGGCAGTGACCAAGATAAAGCCCTAACCAAAGGAGCATTCACTGAACATTGGGTGCTCTATTGCCTAAGTTGCATTCATCCTTAAGTCATATCCGTAAGGTTCAATTTACATTACGGAGGTATAGAACATGAACCGGGGGATGGATCACTGTAGAGTCCTATGTCCAGCAGTGGGCGTAGTTTGGCTGAGATCAAAATCATAAAAACTTATGCGTTTCTCTTCCCTTCTTTTTCCGAAAATAAAGAAAATAAAGAAAAAGGTAAAACGTTAAACGGTGGCAACACTATACAACTAAACTAAATAAAAATTAAAGTGCCATTAAGTGTTCTTGTGTTAAGCCGACCAGACGTTCAAAGGAAACAACGATTTCTTATCTAGGGTTGTCACTAATGAATTTAGAAAATCCAATAACTGTTAGTAGAAACAAAAGTTGTTATCGTTATGAAATGTTTTATGAAAAGTTTTTTTACTGACACAATTGTGATTTTAAAGTATATTAGTTACATTCCTAGTTACTAAATGAAAAATCGGCCATGTGCGAGTCGAACTCGCGCAAAAAAGGGTTCCGTACCATTGACTAGGTAAACAACAGTAGGTACCTACATTAATTTAGTTAATATAGTGCCTACCTGTTACCATTTATTGATATCGAGCAAAAATAAGCAAAACATGGCGTTATTTGTATGGGACCCCCCTTAAATATAAATTTTATTTTTATTTTATCATTTATTATTATAGTTAAAATGTTGCCAATATTATTATTAAGCAATAAAGGGCAAAAAAATCGCATTTGTTGTATGGGAGCCCCCCTTAAATATTTATTTTATTTTGTTTTTAGTATTTGTTGTTATTACTAAATCAGTTAAAATCAAAATCAGTTAAAAATAGTGTTATTTCTGCAAATAGGCCCCAGGAGGCGCTTTTACACGTCCCAATATTTAAACCTACCACTGCTTCGGGACAAGTCTGGTCTAGTGCCAAGAAGAAGCAGCGCAAGAAATTCGGTCACTAATGTCAGCCTCTTTTTCAAATCATTTTTTACACAACGTTTAAGCAAGTACGAGCTGGGACAATTTAATGCCATACATTTCTATTGCGGTAACAGAAATACATAATATGTGAAAATTTCAACTGTCTATCGCGGCTCTTGAGATACAGCCTGGTGACAGAGCGAACGGACAAACAGCGAAGTCTTGGTAATAGGGTCCCGTTTTTACCCTTTGGATACACAACCCTAAAAAGACAGAAATATGTAAATTTTGTAGAAAAAAACCACAACTAACTTCACATATAGTTACATCGGAGTTTGGACTTCTTTTTTTATATTGTGGCGATTAGTACTCTGGCAAGAGCCCTCACACGATTCCGCCAATCGGGCTTAGTTTATTTGTTTTGTGACTTTTTTTTTGTTACTACATTTTTTACTAAATTTTTTTTGCCTTATAAACAGATTAAATATAACTTTAGAGTATAACTCAGTACAACTTTCTGAATAAAAAATTTGACTACCTGAAGTAAGACTTAACCTTCCGCTTGTCGGTCGATTGCTGTCACCAATGAGCTTTAAGCTAGCTAGCTTTCATAAATGTTTTCGGTTAGAACTTCTAAAATCGGATAGAAATATTTTTTACTACAAATATGTAACAATCGAGTAAGATAAATGTATTATTTTAACAGAGAAAAACACGGTTTTCAATATATGCCGTTTGTAAAAATATAAACATAGAATTACTGCGTAAAAATGTGTTCTATGTTAACAGGTATGTCTGGTGTGACAACCATGTAGTATACGAAATCGATACAATCGGATTACGATGGCGCGACGAGCTCGCGTTAATTATTTACTAACTTATTAACTTTGCCTGTTTATGTGAAAACAGAAAGTTGAGGAAACCGGGGATATTTAAACATGATGGAGATATGACATGATAATAGCACACCGACGGCGACTTTTTTTGGATTCAGTTCAGCCATTTTGATTATATTGTTGTCTTGGGTATATCGCGGACAATTGTAACGGTCTTTGGGCACACGTGAATTTTTGGCACCACTTTCTCGATATTAGCTTTCGACCTCTTTTTCACCACTTTTGTTGAACACATGAAACACTCGTCGTCACGTCCCTTTCAGAGTCTCTACTGACTACTATATCCATACGAGATTTTATTGACATCAGTAAAATATTATTTTCCTATACAAAATGTTTACTCCCTTGTCACCCCTTTATGGGATAATTTCCTAAATAGTAATTACAATATGTCCTATCCAACGTCCCAAACCATCTCCACACCCTAGGTCATCTGAATCAGTGGAAAAGTAATTGATTCCCCATACAAACGTCCACTCTCCTTTTTCACCTTATCGTAAAAAACTGTTTCCTTTCCCGGTTGGTGACGTGAATGCGGAGTCACTTATCTTGCATCTACTTGAATGATAAAAAGTTACAAATAGGTCACACTTTTAGGATATGTTTAGCCTTATTGCTATAACTATAACTATCCCCAGGCTCCTTTAAGTATTTGTTTTGCTAAGAATGTATTAACTGTAATATCCAGTCTCAGAAGATTTGAGAACAGAGATAGCAAATGATAATACTTTGATTGCGGATATTTGTCAGTCCAGCGCATAGGTTCCTACTGGTATTCCCTCTAAAACAACTAACCAATAATAGGTTTATCTTTTCCCTCAAAAAAAAATAATTACAGTCAATGTTACAGAACGATAGGTTGTAACGACCCGAGTTCACCAACAGACGGCTAAAATTTAAACAGCGTTTAAAATATTATTTCGTCGTCGTAAATAAATATAAACGTCTGTTGGTGAACTCGGGCCTTAGTATAACAATAAAAAGAATTAACGAGCATCACTTCAAAATAGCTGGAACGATAATTCCTTTTTACTAAGTTTGCTATAGTCAGGAAATCGTTTTTATAAAAAAAGTTAATAATTTTGTCATAATTCTCTCGCGTTATCTTCATTGGTAAGCCCATACATACAAACACAGGACGGACAGTCAGTATTTTTATAATATGTTTTGCTGATTCTGAACATTTTTCAAGGATCTCATTTAATATCTTTAAAAATGTATTTTAAAAATGGCGCTCTGAAATTTGTAAGCCTGATTCACTCTCCTAATAAGCATTCTTCAGCCAAGTGCTTGTATTGTTAAAATATGGTAAATAACAAAAAGCTGCAAAGAAAAAGTTTTAGATGTCGTTATGTGGTTACAAGAATATATTAACAGAGTTACGGTGATGTATGATGTCAATGTTATTATATTAACAGAACCTTCTCTCGTTTTCTATGTACCTATAATATATTTTAGCGACGGCTTAGCAACCATCTTTGTTCTTAATAATAATAATATGTTTATTTTATCTAGAAATATTAAAATCAACCTAAGAGATTTATTGAAGATTCGATTAGTTTACGATGGTTATTGGCGTAGGAATTTGGGGCTTCTGTATATAGGTCTGTTTAATAGGTATTTCAGTATTGCTGCGTCAATACATTTTATTAGCAGTACGTGTGTAGAATAAATGTATAGAACTTGTGGAAAAAACCTATATAAGTAAACTACTAGACACGTACCTCTCCAAACGGAGGACTTCGCCATATTTTTTTTATTTTTTTTATTTAATCATTTAAATCAGGCAACAGATATGAAATACAGGCCCATAAAATAAATACCTTACGGACTAACATACATACAAAATAACACAATAACATAATCGACACGCTTGGCCGGTCGATTGGTGATTGATTAAAAAAAGTTGCGTAAGTAAAAGCAAATGACACTTAGCAAAATACTCGTATTAAATATAAATTCAAAGAATATTTTTCCGGAATGTTGTAGCTAATGTAATGTAGCGTGTACAAGCTAGATAGTAATTATAGACACCTTATCTATCTTCTTACATATAAAATTCTCGTGTCACAATGTTAGTTACCTTAGTCCTCCGAAACGGCTTTACTGATTTTTACCAAATTTTATATGCATATTCAGTAGGTCTAAGAATCGGCTACTATCTATTTTTCATACCCCTAAGTGATTGATTGTTCACCCTTAACCTTGTTTTTTTAAATTTTAGGACAATTTTTTTGTTTTTATTTTTCTATAATGTGGCATTATAAATACATACTACCCTAAATCTTTACCCTTTTATCACCAACCCCTATTTTTTCATAGCCATTTTAGTAATTTAATCATTTTTATGGCAAAACAACGTTTGCCGGGTCGGCTAGTTTCTCAAAAAATATTGCATTTCCGAATTTCAATTATATTTACGGATTATTACAACTTTTTATAGATTTTACAGAACCATAATCCGCAATATAATTTTACTTCCATATTTTTTTTTTTTACTATAGGGAATTAATTTATTGTAAGCTCCTGATAGCACCAAAATAAACCTCAGTGATTTTAGGTTCTATCCTAAATAATTGTGTAATAAGTCTTATTATAATGGTAAATAAATAAACTACGAAGTCACTTGTAAACTTTTCTTATTACCGAATATTAAGATAAGTTCATTTTCCAAACCAACCACGATTCGAACATGATCCAAAACGTAAAGGTGCTCAAAGCATAACACGTTCTGACTTCTGACTGCATCAGTCTAGTCGGTAATGAAATAATCCTTGGACAGTGAGCTTACTATAATCCCGGATGGTATGAGAGACGGCTATACGATTTTACTGGATTTTCTAAATACACGACGGAGCCAATGGGAAAGGGTTTTATTTCGTTTTGTGTTCCCTTTTACATTAGAGGCAATGTAAATGTTAAGCCTTGGATAAATAAATTTCCTCAACGGTTTTTACTATTTTCTTAACATGTTGTTTGTTTAAAAGGAGAAGTGAATATTTGTGTATTAACATTTAACAACTGGCAGTTCACTAACTTTTTCAAAAGTTGTTTTCGTATCAAAACATATTAGACGACGCATTATGTCACAAATGTAGTAGCGTCTACGAACTTTGCTACGTTGCTACGTTACTACGTGTCTCTAACTACGACGGAGAGAGTCGTAGCACAACTACGTAGTATGGGTACGATTACTACGAATTTAGCACCATGTTTTACATTATTGCGTCTTTCTCAGTGCGTACAAGCTCCATTGATTTGTAAGCAATTGAAAATGGAAGGATCAAGGTTGTGGTTTCTTATACTAACTGCTTTAAGCATTTCCGACATTTGGTATATAGATGAGGCAATTACTACATTAAGCGATCCTTTTTATGAAAGGAAAGATGGGTGACAATTTTGACACAAATGTCTTTGAGATTCGAAGGCCTTTGTTCATATTTTTTTTTATAAATCAAGTCACGTTTTTCTTTCATTTACCATTCAGAAAATGTAACCTTAAAATTTGTATGCTAAAGATTTTCACTCTAGCATATCATATTTATCCAATGAATACTAAGTATTATATGTATTTTTATGAAAAATGTAAGAGTGTTGTGTGGTGCCGGGATATAAAATGGATAGCACCACCCCTTCCCTTCCTATGGATTTTGTAAGAGGCGATTAAAGGAGACAGGCATCGGCGTCTTTTCTCCAACACTGGCCTAACTGCGATTGCCAACCCGCCAGCCAAACGTGGCGATTATGGTGTTATTCTCCTTTTGTAGAGGCCTGAATAAATAAACTATTAAAATGATACTATTTTTCACTACAATAAACATTAACTTGCTAATAACCCAACTAACACTTCTTTATGAGATTTTGAAAATAAATCTTGCTCCTGTTCCCTAATTGTCCCTGGAACGAGTGTAGCGTACCATAACGGGTGGTTAATGGCCAATTGTCGTCGTGACAGCCTTAATATCGAAACAATAGCCTCCCCTTAACGTTAACATGGGATTCAGCCATTTCGTACTAGTTATCAAGACAATCTCAACACAACACAGCAAGGTTCAATGGGGTCGAGTGAAATAAATTCAACAGTTTGAACCACACTACATTTTTTACGTTCCATTAAGTGTGAAAAAAAGCGAAATCTACAAAATTGTGTCACCGAAATGTATGTATTTGTATGTATTATTTTTGTTATGTTTGTAATGGTCTGCAAAAGGTTTCTATAGAAAAAAATTTTGACGAAAATATATCCTCATGTTTGCAATATCTTGATTATTAAATCCTTTCAAAGCTGGGACGGGTAGCCAAGTTATAAATGAAATAACAAGTAAACTTTTAAAGGATATTTATTATGCGCGCTCAATTAATACACGTGAGAAATGTTCAAAAATTCAAATCTTGTTTCCCGATCCTGGGATCGAACCCGGGAACCCGTAATCTTGGCCCGGTATTCAAACCACTAGACCAACGGAGGCTTAAATAACAACAGATAAACAACAAAGGCTGGTTTCGTCTTGTAATACCATTCACCTAACCTTATTTATATACTTATCTCTTACAAAGTATGGGAAACTGCTAAGCATCACTAGTAGTGAGTTTACTGACGTTAAGTTATATTGTGCTTTTATCAGAAATGGGCGGAGGATTGTAAGCTACTAAGTCACCTTCCATTGTACCAGGAAATTCTGAAATCGGTTTGAAATTTTCCAATTTCACATCCAGCATAAATTCAGTATAATATAAAATTTGTTTTATTTAGACTATTCTTCATCATCATCATCATCAGCCTATCATAGTCCACTGCTGGACATAGGCCTCTCCAATTGCACGCCACTTAGGTCGATCCTCGGCTTCTCGCATCCAGCTCCTGCCAGCCAAGGTGGCGCAAATCATCTCTCCACCTGGCCTGAGGGCGTCCTACGCTACGTTTGCCGAGACGCGGTCTCCACTCAAGAACTCGTTTACTCGGTTGTCGGTTCTGCGGCTAATATGGCCAGTTAGACTATTGCTAAGTATAAAAATTACGTGACCAATTTTCATGTTCTGGATTTTCTTGTTGTCTCATTCCCAAGATTTCGGGATCCCGGGTTCGATGCCAAAAATGCCGGGACAGGCAAAAAAAAAAAAAAAAGAATTTTCGAACATTGCTCAGGTTTGTGATTGCATTAGGCAAGTGTGGTGATTATGCCAGTACCCATCATTGTTGTGGTAACTTGAATCAAATGATGGAGGCTTTTTCCCTGCAGTGGAAATGTTTAAAGACTGTTACTTTACTTTTTTGATATATCTACCATATTTTGGGATTACAGTTACAGTATTGGTTGAAGTAGCAGACTGGTAAACAAATGGATAGTACGATTAATTGCTCATACTAAACAAACGATTTAGAAACTGCTACAAATAATAGTTGTTTACTTTGTTTTGCCCAAACAAAGGGTATCTTGTAGTTTGGTTTTGTTTGTTTATGTTACAGTTTCAGACGCAACTAATCGTACAGACAACAACTAGAATAGTTTTCGAAAATGAATCGGGCTAAGAAATACTGCAAAGGCTGTATTTCTTAGCCCGATTCATTTTTGTATTTGTACTGCATACTGCATACTGATGCCACCTGGTGGTCCACAGTGACCAAGGACTCAAAGCTTGCCCAAGCGTGCATTTCGACAACCCAGGACAGACTGTCCTGGCGCCGCAGAGATGCGGGTTCGAGTCCCGCCTGAGACATAATAACTTTTCAAGTTTAAATACTGATATTATAATTGCAATTAAATTCCTTAAAAATCATATAAAGTAATGTAAAATTTCCTCAAAAGGAGGTTTACTTTTTCCTTAAAAATATATTAACTTCGAAACTCAAAATTGGTTTACTAAACGTGCGCTTGTCGATAAAAAAAATTAATGAGAAAATCACAGCTTCCATTTCCACAGGGATAACGAGGAAAAAATCCCGCTCTGGGGAACCTGAAAAAATAGTTGCACTGATAAATAATTGCACGAAAAACATTTCAAAGTGTTATCAAGGTAAAAAACATTTTCTTGTCTTATTTTTTATCCATGTTCCAAATAATACTCATTTTTGGTTAAAGATAAATATGACGCGCAAAAGCTTTCCTATACAAGAGTATTTCATCAGGCTTATTCGGTTTCAATGTCAGTGTCGAGGCAGGTGGTTTTGTAACTGACGTTTATAGCTCGCTGACGTGACAGAGATAGATGGGCACGTGATCACGTTGTCTTTTTTACATACCTATACTCACTATTAATGTTGACTACGACTGTTGATGTAATACTAAAAACCGACCAAGTGCGAGTCAGACTCGTGCACGAAGGGTTCCGTACCATTGACTAAGTAAACAACAGTAGGTATATGAATTTAGTTATTGTAGTCTAGTGCCTACTTGTTACCAGTTATTGATGTCGAGCAAAAATAGGCAAAAAATTGCCTTTTTTGTGTAAATAAATATAAATTATATTTAATTTTTATTACCTATTTATTATTATTAAAGTTAAATTACAACTGAGTGTTTTTTGAATATTTTAAGTGCCTACCTGTTGCCATTATTAATATCGAGCAAAAATATCGCGTTTGTTGTATTGGAGCCCCCTTAAATATTTAATTTATTTTGTTTTTAGTATTCGTTGTTATTTCGGTATCAGAAATTCATAATTTGTTAAAAATTTCAGTTGTCTAGCTATCGCGGCTCTTAAGATACAGCCTGGTGACAGAGCGACGGACAGACGGACAGATGCACAGACAGACAGACGGACAGACGGTCAGACAGCGAAATCTTAGTAATAGAGTCCCGTTTTTACCCTTTGGGTACGGAACCTTAAAAACTAGGTATACAATTACCGTAAAAAAAAAGGAATTTCGATTGATATAGGTAGGTGTCATCAATCGAATGATAGGAAAATTCATACTTTGCATTTTGACATTTTATGTAGGTTATAAAGTTATTAAGTTTTATAAAGTTATAAAGTTCACTCTGTGCCGGATTTCGTGTATGTTCGGGACTACTTCGAGACAAGTGTGGACAAGCTCGGTCACTAATGTCAGCCTCTTTTTAAATAATTATGTTAACAAAGGATATAACTTATATCCTTATATCTTATATCACATAAGTATGTATACCCGTGCTAGCTAGGACAATTTAAAACCATATAAATAAACATAAATAATATGTAGGAACTACAATTTATATAATAATGCAAATTACTTTGATACTTAGTCAAAGTAAGTTCAACAATAGACTTAAAAAAATAATGCAATCTTCCATTCTCGAATTACACACTTTTTGCAGTCTGTAATTATAAATATAATAAGTATGTGTTTCCAAAACAGTGTATATAGACAACCGATATACATATATCGGTTGTCTAGTACTCATAGTATTAGTTCATTTTGGGACTAGATGACTGCGTCAGCCAGTGTCGCATGTCCCAAAATATTATTATTAAATTATTTATTACTTTTTTCAAACTGATAAACTACATAGTTTGTAACTTTACTAAGTAATACATTACACAATTTGTAACATATTTTTTAGGAAGAAAACAAAATTGATATGTTTTTTGTCAACCGTCTGGAGAAGATTGTCACGCGTAACTTTTCACGATACCTTATTATCGCTGAAAGTTAGCCATATTAGAATTTCAAAAGAAGACTCCACACCGAAGGGTGGCAAAACAAGGTCAAGAACCTCTAAAAAATTAAAGAGCAAAATAGAAACATTCTGTAAACCAGAGGATGGACGTAATTAAAAAAAATGGGACTGCGACCAATTTTGACTTTGTATCAAAAAGATATCACCCAAGACGCTGCTGCTTATTTTCTTCTGGCGATACATTATTAGTCGTTTCAAGGGTTGGTACTTATTATATTATTGTACTGGTACCACACAGCACCGTCTTTTTTAATGTTGATCCACCAAAAGTTGATTGACATTATTTGAGCCATTGAATCATGAAAGAGAAAGATAAAAATTAAAACAACACTTTTAATATAGTATACAGTAACAATCCAAATATACTTAAACTATAAAGTTTAAGGATTACAGAGTAAGGCTGTATTAGTACGTAGGCAATTTTTATTCCGATATATTATTTCAAATTCAAAGGTCCCTATAGATAGGCATCCATCTAAGCATGTTGTGTACCCGGGTATACAACGCTGGTCTTCCGTTGGAGCTACAGAGTCAAAAGAGTCAGAAATAACACAACTGCTGCTTGTTATTACTGCATTAAAAAAACACTGTTTTAAAACCCTAGTATTGAGTATGTGCTCACGCGTCACAGTAGCAGGTGGCTCCGTAGCTGGCATTTATCGGGTGACAGAGACAGATGGCGGTCGCGATACGTTTTTAGCACAATACGTCATACGTGATCCTATATCACTTGCGGTTCACGTAACGTACTTATTCGGTTATGTAAATCGTCAAATGAGGCAGTCTCGTGATTTTGTACATTGAAAATATGCGACCGTTTATAGGGATCGGTTGTCAAAACCAGAAACCCTTATAGTTTTGCTATATCCGTCTTAATTTTGTTGGTTAAGCCAACAAAGTCTTAGAGAATAATAGTTGGTACTAGAAAGATGTATTTTTGGCAAAGGTAAACATGTGCACTTATAATATTAGGAAGATTAGTAAGATGTTCTTGGGTCTGGGTTTTTTGTGGTACCTTTGTTGTTTTTGATTGACACTTAAATAATTAAGTGCTGCAGTTAAACATTCTGTCAGTTACACAAAAACCCTTGTACCAAATCAAAATAGAGGAAAGGTGGGCCAACCAGTCTTCGACTATACAAACAAGTACGATATTTAGATACCAGTAAGTGCTCTCCTGATTTACTTTGCTAGCGAAAATTTTATCTTTGTTGAAAGTAGGAAGTGTTCTTATCTTTTTTCACCTTCTTTTTTTTCCGAATGTTATTTAGTTCTTTATTAGCCTTGATACATCCGTAATACTGCTCAAAACTGCCCATGTCCTGTACGTAATATTGCATTGGCCTCCTCAAGTGCGATCCGATATATTATGCCAAGCATTGCATAGCGGTGGTAGGCTTCGTAAGAGGCCGCCTGGATGCAACCACCCTCCTGCCGGAGTCCAGCGCCAAACAGTTTTTCTGTGTTCCGTTGGTGTGTGGGAAAACCAGTACCTCTGAGTAAGCTCGCTCCATCTTAGGCTTCTTTTTAACCGTATAGTTAGGTATGTAGTAAAGAACAAGCCCATTATTTATAAAAAAAAATACTCTACAAGTAATATCTTTCTAGAATAAAAGTTCTATAAAGCTAACCTTCATGTTTCCACAAACCACACCAGCAACGTTCTCTTTGTAACATTGTAGAATCCATTGACCTAGTGCTATATTTAGCGTTGTACTCCAAGCCAGTTCACTTGAGATGCGTAGGCGGCAACAGACACAACATCCACGAATCATTTGTCCTTTGTACAAGTTCATCGGAATTTACACTTTCTTTTCAACGTACACATTTTGCAAGTTTACTTTGAATGAATTATTGTAAGATACGCTTGTTCGTGGCTCTGCCCGCGTGTACTACTGTAAAATCGCTTAGGCGGAGAATATTTTATCTAATGGTTCATCTATAAATATAAAAATGAATTGCTGTTCGTTTGTCTTGCTAAAAACTCAAGTATGGCTAAATGGCGAGAAATATTAATTAGTAAGTAAAGGATAATAATAAAAAATATTATTTAATTTTTTCCAAAATTTTTTTAAGTCCCAATCGGGACTCAAACCTGCATCTCCATGCATACTGGGTGCGGCGTTCTTAATTTAAAAAAAACTTACAATAATTTTAGCGTGTCAAATTACAGCTAGTACTAAAATCCATGCAGATTAACCTCGGACGGATAGACGGGCAGATAAACAGCCATGGCGAAACTAAAAGCGTTCCTTTTCTAGACCTTCTCTTTCTTCCACCAGATTTGTAAGGTCGACAGCTGGACTGAGACCGCTTGACGATCTCGATTTACTTTTAGTGTGGCGATTCTGAGCGGGTACAGAACCTTAAAAACCAATTGAAACACAGTCAATGGATTCGTCAACAAAACTTGTAGAAGTTCGTATGCGAACTCATATCGTATTGCTGACATGGACCGTGGTCCAACTTACACCGAACTTTAGTCAAAGTTTGCCGAAACTTGGGTCTTCAATATTCAATCAATGTACAGACGACATCAGACTTTACTCTGGGACGTCTTAACGTCGTTGAAATAGGTGCGAGTTTGCAACAAAAATGTGTATTAAGAGATGCATGCTACTGTACCTATGTCGAAGGATCGTTTCAAATCTCGTGGAATCTGCCAAATGTTGGCCGGGAAACAATTATTGAGTGTAATTGAGACAGCATAATAAGACCCAAAATTATCGTCTAAGTTATACAACAACACGCGATTTTGTGATGAAATGGAATAGACTAGTTCTGTCAAAAGGTCTACCTTTCATATTCCATAACAATGTACTGAAATATTGTTGTAAACGTAGATATGTAAGTTTTGTACACTAAAAGCACAGAATATTAGGGGTTAAAGTATGAAATTGCCGTTTTGTATGGACGAAATCGAGAAAAGTCATTTTTCCATACTAACAATTTTTTAGTTTTTTAAAAGCGCCTGAACCGTTTTCGATGCAATTAAAGGTGAAAGTTAGATGGTTATAAAGCTACGCATTATAGTATTTAAATTTCTGAAAATCAAAGTATATAATACAAATATACTTAATTGAAGCAAGAAGGTCAGCTGACACATTGTAAGGGGTCTTTTCAACGACCTCCTTTGAAGTAATAGGCACTAGTATTGCATTTTTTTTAGTTAATAGTTACTTTATTTAGTTTTTGATACAATACAAAAAGAATTACGCAATAATATGAATATACTTAAGAGCTATAAACAAAATAAAAAGTGGGAAAATAATCGGCAATTTCATACTTTAACCCCTATTACACAGACTTATCACAGGCTACTGAATAAAAAAAACATGATTTGTAAAGTCGTAAAATTGTTACACCAATTAAAGCAATTTCAAAAATAAGCTGAAGTTCTATTTTGATAATTTTTTTCAAGTTCCTATTCATCTTGTTAGCACAAACCCAAACAATTATCTGACATGGTATGTGTTCAAGGGTACTTTAAAAATTTCTTAAAATAAAGAGGCATTCGTGTCATATTGTCTTGTCATTCTTAATATCTCTTACAACCCTGCAAAATTAAATTTTCATAAATCTGCTAAGCAATCATGCTTACAGGTTTATGAAAATTTAATTAATTAATAGTTCACGCACTCTTAAGACAATCTTATATTTTTCATTTACGCATTCTTTACTTAACAATCTGAGAAAATTGTTCAGAGTTCCTCAAAATAACTTTATTTACTTGATTTGTTTAAACCTACAAATGGAGTCAGATTATCATTAGTTCTTTCTTCCGTGTTCCACTTTTGTTATCTTTACGCTATTCCTTGGTAATGAGGCTAGTTCTCGTTCTAGACTTTTTCTTGGCCTTTAAGATCTAGACGGGAAAAATATGCAAAGTTTTTATTGCCTGCGGTACTATCCTTGAAATGGAAGGACGTAAATCAGACCGGGGTAACTTAAAATTTATGAGACTTGACAAATTTTACTTTCATTTGGAAATGTACCCATGTTTTATAATAAGAGTCGGTTATGAAATATTATGTTGTTGTGATAATTTATATCATGTTGAATGTGACTCTATTACAAGCATCTTATCATTATCATAAAATATGTCTGGATGAAAACACTTAATGTTGGACGTTATGTCAAGGTTCACAAGGTACAAAAGACTATAGGCTAGTTTGATTACTTTATAGTGTAGAATTCATGGTTTATAACCATTATAATTAAAGCGGTATACATTTTAAAAAATCGTTACTGCATATAGGTATTTATATATAGTATATATAGGTAGGTATGTATATATAGGTATACAAATTACTCTATTCACCATATAAAAACTTAAACTCATGTTAAAGTAATTTAATGAAAAATGTGGTTTTAGCTATTAACGATTATCTAAAAGACGGCTACCGGTGGAATTGAAATTGCCTACGATATAATGCCTATATGATATTTAAGTTTAAATGCTGAAATGTTCTAGCTCTCAGCCGGAACAGTTTGACTGTTACGTTACTAATTTAAACAAAAAATCTTATTTTTGTTACCGAGTTTTTACTAGCCTACAAGTAATGTGGCCTGTTCGCAATAATAAAACTGATTTCACTAATTTTAATTATTTATATTCAGTCACATTTTCCGTTAAAAGAGTTTAAGAAGACATTTTCTGCCATTGTTCGTTTAAAGATATTAAGATAGCTCTTAACATGCACATAGTCAAGGGACACCCTCTTCCACTAGCTTAACAGTAATACGAGTATGACTTAGTAAGCCCGCTTCGTATTTAGACTGCAATCTCGTTCTTTTGCCGGATTCCTCCGAGATTGCGAGATTGCTCGCGCGTTTCAGCGCTTATAAGTACGGGACATTCTTATTTCGTTTTATAAGGCCCTCGTGATGAAATATTTTATTGCATTGACAAAATGAAGCCAGTCTGTGGAATATTCTTTTCTTGTATATTCATGAGTTTCCAGTAAGAGGATTACGTAAATTTAATTACTCGTGTGTAAAAATCCGAAGTATTTATAATATTGCAATATTTTAAACAGCTAGCTTGGAATTAAAATAAAATGTACTTTACGAAGAGAAGTAGCTTTTTACATTTACATTTGTATCTATGTCATAAAACAGTATTTATTAAATCTTCTTATCTTATATTATTTTTATCTTTATCTTCTCTTAATATATATAAATTACCTGTCACGTTGTTTGTCCGCGATAGACTCCTTAACTACTCAACCGATTTTAATCAAATTTGCACACCGTGTGCAGTTTGATCTTGCACACTTGCCATCACATTCTAACTTAAAAGCTAGTATTAATAGTTTACATCTCAATTATAGTCACAAGATTATTTTATTTCAAATTATTTGTTTAATATTTAACAAACTGTGAGTTCAATACGATTCTAACAGATGGCGTTAAAAGGTAAACGCCATATTTGAAAACAATGGCATTTAAGACGTCAAAATCAAATTATATTATTTAAGGCGATACGAAGTTCGCGGGTTCATATAGTATTATGATAAAAATATGTAAAACTTTTTTGGCTCCGTCAATTTTATTGACAAAAACACATTTTAAAGTATAAAAATGTGTATCTTGTTCTTATTTTTTATTTTTCATCAAACGCAGTTTAGTTTCAGACCTAGTAGACTTTCGTTAAATTTTTCATCTTCATGTTATTTTATTCAAAAGATTCGAAAGCGACGTCTTTAGACGCTCGAAAGTAGGCAACTACGAGCGTAAAAGTAAACAAAGTTAAGTAACAACCCATTATTATCGCTCACTGCTGAGCGCGGTCTCTCTCCTTCTTTTTTAAAACATGTGCGTGTGGTTTGAGGGCCACTCTCTCAGAATTCTTTGAAACTTGCTCAGGATTTAGTGAACACTCCAAAAGAAATGTGAAAGTTGGAACCAGAATTTGTGAAAATCAAATAAGAGAGATATGGACTTCAAAGTTGGGCCCTCAGTCCTCACATAGAGGATTGAGGGCCCACTTGTGTGGCTTATACCGGATAAACTAAGGGCACTACAGAAAAAGTCTTTACGTCACAATTTAAGCTAACGCAAAACAAAATTTGTGAAAACAAGATATTATAAAAAAACATTGTACTTTTTTGTATAACTTCGTTCAAAATGGGCCCTCAATCCTCACATAGAGGATTGAGGGCCCACTTGTACCGGATAAACTAAGGGCACTACAGAAAAAGTCTTTACGTCACAATTTAAGCTAACGCCAAACAAAATTTGTGAAAACAAGATATTATAAAAAAACATTCTATTTTTTTGTATGATTCCGTTCAAAATGGGCCCTCAGATGGAAATTTTGTACTCTAATAGTAATTAATCCATTAACAACAGCTGTGTCCGAAGGCTTCACGTGCCCTTTTAAGCACGGAGGTGCTCATGGTATGATGCCACAAACGGTCACCCATCCAATTAGTGACTGCTCCCAGCGTTGCTTGACCTTCGTGACAGAAACTGATTACTAAGAAGCATTGGGCTACGAGTGTAGGTATATAGTAGTTGTAAAACATAATAATACTGCCAAAATAACTTTGAATAAATATTTACGCTTATCCCGTTCTGCAACTTTGCAAAGTTAGGTAAACAGATTTAACGAAACGTAAAATATCAAACTTCTACGTTCACGCTACTCACACACCTTCTCCCACGGAATATTGAAGTGATTATTTTAATTTCCACTACGTTGTCAATAGTAGCCATTCGTAGACGCGTGGGCGCGACCGGCGGGACTGCTGTCAGTTTGGCATTTAAGCCATAACTTCAGACTGATACAGTTGGCTCGCTTCTCTCAACGCTACCATTAAATTGTAGGGTTGCTTGCTTTGTAGAAGCTTGTCTGGCGTTAGTGGTGGTTTATGGCATTACTATATCAAAATCTTTGTTTCACATAAAAAATAATATTTATGACATGCCTCACTGGGCCACGCATAGCCATCTAGTCCCAAATTAAGCTACTATTATGTACCCTATCGTATGGGTTACAAGACAACCGATAAACTTACGTATATACTTTTTTTTGTAAATACATACTTATAATACATAGAAAACACCCAGACCAGTACAAACAGACATGTTCATGCACACAAATATTTGTACTGTGTGGGGATCGAACCCGCGACCCATCGCTCAGAAGCAGCGTTTACTACCGCTGATCCAAATGGTCGTTAAAACCATCGTATCGCCTCCATATTAATAAATATTGTGTTAATTTATTGCTGAATCAAATTGGTATCGATTTTGACGTACAATCATATTTAAGTGATTTTTTGTTTGTGGTTTCTGTTATGTCATCAAAGGCATTATCCTAATTGCAAGATACCATGGGTAGGTTGACGTACTGCTGCCGCTATACTAATGGATCGCTTGGATCATGCAGGGATTTTGTTGAGCTCACTGTTTAAATATCTATTGTGATATTTACTAACACCTACGCATTGTAAGTAACCAGCTCATAAAGGCCAATGTAGTGCTAGGTCAGTGATGTTATGCAAAGGATTGACATTTCACAACTAGGTATGCCGGTCACAGATCATAGTACTTCTTTGACCCCATGTTGCTTGCAAGTGCAAGGCGATGAATGTTTCGTTGACTTAGGGCGCATTTCCATTTTGTAATGCGATTAATTGACGTCAGTGTTGCCCGCCGATGTGATTTTGGGACAGCCTCTCGATTTGTAAGTCATGCTTTTAAGGAATGGGTATAAACGGTACTCTCTTACTTCAGGGTAAACTAGTAAACAGGGTAAAGTAGTAATGTATTTTCAATAAAATACTATTTTTGGTCATTTGTGCAATTAATTCTAATGTAAGTAAACATTGTTTAAAACTCAAATAGAGTTTATGTTTCCATAAAAAACGGCTAAAGGTGTGCAGTCCAAAACAAGATTGCAGCGGGCGATTCCTTCCACCATTGGCGAAGGTTCGATCGCTAACCCAAACGTAACGATTTTGACAGAATCGCAATTCGCAGAGGCTTATGCCCAGAAGTCTTCCTGTTTGAAAGGCCTTTGTTCATCAGTGGTGACCGCTGTATTCAGATTGAATGTATAAAGTTGTTTTAGCATTAGTTCATTTTCGATTGTTTTGGAGGCCAATAAGTTTTGTTTGGTTTAGGAACAAACATAGAAGTAAAGTTTATGTGAAATTCCATTTGGTCTCATTGGCCTTGACATAATTTAATATGACATAATTCGTTTATTGTTAATACATTGACGCCTTAAGCTTGTTTAATTATTTGTGCCATTAGTACAAGTCCCCGTCTTAAAGCAGGGACCTAATTCGCGTAACCGAATCGCAGTTCGATCGTGATTGAATTGGACGATTTTGACATATAGCCCATACTAGAACTGTCAAAAACCTGTCGTTCAATTACGATTTTGATACGATTCGGTTACGCGAATTAGGGGCCAGGTATTGAACAAAATGGTTATCTGTGTTCGCATTTAAATTAATCTGTTTATGACTCTTTCCTAGGACTTAATGTCGTAGTTTGATAAGCATTGCTTATACAGACAACAGGTCAACCTACCCAAAAAGTTAAAGGTCATTAAATTGATTTTCAACTTTAAGTCCAACAAGTAGAGATTAATATCAATTGAAATTTGACGTTTTGTGGTAGGTTGACTTGCTGTTGTTTGTACCAGATGTATTAAGTATGTTTGTTGATACAAATTGTGTTTACTATCCATACAGCTAGCATAACTATACAGCATTGAAGCCGGGCTTAAATGAAATTAGTTATTAATTAGCGACAAATATATCTGAGACCTCTTGAGTTGAGCTGAGCACTTGACGGTTAACTTGACTCAAGTTCCACTCGGTTTCTTAATGAGCCTATTATTCACGCTATTTCAAATTAGCTAACAAAATACAAGTAGGTTAAGGTTTGACTATTTGTTTCGGTTAACTAAGAATTGGAGTCCTTTATTAAAAAAGGAGCAGGTTCTATGTCCGTCTGTATATTTGTTTTTAAAAAAGTATATTTCAATCATATGCTTACAGTTTTTGTTTTGCAACTGTTTTTTTGGCAATTCAATGTTGTGCAATGCTGCTATTCAGATGTTAACTGAAAATACAATTTCTTGAAAAAAAGAAGACTGCTTTCAGTTGGGCTTGAACTTTCTTTACCTCGTGTCTTGTCTAACCAATTAAGCTTTAAAAAGAGATAGTTTGTTTCGACGAATTTATTTAAGGGGACTACTAGAGCTAAGTGTAGCCCCCAATTGATCTAATTTTATTACTTCTAAACATAATCACTTTTTAAAAAAACTAGAACAGTTTCATTTTAGCAAATTATCTCTATTATTTATTGAATCACTGTTAACTGCTTTTCATTCTGCCATTCTTTAGTATTGTACATTATTGCTACAAGCGGCCGCTTTTGGCGTTAGCGACTAATTCAATTTTATAAACAACGAAATGAAAAGTTTTATGTGATTCAATTAATACTAGAGGTTATTTGCTAAAATGATACTCTTCTAGTTTTTTGAGAATTGATTTTGTTTAGAAGTAATAAAGTTAAATCTTTGGGGGCAGCACTTAAGGCTGTGTCACTGTTTGTTACAAAATACGAGAGAAATATTTTGCGAAATATATTACAATCAGATGAAGATGATTGCTTATTACCACGCTTTTATTAGCTTGGGTTGTATCTATGTATGAATGTATGTATGTAATGGAATCTTTGAGCATATTTTTTACCAATTTCTAGAAGTTTGATTAATTTGAAACTTTGCACACGTATCAAGGACCGATGACAATGCAATAATTTAATAACAGTTTCCCAGTTTTCCTCTGTAAGAGGGAGTAAAACAGATAGAGCTAGCGCGCGATCTGTATCAATTACGATTCCTGCATAGCTTTGGACTTACAGTCGATAAAGAAGGAATCAAATCTTATAAACTAAACTAAAAAGTAAAAAATAAATTATAGTTTAAAAAACTAAAAAACAACGCTTTTAAAACAGATTGAACTAAAAAATTAAAAATAAAACTGTAGTAATCAATTGAAAAATTCATATTATTGTACAAAAAGCGTGGGGGGCTTGATTTAGATTGTTGTAAATATTTTATCAATAATTTACTATATCTGTGGATATCATAACAAGCATCCCACGCTTTTTGTACAATAATATGAAATTTCCAATTGATTACCACAGTTTTATTTTTAATTTTTTAGTTCAATCTGTTTTAAAAGCGTGGTTTTTTAGTTTTTAAACTATAATTTATTTTTTTTGAAACTATTTTTTAAGCAATTAGACCCCCAGGAGGCACTCGGGTGCCACGATAACAATAGATTTCAATTGTGTCTGGAATAACTCACGATCGAGGGATTAAATTACTGGTGTGATTTGAAAATACAGCTCATTGACTAAGAATTTTTCGACTGCTATAATTTTTTTTTTCTAAGGAATTCCCAAAAAATCTAGGTGTTTTGTACTTACGATGTTTCTGATTTCCACGAAATAAGTTTAAGAAGTTATGCTTAGTTACTATGGGGTCAGAACAATGTATATGATTGTTGTTAACATTCATAAATAAAAAAGTCAGTATTACTACAGGACATATAATTAAAAGTTAAAAGTTTAGAGCTTCTCTATTGACTCCGAGAAAACATTAACATTCTACTAAACGGCATCGAGAAGCTGACTGAATTGCTTTAACCGTATCAGTTCAGGACTGTTCAACCTTGATCCAGTTGGCAAATGAGATATACTTAGGCGAGGTCAGATAGTCCCTTACAAACATTACTTAGTTTATATTATTGTGTATGTCGAAAAAAAATTAAGAGTTTTTAAAAATAAAAACATATCCATATTCTCCATCTGGGCTTTGAACATATTTTTTTTTTAAAAAGAAAATAATCTGCACAAACACTTTAGTTGGTTTTCAGATATTTATTGATAAGATATACTCCAGGACAAGATGCCTGTCGACGCGTTAACAAAAATTGTGTCCGGTTCTTTGCCCTAGAATGTGTTAAAGTTTGGAGTGATTTAGTGTTTAATTACTACTACGACTAGGTCTATGCTCTTCAAAGTCCCGATTAAATATTGGCTTTAACTTTTATCACAATATAGGCAAAGCTATTCCCCAAACTACTTAGCCGGTCTCTGTACATCACCCAAATCGTCACACAGTGAGTGCTTTCGAACGGCTCTCGCTTAAGAGGTAGACCCGGGAGGATATGGTGCGAATGGTTCGATTAGCAAGGGATTGGTAGGCATTAGCGAACGACTATTTAATTATAATTGTTCGATTTTGAATGCTTTTTGGGTTATCGTGTTTGTCTTGAATCTTCATCAAACCCCAGCCCAGTCCACTGTTGAACATAGGCTAGTCCAAAACGCGGGTTGTGTCAAAATCGCTGGGCTTGGCAAGCGTGTTTGTGTTCGCGTTTAGCTTAGGGAGGAGAGAAGCCTGCGTTTACTATTCTGACAAATGATCTGAATCGATTCTTTTGGCTTGGCTTGGGTTTGGAAAGGGTGGGGCTATGATCGTGCTTTCGAAGGCATATTTCGGTCCCAGTTTTTGTCACAAGATGAAAGTCCTAAAACAAGATACGTCAGAGGCCTGGTGGCTTGGACAACTCAGACACCAGATCATTCTTGAAGGATAGAAACACACGATAATAACAAGCTATTTTAGTTGCCTCTTTTGACACTTTTAGAAGTCAGTTCCTTATGATGTAAAATTGATTCCCATGACCTTCCTTGATGTGCGAATCCCATAACTCAATCAATTGAAGCTCGATAAGTTTTGAAGACCCATTCAGGGCTTCTACGCATGCGCTCGCAGCTTCCGGCTGATCTTGAACCAGAAATGGGTCACAACCTTGGCCCAGCCTGCGACCTTGTCCGAACCCAAGAGAATATATAATGGACATACGAAATGGAGAGGTAAAGTGTGATGATGGAAACATTTTTTTCATTGCACCATATCTTTGAATATGATTTAAGGGGTTTTAGATAATAAATGGAGGGCTCTGATTCTTGGGTATGAATTACTTTTTCTGTTGAAGGTTTATGCTTGCAATTGTTTGGTGGAAATATATTTTTGGGTTATTTTTTGTTCAGGCAGGCCTTCAAAAAGACGCGGTTCTAACCAAACGCAAATTTTCTTACGTAAGTAGTCGGTTTATTAAGCTTGGTATTTACTTGATACATTACAATTAAATAAATTTATATTTTTTGAGCGTCGCTTCTTGAGACAATATAACAACTATATTATTATTTAAAAAGATATTTAGATATTTACAGGCATCTGTTTTATACGCGCGGCGCTTTAACCATTTAGCTAAATGGTTAAAGCGCCGCGACCGGCATGCGAAGAGATGCGGGTTCGAGTCCCGCCTGAGACATAATTTTTCAAGTTTAAATATGTACTGATATTATAATTGCAATTAAATTAACTTAAATATCATATAAAGCAAACATCCTTTATTCCAAGCCATCTAGTAAACTTCGCTTCCCCATATTGACCTTACTGGGATTGCAACTGGGACCTCTGTATAGTTGGCGGACCTTACACTAACGGTTCGTCACAAAATCTATGGCAGAATTGTATTTTTATAGACGATAAAAAGTGATTCAATATATTGAATAACTTTTTATAAAGTATTAAGTAATTAAACCTATTTATTTATTACTAGATGACCCGGTGTACTTCGTATCACCTATCCTAACAACATTGAAACTGACCCTTCGCCAAAATAGCTGAAAAATTTGATGTAGAAATTTTATATGAGAATATGAAATTAACGTTTTTACCATCTTCCAGCAGTTATCCCATATTTTCAACCTTCCTTAGACTACCACAAATATTTCAAGACCAAAATTAACAAAATCGGCTTTGCAATTCTCGAGTTTTAGCAAGAAGAACAGCAATTATTTTTTATGTAATATTGAAGATTCTCATGAACTGCTTTAAGCAATATTGCTCATACCAATAGAGAGAGATCAATACAGGTGAATATATAATTATAGCAACGTGTGGCAGATTAAGACCTCAATTTTAGGTGGAAAACGCAAGACGAGGATGCTCCTTAATTTAGAGTCACTTCTTAACGACTTTAAATAAAACACCGCGTAATAAGTAATTAGCAGTTTATAATTATTTCGGCGTTCGATCGCTAGTAAATTAATATTTACTTAAAATTTAAAGCGGATTTAATTACATTTCGGCGTTTGAGCGATAATTACTTCTTTGTCCTTGAATTCCATTTGATCCTCTTAAATGGCGTATGACATTCGTAATCATCATAAATAATTAATATCTGCCAGTTAATGCTTAATCAATGCCTCTCTGCTAATGTTAATGCACTTTTCATAATTAACTTTGTGTATTGATCGTTTCGCCAGCCAAACATACTGACAAGTTAACACGATCGCTTCTTATCTAATGGTAATAGACAATTAAAGTCCTACTTCCAAAACTGTTGTGGACTGATAGACACTGATATTTGCTACACGGCTGATGATTGCTTCACCTTGTTAGACACTTAATATCAGGGGCCTAACATGAACGTAAAATCTAATCAAAGTCGGCCATAAGCCGATGTCTTATAGGTCCCATAAAACGGCTCAAGGTTGTACAGCGAAGGAAACAATTTGGTATTTGGGCGGCGGGGTATTGACGCGATAGAATCAGAAATGAGGAAACCCGTAGGAGAACTGTAACCGACATCGCTCGGAGAATTGCTGAGCTGAAGTAGCAGTGAGCGGGACGAATATCAAGAATACCCGATGTCCTTTGGGGCGGAAAGGTTCTGAAATGGCTGTCACGTTTTGTGTCATAAAAGGGAAAAAAGCAACAATTTAAAAACCCTTCTAAAAAGTTGGTAACGCCCCGTTGGTCTAGGGTTTAAATACCGGGCCAAGATCTCGGGGTCCCAGGTTCGATCCCCGGGTCGTGCAACAAAGAGTTTTCGAACGTTGCTCGGGTTTGTGATCACCAACCCGTATTTGGCAAGCGTGGTGATTATGCCAGTTCTCATCATTGCTGTGGTGACATGAATTCAATGATGGAGGCCTTTTCCCTGCATTAGGATGATTATAGGCTGTAACTTTTTTTAAAAGTTATAGCACAATTACAGGTTTACAAGCAAATATTTTGAGTTACCTATACTTACAATTTTATTTTATCGGCCTGTTAGCTTAGTAGTTTAAATACCGAGCCAAGATCTCGGGTCTTGGATTCGATCCCCGGGTCGCGCAGCAAAAAGTTTCAAAATTTCAAACATTGTTCGGGTTTGTGATCACTAACCCGTTTGGCAAGCGTGATGATTATGCCTGTATCTATCATTGCTTTGGTAACTTAAATTCAATGACGGAGGCCTTTGCATTGCCGTGGTATGATTACGTGGTCGCATATAGGCTGATGGTTTACTTTATTTATTTATTTATTTTAGGAAGATTTACAGCTTAAATATTTACAATGAATAACAACATATTACTTATTCTAAATATAAATATAAATAAATATTTTTTAGACATGCCACACTGGGCCACACAGAGCCATCTAGTCCCAAATTAAGCTACTAGTAAGTAGTTTGTCGTATGGGGTACTAGAAAACCGATAAACTTACTTATATATATTTTTTTTTAGTAAATATATTCGACGACCATTTGGATCAGCGGTAGTTAACGCTGCTTCTGAGCCATGGGTCGCGGGTTCGATCCCCGCACAGTACAAATATTTGTGTGCATGAACATGTCTGTTTGTACTGGTCTGGGTGTTTTCTATGTATTATAAGTATGTATTTACAAAAAAAAAAGTATATAAGTAAGATTATCGGTTGTCTAGTACCCCATACGACAGGGTACTTAATACTACCTTAATTTGGGACTAGATGGCTCTGTGTGGCCCAGTGAGGCATGTCTTAAAATATTTATTTATTTATACTTATAATACATAGAAAACACCCAGACCAGTACAAACAGACATGTTCATGCACACAAATATTTGTACTGTGCGGGGATCGAACCCGAGACCCATGGCTCAGAAGCAGCGTTTACTACCACTGATCCAAATGGTCGTCACACAATATTTTTCTAGTAAAGTATTTAAAATACAATTCCTTTTGAAAGTTAACTAATTCTCACTATCATAAATCAATTGTCATTTTTAATTGCCGCACTTTTGTTCAAGTGTCGAATGCTTGCTGCATTCATAATAACACTGTTTATTATTCCGTTGTAATTAACTCTTGAGCTATTTATTACAATCTTTCTTCTGGTTTAATACAAGCGGCTAAGAGGGTTCAGAAGTTTTCCTTGAGAGTGATTAATGAGCCAGTGTTTACCTGGCAAGCTAGAGACAGAGTTTTCACTATACAAATGTCGGATCCGATAAAAAATCGGTCATCTAGTCTAAAATGTATGATTAAGGGTTTATAGAATGTACTTTGTTTCTATTCTTTCATTCCTTGTAATAGTGACCATGACCACAGACATTGATAGGCTAGCTGCCCCAAGTGTACGTACTGCGCGTGTCAAAAAAAGGTTAAACATGTTCAACTTTTGACCGCGCTTGTTATTTTATTAAAAAAACAATTATTTTATCTTATTTGTGTCTATTACTATGTAAATACTTGTACCTGTGTGCATACTAAATGTTTAAATTACATTGCTGCATTTAGTTTTAAAGGTGTTGTCTGTTCATTGAAGCAAGCAGTGAACGCAAATTTCGGCACGCGCGGGTTTTATAGAAATGAGTGCATTTGTGGCATCTAGGCCTATCAATGTCTGTGACCATAACAGTTTTAATTAGTAATATACGACACTACTACATTTCACTATAAGTATTATTTTGTCTCTCTCATTTATCCCAAAGAGAAAATGGTAAATGAGCCTGAATTTACCCATCCTTGCTATAACACGGAATGCGTGATTTCTTCTTACTTTGTTTTCTTCTCTATTGTTAGTTCTTACGAGAATGATACTAAAATATGATATTGTAGAATCTTATGGAGCGGCGCAATTATCCGACTGACCACGTGATTTAATGCTTTTAAATGTCGATAGGCTTTAATAATAAAAAAGAAAATACAAATGATCACTTTAATAGAATAATACGAGTACACTTAGAAGCGAAAAAAAAGCGTTATATCATTTTCAACGTATTATCTTATCATTTATAACGTAATATTGAAAAAGAAAAACTGCTATGTGAAGTGATTCAACCAGCCAGATAGTGTGGACGACTTTTTTTTACAGTTATTCACTATGGAACCAATGGAAACAAACCCTAATGGTGAGGAACGCAAAAAAAGTTTGAAATGCATTTTATTGCTGCTCTTTTATATTCGTTAATCTGGAAGACTTAACATTGCTTTACTTTGTAAAGCGAAATAGCGACTATATATTAATAATCTCTACTAAAAAGACATTATCGGTTTAATCGAAAGCGGTATAATCTTATTTATTCAGACACCTAATTCGAAGGTCAAAATATACAGTGTGGCCAGTGGCACTGGTCTAGCACAAAAAGCTATCGAATTCGAAACGTTTGCGTGTTGTCAAAACGAGAACTACAAAACAAAGCACAAACTTTGTGTCGTTTGCTTTCGATACGCAAACGATTCGAAGTCGATAGTTTTTTGTGCTAGAGGTACAGAACATGGACGTCAAAAATACTAAGGTCTCTTGTGACGTAAGATATCTAATTATCTTATACGATTTTCAAGGATTGATAGTTTCCTGTTCATTAAAAGAAAGAAGAGGAGAGATTCTTAATTTGAAACGTAATACGAGTATGTCATAATGTATACGCACAATGTTTTACATTATTGTCATATAAATATGTTTTTTTTAGTTTTCCAGTACCAGGTCAAAGTTGATTCCATTTAAAATTTAAAACGTACACAGTCAGAAACAGAAAAATGTCCGCACCAAATGAGCACCCACTGAAGATTTAAGTACTCACTAACCCAAGTCGCAATCATTTTTAGTCATGTAAGTGGGGTTAAATTTGGGTTACGGTAGGTACAACATATGACATTATATTTTAAATTTATATTGAAACTAAGACAGTTTGAAGTGACATTTTATATAGAACAATATAAAAATATTGTTTTGCCATGTATGAAAGGTTGGTGGAAACAAGAGTGATTTTTTTATGAATATAATTATGTTATTCCGGACGTAGACAAATCTAAAAATCACAAATAATCGCAAAAATAGGTTTAGCCGTTCTAGACTTATAAATGGTGTAACTAACACGACTTTTTGTGTATATAAGACTAGCTGTTGCCCGCGACTTCGTACGCGTCAATTCTTGTTATTATGATCGCGATTATTTATGCAACATTTTTCACTGATTCTTCGCCCCTATTGGTCACAGCGTGATATTATATAGCTAAAAGCCTTTCTCGATAAATGGACTATCCAACACAAAAATAATATTTCAGTTCGAACCAGGACTTCCTAAGATTAGCGCGTTCAAACAAACAAACAAACAAAAAACTCTTTAGCTTTATAACATTAGTATAGATAGATTTTACTTTTTTTTATTGACATACACAATTTATATATGTATCATGCATCAACTCATGCTTGGTTACTTATTTTTTCATTTTCGTAGGATATTTTTAAATTTAACTTCACTTTTAAAGACAAAGCAACTGTTTGTTTTTTTCATACACGCTATGCCCTAGAGGTATAATATGTGCTGAAATTGTTAAAAATTACAACAATGAAGGAAACATCTTATTTATTCACACGTTTAGTTTACGCACGCAAGGCTTTCAACAGGTTTCATTTTAGAATTGGAAGTGTAAAAATAACATGTTAAGGGACTGTGGTAATCATGATTAAAAAATACATTTGTTAGGTAAACAATGTTAAAATCAAGAGTTATTATTCTGTTCGGGTGTCGTGTCGTGACGGCACGTAAAGAGAACGGCATCACTTCTTTTCTTCGTGTATCGGGCAGCAGCATCTTATTTGTTATAAATAATGGGCTTGCTCTTGACTACATACTTAACTATACGGTTAAGAAGAAGCCTAAGATGGAGCGAGCTTACCCAGAGGTACTGATTCTCCCACACACCAGCGGAATACAGAAGAACTGTTTGGCGCTGGACTTCGGCAGGAGTGTGGTAGCATCCAGGCGGCCTGTTACGAAGCCTAACACCGCAGAGGGATCTGTTAGCCGTCATCATTGGTTAGAAAACCAAAGATGCTCTTGCCCAGGGTGGACCACTAGGAAGTCTTCTCTAACCTATTGATCAAACTACGATCGTCAACCCAAATGTCAAGCGTAGCGATTATTGTAAAATCCTTCTGTAAGAGAGGACTGTGTTTTACCAGCAATTAACTTGCCATTCAAATTAGAGCATTAAGTTGTGAGTCGTTAAATATATTTTGTAATATTCGAGGCAACGCCGCTGCGCCGTGCTGCAGCCAGGCTGTTGCGAAACCGGTATAGTGTGCCATCACCTTTATACACCGTGCTTTTTGAACCGCCTGAAAAACGTTTTTTTTATAATTTTCTAAGATAATTTATATTGTTAAAAAAAATATGCCAAGATGTAATACTTTAAACAGATTTGGTAATTTATTTAAAAATGAAATTTGAGCACCTACGTCATGTGGGTGTGTAAAACATGTAATTAGGTTACGCAAATATTAGTATGTGCCCTTGATATTACGGCTGTGGCACAACAGACTAAAACATGACGTAGTTACGACAATTGTATCGCGAAATATTAGCGATGTGCAACGACGTAGTCGCTGTTATGTTTTATCAAGCCATAAAATAGGGGCGCTCTTTTAGTTTGCATTCATCATTAAGTTCTGTACGTTAAGTTATATTTTATTACGGTAGGTACAAGAAATTGACAAATTTATTGGAAAAAACCACTGTCATTAGCTACTTTTATTTAAACGTAGCCAATTCAGTTTGTATTTAGTTCTTAAATTTTAATGATGATGTCGACTCATTTTGACTCACTGTTCAACCTTTCAACAATGGATTTTAACGGGCCATTTCACTTTAGTATCTTCTCTACTATAAGATAAGTAAATTAAATCGTTCTTTGTTCGTCTTATAATGGCCGTTCAATCGCAAACATCCCTTAAATACATTAAAAGGAATACCAAAATCTTGAGCGTTCAGCTATTTTAAAATTTCCTTACAAAAAACAGCTTTTATTCTGCCCCTTATACGCGAGTCAGTCATCTCTTTTCTCATGCTAATTTCAAGCATTCAAAAGAGATAAAGATATTATTTTTTCTGGCTGGAAATGACGTCGCGAACGCTAAATTGAAAATGGAAGCCCTTATTCAGATTTGGAAGGATCTTTAGGACGACCTTAGAGGTTAAAATAACTTCATGAATTTCTTCATAGCGGTACCTATAGGCGGTATTTATATTTTTAATATTCTTTTATGATAGATGAACCAGCATTTTTTTAATGCAAATAGTTACTAGTTGAAGGCAGCTTGACTTAACTGCTGAGCTAGTTACGTCGCCGTAATTTTGAAATATGAATTCTAGTAACGATTTTTAATTTGAAAATACAAATCCATAAATAAAAATGCTACTGCATGAGGTGGGACTCAAACCTACAACTTAAGCTTACCGTGCGGGATTTTATTCAGGGATTTTTCAATTTACACTTGCAATTAAATTGCTTATAGAACAGTTTTAAAAGCATTTTTTTTTATGTTTTGTATTTTAAAAGCTCATACTACGATTTTCACTAATTGTTGTTTATAAATTTAATATCAATTGTATGAATATGGTCAATCTTATCATTATCTGAACTATGTGGGACATTGATATGCAAATAAAGCTTGTAAAAGTTCAATCAATACCATTTGTATTAAGATAGTAAACATGGACTAAACAAGCAAAGAAAAAATAGATGATTCTGAATCAAATATCACATGCTCGAAGTAAATTATTCTCTGTTACACTTTACATTCCACTGTGGTATTTTTTTTTGCGTTGACATAAAATAAACAACGGTATACTAATTGTATCGAATGTTTGTTTGAGCTTGCTAAGCCAGCCTTTGTGTGAATCTCATGTATATTCGTATGTAGTATTGTTTGTTTAAATGACAAGACTATTTTTCAATTCAAACGTTCGTGTTACTAATAAAAAACACTCTCACTTTTTAGTATTTAATTCTGTTGTTTTAAATCAGATAATGTAGCGATAGTGCTCTTCATATTCATTATCATATTTTAAAAAATGGGCTTTCCATCAGTCCATAGCTAGACATATATCCACATGCACCATTGAGCTCTGTCTTCGGCTACTCTCATCCAGTTCTTACCAGCTATCGCTCGAAGCGAAGAACATCGCTCCAACTAGTCTGAGGGATGTTACGTTAATTATGAGTGATTCAGTCAGTAATTTTCCAACCATATCATCACGAAATCATTTTGATAACTGTTACCAAGGTGCTACTGTTTTCATTTATACTCGTAGATATTTGTTTACTTGCTATGTGAAATCTACTATTATCATCATCATCCTACCACCGTCAACAGTTGCACATAGGCCTCTCCTAAAGGTAGATTTTCTTTAAATTGCTGCGCATGCCAGGGAGGATGGACAGCGTAGTTTGGCTAGTAATGCACCTTTAGCTAAAAAATAAAGTACATAATGGTTTAATTAATAAAAAATCATTCGAAGACGCTGCTGTTCATCTCCTTTTGGCAGTTTTCCTTCTAGCGCCTCTAACGACACCCGTAGGCTGAGAAAAGTTGGTGCTATTTTATTCGGCACCATAATGTATTTATTACAAAGGGCAGCACAATACGGATATTTTACGTAATTGTAAATGCTACTAAAAGTTTTGTACCACCAACAGCAGCATTTTGATGATTTTTTGTAGAATGTAGGTACTAATCCACATCCGCGTTTCATCTAGAAACTTCCGACGCTTCAGCTAGAAATAGGTCAATGAAACCAGGACATTTACAAGGATCCACACTGTTATTGTCGACTACAAATGCAGAAAGCATTCTAGCTGTATTTGCTGTATAAAGGCACCTTTATTACGGCCACTGTTGCAGAAAGGCTTTATTGCATCGTGTGGCGGGAACCAGGGATTAGAAGCTGGTAGACCGTATTAAACAGTTGAGTCTCTTGATTAGGACAATAGAGTTGAATTGTTCTATTAGCATTGTAATGACAAGAGCGTCTTGATTTCTTTTACTGTGTTTTTAACTTAAGTACCTCCGTAGTAAACGTTTCTTGTGGTTGTTGTTTACGAGTTTTTTTTTTAACTTGTGTTGTGTTTTTGATTATATGTCACTTTAAAATTTTGCGATTGTATTACGTAGCTGTCAATATGTGTCTAATTACAAACTGGCTAAATGAAAGTTAAACCTAACGCACATGACTTTAAGTTGAATGCTACTTAGTTAAAAGGGCACCTAAATGTTCTAGTGGGCGCTAATATGATGAGGTCGTTTATGCCACTGTTTGTGTACCTGGTTTTTTATTTTATACTAGCGGACCCGACAGACGTTGTCCTGTCTTAACTATAAATGTTGATTACGAAATGGTTTAATAAAAAAAATGTTATGGATTTAGAAAATTATTTTGCTAATGATTTCCGCTTGTTAATATACCGGCCTAGATACCTTCACCACACTACCCGCACTAACACTGATTTGAGGAAGCACCTGCACCACACTAACACTGATTGAGCAAGCACTATTTCATGCAGGAAAACCGCCCGCCCTCCCTCAAAAATGCATGCAGTACAGTTAATGCAATTATTAGTACCCAACACCAATATAATAAATCCATAATTAGTTATGGATTTCCGCAAAGTAACGCCTGAGTCTATTAATTTCACCAAAAAAAAATGTTACCCATTGTTTATTATTATTATGCTATATGACATATATACAACATTCTTTGTTGTTTTTTTTTCAGGCGGGTATAAAATAGTTTTGATGGTATTCCAACATAGTAACAGGCAACATATTACTGGCCATGTGCAAAATTCAGTTCTTTTTTACCCCCTATTTGACGATATTAGCAGCAGGCATTCTGTCAATGTTATTTCAAACGCCATACATTAAAAAAGTTTAAATTGTCAAAAGCGATAAGGTTACATATCAAATAATTTGGTGTGGTGATTAAGTTTTCTTAAAATTTCTTATTGACCGCGCAATTTTCTTATTTTTTTCTTTCATATGAACATTCTCCTGACAATAACAAACACAACAAAAAAGAATTAGCGAATACGGTCCAGCCGTTCACGCGTGATGCGATGACCAAGGGAAAGAGGGATTCATTTTTATATATATAGACTAGCTGACCCGGCAAACCTTGTTTTGCCATAAAAATGATTAAATTACTAAAATGGCTAACAAAAAATAGGGGTTGGTGGTAAAAGGGTAAAAATTTAGGGTTGTATATATTTTATAAAATTTTAATATTTTACTACCCTACCCCTACCCTACTCCTACCCTACCCCTACCCTACTCCTATCCTACCCCTACCCTACCCCTACCCTACCCCTACCCTACCCCTACCCTACCCTACCCCTGCCCTACCCCTACCCTACCCCTACCCTACCCCTACCTTACCCTACCCTACCCCTACCCCTACCCTACCCCTAACCTACCCCTAACCTACCCTACCCTACCCTACTTGTGAATCTAAACCATTCCCAGATCCCCTTAAACACACACAAAAAATTTCATCAAAATCGGTCCAGTCGTTTGAGAGAAGTTCAGTGACATACACACTCACAGAAGAATTATATATATAAAGAAGATTATTAATTTTTCACATAAATTAATAACAATCATTAAAACAATCAAGTAATCATTAAAATGAAAATTAATAACAATCAAGTAATCATTAAAATGAAAATTAATTAAAGAATATTCGTTGGACGTTCTTACGACGTTGAAAGTACTCGTACCAAAATTCTCCTTCCATCGTCCCTTATTTAGAAATTTTTTGCTTTTAATGACATTTATCTTGCTGCCTGTATAGAAGAAAAAAAGTCTACTGTCACAGTTTAATATGGACAGTAGGTACTCGTACTATTCCAACTAATCCGATTTATCCAACTCAATGATTAAGCAACTACCCTTATATGTCGATAAAAAGGGACGGATGCTTAGTGAGAAGTCGTTGTTCTGATTAAGGACTTTGGGTGTATATTCTACAGATAACATTTATACTATTATTATAAAGCTGAAGAGTTTGTTTGTTTAAACTTGCTAATCTCAGGGAGTACTGGTTCGAATTGAAAAATTATTTTTGTGTTGGATAGTCCATTTATCGAGAAAGGCTTTAAGCTATATAACATCACGCTGCAACCAATAGGAGCGAAGCATTAGTTAAAAATGTTGCAAATATAGTCGCGATCATAATAACAGAAATTGACGCGGACTAAGTAGCGGGCAACAGCTAGTTTCAAATATAATTGTGTGTTGATACTTAGAAATACCAGTAAACTACTTTTGCAAATTCATACGGGAGACAAATATGTGCGTTTTAAAAAAATTAAAAAGTTAACCAACCGACAGTGCCATCTATCGTCTGTGCCATGTGATTTCATATAAAACACAAATGCTTTGCTTCCGAGGATAATACACGGAATTTCGGAATAAATTATGATCCATATATTACTCTTATGTCTAGTCAACATTACTAGAGAGTATCATGAAAATTCGTCCAGTAGTTTTTGTTTAAAAGTCCAACAAACATCGCATCCATACGTATTTACGAGTATCATATTAGTAAGATTAGATAACTTATAGTGGGTACCATTCATAGATCCCCAGATGCATTAAACGTTTCATTCAATTCGCCTCAACCGGTCAAGATCATCCGGGTCTCGCTGACCCAGATACGGGTCACGACCACGGGGTGCAGGATGCCTGCGCGCGCATGCGCCTGCCTATTTTTAACTGACATTGAACACATGACATTGGACTTTATATGATCTAGTGATGTTATTTCTATCGATCTGCTTGCGATAAGAGGATTCTTCAGTGTTTATGAAGAGACATTTGAAATTAAAACTGTAAAAGATATACATACAGTACGCCTTCTGTCTGCCGCTTTAACCATTCAACAGGTTAAGGTGATATTTTGTTTACAAATAGTTTGAGAGCCTTTAAAGGACTTACAATAGCTTTGCCATATGACGACCATGCCATTGAACGACATCCGTGGCGGAGTGGCGTACACACCGGTTTTCAAGGTGTCGCCTGCTCCGAGGTCTCGGTTTCGATTTCCGGACGGGTCAATGTAGAAAAAAAGTGTTTTTACATTTTCTCGGGTCTGGGTGTTTGTGGTACCTTCGTTGTTTCTGGTTTCCAAAATAGGAGTGCTCTAAATAGTTATTCAAATTAGGATCAGAACAATGTATGCGATGTTGTCCACATTTATTTATTATATGAAATGGTTTTGTAGAGGATGGAGGTGTCTGGAGAATTAATTATTTTTTAATTCAGTGTAGTTACAGTTTATTGAAATTTTATTCATATGAGAGATGTGATTAATTAATCACTAAATATGTCTTTTAAAGTCATCCAATATCTATATATCAATCTTTAACAACTCACCGACCCACTATGTCTATTTATAACAGGGAACACAATATAACCTGCGTAATGTAAAATATTTTTTCCCGAAGCAGTGGTAGGTTTAAGTATTGGGACATGTAAAAGCGCCTCCAGGGGCCTGAAAACTGATTCAAAGTGGACAAAGTAACTGGCGTTAGTTTTGCATATTTACTTTGATGAGACCAGGTCGATAAGAAATAACGATATTCTATTTAAGGATAACATAGCAGAAATTTAAATTTTACTTAATTTAATATGATAATAACAAAGTACGTGCATCACAAAGCACATAACTTTAAGATTATAAAGTCAGACGCAGAAGCTGTTTAACAATTCCCTTTATAAAAGTTTTATCCACGTTAAATCTGAGAGCGTACTCGTTCAGAAGTAATCCATACCGTATATTTTATTCCTTGGATCTTAACTCGATCATGTATAAACTCCAAGCAGTTTCCAACCTTATAATGGAAGCCACAAGAATAAATAAAGTCATTTCAGTCGTATACTTGAACATGATCTTCTATGCCGCACTTTACGCTTTACGTGACCGATTTCTCAAGAGGCAATGGTCAAAAACTACGCTAGATGCCATATTATTGCAGTTAAATACCTATGTTAATACGGATTTTAGTTACGTTTAATATAGGACATATAATAATGATCACCTACTTTTATAAAAAAAATGCTATTCATAAATAAAATTTTAAATTATTCCATTAACTATAAATTAAAATTTATTGTATTTTCATAAAAAATATTTTCGATTTTTATTTAAGTCTCACGTGTGGAATTTTAACTACGAAGCTTTGAATTTATTTCGGATACAAGGTACCTAACCTATAGGTATGTTATTTATTAATCTACCTCCGTGACGAATTTCACTCCGACCCATTCACCCGTTCTGCCGTATTTAAATAACAACTATCTAAACTTTCCTATTTATAATGCTAGTAAGATTATGTAAAGACATTACAGTAAGTAGCAACTCTATGGCGGACGCCTTGAGCGACAGCTGTTGCATTTTTTACGACGCGTTGCTAACCCATGTTAGCACAAGGCCAAGATTGATAGATACGTTTTTATATGAGTTTCAGAGTACCAACCCTTTTCAACTTCCGGTAATGATATACGTAACGAATGTACAAGGAATGACTTTTTAACTCTGCCAGATAATAGAGTATCATTTTCTGGTACCAAACTTTTTAGTTTGTTTTGTACTTGTTTCAGATAGGGTAGTCGTTATCAGGAAATATGTAACAGTAAATTCATTCAGGGCTTTTACCATATGCATACCATTTACCTAACATTACACAATTTTGTGGAATAAAAAAGGTAAAATAACAGCCTATAGTCATCCCACTGCAGGGAAAAGGCCTCCATCATTGAATTCAAGTTACCACAGCAATGATGAGTGCTGGCATAATCACCTCACTTACCAAATGCGGGTTGGTGATCACAAACCCGAGCAATGTAAAGTTTGAAACTTTTTGTTGCCCGACCCGGGGATCGAACCGAAGCCCGGTATTTAAACCATTAGACCGACGCGGCGTTGGGGGCCAAAAAAGTAATTGAACACAAACCTTGAATTGAGCACTTCTCCTTCTGTGGTCCATAGGAGCTTTGTCATAGTCGCCATGCTTGGCAGGTGGTTTGGCGATCGCAATTTGGCGAATGGTAGAATTTAGTCTTTTAATTGCCTCTTAAGACAAACAGGATGAAAAGAGGCCGTGCTATACTTTTTGTATGTGCCGGTACCACGAGACAAACACGACAAGAAAAAAAGTTTATTTAATTTTATTATGAGTTGACTGCCACAACAATATTAAATTACCAAACTCATAAAAGTTTCTATATAAATTACCAACCGGTCTCAGACATGATCCAATTATGGGTTGATTACAGCTTCTCATCTGAGCCATGACGCGAAGGTGGCAAGTACATCCATCAATGTCAGGCTTTTGTTAAATCGGAAAACGGTAGCTACGAATTTATGTACCATGAATACGCGACCGTGAGTAGGTAATTTCATTCGTTTGAAGAATCCAGCGAATTTGAAAAACTTATTTAACAGTGAATGGTGGTTCAAATGAACCGATCCCAAGATTTCCAATAATCGCAGGGCCAATCTGTATTAACTCTCAGAAATATTATTCTAACTCGACTCGACTAACTCGAAAAGCAGCAGGACCAAACTGGGTCACCACGCCACCATGAACAGGATACAGAGAGAGTACAACAGTTTCTGCAAGATATCCGACATAGATATATTTTCAGATAAGCCACAGAGTTTCAGGAGCAAAATACTGCAATCTTTTGCGCCAAAGCAGCCATAGCTCATTGCTATAGGGTTCACCATTCTGGCAATTGAGACGGCACTTAGCTTTAAGTCCATTTATGATCTAACTCATTGCTCTTGTATTAGTGTTTGTCTTGTTGGTTGTCCAAATAAATAAAATAAAATAAAATAAATTTCGTATCTATCATAATATTTATATACACAAACACACACACACACACACACACACACACACACACACACACACACACACACACACACACACACACACACACACACACACGCAGACACACCTGATAATGTTGTCTTGTTTACTTACATTAATATGCACTGTCTTGTAATAGAAGAACAGGGCCTCCTACCACAGGTGCTTTATAAACGCTCTTACTAGGTAGACCCCAGCCTCAGATTATTGTCATATTTTTAAGTGGTTAAAGAAATAAACGATTTTTATTTTTTTATTTTTTTTATTCGTATTTTTGCATTCCATCGATCATTACCAAACATTAGCATTCCATCGATCAGCCTTTGTAAATTGACAAATGCGGCTCAAGGTCATCTGTATTTATTCAAGTCAAGAACCTAAGAAACATTTTCCGTTCTCTCAGCGATGTGGCTGAAGGGCCCTACTTCAGATCGGTAATCTGGAGAGCTAGGTACTTATATCTGTAACCTTGGATACAAATATTACCTTTGTTCTTTTACCAATACCTTTTTCACAGATCTTTACAAGTATAGAGATGGAGAATATCGTTCTCTCTAAAGACCGCTTGTAAAGTAAAAAAAAGTGAAGTAGCAGCCTCTAACCCCTCCACTGCAGGGCATAGGCCTATTATTGAATTTTAGTTACCACAGGAATATCAGTATATAAACTTGAAATAATGCTATGGCGCCCGCCCGGCATGCGAGGAGATGCGGGTTCGAGTCCCGCCTGAGACAAAATTTTTCAAGTTTATATACTGATATTATAAGTGCAATTAAGTTGCTAAAATATGAAATAAAGTATACCACAGGAATGATGGGTAGTTACTGCTCTGATCACAAACGCGAGCATTGTTCGAAAATTCGGAACAACTAGACCATCAGGGCGTTGAAGACCAAGTCTGCTTTGTTGCATCTTAATTCATTTTCTTATCATTTTACAGGCGCCTTTTACATGCCTATGACGTGGGCTAATTAAAAGGCCAGCCGTCAAGGACCAAGTCTCAGTATATATGTCTTAGGCCAACAAAATCTATACTAATACTATAAAGCTGAAGAGTTTGTTTGTTCGTTTGAATCTAATGTTAGGAAGTACAGGTTCGAATTGAAAAAATATTTTTGTGTTTTCTTTGTGTTGTTATTTATTGAGGAAGGCTTTAGGCTATATAACATCACGGTGCGACCAATAGGAGCGAAGCATCGGTAAAAATGTTGCAAAAATAATCGCGATCATAAAAACAGATATTGTCGCGGACGAAGTCGCGGGCAACAGCTAGTTATCAATATTTCAAGATCTTTTAACTTCAGTAAATTTCGTATGTCGATATATAATTAAATACCTACCCGAGAGCTGTTAATAATGTTGAAGAGATAATTTGAAACTAAGATATTCCGATAATCATCACTTATGAGGTTCTACACGTTCACACCTCAATGGTTTTAGTATTGAATTAAGCTTTATACAGAAAGGTACGTTACGCTTAGGCTCTTATGTATCAGCCAGGAACATAATCACTTTTGTCACTAAAAACAAGCTTTGAATTTTTATTGTGGGTTGTAGAATAGCAAAATACCTCTAAACACATTCAATTAAAAACAAATTAAGCTAGATACAGCTATAGGCCCCGTTTGTCTTGTGGTTAAGTACTGGACCAAGGTCTTGGGGTCCTGTTTCACGGAACCCCGTGTCGGGCAACAGGGGTTCCGAATTTTCAAACATTGATGCACACAACACAGCACGGGTTTGTGATCACCTCAACGGTGACTTGTATTCATTGATAGAGGCCTTTGCCCTGCAGCGGGATGATTACAGGCAGTTACTTTATTTTTACTTACAATTAAAAAGTTTAATTGTTTAGTGTATTGAAGTAGCTATAAAAATTATACCCAACAAGCTGTTGCCCGCTAATTCGTACGCGTGGAACTTAGAATAATTGAAACTTAGTGTCGGAGTAGTGTAGTGTCGTAGCATCGCAGTGTCGTAGCATCGCAGTGTCGTAGCATCTTAGTGTCGTAGCATCGTATTGTCGTAGCATCGTAGTGTTTGAGTAGCGTCGTCATGTTGTCGTAGCATAGAATCGAAGTATTGTACTTTCGCTGTAGAGTAGTGTCGAAGAAAAGTTTGTCAAAATTCAGTTTCTAAAATCTAAACATTATAAAAGAGTACAAAATATCACTTTCTCACGACATCCAGTAATATATCCAAAATAACAAACAAAATTGCCATACACTTGTAATATTTATAACGTAGAAGCGTTTACAAGCATCTCTTACACGGGTTTATCACCAATATTTTCTGAGCGAGAGGTTATTTTCAATATTTTCGGTTATTCCATTAGTGGCAGTCGGGGACCTCATAATGTTGAAAGGTCACATTCGGACAAAGAGTACTTATCGATATGTTATGAGAATATTGAGGAAACAATGAAAGTATGAGTATGTGTAGCTTGAATAACTGTTCAAGATAAAAACGTTTAGAATTTTTTGTTCTATGTAAAGTCTGTGAGTGGAGTTTAACATTATGCAAATTGCTACAAATAAATTGGTTTATTATACAAATTTACATTGTAATATGTCAGAATATTAAACTTTAGGCATTATGATTTGAATGTGCCGAAACAGATTTAATGTCATCGATACTGAACAAGTTTTTAAAATCGTAAAAGTTGATATCTTATAAATACTCATATTGAAACGAATAACTTTGATTGGTATATAATTATTATTTTCGTGTCTCTCTGAGATCACTTGAATAATATTTTGAATTTTATATAAGATTTCTATGCTTCCATGATGCCAAGTGTCTGAAAAGTGCATTTTAAGTATAAATCAAACATTTTACACAAAAAATTAAGCCACAAAAAGCGTCAAACATGCCACCAATTTTGAGGGTGCGTAATGAATGAAAGAAAGAAAGAAACATTTATTTGTCTAAATTTTTTTTAATTGTCAATTTTTTTTGAAGGCTGTCTTTTCTTACCCTTATGTTGATTTCCTTTTTAAATTTAAATTAAACCAATCCTATTTTGAGTTTACTTTATCGAACAAAAAAATCTTCTAAATTGATCAACGTGGTAATTTTTTTTTGCGTACATTAATAAATATATTAACTCGTTAATTCAGAACATCCTCTATTTTTTGTTAGTTAAAAAAAAACATGCGTAGCGTACCCAGGTTACTACTTAAATAACACGTGATAAATGGTTACTGATACTTTATTATTAAAACCATAATCTTAATATCTAACTATATTACGTACAATAGGTATGTTTGAAGAGTAATCTAGAGATACAACAAAACAATTTCAACATGCCATTGTCTGCATTACTATGATAAATGATCACAAAATGTTTTGAAGCTGTGTTTGTTTTGCAAGAATCCATTAATTTGTTCATACCTTTCCTACTCCTCTGTCACTACGGATCAAATTGAGTAATGGTTTCTTAAGAAATCCGTGTTCTAGTGTTTTGGTTGCAGGTTCAGATTCATCGAATGGCAAATGTTTTATTTATGTTAAACTAGCGGACCCCGCAAACTTCGTATCGCCTTACGGCCGGTTCCAATACCCTATCTATCTTCAGTTTTGGCATATCGGAGATAGGTAACAGTTTCTACCTCTGTTTTTGCCGTCCAGAGAAACAAAGACAGAAGTTGTTTTCTATCTCCGATATGCCAAAACTGAAGATAGAGATAGGTTATTGGAAATGGCCGTAAGATATTTGATTTTAACGTCTTAAATGTCATTGTCATCAAATATGGCGGGGGTTGGAAAAAAAAGTTTATATGGGAGTGTAGAAAAGTGCTGTTAATTTACTTTTTCAGGCAATTTTTAAAATTTTTCTCTGCGTAAGAACCATCCTCGTACTTCAAGGAATATTCTAAAAGAATAAGCGAAATCTGTTCAGCTATTCTCGAGATTAGCGCTTAGCAACGCATTCAGCTATTCATTTTTATATTATAGATTCGTCGACACACCAAATGTCTGGGTAGCTCAAAGATTAGAGCAGTCGCCTGGTAAGCAGAGGTTTTTGAGTTCGAGTCTCATCTCAGATTTTTTTTCAAAGAGTCATATTTAAAATTTTGATATATTAGTCTACTGCACACAAACCTTTCCAAAAGGATAATTTTTACATAATCGCCATTTTGGTAGCCGGATTATCGTTCACAGATTGCCCAGTGGTGTACATTAGACGTTGCTAGCCGTTTTTGGCAATGATCTTTTTGTCAACTCTCTCGATAAAAAAAAAGTGTCATGCTATTGTTATTAGTGATGTACAAACCTCGAGGCGTCGAGTTCTGCTTTTGAAGCCTCGAGGCGAATTGGCAGGACTCAGTGAGCTTGGTAGGCTCGTAGTCCCAAGCCTAGCCGAGACGCAAGTTCTCTGAGCCATGCTTCGAGGCTTTAAAAGGGTTAGAGCCTTCAAAAGAGCTTGAGCCTTCAAAAGAGTTCGAGCCTTCAAAAGAGCCCGAGCCTTTAAAAGAGCTCGAGTCTTGAAATGAACGCAAACCTTCACAATGAATACTCAAATATAATTATGTTTCTGACTTTAATTTCACGTAAATAAATAATAAATTAAAACAGTGGTGTACATGATTCAAGTTACAAGTTACAGAGCTCGAATCTTTTGACGGATTGATCGACGACTGCGAGTTTACGTGAGCCTATGAGCATAATATTAGAGCTCGAGTCTATTATTGAAAAAGGCTTGAGTTCTGAAAAAGCTTCGAGATCGATCGAGCTCTCAAAAAGGCTCGAGCTTTCAAAAAGGCACGAGCCCTGAAAAGGACTCCCGAGTTGTCGAGCGTTATAAAAATGAGGCGAGCCCTGTAAACGGCACCGAGCTCTATCCAAAAGGACTCAGAGGCCTCGAGCCTTGTACATCACTAATTGTTATGTGCAGCACCACAGTCAAAAAATATCTATTTATAATTAGAACTAACAAAAGTAAGCATAAATAAAAGCGATGCTTTATGTGGTCACCCACCTCCGTGGCGGCTTTGAGGTACGGGTTCGTTCCCCGGACGAGTCATAAAAAAAAGTATTTTTCAATATTTTCTTGGGATTAGGTGTTTGTTGTGCCTTCGTGGTTTTAGAATTACACAAAACAAGTGCTTTAAACTGTTACTTATTTCGGGGTCAGAACAGATCAATTTATGTGATGTTGTCTACATTTATCATTATATTATTGTATCAAAGTACTCTGTTGAAGACAACAAAGTCCTTTTTGTGTGGTTATATATTTCATCCGAATAAAATCACTCTCCAACATCCCATTTATGCAGTTCAGGCGTTCTCAAAGGATATGAAAACTCACCGGTCTTTTACTATTTCCATTGTGAAATTCGTGACATTGATAAATTATACTTATCGTTCTCACAAACATTAATACCGTCAGTGGATTCAGACCAGTACACCTTATATACTAATACAGTAACATTTGATTTGGGTTTACGTTATTTAAGGTTAAAGAACTTTATCTATACTAATATATAAAGCTGAAGAGTTTGTTTGTTTGTTTGTTTGAACGCGCTAATCTCAGGAAGTACTGGTCCGAATGGAAAAAATCTTTTTGTGTTTGATAGTCCATTTATTGAGGAAGGCTTTAGTCTATATAACATCACGCTGCGACCAATAGGAGCGAAGCATCAGTGAAAAATGTTGCAAAAATAATCACTATTTCATTAACAGAAATTGACGCGAATGAAGTCGCGGGCAACAGCTAGTTTCTAATATAAAAACACTAGCTGTTGCCCGCGTCTTCGTCCGCGTCAATTTCTGTAATTATGATCGCGATTATTTTTGCAACATTTTTCACTGATGCTTCGCTCCTATTGATCGCTGCGTGATTTTATATCCTTGCTTATTTTATATCCTTTCTCGATAAATGGACTATCCAACACAAAAATAAATCAATACTAGACGCAAACCTTTACTTTGATTGAAAATGCATCACAAACAATGAAATCTCCATAGAATAGACATCCGCAGCTGATGAGCGGATTTGACTGCTTAGTGTGCCCAGTGCCTAGTTTGTTAGTTATTTATTTTGTCATCATCATCACCAGCCTACATCAGGTTTCAGCTGGACACAGACATCATGCTTTTGCCTTTGCCATGACCCCTAAGCTACGTTTGATGATCGCAGTCTTCCAAAGGCAAAGATTAAGCACTGCCCATCTTCTTCAGGCGGTTTGTCTTTTAGCCGCCTCTTACGTCACCTATCTGAAAAGTGATGCTATATGGCTTGTGTTTTTATGTGTTATAAAAGTCCCATAAAACAATTATTCGTCTGTTTGAAACATAGCGGAGTATTTTAAATTACTTAAAATAATTGAACTTCGATTTCATTATAAATCCTACAAACATAATAAAATAAAAAAGAATTAATTAACAAAATTTTGGTGTCACAAGAATAAATAAAGTAAGCCGAAACAAAAACGTCTTATCTTTTATCATCTCAAAACGTTAAGGTTAATTAAAGTCACTTGATTGATACCTATTAATATTAATTAAATAAGTCTGCCTCGAATAAACTGGCTTGATCGGTTTTGATCTTGAAAGTCTCATAAGCTACGTAAAGGAGCGGTTTCTAGTTTCTTTTGACGCATTTAATCAGCTACAATTCTCACAAAAGCTAAGCCACTGGACATGTATTGTGTTGTCTGTAACAGCACTAAAGGAACAAACTTAAAGATGTGTAAGCTTTAGATTGTATCTGTCCACTGCGGCCCCCTCATTCACGTAACCAAATCGTATCACAATCGTAATTGAATTGCAGGTTTTTGACAGTTCTAGTATAGGCTAAATGTCAAAATCGTCCAATTCAATCACTTTCGAGCTGCGATTGCAATAGCTGAATAAGGCCCCTGAACACTGGCTTCTTCAAAAGGAGAATTTCGCCAACTGCCTCCATAATTGAATTCAAGTTACCACAGCAATGCTGGGTGCTGGTAATGCTAGCATAATCACCACACTTGCCAAATACGGGTTGGTGATCACAAACCTAAGCAATGTTCGAAAATTCGAAACTTTTTGTTGCCCGGGGATCGAACCCGGGACCCCGAGATCTTGGCCCAGTATTTAAACCACAAGACCAATGGGCCTACACTTGACAGGTGGCAATCGCAGTTTGGCAAATGGAATGGAATGGACGCTGCTGCAAGTCTCTTACTGGCAGTTCTCCTTTGGTCACATCTTATGACAAACATAGAACAAAAAGTCACGCTGTTGTTGAATAAAGGTCAACACAGTACGGAAAAAATAAAGATACTTTCCCTCTATTTTTTTTATTTTATTTTATTATTATTTGGGAAACAAACAGTTATGTATAATATAAACTAAATAACATAAAATAGTCACATAAACCAGTAAAGTTTCCACTAACAATAATTACATAATTTATGAGCAGATAAAAAATTAACATTAGAACAAGAATTAAATAAACTATACAAAAAAAAAAATGATAAAAAATTAAAAAAAATATATTGTCGATTAGATAGTCTTTTTTTACGAGCCGCGCCCCAAAATGCGATTTTAAAAGTTACGTCACTTTAATAACTGCGTAAGGTCTGAGACTGGATGAAATATTAAATTTAAGTAATATTAATGAAAACTAGTTCAAAGTCATACGAATTAATGTTTCAAGTTATAAAAAGGTAAATGTAGTAGCATTCGAATAATAAATGTTCTTCTAGGTTATCCCATTTTAATGCAAGGTTTTAATTTTTGCAGGATTGCGATAATGCTTAACTCAAAGGCGATTTTAATCATTTGTTTCCGTAAATTTTAATTTTAGCACTTACCTGACTTTTCCATTGGTTAAATTTTTAAACTGAATATGGTAGTAGAAAAGTTTTAACCTAATTATTAGACTAAGCTAAATTTTGTACTTTAGGTAGGTACAACGACTTCCTACTATTTTGATAAACTTGACTGAATTTTAAATTTATTTGCATCCCAGTTGGATTTAAAAAATGAGCCTTTGATACGTTTGATATGCGGACAAAAGGCACATATTATCGTTCTAGTTTACAGTGTAAAATCGATTCTATTAGCTAAATTTTGTACTTTAGGTAGGTATGAGTACAACGACTTACTATTATTTTGATAAACTTGACTGAATTTTAAATTTATTTGCATCTCAGTTGGATTTAAAAAATATGCCTTAGATACATATGATATGCGGACAAAAGACACATATTATCGTTCTAGTTTACAGTGTAAAATCGATTCTATTAGGTATAATAAGCATTGAGACTACCTACTTATATTCATATTCATTAAATAAAATTATAGTACTATTATTTTTAGTAATGTTCGTCTTTTCAATAAGTGTATTTATAATCTATTTTAGTATGTTAACAAAACATTTATTCATTCTAAGGCGATACGAAGTTTGCGTAGTGTTACGGCCTATAGGTATTCATAACACTGCAGAGCAAAGTCCTCCATCGTTGAATTCAAGTTACCACAGCAATTATAGGGCATAATCACCATTCTTGCCAAATGCGGGTTGGTGATAAAAAACCTGAGCAATGTTCGACAATTCGAAACTCTTGTTGGCCGATCCGGGAATCGAACCCAGGGCCCCAAGATCTTGGCCGAGTACTTTAATCAATAGACCAACTGAACAGGCAACGCCCAATGAGTTAGTTTTAAATAATAGCGCTGTGGACGCGGACGAATGACTCGCTAAAAACTGAGCTAAACACAGTGTTTAAAAAAAATATTCTTTAATATGTATTTTTACGACGCATAGTTGAAGAAAGTCGGGCGATATTGATAAGTACTTCAGTCGAAGTAGAATTACTGCTAAATAGTGTTAATACTTTTTTAAATAGGTATGATAAGTATTAGGGGTTAAAGTATGAAATTGCCGTTTTGTATGGACGAAATCGAGAAAAGTCATTTTTCCATACTAACAATTTTTTGTTTTTTTTAAAAACGCCCGAACCGTTTCTAATGCAATTAAAGGTGAAAGTTAGATGGTTATAAAGCTACGCATTATAGTATTTATATTTCTGAAAATCAAAGCACATAATACAAATATACTTAATTGAAGCAAGAAGGTCAGCTGACACATTGTAAGGGGTCTTTTCAACGACTTCCTTTGAAGTAATAGGCACTAGTATTGCATTTTTTTTGTAGTCAAAAGTTACTCTATTTAGTTTTTGATTCAATACAGAAAGAATTACGCAATAATATGACTATACTTAAGAGCTATAAACAAAATAAAAAGTGGGAAAATAATCGGCAATTTCATACTTTAACCCCTATTACATCAGTCGAAGTAGCATTACTGCTAAATACCGCTGATACTTTTTAAAATGCTTGATAATTTTTGTGTTGACAGAAAATACTTACACGGTAAAAGAAAAGTAATACTTCTTATTTTGGAAATCATAACAAGTATCAGGATATGAACTCGGGGTTAAACGAACCGCGCCGAGTCTTCCATTGATACAGAGATCGTCATTATTCTCGTTATAAAAGCTTATGGGCTTTGTATCTAAAAAATAGGCCCAAAATTACAATAACCATTTTCTAAATTTCTTTAAGTAAAATTCATAATATACGTACTTTTTGAAGCGAAATTACGAGGCAAATTAATGTACCTACTTGTAGCAAGAGGCTTTTGTGATAATGTATTTCTTAACTGACTTTACCAAAGTAGCGAAATAGCTTATGCTGACAATAGCTTGAATAATAAGCTCCAGTCTCCATGGGTCTCAAAAAATATTCATCATCTTCAGTACCTATGCATCAGTCCACTGCTGACCATCAGACAAGTCCTCACCAAAAATATAACTTTCCTATAATCGTTGGCAAGCTTGACTTGGCTTGGCAGATTAATTGGCAATTGCAGTTTGGCTAATGTTAGAGAGATGACGTTGCTGCCCGTATTCTTTTGGCAGTATAACTTTAGTTGCTTTTTACGACCCCCATAGGAAAGGAGAGAAGAGGAGAGAGCTTTTACACAATGCGAATATGCATGATGCAAGATACAACAAATATTAAAGGCTCCTAATTTAAATGTATTCAACATGCTGTTCCAGTCAGTTTCGGATTTTGTTTTGTTTTATTTTTTTAATTAATTTCAACAAATGTTAATAAAAAACTATATTTTCAAAATAAATTCAATTAATTTACCAGTTCAGAGTCGCTGTTTAATGATTTTCTTGTTTAGCAGCAACTCAAAGGTCAATGTTCATATTTGGCCTAGCGTGAACATGTCGCTAACAAAAAAATTATTTAACCAATAATTATTTTTTAATTAAACAGAAATCCTTAAAGAAAATCAAATAATTATAGTAAACACATTGACTATCCCAGCATCCGGTTTGTAATTCAAGATTTAGTGATGCCAAAACATAGTTTACCAACAGTTCATTCCATAAAATCGATTCAAATCGATATGTGTGTCCCGCGCTAATGAAGAGTATTACTCAATGTTTATTCGTTATAAAAATATGGTTTATTTACTGTGGTCAGCTAACATTACATTATAGTGTTCATAAACTAGCATTTTACTAAAAAATATTAAAAATAAGATTATGCAATCGATTCTGCATCGTTCATTCTCTGTTTTATGAATATGTGAGTGGACAGCACAAAGCAAAAAAAAAGTTAAATGTCAGACTGTCATTCGTTTTGTATTTTTATATCGTGAGTGTTGTTTTTGTGAATTCTGTATCAAAGACTTCGTTTTCTCAGTACGGGCTCTGATATTTCTACTTCCAACGACTCTGACTCACTTTCAGATATTAAACTCGCATTTTGTTAACAAATCTCGCTAAAACGTTGACCGAGGCTCACCTTTGTTGTTGTAAGTAACCTTCTTTTAGCAAATGTTAAAAAAAACAGTTTTTAAGGATTCTGATACAAAATAAAGTTTATATTTTGTATCTTCTTATTATAAACTAACAATACAACTACAAAAAAAACGCTCATTGCTTGACCACGCTAGGCCAAAGCCACTATGGTAAGTGAGCAATGTCCTTTTGTGGCTAATTTTAAACTTGTCCTCGATTACATTGTTTGTGACATTTCAATGCGCCTAACAATATTATCTAATGATTATAACAAAGATCTTATAGGATATACAAAACATCCTCATTGTCTTATTTCCACGACAAACATTTAGCTACCACCGCATGATTACATTAAAACGTTTTTCGATAAAGTCAACCAACAGAAACCAAATATGTTCTTGAGTTTTTAAGAAATAAGTACATTCCTATAATAATACAAATGGTAACACCTGCACCCATCCAACGAGGGCTAGCTCTCAAACTCTCTTTTTGACTTAATTTTCAAATATCATTTTCTGATACTTTTATTTTCTAGCGCAGAGAAAATGTTCAGCTAAAATGTTTGGTATTGGCTGTAAGTATTTAAGTCTCTCTTAAAACTGGTAAATAAAATAAATCACAAAATACAAACGACAGAAATTGATATCTGTGAACTGAAAAGAAACTCTTTGCTGACGACGCAAAAATGAAAAGTCCGGAGAAGAGTAATTAACAACAGAGCCGGATTGAAAAGCACAAGGGCCCCGAAATGCACTTCACCCAACTTAACTATTGTTTAGAAAAACTATATTTTTGATATCTTTGATATACCTAGTTAGATTTGTTAAGATATGACTAAAAGAAAGTTTATAGAGTTAGATTATTATATATACAGGCTGTAAAATGACTGATTATTTTTATCTTACACTGTTTTTAATTCAAATCCATGTATGACGTAGCATAAATCATTCTGCAATTCGTATGACAGCGGCAGTAAAGAGCTTTAGTGAATTGTGTCAGCTATAATCAAATGTAATAATATGCAAAATTGCGGGAATGTAAGCCTTTTAATGCTTCGTTGTGAAACATGCTCAACTACCGAAGATAGGAGTAACATTTTGGCCGCAGCTAAATATTTTGATCAATTCAAAAATCTCCCATCTTCCACGACGATAAAAAAAAATTAAAGAGAACTACTTTGATTTCGTGGCTTTATTCAAATGAGAAGTCATCTACGCCCTGCGACCCCATGTGTACCCGTACCCACTCTCCGTTGCCATGTAAACTCTTATATTTTTGTGAATTCAAGTAGTATTGAACTGCGTAGTTATTATTCTCGTATTATATGAAATTGATGAAACAAAATCTACTCTGTATACCTAATATCACCTTTATAATATTGTATAGTTTTTTTTACACACATACACCATTTGATAATGTGCCAAAAGTTTAAACTTTGCCCCTATAACACGAAATCAGTAAGATAAGATTACATATTTCATGTTGTCTTTTGTAATAATCTCATTATTATCTCCTAAGAAGTAAACCCTTAACGCGAAATATTAAGTATCCAATATCAAAGTATCTCATAGCCTTCAAACATAGTGTCTGTACATAATGCCAAGGACAGCGTTCACTTAATCCGAACCTGTGTAACGGCTTAAATTCTCTATGGAATATTATAGAATGAAATATAATGTCAAGGGTAAATTTTGCAAGCGGTGGGATTAGTAGATGTTTACTAACTAAGTTGGTAATGGTTGCTTTCAGTGGCTAGTTTCATGAATAATATTTCAGTTTGATTATAACATTTTGCATAAAATTTCAACTATACTGTGATATTTATTTTACAAAGGTACAAAATTATATTACCTTTTGTTTCTGTGAATAGATGTTCTTAGAATAGGTAATAATAGTTTTAACGATGCTCATTAAATTAAACAAAAATAGCATTACAATTTTCTGGTCATCCTAGCACTTAATTAACATTTTTACATTTTAATTTAAGTACTTATTTTTAAGAATAATAGTAACTAGAATTAAGACAAAACTAAAATTTTGTTTTCCCTTCTATGCCTTCAGGAGGTGTGATAGATATATATGTATATCATTCAAAACGCAATAACTAAACTTGTCACATACTTGTCGAGCGTACCATAACTTGAAAGGAGACTAGGAGAAAAGAGAATATATAGGTACATTATTACAAATTCTACATAAAACATTATTTTAGCTTTTTTATAATCAATAGGCTTGCTCTTGACTACATAAAGATACAACATACTTAACTCTACGGTTAATATGAAGCCTAAGATGGAGCGAGCTTACCCAGAAAGTGGCACTGGTTCTCCCACACACAAGCAGAACACAGAAAAACTGTTTGGCGCTGGACTCCGTCAGGAGGGTGGTAGCATCCAGACAGCCTCTTACGAAGCCTACCACCGCAGAGGGATCTGTTAGCTGTATCTCCTTCCAAATAAATTGAAAAATATGATATTTTTACTTGGTTGATATTTCAATATTTCAGGATACATTTTTGGATGTGGATTACTGTATGCATGTATGTAACAGTTTATATAAAATTAAAAGTTAAAATAATGTTACTAAAAACTACTTTGGGGTCAATATTGAAGACAAAAATAAAATTCTCTGATATATAGGTATTCTATAATGTTTTTGCGCTACTCCAAGTAATTACTGGGGACAGCAGATTTATTGTCCATTATTTACTCTTTAACCCATTATTCTAAATTGCCCAAGGCCTCCGAAAGGTTAAATACGGCCTTGTCTGTCCGTACTGTCTATAAAGGGTTTGTAACCTTTGAACCGTAACAGGAAGTCAGATGAAAATTTGACAGAGTACTTACTTGTTATTATATTATCTGTGCTTGTTATTATTTATCACAGTAGAACGAACTAATGATAGTGACAGATAAGAAGTTTTTCTTGCAGAAGGGCAATGCAGGATATTATTTTATAATTGGCTATCTTAAAAACACTAAAACTGCTAAAAGATATAATAAAACCATCGACTATAATAGATTTTGTACATACAACAATAGAGATGTTTGTTTTATTATTTCGTCTACCATGTACTGAGTTTGACTGGCGTCGACCTAGTATCATAGCAAAGGTTTTAGTAAGTCCTAATGTTTTTTTTTTTAAATAAATGTCCTATTAGGCTATTTTAAAATCATGTTGAATGCACACTTTGTGCTCGAGGTTGTATTGGGAACACCACACCTTGATGTTGTTGACCTTTACTCATACCTGAGACATATATTATATCTGGGCAAGTCCAATTTTAAGGAAGAGAAATCGAATTTCAAGTTGGATTCAACTTAGTCGATTCGAGTTAGGGGTAGCATTCAGGAAGCTACAAAAAATCTGCAAGTTATCTTAGTGTCTTAAGATAAAATACTTTGACCAGTGCGTGTTGCTAGTGGTGAATTATAAAACTGAAACGTGGTCGCTTAGTATGGGTCTCAAGAGAAAGGTTCAAGGTCCCACAGAGGGCAATAGTGAGAACAGTGCTTGGTATTTCAGTGCATAACAGTATCAGAAGTAGAAGGTTATCAGTAAGAGAACTAATACAGCCGACATGGATCGGAGATTTGTGTAGCTGAAATGGCAGTGGGCAGGACACATAGTAAGAAGTACTGATGGCTGTTGGGGGGGAAGGTTTTGGAATGGACTATGTACTTAATGGCTTACCGAAGGATATAAGACACGAGTCTAACAAAAAAAAAGTTGACAAAATGTTTTTTATTAGAGACTGTTTAGATATTTATTTAGTTTATTTACTTAAAATATAGATCAATAGTATAAGTAGAGTATCATTTATTCTTCTTTTCTTTAAATTATTGTAAATTATTATTCTTTTTTTTTATTCCACGTTGTACAAAGAATCCACAGTCAAGCCGACTAGTCGGCTTTGTGCGTCTATATGCCTGTAAAACCAATTGTAAACATTGTTCTTAAATAAATAATAATTAATTAATTAATTAATAGATTAGTATTTTGATGTTTAAGAACTATCTTTAACTCTAGATAAGGAGGAAATCTTACACATTGGAGAATAGCCTAAGTATTTATTTATAAAGAATGTAATTAAAATAAGTTAAAGTTCTAGTAGTAGCAACTGATATTAAAGCAGTGACTTAAAGAATAGGTTTGATTCTCAGTACATTAATTACTAAAGTTTTGTTCTAAATCAGCTTAGAAATTAATGATTAAAGTAATTTCTACATTGCTCCATTTATAAGGAAATCTTATTAATAAATTTTCTAACTACACACGCACTGTTAATAACAAAAATGCGATTGGTTACGTTACTCCAAAAGTAGCAGTGCAAGTATAATCCAACTAGGTGTTTTCTCTTTGGAATCAGAGTAACCTACCCATCGGGAATGCACTTCAATTAATTTGCTCTTGATCAAAATACAGATGCTTTGCGGTGGGAAGGTTTACATCCAACGAATATGTCTTACCTAAAACATTCGTTGTAGCGCTGCACTTCACTCTAGCAGGTAATAAATAAAACTGATTAAACACTTCCATCACTTTAATGGTGGTGTTTCATCTAGTTGCTCACATAAAACTTCGACCATTATCGTTTTCTTGTTACTCTAGCGAATTTTGCAATACCATGTGATGTTAAAATGATTATCTCTCCAAAACAGAAGGCGGGCGTGGCGAAAATGAAAAAGTAACCAGCGAAATTGCCGCGAAAAAACAAATGACTATCACGCTTAGTGGGCACCAAGGAAAATTATGCGGGCGATGTGGGTCGTTAACCACCACTTAGCTTAGTGGAGGTTAATAACCCTTTGGCGTTTACCAAATGCCGTCTTTTTTATTAATGTTTTACGGCTTTGGGCACAATCCGTGCGGCCAACCAAATGCCGTAAAAATCAATCTTGCAGTTTGTTGTTTTATAATGAGGATGAATTTTAAGTTGAGTTTTTTTAGAAAAAGAGTTTTAATGAAAAAAATATTACATTCGTAGTTCAATTGAAGAGCCCAAATAGCCTACTAGCGAAATCTCCTATGCTTCAAATCCGACATGAGGTAGTCAAAGGTCAAATACTATTGAAAAAATCTTCAAGATAAACTCAATTCTATAATACCACTTAAACTTTGTCTCCTTTGTTGACGCTGTTATATGAAATAAATAAATGTGAATGAATAAGATGCGAATCACGTAAAAAAAGTGTTGCTAGGAAGCCGTATCAAAAATTTTAGATTTTTCGCGGACATTTTCTAAGTGCTTTATCTTGACATTTTTGTACCGGGCTATACCAAAAGAAAAAATACGTCATTTATTTTTTGTCTCGTAGATTGATATATTAAAATTTGGAAGGTGGTTAAAATTTCATCCTGTATAATTCTCTAATCCCAAATCAAGTAGCTATTTGAAGCTTTTTTTTGTAGTAATCAGAATCAACGAAGGTACCACAAACACCCAGACCCGAGAAAACATAAACATGTTTTTTCTACACTATCACGTCCGGGAATTGTATCTGGGTCCTCGGGAGCTGGCGACACCTTGATAACTGGTGTGTACCATAACACCACGTAAGTCCTTAGAAATGGTCGACAGTGAAAATGTTTATTTGTAAGCACTTAATAATGGAATTGTTTAATATCAAAGTCATGCGGAATGTTTGTGTGTCACTGTAGCCTTGAAGACTACTTTTTGTAGCCGCGCCTAAAAGCTTGTAATTATACTCTAGCGTGCTTTAATTATTCAAAATGTGTTACGCCCACTACTCATACTTCTATATGAAACGGTAAGTGAGAATATGATTTTATGTAAATTCGAAACAAGTATTTATTAAATCTCCAAAATCCTACCTCATATCGAAGTGTTATTAATCAATCAATGTCAGTTTAAACTATAACGAAATTAATCCATTAAAAGTGTATAAGCTAGTCTCAAAGTTGTCGATAAGAAACCGCTACCTGTATAGAATTTGTTTTGTAAATACAACTGTCATCAAAAATTTCATTGTTTTACCAAAGGGTAAAAACGGGACCCTATTACTAAGACCTCGCTGTCTGTCCGACTGTCCGTCTGTCCGTCTGTCCGTCTGTCCGTCGCTCTGTCACCAGGCTGTATCTCAAGAGCCGAGATGGCTAGACAGTTGAAATTTTCACAAATTATGTATTTCTGTTACCGCAATACCAACAAATACTAAAAACAAAATAAAATAAATATTTAAGGGGGGCTCCCATACAAAAAAAAGTTTTTTTTGCCGTCTTGGTGCGGAACCTTTCGTGCGCGAGTCCGACTCGCACTTGGCCGGTTTTATTTAGAAGAACACCTGCATTTTTAGTTGATTAAACCATTATTGTTTGGTGTGTTTTGACACCATTTCATGTCAGTTTCTTTAATATATTTATAATAATATCGGTTACAAAATTATCGATATCATATTTCCGATTCTCCTAACTTTGATAAATTGTTGGCCATTTTAATATTTCTCATCGTTATCTCTTCTAAAAGTATACAAAACCTCAGAAGGACCTTGAAGTAATATCTTTTGGCGATCCATTATTCACCGCAAAGTCTTCCGCAAGGGCGGATGAGGTAAGCCAGTTATGAAGTAGCCGAAACATTTTCGATACACATTCTTCCGGGGCTCGCAAAAAATATGGCGAAATATTGCCTTTACGAAATCAACCGCTGAATCTTTTTAAAAGATGGTGTCTTGCAGCTTAATATTTTTAGTAACTGTTAAAAAAATATATACTTTAAGTTTTACAGAAGAGTTTTTATTCATTTAGGTATATCACAGTTACAACAATCTATAAAAGTAACAGTATATAATCATCCCACTGCAGGGCAAAGGCTTCCATCATTCAGCAATGATGGGTACAAGCATAATCACCACGCTTGCCAAATGCGGTCTGGTGATCACTCTTGTTGCCTCGATATATTCCAATGTTAAAGTTATGTAAATAAATATTTTAAGACATGCCTCACTGGGCCACACAGAGCCATCTAGTCCCAAATTAAAGTAGTATTAAGTACCCTGTCGTATGGGGTACTAGACAACCGATAATCTTACTTATATACTTTTTTTTTGTAAATACATACTTATAATACATAGAAAACACCCAGACCAGTACAAACAGACATGTTCATGCACACAAATATTTGTACTGTGCGGGGATCGAACCCGCGACCCATGGCTCAGAAGCAGCGTTAACTACCGCTGATCCAAATGGTCGTCAAAATACGTATGTAACCTAAAAGATTGATCAAACAACGCGTAAGTCTTTTGGAAAAACCGTTTAAAGTGCAATCATCTGGGTAGAAACAATCGAAAACAAAAGCAGTTTACTAAATATCATTTTAGAATATAAGACGTAGTTACCCTCATACTTTTATATACTTAGAAGCAAAATACTAGCTATGTCGAACTTCATCAATCTTTATGATTCAATTCTGCTTAGTGCAGGTTAATAAAATTATATAAGAAGAATTTTGAACATAAAATTCGTGCAATGCTTTTGCAAATTTTATTTACAATTTACACCATCAGTTTAGTTGCTTAAAAATGATTTAAAAACATGAAATAATTAGTTTGAAACCAAAACATTTAGCTACTTATGCTCTGCTTTGTGTACCGTGTTATTACTATCTACAATAGGGTATAGACCTGCAACGCCTTCTCGGCCTAATGTGTTGTACGAGGCGACTAATGTAATACTCGAAATAGAAATCACTGCAGCGTCTTCCCCCCACTTTTCACCAAACTGAGAGTTGGCCAACTCTCCTGTGCTTCGAGACAACAAACTTGATTCTTGCTCGTAGAAGTAAGTTTAGTAGCTAATAAATACATTAAGCATTTTATTGGAATATTGTTTTTGGGTGTGAATATACAGGTGAAATTTTAATCACCTTTCAAATTTTTATACATCAATCAACGAGACAAGAAGAAGACATATTTTTTCTTTTAGTATAGCCCAATATAAAGATAAGCACCTAGAAAATATCCGCCAAAAAAAAAAAATACGGCCAGGAGGCCCTAGAATTAAAAAAGTGTTGCAAGGATGCAAACATCTTTTTACGCGATGCGCATCTCATTCATTTATTACGATACTACTTATATTTATAAGTTGTTGATTTTTCGTTCATACCATCACAGACCGTAGGACCGTAAAAATTGAAAACTATGTTGCGAAAAATATTTTTGGGTGAAAATTTGACCTACATTTTCAACTTCACAAATACGATGCTTAACGCCAATAAAACATAGCTAAAAAATTCGTCTATGCCCGTGTAACAAGAATCAAAAGCGGGGGAGTTACCCACTCTTCTTTTTTTTTTCCTCGTATACCTGGAACCGAACGTAGGACATGCGTAGTAGATTCTTTAGCCAATGAAGGTATATAATCGCGTTTAATTACCGTGACATATTTCAAATAGATATCATCTACATTTTAACCTAGGTATTTTATAAAATGCCAGCAGGTATTAAAGATAAAAACTACTAACATATAGCCAGCAATGCTGTTGCAACATTCTATCCAGGGTCCGGGTATATCACTCATATCCGCCTGGACGAGCAGCAAGCACCGGGTTTACCGGGCAAAGCGAGTGAGGTGATTTTATATAGCTTCCTCGCCGTAAACTGTTTCGCCGATAGAATTTAAACTGCGTTAGGAAAGTCGTAAACAAAGTAGTATTTTGGAATTTGGCGCTACCTACTGATTTCAGCATTTTGGAAATAAAATAAGTACTTATATCCTGTTTTAAAATAGAAATTGAAATCGTTCGTTGCGAATTAAGCGTACATAGGTCTTAATTATGATTATACATATCTATATGATGCAAACGTGAATTTAAACGATAATGGAAACTATTTTTTTATTACTTGAGCCGTTAGAAATGTGATTAATCCCTCAACCCCCAGGAGGCACTCGGGTGCCACGATAACAATTGATTTCAATTGTGTCTGGAATAACTCACGATTGAGGGATTAAGATTATCTTTTCACGACAAGTAGAACAGTTACCCGGTAAACAAAAGGTTGTAGGTTTGAATCCCAAGTCAGCCGAAGCAATTTTAACAAAGTTAGTCCAGCTGAATGACGCTGGGCAGTTGAAGGATAGTACTGTTTTTTTATTATTAGTTTACATTACGTCGTTCCAAGCTTGTCGTCCCAAGCTTCTTTTTTTTATGAGGAGTGAATAAGTATACTAGAAGACACCGCTACTTTTATTTTAACATACTGCAAGCCCAACCAAAAGGAGTAAAACGTTAAAATTATATTCTCGTTTCTCGCATAGCTTTTAAATACCAGTTATAAAATACGCATAGAATTCCTTATTTTCAAGAAACACACACCCTATTTCATCTGTCAATATCTGATATTGATTCAGGTCTAAGAGTTCCATCTCAATTTGATAAGGGCCGTCAATGTACGGTGTCAATTTTCAGACGTTTTCTTCCGTAAACATTATTTTCGGTCGATCTCTTGCCCCTGACGCCCTACTACGCAACGCAAAGTTTACACACATCTTTTAAACACTCTTAGTCATTGGTATGAGTGAAAGAGACAGATGGAGTCGACTTAACTTTGTATGGAATTTTAAAATTCACACCTTAGCCTACCCGTGACCATGAACGCTGTAAAGGGTTCGAAACGTCGGGTTAAATCAAAAATAAACGCGTTCTAAATCCGTAAACTATCTTTCATTGTTCGCGTAAACTCAAGAAAAAAGCACAGTGTCATTACTGTGTAAAAAAGTAATGTGTCCGGTAAATTGGATTTTACATCGACGAAAATAAAAGAGGGTTTTCTTTTATTATTTTAATGTATAAATTTTACGGTGCTGACTGATTTTGATGATTTTAAAATCTGAAAGTTTAAAAGTTATTCCCATTTAAGTTTAAATAGAAAATATAACCCATAAGAGTATTTTTCAGATATTACAAATTTCTAGCACTATGTTTGGTCACCAAATCTCGGTAGTGGAGAATTTACGGTAACAAGAGTGTCGTTGAATTCTAAATCGCGTTAGGTCCTAAATTATATATCGTAGGCGTAAATTTCATACATCTTGGCGGTTTGTTTGCAAACTTACAGTTGAACGAACGCTAAATGGCCTCTCAAGTGCTTTCAGTTCGGAGCAAAATGGGAGTAAATAACAGTGGTTTCACTTTCTCGGGAAACGTCATGTTTCTATGTCAAAAGTTTGAGAGTGTAATGGAACGTTAATTTAAAAAATTTAGTGACAGATGTCACCAGCCAAGGTGTTTTTTTACTTAGAGGCAGCGATTATTTTGTATTTGGATGTTATAAAAATATCAGATTTGAATACGAACTACGGATTTAGAAATTATTTTCTCCGGGTTTCGTATTTGGTTAACATTCTGAAATATTAACAGATTATTATCGGTTAGGTTCTTTTGAATAGTTTCGGTTACAAATAACTTGGTGTTGATTTGACTTTATACATTATGTTAGCTTTTAACAAATTGTAAAAAACTAGCGATTTGTAGTCGGTTTAGTCGGCTCCGGTTAGAAAAGCGATGGAGGCGGGGCAGGCGCGCCACAAAGGTTATGAGCAAATGGTTGTAATGGGGACTACCGTTTCTTTGCTCACCAGTTGGCGCCACTGTAGACTGAGGTCTGGAGGTATAGCTGTCAAAGGCGATTGGCGCCGAAACAAAGTGTTATATCTTGAATCTAATTATGGGTATATTGTTTATAAATAACTATCTTGATATCAACAAACTAACTTCTGAAATAGTTGCTCTTGAGGCCGCCTATTTTTGCGCTTTTTCTTAATTCCCCTTTTAAAGCGTTCACATTAATCGCCAAATAATCAATATTTGCGATATTTTACGAAGGAGATCACTTTCCAGCAGGTAAATTAAAGAAATTATAATTTATGCAACAAATTCCGCTAAAAACAGTACAAAGTGAATGATATTGGACCTCACGTGACACTAGCGCCTCTAGTGGCAAATTCACTAGCGATAGCCCCTTTTTTTTTTTTTTTTTTGCACACGGACGACCGGTCGTTTCCTATTGAAACGATCGCTCGACCGGCAACCTTCCCACGGGGGAAGGAGGTGGTGAATCCTCATGGATACCTCACAGCCGGCTGTGAGGTTATGTGAGACTCCTACTCACTAAACACCACCTATAATCGCTATCACCAAAAGGTGTTATAGCATATCTGAGCGACCACACCCCCTGGAGGGGGTGTGGTGCAGGGCGTCACTCACCTAGGCGAAGTGCGCACTGAAGAGGGCTGGCATTCGGAAGGAATGATCAGCTGAATTGAATTTAAAAATAGGCCTGTGTCCAGAGTGGACGTGGGCCGGAATGGAATTAATTTAATTTAATTCGACGGACTCCCAGAAGGGGTGACTGCCGATTGAGAGGACTGGGGTTGACCTGAAGGGTCCTGTGGAAGTGAGTGGGGTTGACCTGAAGGGTCTTGGGAGAGAATGGCTTCTGCGGCTTCCTGAGCCTCCAATAGGCGGTTCAGGTCGGCCGTGAGCTCGTCGGGCGGGTCGTTTAGAACAGATTTGGGTTTGCGGGATAGCGGAGGGTCAGAGGAGGTGGGTAGGTCATGGTCCGCCGCGGATTTGATTAGGGGGTTAGAATGGTTCTTTGCGGATTCGAAGAATCGCTCGGAGACCTTTCGGAAGTGTTGTTGGAGTGTGGGAAGCTGAAGGTCCCTATGTAAGTCCGCATTGCGGACATAGTAGGGGGCATTGACCGCACGGCGGCAAAAGATGTTTTGAACTCGCTGTAGTTCTTCAAGTTTGTTTGGATTGGCATGGGCGAATACGACTGATGCGTATGACAGTACCGGTCGTATGCAAACCTTGTAAAGCGTGCGCTTGTTTTGTAAGGACATTTTACTGTATCCGCCTATCATTGGGCTCAGTCTATTTAGATAAAATCGGGCGTTTCGTGTCACATTTTGAACGTGAGGCTTAAAACTGAGTCTCTGATCTAATGTGACACCTAAGTATTTAACTGTACTTTGCCAGGGGATGGCTATGCCTAGTAGGGTCGGGGGGCGGTGATTGGGAGGTCGAATGTGTCGCTTTGAATCGAAGTAAATCGCGGAAGACTTTTCCGGGTTTACTTCGATTCGCCATTTGCAAAACCATTCACCTAGCTTGTCTATTGAGGTTTGGAGCCTCGGTAGGATTTTATTAAGGGAGGACGCTCGTGCGTATAGTGATGTGTCATCGGCGAAAAGGGATAGTTGAACATTTTTGTTCGGGATGGGGATGTCATTAGTGTAGGCTGTGTACAGCAGTGGCGCCAGGACCGAGCCCTGCGGGACACCGGCTGTAATAGCCCTGGGAGAGGAGAGCGTTTTTTCGTGCCTAAACCGAAAAGTACGATTTTGTAGGAAGGAGGCGATCAGCCGGACTAATCGAACTGACAGATTGAGTCTGTACAGTTTGACTATAAGTCCGGTGTGCCAGACCTTGTCGAAGGCTTTGGCAACATCAAAGAAGACTGCTACGGTCTTGTACTTGCGTGGCCAGAAACCGTTCAGGATAAACTCGACAATGCGATGTACTTGTTGGGGGCAATAGCCCCCATTGAGCGCTGTGATTGTAAGTGACCAATACGGTCGCGCGACGTCAAAAGAATACGATTGATTGGCGTTCTTTGAACTCGTTTATGTTATGTGTCGTGGGTTTATACATCGATTCTCATATAAATGGCGCATGAGAGCCTTTTTAACATTTTTCCTTGTTCTGTGGCTCCAGCCATATCCGAATCTTTGATATCGGACTCATTTATGTTTGCTGTCATACGGAGGTCCAAAATAATCTTAGATAAAGATAATTCATGTTACTTTTATACACAGTAACAAGTAAGTAAAGTAACAGCCTATATTCATCCCACTGCAGGGAAAAGGCCTCCATAATTGAATTCAAGTTACCACAGAAATGATGGGTGTACTGGCACAATCACCACGCTTGCCAAATGCGGGTTGGTGATCACAAACCCGGGCAACGTTCGAAAATTCGAAACTTTTTTGTTATTCGACCCGGGATTCGAACCTTGGACCCCAAGATCTTGGCCCGGTATTTAAACCACTAGACCAACGGGGCGTTACTAAACCAAACGGGGCGTTTATACACAAGGTGTGATGAAATAGGAAAATCACACGTGAGAGGTCAACATGGTAAATTCTGTAGTGAAAACCTCGCGTTGATATATCCCCAAAAAAGGCTAGGAATTGATCGTTTAAATCTAATTTCAATATGCTCATGACAATGGTCCGTTATTGTTTGCTCGGCACCGATCCCACGTGTATACGATTACCTACTGTATTTTATCTTTGATGTTCTAAGTGCTTTCAGTTTCAGTTTTTAACTTTCAACGGTGCGAAGATGGACGTTCTTAATGCCCTGTGCTGGCGCGTTTTTTAATGTTAGAGTAAAATATTATATTGCAAGGGCGTGAAATCGCAAGAAGTTTTTAAAGCGAAGAAAAAAACTTTTACTTATCTCTGTATAACGCATTCAATAATACCATAGTTTTTACTTGCTAACTAAAGCTTAAATAGCAAATAGATTTTTTTATCCAATTATTTAACTGTCGAGAATAATAGTTAAACCAGAAATTTTAGCAATTCATTGAAAAGGATCTCTTAAATATACCTACCCAAGACCTGTAGACAAACTTTCAACTTTTTAGACTTTCACAAAACAAAATAATTAAACTTTTCATGAAATAAAGTCCCTTGACTTTACAATTACACAAACTGAATCCACAATTATAAAAACATATTCAAAACATAGCCCCCAATATGTGCAATTAAAACTACATGTTCTGAACAAAATCTCCCGTTATTGTCGTCAGCAAATAACTTGATGTTTGAGGTACTAACTAAAAACATTGATGAAACTCTGCTGGCTTACAGCATAAAGCCTTGAGTAAATTCATTGACTCACCAAATGTCGGGGTATCTCAATGGTTACAGTCGGCTGGTAAGCAGTAGGTTGTTGGTAAGTCCCCCCTTAAGAGGAAACACTACGGGAGAGAATTGAAAAATAGGTATTTGTAAAATCTATTGCTGTCGCGCAGTGCCAAACGCATTCACCGCAGAGTGTGATTGAGACAACTGTTTCTTGGACCGAAAATACCTACTAAAAACACACCAAATCAACGTTTTGTAGGCCCCCGATTTCTTTTCCAAAACTAGACCGATTTAAATACTTTTTTCATTTAAAAATAAAGAAAGGCTTTGGCCGTGTTCGTATGTTTTCCTTTTTTTCTAAAATTTAGCCAAATTTGTTTTCTGGGTGTTTGAACACACACAACGGAAAATCTGGCGAATTTTTTCGATTTTTGAGGGCTCATATCTTTTTTATTAATTAATTTATGAAAAAACAGAAAACATAGAAACATGCTAATAGTGGCCCTAGAATTATTGCTCTACTGGCATTATCCAGGGAGGAAACAGGGGACTACGTTTGTATGGAAAAACGGCCGTGGTGTTTCCTCTTAAGCAGCCGTAGTCATTATTCCGGGATTAGTATTTTTTATGTATAGGACTAACAATTTCTTAGCTTAAATGTCAGTTTTCAAAACCTGATGTTTGAGGTTGGGTTGGGTTGGGGTTTTGAATAAAACCAAAAGTTGTTCCATTAGTGTTAACCGCCTCGTTTTCAGTACATTAGTCGAGGTGAAGATAATAACTCTCGCTAAACGCGGACAAGTTGCCTTTGGGGTTTAAGCAAAGGTACTTACAGCTTTGGATGTCACCGCCATGGCGTTTTATTAAATATACAAAATAAAAAGAGTTTTTCAGATCTGATTTTTTATGTAACAGTTTAATTTGTGGACTCAGGATTGGCTCAACAGAGTCGTGAAATGATAGCACTTGGTTTTAATCAAGGTCACTGTCATTTGCTTTATAAAGATGTGTCTTTAACATTGTCTATAAAGATGACCCTCAAAATACGGCGATCATCATCATCATCATCATCAGTCAAACGACGTCCACTGTTGGACAGAGGCCTCCCTAAGGATCTCCACAACAATCAGTCCTGCTCCTGTTAAAAATGTGTGTATTCTTATTGTTAACTAGTTGTTGCTAGCGACTGCGTATGTTTGGACTTATGAATTTAAAACGGTGTATTAAAATTATCCCACGGAAATCGTACCTTTTCCCGGGATAAAAAGTAGCTTAAACGTTATTTCAGTCAATACAAACATGCCATACATTCTTACAAACTTTCGCGTTAATAGTATTAGGATAGAACCAAGCTATACCCAAAATGGAACATGGTAGCGCGTTAAGATTTGCTAGTTTGATAAAACGCAGTCCATGTTTTTAAAACGTAGAAAGAGCAAAGTCCTTTAGTGCGTGGTCGCGAGCAAGCTTCTCGGGTAATAAGGGTCATTGCCCTGCTACTCTTTCCTTTACATTTTAATTAAATCCTGTGATTTAAGCAGAATGGATACAGAAACGTTTGTTTTAGTTAAATAGTTCTTTTACTCGCTACTCTTAAAATAAGGATTAAATTTTCAATTCTGCTGATTAAGTGAGTTAAGTTATATTGTTTCTAGTGTGGTTTTAATGTTATTAAAGTAACTTCAGTGGAGATTAATATGAAGAGTTAATGCACTTTCTTAAAATTTAATTTGGTTTGTTAAAATACTACCCAAATCGCATGACTTGAACAAATTTTTGTAAAGGAAACTATGTTGTTAACTCGTTGAACTACGTTTTGCGAATACGATGCTAGATAGAATACTGTCTGTTACACACCAAATTCGTAATGCATATAAGTAACAGCAAGCATACTTTTAAGTAATAGTAAAGCATTCAAAGAATTATATAAGATAGAAGAACCATACTTATGTCATATAGAAATAGATAAGATGAGGTAAGAAACAGTTTTTTTGGCCAAATAAATAACAGATGAGTACCAAAACATAAATGATACACCTAAATACTTATTACAAGAGACGGTTGCAAAAAATAAGGCGTTTAATTTGATTTTGATGTTCTAATCTAAATAACTGTCATTAAATACACGAAGGGAAAATATATAAACACATTTTCTTAATTTTTTTCAATACTAGATATTTTGCTATTCGCGGCGGGACAAATCAAACAAATCTAAGAACTTATTAAATCGGTCCAGGTCCAGCCTTTCTTGACTTATAAGTGGTGTCACTACCACGACTTGGTACGTAAGTAAATTGGAAAATTAAGCTGATAATTGTTACATAAAGCTTAAAACAGCAATTCAAATCCTTAAGACTTTTTCATTCGAGACAATTTCAATGGAAATTGGTTTATTACTGTGCTAGCTTGGATTTATCGGCAATAAATAGCACTTAGGGTAAGAATAAATCGTGCGATTACCGTACGTAAGGTGCGTTGGATTCATTTCGTGTCTAGATAAGCTAACCCAAACGTGTTAAGCCATGTCACATCTGTGTAATTTATTTATTTGTTAATTTTATGTTTTATGGTAAATTATTTCTAATATTATAAATGCAAACATGTGATCTGTTTGTCTGGTGCCTCTTCATGCTCGGTCATTTGGATGAAATTTGGATTAAAGGTAAAGAATATCGTATGTCCTAACCCGAGACTTAACCTGTATTTATGCCAAATTTAATCAATATTGGTTCAGCGGTTTAAGAGTGCAGAAATAATATACCAGCAGACAGACAAACATTCGCATTTATAATATTAGAATGGATTATGTTCTTACCAGATGCCTAATTCGCGTAACCGAATCGCAGTTCGATCGTGATTGAATTGGACGATTTTGACATTTAGCCCATACTAGAACTGTCAAAAACCTGTCGTTCAATTACGATTGTGATACGATTCGGTTACGCGAATTAGGGGCCTGGTCATTGTTTAACTAATAATTAGAAAAAAATGTTTTATTGTGATAATTATAGTAGTAATTACGAGATTTACTGTTTGTGACAAGTGTTCTTAGGTACATTTAAGCATCATTGGATGAGTACAGGATAAAAACAGAATTATATCTGTGTGAAGGTCAAATTAAGTGCTACAGACCGACATTTACTAATTTTTGTTGCCCGACCCGGGGAATCAAACCCAGGAACCCGTACTCTTTTATCGATATTTAAACCACTAGACCAATGAGGTGCTTAATAGATAGATATCTAAACAGTATTGGCATCATAGGCAATAATAAAATGCATAAAGAAACATTGGTATGTTATCCGCAATATTTACAAAAAATAGTTTTGTGACATACGCCGTTGTATTCTAATCTAATCTGAGCTCTAACCTACGCTATATGATTTTGAAATCTGTTAAAGTAGACTATGTAACAGATTACTAAATAGTTACTTATGTTTTCAAGTCATCGGAACGCGAGGTTAGACTCGCGCAAAACGCCTTCTCATTTCAACCTTAACATTTTTAGACAGCCTATTTTTAATTTGATAATTCTCAGATATAGTATATTTTGTGAGAATTCATTGGGTAGATCTTTACGAACCGATATTGACATTGCTCTATTGTATGTTTTGATTGAGATGAATAACTCAAGTAAAACGCGCTCTTCAAGTTGACCTTTCATTTTCTTAAAGTTTTTATTGATGCCTTGAATGAATATGCAGAGAAAAAGCTAATAAAAGTTGGGAGTTTAGAAAATGTGAGATATATTGGATAACAGAGACCTTTGTAAATGAATATTGCTGTAGAAAAATGAGCCCTGTGAGGAATTGCTGAATTAAGTTGTTTTTTAAATAATGATGGAACAGGTACGTGTAATTCAAAATTAAATTTCATTCATTTAACATAATTATATTCCGAAGCTTTAGTAAAAAAAATTGCTATTATAGAACTATAACAAATGCTACGAATCCAAGAAAATTCTTCTTTAATTTTTCTTCTTATAAATTAATTCCTAAATTCGTATTTACGTAACAGCAATCTTAATCGTATTTATTTTATTATAACAATTGTTATAAAGGCTTAATTAATATTCAATTTAAACAATCTTGTTAACCATCACAATTCATGACTCAAACCCTTTGGAAGGACATCCAAAACATTTTGAGAGCACGGTACATAAACGAATTGAATAATTCAATTCAATTACGAAGTAATTACCGAATATTCAGTTACGACACTCCCAAGCGACATTATTGTCAGTGATTAATGTCCAAGGATCTTAGATAGAGCACAGTAACGATATAACAGAAACACTATCACAATAATTAAACGAATTTTTTGAAGTGTTAGAGCAAAAATGACAATATTTTTTGATAAAAATACAAACAGGTTAGAATTTAATGATACTTAATATATATTTTTTTATTTTAGTAAAATTCTGGATGTAGACCGAAAAGATTTGAAATTTTTCACATAATCCGTAGTATTGCTAGTATTGGTAACGTATTGCTTATCACAACACCAACTTAAAAAAACTAGTTTCATGTGTAAAATGAGAGTCTTGTAAATAACGTTTTACTGGTGAGTACAGTAAACAATGACCCTTCTCTAAAATAAAAAAAAACCTGTAAAAGGATATAGTGTTGTCTATATTTTTACGTTATTCGAAATCTGTGCTATTTAACATAAAAAATAAGGCATTAACTTTAAAATTACATTTTTAGTGTGCAACAAACAAGACAATACCACTGAAAACTATTATGCACCGACTATATTGATTACTATTGATGACTTATTTTACGTTTCTATTAAGTACCTATTTATTGAAAAGTTACTGTGCTGCTTCTTCTATTTTGACTGTCCCGTATCTCAGCTAGGTACGCTACACGATACCTACGGGACGCGACACGATTATTCACAATCACGTGACGCCCACGTCAAGTCACGCAGGGTCAAGTTCAGGATTGGAACAAATATTACTCTTTGAGTCTTTCATATGTAGATATGCTTAACGAGTGCTTATTCAAGATTGTTAAGATGTTCACATATTTTTCGGCACACACCACTTGCTAATTTTGATTAATTTTTGGTTACTAAGACTGTCTGTCTGACTGTCTGTCCGTTTGGTACTAGGCTGTTTGTCATGAACTGTGGGTATTAATCAATCAAAAATCTAAAGTAAAAAAATACCCATACAACTAAGATTTTTATAAATAATGGTACGGAACTCTTGGTGCTCAAGTCCGTTTCGCAGTTGAGTCGGCTTTTTTTGACGAAGACGTACAGTTTGTAATCCTTGCCAGCTCTGAGATCACTTTTGTTGTTTCTAAAAAACAAGTGCTTCGAATTTTGATAAAAGGATTTTCCATTAAAAAAAATTTTACAAATTGTTTCAAATAGAGGTCATATTTTGAACTAGGACGAGTTTATATTCAACTAAAAATGTCTCTTTTGTTTGGTCCAGGTGTTTGGCCTCCAGAAAGCCTGGAAGGCCAGGCTAGCGTGCGCGGCAACTCCGTCGACTACGCCGCGGCGCTCCTGCTTGCGGCGATGGCCGCAGTGCTCCTGGCCGCTGTGGGTTACCAGTGTGCGGCTACATGGCGCTGGATCATGGGCAGGTATGTTTAGATGATTATAAATAAATAAAGTGGACAACATCACAAACATTGTTCTAATCATGTGAGTAGGTAACTATTTAAAGCAATCGTATTGTGATAATCAGAAACAATGATAATATCAAAAACATCCAGACCAGAGACAATGGAGGAAAACACTTTTTTTCTACATAGATATGTCCGAGAATCGAACCCGGGACCTTTGAGCAGGCGACACCTTGAAAATCGGTGTGTACGCCACTCCGCTACGGAGTTTGTCATTTGATTATGAGAAGTGATAGTAGGTACTAACATGATAAAATACGGTCGGTGCAATCGATCGACCACTGGTAAGTAACTATGATTTCATAGTTTTTTAATTATTAAATTATTAACACAAACTATACTGTTTTACTTTTTGCAAATAAATTTTATATTGTTTAGGACAAGAAGAGATTCAGAAGAGAGTAACTGCGACTCGCTTTCCCGCCAAGCCGCGATCCGCATCAGCCACTCCCTTCCTGATCTGCAAACGGAACCACTAAAACAGGAATACGTTCAAGAACACAAGGACCCCGCTAAGAAGGTAAGTGTGTATAAATTAAGTTAGGATAAAAAAAAATACAGTACTAACGGGTAATTGAATTTAGTGTTTCTTTCCTGTCTTAATTCATTTATGGAATAGAGACCACCACTCTGATGGCAAAGTCTAATGAAAAGCTCTGTGTCGCACAGATGACTATGGTATTATCCTTATAGACCGCAATAGAAACCGAAAGTGGATCCGAAAGAAAACAAAATTGATAGATGTGATCTGTGATTCACTACTGTAACTTATGGAAGCTTCGCGTCAGACAAAGGGCTAGGGAGATAATAATAATTGGTATTATCCTCATAAACAGTGAAAGAAACGAGTGGATCAGAATGGAAACGAAATTGATAGATGTTAAACTGAAATTGAAGATATATAGCGCAGTAAGTGGAGATGGGCGGGACACATCGCTAGATTGAGCTGTAACCGTTGGCCAAGAAGGGTGCTGCAATGGCGACCATGCGCTGACGCCCATGGTAGGGAACAGTCATCAAAGAGATGGACGAATAATATCCGGAAACAAGTTTGCAACAGATGATTCGCGTGGCAAAAACCGACAAAAGTGGAAAAGTAGAAAGGAAGCCCAAAGGTGGGTGCTACAAGCGCTGTTTTAGATAGATAAATATACTGACAGGCAAATGCTAATTAACTCAAATATAGTTTTAGCCTAACTATTTGGACTTTAACAACCGTTGCACTTTGTGCTACTTCTAATATATTTATATATTTTTTCAATATTAACAAAGGCATGAGACATATTTTATTCAAAATTATTATTTTTTCAAATATTAACATAGACATGGGACATATTGGTCTCTTCAGTTTATATTGTAGTCTTATGTGAAGTTTATTTCCATACTTTCGGCAGATTTTTTCGCCTATCTCTTATATTTAGTTGTATTATTTAATTAATTATTACTAACTAGAATCTATCTGGCTCAATTAGGTTTTTGTGTTGATATAATTATCATTATTTTGAAACCAATTAATTTACTTTTCAATCAATCCATTTGTAATGAATACATGAATAATTATTACTGTTATTATAAGAGTACGAGTATACTCAGAGCTTTAAAATCAATGATAACTTTCTGAGAAATTCGTCTCATCTGGTCCGGGGATAATTTAGCGGTCGCAAAATATTCTAATACCCTTACAGTAAACCCTGTTAAGCCTTTACCTTCGTTATAATGATGAGTTAAGCCTTTATATAAATAAGCTCCCTTTGTATTTCCGTGTTATCGCACATATAATAATTATCAAGGCGAAAGCGACGTATCGAAGGGCACCTACGTATTAGATATGTTCAGTGTTTTTTCTCATAATTAGACCATGAATGGTTAAGTTTAAGATTTTATCTTATAACAACATGACTAAATATATATCTTGGTTTGGGAGATAATATCACTTTTTGTATCGACAACTTCACTAGAACCTAACACATCTTGAATGATACAACTGTTCAGTCAGTATTTCTATCAATGTTAACAGGATAATAAAAGTAGAATTTACAGAATAATACAAAAATGTTGCTTTTTCTCTTATACCTTGAGACTTTTATTAATCGTGTTATGTTTATCAAAAAGATCTGTAGGTAGTAGGAGGGACACATAGTAAGAAAAACCGATTGCTGTTGAGGCGGGAAGGTTCTGGAATGACCCTGCACCGGATGGCGATGATATGCCCCCACCAGGTGGACCGTATATGTCGCGAGGGTCGCGGGAGTCTTATGTATAGTGTATAGTCTTATGTATAGTGGGCGTTGTTTGTCAGAGTTGGTGATGATTATAAGTCACCTCTTACGACATTTGTAGGACGAGAAGGAATGGTGTTATTTTATTTTACATAGCAGCCCGTCCCGGCTTTGCACGGGCGGACCCTTTAAGTTTTAGTAAGGATCCCTAATCTTTTCCAGCAATAAATATATATTAATAAATAAAACCTATGTCATTTAGGGTGAATGTAGCTTTCCTATGGAGAAAGAATTTTTGAAATCGGTGTATTAGTTTTTGAGTTTATTCATTACAAACACACACACACAAAAATACAAATTTTTGCTCTTTATATATTAGTATTGATATAGATTTATAGACTACTAGATAACGGCTGACTCCACAATCACAAGATAAAGTAACCTAGCTTAAATAACAAACAAAACAGATTGCGAGGTACATCAAAAAGCTTTCATTGTCAACAAACATAAGTCTCGTTTGCCTGAAGGCGGTAAACAATTCGTCAATTTGCCGAAGACATATCAAACATATAGAGTGTTTATTGGTGATGGCTTTTAGTGATACGCGGTCGCGGGTGTGAGAACGGATACGAAATATTTAAACTTTTCTAGATCTTTATTTAGTCGCTTAGCCAGGCCAAAATGTTGGTTATAAAATCATCATTATCATCATCACCACTGCTAGAAACAGGCCATTAAAAAGGGGGATTTTTTTATAATCACCATGCTAGGCGATTGACCAATAGTGGAAAGTAGATACTGTAGTCCAGTGTTTCCCAAACATTGTTCTACCATGGCCCAGTAATTTCTACACAACATCTTTGTGACCCACTTAATACTTTTAAAACCAAAATTAAATTCCATTAGATAAAATAGTACACATTTATTAAAAGCAAAAATATTTTATTAATACTTAATACTATTTAATCACTGAAGTTTGGTGCAATTATTTCGCCTATGTTTTACTAGGAATTAAAGTTCCCCGAAAATGTCAATATTTTAAGAAGAATATTTACCATGCGTCGATCGATAGTAGGTATTATTTTATAAACAGGGCGGGTATGTTGCGACCCGGCATTTTATTTTGAGGGCCCGGTACCGGGTCGCGACCCGGCAAATGGGAAACGCCGCTACAGTCCATCTTTTTCGGGCAGTACTCCTTTGACACAGGAAGAAATGGACAAGTGCTATTCTTTTATGTGTCGACACTTCACCAGTAAATTTTTTAAATGCCACCTTCCATAGTAATTCATGCAGTTTTATGCATGGTCATTATACATTTTATGTATGACCATACATAAAATTTTACCGGTTGACCTATTTTGATATTTTTTGGACTCCTGTGAATAGCTCAAAGTTGGGCCCATTAAAATAAAAAAAAAACCTATTCTTAATTTTTAAATAAAAGTTTGCCAGCATTCAAAGATTGAAAAAATGTTTTTTGAATATTGTATTAATAGAAAATGTGTTTTTTCCAACCCAATTATGGGCCGGTGCTTAACAGAAAATCACCTGCTTATAAATCATAATGCACTGACTCAAAATTGGTGATTTATTTACAATTTTCGTCGGTTAAAAATAATTGTGCAAAATGATTTTTAATTCATCCATTTTCGCTAACGTAAATCAATATGAAATTGGCTTGACACGCTACCGCATGTCTAGATAACATCCTACCGTTTTTCATAAAGGAGTAGGTGACGAATGTGCTTCCGGCTGTTGAATATTTTATGGAAATTTCAAAGGATGTATGTATATAGCTAATACATTATCTGGCATGTTTTAACATCATAAATGTTAACTTTTAGATTTCACTTTGTAACATTTTATATTATATCTACTATACACATAGGTACATTTAGAATTTTGTGAAGTAGAAGGATTGGTATATACTTGCAAGCGACGCGCCGCGACGAGGAATAAACATGTTATCGATTAACTCATTTTTTTATAAACAAAATAAATACGCAGAATTTTTTTATATTTACCGTTTAAAATGTTTAAATAACTTAGTTTTACGAGTAAAAATATGTCTTGAGCATGTAAAATGTTTATATTTCTCGGATAAAATACATATTGCAACTTAGTTTCAAACAGACGTAACGTAAAATGTCCTACGATGTGATGCGCTATTGGTGTACATAATAACAAATCTCAATCACTTAAAAAAAATGACATCCTATAATCTACTGCAGGGAAAAGGCTGAGGTGTGTTCTGAAGATGGTGAGGTTGCGTCGTAGACAAGGGTCAAGAGAAAGACATGTGTCCAGCTTGAACGTCGAATATTTATTAAATCAAATAAACTCTAGTACATAACTTCAAAGCACAGTCAAATCATATTTGCTAACTTAACGTAAATTTGACACCATGTCACTTACAAATCACAATATTTCAAGGCCTCCATCATTGAAATCAAGTTACCACAGCAATGATAGGTGTACTGGCAGAATCACCACGTTTGCCAAATGCGGGTTGGTGATCACAAACCCGAGCAAAATCGAAAATTCGAAACTTTTTGTTGCCCGACCCGGGATTCGAACCTGGGACCCCGAGATCTTGGCCCGGTATTTAAACCACTAGACCAACGGGACGTTTCAATCACTTAGACTGCATACAATTACATCTAGTAGGTGTCTCATTACAAAGTGCTTTCTAACGTCATTGTGCTGTATTTTGCTGGTCTATTAACGCCTTCAAAATACCACAGATGTCGTAAGATGCAACAAAATGACGTCTACTACCTAGAAGAAAACGGGAAGACGCCTCTTAACTCTACCATTTCCGTACATAAATTGCGATTGCCAACCCGTTTGCTAAACATGGCAATTATAGAAAATTTTACCTACCGTATAATAATATATAGTAGGCCATAATCCAGGCTGCCACTGCAATAAAGAAGAGAGAGGTTGCTGACTACGGCATTCGCATACTCTCTGATAGCATGGCAGTTCTCAAAGCCCTGGGGAGCAACATCATCACATCCAGCCTTATTTACGACTGTCACCTGGCCCTTGAGGGCATTGCCGCAAGGAACAGTGTCACCTTAAAAAGGATCAAAGGACACAGCGGCTCCCTGGGTAATGATGCCGCAGACCAACTCGCTAAAAAGGGATCGGATCTTACGGTCTTCGGCCCCAGGCCACACCTGCCTATCCCCTTTAACCAATATAGGTCATGGCTGCGACATCAAACCCTAGTCAAACACAACGACTGCTGGGCCAATATCAGCAACTGTAGACAATCCAGAGAGGCCATACCAGCTCTTTCACCACGTCTGACTCGCAAGTTAATCACTCTAAACAGGAGTGACCTTCGAAGAGTAGTGGGATAACTGACTGGACACATCCCCTAAATAAACATCTCTTCACCATTAATGCCACAGACAGCCCCCTATGTAGAGGCTGCCTGGAAAAGGCAGAAAGAGTGATTTTGGGATGCACAGGGGTAGCCACCCACCGGGCATCTATCCTCGGCACACCGATTTTCCTTTCAGATGCCTATAAACGTCCCAAAAGACTTCTGTGCTTCTGGAAGAAGTTGGGATGGTTGGACTAACCATCCTAATCCCCCTACGCATAATGGGCCAGTGGAGCCTAAATGCGGAAAAAGGAGTCCGTTACCAATACCAATACTACGAGCCGTATATCCATAGATCAATATTGACGGATACGGAGGATGATGATTGTATACAGTAAAAAAAGGAAGAAATTCATTAATTCTTAATAAAACAAAAAATGTTACTTTAGTTTTATTTATTTTTGGGGTGATGGGATCTACCTCCTAGTGGTCCACCCTGGGCAACAGCACCTTTTGTTTTCTAACCAATGATGACGGCTAACAGATCCCTCTGCGGTGGTAGGCTTCGTAAGAGGCCGCCTGGATGCTACCACCCTCCTGCCGGAGTCCAGCGCCAAAAAGTTTATCTGTGTTCCGCTGGTGTGTGGGAGAACCAGTACCTCTGTGTAAGCTCGCTCCATCTTAGTCTTCTTCTAAACCGTATAGTTAAGTATGTAGTCAAGAGCAAGCCCATTATTTATATAAAATAAAGTTTTGGTTTAGGTGAGCGATATTAAAATACAACTAAATACGCCGCACCCAAATTCGCTGTAATTACAAACACTAAATATCAGTATTAATCTCGAATCCGAAATAGGAAAAAAATACGAAATTCTACTCAATTCAAAAGAAAAAGGTTTAATTGCTTAAATTTCTTCATAGAACTTGAGGCTCTCAATTTCGATAATTCCGAAATTAAAATTTTTGATACGCACTTATCGTTTAGTATTTCCAAGCCGATCAAGGGACACTAATGAATCATGAAAGAACATATATTTTAAATATGAATGAGATGTTATAGATTCAATTCAAAGAGTTGTATTATATTCAAAAGAAACGTGTAGATGGGAATAATTTTTAATCTCCTTTTATCAGTTATTAATTGATGCGCCCTTTCAGTCATATTTGAGTAATGTGTGTCAAGTTACCTTCAAATGAAAGATACATTGACGGATTTTACTTTTGGTTGTTAGGGTTTTACATTTTTTTTGGATTATTCCAACGTTTCAGACTCTTTACAGCGTTCTTGGCTACGAGAAGACAAGTGTTATTCGTCATACAGAAGATTGAAAAATGATTAAACTACCGCCTTTATTTTTTTAACATTAGATATTTTTACTTTATTTGATATTTTAACAACTCAATTGCAATAATAATCTCAGTATATAAACTGGAGATGCGGGTTCAAGTCCCGCCTGAGACATAATTTTTTAAGTTTATATTTATACTGATATTAGATATTTTCCTATTCACACAATATGTGATGTGTCTGGAGTTTTTGCAGCGATCCCATATTTTTGTAAGGGAGAGAAATTCAAATTCAAATCATTTATTTCAGACACACACGAGTTCACATGGAATAACTAATTATACCTAGTATAAGATCCCACCATATAACGACCTTCATCGAGCTGGTTATTGGATGAAAAGTATTTTATATGCAATTAAATATGCAAATAAATGTACATATTGCAAGTGGGTTGACTAAAACATTTCAGTCCAGGGTAGAATTTTTAAAATTTGATAACCGAATTTTAGGTCTGTTTTTTCGCATTCAACCCTATACCACCGTGTTCATAATTAAATAATATTTATTTGCATTTAACTTTATTTAATTAACCAGCAGGCTTACTCCTGACAAGTTCGAGTTACGATCAAAATCGAATCGACGTCGAGAATCAGTGATTTGGTACTCTGGAAATCGATTAGAGCGCCAATCGAGTTGTGGTCAAATAGTGAACTACTTGAAATCGAAAACCGCCGTTATATTCTTACCACCGACGTTATCTAGTTCGGATCAACGTCATATTTAAAATCGAAAACATATGTCAAGCTTTCGATTCGTAGGACGCTACTTTTTATCGATCGAATTTGTAATTTTTATATTAATAAATAGTAAATAGGTAAGTTTCTTTATTACAAACGCTATGAAATGCAATAATCTTTCTTCGTGAGTGATAGTAATGCATAATTTGCATATTTTAAGATTATTCGGTGTCTAATTTGAGTTTTAGTTCTTTGCTTGAGCGGGACGCAGATGACCCTTCGCGATTCCAGGATTGTCTTCTAAAAAATTTACTAGTATTTCCTACTGTGGGAAAGTTGGACGTGCCTCTGACTCATGTTCTGACTCTGGCTAGGTATATTTTAATAGCTATATTACAGGACAGGATCCATAACAAGTATTTTACACTTAAAATATTGTCACTAAAGCTTCACTTCATAACTCGACTTTATTTAATTTACTATTTAATTCTATTATAAGGAGGGCTTTGATTGATAGTATAACTATTACTTATATATCACTAAAGTAATATAAATAAGGTAGGTACCTAAAAACTTATTTTTTAAGTACAATTCTTAGAAGCAAACTTCCAGCAAAGAGCTCACTGCCTAACTACTTTTTACAACCCATATCGATTAATAATATATTTCTTTAACAAATCTGCACGACAAAACCACTTAGACATTCCTAAGCAAGCACTTAAAACTCAAATTTTACTTACCTACTTCAAATTGAGTTTTATAATTTACAAATCCGCCGCTATTTCAGTCAAGTGTCACTGGTAGCTGTCAGAGACAGGGATCAACTTTTTTTATGCAAAGGAAACAAATATTGAAATAAAGTCCAATTGAAAATAAATAATGTTGTACTAGTTATTGTGTAAGTATATATTTAATGTAAAATAGCTTTTATTTACGAAAACTATACAAAATATGTTAGTAATGGTGATTACGTAATCAACCGGTAATGTTTAACGGATCGCTATTTTAGATCGATCTCGACTCGACTTTGATTTCGATTCGATTGTGTTTGGGAGTATCGTTTTATCATCGAGTTCAGATTTTGACTAGGTCGAATCGAGATATAACTTCGAGTTTAAATCAAATTCAAGAGTAAGCCTTCTGACCGGTGCAAGCTACTAGTGTCGATTTACCTGTTTATACCTGCCTACTCAAGGGTTGTGACGGGAAAAAAATAGTCAACCTAACGTTTGCATATTCTATGGGCTTCATACTTTCGATTGGTATGAAATTTGTCTAATAATCAAACCAGTAAAAAGTAAAAAAAAATAATTGTTAATTAATCATACTCTGGACTGATTTTTTTAGGCAACCCATTTGTAATATATTTATATTTAATTGAATAGAATATACTTTTCATCTAATAACTTATGAGAAAAAAAAAGTGAAATAAGGGCAGAGCTAGAGCTCTACTTACGTACGTTTCTATTCATTTACTGTTTTAAACTTTAATTATTATACAGTTCTCCTTCTTAACTTTCCTTTAAGGATAGCTAGTGTCAGAGTCTGACGTAACTTGTTTTAAGACGTTTTGCGACAGAAGCCGGGACCAACGTCTAACGTGCCTTACGAAGCACGACTATTTATATGCATGGACTAATTTCTGTTATGTTGTTCTGAAACTGGATTGTGTTGGTGGTTGTTGAACACATAGTACAAGACTAAAAGGTAGGTTAGTCTATGCCCGGCTTGCAGAAATTTATAAAGAACCAAGTCGACTGGCTACGGGATGTTGAATAATAAACAATCAGTAGTATTTACCAAGTATCTTTTATTTAGTTGATGGCCAACTGTCATTAAATTATTAGAAATTTATATTAATAGATATACTACTGTTAACTAGACAATCCACGTAGCTAAAGATATTATATTTTAACCAATTAGTACTAGAGATATGACTCTCAACATAATTAATTCAGGGTGTGTGTAATGGTTCGGGATTGAAAATAGTGCTATTCGTTCTGCATAATCTAAATAGCTCAGATATAAAGACTTGACTTTACAATATATTAAAATTAAAATAGAACTATGGTTTCAAGTAGCTGCCCTCGTAGGAAAAGAAAGAAGATGGTACCTTAAGACGTTGTATACTCATCCGGATCGGTCGGTGCCTCGCTTCAGAACATCTCTTGGAATCCCTGGTTAGGTCCTGAGACTTCTTGTGGCTACCAGGCTCCCGGATGGAAGTCCATGTCAGTTCCAAAGAACAACCCAACGTTGAAAACCCAAAACTATATCGACTTCACAAGTCGTTCCATACAAATCCTATGTTCATCATCAGGAACAGAACCTCGGTTAAATGTTGATAAGGAATAACAATCTAATCCAAATAGAATTAGAAGAATATGAAAAGAAAATGAATAACTAGAAATATGAAAAAGAAACATAAATAAAAACCCATCTGAAAATAAATTTATCAAATTAGTAACCTATCTTGTGATGCAAAACACGAGGAATGATAACACACTTTTCCAAAGAAATACTTACGTTTACTGAAGAATATAAATCATCTTTCAGAAACATATCCCTCGTCCACCAACTTATAATTTATTTAATTCCTCTGTAACAAATATACGATTTTACAACCACGCCATACGAGAAATTTGTCAACCAGTGAAAAATAAATTATTATTTCAATATATTTTACATCATGTTGTTTTGCTATTAGACTTTTAAATATAAGTTGTATTAGATGCCCTTGACATCTTTAGATTGTTATTACTAACCACTATAAAAATATATCCGCCATTTGGGTCGGCGTTCACAGGTCAAGTAACAAAGAAAACCTAATCCTTCCTGTTATGACGTTCCGTTACTCGTTTCGATTTACTAAAGTAATCGATCATACTTATGACACTTAAATGGAAGGAATCCTAATAAATTAAGAAATAGCCCTTATTTCCTTTATTAGAAACGAACCAGAAAGATAATAATAATAATATATTGATATTCCAAACTTGAAATTGGAAAAAAGGAACAAGAAAACACAATACGGCGCCGTAGCGACTAAACCAAGAACCATCAATAGATGTCGCTAGGCGTTCTTAACATAATCAATTTGTAATGTTATTCAAGCTACAAAAAAAATAGCTTGCGTAGAATTTGCATCCTTACAGTTCACTGACATCTTTGAACTTGTTATACAAAATATTTGCCGTTTAAATTAAGAAAAAATTCCCATCTTCTATATTTAATAAGCTAAAAGATAAAAAATTCCTCGCTTCAATGGCTAAAGTATTTTTGCAGAGTACAGTTTATGACACAAAGTGCGTAGGTAGGCAGCATCATACTTTCTTAATTTTACGGTAACATCACAGAAACCCTCAGAATTTACGACTGGGCCATATTTTTTTATATTTCGTTGTCTACCGCCTTATTGCTTAGTGAATCCATAAAATGTTCATAGGCTTCCGTAATGGCCGCTCGAGAAGCAATTTTGTTCTTTCTATGGACTGATCGATTATGAGAAAATTACTAATTCAGCATACTTACTTCGGATTTCTTCGATCGCTGGTCAATATTGGCAACGATCTTGATGACCCGATGACTTCGATATACAGGATGAAATTTTAACCACTTTCCAAAATTTTTATAGGCGTTCAGTATCGCATTTAGAGCCCATTTATGAAGTAAACAATGAAAATCAATCTTTCACCCGAAAACATTTTTCGCAATATAGTTTTCAATTTTTACGAACCTATGCCTGAAAAGGTATAAAATGAAATCAAAAACTTATGAATAGTATCGTTATGAATTAATGAGATGCGAATCGCGTAAAACCAGTGTTGCTAGGCGGCCGTTTAAAAAAATTTAGATTAACTTGACATTTTTGTACTGGGCTATATCAAAAGAAAAAATACGTCTTTTTTTTGTCTCGTCGATATATTAAAATTTGGAAGGTGGTTAAAATTTAATCCTGTATTATTAGAACTAGATTCGCACTCCGATACAAAAATGAAACCTAAACAGTCCTTAATTTAATGATTTACGTTGATTTTATGACTTTTCCAACTTTATTAACTCGACATGTATATATAATAGTATGGATATTTATGTCATGTTATATCTATGCTATTCTTATAGGTTGTACTTCTGTAAAGTTCCCCTGTCAGTGTGTTCCCCTAACTAAATGTGCACCTATTTGTGCACATTTAGTTAGGGTACTTTTTGACGGCTTCGTCCCAATTCTCCCATCTCTACGATTTAAAATTACCTAACAAAAAATCCCTTCCCTTCATTTTTGCTAATAGAAAAAAGTATGGGTACCTACCACAGAACATAGTTCCATGTTCTGTGGTACCTACAGTTGAAACGAAAAATTTATTAAAATTTTAGGTATGTAAAAATGTTTCAATCATGATATTATTATCATTATATCATTTTAAATGTCGATTGTTCTAATTGATGATAAAAATGTTGATAATAAAAAAAAAGTTTAAAGGTTTTTCATTTTAAAGATCAGGTAGAGTTGAGACGAAGCCTTTTTGACGCTGAACAATGCAAAAAAAATATATTTTAAAATTTTACGAATTTCATTGAAATGAAATTATTATTTAAATTATAGTACGGAACATTACGAGTACTGAACCTGCACTAGACGAGATTTGATATTATTTGCTAAAATTCAGTTCTCAGAATACAGTAACGAAGTTAAGCACTAGCAGAGTTAAGTACTCTTGATTTGACGCAAAACATTTATCTCACTGAAAGACACAAAGAGCCACATTTACCGGGAACCGTCCAGAATTTAATGTTGCAGACATTTGTTATGGAGATTCCGGGGCCATATTATTCAATTATGCTTCAGGATGAGGAACGGGCGAGACGGTTCCCGAGAAAGATTATGCATTCAAAAATCTCTTTAAAAAAATGGTAATAAATATAAAATAAATCTACGCACATTTAACGGCAAGTTAGGTACCCAAAACTAAACATTTCTTCGGCGATTTCTGACTTGCACTCATACGAGTAGAGTTTCATCGATATTATACAGATTCTTTCCCTTTAGTTTGTGTTAATTTTACTGAAATTGTTTGATGATATGATTTTTTGTTTCGAATACTTTATAGGTAAAGAAAATTTCGAGGTAATTTGGTAGACAAATAGTAATGGTAAAAAAACAAAGACTACAAACGCTGTATAGTTTTCAGAACGTCGGAATAAATCAAGATATTATAGTTAAAATTTAAATTAAATTGTACCCTAATAAATGCGAGTTATATCTTTAAGTTATTTTTCATTACAATCAATTTTATGTACTTTTTAAATATCATTGATCACAATAAAATATAGTGTTCATTTAAATGCATTACTTAGTGTAACTAGTTTATCTATTAGTCTAGATCCATTGAACTGCGTGGGACTCTATTTTGGTCTAAATATTTGCATTTCTAGCTCAAATAAATCTAGTAGTAGCTGAATTTCTTAACACACGCGATTAAATGCAATCGTCGTCGTCTTGCTAATATTTCTTTCACACCACTAACTTTTTGAATAAGATTACTTCAACTGATTGGAAGACACGTTACACTGCGTTTGCCAATTTGTAATTTCGTCTCAAGCATATGTCTAGACAGTTTATTATTTACTTTTATGTAAATAATTCTTAAGCCGCTTCTAGCTTGCGAAAACACCATTTTTAGGGTTCCATACCCAAAGGATAAAAACGGGACCCTATTACTGAGACTTCGCTGTCTGTCCGTCTGTCCGTCTGTCCGTCGCTCTGTCACCAGGCTGTATCTCAAGAGCGGCGATAGCTAGACAGTTGAAATTTTCACAAATTATGTAATTCTGTTACCGTAATAATAAAAAATACTAAAAACAAAATAAAATAAATATTTAAGGGGGGCTCCCATACAACAAACCCTTTTTTTTGGCCTTTTTGGTACGGAACCCTTCGTGAGCGAGTACGACTCGCACTTGGCCGGTTTTATTTGCAATGATAGGTAACTAATAGAATGCCTTATGACTTTCAGCTTACCTTTTGTATGAAGTATAGATAAGCAAATACAGCCTCAATCATAAATATATATAAAGGAAGTCGTCTTTAGTTACACCACTTATAACTCGAAAACGGCTGGACAGATTTTTATGTTTTTGGATTTGTCATCATCAGCATATTTGCCATATTTGATGACAATGACATTTAGTTAAAATCCAATACTATTATGAGGCGATACAAAGTTCGCGGGGTCCGCTAGTTTAAAATACAACTCTTGAATAAAAACTTTAACAAAATCAGGTGGGAATTGCTCCAACACCCTTTTATTTCCCGGCCGACTGTTCTATTCAATGGGGGCTATCGCTAGTGAATTTGCCACTAGAGGCGCTAGTGTCGCGTGAGGTCCAATATCATTCACTTTGTACTGGTTTTAGCGGAATTTGTTGCATAAATTATAATTTCTTTAATTTACCTGCTGGAAAGTGATCTCCTTTGTAAAATATCGCAAATATGGATTATTTGGCGATTAATGTGAACGCTTTAAAAGCGGAATTAAGAAAAAGCGCAAAAATAGGCGGCCTCAAGAGCAACTATTTCAGAAGTTAGTTTGTTGATATCAAGATAGTTATTTATAAACAATATAACCTTAATTAGATTCAAAATATAACACTTTGTTTCGGCGCCAATCGCCTTTGACAGCTATACCTCCGGACCTCAGTCTACAGTGGCGCCAACTGGTGAGCAAAGAAACGGTAGTCCCCATTGAACTAAGATATTGTTTGCAACGAAAAATTTAGTCAAGGCTTTACGCTGTGAGCCAGCGGTGTTTCATCAATATTTCTGGTAATGTACAGATAACAGTACGTCAACCTACGAATAAACGTCAAATTTTCTCAATGGGGACTACCGTTTCTTTGCTCACCAGTTGGCGCCACTGTAGACTGAGGTCCGGAGGTATAGCTGTAAAGGGCGACTTTATACGATCGGCGCCGAAACAAAGTTTTAAATATTGAATCTAGTTCAAGTTTATTATTTATAAATAACTATCTTCATATCAACAAACTAACCTGTGAAATAGTTGCTCTTTTAGGCCGCCTATTTGATCACTTTTTCTTAATTCCGATTTCAAAGCGTTCGCACTAATCGCCAAATAATCCATATTTGCGATAATTTTACTAAGGAGATCACTTTCCAGCAGGTAAATTAAAGAAATTTTTATTTATGTAACGAAGCCAGCTAAAACCAGTGAAAAGTGAATATTATTGGACCTCACGCGACACAAGCGCCTCTAGTGGCAAATTCACTAGCGATAGCTCCCATTGATGTCGATCTCTACTTGTTCGACTTAAAGTTGAAAATCAATTCAATGACCTCTAACTTTTTGGGTAGGTTGACCTGACCTGCCGTTGTCTGTAACTCCAACATCCGTGGCGGAATGGTACACACCGGTTTTCAAGGTGTCGCATGATCTGAGCTCCCGGGTTCAATTTTCAGATGGGTCTATGTAGAAAAAAAATTGTTTTTCTTCTTCTTCGTTGTTTCTGATTTCCAAAATACGAGTGCTTTTTAACTCAAATTGGGATCAGAACAATGTATGTGATGTTGTCCACATTTACATTGACATCCGAGAGAAATATTTTTGCAAAAATATTTCGCAATAGATAAGATGAAACAGTTTTATAAATGATAAGAATATGGCTTTAAACCAATTAAGCCTAAATTGGTTATGTTTGCTTTTGAAATACTTAATTAAAAAACGGGGTGTGTTGAGTTAGTTGTGTTTAAAAGGCCTAACTGAGCCCGCGCCTCTTTTGTGTTAAATGTATCGGAACGCTGTACGCTTAGATAGTCGCGTATTTTTAGTTATGTTGAAAAATACATTCCCCATTTTGAGATTATAAGCATATAAAGCCAAAGTTCGATTACCTTTGATTTAAGATTTCTGCATTCTCAAAACTTTTTTTACCTAAAATGAAATTAAAAAAGATGACATAAGTAAATTTTTTATTAGTCTAATCATCACAACTTGTATTATTCATAAGATAAAGTTCCTTCTTCTGTCGGAAAAAGGACCAAGTGGGATTAGGATGTTGGCGTGTACATTTGAATGTCCTTTGAAATGGAATCATTTCGCATCGTCATCAGACGTAGTCACTCCTCAGCCTCCATTACCTTGGCAGGCAGGTTGTCGATCACATTTTTTGAATAGAATACGACGATTATACTTCGTGCGACAAATAAAAAGAATTGGTATGACTAACATTTCACGCCAAAAGATATAAAAAGAGAATATACAATACAAAAGATACAACATAGAGTAGTATTTTTTTTTACCTAACATAAAAGATTATATATGCAACAAATTTCTGGATCGGCACCCATCTAAAAATCACCGCGATATTCATGTACCAACTCAGACCGAAGTTGCTTACAGGTTTCATATTTGTCGAAAAATGTTCGTGTGCAAATCATATCTTTCCTTCATCATCTAAACTTAATAAATAAAGGGACTACGTGTCCCGCCCGACCGCATGATAGGTCAATAACTCCGTGTGAACTTGCTTACTTCAATAATGCGGCTTTTGCAAACTTCTACAAGCGGCTTGGCAATCCAACTTGGGGTCTTGAAGTGATAAAAGGAAATTTAGTTCCTACTTCTTCCATTTTTTTCATAAAACTTTTTTCATAACAAAATCAGCCATTAGGGCTATGGCAATTTGGGTACCACTTTGTTAAATAAATAATTCTACCCGTTTTAGAATCTAACCTGTAATAAAAGTAGAGATCATAATTATTTGAAGCTTTAAAAATGAAAGATTTCATAAATAAATGTGGACAACAAAAAAATGTGGACAACATCACATACATTATCCTGATCCCAATTTGAATAACTATTTAAAGCACTCGTATTTTGGAAACCAGAAACAACGAAGGTACCACAAATACTCAGACCCGAGAAAATGTAGAAAAACTCATTTTTTCTACATTGACCCGTCCGGGAATCGAACCCGGGACCTCGGAGCAGGCGACACCTTGAAAACCGGTGTGTACGCCACTCCGCCACGGAGGTCGTCAGTCGTAAATAAACATAACTTTGACATCAGAGCCGAATAAACACAGTGATGCTGTATCAAAACATTAAAAAAAGTAAATTTCAACAAGTTTATACTCGTATCATATTTCAAAGACGATTAGAGAATTAAATATTTTTTATAATTTTCGTGTAAGTACGCGTTCACACGAGGACGTTTCGTGTATTTTACATTAATTTATGACGCATCTTTTTTTTATGATTATTTTGAAAGCAGCATTTTTTTTTAAATACCTATGTTCACAAGCTTCACGACTCGTGAAAAATGACGGACACGTCTTAAATCAAGTATCGTCTTTTAAAAACCATTTCGTAGGTAAAATTATTTCGGAAATCGTGAAAAAGCACTATTCGGTATGCAATGTAAACTTCCTAATTAAACATAGTATGTATCTATGTATCAGCAGATTGAAATTCACATAGTTAATTCAAAAAACGATAAGCCTTTATGTAAACAATAAAATTATAGACAAACAGAGCTAAAAACAAGTTTTTCATAAGGCATATAATAACAGAGTTATTCTGTTTACCCAATTTAGGGTAATTGTTACTCCCTAACAAGGTTCCCAAGTATGTTTGGAGATATTTCATGTGACAACATAATGTACACTTATGGCGTGATAAAGTAAAAATATGAAGCGACGGAAGAAACTCAGCCGTCTTTGTCGGCTTTTATTACAGGAAATACTGTTTCAAGACAAGTGTGAGCTAGGCAGGTTATAAAGTCCACTTTTGCACTTAAATAGTGCCCTGTTTTATGTTTATCATAATGGTTTTCTATTTATAAATATCATTTCATCCCGTAAAAAGCTATGCATAAAAAACATGCGTCGAAGTGCAAACCTTAATTTATTTAAAGAATGAACATTCCACTTTCCCAATAAATGAATTTACTAAATTGTGGTTTGAAACATGGAAACATGATTCTATTTCGAATAGTAATCATGGTCTAGCAAAACTTAAAACGGGAACGTGTAATGACGATAATTCAATCTACCAAGGCTTATAAAAGTATACTTCGATTTGTCCAAATCAAGATACAAAAGGAGTAATCATTAAACAAATATACAGCATTTATTTAGTGGTGACAGAACTAGGAATTATTTATTAAAGTATTGTGCTAATAATTCCTGGTAGTATTTCATGTAATAACCAGTATTAAAATAATACTACAATATTAATACTACTAACAATACTTTGAAACTGACTATATCACATAATAATTTTGTCAAATTACAGTGCGTAACTGCGTAGTACCACCCCTGCTGCAGTATTTGAAATCAATGTTAGAGGATTTTGCCCTGCAGTGGGATGATTATAGGCCTTTACTTTACAGTATGTCTATTTTTTCTAACTAAAAATATAATTATTTATCGACTTCATTTAGCCAAAAAGAGTTGTCGACGAATTTATTAAAGATCTTTATTCAAGGAATAATTAATAAATTATTCACATACATTTCTCACGAATGTCTAAATTTTATCTCACAGTTAAAATCAACCTTAAATTGATCCATTAAATCCTGGAAACCAAAATGCAGTAAATGTCCTCGTAAAGCTTTATAAGTAATAAAAACGAAATCACTTTGTAGCGAGGTAATAAACTTGGGCACTCCATTGTTAATTAATTCGCTTAAACATAAGATCTTCCTAAATTAATGATGTTTAAGAGGAAATACAAGGGCCGTTTTTCCATACAAACGTAGTCCCCGGTTTCCTCCCTGGATAAAGCCAGTAGAGCAATAATTTTTATTACAAAAATCTATGGCCACTATTAACATGTTTCTATGTTTTCTGTTTTTTTATAAATGAATTAATAAAAAAATATGAGCCCTCAAAAATCGAGAAAATTCGCCAGATTTTCTGCTGTGTTCAAACATCCAGAAAATAAATTTGGCTAAATTTTAGAAAAAAAGGAAAACATGCGATCACGGCCAAAGCCTTTCTTTAATATTTTAATGAATAAAGTATTTAAATCGGTCTAGTTTTAGAAAAGTAATCGGGGGACTACGAAATGTTGATTTGGTGTGTTTTTAGTAGGTATTTTCGGTCCAAGAATCAGTTGTCTCTATCACACTCTTTGGAAGGCGTTTGGCACTGCGCGACAGCAATAGATTTTACAAATACCTATTTTTCAATTCTCTCGCCCGTAGTGTTTCCTGTTAATTGCCGTCCTCAAAGGCAAAAGCAGTTGAGAATTACTGTTATTCTCAAATATTCTTTTAGATATTTTTTAGTTTAATGAAAGGGACTCGGGCCGATTAATTTCTTTGAAATTATCTAATGCCTTTTAATTATTATGAATTATTCACAATAAGGAATGTTACCAATTATAATTAAAATTTAGCTATGATCCCCTTCATAAAACAAAACGAAAGTGTGATCAAATTTATTATATGATCAAATTTTTAATTTCAATCCATTGTTGATATGTTGTAATAATTTAGGCCTATATCCTGAATTTCACGTTACTTGGCTTAGTTGATGATGATGATGATTACTAACAATATTACGGTTTATAGGTGATCATGAGGTGCCAACCCAACCCCCAGTGTTGTAAGAGGAAGCTGAAATAACACTGCTAGAATGGGCAGCAGCATCGCCCCTTTACCAATATTCACCTAATATCAACATGATTATGGCGAATTATTCTCTTAAAACAGTCTTTATTCCAGTTGTGAACTAATATGGCTGATGTAGCATAGACTTGAAGTACTGGAAATGAAATATAAAATACAAAAACAAATTCACCAAATTTGGTTGAATCTGTCGCATCGAATTTCTAAGATATTAACACCAGTCGTTTATTTAACCTTTTGGGGATTTAACTGAATAAGCTCGCAAGAACTTTTAATTTATTTAAATCTTAATTATTCCAACTTGAATCAGTTTATCAAGGTTGATTTTAGAACCTTAAAATTTTTACATTGTAAGTTTAAATTTAATGAATTCTGGACTCTAGACGCATCATTATTTAAGAATAAGTTTTAATTATAAAAACTCCTACACATGAAGCTGTTGCAGTTTATCCAAATACACAGTTATTAAAAATAATAAACTTTGCTATAAATCTCAAAGCCTTACATTGTTCAAGTCTGACGTTTACTTTGCAAAGTAAATGACCCTTCAATACTGCAACTGAAATGTTTCATGGAGAAAGTGATGCTATTTAATCAATAATATTGTTATCGATTTTATGTATGTTAAACTATCGATACGAGTGTAATACCTATTTGAGGGTGATAGTAGAATGACTTGCCATTATATTTTTGATTACATAATATTTAAGTGAAATATTAGGCATAGGTGAGCGCCACTCTCGTTTCAGGGTAGAAAGGCGATATTCCTAATTAACACAGATACATTATATTTTCAGTTTTTTTTTTTAATTTCAGTAAATAATTTAGATATTTGTAAAGAATTAAATTAGCACTGTGTTGCAGTTATTGAAGTGAAATTGTTTTTATTATATTTTCATTTATATTTTATACCTATCAAATGTGTACGAACAACAAAATAATAGCAATAAAATAAAATAAAAATTTTAAGCTAGAAATTACATTGTTCATTATTATAAAGTTGTCTTTTTACTCTGAAACGATGCTTACATATCTCGTTTTCACCTTGTGTACACGTTGTATTAGTGAAAGCGTTAACCACCAGAATAACATTATTCATGTATTCTATGAAGTGCAATTTAACAACGTTTAGAAAAGAATACTTTTGTTAGCGAATATCAGAGCAATTGGCAGTAGGTCAGTAGGCAGTAGGCAGCAATTGACAGTCTAATCATAGAGATATTTTTGCAACAGTTAATAGTGATTAATTATTACAGTATTTTTTTATTAAAATGGAGCCTTTCGATAAAATTGATATAAGTTATTATTTAATTTATCGATATTGGCATTCAAAGAGACATCACTAGGTGCAGAATGTGAACTTTGAATGTCCCAAAGATAACATTGAAAAGATGAATTTATTGAGAGTTAATAAGACTTAACTTTATGAAGTATGAACTTGTAATATAAAATTTTTAGTTACTATCCAAAATATACATTCAATTGTTATTTGTAACACCTAAGACATCTGAGATTTTTCTAAACACATTATAAATCTTACTTTGCTTAGATTCCAACTTTCATTTGGCATGCGAGGAGATGCGGGTTCGAGTCCCGCCTGAGACATAATTTTTGTTATTTGTAACACCTAAGACATCTGAGATTTTTCTAAACACATTATAAATCTTACTTTGCTTAGATTCCAACTTTCATTTGGCATGCGAGGAGATGCGGGTTCGAGTCCCGCCTGAGACATAATTTTTCAAGTTTATATACTGATATTATAATTGCAATTTAATTGATAAAATATCAAATAAAGTATATAAATAGCTGTTTCATCTTAACTGACTGTCAAACATCTGCAAAGCTGTTTCTTTCGGGTGTTAAGGGTGCAAACTCCTAACATTTGATGAAGCAACGCTGGCTTACAGAGTTAAGAATATGCTTGAAAAATTTGCGCTGAGTCGCAGTGTCTCGGTGGCTTACTGGTATAGCGCCCGCCCGGCATGCAAGGAGATGCGGGTTCGAGTCCCACCTGACACATAATTTTTCAAGTTTATATACTGATACTATAATTGCAATTCAATTGCTAAAATATCAAATAAAGTATATATAGGTACTACTTTTGTGACAACTCGGCATAGGTCTGCATACTGCTGTTTTCGATTCCCAATCGGGACATTATAGGAGACAATCTTTTCTAGTTGGCTCGGGCCGTGGAGCGTCAAAATTATAATGTAGATTTCTTTAATTTTACTAAGAAACAATCAATGTTGATACTACGTGAAATATTTTATATCAAGATTTCCTTTCACCCTGTACCTTATGCAATACTTAATTATTTACTCACATAATTAGTCATTATTGATTCTACAAGCACTATATCTATTCATTTGGTTAGTTGCGCAATTCAGAACTCTCAACTTTAATGGTACTTCTATCAGACTACTCTGGCAAAAAATTTACGAAAACATTTCAGATATTTCCATACAAAGTGCATGACCCCAAATTGAAATTTTCCGACCATGTCTCGTCACCTATAATATTGTGGACCCAAGACGGTCGCAATTTATCAGTCTTTACTACAAAGGGATGCCGTAAAGAGAAACCTGGACAGTTCAATATTGATGCATAGACAGGTAGGGGAAATCATTGTTTAAATCAGATAAGACTTAGTGGGATTAACTATCTTTTGTTTGCTGTAGAAACTCAAGTCCCTTTAACTGATTCAGATCGACAGCAGCATCAAAAATAACTTTTACACATCTTTTACGTAAAAGATGGTTATTGACGTTGTTTTAGGAAGTTGTTTATAATTTTAATACAAATTACAAACGTAAAACTTAACACCACACGGGGCTACATGCAATTAAAAATAACGGCCTATAATCATCCCACTGCAGCGCAAAGGCCTTCATCATTGAATGCAAGTTACTACAGCAATGATGAATACAGGCATAGGTATTCATAATACTTGTCAAATGCGGGTTAGTGAAACACGAACATGTTCGAAACTTCGAAAATCTTATTGCCCGACCCGGAGAACGAACCCAAGACCCCGAGATCTTGGCCTGTTTCGAAAACCACTAGACCAAAGGGTGTAAGTGCCATTACTTAAGGCGACACATTAAAAAATGCCATTCATCGAATTCTATAGGTCAATGACACGACTGACGGATCTGGAATTACAGTATAGTAACTTCAGTTCTTTATCTTGAATTTGCTAGCTCAAAAACGCGACTGAAAAATGTTAACTTGACAATAATTATTGTCGAAAACATCTCTTAAATAACACTATTTTTGAAATTACAACGAAATTACTTAATCCTTATCCTTCAAACTTCCACATAATACATGGCTTTTATTAATATCTAAAATCTCATTGCTGCATATTTTGATTAATGAAACCAACATTTTTTTTATTATATTTTAATTTTGCGGTATTTTCTAGGCGACCTCAATGGTGGCAGACGAGATAGATAGATAGATAGATAGATAACACTTTATTGCACAAAATAAAAGAAAACAAATAAATTACAAAGAAGAGAAAATGTACAAATAGGCGGCCTTATCGCTTTAAGCGATCTCTACCAGACAACCTTTGGGTAGAGGAAATTTAGTTTTAGTAGAGTAGGGGTAGCACTGTGCAAGACAAGCGATGTATAACAGATACAATAACATACATGTTACTAAAATACAATACACATATACCTACATACCAATACCTAATATAGGTACAATACACATAATACAAAATAATATACCTACTTAAAATACATACACCTACCTAAAGAACAGTATAATATTTTAAATAATGATAAATAAAAATAACCATCCACACATACACGAACCGACATAGTTAACCTAATGCTGCGATCGCGACAGGAAAAGTGTTTTGACCCTGGTCTTGAAAATAGGAAGTGACTCGGATTGTCTAATAGTTAATGGCAAAGAATTCCATAAGCGGACAGACTGAACAGTGAAGGATTGTGAGTAGAATTGTGAAGAATGGGAAGGGAAAGATAGTAATAGTTTACGACCCGAGCGCAAATTATCTGGACCACTGGTCGGCTGCAAGAATTTAAAACGTTCTTTGAGATAGCAAGGAGTCCGCGGGTTAAATAATACAGAGTATAGTAATGAAAGAACATGCAGATCACGACGGAGACGAATAGGGAGCCAGTTAAGCTGAGCTCGAAACATGGAAACGTGATCATACTTCCGTAAGCCAAAGATAATACGTATACAGAAATTTTGAAGGCGCTCAAGCTTATCGAGGGATTTTTCATTGAGATCGAGATAGCAGCAATCAGCATAATCTAGAATTGGCAGAAGTAAAGCCTGAACCAGAGCAATTTTGGTGGGTATAGGTAGAAAGTTACGTAATCTATTCAGACAACTAGCTGATGCAAACATCCTCCTGCTCACTTCATTGATATGTTTGTCCCATGACATTGAACTATCCAACAGAACTCCCAAGTTCCTTACATGTTTACTATATGGAATTTGGACATCGTCTAATACAATTGAGGGTAGTGAATCCCAATTAATCTTTGAGATCAGCCGGGGGCTACCAACAATCATCACTTGCGTTTTTGTAGGATTAACTTTAAGCCCAAATGATTTACTCCACTCCGAAATGCGACGTATGTCAGAGTTTACTGTGGTTTGGGGATTACGCCGGTTGTAGAGAGTACTATAGGAGCTATAGTAACTTTCTGTAATTTCCATAGACGTTTCACTTCCTCTTTTAGGTCAGTGTATTTGGACAACTTTTCAGAAATTGTTGATCGTAGATTATGTGTATTAGGTATCGCGGTATCTATCAGGTGTGCAGTTCTGTTTACTTTATCTATTATTGTAATATCCGGTCTATTGTAATGGGTAGTTCTGTCAGTTAGTATTGCTCTGTCGTAATATAGTTTGTGAGTATGGTTTTCGCTAACTGTCGAAGGTGTGTACTTGTAATATACAACCGGTGGTTCTTGCAAAAGTTTGTACTTTTCTGCAAGTTTCTGGTGTACAATGTTGGCAACTTGGTCATGTCTATGTTTATAGTCAGATTGGGCAATCGATCGACAAGCACCTGTAATGTGTTGAATAGTTTCAGAAGCACTATTGCATTTTCTACATAGGTCACTTTGCAAGTTGCAGGCTTTGATGATGTATTTCTTATAGTTCCTAGTTTCTATTACTTGGTCCTGAATTGCTAACATGAAGCCTTCCGTCTCTGGGAAAAGTTCACTACGACAAAGTCATTCGTTTGACGCCTTTTTGTCAACGTTAGTTTGGCATAAATCGTGACAGTCGTCTATTTTTGTCTGTGTGTCATTATTATTATTATTATTATCTAATATACACCAGTATTGCTTTCATTATAATTTGTTGTCCAAAAGTAACTCGTCATCGTAAATGAAAGAGTTTTTATTAAACAAAAGCAATAGTTACCAGCCAGACAGTGACAATGTTCCGTCGCAGACAAAATATATTAACAAGTCTAAATCTTTTGTATCTCAGCTGACGGCAAAAGTTTTATTGGCTAATTTCGTTCTTATCCCGGCAGAACAGGTGTAAACCTCAACGCAGATCTTGTATGCTCTTTATGTGAAGTTTTATGGGTATTAAAGATCCCCATTTTAGGATTTATGGAAGCCAATATGATCTCTAGCGATGTGACAAATATTCGCTAGCATCGAATTTAATATATCGATATGTTTATCTACATACGACCATTTCCATTCCCATTATGGTATCATTTTTTAAATGTACGGTATTTTTCATATACTTATGTTGAGAAAAGTTACTTTTACTTTTTGGAAAACAAGCATCCCTTATGACCTTGTTAAATTAACACTACAAGTTTACAAACTACTTAACACTAGAATAGATGCATTTAAATTAGGTATATGATGTAAAATTTATAGCAAAAGGCATACCAGCAAAATGTCTCTTTAACAGACTAAAAGGCTATCTATCTACCTACTAAGTATTGCAATTAGTCCTTTGTAAGATGATAAGATATGCATGGGCAAATATGGATGGGCACTCTGGCAGAAAATGATGGCGGAGGGAAGTTGGTGCGTCAAAAAGAGGTCTCCCTAAATCTACACCTATATTACAAGTACTAGAAACAGTCTTAACTTGATTTCTAGGTTACGCGATACATCTGTGCACGGCGAATTCGTGAATGCTAAGATATTTGGTTTTTAGTTAAAAAAAGAATTGCTGAAATTGACGATTAAATCTTTTATATAGCAGTACTGGTGTCATGTTTGATAAATTATTGCTAGTGAACATTGTTATTGTTTTTATGTATAAAAAAAATTCATTTTCCAGATAGCAAGCATTAACACCTAGGTAATCGTAACAAAAAATGGTTGCCTAATTACTGAAAAAATAAAAAAGCGCAGTTTAAAAAAATAAACCATCACATAGGAACTACCGATGTAAACAATTAAATAACACTTTTAAATCTATCGATGTGAGTGTGGACACTTTTGTCACCTTACTGCAACCCTAATGAACACTTGTTGCACAGGTGTAAAATGTGGCAAATTATCTATTGAACTACTGTCAGTTACATATTCAGATCTAACATTAGAATAGCATGATCACCACTGTATGTATATAAATACAGTTAAATAATGTTAACAAAATAAAACCATCACAAATGGACACTAAAAAATTGATATAATATTATGTAGTATTGAAATTGAAATCATTTAGACATGATTGAAGCTTCTTAACATCAATCATACTAGCAGCTCCTGAGGCCAAACAGAATGTTTTGAGAAATGGCTTATGTCAGAACAATAGCACACTACATTTTCCGTAGGCCTCCCCCAGGTGGACCGACGATTTGATGACGATCGCGGCAGGAAGCCGTTGGATGCGGATGGCGCGAAACCGATCGCCGTGGATCCTCATGATATTTCCAGCAATGGTTGTCGTTTCAATGAGATGATGAATTTGATCATTGTAAACTAATACCTGGTTTTTTATAGTTGGTAGTTCACTTTAAAACGCTATTTCTGAGCGCACTTTCGAAGTTAATAGAAGTTTTGGGTTAAGTACACTGACATTCCAATGCTTAAGATAAATTATTTTAACGTACAAAATAATGCAAAGCACAAAATTAATTTTAATATCGTAATTAATTATAATTCCAAACGTTACCAGATATTCCTTTGATATTCCTACAAAGCCGATCGCCTCTGGCCACAGGCTAAGACCCTTTCAGCTTAATTTTGTAAATTAAACACGAAACACGATTATTGCAGACTAGTGATGTGATTTTTTTTCATGATATTGATGATATTTAACTGGGCCACACAGAGCTATCTAGTCCCAAATTAAGCTACTATTAAGTACCCTGTCGTATGGGGTACTAGACAACCGATAAACTTGCTTATATACTTTTTTTTTGTAATTATACATACTTACAATACATATAAAACACCCAGACCAGTACAAACAGACGTGTTCATGCACACAAATATTTGTACTGTGCGGGGATCGAACACGCGATTGTTACGACTTGACTGTAATCACCACGATTGTTAGGCGGGTTTGTGATTCTTGTTTTGCCAGCGGTAGAGTGGTTCCTGCTACCTATCTTCTCCTTAATTCCTTCAGTCGCTTCTTACTCATCTGTGGTCATACGTTTGATAAGCCCAACCATTTTGATAGGTTCGACAAACCTCAAGTTTGATCCAATGAAAACTGCTATGTACCAGGAAAATAAAAACTTTCATAATTTCAATAGAGAGGATGGTTGGAAATTATCAGTTGTTTGGGACCCGGTCAAAGGATAAATAAAGTTCACAAATCATGGCAACACTACAAATAATCCGTGCGTATTACAGGAAGATAACTGATGATAAAAATTAGAGGCGAAAATTTAATTTTTTTCGAAATTACCTTATACCCACAAGCTCTGTAAAGTGTTCGACATGCGGGGTAAACCAAGTTAATATGTGTGATACTTGGATGAATTATTCGTCCAAGGTGTGATATTACCCGCGAGTTTGAATCCGTAAACTGATCTTTTATTTCAATGTATAGATTTGCGTAAATTCATGAAAACAGTAGGTACAACACTATTGTTGGCGAAGTCTTATTAAGGCATTGAAAGAATACAGCTGAAAGCTTCTTTCTTTGGTCTTTGAAGCGTGAAATTAAGATTTTTGTGGTTGATAACATGTTCTTTAGGCAAATTGATTCCTACGTACACACTTTGCCCTCAGGCAAGGAAAGGCATAATATTAAGAGACTGTTACAAGTGACAGCATTGCCAAGGATTCAAAATTAAAAACACTGGCTGATAAATGCGAACCGCAAATAGATTTTGGAATCATTTTGTAACTACTTTTTTGATCCCTTCGGGTCGCATAAAATATATAATCCGAATTTCCTATATTGGCCTTTAACTTTTACCTAACAATTATTGTTTAACCTAACAGTTGTCTTCGCGCAATTATAGTTGGGTCTAAAAATTTTGAATATTTTTTTTTATCTCTAAACATTAAAATGTAAAAATTAATTATTATGTATTAATTTTTAAATGCATTAAAATTTTACTGGCATAATTATGGATTTTTTCTTTTGGTATGTCTACCAAAAAAAACGCATAAGATTCAAGATATTTTTGCCTGATTATACGCAATACTCATAAACTGAAACTAATTATTTCATACTTGATAGTAAATATGGGTTTTGTAGACCCAGCTCCGGGGTAATATCATGTTGCTAGATGCTAAATTAATGAGAGAAAACTCCTCGTGGTACATAGATGTAGAATATTTTCATTTGAGAAGAGAAGTAATTCATAAAAATAGTTTTTTAATTAGTTCTACTGGAATTTGTTATTAACCTTTTATGGGTTCGTAGCGTGCTAAGACCTAATTATGTATCGTGATAATTGATTTTAGCGGAGCAAACCCAGCTTATTAAATAATTATCTCTAATGAAATCACGTAGTCGGTAGGAACCGACAGATCTCATAACAAAATGTTCATGTGTCATTCACGGAATGTGCGTAAGAGGCAGAAAAACTCAGCCCATGGTACGCTTTAGGCTCTTACAGATCCGTAATTTTTAGTATTTCGTAGTTATGCAGGATTTTTTTAGATATAAGCTCGACACTTGATAGAAATAGCAGCATATACATACGGCATGGAGCGGAAGTACCTACACTTGTACTGCCTGAAAGCTTGCTTTAATCGAAATTGAAACAAAATGAAGTTAACTTTTGAATTGACATTGGGAACACCCAAAATCCTATCGATATAAAACATAATTATTATAAACATTATGTTCTAAATGCCACACTTGGGAGGCAGGTTAATTATTGTAGTTTAGCCAATTGTGTAAAAAAACGCTTTAACTTTTATTCAAGAGTAGTATTTAAAAAAGCAAAAGTATTTTAATTCATCATCATCATCATCATAGTCAGCCTATTGCAGTCCACCGCTGGACATTTACGCCTCTCCAGTTGCACGCCACTTATATCGATCCTCGGCTTCTCGCATCCAGCTCCTGCTAGCCATCTTGCGCAAATCATCACTCCAGGTAGCCTGAGGGCGTCCTACACTACGTTTGCCGAGACGCGGCCTCCACTCAAGGACTCGTTTACCCCAGCGGTTTAGAGACCATTATAAAACAAACAAACCCCAGCGGTTGTCGATTCTGCGGCTAATATGGCTAGCCCACTGCCACTTCAGCTTGCTAATCCGGTGGGCTATGTCGTTAACTTTAGATCTCTGCCGGATCACCTCATTTCTAATTTTATCCCTAAGAGGAACTCCAAGCATAGCTTTTTCCATAGCCCGCTGAGTGACTTTGAACTTGTAGACTAGCCGTACCGTCTGTGTCCACGTTTTGGCTCCGTATGTCATGACGGGTAGGACGCACTCGTCTTGAGGCATTGTGGGATCGACGATGAGAAGACTCGACGTAGTTTGCCAAATGCTGCCCAACCCAACTGGATTCTTCTGTTCACCTCATCCTCAAAGTTGTTTCTACCTATCTGCAATGACAATGCAAGGTACACATATTTTTGAACAACTATTTTTGGACGGCGCCGTGCACCGCAATCGGCTCTGGTAGTACATGTTCATTGAACATAACCTTGGTTTTATCCAGGTTCACCCGTAAGCTGATGCGTACAGAATAGTCAGTCAGGTCATGCATTTTAATCACTCAACCCCCAGGAGGCACTCGGGTGCCACGATAACAATTGATTTCAATTGTGTCTGGAATAACTCACGATCGAGGGATTAATTGTTTAGTAAAATTGTAACAATTATAGGTTTTTAGTATTTGCCACATCCACACAATTTTAGATCTGAGACGGTATCTGCTAACTAAACACTTAAATAGTGAGCTTGCACTGGGTTTTAAGTATAATTTACAGTGGCTCAGTGAAGGCGTTTTTATTAAAGCCTAAGCATTTAACTATAACTCGTTGCCAACATTAATGAAGTTTGGAAGTAGTTATCTGATATAATAAGTTGAATTTAGGACTTTGAAAAGCAGCACACTGGAGTAAAAAGCTGAACCTCTCTTTATTGGTTCAGATTTAAAGCTGTATCATAACGTGTTATTCTTAATGGAACGCTTTTGATGTAAAACTATAATTAATAATTATTTTTGGACAAGAGGGTCAAAACCTAAAGAGTAAAATGAAATAGTAGGGGATTTTACAATGTATTTTAATATGACCAATTTTCCGGATTAACAACCCTAAATATAGTTACCATGAAAGATCTAATAAGTGTGTTGGTGTGTTTTTACATCTTCAGCAACTACAATACTAGCGATGATTTCGTGACTGGGATAAAATTAATAATTACGTGCTAAATTTCTTTATTTTATTGACGCTCAAATAAACCATTTTGTCAGTAAAAGCTGTGCAGAAGCATCTTCTTTTTACCATAATATGTTAAACATGCGATTACCAACCCTCTCCTAATCGATTATGGCTAAACCTTGGATTGTAATATTGACAAGTTCTATGTCCAGATAAGGACTGATGATGATGATGACGTACGACGATAGTTTGATTTCGCCTAATAATTCTGATGATACTGAATGTTTCAACACGTTTTAAAGCATCTGCATCTTAAAAATCTTTTAGTCAACTATGCATGAATTCTTCCAACGTACCCACAAATCGCCATTCTGAACTTTGGCTGCTCTTTTACGAGCTAATTGCAATAAATATGCTATAAATCGAAAAAAATAAAAAGTTTTGAAAAGAGGCTTTATCCCTGAAGTAGGTCAGATTTAAAACTATTTAAGTAGTTATTGACAATTCTAGAAACATATTCCATCTCTTTGGCAGGAAGACTTTTTAGGATACATTTAATAGTGAACTAGTTTGTTCCTGTTTTACTTCACCATGCTACATAGGATAAAGGATTGGAGACGTGAGCGTTCCACTTCTGGAGAGTTTAAAGTTTTCATCCTTGAGAATTTATTGGAAAAATTCGAGGTTGGATCAGCAGTGCATTTCTATATAGGATTATTATGATTTCATAACCCTATAGCAAGTCTACTACTTACACACTAGAAATTGCTGAAAATATTAAAGTTAGATACAAAATGTAATTTGCAGTCACCATCACGCAGCCCACATCAGTCCACTCTGTAAACAAGTCTCTACAAAAGGCTGGAGGGTTGGTAATATCAGTTTGGCAAATGAAGAAGGGAAATTTCTACTGTCCGTTGGCAGCTTCTTACGACACCCCTAGATATGATACGTCATCACTAGGTCATCTCCCCAAGGTTGACCTAGAGTCTGTTTAAGCTCTGGATAACAAAACCAGAGCTTCGTAAGTTTGAAGTCCCGCAGGAGACAAAGGTTTATGTTGTTTACATTTGTCAAAGATTGAATTAAGTATTTCAAGTTTTTTTTGTTTTAAGTCAAGATATCAAGATAAATATGAGTTATTAGTTCGTGAGGCGAATACGCAAAATATCTAGCGGATACTTACACATTCTGATATGATTCGAAAGCGACTTCCATGGTCTCCCTCCATCCTCTTTAAAACTCGTGTCAAAGGCTAGGACCTTCAAGAGGTTGCCAGCTCTGAGATCCTGGTATCTATTTCCAGACGGGTCAATGTAGAAAACCATTTTTGGGTCTGGATGTTTGTGCGAAATAAGTGCTTTATATAATTACTTACCTAGGGGTCAGAACAAAGTATGTGATGCTGGCACATTTAATTTAACGAATCTAACCTAGGGAAACAAGCAAGAAAAGCAGGAAGATAGAAAAGAGGGTGGAATAGCACATATAATGCTTTATTCTAAGTTTAAAATTTCAAATTCTACACGTACAAAGTCGCAACCTATAGCTATTCAACCAATTAATGCTTTTTCATCAGGTCCTCCGTCAGACCACCTTGCCGATCGTGCCGGATCGCCACCAGACCTTTCAGCGTCAGCTCTCCCACCGTCTAGACCTGCCATCCATACAGTTCAGCATCTGCAGCTTGGAACGCGCTGACTCTTCTATTGGACTTATCAAGGTATGTTGCTTTAAAGCGCTGTTCTTACCCAAAATAGTTCTTAAATACAAAACTTAAATATTCTTTTGTAGATTAAAAAGTATAAACAAAATTATTTAAAAGGAGAGGGAATTTCATAAAAAGGTTTTTTTTCATTTCGCAACAATAACATTCAACAAGTTTCACCTGAAACTACTCCCTTTGCATGAATAGAAAGTAATCTTAAATTTTCATTGAAGCACCTTGTAAAAGAGAAAATCAGTGCAAACTCTTTGTAACACAGACCATTGTTTTTGGACCGGTTTTATAACAAAAACTTAGGCTCAAATGAACGCTAGCCTGTTGATTACAGTCCTTTGTCTTATTGGAGCTTTTAGTTCGTTGCCGTAATTACTGCAAGTACCTAATTGTAGACCTTTTCGTTGTTGCTACAATTTGTTCGAATAAAAAAAGTAAAGTAAAGCAACAGCCCTTAATCATCCCACTACTGGATATCCTTCATATTACAGCAATATTCCTCGCCTCAGTGAATAATCAGTAAGGCATTGCTGATTAAAAAAAGAATAGATTATTTTTGATTACTTTTAATACATCCAAAAAGTTTTTTCCGGGGCCAAAAGTTCAAACTTCTCTAAAGTTACGCCCAGACTGCCTTGAATCTAGACAGACAGTTCGGTTTCCAGATAATTTTATTACCGTGTGTATAAAGGCTAATTTCCAGACTTGGCTAAGTCAAACTACATTATACTGAAACTCAGTTACATAGTTAATATTCAAACTATACGCGATGAACAATAATAGAAGTGTTACAGTTTGGTGTTCTGCGATTATTAATTATCTGCCAGATGATGCTGACGCTTTCTTTGCATGGTTTTAAATATATACGTGCTTATATAACTTAATTTCATCATCACCAGAACACATACGTCCCTAGATGAACATAAGCTTCTCTTAAAAGATAAATAATATTTATATATGGCATACTATGCCATATCTGCCACGATTTAAAGACGGGTTGGCGATCGCAGTTTCTTAAACGCTGGTGACCATTTTCTACCAGCAAAACTCCCTTAGTCGCGTCTGAAGATACCCATTAACAAGAAGGGGTGGTGCGATTCTGCCAGCCGTCATGACACGGCCAAATAAACATCAATTTATTATAAAGCAAATAAACACCTTTCTAATTCAAACAAGTCAGTCAAGAAATGTGTTTGCCTCAAAACTCACTTGTGGTACTTTTAAAACTCGACGCCATTCCTCGTCATTGTGTTGACATACCGATTGGCATACAATTTCCATGCCATTTCCGAAACAGTCTCGAATGCGATACTCTGCGGCAGGTGTATGAGTTTAGAGGATAGTCGATCCTATTTTATCGAGTCTTAGGTCTACATTCGAATGCTGACTCTGGTAACCTATTTCTATTTTTAGTTTGTCAACCATTTAGTTCTGTGAGTAACTAAAAAAACAAGAAATGAACTGGAAACTGAGAAATGAAACTAGCGCTTTATCGTAATAAATTATCATCGTGCAAATTGTTGTTTTTCCAATATTTATATGCAATCAATCAACATTAACCATTATGTTTTAATAGTCCATTATAATATTCACACGCCAACTATACCAAGATACACGTGAAACCTTTATAAGCGTTCTTACGCTTGGATCTTTCCAATATTATGTGTACGTTTATTTCAGTGAATTAGAAATATTTTTTTTTACATTTTAAGATTGTGGTGCTTGAAAAGTATTGGATATTGAGGCAAAAAATATTGCTGAGTCGTAACTGTCCAATGTGCATTGTAATTTGAAAACTTTGTAAAGGTATGAAGTGAAAATCAAAAACTTATGAATAATATCGTAATTTATTTCACAATCTCAGTTTATTTCACACTTCAGTTCTTTTATTTACTTTTACGACCACAAACATTTACTATTTTATGCTTAAACGACAGTAAATACGAGAGCCAATGTTCCTGAAAACATTATCGTACAATGTTGTTGCACGTGGTTAGTCTTAACATGTACAAAGGCTATCAAAGATAAAGATATAGCTTATTCAAATTGCCAACTAATAATAGGGGTTAAAGTATGAAATTGCCGATTATTTTCCCACTTTTTATTTTGTTTATAGCTCTTAAGTATAGTCATATTATTGCGTAATTCTTTTTGTATTGTATCAAAAACTAAATAAAGTAACTTTTGACTAAAAAAACTGCAATACTAGTGCCTAGTACTTCAAAGGAAGTCGTTGAAAAGACCCCTTACAATGTGTCAGCTGACCTTCTTGCTTCAATTAAGTATATTTGTATTATATACTTTGATTTTCAGAAATTTAAATACGTAATGCCTAGCTTTATAACCATCTAACTTTCACCTTTAATTGCATCGAAAATGGTTCAGGCGTTTTAAAAAAACTAAAAAATTGATAGTATGGAAAAATGACTTTTCTCGATTTCGTCCATACAAAACGGCAATTTCATACATTAACCCCTAATAGTATGGCAATTTACTTGAGGCTACAACAGAGCAGAAACTACTTTACCATAAGATCATCATTAACTATGATGATTCATATTCCCCCTCATATAATTGTTAAAGATGAACCACTAAACTCTATAGATTCTACTACCTTTTTAGGTATAACTGTAGACTCTCATTTGCAATGGGGTGCCTTTAATAGGGGGCTGTCTGGAAGACTTAGTTCTGCTGCTTATGCTGTGAGAAAGATAAGGCAATTGACTGATGTCGGAATGACAAGATTAGTATATTTTAGCTACTTTCATAGCATAATGTCATACGAAATTCTGTTGTGGGGCTTAGCGGCAGATATTGAGTCAATTTTTATATTGCAAAAACGTGCTGTACGGGCTATTTACGGCCTTCGACCCCGTAACTCGCTGAAAGAGCTCTTCAAAGAGATTAATATACTTACAGTGTCTTCTCAATACATTCTCGAGAATATTATTTAAGTTCGTAAGAACATACATTTATTTTTTAAGAAAAGTAACGTACACAATTTTAATACGAGAAGTAAAGATAAACTTGCCGTTCCAGGCTACAGACTGCGAAAAGTAGGAAAATCGTTTATGGGAAATTGTATTCGTATTTTCAACAAATTACCACAGGATATTGCTGAACTCCCTGTACATAAACTTAAATCGTATATATGTCAAAGTAATTTTAATGAAAAAGGGCTTTTACACTGTTAATGATTATTTAAATGATAGAAATGTATGGCATTAAGTTGTCCCAGCTCGTACTCGCTTAAACCTTGTAAAAATTACCTTACCTTGTAAAAATTTATTTAAAAAGAGGCTGACAATAGTGGCCGAGTTTCTTGCGCTGCTTCTTCTCGGCACTAGCCCAGACTTGTCCCGAAGTAGTGGTAGGTTTAAATATTGGGACGTGTAAAAGCGCCTCCTGGGGCCTATTTGCAGAAATAAAACTGATTTGAACTGATTTTTTAACATAAAACTTAGTATACATATTTTTGAATGTATTCCAAGAAACATAGGCTATTTGGTATCCCACTGTTGGCACAAGTTTCTGTACTCCCGATATATTATAATGTTGTTGTGTAGTGTAGAAAAGCTAGTATATTATATATCGTGTAAATTGAAAATATCCAAAATATATGACAAAAAAAATCTTGAGAGGGGTCAAGGGACACCCGGATGGAACGAAGTTCATTTTTAGTGAAGGAATTTTAATAAAAGTTTATTTTATTTAAAATTTATTTTTAATTCTCTCATTCTCTCTCTCTCCTCTCTCTCCCTCTCCCTCTCCCTCTCCCCTCCCTCAATCTTTCTCCCCCTTCCTCCCTCCCTCTCTCACTCTCTCTCTCTCTCTCTCGCCGCACGGCTTACAACTATATAAAAAGTGTCGGTCAAAAAGTGTCGTTACAAGTTTTTCCGTCTAGCCCCCTTTCGCAACGTGCGATAAGGAACTTCGTTCCAAAAATTATTTAATAAATTATAAATAAAATGTTTCTAATAAATGTACTTTATTTCATATAATAGCAATTAAATTGCAATTATAATATCAGTATATAAATTTTTCATGTTTATATACTGATATTTCTAATAAATAGTTTAGTTTATCAATGTTTTTTAGTTATACTTATAACATCCGAAATAAATGTTATTACAATATACATTTAATAATATTGAATAACAAGATCGCCTGAAGTTAACGTATGTATCCGCTATCATGAGGTTAAAGGTTATCTAGCAATATTTCGACATAGTGCAAATAGACGAGGAACTCGTATCATATTTATTTGCTTTTAGGGTTAGTTAGGTAAGTAAATATACGCTAAGCCCTAATTCTAGGATAATCCAAATATCCATCGCTTACCGGGAAGTCGTGCGTTGAAATTTCATCTGGGACTACGACTTTAGGACGTACCGTTAAAAAATTCTTTTGACTTCACTTGAACGAGAAATATTACATGATCAAAGTTATGCACGACGGGTATGCTGTATTTATGTACGGAAGGATGAGATTAAATGATAAGACCGTCATTCTGGTCACGTCCACTTATAGGGCACCTGAATAACGACTATGCTAGGCCTCACGTGCGTCATCCTAACTTTGTGACTGATGTGAGATACGTTACTTTTCCGCGCTAAAGCATTAAATAATTGCGCTACGGCTTAGATCGAAAGCAAAGTCAGATATAAAGATATACTTCTTATTGCATACCGAACAAAGAGATGATTGTCAAAATCTAGATACGTAAAATGTTTCATTTAGTTAATAGTTCATTATTTTCCAGTAAAATCTTCCATTATAGTCCAGTATAATGAATGCCATTGTGTAGGTCATTCATTACATAAAACCTTATAGTTTATTATCAAAAGAAATTTATTATTAGTTTAAAGCAATAACGTCCTTAACCCGATGCAACTTACGAGTATTTTTCTAATGACTTAGTTTTGAAAACCGATTTTTGGGATTTGCTTTATGTTCTACAGAATATAAAGTGTTCGAGTTATATTTCAGTTGCTTTCATTTATATGTCAAATGAAAAATGAGACCGTGATAGGCAAACATTGGATTGGCAAGCAAGTACTTTTGTTCTAAAACGTGTATTAGTCAAGTAATAAATACAATAACTATAAGTTTGTAATTTTAAGAAAATATAAAAAAAATCACCGGAAATTGGTAAGAGTACCGATTTCAAATAGTATTTTTTAGCACTTATTTAGACTGATTCCTCAAAAGTTCTGCCTTGATTGAAATAACATACTTGGCAGCATATAATAAATATACTAATCAAGTCATATTGGTAAGTCATATTGTTTGTCTTTATAAAAAGGTTTTTTATTTTTCAAAAGTTAAGCTTTCATTGCAAACTCGTATGCAGATTTAAATACCTGCCTTTATTTCATTTTCTTCTTTCTCTACCCTAGGGACAGGCAGTGATTCATAATATTTGTTTGCGTTGCGACATAGTAGTGTCTGAATTGTGTCCAAATTACATATAATTTTTAGGGACTCTTTCTCAATCTTTATCTACCCAATGCTGAGTATAGGTCTCTTCCAATTTCCTCCATGCTATACGGTCGTGTAAAGGCCTCCTCCAAATTTTGCCAATTCTCTCTCGAGTTTGCAGTTTGCTTCCAATTTAGTCCAGCCGTGTTTATAATTTCGTCCTCCCATCTCTTACGAGGTCTTCCTTTTTTCCTTTTGCCCGCCGGACCTCTCCATGCTGTAATACTTTTAGTCCATCTCTGGTCTTGAAGGCGCGCCACGTGTCCAGCCCACTTCCATTTCAGTGATAGAGCTTTTTCTAGACCGTCTTACTATATACATATATAAATAGGGTTAGGGTAAATATTAATATAGAAATAAGTACATACTTTAAGCATTAACTACTAACAAAATATGTAATATTCAATTGTTTGCAAGAAATACAGGCTTTTTTATTTTTATTTTATTTTATTTATTTATACGTTCGTGTGCTTTCCGCATCCAGACTTTCCCTGCCACTCATGAAAAATCGTCAGACCATCTCGCGAGCTGCCTTCCCACATTTCTGCGCCCTGTCCTTGGTCTCCACTTCAACACCTTCTTCCCCCATCTTCCGTCAGACCTGTGGCATATGTGGCCCGCCCACTTCCACTTTCTTTTGGCTATTGTTTCCGCTATATCGCTTTGCCCAGTTCTTCTACGGATTTCGGTATTCCGTGCCTGATCGCGAAGAGTAATACCCAACATAGCTCTCTCCATAGCCCTTTGGGTAACTTGCAGCCGGTGTATCACTTGCCTAGTGAGCGTCCAAGTTTCGGCTTCATATACCAACACAAGAAGAATACATTGCTCGAGCATGCGACGTTTGAGGTTAAGAGGCACTTGCTTTTAGGGATTGGAAGTTAGGAACCAAATGAAAGTGCGGGCTACAGTGTGAAAGAGGAATACAAATCTCTTCTTCTCTCTCAGAGTGATAATTTATTTAAAGGACCGTTGATTCTCTTTGATCTGAGTTATTTAAATAACATGATAGTGTATAGGTAGATACAATATTAATTCAAATAGGCTTATTTTCAGCAGAGTTAATTTTATCCTTATATGTGACAGAGTTATTTGTTTTGGGTTAGATACAGTGTTCCTAGTTTTGTTTAAAATAACATTCTGATATTTCAGTATCATTGCAACTCTCCATTCTGAAGGGTACTTCCGTGATCATCGCTTGCAACCTTCGATCAACAATACAGTTATATAGTATAGAATGCTTGCAACTCGTATGTGTACACATCATAAGAGTTCATTGTTAAGGGATCTATACCAAGTTCAATGTGTAATGTGACCTTAAAGGTTTAAATCAGTTTATTACATATTCGTATTTATTATTGTGTGAAATAAAGAGTGCCCAAATATCCGATTACCACAAAGCGAGTGTTTCCAATAATTACTTACTTTGGTATCAGAAAAATGTATGTGAATAAATTTCGAATTTATTTATTAACTAAGTTAAGTATTTTTATGGAAAGTAGAAAGATCATATAATCAATAAGGGCACATAGATCTATTAACCTGCCGTGCTCTTATCTCTTGTGTCTGCATTTACAAAGGTTGACGAAGGTGGCAGGTAATATTTTATTTTCGGGACAAAACAAAATTTTGCGAAGACCACGAATAGGGTACATGGACACAAAAATCTTATTTGATTGTTTGCTGGCACCGACTCAAAATGATTTAGGAGCCACTTTCAAAAAATAATAAAAAATATTAATGGTAATAATTTCAAATTTCTTGGACGCTACCTATCACAAGCGCTAATTGATTCGGGGTTTGTGCCACGGACCTTGCTTTTTATGATCAAAAGCAGCCTAAATGTCAGAAACTCATAAAAACATCATAAATAAATAGTATTAAATCTCAATCAATATCGTATAGTCTAAGATCCCACCATAAAACGACCTTCACCGAGCTGTTTATTGGATGAAATGTTTTTTATATACAAATAAATATGCCAAAAAATATATTGCAAATGGGTTGACTAAAAAAATTCAGTCCAGAGTATGATTAATGAATTTTTTTTTTTTATATTTTAATTTAATTTTTTTTCTGGTTTGGTTAATAGACAAATTTCATACCAATCGAAAATATGAAGCCCAAAGAATATGCAAACGTTAGGTTGACTATTTTTTTCCCGTCACAACTCTTGAGTAGGCAGATATAAACAGGTAAATCGAACTAGTAACTTGCACCGGTCTGGTTAATTAATAAAGTTAAATACAAATAAATATTATTCATTTATGAACACGGTGGTATACGGTTGAATGCAAAAAAAAGGTCATGAAATTCGGTTATCAAATTTTAAAAATTCTACTCTGAACTGAAATTTTTTAGGCAACCCATTTGCAATATATTTTTTGGCATATTTAATTGTATATAAAAAACTTTTCATCCAATAAACAGCTCGGTGAAGGTCGTTGTATGGTGGGATCTTATACTAGTATTTGTAGATTTAAATTATACTTGTTGACTTAAGTTTTAAATAAAAAAAAATCAATTTACTCAGAAATGTATTTCAACCAAAACAGATATGGAACTCGATACACCCAACCAATAGTACGGTCCCATTATTTTAGGTTCTGACCTCGGTAAATGACGATGCTTAGTAAAAATAGACTTTATTAATAGGTAATAAAATTTCTTTAATGTTTTTAGGCTGTAACTTTTTCCTTTGCGACGCACCGAATGGCCATAAAACCTGTTTCGCATTAAATGAAATAACACCTCAGCGATTTTATTCATTCTCGAATGCGCAATAGAGAAAAGGAAAATTCAAGGTTGAGTCTTCATGTCAACCGTTTACATATTTCCTATTATTTCCTTTATTTCTCGGATGTTTAGGACCATTGGAAGATTTTCTATACAATACATATCATTAATATTCTATGCTGTTCCGCTATTTCACAGAAATTATTTTTATGCGCGACTACAGAAGGTTAAGAAATAAATATTAGAATGAAGAAAAAAAATTAAATTATAATCGATATAAGTAGGTAATAACGATAAAATACTTTTAATGTCATATTTTACCTAGATGTATTTATTGATTAAAAAAATTGCTTTGTGGTGATAAAAATATTATACTAACTGAGATGTCCCAAATTGTATGGAGGCCAGGCCCAGAACCTGTACACCCCACCAAAAGATAGGCCAATACACCTACAAGATTTTGTTATTATTCAATTCTTTTAAAATGGCTTCGTTAAGTGGTTCAAATAAAGAGATAAGTAAGAAAATAGCAATACAAAACAACAAAACCATCATGGCCGAAGATACATTTTGATGACGACTGTCAGTTTTGGCAGTTACAAAATCACGCATCTAGGAGTCGATTGCCATCGCTTGCTGTAGTAACAACAAACATTATGAAAGTAATGTGTCGATCAATACCAAATCCAGAAAACGATAAAGAGGTCGTTATAATGAACTACATTTAAAACGCGACAAGCAGAACAAAAACTTTAAGTGAATGATTATGCCAAAATGACAAAGGGTATCTGACAGCTACTGACATTTAAAGTTTTTTTAGATTGACACCATCTTGGAATGCCTAATGGAGTTTGATAAATTATTCGATCTTATTTATTTTTGAACCACTAAATTATACGTTAAATAAATTTATATGTATTTTTCCCAGAAACAGTATTTTTTTCTTGATTTTTGACAATGGTGTACTATGTCTGGGCCTATTATGGGACATCTCCTTTCTGTTGCAAAACTATTTAAGCAATTAAATTCAAATACGATTCAACCAAAGCTAAGTTAAGCAAGAGATTGTCGATTCGGGACCATCTAAGGCAAATACGATTCATTTTGACAAGTTAAGCAAAATATTGTAGGTTCGTATTGCATAACAGTAAAAAATAATATTTACAGAGATTCGTACAACCTGCTAGACGGGCGCTTTACTAATAAAGCTGCGTGAAGCTTTACCCAAGGAAACATCAAATCGAATTCAAGATTACCATCTCGGATAACGGTTCTGACTTAAATACTCAGAAAGGTAAACTCACCAAAGTACATTGCGGCGTTGCTACTCACTCTACAGAAGAAGTTAATCCGTGTAATAGCCAACATCGAAGAGACTGAGAGCAGTAAACCCTATTTTCAAAAGTATCAGATACTCCCCCTGCCATGCATATATATTTTAGAAGTTTGTAAATTTGTACGCAAAAATATGACACTGTATTCTAAACGTCAAGACATACCTTGTAAATATCCAACGCGGTACAAAAATAAATTAATAGTTCCTAGTTCCAGGCTTAAATTAACATCTAATAGTACATTCCACTCTTCAATAAAAATATATAATAAATTGCCAGAATCAGTAATAAATGAAAATATATATGCCAGTTTCAAACAAATTGAAAAAATAATTAATTTCTAAATGTTATTAGAGCATAAATGAATATTTAGCTGACAAATCAAGCAAATAATTAATTAGTAAATACAGCAACAAATACTTCAAAATGTCTAACATTACAATCTGCCCTACTTTTGTTCGTTAATTTAATTTTGTTTATATTTGTAATAACTTTCTTTAATATAACGGCGTCTCCTCTCTTTTATTGTCCTTTTGCGTGCCCGACAGGGTCCATAATGCTCATATTGAATTTAAATTTAACTTCCTCTGTACATTATGGTTGCAAATAAGTTATTGAGTATTGAGTATTGAGTACATATTTTATGCCTCCCGGTAAGCAGAAGATTCAGGTTCAAGTCCTACAAGTTCAAGGGAGGTTGAAATTTTTGAATTTCTTTAGAAAGGAATTGTAGTTCTTATTTACACCAACAAAATTATTTCTTAAAAAATAGTTACTAATGCAGTCACACAGGTTAAATTAATAGTATTACAAGCCAAAACCTGTATTTTTTGTGAGACATGAAAATGAATTTACTCATAATGTCTATAAAAAAAATTATATGAAAGCACATATTTTTGAATTCCCCATTGTATTGTTATGTATATGGTATGATGGACCAAGTGATTAATAATTCATTGGGCATTATGAATAATGCCTAGCTCTATCGGGCGAAGTGATTAATTACTATCAAAACATCATTATTTCTCACATTGCCTGGTCATTATTATATTGCTAAGATACAATAGGGCAATTTAATAAAAAGCTAAAGATAATGAGTATGAATGAAATAACTAAAACTTCAGTGTCTTTCATCTGGTATAAAATAATATGTCAAAAGTTTTATAAAGCACGGATATGTTGTTACATTTTTGTTTAAAATTTTGCATGTTTTGTGTTACCTATCTTTTAAATATGATTTTCCTCAAGTTTTAAATGTAAATACTAGTGAAATCTTAGTATTGGAATCCTTCCTAATAATGAGTCTGATTATACACGGTGCGATTTTAACCACCTGTAAAACGAAGCCTACGCTATGTAACCATTATATATAACATCTTGGTAATGTTTTTTTTTAAGCTATTGCATAGCTTCTATTGCGGGCCTTGAGCGTGGAGACCGAATCCAGAAATTCCGTAACGAAAACAACCTAACACCCCCCCACTCCGACCGGCACAGCGGTGATACTTTTTAGTTTTTCAATCTATCGATGAATAGCAGAACTTTTAATGACTTTTTGAAATATATCACGCTTGTCTCTTTAGTCAGCAACCCGCCTTTAGGTGGCATATTTTGTTGTATCGGCATAAGTTGATAAAAAATGCTATGCAATAGCTTTACCGCGGCAGTCTCCGAGTTCCACACGTCTTTTTTTTTTAATTTAAAATATTGGTTTAGCTATTTATTTCGAGACACGCCGAAACACGGTACACTTATGTATATTATATAACTTACGACAGGTTTCGGCTTGTAGTATTTATCTTACATCTTTTAATAACGAGGGAAGCCCCTTACTGAGAAGTTGTTATTATCAAACATATTTAAACGAGCATGTTTAAATTTATTTAATTTCCGTTTCTCAGAAAAGGCTACAGTGGTTCGGATCTTCTGTATTTAAATAAAGTTTCACAGTTTAAATTTACGTTCATATATTTGCATTTCTTGTTAAAACAATTTTACAGTCATTATTTAGAAATTAAAACATAAATTGGCATTTCTTTGATGAGGAGGGGCAGCTCAGGCAGTGAAGGTGAGCGCTGACCTGCTTCCTAAACTCACACCAGTGTTGCAAGTCCCAGGCACTACTTAAAGTACCTTTTTCGGCATCGCAATGGACACGGCACCCTTACTGTAAATCCAAGGTTGCCAGAAGTTTCGTTTCGTTTTATGAGTCAAAGTCAAGGTTCATAATTTAGGCCTTCAAAATAATTTAACCTAGAGTTAGAAATATTGTAAATAATAATGGTTGGTAACTCTTGATAAACTTGTAACCTAATCAGCCCTGTTGGTATTCAAAACTTCATCGAACTTTTCGCACTAATTTACAAGAACCAGGTACTTGGTTTGTTTTGTTTCTAACCAAAAACCGTTTTTGTGTCTAACATCATTGTGTTTAGAATACTTTGATACTTTTGTTCCGCGTTTAGTTGTTTTTTGATTCAATTAAATCCTTTGTTATTTGTATATTTATAAAATAAGGGTATTACAAGTGTAATTGTAAAGATAAGATACCATTATAGACCCTGAAAGGCTCGGTAATTATTACAGGGGGTAAGTTTATAATCTTTTATAGAGCTCAACCTATTCGTTGTATTATTTGTGCTAGAATAAACAGTATCAAGATATTTATATAATATATGTAAACAACTTATTATTAACATCTCAACCTAACAAAGCTTTCTGCTAAATATAGGCCTCTCCTAAGGATCTTCATGACAGTCGGTCTTGAACCGCTACGTAAAAAGCGGCTTCCACATCAAGGGTTCACCCAAAGATCATCAGAACTAGAAGAGGTGATATTTTTCGCCTGCTCCACAAGTCTTATACAAATGTTGTTATATACATAGTAAAAAGTAACAGCCTATAATCATCCCACTGCAGGTAAAAGGCCTTCATCGTTGAATACAAGTTACCACAGCAATGATGGGTACTGGCATAATAACCACCGTTGCCAAATGCGGGTTGGTGATAAAAAATCCGGGGAATGTTCGAAAATTCGACACTTTTTGTTGCCCGACCCGGCGATCGAACCCGGGACCCCGAGATCTTGGCCCGGTATTCAAACCACTACTAGACCAACGGGGCGTACAACACATCCTGAGAACAAAACCTCGTTACTTAACGACACTTTTGACGTTATTTAATTTTAGTTACGTTATTCAGCTATTCTCATAAACAAAAGACGTGAGTTAATGACACTCCACCGACTAACCGTTGCTCTTATCATATTTATTCATTGAGCACACATCATCACATTAAAATAATATTTCTGTAAACAGACCGTTTGGAACAAGTTTATATACACGATTTAACGAAGATCCAACCTTTGAGTTGGAGCGTCGAACCGCGCTCATTTTTAACGGCCCTCGTTAAATTTTCACGCCCTAACAAACTCTGTGGTTAATTTTAAAGAACGTTGAACGAACGATAAAAATAACGGTATTTCCAATAATATGAAATTTGCTCAATCATGCAAAAGCACAGTTAAAAAGCGGGTACAAAGCGATTACTAATTGTTGTGTTTCTAGTTTTCCGATGTACATCAACACTCACCTTCACTACTCGTGTTTCTCTCCGTGCCCAGCCAAATCTGGTACGAACCTGCTAATGCAGCTTTAGACACTCACTCTAGTATAGAACTTACTGCAGCTCTGGCCGAGCCAAGGTCTTTCAACATGTTATAGAGAGATTTTGCTGGTATACGTCTCGCTCCTATTTCTACAGCATATAGACTAACTATATAACCGTTTTTCGTTAATTCATTTAAGAGATCATAATATTTGTTTTCTTTCATTGCGTGGTCTTTAGGTATGTTAGTTTCCCACGGCACTGTAAGCTCTAAATACAATCCGTTTTGTAGCTCTAGAAAAAAGAAAAATGACCGGTCTGTATGATGAAACACACACATCCTCTGGGATTTTATAGTGCTTCTCATATGTGTCCATTAAAATAGTCCAGTCAGGTGCTGTACCCAGGATTGAGTAAGGATTGTTCTTAGATTTTGCAATGGAGCCTTCTTTAATGAAGTTAATTAGTCTTTTGTTTGTGGTCAATCCTTTTTGGGCCCTAGCCACTGAAAGGCTTATAGCTTCACGTATGATTACCCATATTCAAGAGCACCTTGCATCCCACCAATAGATGTCTTGCTGTACATATCGCCTCTCCACAAGTATAACAACATTTTTCAGATGCTTTTCCCCACCTTACTAAGTTACTCTGGTCAGGCAGGGAAATTTTGAAGGCATTTAGATAAAATTTTAATAAGGCAGGAGACCAATCATACAGCGCCACTTCATAGCTAACGGGATACAAAACTCAGAAATAGTTATGCACTCGTTTTGCATTTAATTTTCTCAATTCATAGCGTGCATTTTGTAATTGTCATTTTTATCTTATCGTAGAAAGTTTTTTACCATGTCTCGGTCTTCCTTCTTCTTTGTACCTAACCCAGCTCTATTTGATTGTGTACTTGCCATAATTTTTTTGTGGAAATGCAGTCTTGATTTAAGTTCTGTGGCCTTGTTGTCTTTCGGGAGGGATGAAATTAATTCGTCTTGTGACTTCCCCAAAACATAAGTTTTTGTAATTCTGAGATGTATATAAAGTTCGGATGGTTTCTTTAAGCCCAATAAGTAAATAAGTAAATGTGGACAATATCACATATATTGTTCTGATCCCAATTTGAATAACTATTTAAAGCATTCGTATTTTGGAAACCAGAAACAACGAAGGTACCACAAACACTCAGACCCGAAAAAATGTAGAAAAACACATTTTTTCTACATTGACCCGTCCGGGAATCGAACCCGGGACCTTGGAGCAGGCGACACCTTGAAAACCGGTGAGTACGCCACTCCGCTACGGAGGTCATCAATACTATTGTGATCCCTAAATAGAGTAGATACAATTAATATTATTACACGTAAGAGTTAAAGGGAGGTCTTTAAAGGATGATAATATAAGTGTAAGTAATACATTAAAAGAGAGAAAAGGAAATCGGTTCAATACGGAGTTCACAAGGTAAAATCGACTTCCTATATGAAAGTCTGTTTGTTGACTTAAATTATATTATCGATAAATAACACTTACATTTTTTGCAATCCCTACCATAATATGTATGGGGCTTAATTATTTTCATGGTTTGATGTAGGACTCTTTATCAAATCAGGATTAAATTTATTCCCCACACATGCTTACAATCCCTCTCTGTCAAATCAAAAACTATCTCATCAGTTATATTATGTAAGTATTAACTAATTAAGAAATTATCGATTCCCCATACAAATCTTGTTCTTTAATATTAGAATAACTGTAGACGCTGATCACAGTGAAGTCATTTGCTACAACAGACATTGGTATTAATGTAAACATTTTAATTAAACTTCTGTTACATTCAAAACAATGTATTACAACGCTTTAACTTTAATGTTTAACTGTAGAATTGAATTTGAAAACGAAAGCGGCGTAACTTGTAATGAAATTACGCAGCAATACCACAATTCAAATGGATGAAGTGGGTTCACGTTGACGTTTTACAGTGGCACGTGAAAAACAGTTCTGATTACCTATTGTTATCGATACGAAATATTTGTGTATATTCTACATGTTCCTCTTATAATGTTCATTCCAAATCAGTCCACTACTGGTATGCTACACCTGTAGACTGTATAGGATAACTTGAAGATGAGGAGAGGAGTGCTGGCGATCGCAGTTAGGTCAATGGTGGAGACAAAAATGTTGACTATTTTATTTTGTTATTAAATTGCATACTCAAATTATGGATTTAGAAAATTATTTTGCTAATGATTTCCGCTTGTTAATACCGGCCTAGATACCTTCACCACACTACCCGCACTAACATTTATTTGAGGAAGCACCTGCACCACACTAACACTGATTGAGCAAGCACTGTTTCATGCAGGAAAACCGCCCGCCCTCCCTTAAAAATGCATGCAGTACGGTTAATGCAATTATTAGTATCGAACACCGATACAATAAAAACCTCGACGCGTTTCGCCACTGCACGTAGCATCCTCAATAGATGTTGTCGCCTTCGCTGCGCTCCGACGACTAAGCTTAATTAGTTATGGATTTCCGCAAAGTAACGCCTGAGTCTATTAATGGTGTTATTTCATTTTAATGTTGATTGTCTTGTTAGTTGTTGCCTTTGATTTGAACAAAGCATTTTTTTATAATTGTCTGCCAGTTAGCTTTGGCATCACGCAGTATTTGCTCAAGTGTGGTTTTTGTTCTGTGTTCTATGGGAGTGGCCCTACTGTAACAGTACATATAAAATCTTTAAAAATTATATTAGTATTCAGTTAAATGTTTTGCAAGGTAAACTTAAAAGGGCTATATCGGATTGCCGAATTATTTGTACTCCTAATTGTCACTGGCACACAAACTTTAAGCCTAAAATTTTTTCGCACATTTTCACTCTTCCTAAGCGTGCTTAGTCTATATTTACTACGCCTTACTGTATATCGCCGTATTATAATTTGCCAAATGCGACATTTAGCCGAATATATCCTAATACCTACCATTTACAGTTCCAAATTTTTATTCGCTAAAAGTTAAAACTTTGTCAATATTTTAAAGAAGTAAGCATGCATGCATGCAAACAAACAAGCGTGCATGCAAGCAAGCAGGCGTGCATGCAATCAAGCAAACATGCATGCAAACAAGCAATCATGCATGCATCCAAACTATCAGACTTCCGTGTCGGCTTCGGTGCTGCGGGGCTCCGGCAGTCCCACGCATGCTAATCGTCGCAGATGGCTTACACTCAGCACCGCAGCTTCGGCGGCGCAGCCGGCCAGCCTCAGCAGCGGCGCCTCGCTCCTCAGCCTCCTGCTCCTCTGCCCGCGGGCCACCTAGCCCCTCCGCGCCTACGCACTTTTAAATTACACTCTAGGGTGGTAGGGCAGACAAGACTGCTTGGTGTCGGTTTGTGAGCGATTCGTTTTTTTAACTTTTTCGGTTTTAAAAAAAATATGGCTTTCATTACTTAGCGTTATGCCAAAAGAAAGATGCGAATATATTTTAGTGCATTCGATATCAGACATACTAAAATTAGGTCTTAAACAACTGTCAGGCTAGACAATAATTATTCGTCATAAGTTTAGGCCAATACGGTTCAGCCAAATGAAAATATGACTTCAAATTTTAGGCGAACCGAAGGGCACCCCTTAAAAGTTTAACGAAATTTATTTAAGTTTTAATTATCTGAAACACTTTGATTTAATACCGTGCCTTCATCGTTAGTTTCTAGCGGTGGAGCAAGAACGAAGCTTCCTTTGTGAAGCACCATAAGAAGCAACTCTGGGCCATTTGTATTAAAATGCATTCGGAAATCTTATATATGTCATCGCTCCACTGGATTGGAAACTTTCGAAGTTTGAAGTTTCCACGTAACGAGTTTTCTTATAGAAAGTTTATATCATAATATAAATAATAATTGAGTAGCTCTTACGTTATTCATGAAATAACATAAACAACGTACTTATTTTCAAAGAATGAAGGTACTCCAAACTTTAATTCTCGACACAATATAGAAACAAGATCTTTCCATATTGACCGTTCCCGAGTTAATCTCGGGTGCTTTCAGTGAATGATTTTAAAACGAAGCGGGTGCTCAGTCAACGTGTAAACCGGTATGTGCGTCACGTGACAATCGAGGTCATCGAACTTTAAACATTTTTGTAGATGTCTGTTCTGTGAAGCAATGTGGACTGACCCACACCGTCACTTCCTTTCAATATCGTATGATACCTATACAAAAGTAAAGTAACAGCCTATAATCATCCCACTGCAGGGCAAAGGCCTCCATCATTGGATTTAAGTAAACACAGCAATCATAGCTACAGGTTACTACGCTTGCTAAATGCGGGTTGGTGACAACAAATGCACAAACCAGGGCAATGTCCGAAAATTCTAAACTCTCGTTGCTCGACCCAAGTATCGAACTCAGGACCCCGAGATCTTAGTCCGGTGCTTAAACCAGGGACCGCAACCGCATACGGTTATTAATAGGCTTGTTTTTAAAAACCCTATTCGAAAGGTAAGCTTATGAACGGGCTTACCCCAACGAATATGCTAAAGGTAAGCGCTTACCAATACTGAAAACCCCTTAATAGGCATACCCTATGAAGTGTTTTGGAATGCTGTTAGGCTATTTTAATTTCTATGCGCAACCCATAATTTGCGGTAAGCGATTAAATCTTATTTAAAAGGTTACCGAACTAATGAGCTAACATAATCAAAGGTAACCCTATCACATGGGTAACCCTATCAAATGGGTAACTTTATCAAATTTGTAACCCTATCGCATGGGTAACCCTATCGCATGGGTAGCCCTATCACATGGGTAACCTTTTCAGTAGGCTTTCCTTTTTAATAGGGTTACTCTTAAAAAGGGGTTTTTCGGTCCCTGACTTAAACCACTAGACCAACGGAGCGTACCTATATACTTTTAAAATATTATCCGTTTATTCACCTCCAGTAGAATTCAATAAGATAAAATATGTACGTAAAAACAAGGTCGTTTAGGCAATTATGGGTAAAGCAAACAATAATAAAATAGCGGGGAATTTTGTATGTTGTTTTTTTAACCGATCGAGGGTCCCGTTTGCGGTAGTAAATTATATTACGAGTGGAAGTAGAGAATGATGGAAAAATACGTCGCGGAAAGGTTTTTAGTATAGATTTAAAATTATAAAAAAACAAATCGGTTTATTATTATTTAAAAAGTAAAAAAGCGTAATAAATTACCATGATATAGCTGTAAAATTGATCCATGACAAATATGTATTATGTAGTAGGTATAGAAAAGAATAGGATATATGTTTATTTGGCACTTTGAAAGACGATTAAATTTACAAAAAATAATAACAATGAATGTTCCAAGCACTAGTCGCAACAGCCGAAGGCATACTGCGACGCTGATTTTCAATATAGCAACATCGAGTGGAGTGCTTGTTTTGAATTTGTTTCTTAAAGGAGTTTGCCTATATAACTATGGAGCTTCGGCCCTCAGTAAAGTATTTTGTATGATTACCAAAATTGAAAATAAAGGAATAGTGATATCATAGAATAAAATAAAGCAATATTCATCCCAATATTTTGTGGGGATTTCTATATACTTAAAACAAAAGTTCAATTTTGAGGTTAGTAGAGATACCTACTAAATAGTATGGGTAACAGTTACATTAATTGTAAGTGTTATCTATAAATACTTACGTAGTGTTCACCAAGAATAATTCTATAAAAAGCAAGCATGTTATATAAAAGCTAAAAAAACATTCGAAAGATAACCACTGGTTGTTTTACACCATTGAATGAATGAAAGAATGAAAGACATTGACAGCTTAACTTTTTTTTAACTTGGAAATATCATTTTGCCGTTTACGGGGTGCGTTACGAATACTACAACCACAAGACCTGAACTATTTTAATGGTCTTAGAAATAGTCATTATGATTCTGATGAATAGTAAAATAATAAACAATCAAAATGTTTGTTAGATAAATAACTAAAACTCTACTTTTTTGTTGCAGCAGCTTGTAATTTAATGTCATTTTATGATTTTCAACTTTATCTATCTTTGTAAATGCACTCAAATGTAATCTAATCATGTACATAATTAATTAAGATAAAAACCAAAACCCCACAAACTTTTCGTCTCTAATTAACGCATATAATTTATAAAAATATGACAAACATTTTGAATTTTAGTTAATGCTTATACTTTGTTTAAAAAGAGTGAAACAGGATCTGGCATTGTCCTTTACTCCGACTTTAACGAAATAGATATACCGTGACCACGAACGCATGACCGACATTGAGATAAATGCACTTTTTCAAAAAATCAATAAGCCTTTAGATTCGTACAAAAAGTTTTTGTAACTTTAAATTGGTTGCACGAAAATTACTTTTATATACAATTTTTCAAAAATGGTTTCGTCATAATTCCTACTGGTTATTAACGTAGCTATATTAATCAAATTTTGTGAAATAAGTTATACGTGTAGTCCAAGCAAATATTTAAAATTATTGCCATTGTAATACGATTGAGTCATATCAATTTTCTAAACGTGATTTGTTTGTTCACAGCCGGAGTTGTACAAGAACGAACTAGTACGTCAGTCTTCTACGGACAGCGCTGAACTGGAGTTCTGCGGGAAGCTGCACTTCGCTCTAAAGTACGATCAAGAGGTCGAAGCACTTGTTGTCAAGGTCAGTATGTAATTTAAGTGGCACATGGAACTAGTGGATAGTTAACACCATTCTCAAATAAAATGTTTAAAAGGCATTTTGTTAATAGTTTCACCATCTTTAAGGTCTCAAAATCCGGATAGAATTAAACTGTTTTACTTACTAAGGGCTTTAACTGTTAAAAAAAAATGTACAGTAATAGCCTATAATCATCTCACTGCAAGGCAAATGCTTTCATAATTCAGTTCAAGTGCTGAGGTATCAGCAGTGCTAGGTACCAAACGCGGATTGGTGATCACAAATACGTGCAATGATCGAAAATCCAAAACTCATGTTGCACAAACCGGGGATCGAACCTAGGTCCCGATACTTAAATAGCTACACCAAGGGGCGTTCTGTTGAAGATATCCCTCTAAAAGAAGAGGATTTAATTGTCATTATTTCCACGCGTTGCAGACGGGTTGAGGGTCGCAGTTTTTCTTAACCAGGCAGTAAGTACTCTTTGAGTCGTCTCTTACAATAATTAATTACAGGACAAAATGAAGACGGTCGTGTAGTACCTACAAATAAAAACTGCACCCCTTCTTTTCTTTTAGATGACGTTTAGGCTACTAAACGAATACTGCCATAAGAAGATAGGCGAATACGAAATGCGATGGTCAACACACCTGTAAAGCAGAGCGATTATGCCAGAGTCCTTCTTTAGGATAGTCGTGTGTTCAGCAGTAGACTGACAAAAAGGGTGTGGTATTCTTTTGCAAGTCGGCACAACAGGAATTAAAACAAATAATACTGAAAATTACGTAATTTGGGGTGGTGGGATCTACCTCCTAGTGGTACAGCCTGGGAAACGGCATCTTTCAATTATGACGGCTAACAGATCCCTCTGCGGTGGTAGGCTTCGTTAGAGGCTACCTGGATGCTACTACCCTCCTGCTGGAGTCCAGCGCCAAACAATTTTTCTGTGTCCGCTGGTGTGTGGGAGAGTGCCTCTGGGTAAGCTCGCTCCATCTTAGGCTTTTTCTTAACCGTAGAGTTAAGTATGTAGTCAAGAGCAAGCCCATTGATTATAAAAAAAATATATATATAGATAATGTTTTTAGTGACATCTTCTACGGTCTACGTCTATAGACGTAAAATATACTAACCTAAATTTTTATCACTATTTGCTTATATAAAACAATACGAATAAATCATAACAAAACATAAGGCGGGGAATTCAATTCAGCATTAATTGTATTCTGCAAACAATATACAGGGTGAAATGACAAGTAGCGTAACAGTTCAAATGATAACAAAATTCCGCAGTTAATATAACAATAAATCGCTCTGTTTCGCGCAATTAATTTCCAGAACCAGAGCACGTGTGTAGGATTATCGTTTATCGCATTTAACTACTCTTTAGTAATACCAATGTTATTGTTAACACAAATGTGTGGGAGTGTTTGTGTGTGTTATTGTGATATCCGAATATTAAAGTTTCTCTATTTCGTCATAGGTACGAGATTAAAGGCATTTTATCAGATGTTTGCATTTAGTGCAGTTTTTCCGATATAATGGCTCGTTAGGTAGTGGTTTAAGATACGGGCTAAAATCTCGGGGTCCTAGGTTCGATTACCCGGGTCGGACAACAAGAGGTTCGAATTTTAGAACGTTGCTCGGGTTTGTGATCACCTACCCGCATTTAACAAGCGTGGCAATAATGCTCGTACCCATCATTGCTGTGTTAACTGGAATTTGATGATGGAGTCCTTTGCTCTGCAGTAAGATGATTATTGGCTGTTACTAAACTTGCTTTACTTTCGGATATTTTAAACTACCTTTTGTCTACGATTTCGTTTCCATAAGCCTCGGAATGGGGTTAAAGACAAATTATTAATGTGCTTAAAAAATCAAAGTGTAAAAGAGGATGTAGTGACCAGTATTGAAAAAGGAATGATTAAATGGTTTGGACATGTTGAGAGGATGAATGAAAGCTGGTTGACTAAAAAGATATATATGGCGAGTATGAATGGAAATGTTGGAAGGGGAAGGCCTCGACGAAGTTATCTTGATCAAATCGGGGAAGTTCTAAAGAAAGGTCAGGTCAAGAGTACCCTAAACCGGCGAGCGTGTATGAAAAGATTAATGAATGTGGATGAAGCGAAAGTAGTCTGTAAGAATCGTAGCAAGTGGAAAGATGTGGTCTCTGCCTACCCCTCCGGGAAAAAGGTGTTAGTGTATGTATGTATGTATGTATCAAATCCATCAATCAACCGCATCTATAGTCTGTATCAAAGGACTTTATACAAATGCAACTGTTATACCTTGTTTCTCTGGTAAATACTTAGAATTCCGAAGTAAATTATATCCAGTATATGAATCTGATGTATGATCAATTTACTGTACAGTTTCATTAAAACCCATTTGATAGTTTTTGCATAAAAGATTAATAAACATTCACGCATCCTAAACTTTCGCATTGATAATATAAGCAGGATGAAAGTGTAAATACATTGTTATCTAAGCTACCTGATAGCGTCACGTGCTAAGAATGATTGAGGATTATCTTGCAGATATTTAGGTCGTATTCTACCACACCTGCCCCTCTTATCACTTAACACATAGTGAGGTCTTATCGCGAATTCACATGTATAATGTTTATGTTTATATTATATATTATAAGCACAAAGGCGTGCTTAGTTGAAAAAAGTTTAAAGCATTTTTTTAGCATTGCATAAATCATACTTTATAAGTTACTCAAAGCTATTACTGATTACAAAATTAAAATTCAAAAAAATATTGAACCCGTGTATAAAAAATAGCACTAGAACTTCTCTTCCAATGTGATTCGTAAGAAGTGACTAAAGAAGTGCCAGAGGAAGACGGGTACCTTTAAAAGTTATTAAGCTGCTATTGCTAATTACTGCTCAAAAATAAAAACCTCTAATTAAGGAATTACTCTTTTTTTGGTAATTCAAAGTCCTTGTTAGTGCTTCTTTCAATATAAACAGTATGACGTATCACATAGGTATATTATATACTTCTATAAAGGGGACTACTAGATCTATGTGCTGCGCCCAATCGATTTAATTTTATTTCCCCAAAACAAAAACAATTCTCAAAAAACTAGAACACTGTTACCTTAGCAAATTACCTCTAGTATTTGTTGAATTACAGTAAACTTTAAATTTAGTTGTTTATAAAGTCGAATTTGTCGCTACGCCAAAAGCAGCTGCTTTTAGAAATAATGTACAATAGGAAATAATGCCAGAACGAAAAGCAGTTTACAGTCATTCAATAAATACTAGAGGTAATTTGCTAAGGTAATACTGTTCTAGTTTTTTTGAGAATTGATTATGTTTAGAAGTGATAAAATTAAATCGATTGGGGAAAGCACATAGCTCTAGTAGTCCCCTTAACAGTTAGTGGCTAAGGGAAGGGAACCCAAAGGTCTTGTACGCAGGGGCTAGTCAGAAATTAGTTGAAGACATCGTAGTCTACTACGAGCGCCTACGGCGTTGAAGTTCGTAGCGTGAACTTTCGTATTATGCAGTGCCGTCTGAATATCGTCGTAGTGCTACGAGCGGTGTTTGCAGGATCCTTTGTTATTCAAAGTTTAATGTGCAAATATTGTCATATAGAACTTGCTTAATTTTACTAAGTACTGCAAGTTTAGATATAATAAACTTAAAATTAATGTAGTTTATTATGACAAAAGCATGTAATGTTATAGGTATTCTAGAGTTATTTGATTCGGGATTTATACCATGTACCTTATTTATTATGAGTTTCCGATATTTCAGCACTGTTGCAAGCGCCATGATCACGGGAGAACTGTTGTATTTGCGGGTGGGTAGCTGTTAAGAGCAGACAAATCGATCTACCCTCCGTCGTAGTCTTTTATTACTTTTATTAGTAATATAGTGAGTTGTCAAACAGTGGTACCGGTATCGTGTGTAATAAAAGACTACGACGGAGGGTATATCGATTTGTCTGCTCTTAACAGCTACCCACCCGCATATACAACAGTTCTCCCGTGATCATGGCGCTTGCATCAGTGCAGAAATATCAAAAACTTATAATAAAAAAGATACATGGTATAAATCCCGAATAAAATAACTCTAGTGATAGTGACCATGAAAGTTTAAATCAGTTTAGGTATTCTAGTTTAGGTAAATATTGGGTGTAAGGTAATGACTCTATAAGGCACGAGCATATAATGTTTTTTAATAATAATGTTTTTTAATTATTCTATTTAAATATTAAAGACGTCTATCGTGTAACCAGAAAGCTTTTTTTTATTAAAAAAAACTTTTTAACCATGATTATAGATACATGTAATAGTTTCAAAAAGATACAGAACTCCCACTCAATTTAAGGGAAATACATTTGCTGCTCTTTTTTATCAAAACAAATAAAGCAAATATAACATAAGTACTACAATCAGAACTACGCAATTAATGCAGTCAGACAACAAAATAAATTCGCCGACTTTATAACATCTTCAATTTATCGTCATTTAAAATGCTCATATCTTGCCGGAAATGTAATTGACAAATTAATTCGTCGAGTGTGACTTCACCCTTGGTTCATCATCCCGCCGAAAGGTCAATGCCCTCAAGGATTACTCTTGAACTTCTCCCTTTGGAGCAATAAGGTCGGGACTAGGTATTAATTAACGCGAGGGAAATTCGGAAATGACACGAATTATGGTAATAATGTTTTGATTAGCATAGCAACAGTATGTTTATTTTTTATTTAAAATGAAATGTATTGATGAACTACATAATGTACTATATGTATGTTTGTTGATGTAATTTATAATTTAATTTGTTTAATTTAATATGCACAGAGAGGCTTAAATCTAACTATGACAGGCCACAGTTAAGTATAAGTATTTCATATTATTCAGGATAATGAATAATGTTGACAATTTATGTTTAAACGAATAAAAACTTCAGTAAAATAACGGGTCAATATACGAGTATTGTATTATTTTAAATAGGTTTTGTTGTAAATAAGTTTTGTATTATTCAAATTATTTACAACAAAACCTACCTTAATAATCAGTTTAAATCTATTTCAGGTTCCAGCAATTTTATTTTTTTAAAGTTCTTGTAAGCTTCAAATTAAACAGATCCACCCTTTTTCGTCTTAATACTTCTAAAAAAATTCTGTTTAAAGAAACAGCTGTTTTTACTCTATTATGGGCCAAAATCCTGAAAAACCCCTATCTTTTGACACCTAAATTGTATTGGTTTACAGTGTCCCAATATAGTTGTAATTAAATAGGCGTCATAAGTAGGAACACATAGCATAACAAGTTAAAAAAGTAGCATTTGTAACTTAACAGTAACGAATAAAAGCTTCACTAAGTTTTACAGTCACATGCACAATATATTTGTTTTATTTTTTCATTTTTTCGGAATAAAAAACAGTTACAATATGTGTATAAGAAGCAGTGTTCGCAACTTATGTTTGGTTAATATTGCAGCTCACAACTTTATCAACAGGTTATTAACTTATATAAAAAAATATATAATACCCTATTCTCTATTTTTTTATTTGACACTGTATTATACGATAAAACTCACTTATATAATTTTCCTACAGATTTTCGAAGCCCGAGACCTGCCGATCAAAGACGTGACGGGCAGCAGCGACCCCTACATCAAGGTGTTCCTTCTACCAGATCGCAAGAAGAAGTTCCAGACTAAGGTCCATCGCAAGAACCTGAACCCGGTGTTCAATGAGACGTTTTTGTTTAGGTGAGAAAGGTTTTTCATCATGATCGTCACGGAAAATGGTGGTTATTAATCCTTAAACAGGTCTAAATCGTTGAACCTTTTTATAGGCTTTGCATTTCTGTACTGTTCCTCATAGTAACTGATGTAAAATATATTGTCACACAAACAGTTTTTTTAATAATTATTCAACTGACCTCAGGGTTCCGTACCCAAAGGGTAAAAACGGGACCCTATTAGGTACTAAGACTTCACTGTCTGTCCGTCTGTCCGTCGCTCTGTCACCAGGCTGTATCTCAAGAGCCGTGATAGCTAGACTATTGAAATTTTCACAAATTAAGTATTTCTGTTGCCGCAATAACAAAAAATACTAAAAAAAAATAATTAAAGGGGGCTCCCATACAACAAACCCGATTTTTTGGCCTTTTTGGTACGGAACCCTTCATGCTCGAGTCTGACTCGCACTTGGCCGGTTATTATTTAAAACAGTATTAAAATTTATTGTTGTCAAATTATTCTTTGACAAATTTTTACGCAGTCTGAAGCTTAGCTTTTTCATAACTGTTTATACGGAACTAAGTGTTTTTTGTTCAATTGCATTTTAAGTGTTTATCTCAATGTTGTACAGTTTAGAGGTATTGTTGTGTTATCTAAGTGTGCAATATCATATTAAAGTTTACAAATCAATACCAAGTAAGTTGTCCTAGGCGTGGGAAGCGACGCCTGTAGGAAATGCAGTGATAACATCAAATGTTGACATTGAGGTTACGCTCAGCTGCACCTATTATATTTCGAAATACACTAGGTAGACCAAAATTTACTACAATTTCCATGCAGTGAATCTGTGAAGGAGAGTATAATTTTGTAGAATAATGTAATGTACCAGTCTATAATTTTGTATTTGGAGGTAAAATCTGCTACCAAACAAGTAGTTATTCTGATAAATTAGTCGGTCGGTCCATCAAAAGTCGACTACTGGACATAAAGTAAAGTAATGGCATATAATCATCCCACTGTATGGCAAATGCCTCTATATCACTAAAATAAAAAATAAAAATTTAAGACATGCCTCACTGGGCCACACAGTGCCATCCAGTCCCAAATTAAGCTACCATTAAGCACCCTGTCGTATGGGGTACTAGAAAACCGATAAACTTACTTATATTCTTTTTTTTTTGTAAATACATACTTATCATACATAGAAAACACCCAGACCAGTACAAACAGACTTGTTCATGCACAAAAATATTTGTACTGTGCGGGGATTGAACCCGCGACCCATGGCTCAGAAGCAGCGTTTACTACTGCTGTCGTCATAACCGAAAGTTACAGCAGCAATGATCGGTAAAGGCATCACCGTGTTTGATAAATGCGGGTTAGTGATCGAAAGTCCCAGCAAAAACTCGAAACTCCTGTTGTCCGAACCGAAGTTCGAATACCCAGTACCTCAAGACTTTGAGCTGTTACTGAAAACCACTAGACCAGTGTTTCCCAAACATTGTTTTGTCATGGCTCGGTAATTTTCACACTGCCTCTTTGTGACCTACTTAATACTTATAAAACCAAACAGGTTCCATTAGATAAAAATAATACACATTTATTAATAGCAAAAATGTTTTATTAATTCTAGTATTTAATCACAAAGTTTAAGTGCAAATATTTTGCACGCTGCCTGTGTTTTACCAAAGAATTCAAGTTCCCCGAAAATGACGAAAGTTGAAGAAGAATATTTATTACCATGCGTCGATCGATAGTTGGTATTATTTTATAAAAAAGGGGATGTTGCGACCCGGTATTTTATTTTGATGGCCTGGTACCGGGTCGCGACCCGGCAAATGGGAAACGATGCACTAGAACGGGGCGTTATAATGTTGTAGTAACAGCCTATAATCATCCCACTGCAGGGAAAAGGCCTCCATCATTGAATTCAAGTTACCACTGCAATGATGGGTGTACTGACATTATCACTCCGCTTGCCAAATGCGAGTTGGTGATCACAAACCCGAGCAACGTTCGAAAATTCGAAACTTTTAGTTGCCCGACCCGGGGATCGAACCTGGGACCCCGATATCTTGGCCCGGTATTTAAACCACTAGACCAACGGGGCGCATAAATAATGTTGAATGTCAATTAAATTAGCACCAAGGCATAGCGACGAAAGTCCAATATTCATTACTGAATTATCTGGTCACTGAAATTTACCCTAAGCTAGACGGATGGGTCGCTGACAAAGTTGCCTAATTAAATAAGTTTTGAATTTGTTGGAACGCGTCAGAAAGTAATTACTTAAATGTCGTAATTAAGTTATTATATGACTTATGAAATAAGATCAATCGTGAGTTTGTTTTAAACTCAGTGTTATTAACGTTATAGAAAATTTCAATGGTTTTTTTTTTTCAATTTTTTTGTTAATCTCTATACATTACGGATTTGTAAAAAGTTTGAGCAGGCCGGGGTCAAAATTAACACATAATTTTTACTCATAAATGATTCAACGATAATTTGAAAAGTTCTCATTCACAGCTAGTGTAACTTTTTTTTGTTTCCTAATATATGTAATCAATATCGCCGGACAGACAAACTTTTAAAATAGTAACTTATAAACACGATTTTAGTGCGTATAATTCATGTAATACATGACTTTAGAAGGTAATTTTACTGACATATGAAAAGTATTTCAGCATTTCACTATGATTTTATACACACAAAAAGTGAAAAGACTAAATGAGCGAAATCAGTCGTCTGCCTGTTTAAATACCACATTCATACGATAAAAACAATAAATGTAATTGGTGTGATGTCTAAAACTGGTTCATTTGAAAATCAGTCGACGAAGATTCATTTTCACTACGAAAATATTTGTCTGTCTCTCTGAAGAAAAAACAACATAAAACTATTTTTATTTTTGTAATAGCAGCAACAGAAAAGAACATAATCGAACTCCGTTTGTGTCGCTCCCATTTGTTTCACATTCGAGTTGTTTCTTCACTTTGCTGAGCTTGTCGTAGTCCCAAAAATTGCTAATGATTTTTACATCAAAAAACAAACAATCCTTTTATTAAAGATCGTAAAACCTTTTGTTGAAGTGAAAACATTAAAATACTTCGTATTATAAATCTATAAATGTTACAAAAGCTGCTATTAATGATAACAACGTTTAAGTTAATGATTTTTCAGTCAAATGACGCCTACAGCTGGACATATGAGTAGGCCTCCCCTAAACGTTTTGATAACGATTGGACCCGCTCCACCCACATCCACTAGCGATTTTTTATTTTGCCTTATTTCTGACCAAACGGAATGAAGGTACCGCAAACAATCAAACAGGATTTTAAATTTATCCGTGCGACTATCAAACCTGGGAGTCCTGGGATGTGTAGCTGGTGACGCCTTAAATATCAATATGTATGCCACTATACCAAGTAGATCGTCGGTTATTTGCCCCGTTTTAAGTATGGGGTGTAGTTTTGTGTACAGTGTGTTAACAAATAGCACCTGCGTTATTCTAAGACAAAACCTAAATCATTTGGATGCTTGACTGCCGACTGGATAAAAAATTGAGTTTGTTAATTTCAAACACATTCTGTTTTCTTAATCTATTTTAACTTTTCGCAAGACCATAACAAAAGTTCATTCACATTTAAATGACATTCAAAATTAAATCCAATAATCCTATGTATCCTATACTAAAACGAGTATGTAGAGGACATACTCGTTTTGTTAGAAAACTAAATGAGAAATACAGGATGTGTTCGCATTTATTTTGTAAAAACGCTATAAACACAACATAATTTACTCCTACCTATATCAGCAATTAAAAAAGAAATTTATTACACACCTACTAGTTTTTATATAGGATTTTACACTGTCATGCATGCATTATTTTGTTAAACCTACACCTTAACGGGACTAAAAACAAATAAGTATGTCCGGGACCATCATTAGTGCTACCAAATTTGAAGGTCGGGATTTAACTTTACTATTTACCTTCCTATTAAGTTTATGTATATATTTTTTTTAATATTTGTAGCTTTTTTAATTTTACTAATACTAGTATTGCACTCATCCTGTATGTTTTGTAACGATGCTGATTTAGAAAGTTCTGAACTTTGCTTTGTAAAGTTAAAATTTGTTTGTGTGAATCAATACTAGTAAATAATACATGTTGTTTTGTTAACGATATATTTTATTAAGTATATTTTTATTGTTTGTAATCTTATCATTCACTCATAGTATAAGATCCCACCATACAACGACCTTCACCGAGCTGTTTATTGGATGGAAAGTTTTTTATATACAATTAAATATGCCAAAAAATATATTGCAAATGGGTTGCCTAAAAATTTATTTAAATTAAAAATTTTAAGGCCAGCAGAGGTAATACGAGGTAGGTACCTACTGAACAAAACTATAACATATTGTTTTGTTCCAGCGTACCTTACGAAGAGCTGCGGCAGCGCTACCTCCAGTTCTCAGTGTATGACTTCGACCGGTTCAGTCGCCACGACCTGATAGGGCACGTGGTGTTGAAGGGGCTCTTGGAGTCGGCAGACCTACACCAGGAGATCGAGTATACGATGAACATACTAGCTCCTCCTCAGGTAATGGCAGATTTATTATAAATGCATTATTTTTATTATAACTTTAATCTAGTTAAGATCAGAGGAAAATTTAAAAAAAGTCGGCCATTGTACAAAACATAAATATTTAGTTTCTTCACTAATAGCAAGCAAGTAAGCGATACTTATTACAGTGTCTGGGTTTATTAATTTATGAAACGTGATTCATTAAACGCAGAAGAATATGTGCACTAATCTCGGAACAGCGTTAGTATAGGCCTCCAACCCAAAAAGCGGTGGACCTATGTTGTGATGAAAATTTCAGCAATCCCTTGGTCGCAAACGCATAAAGTCTATCTATTTTAAAGACAAGGCTTCAACCTTATATCTAAGACTTACTGAAAGTACACAGTAACTTACTAAATAAAAACCAACAAACACAACAAGAAATATTTTTGTGCGTATTATACAAAAGATCGGTCTTAGAAAGAAAATATTGGCAGAGAAATTTCAAGTAATCTCATGGAACAGCTTTGACTTAAGTAATTTGTATGTCTGACCAAAATGCCTAATTTCAAACGTTTGTTAATAGTAATATAGATCAATATATTCTGCTTTGAATGCAAAGTGTAGCGACTTATTCCTTTGAACTGGCAATAAAAAAGCAACCTTGTACAATCAGCGATAAAAATTCGTTCACAAAAACGTTGACATTACATATACCCGACGTGAGAAGAATAAAGAGTTCAAGGAAGTATAAATACACGTTCAATTTTACTTCTCGAACATTTGTACCTTTAATATGATACTTAGAAAACGAAACTCGAATGTTAGTATTCGAAAGTCTTGCGTTTCCGATTGTGTTCACTAAAATGTCCCTATAAATCTGAAATCAAAAGCTATAAACGATTTAACCATTCATTCAGGGTTACAGGGAAAGTCGTACAGAATATTGAAGGACGTTATTATTCAGGTCATTTGTGATCGAATTGATCCTATAATATGGTATCCGAAACCTAACCGTTATGGAGATATTGAATTTTTAAGATTTAAAAAAAAATCTTTATTCTTTTGTCTTTTCTATCGATTTTTTTGTGATTAGAGCTACTTGGGCCCGGTTTTTTTATGTTTCCAGTTAGAAGACATGTCAATTAATAAAAATGATCAAAAAAACTCAACCTCAAACACCACTTTGCAATAAAGATACAATAAAATGCCAATTGCTGCATTAATAGTGTAAGCACAACCTTCTGCTTGCCTAACTGCTTTTACCATTGGGCTACCATGGCATTAATGAGGTCTACAAAATGTATACTTACAAGCTTTGTATATTAAGTAAACCTTTGCGTTTACGTTATGATCGTTCGTAGTTGTTTACGGATTCGTTTCATCGTTAGAAAGAATTATTTAACAATGGTTAGGATGAAACAGCTTTTTATTATATTTTTAATTTACTAAAATACAATCCCTTTAATAAAATTCGTTGATATTAAAAAATGTCTTGGTAGCAGTTGTCCTCTACGCGGGAGCGGGTAAGTGCGTTCGAGTCCCACATCTTATTTAAGGAATTGTAGGTTCAATTTACTCTCAGAATATATTTGCAGTTTGATAACTTTTTTGCATTTTGTACAAATGACATTTCTTTCACCTTCTGGAAAATGTAGGGGCGTGGTTTATTGAGTTCTAAAATAAGTAGTGAGCATTACTAATAGGTACAGTTAGTCAGATCAGCGGCAGCGTTTGTCAGTTACGCGCCCAGTATGCATGGTGATGCGAGTTCAAGTCCCATCTGAGCATAATTTTTCAAGTTTAAATATTTAATTGTGGATCTTAAAGCACATATCGGTTTGATCGATTCTATGATTTTGCTCTATAATAAACCTCGCAATACGCAAACTGATACAGTTTTCCGGTTAGTACAACGCCAAAAGTGTGTACATTGTTGATTCCGACTGTACAAACTCCCATATTTTACAGCCAAATTCTTTTCACCTGTCAGAACTGTCGAATAAGCATTGGGCCCTTATCCGCCATATAATAGTGACTACGGATCATTAATCAGCTGTCTCAAGCCAATATTGCTCCTTCTAGTCCGTCGTTACTTAAGAGGTCCCTGAGAGACCATTTCCAAGGTCTACCTTTGTCAAATGTTATATCGTCTCAAGCCCATCTTACAACGGACAATTCAGTCCTTCAAAAAGGTCAGATAGGTTTAGTAAGGAAGAATATATTAAAATAATTTTGTTCATGTGTAGGAGGAGAAGGAATTCCTCTCAATAAAGTAATTTATTTCTGGGATAGTCACACGACAAAAAGAGGAAATATTTTCATTTAACAGGTTTTGTTGAAAGACAATATCACTAACATTTATGATCTCAAAGTGAGTAACTATTTAAAGCACTCGTATTGTGAAAATAAAAAAATAATGAAGGTACCACTAACACCCAGATCCGAGAAAATGTAAAACACAGGAAGTCGTTAAAATATAGTAAATAATAATCTGATTCTCAACATAAAGAACGCGAAACGAAGAAGCGCGCTACGTATGACTTAATAAAACAAACACTGTTTCTAAAACAAACAAATAGTTTCAACGATAAGGAGTCCTATTTCTTTTACATTTTCTTTTTTTTTCTGTAATAAGATGCCAGTTTGGTATCTAAGATTTATAAACAACAATAAAACATGTCATATTTGACTGAGAAATATGTTTATAGTCACCTCAATAGCTATCACACGTAGGTTCAATTCCAATAATTCTAGAAACATTTGGCGGTTGTATTTGGTAGTAACTCAAGGGTTTGCTTGATTAAGCCTTTATGATAGCATAAATAACATTTCAGTAATCTTACTTAGTTATTTTAGTAGGTTTTATTTTTTTTTAAATATACCGGTTTTAAAAATGTATTATTATCATGTCATATTATAAATAAAATATTGTTAGAAACTCAAAGAATATATATTATCATCACCATGATATTAGTCAAACGACGCCCAAAGCTGGGTATGGGCCTTCCCAAAACATTTCTAAATCGATCGGCGCCGCCATATAAAAGAAGGTATGTTTATCAAACCAAGTTCACCAATCGATTGACAATTCGTTGAATTGGTACTATACCTTTAACGAAAATAAACGTCTTTGACTCTACTTTCGATACAATTCCGAATACATTTATCTAGAATGTGCACACAAAATGTGTGAATCAAAATCAAATTTGATTGACAATGTTTGAAAATTACTTGAAAATAATTTAAGGCGTACCGGGCGACTTCTCTGACCGTTAAGGTTCAGACAACCGCAGGTCAACCTACCCATAAAGTTAAAGGTCATTGAATTGATTTTCAAATTTAAGTCCAACAAGTAGAGATCAATATTAATTAAGAAAATTTGACGTTTTGTGGTAGGTTGACGTGCTGTTGACAAATTTATTCAATGCTTTTCACTGTAAGCAGGGGAAGCTTTATCTGTGTTTTCGGCAACTGATCGTACATACTTTTGGGAACTGCTTGATTTACGTTCTTTTAGAGTATGTCTAAAATAAAAAAGAATTAAAAAATGTTTACAAAGAAATATTTTTATAAATATTTTACAATCAGTTAACGTGAAATAGCTTTTTAATATTTTTTAAACATTACTTCTCTATATCATTGTTATTCGTAGCTTTTTGGACAAAATTTATGGCTAACCGGATTTCCTCAAATCTAACTTAACTAGATCATCGATCCGCACATACATTGCCCTATAAATCAAAACGTACAAAATAAAACATTATTTCTGAAGTTGTATTTTCTGCCCCTTCGTCCTTACTTACGTGATTTGTAACTATATATTTTTTTTTACCTTTAGGAGAAGAAGGATCTCGGAGAGCTGATGCTGTCGCTCTGCTACTTGCCGACAGCAGGCAGGCTTACCGTCACAGTTATCAAAGGCAGGAACCTCAAAGCTATGGACATCAATGGATCCTCGGGTAAGCTGGTACATCCCTAGTGTAAATACGTGATCTTACAATGTTATAAAGTACGTACTCCATATTTTAACTTTACTTGGCCAAACTACGGATTCAGGCAAAATCCTTTTTCTAGCCTTTTGCCTGTGTCAAGGAGGAGAATGATGTTTTTAATGTGCATTTTAATTTCTCTGTTGTCATTCATGGCAATAAAGCAAGTTATAGAATTATATCATTTGCCACCAGATCTGTCAGAGGAGTCAAAATTTTGATAATGGTAAATCAAGTTTTATTAAGGAATAGAATCTTATAATGTGTCATGTAAAATCTTGTTTAATCTATTAATTTTTCAGTTAGTATTAAAGAAATTTTATCCTCGTAAAACTATTAACAATCTAAATGTCGAAAAAGAGAGGGTCCTCAATCAAAATGCTTATGAATATATAGATATATGTATATATAAATACTGTAATATATGACCACGCATTTACCATGTTGACAGATTTCAATATTTTTTTTGTTTAATTGGGTGTCGTAATTCAAAATTGGCCCTCTTTAAAGAAAAGACCCCGCAAAGGGAAGGGAAATAGCAATAATAAAAAACAAAACAATGAAGAAACCTACGTAAATTGTAAAAAAAACCACTAATATTGAATCGGCGTCGATTAAGAAATCGAAAATTGGTTGTTTATTTTACGATATTATTTGTCCATACATTTATTTGTGAAAAAAGTTTCACTCTTTAAATGTTTTAGTAGTAACGAACGAAAAAACATTTTCTATTTATCCATCAGATTTCGAAAAGATTCTTTTATTTGTCAGTTAAATCATCTGTGAATCTCCGAGTCCTTGCTTTTTAGTATCGATTTTATCTTGTCATTATTCAATGGCGTTATTAAACAATTCATAGGTTTACGATACTCTCAACTTACTCCGTCTGGAATTCTGGATTCAGAGTTAACGACCCGTCGCATTGGTAGTCAAATGATCGAAAGTTGACCTTTGCAATCCTACATAGTATCAATTAATTTAATCCCCTGTCTGCCAATAGTTTTCCAATAAAGGTCATTTTTAATTTCCGGCTGGGACTTTGTACACCAATTGAACAAATAGTTAGAAATATGGCAAAGTCATATAAAATATTAAAACTCTCACTATCTTATACTGATTTAAACTTTCACAGTCACTATCACTAGAGTTATTTGATTAACTGTGATCAGTTCTCCCGTGATCATGGCGCTTGCAACAGTACCGAAACATCGGGAACTTATAATAAATAAGGTACATGGTATAAATCTCGAATCAAATAACTCTAGTCTCATTATCTTTCTAGATAAATGGTAACAAAATAAAATGTTTCCTTCGGGTGTTAAGGGTGCAAACTCTTAACATTTGATGAAACAACGCTGGCTTACAGCGACAAGATTATGCTTGAAAAAGTGACGCCTATGTAGTAGTTTCTCGGTGGCTGAATGGTTAAAGCGCCCCGCCCGGCACGCCAGGAGATGCGGGTTCGAGTCCCACCTGAGACATAATTTTTTCAATATCAGTATATAAACTTGAAAAATTTTGTCTCAGGCGGGACTCGAACCTGCATCTTCTCGCATGCCGGGCGGGCGCCATACCATTAGGCCACCGAGACACTGCGACACGGCGCGAATTTTTCAAGCATATTCTTACGCTGTCAGCCAGCGTTGTTTCATCAAATGTTAGGAGTTTGCACTCTTAAAACCCGAAAGAAACATCTTTGCAGATGTTTGACAGTCAGTTAAGATGAAACAGCTATTTATATACTTTATTTGATATTTTAGCAACTTAATTGCACTCATAATATCAGTATATAAACTTGAAAAATTTTGTCTCAGGCGGGACTCGAACCCGCATCTCCTCGCATGCCGGGCGGGCGCCATACCATTAGGCCACCGAGACACTGCGACACGGCGCGAATTTTTCAAGCATATTCTTACGCTGTGAGCCAGCGTTGTTTAATCAAATGTTAGGAGTTTGCACCCTTAACACCCGAAAGAAACATCTTTGCAGATGTTTGACAGTCAACCCGCCTGAGACAAAATTTTTCAAGTTTATATACTGATATTATAAGTGCAATTAAGTTGCTAAAATATCAAATAAAGTATAATTTTTCAAGTTTAAATACTGATATCTAAATGTATTGTTAACATACATTCTAAATTTGATAACTGGCGCGCGCTTTGATCTATAGACCGTAATTCATGTGCCGTACCGACACCTTTATTGTCACGTTATTCACAAAATACTTATAAAAGGAAAGGAAACACTTTTACGTCCGAGATACGTTTGAAGATCTCTTCAAGTGTATGTCTCTGGAATTTTTGAGACGATCGTTCTGAATTAAGCTCTGAGAGAGGTAGATCATTAGATCATTTATTTGGATTGTAACACACGTATGTTGTCTTAAAGGTTTATTATTGAATTTTTTGCTACCCGCCTTCGAAGCAAACTGAGTAACTTTTTTAAGTCAGTTTTTGTGATTCATGGTCATTGTTAACTTTATAAGAACAATATGAGATTTATGTTTAGCAGTCACTGGTAATACTTTTCCTTCCTGGGTAAATCTTAGTTCTGTATTATATAAGTTTGGGATACCGCGCTTCTTTCCACAGATGTTAAAAAGGAGAGTCCCTAATTTTATAAAATACAGAATTTTGAGATCATGTGGATCATTCTTAAGATCATCATGTGGATCATCATTCTTGGCTCTTCAAAGCCTATCATGATAATGACACTGACATAAGTACGAATACTATATGCATTTAAAATACTATAAATTTATTTCTGACATATAATTTAAAGGTTTTTGGTATTTGTATAGATCGCTTTCCCTTCAAAAGTACATTTTGTGAATGGTGTGTATGCAAAACTGTCAGGTTCCTTACATTAAATCATTATGTCTAGATCCCTACGTGAAGATCTGCCTCATTTGCCAAGGCAAGCGCATCAAGAAGAAGAAGACAACAGTCAAGAAAAACACCCTCAATCCGGTCTACAATGAGGCCCTGGTCTTCGATCTGCCTGCAGATAATGTATTTGACGTCACGCTGTTGGTCAAGGTCATCGATTATGACAGGTGAGTGTGGGAGTGAGACAAATAGATATGTTTGAAGGTTATTTTTGAGTGAGATGAATGAGATGGCGGTTTACGCTATCCCACTCTACATATCTTACTTCATCAGTGCAGTGCTGAACGTGATTACTATAATATGGATGCAATCAGTATTCAAACAATTTTTGTTAACTTTATTTGATATTTTAGCAATTTTTGTTAATTTAAAAATCAACCTTAATAAAGCTAGAACTCACACTGTTTTAGTTGGAACCAAGAGTACGGTCATGTGTTTGATGTAGGATGACGTCACATATTAGTAATTTTTAATTTACAGATGTGTAACAAATATTGCAGAAGTAAACGTTATGATAGTTAATATAATTGGTGTATTTTGCAAATATACAGGATGAAATTTTAACCACCTTCCAAATTTTAATATATCAATCTACGAGACAAAAAACAAATGACGTATTTTTTCTTTTGGTATAGCCCAGTACAAAAATGTCAAGATAAAGCACTTAGAAAATGTCCGCCAAAAATCTTAAATTATTGATACAGCCGCCTAGCTACACTTTTTTACGTGATGCGCATCTTATTAATTATATACGATACTATTCATAACTTTTTGATTTTCCCTTTATACCTTAACAAGTCTAGGACCGTAAAAAATTAAAACTATATATCGCGAAAAATATTTTCGGGTGACCACTTGATTTTCATTTTTTACTTCATAAATAGGCTCTAAATACGATACTGAACGCCTACAAAAATTTTGGAAAGTAGTTAAATTTTCATCCTGTATATTAAACTAATTTTTTATATATTTTTTTACGGTGCATTTAGAAATCAGCTACCCAAAAATATTTTAAGCATTGCCAGATTTTGTTTTTATTTAGTATTTTTTAAATAAAATTTGGATCATCACCTGTCATATAGCACTCTCAGAATATTATATATACTTCCAGGCATTTCTAAGAGTGCTTAGTGAAGTTACCCTTAGACCAATTCCACAGAAATTTATGTATAAAACCAATACCCTGAAATTAATTCGGCAGCCAGGAAATTAGGTTATGAATTTCTGAGAAGGTTTAAAACACCCGCGCATGTTAGTTCGTAGGAAAGTAAATTGTGTTATAATAATATCCATCGTGGAAATTTTATTATGATAAAAACATGAACACTATAATATAAAACAGGCAACGAAAAGTTTAGAGAAAGGGATGCTTAGATGGTTTGGGCATGTAGAGAGGATGAATAAGAGAAGAATGACTAGACAGATATATAAGACGAGTGTAAAAGGGAACGTTGGAAGAGGAAGGCCTAGACGAACGAACTTACCACGATCAAATCGGGGATGTTCTGAAGAAAGGTCAGGTCAAGAGTACTCTAAACCGACGAGCATGCATGAAAAGATTGATGAATGTGGAAGAAGCGAAAGATGTATGCCAGGATCGTAGTAAGTGGAAGGCCTTGGTCTCTGCCTACCCCGTTGGGAAGGAGGCGTGATAATATGTATGTATGTATGTATGTAAAAGTTTAAACATCATCTTTTTATTTGTTTTTTCTTTCTTTTAGTATGTCAGCTATGTTTTTTTTGTTTTAAAACTTTATTTACGTATAATTTATGATTTAGGTCAACGATGACAGAGATGTAAAAGAATTAGTACTTCTTATTAAGCAATATTTAAATTTTGTTACTCTTAAAAACGAGTATGTTAGCTGTCAGATGTTTCTTTAATAAATTTTACAATATTATTAATATAAAAATATTTTCAATTCTAAGGGTAAAAAAACCGTATAGATAGATAGACCTATTAGATAGATAGATTGTAGGTACTCCTTTTTTCTATACTGACCCGACCGGGAATCGAACCAAAGACCTCGGAGCAAGTGGCACCATGAAAACCAGTGCGTAAGCCACTCTACCACGGAGGTTGTCAATATTTTACCTATATCTTGTTCTTAACTAGGATTGGCCCCAACGAGCTGATTGGCTGCACAGCCATCGGTTCCACCCTCATCGGCGTCGGCCGCGACCACTGGCTGGAGATGCTGGACAACCCTCGCAAGCCGGTCGCTCAGTGGTACCCTCTCAACAAAAGCCCACCCTCCAATGTCACACTGCCCAACAACACTCAGCAGAATGTCGGGCTTAGCTGTCTAAACGGAAGGTAAGTAAGAAGCTATTTTAATATCTCTAAATGTTGATGACTGCTGTTACATACTTTATGTAAGTAAGTTATTAAGAATACAAATTTTTTTAGATTCAAGCGAGCTTTTGTATGGTGTAAATATTTATCTTTATATCTGGCTATTGCTTTGCTCACAAACCGATTTGCTTTAAAACAAAGGCTTAGAACTTTTTAAGGAAGTAGGCTGATCTTTTTGAAGTTTGCATTTTTGCCGTCTCAAATTATGGCACAATAAGGTGCGAATGATTTTTATCTTTCTTCTTTAAGAAATTACTGAGGCTTTTAATGGCTTACAAACGATTAGTAAACTGTCATCTTCTGACTTAATTTTTATCCTCTTAACTTTGACCTTTATAAAATGTTAAAATCTAAATACTTAATCTCATTATAAAATTAGCGGTGAAGCAAATGCATGACAGAAATTTACTTAAATTAGACTTATCTTTAAATGCAGTAAGACGATAAATTTTGGAGTTTGCATCAATTAAGCAGTTAAAATTTTACTATTCACGTCACTTTAGTTGATTATGAATGATAGAATAGCCATATTAGTTAGATAAATAAGCGATAAATATTTTTAGGACTATTTAAATTTATAATACTCAGTAAAAATCAATAAATTAACGTGAGTATCAACTTCAAGAAGTTGTACAGATAATTCTAGCAATAGACATGTCTCTGACTTTACCGATATTTTCCACATGTACTTTTTTTACTGAAATAGCAAGCAATGTAACCTCGCAGAAAACTTACTCAAAATATTATTTTGAAGTAAATAATAAATATAGCAATTAATATATTGATTTCAGCCTTAAAATTAAGAGTAATTCAATGGTTTTACAGTATCACAGCCATTAAACAATTTAATTGTTATTCAGGATAATATAGGCCGCGTCCAGTCTATAAAAGTATTAATAATGCCGACGTTCAAATTTAACAATAAAGTAATTAAAATATATAAAGTAAATAAAATAAGTAAAACTGACTCCGCCATTTTTTTGCAGATGAAGGGAAGATAGCACTCAAACGACTGACATTAAGATCCTCAAAATAAGATGGCGGCAAACTCTCGAGAGGTTAAATAGCAATGAGTAGACGTCATCGCACATCTCACGATGCCAAACGTTTAGCTATTAACGGTCGTATGTCCATTTACTGTAGTTACAATTGATTGTCAAGTGATAATGGAAGTAGGGAGATAAACATAGACATGTCTATATAAGTAGAAAAAGAATTTAACCCTTAGCATGTTATGAAGAGTTAGTTAAAAAATTAACAAATGATTTATTGTAGCAGTAGCAACCCTTGATATATAAACATATTATTAATTGTCACATGTCATTGCCATAACTTTCTACACTTTTGTATGACTATTTTTTTTGTTAAATTTCTAGTTATATCTAAAACTTAGAACCTTGACTGTATACTATTACTTCTATACATATTTATACAATGTTTATATTATATCTAAACGCACATTTCAAATTCAAGACTTGTACGCGTCATGTACATACATTATTATATTGAACTATTATAAATGTTGTATAGCTATTGAACTAAGTCATTTATAAATATTTAGATATTCTTTATCTTCAAAGAAATATCATATCAAATGAAACTTGTTATCACTTTTGATGATACTAATATTGTTTTATAATATTGCACAAAAATTACGATATTTAAATAAAATGGCGAGTGTTTAATATCCCGTGTCGGACAATAATGTAGATGGAATATTCAAGAAAGAAATCAAATCCGCAATTCCAAATGAATATACTCGTATCTAAATAAAATTATGCACATTATAACAACTTTGTTATGTATATGACAGTTTATGTAAGATGAAATCGAAGCTTTAAATCGTGTTAAAATTTAATATTGTATTATATATAAAAACATGTCGAATTATACTCAAATGATGACATTTTTAAATAGGGATTGTTGAAATTTCATTTGAATACTTGTTGTCTTTTTCATTTTGTCAAGAATGTAAACAAACAAATTATAACATTTCAGCCATGAAGCTATGTAAACAGCTTCACATGTTACAAACATTTTTATTAGCATAGGAAAACTACATTATCTTCTTCACAAATGCTTATCGTCATCATATTGCCTCTTGTAAATCTCCATAACATTGGTTCCTGCTCACTGGCTCATAATGTTTCTGAAGCTTGGTAAGTAAAATTCTTCAAAAAGATGGTAGCTTGGTTTGGTTCGTCGACTGTCCCAATGGGGGCTATCGCTAGTGAATTTGCCCCTAGAGGCGCTAGTGTCACGTGAGGTCCAATATCATTCACTTTTGACTGGTTTTAGCGGAATTTGTTGCATAAATTATAATTTCTTTAATTAACTTGCTGGTAAGTGATCTCCTTTGTAAAATATCGCAAATATGGATTATTTGGCGATTAATGTGGAATGCTTTAAAAGCGGAATTAAGAAAAAGCGCAAAAATAGGCGGCCTCAAGAGCAACTATTTCAGAAATTAGTTTGTTGATATCAAGATAGTTATTTATAAACAATATAACCTTAATTAGATTCTAGATATAACACTTTGTTTCGGCGCCAATCGACTTTGACAGCTATACCTCCGGACCTCAGTCTACAGTGGCGCCAACTGGTGATCAAAGAAACGGTAGTCCCCATTGCCAAGAGTAAGTGGTTCACAATAGCTTTGTTTTACAGAATGGTTTGTCAAGATGCCCCGAACCATTATTAGAAAATGTAAACTGAGAATATGGTTTAAATTGATTTGATTTATTACAGCGGTACGCCAAATGGCCAGGAGTAAATATTTGATATAGTATATATAGTTAAAAGTACTGCGGAAACCTACAGTAGCGGAGCTGAGCTGACAAGAGACGAGTGGACCGTCAATTGACCAATCCACTCCACTTCTGTGAAAACGCAGCCAAGCGACCATTCAGATTCAGACCAACTGATCGACCATTCAGACCAATTTAAACTTGAAAACAAATCCAAACCATTCTATATTTTTCTATGGAATCATATTACATAATGTCTTATGGCTATATTTAGTATTTTTTGTCGAGACGACCGCTAGTAAATGCCTAATAGATCGAGTATGAGAAATGAACCAAAATGCAACGTTCTAAGTTCATTGTTAAGAATCAAGTACCTACATTAATGAGTAATTATTCAAAAAAAAACAAAAGAAACTTGCTTTCCTAGTATAATTTAAGATTTTTCATACGATAAAATTTTAAAAAATACTTTGAATCTTTTTTTTTTTCCTAAATTTCACGGCGACTGACGATACCAAATAAGTGAATATAAAGTTTAGATTGCAGCTACTGCTCTGAGATTTAGTAACTTATGCGAAACTTTTTCAGGTGAGTCAGTGAGTTTTCTTGATGGAAGTACTTCTATGGAGTAAACGTATTTTATTTATGTGATGATATGTTTACATTTTTGACATAAATAACTATTAACAATTTTCACTATCACCTTTAAGATATTAAACTATACCTAATAATGATACTTACTGAATGTTGTCAAAGCTTACCAATCATTGTAAAACCTAGTTAATTTAAGTGTTTGATAATTGTCCTAAAATATAAATAAAATGTTATAGTTTATTTCAAATAACACAGTATTAAAGTAGTCACATCGAGTGATTTAATTATCTTATAATGAATCATAAATAAAATGTTGTTTCTTGTGTAAAATAGTGAGGGTTCTATTATGATATTTCACTTAAAAACAGGATGGTCAAATACCATATTTCACTACTCGAACGTATTTTTCAATAGAAAACTTATGTATCATTTCTTAGTAAAACTGTTAAAGTGTATTTTTAAGTGAAATATCTTTCTCAATATTACTGCATTGTGAATGCAAAAATATATTATGATAAGCATATAAAAAGTTACTGAAATAGTCTTGTTAATCTTTTACATACAATATATTTGAAAACTATAGCTGTTAGTATTAAACATATATAATATAATCAAAGCGACAACCACTTCTTGACTTCAAATTGTCATTGGTAATATTGTAAGTATTTTAAGATTCTTACAAGACTTTTCGTTGAAAGTGTAATATTAATGACAAACTGCAACACTGTGGAATTTAAAAATATATCATTATTGTTCTAAAAAGAGTTGATGAATGTATCATTAATCTGACTGAACAACACTAATTTATTAGAATGTTTGTTATATAAAACAATTAAACACGTATAGTGTGTTTCCAGTTTGTGAAAAAAGCATAGATATTAACGCAAAGCATATCTATAATTGAAACTAACAATTATAATATAATTTGTAAGCTTTTATAACTTAGTTGCACCTTCGTACGCCATTTTATTATTTTTGGTAGCTATTGTGGGTCAATTGACAGCCGTTTATGTCAAACCTAAATTCGTAAAAAAAAATTTTTGTTATAAAATACAAGCACATCATTTTTAAAAGAATTTATAATGCGTTAGAAATCTAAGCTTACACTGACTGTACTTATGAAGGTAAATATCTTAAAAATACGACATAACGAAAACCATAACTTTCGAAGATTATGATCTTCGAAAACACTCAAGCTTAAGTTCAAAATGACACGACGCGCCGAGCAAACGAATTTTTGATTTTAATTTTAATAGCATATTTATGTATGGTGAAGCAGTCATTGCTTTATCTAGAAATACGAGTAATGCTGTGAATTGTTCTATGCTTTTTTTGTTCTCTGTGTGTATCTGAGAATTTCCTAACCCGATGCTTGTTACTAACTTTTCTATCGGGGCGACGCGAGTGTGTTGTTTCTATATTACTAAGTGTGCATTTGAATGTTGATAATGTATTTTCTATCATTAAGTCGTACAATGAACTGATATTATCTCTTCAAACTCTTCAATAGTTGTCTATTATTGTCTCCTCATCGACATATTAATGAGTGGTTAATTTATATTTAACTTAATGATTTGATTATAAGTCCTTAAGACATTTCAAGAAATTAAAATCGTTAAATTATGTAATGGTTCGCAATTGTAGTAAATATCAAAGTTAATTTTAATATACGTAATGTTCTTGGTATCTGTAGGTATTGGCAATGAGATATGTGTGATGTTATGTATTTATTAATTGAAGTGTAGGTATCTAAGGTATGCTTAATGATAGCATACTCTGCTTATTTTCAGTATGTTGGTTGACTCTTTAGGATCATTCGAGTATAGTTTTAAAGCGCAAATCACACATTTATAGTGTATTAGTTGTTACCTACGACGACGTACGCATAGAATTAAATTAAATTTTATTGAATTCAAAAAGTAAATTATGTACATTATCTCCCTATAATCTATGCCCGTGCCAAATTTCATTCAAATTCGTTCAGGCGTTCTGGCGTGATTGAGCTATAAACATTCATCCAAACTTTCGCATTAATAATGTTATTTGTTTTTTTTTATTATTAATGTTTTTGACAAATTCAAATGTAGAGATGAAATTGATTTTCAACTTTAAGTCCAACAAGTAGAGATCAATATCAATTGAGAAAATTTGACGTTTTGTGGTAGGTTGACGTGCTGTTGTCTGTAGAAATAGTCAGACGTGAACATATACATATTATTTATAAATATTACGACACCTTCCTTTCAGTGAGGGTAATGAAAATAGTTGTTTTTTTAAGTTAATCTTTTTTTTTTTGGGTGTATTTACTAGTATTTTTTTTTACTCATAGAATATACCCATTTCAGAACCTAGGATTTTAGTTGCATGAGATAGAAAAAGAATTACACGTTTTTTTTTTCAATTCAATTCAAATATTTTATTGGGGAGACAACATAAAAAGTATTTTTTTTAATAATATAATTTTCTCATGGCTTGTGCAGATACCTTTTGTGTGTAAGGAATATAAATAACTTTAAGTTAGAATATTGTATGAAACTCAGTACCATTCAAAATTTGAGAGGAAAGTGACAGTACAAGAGTTGTTTGCATGAAATGTAATATTTTTGTATGAGATTAGGATACTGGTCGTATCTAAATGTCTTTGTACTATAACTGTATCGTTAAGTCAATGTAAGTGCTTATACCGATTTACGAATAAAATGTTGACATTTTTAACAGTGGCCTTTTTTTTAAGCGAAAGCATACCGGGTGTTGGGTAAAAAGCCGAAACCAGCCTATGAAAACAAAGGCATATAAATAGTATAGTGAAGTTAGAAATTTCAAATGAATGTTATATTTGTTATACCATTTACGATAATAGCTAATTCATACCTCTATAAGTGGCATCGTAGTTGATGAGTAGGTATTACAGACAGGTAATTTGAACCGGAGTATTCAAATACTTTTTTTTGTAAGTCACAAAAGACATTTTCTTAAAGTTTCTTTTACCACATTTAATTTTAAGGCCCCGTTAGCTCGTGATTTATGGATCGATATCCATCGATCGCCTAGTACGGAGCGCCTATGCGCACCGTAAGCGCCAGCAGGCGACAGTACCTACGGGCCTGACGACCCGCCGCGCTCACACTCACGTTATTTAAACATAATAATTAAGTGTATCATTTAATGAATTCAAACTCAGCGAATATGTCTATAAATATTGAGCAGCTTTCAACCTGCATAAAATTTTTATTTAAAATGTCCGTAGTTTAGTCGTGAAATTGAAAAAACATTTCGAACAGAGGTAGGTTAATCAAATCGTATAACCGTTAGCGACTGTGACTAGAATAGATTCTTAACTAATACATATATTTTTTTCAGACTCTCAAACGCTGTTTTCTAGATTTAAAATGGGTTCTAAAAACTCAAAAACGCTGCTTCTTAGACCCACCCCGCCTTAATCGGTTTAGTAGTTAAGGCGAGAAAGCATAACAGACAGACAGACAGAGTTTCTTTCGCATTTATAATATTTGTTAGGATTGACTTTTGCTGTCTAATTATAGTGACGGGAAAGTACTTTTTTGAGGCAGTGCTGTATTTATGATATGCAAGATCTGGTTGGTAAGTTCGTTGGTGATCATGGCTTGCAAAAGTGGCGAACATCTAAAACTTTCATCAGTATTACAGTATTATACCTGATTAATTCAACTAACAATCTGGTATTTTTTTAGGGTTTTTTTTAATCAAGTAGATGATAAATGACTAACGGTTGGTGCCAATAACCTATCTATCTTCAGTTTTGGCTTATCGGAGATAGAAAACATCTTCTGTCTCTGATTTTGCCGTCGAGAGAAACAAAGACAGAAGTTGTGTTCTATCTCCGATATGCTAAAACTAAAGATAGATAGCATAGTGGGACCGGCCGCTAAAAGACAAATAGTCAAAATTTTTTATTTGCTTTTCAATATTGTCAATCCTCGAAATATATATTTTAACGTTTACATTCGAGTCTTCGCAATTCGGAACATTCATAGTTTCTGATATCCAGTTTACAATCCGACCTAATCTCAAAGTCAGACAATTAGTTAGCAAACAGTATCAGTGTTAGTTTGTTCCTGGTAATTCGTGTTTGATTTGAATAAACGTAGTTTGCGATATTATGCTCCATTTGATCCGTTCCACACACAGAGTTTAAGTAAGCTTGGTAAACACCAACTAGTTCTCTAAAAGCCGTTTGTAACAATTTTCTGATTTTCTATTTAGGGTTCCATACCTAAAAAGTCCATCCATACGTCTGTCAGACTAACGTCCGTCTTTCTGTCTGTCAAGACCATTTATAATAGAACGCGTGAAGGTGATTTCTTCCTATGAAACATGTTGAAATGAAAATATTATTTAGCATAGGAGTTTATCCTTTAAGTTGCTAAATAATAATATTTTTACTGAAAAATTGACGCTGAGACGTAGTGCCTTGGTTTAATTGGTAAAACGCTGCGCCTGGCATGTATGGAGGTTCGGTTCGAGTCCCACCTGAGACATAATTTTTCAAGTTTAAATTAATATTTGTAATAAATATCATAACAATAAAGTTGCTAAAATATCATATAAAGTATCCTTTGCTAAAGTCTATAGTTCCTTGGAGTTGTGTTAATCAAACTTCTAAGTTAACGTTAAAAAAGGATACAGCCGTTTATGCCGCAAAAATTGTTTATTTCGACACTCAAAGTAATTAAAACGTAAAAGTATTAACTACTTTTAAACTTTCGCGTTGCATAATTATTTGAAACGATAACGGGAATTAAACGCGATCATACCTCATTAATTTATTTTGCCTGACGTTTCGATCGGGTTGCACCGACCATGGTCACAGGCTGACTGGAGACAGCGATGCACTCACTCCGAGGGGAAGGTAGATTCATATAAATCTACCTTCTAAATGTTTATTTCTCCAAGCACCGTCACACACCACACAAATCGTGTCCTTATTCCGCGAGACAGCTGCCGCGTCCGTATTACGATGCATACTCGACTGCGTACTAAAAGGAGGTTTTGTATTTTCAATCACCGGATTCCACGTCGCAAATAATTTGAAACCGTCTTCCAGATTGAAATTTTTGTGCTTCTTTATTTCAATCGCTTCACGCACAACCCTTGAATAAAAGTGGCGATCTGTGGAGAGGACTTGCGTTTGATGAAATTCAATCCAGTGATTGGTGCCTGATTCAAGCAAATGTTCCGCAATCGCAGATTTTGCTGTCTGGCGATTTTTCACAGCGGCGATATGCTCAGGTCGTCAACGTCAGGCAAAATAATAAGGTATGATCGCGTTTAATTCCCGTTATCGTTTCAAATAACGTAAAAGTATTTCCCGTTGGCCTAGAACTATGAAATTAGATACTGTCACATACTACAAGTATACAAAAAATAAAATTGTATACTTCAATACTCCAAGGAATTTTAATGTAAAGGGTATTTTTCATTGACCCAGAACTAAAGACTATTTTAAACATTTGTAAATCAGTTAGTCATTCGGGATAAACTCGGAGTCAAGTTTTTACACAATGGTGCACTCTATGGAAGACTTTATCTACACTTGCCTTTGCCGGGCGTTATCGTAATTACTAAGTATTCTGTGGTTCATACACTATTCAAACTATTGCGAAACGAACACATTTCACAGTTTGTATGTGTCTGAGTTTATCCCCATAGTAGATATAGCTAGTGATGTACAAACCTCGAGGAGTCGAGTTCTGATTTTGAAGCCTCGAGGCGAATCGGCATGACTCCGTGAGCTTGGTAGGCTCGTGGTCCCGAGCCTAGCCAAGACGCGTGTTCTCTGAACCAGCTTCGATGCCTTAAAAGAGTTCGAGTCTTTAAAAGAGTTCGAGCCTTTAAAAGAGCTCGAGCCTTCAAAAGAGTTCGAGCCTTTAAAAGAGCTCGAGTCTTGAAATGAACGCAAGCCTTCACAATAAAAACTCAAATTTATGTTTCTGACTTTAATTTCAAGTAAATAAATAATAAATTAAAACAGTGGTGTACATGATTCAAGTTACAAGTTAAAGATCTCGAATCTTTTGACGGATTGATCGACGACTGCGAGTTTACGTGAGCCTATGAGAGTAATATTAGAGCTCGAGTCTATTTTTGAAAAAGGCTCGAGTTCTGAAAAAGCTTTGAGATCGATCGAGCTATCAATAAGGCTCGAGCTTTCAAAAAGGCACTAGCCCTGAAAAGGATTCCCGAGTTGTCGAGCGTTATAAAAATGAGGCGAGCCCTCTAAACGGCACCGAACTCTAGCCAAAAGGACTCGGAGGCCTCGAGCCTTGTACATCACTAGATATAGCCACCTATATTATAGCACCTCTTTTCTTTCTATGAGTTACAATCAACTAGAAGAATGCTGCTAAAAAGTATTATCAACATCATACCTCATTAGTCCTTGGCTTGACACAGGCCTCTCAAAAGAATAGAAAACAATATCACTTGCGACCTAAGACAAATGGCTTACTAATATCGTTTACGCTAGACGATTAAATTTAAAAAAATATATAACAAATAATTAAATAACAAATGTATGAAAGTGACATTAGCTTACGATCGATCGGACGTTTGTTTAGAGTCATTTTCATACATTTGTCATCTATTCGTCTAGCGTAAACGATGTAGACAGCAATTTGTGTAACACCGCTGAGAAAGCGGATGGCGATTGCAATGGCAGTGAAAAGAAGTTGCTGCTCATCTTCTATTGGAGGTATTGCGGCTTCTATAAGTACACGTATAATGAATCTGGGAAACTCTAATGTACCTCTTGCCACCGGACTTTTAAAACCAAATTTGGCTTTACAAGCCATGCCCGCGCCCATGCTAGAGCCCACAGAACATAGAAAGAGAGCCCAAGCTAACACCAGCTAAGAGTGTCGCCATCGACGGATACGTCTGGGAGGACATTATCGTCTATTAGCGGTAGTACTTTAGTCACGTTACAACACCCACAGGAAGAGAAGGGGTGGTGCTTTTACTTTCTTTTTGTGCGTGAACCACAGGGTACAGAACTTGTAAAATCGTAAAAAATGTGCCAGTCTTCTTTCAGCGGCAAACCTTTAGTTGGCTTACGGCACCCATACTAAGAGAGTAAGTAGGTACTGCTATATGATGGATTTTATGGGTTAAACCACTTCCATAATATATGATGAATTTTATGGGTTATACCAACAATGTCATAGGTACAATATTTGTTAGTTACATATTAGTAATGTTAAAATGTGAATATGTTGATGGATGTTCGTTACTTAATCAAACCAGGACAGATAAACAGATATAGCACATAGGTATTCTACTAATATCCCAAAAACATTGACGGTGCCTGTGTGATAGTTTCAATTGTTCATATTTCTACGCGTTACGAAGTCACGGGCAACAGCTAGCACCTAGTCCATAAAACATTATTAGAAAAAACCTGCTAACCCTGCAAGTTAACAGCAAAAACTAACATCCACGCAATAATCACCGTTATTACATGCTGCTGTAAGGTCAGATTGACTAATCGATTGACTCTGTTCGCAAAAGATCGAGTTTGAAACTCATTTAGTGAGTTTGCTCATGTGTTTGAGACAGGAGCTTTCCTACGTGAGCCCTTGCTTTCTTTCTTTTAGGATGGAAAAGTCTCTTAAAGGTAGTTATGCAACTGAGGCTCTAAATGATGTTTAGTCATCGGTAAGGCATCGAAGATAATGAAGACTGACATTTATGGGCCTGAATATTATTTATGCTAAGTGTTTTTAGGCGTTAATAAAAATACCAAACATTTAAAATAATACTACGATAAATTACTGTGTTTAAAAGCAATTGCAATTATTAGAACAATATTTGATCACAAATTCCAATACAAAAAATCTAATTCTATTCAAGTAATCATTATGGAGATGTGCTGTGTCCCCAGATTAAAAAAAGCATCACCCCCCTTTTTTCTTATGGGTATCATAAGACGAAACTAAAGGAGTATTTACTACCACAAGAAGACGGGTAGGAGAGTCTTTTCCGGAACAAACTGCGATCGCCAATCCACCAGCCAAGCGTGGTGATTAGGGCATAGTCTTCCTTTTGAAGTGGCCTTTGTCCAGCCGGGGACTGATAGAGGCTGGTTCTTATATAAATGGAGGTGACGAGTTATTCTTGTAACTAAATATCTAAACCCAAAAATGCTTATAAAGTTAAAAATTGGATTTAGTCCGACGCACCTAGCATTTTCTAGACTTAAAGCAATCTTCTAAAGCCTTTAAACTTTATAGTTTGAACATGTCGTCTCTTATTGAAAACTCCAGGCTACCTAATAATGAGTCTGGAAGCTTAGGACTTCGACAATTTGCCGGAGATGTTATCGAAGACAGCAAAATTGAAGGGTTCTTTACATTATTTTTGTTTATTTCAGAATCCAATGACGTCTTAAACTTGACTGCTTTTATTTATTTATTAGCTGTTCCCCGAGACTTTGCACGCGTCGTATTTCTGTTTTTATGATCGCGATTACTTTTGCAACATTTTTCACTGATGCTTCGCTCCTATTGGTCGTTGCGTGATGTTATATAGCCTAAAGCCTTCCTCGATACATGTACTATCTAACACAAAAATATTTTTTTAATTCGAACCAGTACTTCCAGAGATTAGCGCGTTCAAACAAACAAACAAACAAACTCTTCAGCTTTAAAATATTAGTCTAGATTAGCTGTTGCCCTTAGTATGCGAGGAGTTTTGAATTTAATATTAAATACCGGGCCAAGATCTCGGGTTCCTGGATTCGATCCACGGGTCGGTCAACAAGAGTTTCGATTTGACAAGCGTGGTGACTAACGGCCAGTCCCAATAACCTATCTATCTTCCGTTTTGGCGTATCGGAGATAGGAAACAGTTTCTATCTTTGTTTTTGCCTTCCAGAGAAACAAAGACAGAAGTTGTTTTTTATCTACGATATGCCAAAACTGAAGATAGGTAGGTTATTAGGACCGGCCGTAAGCCTGTACCCATCAGTGCTTTGGTAACTAGCTTATCAAAAGATCACATCAGGAACAATACTTAGGATTACTCATTGATGACAAACTGACGTGGATATCGCACATTGAGCATGTTAAATCAAAGCTGACATCTCTGCTAGTAAGAGCACTTCGAAAAACTACACATTGCATACCGAAACTTGTTAAACAGACTATCTACAACTCTCTGGTGGAATCCCAATTGGAGTACCGCATTAAAATTTGGGGATCTGCTGCACCAACAAACCTTTATCCATTACAAAGAACACAAAATAAAATAATCAAAGTATTATTCCATTATCCTTATTATATACACCAACTAAAGAACTTTTTATAAAATCAAAGTTATTTAATTTGTCACAACTTTACACGTATAACACATGCATTTTGATTAAAAAAATATATAATAAACAACATTAAAACTAACATAGTACTAAATATAAAAAGTAATACGCATAACCATAGAAATAAGTTTAAAATCAAAACAATTACGCCGAGAACTAGCTATGGAACAAAAACTATATTGTTTGAGGGAGCACAGCTGTTCAACAAATTACCGAACGATTTAAAGGATTGTGATAGTATAAATGTTTTTAAATACAAACTTAAGTTACCTACATATAACAGCAGCAAGTACCGGTGCCTAATACTTCGGAAAGCTATTTTTAATTCTATGTATGTCATTATAAGTGAGAAATGTAATTTTCTTATGAGAATAAAGCTCTTTAAACCTAATTTCGTTTTATCCCATCGTTTGCGGAACCCTGAATAGCTTCGAACTCACTTAAAAACAAATGTTCAAACTTTGTCCTTACAAATTAAATCCGACACCGACCTTTTTTCCCAAGCTCCATCCTGTTTTGGTTAACAAGAGCTTATTTTAGGTTCACTCGAGAAAAAAAAAGTTTGTTTTCTACGCATTCTTAAAATAGTAGGCTGTCCATTCCATGTCTAGTCTAGTCTATTGAAAATATTGTGCAGTAAAGGAATTTAATTTATAAAAAAGGCTTATTTTTTCTATAATTATTGCAATTTTATTGGATTTTATAATTCCAATGAAAATAATACAAATCTTTAAAAATACAATTTATCACCGGAATGTAAGTACGAGTACGTACGAGTAATGTAAATACGCGCATAACTTTCGATTGACTGCACATAATTGGATATTCTTTTTGTTATGACGACCTCCGTGGCGGAGTGGCGTACACACCGGTTTTCAAGGTGTCTCCTGCTCCGAGGTCCCGGGTTCGATTCCCGGACGGGTCAATGTAGAAAAAATGTGTTTTTCTACATTTTCTCGGGTCTTTGTGGTACCTTCGTTGTTTCTGGTTTCCAAAATACGAATGCTCAAATTGGAATCAGAACAATGTATGTGATGTTGTCCACATTTTATTTTATTTATTTATTTAATGGTCAAAAAAGGTTTGTGAAGTATTAAAAAAACTGTTATACAACGTGATAATAAAATAACGCAAAACCTCTTAGGTGGTAGCTTAGCCCATGAAACTGAACAAATTTTGTTCTACAACATTCCCAAAATGCCAAAAATAAAATTAGGATTTTCATACTAATTGACTCGGTCAGCTGATCAGTTTGTATGAAAATTCTAAAATATTTTTTGGGCATCGTGAAAGTTGTAGAAAAAAAGTTGCTTAGTTTCATGAGCTGAGCTACCACCTGAGAGGTTTTGTGTTATTTCATTAACACGTAGTAGTTACAAGATAAAACCGGCCAAGTGCGAGTTGGACTCGCGCACGAAGGGTTCCGTACCAAAACGGCCAATAAAACGGGTTTGTTGTATGGGAGCCCCCTTAAATATTTACTTTATTTTGTTTTTAGTATTTGTTGTTATTGCGGTAACAGAAATACATAATTTGTGAAAATTTCAACTGTCTAGCTATCGCGGCTCTTGAGATACAGCCTGGTGACCGAGCGACGGACATACGGACAGACGGACAGACGGACAGACGGACAGACAGCGAAGTCTTAGTAATAGGGTCCCGTTTTTACCCTTTGGGTTCGTAACCCTAAAAAATGCAAAATGTTTAAAGGGTAAATACATATTAAAGTCTTAAGTAGACTATTTGCTTGCATTATCTTTATTGGTAAAAATTGCCTGTACAAAGAGAGGACGGGCCGCAACTTAATTACAGACGGATATTAAAAAAAAAAAAAACTTTTGTTAAAGGATTATTACAATATTTAAAAAAAAAAGAAACTGAATCATTTTGCAAGCACTGGTTTCAATGTGGGACAAATCAAATCAAAAGTCTAGAAAGTATTGTTTGAAAAAAATATTGTGTTTGCATTACTAGTTCCAGACCACTGGCAAAAAAAGATGGAAAACTGTTTCCGCCCGGGATCGAACCGGGGGCCTTGTGCGTGTGAAGCACACGTGATAACCGCTACACTACGGAAACTTATTTAAAACGGCGCAAAATAACAATACCTACATAGACTGGTCCGACTTATGTACCTTTCACTTGTTTAAAATTAATCAGTGTTCGGGCCACAAACGCCTGACTTGGAAGAATAGCAAAGGTTCAGTCGGCGCGCACCGACAACAGCAACGGCTCTTCGTTCGTTCGTTCCTTTAGATTCATTGCGTTTTGAACTTCAGACAGTGACACATCGTTTATTACCATTGTACAATTTTTCAAAGTAAATTCATCTGAACACCTTAATCTGGAGTTTAAATCAAAGTCCTCAATAGAGAAGACCCGCGCGATCATTTGGTGACCCCGACGTGATTTCAAGCAACCTGACTATCGAAGAGGTCGAAAATTACGTCACAACAGTAAGCCGTTAAAGTCCGGACTCATCCTTCGGGAACTCGCCAGTGTTCAACTGCAGCTATAATTCCGAGGGAAGTGCGTGATTAATCCATCTTATCCCTAAAAACCTCCTTTCTACTTCAATTTGTGTGAATACAGTTACTAAAATTAACGACAATACTTGTGCATACAATCACCCTCATTTCAAAAATATTAATCTTAAATTCAAGTTTTTCGTTTTATTTCATTATTTTCACGTAAATTAATCGTTTATATGGTGTTTTTTTGTGCTATAAAATAATAAAATTCAAAGTCTCAACGTGTTTTATCAATAATTAATACGAGCAGAATTTGTGTTAACACAGTGTTTCACAGTGTCGACTCCAAATTATTTAATAACCGACAAGTTATTAAAAATACTTATTACACAAAGTTTAAAGTTATAATTGCCTACAATTTCAGGTGCACAAGGTATCAAACAAACATAATTATTGCATATTAATACTACCAAGTGTTGCGGCTACGTATTCCAACAATCGTGTGTTGAGACACGGTGCATCCGTGTTTACGCGCTCGACCGGCTGCAGAACCAGTTTGTTATCTCCACACAGGATATATTGAACGTAAAGTATTAACTATTTCTTATTCTAAATATTACAAGTTAAAGTGATACATTTGTACCTACAAAATGAGTGAATTAAAGGACCTTATTAAGCAAAGAGGAAACATTAGGTCTCGGTTAACGTTATTTGAAAAATATCTTGCACCGTTATCAGATAGCAAGGAAACAAATGCCGTAAACATAAATGAACTTCGATTGAGATGTAATAAGATGCGCGACGTTTCATGTAGCTTTGAGGAGATACAATCACAGATTGAAATGTTAGACGAAGATACAACTAGACAAATAGAAGAACGAGAAAAGACTGAGAACTTGTTGTTTAAATTGATAGCCCAAGCTCAATCCTTATTAGAATTTTTCGAAACTCAACTTAAGTTGGAATCTTCGTCTAACACGAGCTCTAAATGTAACAATGTAAGGTTGCCTCCGCTTACCATACCTACCTTTAACGGTGATCCAAATAAGTGGCTTTCTTTTAGGGATACTTACCTATCATTAATTCATCAAAATGATAACATTGAAAACATTAACAAATTTCATTATTTAAAATCATATTTACAAGGTACTGCTAGTTCTGTTATTAATTCCGTAACGGTATCGGCAGACAATTATACCATAGCTTGGAATTTACTTAAAGAACGATATGATAATAAACGGCTATTGGTCAATGAACATATTAAGTGTTTGTTTTCGATCGAATCGTTGACCAAAGAATCTTATAGTGGAATTCGTTGTTTAATAGACACTTTATCGAAAAATTTGAATGCATTGAATTCTTTAGGTGAACCTACAGACAAGTGGGATACACTCATCATTTACATGGCCTCGTCGAAGTTGGACAGTGTGACTGCTAGAAACTGGGAGGAAGTTCGTAGCCAGAATGATTCTCCTACCCTAAACGAATTTTACTCATTTCTTCGTCAACGAGCTACCGTTTTAGAAACTATAAACGCTAGTAAAATAAATTCTTATAATAAACATGAAAAACGCCAAAGTCTCCCTAATTTAAAGTCATTTGTCAGTTTGCCTGTTGAATCAGCTTCACATATTAAACAATGTCCCGTGTGTAAGCAAGATCATAAGTTGTATGAATGTTCTGTGTTTAAATCAATGCCAATTGCAGAGCGTATTTCTAAACTAAATTTATTAAAATTGTGCATCAATTGCCTTCGTAGTGGCCATCAGTCCTATAATTGCAGACTAGGTGGTTGCAGAATTTGCCACAAAAAGCACAATACACTGATACACAAACAAAACTCATTACAATCTACTGACAATGTTCAAAGTACCAGTTCAAGTGCCTCTAATTTAGCCAGTCCTATCGTTGACTCCACTCCATCTAATTATTTAACGATGTCTGCTACCTCCACGGGGCAGGCACTACTTTCTACGGCATCAGTTAAGGTAATTAATAATGGCAAAAGCTTTTCTTTAAGAGCTCTGCTGGATTGTGGCAGTCAATCTTCTTTCATCAGCGATAGGGCACAAAGAGAAATTGGTACTCAACGGAAAACAGACTCTTATCATTCCGTGACCCGTATAGGCAATACAGTATTAAACATAACGGAACATTGTCATTTGAAACTTCATTCTGTACATAATTCATTTAGTGTATTAGTAAAATGCTTTGTACTACCTCATATTACTGATAAGTTGCCTCAAACTACAATAAACATTCGCGATTTGAACATTCCATTGGATATCCAACTCGCCGATCCAGGGTTTTATCAGTCATCTGAGGTCGATTTACTGCTAGGCGCTGACATATTTTGGGACCTCTTAGGACCAGGCCGAGTAATTTTAGGACCACAAAAACCCATCTTACATGAAACAAAATTGGGATGGGTAGTAGCCGGCCCCACTGCGGGAGTCTACTACAAAACAAACAATAAAAATATACATTGTAATTTTTCAAAAGATATCGGTCAGCAATTAAGTAAGTTTTGGGAAATTGAAGAACTACCTTCTTACAACAAATACGACACGAATAATTATTGCGAGAAATTGTTCACCGCTACTACTCAACGAGAAAAAGATGGTAGGTTCTGTGTTCAAATTCCACTCAAAGTGTCTACAGATTGCTTGGGCGATTCATACACAATTGCCGAAAAACGGTTTTTACAACTAGAAAGAAAATTAATTAAGAATGCGGTTCTCAAAGCACACTATAGTGAATTTCTTAATGAATACGAACGTCTGGGACATATGACTGAAATTGCTCAGCCAACATTTGGTTGCTATCTTCCGCATCACGGAGTAGTGAAAGAGTCTAGTGAGACCACAAAGCTTCGCGTTGTTTTCGATGCTTCTTCTAAAACTTCTACTGGTACATCTTTGAATGACATACAGCACGTGGGACCGGTAGTACAAGATAATTTATTTTCCATTATTTTGCGCTATAGACAGCATCGATTTGTGGTATCAGCTGACGTGGAGAAAATGTATCGCCAAATTCTGGTAGACCCTGAACAGCGACACTTGCAGCTAATTTTGTGGCGCGATGATCCAACTGGTAGTCTTAAGATATTCCAATTAAAAACTGTTACGTATGGGACAGCTTCTGCTCCGTTTTTGAGTACAAGGTGTTTATTGCAGCTGTCCAGGGAATGCAAAGATAGTTATTTGGCTCAATTAATCAAAGAAGATTTTTACGTAGACGATTTTCTGTCAGGTGCTGATACTGAAAGTGAATTGTTGAACATTGTGAATTCAATTACATCTATTCTTAATTCAGCATGCCTTCCATTGCGAAAGTGGCGAAGTAATTTGCCACAATCCTTTCAGGATAAATCGGATGCCGTTGCACCTAAACATTTCGATGTATCTTCCCAGTCCAGTGTTTTGGGTTTAAAATGGGACCCATCAAAAGACGTTTTGCAATTTTCAGTCAATATGGACTTAAAGCAACCAACAACAAAACGAACAATTCTATCTAATTCAGCAAAACTTTTCGATCCGTTGGGTCTTCTCAGTCCATGCACTATTATTCCTAAAATACTTCTGCAGAAGCTTTGGCTTTCAAAACTCGATTGGGATGATCCCGTGGGCGGAGAGTTGCTGAGAGAATGGGAAAGGTTTGCAACCAATTTAAATTCAATTTCTGATATTCAAATTCCGAGATGCACCCTCATTTGCGACGCAATAGAAATTGAGCTTCATGCATTTTCAGATGCCTCTCTGTTGGCATATGCCTCTGCCATTTTCCTCAGATCCATTGATAATTCTGGACAGGTTCTAGTCCGATTACTCTGTGCAAAGACCAAGGTCGCTCCAGTTAAGGCCATTACAATACCTCGACTTGAATTATGCGGCGCCTTACTTTCAGCACGTTTGGTTGATAGCGTATTAAAAGCTCTCCGTTGCAAGATTGGATCAGTTGTGTACTGGACCGACTCAACAGTCGTCCTGGGTTGGCTAACCGCTCAGTCGTGTGATCTAAAGCCTTTTGTGTCCAATCGGGTTAGTGAAATACAGGAGCTGAGTCGGTCTGGAACTTGGAGACATGTACCTGGTGATAAAAATCCGGCAGATCTGGCATCGCGAGGAGTAAATCCTAAATCCATTAAGGACAGTAGTTTATGGTGGGAGGGTCCATCCTTTTTGACTGAAAACCAAGAAGAATGGCCACAAAACATAGGAGTACATAACGTCATGGAGCTTCCTGAACGGAAAACGTCTAAAACTTTACAAACTAGCAACGTCTTGCAATCTGATATCAACATGCAAACTACTGTCTTACAAACAACTTCTATAGCACCAATTAATCCTTTGGCTACGGACTTCATAGACTTTAATAGACATTCTAATTTTACTAGATTACTTAGGTCTACTGCCTACGTCTTGCGTTTCATACACAACATTCGCCACCGTTCAAAACTTACTGGTCCACTCAGCACTGATGAATTGGATACTACTCTTAACGTTTTAATTAGACAGCATCAGAATGAATGTTTCTCCAATGAAATACAAAAACTACAAAAGAAAGAAACATTACCATTGAAGTCGCGTATCTTATCACTCAGTCCATTTCTTAGCACAGACCGTGTGCTTTGTGTGGGAGGCCGACTTCAAAATTCTAATGAGCCATACAAAAAAAAGCATCCATCTCTATTAGACTCAAATCATATTTTTTCAAAATTACTTTTTTTGCACTACCACATAAAACTTATGCATTGCGGGCCTCAGTTACTCCTTAGTTATTTAAGAAACACTTTTTGGCCACTAAGAGGTAGAATTTTAGCGAGAGCCACTGTTAATAATTGTAAACCTTGTAGACTGATGAAAGCTAAATCTGTTAATCCAATAATGGGTAATCTACCTGTTGGCCGAATCACACCGAATCATCCTTTCCATATAAGCGGAGTTGACTTTGCCGGGCCATTCTTTATAACCGATCGCAAGGGTCGTGGTTGTAGAATTACAAAATGCTACTTGTGTTTATTCGTTTGTTTTAGTACAAAGGCTTTGCATCTTGAAGTTGCCAGCGATCTTACTACTGATGTGTTCATTTTGTGTTTACGGCGTTTTATGGCTCGCAGAGGAAAACCTTTACAGTTGTATTGCGATAATGGCACTAATTTTGTAGGTGCAAATAACGAAATATCAAAATTCCTAAAAGTGCATAATGGAGATATAACTGGTTTTGCATCTGACGAAGGGATACAATTCAAGTTTTCACCAGCCTATTCACCCCACTTTGGGGGACTTTGGGAATCGGGGGTTAAATCTGCCAAACACCATATAACTCGAATTTTGGGTGACAAACATTTAACATTTGAAGAGCTATCGACACTATTTACACAAATTGAAGCAATCCTTAACTCTAGACCATTAACTCCTCTGTCCTCAGACCCTAATGATCTTGAACCTCTTACTCCTGCGCACTTCCTGATCGGCAAGCCTCTCACAACACTACCAGCAGAGAACCTATTGAACGTCAACTGGAACCGTCTCGACCGATACAGACTTTTGGAGCAAATGCGCCAGCATTTTTGGGACCGTTGGCGAAACGAATACCTAAGCGAATTGCAACAGAGAAACAAATGGCGAATACAGCAAACAGGATACCAAGAAGGCGATCTGGTGGTGATCAAGGAGGCCAACGTGCCTCCCTTGAAATGGCGCATGGCACGCATCCAAAAATTGATTCCTGGACCCGACGGAGAAACTAGAGTCGCTGAAGTCTACACATCAAAGGGCATAATACGCAGAGCTATCCACAACCTTTGCTCCTTACCAACCAGACCTCAAGCAACACCGAGAGACACCTCGAAACCTTAAAGCCTTCGAGGGGGGGGGAAGATGTTCGGGCCACAAACGCCTGACTTGGAAGAATAGCAAAGGTTCAGTCGGCGCGCACCGACAACAGCAACGGCTCTTCGTTCGTTCGTTCCTTTAGATTCATTGCGTTTTGAACTTCAGACAGTGACACATCGTTTATTACCATTGTACAATTTTTCAAAGTAAATTCATCTGAACACCTTAATCTGGAGTTTAAATCAAAGTCCTCAATAGAGAAGACCCGCGCGATCAATCAGTGTTAGCTCGGTTGCAGATAGTCGCCATCTTTATATTTTTTTATAACCTTAGATAACGTAGGGAAACTACTAATGTGTGTGTTTACTATAAGTATATCAAAGTGTCATCTATCGATATATTAACACTTAAGGACTCGCTAATGGGTCCTAATTAAAGCTAATTTTGTTGACTTACTTAAAAATTACGAAGTTTTCGACGTTTCCGTTCTTAGTACCTTTCGACCATAGTATAAGGCATGTGAAAAATATTTATGCACATTTTTATAGCTTAGTTTGTTAGACCCGGTAGCGAGCGTTTGTGTTGCAATTTTAGGCGCGGGTTTTGTTAAACAAATCCTAAAATTAATCATTAATAAAATATTATATAATTTATAGGTATAATAGGTAGTAAAACTAATAAGGCGACCCGTACTTGTTTTAAGTACCTACCGTATTAGCAACAAAGACGCAAACAAAAATTTGAAATACATGTTCTTACTATTTGGTTATTAATTGTCATAAAACATTAAAGTATCAAAAGGAACTAAGTTAATGCACGTCAAGTTTATATTTGATATTCCGTAACTCCATAATAAGTGTCTTTTTGAGTCAGGCAAAGGCATTGTTATGATTTTTTCATAGTTTAGAGGCTACGAACGGACTCAACTAGTATTATTAAAACGCATAAACTACTATTATTACATGGAATTAAACGCTGCTTATACCGAAGTATTTCTCAAAATCTAACTGAAATATAGACCTAAGAAGGTTTCTTAAATTCATGCGTACAAAATCGCGGTCAAGACCTCATTGTAAATAATACTGTTGAATGGGTGTGGTGTAGAACTAAGTATATTTATACAGGGTGTAAGAAAAAGTACGAGCCAAATTCAAGGGGTGGTTGTCAATCGACGACTATTTGGATCAGCGGTAGTAAACACTGCTTCTGAGCCATGGGTCGCGGGTTCGATCCCCTCACAGTACAAATATTTGTGTGCATGAACATGTCTGTTTGTACTGGTCTGGGTGTTTTCTATGTATTATAAGTATTTATTTACAAAAAAAAAAAGTATATAAGTAAGTTTAGCGGTTGTCTAGAACCCCATACGACAGGGTACTTAATAGTAGCTTAATTTGGGACTAGATGGCTCTGTGTGGCCCAGTGTGGCATGTCTGAAATATTTATTATTATTATTTTTATTTATTAATCGAGTTTAGAATACAGGAAAAATATATTTAAAAAGTATATAAAAAAAGTATTGCCAACAAATGAGTCTATTTTTCACTACAGGAAAGTCACTACGTAACTAAGTTGCATTGGCTATGGTCACAGGCTAACTGGAAACCTTAAATAATTAACGCGATAGTTGAAAAATAGTTATTGCCAGTACTTACTAATAATTGAGGAGACAATTAAAACAACCAGTCGTCGATATTGCACTGGTTTATTGTAATAATATGACTTATTGTGATACTCACATTGAAATGTAATACCTGTATACTAAACCACATGGGGACGGATACAAAAACGTAAAAATCGGGTTTCATGCTTTACATTTAATCGATGTCTGCCTCTCAATCATCTCAGACTTAGAGGCAGACATTGATAATAATTTCCATCCCTCGCTTTGTCCTCAACTCCCAAGAACAATGCATCTCGTTCAAACAACTTGGCTTTGAAGTACTCCTTCCTAAAATGTCAAACATACCCTCAAGTACTCTTTTGAATTTTTTAAGCTCTATGGAATTTTTGACACCAGATATATCTTCTCAATATATTTTTTTGGGAGCGTATTTTTCATCTATCTCCACCTATACAGCTAGACCGGTTTGGATGTTATTTGGTGTACATTTCAATGGCTTCCCGGATGGTTATAGCCTGTTCTACCCGTTGGACCGACTATGTGGGAATGGCGCGGGAAGTCGCTAGATGGGGCATGGAGATCCTTAAACTGGATATCATGTTGTTTTACAGAGATGATGATAATAATAAGCGACGAAAAAAAGAGTTTAGTTTTTATGTTGACCACGCCTAACTTTTTATCAGGAAGGCCGATTAAGATGTTATGGATTTAGAAAATTATTTTGCAAATGATTTCCGCTTGTTAATACCGGCCTAGATACCTTCACCACACTACCCGCACTAACACTGATTTGAGGAAGCACCTGAACCACACTACCCGCACTAACACTGATTGAGCAAGCGCTATTTCATGCAGGAAAACCTTTGCTGCGCTCCGACAAAGAGCAGCGAAGGCGACAACATCTCCTGAGGATGCTACGTGAAGTGGCGAAACGCGTCGAGGTTTTTATTGTATCGGTGTTGGGTACTAATAATTGCATTAACTGTACTGCATGCATTTTTGAGGGAGGGCGGGCGGTTTTCCTGCATGAAATAGTGCTTGCTCAATCAGTGTTAGTGCGGGTAGTGTGGTGCAGGTGCATCCTCAAATCAGTGTTAGTGCGGGTAGTGTGGTGAAGGTACCTAAGCCAGTGTTAACAAGCGGAAATCATTAGCAAAATTATTTTCTAAATCCATAATTAGCTATGGATTTTCGCAACTGAGTCTATTAATTTTATCGACTAAGATGTTTTTGTTTTACTTTAGGATATAGTATATTAAAATTTAAAAAGACATAGGTACACCCTTTACCAAAAAATAGAGTTAAGCTATAATACCAATACAAGATATAAATTTTCCATCTTTATTAAATAATGTAGTGTATTTATAAAATGTAGTAAACTGTAACGATAGCTTAGCAAAATTAATTAATTTAACAAGTAAAGAAGCATATTAAAAAAACCTAAAACTGACCTGATTTAATGACAAAGTTTTAATGTTAAAAAAACAGCATTCTCAACCTGAAAATGATAGTTACTCGTAACTTCCAAACTCTGAGTCATCTAGGCGTGTATCCCACCGACACCAATTATGGAGCCCGTCCCAAAAGCAACAGTTAATTTGTCGCGCAAACCATAGAGAATGTCAACAAAACGTCCAATATTGGGTCCGGCGCCAAAACTGTTTGCACTATTTCATACTTCGTCGCCTTTCTCTGTGTGAAACGGAATGTTTAATTAAGCGACATCATTTACGCGAATGTTGACCATAGATTTTCACACTGTATAAAGATAAATTAAAAAAAACTCATCATTGTTCTAGAGAATTATATAATGTACTTGTATTGAGTTGGCTTGGTCCTCCTCAAGGCGTTACACAATTAAAACAATTTATAATAAATTTGTTCATAATTATTTATAAATACAAAACTACAGAAAAATTCTGTGTGATGGTTATCTAAAAAATATGATTTGAATATCTATAATACCTCTATTATTTTTTCCCCCCATTTTATCTATAGGCTTTTGTTTCTTTTTTTTCACGTTATTTTTATTTTTATGATGTAAATATTGTAGTTTTCTTATGTTTATGTTAATTATTTTTAAGTAAATTTCAATATAGACTTCTTGATGTAAATTTAATATTTATGACATGCCTTGCTAGGCCACATAGAGCCATTTAGTCCCAAATTAAGCTATGTTTAGAGACATTTATTCTCATAAAGACATACATACGCCACTTACATGAGAACATAAATAAAAAGAAATAAACAAAATGAATTCGCTGTCGTACCTACACAATTAAAAATAAAGACAAGAGAAAACTTATTAAATTATACATACATCATTATTAGTGATCCGGGAAAACAAAAATAATTCACTATTACATTATATTTCACACATTAATATCCACTGGTAACTACAGTTTTACATGAACGGGGATGATTAAAAAAGTATTATTATCGACGACCAAAACTAGCCACTCAAAGATATAGGGTTCAATGTCTTTAACTACTTTTAAACTATCGCGTTGCATAATTATTTAAGATGTAACGGGACTGTTATAAAAGGTATAAGCCCGTCCAACGCACTCAAATTGATATTAAATTTGTAATTACGTAATTTGCTAGTCGTTTTTTGAATACGTTAAAACAGTCAATAGTTTTGATATCCGAGGGTATTTTGTTAAAAAGGCGCGCACCGTCGGATGTTATCGTGGTTCGGCCGTACCTTGTTCGGGTCTTAGGCAACACGATGAAGCTCGCGCGTCGAGTGCAGATGCGCCCAACTTCTTTTCGCTTAGTAAACTGTAGGTCAGTACGGACTTCTTTGCTCATGGTCTTACGGATAAAAATGCAAGTATTGTAAAAGTGTAGCTGTTTAATGTTCATGAGATTAGTTTCTTGATAAATTATTGAAGTGGCTGTTCTAAAGTTGTAATTAAAGAGCATTTTAATAATTTTGTTTTGTAGAACTTGTAATTTGTTTAATCTTGTACTAGCAGCGCTTCCCCAGATTTCTATGAGATACAACAGATGTGGTTTTACAAGCCCATTATATATTTTGTAACGCAGTTTATGTGGTATACATCTGATATTAATCCGAAGAGAGGCTAGGAGTGATATTAACTTGGTTGTTAAGTGTTTAATGTGAGCATTCCATGTTAAATGTGTATCCATGTGGAGGCCAAGATATTTTTCATGTGTTTTTTCTTGTAAAGGTATATTATTTATAACGAGAGGTGAATAAGTTTTGGGTATTGGTTTGTTTTTTGCTTTGAAAATTATATAGCTAGTTTTGGAGATATTTACAGTTAGTAAGTTGTATTGAAACCAATCGTGAAGGATGTCAAGGTCGTGCTGGGCTTGCGCAATTAAATTTTGAAATGATGAGCCGAAATAAAAAAGACAAGTGTCGTCGGCGTAGAGAGTGATATTGCCATTTAGGTCTAATTCGTGCATATTATTGATATATACTAAGAAGAGCAGAGGACCCAGTATTGACCCTTGTGGTACTCCATAGGCTATAGACTCTGGGGGACTTTGGAAGTTACTGCCCATTTTTACGATTTGCGATCTGTTCGTGAGGTAAGATTCAAACATTTTTAAAGCTTTGCCATCAATACCAATGGTTTCCATTTTTTTTAAGAGCAATTTATGACTAACGGTGTCGAAGGCTTTTTTTAAGTCAATGAATACTCCTAATACAATGTTTTTTTTATCAATGTTGTGTTTAATTTTGGTTACGAGATCGATTGTCGCTGTTAGTGTATTGCATTTAGATCGGAATCCGTACTGCCGCTCGAAAAAGAAATCAATTGAGTCCAAGTAGCTCTGTAACCGTGAATGTAGGATTTTTTCGAGAATTTTTGATAAAACTGGTAGTACAGAGATAGGTCGATAATTACCAGGCTCCGTTTTTGTTCCCGATTTGTAAATAGGTGTTACCTTGGCTATTTTGAGTGAGTCTGGAAATAATCCTTCTTGTAAAAGTTTGTTTAAGCTTATTGTTAATCGGTTTTTTACTAAGGCCTTTACACATTTTATAACTTTTGTACTGATACCATCCAGACCAACACTACTATTAGAATCAAGGTTGTTAATAATATTAAGGATTTCCTTTTCAGTACATGGTTCCAAGCTATTCATTTGCGAACTATGAAGAGGTGGTTTTGGTAATGCCCGAGTATAATTGTCACGGAAATGTGTAGGTATTTCGTCAGCTAAACATGACCCTATAGTAGCAAAGAAGTTGTTAAAAATCTTGCATATTTTATTGGGATCTGTAACGTCGACTGAATTGACAGTAAGTTTTGAAGGAGCGCACCTTTGTTTAAACTTGTTATTCGTTAAGGTATTTAGTAAGTTCCATAGTTTTTTGGGCTTTCCATTGTATTTATCGAATTCCTTCTTATAATATGCCCTTTTTGCTTCTCGGATCAAGTTGGTTACTTGGTTTCTTTTTGTGTTAAACTTTTCTTTCAGATCTTCTTTGTCTGGGTTCTTCTTCAGTTCTGCCCACATTATGTTCCTTTCATTCATCTCTGTTATAATTTTTCTGTTTATCCATTCCTTTTGTGGTTCATTCATAATTTTGGCTTTGGCAACTTTGCTTTCCTCAACACATTTTTTGATTAGCTTTTCTACACTTATAAAGTCATCGTTTGATTCTTTTTTTCCTGATTCTTCCATGGCTTTATAAAGTTTGTTATAATTAATGGCTTCGTATTGATGATATATTCTTGGAACTGGTTTAATTTTCTTGATTTCCACGTATAGCTGTCTATGATCAGAGAGACATGAGTCGACATATATCATGTGGAAATTATCTTTCTTTAAATTGGTGCTTACATGGTCTAAGATTGATTTTCTAGTAGATCCTTGTCTGGTATAATATTTTTTTGTGATTTTATTAATTACCTTATGGCCTGCTTGCTTAAGAAGTTGATTGTATTGTTTTGTTTCCGAATCCTTTGTAAGTAAATCAATGTTAAAGTCGCCAAAAACTATTGCTCTGCTTCTTTCTTGTAATTGTGATTCATACACCTCCAGAAATTGCTTAAAGTTAGTGTGTCCAGGATTGTATACGACTCCTACTTCCAGTGCATATTTTTCTAGTTGAATCCACAAATAGTTATTGCCTCCTACGTACACTGACTCTGATAAACTGTGCTTTAGGTTATTGTGAACATATACAGACACTCCACCTCCTCCAGTATCTGTTCGATAGTTATAGTAATGGTAGTAATTTGGTAGTTGTAATTGTGATGCTTGCTCATCGTTGCGAATCCAAGTTTCAGTTATTAATATAATGTGAACATTGTTCGGTATTGCTTGCAATATACATTTGAGTTCATCAAATTTCCCCTCTTTTCGTATACTTCGAGCGTTAAGGTAGAGGAAAGTAAAGCGTGACTTGTTGGTGGGGAAATTTTGGTAGCTTTTTAGTAGTTCATAGGTATTTTTGTTTTCGGTAGAAGCGTTGATTGTTGTTTTCATTGCATTTAGTTTTTTGATATTTTTATGATAGTCGGTGTTCCATTAACATATCTAATTGTAAGGTTAGGCTCACCTTCGTCTTGACGCTGCTTTAGTTCTTGTCTAAGGTTTTTCATAAAGTTTTGCTGAGTTGGAGTTTGGTCTGAAAACATTTTTAAGCCATCTTGTAGCTTATTTCTCTTTCGAAGTAGCTTTTTGGCAGGATGTATTGTTTCGAAGCACACCTTGATACTACGGTTTTTGCCTAGTTGGAGTTTGCCGATCCTAAAAACCTTTGACGGTTTTGGTATACCTTCGTTCACCAGTGAAATGATTCTAAACACATCAGCTTCGTCTTTTGATAGTCTCTCTTCGGGAGCAGACGCAATTTGTTCAGGTAGACCGACAAGTACGATATTTTTCTCTCTACTACTGCGAAGCTGCATTTCCTGTATAATTTGTTCACCGAGAATTAACTCACTTCCTAAGGTACTAGGTGCAGTCTTTGCAGAAACTTTGAGTTTGTTTAAATCTGATTCAAGAGATTCCATTTTGATCTGCATAGCACTGTGTGTTCGCTCGTTTGACGATTTCATATCAGTGATTTGGTTTTTAATATCCGTTATGTTTTCTTGCATGTTTTTCAAAATCTGCTCGTTGGACCCTACATACTTTTCTAATATAGAACTGATACGAGACATTTCTGATCTCATTTCTCTTAATTCATCAGAACATGAGCACTGTATATCACAAGGCATTTTTCGTTTCCGATATGTAATTGATGATTCCGAACTTAAAATACTCATCTTGGATAAATCAGGTTGGCCCCCTCAATTGGTGACCTCTGGACACTCATGTTTTTTGCGTTACGTCAGCCGAAACACCGATATAGCGTAATGAGTAAGTGAGATAAAAAATAGCAATCGTACGTGTTTTGCGGGGGTGAAGACGTCTCACTGGTGGTGCACGGGGGTCCTCTTTGTTGATGCGTAGGAGTGTAAGGTCACATTAAATAAACAGGCGTTCAAACAATTTAGAGTTTTATCCCTCCTGAGTGAAGTATGAATTTTACTTGTTACGATTTAGTGAAATTTAGAATAAAACTTGTACACGTCTGCTCAGTACGACAACGAATTGACTAAAGCTACTGTTAAGAACCCTGTCGTATTATTTATATACTACCCTGATCAGACAACCGATAAACTTACTTATATACTTTTTTTTTGTAAATACATACTTATAATACATAGAAATCACCCAGACCAGTACAAACAGACATGTTCATGCACACAAATATTTGTACTGTGCGGTGATCGAACCCGCGACCCATGGCTCAGAAGCAGCGTTTACTACCGCTGATCCGAATGGTCGTCAAAATTAACTAAAGACAAAAGAGATCTACTCTTATAGTAAATGTAAAACTCTCCTGATTAAATGGCTGCTTGGCCCGACTATGACTCCGTTGAATCATGAATAGCCTATATTAAACTGTAGCTTGAAACAAGTCTGTCAGTTTGCCCAATGGTATCAAAAATATATTGCCCGACTTCTCAGCACAGTATTCATTTAGTCGCCTCTTACGACACCCATAGGAAGAGAAAGGGAAGCGCTAATCTTAGAACCGGTCTGCTGCTTAGTCTTAAATCTGAGCCATATGACAATTTTATTGATTTCTATTGTATCACCGAAAACTACATCTTTTTTTATGTCAGTCAAAAATCGTGCCCTTCAAAAGTCTCATCCAATGTAGGTCCGTTCCGTTCCGGAGATAAACCTGTCTAGTAAATAAACGTCACTGAAGTTCTAACACCACGTAAGTCATTTTTGAGAACTTCTCAGTTAAGTTAAAAAACCTTTTTGAATAATTCCCAACCGCAGCTAATAGGACCGGACTTAGACTTCCATGCTGTTCCTTTTCCATAATTTCAAAGGGTTTTATTGGTCATATATTGAATCTGATTAAACGAAACGACGCATCTTTCGATTCACTAGCGAATAGCATCAAAATGTCAAAACCGCCAAAAAATGAGTTACGTGGTGTTAGAACTTCAGTAACGAAACGTCACACGAGTAAGTAATAAAAAAACACTCCAATATCAATCGTTACCTACCGACATACTTAGAGCACCTCAATTTAGGAAAAAAAGTCTAGAGTTACCCCTTTGCAAATACATCAAAGCACTATAGGTATGGAAAAGATATCAGCTTTCGAGAGCCGTTAAAGAGGTCTGTGAAGGTTACATTGACGGAAATCTAAAAATAGTATAAGGTCTTCTACGGACTGGGAGATTTAGTGAAGGCGCAGAGATTAATAATAGCAATATTTTGATGGTGTATAGCTATAACCGCGAAGGAGGTTAATAACCAAAAACATTTTTGAAATCCTGTTGGATTAAATGTAAAACCTAGAATAAATTTGACAAAACAGCAATGTATTGGTAGCTTTTTTAGGGTTCCGTACCCAAAGGGTAAAAACGGGACCCTATTACTGACTTCGCTGTCTGTCCGTCTGGCCGTCTGTCCGTCTGGCCGTCTGTCCGTCTGTCCGTCTGTCCGTCGCTCTGTCACCAGGCTGTATCTCAAGAGCCGCGATAGCTAGACAGTTGCAATTTTCACAAATTGTGTATTTCTATCGCCGAAATAACAACAAATACTAAAAACAAAATAAAATAAATATTTAAGGGGGGCTCCCATACAACAAACCCGTTTTTTTGGGCTTTTTGGTACGGAACCCTACGTGCGCGAGTCCGACTCGCACTTTGCCGGTTATTTAAATGTAAACAACATATCACATACCTACATTTTTCTGATCCCAAAGTGAGTAACTATTTCAAGCACTCGAGTTGTGGAAATCAGAAGCCACAAAGGTACCACAAACAAACAAACTTGGGAAAATGTAGAAAAACAGATAGATAGATAGATAGATAGATTACTCTTTATTGCACACCAAATAACGAAATAACATACAATTTTTATAGTAAGATGTACAATTTAGGCGGTCTTATCGCTAATGAGCGATCTCTGCCAGACAACCTTTGGGTATAGGAAAAAAAACTATGAAGAAGGGGAAGGTGGTCAGAGTGCTTAAGGCAGAATGTTAAACTAAAGATTACAAAATAAAAATAAAAATAAAAAGTAGAAAATAATAATAATAATAAAAAAAGAAAAATTAATACTTAAACAGCAAAACTAAACGATTTACTCAAACATAAATAAACTTAAATATAACTCAATTACATAAATAAAAATAAATAAAATATATATAATTACACAAATTACATACCATATACATACATACACCTAAATACATACTTGATATGAGCAAGGAAACCGAGTCATGAACGATCAGCAACGCCGTACTCCGTCACGGAGGTAGTTAAAATAGATCTATGGTCAGAGCAGTCGCTGTTATTGGAAATTGTGGTTTCAATCCTACCTAAAGCAGTCGAAAGAAAAGTATTAATCTGTATTCAAGTACGAGTAATTGTGTTTTCAATAAACACCAGCAAAATTAATTGTTGATAGTTTTAAAACTTCAGCTCAGATCTTTCAAATTGATAAATAGGTAGTTCTATAATGGAGTGAATATTCTGAATGCATGCATAAATGCATTTGCGCAAAGCCATGGGTTACTAAGGTTACTTTCCAAGTATCAGTATGTAAACTTGAAAAATTTTGTCTCAGGCGGGACTCGAACCCGCATCTCCTCGCATGCCGGGCGGGCGCCATACCATTAGGCCACCGAGACACGGCGACACGGTGCGAATTTTTCAAGCATATTCTTACGCTGTAAGCCAGCGTTGTTTCATCAAATGTTAGGAGTTTGCACCCTTAACACCCGAAAGAAACATCTTTGCAGATGTTTGACAGTCAGTTAAGATGAAACAGCTATTTATATACTTTATTTGATATTTTAGCAACTTAATTGCACTTACAATATCAGTCTAAAACTTGAAAAATTTTGTCTCAGGCGGGACTCGAACCCGCATCTCCTCGCAGTGTCTCGGTGGCCTAATGGTATGGCGCCCGCCCGGCATGCGAGTAAATGCGGGTTCGAGACCAGCCTGAGACAAAATTTTTCAAGTTTATATACTGATATTATAAGTACAATTAAGTTGTTAAAATATAAAATAAAGTTACTTTCCAAGCACAAAACAGGGCACTGCGTGAATTTAAAAACAGGTGATACGTCTGACACGACCTTACGCCAGAGCGTACCCCCCTTAGGACGCGTCTTTACAAACACTTTGTTGTACCCAAGTAGGTCACGAAACTCTTGCATCTCATTCTGGCTCTTGAAGGAGTAATATTTTACTTTAACAACATCTCGTACGCATTAATATCACCGCTTAGTGTTACATTACGAAGTTGTTAAGTGAAGTTCTTAGTGGCTTAAGGGTGGAAAACTTATACCGAATAAACACAGTGTATACGACAGGTTTTTAAAACTCATAGCACTAGTTGATGAAGGTTTGCTTAACCCCAAATTATTTAAAAGTTAAGTGACTAATTGTTTGGGTTTGTTTTATTTTACAGATGTCATTACTGCTAGTTCTATAGCTAAAAACATGTTTTTAATTCCTTTTTATAGTTATTTTTAGGTCAGAGGAGCAGGAACAAAATAAAAGAAAGGTCGACTTCTCACTTTGATTGTATTTCTGTTCTGATTAATATACTGGGAAGCTTATATGACTGACTCCTAGCACAGTCTAAAAATAAGTGAACTTTCAAATCGAGGGAGTGTACGAACGAGAGAATAAACGGTAGAACGAATTATAATTTAGTAACTCATATTCACACAATTGTACGTATACATTCTAGTCAATAGAATAAATAATTTAAAAAAAAATTGGTTTTTAAGAATTATTTAAACATCTGATTTAAATTAAATCAAGAAACAAATACAATAATATTTCTACACTTTTTCGACTGGGGCCAATTCTCTTACTTTGGAATATTGACTGGTGTGTAAAAAACAGAGTTATTGGCATTGTTTTGAAGTATAAGCCCCCGTTACCACCACACCTTGCCTAACAGATACACACTGAGTCATGTGGTCTCAGCACATTCGATTATTATTAAAGCTAATTATACTCCAAATAACAACAAAATATTGTTTTCTTAAACAACAACTACTGAAATGAATTACAATGTTCACAGATGGTCCAAAGGCATAGAAAACGCAATTTTCGGAACCACGTTAGATTGTAAAACTGTGAGCGCGATACACTGAGGAAATCAACGCACGGTAAAATAATTGTTAACAGAGACCTAACCTTCACTTAGAGCGGACATTCGTAAAATAAATAGCGTTGCCTGAAATATTTAATAAATGTAACAATTGTAAGATATGCAGCTACAAATAAAAATAACTAATTGGGGGACCAGTCATATTAAAGTTATTTATAGTTCTTTGCCGTTCGCACGGGAATCGGCCATATTCTGCTACCAGTATTATCGCGTTCCACATTAAATCCGCTCTCCTTATATATCAGATAAAGAGATACATATTTTTGTAATCGCTATCGTTTGTTTTCACTCCCCTTTCAACCTTTGTAAAGGATATTTTCAAAGACCAAAACTGTTTATCTCGTGTGGAAGTAATGTATAATGTATTCAAAATCGATTACAAAATTAATGATTCGCAATACAAAATTCCACCTTCTTTACATTTCCTTGAAGAATGGTTTCTAGGATACAAACTTATTTCTTTCTCGGATTGGGATCCCAAAAAGGATTTAGCTTAGACGTATTGTGGGCACTATATCCATACAAAATTTAGAAGATAAGTCATCCTAAATAGCAACTCTTTTAATTCACAATCGGAGATGACAAGTGTAAATACTTTTTAACTCTACATACTCCATATGACGTCCGCCTACAACTTAATAGCTATAGCTTGAAACAATCCGCTAGTCTCATGAGAATTACCCAATAACGGGACATCAGAAGGGATTTTCTCAATTAATTGAATATGAAACCACCTTTGTCACATTTCTATTTCATAACCGCAAACTTGTATTGAAGTCGTTGAATTTTGGTTATTTTTGTCTAAATGATCATCATCATCCTCATCTAGCTAAATGACGCCCACTGCTGGACATAAGTCTCCTCTAAACATCTTCACAACTATCGGTCAAGGGCTTTGGTTAGAAGAAATGATTTCGAAACGAAAACTTTGAAACTTCTATAAATAAAACGACGACCATTTGGTTCAGCGGTAGTAAACGCTGCTTCTGATCCATGGGTCGCGGGTTCGATCCCCGCACAGTATAAATATGTGCATGAACATGTCTGTTCGTACTGGTCTGGGTGTTTTCTTTACAAAAAAAAGTATATAAGTAAGTTTATCGGTTGTCTAGTACCCCATACGACAGGGTACTTAATAGTAGCTTAATTTGGAACTAGATGGCTCTGTGTGGCCCAGTGAGGCATGTCTTAAATATTGAAAGCATGTCTTGGTCATTAATGGGCTTTCAAGCTTACAAAATATTAAAAAATAATTTATTTCGTTATGGTCTGGCTTTTTAAACTCCTTTTGAGTGAAAATAAACGACGATTGTCTTGCATTGTCATCGTACATAAGCTCCATTATATGAATCCTAACAGCACCCTTTCTATTCTGCCGATAGGACATCTATAGTCCTAAGAGACGGCTATAGAAGTAATGCCAGTAAAAGACTCCTAGCCAGCGTCTCATATCCACTATTAGGCAATCCAACCATAGCCAAGTGTGGCCGTTATGGCTAGATCCTCCTTTTAGAGAGGCCCACGTCATTCGGTGGATTGTAATAAGCTGGTACTGATGAAGATTAGTAAACAATTTGAAATGGATTTTCAAGAGAAAAAAAACGGTTGCTTGGATCATGTTCTATAATTATTTTGCTAAGCAAAATATCTTAAATCAGGTAATATCAGTTTACTTTTTCATCTAGAAACTTAAAAAAGGCTAAGATTAAATAAGTCAATAATGAAACAAATAAAATTAAGAGTAAAGCTAATGTTACACATGCTCTAAAATAGCATGCTAAAAAGCGTGCTATTAAATATGCTTAATACAAGCATGCTTATGATCAGTTTATATTTGCTAGCAATAGGCATGCTAGTTTTAAGTATGCTCCTGAATAAACATGCTCAAAGCAAACATTCCAAATACACATGCTATTTTATAGCATACTTTCTCGCTCTCTGTCAGTTCAAACAAAGTCATGGTCTCATGGACAGTCAAACAGCTATCCGTATGGAGCTGAATAAGTTTATCATTTGCTGGCGATGCGATGGATCCAGAAACTTAAGTCAGCTCGGCAAAAAATGAAAGGGAAGAGGAAGATTTAGGTCCGTAATTGGATATCTAGAAGACAGGACTTTGGAGGAAGTGCTGAATTGCTTTCGGAAATGCGTAACAGCGAGTCATTTTGCATGAAATTGTGCACGCGTACCTGTTGCGAACGACTGGTCGATACTAGCAAGCATGCTCAATAAGCAAACCTATTTAGATGCGCTTAAAGCTGTTTAGCATGCTCAAAAATCGCACGCCTGTTAATTTTTAAGTAAGCTTGAAATAAGCATGCTAATTTTGAGCAACATTCCGACACACATGCTACTAAGTAGCAACTGCTCAAAAGAAGCATGCTTTCATGCTTGACATGAGCATGTGTAACAGTACCTTAATAACAACTTCGTCGTTTACATAAAACAATGGCAGCAAATTTCAAGTTCCACGAACAACGTAACAAATATGAAAATGAGCATTACCCTGACCATAAAACAGCGCCATTCTTGTAATTTGGATAATACTACCGTACATTTCAAAGGTAACTCCACTGACCCACGGCTAAATACAATAAAACAAAGGTATGGACATTGGTATGCACAACTTTGTGCCTGTTTGCCTGAGGCTAAGAAAAGTTAGAAATAACGCACCCTTGTAACAAATGGTCATTTCTAAATACTAGATTTTGTTGAACAAAGTCTTAAGCTGTATTTGAACAGGGATAGAAAATGCCTCATATTACGTTACGCCTACGTATACGTAGGTACTCTATGTTTTTTCAAACATGGACAAAAATCCTAGCCCTAAGAACGATTTAGAGTGACAGTGAACAGCACGTCAGCCTACCACAAAACTTCAAGTTTTCTCAATTGATATTGATCTCCACTTGTTGGACTCAAAATTGAAAATCAATTCAATGACTTTTAACTTTTTGGGCAGGTTGACCTGCCGTTGTCTGTACTCGGAAAGTAAAAGGAAGAAAAATCTTCTAATTGGAGCCCAGCAATTAGTATGAAATTAAAATAACTCGTTTTGTGACAAGTAAGGTAATATTAGTATGGTAATGGTTTTTTAGTGAAAACAAAGCTTTCGTCGTCGCTTCTTCAAATGTAAGTCACACAAAAGTCGTCAATATCGCTAAGCGAACCAGTACTTTAGCATGTATGGCCCAGAATGAAAAGGCGTAGGTATGCCACATACTTTTTTATGAAAACTACGTGGATAATATAGAGTGTTAAAATGACCTATTTGTAGTAGACCTAATGTAGATTTTTGGGCAAATAGGTCAAGTTAGAAAAGAAAAATTCTTATATTATCAGATAAAAAAGAAACTCTATATTATCTCTTTATAAATTGAAATGAAAGATTATTTATTTAACTACTTAAAGTAGGATAAAGTTTAAACTGCTTTCATATAAGATTATTTGTATAACGAAAACCAGACACCTCCTTAAAACATCCTCATCATATTTAAAGTCTATAAAAAATATATGTTTCTGTTTTACGCAAAACTTAGAGAAATATTTGAAGAAAGTAACGGTCTATATTCATCTCACTAACGGCTGGTCCTAATAACCTATCTATCTACAGTTTTGGCATATCGGAGATAGAAACCAACTTCTGTCTTTTTTTCTCTGGACGGCAAAAACAGAGATAGAAACTGTTTCCTATCTCCGATATGCCAAAACTGAAGATAGATAGGTTATTGGGACCGGCCGTTAGTGCAAAGGCCGTCATCATTGAATTTAATTTACTATAGCAATCAATGATGGCATAATCACCACGCTTGCCAAATGCGGGTTAGTGATCACAAACCCGAGCAATATTCGAAATTTCGAAACTTTTTATTGCACGACCCGGGAATCGAACCCGGGACCCCCAGATCGTGGCCCGGATTAAACCACTAGACCAACGGGGCGTTATTTAAAGAAAACTACATAAATTAGGAGTGTACAAACCATGTGTGATGATGAACTTTATTTAATACTTTTGTTTTAACCTATTTCCCGAACTTAAACGGACTATCAAAGATTTAGACTTAAATAGCTTCGCGTAGCTTAAGTTCAGCCGAAGCATGACGAATGTTCCTGACACCACAACAAATATACGCAAAACTTTGATAACCAACATAACCCACACAGCTTGTCGGCGGCGTGGCGATGACGCGTCTGACGCACACACACATACGTCACGACACAAATTATTGGTACTAGCACGGAAGTTTCGTAATGAAACCACGGCCAAGCGCAGTTCGCAACTTTCGAGGTGGAAAAATTGCGCGCTACCATGTAAGGGGCAGCTTGCAGTGAACGTGTTTAGAACACAACTACAGCTGATCTAATTTATTTATTTTACATTAATGTTAACTTTATCGGAACAAAATTGTTAGCAATTTTTTTCATTAAAAGATATTGAATAAATTTTGTAATCGACTTTTTTGTATAAAAAAAAGGTTGAATTAATTTAAAAAATAAAGAAATTTGTGCGTTCGGCAATAACTTAACTGATACACTACAAATTAGTTTTGCTCTAATCGCGTCATGGTGAATACGCCTAACGGAAAGCATATCATGCTGCATCATAAAAGTCATTGTAAGAGGCATGTTTTGGTGATGATAATGTATTTTCTTAACTTATTTATACGAGAGAGTAAGTATACGTATACGAGCGTATAATAATATATAGATATATAGGCCGTAGTCATAATGCATAATTATATTAATTCATAATGCATAAAAACCCGGATACTATGCTGGGTTATCAATGAAATGAAAAATGCAAATGAAAATGAAAATGTTTTATTACTTTTCATGTAGGTGGAACAAACAAGTGATTGGGACCCTCCTTTTAAGCAGATAATATGCCTGTTATAGGAGATCCCGCTCTTACATAACAAATAATGTTGATACATGAAAGCTATAAATAAGTAACAATTATTATTAATTTATACAAGTTATTACAACCTTATGTTAGAACTAGCAAATCGTATGGATGGTACTAATGTATGGACGTAATGGATTCTATATGCAAGTAGTCTATAATATGCGTGTCTAAAATTATTTTAGGATATTATACAATAAAAATAAAAATAACGTAGGAAGTTAGAGTTCTGAAATTAATTAATGAATAACTATTGTTTCTGCGTCATTGTAACTAAGACTGAGTAACCATTTTTCAATTTTAATTTTACATTCACGAACATTTAATTGGTAGACATCAAGTATTTTATGAATTTTATTGTAAATATAAGCAGATAGTGACGTAAACTGTCTCCGAGCAAATTTTGTTTTAGTGCGTTGGACTGTTACAACGTTAATCAATTAAAAGATATTTAAAGAAGCTATTGGTGTATTTAGTTTACAGAATCCATCAAATTATGCATTATGGCGACGATCTACACAGGTGCTCGTGCCTGACGCTCCTCCTCTTCTAATCGAGGTTGGACACATGCCTCTCTCCAGAAGAAGATTTTCAAGACGCTGCTGCCAGGCATCTTCTGACAGTACCTACTTAAGTCACCAATTACAGCACCCATACAAGAGATTGTGCTATTGTCAACACGACTCATAAATAAAACCGGCCATGTGCGAGTCAGACTAGCGCACGAAGGGTTCCGTACCAAAAAGGCCGAAAAAACGGGTTTGTCGTATGGGAGCCCCCCTTAAATATTTATTTTATTTTGTTTTTAGTATTTGTTGTTATTGCGGCAACAGGAATACATAATTTGTGAAAATTTTAACTGTGTAGCTATCGCGGCTCGTGAGATAAATACAGCCTGGTGACAGAGCGACGGACAGATGGACAGACGGACAGACAGCGAAGTCTTAGTAATAGGGTCCCGTTTTTACCCTTTGGGTACGGAACCCTAAAAACATATCAAACTCACAAGGAAAAAAATATTAAAGTATTTGACAAAATGTTATTTCATTTGAATAGCAATCATTTTTAAAATATTTTTTTGAATCTTTTACACTGCAATTTTATTATTTTTATTTCTGTTTTAGATTATGTGATTGCTACTTCGACCAATGTTGTTTTGTTTCCGCTCTTTTGGTTCACAGCTCACTACTGAAGCAAGATTATTTTACACATAATTAATATTTCATCTTTATTTCCTGACTGTATAGGTACCAGCCTACCTTTATGCTTCTATATACTTCGCCACAATCGAAAGTTTGTTATGAAACTCATTCCAGTATTGTGCTTCGAAACAAATCATTAACTAGATAGTATGTAACACCCATCTAACTAGGTAATTACTTGTTTAGAAGTCTATGTAAGTATTTAACAGTATACCGAATCTTTGTTAGGAGATAGCTGTAGGCTATTCTCAAGATTTGGGATATGTAATCATTCTAACTCCTTACATTAATCAGTAGTCATTATGCATAAACGTATCTTGTTTTTTCGGTTCACCTTCTCCTCAATCTTAAGTTTATACGTGTTTTCTTGGACCGTTTGCTGAAGACAAGGGGGAAGGGTAATCTGTCTCCCTGAAGCCGTCCGGAGCGCTAATCCGTAGTTGCGATTCATTGTATGTCTGATCGAAGATATTAATGACAGGCACTTCTTCATTCCTTTATGTTTATGTCGTCTTAACTCGTCTTCCAAATCCATTTAAAGCCACACATCTTTAAAGTTCCTATCTATAAAAAAGGGCTTATGCTTTTATTTATTAGTCTTCCATATTATAAGTGAATCATTCTTAAAATCATTTTATTCTTATTTGAACCATTCTTCTAACTAATCAATCGTAATCGGTCATGTTTTACTGTTTCCTTTATTCATACCGATCAATCATTCAGTCACTTTCTTTTTATAACTCATAATTCATGTATGTCACCGTAGGACACGGAAGGATATGGGTAAGGTCCGCTAAAAAACATTAAAGAGTATTTGTAATAGCCCAACATCAGAATTACCCCGTCCTGGTGGGCTTATGTGCTGTAGACAAGTAGATGGTTAAATTTACATCGACTCCCTCGTAGCTGTGCGGGATTCAATTCTTTTATGATGCCAGTAATCCCTCTGTTCGCCCTTTGTTTACTATCGTCCACAAGCGAAAGAATATTATGGATAATCTATTATTAAAGACTAAAACGAGTTTTGGATTTCCATATCTTAAGTGCTTACAAAATACTTGGTTAAAATGAAGTTCAGAATTATTTTGTTTTATCTGTAGCTACGTATTAGTGTCAGAGTTTTACAAGTTGCCTTTAACAAGCCTCTGACGTGATTTGTTTTTGCGAATTCCATCTTACGACTGAAGCTGGGACAGATAGACGGTAAAATGGTAAATAAAAATGGTATAGCCGTCCAGAAGAGACATCGCTTCCAAACTGCTAAGTATAAAATTTTCATTTACCATTAATACGCATCTTTTTCCATACAATACAACTATAGTAAATATACAATGTTAATAAGTGTTTTCTTTTTATAATAATGGTATTGTATCATTCAAAATTGGAGATTAATTATCTTAATATATACGATATTTGTGTATTCCGTAACTATGAAAGTTAGATTAGGTGAACTATAGTGAACTTAGGCCTTGGAGACCGAAGGCCGACAGTGACCTCATAGTGTCTTGTACGGAGGGAGAGGTCAATCAGTCTATCATGTTTTTCAAGCGTTATGTGAACCTAGGCGTGAATAATTGAAATTTATGATAGGGTACCTACTACAAACTACATATTACGTTTTTTTGTTTAGCAAACACCTTGAATTTTCACAATAAATTGTGATCAAATAAACTTTTTTTTTCCACTTTCAAGAACATTTCTGGATAACATATCACTTTGTAAACACTAGGTGTACAAGAGGAAATTCTAATGACCCGGTATGTACCCTCAATCATCAGAAAAAAAAATTTCAAGAATCAGCACGTACGGTCAGCCAAGTAAGTACCAGTTTTGAGAAAATTTCATTTGTCAGTAAAATAGCGATGGGGTTTAGGTTTGAGTATTAGTTAAAGCTGTCAGAATATATGTGCATAGGAAAATCAGCCCTGTTGTTCTCTGAAGCGCGAATGAGTTTCAACCTTAGGGTGTTAAATCACTTTTTTGGCCGACCGTACTACTGTCCTTAATTTTAATCAATAAAATTGCTAATGTAAATTAAAAATATATTCCTCGAGTAAAGGTTTTATTTAATAGCTAACAGTTTGATTATAAAAAACTAGCGGTCCCCCGCGACTTCGTCCGCGTAAATTTTGGATTTCTTTGACTTTGGATAATTACAACATGTTTATCCAGTTCGAAACATCTTGGCATCATTTTCAATTATAATACACAGATTATATAATAGACAACCCTACATTTCAGGTTTGCCAATTTAGCTATTTGGGAAAAATCGAGTATAACTGCGAGTTAAAAAGGTACAGCGCCATCTATGGCCGATAAACCGAACCAGAGTCACTAAGAGCAGTAGAATCAACTGATGATTTTGATAAATTTAATATTAAACTCATGATATCTTTTGAATAGTATGTCCGATTTGAATAATTCAAAAAAGAGTTATAGTGGCGTATCTGTTCTAGTTAGACATATAGTATTGCGGACTTTATTATAGATAATGATGTCCTCTACAAAACTGTAGTACATTATTTTGCTCTATTGTCAATAGTTTTCGCAGCGTTCGCAATTTAATGATTTTCCTTCCACACCTTCGGTTACATAATCGAAGTTTTCATACGGATCCCTTACTTTTTTGATAATGTAATATAGCCTATGTCCATCGCAGATAAAACAGGAAGCTTATGGTGAAAGAATTTTTCAAATCGGTCCAGTAGTTTCGGAGCCTATTCGATGCAAACAAACAAACAAACAAATCTTTCCTCTTTATAATATTAGTATAGAAGACAACCAGCTTTGTCTAATTTAAGGACGACTAATTTGAAAATATGCGTTCATGATATCATGTCCGTAATATGTCAAACATTTTCAATTGACCGTCTGACTTAATATCATCATTGGAAACTTTAAATGCTTATGTATATACCATGTATCGATAGCTTTATGTACCTAATACTATAACGCTGTTTGTTTCCTTAATAAAGATAAAATAAAATAAAATAGCAATCAGTCATTTATAATTTGTCTTATTTCATTTTGTAATCGCGCCGTAAGTATTTTGGTATTAATTAAATTTGTACAGAAAATACTTACTTTTTACGGAGTGAAATCTTATTGTTCAAGGATCATTTCATTCTTACTAATCTTAGTAGTAAGGCCATTCGTGGATTGGGATTTTATCAAATATATTGATTCGCCTATTTCAGTAGGTACTGCGTTCAATTGGGACTCCATTTAAATTAAGGCTGAAAACATCATTTGTGCAAACAAATAGCAAACGGGCCACGGAAATGATACGGATATTACACATTTCAGTTTGTTTGTACACCTATAAAACTTTTAGTGGCACCTATCCTTTAATACAGTTTTCGTTCGCTCTAGGGATTTAGGAAATTGAGAGTACTTCGACAATAGTGATTGCTCTTAATTAATCGTCATTATCCTCTATTTTATCATCTATACTTCGTTCATTTTTAACCGCCTGACAATTAACTAAGCCCACGTTGTTTTATCATTATGTATAACATCAAGTGTTATTTCTTTAATCATTAAAGCAATACAGGATGACTTAATCATCACGTAAATTTTTTTTATTGGCGTAGTATCGTATTTAGAGCCCATTTATGAAGTAAAAATGCAGGTCAAGTTTTCACCAGAAAATATTTTTTGCAGCATAGTTTTAAATTTTTAAGGTCCAAAGCCTGTTAAGGTATGAAGGGATCAAAACATATGAGTAGTATCGTAATGAAATAATGAGATGCGCATCGCATAAAAAAGTGTTGCTAGGAGACCGTATCAAAAATTTTAGACTTTTTGGGGGATTTTTCTAAGTGCTTTATTTAGACATTTTTACATAGTACCTACTGCGCCATATCAAAAGAAAAAATATGTCATTTGTTTTTTGTCTCGTAGTTTGGAAGGTGATTGAAATTTCGTCCTGTATAATACGTCGGTGCACATCACAGCGTTTTAAAAAATGAATAGCTTAGGGTAGAGGCGGGCAATACGGGTCCGTTAAGGAAAAACAATCAAACAATGCATTAAATTCAAATAACATTTAATTATATAAACTTAAAACCAGTCTCTGGTTAACAATGCTTAGAAATAGAAAAAACTCATAAAAAAATAAACATTTTCAAAGTGAAACCAGCTTTTTTCTTTATAGTATGAAATACCCGTTTTGCCCTAGGGGGGTAGGTAAAACGGGTTTGTCACTAGGGCAAAAAGAATACCCATCTCAGTTCGATCATTAGTCGAAGCAGAAATCTCAAAAATAGGAACCATGTCCGAAATATGATGAGCAGCTCGCATTAGTCCATTCCTGGCATTGAGAGCATTCAACCCAGTCTTCATTTGGCGGGCTGACAAATAACTCTCTGCACACCGTGCAATAGTATTGTCTCTCGTGATCATCTCTTCTTTTTTCTGCACTCTTTTGTTTTGTTTTAGAGCCGTTCTTCTTGTCTTTTGTTTAATTCATATTTTTCTTCTTTGCTCCAGAGGTAGAGGCACCTAGATTAACTTTAAGGACGCTTTTTTAAAAATTTCCTCTTGCTGTAATTTGACAGGTGTGCTAGTTAAAGTCGCAGTTTTTTAAACTGTTGTTGGGGTAATGGTGATGAATTTTTGAACTCAGGAATGGTGAACGAATCTGCTTCATTTTATCTTATATTTGTAGCTAAGTCATTGGTTGTCACATTATGCAGATAAGTTAAATATTGAAGAACAGTTACTGTTGATTTTGTGGAACCAGGCCCCTAATTCAGCTAACCAAATCGTATCACAATCGCAATTGAATAGCAGGCGTTGTCAAAATAGGCAGTGTTACCATCTGATTCTGCAGAGAGAAATAAATACATTAAATAATAGGTACCTAATGCAATACCGAATCTAAAGTAGGGCAAAACGGGTCGAACCCACTTTGCCCGCACCCGATTTGCCCTACCGGCTACCATTGCAATAATCTAAAAAAAAATTCAACACACAAATATTACTTTGACACTAAAACATCGTTATTGTAGACTTGAAAGAGCTATCTACACGATAGATCAACTTATTTATATGAAAGCTAAATAAACATTCACAAAATCAAGTCTTAATTACCTTGTTTTTTTTTAATTTTTCCGCAGCAAAACAAAAACGCATCTCATTTCATAAATAATGGCTAAGGGCCTCCCGCAACTGACTTATTCGGCGACCAAATGCAGCAACTTCACGGCTGTGTACTATTTCTCTCCATTTCTAGCTTTGGTACCTATGCAGAGCGTAAACCCTTTTTGCCCGCCATAACCTTCTTGCCCTCCCTCGCCCTAATCAATAATTTTATATTTTTATACTAGCCCCCCCCCCCACTAGCTACACTCGGCTACACTTAGCCGCCGCCGCCGACCTGGCGCACCTGTACCTCACCGCCTCCGTGGACTGGAGCGTCAAGCTGTGGAGCTCCAAGGTAGCCCCCCCCCCCCCACTAGCTACACTCGGCTACACTCAGCCGCCGCCGCCGACCTGGCGCACCTGTACCTCACCGCCTCCGTGGACTGGAGCGTCAAGCTGTGGATGTTATTGATAAAAAATAAAATAACACTGCCAAGATGTTATACATAGGTAATGGTAACACAACGTGGGCTTCGTTAATCAGGTGGCTAAAAATGCACGGTGAATAGACCTCTCCATAAGTAGGACTTTGTCCAATGGAAGTAGCAAATAAAGTACTTGTTTTGTTGGAATCATAATTAGGGACGGTTCCAATAACACCCAAATCCGAGTCTTTTTTTCTACACTAGGAATCGGACCTGGAACCTTGGGGCTTGCGACGGTATACGCCACTGTACTGCGGAGAATGTCGACTATATGTACTAGTATATTATCGTGATTAGTTCCTATGCTCTAGAAAAAGTATTGTCTAGATAGCTGGTTGCTATGCCAACGATTGTAAATAATTAGCGAATATAAATAAAGCCGAAAAATCTTTTGCAGAACCCTCCGTAGCCTACGGTGAAATGTCGTCATTTTTTTGCCAGTGCGTAATTAAATTAATTTCCAGAAGTCAAAAAGAGAAACAAGCGTATAATTCTGTTGCCAACTCCAGAAACTTTCATTCCAATTCAATACCGGACAACAAGTTTCAATTATAACAAATTTAACTAATTTACACATTGCCCATTTGTAATTAACTTGAACCCCAAAACTTTGTGGCCGATATTCAGTTTGGTCAAACTGTAATCAATCATTGCTATATGTATAGGTATTCCATTGAATCGGATAACCGTAGGTCCTACTAAAGTATTGTTCACAGTCCGAGTTTGCACACCCATAATTTTTAAGTATAGTTAGGTATTTAACAGTGCCAAATCAACAGTGCCAAAAGTACACTGAACCGGAGCTGGAAGGACTAGAGAGGAGCTAAACGAGAATGCTGAATGTTCCTGATATACAAATTTAAAACAATATAGCAAGAATAGACCAATATTCCCATAACCTAATTTGGTTTCACAATGCCTCAAACTTTTTTCAGTGCTTGCATTCAAATACTTATTATTTGAATGAGAAATTAAAGTTTGATCTTGTATAACTTCACACATTATGGTCGTTGAATCAGTTTACACTCGACTTATGGACGGCACGGACGGATAAGTACATTGTTATCTATGATTAGTACCATTAATTTTTGGCCAATTACAGTGCTGGAATTCTGTGATTTGTGGATTTCAAGCACTGTGATTGTTCAAAAGTAGGAAAGTAAGTCTGCGTTTAGGTCCATGCTAAAAGGCAAACTTACTTTCCTACTTTTATAACTAACATACTGCTAGACCTCACCTAAAAGATTTTCATTACAATCTGCCTCGCTTCCATTAGCCTAAATCAGATCGTCAGTACACATGGTTCTTCTTTTTCTTGTCGCTTTTTCTCAAACCACCTTTGAAGAAGAGTTTTTCTTCTAGTTGTTGTCGTATGATTATGCCTAAAGGATAATCTGCGGCGTAAGACAAGCTTAAGATCGTTCGATCGTTTGCTAATATGTAATTTTCATACATTTGTTATCTATTAATCTGACGTTAACGATACCTATTAAAAAAGCCACTTGTCTAAGAGCGTTGGTGTCATTGTTTTCTAGGCCGTTTATTACACAGGTCATTGACATGACTTCCTTTTAGAACTTCCATCTTGCGAATACAGAATCGAGACGGGATGCGACACGTTATGTAAATGACTTCAATGAAAGTTAAATTATTTGGATACTGACCACACTCATTTAAATAACTAACTATACTTAAAAATAGGTATAAAAAACATAACAATTCGTTTAGTCGATAGAGAGGAGTGCCCAACAAACATTATGTTACGAGATTTTTATATGTTACTCTTGTAGAGTTTCGAAAATAGGAAATTTCATTGAAATAGGGCGTGTCGTTTTAGAGGAGTTCGATGGCAAATTTTAGGACGATATTTGTACTATTGTATTATTTAGGGGAAGCTTATGATATTGCTGTCCAAATCACGCCCATAGCTGGCGTGATTTGGACAGCAAAATCATTACCTCAAGATGATAAAATACAATTATTACAGGCGGCTATCATTACAAGCTCATAATATTATTATCTACTCTCTTAATCATTCCTTCACACTCACTCACAATCTCACATTTATGTATATGCTAGTATTTATGCATTATTTGTGAAGTCAGAAATTTGACATCACTTTTATATATTTTTTAAATTTTCATAAAACTAAATTATTAAGATTGTCATTTGTATGGAAATATTTTTTTCAAAAATGATTATATCGAATTTCTTTCTTCACCATAACGATACCTTCAGGTTCAATTGTCGTATAAACCAAAACCGTACTTTTCAGGAGAGCCAAAAAACGTAATTTTTTTATTAAAAACAAAACATTTTTTTTTTATTTCAAAAGTTATTAAAAAATGACCAAGAGTAAAGATTCTTAAAATTTTGCAATAAAAAAAATTAAATATTCAAAACATGCCCATCTTCGTTAGTTTTGAGGTTAGCTTGGATTTGCACTCGGTGGTATATACGACGTCCTATAATGGATCTAAAAATATCTCTTTACGTCGTATTTGAATTTTTTGTAAACATGAGATTGCAATTGCTGACGTAAAGACCGATAGATGTAGATTTTTTGGTTTTGTACAACCATTGATTATAGTGATTTATTTAAATGAATTAATAAAACATTGTATAAAAATAATGTAATGTTGACTATAAGCACACTTTTATTGTTTCGAGAATGTATAGAAATATATTTTTAGTGTTATAACTATATTTGGTTGATGTATATAAAATAAAATTGCCAGAGTACGAAAATAAATTTCTTTTATTGTTTTTATTTTACAATTTTGTAGCAAAATTACGGCATAACATTAAGATTTTTTAATAACTCTTAAGTAGAAAAAATCAACATAATGGGAACTTAAAAGAAGAAACTAATATTCACTTCTTTTATGCAATTATGGCAAAAAATTAAGACTTGTTTCCCGGTTCAGGGCTGCCGCCAATAAAATTGATTTCGATTGGTTATGATGAATTTGAGACTTTGGTACAGAGAGTAGAGCCATGGTGTGCTCGGGAGAGGAATTTGTAGTTTTTTGAGAAGTTCAATGGTGAATTCATCTTTTTACAACTTTCATTATTGCTAAAAGTGACCATTTATGGCAATAATTTTTTTTAATATTAAGGACATGCCTCACTGGGCCACACTGAGCCATCTAGACCCAAATTAAGGTACTATTAAGTACCCGTTCGTATGGGGTACTAGACAACCGATAAACTTACTTATATACTTTTTTTTTGTAAATACATACTTATAATACATAGAAAACACCCAGACCAGTACAAACAGACATGTTCATGCGCACAAATATTTGTACTGTGCGGGGATCGAACCCGCGACGCATGGCTCCCATACCCTTGGCTGAATTAAAAGTTTGGGTAATTTTAAAGAAATAAATTCATTAGAGAACATCTCAAAAAGTTATAAATTGCTTTCTTGAGTACACTGTGGCTCGTTTTCTTTATTTAAAAGAAGTCGATAGGCAGCGGCACTGGACCTGAAAAACAGCCTTATAGTTATGAAAATAATTCCATGTAGAAATAATCAACTTTGTTAAACTCAAAAAATAAAAGTTCTTAGACCACGATACGTTTTTAGTGACTAATAAAATTACATATTAATAACAAAATAAGCCTAGGCCTATGTAGAATATGTGAAACAAAATACTAGTCAATCCGCTTTTCCTCACCTTCTTCCGTATGATAATTGTAAAAAGTCAGTATGAAATCTCTTTAGCATTACTCCATTATCGCAGAGACGTTTTAAGTCCGTATATTTTGCACCAGAACCGTGGACTTACGACATTGAAATCCAATTCAACCTGAAGGTATCGATAATATTTATATAAATATTATCGATATTTAGGTTGAATATGTATATACATATATTAACATAGGCTAGTTTCGGCTTGTTATACCATTTAAGAAAGAAAGAAAAAGAAAGAGAGAGAGAACAAGAAAGAGAAAAAAAAATACAACAACAAACGCAAAGAACAAATATTTGACACACCAACAAACACAAAGCACAAATATTAAAAAAAAAGGAAATCAGTGTCTAAAAGGTTCCCGCTCAGCATCAGTCGTGACAGCTAGAGGCTTATCACGATGCTGATTACCCATTTATCTAATACCCTGTATAAGATAAAAATTAGGTACCTATACAAAACCTCAAAATTACTTTATTTAATATCAGTATATAAACTTGAAAAATTATGCCCCAGGCGGGACTCGAACTCTCATTTATATACTGATATTATAATTGCAGTTTAGTTGCTAAAATATCAAATAAAGTATAGGTACTTTACTTATGTAATTTCAAACAACTTCTGCTTTAACTTTTCACTATTATATTTAAACGTGATAGTTCATTGAACTATGAATAAAAGGTTCTTAGTAACAAAAGCAGAACTGAAACGGCGGCTTTGAGAGAGCCTATAAAACTTTATGCTGTATTATAATCGAAAGCAGTAACTCCAAATTTCATTGAATTTTCATTTAACAATAGAATTTCAGGCATTTTACTAAAACTGTAAGTAGATACTTAATATGTGTACATAAAACTGAATAGTTATCGGAGTATTAGTTAAACAAACTAGATATTGGAAAACCGTCTCAACCCGCAAAATCACCATTCGGCCGAATATAATGAATATTTTAAAAAGGGCATGATTCTAATTTTATATGAGTTTAGAAATAAGTAAACTTAGCAATGAATTACTGTAAAAATTATCGTTGGTTCAATTTATAGTTAAGCAATATAAATTGTAATATCGAAAGAAAGAAATAAATAAATATTTTAAGACGTGCCTCACTGGGCCACACAGAGCCATCTAGTCCCAAATTAAGCTACTATTAAGTACCCTGTCGTATGGGGTACTAGACAACCGATAAACTTACTTATATACTTTTTTTTTTGTAAATACATACTTATAATACATAGAAAACACCCAGACCAGTACAAACAGATATGTTCATGCACACAAATATTTGTACTGTGCGGGGATCGAACCCGCGACCCATGGCTCAGAAGCAGCGTTAACTACCGCTGATCCAAATGGTCGTCGAAAATGGATTCCGGAACTAGTTTTTCCCTAGTCGAGGTATTTTTGCATTGGGGGTTTAGTTGTGGCAAGTAATTTACAGATTCATTGATTATAAGCTCAAGTCTTGAAACTGGTTACAATGTTTCTATTATTTAATGTGGCTAGGAACGGATTAGCTTGGCGCCAGACCGGAGACGGCGGTTTTTGCTGACATACATCATAGTTAAGATAGACTTGGTACAAAACTAGCAACTGCCCAGTTGTAACATCGGCGATATTTCAACTACTAAACCACATACGCGTGTGTCCTAAAGATGCTCTCTACATTCGTGTCTTTAAAACTATGAGACTGAAAGTACTATGCCGGATTAATCAATTATCCATCTTATTAACTTAACTATCCTTAAAATAATATGGTGAAAGAGAACTGTACCAGGAGACGTGGAAGTCACCTTTTACAAGGTTTGTTTGTCGGTTACGCTTTCTAACTTTTCATCCAATTTTGACGTTTTCGTTCATTTGTTCAACAAATATAGAGTAGAACTTTATAAAGAACATGGTTATTTCATCTTCCACAGCTCAGTATGGTTTTAGCCCGCGTGATATGCCTGACTCTCGTCAAAAAACAAACAAAATAGGTCCATCCGAAAAAATACCTATGCACATACATTAAAAGAACCTTTAATTAATAGCGTCAAGTGGTGCTAGCACATTAAAGGATAGCACCACTCCTCATATTCCTGTGGGTGTCGTAAAAGGTGACTAAAGAAGTACTGCCAGAAGAAGACGGGCAGCAGAGTCTTCTCGGTGGCGATTATGGCAAAATCCTTTGAAGAGGAGAGAGAGAGAGAGAGAGAGAGAGGAGGTGGTGAATTCTCATCCATGGACTGATATATTTTTGGGCCGAATGACATTTTTATCATTTAAAAAAAAATATAGGCGTTCGGTATCGTATTTGGAGCCCATTTATGAAGTATAAAATGTAAATCAAGTTTTCACCCGAAAATATTTTTCGTTATTCAGTTTTAAATTAAAAAAATTATGAATAGTATCGTAATGAATGAATGAGATGCGCGTAGCGTAAAAAAGTGTTGCTAGGAGGCCATAGGTATCAAAAATTGTATATTTTTGGCGGACATCTTCTAAGTGCTTCATCTTGATATTTTTTCACTGGGCATACCAAAAGAAAAATACGTCATTTGTTTTTTGTCTCGTAGATTGTTATAATATTAAAACTTCATCCTATATAACGCTAGAAAAACTGCTGTAGGATTCCAAGGTGCTTTTTTCAGTATTTTGTGAACGTAAACCGGCTAGACGATGTGCAAACAAAATCACTAGTTTGTCAACTCAAATGATCCAAACACAGACAACAAAAGTAGAAAGCTTTTATATCAGTAATAAAGTTTCATATTTCAACTCGCTAATAAAACTTAAGAGACAAGACAGATCCTATTCAAATATGGCTACAGGTCTGTTCGTGAGACAAATACGTACATTGTGTTAAATGTTGTTTCCCAAATATAATCTTGAATTAAATTCATGAGATGCAAAAAAAGTAGAATGAGATAGAATATGTACGTACAAATTTCAATTTTGTAATTATTACTTCTTAATGATTTAGTATATTTCCTCAAATAAGAAAAAATGTGTGCTAAACCGGCCCTTAAAATATTTTTACTTGAAACGTGGTGATCTTACATATTCATGGTAAGAAAATTATGTAGAACTTTGGCCATCATTTCACGCTTTATATCAGTATATAAGCCTGGGGCTGAAAGTCACTTGTTTTCAAGGAAATCTCTGAACAAAGATGTACGTGGAAATCCCGAAACAATGAACTCTTCATCCTATTTATTTTAGCTCTGTATTTGAAAGAAAAACAAGAATTAAACATTTGTTATATTTATATTCTGTTACTGTAGCATTAGTTAGTTTTTGTAATTTAATTAAGGGCATCACTTGGAACTTGGAAATGACAATTTATAGTATATAAAGTATAAAATAAGTTTTGCTATTCATTGTAACCACGTAAATTGAAGTAGATATAAGCTAATTATAACGTTTAGCAATCATAATCAGTTTAAAAAAATGTAACCCGATTAGGAAATTTGAAAAAAATGATTTCAAATTCAATCTTTTTATTTGCTGTATTGTTGAAGCATTGGTAATATTGGTACTGAGAATTTGGTGTTCTTTCATTTGATACCTACCCCACTCGTTATAACTGCAAACTTATTTTTCCAAAGTACCTCATCCACCAAACAGTAATGGATACATAAGTAGACTGCTAAAATTATATATAACCTTTCCTGTTGGCTTTGCCGTAGTCGATAGATAATGTACCAGTACCTACAGAAATATGACGACACTCAGGTTACACACAATAAATGTTAATTGATAAGATTAACATGCTCTGTTAGTGCGCAGTAATGTTTTTATTAACTTAAGAAACTAAAATTTCATAAAATTCCAAACATACTCGCCCTGTATTACGACGATAATTTATTTTGTTATCATAATTATTAAAGTAGCAGTAAAACAGTAAAAATTGATTTGTTAATAATTAATTTATTACCGTACAAAGTCTAGATACTGACTATTTTTACACTATGTATTTAAACGTACTAGTACATGTTCGATAATTTCGACGCACCGCATATCGGGTAGCGTGGCCGAGCGGTCTAAGGCGCTGGTTTAAGGCACCAGTCTCTTCGGAGGCGTGGGTTCGAATCCCACCGCTGCCAAGTTTTTTTTGTATAGTTTTGTTTGCAAGATTTTTCGAAAAAAGAAGGAGTACTTTGGTTGTTTTATGTTTAACGAATATAAAAGAATGCATTATCACGGCAACTTTTTGTTCTGAATAAATATTCGCTAAACACTAAGTATTATAATATTAACTTTGTTCATATTTATATTAATAAGAGTATTACTTGATAAAAAATACAAAGTTACAATTTAAAAAGACCCGCAAAAAGCTTACAAACGTAAAGTTTTAAATTTAAATAATTTTAATAGGTGCGAACTAAAAAATCAACAACAATGGATATGCAATGATTCAAAATGAATTTAACCGCCGGAAAGATAAGAGATTTTTTAATTGAACGTCATATTTTTTTCATGTGTGACACATACCTACTTACTTGTCACATGTTAAATTTCTGGATAATCACGAATTTTTAGTCGATATATATATATATATATAACTTATATAAGAAAAATAATACTTAGTATTTTTCGATGCTTCAATTTTTTGAGAAAATTTTAATTTTAACCTTTATTGTAACAAACCGAGCGACGGAAAAAACAAAATAAGTGACAAAGTCTACAGACTTTTTTATTTGCAATAAAATGACTATTATTTACGGACACCATAATTTGTATTTTTATATTACTTATAATAATATGCTGTTGTTAACCTAGGTACATAAAAGCATAGTTTTTGCTCTAATATCGTTTTGATGATATTTATATAACCTTAGTAATACCAGAGATAAGATAACGCTTCAGTTTATTAATATTTTCGATAAATAGACAAGCCGTTGGAGCAGAAAGGTTCTGAAATGGCTACTGTGCATCGGTCGATGATCTGTGGTCAGTGGAACCACGATCTGGTAAAGGTAGCGGTAAGCCCGTATGCGGTCAGAGGGCTATGTCTAGCAGTAGGCGGAGTTTGATTGAGATGATCATGGTGAACAATATTTTAATAGACTCTGATTTAAACAGTACAATTTGTAGATTAATTGTTTATTGTTTCAAAACGTTATCTAAATGTCCCTCTTAAATGTTTTAAATAAACTCTGTTCCAAATTAGATTTATTAACCCAATTCAGCTATTTCTGTGCGAAATTAACGTAAACGGTCTCAACTCCACCTACGCAGTTCGATACATTAGCTTCTTAAAATAAACACGAATTCTCAGTTTCTATCCCGCTCTTATTATCAGTCTACTAATAAAGTTTAAAATGTTTCACGAGGGCAGTACATCAAACCAAATTAAGATGAGCTTCCGATTCAAGCAATCTATTTTATGACGCCTATCAATTTACATTGGAACTTGCACGTGGCTCGACTCCAAAATACATTGAGCTGCACTTTTATCAATTTTCTTTCAGATGAGATGTCAGCTTATGTTAGATGGTCTACTTGACAGTCAAAACGTCAAAAGCAGATAACAGTAGCCGTGAAAGGAAGTGAATGTCAAGTGAGGTCATTATCAACGATCACGTGGTGAATGAATGTTCCTCAAGTTGTTTGTAGCCTATCTGGAGGTATTTTTATTTATTAAGTTTATTGAGGGCCTACAAAATTTAATAAAATAAACAAGAAATCTAACATACAATTAAAGAATCATCTACGAATTTAATCTAAGTCATCAACAGATTACCTCGTTAAAATTAACTAAATTGATAGCCCAGATCAATCCAAGGAGCATTTTGCCATATCCGCCACGCTGTGCAGGCGGGTTGGCGATCGAAGTCTGGCCAATGGCGGAGAGAAGACGCCGTAACCCGTCGTCTTCCGGTACTCCTTTAGTCGCCTCTTACGACACCCATAGCAAGAGGAGTGCTACTTATTATTGCTGTGTCTGCACCAAACGGCAAAATAAAAGTTTTTTAGCCTTTCCAATTGAGGTTTCAAAGCTTTGTCGACAAATGTACGAGCTTTTGCTTTTATACATTAGTAGGGATTGTTTTCTATCAATTAAGTTATACATTTGTAAACTTGTTAAACATTAGTTTCAAGTATCTTGAAAAAAATTGAAATTATACAAAAAAATACAATTTACAAATGAAGCTACACGAACAAAACCGTTGTCAAAAGCTTTATAGAAAGAATTAAACGAAGCTTAAGTAATCTAATTATGTTCCTATTGACTTACGAAGAGTAATGAACTTATAAAAAGCTGATCTGAACCGTTCTAGTTAATTGAATCAGTTCAAGTGGTACAACACATTAATTGGTTTGATTTCTTCGAATACTAACTTACCGAGAAAATTATGTTTATACCAAAGAGATTGCGTTAAGTGTCAGATTAGATATTAATTACAATTCTTAAGAATTGATGCGATCCAACTAATCGTGGGTATATTTTAATTATATATTATTAAACACATGTCAGGAAAAATACGAGTCTTTGTAAAGTGATAAAAATATTTTTTTAGATTTTAGCTTTTTAGGGTTCCGTACCCAAAGGGTAAAAACGGGACCCTATTACTAAGACTTCGCTGTCTGTCCGTCTGTTTGTCTGTCCGTCTATCCGTCTGTCCGTATGTCCGTCGCTCTGTCACCAGGCTGTATCTCAAGAGCAGCGATAGCTAGACTGTTGAAATTTTGACAAATTATGTATTTCTGTTGCCACAATAACAACAAATACTAAAAACCCATACAACAAACCCGATTTTTTGGCCTTTTTGGTACGGACCCTTCGTGCGCGAGTCCGACTCGCACTTCGCCGGTTATTTATTTCAGGTATATAAGACAAAAAGAGTTACCTATAGCACAGATTACTAAATAGTTACTACTACTACTAGTCTTATACCTAATTTAACTACATGACTACACAATGTTTAATCGTCTGGTTAAACGTTGCGGTCAATTTAGGGTAGAGTTCACCAACAGACGTTTAAGTTTTAAACAGCATTTAAAATATTATTTGACATACTTTGTATCGAAATTGTGTCAAATCGTCAATCTATGTTTACCGGCTGTTTAAGAAATGGTGAACTCGGGTCTTAACTGGCTGGTTGTTGTTCAGCTATTTAATTGGATGCCGGCACTCAACGGCCTAGGCTGTTAACTAAATTCCTGATTAAGCTAGTTGGCTGCGACATACACACAACAGGGCGACCTAGAAAATGATAAACGTTAATTATAAATGTGAACCGCCTAAGTATGTCGCTACTTAAAGCACTTTGTTTTTCAATCAGAAACTAATACCGATCAACCATCTATACAGGTTGAAATTTTAACCACCTTCCAAGTTTTAATACAACAATCTACGAGACAAAAAACAAATGATGATTATTTTGGTGTAGCCCAGTACAAAAATGTCAAGAAAAATGTCTTAAAAAATGTCCGCCAAAAATCTAAAATTTTGATACGGCCTCCTCACAATACTTTTTTTACGCGATTTGCATTTCATTCATTAAAATAAGGATATTATTCATAAGTTGTTGATTTTCCCTTTATACCTTCACAGGCTTAGGACAGTAAAAATTGAAAACTATGCTACGAAAAATATTTTGTGGTGAAAACTTGAACTATTTTTTTTACTTTATAAATGGGCTCTAAATACGATATTCAACGCCCATAAAAATTTTTGAAGGTGATAAAAAAGTCATCATGTATATTTTATAATTGTATTTTCACTTATGCAAATATGTATATGCTTTTATGTGAAGCAAAAGTTTTAGTTAACCTTTGAATCTTTCTTTTCTTAAATCATATCAAACATAATTAACCTAATCGGTTTAATTTCTCTCACAATATTTGATTACTTTCATTTATTCATAAAATTCATTGTTATTTGTCATAACGATAACCTTCTGGCTACCCTAACAATAGTTTTATGTTGATAGTACAGGGTAAACTTAAATGCAAAAGTGACATAATTTATCCAGCTTTATGGCAAAGCTATTGCAATGTAATGGTTTTGATAAATAGCAATTATATTACTCCTCAAACCATAAACCACACAAATCTAGCAGATTCTTCCCTGAGGTATAAACTAGTATCTCTGATCTCAATTCTATAGAGCCTTCAGTCAATATGGCGTCCTCATGCATGTAAGTACCTCCGCAACGATACCTATCCCTTATATTCCCAGTACACTTTTGTTGACAGCCCTATCTCCAAAACACTTCAAACCGACAAACTTATCGTACACATTTTAAACTGTTAGACAGACAAATTTGAACTCAATGCCGCATGTGTTAAAGTTATGTGTCAGAAAATAGAATGCACAAAAAGTTTGTCAGACATCCTTTTAGCAAAACATTCCGTGTTTCTATTTTAAACCTTATTGAGTTGAAAATAAAGGCCAAACCATATATGTGTGTGGAAAGGAAAGTGGTACATTTTCTGAATGATTACCATATTCAGGGAAATGTATTAGTAATGTAGAACAATGAGAGAAAACGATGGAGCGATTCGTTACGGGCTTTTTGTAAGAGAATTTTGAAGTACTGGTAAACTTTCCTGTAACAAAAAACAAAAGTAAACTTGACGGTTTACTCAGAATTTATTGAAAGACTTGTCTTATATTAAATAATATTTTACTTAGAAGTAGCCAATATACACCAAAGTGTCTGCTATAATTTTGATATTGATCAAATAATTTTGGTAAAATAACAGCATTTTTAGTTTTTTTCTGTCTTTGCTCTAATCTATTTCCTAAACTGCCTTTAAAGACATTAAACGTGACCTAATCTATTTCCTAAACTGCCTTTAAAGACATTAAACGTGACTTGTTTTTCATGACTTTCATCTTTGAACAGAAGCAAGGACAGCCTGAGCGAACCATCATCACCTTCCACAAGCAAGATACTCGTATTTAGAAAAACCGTTTACTAAATTGACCCGATCGTGATTTGAACCCATGACCTTTACATAGTATACGAACTATACGAACTCTAAACTAACCGGGATGTTCGTACTACTATGACAATACGATTTAATAAAATAATTAAGTATCATGACTTGCTTGTTTAGGAAATTATTATTTACTTAATTGATTAATTATATTTTTACGGACATTTCCTGATATTCATATACCAGCTGCGCTGGTGAGATAAGCTTGTACTTCATATAGCTGTAACATCACTTTGTTTTAACCTTATCTCGATGAAGAAAATATTTTGAATTTGAATTTTGAATTTGAATTTGAATTGTCTTCTTGGACATAAAGAAAAGAAAGCCCCAAATTCAACATATTTTAACCATAAATCAAATTAGATTTTTCTTCGTTGTTTAAAATAATAACATTTTGTTATTATTTTAAACAACGAAGAAAAATTTAATTTTCTCGTTTACGCCGGTTCAGTTTTCGATTAAAAAGTCTCATTTAAATTGACATTTATCAACCCAAGATTAAACTGTCAAACTATGTTCATGCATGCTAACACTTGAGGTCATCCCAAAATTTAACCATGTAATTGAAACAAAGTCAGTTAATTCAACGCCTAACGTATCAGAATTTACAATGTAAGCGTTACTAATATTCCCAAAACTAAAACCTTAAATAGTAATGTCTATCAACCTATTCCGTCGCCATCGAAATAGTAAAACCTAACTTTATTAACACAAAACTGTATTTGTTCCGAACGATAAAACTATTACCGATAAAAATGCGCTCTGCAATCGTTATGTGGTAAAAAAATAGCGTTTGATGTTTCGCACATTGTAACTACAGAGGTCGTTACTAGAGGCGCGTGTAATTCATCAGAGTGGAAATTTTGGATTCATTTTAGAATAGGGATTGACGATTGTAAAACTTCTTTTATTCAGCGCTCTGTCATACTTGCTTTGAGATCCGTTGGCTTTGATTTGAAATACGGCAAGCTATTAAGCTTCCCGTATTACAAATCAAACATAATTTTTTATACATAATTGATTACAATTATGTATAAAATTGACAATATATCAATTTTAGATAGTTAATATGCAGGTAGGAAACCTGCAACAATAACCATCTTTTTCTCACTGTCAAGTGGTTTATTTTTTCCTTAGATACCAATGAACCTTAAATACGATATTATGATACATAAATAAGACAACAGACAATATCACATACAATTTTCTAATCCCAAGTAAGTTACTATTTAAAGCAATTGTTTCATGGCAATCAGAAACGACTAAAGTACTACTATCTATGATTAGCTGGTGACATTTAATTTACTTGGGCCGGTTTTTTGATCGGTAGTTAAATAATCATCAAAGTGGGTTTTTTGAACAATACTCGTAGTTAGCTGAACAAATGGCCAAAATAGTAACCAATAGTCAAATATTGTAACTACTACTGTCGGCAGGGTTTAACAATATGGCGGGTGGTTAACTGTTGACAATTTGACTAAGTGTTATGTCTTTCGTGTCATTTTTCTTTTCAATTTAAACATAGTGAGATACATTAATAGAGACAGATTCGAACCAGCGGCCTAGACAAGTGGCTTTCTAATATCGTTTACGCCAGACGAATAGATAACAAATGTATGAGAATGACATTAGTTTGTTAATGTCGATCGAACGATCGTAAGCATAATATTATGTCATTTCCATACATCTATTCGTTTAGCGTAAACGATATTACAAAGCCACTCGAAGGTCGCAGGAGTTGTGGTTGTCTAAATCGGCATTATGTACTTAATTATTTGATGGATGGCTATAACACAACACTTTGCTTATTTGTTAAGGCCCAGTAGTTCGTGATTTATGGATTGATATCCATCGATCGCCTATTACGGAGCGCCTATGCGCACCGTAAGCGCCAGCGCGCGATAGTACGGGCCTGACGAGCCGCCGCGCTCACGTATTTTGTAGTTATTTAAACATAGTAATTAAGTATATCATTTAATGAATTCAAACTCAGCGAATATTTCTATAAATATTTAGCAGGTTTACACAAGCATAAAATTTTTATTTAAAATGTCCGTAGTTTAGTCGTGAAATTGAAAAAACATTTCGAAGAGAAGTAGGTTTGTAATGTTTTTCTATCGTGCCAAGTTAATCAAATCGTGTAACCGTTAGCGACTGTGACTAGAATAGATTCTCAACTAATACATATATTTTTTTCAGACTTTACAACGGTCTTAAATGGGTTTAAAAAACTCAAAATTGCTGCCTCTTAGAACTACACCGCCTTAATGAAGAAAAGCTTAATACTAAATGCTATGTACGCTCTACAGTAATTTCCTTGTAGCAGATGTCTCTGATACTACGCCGTAGCAGTACTCCACAAGTACCGTAGCAATGGCCGCGCTCCACGATTACACAAGCCATTAATGTCACGTAAAACGCATTTAAGTAGTAGCTTTTTGTTTTGTAGCAATATAACGAACCTGTAAGAATGTATCAGAATTAGAATCTTTAGCTCCAGAATTAGCGGCATTTCTTACCAAACTATGACCGCTATAATAAAAGATGTTTTTTTAAAACACATTTGTTTTTTTATACCCTTGGTGATGAAACTGACGTTTTATATTTAAATGGGATCAAAATTCAGCTTCATAAAAAAAGTTATCAACACATACAAGAAGACGCTTCGAACCAAAATATTTTTTTTTCTATAATTAGTATGTCCTGTTATTATACTTTGCAGGTAAAACTTTGCTGCGAATTTTCTCTGAGGGCTGGTTCCATCATGTGGTCCCAGGTGTGGAATGGAATGCCTGTCTCGCCATTGTGTTTGCAAATATATATCTCAGCCGTATGCCCGTCACATTTGTTACCGATATCCTGATATTCCGTTTTTATTCCGTCGAGCAAAAGAGTTTTTTTTTCCAAGTATTATTCAGAACTTCATTTTTTGGGTTGCATCGTGAATTGAGAATATCACCTATGGTAAATTCTTTTGAAGCGCTTGACCAAAAACTATAGGCTATCATTTTGTGTTTTGTCCGAGAAACGTGCTAGGAGTTATGTATTGTTCCGATACTATGATAAGAACCGCAAATCTAACAAATGATACGAATATAGCCATGCATGGAAACTGTTTAAGAGCGGCGTTCTCATTCTCTAAAATTACACTTTAAAAACAAAAAGTTTTTTAAAATGGGGAAACAGGGCAGCATAAAATAAAAATCGTTTAAAGACCCTAAAACGATGTTCCAAAATACTTTTTAGACCCAGATTTTTTTGGCTCCGAAAATCCTTAACTTTTATCATCAGCATATTTTTATTAGTTCTTGACTCGATTTGTTCGATTTCGATGACTTTTTTAATCGATAGAAAGAATATAGTTCGTCTAATTTCAATTTAATTAAAAAAACCTTAGATTATGGGTAAAAAAGATTACATTTCAAAAAAACTTTAGCGTTAAAACATATTTAAAGCTATTTCGCCTTGTTTGTTGATTGATTGATTGTTAACATTTGTATAAATATTCAAGGAATTGTATTTTCATTTTAAATCATGATTAAAATCGTCTTACAGATAACGTCAAACCAAATACCCGACAAACTTGTGAAGGCTTACTCCAATAAAAAGTAATGCAAAGAAAGAAAGTAATCTAGTAAGTGAAGGTTTCATGGACCCTTTTTGCACAAAAAGCGGCTAGCAGAAATTACGAATACCTTGATAGTTGATACTGTCAACAAAGTAGTAAAGAGACAGCAGAAATCATGTAACTCCAAAAAAATTTCTGGAAGACGTATCTAAAATATGGTATGTCCATAGAAATCAATCATGTATAATACTGTCAGTGCCCCGCCGTTACGTCCGCGTCAATTTCAGGAAAAAATTTACTTAAGGGAAATATTCAGATATTATTTTTACGTTTAACGTGTGGTATTTTATACTTAAGACTCATCCACATCCAGCATAAACCGTAAATTTTTCCATGATGTAAAATAGCCTACTGGCTATTTCAGCTCACATATCATCTAGGTTTGATTCCAGCTTGGCTTAATATATGTTTTTAAATTGGCTAGAGTCTGGAAAATAATTTGTTATAGTCGTGTTCTGAAATGCTCGTTTCTTTGGCTTCATTTTAGGTTTAAGACAAAAGAGAAGGCTTGGAAAACTCTGTAAGGAAAGTGTCACCGCCGAGGTCTCAATCAAATTGAAAGCATAATATAATATAACTAAGCAGACTGATCGATCATACTCATCTGTCTTATGGTTAATCTGCCGCAATTACCCCGTTGCGGGGAAGCGTATTATCATTTTTATCTAGGCATTCATTTGTTACTAACATTTGATGACATCGCATTAAAAAAAAGAAAACATCAACAAATTCTCGTAATCAAAGTCTCAGTACGTTTAAAAAGGTTGACAGAAAAGAGTAATCCAGTAAGAAGGAGATGATTTCCAAAGGATTTCTTTAAAACCGGAGCAAACAACAGTCACAGACGCGCAAAGGATGTAATGTTGCTGGCATGCAAAAAACTGTTTTCAGTACACGGCTTTTCTATAAGTTTTATTAAAATTGAGCGTTACCTTCTGTGCTTTGGGTTGAAAATCGATTGAAGAAAATTTGTAGGAAATTGCAATGGCTGTGCAAAATAGAGGTAAACGTTATATTATAATATGTAAGTCAATGCTTTTTAGAAGTGGCAGTATAGGTATTGACCACAGCTTTTATGTAATCGGTAACTTATGGGGTAATTCTAGAGTGTTTCCAGGATTCTAATATCTTGGTCCAGTATTTAAACCACTAGACCAACAATAGGTACGTCCTTGTTTACTCATTAAACTATATACATTAGTAAGATTTTGACATTTACACATTTTTTTTTTAGTACTCTTAAAATGTGTCATGTGTAAATGTCATCTGGCTCCCACTAATAATGTTTTTAATAATCCAAGTGAGAGTAACTGAAATAAAAATCCAAGTAAAAATGATGTTGAAATGCCACGTAACACTGTTATGTATCACTATAATACTCGAAAGACAAAAATAATAAGCAATTTACAAAATAAAGGACGCAGTATTACTGTGACACCCTCATATTCAGTATGTGTTTTTCATCTATTTGTCCTTCTATTTTACAGTACGTTTATGATAGTAACAATGTCAAATTTTGCTTTGTCATATTGTATTCGCATCACAACGACATCAGAGAAAACACGGGAGAACGCTGCAAAAGTATTTTTCCTTTGCCCGCTTTTCATCTCACGAAATTAAAAAGAAAAATCCCGCCTAAAGTCTCCCATAGATCTATGTATTAATCTCGTACACACCCCCATCCATACTTGCACTCCCGGGCCCAGACGAGCCGAACCCGCCAAACAAGGAGAGCACCACTCGTCCTGTGCGATAGACAAGGACGCAAATGTGATATTGACCTTGCGCGAGATGACGTCATTTGCGACCTAGCTGCAGCAGCCCTTGTATCCGAGGTTGGGGTGTGTGCGTGAACCAGACCCTGAATAGTGTCGTGTGCGTGGCTTCCTCCTATTGGCTGCTATAGAGTAGGAAAATGCAGTGTAATAACGTGAAATTATTATTCGGCTTTTAATTTCTGCTTTAGCTTAGGTACTTCATGGCATTTTTTGAGAATTTAAACTTATTGATATTAGAACTTATGAGTATGACATACCATCTTCATTTATAGCAAAGTAAATTTTTTGTTATAAGAATAACTCTTAACATAATATTATTAGTACCTACATAATTAATTTGTAATCAAGCATAATTTCCCCTGACAGGGTTAGAGTTTAGGCATCGAACAAGAGAACCAAGTTAATTAACAAACAATTTTGAATTTCGCGTTTCGTTATTCAGGGAAAAGCTGTAAAATATTGTTAAGTAATTCGTAAAACAGTTATTGTTAATTTTCACTTTAATATGGGAACTTATTTCGGTTATTATTCAAGGTAATTTGCTTAAATGATACTGTTCCAGTTTTTTGAGAATTGATTTTGTTTTGAAGTAATAACATTTAATCAATTGGGGGCAACACATAGCTCTAGTAATCGCCTTAATTGTGGTCAACAAATTGTCGTGAAATATTCCAACTGTAGTCACTACTCTACATCCCGTTTGGACGCTTGTGTGAGTGGAAGCATACTGGGTGTTTCCCGTGTAGACATACAGCCGCGTGCAGCCTGTCGATGTGTGAGTGTGACATTGATTTCGTTCCGTAAAGCAACAGGCTACATTGTTCAGAGCTCATCTCGAGTGACGCTTTGTAATTGGAAAGGTTGTAATTAACTTAAGGGTTGGACTCATCCTTAGGGATAATTAGTTAACTGTTTGAAGAACAAACTTTTGTGATGTTGAGCTACAGGGTTGAGTTACATTGTTTTTTTTTTATTTATTTAGTCAAATTAACAGATTAGTGAGGATATTATTGTACAGACAACAGCGTAAAGATTTAAATGTGAACTAATAGGAATTTCTTAGTTTAGTATTGATACTGCTTGAAATATGTCCAGCTGTAGACGTCGTTCGGCTAAGATATGATGATATGATAATTATATCTAACATAACATGTCAATAAAAACGCAAGCCCAAAAACTTAATGATTATGTTTTAAAATAAAACAAATAATTTGAATTCGTTATTTATTAAAAACAAATAATGTATTTACAATATCGTTTAAGCCTTCAGACAAGGGCTTACAAAACTGTTTAAATATTAATCTACTTCATTCAATTCATCGTAATTTAAACTATCACAACTCCGATTCAGCCAATAGGCTAACAAAATTAAATATAAAGTTGTATGTAATATTTATAAGTAATAAAAAAGTCTTAGTAATGCCTTCATTTCTAAATGTAATACCTCAGTGTGTCCCCATGTTTTTGATCTACTTGTTAATAGCGTTGTAACTAGAGATGGGCGTACGACCGGTCATTTCCAATATGCCCGAAATTCCCGGCCGTAAACCCGGGCATTTAATTTATAATATTCCAAAATGCCCGGTACACTCATCCCTATTTGTAAAGATCTTAAAATGACAACAATAGAACAGCTTAAATACATTCTAAAAGCGAATACCATGTGTCTACTTTGTTTTTTATTAAGAATATAAACGACAAAGGATATCAAAGATATAATGATACTTGATAAAAATAAGAATTATTTTTGCCACGAATCTGGTGTTAAAATTAATGTGAAATTAGTAAATATACGAATTTTCTATATTTAATGAAACTTAAAAACTAAGTTCTATATATAACTAGTGAAAATAATAAAAAAAAATGCCTAAATTACTATTAACAGTTGTATAAAAATAGAAAATGTATTGCATCTAATTTATGGCATTCTATTTTCATTAAAAATATACAGGCAACGATATTAGAATATACAAAAATTAAACAAGTAAGTAAAAAAGTACTTAAGTAGATAGGTACTGTGAAGAACTCAACACACAGTCTCCTAGAAAAATAACACTTCAAAATGTCCTCAACTGAACCAACCACAGAACATGGAAAAAGGTTAGAAAGGCGATGTTTTCGGGGCAGGCGCGCCACAGAGGTTATGAGCAAAAAATGCTTGTAAGTGGGCGCAGTAATTGGTTGGCGTTCTTTGAACTCGTTTGAATGTAGTGGGGCGCAAGTGGCGACATTAGGTTCTCATACAAATGGCACATGGCGGCCTTTCTAACCTTTTTCCATGATCTGTGGAATCAACGACGTAGCATATTACTAGCATGGTTAAAAAAGGTAATTAGGTACCGTTTTTCTTAGTAAATATTCAAAATAATTCACGCTGCATGCTTATTATCAGGGTTATTGACACCCCTAAACATTTGACATAATTCTATGTCCGACTGAAACACATATCTAATGTTGATATCATTTGGTAAAAAGCTCCAGTAATGAACTCTTTATTGATTTTAAAGTAATATAAATCGTATTGTTTAATTACATAACAAAATGAATCGTATTTTCAGCACCGAAAGGCTTCGCTTACATTGTAAATATAGTATTTGTAAACATTGACTTTGTCTAAAGTAATAATTGTTAGAATGATAACCTAATATCTTCGCTCCGGTGATGTTAATGTAGTTATAATATTATCCTAATAATAATTCGACTAACTTTTGACATAATCTTGATCAAACATGCAAAGTGTATGCCATTGCTTACTAATAATCACATTTCATTAGCATAATTTATATAGGTACAGACAATAGCTCATGATCCTAGCTCAAAACGTCATAATTCCTCAATTGATTTTGATCTTAATTCGTTAGACACTAAGTAGAAAATTGATTGTAACAATTTTAAAGTTAGTTTGATATGCCGCTGAATGCACCTGATTCTAGAAATAGTATTTTTATATGTATTTAAAAAATATTTATAATTAATAATAATATCAAGTTTATGATTCTTAGATAAAGTAATTCTAATAAAGTACAAGGATTCTGTTCCGAAGACTTTAATAAACGGCTTGTTAACGTGAGTATTAAATATGTAATTTCTTAAGTAATTTAAAATAATTATATATGTGGTACGACAGTCCTTTTGAAGTCGTTTTTTATTTGATAAAAAGCTCTTTTTTCTTAAACTAAATTGTATTTTTTTTTGCTAACACAACAAATAAGTTTTAAATCAGTACTAATACGATTTTCTTGTTTGTACAATCATCAATACTAGAATACATTGAATATGATATCAAATCATATAGCTAAGACAATTCTACATTACCATTTTGTTTGAATCGCCAGCTGATATTCTTCAATCGTTCAAGAATAAAAAAATATTTAAACTCCAACTACATAAAATATATCAACAACATGACAATTGCTGCGTTTAAAGATTGACAACATTGCAAATATTCTCCAATGCAATTAATCTCCATTGAAATTATTCTCCATTGCAATTATTCACCATTACAATTATTCTCAATAGATTACGAGTACATTAAATTTCATTTTGTAATAAAGTAGCTTGTGAAATGCTATTACCAAGAAAACATGCAATTTTAACAATAATTTGAATTCATGAGCAAGCATCGCATCTGACCAAGCCTACTTCGTCACAGTTCATACACTTCAGTGCAACGAACTCGGCTGTAAAGTGGTTTCGGTGGAGGCTCTTCTTTGACCCGCTGCAGATCCTGCAGGGGAGGAGACGGAACCCACCGCACATTTGACAGGTGCTGCAGGCGTCTGGACTCTGAAATGAGAGAGGAATCGAATGAGTATAAATAGTTTTTAAAAACCAGGGATCTAGTCAAGCATTGCAGTCGCAACACAATGTCCGAATACCGCGACTTTGTCACTCTTTACCAATGTGTTAAAGTATCTAATAGAGATACAGGCTTCGTGTTGCGTAAAAGAGCCTCAGATCAGCAAGATAGTGAATTAGGTTGAGCTATAAAAAAAATCACCAAAAATTTAAAAGATATAAAACGTGAAATTAGGCGTCATTGTTGGTCGGTGTCAAACTGTTGCGTGAATGCGTTGCAAATGCCATTGCGTATACAGGGTGAAATTTTAACCACCTTCCAAATTTTAATATATCAATCTACGAGACAAAAAACAAATGACGTATTTTTTCTTTTGGTATAGCCCAGTACAAAAATGTCAAGATAAAGCTCTTAGAAAATGTCCGTCTAAAATCTAAAATTTTTGGTACGGCCGCCTAGCAACACTTTTTTTACGCGTTGCGCATCTCATTCATTCATTACGATACTATTCATAAGTTTTTGATTTTCCCTTTGTCTTTATACCTTAAAAGGTCTAGGACCGTTAAAATAGAAAACTATATCGCGAAAATAATTCGGGTGACAACTTGATTTAAATTTTTACTTCATAAATAGGCTCTTAACACGATACTGAACGCATATAAAAATTTTGGAAAGTGGTTAAAATTACATCCTGTATTTGTTTACACATACGCCATTACATCAGTTTACACTGGGGCATCCTAACGTCTTTAAAACAGGTGCGAGTTCACTACAAAACATAACGCCTCTTTGGTCTAGTGTAGTGGTTTAAATACCGGGCCAATATCACGGAGTCCCGGGTTCGATCACCAGGTTGGAAAACAAAAATTTCGAACTTTTGAATATCGCTCGATACTTGAATACGATGACGGAGGCCTTTTCTTTGCAGTGTGATGATAATAAGCCATTACTTTTGCAGACAATAGACAATAAAAATATCACAAACCCTATTTACTTTTCTTTTTACTTTGCAACAAAATGTAGGTACGTATAGCTTGATGTACACCTCCATTTACTAGATATTATGTCTGTTAGTTCCGTTTCAAAAGCTATCGTTCGAATATCAAAATTCCCTGGATATATAGGTATACCATTGAGAGTTTATTTCCAAGAAAAATTTTTTTTTTAAATAAGAGGTAGCTTGGGAAGATGTTATCAATGCTAAGACGTCCGCTTATTTTGCCGCAACGGATATTGATCCAGATATTTAATAATTGGTATGTTTTTTTTTTGTTCATAATCTAACTTTCACAATCCTACTTCAAATACGAAAGTTAGTGAGGATATATGGATGTACCGGATTTTGATAGAACTTTCCGGTAATATAGCTTAAATATCAGATTAAGATGTAGGTTATAGTTTAAACAGCAATTCCGTGTATTTTTATAGAGTCACATGATACAGACGATAGATAGAATCGCCTATATATTTTTTTAAGGAAACGATATTTGTGTTTTTCTGAAACTATTGGCCAAATCTCTCAAGTGGACTTTCGGACAAAATTTATAAATGCAGAAAGGTTACAGACTGGTACATTACATACTTTTTATCTTGTAATAATGTACAGTTTTAGGGATTTTTAAATTTAAAAAATCATGCGCTTGCATCCCTGGGCAGCAGCTTCTGAGGAATAACTTAAATATTTCTTTACAGAAGTACCTTAAGAGGAAACACTACAGGCGAGAGAATTTAAAAATAGGTATTTGTAAAATCTATTGCTGTCGCGCAGTGCCAAACGCCTTCACCGCAGAGTGTGATAGAGACAACTGCTTCTTGGACCGAAAATACCTACTAAAAGCACACCAAAACAACGTTTCGTAGTCCCCGTATTCTTATCCAAAACTAGACCGATTTAAATACTTTTTTCATTAAAAATTAAAGAAAGGCTTTGGCCGTGACCTAAGGAACTCCTTTTTTTCTAAAATTTTGCAAAATTTGTTTTCTGGATGTTTGAACACAGCGGAAAATCTGGCAATTTTTTTAGATTTTTGTGGGCTCCTCTTTTTTTAGTAATTAATTTATGAAAAAACAGAAAACATAGAAATATGCTAATAGTGGCCTTAGATTTTTGTAATAAAAATTATTGCTCTACTGGCTTTATCCAGGGAGGAAACAGGGGACTACGTTTGTATGGAAAAACGGCCCTAGTGTTTCCTCTTAAGAATGCCTTTAATCGGTTACGTATCATTTTAACTAAATTTGTTATAACAATTTTTAATACAATACGGTCAGAAGACATACTGTTTAATTTTATTTAAAACAAAATGAGGTGAATTAAACAGTAGTTGAGTCGTCCAATAGGCGATATGGACATAGTCATGTGAATCGACTGTAGTTATTTTGAAAATAGTTTTATCAAGTTTAGTTGAAATGATACGTAGCCCTCTAATCATTTATCTGAATAAATTACATAGTTTTTCGATTTAAAGTAACTCACAAATTAATTCAAAATTTAAAATTTAAAGTTTACCTAGATTCCAACATTATCATAACTTAAGTTTTTACAATATTATTCCTCGTCTAGACGAGTTCAACTCTCATCAAAATTACATGCTAAATTGACTCTTATTATTATTATGTAATAAAGAGGGATTTATCATCTGGACTGTATGTCTATATCGTAACGATTATATCTGGGGCAATTTATCTGTTTATTGAATCTAAATTGGATTTTCACAATATCCACGAAACATAAATTCTTCAACCTGATATTGATATTGTGAAGTGTAATTTCCAGATTTATTATGTCTGGCTAGACAACTTTAAATGTAGCAAGCAAATATGGTTAACTGCCAAATAGAAGTTGCAGTATTTTATTTGTATCAATTCATATTAACTTAAATTTATAAAGTAATGTATATGTTTCGCTTTATACAATTATCTACGGATAAGTTTATACCAAAAAATCCCTCATCACAAAATACCAAAACTGCTTTAAAATTGGCAGGGAGACATAAACGAGTACTTAGTAGACAACCACGGATGGATTTTGCGACAGGGCCTGATTAAGGATATCTAATTGCTTCGCGGAAGCAAGGAATTCGCCAGCGGATCGCTAGTATAGGGGTTAAAGTATGAAATTGCCGTTTTGTATGGACGAAATCGAGATGTCATTTTTCCATACTATAATTTTTTTTTGTTTTTTTTATAAACGCCTGAACCGTTTTCGATTCAATTAAAGGTGAAAGTTAGATGGTTATAAAGCTACGCATTATAGTATTTAAATTTCTGAAAATCAAAGTATATAATACAAATATACTTAATTGAACCAAGAAGGTCAGCTGACACATTGTAAGGGGTCTTTTCAACGACTTCCTTTGAAGTAATAGGCACTAGTATTGCATTTTTTTTTAGTCAAAAGTTACTTTATTTAGTTTTTGATACAAGACAAAAAGAATTACGCAATAATATGACTATACTTAAGAGCTATAAACAAAATAAAAAGTGGGAAAATAATCGGCAATGTCATACTTTAACCCCTATTATTAAGTATACTATACTGTGTATTGCTAGTCAAATATTAAATAGTACCATCCCTTCTCATCCTATCTTTTTTCCTAGTTGTCCACTGGGCAACGGCATCTTTGGTTTTCTAACCAATGATGACGGCTAACAGAACCATCTGCGGTGGTAACCTACCACCGCAGAGGGTTCTGTTAGACGTCGTCTCGTAAGTAGCTGCCTGGATGCCACCACCCTCCTGCCGGAGTCCAGCGCCAAACAGTTTTTCTGTATTGTCAACCCGGCTAAGGCTAATGAAAATAGCAAATCTGTCTTTTTTTTTATCATCAATTAAATTTTTGTACCATCTTACGTAAAGTTACGTGACGTGCAATAAATGAATTTGAATTTGAATTTGAATTTACACATATTATAATAAATAAATAAATAAGTATTTTAAGACATGCCTCACTGGGCCACACAGAGCCATCTAGTCCCAAATTAAGCTACTATTAAGTACCCTGTCGTATGGGGTAGGTACTAGACAACCGATAAACTTACTTATATATATATATAGAAAACACCCAGACCAGTACAAACAGACATGTTCATGCTCACAAATATTTGTACTGTGCGGGGATCGAACCCGCGACCAAATTCAAATCAAGTCCGAATGGTTAATCAATAAATTTGAAAACTAAATTCTCACTCCAATTTTATATCCAACCAAAACGTTGTAGAAAACGATCATAGAAAAAATAAACCTCTGCGAATGATACCGCTTTTGTATAGGCACAATGGCGTAGCACCGTTCAAAGTTACACGTGCATTGGCAGTCAGCGTTCAATATCTGAAACTGAAAGTGATGCTCGGGTTTGTGGAGGGCTGTCTGTTTCACAGTGGGGATGAGTTAGATCGGCGCTTGAAAACTACAATGGAGGATACAATTTTACAGGTTTTTGGGGACTTTATTACAAAAGGAAAAAAAACGAAGCTGTATAAAATAGTAAAATTTTACGGATTTTAGAGTTCCGAACTTCAAAAGGAGAAATGGAACCCTTATCACTTTGTGGTGTCCATCCATCTTTCTGTCTGCCAAAACCTATTTTGAGAACGTGTTGTGGTATCGTATTTAAAGTAAAACCATACATCGGAACTACAGTCCCTTGAAGCTGTCAGAATTGTAACTTTTTAATTAACGTGATAAAGATACGAATATTTGTGACATGGACATTGGACATCATAATATGGTGGACATTTCTACACTATCAAGGGAATAAAAATTTAAAGAGTGTTTCCCGTCGACCTACTATACTGCAAGTAAAGGAAAATATAATATTTAAACTTTAAATATTTGTAAATAAATCATTTCAAAAAATAGTAATTAATGCGAGATTTGATTTCTGATCTATTTATGACTATGTTTCTACAAATGTGTATTTTAAGAGAGATAAGACGTGGAATTACCGTTATAACTTACCATGGTTTTACATCAAACAATAAATATTAGTAAATTCTAAAATTTATTGTGCTAAATTACGAAATAACTACCCATACAAAATAATTGAAACCGGAAATAAATTGTTAAGAGCTTATTCACAAGTGACCAATTCTGCTGTGAATCATAATAAAATAGGAGAGCTTTCAAAGTTAATAATAAAGAAGAGCGTGCAAAAGTTCGCAGGCTGCCGAGTAGTCAGTGGAGCTTTGTCAGGCTCAATGCACTCGCATGCTTTGTACCCGCAATAAAAGCTTTTGAAACTATTTGTTTTAACTATTGAGTTACTAAAATAGCTTCATAGTTTTACTTGGGACTACCGTCCATAACATAATGTGGTGTTTAAATTAAAACTTCAAAATTACCATACAATACATATTATGTTTAGATAATCCTAACATTCAATGAATAATCGCCTGTGTAGGTTATATAATATTATATAACTTATTCGTATAATGTGATTATTCTTTAAGGATCAGCTCATGTTTTATGACTCCTGACATATTGATATTGTTTTGTAATTTTTTTATTGTTTAAGTTGTATAAAGACATAATATTTTGCATGCCAACGAGCAGACTAAACACAGTAACTATGACATTAACTGCTAAGATCTGCGGTGGAAGGCTTCGTAAGAGGCCGCCTGGATGCTACCACCCTCGTGCCGGAGTCCAGCGCCAAACAGTTTTTCTGTGTTCCGCTGGTGTGTGGGAGAATCAGTACCTCTGGGTAAGCTCGCTCCATCTTCGGCTTCTTCTAACCGTATAGTTAGGTATGTAGACAAGAGCACGCCAATTATTTATATAAAAAAAATGTATTTTGAAAATAAACTTTTGATTTGATTTAATACGGTATTGGTTAAGCTTCGATCGAACCAGGCCTGCCAAGCGTGGGAAACTCCTCATTTTAAAGAGCCCATGCCTAGCTATGGATATAATTATGTATAGCCTGTGGATGATAACGTGTTGATAGTACAAACAACGGCAGGTCAACCTACCCAAAAAGTTAAAGGTCATTGAATTGATTTTCAACGTTAAGTCTAACTAGTAGAGATCAATTTCAATTGAGAAAATTTGACGTTTTGTAGTAGGTTGACGTGCTGTTGTATGTACATAGTATTCAGTCGAATTGAGAACCTCAGAAATGAGTATTTATTTTAAAATCGACTAAAAAGCAATTTAGATAATAGTATACCTCTTGAAGTCTGAGAGCCACATCTTAATACGTAATCATCGTGTATTACGTAAATTATTCAGAGCAATATTGTATAATTATTTTTTACTTGATAATAAAAGAAAGCCGCATCTAAATTATTTACCATGAAAATATTTACTAGTATTTTAATTTAAAATGTAAACGACCATTAAAATAGTCCACAGCAAGGCAAATACCTCTATCATGGAATTTAAGAGGAAACACAAGGGTCGTTTTTCCATACAAACGTAGTCCCCTGTTTCCTCCCTGGATAATGCCAGTAGAGCAATAATTTTTATTACAAAAATCAATGGCTACTATTGGCATGTTCCTATGTTTTCCTTTTTTTCATAAATTAATTAATAAAAGAGATACGAGCCTTCAAAAATCTCAAAAATTCGCCAGATTTTTCGCTGTGTTCAAACAACCAGAAAAGCAATTTGACAAAATTTTAGAAAAATAGCAAAATATACCAACACGGCGAAAACCTTTCTTTAATTTTTATTGAAAAAGTATTTAAATCGGTCTAGTTTTGGTAAAGGAATCGGGGGACCAGGAAACGTTGATTTTGTGTGCTTTTAATAGTTTTTTTGGTCCAAGATGCAGTTCTCTCTATCACGCTCTGCGGGGAGGCATTCGGGAACTGCGCTACAGCAATAGATTTTACAAATACCTATTTTTCCATTCTCTCGCCCTTAGTGTTTCCTCTTAAGTTACCATAGCAGTGATGGGTACAGTGGGGTCATCCTATTGGTCTAGTGGTTAATTTTTAATTTAAATCGACTTTCAGTTAATACATTTTTGTCAGACATAATGCAGGTTCTGAAACCATACACATTTATCAATTGATAGAAAGTCACAAATTGTAAATTGGTGCCAAAAAAGCACCCATTAACGAAGAGTGTGTTGCGCTGAATCATTGTTTATATTTTTACTAAAATAAACATTTTTATTGTTAAAATATTTTGTTAACTCTAAAAACAATGAATATGTACTATCCTGTCAGAAGCAAAATGTTTCCCTGCTTTTGTTATCTTTCGGTTAAAATAAATGGTGTCCATAAAATTAATTTCAGTTTTTCCTACGTTTTCAATTAGCGAGATTTGTTTACAACAATCAAACGTTGCTCTCGTGGGACTACTTCGAGTTTCTAAATCGATTGGATTCTCGATGCCAATCGAATATATTTTTTTGAACATAGCAGCGTCTCTGTCATCCGACCGACAAATTTTTGTATATTGTTTGTTAGCAAGATAAAATATGCCGTAATGTGTTAACCATAACTATCTTTAAAACTGTGAGTTAATATAATTCATTTTTTTTTTCAAAGTTAGTGATTTAGTCCCTTCACTAAATCACTAATTTGGATTTTTTTTTATTAATATCACTTATAGCTCTAGCTTTGGAAAGGTTTATCTCCAGATTGCCTATGAAAAAAATCAAATTGGCAGGGTTTTTTAACCGACCTCATAAAAGGAGGAGGTCCTATGTTCCTCTGTATATACACGGTGCAATTTTAACCACCTTTAAAACGAAGCCCACGTTATGTAACCATTATGTATAACATCTTGGCAAATGTTATTTAACTTTTTTTACAAAAATTTTTTTTTATTAAAATAAAATGTAGCTGTGTAAGGTCCATTCAACCGTGACCCCACCGCAGCAAAATAATAAGTCTAGGCGCGTCACAGCATGTTACAAAATTATAAGTCTGAAACAAATATGAATTTTTTTCAAAAAATATTTTTAATAAAAAAATAAATAACACTGCCATGATGTTATACATAATGGTACAATAACGTGGGCTTCGTTTTACAGGTGGTTAAAATTGCACGGTGTAGGTATATTTTTTTCTATAGCAACTTAAAAAGCTAAACCATGGTAGGCCCATTCGAAACAAACACGCGTTTTCTGATGACAACCACACATCGACAATAAATTGGTTTTGCAAAATGAAATTACTGAGCGATCAATCTTCCTGCGATAATCTATTAACGGCCTTGTGAGCGGCTTCCGAATGCTATGTTGGATATATTTGTAAGCATTGAAACAGTAGCTTTTAACCGACGAAAAAATAGAGGTTCATAATGTTATTCTTATGACCATACACGAAGTTTTACTCGTAACAGCCTGTAATCATCCCTCTGCAGGGAAAAGACTGATCTCCATCATTTAATTCAAGTCACCACAGTAGGTAATGATGGGTAGAAGCATATAAACATGTTTGTTTCACTGGGAAGTTACGGAGAAAATTATTGGGATTTACGACTTTCGATTGTTCTTAATCTGCAATTATTCTTAAAAGATAGTCGGGTGTCACAGCTTTGCAAGCCGTTTGTTACAGGCCTCAGATGTGGCTTGTTTATCGTCACGACTTTCGTCATAAGCAGAAGCCAGCCTAGGAACATCGGCTTAACGTGCTTTCCGAAACACGACCAGGTAACCCCACCAGACAAAAACAAATTTAGAAAATACCGTTTCTTAAACTGACTTGACCGTTAATTGAATCAAAGACTCTCTCTTACGCAGTAGCGGGCCACCATACAACATCACCAACCGGATCGTCAAAGACGAATTTCGATGAGTACTCAAATAAGTTTTTTTCTAAAACGAATGTCCCTAAAGGAGGTATTCACTGTATATTGCTAGGCAGAGATACACGTGCACTTAAGCTCAGATCAGACACCGTCAGAAGCAGAGCCCTTCATAAACATGAGTCGCAAGTCAAGAATTTTAGAATCTGGGACAATCAGGACCAACAAACAATCACTAAACACCGCCCGAATATCTTTCCGAATATTCCCGAATTTACCAAGACGCTTGGTTGCTCAAACCTCATCACTTAGGTCTTAAAAGTGCGTGAAAACATTTCAAATATATCATCCAAGAATAGTTAAGAAATAAAAGGTGCGTCCGTAATGTACGTTTTGCGTAATACATTCTTGGAATTTCGCAACATGAGCGTGAGAACGCACTGTGTCAAGTATGTTTGTCGACTTGAGTGTTTGTCTTTGTGTTTGACAATGTATTGTAATAATGTTGAGGTTATGTAAATACGCGATCAGGTTTAAAATAAAGCACAAGTTAACTTTTTGTTAAGTAAAAGGACTAAAAAGAAAACCATAGTGTTTGTGTGTGAAAAAGTGACAGTTTACAATTGCTGGACAATGTTACATTGCTGGACAGTTATTAATAACAACTTTTATATTGTCGCGGGTCTGGGTGTTTGTGGTATCTTCCTTGTTTTTGGTTTCACAACAAACTTAACGAGTACTAGGACTTTACTTTGGGATCAGAACAATGTATTTGATATTGGTTAAATGACATTGATTTTGTAGTAAGTATTTTATGTTGTCCTATGGCAACAGTCTTTTCCGTTTAGGGTTTGTCAGATTCATAGAAACTACCTTACAATCTATATACTGCGTTAGTTTCCTTACAAGAAGCCATCAAAATCTCTTCGACCGGTGCACGGTGATCGTTTACGAAATAACCCCCTGAGTGATTGCTACAGCAAGTCCCAAAGTGTGTGTGCGTAAACATAGTCGGTTCTGAGGCCTCACTCCACAACACAATGTCCGTTAATTCGAATATCCCTGTCCCTGTATATATCCGTAAATACGAGCTTCGTGTTACAGAGTAAGGCATCTGACCGTGGCTTGTACACATGACATACCATTGATGGATTGATGAAGCAATTTGTTGCTGAGTAATAATACAGCTTTCATACCATACGACTCTGATTCCACTACAATAGTACCTAGTAGTTTTGGTCAGTCTATAATTGTGGATTTTCACGATTTAAACCTATTTTTAGGGTTCCGTACCTCGAAAGGAAAAAAACGGACCCTTATAGGATCACTTTGTTGTCCGTCCGTCCGTCCGTCTTTCTGTCTGTCAAGACCTTTTTTTTATAGGAACACGTGAAGGTATCAAGCTGGAATTTATATCAGCTACTCAGGTCTACTGTTCCTTAGAGCTATGAAAAAATTAAACTTCTAAGCCCACGTAATCAAAAGATACAGCCGTTTAAACCGGGAATTCCCGCAAATTTTCAACACTTGCAAGGAAATCAAAACCTACAATGAAGAAAGTTGACATAATATTTATACTATTTTTAGTGTTTGACGTTTGTGGTACGTACGTTGTGTTTTATTTCCTTAAAACATGTGATTTAAGAGAAGTGAATAGCTACTTAGGTACTTACTCGTACTTTAGTCTAAACAATGTATGTGATGTGATGAAAAAATATTATTTAATCAATTTTAAATAAAAAAAATATGGTTGCTTAACGCACCAGTAAAAGACGTTCGTTTATACATATAAGTAGTATTACTATACTGGATTTAAATTTGAGTTATATTGGTCGCTTTCGTAGCTACGAGTATAATACGAGTATCTAAGTCTTACTATGAACCCGTGGATAATATTGTATCCTGCAGTAATTACGTCTTTTATTTTTGTTTATTATACATAGTAACCAAAAGTTATTGACAGGCTTCCTTATTTAACCAAAAGTATGTTCTGTTACACGGAAATGACGACTTAGATAAATAAATTAACTTGGTCTTATCGTGTAAATCCCACCAATCGGATCTCTGTTGCCAAGCAATTTAATTTATACGTACCAATATGTACAATATGATATAATGTGCTAAAGCTTAATAGATTGGAAATTAGTTTTGTCGCTAATTGAATCGAACAGTTTTGATGATGTTGTTTGTGTACTATTTCGTGATTTACAACAACATTTGTGAGTTGGTATTTTTTTCCGAAATTTAAATAGGACCAACTGTGCCACATTTTTAAAAACAAAAAGAAAACACCACTATCGGTTAGCCTGGTATAAAAAAACATAACCTAATTCCTTTTTTCGTCGGTTGAAAAATCATATTAATGTAAGATATGCCAATTTGCGATTTGAATTGATTGTAAGAATGTCAGTCAAAAACAGCGCTTAAGAAGCCGCGGCCTAAGTCTTAATAAATAAATCGTCCCACCACAATCCATTAACCCACATAAGACAGCTGGAAATTAAACCTTTACAAAAGGAATATTTTGTCATAAACTCTTGGTAGGCAAGCAGTGGTGTATTTGCAGTGAGGCCAACGTTGGAAAGGAGCTACTGCAGCCCGCCTTTTTTGGCAGCACTCCTTTAGTCGCCTGTGACGACACGAGAAGAGATTGGTGCTGTTCTTTGAACAACACCTATTGAAAGTATGTATATACAGGTGAAATTTTAATCACTATCAATATTAATTAAGGAAATATTGATAGTTATTAAAATTTCAATCTGCTGCCCCCAATTATTTAATTTTATTCTAAACAAAATCACTTCTCAAAAAACTAGAACAGTATTATTTTAGCAAATTACCACTAGTATTTACTTAATCACTGTTAACTGCTGTGCAGACAACAGCACGTCAATCTACCAAAACGTCAAATTTTCCCAATTGATATTGATCTCTACTTGTTGGACTTAAAGTTGAAAATCAATTCAATGACCTTTAACTTTTTGGGTAGGTTGATCTACCGTTGTCTGTTGACCGGCCGCTTTTGGCGTTAGCGACAAATTCGACTTTTTAAACAACTAAAAAGTTTACTGTGATTCAATTACTAAAGATAATTTGCTAAAATGACACTGTTCTAGTTTTTTGAGAATTGATTTATTTCAGAAGTAATAAAATAAAATTAATTGGCGGCAGCACATAGCTCTAGATGTCCCCATAAATACAAAAATCTACGAGACAAAAAACAAATGAAGTATTTTTTCTTATAGTATAGCCCAGTACGAAAATAAAAATTACTAGATAAAGCACAAGGAAAATGTCCGCCAAAAATCTAAAAGCTTTGATATGGCTTCCTAGTAAATCATTCATTTAAGATACTATTCTTATAACTTATTGTTGATTTTCCCTTCATACCTTAACATGCTTTAATAATTGAAAACTATATTGAAAAACTTTGAAAACTTGACCCACATTTTTTACTTCATAAATGGGGTCTAATTAAGATACTTAAAAAAACTTGACGGTGATAAAAAGTCATCCTGTAAGTGATGGTGTAGTGCTATTCTTATTTAAGCCGCCACCACACGGCCAAAATACATTAAGTAATCTAATAGGCAGTTGAAAGCAGATACCTTGTAAGGCTTCAACATTTTCCTTAGATCGCCGCTTTCGTTGAGCCTCTCCACTGTTTCCGCGTCCTGTAACAATGGAAATTTATTATGTTTTATTAATTAGCGTGCGAGAGTGTTTCATGCGGCTACAACGGTTTGATGCCATAAAAGCAATTTAATTTGGATATGGAAATGACCTTGTGTTACGAAAACACATAAATGCAGGTAAATTACTTAGGTTATGACTGGTGATAACAGCGTAAAGACAAAGTAAACATTTTTGTAAGGTCTGCTTTGCAGCAGAAATATTTGAAATATATAAAATAATAAATATTGAAAATACTAAAAGGTACTTTCAGTTTATTATTATAAGACACTAATCAATAAACAGTAATCACAATATCGTCTAAAGATTAAACCAGTTCTGTTCATTTTGTAGCCTTTATTATTTGAAAGTCTGATGTCAAAGTTTTCCAAGCCATCTATAACACGGGTCTGACGTGGATTGTAACTTTCATTTAATGACAGAAACCAGTACCAACGACTTAACATGCCTATTGAAATACCATTTAATCCCCAACCCTGGCAGAACCAAGCTAATTCACAAAAGATTGTTAAAGTGACCCGACCGGAAATCGAACCGTGGCTTGCAGTTACTTAGTTTAAATATTTGACTGGTAGAGAAAGCTTTTTGGCATTAAGTGTAAATAAGAAAACATTTGACAGAAAATCACCATACTAAAAATGTTTTATTGGTTTACTAACAAACAAACATTCAACTTCAGCCATCGATCAAAAATCAAACTGTTGCTTTTCAAAACATTACATTGAAACATATATATTAAAATGAAAAAAGGTACACAAATGTGAATAATAATTAATTTTTCGATGAATTTACCAGCTTCATGTGGCCTTCGAATACACGTGTCGGAATATTCTCACTCGAGTCGATGAGAAATGGACGTAAACAAGCTTTGTAAAGCTTAATGGAAATAAACTATTGTCTTGATGCCAGCAAAGCTTTTTACGATTGAAAAATTCAAAGGTTAGCTTTCAGGGGTGTTTCTATTCCAATGCTGTAAAAGATAGTTATGTAAAATTTTTACTTTTGTATCCTATCATTGTATGTGTATTTTTTTCTTCTTTCTCGTTTTATATTACTTACTTTCATAAACTTCGTCGAAATACGTAAAATGAATCTATAATTCTTTGAATAAAGATTTTTCGACGGTCTTTGGTGGTATTTGATTTATTTCGAACAGTAGCAAAACATCTAATTTGAAATCTTAAATTTTTATGAAAATAAAAGTTATTTTTCCTAAATTTAAACTTTCAACATGATAACTTTGAACATATTTTTCCCTACTAAACAAAAACTAAAAACCAACTTCCGTGATTGGGTAATACCATAAAAGATTACGCAAAAATACTCGTACTTACGTGTATGTATTATAATTGCAATTAAATTGCTTTAAACATCATATATACATATACATATATAGTATTTCAATAGCTGTTTCAAAGAAACTATTACAGTTCCATCCCATGGTTCCATCGATCATGCTTTGCTCTTGTGTTTTGGATATGAAGAGACGGCAAAGTAACCTTTTTAGGGTTCCGTATTTAAAGGATCAAAAGGGACTCTATTACTAAGACTCTGCTGTCCCTTCGTCTGTCTCTCTGTCCGTTTGTCACCAGGCTATACCTTATATACCGTTATAGTTCGACAAACACAATTTATCAAAGATTATGTACGTACTTTTCACTATTGTTAACAAATACAAAAAAATAAATATTTGTGAGGGCTCCCATATCAGACACAATTTTCTGCCGTTTTTACAGATGGTATGGAACCCTTCGTGCCCAGTCTAACTCGCCCTTGGCCGGTTTTAGCGGACCTCATAGTGCAGTAAAGGAGACAAATGTAACGTCATCATCCATTGTTGCCAGGTTGCGGTTGACATCTCCCCGTTTCTCTATCTCCTCATTACCCATTCCGGGGAGAAATTGCTTCGCCTTGCATTTCCAATACGGCAGAAGTGTAAAGTCATTGTTTGCGGTACTTTATGTGACAGTGCGATGAGTTATTACGTATTGGCTTACAGATATTTATAAATGTTTTTGTTGCAACTATAATTTACAGAAACTTAGATCTTTGATGTATTATAGTAGAGGTCTCCTCCCCTTGAAATTATTATTGTCTGCAAATATGTATAAGCAAATTAATTAACCATTTGAGAAATTTAGGTAAGAGGGATTTATTATTGCTTAAAAGCAACATATGTGTCAAACGATTGGGCACAGAGACAAAACCAAAAGATCGTTTGTGAAAAGAATAATAGAGCAACAGATTAGTAATATATACTAATATTATATAGTTGAAGAGTTTGTTTGTTTGTTTGTTTGTTTGAATGCGCTAATCTCAGGAAGTACTGGTTCGAAATAAAAAAAATATTTTAGTGTTGGATAGTCCATTTATCGAGGAAGGCTTTAGGCTATATAACAACACGCTGCGACCAATAGGAGCTAAGCATCAGGGAAAAATGTTGCAAAAATAATCGCGAAGCAGAAATTGACGCGGACGAAGTCCGGGCAACAACTAGTTATAGATAATAGTAATTATGTATTGGCGATCTACAGAAATCAGTGAAGGAATTTGAGGTAGACTTTAGCACAGCAACAGCTGGTCCGAAACAAAAAAGGAAGGATTAGAGAAAATCCTCATTAAAGGTATTTTTTTATGAAATTACCAATCGCGAATATTTTTAGCAAAACTATGAGAAACTTCGACTCAGTTTTTTCTCATGCTAATTTTAAAGCTAAAAAGAGTATAATAAGAAGAATAAAGACGTAGATATAAAATATTGAATATTTAAAACTAACTTGAAAGGTTATGTTTTCAGTTTCAGTTTTTAAGAAACCAGGAAACAGAAGGTCGTCCTTAAAAAAAGACAATCACTTTACAAGAAGAAGAAGATTTCAAAATATTTATTTTAAGATAACTCAAAAATAAAATCACTCGATTAATTTTACGCTCCCGTCGTGCTATAGAAGGTGGGAACTACCTAAATTTTTTTTTATTTAGTCAGAGCATCAGGTACCTAAATCAAATGAAATAAAATCAAAGTAGAATATATCCGTAAAGAACGTATATAATAAACGCGCAGACTTGGGAATCTTCACACCCATCTTGCGTTCGTGAGCAAATTCGCATATTAGCCCTAAAAACGCTCCTAATACCTTCTAATATACGTAATAATGTTCCTTACAGCGTTCAATACGACAAATCCTTTAAATGTGGGGATTACACCAGGTTTTCCAGCAAAGAAATTCGCGATTTATGAATCTGGCTTTTAAAAATCCATTCGATAAGTATTTTATTGAAGGTAAACAATATTGGCCTTCGACAGCTTAAATCGATGTTTGAAAGAAAAAAGAAAAAAGAAAATATTAGTATTAAAATTTGCCGAGCCGCGCCCGGCATGCGAGGAGATGCGGGTTCGAGTCCCGTCTGAGACATAATCATTCAAGTTTTTTCAATATTATTACTATGATTGCAATTAAATTGCATAAATTTCATAATAATAAAGAAAATATATTTATTTAACACAAATTTTTAGTCAGTCGGTGGACCTTGACGCTGGTACACGATACAAAGACATCACGTAATAACGAATCTCTGCATTTTTATATTCAAATTCAAATTACGAGAAGTTAATAATAACTTCTGTAGCAGGAGGTTCCGCTCTCCTAATATCTTACTTAATACAAGTTTGATAGACAAAAATTATAATAAAAATAAAAGATGAAAATTTATGTTTTAAGAAATCTGGGTGTACGTAGTGTGGTTGACCATGTGTGTGTGTGTGTGTGTGTGTGTGTGTGTGTGTGTGTGTGTGTGTGTGTGTGTGTGTGTGTGTGTGTGTTTGTTTGTGTGTGTGTGTGTGTGTGTGTGTGTATTGAATGGCATTCTCTTGTTAGCTAGATATTATTAATTCAGTGTTTTCATAATCATATGTTTTCAAAATTTCTGCCACTTTTTTCTTACAATTAAATATATATTTTTTTTTATATCAAATCTCGAATTTAGTGCGTTGTAGATACGTACCAAGAGTGCATAAAATTGACGTTTAGCAAATACAGTTCTAGTTAGTTGTTCACTAATAGCTTTCTTTCTTCTTCTTGACGGTTCCTCCGAGTAAACCTGGACTGTTTTATGTAATTTAAGAATTGTTATTAGTATATAAAGTTTCCTAACTGACAACAGGTTACTAAGATTGTAAAGCTCATTCGTTGGAAATCTAAGTCGTTTAAAAAACATTACCTTGATCAAACATCGCCGTGCTCTTTCAACCTCCAAGAACTTTGACTTTGAGGCCCCACCCCATATGGAAATACAATAGGTTATTACTGACTGTGCTAATGCAATATAAATATATGTGACTATATGCAGTACCCTGCCATGTGCAGGCAGCATCTGGGGTGGTGGGATCTACCTCCTAGTGGTCCACCCTGGGCAACGGCATCTTTGGTTTTCTAACCAATGATGACGGCTAACAGATCCCTCTGCGGTGGTGGGCTTCGTAAGAGGCTGCCTGGATGCTACCACCCTCCTGCCGGAGTCCAGCGCCAAACAGTTTTTCTGTGTACCGCTGGTGTGTGGGAGAACCAGTACCTCTGGGTAAGCTCGCTCCATCTTAGGCTAGCTTAACCGTATAGTTAAGTATGTAGTCAAGAGCAAGCCCATTATTTATATTAGGGGTTAAAGTATGAATTTGCCGTTTTGTATGGACGAAATCGAGAAAAGTCATTTTTCCATACTAACAATTTTTTAGTTTTTTCAAAACGCCTTAACCGTTTTCGATGCAATTAAAGGTGAAAGTTAGATGGTTATAAAGCTACGCATTATAGTATTTAAATTTCTGAAAATTATATAATACAAATATACTTAATTGAAGCAAGAAGGTCAGCTGACACATTGTAAGGGGTCTTTTCAACGACTTCCTTTGAAGTAATAGGCACTAGTATTGCATTTTTTGTTTTTGTGAAAAGTTACTTTATTTAGTTTTTGATACAATACAAAAAGAATTACGCAATAATATGACTATACTTAAGAGCTATAAACAAAATAAAAAGTGGGAAAATTATCGGCAATTTCATACTTTAACCCCTATTAAAATAAAAATATCAAACTACACATAGCTAGCTCTTCACCCGCGGCTCTGCCCTTAAAACTCATGCCCAGCATGCAGCAGGGGTACATATACAAAATGGCTTAGTTACTTATGTTTTTCTCTCTTTGTGTACCAAATTCATCCAAATTGGTAGTTTAGGTGTAAAAGCGTAACAAACAGACAGACAAAGAGACAGTGTTACTTTTGCATTTATAATTTTATTAAGGATTTATTTCGACTACATCCGATATTTTGTGTGGGGCTTTTATTAAATGACTGATAAAGTAAATAAATAAAAAATAAATGTGGACAACATATCACATACATTGTTCTGATCCCAATTTGAATAACTATTTAAAGCATTCGTATTTTGGAAACCAGAAATAACGAAGGTACCACAAACACCCAGACCCGAGAAAATGTATAAAAACGCATTTTTTCTACATTGACCCGTCCGGGAATCGAACCCGGGACCTCGGAGCAGGCGACACCTTGAAAACCGGTGTGTGCGCCACTCCGCCACGGAGGTCGTCAAAAACTTCACAAACTTTTTAATATCGCATTTCATTTTGCAGTAAACTATTCCACGAGTTCCAATAGGAAGGTGTATGTATTACCTATTTCAAATATATATTTGTTGTTACACCGAACAGCATTTTATAGTATCAAATATATTATTTTGATTTCATTGATTCATATTAACTATTTTGCAAGCTTAAACTCGAATGAGATGATATTAAAATTCAAATGAAATCTAGTGAATTCGTGGATGGTAACTATGTATCCGAAGGAACTCAACGCCAATTGCGTACGGTAACACTTGGCACCAGTAGGTACTGTAAATCCATAGATACTAAGAAATTTAGTTTTCTTTAAAGTTGTTTAATGTAATTAGAGTCGTTTATTTGCTAGTCGTACGTTTTCAATTGCCGACATCAGTTTCAATTTAATTAACGTATAAATATCAGCAGATAATGGCCCTGAAAAAATCCCATAGCTTTCTCACATTAGTCTTTCAATAGTCATTGTTCTTGTTATCATATTCGGAAAATTTTGTAGTTTTCCTTAGGCGAAGTTCACACAAGTTGCACGTTAAAAGTGCTTTTTTTTTTCTTTTGGTGTTTTTATATAAAAAAACATTTTGTTATTTTGTTGTTTATAGTTTTCACAACACTGAATGTATGAAAACAAGAAAATTGTAAACATTTGTGGAATATACTTATATATTTTAATTAATTGAAAATGAAAAAACCATTACAAATTAAGTGTTTAACCCTCGCAGCAAAAACAAAAGTTTAACGTTACCAACTTTTCCTAATGTGTGTATGTGTGAGTGCATGCCTGTGATATCAATGCTAGGGAAAGCTTGGCTATGTAACTATGTGTATGTGATCAATTTCGCTGATCCAAATGTTCCCAAACTATACACCAACTTCTACTATTGGTTTATCTCTTATTACTTTATTGTTCAATGTATCTGTAAAAAAAACTTTAAATAATTAAATTGATCAAGAAATTGAAAAAACATTTTTGTTTAAAAGTGTAAAGCATAGCGGTGGTACATTTTGAATTTGAAAAGAAAATTCTAAGTTTCAGGTTGGGATGGCAACAAAAAGTTTCGTATTTTCGAAAAGTTTCAAATTTTCGAACATTGCTCGGGTTTGTGAGACCAACCCGCATTCTGCAAGCGTGGTGATTATGCCTTTACCCATCACTGCTGTGGTTTTTCAACGATGGAGGCCTTTGCCCTGCAGTGGGATGATTATAGGCTGTTACTTTTTATGCAATTCAATTGCAATTGTAAAATGAAACATCAATTCCTTAAGTTAAAATTTCGTCTGCCTGAGGTAGACTTCAAACTCACAACCTTCCACATACCGGGCGATTGCGTAAGTGTGGGTGTGTAAGTGGAAAAAAATATTTTACATTTACTCTAGAAATATGATTGGCTAAGAACATTTTTTCTAACCCTTCTGTAAATCGGTACCTACTATGTCAAATAACAAGTTTTCTTGTTTGTAAAGAATATCTAAAGGGAAGGACGAATCGTTATTTTACATGATACTTAAGCGCTCAGAGACTTCAGGTGCGTACCAAGGTCAATTCCAACTATTACAGCAGTCTCGAGTTTCTCTGACTAAGGGCCCGTTTCCACTTATAAGGACACGATGGATGACGACGACGTCCCAGTGTTGTGGTGGTTTTTAAGTAGAAGAAGTAGTAAGAATAAACATTGGGTGCATCCTATTCTACGAGAAAGATTTTCAGCTGGAACATTTAAAATATTAATATGTGAATTAAGAAATAATAAAATAAAGTTCTTGACTACTTCCGGATGTCTATTTCCTCTTTTTACGATCGTTTTGGAGGAATTTCCGGATCAAAACCGGAATGATGTTTGCAACGTGATCCGATGCTTGGTGATTGGTGCCGGCTTGTCAAAACATTCGTTCACACTATATCTTATCCGGGCGTTTAGGCGGCTCTTCGCAGTGGGAAAGTCTGTCTAAAAACTCTGATCCGTTATTTTTCTCGGATCCGTCTAAATGTGAACATTGTCATAGAAATTGTACTGACACTCGTGCATATATCTTTAGTTAGACGGACCGAGAAAACAGACGGTCCGTGTAAGTGGGAACGGGCCCTGGGTCTTAACGGTTTTAGCTGCAGCGCTGCGGCTTTGCACTTTATAGAGACTTTGCGGATACAACATTTTAATTGGAAACTCAATATTGTTACAAGGAATAGAATAGAAAATAGTGGGATGGGAAGTCAGCGATTGAAAATATGGTTTTAAGTCATTAAGCAACCTTTTGTTTGTTTAAATAGTTTTGTTGTTTTAAGCAAGCGAAAAGGGGGAAGGAAATCAAGTTAGTTTACCGTTTTTTACTATTCTATATTTGAAAAGTTGACTATTTGGGTTGCTACTTGATAAAAGGGAAACTTCATAATCTTATTTAAATTTTAAAGGGATAATTGACCTAAGGTACTTTGTAGTACTTATATAAAGTACATAAAATCGTTTCAATGGCTTTGTTAGACAAAACATTTAGTTGGTGCCAAAGAAACACTCGTTATGACATGCTAGATATATTTAAAGTTTAGTGTCAATTGTCAAACACGCAATTAAGTCGTCAAGCGTCAGCTCAGAGTTATTCGTTACAGAAATTAAAGTTTAAATTATTGAAATTTAAATAAAACATGTATAGAAAGGTAGTCTCACCCTGTTTTAAAATTATGACAACAGAGGAGATATAGATCATGCCTGAGATTTTGATTTGGACATTATTGGGAATTAAACATGTTTTTCTTCGATAGCTTATAGGTAGCTCTAAAAAGTCTCTTTTAGAACAAAAAAAAAGGATTGCCAGCCTTCAGTAACTAAGTTAAAAATAATAAGCGATGGAAATGACATTGTACACAAAGCCTAACATTGCTATTCCATGAACCATTGTCTCATGTGGAAAATTCCAGCACAACAATATGGCGCGATTAACCGATGGTAGTTCGAGGTGTTTTTGCTTAAACCACTTTTGCCGACAGAATTTTTAACAAGCTGTTAATCACATGAAAACTACAAAGAAATCAATTGTACCAGTAATTCCTTTAAGCTGTACAGTCAATCGCGTACTAACATTAGTTTTCAAGTAAAGTCAAAAGTTTTATTGATATTTATGAATTTGAGATTAAAATAATCGATTTTAATCGAGAACTTAAAAATGCATAGATAGATTGACGGTGAATAGTGTTTTCTTGAGGTATTTTAAAATGACCCATATTTTGAGACATATTTACTAAACAATTTTATCGTACAGTGGCCAGCACGTCAACCTACCCATAAATGTCAAATATCCCCAAACGATTTTCAAATGTAACTAAAACTCTTAAATATTTAAATAAATAAATATTTTTAGATACGCCACACTGGGCCACACAGAGCCATCTAGTCCCAAACTAAGCAACTACTACGAAGCTTGTCGTATTGGTTACTAGACAACCGATAAACATACTTATAAATTTATTTTTTTGTAAATATATTTTTATAATACATAGAAAAACACCCAGACCAGTAAACAGACATGTTTATGCACACAAATATTTGTACTGTGCGAGGATCGCACCCGCGACCCATGGCTCAGAATCAGCGTTTACTACCACTGATCCAAATGGTCGTCAAGATCGTTAGAGATCAGTTTATGTTGAGACAAACTGACGTTTTGTGGTAGCTTGATCAGCCGTCGTACGTACATCACCTTCGACTACATAAATCCATCCAAATAGCCAAATCTAAGTTAATTAATATTTTTCAAGCAAGCAGGATTTTGGATTTCTTAAATCTGTGTTTAAAATTTAAAATAAATCCATCCTCTAAACGGTGGAGACATGTAAAGCTTTTATTTTACCTGATGCACAGATATTGTGCTGACAAAATAAATTATGGTTTATAGGGCTGACAATACTCAAACGTCATAAAATGTTTTAAAAACTATCATATGACTTAGAACTAAATATAAATAGTATTTACTAAATGACACTTATAAATGTCCACAATTGAATCAACGTAGATGTAGTCATGTTTCATTACTGCCATATTATTGTGTTAGTGTTCCGATTATTCGTATATGAGAGCCAGCATTTCTATTTAGTATATGAGCTTTCATCATCACCAGCCTCTAGCAATCCACTGCTGGATACGAAACTCTCTACAAAACTCTCCAAAAGGAAGTTAGGCAAACGTAGTTTGGCCTATGGTAGGCATAAGACGCTACGTCCGGTCTTCTTTTGGCTGTAGGTACTCCTTTATTAGTCTCTTACGACACCCAGGAAAGAAAGTGTTGTGGCATTGGCATTCATTTTAAATGCGGCACAACATGACATTAAAGCCAGGATTTTAGTTTTCGTATACAAAATTTTATTTTACTTTTGGTAGCCCTATTTAGACGCGGGGGTAACCTGCGTCCACATATTACCATTACCCATCTATGCGCTTCGGTGCAACCACATCTTATGAAGAACAGTAGGAACAACTTGTATGATACATAAATCGATAAATAGTCCAAAATATGGTTAAGTCTATCTTGAGGATTGAACGGTGCTTGAAAAGTCATGTGAATATTAAGTGATTGAAAATTTTATTATATTGAATTTTCTTTATTCGACAAATTAGTAACCTGACACAAGCCAGCAATTTTTATCGGTGCATGTGGGTTGTCGGTGATCAATTCAAAATTGCAAATTACACGCTTTTCATCGGTAAAATTTTGTTTCTGAACTTAGATTTTTTATGTCAGCCAATCTTAGTTTCGCTATCGGAAGGTTGTTTTTTTTCAAATTACTATATAGAACCTAGTTTGACCTATACTTGTTGTCCAAAAAAACCATCAAAATTAAAAAGGGTCAATTAAACCAATAATATCTGAAAACGCCAAGCCTCCTTTATTGGCCGATTGAAAAAGTATTATATATTCATTAAGAAATAGTTTGTCTGTTACTATAGGTGTTCGATAGGCTGCTCTATACAGCTTGTGTCATGGCCGCTTTGCACGTGTCTTGGCATCCGCAAACACGTGCGAAACAACTACAATAACAAAGAACCAGCATTTTTAAACTAACTACGTATAAATTTAAGCTAGGGTAAGTTATTTCTTTTTTTTTTCTAAAGTGTTCATTTTCTATTATTTCAAGTTGTTAAATTAAACACGAGATGGATAGAGAAGATTATCCTTAGCTACAATATAGAGATAACAAAAAGCAAGCAATAAAAGTATTATTTAAGTATTACTTATATATATAATATATATATATATATATATTATATTATAATATAAGCAAGCCAAATCAAAATTATGACAAATAGTTTGAACGAAGATGGACCTAGTGACATCGAAAGCTAGCTAATAAAAGAACAGCCTAACAGCCTAATAGCAAAGAAAGTAATCACAACTTTGTACTACGAGTATATCGATGTCATCATCATAAATAATATCAGCCTAAGTCAGTTCTTTTTGTACGAGTATTTCTTAAATATTTTACAACTATTAAGGAAATTCCTATATAATTTTATTCTTTAAGAACATTAAACTTCATTGGTGGCCTACAATTTATACCCAATTGGCTTACTTAGTCAACTGAGTTTAGTGACGTGCTCCTCGTTTTCCGATTCAATACACACATGAAACTGAAGGGGAAGGGAGTCACAGGGCTTATACTAACTACGTTCAATATTTTGCTAGATTTGTCAATTTTGTTGTTGTTATGTGTGATGTTGAAAAAGAACTAATAGTTTCTTGTTTTGGTAAAATATCACTCCGTTTTAATTGTACACGATGGCCGAACACTTTGCCAAAATACGGCTAAATGCAATGTTTCTTCAATAACTAAATAAATTTCAATTTGATAAAACAATTTATTTCTGGCATAACACCATCCTCGTAGTTATCTGCGCAATCAGAGCTTAAGTAAATACATTACACGTTAAGCTCACCTGACTAATGGGTCGCGCTTTCTTCCACATATTGCAGGTAGGTATCGATTTGTCAGCGGCATTCAATCGATTATGCAAAAAAATGTGTGTCTTTATCATAAGAGATGTTTATAACAACGAACAGCATTCATGCTTGGAAGGATATAAAGTAGTTATCCGCAGTTTTTTTTCACTAATCTTTTGATGAAAAGAATTCGTTAAAATCATCATGACCAAAGTTCTAAACTGATTAGGATGACGTATAGCCGAACTACAATAGAATTAATAACACCAAGTCTTTTCGTCAAACATGCGCCGTAAGGAATGATGCTGAACTGCAAAGTATAGCGAGGTGATGTCAGTGATTTCAAATCACTCTTTTGGATAGGCATTATTGTCCAACATAGGAATGCTATATGCTACTTATGGGCAACAGATAATTATTAATACCAGCCAAGTGAATTTCCAAAGTAATAATTTAATAAAGTCTAATTTAAATCATGTCCCAGCAATTTGCATGTCACGGACAATCTCACTCAAGACGGCATCTTCTTGCAATGTGTTCATCTCTTAGCGCAAATACGCAAACTAAATAGACTTTGTGTAAGTCTAACGCGTGGCGAGCGAGTCAACAGGTGGACGGGTTATCGATTCACCGAGTTCACGGGCCGCTCGGCATTGTACGCAGTTAAATAGTATAGTGTACCTCCTTCACACCAGATATTTTTATGTATACATTTTAAAAAACAAGCGTATTTATAAATAATAAATTAATAAGCGTAAATACGACATGAATAAACCTAAACAAAGAAAAAATACATCGAAATTGGTCCACTTGGTAAAAAATTGCGTGGCCAAGTATAAAAGGTTATGCTTGGGCACATATTAAAAGGTGCGTTAAATTAAGGATCATCTTTTTATTACTGGTTGAAAACAAGAAATCACATTCAAAGTTCGACCATCCAATCCATTTTCCCTTCAAAAAACCTCGTCAGTCATCAGTAATACTACCACAGAATTCTATTATCTGTGGTATTGCTCCAATTAGAAATGGGATTAATATTCAGCAACATGTGGTCATGTTTTCTAATGGAATGCATCTAACGCCGGAGGCACAGTGAATAACAAGCATCGCTGATAAACGGGTACATGTATACGTAGGTACGTGCAGTGTCGTTACGGATGCAATAAAGTCTGGTCGGCGGAGCAATGTGCGGCGGTCTGCCCAGCGCGTTACACCGAGTGGGTTCTAGGGCTGGCCACTGTTATAAATAAAATAAAAACAGAAAAATGCGAGACGGACTTATTTTGAATAGTACACGAATCAAGTTTGCAGTTTTATTTCGCGTTTTCCCGAATTTTTAAATATTTGGATATTTAGTAAATCTATGGTATAATAAAATATATTTAGGTAATAATTAGTTATTACCTAAATATATTTTACTGTACCACAGATTTACTTATATTTGTAGTGTAAAATGGTTTTCCGAGTAATTCGATATGTCCAAAGTACCTGTTATCATACTTTCCTTGACTTTGTATTTTTGATGTGTAAAAATTTCAAATTATGATTTGTCAACAGGAATAGGGTAAAATTTCAACTACAAAAACTGAAACAAACAAAAAAAAACTATAAACAGACAGAGTACATAAGCTAAACAAAACCATTTAAAATATTATCAGTATAACCTATAAATTTATAGAACGAATTTAAACTAAGTCCTCTTCCAGAACAACCTAGATGCTCTCAAATAAAAAAATATGTACAATTTTTGTATTATGGCAGCCCTACCTTAATGCGATGATGGGTTCGTTTTACGGCCGGGCCGTTGAGGGTGAAACTTTTTTATTACGCTAATTGAAGTCCGGATAAACGCTGCATTCTCATTGGTCCGAGATAATGACCTTTTAATAAAAACCTTGAAGTTCAGAGGTTAAGAGATTTCGAAGAAAACTTCAAAGATTGATGTTAAGACCTGAAAGGGTCTGAAACTAGGGATAAAAGGCTTAAGTGAGGGTCCTGAAATTTGTTATGACCTTTGATTAATAGGCAATTTTTGCAAACAAACAACTCAGTTGCTAGAGTTAATTGATTCGGGGTTTATACCATGTACTTACAGCCAGTTCATAAAGGAAATAGGCAAACTTGGGCCTGACTGTTACAAGAACCAGATAATAACTAAAATTCATAATGTATTTTTTGGAGCTTGTCGTAAAATATCAATTATCTGTTCTATGGGACAAGCATGAAACTGATATCCACAGCATCCTCATTCCAAATCCATTATCCACTATGTAAGGTTGCCAGTCACAAAAATAGCTGATTTAAATTCGATTCGATTCAATTCTGACAATTCGATTTTATTAATCGACTAAATCATAATCTCTTGAGAAAAGCTTTTTTAAATAAATAATGGTCTTGCAATCGTAGCAAGATATTTTTACTGAAAAACATTGAAGTTTTACTATGGGATTGATGAATATTAAAATATGTTGTGACCTGTTTTTTTACGTAAATAAATTGCTATTATAATTAGAAAAATCACTCTTTTAGATAGATAGTTGCGACCACTCTCATATAATATCCCAAATATTTGCAAAATATTTATACAATTATTTTAACAATAGGTTAAGATGAAACAGCTTTTTTAATGTTTTTTCGTTCTCTAAGCAAATAAATTGCTACTGTGAACTGAAAATACAATTCCTTGCATAGAAAATCGGAAGATTGTAGGTATAAGTTCCATCTCAGGGAGTCGAAAAAAAAATGTATTCAAGGAGATGATAATGTTAATTTTCTACTGATAATCGATAGCAATTAATTGATTGCATCGATTCGATTATTTATCGTTTTTTATCTGGCAACAATGAAATGTCACAGTGACGAGTACTGACGAGACTGACATTCGTTCGATTTGCGTTTTGTTTTTTCAAGTCGTTTGTAGTTTTATGTGTTTTTGTATGATTTTCTGTTATTTCCACGACCCTCGCTACGATTACTTTAGTTGTATCACCTTTCAATAATTAATAACTAAAATCATTTACACACTTGTCTGGAGGATGCCATAACTCTTTATTGCTTTCATAAAGTAGGCGATTTAAAAAAAAATGAAGTTATAGAACTGTAGAATCGGCTTAAAAGTCACATGATTCAACGTAATTAATGAAATACTATGATTTGAAACTTAGGAATCCCGAAATATATGAATATCTGTAGTTTTTCTTAGTAAATGGACATACCTCTCATAACCTAACCTTCGACTACAAAACATTCAATATTTCTATTACCCCATTGAAAAACTGTGAAATTTAAACACATATGAAATTTACATCCAAGAATCTAGTAAAATGCTTAATATTATCCATTTAACAGTCAGGCTCAAGGTCCTATGAAAGACTACCCATCTCCTTTACTTATCAACGACAAATTTTTACAAAAAAAAAAAAATCTAACTATAACTACAGTGTTTAAAAACTAACTTTATTTGAGAAAATTTGTCATTTTGTGGAAGCTTGATCTGCTGTCGTTTAAAACTTAATATATATATTAAATAAAAAGCGTATAGTTAAATAAAAAATTGCCTTGCACTAACTAGGACTAGTTAATAGTCCAACATAAAAATGCGGATTACTTAGGTTGAAAAGAGCCACCAATGAATTAGCTCCAAACAAGATATTGCTGATAAATATAATCGTGTAGTGATTTATAATTGGCGACTTATAAGTCAAACAAAATTTTACTAAGGGGACTACTAGAGGTAATTTGCTAAAATGATGCTGTTCTAGTTTTTTGGGAATTGATTTGGTTTCGAAGTAATAAAATTAAATCAATTGGGAGCAGCATGAAGCTCTAGTAGTCCCCTTAAAAAGGTTTTATTTTTGTCCATAGAAAAAAGATACAAATTACAAAACGTTTTCCTACCTTTTTTCATTGGATACGCTTGATTGAAAATCCGTGATCAAAGATTAGCTAAGTCTAGGTCTACTCGCAGTAATTACATTCGGGGCGATTGCCATCTGACCTGATCCCTAAGACAATCAGACAACTTTTGAAAAATGCTTCCTATCCTGTATAGGAAGCATTCTTCAAATTTTAACCACTTTCCAAAATTTTTTTAGGCATTCAGTATCGTATTTAGAGCCCATTTATGAAGTAAAAAATGTAAATCAAGTTTTCACCCGAAAATATTTTTCGCAATATAGTTTTCAAATTTAACGGTTCTGGACCTGTTAAGGTATAAAGGGAAAATCAAAAACTTATGATTAGTATTGTAATAAATGAATGAGATGCGCATAGCGTAAAAAAGGTGTTGCTAGGCGGCCGTATCAAAAATTTTAGATTTTTGGCGGACATTTCCTAAGTGCTTTATCATTACATTTTAAAAAAATACGTCATTTGATTTTTGTCTCATTGATTGCTATAGTAAAATTTGGAAGGTGGTTAAAATTTCATCCTGTATAGTAAATGTCACTGAGTATTCAGGCTTACTTGCAATGTTTCCCCTCACTACCAACACCAAGCAATCGAAGAGATATTACAAGACTAGCTCTATCTATTCTTATTCAAATAATTTTACGAGAAGTGGCTGAGCAGTAATGTACTAACTAACTACATGTTAAAAAGTACATTATTATTTTCTCTCTTCCCTGCAAATACATTTGCGACATTGGTCAATTAATATCGTCATACTAGTAAGAAAATGAGTTCTGTTAGGAGGCAAAATGGCGTCCTTTATATCTTAACCCATTGAATATCTAAAAATCATAATTGGAAATTTAAAAAAAATATTTGGTATAGATTTTTAACTGGAAAAAGATAAATGATAATTTTGATTAACAACATAATATCTTAATGGTATAATAACACTTTTGACTAATGTCAAAAACGTATTCTATTTGCAGGGATTTAAAAAAAAAGATGTGTTGGACTTTTATTAATAACATTTTTATATTTAAGTGTTACTTTTACTTTTACAGATTAAAAATATTAGTTGATAAGCAATTTAAGGCTCCATAGAGACAAAATTAATAACACTAAATTCAGTATTTGTTCAAAATTGCTTTAATTTAATAATTATTTATTGTACAAAATTTTATGAAAAGGTAATTTTTTGCTTAGTTTCATGTTTCATGGAGCTTGGGTAATTTGAAACACAATAGGTTTTTTTTCAGACTTACGTTGTTTATGTGTAATGTAACTAACAGTATTTCATTAAAAAAAAAATACGTTTCAAATACAACGTGTCACTTGTTAGTTTTATAAAGTCACAGAAAATTTGACTGTCTGAATCTGAAGATGAGCGTAACATAAAATGTATTCCTATTCGAATGCTCTAATTTTAACAGCCATTTTCATATTGTATTAAGCCCATTATATTGTACAGAGGATTTGATTGCCTTGTTTATGCTTAATATCTTCGAAGCTTATCCTCCAGTTAAGGATAAAAGATATCTTAATATTATTCAACCATGTTTTTTAAGCACCATTAAAAATACTTATTATTTGGTATTAAAATAATAACCAACTTTCAAGGTACACTTTTTAAAATGATTCCGACATAAGAACTTCAAACTTTACTTGTACATCCAGAAATGGCAGTGCGGTCTACAGAAGAATTCCTTTACCTCTTCTCATCGTTTTAAGCAACTTAAGAAATAACCCCAGAAGAAGGTGACCGTAGCCAAACAGCGATTGTCAGAACACCTGCCCAGCGTGGTGATTAAGGAAAAACCTTTTTTTTGGAGGCTCTGTGCATCAATGGACTGATGAGTACCTACTGATAATGATGATGATCAGTACAAAAATTACACAAATGTCTAACGTTAATATTGTTTATTACATCAGATTATGTAAGAATAGTAAGTAAGTATTATTACGTAAACAAAAGCATCCAATAAATGTAAAAATATTTTCGCTTCCACTGTGCCATCGGATCTAATCGCTGGATTTTCTCCGGCCTTGTCAGACAATGAAAGTTTAAGACTATCCCGTCTTCGTAAACTGGGCACACAGTCAACAAAATGTACATTCAATGTCTCATCACTCGTTAAATTACCGTAAAAGGTATTTTTTATGTTAAATTTCGGTTTTTCTTATCATGTTGTTAATAAATATTCCGTGAATGACAATCTTTGGTGGTTTGTTGTTTGAAAATTAGAAGTTTTTATTACGCGCACAAAATTTTTACGACTCAGTTGATGTAGTATTGCGGTGTTCAGTCTATAACACAGTACCTAGGCTCGATATCCGATCGAATCAATCTTGGAAAGGATGTTTTCTAAATTGATTTCGGTCGAAATGAAAGTTGTTATACATGTGCTTTAGAAGCCACAGTGTCAAAATGGATGTCTCAAAAATTAGGCCATGTTGTCCCATTGAAAATTTTGCCTTATCTTTGGATGAGGATCAGAGCCAGAGGAGGCATAAAAGTAGGTAAAGACATAGTATAAGTTATAAAGGTTATTGTCCAATGTATTTAAGGCACTTTAAGGCTTCTGACTATAGAATTAACGACTAATATTAAGTGAGGTGGGGTCCTATAAGAATTCTTTAGCTTTATTTTTTTAGAAGACGTAATATTACGACATAATATTACTACTAAAACGTTTTTGAAGAATGGTATTTCACTCAAATGTGACAAGTGCTCTTTGTTATTTATAGAATAAACCTAAGTACCTAATGTATTTAGTGTGCTTCTAAGCTAAGATAATCGCTTTTAGTCCGATCACTAATTTTATTGTGTTTTGATGAAAAAAATTAAGTACAAATATACTTTTATTCAATGATACTTAATTTGACGAAATTACATAGTTCTAAGTGTCTAGTCCATTTCTTATATGATTTAATGCCCTTTAGTCAGCAATATTTTGTCGTCTCTGCTATTACCCATACGAATTGAAAAGGTAGCGTTTTTCTATTTTAGGCGGGCACTACCTACTCTATGTTATTAACTAAAATTGTATGGCATCCCCGGTCATTTGATGTAGTTAATTGCATTTTGAATGACCTCACTGAACAAATTATATTATATACTAGCGGACCCGACAGACGTTGTCTTGTCTTAACTATGAATATTGATTTCAAATTGGTATAATTATTTAAAAAAATATTTCAGATACCTACAAATTTATTTATCGACATTGCAAACGCACTGGAAATTGTAACCGTTTGCAGCACGCATTCTGTCAATGTTATGTTAAACGCCATAATGTTACATTTAAAAAGTTTAAATTGTCAAAAGCGCTAAGGATACATTACAAATAATTTTAGTATGGTGATAAAAATTCCTTAATTTTTTTAATTTTCCGCACCATTTCCTTATTTTTTTCTTTCATAAGAACATTCTCCTGACAATAACAAACAAAAAAAAAAAAGAATTAGCGATCCAGCCGTTCACGCATGATGCGATGACCAAGGGAAATACGGATTCATTTTTATATATATAGATTATTAGATAAAGCTATCCTAATTTCTATGCCTTCCAAGACACACAATGATATCTTATATATATTTACGATTGTACTTGTAATACCCTTTTTGTACAGACGACATTAAAAAAGAGGCGATTTTGTAATTAACTGTATAGTGTGTTGTACAGGATAATGTAAAATAATAGGTAGGTAATTTTTTTTTTAATCAAAATGGATAACTTTTGATCTACTACACGAAATTGTATAATTATTTATTTCCTATGGTTGCAATGCTCAAAATAAAGTTTTAGGCAGGAAAATATTTTGAAAACAAAATTTTGTTTTAGAAACTTTCACATGTAAAGTTTGTAAAGGGGAAACACGGTCATAAGCAATTCACTTGCATTATCTTCATTGGAAAACCAGATCCAATTCAGAACGATGTCTGTTCCGAATTGGCACAGGTTTTCTGTGGGTTTTCCAATGCAGCTGGTTTCAAACACCTCAACTTATAATTCTGAATTTCGCGCTTTGAATTCGAATTGGCTGGAAAAAGCTAGTAACTAATGCTCACCCCAACATGTTGTCCATCTACAAACAGCTGAGGAACCAAGATCTGTTCACTGCGCATCCTATCGCGGATCTCGTCTTGGTACTCCACGCTCATGAAGACATCCCGTTCCTCGTACTTCACCAGCAGATTCCTGAGTATCTTCTTCACCAACACACAGCGCTGATACGTGCTCCTCACAATGCCCATGGTTGTGGTGTACAGAACAACTTTGCCGGCGTCCTTTTCTTTGTAGCTCTGGAAGAAAGAGACAGTTGACGTTAGATATGTGTTACTTACCTACTTTACAAGTTGGAATATTGAGTTGAGTAATGATAAGGTATTTTAAATTGTGGTATAAATGGAAGTAATAAATTTAATGTGAGTTTATTGTTTCGGTATTTTTACCAAGTTTTTATTCGTTTTTGATATTTCAGATCTCAGACCTGGAAAATAAATAACCAAAAATAATAATTTATATTCTGCTTCAAAAATTCTTAACAGTTCTAAAGTTTAATAACAAAACAATTTTTACTTTTACAAAACAGACTAGGTACCTATGAAAGTTTTAATCAATGCAAATAAGGTACTTAAGTGTAGGTACCAGCTTCAATTACGAAAGAAATGGGCAAATTATAACATTGTTGTATAAAAGAAACAATGAAGTTTGTATCTTCTATTACAGCAAACAACAAAAATATGTTCGCTAACAGCGCCATCTAGTTCCCTAATATGACAACACTCTCTAGGAAAGCAACATTTTTAATGCTTTGAGTTACCTGCTTTGTGGTGCTAAAAATGTAGTGTATAGTGTCTTCAGAATCCGAAAGGTGTCGCATAATTATTTTATACACAAAAATAATTTCGATACATAATAAACTAGCTTTCGCCCGCGGCTTCGCCCGCGTTAAATTCGGGGTAACAATGAAATTTCACCCCCTCTTTATAGGGATTGCGTTTGGATTAGAAAAAAAAATGATGCACGATTTTTTTGTTAGATAAGATAAGATAATTTATTTCTTAGATCATGGTTACACAAGATCTTAAAGCTATGCACAAGTTCAACATATTCTGCCATTGTTTAAGGCGTAGAAATATTAATATTACGAAGTTAAATACATTATTATTTTGATTATCGTAAAACTACATTAAACACCAATATTTTCACATGAGTCGTCCGTTAATAGTCAAAGTTACAGGCTCTTATTTTTGTGTCCATAAATTCATTAGTAGAGTAGAAACATTCCCGTAAAAGCCAATCATATAAAATATATTTTAATTTGTTGAGCGGTAAGGCTCTAACTTTTATAGGTAGCTTATTATAAATTTTTATAGCATAACAGTATACATTATTAGAAGATAGTTGTAATCTTCGAGTTGGTATAAATAATTTATAAGGGTCTCTACTCTACTATACTCTGGTATTTTAGTTAAACTTGGTACGGAACCCTTAGTGCGCGAGTCCGACTCGCACTTGGCCGGTTTTAATAGTAAAGTGTAGTGATTGTAATGAGCTTTGTTTTGCGTTTTATTTATGGCATCATTTTGAAATTTGATGAAGTATAGTAGCCGTTATTTTGTACAGCATTTTTTCAGACCCTTAGTTAGCCATTTGTACTTCGTTGGTTTAATTTGTACTTTTATACGTATTCGAGGAAAACAAAGATCATGGAATAATTTCAATAACTCGTGAAACCCTTCAAACGACTTATCGCCGTCCTTCTCTTCATACACTTCATTAAAAGATAGAGAGGATAAGCATTGACAATATTTTTCAATATTTTTTTTGCTATAGTCTCGGCGATATTCTAACCAATACTTAATAGTATAATTTATATAATTACGACTTTGTATAATTACGACTTTTGGCGACAGAAAATGATAAAGATTGTCCCGTACAGTGGTCCGATAAAGCTAAGTGATGTATATTTACGTTTGAATTTTACAAATAGTTAGTTACAAATAGTTCGCATACCAATATTTAGCTTTCTACCATAAAAATTGCGGAATGCTCCGTACAAACTTTCACCCCCCCCCTTTTTAGGTAAGTGGGGGGTTAGAAAGAGATTAAAAGTAACTTATATCACTCTCGATCTCTTCAACTATTTCCACATAAAAAATCACGTCAATTCATCGCTCCGTTTTGCCGTAAAAGACGGACAAACAAACAGACGCACACACTTTCCCATTTATAATATTAAAAATAGTATGGATTTATCAAAAAAAGTCTAGTTTCTCTCAACTCGATTCGAGTTAAAATTATAATGTTAAAAAAAAATTAATAATCGCGTTGTCTTTAAAATCATCTGTGTTCGAAACACACCTAGGTACACATTCTGTAAATTAGATCTATCTACATGACACAATCTGTAATGTTTGCTAACTTGTTCTGTCTCGTTGCATCGTCTGACAAAATTGACATTGTGTCAACTGCAAATTCACAAGTCTTATGTCTGCTGTAAGTATTATTGAAAGTAGGTTAATTTATATTGTATAATCAACGGAACATCAAGAAATGTAAGATGTATTATTAGTTCACAGCGAGCTGTGACTCCTGCCCCGCCACGAGTCTTTTCAAAATGTGGATATGCCATAATTGCCACGCTTGGCCACTGAACAATTAGTCAAACTATTACACTACGTTTTACGCAGTAAGGCAAGTGGTAGACGCTGGCCCGTATTCTGAAAATATTTATTTAGTCACTTTTTTAGGTCGCCTTCACACTGCTCGACTCATATGCCTCATCTAACTTACTACCTACTGACTAAGCTTTTACTTAATTCAAATATCAATATGTACATTATAAGATTTATATTCAAAGCTATTTGACGATTTGGCGATTGAAGTGTAAATAATTGTAATAATAATACGCAGTTCACTATTGTACCGAACCAAGATAAATAATTTATAGTCTCTAAAGGTTCAGATATTTTTTTTATACTTAATAGGTGTTATCTTATCGTTATAACTAAATTTAAAAATATATCCTACGAAAATAGGGTAAAACGATCTAAACTAACTCTACATATTTAGTAACTTACTCTATTATCTTACTCCATGCTATCCGCGATTATTTTTTTTAAATATTGACACAGCACCACTCGTGCCACCTGTATCAAGAACCTCTTCATTGGGTAATCATTCGTGGACCGCGTTATGCAATACGCGTCAAATTGATTGGTACATGGCAGGTGTTATGCAGAACATACGTGCCAATTTTAATATTTGCCGAACGTTGATATTCTTTGATGCTGTCAACACTATCGTTTCATTGAATAAGGAGATACTTGTAGTACCTCCTTATACATGTTATGTTAACTATGCATATACAGCGTGTTCGGGGCCATCCACAAATTATGTCACACATTAAGGGGGGGGGAGGTCTTATTTTGTGACATTGGGCAAAATAGTATGGAAATTTTTGTAAAAATGTGTGACAAGGGGGGGCGTCATAAAATCTCATAAATCGTGTGACGTAATATATGAATGATCCCTTAGGTAAATGGTACAAAAAGCCGAAACAACCCAATGTTATCATAATCAATCATACATAATAAATGCTATGGTGAACTTAGAAATTTGATAATTATCATCATTTTTGAGATAAATATTTTCATACAATAAAACTAAAATTTTGTGATTCCGATAATCACAAAATTTTAGCTTGTAAGAAAGTAAAAAATATTAAAATGATGATATCAAATTTCTGACTTCACTGTAGTATTAATATGCATATTATGTAAACATAGGCTGGTGACGGCTTGTTATACTATTTACCTAACACCCTATATATAAAACAAAAAAAGGGATACAGAATCAATCCACAAGTAGCACCCATTAAACGTTTAGTTGCTCTTTTAACTTAGTGGCTTTAAACTTTAAGTCATAATACGTAAGGTAAAATTTTCATTATGGTTTTAAATTTACCTTAAAATATCATTGGGTACGAAATACTGAAATAAGTTGGCTATATTTTTTGTATATTGACATAAGTACTATTTAATATTAGGTAGCTGGGACCTTATTTGATGATTTTGAATGACACTTAACGAGTTTTATCATACTTTTTAGATTATCGATTCGGGTTATTTTTTAGGTAATTATATTTGTCGTGTACCTAGTGCAAACCTTTTACTTCGCATCGCGCCGCCATTTCTTGTGCCATTATGTATTGTAAGAGGTGAATAAAGGAGTACAACCAGAAAAAGATAGCAGTGACTTCAACATTGATGAATCTGCCCTCCTGCCAAGCGTAACCATAATGACCAAATAGTTTATTTGTGTAGGCCTATATCCAGCAGAGTCTGCTGTGGGTTGACAACACAGAACATGGAAAAAGGTTAGAAAGGCGATGCAGGCGGAGCAGGTGCGCCACGGAGGTTATGAGCAAATGCTTGTAAGTGAGCGCTGTGATTGGGTTCTTTTGGCGTCGTGCAACCAACAGGGTCGCGCGACGACAAGAGAATTAGCTTGATTGGCGTTCTTTAAAATCGTTTATGTGTAGTGGGGCTCAAGCGGCGACATTAGTTCTCATACAAATGGCGCATGACAGCCTTTCTAACCTTTTTCTATGTTCTGTGGTTGACAATGATATTTGAAGTCACGTGACACTAACTAATTCGTTTCTTTCTTCGCTAATAACTAAACGTTTCTAGCTAGTAATAGAACTCAATTAATACCGCAATAAAAAAAATCTACTCGCACGTAATTAAATCGCAACATGGACACACCAGGAAATATCTCTAAGCTGCCATTTAAATAGAAAGATAACATTGACGGGTTTTTTATTTCCCTCATACGACTTTCTAGACCACAAGTCCGAGTTGCAACGTGTTCTTGCACAAGATGTACTAAGTACATCAATACGAAGAATGCGTGTGTCACAATACTAGCTGATATGGTAGGCTTACTTATACCTCCAAAGCAGAATTTACTTCCTTTTACACTTTACGACCTATCTTACTAATATATATCGTATGAAAAAAAAAAAAAGTACATGAAGAAATTTTTACATGTTGAAAAAATACAAAAAGATCGTAATATTGCTTTAAATTGTTAAATAAATGATAATCTGTTGTTTATTTTTACTTACCAATAAGTTTAACCACTTTTTATAAACTTCATACGTAATATTCGCTTATTTAAATCCCTGGGTTGGATATGAAACGTATTTGTCGTAAGAACTAATTAGCTTCCGGCTCATTCAGCTCCTTAGAACAGTAATTGCTTTTTTAATTAATTTACTGTAAGAGATACGAGATTCGATTTCCAAAGCACCGAACCGCGGAAATTTGTGGGACACTTTGAGGGTGTGCAGAGAAAAAGCGGGGCGCATTAGTCTCTAAGCACTAAAGTACTCAGGACATCCAACTGTACTATTCTGATTGCTGCAGGACGCTTCAGTGGTTTTGTTTTGTAAGAGGTGACTCAACGAGTAGGTACTGCCAGAAAATGTCGGACAGCAGCGTCTTCTCAAATCGCGACCGTCAACCTGATAACCAAGCGTGGCAATTATCGCAAAAAACTCATTCCAGACAGTTTTACTATAAAAAAAAACCGGCCAAGTGCGAGTCGGGGTCGCACACTGAGGGTACCAACTTTTACTAAAATACCACAATATTGTGCTGACTGCAAAAATAATTTTGTTTTTCATAGTGTTTGTATGAAGGACAAAGTTATATTTGCGGTTGTTGAAAATGTGCTAGATGTCCAAAACTACCGGTTTGATCTCGTTTAAGCCGATTTTCGTTGAAAGTATTTGTTATGATTTACATTACGTATTTTTTTCAAAATTTTCACTTGCTAGTTTTAAAGTTAGAAGGGGGGGGGGGACACTCATTTTACCACTTTGGAAGCGTCTATCTTCTAAGACTTTTGGAAAAAATGGTTCGTTTTAGAAGACCTATCCATAGATACCCCATACGCATAGGTAGAAGTAAAAAAAATATTTTTTGTTTTAGTTGTAGGATGGAATATCACTATTTTTAATATTTTGTATGAGAATCGTAAAGCGGTTAACAGGATACACCTACCTACAAGTTTTAACTATGAAATGCTAATACTTTCAGAATAAAGTGGCTGTGACATATCCGGACGGACAGACAGACAGACTTGACAAAACTATAAGGGTTCCGTTTTTTGCCATTCGGCTACGAAACCCTAAAAACTGATGTAAACTGACTAAAGTAGAGGTCATGCTTCATACGCGAGGAATGCACCTACTGTATACTACTTACTTTGTACTTTCCAGATGAATCAAAGCCCTGTGACCTGTTACGCTGTACTTGAGGTCGTACTACGCAACGTGAAGACACGGATCTATTTGTCTCTTTCAGATACTCTAAGATATCAATATGAATAAGAGAGAAAGATAGAGTGACGGACATTGCAGAGTAAGGCCTCTGAACAGGTAATCGAAAAACGTTACGTGAGCTGACCTTTGCAATTTGCGTTACTCGGGTCAACTTATTGGTTTTTAATAATACAAACCGAACAATGAGCGTTGGCAAAGTGATAAAGTAATAGATTCAAAATTGTTTACAAGGCGCGTTAATTTAAAAACTTAAGATTGGCATTTGTACAGAGTGGATTTTTTTTAAAATTAAAATACTAGAACTTGAACATGAAGTTTGTTTGCATGGACTACATTTTCTATGTTCTGAAATTCCCTAAAACATAATAAAAAGGAAAGTCCTTGATTGTTAAGTAGCGATTCAATTATTTAACCCATTTTGAGTGGTAAGTATTTTAAGTGAGTTATGTCCATAATGATGTTACATGTGTATTTTTAATTTTGGATATACGAATTACCAATTATAAAGTTTATATCCAACTGTTGATTTTATTACTAAATTCCATAACAAATCAAACAAAATAGTTTTGGACTATTTGCGTAACATCAAAGTTTATTGCCAACGAAATTCGCACGGGCATTTCAAAATGGTCGTCACATCGGTAAGTTACAATCCGTTACAGTATTTATGTAATTTTTAACTTCCCAGTAAGCATTGATTCCGAAATCAATTGTAAATTTTGTTTTCCACTAGATAATTGCTATGTTAAAACTACAAATGTATGTCAAACCAACCATATCTGGCTATTTACAACATTTGACGACATACTCAGAACCCAGGGATGTTTTGGAGCTATGCAACCGTAACCGAAGCTATCGACTACAAAAAATTATGGAATTTTTCATTTGGACAGGTTAGGTCGACAGGAAATGACTTGATTGTAGTAGATACTAAACGGGAACGAAACTCACAGATAATCCTTAATCATATAACATAGCCGAGTTTGAAAGAAAAACAATTTTATTCATTGAGTACTATAAATATACGGATACTCATGTAGGAATGAAATAATATTTCCGCAGATCCGAAACTATACAAACGCAACATCCCTGTCACAGACTGATGATGACAGACAGACCATTGATTATAATGTCATTTGTATTCAATAAAGGCACGTTACTAAGAAAGTGCAGCCATTAACCAACGGTTAAACTCGTTTAAACCGCAATCAATTCAACCAGTCATTCATAGTTTAATAAAATCTTGATTACACTTGACGACACAAATGTCACTTGTAAGGTCACTTTACACATCACAGAAGTTGGCAATAGTCTCCTCTTGTTTTATGTAAATAATTGTATTTCGGAAGATTAGAAAATGTGGCCTTTACCGCTGTGAATGTGCATTGAAAATTTGGATTACCTAAAAGAATAATGCAATGTTTCAAAATATAACGAATATATTGCTTTAGTATCGTTATCGTGGTCTGATAATATGATAAGGTACAAATATATTCAGTCTATCTGTTACCACCCATTCACGCCAAATCGCTGTATCGAATTTACTATGAAGATAATTTGAGCACCCTGCAAGGACATGCGATAGTTTTTATTTCCGAAATCATCCTAGAACGGGTTGAAAAGAGCGGGTGGAAGTTTTGTATGAATAAAAAGAGGCGTAGAAGCTTGTAAAATATATCCCACGAAAAACATTCTGTAAAAAACTAGCCAAGTCTCGATGGAGCTGCTTGTTTGTCTCTAAAAAGTAATGAAATCTAGACAAAGTCGTGCCAAGTCTAAGGTTCCTTACTGCGATTTCTTTATTATTATAGTTAATGTTGTGTGACTTGGCCGTTGAACATTCTTTATAATATGTTAGTGGGTACAAGTCCATTTAGTTTACACGTAATGTAACTACCTGTTTGTTAAACTAGATAATAGCCCATACTGATATTGGTAATTGGACGCAAGTGTCTCATTTTAGGCTATTGTTGATTGTGCATGTGCATTCACCATTGACAATGCTGACTTCTGCTCTCTTCTTTTTGGAGCGTCAAATCGACTACCGATCTAACATAAAATAGACGTACAGACGGACTTCTATCAATGATTAGAATTCCGTCTGTACATAAGTATCATTGAAATTTATACGCAGCTTTATCAAGCCTACAATTGACTGGTTATTAAATCAACATTTTTTAAGTGGCAATTTTTGATCGTCAATGGGTAGCGGTTCTGGCGACAGATTGGTGCAATGGTGTCATGGAGCACCTGGTTTGTACCCTTGTGTACCCTTCAACGGCCAAGTCACACAACATTAACTATACTGCCGTCATACGGAAAATGGGCGCTTCTACATACAATTGAAAATGGAGAAAAAAAATATTTAGAGATTTTGAAATGAAAAACGTTGCTGTCTAGTAGAATATAGGTATTTTAATAAATTTTCAATTTGAAAATTTGTATTATAAGGTAGGCTATCAGGACCTAAAAATTAAATTAAATTATATAAATACTATTTATTAAAAAAACGCGATTTTCCTTTTCTTTTTAGTAAAAATAATCCAAATAAAACCGCAATACTTTATTGAAAAGGCACTTCTGGCTAGATACGTCTTTTCAACGTACTAATTTTGAGAACGCCTTTTCATTGTATTAAAATGTGATTCAGGCTAAATAAAAAAGGGCGTATTAAGTCATTTACTGCTTTTTTACTAAGTAAAGCAACACCAATTTTAAGGCAATGTTTTTATAAACGCCCTTTATTTTTTAGTTTTTAATGAGCAATATTTTAAGGTTAAGGATATTTTTCAGTCTATGATGGTTTGATAATAATATGAAGATAATTTATGCAATTCAATTGTATTCACCTTAAAAAATCAAATTCTTATTTATTACCCACATGTCATGTTTATATTATAATGAGTAGGAACCATAACCAAAGTTTTGTTAATAGTAGTGGTTTTTTAACTAACATGGCTTTCATAATTAAAAATAAGTACAAAATGATTGTCAAAAATACTTCTTTAACAATATTATTTATCTTAAAAAACTTCTTATTTAACTCAAACAGGTGTTTTTATCACACACCTATTGTAATTAAAGATCTAATTCTTATATAATAATGGCTTACTCTATAAAAAATGTTTTGTGTCTAAAAGATACTTCTCTAACAATCATTAAAATATCAATCGAATATAAAATGTACTCAAAACTACTTCTTTACCTCTGAAACAGACATTGTAATTAAAGAGCTAATTCTTTACAAATATTACTTTCTCAATAAAAATAAACTATGTCCAAAACATAAATTTTACTCTTTAGCAAACAACAATAAACTTATCTTATCAACATTAATGAAATAAAATTGTATCTAAAACTTAAAATAATATAATCATAACCATAAACGCAAAAATTGACATCCATGTTTAAGTTGATATTTGGTTTCCATATCTTGCAGTTCTTTAATTGCTTTCCTCTGCGCTGGCGAATCTTCAAACTACTTAAGTATGTTTTCTGGGCAATCTGTTTTTTGTCAGATTTCGACTTCGTTGTTTGAGACAGCGGGCTCGAGTTCGTTGTGTAAGATTTCGGGCTCAAGATCGCGGTTTGTGGCTCCAGGCTCAAGTTCGCGGTTTGTAACTTCGGGCTCGAGTTCGCGGTTTGTGACTTCTGACTCGAGTTGATGTTTTATGGCTCCGGGCTTGAGTTCACGGTTTGTGACTTCGGGTTCGAGTTCGTTGTTTAAGACTTCGGGCTTAGGTTCGCGGTTTGTGACTTTGGGCTCAAGTTCATGGTTTGTGGCTCCAGGCTCGAGTTCACGGTTTGTGACTTAGAGCTCGAGTTCGCTGTTTAAGACTTCGAACTCGAGTTTGTCTTTTGATACACTAGGTTTAAGTTCGTCAATTGAGACTTCGGCTGACTTAAGGACAGTAATGTTAATTGGCTGTGAGTTAGGGATGAAATCCATGGAACAACCTGAATCTTCTGAACATATTTCTTGTTCTATACTTGAAAGTACATAATCCTTATCAAACACAGAATCATCTGAATTAAAATCGAAGTTAATGTCATTAATCAATGATATGTTTTTCTTGGAAGACATTAGGTAAAATCAGATCTGAAGTGGACAGTGTGGAAGAGGCTTTTGGTACCATCGACGTTATTTATGAACACCATGAAAGTCTTTTTTTAACATTTATCAAATCAATGTTAATATGAGATGATAATGAATGTTAATATGAGAAATAGAATACCAACTATTTCAATAAGGCCTAATTCGCAGATAATAATAACAAATTCAAAGACTTGATATTTATACAAAGCTGTTGATAAATTGTATTTTATTATTTACACGTGTAAATACCAAAATACAATTCATCAACAGCTCATACAATGTCCCCACCGAAGGGCTCAAGCCTACCCTGTATCAGGGTGATTAGGCCTTAGTCAACCACGCTGACCAAGTGCGGATTGGTCGATTTCACACCTTTTCACATTTTCTCACGATGTTTTCCTTCGCCGTCGAGTCAGTGGTTTATATCCACACATAGATTTTAATGAAATCCAGAGGTGTGCGCCTGCCCGGATTCGAATCGCCAACCCCACGCATATGAAGCGACGTTCATGCAAGCTACCACGACTCAATACAATTATTTAATTGTAGTTTATTATTTACACGTGTAAATAATTAAATACAAATTATCTTTTCTATTTAGGAATTATAATTGGAATTATAATTTCTAGATAGAAAAGATCGTTACAAATGCATAAAATATATGAGTATCTGGGCGCATCTGATGGAACATATTATTTACCGCAGCCCCCAATTCCCCACACACACGCAACAATACTAAGCAGAAAAGACGCTACTGCCACGTACGCCTTACCAATTTTTGTAATACTTAGATGGTAAGACGCAACTACGCAGATGCGTCTTTTCTTCTTATTGTCATGTAGTTACGCCATTTCAACCTATGGACATAAGTATATTTTATAAACGAATAAGACTCTTCTACTTAGTTACGCCTTTTCATCTAAGTAAAGTTCCGAAACGCCTTTTCAATTCAGTAATCCACAATACAGTTTGTAGATAAGTCCTTTTTCGTTGTTAATAAAAGCAAGGGTATTCGTATTTCACAACATTAAAAAATACTAGTAGGTGCTCCTTTTTCTGCTGATTCCGAATCACTATATAACTCAATTTTGAAAAAAATGTTAGATGCGCCCTTTTTCTGTATGACGGCAGTATAATAATAAAGAAATCGCAGTAAGGAACCTTATACTTGGCACGACTTTGTCTAGATTTCATTACTTTTTAGAGACAAACAAGCAGCTCCATCGAGACTTGGCTAATTTTTTACAGAATGTTTTTGGTGGGATTTCACTTCTTTTTGTAGAACGTGGTCATATTTATTTATTTTATTAGATTTTCTTATTTGACACGTTTTTTTCTTTTTAATTTTTATTTATATTCATATTCATTTATTTCAAATTTTACGTCGTTACGTAATATAATACCTACGTCAATTTACAATTTCAAATAGACACACTATTTTTGTTATAATTTAAATGTCAAGTTTAACCTAATCAATGTATCAAAATATGTCATAAAATTAAAAATTAAAACAATATCAGCAATCTAGGAGCATCGTCAATTTTAAAAATTATGTGGTAAAAAAAGCAGGATAAATAAAATTACTACTTAAAATACTTAATCGTCACAATTACTTATACTTTTATATTTTATGTCTGATTCAACATGATTATTAAATAGAATAATAAAATGTCAATAAAATATACGAATCAGCAATCCGTAATGTAGTAATTTTAGAAAAAACTTAAAAAAAGATATGTCAATTTAAAAATTGATTAATTTAAAAATTTCATTATTCGTAAGAGCTTCATTCATACTATTATAACTTTTAAGAATAAGTGTTGTTTTAATTTTGTTACAAAATTCATTACCTTGTAGATCTCTTACTTCAGATGGTATTTTTTTTTAAAACATGATACCCATAAACAGAAAACTGTTTCTTTATTTAACCAGACGATGTCTGGGAAGTGCTATCTGATTCCTGTATCGTGTTGCATATTTGTGTCACCCTTTTTAGTCATATTATTAACCTTCTCTTTTATGTATAAAATGCTTTGATATATGTATAAATTCACCAGTTACCATCATAATTCCTAATTGCCTAAATTTATATAAATATATTTATCAGCTCTTTTTTGCAAGACAAAGATTTTATGAGCATCTGCTGCTATGCCCCAAAACATCACTCCATACGACATCAATGAATGGAAATACGCGAAGTAAACGTTTTTTGCTGCTCTTATACCTCCTAATTCTTTGATTTTCCTAATCGCATATGTTGCTGCACCAAGTTTCTGTGAAAGTTGCTGTATATGAGATGCCCAAGTTAACTTATTGTCTAATTCAATTCCGAGAAATTTTACTTTGTTTTGTTAACTTAAATCAAGATCGTCAATAGTATTACTCACACATAGAGGCGTAACTTCATTACCAAGTCTGAAATGTATTAATTGTGTCTTATCAACATTCATAAGCAGATTATTTATTGAAAGAAAACCAATCTGTTATTGCGGCTAATAAACAATTTGTGTAATGTTCGAGTAGAATAAAGTTAATCGTTCGCCTATTTCTTCTTGTAAACTTGTAAGTATAAGTATAAAAGCCAGTCTAGTCTTATCCAGAGTTTTCCTTTAATTTTATTTATATGCGTATTAAAAGCAGAAGGGGAGGCATTCGCATAGCAGTGGGACGCTGTAGGCTAGATAAAATTAGAAGATGTGTCCCACTCCACACGATTTTTGCAATGACAGTCGATTTTTTTATGTACCATTAGTAGAAGGGGGCATTACCATATCTCTAATACAGCTGAGACCAGCTGAGGGTTCTTCATCAGATACTTCAGACCTTCGATTTTTGACAGCAAATGAAGCGGCCCTCCAAGTTGAATATTTTTTGTAAAGGCGGTATGTCAATCTCTTATAGTTTGGTTGGGCTCTTGTGTTTTCTAATCAGGGTCACCAGGTACTCCAGATCTTCGATTATCCTAGTTTTTATAGTTTTCCCTTTATGTGGCCATTAAACTCTAACTCTGTACCAAATTTCAGCTCTCTGAGTTTATGGGAAGTACTAGTTCTATTTTGCTGATCATGAGTGAGTGAGTGAGTGTCGTAAATGCGAAACTTTGCTTTTGCTTAACTTCGGAACTAAATGACCTACAGACTTGAAATTTTGGATTTAAAGTATGTAATTATAGCTTACTGGATGACAAAAATTTCTGCGTTCTGGTCTTATCCAGAGGTTCTCAAATAGGGGCCTGAAAATGCGGCGAAATGGTTCCAGTAAAGGATGGTACGGTAGTGTTTGCTTCGCGCTCGACTTGGCGGGGGCACTGCCGTGCCCCCCGAACAATACCTACAAGTAAGCTTCATGAAGCGGTTTTGTATGTCTAAATATTTTACTTTGTCACTGCTTTAGGTCAATGGGACTTATACTGTTAGGAATCAGAGCAAGAAACTCTGTAACTAATTGTCAGTCACGAGCGTTATATTAACTAGATACGCTGACGGGCTACTTAAGACGGTTGTAGCGAACGTATTTACGATGTTTATTAAATTGTAGTAATAGGTAAATGTAAACGTAATATTAAGCTGTATTGGAGGCTGTCAACCTTGTTGTTATTTAGTGTGTGAAATGTATACTCATTGGTCATATACCAGCTGCAGGTACACAGGATGCTTACTTAGTTATTACTACAGTGTATTCTGCTGCAGATGGTCTTTCTTCTCATGTAAATAATTTTATATTCAATTATTTATTAAAAGGTTAAAATCAGTTAAAAATCAGTTAAAATCAGTTTTATTTCTGCAAATAGGCCCCAGGAGGCGCTTTTACACGTCCCAATTTAAACCTACCACTGCTTCGGGACAAGTCTGGGCTAGTGCCGAGAAAAAGCAGCGCAAGAAACTCGGTCACTATTGTCAGCTTCTTTTTAAATACATTTTTACAAGGTAAGGTAATTTTTACAAGGTTTAAGCAAGTACGAGCTGGGACAACTTAATGCTGTTATCTAGAAGAGATCCTTCTTGACCATATCACTGCCTTAGTAGATAAGATGTACAATTGTCTGTAATTTTTTTTGTGTGCTTATTGCATTTTCAGTTTTTTCAGAGATACAGATTATTCATTTATTCATTTATTGGTGAATTGATTTGTATTTAGAAAAAAATGCATTGTTATATGACCATGGCATATACCAAAAGAATTTTACTTAAATATTTCTATTTTGTTTTTACTATAGTTAATAAATTTATTGTAAGCTCCTGATAGCACCAACACAAACCTCAGTGGTTTTAGATGCTATCTTATATACGAGTATATATAATTGTTTATGATCGTAGATAAATAAATAAATGAAATAAAATAAATAATAGAACTAGGTTAAACTTTTCCAGTTAATGAGTGTATTAAATTAATAGATGCAATTATATCATAAATTTTAATAATGAGAAGTTAAAAGTTATATTATATTTAGTTTTCAAATATGTCTATAACCAACAGTTGTCAAATGATAATCAAGATTAAAACGTGAATAACTATGCAAGCAAAAGTAAACACGCAAGGTGTTAAAGAAAAATATGTGGCGGTTTCGTTTATTTCAGCTGATTCACCTATAAAATGCAGTAAAACTGTTTTGCTCATTAACCGAGACTAAAACTGTATTACTGATCAAAACGTCCACTTACGTTAAGCCTAATCATTACTTGCCACTAGCTGTTAGTGCGTTCTGTCATTAGGGAAAAGGTGCATTAAGATATGACGATGTATTTTTTTTTTACAGAAATCGTATTTTTTACTAAACCTGTACCATTGTGGCTATGTCTGTTATGTCATTGTATACACGTGTATTTACTTAGCCCTGTTATATTTTCCTATCTTAATGCTTACTAATATAATTAATTCGAAATTTTGTGTTTCGAATTATTATACCACATGGAATCGCTTGCAGCTTGAACACAAAAGATTTCCAACCAAAATCAAGTAAGTACAAAGGCAGAAAGAGGTAAAATCAATTAGTTCTGTAGTTGCAATATCACAATGGCCAAATGTATGAACCAGACTTGATGATACAATTAGTAACTTCCCGAGTGTGTGAATGGACAAATAAGGGTTCTATGAGTTGCAAGAACTCTTTGGAACCTAAACATCGGTTTGTTTTGAAATCTGTTGTACAACCTAAATACTAGAACTCGAACCAAAGGGCCCTGAGAATAGAAAAATATCAAATTTTTTCACGTAAAATTGTTGAAATTGATTGCCGAGAAGAAGTGAAAGCAATTTTATTTAAATCAGTAACTTGTTTACAATTATACTGAAGATTTTAGAGAAGTCTTGGCTGAATTTTATTTTTTAAAGCGATATGCTTTCCTGCCTATGCAATATGCTATGTTTGCCTAGCTTATATGCTATGCGTGCCTAGCTTTTCTGCCCCGTAATCTGAGAAACCGTCCCGATGAATGAATAATGAAGATAAATTAGGCCGTCTAAACATTTTTTTGTAACAAATAACTCGCGCTGTGTAAACGCACCTTTTAATATTGCAAGCCTGCGCCGGCGCACATATCGGTACAGTTAGTCGAGTGGACGCGTGTGGAGCTGCGCACTGGCATTAGCGGCATAGCGATCATTTAGTTTTACTATCTGATGCGGTCAGCGTGGTATCCGATTCTGTGTCAAGTTTTTATTTAGCTTACTTTTACATAGAGCCGATAAGAATACATTTAATTCTATTAACTGTTATTTAAAATTGCTTGGTATCCAAACGTTACTGTCATGGTAACTTCAATTCAAGGATGGAGGCCTTCGCCCTGTAGTAGGATGACTATAGGCCGTCACTTTACTATTATGACCTCGTTTTATATAAATAAAATCACGATTTTATTTTACCAATATTAAATTTGATGACATGTTAATAAAGCTAACTTTGTTTTGGTATGGTTTTGTGCCAAGTATTTTCAGTAAGCAAACTGTCATAGGCATTTGTATTGGGAGAATATTTTTTTCTTCAATCGCTCAAAACTGTTGTCATATTTCTGATTAATTTTTGGTGCTAAGTTTTATATAATATGTGCCTAAAGTTAGAAAAACAGGTAACTAACCTGCTTAAGCATAACACAATCATTCTAAAAAATACATATTTGTCGACATAAAAACCACAGATAAGATAATATACTCGTAATAACTAAAAACAAGGGCGATATAACGCGCCGGCGGCGCATGCACTTAAAATATGCCGTTAATGCAAGCTCAATAGATTTTTAATATTCAATTTCTACTCTAAAGACAAATTCGTTAGTTAGGTACTGGAGTAATGTCAAGGCGTGACTTCAAAGCCATACATAAACTGAATACGTTTTGACAGCTCAGAAAATTGATACCAAATAATTAGTGGTTTAATTTTAATCTTGAAGATATTAATTGATAGTACAATGAATAATGCAAATATAGTCTCAATAAATGTCGTGTGCTATGAAGGAAGTCGTGTCGGTCACGCTCAAAGAGCTATACTTAATTATGAATTGACATGTACTGGTAAGACCCGGAAAATAATTGGCAGTGAATAATTATGACTTGAAGGGAAGCGTATGGTATGAAGGCTTAAATATACCGGAACGTTTGTTCTGGTATAAAAAATATAGGTAGGTACGTTAGAGTTTATGGACATGACACTTATTTGTGTATTTTAAAGTATCTTTTTTAATGAAAACCTCAGCGGGAACGAAATGCGATATTTTGCGTGACGTTTGATCGAATAACGCTGACCGTCCGAACACCTAATATTTGGTGTAGTTTTAAAAGAGAAGCAACGCAATGCTATTTTAATCGGGAAATTTCCATTAGCTAAAATTTTATTGCGTCCTTTGTAGTTTATGTCATCTTATTTTTTTTTCTTCTTTTTAAATTTATTTTAGAGACAATAAACAATTACACTCATAAATTACATTAACATTGTTAACAATTAGGTACTTCTTAGAGTATAAATAATCAGCCCCGTTGTCCACGGATTACTTTAAGTACAAAATAGAGGGTTATCAACACAATTTAAATAACAATAAATTTAAAAAGAAAAATGTTTAAAGTCTTAGTTAATAATGAAGATAAAAAAGGTTTCTGCTTGAAAGTCGTAACTGTAGTTTTTTTATTACTTTACCCTACAATCTCAAAGGTCTCCATCATTGAATTCAAGTAATTACGGCAATGATGGGTCAGTTGCACATTTACTTGAATATCTGAATTTAAATAAAAAATAGAAGCAACTAACATAATACCGAGTATAAACTTATTTTTTGTTATTATCCACATACTGATGCCATCAATACCTTGATCTTTCAATCGATAAGTATTACAGAACCGGTAAACTAAATCAACACTAACGTTAAGGTTATAATCGGATAGTTAAACATGAATATGTAAAAGGTTGTCTTTGGAGTTATTGGTTTTCAATTGATAAATAAAAAATAATAAGATCTATTGAGCAAAACTTTTTACGGTCTGTTTTTATTGTATCATAAAGTACCTATAAGAGTAGCTCGGTCGTGGTTGGTCATATTTAAATTTGATAAGGAATAATTGGGACGATAATTTTAAATTAAAATTTTAGCAAGTGTGTTTAATTGATGCACCGAAAAGTACAAAATGAGTTAATTAATTTTAACTTAGTCTTTATATAAAAATACGAATAATTCTTTAAAATAAATTGTAAATATTTATGAGACTGAGTTAGCCTAGGTATTGACGCTCTTAAGCCTAATAAAAATTAGTTACCTACATTATGTTATTTATCAGTAGGTAGGTACAGCCAGTCATGTTAAATGTACAAATAATTTTTTGAATCTTCATACAAAAATCTGTTTATCAAATGAATTTACTATGACACGGTCATCGTATAGGCATTTCCACTTAGCCTACGATCCCCGCAAGGTCGACAGGCTGGGCTGAATCGTGACCGGATTTCTGGCAAGCTGCCTAAGTAGTTAAACTGACGACCATTTGGATCAGCGGTAGTAAACGCTGCTTCTGAGCCATGGGTCGCGGGTTCGATCCCCGCACAGTACAAATATTTGTGTGCATGAACATGTCTATTTGTACTGGTCTGGGTGTTTTATATAAATTATACGTATGTATTTACAAAAAAAAGTATATAAGTAAGTTTATCGGTTGTCTAGTACCCCATACGACAGGGTACTTAATAGTAGCTTAATTTGGGACTAGATGGCTCTGTGTGGCCCAGTGAGGCATGTCCTAAATATTTATTTATTTATTTATTTAAAAAAAAACTTAACCTAAGTAGTTTAACTATATTGTGAATCTGTTTACTAAGTTTCTTCGGTATTTATAGTACCAGGTTTTAACATCATTGCTTAATTTCCAACAACAAGTATATTTTGATTTAGCAGCTATAGAAAATAGCGTTAAACTGCATGATTTTACATAGTTAGAGCAATGTTTGAAAATTTGAAACTTTTGTTGCCCGACCCGGGAATCGAATCCAGGACCCCGAGATCTTGGTCCGGTGCTTAAACCACTCGACCAATAAATTGTTGCTTTCATTTGTAGGTTCAATCAATTCTTGTATCTTATTGGCTGCAACGACGCTATCTAACCAAAGTATTTATTTTATTGTTCGCATCATAACCATTTGTCAGTACTCGTATCAGTCCATATCCAAAATTTCCTCTGAAAAAGAAGGATTTTGGCCCAAAGTTGGCAGACGGGTTGTAAGTAGCAGTTTAGCCAATAGAATTTAAAAGCAGATCTGCTTTTGACAGTAGAGAATCTTATAGGCGCTTCTCACATAGGACGATTGTGATTTTAAATAAAATAATATCAACTACAAAAATTTGCCAATTTTTTTTTATAGGTAGCGCTTTTCTCCTAGAACTTGCTCAAAATGATGAATTCTTGACTTAAGTAAACGTATATTTTATGGATATAACTAACGTAGGAATGGAAATTAGGTATTTTCATCACGCATGCGCTTGCGCACGTTGCGTTTTATTGTCGTCGTCGTCGTCTTTGCTCAAACATTCGTCAAATGCAATTGCAAACCCATCTGCTAAGCAAATATGCCAAAACTTCTGTTTAGAGAGACCGTTTACAACTGCCTGAACACGCTACTGCTCATCTTCTACTGGAAGTAAACATTTAGTCGAGTTACGATACCCATAGAATGTAAACTAAACACTTACAGGGGTCACACTGACACGTGGTCACTCTACCTCTGAGTACCTACAGCAAAAACTAGAATGTCAATACATTAAAACAAACGAAGGTTAAACATCAAATGTCAATAATTAGCGTGATTGTTTTTTAAAAGCGCAATCAATCTTAGTAACGCCTTTAAGGTATCGCGACTGACGAAGTACTTAATCTTTGTTATACAAGTATATAATCGGTTACTTCCTGACGATTGCTTTTATATCTTTATTAGAGGTTTAAAGGTGTTTCGACAATTTGTTCAGTGTTATTTCGTGTTAACTGACACAATTTAATTCATTAAAAGCGTATCCTACTTATAAGTCAAATATATTCGACTCTGATAAACGCTTAGGAATAGTGCTTTGATAAACTAAGTAAATAGACAAACATGTTAAGTTATGGGTTTATATTTACAAAGTATTCATCATCATCATCGTACATAGCCTATATCAATCCACTGCTGCAATGCTGCATTGGCTTCTCCAAAAAGAAGTTTTTGCCTTAATCACCACTCTTAGCAGACGGGTTTGCGGACGCAGATGGTCAATGGCAGATAAAAGCAATGCTGTCCGTCTTTTTCTGGCAGAACTCCTTTAGTCGCCCATAGCAAGAAAGTGGTGTCGCTATTCTCTTAATGTGTCGACTCCACACGATGTATTTTTAAATGAAAATAAGTTTGTTGCTTTCAAATACCTAGTAACAACTTACAAACATTATTTAGCCTACCAGGAAAGCCATTGGACTCAGCCTGACTGTCATGGAAACACAATCCCACTGATCGCTGGTTCAGCCACTTCCACTTATCTACAGGTGTTAGGCGAGGATCTATGGCTGAGTACTGATGGCTTTAAAATTATACCAAACAACTTTTACCAAATAATTGTGTGTGTCACATTTTGTCAGATAACAATTATCGGGTTCACTGGGTTCAGTGGGTGGATGATGATTGAATGAGGTAAGATGCCATTGTACGCACGGGATTTATCGCAGCAGTTTTTTTTAAAATAAATAATGGGCTTGCTCTTGACTACATAGGTACTTAACAATACGGTTAAGAAGAAGCCTAAGATGGAGTGAGCTTACCCAGAGGTACTGGTTCTCCCACACACCAGCGAAACACAGAAAAACTGTTTGGCGCTGGACTCCGGAGGGTGGTAGCATCCAGGCGGCCTCTTACGAAGCCTACCACCGCAGAGGGATCTGTTAGCCGTCATCATTGGTTAGAAAACCAAAGATGCCGTTGCCCAGGGTGGACCACTAGGAGGTAGATCCCGACGCAAACGATAAAGCGGTTTCGCTCAATTCAGTAAGCTAAGCGCATTAAGAACTGACTATTAAACAGTATCAATTAGTCCGACCGATAAAAAAGCCTACAATAGCACGTAACAGACTTATTTGTGAATTCGTTTAATCGAATTATAGGCATTAGATTTGTCGTGAAAATATAATGGAGGATATTAATTAGACTAATTACCGAGGTGATGGATTAATTTTTAATTGATCGGTGAAGCGAATGGATCGGTTACTGTTACCTTTATAATCGCACGGTTAAAATTGTTTATTAGATGCTATTTATTTGCACCTAAACGTGTGCCACTAGTTTTGACTTCAAAAGAAAAGCGACATTATGAAATATGAAATAGTAAACATGTATAAGGAAGCGTGTTATTATCAACAGACAAATACATCAATATTATCATATAATTTTATTTTAGTGTGCAACTAAAAAAATGGTTATGGTGTACAATACTTTTAGACCAAATAGATGTTTGTGCTAGCAAAGAAACTGTCATGTTTAAAGTTTGCAACTAGTCCATCTAATAATAAAAATAATTAACTTCATGAAGCCCTAGGCCTGAGGAGGCCTATCTCCAGCAGTGGTCGTCAATTGACTAAGATTATGATAATGAAAGCAATGCAAATCTTTTAGTTAACAACATTATTCACTTAATATAATAATACTGCAAGAAATATTCACGTCAATAAAGTACATTCACGAACACTGTTGCGCTCATAGATTTAAGTAACAATTTCAACTGATGTTTGTAATCATAAGGTTGAAAATCCTGCGCATGAGCAGTGTACGGTCGCGATTACAAGTATGATCGATAACGCTAAAAGTTAAGTCTTAATCTTTATGCTCAATTGTTAATATCTTCATTGAAATTCCTACACGCGAAGTGTGTTATTTTAATCTACGTTAAGAAATCTAAGTATTAATAAATTCTTGTACTCAAGTGTAGTCTGTTCCGTCTTTGTAGACATTGCATTATTGATTTACTCACGTATTAATTGGATTTGCAACATAAAATTTTACAAAAAATAGGCTTTCTTTGTCCGGTTACCTGCTTAGTATTTATTTTCTTAGCATGTTAGTATTTATGTCAAAGTGACGACATTGATTTAATATCACAGTAGGTAGTATAAAAAATACCGACGTAAAGTACAAGACGGTATCAAATTTAAAATCTTCTAAAGAGTTCTTCCGCAAACATGGCACTTGCAACAGTTCCAAAATATCTAAAACTCATAAAAAAAAACAAGGTAGGTACATGGTAGAAATCTTAAAATAACTAACTCTTACGATAGTGACCATGAAAGTTAAAATCAGTAAATTTAAAATGGTTACTGGAATTTTAAGTTCAAAATTTATTTGTTAATTGTTTTCTACAACCCTATTTTGCGGCCCTCGGGGGAATTTGGTTCACAAATTGAAATGGGAAAATTCACAACTTTTAGACATTCTGTGTCGAACAAAAAAAAACATCAAGTTTGATCCAACTTATCAAAAGTTATGCGTTCTCTTATATAAGTCGGTCATAAAACCGAAACAGCTTAGAACGTCATCTGCGCATACGCACCTTGATAAACAAGCTGCGACCAAGCATCTGATTAACGATTAACAGGATTTAAATCTCTGATTAACAAACGGATTATACCGTCCCGTTAGCCGGTAGCCAGTTAGTCGTCCGAGGACTAAGTTATGCTAGACACGCGGCTTGCCTTGGATCGACCCACAGACGCCTACGGTCCAGGCACATAGAGCTACTACGGTGCTGAGCAGAGTTGAAAATGGATGAGGCAATATTAACATTATATTTCATGCACTTTTTCTTAAGCCATTAACTGCCGAAGTACTAGAAACAATTAAAATTTTATTGTTTGGAGGTCACCAGTACTCCAATGTCGCTCAATGTGTTAAGATTCTTGTCCGTGTTACTTTTCACTTTTTATCTTGTTTTTTGTTTTTTTATTTATTTGTGTTTTATAATCTTATGATTTTTTTCTTGTATTTTTAAATTATTACTTTTATGTGTAATTATTTTTCTTCTTTTCGTTATAACTATTTATTATTATTAAAATACTCGGATTTTGCAAAATACCAGTATACCACTGCCCCACAGTCACGATAAATGCTGATCAGGAGGATGATTTTTGGAATTATATCATTTATTTATTAGTTATCTTTTTATTTAAATTTAAATTTTAATAGTTTTGAGTGCCTGAATCTACCGTGTATGCCAAATAAATATGTTTTCTTTCTTTCTTTCTTTCATTCTACGAAGACACAGATACCCGACATCTTTTGGCAGTACTCTTTAAGCCACCTCTTGTGACACGCATTGGATGAGAAGAGCCCTTACCTATTAGGTATAAAGAGAGTTATTGTTAGAAATAAATAAATGAAACGCACTATCCACAATTCCTAATACATCTTTGATTCATTAGAACAGGTGGTACCGTGTAAATCATGGTATCTGGTCCAATGGCATTCTTGCACAAACACGCATCTAACTAACAATTAACATTAACAAATAGATTGTCCGAATGATTGTGAGTGGTGCTATATGTTTAGCTAATGTAATTGATTGCGAGATCATTGATCATGTAACTGTTACGAGTACTCATTGGCACTCGTATTTCAATGGTGTTAAATGTTTTTGGACGATGTAAAGAAATTTTTAATTTAATTCACATTGATGGCAAGCCCACTGTAGTCCACAGCTGGACATTGGCCTATTCAAAAAGAGGATCTTGTCATAATACCCACGATGGCAATTCGGTTAACGAGAAAAACCTACCGTTTATTTCTAGAAAACGCTGCTGTCATCTTCTAGCAGTACTTATACTCTTTAAGTTGCCTCTTACACACTCCACTGAACAAGAAATAGTGGTGTTAACCTATTACAGGCCAGCATACGGTAATTACACCAATTTAAAAAATCAGCTACTTCAGATGGGAATCGAATTTAAGTCTCGTTCAATACCATCATGTCTCATGTTGTCTAACGTGTAATATAAATACATGTATTTTTTGCTGACAGGTAATAATAAAAGTCAGAAATGTACAAGGTATTAATTAAATGAAAAAAAGACGTGTGGCACTCGGAGACTGCCGCGGTAAAACTATTGCATAGCATTTTTTATCATCTTATGCCGATACAACAAATGCCACCTAAAGGGGGATTGCTGAACTAAAGAGACAAGCGTGATATTTAGAAAGAAAGTAAGAAAAGAAAGAATTATTTATTTGACACAGATAATACAAGAACGGAACACAGAACATTACAAAAAAAAAACTTAGCTTAAATAAAAGTGTCAAAAAGGATACCGCTCGGCATTAGTCGTAACAGGAGTAGCCATCACGACGCTGATTTTCAGCGGGATATTTCAATAAGTCATTAAAAGTTCTGCTATTCATCGATAGATGGAAAAACTAAAAAATATCACCGCTGTGGTTGGAGTGGGGGGTGTTAGGTTATTTCGTTAAGGAATTTCCGGATTCGGTCTCCACGCTCAAGGCCCGCGATAGAAGCTATGCAGTAGCTTAAAAAAAAGATGATATCAAGTTTCTGACTTCACTATGCTATTTATAGCCATAATAATGTTAACATAGACTAGTTATGGTTTGGTATACCTTTTACCTAACAGCCTGTATGTTCCATGCAAGTATAGACGAGTATGGTTAGTAAAAGAAAGATACTATAAAAATAATTTACTAATGACGTAAATCGTATAGCAAATTGCATAATAATAACCCTTACTTTTTATACCTTCTTACCTTTTTGAGTGTGGTGAAAATTATGGTAAACATTTTGGTAAGTAGTTGATTTTACCGCAAAAGTGAGACAGACAAACACGCCACTCCCCAAACCTTTCTGAGAAGAGAAACATAACTTTCACAATGCGGTTTCAAGGTATGCATCCGTTAATATTGATTTCTTATTGAGACTAATTGATTTGTCTTTTAGACAAGTGTATCTTGTGGTTTGGGAAAGATGGCGTCCTAATTTCGAAAGCCCTGGTTTTCGCATTTAGTTTACCGTTTAAAATTAGTTGTAAAGTTAGAATTTGGTTCGAACCTTTTGTTTTTAGGGTTTCGTAGCCGAATGGCAAAAAACGGAACCCTTATTTGTTTATAAGTAGGTAGTTATAATGTTTTAATCTAGCTATCTATATCAAACTAAAAAGTTTGATCCTTTTCATTGAAATCTAAAAGCTAAGCTCAGCAAAACACTATTTGGAAGCGCATTTGGTCCTAAGCTGTAGGAGGTACCTAACTACTAAGAACTTTTACTAACGTCACCTTTTATGCTTTGAAATGTATTCTGGTTAGAAAAAGCTAGCTAAGTGGCATCAGTTTTAAATTCAGAACATTACAAATCATCTGTCCTCCGGGTTCAACGCATGTTGCGTATGTCAGTTTGTAGTTGCCACTCAAGAACTGTTTTTAAAGCACACGGAGAAAAAGGTCTAGTTTTATTAACCGGAATTTTGAGGAAGTTAACTAGAACGCATAGTGCTATACATGACAACTATACATTTTTTAAATGAAATTTTCAAAATCTAGTTTTTAGTAACGTGAATTTTCTGGTACATTGAACACATTTTTCGGTACACTTCACCATCAAATTTGTACTGCTAGCAATACTTAAACATAGTTGTGCATATTACTAACTCTTTATTTTGATGTTTACAAAGAAAGTAGTAACTGATACTATTTGTCATGTTTCGTACACTTAACTTATTTACCAGGTTTTTTTAGTATTTGCAATTTAGCGACTATTTAACCTTAAAACTAATTCTGATAGAACTCGCAGTTTTTTGTTAACTTTTAATAGATTTGTTTTTACAAGTCGTTCTGGTAGTATTGTAAAATTTTTTTTTCTCCGTGCACATCAAAAAATAGCACCATCGTTCTCTTTCTATAAATGTCGTAAGAGGCGAAGGAGTACTTCCAGAAGAAGTCAGGCAGCAGCGTGTTCTCCCTATCATTGGCCAAACTGCGATCGCTAACCCACCTGCTAAGACTGTTGTGGAAAATCCCTTCTCTTGGGGAGGCCTGCATCTAGCAGTAGATACAGGCTGGTAATAGTAATAAAAAAATAATCTTGCAGGGGCTGTAAAAACTGATATTATTTATTTGTTTCCAAGCCTTATTAGTCTATAACTATTTAAAAATTATAATTGAGAGAAATGTGTTTATCTTTTTTATACTTGCACGGAAAGCAAATTACTGAGATAAGTGTCACGTAGCGTACTTGTGGAATGCGGAAGGTTCAACCGCTTCGATGTTCGGTAGATACAGTTATGTCTTTAGATCATTCTAGGCTCTAAAATACCTAGATATTTTGCTAAACAAAGAACACTCGACGAATTTTTAAATATAACAGCGAATAAAATAATAACTCAAGCATATGCTTGAGTTATTATTTTATTTGCATGAACATTCATGCTTTGTGTTTTTTTACTATCTATTGTCACATACAATACATTATCATTTTAAAGCAATATATTGCCACAAAAACTAATTATAACCAGAAAACTTAAATGTAAAGCGACGTGCCGTATAAGCAAATACAAAAGACAATTATCAATTCAAAGAATATTGCTTGTGCCAGTGTTGAGTACAATTGGTAGCAATGTCAAGGTTCAATGCATTACGAAATTGCAGTAATTGCAAATTATAATCAGGTAGGTAAAGTATCAGTTTTAAGTTCCTTGTTTAAAACTAGGTAATATAGTTACAAGAAAACCTTTTATCCAAGGTTGTGTCGTCATTAAAAAAAAATGAAAATAAACACTCCGGATATGGCAAAAATAATTTACTAACCTTGGAAAATATAACTTTTTCCAAAAAAATTTTATACTCCAACTCGTAAGGTAGCATGCAGGACATACATACAGATGGACACATTTTTGCATTTATAATATTATTAAATTTTCTATTTAATATATTCCATAATAGAATAGGTATTTATCACATAACGCATTCATATTACGTCGTGACTATAAACGACATAACGTATTACCAACTTTGACTAAATCACTCACAATCCAGCAATTAATATACCTATCAACAAAATTCTAACTAAATGTGTAAAATTGTATTCTAATTACAAGTCAATGTCAAGGATGATTACTGGTTACCAAGTTTTATGCAAGTGGAGTAACTCGATGTTGAAATTAGTTGCGTAGGCGCAACATCGGTATGCTGCGGACAGAGTAAATGGATAGTACGGGATGTTGAAACATATTTTTGTTTTTGAAATTACGCACTGACTGGCTTTAGACACAGTAATCTGAAGAAAAATAATAACAAACTGATAAATCATTTAGATACTTTATAATATATATTGTAAAAATATGATATACTTGTACAATTTGATTACTTTTAAGCTTTCGCGTTGCATAATTATGCTTGGAGAAATAAACATTCAGAAGGTAGATTTATATAAATCTTCCTTCCGCAGTGAGTGCGTCGCTGTCTCCAGTCAGTCTGTGACCATGGCAAAATAATAAGGTAAGATCGCGTTTAATTCCCGTTTTCGTTAAATAATTTTACAATTTGACCCTTTTAAATACATATAATGTAACATTTTTAAAATTATTCAATTAGAGCACCTTTATCATAATCATCATTAGTCTTCAGTAAACATGTGAACAGCGATTCGACAACAATTATTAAAATAAAAATTATAATAGCGATTTTTCAAAATGTTTTTTTATTATGATTTAAATTTAAAATAAAAACTGAATAAGTATGTAAAGTTATCAATACTGTCATAAAAAAATAGTTTTAATACGCATATAACATTTCAATAAAATATGAAAATTACACTTAAAAAAACATGTAAAAGTCATTTACGTTACTCTTTCATAACAATACAGCTGTAAGTACTTTAAAATGCATTAGTAAAAAAGTTCATCTCCATTAATAGAAGATATTACATGTCTTTATACTAGCATATCTAAAACGAGACGATTTTCATTTTCCCAGACATACTCGTACTATAAATGTTGTGTAGCGTGTTAATGTTTCGCATAAGCCAGTGAAAGTATTACGAAGAAATGGTCTAGCAACATTTGAAAATGCTGATTCATTCATTTTATAAACACTTCTGTGAATCACTACCTTTTGAAAACGGCTTTCTTTATGTATGCAAATCTATTATCTTCAAAGAGAATCTAGATTACGAGTTAAAATAATTTAATCGTCTGAGTCAAAATTGTATGCATTTGAATACACGGGTGTCGTAAGCTGACTAAATGAGAACTGCCCAAAGAAGATGGACCAGCATTGGACAAACTGACATAGTTAAACTGCCTGTCTACTAGATTACTCTTGAATTACCAATCATACAACATCAACGATGTCATACTCAGATTTGGTAATTCATCATCATTCTCTTGTTACGTGCCCTTCATCTCTTCTTAAAACATGTCCATACCAAGATAGACGATTTCCTTTCTAATTTTCCTTCCTTATTTTATTCATTTTTTAAATTTATTTATCTATCTAAGATTCGTTAATACATTTTTTAAGTAACATTTAAAATGAAAGCATTGATCCATATCACGGATACAGTCAAACGATAAATTAATACTTTGATTGGTATTTAAGCCACTAAGAATGTTTACTAATTATTTAACCCATCATTAGCTCGCAGCACTTTTAGAACTAATTTAGTGCGAAATTAAATTTCCGTCTTTAGATTTTTTATTACTATTCCGGATTCTACGAAACTAGACTAATCTAGTTTGTAATTATTACCTAGCAAATGCGTTTGTTAATTTGATGCTTACATACTGTTTTTTTTTCTAAATACAGGAAGCGTGTTATGTCATATTATGTACTTTCACTTAGCAGTTAAATTACATAAATTTTAGAAATTCCGCATAGCAATAGAACAGCTGTCTTGTCGGCATACATGGTCTTTGATATCCTTCTGATTGAACTACAAATTGGTGTATTTAAATAATTTATACACTGAAGATTTTATCTTAGATGTCTTTAGAGCATTTTGGGTTTGCGTTTTTTTATCTATAATATAAAAATGAATCGCTGAATGTGTTGCTAAGCGCAAATCTCGAGAACGGCTGAACCGATATCGCTAATTATTTTTTTAGAATATTCCTTGAAGTACGAGGATGGTTTTTACGCAGAGTTTTTTTTTTAAATTGCCTAAAAAAAGTCAAAAAACAACAATTTTTGCCAACCCCGCCATATTTGATGACAATGACATTTAAGCCGTCAAAATGCAATATCTGCGGCGATACGAAGTTCGCGGGGTCCGCTAGTTTCTAATAAAAATAAAGTTCACTTAAATTGTACAACACATTGAATTGATCTATTTATTTATTTATTTATTTATTTTATTAAGAAAACCAACGGCGTATTACATGTATACGGCGTACTAATGAAAAGTATTTCAAGTCTCAGAGGAGTTTAGTTCAGGTAAGTAAGTTAAAATGTACATTTAGATACTCTCTAAGTGTTGATTTGAACATGGCTAGGTTACTCGTATTATCAAATTTCTTTCATTCTAATGAATTTTGCAAATTTTTATTTAATTTCTAAAAAGGTATTGTGATATTCAAAATAAGATACCATGACGACTGTAACTTTACCCGTTCATATAATCCAGATTACAAATTTTATTGGAGCGTAAAAAGTTGAACAATTAACCCATAGAAATCAATATCAAAAATGGTGCCTTCAATTTTCTAAGTGGCTATCTCGCCACTGACTATGTGTGTTATTTAACCGCACACCAATCTTAGGAACTATAAAACAAATAGTACTGGTTTAAAACCTACTCGATAAAGGTTCTTTGAGTAGGCTCACTTCATACCCTACTTTAAATTTTAAATTAACTTAAATGAATGATAACGCTTAACGGTGATCCCGTTATTGATGACCATTTTAATTTGATCAGCTCAAAGTTGCCGTTATATTTTAAAAACTAGCTGTTGCCCGCGACTTCGTTCGCGTCAATTTCTGTTATTATGATCACGACTATTTCTGCAACATTTTTCACTCATGCTTCGCTCCTATTGGTTGCAGCGTGATGTTTTATAGCCTAAAGCCTTCCTTCATAAATGGCCTATCCAATACAAAAAGATTTTTTCAATTCGGACCAGTACTTCTTGAGATTAGCGCGTTCAAACAAACATACAAACAAACTCTTCAGCTTTATATATTAGTATAGATTAGGGTGCATAAAATTAAATGTTATCGCCAAACATTTGACAGACGAAAATGATGGAAAAGAAAGAGGATAATAAGTAACCAACTTGTCAGTAATTAGTGCAAAAAAAAACAAACACAGTGTTTATTTTTTTCGCAAAAATCTCGTATGAACTATCAACAAGCAGGTTTTTTGAGTAGACTTAACAACAAATTAAAACTAAACTAAATCTTACAAAAATTACTTTTCTACGTAGCTAAGAATTATGTTTTCTACCTACCTAAATGCTAATTTAATCTTCATTAACGACGTCATTGCTATTGCTATGAGTTGAGTATTGGACACTCGACTCCAAGGTGCTGATCCCCGGTCAATGTAGGAAAAAGTTGTTTTTTTATATCATCACAGGTATAAGTGGTATCTTTGTTGATTTCTACAAAATAAGGTCGTTAATTAATTAGTTTGAGATCAAAAAATAGAAGTGTTTTCATTCATGTTTTTTTTAATATTAACATTTATTTATCTTTGATATCTACTTCTAAATAATAAATATATTGTGGGCCTGCTACACGATTGTCCATTTTGACCAAACCATAGCAACTCAATACTTAACTCAAAACTCAATACGTATCCCGTTATCCAATCATTTCGAATATTTCCTTATTGCATTGGGAAATGATATTGTTTTGGTTAAACAATAATATTCTCTAACTATGTCTTTAAATTCCACTTTCGAAGTCTCTTTTGATCTATTTCTTTATCGATGTAAAAAGGGAATCTTTAGCGTCACGCTTCGAATACTTCCGTCAGCTTCATAATTGCTAAGCTAATTCATTATATCCCGTATAATTTTTCACACTTTTTTACTATCCGGAAGCCTAGATAATGTGAAAATAATTTGCAAGAAGTGTTCCTTAGAACCGGTGATCGTGCATATAATTAGATTTTACGGTGCGCTTCACACCGTGTCGCTAAGTGTGCGCGTGGCCTATAATCAGGGTTGTCTACAATACAATTGCAATTATAATAATAAATAATAATACAAATAAATGTGGACAACATCACATACATTGTTCTGATCGCAATTTGAATAACTATTCAAAGCAATTGTATTTTGGAAACCAGAAACAATAATTCCGGTGTTTTCCTTGGGAGAGGCCTATGCCCAGCAGTGGGCGTCGTTCGGCTGATATGATGATGATGATGACGGTGTTTTTAAAAGTTCCATACTCCTATAGGAAAACGGAGCCTTTATAGGATCACTTTGTGGTCCAGTCTGCCCGTCTGTCCGTTTCTCGGGAATGCTTAGAGGTAAAGTAGCGGCCTGTGACCATCCCACTGCAAGAAAAAGGCCTCCATCATTGATTCAAGTAACCATAGCAATGATGGGTACAGGCAAAATCATCATGCGTTTCAAACGCGCATTGGTGACCGCTAACCCGAGCAATGTACGAAAATTCGTAACTTTTTATTGCCCGACCCAGGGATCGAACTCGGAACCCCGAGATCTTGGCCTGGCATTCAAATCACTAGACCAACGGGGCGAACAGGTATCGTATAGTTGAAATTGAAACAATTTAATTAATTGTATAGTTCCTTGAAGCTGTAAATTAATTAAACTTCTAAGTTAACCTACAATTATATAGGTAAAGAAATTTCCAAAATTATAACTTCCCCAAAAAAAAGTCACATAATTTAATTTGCCATAATATTACTTGTTTGGCAAGTGAACGTATAATATAAACAATAACTTACTTATTAACTAGCTAGTTAACAATTTTATTTTAGTCAAATTTTTCATTTGGGTTAACATATTTTACGTAACAAAGAAGCCAATTAATTTGTATCGTTAGTTTTAAATTTACCGTTTCAATTCAGTCAATCCCTTAATCAATGACTATTTTGATTGTATCTTTATGTACGTTGCAAGTTTTATTCAAAACAATATTGTAAAATTTCTCACAATTTAAGTGTCAAAATATAATAATGCATGATACATTTGATATGTTTTAGTATTATGACAACTGTAAGATATTTTAAATTAGTTAAAATACTATAGATATCATCGGGCTAAAGATATAAATATAAAGAATCGAGAATAAAGATAAATCTGATTTTACAAAATCTTTTGACAACCCTTGATCAATTATTTCGTGTCAACAAGTTGAAGTACGAGTTAGTTCCAACTAAAAACAAAAGAAATAATTTTCGCAAAGTGTAATCAACCCGATCATCTGACAAGGTTAAACTTCGTCAATTAAGACGTTAAATTTTAAATTGCTGCTAGTTGTTAAAACATAAAACATAAAAAATAAAAGTATAGTTTATTTTATATCAATGATATTGCTACGGTTGCTTGATTTAAATGATGGAGGCCTTTGCCCTGCAGTGGGATGCTATAAGCCGCTACTTTATTACTATAACAATGACAGAATAAGTTAATTAATTTTTGTGACGTTTCGATTCGATTGCACAAATCATGGTCGCGGGCTTGATATTTATATTTAAATTAAACCTAGAGATGAGTTATTGATACATCACATCGACGTGGGTGTTGACATAGGTTTGGGGTGGTGGGTAGGATCTACCTCCTAGTGGTCCACCCTGGGCAACGGCATCTTTAGTTTTCTAATCAATGATGACCGCTAAAGATCCCTCTGCGGTGGTCGTAAGGGGCCGCTTGGATGCTACCACCCTCCTGATGGAGTCCAGCGCCAAACAGTTTTTCTATGTTCCGCTGGTGTGTGAGAGAACTAGTGCCACTTTCTGGGTAAGCTCGCTCCATCTTAGGCGTCTTCTTAACCGTACAGTTAAGTATGTAGCCAAGAGCAAGCCCATTGATCGTGAAAAAAACGTGATAAAGATACACGGGACAGTACCTAGGACTTGATACGAGACAGCCCCGGACTTACGACGCCTAACCCAGCTGTAGGTTTAGGAGAGCTCTCTTTCTAACGCGCGCTCACCTTCACTGCCCGAGTAGCCTTCCCTGCCTCTCCATATTTGGTACAATCCTACTAATACCGCCTTCATTATTCGTTTCAAGAAAGGTCTCATTGCAATTCTTTGCAGGCCAAGGTCTTTTAGTAAGTTAAAAAGAGATTTTGTTGCTATTTTTAATGCACTATACCCTTTTGTGATAACTGGTTATAAATTACAAACCTTATATTTATTTGAAAAACTGTTTAATGTCTATGCTCCCTTGTTTCAAGTTTTAACCTTTTTATATTGTATGTATTCTCGCTATCATGTTTCTTAAATTCAAATGACGTAAACTGAAAACGAATTAAGTCAACCCCTTTTCTTTCCATGTATTCCATAAGCAGGCGACTGAAGGTATACCGCTTGAGAAATATGGGCAGCAGAGTCAGTATTTCTCTATTTTGAAACTACCAACCCACTTTCCTAGTGAAGCGAAGCCAAAATTATCCTTTACGTCCACTACTGTACCTAATACCTGTAGACCAATAATAATACCTAACAACACATGTCGGTTTTACTCAGATCGTTTTTATACTTGCATCCCTATCTCAGCAGATCACTCTTTTTCTAACGTGTTCTCCTTACGTTAGTGGAAAAAGTTTACAGCTCACAATGAAAGTGTAATGTTAACATATATCACTGCAATTATAAGATTAAGACTGGTCTGCGCCTGAGCATGGAGTCACGCAAGCCCGGATGATGAAGTTATGTGTTTTCTTAGAACTATGTAGGCAAGATAAATGAATTTTTAGTATTCTTTTATTTAGATATTAGGTAACTTTAAGATTTATATACTTTAGTTAATATTTTAGCAATATTATTGCAACTATTATATTGGTAAAGGGCCTCACCCCGTAGATGCGGGTTCGAGTCCCATCTGGCACATAATTTTTCAAGTTTAAGACGCTGACTGCAGCCGATGACCTTGAGCAATAAATACGCCTACAAATTTATTCGTCTTTGAATTTCTTGGCAACGCGCCGCAGCTGTCTCTGTCGATTCCCGTAGGAGTGACAGAGAAAAAGCGCATGGAATAGAAGGGGCCTAAGTGCCAAACAACAAAATTCGTTGTGCAATTTAAAATTGCCATTTTATTAAAAATCCAAATCAGCCATTTGCTTAAGCAACATGTAATATACAATATAGCAAACTTTTATTATCATTGTTATACGGACTACTGAGAAAAATGGTAATTTATGTATTTTCAGAGGCTACTTTGAGATTATTTTCTATCGAGAAAAGTTTTTAGAATCGTGTTTTGGAAACAACCACTTGGTCAAAAATATGATCAATTACAACTACATAGAATTCAGCAACAATACGAGCCATAGGCTTAAAGCAAAACAATCTTCATTGAGCTGAATTTGGCTCATGTCAGCGTCTTAAATACTAACTTTAGGATTTGTTAAGGGAGGTTAAGGGCATTACGAGTAGTATCTTAGACATCTTTGTACTTAAATCATAAGGACTTGTAAGTTTAAATATGTTTATAACATTAACAGCATTTTGCCATAGCTTTGCTTTGTTTAGGGCTAGACATACGTTGTGATTTGATTGGATGAACTAATTGTTATGAACAACAATGTAGCGCGAATTTATATTAGTTAGCATTCTATAACATTAAACGTACTACTTAATACATTCGTAGGCGATATTGTGAAATAATGTAACCATTGCAGTATGTAAATTAAATTTATATTACCACGAAAGTGACAATGCAACAAAAGTCAAGGATCTCTTTTGAAAGTTCCGCGAGTAATCGGTTTGGTATTTGTGAAATTGTACAGGTTTTTTTTTGTTTAGTAATTATACCTACCGAAATGCTAAGTACATTTCACTAAGTAGATTAGCTGAGAAAGATTCCATACTGTTAGAACGGTCAGTTGAAACATTTTAGTATGCCATTGTTATTACGTACTCGTATTACAGTTTTTGTTCAAGTTGAAAAAAACCCTGCAAAAAATCAATTTATTGACAAGGTTTTAGCAGACTGGCGAACCGGTTGTTATAGTGATTTTGTGATCTGCCAACTACGCAAAGGTCTAAGATCCGTTTCTCGGTCAGACAAATTTATTAAACCAAAATTGGATTTGGCCTAGAAGGGATTCCCAGTCAGACCAATTTAGAATACGATCTTTTCAAAAGCTTAGGTCTGGAATAACAAATAATAATAAATGTGGACAACATCACATACCTACATTGTTCTGATCCCAATTTCAATAACTATTTAAAGCATTCGTATTTTAGAAACCAGAAACAATGAAGGTACCACAAACACCCAGACCCGAGAAAATGTAGAAAAACACTTTTTTTCTACATTGACCCGTCCGGGAATCGAACCCGGGACCTCGGGGCGACACCTTGAAAACCGGTGTGTACGCCACTCCGCCACGGAGGTCGTCAAAGGTCTGAAAGGATCACTAAAGTCTTGATTGGAAGTCAGGTTCAGTTGTTGGCCCTGGCTTCTGTCCAAGGATAGAACTCATAAAGACATAATATCAGTATATAAACTTGAAAAATTTTGTCTCAGGCGGGACTCGAACCCGCATCTCCTCGCATGCCGGGCGGGCGCCATACCATTAGGCCACCGAGACACTGCGACACGGCGCGAATTTTTCAAGCATATTCTTACGCTGTGAGCCAGCGTTGTTTCATCAAATGTTAGGAGTTTGCACCCTTAACACCCGAAAGAAACATCTTTGCAGATGTTTGACAGTCAGTTAAGATGAAACAGCTATTTATATACTTTATTTGATATTTTAGCAACTTAATTGCACTTATAATATCAGTATATAAACTTGAAAAATTGAAAAATTTTCTCTCAGGCGGGACTCGAACCCGCATCTCCTCGCATGCCGGGCGGCTCACAGCGTAAGAATATGCTTGAAAAATTCGCGCCGTGTCGCAGTGTCTCGGTGGCCTAATGGTATGGCGCCAGCCAATATCAACCAATATCAAATAAAGTATCATAAAGACATGTCATCACTATTAATACGAGTATTATAAAAGTGAATGTGACTTTGTTTATAACGCTGTCATGCAGAAACTACTAATCCGATTTTGATGAAATTTGGCAAAAACGTAGATTAGACTTTGGGAAAGCACATAAGCTATTTCGTTTGCCTAGCACTGGGATGCCGGAGATATCGTTGGGACAGACGGACGACATAACGTGTAGTTCACACTAGCAGAGCCGCGGGTGAAAAGCCAGTACGATATAAAGAAGCTGTCTGTAAGCTACTGGAGGTTCTTGCAGACATAAATATATAAATAAATATATTTCAGACATGCCAAACTGGGCCGTACAGAGCCATCTAGCTACTACTAAATAGCTTGTCGTATTGAGTACTAGACGATAACACATCGACTTTTAAAAAAAATATATACTTATATTACATAGAAAACACCCAGACCAGTACAAACAGACATGTTCATGCACACAAATATATGTACTGTGCGGGGATCGAACCCGCGACCCATGGCTCAGAAGCAGCTTACTACCACTGATCCAAATGGTTAACTTTTTTATGTCTAACGCTTGTTTTATTTGGTTCAATAATAATTCAGTATTGTCATTCCCATATGAGATTAATAAGAGCTGTCATAGTTTTCAACACTAAACTACTATTTTATACCGGTTTATCTACAAAGCGTAACGCTTGCATTTCTTCACGCCTCGCAGAGTTTTCTCGATACTAGTTTTTTTACGTATTCTATTAATAGAATTATTAGATGTGACAGTTAGTCAAATTTGCGCACATTTGCCAGTTACAGATAGGTTTCCGTAAAGTCACTTTTGTTAATTAATTTTGTTGATTTTATGTAAAATGTGTTTTGATAAATTTAATTCGAGTTATTCGTGTTTTATTGAATTAAGCAGGTGTTGGTAGGTAAGTTACAATAGTTTGGGAGATCCAAAACTAAGTTATAGGTAACAATTTGATAACGGATATAACTGGCCTTAAAAGTTATGTTAACTGACGAATGAATTTCAAAATATTAGGGGTTAAAGTATGAAATTGCCGTTTTGTATGGATGAAATCGAGAAAAGTCATTTTTCCATACTAACAGTTTTTTAGTTTTTTTAAAAACGCCTGAACCGTTTTCGAAGCAATTATAGGTGAAAGTTAGATGGTTATAAAGCTATGCATTATAGTATTTAAATTTCTGAAAATCAAAGTATATAATACAAATATACTTAATTGAAGCAAGAAGGTCAGCTGACACATTGTAAGGGGTCTTTTCAACGACTTCCTTTGAAGTAATAGGCACTAGAATTGCATTATTTTTTTTTAGTAAAAAGTTACTTTACTTTAGTTTTTGATACAATACAAAAAGAATTACGCAATAATATGACTATACTTAAGAGCTATAAACAAAATAAAAAGTGGGAAAATAATCGGCAATTTCATACTTTAACCCCTATTATTAATATCAAATGCTAAAATATTGATTGATTGATTTATTTATTTAAGGACAGCTTACAAGACATACACATTCAATAGCATAAAAATATTCGCAATTGTACAAACTTACAGTAGGTATTGCCCTAATTAGAAGCTGCCACGACATGATTATTTAACTAGCTTGGAAGCGACATATATTATGTACATTATTTTATATTGATTACATATTGATTGAACTGAAGTAAAATTTAGAAAGACATATTAACTAGACATCTTTGGACTAATATAATAAATAATACAAAAATCTAACTCAATATTACTTTGTTTCAATATTTTGGCTCTTTTGACCTTTCTGTGTCGATATTATTTGCAATAAATAAGAAAAACAATTTATTTTAAAATTAACAAGTACTAGAGTACTTTAGATCAAGATCAAACATCAGTTTGACCTAGACTGGAATTACGTTTATCGTTATGTTATTGAAAATATATATTTTGCAATTACACTTAATTGTTTTTATGCTGCGTATCAAATTATAACTTATTCATAATATGTCTGCAGTTTGCAAATATAAATGTCACTAGACAACTGCCTCCGACTTTGCACGTATGTAATTAACTTTTTACTGTTAAATAAAAATATAGAAATACCAAATTTTTACTTAATTTAATGCCCATAAATTTTAAATACTATTTAAAATTAAGCAGATGTTGTAAAATAATTTAGGTATGTCAACATCTGGTCGTTTAAGGATTCATTTTTTTATAAATTTATACAAACTTAGTCACTAGAGATCTTGTTATTCATAACTTTCTTTTACTGTGTTATAATACGATTACTGTGAAACCTTAAAAGAAGTCAGAGTTCAACAAAATTTTACTTACAAAATTGAACAAATAGAAAGCATAATCGAAAAATCGATTACAGCAAAAAGTATAATATCGAATACGGAGGAAACCGATGCCTAGCCGATGTTACTAAGATTTCCAGCATAATACAATGCATTGGTAGCTTGAATGGTGGAGTTTTTCCCAACATTTGCTTTCTATTGGGTTTTATTCAATGGAAACTCTTCCGACACACTTTTACACATACCTTAGGAAACGCTTGCACTAATGGATAGAAAAGCGGAAGGATCAAAATAACTGACATAATTGTCTAGATATAATTAAACACTTAATGGAGACGTTGAGTTTTTTTGTTTATGTAACAAGTTTACTAATTATAAATAATCTGTTGTCACGGTTTGCCTCTCATAATAAAGCAATTGTGCCAATTCCGAAGCATTTACAAATCAACTCATTAAAAGGCATTCTCTAAATACTTCTTGGTTTGATCTCTATATTAATCTAAATTATTTTTTCACGTTTTTTTAAATGAGTTAGTTGCGATGCTGAGCCATCCAAGAATACTTATGTTTTAAATTATTTAAAACTTAATTATGTATGTATGCACGATAACCCTCGTAAATGAATATTATTTTCAATGTTATCTTAAATCTTCTTCTTCTTATCGTGTCGATGGCCGTTGGTTTGGCCCTCGATAGGGCTAAAATCTTACAAGCAAAGGATAAAGTGAACAATTTGTCTTCGTTTATAAGTGTTTGGTTTATATTTACTAATACTACATTCAAATTCAAATTCAAATTCAAATTCAAATGTTTATTTCAGTAACTTAGCCTAATACAGTTACAAGTAGTTGGAGCTTCCTATTGAGCAAAAATACATTTGCTTGTGTTAGAAAGCACCGCTCTTTCACTTTTACAATATAAGTACCAAAATAAACTCGAAACAAAGCTACCAAAAGAAATAAAACTATTATAAAAAAAAAGTTTTTTTTTTAAACATAAAAAGAACGGTAGCTCAACTTCCTGTGATAGGAGATTGACAGTTTGTTTGTGTGTGTGTGTGTGTGTGTGTGTGTGTGTGTGTGTGTGTGTGTGTGTGTGTGTGTGTGTGTTTGTGTGTGTGTGTGTTTGTGTGTGTGTGTGTGCGTGTGGTATGTGTGTGTACGCGTGTGGTGTCTATTGATAAAAGTGTGTATGTTTGTGTGAGTCTGTGTGCACGCTTTAGTTGCCCTACGATTGTATCTTGGGATCGAAAACTTTCAATATCACAGTTCATGAGAGGAAAGAAGGTTGAAGCCATGAAAAATACTTACGGTATTTATAAACAAGTAAAAGTAATTACTTGACTGAAAGTAATTACCTAAGTGTATTCCATAATCAAGTAATTACTGTTAGATAGTTAATTACTAATAGTTCTCTATCATAAGTAGGTGTTCTCAGCCAAATATTATGACTATTAATGGTGACCCATTTCCTTCACTTAAGCACTAGGTAGTAACACCTTAAGTCATAACTTTCTTAATAAGCTATTACTTCTTTTTAAATACGGGTGTTAGTGTCGGAATAATTTCGAAAGGCTAAGAAAAATTATAACTTTATTATATTATGCATTGTACATAAATAAATAAATAAAATAAATATTTAAGACATGCCTCACTGGGCCACACAGAGTCATCTAGTCCCAAATTAAGCTACTATTAAGTACCCTGTCGTATGGGGTACTAGACAACCGATAAACTTACTTATATACTTTTTTTTTGTAAATACATACTTATAATACATAGAAAACACCCAGACCAGTACAAACAGACATGTTCATGCACACAAATATGTTTTGTACTGAGCGGGGATCGAACCCGCGACCCATGGCTCAGAAGCAGCGTTTACTACCGCTGATCCAAATGATCGTCAAGACCATAGACTTGATTTTCTAAATTTATAGTGTTTTACTATAGTAATTTTTAGTTTAATATCTATCTTTACAGTTAGTTTAAAACCCTAACTGCAACATATTCTTGGATTCAACTTTATGAATTTGTAATATCATACTAATACCTACGAGTATTTTGATAGACCTTAGGTATAATCTGTGATGAAATAACTGTATGATTAAAATAACACACAATATTAACCCACATTCGGGTTATTATAATCTCTTTAAGTTCACTACAGCTTTTCTTAATTGTGGGAGTTAAAAAGTTTTAATGGGGTGAGGTTCATTTGTTTACGAAGGCCAATATTTCAAATTGTAGCAGAATTCAATAATACAGTGAGTAATAGTATTTTTCAGAGTGAAAAAATTAAATGTTTTTACTTACTATTAATCTCTCTCAAATTATTTATCTTATAAATTACAAAGTTTTAAGGTTTGTTATTATACTTAATTACATATTTTTTTTCATTCTTTAAAAATTGTACTAACGAGCAGATTGTTTTTGGGGAACCCTTCATAAAACAGTTGGCAGGACATTATTGACTTTATAAAATACCTACCAAGCAAAGCTGTGATGAAAAACATCTTTAAAAAAAGCTGTTCACTTCACAGCTAGAAGTTTTTTTTAAATCTACTGGTAAGCTGATTAAAACTAATAACAATGATAGCAATCGATAAATATTTTGCTAGTTACAATATTAATTAGGTGTGATAATAATGACGTCACTGCCTAACAATACCAATTGACACTTACAAGTAAGCCATTGTATGAAAATTATATAAACAGACGTTTTCCAGTAACTTATAAAAGGACAATGTCTTATTAGAATGACAATCGGCATTGTTGTTTTACAGACCGAACCTCTTACGGCATCCGTTCATAATTCTGAATGCAATTAAACACTTGTCGATTGTTAACAGACGGTACCTGTTCCTTGAGTATTGTTATAGCAACCATTTCAACCATGAAGGTCCTATACCACTGTCGACGTCATAGGCCTCCGTTATAATAATTGTGATAAAGCCAGTCTGCACGTGCCGCGATATACTTTCGAATAAACAGCGACCTCTAAAATCAGTGCGTGTGTAACGAGCTGACACAGAAACTGGCCAGCAAAATTAAAAAGTAAAACAAATTACCTTTACTGTGCTCTGCATCTGCAGAAACGTTGCTATACCGGCTCGCACGCGATTCTTAACACCGCGTATCGTTCCTTTAGAACTCCGTATCGTCGATGGCGCCTCTTCATTCTTGTAATCCTTAATACCAGCAAAATATTCCATTTCATTCTCATCACTTTTAGCACTCACACTGACACTCACTGGTTTAACATCATCGAACTGTTTTTCGTTCAAATGAAAGTCGTAATACTTGTCCGTGTCGAAATAATGGCTACTGTAGCACATTTTCTCCTGCTTCAACTTGTCCTGTTTTTGTCTTTCCTCGTATGTGCTCTCCGTGATTAGAGGTGTTTTGCACAAATTAGGAGAATCCCGGCCTTCATCTTTTTTCATTTCACCATTTAATTGTGAGACTAGCCGGAACGATGTGAGCTGTGCGCTTTCTTTTGATATATTAGCATTTTCATTAATATTCTGGTTCACCTCAACCGGCCGTTCGGGTTCGCTAGTTTCGACCGTATTGAGTTTAGCTGAACGGTCTCTAATGTCTTGCAGGAGACCTTGCGGTAGAAAGCCGTCTTTATTGTTCGCTTTTGCGACGAACGTGGGCATCTCCGGCGCAACAGGTGGCTCGCAACTCTGTTTCTTTTCTTTTTTACTATAATCGCTATGACTTTCATCCGTGTGCACGCTTCCGTTCAACTCACTACTATTGAGCGAATCACAAGATATATTGGAATCGTTATCTTCGAAATCCAGTTCGCTCTGGCTGCTCCCATTTCGTGAGCTAATAACAGTGACTGAGACTTTTTTGGAGGTAGATTTGAGCGTTTTCTTCTTAGGTAACGGCGGAGGCGTGCCGTCAAGGTCGCTGCACGTGCCTGAGTCGAGCGTGTCACTCGGTGAGCATTGCCCGCTAGACATGATCATATTGGTCATTGAATTCACGAACGAATTGCAGTAAATGTAAGGTGCTTTATCGCTTTTATCGTCGTTCTCAATAATTTTCGGCCGGGATTCCTCTACGTTGATTCTGACTAAGCTGTTGTTTTTTCGTTCATTGATTTTGAAGGTGTCGAAATCGATGTCGCTTTTTAAATGTACACTCGAGATTTTCGGGGCTTTAGGTTTGTCTTCCGTGTTGATTCGGATTGTGACGACGTGTGGGCCGTTCGGTGCGTCTGCGCAGACGGTGTTCGCGGGTCTGTCTGACTGGGTCGCCGCTATGAATACCGTTGCGGATGGACTCTTAGAATTAAGGACGAGAGAGTGCATCGAACCTAGCTCCATATTAGCGCGTTCGAACCCGTTTTCTTCGTTCGTTATCTGTGTGAAGGTCGTCGATCCGCGTTGCTTGGGGGGGAGTGGAGGGATGTACTCCACGCTGGGTCTAGACGTCACTTCTTCCATCATGGTGTTCTAGTAACCTGGCATAATTAACGGTGCTTCCAATTGCGATGCAAGTCAGGTCCGCTTAGATAGTTGTATATGGCATAATGTTTCCGGTCGCGCACTGGGCCGGTCAGCTGGGTGTATGCACCTGCAAAGAAAACAATTATAGGTTAACGAGATCGCATTTCAAAATAAAAGGTCAAGTGTATCCTTTATCGTTCGGGGAAGTAATTGAGATCAGACCTGTTCTCGTGTGTTCTTAGTTTGTATCCATTTATTCTTTAACATGACTCTGACATTGTTTTGTGTAATTGGAACAATTTTAACAAACAAGTAAATTAACGGAAATGAACATTTTAATTCTGCTTTTCGAAGTGTCAAACTTAACTTTGATTATAAATACAGTAACAATTGTTACCATGTAAGGCCGTGTTGATTATACCTACTTTGACCTATACGTAGAGCTGAAAAGAAAGTTGTAGGAAAATTGTTTGCTGCCAGTGGCACTTCAGATTTACGTCCTTGCGGTATTCTACGAGAATTGTTATGGTTAAATCTTATTCCTACTTATAATACATTACCTACTTAGTGATATTGCACTGCTTAGAGAGCAAAGAGAGAAATCGCGACGAAAATCGTAACTCAAATTATTGCAATCGTTACTACCCACCAAATAAAGATTTTCGATTTTTTATAAGAACTTCTACAATACTTTATTTGATATTTTAGCAATTAAATTGCAATTATAATATCAGTATATAAACTTCTACAATATTTTAATATTACCAAAAAATTATTTCAGAAATTAAACTTCCTCCTCATGACCTGATGAAGATCAGCGTACCTAATAAATATTATCATCTAAGTTATTTGAAATTATTGAATACCAAATATTTTTTACCCTCAAAATATATCAAATTGTTTTTTGAACGCCCCGTTGGTCTAGTGGTTTAAATACCGGGCCAAGATCTCGGGGTCCCAGGTTCGATCCCCGGGTCGGGGCAACAAATAGTTTCGAATTTTCGAACGTTGCTCGGGTTTGTGATCACCATCCCGCATTTGGCTAGCGTGGTGATTATGCCAGTTCCCATCATTGCAGTGGTAACTTGAATTCAATGATGGAGGCCTTTTCCCTGCAGTGGGATGATTATAGGCTGTTACTTACTTACTTACTCAAATTGTTATTTAAACGGTTCAGCGGTTTTAATGTGGAAAGGTGATATAAAAAAAACCAATGGAATTATTTTCGCAATACATATATGTATGGCCATCATGGTTGGTTGGAGCTGTGGCACTTCCTTAATGGTGTAGGACGCAATTTCACATCCACCACTGAATTATAGACGACGTCAGTAAAATGTCACGTATTTACATTACACAATCAGAAATGCAACTATATTATCACCGTTAGCATCGTGGGTTCTGAAGTAGCAATTTGACTTTTTACAAAATACTAATGCAATAGGTTACCCAACATATTTACCCAAGGTATATAATCAACAAACACACTAGGTGTTTAGGAATCTCGATTTGTGTGCTTTTACTTAAACTTGTTGGAAATAAGGTTGAGAATGGCATGTTTTAATATTACATGATCTTGTTGGTCCATATAAACACAGCCCAATATGAACAGATAACTCGTTTAAGTAGCACGTAATGATGACACATTGACAAAACTATTTTTTGGGTTATTTATTTCAGACGATATTTTCCTTGAAATTAAATTTTCATCAACCATTGGCGGGATTAAGATGTTAGCAACGTTTTGTGTGCTATGAGAAAGCCTATAGATTCATCAAGTATTTTGGAAAGTACGAGATATTATTATTTTTGTTTATTAGATTTAAATTAAATATTTACTTAACTGATCTTTGTGCATGTCTTAGTTTACCATTGGATAATAAATAACCTTTTTAATATGTTTGGAAATATCTGAATTCTAAAAAGGAAGGGTTAAAAAAAAGGAAGTATTAATGCCATAGAAGTTTATTTTCTTACAAACTAACACCCATTGGGTGTACAGCGATGCGCTCACTATTTTACAAAATCTCGAGCTCGTGGTAGATTCTGTTACCAACAAATGAAGCTCTGGTAAACGCTAACGCTTGCCTAGCCTGGTAATACAGCCCTACCCATAAGTTATTGAGCGTATTAGGTGGCCCACATCTACCTGTGAAGAACATTGAAGAATAAGAGCATGATGGTTTGCCTCTTCTTATTGGTCTAAGAGCACGTGTCCAAAATTTTGTACCGTTTCGGCTGAGGCTGTGAAGTGGATAATATTATTGGTTACGGTTCTGATGGACGGTATATAAACGTTGGCCAATGACGATTGAGACATCTAATTCTGTCTTTTGACCCATGGAATAAAGTGATCACGCAATTGTGCTTTGAGTTTATGTGAATGGTATACTTTGGTTTTTTATCTTTGACAGTTAATTTGCACTTGGTGATCCTTTTCTGGAAAAAAACTTAACCGACAAAAGTTACTAAGAGCTAAGAGCCATTTTGAATCAGAGCATGATGGCTATCGTTAATTGCTTGTTCTTAGGATGTTATCCCAATTTTTCAAACGACTGAGGACACTTTTAAAACTTTTTAAGAAGGATAATATTGATAAAAGTTTTATGTCGGTCTCAAGATGTCAATTTGTTGCATAGGATTTATCCGTTCGGTATCATTTTAATTTGGAAACAAAATCCACTCCGAAGAAAATTACTCGTATATTGAATTCCTATATTCAGAAAAATATTTTTTTTACTAAAACATTCACGGTTGAAAAGCGTAAAATGAGCCACCATGTTTTTATCTTTTTAATTCTACAGTACTTTGTTTTTAAACAAAGCATACCTATATTTGTATGCTTTATACACATTGAATCGATAACTATTACTTTTAAAATCATATCCGACAACTGCGAAGCAAAGTAAGGTTTTGCCATTTGAGTTTTTAAAATAAACTTAAATTTCTGATGAAATGCCAAGTAATATAATAATGGAGGGCCAATGACCGTAAGTCTTGTTTCAAAGTCTATAGTAAGCGACCACGACCAATCAAAACGATATTGATCAACGATTCTCCAGTAAAATCATAACTAGTTATCACTTTCCCTCTCAGAATATCGAGACGAATCGAATTTTCTTACAGTAAAACGATTTTTAAATCGGCCTATTACCTATCTTAATGGCAATTAACATTGATGGCGATAGACTTTCAAAACGTCACAGTTGTCGCGTTAAGTGTAAATTATGAGACCACGTTAGAGAAATGCCTTTCCATGATCGAATTAGTTCGAGATAATAACTTTGTGAGAGTATTTTCGATCGATATAGTCTGGTGTGTCTGTATGACAAAAATGTAAAAAGTTTTTTAATATTATTAGTACGTAGGTACCTAATCGTTCAAATTGATTCTACATTATTCATCTATGATACATGCTTCAGTGGAAACTCAACTATACGCACATACCATAAAGTTAAATGCTACTAAGTTAAAATAGAACCTAGATATTCTACGTTACGTAATAAGCCATACTTCTCTGTTTATTTTAAATAAGTAGTAGTCAAAATAAAAATACAACTACGTACTGTGACAGTTAAATTGATACTTTAATCAATAAATCAAATGCAAAAACATGTAGTCTACACAACAAAACTTCTCAAAGCAATAAATAATAAAATGGATGTAAATATAGATCTGTAACCAGGTAAATCTCATATCGCACTTTTTGCTGAACATTCTATCGACTAGACGCTATCACTATATTAATTCATAGCAATTACTCATCGGTTCCAATGACTGGCCGTAATGGACGACGATCATTATTTATATCAATGTAATATGACGATGAAAATTGGAGAATTTGTTCGTTTCTCACGCGTGAAATACAATTATGTTATCGGACAAAATGTTAGTAAGTAAAAGGGAGAGTAGTTACCCATTAATTTAAACATTTGTTTAATTATTTTGTTATCTAAGGTAAAGATTAAATGGTGGTTAATTATTATTATTTACACTTTATTGCACAATAACAAAAATAGTAAAATAGGCGGACTTAATGACAAAAGCATTCTCTATCAGTCAACCACAGGGCCAAGTAGAAAGTGATACAGGCGGTGCAAAAAGAGAAAAAAAAATTAAAGCAAATTATAACTACTATTAATAAACTTACATAAATTTAATAAATATATAAACAGTATTTAAACTTGAAAAATTAAGTCTCAGGCGGGACTCGAACCCGCATCTCCTCGCATGCCGGGCGCAGCGCCGCGTCAAGTTTAAATACTAATATTATAAATGCAATAAAATTGCTTAAATATCATATTAGGGGTTAAAGTATGAAATTGCCGATTATTTTCCCACTTTTTATTTTGTTTATAGCTCTTAAGTATAGTCATATTATTGCGTAATTCTTTTTGTATTGTATCAAAAACTAAATAAAGTAACTTTTGACTAAAAAAAATGCAATACTAGTGCCTATTACTTCAAAGGAAGTCGTTGAAAAGACCCCTTACAAACCTGATGATAACATAACCGCTGACCTTCTTGCTTCAATTAAGTATATTTGTATTATATACTTTGATTTTTAGAAATTTAAATACTATAAAGCGTAGCTTTATAACCATCTAACTTTCACCTTTAATTGCATCGACAACGGTTCAGGCGTTTTTAAAAAAATTAAAAAATTGTTGGTATGGAAAAATGACTTTTCTCGATTTCGTCCATACAAAACGGCAATTTCATATTTTAACCCCTATTATTAAGTAATACATAAATACGTGTACCATCAAAGAAGGATATCTTTCCAGTGCACAAGCCAGCATTGAGTAAGTGCGATCGTTGAGAGTGTACATAATATGATTGCACACAGAACTTGTAAAGTAAATATGTACTTATAATAACAGTTAAAAGTTATTGTTGTCATGTTTCTGGATGAGGGGACTGATTCCTAAGATACAGATTCGTGTAGTTTGGGAATCGGAGTCTTTAATTTAAAAATGTACCTTCGCAATGAAGATATTTAAATTAATTTAAATATGTATGAGTGAGATCCTTGAGAGCAAAAAAATATTGAGAACATCTGTGGACTGAAATGTGTTGGTGACGACGATGATGTAAAAACAATTTCGTAAAAGTAACATTGTAAAAGTAACAACACAACACCATTATATTTACCAAACAGCAAATTAACGTAAACTCCATGTAAATACACAATTTTGACATTCGAGAATTATTATCATCAGAAAGTGTAAACATAAAACTTACTTTCATCCATTTTAACAACCTCCAAGACAATGGTACCAATTAAATGTCCAAATAGGGATTGGCAAATCATATCATTAAATGTCATTATGTTTGCCAACAATGTTATAGGCACATCCCAAATATAACAGAAAAATAAGTCTGTATCTTGCAATAGACAACCACCATTAGGAGTAGGCACCATAGGCTACACACCGGTTATCAAGGTGTCGCTTGCTCCGAGTAAATGTAGAGAAAATATTTTTCTGTTTTGTTTCAAGCCTGTGTGTTTGTGGTACCATTATTGTTTCTGATTTCCATATAAGAAGTAATTTAAATAGTTACTTACTTTTAGAGCAGAACAATATTTTTGATGTTGTCTACATAAAAAAAAAAATATTTTGAAGATACGTTTTTAGTGACTTTATAGTACTGAATAAGAGTTCTCAGTTATCTACTCACAAAGACAAAACGATTCAACTGCCTGCATTTGAGTTTGTGATATTTTTTATCAATTTATTGCTAATTGATTCACAGATACACAAAAATAAATGTATTCTGAATAAGAAAACATCATGATAGCTATAAAACAATAATTTTTCTTCACACACTATCACCAGCCTATCACACAGGCGTCTCCAAAAGAAGATTTTTCGATAGAAGATGCTGCTGCCCGTCATCTTCAAGCAGTTCTGATAGTAAGTACAACTTTAGTCACCTCTTACGACATCCATATACAAACAACAGCACGTCAACCTACCACAAAACGTCAAATTTTCTCAATTGATATTGATCTCTACTTGTTGGACTTAAAGTTGAAAATCAATTCAATGACCTTTAACTTTTTGGGTAGGTTGACCTGCCGTTGCCTGTACATGGCAGGGCAGGGCAAAGGCCTTCATAATTGAATTGAAGCTACCACAGCAATCTATGTTTAAACTAATATTATAAAGCTGAAGAGTTTGTTTGTTTGAACGCGCTAATCTCAGGAAGTACTAGTTCGAATTGAAAAATTCTTTTTGTGTTGAATAGTCCATTTAAGAACAAAGCATAAGAGAAAAATGTTGCAAAAATAATCGCGAACATAATATCAGAAATTGACGTGGGCGAAGTCGCGGGCAACAGCTAGTGATGGATAAAGGTAAAGTAAGGTAACGGCATATAATCATCCCGCTGCAGGGCAAAGTCCTTCATCATTGCATTCAAGTTATCACAGCATTTATGGGTACTGGTATTGTCACCATTGAATGAAGGTTGGCAGGCTTAACGAATGTTATCTCATGATAACAGCCGAGACCGACGGCTTAACGTGCCCTCCGAAGCACGGAAGCGCTCAAGGTATGATGCCACAAACGGTCACCCATCCAATTAGTGACCGCTCCCAGTTGCTTAACATTCCTGACAGAAACTGATCACGAAGAAGCATTGGCCTATGAGCGCGCTCACCTTTAATTCTGGTAATTCGTTATTATTTAAATATTTCTTTTGAATGCTAAGGGTTTACAACGGGAAAACATTGCATAGACACACATTAACTTGAAAAACTACTTCATTCGGCAAACAAAACGATAAACCGTTACGTAACTGGCTTATTAAAAAGATTTATTTTTATTGTGTGACAGTGTCTTTATACCATTTAAATTTATCTAAAACTGGATTTGAATCCCACCTACGATTAGGTAACGTAATTAATGACGAATAAATTAACTTGTATTACGGAAACATCGAATTTGTATCATCTGTTTTTAAGCAGAGAAAGTAATTCATTGCTTCCTACTAAAATCGGTGAAATTATTGATAACAACAATTTTAACGAGAAACGAAAACTGATTTTTTATAGATTCCAAAGCATATGTTTATCAATTCTGGATTTTTGAGATGCCTGCTTCAAAATTTGACCGCTTTATAGGTATTTCTTGATTACTGCACATTAAGAAAAACAATATGAATACAACATGAAAATGTTAATTGGTAACATTTATAAGCAAGAATTGGATAATTTGAGACCACAGACGACATTGAAGTTTTGACGGGGTGAAATATTTTGATACAAAACGGTTCAATCTCCGTAGGGAGAGTAGTCACTAACGCGGTATCCGTATATACGGATTTATCTCTCTCTTTCAGACGTTGTCATAAGTAATAGAGACAGATAGATTGGTATCCGTACGTCACGTTGTGTTGTTGTTGGCTTCAGGGTAATTGAGTTTAGTTTGCAATTGAACATTTTCATAATGTCGCTACCAAATTTTTAACTTCACTGCAGTGGTTAAATGTTAGCATTTTTTTTTTAATATTTAAGACATGCCTCACTGGGCCACGCAGAGCCATCTAGTTCCAAATTAAGCTACTATTAAGTACCCTGACGTATGGGGTACTAGACAACCGATAAACTTACTTATATACTTTTTTTATTGTAAATACACACGTATAATACATAAAAAACACCCAGACCAGTACAAACAGACATGTTCATGCACACAAATATTTGTACTGTGCGGGATCGAACCCGCGACCCATGGCTCAAAAGCAGCGTTTACTGCCGCTGATCCAAATAGTATTATGCTGGTTTCGGCCATACCATTTATTAAATCCCCTTATAAAAAGCTTATTAAATACAGTTTTATCGTTATTGTTAATTATATTTCAACATACAAACACTGTATTTCCCAACATTAGCCGGTTAACTATAGAGATAAGTGTACTTTCTTCAGTTTTGCCACGGTGCAGTGCGGCAAACGACATACACATCTGGCCGGTGAAAGTGCAAATTGCCTACAAAATGTCAACATGTGTTTTGTTATGCAAGACAAAAATGTTGATTGACAATAATTTGGCGCCCGGAGACACGAGCTGTGTTGTTATTGTTTATTTCTTATGTTTATTGAATTCAAATTGATACTTAGGAGCTTTTAAGTATACCTTACGGGGTGCTTACGTAATGTTTTAGTAGCTAAAATAGGACAGTCCTTATTACAGTTTTCTAATTACATGCAATTAGAACTGTTAAGTGACCAAGTTTTGCAATGAAAAGTAGAAATGAATATTTCGTGATCGAAGCCTTAATTTTGATTCAGAAATCTTAGTAGGCGTTTGAATTTATTACCCCTTCATTTTTTATGGCTGTCACAAGAGGCGACCAACAGCTGTACTCCTAGACAAGCAGCGACGTCTTCTTTCCAACATTGGTAAAACTGCGATCGCCAAATGACCGATCCACTATCTAAATATTGCAAAATGGTCCTCTTGAAGAGGCTCATGTCCAGCTGTGAACTTATTTTTTGAGATACGCCTTTAAGGATTACCTAATAAAAATTTTTTGTACGAACTTAATATGCTATATTAATTTCATACATCTTATTTCGATATTTCCTTTGTATTAGTCCGTATTTTTTTATCATAAGATGTAGGTACATAGGCAAAAGAAAATTAAGTTGTTTAGTTATTATTATTTCATATTTGACATTAAAATTTGCAACACATTTGTAATTGCCATCTTTTTGGGTAAAAAATAATTTTGAATATAATAATAATTAAACGTTATTCATCCATGATTCTCGAAACTGTGAAGGTTACCAACCTCATTGAAACCAAAAATACATGACTGTATAAAAAATGCTTCATCGTTGCGAAACATCCTTGGTTTACAAATCTGGCCCTGATTGTATCTGGCTAAGACCTTGTCGTTTTGAATAATATCATATTTAACGTTGATTTAATAACTCGATAGGAATACAACAATAAGTTGCTAGATTGTATTTCATATCTGAAGTATCGAATTCACGCATAAAGTTACATTTATTTATTTATTTATTTATTCAACCAAACTTATATCTATCATTACAGGCCACTTACACCTAATGCGATAGTATAGCATTGTATTAAATTTTCTTAATCTAGACTTATCATACATAGAAACGTAATAGCAAACATTGACTAATATCTTTGTAAATAACGTAGTATTAAAAACTGTAAAAATTATTAATAGTAGACCTAGACAATTATTATTATTACTAGCAGAAACGAGTTAGTGTCAAGGTGTTTTCCATAAAAATAAGATTTGTTTTTATCACGAATAAATAAATTATGGTTAATCATAATAATTTAGACAATAATAACGTACAATAGCAAAATAAGAAAAGAAAATTACCGTCGACAACATTGGTTTTTAGCATATAAAAAAATCACAGAAATCCTTAAACTTTTAACAAAAATTTTTAAGCCTAGTATCCAAATACAAAAAGCATAAAATATATGCAGCTATATATATGTGATTTTATTACCGGTTGATAAAAATAGAAAAAATATCTTGATGGTTGAGAGGATCTAAATGGCGACCGCGTACCGAATGAGAATCTGTAGGTATCCTAGGTAGGCCCCCTTATCAGGTAAAGCTAAGACCTGGTGAAGGTTTGGAAGGCGCTAGATTTGGCACTGGACCAATCTTTGTAAAGTGTCCTATGTTCAACAGTGGGCGTTGTTCGACCGACATGATGATTATGATGATGATCGTGTCGTGTGTAAGATAACTCGAGATGATGTGTAAAATGAGCAATACACCATAATTTTATTTATTTTTATTATTTTTACTTTAAACCAAAATTATATAATTTTTACCTATTATTAACTTTGTAATGTATACGAAAGAGCGGGCTTCTCCTAATACAGGTTTTTCCCATAAACTTAAAAGGAGACTCCTAACCCATGTAATACGTTTTATTCAAAAATAAAGTTTTTTTTTTTTTGATGTTCAGGAGAACATATTTCCTCCAATTTCGAATAAACTCTTCGATAAAAGTTTACGTACAAATTTAATAAGTATAACATTAATGCTATTTGTTACATACGCAAGTCCTAGATCATAAATTAAGTGTTACTGCTTGATTCAATAACGCAGCAACGTATGTACCTAAATTTAACTTATGTAATGCATATTACTAAGTTCCTAATGGTAATGATCTAAATAATGTTGAAGTTATGATGAGTTATGAAGCATTTCATTTAAGATACAGTAATAAATACGTCAAGTCAATTCACATTGGCGCAACTTCCTTATAGGAGCAGATATAATTGAATAGTTATTTAATATCCTCTTTATGACCTAAATTTTAATTTAATTTGCGCAATAAATATGTAGTATATAATGTATTACTTTGACTTATACAAAGTAAGATAATTATATTTTATGTAGGATATCCGCCGGTCAAATAGTGCCACGAAGCAAAGGAAATACATTGATTCGTCCCAAATACTGTTAATATTGTAATTCACCTTATGAAAATTTACCACCGTAAGTATGCTCTTGAGACAAAGAATACTGTACAAACATAATATTATTTGTAAGAGAGATATTAAGTCAGATTATTTCGTGTTTTATCATACAAAAATGATAAATGCGAATGTTATGATGTATAGATAATACACTTTATTGCACACCATACAGGATTTTCATAAGAGTAAATATTAAATATGTAGGTATTATACAATAATAAAATAAATAATAAAATACATATTATACTCAATCAATATAATTATATAAACACATACATATATATTGAATTTCCCTAAATTCAACGCGTACGAATTCGCGGGCAACAATTTATAAAATCTAGTAATTGGACTGTATTAATAAAAATAAAGCACAATTAGTATGTGTCATAAGCATTTTTCCACCTGGTACGTTGAGTAGTCGCGCCTATGAATGAATAACATCGATGTCGTAACTTTGTAACATTGCATCGTCTACGCCCGCCCGTCAACAAGTTGCGTGACAATCCAAATGCTTGATTTACATTTTTGTCGGTGACAACAGTGAGAGGCAGTTTTCATGTTTACTATGGAAATCTTAAACATTATAGGTCCGTGCATTATGTATTATTAATTTAAATTTCTCATATCGAACATATTCTACTTCGAAAAGAAAGATATGTTCACGGATTATATAGTACGCGTTTATTTTTGATTTAACCCGACGTTTCGAACACTTTACAGCGTTCATGGCCACGGGAAGCATGGTGCGGGCAATTTGAAAAATGTTTAAACCACCGCCTTAAGACGAATAACACCTTTTTTTTTACGCGAGGAAAATGCGTTGCGCATCATCACCTCTGCCCCGGGGGAGGGCAGGGCGGTATGTGGGACTCCCGGTGCCCTAAAAAGGGCGCTGCTCCTGGGAATGGAACCCAGGGGTATACCCACTAAAATCCTCGCTGACTGAGGGCAGGGTCTGTGGTGACTCGACAGTCCATGGACCCCACCAGCGGCCACCTCCGCCCTGAAAAGGGCAAACCACCTCAGAGGGGGTGCTGTGACGACACCCCACTCCTACCTCTGGACGACGCGCTGGCCGAACAGCGCGCCGTCCCGGTCCCGTGCGCTCGGGAAGACGAATAACACCTTGCCTGCCCGTGACCATGAACGCTGTAAAGTGTTCGAAACGGCGGGTTAAATGAAAAATAAACGCGTACTACTCGTATAATCCGTAAAAATAATAATATTATCTTTAATTCAATGTATAGTGTTCGCGTAAACTCAAGAAAACAGTACATTCTATTTTTCAAAAATTTTCCTGGCATATATCATAGGTAGTAAAAGTTAAATATTTTCTTAAAGTTCTTCCATGATCATTCCACTTGCATTATTTCTGATATATCGGAAAAACAAAACTAGGGTTTTGTGTTTTTCTTACGATACTAATGGTATTTTTATGATGTCACTATAAAAATTGCATCAGGCTTTCTCTTGATATTTATTCAATTTAATCATTACAAACTTTTAGGGATACATGTGATTATTTTTTTTCACAGAATACATTAAAAGTCTAATACCTTCACGCTATTTCTACTGGAATATAATTTGCATAATAAAGTGACATATTTAAATGTATGATATTTGCCAAAGAGCAATACAACATGAAAGTGAATAAAAACACATGCTTGAATAATTATGTGTAGACATTATGCTGTCAAATGAAATAGTTTTTCAGTGATTTATGGTCTGTGTTCCATGTTTGTAGCTGCTTATGTGAGTTTTCTAATTAATTTCAATAGTTTTCTGTTTGTAACCTAGATCTTATAAAACAATCTCATAAAATAGTTATACACTCTTAAAAAAGGATACAATACCCTCATTTATAGAGTGTTATTTATTATGCCACCATTTAAAAGACATGAAATCCTATTAATATTGTAAACGCGACATTTTGTAAGAATGTATGTATGGAAGTATGTTTTTTACTCTTTCACGCTTTAGCCGTTGAGTTGAGAGCTCGTTGAGAATAAAATTTCGCACGGTGTTTGATTATTGGCTGGAATAACATATGAAAAATTTTTGATCTCTGGTAAAGGTACGGTATCTTAATACATAGTTTTAATATCAAAATTCCACGCGGACGAAGTCGCAGGCATCAGCTAGTAAATAAATTCTTTTCACTTAGAGCATTGTTACAAACTGATTAAGTCTTGTTGTAATAAATAACATCTCTGAAAAGGATCGTTGTAATAGTCAAAATAGTACTTTCAAAACTTTTTTGTGTTAATAAATCATCATCATGGTCATTTATGACGTCTACTGATGTACGGTCGGCCTAGCAAGTGATCCACCAGTTCTGACAAAATGTCATGTCAACACACACACACGCACACACAAACACACGCTCATTTTTACTGTATTTTTACAAACCTAAACTTTTCTTATTTAATACTAGTTATGCTCAATGTGGATCCAAAGGTGAGAGCCTGGTAATCGGTCAGACAGGTACCCTGGTACCCTTGTACAGATACCAGTCTCCCACAAAGATGAAATATGTTTTATTAATGTAACTAGACTTAAGTGCTAATCTTTGTGGAAGAAAAATATATAAATAAAATAAAAAATATGTAAAATAGCGATAAGGTGGAATTCGTGGAATTCTGACTTTAGTATCAGTAGCTGTCAGAATATTTTTTGAATGGGAAAATCCACATAACATAGAAAAAGGTTAGAAAGGCTGTCATGCGCCATTTGTATGAGACCCGATGTCGCCGCTTGCGCCCCACTATACATAAAAGAGTTAAAAAAACGCCAATCAAGCAAATTCTTTAGATGTAGCGCGACTAATAGGGTCGCGCGACGTCAAAAGTAACCAATCACAGCGCTTACCTACATTCATGTTTGGGCAGAAGTATCGCCATTTGCTTATAACCGCCTGCCCCGCCTACATCGCCTTTCTAACCTTTTTTTTCGTGTTTTGTGGGAAAATCAACCTTGTTGTTCAATGACAGAAACTTGACATACGAATGATTTTCAACTTTAGGATAGTAGACCACTATCTTGACCGACCGTACGGATAAAGGCATTCCTTAAGAATCTCCATACCGATCATAAACATGTCATATATAAAATATTTAACAATTTTAACATTGCGTAATATTGCGTACTCGTAAAAATGTGTCAGTAATTAAATACAAATTATGATTTCAAAATTAGTTCTTTGTGGTTTTCCTTTAATAAAATTGCATTCAAGGTCGTGTTATTAAAATAAGATTAAAATGTAATCAAATTAGTTACCATCGCATCTTAAGGCAGATATCTTTCAAATCACACTCGAAAATTGATTCAAACATAGTGTCATTTAACATTTGAAGTAAAATAAGTATACAATCAGTTGAACTCATTGAAATTCATTGAATATCTACGCCGATGTTTGCGCGTCGCGAGAAATCTCCCAAGACCCAAAAATAATTTGATATAGCTTAGTCTGGTCAATGTATCTCCAACATCCGAAAGAAGTTTTTTTTATAAATATTTAAAAGTAGGTAAAGATGGAACAGATTTAAAAATATAAGTGTGTAAGGTAGTTCACTCGTTCGTATACATAGAAAATAAAACCGATCCACCAGGGGATCGGTTGCAGGGCATTGGATGGGACTATGACATAGACTTCAGATTCATGATTTCACAATTCCACCATTGACTGAAGTTTTATCGTAACTGTCACACTTTGCTATTTTTGCATATTCGTTGTATCACGGTAATAGAACACGGCTCAAGTAAAAATCTTTACAAGATCATGTATTTCTACTTGATGTTTCAAATTACGTATTAAAATACAAAATATTTACCAAGAAATATATTGACAGTCATCCTTAAAACGTAATTGCTATGTCTTACGACACACGAGCGGGCATATTTAAAATTCATCAACGAAATTGGACAATTTGCAGTCAGGTTGAGAATCCGGCGACATTTTGAATATTTTACGTTTTTTGCTGTTTATCTTAGAATGTAACGTAATTTATATAATTGTCTTTAAATTAAGCGTGTTAAGTTTAAATTTGAATTTAAGAGAACAAAATCTGGTAAGATTTAGATATGTCTATATTTTCAAGTTTTCAAGTTTATCTGATGTCTATATTTATTTAAAATTAAAATTTAGTATTAAGGATAGCCTGACTCTAATAATACAAATTAACCTGATACGAGAATATAGCGAATATTGTATATAAAGAAGTTCACGAAAAAAGAAATTTGAATTGATTTCAATATCGATAATTAGCCCGAGAAATATTCGATTCACTTTAGAATTGGTATGATGTTAAATGATGCATGACAAGATTAAACTTTAGAACATCAACATCAAATTTGATATTTATCTTATAAGTACACACATAAAAAAGTATTGCCTGCATGCATCAGTAAAGGCCCATTTTATCTTAATCGTTCTTACAATTTTCTATATCTTACATTAGGTATTAAGAATAATGAATCACATACACTAATTCCGTTTCGTGTTACAGAACGTTACAATTAGTATTTATTTAAGTATCGTATTATTGTTTATTAGAGGCTCTAATAGCAAAAATAGTTCAATCACTTTCCATTTCGCTGCAACCGGCCAGATATTCAATTTCACTCTGTTTTTCTTAAAGCGGTTAAAATTGGTTTTTAGGTACACTTTTTAACGTAAAATTACGCGAGGTACAATGTTAACTAGTATTTTTTTAATTAATTCAATAAAACAGTAGGAACGAAGTTATGTCATTTTTAGGGTTCCGTAGCCGAATGGCAAAAACATAACACTTATAGTTTCTTCAAGTCTGTCTGTCTGTCTGTCCGTCCGTATGTCAAAGCCACTTTATTCTGAAAGTATTACTACTTCACAGTTGAAACTTGGTAGGTAGCTGTATCCTGTTGACCGCTTTACGATTCTCATTATAAAAAATAAAAAATAATGACATTTCCATGTATCCCCCATGGGATACATGGAAATGTCATGGGGCTTCCCATACATGAAACTAAAACAAAAACTATGCGTTTTACTCAAACCTATGCGTATGGGGTATCTATGGATAAAATATAAAATGACATTGAGGTTCCTAGAATCATTTGTTCCAGAAGTCTAACATTTGGAAGATAGACGCTTCCAAAGTGGTAAAATAGGCGCCCCCCTCTAACTTTCAAACTAAGCAAGTGAACATTTTGGAAAAATTACATAATGTAGATTTTAACAAATACTTTCAACGAAAATTGGTTTGAACGAGATCAAACTGGTAGTTTTTGAGATTTAGCATATTTTCAACAACCGCAAATATAACTTTGTACATTATACAAACAATTTAAAAAACAAAGTTATTTTTGCTGTCAACAAAATATTGTGGTAATAAGTTAATTACCTGATTCAGTTAGAACCCTCAGTGCGCGAGTCCTACTCGCATTTGGCCGGTTTTCATTTTATATTTACCATTTATTTTAATGTAGGTACACAAACGTATAACATGAAAATCATCCATCTAATAATTTGCAATATCTGTGTTCTTTCGATAAGTTTAAAATTTTAGTTGGTATGCTATAAATGTATGTATCTGACCAATATGCAAAAAAGTCATACGGTGTCTAAATACGGATGGCATAAAGTCAATTTTTCATAGATTTTTCTATTAAACAGTGATCTTAGCTTATAAGAAAATTCTCGGTCTTAGGGCTATAATATTTGGTTCATGCGTGATTCGAACCAGCAAGTGCTGGTTTTGAGGACCACGTTAGGACCACGCGACCGTCGCCGCGTCGGTCGTAAAAAAATTTAGTCAATCAACTTTAAGTATTTATTTAAAATGTGTCTCAATGAATTTGCTGATCGGTATTTAAACGAAAAATTTTGTCTCAGGCGGGAATCGATCCTGCATCTCCTGCATGCGAGGAGATGCAGGTTCCAGTCCATCTTATCATTGCAATAAAATTTATTTAATATCATATAAAGAATTTGCTAATGTTTCCAGTAACTAAAACTATTTTTCATGCAACCATTTATGATAAATGTTGTCGTATTGCAAACGAAGCTAAATACGATAATTATACAGGTATTAAAACAACTTTGACATAGCTAAGATGACTGAGTGTTCACGCGATATTATGAAGAACTTTAGTTCTAGCTTTTAATGATTCTGGGACGAATCCCTTGATTAGAACCTACATAAGGTAATATGAAATACATTTGTGAAAACTAAGAAGTAATTTCATTAAAATTATTAACATATCACATGTTGATAATTTTATTTTTGAGAGGCACATATTTAGCCTGAAAAGATACTTTGGGATCGGAACAGTACCATAAGATATAATATGTTATACACATTTATTTATTATTAATTTAATAGGAACTAGAGAGGACAAAAAAATTTGCTTACTTATTTAAAATAAATCCTCACATTAAATAACACATGGTATTAAAACTCATCAAGTCTTATAAAATCCGGTGTGGCTTCCCATATAATGTATACCTTTGGTATAACTACTATAATTTCTGTTATGAGATTCAAATGGCTGTGGCCTCTATTATAACCGATCCCGACATTTAGATGATTCAAAAGTCACGCAGTCAAGGCCGCTCGGAGGATGCGCACGCGATAGTGCATTCAGCTTAAGAATGTGCGACGATTAATTTTGAATATTTCAATGTCAAATGTCTGACGGTCTTGAGAACTGTGACTGAATAGTAAGATTGTTTTATGATTGTGGTAGCACTGTCATTAAAGGAAATGAAGTAGGAAATTTAGATTTAAAAAGGTACCTATATCATCAGTATATAAACTTGAAAAAATTTGACTCAGGCGGGACTCTAACCCGCATCTCCTCGCATGCTGGGCGGGCGCCATACCATTAGGCCACCGAGACACTGCGAACGGCGCGAATTTTTCAAGCATATTCTTACGCTGTGAGCCAGCGTTGTTTCATCAAATGTTAGTAGTTTGCACCCTTAACACCCGAAAGAAACATCTTTGCAGATGTTTAACAGTCAGTTAAGATGAAACAGCTATTTATATACTTTATTTGATATTTTAGCAACTTAATTGCACTTATAATATCAGTATATAAACTTGAAAAATTTAATGATAAGGTAGTAAAATGCTCTATATTTTAAGAATATTCAACAATTTCCACTTTGCTTTAAAAGCCTTATTTTGTTTTGGCGAACATAAAACTGGTGTAAGCCTTCTTAAGTGAAGGAACATACTTTTTTCACCATACAGGTGTACTTTTTGTTATTAGATAACCGTTTTAGCGAACCTTAAAAGCATTAGCCATTAGTGAAGAAACGAAAGGTATTTCTTTATTGTTTAGAGAAGATTCAAGAGCTATTGTTGACTGGACGACACGTAATGGGCTTATCGATAGGTTGTGTTGGAATAGCCGAGTTTCAACAATTACATAATGGAAGGTATTACGTTATCTTAAAAAGTCTCTTAACCTTGACATATCCTTTTATTTCTGATTGATTTTCAGTCTTTTCGTAAGCGCATAAAGTTTAAACTATGGTGGTAACTATTTTGCTACCACTGGTGCTTTCGCCGTAAGGTATTAGCTTAAAATAGACTAGCAACAACCTTTATTTAATAAAGTCATTGCTAATCGTATTTATAATTAAAAAAAAACATACCATTTAAAATATTCAATCGATATACAAAATAACTAACTTTTAATTAACTATTTAAATGAATTATCGCACTGAATAACATAATTATATTAACAATAAGTAGTTTCTCGAAAATTTGTATAAGTTAATTACATCTAGTTAAATTAAGTTCGTTTCTATATTTACAAAGTTTAATTACAAGTACTTATTGTATGTATTGTGTCGACATTTTAGAATTTATTTAATACAGAATGTAGGCAAGTAGTTTGTAAAAATGATTGTAATGTGTAATTATTGGAACTCTTATTATGTACCTACTCGAAATCGAATCTATGACTATTGCTAGGGCGGAATAACTTGAAAACGCAGCGTAAATTAGCATCTATATACTAATCTACTTATTAGCAGCAAGAGTAACATTACATAGATATCTTTGAGAATTTTACATTCCGAATAAGGTTGTCATTAATTTAGACGATTATTCGATCGAGTCATTCGTGTTTGCCTTCAAGAGACTCATTTAGACTTTCTAAGCGAGATCTAATTACCGATTGAAATAACGCCATCCATGGGCAAACGGACGTATTTGGAATTTAATTTATTAGTGAAAAGTAGAAACTAAATCTTTAATAAATTATAATACGATTAATATGTTAACGCTCGATTTGATTAGGCGTAAGTAAATAAGATTACGTGTCTGTTTACTTTCTAAAGTTATATTAATTTTAGTACGTTTATGATTGTAGCATTTGTAAACGATGTTTTACAACAGTTTTGTACTATCAAAATGTATGATCTTGTTTTGAGCATTGCTCCGTCTCACTCAATACTACAAAGGTTTATTTTAAAAAGATCTTTCCACAATTGGCTTTGGAACTGAAAGGAAGGGGGGGGGGAGGAATTGAGGCAATGTTGGCGTTGTACTTCGCAAGGCTCGTTGAACTGTAGTTTGCTGGCATCTGTCGTTAAATGGAACTAGCAAGAACAAGTCACGTCAGAGGCGTGTCATAGATCAGTTGAAAAACTCTGAGACCAGACTATCCTTGAAGAAATGTCATAAGAGAAGAAGCAGAATACTAAATCATATTGCTAAAGCACCAAACATTAAATCATTTATCAGTGAAGTTTTACAATTAAGGCAGTTCCTTACGAGTATTACGCACTCAGTAGTGCAAGTAAGACTTGTAAATAAAACAATTTTCAATTTTCAACCGTGACAAATAGACCCAAGTCAACATATATGGGTTGTTTTTCGTATTACTATGTTCTGTAAGTTGTGAGACAAATAATAATAAAAATGTTCAACCATTGTATTCCATATACATTGCCTGTACCCTGTATTACATCTCTGTCGGATGATCATGTGAGCTCTACTTAGTTGCCGTTTCAAGCAAGCGTTTCCATTGAGACGTTTTTGTCATTTTGTATCAAGGGCAACCGCATCTACTTTATTTATTACCGGCCATCACGCGCGAGGATGCGATTAGCTGATACAATTTAAAAGACATAAAAAATGTCACAGAAGCGGCTTCTGAATAGGGCCCTGAACTAAATTTTGCAGAGAAGTGAAGAGCAATACTAAAATTGTGCGGACTAAGTCCCGAGTTCACCAACACTTAAACAGCCGGTAAACAAAGAGTGACGATTAATTTGACACAATTCCCATACAAAATATGTCAAATAATATTTTAAACGCTGTTTAAACTTAAACGTCTGTTGGTGAACTCGGGCCTAAGTGCGAGTGTGCCGAATTTAAATTCAGATGCCACGTTCCAAAAGTTTAATCACAAAAGAGGTAAAAAATTAATGGTTACATTTTAAATAAATTTCATTGTGATTTAGTTACAGCAGTTAGAATGTAAGTACCTACTTGATTTCGCGGACACAGTACTTCATATTAAACATTTTAACTTCATCTGATAAGATTGATCAATATTTTCTCAGTCAAGCGACGCCCAACGCTGGACGTAGGTCTCCCCACGGGATCTCCACAACGATCGGTCCCGCGCCACCCGCATCTGGCAGTTTCCCTTATAAAAATAAATGTATTGTTTTAACTTAGCCCAAGCGGATCCGCAGCCAATAAGTTTTATAATTAAACTCGTATGGGTATCAAACAATAGTTAATTGTGTAAAAACTTAACATTACGTAAACATAAACCAATTAAGGTTAGTATAATCTACTTTAAGACATCGCGCAAGAAATTTCTTGCAAACATCACACAATAGAAAAAACTTGTTTGGAAGCAATCAGTGAATAATTTGTAGTATTATCATATACATCACTCCCATATTTTAGATTAATAAAAACTAAACATCGAAAACACAATTTGGAATATAATTCTAACGAAAATACTTTACAAAAAACCAACCAAGTGCGTGTCTAGCTACGCGCACTGTGGGGTTCCGTGGTTGCACGTCACATAATATGATATAACGTCTTATTTGATTTTGTCGGAACAAGGTTCATATATTTGTATTTACGTTTTGTCTATGAATTTTCTTATAAAAGAACAGTTTCTAACTTACATATCAGTCAGACAAAGCGGGTAACAAGATTCTCACCAATGATTAATTTTATTAAAGCATAAAAATTTGAAACTTGACATATGAATCTCTGAATCCAAAAACTGTTTCTAGGCCCATATTTTTTATGAACTTATTTCCAAAAATACTCAAACCATAATGTAGACGACAAACAAACCGCACATATAGCGAAGATACTCAAAGCATTTTTTTTTTTCATGATTTCATATCATCTCTTTGTTGGCATGAATGACTATTTACAAAAAAACTCAAATAATTTTCTAGTACATACTTACCAAAAGTTTCTAAGATTACGGACAGCTAACACAGACAGACATATATTATAATTAAATTAAAAGAGTTCTAAGTTAGCTACAGTACCCTAAAAGCTATACGTACGACTCGTCTGTCTTCTTATACATATTTATTGGATGTGTTTTTCCACAAACGACCTTAACTTTTTATGGAATGCCAATGCGTCCATATATTTTAATAATATCTTAAAATATACTTAAACATGTTCTCGGTTCTTGCGTAACATGACGAAAGTTAAGTAATAGGAAGACGTTGCATCTCCAATAATAACGTACAATTTATTAAGACGTTTTATTTTATAGACATTTTTATTTAAAGACCTGAGTTTGGGCTTGAGTACGTCTTTCTTCATTTCTTCTCTTTTAACTAGGTGATTGTCTTAGTACTAACAAGTCAGTTATTTTCTTGTTCTTGATTATATTGTTTTCCCAGTTATATCGCGTTCGATAGAGATCACTAAAAATATTTACAACTGCTATCTATTTATCGAATTGATTTTTAGTATAAATCTTCACCACCCTAACTTGAACCTTTTAAGGAATGATATCCTAGTAAAACTATCACCATGTCCTTACCAACTTTTTTTAAGGTCTAGCTATGCTTTACATAGGCTGTATCAAAGTAGAAGATAGTACCTACTAATGAAATTAAAGAAGATAGTACCTACTAATGAAATTAAAGAGAAATGTCCAAAATTGGCTTACACGACCAGAAACATCAGATATCTCTAAAATATGTATAGGACGAATTATGAATTATCATCAACTCCTCAAGTTTGTTTAGGTAGGTAGGTAAGTATAGTAAATTATTTCTATTTTTAATGTATTTAATTTGACAAACTAATGTTTATTTCATTCGTGTTTGACGTCAAACATGAAGTTGCTCGAAGCTCCTGACGATATGATATTTTTCGACGAAATCTAATCAGGTAATCATCAGATATCTCTAAAATATGTATAGGACGAATTATGAATTATCATCAACTCCTCAAGTTTGTTTAGGTAGGTAGGTAAGTATAGTAAATTATTTATATTTTTAATGTATTTAATTTGACAAACTAATGTTTATTTCATTCGTGTTTGACGTCAAACATGAAGTTGCTCGAAGCTCCTGACGATATGATATTTTTCGTTCTTCATCAAAGACGGTACCTTAATAAATAATTTTGATACATCCTGCATTTTTTGGAAGTATGATATTTAAATTCCCATTACTAAAAAAATGAACTAATGACAAAATTATATAGTAGGCGCTATACTTTTTTTCTAGACCAAACTTAGCTAATCAGTCTAAATAATCGTTGTGTCTTTTGCCTTCTTGACATCTTATTTTAACATTCGTTCGCAGCGTGCGTTCACTTGCCTGTAAAAACTCAGTCCAAAACTCCAAAACCGTAACTTTTTATAATGCAAAAAACAAACAAAAGCAGTTAAAAATTATGTTGTTGAAGCATCTATACGACCACAGACTATTAGACGCCTAAGCACCACACAAGACTAGAGCTATTACTGTTCAGTGTCCGAGTTGAAAGTAAATGTGTCCGTTTAGTACGCCACTCACGCGCAGCTTTCATCAACAGTGGCCGACTTGGACATAGGATGCGGTGTAAGTTAAGATATTTTAGTTATAAAACATATAGGTTAAAACAGCTTATTTTCTACATGATCATCAGGTGATATCTCAGGGATTTAATTATTCAGTACACTCTTTTTTAATATTTTGTAGATTTCTGTATAATTGCCACGCTAGGCGAATGGATTGACGATCACAGTTTAACAATGGTGGAAAAAAGACTCTTGTCTTCTTCTGACAGTTTTTAGTCATCTCTTATGATAGCTGAGAATTTCGATACATTAGTTTTGTTTTTAAACTAGTAAAATTTTGCTTATGATACTTTAATGAAATGGAAGCATAGGTAAATAATAATTATTATGTAAGTCAAATTATAAGATCTTATTTGCTTGTCTACTTAGGATTTTATTATGTTAAAATCAACCAATTACCGTTTTACTCAAAATAAATAAGTTATTTGCATTACAATTTGGTCATAAGAATCTCCACGAATAAAATACTTAAAAAGAAAAAGGTTTAAACTATTTTGAATGTGTCTGAGTTTAAATTTCAAACGCTTACGCTACTTAATTAAACCACGACCCATACGAACAATGCCAGGTGCGATATGCAAGAGATAATGCACTTGATGTGTTTTGGGATGCACTCTGTCAATATATATTCATTTCATTTGGATCAGCGGTAGTTAACGCTGCTTCTGAGCCATGGGTCGCGGGTTCGATCCCCGCACAGTACAAATATTTGTGTGCATGAACATGTCTGTTTGTACTGGTCTGGGTGTTTTCTATGTATTATAAGTATGTATTTACAAAAAAAAAAGTATATAAGTAAGATTATCGGTTGTCTAGTACCCCATACGACAGGGTACTTAATACTACCTTAATTTGGGACTAGATGGCTCTGTGTGGCCCAGTGAGGCATGTCTTAAAATATTTATATTTATTTATTTATATTTATATTTAAGATATATGAACCAGTTTGTTTGGGTTCACTAAGCTTTGTTATGTAAGGAAACCCTTGTTTTTGTTTGTTGACGGTCGTAAATATTAGTATTGTCGTTGACAGAACCTATTTTTTTACCTAACGACTGTTTTGTCATAACCTAGTTCTTAATATAAAAAACTGCATTTTTTGTCTTTTTGGCCTCAGGTTTTTCAATAACAGACATGTCTACCTGTAACCACGATCGCTGTAAAGTCTTAGTGTTCGAAACGAAGGGATAAACGAGATTAAAATGTAAAATATACGCAAATCGAAATTTGTAAAGCTATCTTTCGTTTCAACAGGCATGTTATTTTAAGCAAAGAATTATTAAGATAATAACACGCACGTTATTTGAAATAGGTAATACAAAAGTTGAAAAAAAAATCTTGAAAATTAGACAATCGATTTATTTATATAAATTTAAATAATGTCTTTACACTTTTCGGGTAGCTATTAAATGACTTATCCACTTAATTATTGAAGACGTTCATACTTGATTCGACTGTTAATTTTCTATGTGACTACTGTCAAAAACTAGAATACAACTTGGTACTCCATTTTGCCATATGGGTTAGAGGCTACGCTAGGATGTAGTACTAACAAAAGAAGACAGTTTATCAAGTATACAAAAGACGATGTTGTCAGTTTTCTTTTGGCAGTAGGTACTCCTTTATGGCCTCTTACGACACCCATACTAAAAGAAAGTGTTTTTTTTTTTGAGCCGGTATCACACGACAATCTACAGCATTGAATATCGGTATCTTGGCAACAAAACAACTGTTTTTTATAGCCAAACAATTTAGGACTAGAGCAATGTGTGTGGTGCTGTCCGCATAGAAAAAAAGCCTAAAGATATCTACGATTTCTCAGAAAAACGGCTCGATTACCCCATACACTTTTGCTGCTTTAACTTTTATGCGGCACTTTTTAAAAGGTGTTTTTCTTGGTATCCTATGGAATCCGTATTTATGATGGTGGAAATAGATGTCAAAACGAATAGTTCTTTGTAAATTGTATTAAGGAAAGTGCATTTCTCTACCGGCTATTAAATCAACGTAACGTAAACATGTCATACGCTTTAGTTTCATATTCTCACTGTTTTATTTCTATTCATGTGGAAGACAATAATACATAAAACTTATGAGTACATAGACTGATGTAGGTTTGTGTTGTAGATAGTTAAATTATGTGCCATTCAATGTGTATGTTATAGTATTATTTAGCACACCTAGGCGTGCTTTGGGGCGCCTAATAGGATAAGCAAATTAATCTATACTTAATATATAAAGCTGAAGAGTTTGTTTGTTTGTTTGTTTGTTTGTTTGTTTGAACGCGCTAATCTCAGGAAGTACTGGTCCGAATTGAAAAATTCTTTTTGTGTTGGATAGTCCATTTATCAAGAAAGGCTTTAGGATAGAACATCACGCTGCGACCAATAGGAGCGAAGCATGAGTGAAAAATGTTGCAAAAATAGTCGCGTTCATAAAAACAGTAATTGACGCGAACGAAGTCGCGGGAAACAGCTAGTCAATTATAATTTACGTATAAATGAAACCGTATCATTGTAGTGTCGGTAACTAAAATTAAATAGAATAATCTTTCTCTTCATATTAATACTAGCTGTTCCCCGCGACTTCGTACGCGTCTTTTTTTTATTATGATCGCAATTATTTTTGCAATATTTTTCACTGATGCTTCGCTCCTATTGGTCGCAGCGTGATGTTATATAGCCTAAAGCCTTCGATAAATGGACTATACAACACAAAAATAATTATTCAATTTGAACCAGTACTTCCTGAGATTAGCGCGTTCAAACAAACAAACAAACTCTTCAGCTTTATAATATTAGTATAGATTCGTAAGAGGAACCGTCAGAAGATGATAGGCAGCAGCGACATTTCTCCGCCACTTGCCAAATCCTTCTTTTGAAGAGGTCAATTTCCAGCGGTGGGCTAATATGGATTGATTATTATGATAATTTAATTGAGTTGTAGCAGTAAAGAAATTGATGTCATGATTGGCACATCATATAAAATCAATAAATAATAATAAATTTCGGATCGTTATAAATTTAACGTCTTAGAAAAATCGATAATTTCCTACAGCAGGGAATAATTCTTGCTATTCAGAGTCGATTTCAAACAAACAATAAATGACCTTCAATAATAACAACCTCCACTTTTAAGTTTCTGTAGCGCATCAGCGATATTTGCTGATGCCCATACAGATGATTTTTACGCGATTAAAATCAGTTTAAAATCAGTTTTATTTCTGCAAATAGGCCCCTGGAGGCGCTTTTACACGTCCCAATATTTAACCTACCACTGCTTCGGGACAAATGTGGGCTAGTGCCGAGAAGAAGCAGCGCAAGAAACTCGGTCACTATTGTCAGCCTCTTATTTAGGCGCGAACGCATCGCTTCACTATTGCGCTGAGTAGGTACGGGGTAGCAGCAGCATCCTGAAAACTATTTCGGATACGTTCGATTGCCCCATTCAGTCATATCTTCTTAGATTAGTGATTAGGGCAATAAAATAGATTTTTAATTTTAGTTTTTATTTACTTTAGCTAATTAATTGCACTCATAATATCAGTATATAAACTTGAAAATTTTTGTCTCAGGCGGGACTCGAACCCGCATGGGTACCCGCCTAATGGTATGGCGCCCGCCCGGCATGCGAGGAGATGCGGGTTCGAGTTTCGCGTGAGACAAAATTTTTCAAGTTTATATACTGATATTAGTTTTTTTTATTATTATTATTTTTGTTAATTTGTTTAATGTCAATAATTATAGCTTATTATTATTAACGTGGGCTAAAGCTTCTGAACACCCAATATGCCGTAAAGTAGTACCATTGGTAATCGTTAAAAAAAACTTAAGACCACACGTTTTAATATGCGACGCGTCCCATTTGCTATGCGTTTGCGCAGGTAGCTGCTTCCGGCCTAACAATAAGGCTGGATAGGAAGTTAAAAAAAGAACGCGGAATATGACCGTTGGTTGGTATCTTGCACAATGAACACCTTGCTAGTTTTTGTAACCGGTTTAACTGACGAAAAAAGGTAGGTTCTAAGGCGTTTTCTTTAGCAAAGTCCGATTGGAATTCATTGTTTTAAACGGGAAAACGATCTGGATATCTTTTGTCTATATTAAGTACTTATAAGTATATTTTCACACAAAAGAAAACCTCTTTATAGTAGGGGAGCCCACGATACTAAATGGGGATTTACTCGAGCGTCGTAGAGACCTATTAGTTTGCAAAGCTTAGATGATAAGAAGAAAAAAACGTTATATAATATATACCTTTTCATCGGTGGGGGAAGCAGCTATAGATTTTTTTTTAAACTGTTGCATGGACATACTCGAGCGCGTCAGATATTGATAGCATCAATCTCCTACGTATTTTTGCTAATGAACGTATGTTAATCTGATCATTTGCATGATGCGGGTGGTTGTAAATGGGGTGTTGTAAGGGATAAAAATGAAAAAAAAAATTTGATCGAGCGCGTCAGATTTTCTAAGGGGGTGTTAAGTGCACCAAAAAAAAAAGCTCCCATTCAATAATCTGACGATTTTGATCTGACGCAAATTCACGGCCATTATTATAATGTGCAAAAAAAAATCGGCTTTATACATATATGGGGCTCATATTTGGTGGAGGTACTTAACCGGGTACAAGGTATCCCCCTGTATATTAATCTGCCACGCTTTAGTAAATCCCGAAATCCCGCTTGGGCTCCCCTACTATTATTGATTCCATTGCGGACTGCAATGACGTGTATATATAAATTCTTTATTTTTATGGATGCTTTCAGTTGCCTTGCACGACATCCTTATAACAAGCGGTATACTATTTTATATCAAATAATCAGTATTCGGCATCAATGACATAAAGTAAGACCTTAATAATTCTTCGAATTTCACGCGACAGCCGGTTGTCGCGATAACAATTGATTTTAGTTGTGTCTGGAATCATCCACGCTCGAAGGGTAAAGACAATAATCACTTAAGGGATCTAAATGAACAAAAATGACATACCTACCTACATACATTTTAAAATAACTTATCAAATAGCAGTAATCGGACAAAGCTGCGAACTAGCTGCTAGTTCGCAGCTTTGTCCGATTTGCAAGTGCTAGTTACTAGCAAGCGAGCAAGCCAGGTAGAATGGCAAGGGTTCCCGTGGGAATACCACACCGCAAACTTTTTTCGAATCTAACACCTAGTGAAAAAGTACTCCCACATTTTTGAATAGAATATATCAGTTGCTAAAGGTAGATTATAATGAGTTACTACGCTATGGCATAAACATTAAAGTTGGAAATTGCTTAGCTGTATTGCTAAAGTAATAGACAGAAAGAGAGGTTACATAGGCTAAAGGATGCCGATAGATACGCATAAATTTTAAAGCACATTGGTATGATTTTTTAGGGAAACTCCATAAATCGGATTTAAAAGTCAGAGCGCAGTAAAGAGTAACAATTTTTACAATCTGACCATTAGTTAGATATTTATTCAATGATTTATGTCAGTCAGATTGTTAGTTAACAGACGATATTCCAAACTTTACACCGAAAATCATCATATTATAATAAATAGTAAAGTAGCAAGGTAGTATAGGTATTCATTGCTTTCATATTTTATTGTAAAATCTCTAATCCATTTATTGATCATACCAGTCAATCTCTAAACTACCATGATATATAATATACTTTTATACTTCGGATGTTGAATAAATAGAAGACATGTTACAAATACGGATTGGAAATCCTATAATAACTTCATCTAACATTTTGATCCAGTTTTCCAAGAGTCATGGAGATAACATTTAAATTGCAATAACAATGCCAACTATTACCAACTATCCATGTTCTATACATTCTTGATCCAATGACGATTAGAAAGATGCATTTCCACGCAATTGTACGAAAAGTTCGCAAGGTTTCTCTCTTATTGCATTGATAACGCTTAGCTGATCCAATCACTTTTGAAATAAGAATAAGTAATTCATTCAATTCAAAACAATATCGAGTTACATCGATACAGTGACATCTCAATTGACCTACATGCTAGTGCCGTATCGGTTGCATGATCTATCTCAATCGAGTCGTATCGCGTAACACCTGCATCGATACTTTCACCTCAAAAATCGAGTTGGAACCAGAAGTTATACAATCCATGCGTGTCCATGGTGAGCGGTTAAGGTGTAAGGCATAGTTATTGATGTTTCCTTTGCGGGTTGGGGTTCTATAAAAGCTAAAAGAACATGTTATGATGGGTTGGAAACGCATTGGAATTTTATATTTCAGACTCAGCAATATTGTATGACAAAAAGTCGATAATAGTAACTAAGTATGTTAAACCACTTTTTTTTTGCAATTAGTACGTATACGAAGTAAGCTAATTTTAAAGGTAATTAGTAAGGGGTGGGGTGGTGGTTTCTACCTCCTCGTGGTCCACCCTGGGCAACGGCATCTTTAGTTTTCTAACCAATGATGACGGCTAACAGATACCTCTGCGGTGGTAGGTTTCGTAAGAGGCCGCCTGGATGCTACCACCCTCCTGTTGGAGTCCAGCGCTAAACAGTTTTTCTGTGTTCCGCTGGTGTGTGGGAGACCCAGTACCTCTGGGTAAGCTCGCTACATCTTAGGCTTCTTCTTAACCGTATAGTTAAGTATGTAGTCAAGAGCAAGCTCATTATTTAAATTTAAAAAAAGAACTTATTGATTTTGAGAAGAATATCTGGACAACAAAATGCTTGCACTTTTTTATTATTTAAAAGCAGTAGTAATGCAATTACTTTAAACATTTTAATATAGATCCAACTTCTTTGTTGAATATACAGTGTAACATAACCGCAGTCTTGGTTCTCAGTAATATCAGTCTGTCAGTATGTCCGATCACCCATCAAGCAAACTCACGATTTTCCAAGGTCATAACGATATAAACGCTCGTGCACAACGTTAATATAGAATACATATGTCTGTACCGAAGTATGTTAAACTTTACAACTTAACGATATGCGGAAGTTAAGTTTTCGAGATATAAAACATAGCAGCTTAATATCAATCTTAATGATTTTAATCTAGAGGTTGTCAAGATTTATAAAGACTGCGATTTGTATCAAAACAAAGTTGTATCAAAACAAAGTTGACGAAAGTATTCCATTTTTTGCAAGTGGTCGACATTTTCGTCGACCCTTAGAGTAGCAATTTCTTATCAAATATACTTATTTTATAGGTTAACCACATCTTATGTCAGGAATAGTCATAAGTTAAAAAAAAACATCGACAAAAACAAAGTATTTTAGCTCAGTGGTTAAAGTAGAGCCCGACAAAGGAAAGGTTGCAGGTTGGAGACGATTATTTTTTTCTCTGTATTTACTCCGGAAAAATACTAAAACATCTTTTTATACTTGACAAATTTACTTACTTAATGACTGTCAAAAATATTTTAACAGTAATCCGAAACTAACACCTCTAGTCAGATAAGTATATCTACCTGACAGTTCAAATTTTTCTTCACCCAAAAACACTTTATAATATAAATGGTTCTAGTCAATACTTATCAAAGAGAGTAAACATCGGATCGGGTATTCAGCTATTAATCTCATGAAGCCATTAAGCAATAAAGAAGAAAGTTGACAATGCGATACTGGCCACACAGAGTCATTCGTTCGTTCATCCGTGGCTAGGGTTGCTACTAAGAGTAAAATTACCTACTTAGATATTAGAATATTTAACGTATATATATTAGAATATTTAACGGCATTTTAGTTTAATTGCTATTAACAAAGTTGACGCGAAGTTCAGAAACATTCTTAATACTTAAAGTAGTTAGTAAATTTCAATATAAAGTCACTTTTGAATAAATGGAACTTATGCTGATTAAACAAATTTACTTTACCTTAATGATATAGTCAAAAAAAGCTTACTTAACTCCTACAGGATCACAAGACACTTGAGAGAGGTAATATTGAGACTGTTATCTAAAGTTACTAAAGCAAAACTCTTCAGCGTCGATTTTCCGACAGTCAAAATAATACATTTAGACAATATCACATACATATATCATTGTCATTCTAAAGTGAGTAACGATTAAAGCTCTCGTATTGTGAAAATCCGAAACAATAACGATGGTTAATTATTAGGACATTGCCCTTATTGACATTCAGCGATAATTAAATGTACGACAGACAATAAACATTAGTTAGCTATTTGAAACTAATAACCCCGAAGGTTGGCGGCCGGTACATTAAAAAAATTGCATCACTCCTTCTCTTCCTTCGTATGGGTGTCGTAAAAGGCGTTTAAAAGAGTACTGTCAGGAGAAGACAGGCAGCAACGTCTTATGAATAAAGGAAAAAAAAGCGATGTTAGAAAAAATCCCTCTCTCTCTCACTCATTTGAGCGGTAACTGAACCCATAACCCTTCTGTAATAAATGCAAATCTTAATATCACAGCGCACTTCGGAGTGGTCACTAACTATAGATGTAAAGCTGGTTACTAACATTTCTAGCCTAGCGGCTAGAAACGCTTTATTTGGCTTATTGTCATTTCTAGCGATAACCGGCGGCTGAAAACGGCTGCTTACATTTCATTGAAATATTAACATGATGTAGGCCTTTGGTTTTGTTATTTATCTACTGATTTTTTCTAAAGGATACATTTAACATAAATAGACATAAAAAATGACTCTTGCATCTGTATTAAGTGTTAAAACCTCGAAATTCCTGTTCGTCCCTGAATTAAGTAAATTTGTATGTATAAACGGGATCTTTCTTGCCTAATAAATATAGCAGAACATAGTAAGTGCAACTGTATAATAAAAATAAGAGTTTAACAATAAAAAATGGAATGTAATAAATTGTTTTTCGATGCTCAAGTCGGGTATCTCCCCGGTATCAAGCGGCTGGGTTTTCGTTTCTAGCCGCTGGCTTCGGTAGTTACCCGCTTACAAGCCGCTGGTTTACAACTATATCACTAACACGGTTATAAATAAACTATAACAAAATGTTACACTACCAGCTATTACAATCCAACAGTGGCTATTAAAAAAAAAACCAGGGTTCATAACAGGTACATATTTTTTAATGAGATTTTAAGGATCATTTCTTAAAATCTCATTATAATAACTTAGATTGTCTTTAAAAAATACGAACTGCACTTATTTTTTCAATGCTTCTAAGTAACTTAGGAATATGCATTTTATTTACCGTCTCTAAACGAACATTCTTTCATGATTCGCCTATGACGCCGAATCATTATCAATCGATTTCTTGAAAGTACGTGATTTATTTGATTTTTTTTTCTCAATTGCGCAGGTAGATTAGCCGTGATTGAGAACGAAGTTTAGTGTTCGAAACGTCGTTATAAATAAATTTAATGTTAGATCCTATTAAACGGAAGTTAACAAATTCATAATAAATTTGTCAACGTTATCAGCCCTACATCTGACCATTCGGTCACTTAGGTCATTCACACGCGTGCGTCATCGGAAAGTGGAACATTTGCAATACTAAACGTTTAAGATCACCATTCAGTTTTGAATATTTAAGATAATATACCAGCTAATGACATAATCTTCAAACTATTTCGTAATCGAAAGTGTTAAGTGAAGAATGCACATAAATTAGATAGTTTTAAGAGGGCAACAACACATTGCATATGGAAATATTTCTACTTGGTTTAATCAGAGTAACATGATGATGTAGATAAAAATCTATTACATTTTGTACAAACTATGATAATTATAATACTTTACACACTGAAGCTAAATCATGTTTAAGACAAATTGATTCAGAATAAGTTTCTAATAAACTTTGGCGTTGCTGATTTATTTAAACTTAATCGGCAATTAAGCTTGATCATACTTATACTATACTTTATTATTTTGCCTGACATTTCGATCACTTTACACCGACTGTGGTCACAGGCTGACTGGAACAGCGATGCACTCACAGAACATAGGTAACTTAATGAACATTAAATAAAAAAGTTATTGTTAATTTTGTTTATGTAGTTATTTTACCAACATAAGCATTATATCGGATAGATAGGATTATGCCATAAGTAATCAAATTGCAGTTCAGTTAATAGTAAAGAGAAGACATTGCTACTCAAATTTTTCTTGTAGTAATTTTTCTGTCGCCTTCTGACAACCGTTCAAAACGAGCTTATGGTACTATTTCGATTATAATAACCACATTTATGCGTGTACGTAAAACTGGGATGTAAGTCAATTATTTTAATATATAGGACCTTTCACTTGAACGCCATAGACAAGAGACGGCTAGATCTAAGCACTTATTCTGTAATATACATTTTACGATTATGATTAGAAACTCTTGCTTGTTCAATCTTTCTAAATAATAACAAAATCTATAAACACTGTTAATATTGTTAAATGTATACTGCCTGCAAACTAGGGTTACGTCTTAACTTGAGGTAATCGAATGTTACAACAGTAACGGAAGTCTTTGAGTAGGTATTGTTCCGCCATTCATAAGATTGTCAAGTTGAGTGGAAAGAATGATATTGATAGCATGTTTAAAACAAATAAAACTTTGTTGTATTTAAAAATTAATAAACAATTGTAACTATGATTTGAAGACATCACATTATAGAAGTTATTAATATTTCCGGATAAATCTTGTGTTTTTTTCGTGTTTAACGTTATATTTCGGTTTAACCTAACGTTTCTTACACTTTACATCGTTCGTTGTCGCGGGTAAACTAAGGTGTTATTTATCTTATAGAATATATGATGTTAATATACCCAAATAAATGCGTAAATGTATTTTTCATTTCAATATAAAATTCTCATAAATTTAAGAAAACAATAATTATGTTAACGTAACTGCGTGAAATCGCTTAGATTGATGAATACGGATTGCACAAAAAAATTACAGAAAAAATATCGACCATTTTGCATGATCTACAGAGCAACACCCTCGATATTATTCTTATTCTTATTATTCTTATTCTTAACACCCTCGATGGTCGAAGAAATGTATAAAAATGTAATGGTTTGAAGAATTATGTCAGCAGCTAAGCTCTCTCACAAATATCATGAGTTTTATGACATCCGTATATTAATAAACAGGCTAACATGATATGATACTATAATATCGCCATATAACGAGACAAAGACACAAGCAATGATTACAGTAAGTTTATTGCAACGGATGACTAACAAATATTCAGAATATGGCGACCGGAGTCCGATGAATCAGTGTTTGAAAAAACTCAAATCAGCCGAATGCAATTAATTTTGGAAATCGCATATAACGAATCATTCTTTGGAGAAATCTACAAGCATGACTGAAAGTTTATGGTTATGAAAAAAAAATTATACTATGCATTTTTATAACATTGATTTACAGTAAATTAACTGCTGTTATACCTATTCTTTAAATTATATTTTAGCAATATAATTGCAAATATAGTATCAGTATTTAAACTAAAAAAAATATATATCAGGCGATACTCAAATTCGCATCTCCTAGCATGCCGGGCGCGGTGCTTTAACAATTTAGCCACCGAGACACTACGTCAGAGGCGTCAATTTTTTGCTGGCTTACAGCGATATTGTTTTATTCGGCTTGTTATATTATTTTAATCGTATATAAATAACCGGTCGATGAAGTGAAGGGACCTAAAACGCTCGGATTCCGGGTTCGATTCCCAGATAAATGAAGGAAACATCTTTTCTAAATCTATTTAGGTCTGGAAGGGGTCGGGTTACGGTCGTGCTTCGGAAAACACGTACGATGCAAGGATTCTGGGTTCGCTTCCCGGTCAGCTAAATTAAGGAAACATCTGTTCTAAACTGATTTAGGTCTGGAAAAAGCAGGGATTACTGTCATCCCTCGGAAAGCACACTAAGCCGTTGGGCTTGATTTCTGTCGCGAAAAAGATACCTATAAAAAATCTATGATCACCAGAGTGCCTTGAAGGATAGTGATACGAAGAAGAAGAAGAAAAATAATAATATCAACCATTTCTAATAGTAATTATTATTAGTACTATTGTTAAATAATGTATAATTTATAAACACAAATTTTTACTCTCCTTTAATCCACGAAATAACCACGACCAGACATAACTAATAGCCGTCTAAAGAACTTAAGGTAAAAATATGTTTTTAGTAAACAAAACACGTCAACAAAGGTGGAAATGACAAAGTGGCCACTTTCACTGGGAAGAATGAATGAATAATAAAACTTGGCGCGATGGCGCGTAACGCGAGCCGTTGACGACAAACGGACAACAAACTACCAATAAATATGCTAAGTGGAAAAGTTTTTTACACTAAAGGTATGGAAGTAGATGTCGTAATTTCTATTTCCATTGGATAAAATTCATGAAGTTTATGGACTGGTCAATTTAATACTAATTAAGGAAGGTTGAAAAAATACCGACAAGTAAGACGCCACTTTTGAGTCTACGGAACCATGCAAGAATACACGGCAACGGCTTTGAAGATAGAGGCTTCAATTGTAAACAGAAAATAACTGCTATGGCTAAACATTGGCTAGGCACACTCATTTAACAAATTATTATAATAATTTTCTTTTAAAAAGAAACAACTTCAACTTAACCTCAGTTGTATAAACCAGCCAGTATCAACAACCAACGTTCATGAACCTTAAAAAGGTAATATATAAAGGCTTATATAATAGATGGCATGAGTAAAAGCAACACAGATAGCAAAACAAAATAATTCGTCAATAAAATATCAATTGAAATTTATTGACCCACAACATGCAGCAGCAAGAAATTGATATTTTGATGTTTCACGAATATAAACCATTTCACAGATACGGATGTGAAATTCCTTTGAATATTCAATGGTCTGAATGATCTAGATGTTAGCGTATTGATACTTATCGATAGTAAGACAAACGCAGCTTGTATGGTAATAAATTACTTTATTAGTTCTTATTACAGTTTTAATTTGCTTTTTGCGGGTCAATTATCAGGTACATTGACTAGTTTTTTCGTTTATACTTGCGGTGTTCATTAAATATGTATTTTTAAAAGAGTTTATGGTTTTACTACCTTATTATAAAATATTAATAATGTTGAAATGACGCCATATAATATTTAACTTCTGTGATGCTACACAGAAGTTGATATTTAACGAGCATCAACAACCTATTTAATCTGTCCAAAATATTTTGTACCCTTAAAATTATAAAAATCTAGGCGTTTTCATGTCATTGGTAATTATTTCACTAAATCACCGATTACTTTTATCAATTTGATTTGATCATAGCTTTTTCCTTTTCAATATAATATTTGACTGATGTTTCATATCTCATTTAACACCTTGCAAAAATTGAAACCAAAGACGCACATCACCGCTTCTAATGTCCAAGTGCAATAAACCGCACGATCTAGCCGTATTCGTTTCTAGACATAGAGCACTATACGAAGACAGACGAACCACTAGTCACGGCCAATCATTGCCTACATGTCGTTGAACTTCGGGAACTCCGTTAGAACCAATCGCTAAAATAGATGGTTGTCTTTTGTTGGGTACTTAGTTTACATGTTAGCAAACGTATATTATTGAAAAGACACATCACACGCATCTGACTACAGATAAAACTATTTATGTGCACATGGGGAAAATATTCCTGTCATCCATATATTATTATATCAGTGAAAACTGATCTTGATCTTCACTCGATTTTTGAAATACCTTAAACATGATGGAAACGCTTCGACCGGGATCATTAACATTTATAAGCCCTTTGCAAAATATATAGTAAAATATTTCCTAGTGAAATCAAACTAAAATCTTCAAAATTTTGCGGCAGTTTAAATGACATAGACAGTTTTCTTACCAAATTGTAGTATGAATTTGGAAACTATTCTGAATATAATAAATGTTAGTTCCCATTCACATCATTATAAGTTGTCTACGACAATGAAGGTCTTTGTCAATAAAAATAATACTACTTATGAGTACTACAGCTATAAGTAAAGAGGAAGTCAAAACATCGTTCAAGTATAATTCTGTGCCTACATAATACAGGTGATCAAAATAAAAAAAACATGAGAACCTTTGCAAGTATAAGCAATGCCAAATAAAAGTAAACGAAGCGATGGCGATGATCTCAGCACAGTATTTGACCTTAACATCGGATCGAAATATTAAAGAACATAAAAAAGAGAAGATAAGAAACATTTTCATTTGCTTTGTTAGGGATATCAACATCAAAATCAAGTTAAATCTGCTTTCTCTGGTCAAGAATATACATCGTGATCATTATGTGGAATGAAATCAGCATAATTTAGTTTTTTAAAGACAAACAATACCGTTACCAATCACAAATGGGTTTGCAACAATCTCGAAATCTATATCAACAAAAACAGTGAGACGTGCCTTACCTGTCAGGCGTACTTTCATAAAATTAGGTCAGAAATTTGCTGCAACAAATAATACAGCATGTATTTAAGTAAAATTTGCTTTGAAATTACCTTAAGAACTGTACCTACATACTGTGTACAAATAGTATACGAACGCCATTATGTGCCTCCTGAAATCGCAAACAGCGTTTGGGATTACTTTATTAATGGTAAAGTTGCGAATGATAAAGCAGTTCCATATTTTAGTTGTTATGATGGTACGATAACCACCTACCCATCTCGTTGTAATCAATCTTTTCCTTATGTTTATTAATATAAGGGTCAATATACTTTTGTGAGTGACTGTAAGACTATCAGTTAGTCCGTATTTATGCTGTTAACTGTTCTCTGGCCGCGATTTGCAGTTCAAGTTTTTGAAACGAGATTTGATGTTACTAGAAACACGCTCATTTGACTCTTAACAGTAGACCGTTGAGTCACTTACAGTTTTTTGTTGGGAAGTTTCCATCATGCTAGCCTGACAAGATCAAATAAGGTCACTAAAAGTCTAATACACAATCAAAGTTATAATCAACTCAATTGTATAAAGCGTCCACGCACTTCATATTTAATACGAAAATTCCAAAATAATTCCGTGTCTTTTATTACCAAACGTATCAAAAGGAAGCAGAAATCGACTGGGAGCAACAGGTTCTGAGGTTATTGACACTGGGAACCAGGATTTTGGTCCTTTAGAAAAAACATAATTACACGATACCCGAACCGGGCAAGGTGATCAGTCACGCCCGAAGTAACAAGATGGGATACCTTAGGGGTCTTTTTAGGGCTGCTATTATAAACATATATTTGTTTAGATATTATACCAAGTTCTTTGAGAAGCCTTAAATCTGACCAAAGATTTAAAAATAAAAAAAGTCATGTTAAACAGTCCTTCCTAAATTTCCTAACTAAATTTTCAACAGTGATAAATTGTTGGTAAGCACAATACATTGAAAATTGGTCACACCAATTTTAAATCTACCATCCCATATCGATTGCGGCAATCAGAAGCTTGACACACGATGGGAATCATCAGGTCGTGTCAAGGTGCGGTTGGTGGCTAAAATTCAACAATGACACGCCTATCCGACCAAAGAGAAAATGGAATTTACACTATTCATTTTTGAAGGTAAAATAACCAGTTGAAGTTATTTGCTTGAACATGAAAACTTTTATTAACGCTCAAGCGGAATTTGAGGTTTAAAATATGTTGAATGTTTAGCGTAAATAGCAATGATGTACTCTGAAGTGGGAGCCAAAGAAATGCATAAAATGACACAGCAATATATCCAATTACTATCTTCTTTTGTTAGGAATACGACCAGAAATGAGTATGTTGGTTAACATAAGTATATACCAGGCTTATTTGGTAATGGCAATTAATTGGTGTTTTACGTTTACGGAAAGTAAATTAACAATTAACTGATTCTGACGTAAGTATAATTAAAACGTTTAGCGATATTTCTCAATGAATTTAAAGATGGCCGCATCTTAGTAATCAATGCCATAAGATACGCTGATGCAAGTATAGTTACGATAACCACTAAAACACTGTGGTTAGTTAATATTGATGCTTTTAGAGTTGGTGATCTGTGACTGGTTCATTATAGATATTAGAACATTTAACGGCATTTTAGTTTAATTGCTATTAACAAAGTTGATGCTAAGTTGAGAAACATTCTTGATGCTTAAAGTAGTTAGTAAATTTAAACATAAAATCACTTATAAATAAATGGAACTTATGCTGATAAACAAATTTACTTTACCATAATGATATGGTCAATAACTTGTTAAGCTAGCTTAATTTTCGTTATCATGAATAACCATAAGAAAATGTAACAAAAACTGTAGTAACTAAACTTGAAATATCTTACTTAAAAATATTCCCCTTTTGTAATATATGTGATGAAATTAGACGAATCCGAATCATCAACAATCTATTTTTGGAAGTAAATGTTCAATCAAAAACACATTTCAAGTTTTAATGTAAAACTTGCAAATCGGGTACCAGTGCCAAACAGAGCCTTTGTCCTTGATATTGTCCTCAGTCCTCGAGCAAACGTGACTCCAGCGCAAACTGGTTTCAAAAGCTATAACTTTGAGGCTGACGCCATCGATGCATGAAGGAGATGAGAATGTGATAATTGGCTGGATAGGGTTGCCAGATTAGGAATAAATGACAAGAACAAAAGATGATAGTATACTTCTCCATTGATTTGGATAATTCAAAGAAATAGACGAATTTAGTGTTAACGACAGTAAAAACAGGTATATTTTCTAATTTATTATATTATAAAGGTCATGATAAAATCAACAACAACAAACATGACGTATAAAATCTATACTTCATATTTGAAACCAAAATCTTAAATCTTGTCGTTTCACTTATATCAAAATGACAATTAACATAAAAAAACCCACCTATTTGTGTCGGTGCAAGATGTTTTGCAGGGATTGCGGTTTATCTTTTATAAAAAGTGTGTTATTATTTAAAGGCGAAAATTTTTTTCTGCCCTTGGATGTTTTTTCTTTCAAATTTGGGACCGAATAGACCTTATAGCTATTATAGCTCGGTTAAAAAAAAAACTGATGCGTAGTAGAAATTGTACTATAAATACGCGTTGAATTGTTTATCTCTTCCATTTTTGCCGGGTACAACTTTAAAATGCTGTACTAGCAATATAAGACGCTAGTTAGAATAGCCAACCTGAAATTAGTCTAATACATACCATAAAAGCGATTCAAACTTTCATTTGCAAGCGTTTTGTTAAGCAAATGAAGATTTTATCGTGGAAACAGCTTCATATTTAAGTTTTATAGCGGAGTAATTAAAATCTTAATCCTTTTTGATACTTTCTATTTCGTTAACATCACCTGGCTGCATGCAATAAAGTACCTACAAATTATTTCTGGTTTTCCTATAAAGGTAATTCAATATAGACTCGAATTATAAAGAACAATCACATATCGGACGCAATAAAAATATAGCTCCATTACATGTAAATTATGCTTGCTGGCAAATCATATGACATATGAAAGTATGTTTTTAATGCTCTTAAGATGCATTGCATGTGTGATATCAGTAGATCAATGTTCGAATATATCAATGTTTTTCAAATATGCAATTTTTACATGACATGCGTTATTATCATACTTAATTTTTCTAATGATTGTATGATCAATGATACCTCTATCATCTTCATCATTTAATATTATTTGCAAACATTACTATTTATGTGGATATTTAATAATCTTAAACAATCCCAACCCAACTTTAACTTAAATGAAAACTTGGTTACAGCCAAGTGCCTTATCCATCAATTTATCATATCCCCGTAACGCCGGGGGCAGTGTGGTGAATCTTTGGACTTTTTATTCCCCTCTCGCCTTCCAAGCCTCCACTCAGGAGATTGTTACTTTTATTGATCACCGGCTCGAGTTAATTATAACCACAGTTTCTGGTTATTGCGGTCGTGAACTTTAGTTGGAATTGGAGGAGGTTGAAGAATTTATTATTGTTCAGTCTTTTAATAGCCAGTTGTTTTTAAGCGAATGTGTTTAATCAGGTGCTTCTTTATAAAAAAAATAAAGGTCGAACTGTTTCTTTGTATTTTGATCCCAGACAGGTTTTTTAATCAAAACACTTGCTTCAAAGTACCAAAACTAAATATTTTAAGTTTGTGTCAATTTCAAATAAGTACCTAATTTATCGAAAACAATCCGTTTTTTTTTTCCATTTCAGGGTTATTCAACCAAACATACTAGTTTGAGCATTGAGTTTAACACTTTAGATTTTTTTAATTTTTTTTTATGTGGTGATTTTTATAAAGTAATTTTCTTTGGTTTGAAATTTAATAAGTTGGGTCAAATTTTATTTCTATAATAGCTGGTAATATAGTTACCTACAACATTTCTATTAATCGTTGCTAGTATAAAGAAAATACCAATTTAAACTTATGTATCATAAAACAAATACCAATCCTATTCTTTTCATTAACACAACTATATAGTGACATACAATAAAATGTATATGTGTTGATGAACTCATCGTCATTGTTACTGCTCAGATCTCACGCGTATCCGCGATAATTTAGCATTTAAATCGGCAATGCTAATCAGATGACATTTATATTAAACAATATATTTATGGTAATTATCAGAAGTTTTGTTTATGCATTCAAATTATATATATAATTCGAGGAGAATTACAGTTTGAAAATATAATATATGACACCGGCACATTAAAACACTATCTACCTAGACTCGTAAGAGGCGACTATATCAGTACTGCTAGAAGACCTCCATGGGAAAATCCTTCTTACAGAGAGGTCCTTGTCCAGCTGTGATAGCTGGTCTATATATGCACTGGTGATGATTATGACAGTTAGAAAACATAAGTGTTATAAAATAGTTGAAATAATGCTAAAAATCATTCCTACATTCCGTCAAATTTTAATAGTTTTTACAATGGGATAAACAGATGATCCATACATTTTGGGCAATTCTCATCACAGTGCTAATTGAACTTGAGACTGAACTTGAACTGCTTTTAATACCAAAGTAAACCTTGTTTCATTGTCTGCAATGTTCTAAATTGCATGGCGATGTATTTTATCTAATTGTTAAAGCTTGCAACGACAAACATTTACTAGAGACTACTACAGCCATTAAGCACTTTTAGCACTTTTAAAAATAAACACAACTCATTAACATGTTTCATACTTGAAACTTCGTTACTATTATTATAGAATTAGAAGTTATCAGAACTTATTCTTGTGTAAGTAGTGTTGGTTTTCCTTGAACAAATTATATATTATTACGTAAGGTTGCAGTAAGAAATGTTTAGACTTTCACTAAATAGAGCGACTATTGTACCGTAACATTTTACTGTAAGTTTGCAACATTAAAAATGTAAGGAATCAGTTATTATTTTATTCTGATTCTGATGAATTAATGAATGGTTATAAATATAAATATAACTAGCTTTTATTAAAATATTTATTTCAATAAATTAAAAAAATAATATTTAACGACGTCTAAAGTTTAAGGGGTCACCTTCCTGAGCTTTTGGGATCGATTACTGGAAATGTCGACTTGGGAAACAACTTTTCTGTATTTTCTCGGGTCTGGGTGTTTGCGATACCTTTGTAATTTCTAATTTCAACGACAAACATGAGCTTTAATAGTAGATTACAATGTATGTGATTTAGTCAACATTTAATAAAATGATTTATTGTTGTATTAAAACTTTTCACTCATGGCAATCCAAATAAAGGTATTTATTTGAATTGCCATGAGTGAAAAGTTTTTATAAGCATTAAGTTAAATAATCCGATAACAAAATGTAAATGCCATTTTTTTCCTTAAACTGAAAAGTTATTTAATTTTGTTTGTTTGTTTGAAGTGCTTTTAGAGTTTTCATTGCAATTTTAGTAATAAAACAGGATTTTCCTTCAGCTTCAGTAGATCAATTTTGATAGCTAGGGCATTTTATAAAATATTTACTTACATAATTGTGTAAGTATTTATATTTATCGAAGCTGTTGTAAGAAGCTATTTAGGTAGCGAGGAGATGCGGGTTCGAATCCCGCCTGAGACATAATTTTTCAAGTTTATATATAATTGCAATTTAATTGTAATATCAAATAAAGTATATTTAGGTAAATTTCAATTTATTAACATTTTTGCTTATTTTTATTGTATCTAAAAGTATGCAGTTCTTGCTTTTTCGTTTTTTTTTTTCTATTTCAAGAAATTCATCATTGTCCAAAGGTTTATTGCCTCTTAAACACGTTTCTTTTCCACAACTGTCACTTTTGTGTGTTATTTTATATCTCTTAAGTTTAGTTAAAAGTTAATGTGGATTATGTGGACTTTCCTGTGTAATGGCTTGCTTTCTTGCGACAACGTGTAGCCGCTAAACTAATTTCTACTGCATGATACGAGTATAATTTAAAATGAGGTTAATATGCACATGAGAGTATGAAGAGTGAGTTTCTGTATAATGCACCGAGTTGGCCTATTTTGCTAACATAGTATAATTCTCTAACATATTTATTGCAGAATAAAACTGATTTGACATTGACATTTTAAAATTAACTCGAATGAGTCAACACAAGGAGTTATTACAATTAATAATCGACATGTATACGAAAAGTTTAAGGGAGGCTGTGTGATTCAGCCTTAAAATAGGATAACACTACTTTTTTTGTCTTGTTGTAAGAAGTGACTGAACTCGTACCTACTGCCTACTTATCTATACTAATATTATAAAGCTGAAGAGTTTGTTTGTTTGTTTGAACGCGCTAATATCCGGAAATACTGGTTAGAATTGAAAAAATTTTTTGTGTTTGATAGTCCATTTATTGAAAAAGGCTTTAGGCTATAAAACATCACGCTAAGACCAATAGGAGCGAAGCATCAGTGAAAAATGTTGCAAAAACGGGAAAAATAATTGATATTAATCGCGATCATAATAACAGAAATTGACGCGGACGAAGTCGCGGGCAACAGCTAGTAGAAAATAATCCTGATGGAGAAGCATACGTCCAGCAGTGTACTAAAATAGTATGGTGATAAAGGGGCAATAAACTTTCACTTAATCATAAAATGAATGCTAGATTAACTTTTACTGGCCTCCCTTAATTTGCATTAATAAAAATTGTGTTATAACCGGAAACTTAGGCCCTTAATCAACCCACGCGCCTAAATAGGTAATGTTACTCGTATTAGGGTTAGCGATCTGAGACCAAATAATCGAAAAAATAGATATTTTTAATAGAAATATATAGAATACCTTCTGTATGGAACCACTGAATAATTAATAATTATGTTACCCTTTTAAATTGTATTTTTTGTTTTTGCTGTATCTTGCTTGATTGACTGAATTTTGTTGTAAAGATGCTCGCTCCACAAAAATAAACTGAACTGACTACTGATTTTAAGAACTCGCAAAGTGAGCAATGTCAGTTTGCAAACTTGTTACTTTATAAAAAAAAAGTAAAATTAGGTTGGAAATCGCATAAAAACATTGTAGCAGTTTAGTGAAAGATCCTTTTTTAGATGGATCTATTTAAGTAGGTAGGTACCTATTTAGTTTTCTGTTCGAGTTGATACAAGAATCAATATTTTTTGGACGAATTCCTATCTCTGTTCGTATATATAGATTATTTTACGAGAACAAAATTTAAGGTCGTTCTATTCGACCATATTATCACACCTGTTTCATTTTAATTCATGCAGTGACATTGATATTGAAAATTTTACCTTATTGCAAGGCCTAAAGGTTTCGGTATTGTAAGCATTGGAAAGTCATGTACGACAACAGCTATTCTAACGATCTTAAAAGATTACATTTTTGTATTTTCTACTTTATTAACCGGACGTGGTCGTTAGATGCATAAAAGATCTGATAAAATTATATCTCACAGATAGTGAAAATGTGATCATTCTGACATAGTGTGATTGAATTTAGTAAAAAAAAACATTATTACCCTCAAAGAGAGTGTATACATATACATATTGCAGAACTACATATTGAACGAAATACTTTCTGTCTAGTTTTTGGCAATTATTCAACTTGCAGATATAGTTGACTATCTGACTATCCTCTGTTATCCCAAACGGCGTATTCCCATGACTCAATGACACCGAGAGTAGAAAAAATCAAGTTTTTTGTTTTTAAATTGATTAAGAACTGCGATTTAGTAACTGACATCCTCAAATTAAACTAAATTAAAAGTTTAAGATTTGTTGATCGAATGGAAGTGTTATTTATTATTGAGCTCATCCATAAAGCGTGCCATCAAAAGACATATGCTTTATTTATTTATAGATTTGCGTTTTCAGGTATAATGTTGTAAATCCTTTAAAAAAAAAACCCTCAAGTCGCCAAAATATTACGCGATGTAAGTACCTTTTTTACATTTTCATTTAACGTCCTGTTATCCTAGAGACAAAACCCATCAGTTTAACGTAAACGTGAGAATTAAGATTGTGCTATCTGTATCAGAAACTGAACGTGTTAAATTTATAATATTAATGCAGTGGTTATTGTAAACATTTGAAATACTTTTATTTACGACATTGCATGATAAATGTTGCATGATAATATGGTAGGCATTCCACCAAAAGTGGCCGTGATGTGAGAAAATATCTAATTACAGTTAAAATATCCGACATACGTGAAGTATGAAATGGAATTAAGCAAGTATTTTAACAATCGACTAAAATATAATTCAGTCAAGTTAACTGTTACATTTAAAATTTACTTTATTTGATATTTTAGCAACATAATTGCACTTATAATATCAGTATATAAACTTGAAAATTTTTTTGTCTCAGGCGGGACTCGAACCGAGGAGATGCCGGTTCGAGTCCCGCCTGAGACAAAATTTTTCAAATTTATATACTTACATTTAAAATTGTTGTAATGACGAAATTATTACCAGTATTCATTAAATTGTTAAATTTTATCACACAATGTTGATTGAAAACAATTATTAGTAATTGTTTGAACAATTATTACAACATTATATTTTATGCAAAAGGCTTGTTAGACAGCTTCATTACTTCACATAACTGTCACGAACATTGAACTAATATAATAGAATTTGTTAAGTATAAAAGGCTGATGAACTATTAAGAGTAAATATCATTTATTTTTTGCTGAACACGCTTTGTTACATTTGATTAAAGCATTATTGATGGCGGAAATAGCTCATTGCGCGTTAGTTTGCGCTATAGAGTGCATTAATCTTCTTTGGTGTAGGAAAATATGATCAAAACATAGCGTATAGACATGAAACTTTATCGTGATTGGCTTTGGTGAAATTTTTTTTCTCTCATCTATTCTCGGACTTGATTTGTTTGACTTGATCTTGTATTGTTTTTATTAGTTTCTTGAATGTTACCTATGTCACTAAATTGAAAAGAAAATCACTTCTCCAGAGTTTGTGTTTATGATCTTTCTTTCTCTTCTAATTCTAATCGAATGAAACAAATGTATGTAATGTACCTTACTATCTCAACTGATTGTACTATAGCGTTCCAATTAATAATAAATAAATTTGTATTTTGGTTGTTACTTAATAAGATTATCATTTAAAGCATATGAAGTTTTAAATTATGGTATTTTTGCACCCTATATGAATAATTTAGTCTTCCTAGCTAGAAGAAAACACAAATAAGACACTGCAATCGTTTTTTTCGTACAATATGTGAAAAATTTTCATTATTTTCACAGGTTTAAACATTGGACAGTATTTTTCTTAGATATTTTGAAAGAAACCGATTTTGTCAGGCTTAGTTATTACATTTAACTATATACATAGGTATTGAGAACATTAATCCCTCAACCCCACGATAACAATTGATTTCAACTCACGATCGAGGGATTAAATAAGAAAACAACATCACTTTTGGACCAGATAAACATCACCGAACAATTGGTAAATAAGTCTGTACATAATATTTTCTTAAAACTTCATAGGTATTCGCTGTAATAGCATTGAAGAATGTTTTAATATCATAACCGAAAAATTGTAGCCTATTTTATAAAGGCAGTCCTCTAAAAAATTTGTCAACGAATTGTTGTTAAAAAAATAGTGAGTAAATATAATAAAATGAATGCAAAATAACACTGAACCTTGACTTAACAAGTAAGTATTTCTGCTATAACATAACAGCGTTAATGTAAAACGGAATACATGGCATACTTATGAAGAATCTGTAAAGATGGCCTTAGGATAAAACGATTTACAACAGTTGTCTAATGGATGATAATTGCTATAACTACGAGATCTCATGAATTATACTTCATTCTGTTATTATTATTCATGGGATTTTCCCTTTGACGTGTTTGTAATATTTTAGTTTTGTTTACAAAGTTATATTATGCTAATAATAATAACAACTATTAAGGCAAGTGTAAATGTTAGCGCTGTTATTTGTTTTTCAATAAAAACCAAATTAATGGACAATCATTTTTAAATTTACTTTTCTTCTCATCGAACTTAAAGCCAACCAAAATTTAAGTTTGTTTGATATAATCATGACAAATACAATAGTACTCGTAGTTTAGCAAGAATTTTTTGCAATTACAAGACATACCTTTCAAAACAACCCAACTTACAATAACACCCGCAATACGAAATGTCAGCAATAGCCGTGAGAATCTAAGCATCGTTACAATACAAACATTAACAATAATAATTAAAATCTTACCAGTTGTGTGAGAAAAAAAAATCCAACCTTAAAAGTCAACACAGTCTAATTTCAATGCCACATACACAGGACACAAAACACAAGCGCGTCAACTCGAGAGAAAAAGAAATCGATCCGATCGAACGCGATTGGTCGGCTCCAACGGTCGAGTTTTGAATGGGCCAATCAGAGGCGACGGCGCATGCGTGCGGCAGCAACGGACGCTCGGCGCGAACTGAGTAGGTTTCATAAATGACATGAGAGCTTGTTCCATTCACATCGTTTACTTAACGGTTTTTGTGTCAATCGAATTTGAACTCAATTCCGAATACACAGATTTCAAACCAACTAATATTTTTACTGGTGATTATAATTCTTTAACTCAGAAAATATGTTAGCACCTCGGTCTCCTTCGACGACATAAGCACGAATCGAGTTTTTTGCAAATATATTGCTTCCATTTCTTCTGTTGTTTTGATTTGTGAAAAGATAATGTAAAAAAATAAACATGTTTCTTGACGTCGTAAATATATTAAAATTGAGAAGATATAAGGAAAAACAACATTAAAAAGAGCAAACAAAATACTGAATAGAACTTGTTTATAACATTGTAGATTGTCATTAACAAGAGCCAAAACTTGGCCCGAGTTATAAAAACTTTTTTAAAATACCCGTTTCTGTCCTTAAAAAACAAATTGTAACAATTATTCGTATTCGATTTATTTTATAAAATACGATTAAAACTAATTTAATAGTACTGCAATAAGGGGCTTGGCTGAATTTCATAGAAAGTCCTAAAAATAATTTCAATAGTTCTTAATAAAGATTTGTAGCAAAAAAAAATACAGCAAGATAACATCACGGCAAATCATTTAAACCTTGTAAGGGCTAGCTCGTTGATGTCTTTAATATGATATTATATTTTTATTAAAAATAAGCTGCATTTCTAAAACAAAAACATACTTTTTGTGAAATCATTATTTATTTTTTTCATTTAGAATACAGTCTTTACAGGTTGTACAAAGTTTCACATTGTTAAGCCGATCAGTAACTAGTTCCAGGTTAAATGATAATTTCGACGAATCTGAGCATAAGTACAAAATTTGAAATTTTGTATTGATTGCGGATACAAATTATCTGCCAAAATTTTTAGGCATTTAATTTTTAAGCAAACAAATAATTCACTTTACCATCGTTTACTTTGTTGTCATTTATGAATGTTTTAGTACATAAAAAGTAAATAAACTCATGTTTGGCAATTTCGCGATGGGTAAATTAGTAAGTGCATAATGTTAAATGAGCTTAAAGTTATCCTTTTTTGGGGTTTGGGTCCAAACCCCAAAAACACATTAAAATATACCGTTTTACAATATAGATGAGGACAATTTGAGATTTTATTATTTAGAGTTTTAGAATTGTTGGTTAGTATTTATAGGGAACTAGATCTTATCAGTCATACTCAACATCTAGCTAATGTATCTTTGCTTTAAAAAGCAGAACTAAACTGGGTGCTTCTGCTATTTTGTATATGTTATTATGACAAACCAATTCCTTAAATGTGAAGACTTTTAGGCTAGATCAAAGAACGGAAATTTAAAAAAAAATGTATTATTAAAATTTTACCTCTCCAAACCAAAAACATCGTTGAACACGACTCATAAAATGTCTAGGATAGGAAGCTCAATGGTGAGATCAATCACCCGGTAAGCATAAGGCTTCGATTCCCACCTCAGGCAATCAAAATTTAGTATTTTTGGAATTGAATTTTTTATTTATAGTTCTTCTGTAGTAAAGTAGTAACAGCCTATAATCATCCCACTGCAGGGAAAAGGCCTCCATCATTGAATTCAAGTTAACAAAGCAATGATGGGTGTACTGGCATAATCACCACGCTTGCTAAATTCGGGTTGGTGATCACAAATCCGAGCAACGTTCGAAAATTCGAAACTTTTTGTTGCCCGACCCGGGATTCGAACCTGGGACCCCGAGATCTTGGGCCGGTATTTAAACCACTAGACCAACGGGACATTCGTTTTCTTCTGTGTGTGACCCTAATTCATCCATACTTAATTTTGTTAAAATGTTGTGTTTATATTACAATGGATTCCTGGCTAGTTTGAAAATATAATAATTGGACCCGGTTGGTAGCACTGCGTTTCCGGATAGGGCAATATCTCCAGGTCTGGTCATAAAACTAACGGCCGTTTTCAATATTCTATCTATCGCTAGTTTTGACATATCGGAGATAGGAAACAGTTTCTATCTCTGATTTTTCCGTCCAGAGAAACAAAGACAGAAGTTGTTTTCTATCTCGGATATGCCAAAACTGAAGATAGATAGGATATTGAAAACGGCCGTTAGTCGTATAATAAAGTGACTTTTCAGAGTATTTTGATTTGTTTTATTTAATTATTATCGATATAATCAATCAGTACTTATCACTCATTACGAACTTTTCCATAAATACTCATATTAAGTAACCCGCATTTGGATGTATGACTGTATTACATTTACATAAAGGCTAATGTTGAATGTATTAAAACGCACATTTGCTCTTTCTTATAACAGATGTCCTTTTTGCAATGACATTGTACTAAAACAGTATGACCGCAGTAGGCCCACTAAAATTGGCAGAATCGGCAACAAGATCGTTTTTTAATAAAATAATGAACTCTATGACCTATAACATATGTTATCAAATATAAATTGTTTTATATAAAATTAAATCTATTTTATTAATACTACTGCCTTAGGATACTCTTCACGAAATATTGAGCTTGATTGACGCCTAAACAAAAGATATCGACCATAATATTCTTCTGGAACTTCATCATCGCCATAATAACTATAGGATATCAGTACTTTATATGACACTAGCTGTTGCCCGCGACTTCGTCTGCGTCAATTTCTGTTATTATGATCGCGATTATTTTTGCCACATGTTTCACTGATGCTTCGCTCCTATTGGTCGCAGCGTAATGTTATATAGCCTAAAGCCGTCCTCGATAAACGGACTATCCAACACAAAAAGAATTGTTCAATTTGAACAAGTATTTTCCGAGATGAGCGCGTTCAAACAAACAAACAAACAAACTCTTCAGCTTTATAATATTAGTATAGATTTTAGCAACTTAATTGCAATTACAAAATCGGTATTTAAACTTGAAAAATTATGTCGCAGGCGGGATTCGTACCCGCATCTTCGTGCTCCATAATAAGGTATTTTCATATAGCTGTTTTATCTAAACTGACTGCTTTCGGGTGTTACGAAAGGTGGAAACTCTTAACATTTGATGAAACTACGCTGGCCTACAGGGATAAAAACGCTTGAAAAATTCGCGCTGTGACGTAGAATTTCGGTGGCTTATTGATTGGTATAGCGCCGAGCCCGGTATGCATTCGGGTTCGAGTTCCGCCTGCGATATAATTTTTCAAGTTTAAATATTCTACGATATCAGTCCCCAACAAGATATAAAACATTCAAATTGAGGATATGAAAGAAGGATTATTTCATTGCCACTACACTTGACGGACGGGTTGGCGACAACTTCGCATCTGTTTTAAGCCGAAATTATAGTGAACAGTACAGGCCCAACGTATAGACAGTTGTTCCGCACCTGTGTGCGATGTCAGTATATTTTATTGCATGGTTTTTCTTCCACGTTCATTTAAACCGAACCAGGGGTTTGCTCAAGAAATATGGTACTACGTCAATCGGATGGGTTCTTCGGAGTAAAACTGCTGCTCTATTTTCCATTATGATGTTAAAGTCAAAACCAAAACCTGTTCTTTTGATTACGTTTAAGATTAAGGTGCGGTCACCAATTAGCGATTTGACGCAGCCACTAATGTTTGGTAAATGGCAAATAAAAATGAAAAATTATTCGAATGACTTTATGTAGTGACACTGTAAATGGACCTGAATTGAGGCAAATTTAGTTAAAACTTGGTCTTTATAAAAAAAAAAAATTGCCCTTCAGTCGTTCTAGTACAGACAACAGCACGTCAACCTACCACAAAACGTCAAATTTTGTCAATTGATATTGATCTCTACTTGTTGGACTTAAAGTTGAAAATCAATTCAATGACCTTTGACTTTTTGGGTAGGTTGACCTGCCGTTGTCTGTACAACTGAATCAGAAACATCTGTCCATACTTTTACATACTGAATGTAAGTAAGATTAGTGTGTTGTTACGCGATTCGCATCACTATTATAAACGATTACCTACGTAAGCATAATTTCTTAAAACTGCTCAGGTGTTACGGTAGGTCTGTGCCAAAATGGGTGATGTACCATTTGGATTTTTATACAATTTAATAGACTAAGTCAGTAGGTGCCAGCCTAATAACAGCACCACTGCTACTCTGCCACGTGATCCTTAACAAAGGTTGCATATAGGCCAGTCCTTCGAATAGGAGTACAGTTTATCCTGCCATTGTCGGTTTACTGTAACTTACTGTTACTGTTTACTGTTTACTATAACTGTTCTACTCAAAACAAAAATATCAATAACAACTGTATTTTTATCACCCTTTTAAATTTCAACTTAATATTTATCTGTATCCAGTTTGAAATCAATGATCACAGTACGCGTAAAAGCTAGTTATTTAAAGCTCCCAAATACATTATCCTTAGCTTTCACCAACAAGGCATTTGCAATCAAGATCGCACCCTGATAAGTAACGAACCTTATTCAGATCGAACCATAAATGTTCAATCGTGTTTGTAGCAGAATGTGAAAATAACAAGTTCTCTTAAATACCTTGACTGCAATATTGTTATTATTTTAGTTTGTGTATTGTGTTTGATAACATGTGATATTAAATGTATGTGCGTAAAATTTTAAGACTGGCCACATGAAAACCGTATATTTTTCCGGTTCAAAAAGTCTTCGTTCCATTTTTTATCCGTTCAACTGTTAGGTCGTGATGAGAAACAAAAATCTATAATGCAAGATGCATCCATTCAAACTAATTCTCAACTTGGACTTGATTTAAAATCGTAATATATTGTCTTGTTTAGCTTTATGTGATGGTGTTATTTTATTTCAAAGTTTTACGAGTATGTTCGTTGTACTTATTTTTTGCTAGTTATTTCGTAGAATTAGAATTAAGGCTAAATGTTATTCTATCAAAGGCAATAGAAGGCAATCAACGTTGCATGCTCTCATATGTAGTCAGGAGTGAATAAAACAGTTATTCAGAACATTAAATTACGTAAATAGTATAGTTAAGTATAGTTTTAGTAAGTAATATAAATACCTGAATAAATAAAAAATATACGTAGTCACTTTATATTTACTTTTATATTTTTCCTTAATTGACCCTTCCGGGTCTATACCCGGTATAGGTTCTATAACCTAAAACCTCAGACCCTTGCGATACGTTGAAAACCGCCACGCGATCAGGAAGGTCAAAATAAGAACGCTGATCCTATTTATGTTGGCAATATTAAACCCACTTACTTCGATTACCCTTAAAGAGACTGAGTTCGCAGCTTGCTCAAGGCTTTCTACTAGTAATTATGTGGATTGGAGGAAGCAATGCAAAACATACTCCAATCCCTCGATCGTGAGTTATTCCAGACACAATTGAAATCAATTGTTATCGCGACAACCGGTTGTCTCATGGGGCTTAAAAAGTGGTTGTGCAGAGTGTAGTACCTAATGATCACGACTCTCGACTATAGATAAATCTAGTTGAAAAATCACTATCATTGCAGCCAAACTTTAACATTTATGATGGTCAAAAAGTCCCAAATTAATAAAGAGAGAAAAGAAACAATAGTAGAAATTTTAGTTTGAAATTATTATCCAACGGGAAACATGTGAATAGCGTGAAATAAATGCATGATTATTGTCGGTGATTTTGTTTCGGCATTGACTAAATTTTAAAACTAAAATCGAAGAATTCTGAATTTTTGTATTTTCTCTACATCAAATATAAAATTTATCAAAAATTGTTTCACAAAATTTGAACCGCCATAAAGCAAGAAGTAAGCCACTTTTTTTGAGTCGCTGGTAAACAATATATTTTATTGACAACTACCAAACACCGACTTAAAGTTGGTAGCTGATTTCACGCTTTTAGTTTGTTAAATTTTATGAAAAAATGTATGGACTGACATCGATCGTAAGATTTAAATTTTTTAAGTCGTGAACCTAATCATTTGTTTTTTTTTTGTTTGTTTATATTTTATTAGGAATATTTTAAGAGTGTTCATCCGGTATGACATCACAATATGATCTCGGTACATAATCTTATTAAATCGACTTGTCGTATACGCCTGACTGTACCAGGCCCCAGTTGCACAGATATTAGCGAATGCCTAAAAATAATCGCTCGATTGGAATGTCGTTTGGCGACCTCTACCATCCGGCGCGGGCGCAGGTAGCGACGAAAGGCCGGAGGCAAACCATCAGCTGTGCACGATTCATCGATTTATAGATGAATTATTCAATTGTACTTCAATATGTACAGGATAGCTCAGAATTAATGAGAAAACTAAGGATCATTATTAGGGAATTTGGAAACATAATAATGGCGTAGGTAAGAGTAACAGATGACATTTGATAAAATGTCATAGGCACATGAAAACGATAAAAATAGGTACTTAGTAAAGCGGCCACCAGGTGTTTGTGTCATAATTTAGACTATAACAGAAATGACTGACGCTCGCTAATTTTCATGTGTAGTTACTGATAAGATGCACAAAAAAATTAGACCGCTTTCCTGAAAACAAAAATGTATTCTACGAGAAACGTATTTTTTTCGGAATCTAAAGTAGCATTATAGTACATAATTACAGATTTATTTACGCTAACTCCTATACAAACAACGTTATATTGTGCGGGCCGAAACTTATGCCCAGCAGTGAGATACAAAAGTAATTGTGCCCTATCTCAAGGTGTAATCTATGTATGTACCTAAGGTCTTTAAAATCGGTTTAGTAGTTTAAACGTGAAAGCGTAACAAACAAACAGACAGCGTTGCTTTCGCATTTATTATTATTAGGATTTGGATTGGAAGGATTAAATGTAATCTAAATTTGTGGTTGGTACATTTTTCCAATTTCATTCTGCTCATTTTGAGTTTTGTACATTATTCTCCGGTATAAAAAAGGATGTTTTCATAACAAATTAAAAATGGATAAATCAGAAAGAAGTATAGCATTATCTTAATATGCATCGTTAAAATAGGTTATTCCAAAAGCTATTGATTTAAAATTTTTAGCTATTCTTTAACCTAAAATCTAAACATAACTGTTCGTCGGAAAGCCATTTTAACCATAGCCTGGCAACCTGACAATTTGTTTAACTGTAAATTTCATGTTTACGCTACTGACGGCCGATAACTGGCACATAAACCTGCTGATAGTTAGACCTGATTGGCAGACGAGATCAACTGGCCAGTTATTGGAATAAATGGTGTAGCATTGGTACTTGCTTGTCTCACAGATAACATCAAATGACTAAACCGAGCTGTCAGATGATTACAAGATATTTTATCGACATACGCTTTGATGGGCCTGATTTTCTGATGGGCTCTTGTATTTCATAAAAGCCGATTGAGCAGTATTCTAAAAACTTATTTGATAATTAAAGAAAATGAGTATTAAATGTTGCTTAAAGACAGAAATAATTGATATGATAATAAATATTTTCAAGTACCTACCATAAACTTTCATTGTTGGCCAGGTTTTGCAACTTTCTAATGTAACTCTAATAATTCTAAAAAAAAACTTTTCAATAATGGACCTAACGAAACTCGTAAACTTAGCCAACTTTGAATCGGTGCTTGATATTTATTCATTAATTTCTTGATAAGCATCGACTTAAAATTGGGTCAGTTTTTGCGAAATAGTTTTTTTAAGGCTATCAGCTTTATTTTCGTTCCTTTAGTGTTTTTTCTTCAAATTTAAATGTCAGACCAACTTTATTTTTTTAACGTATGAAATAAAATATTAAAATCGGTTAACATCGTAAAAAGTTGGTCATATCTACATAAAAATACACACATATTTACGTGTTAAATTGGAAAACTTCTTTGGTTAAAAAATAATAATGCTTATGTATTTTGTGATATTTTATTGACTAAAGACACTTTAACAAAACATTTTACATATATAAACTTCTGCTTTAGAGTGCATGTGTAAGTACAATTAAAGCTTTAAAATAATACCATCAATGACTAGATAATTTTATAAAGACTTAGATATATCAACATAAATATCAAGATATAACAAGAGTAAATAAAACAATTGAATTAAGTAACAATCACTAAATACATATAAGACTAGGTCATTTAATTTAAGCCATATTATATACTAGGCCATTTAATTTAAGCCTACTAAAGGCCGTAAGAAAAATAGTTTAGACGGGTATAACATCAAATACTTATAAACTTAATATATAATTAGGTATTCCTAAAACTAAACGACTTGGTGTAAAGTTGAATTTTAAGTGGTCCTTATAATTTAATTTTATAAATAAGTATTATCATAATACACATAGGTACTATAAGTTAAAATAGATGACAGATTTTTAAGTTCGAATTAAGTAAGTGTTTTAAAACACACAATGAAAGTTAAACGCAATCTATCTATTCTGTGATGGGTCTCCGCTAAACATTTATATTTTTGGTAGATTAATGATTCTATATAATCGGAGTAAGTACGACGCCATCGCAAACCCATTCACCCTATGACCACATTCGAAGTGATCAGATTGCAAAGTCAAGCAAGCAAAGATGGGAATTGCATTTCATTTCCATAATATATTAATGTAGATACATCTAATATGAAGTGTCCAATTAATCACCAGCTACAGATGACCCGTGTCTAGTAAAGCTATGTTCCTCCAAACAGCTCTTTCAATTTCAAATGACTAGCCAAAAAAATCCTGACTGGAAAAATAAAGTTAACCAAAAGGGAAGGCACTAAACAATCTTTGTAAGGTAATTCTTGAAGACTCAATTAATTAGGGACCACAACGTATAGTGGATATTACTGCAACGAATATATTATATTAAAGTTTGGATATCAATCCTTTTGTATACTCATATATTAATTAATCTGCACAAGGGATAGCGAAAATATGACATTGGATGCTATAGAACTATTCAACTTTTAGTCAGATAATAGTTAGAATCAACAATGCCGTTCACGATCTTAAACGAAGATAATATTTATGAATTTATTGTAGTCACAAATTAGATAAAGTAGTTTGTTTAGACTTTTACTATTACAATTTAGAACTTGCCCCTATTTGAAGAACAAATGTATCAATACACATTTTTTTTTAACCAGTACATTACCATACTTACATCAATCAAGAATATACAAGTATCAATATTAGTTTGAAATTAGTCTGTCCAACTATCTATTCAAAGAGTCAGATACTTTTGCTATAGGAAAAGGTTTGGCCTATTTTCGCTCGACCTGGTAAATTATAACTTCTCACTATTTGATTAGAGTTCTTTGTTTAAACCGTAAGTGAGTAACATCATTGTGATACAGAGCAATAGAAATCAACTGTAGATGTTTGAAAAGACACATGTCTTTGAACATTTATAAAAGGCAAACTGTATTTTGATCAACTTTGAATATTAAATTCAAAAAGATACACTTTTATTGTTAGAGTAATTAATTGGTGTTTGATACATTTCTACAGTAGAATAGTGTTTGAAAAATGGACTTCATGATTATTTTTAATTCCATCATTATTATGTTGCCCAGATGACGTCTTAATTAGCGTCCTACTGAGGAAACATTAAGGTTTATCTTAGATCGCGTTGAAAGAGTTTACACACTTGCTTTTGACTCAGGCTACGTTTTTGTCTAAATTCTGATAAAAAAATGAGTATTTACATGTGTTGCAGACACATCAAATTTATTTTCCAAGGAACGGCGATCTTATTTAGTAGTTTTTTAGGATGTTTTTCAAAGTTTTAAGCATTGCACGGATATATTGTCCGTTTATAAGTTTTGTTTATCAAACGTGCTAAACCTAAAGAGGTTGGTAGTTATATAAACCCAAGTTGCTATTCCTACGCAGGCTATAAGTATCATACGTTTACAATGCGCTGCTCCAACGATTACTTCCTCACGATCACTCTACTCCTCATCCAGGACATAGGGGATTAGATCTTCTTCCTGGTCAAGAACCAGGTCTGCATCGGCTCAGCTTTGCCCTTCATGGATACATGGCCGCGGTACGTCAGCTCAAACTGTTCGTCGTGGTTATCTTCCCTCATCAGGTAACTGAAATTGACATCACATCATCAGATTTACAATTAGCATGATATTTACCCACAGTTCTCAAAATATAACCTATATATACCATAAAAACATATGTTTTAATCTCTTAAGATTTGGTCATTTTGGAATTCGAAATTTTAATTTCAGCGGAATGTGGCATGGCGCTGGAGCTATATGGGTCGATCATTGATTGCAATTAAAACCTTGTAAAGTATTGAAAAAACTCATAAAAAGAGTAAAGCGTGCTGTTCTTTTCTCTTCTGTTTAGAACGTAGGAGTGCTTATAAGATAGAGATTAATCCTATAATGAGTGTTTTTCTTATTCTAAAGTAGGTAAGTTAAAAGTTCTAAGTAACTTATTTAGTATATCTAAATAAATCCAATCAAAGTTTTAGAAATAAAAATTATAAAAATACGTATACTTAATGCTCTAGTAGTAGTTCCTACTCAATAAAAAAATGCAAACGTTATTAATATTTTTTTAATTTGACTTTTCCCTTTCTATGATCTTAGGATACTTAGTTGACACCAACATAGTATTTTCTCAAGCAATTAGCCTATTTCCTAATTTCGCTTATCATATTCAAGCGTTTTACGATAAAAGCTTAACCAAATACCATTTCTTAAGCCTACAAGTCTGAAAATTAGTGCCCTTAATATATTCCTCAAAATATTAACTGTTCGCTGAACCAGATATCATTAAACAACATTAAAATAAAGATATTTAGCAAGGATTCTGACGAAAACGAAAACCACTGTTATTATTTTGCTGACAACAAAATATAAGTATCTTTAGGATTCTCTATTTTAGAAACATTACACTAAAATTGCTTCCTATTTTTTTGTTATCATACGGAACTCAATGCCACGGATGTCTACAAAACAGAATAACCTGTGACAGTAAGGCTTCCCAACGCAACCGAAGTAAGTAGATTAAGCACTTTAAGGTTTTCTAGAAAAAAGTGTAAGGTACAAAGGGATTTCCTATTAATGCGGTTTTGACTGTCGTAGTGTGCTGGTGTTGTTTTAGATTTTTAGGTTTTATCGTAAAATTTTAATCAAAATAGTGACAAATACTGTTTTCTTTTGTTAATAAAGTTGTGATCCATTTATCAGCTTTACTTGCAAATGAAAAATATTTTTGCAAAGCCTTAGATTAAATATCAAGTGATATGTTTTGAAAAGACAACAGGACACACAATCTTGTTTTAAATAAACGAAGATTCTTCTTTCTAAATTTGAAAAATGATTGTTGCTGGCCAAGAAAAACGACGTGTGAATAAAAAAAAATATTGTCAAAAGTGATGTGTAAATTTTAGATTTTTGCGAAATAACGTTGGGTAAATTCTTGTAAAAAATGGATTCATTCATGGATTTCTACTTCGAGGAGGTTTTCAGTACAATGGATAGAGACTCCTTAAACATGCGACTGAAAAGGAAAGAGCTTGTTGAATATTTCAGTACTGTCATTGCAGGATGTGCCAAAGGTTGAAACTTTTTATTTTTTTATACGTTAGTTAGTTTGGCTTTGTGGTAAGGATCCATTCGTACAATTTGAATTTCGTTTTTTGAAATAAGTTTAATACTTATTTCAAAAAACGAAATTCAAACTAAAATTTTAATAAAATATTTAAAAATACCAATAGTAGTTAAATGGTTATGTTCCACCGACTATAACTTGGTAGAAAATTACATAATTTTATTGATTAGATTTGATTATTGTTTGTGTACAAAAAATAACTTATGCCTATCATAAACAATGAAAAAAGCGGCTTCATTATGATACTATAAATAGTATAACGAATGTATTATTTTCCGATCTCATTCCGATTTACTATTATGATGATAACAAGACCAAAATTCACTTTTGTTTCAATTCTGACTGAAACGAAACGAAAAGAAAGAAAGCGTTCCAAACTCATTGATACGGTTCAATATTTGCGAATCAATCCTATGAGAACAAACATTTATTATTTAGCTTTTAACAATTATATGGATAATTATAAATCAATGATTGCTACCACAAGTTTGATGATTGTAGGGTTCCGTATCTCCAGTAGAAAAAGAGAGTCCTTACAGTTTTGAAGCGAATTAGGTTAAAATCAACGGATATCATAATAAAATGCTTGTCACATTTTATACATTTTGTGCGTCAAATATCATGTAGAGAAATAAACTTCTGCCTCTTCTTAATTTTTCCATTTATTTAATGTGTTAAAAAATAGCTTCATTCATTTTGGGATTTATTCTTGCTTTGCCTAGTAAAATAAAAATATCTTCATCAATATGCGTAGTTCTTGAACTAACGTCTATCAGTAAAAAGTTTTCCGTCTGTTTCTAGAAACTAAAAAAACATAATATAATTCTTTTCACTATTAGCCAAATTGCGATCAGTAACCGTCCTCTCGGTTGTGACGATTATGGGAAAAATATTTTGAGAGATCTATGTCCTACTGTGCATTGATGTGGGTAAGTGGTTACTTGAACAAAAATAAAGACTAACTGAGAATGGTATCAAAAATCTACACAATTAGTTTTATGTTTTTGAGGGAATCAGATTTATCGTGAACTTATACATTGAGGATTTCTCGGGGTTCCTGTCTACACCACCCACCTATAACCGCTACCAGTATGCTAAATAACTGGATACTATTTACAAAGTCGTGTTGTAAATCAGAACCCGTCCCACTTATTCGTTTACAATTTGTATCCTTAGTCCTATGATAATGTTATTGTTAGACTAATGCATTAAATAAAATTTCCATGCACAGATTAAAAAATAAGACAAATCTCGTTTTTTACTAAAGCATTACGATAAAAACGTACGCATGGTGTTAAATAAAAAAATTCGTAGTGATATCATCTTTTTTTCTACCTGACAGAATTACCATTCTTGCACGATATTGTTGGGAATGGGCATTTGTTGACGAGCCGGTTTTTTGCCGGGCCTTTAGACGGTTTCTAAACCGGGCTTACGCCCTGTCATCAGTTGGCTACGTACGACTGTGAAGATGTGTTCATGAGACGTGCTCATCAACACGCGTAACCGGCACCGACACGATGCCGGATCGGCTAGAAACCGGCTCGTCAACAACCGCCCTTTTCATTATTATAGCATTTTCTAGCACAATAACAAAATAACCGTCCTAAAATATTGAAAACGACACTACTTTCACAAACGAAATATGAAGACCCTTGTGTTATAGATTGTTCTATTAAATTTTTTATGTCGTCGTAGCGTAAATAATTGTGACTGCTTTTATTACAGGTCAAAACAAATCCGATGATGCTTCGTGCAAGAATTTCGTACAGTCAGCTCTCCGGTACCACAACACCTGTAAATCTAGCAATGGAGATGTATGTCTTATGGGGAAATACCACAATGTCTTGTACGTAGCCATGAAGCTAGCATTTGATTGGAGTCTGCAAGATAATGGCACGGTTGCAGCATTGTTGGATGAAATGTACGCTTGTGAAAAGACTTTTGAGCGAATATTTTTGGGTGAGTATTACTCGGTAGGTTAAAAGTAATCCCTCAGTTCCCAAAAGGGACTATAGTCCTTAGACACAATTGAAATCAATTGTTATCGTGGCACCCGAGTGTCTCCTGGGGGTTGAGGGTAAACCATTATGACTAACGGCCGATCCTTATAACATATCTAACTTCAGTTTTGGGCATATCGGAGATAGAAAACAACTTCTGTCTTTGTTTCTCTGGGCGGCAAAAATCAGAGATAGAAACTGTTTCCTATCTCCGAAATGTCAAACCTAGCGATAGACAGATTAGTGGGACCGGCCGTAACAGTATTCAGTTAGATTAGTACAGATTAGTACAGACAGCCTGTACCTGGCATAATTACCACGCTTGCCAAATGCAGGTTGGTGATTACAAAGCCGAGCAATGTTCGAAAATTTGAAGTTTTTGTTCTCCAACCCGTGGGTGAACCCGGGATCCCGAGATCTTGGCCCGGTATTTAAACCAGTAAGCCAACGGGGCGTTAGGCGTTAGATTATGATAAATTTAAAAAGCCGTCCCATATAACTGTAGCATTATTCATAAAGTTATCATCATTATCAGCCTATATTAATCCACAGCCAGCTGTAGGCCTATCAAAAAGTAAGATTTAACCAAAACTTTCGCCACCAAAACATTAACTCCTTCTGATCGTGACCAGAAGGCGTTGGTAATAATAATAATAATAAATAATAAATATAATAAATATTTAAGACATGCCTCATTGGGCCACACTGAGCCATCTAGTCCCAAATTAAGGTACTATTAAGTACCCTGTCGTATGGGGTACTAGACAACCGATAAACTTACTTATATACTTTTTTTTTTTGTAAATACATACTTATAATACATAGAAAACACCCAGACCAGTACAAACAGACATGTTCATGCACACAAATATTTGTACTGTGCGGGGATCGAACCCGCGACCCATGGCTCAGAAGCAGCGTTAACTACCGCTGATCCAAATGGTCGTCTAAATTTTGTGTTAATCACAATTTTGTGAATGATAGAGAGCATGCTCCTGTAATATACTCGTATATGCCAATATATATTTTGGTGGTCAGAGATTATGGTGGACATACAATTTGGTACAAATCGTACACAACTTAATGGCAAAATTTAATAGACAACTCCGAACATGATTGTTATATAATTTACTTTTCAGGAGCCATCTTTGGAACATCAGCACCATACTTTTTAGCTGGGTGGAAATCTGACTTTATGGATAAAGAAGAAAACGTTCATGCCTTGGTTTACTTCCTTGATCACGCTTCAAACGCTAACCTTGAATACAGTGAAGGAGACAAAATCTATCGCTTCATTGATGTTCCTTTGGAAAGTTGTGGAAGGGCATCTCCAGTCAGAGTTGTCATACAAATGGGAGCCTCAGAAATGTTAATGATCCTCCTAAGGTTTGGAGCAAGAATATCATCTGAAGCAGTGTCGACAAATCCTGTAGAATCAATTCTAGATAGACTTAAAGAATACAAAAGAGTTTATCCGTATGAATTGGTAACGTGTTTAAAGTTGACGTTAAGAGTAGTCCCCAAAGTAATTTTTACAGTTGATAAAAATATTTTTAGAGGTCTGGGTTTGCCTGAGGACTATAACTATCAAAGAAAAGTAGCATTAGAAAAATATGGAGATATACTAGAAGACCATCTGATTCCAGCTTCAAGATGTGGCTTAAAACCTGTGGAGTTGAAACACATGTGTAGGTGCATAATAAGGGAAATGCTATGGAAGAATTTCGAACTGCCATTTGGGATTCCAAAATTGCCTATACCTGTGTCAATGCAAAGATATATAGATTTATTTGATGATTAAATTGCCTTGAATAAAAAAACTGCTTATTATTTTTTTCTGCTTCTTTAATTTCTGATGATACAAGGGACAAAAAACATAATATTTAAGTTATGTGATAGGTATTATATTAGAAATCACAAAGTTGTGTAGCTTATTAGTGTTGTTGTATAAAATTTAAAACACACAAGTTATATCAAAAGTAATATTATAAATACAGTTGTCTTCTATAAGAATCAATAACACGCTGAAATAAAAGATGAAAGTTTTCGCGTATGTCAATTCAAACCACTCTACGAAGTCACTTTTTTACTTCTTAGGCGACGACGGCTTTAATAAATAAATACCTTCTTTTAAACTATCTTTTAGCGTACTTCAGTCGAAAAAATAATCGCCCAAATAGCGTAAAGGGGTTAATTTGACTTTTAGCTAGGCCAGTCATATTTCGTTATGTTCAATAAAATCTCATAATAGACATAAATTACCTGTACGTATCCTCACTGACGTTAATAGTCCCAGGGATTCCAGTGGTCTCGCATCGGCTGGTCAAGTTGACAGTGTTACCAAAGAGGCAGTAACGAGGCATGCGGTGACCTATAACGCCTGTAACCACCTCGCCAGAGTGGATACCGATGGTTATGCCCTAGACAAAATATTTCGAAAATCAGACGTTTGTAAAATATATTTATTGAAATATGAACTAAAATAAAATCTTGAGAATAATTTGACCTGAAAAAATAACTATACCGAGTGGTGCCTGCCAAAGGTAGAGTAGCAATACCCCTTCTCATCTCCTCTGTGTCGTAAGTATTCGAGAGAGGTGACTAAAGTAGTAAAGTAACTACTGTCAGAAGATGACTCTCTCTTCTTTTGACCTTACTGCAATACTAAGCGTTGCGATTGTCGCAAAATGCTCTTTTTGGAGAAACAAAATAAATCCAGCAGTGGTTTCATATATGTTTTAACTAGAAAATGGTATTAATATGCTTTATTCTTGGAAAGTTCAATAGGTTGTGAGCTCGGACAACATAATAATAATAATTTTTATTGTAACTAACCACAGGTTCTCCATCAACTGTCACTGTCTGGGAGAGGTCCATCATCTCGAGAGCCAGCAGCGAGATATGTTTGGCGTGAGCCACTTCGTACTCTGGGAGCCCTGACACCGCCATGTACTTGTCTCCAACTGTTTCCACCTATATTATCATATAAAGAAACAAAAACAAATTGTTAAATCAAAGATAGTGATTGATATTTTTTTAAATATAACAGCAACAAAAAAAAATACTAGTCTGTAACTTTATCTGTTTGAGTACAAAATATGGCAAAAGGTTGTAACATTGTGTTTTGGACCGTTATTTAAATAAAAAATTTGTTCTTAAGATACGCATGAGTCAAGCGCAATTTCGAGGCTTAATTAGAACCACAAAAAACATTTGCCATTATCAACAAAAAACATCAACTATTAGCATAATTATTAACAATTAGTTACAATCCTTTATTAATGTATGAGAAAGAAAAAAATCTATGTACTCAAAGAACAATTCAAGGCTTACCTTGTAAACATTAGGATTCCGCTTCGGATCAGTCAAAACATCGAACGCAGTGTAGATATCATTCAGCATCCTCACAATCTTCATGGCACCTTTGTGGTCGGTGTGCCTTGCGCAGTAGTTGGCGAAACCCACAATGCCACTGAAGAGTAGGGTCACAGGGTCATACCGACGGGCCTGGACTGGGCGGCAGTGCCGAAGCTCGGTAGCTACGCTTATAGGCAGTACGGAGTAGAGGAGTCTGAAATTGAATAAATTTCTTTTATATGATGATTTTAAATCTGTGCTTGGGAAGTTTAATTAGTGGCTTATTTAATGTTTCCGACGTATGGATTTGTTTAAAAAAAATGGTTTTGTTGTAATCAATTTTGATCTATCCATTTGTCTCTTACGAAAATCTAAATACCTGGGTCAATTTCAACAAGTCCATTTTTTTGCCATTTCGGTGAACGTTTGACGTGACAACGTCTTAAATTAGGTTGCGGCTGGGAGTCACTTATGAAAAAGTGTAACGCTCGGTAACGTTACGATGAGTCACCGAACGAGAGAGAGGCCCGCCGAATGCCTTGCGTCTCTCTCCCACTCAACTATGATCGGTCTGCCGCGCGCGCAGCACTAGAGAATTAGGCGCATTGAATCGGCGCATGCTTGTGTCTCTGTCTTTGTCTTTCTCGAACGTTCTTGGCGTTGGAAAAACAAGAAAGCGTCATAATACAAGTTCACACGTGTGGTTAAAGTATCGTCAGCTGTGTCTGTAGTGAAAGGACGTTGTCACGTAAAATCTTCGCCCGTAAAACCGACTTTGCAGGCAACCATTTTTTTTATTTATATTTTATTTGGAAATAAAACCAATTAGTATTGTTATTTATGATATTGTTATGATTAATCTTTACACGACATCAAATTGAATTCATACACTTAGGAGATAGAGTACTTTGAAATTTTGGTGTCACCGAAATGAAAGAATAGTTCACCGAAATGAAACTTCTCATCACTGAAATGAAAAACGCGAGTCACCGGGATGTAATTACTTATGCAGTCACTGAAAAAAACTAAACTGTTACCACGCAGTGCACCTAAAATGCTGCTATCCAAGTTCCATAATTTACCTACGTAACCTACATAACCTACGTTTTGAAAAGTGTTATCACACAGTATAGATTTTCCTTTTCTGACTATACTATACCCCTTTAACTACCGCCCAATAGCCATTACGTCCGTACTGTTTAAGGTAATGCAACGGATTATGAACACCAAGCTCTTATCGTACCTTGAAACTCACGACCTACTCAGTGACCACCAATTTGGTTTCCGCCGTGGTCGGTAAACTGGGGATCTTCTTGTGTACGTTACGCATTGCTGGGGCGAGGCAATCGAAAAACATGGCGAGGCCCTTGCTATATCGCTTGACATTTCGAAAGCCTTCAACCGGGTTTGGCATGGTAGTTTGCTAAGCAAACTTCCGGCGTACGGTATCTCTGCGGACTTTTGCAACTGGGTTTCAGATTTTCTGAGTGAGAGGTCGATCAGGGCGGTTATTGATGGCTACTCTTCTGACCTTATGGCTATTGATGCCGGAGTTCCTCAGGGATCCGTTCTCTTTGCGACTCTCTTCTTGCTGCACATCAACGATCTGCTTCTGCCCGGAATTGTTGGGTATGCAGACGACAGCATGGTCACAGAGAGATATCTATTCTGCGCAAATGTCAGCAGTGAGGATGTTCGTTCTTTAAAAGAGGCCATGGTAGAGAACTGTTATAAGTATGTGGTTGATTGTAATTTTAAAATGTCTTTAGTTTGAACGGTTGAATGAAACTTTAACGAATTTTACCTGTCCGTCTTTTGTTTCTCCGAGTCCAGCTCACGGAAAGTCTGCTGCAGCTTATCAGTCAGGACCTCCAAGTTTTGAGTCAGCTTGTAATCAGCTTCGAACTGCTCAGACATGAGCACCAGGTCACGTGTAGCATCGTGAAGGGGGATATCAGAGATGCAAAGCCCACGACTGTAAATTTTTCATTAAAAGGATATTTGTTATAAATAAATTTTGATGCAAACATAAATATAATTGTTTCATTTCCTAATGTAAATATACATTCAGTTACTCTGTTTAATTGACATTAATTTAGTCCATAAGAAGGGGAAATCAAAACCTGATTTCGTAATTTTGATAAAACAAATCAACAAAATGTTGACGGTTTCAAGACAAGTTAAACGAGAACAGCACTTAGATACAAAATCGTTTAAAAACAAAATAAAAGTACAATTAATAAACCACGTGCCACAAAATTAAAATCAAAACTGTTGTCTAAACCATTACCGATACACAATCAGTGAAATTACGGTAAACTTCTTATAATCATTATGAATTCAGAATGACACAAGATTGAAGTTGTTTTATAAAATTATGATTTGCCTATTTAAAGAGCGAGATAAGTCGAGAATGACGCACAGGAAAAAGAAAACAAACATGAATGATGAATGAGGTAAAAAAAAATCTCAAATATCTAAGCGATCACTGAAGTCCTTAAAGTGTGTTTTTGTTGCAAAGCGATGTTAGTACCCTAAAGGCTGACTTCAGAAAAACTACTAATGCGACGTAAGGGTCTTTGTTTAAAAAGGTTCTGACAGTAGGTGTAGAAGGATTTTTAAATGAGCTTTATCACTGGACGGAATTCATTGTAACCATAGATATTTAGCTCAACAAGGGCTAAAATGTTAAAAATAGGGATTGAAGACACTATTGTTAGGTATTTTAACAACCAATTGTAGCTGAAATGAAAATCCGTTTATTGACGGGTACCCTACGTGTGATAAGTGACCCGTCTACCTGCGACCAAGAATGCTGTAAGGTGGTCAAAGCTTCAGGATTAACCAAAATTTAATATACAACCCTAATAACCGAAAATTAAACCCGTAAATTGTATAATTTTGTATCTTTCATTACGTGTATAGTGTTGGCAAAAATTCAAGTAAACAAACAATTATTATAATAGATTAAGTCCTGTTTAGTGTTTAAAGAATGTTTAAGAAAATTACATAACATGCAGTTCAACCTCAATTCAATAACTTCAATATATAAGTACCTGTGCGTGCATTAAGTGCTTTTAATTTGCTAAAATCATAAACATTCTAATCTTACATTATCATGGTGGACAACATACCGAGTTAGATCGTCCAAGTTGGTCACGCTAGGGTAGCATTGGAATACTACGACATCAGTTTCTGGGATGTACAGCATTTGTCCCTATACATAAAAAAAAGTGCGTTATATTCTATATTATCCTCGAATCAATATAAGTTCAGGACGCCTACTAAAAAGTTTACAGCAAATTTTTATTTGTGATTATTGCACATAGAATTAAGAGAAACAACTAAAAAGTCGAAATAGCTAAGCATGTTTATAATTCATCTACCTATACACAAAAGTATGAATTTCCAAGACGTCGCATAGAAAAGGAAAAATCTAGGCAAAGCTTGTGCCTTGGTTAAGGCTAAGATTTAGTTTCCATTACGGCAGGTATGAAACAGAATATTAGTTACTAAGATATAAACACGAACATTTCGAAGCATCTATTTTGTATGGGACAGAGTATCTAGTCTGAGTATCTATTTTTATCCATAAATAGGCCCTATTATGGGTACCTAACGAACGAATATATTTAATGTCAATGGAACATTAATATGTTGCAAAATTGAGCTTAAGTTTCATTTATTATCACTTTGCAATACGCTTTGATAATACCTTCAAACGCAGTGATGCTATTCCCTCATGAGGGTCGGTCACGCTCATCTCTTCAGACTTCGTCTTCAAAACGTACACAGTGTTGATGTGTGCCAACACATTTGCAAATGTCATCTCCAAGTGTGGTCGTACCTAAAATGAAAGGTCTCTTAAACTGTTACATAATTTTTATAGATATCATAGTAGAAACTTTGGTTTTAACTCTGCAAAAGATAATTAATAATAAATATAGATGTTTCAATTACAATCAACAAAGGCCTATCTTTTGTAAACTAATGAAGCTTTCGAATTAACGCAACTATACAACTATTTGTGTCTCATATTATAATGATTACCTATCAAATCTTACAGGTTGTTAGATTAATAAAAAATAAAAAAAACCAGTAGCTTTCCGCAGCTTTAGTAAATAACGCACGCTACATTTCTTTTTCTTGAAGCGAAGAATGCTTACAGTGTCCAAAACATCAGTGATCTTGCAGCTGGGCCTGGTGACCCTGGGCAGCAGACGGGAGACGGTGCGTCCTGCTTGTACAATGTTCAGCTCACGGTCGAACATGAGGTGGAATGGGAAAACTCGGCAGAATGTTGCAGGACTGACCTTTGGTTCTGCAAAATATGATTTGGTTAATTGCCTAGGAGATCCTACGCAAAAAAGACCAATAGACTATTTTGAAGAAAGCCTTTACGTCTTGGCAGCTACTCTTACCACGATTTATGAGGCTGTCGAAACCAATACGTACCTACTAAAAATATTATTTGCGATGCAGTATAATGAAGAGCATTTACACGGGCTGCAAAAGGAAGTGTTGCAGATAATAATTACTCTCCTATAGTATAAATACTTGAAAAATCATTGTCTGAAACACTTTTGCTCTCTGACCAAAAACTTAAGAGAATTTCGTGTTTACATTGTTTTTCAGATAAGTTTTAACCATCCTGCTTACTTTGTTAGTAAGAAGTAGTATAACATTTTATAACTTTAGAGTTTTTATTCGAAAAACAATTGTACTAACCGAGGGACAAGGTCTCAATTTCAGCAATTTCGGGTGCCGACACCCGCCCACTGGTTGAAGTCTCTGTTATGAGGAACTGGACATGATCGCACTCCTCTTTAGTCTTCAGGATTTCTACTTTGACTTCGGTATTGTGGAGTTTGCTGGCCACCGTCTGGTGATCAAAAGTTAATTGTAAAGAAAAAAGTAAGTAAGGCTGGTTTTAGAATATGTACCTAGCCAACTAATAACCATGTGATAGTACTAGATGACATGCATACAAAGTAAAGTACACAATCTTCAACAAGTTACTATTTAAGGCATATTGTTTTCTTTTTACTTTTGCAAACTATTTTGTTGCCGTTTGGTAAGTTTTTGAAAGTGTTATTGAGTCAAACTTCAAGAGGGACTAAATAAAATTCGTATACGGTCATTATAATTAGGTCCTAATGATGAGATACTTTAAAATCACAAAGCTTTATATCAATTTTAGATATACCTTGACAATCCCAATGACGAAACGGTCATTTATAACAAGGTCCCAATAAATAGGTACTTTAAAATCACAGATGCATTCTATCATTTATCTAAGATACCTTGACAATCCCAATGACGATGTGTTCCAGGCCAGGTCTATCAGAATAGTAGTGGAGGACCAAAGCTCCATCTTCAGGTCTCTCCGTGCATCGGAAGGAGGGAGAGCGCATGCCAGGGTACAAGGTTCCCAAGTGGTCGTGAAGACCGTCCAAGTTCTGAAAACGACAATGCATTTTTTCATTGGCTTTAGTATTTATTTAAATCTGTTAATAATCCCCATATACAGGGTGTTAGGCAAATGGTATACCAAGCCGAAACTAGCATATGTTACTACGTAACATAATATGCATAAAAATACTATGGTGAAGTCAATTCTCCTCCGCAGGTTGGAGGAGTTGAGAGTGGTAAGAGAGAGAGAGAGAGAGTGTATTCGTTATTTTATTTGAAGAAATGAAAAGGGCGAAGTGTTAGACTTAACTATTGTCGTAGTAGTAGTATCGTTAAATTACGGAGTAGTTAATATACTCGTAGTAATAAATACTAGAGGTACTTTGCTAAAATAAAACTGTTCTAGTTTTTTTTTAATTGATTTTGTTTACAAGTAATAAAATTAAATAAATTGGGGCACATGGCTCTAGTAGTCCCCTTAAGCTATAAGTACAACTACGCAATTTTCATCAATTTCAGTTTAAAAGTAAGTTTAAGTATAAAGTATAAGCAATCTCATAAAAAAAGGAAACATTACATACTTAATTTTTATGGAAAAAAAAACCTTTTTGCACTGTAAATTTGAGTCATACCTAAGTCTACTAATTAACTACTTTTCTGTATTCAATGAACAATCTGTCAATAAACATTTTTTGTGAGTTAAAATTAATCATTAGCTTGATTTACTCGTACCTGCAAAAAATCACGAGGTGTTGCGCCTAGCACTTGCAAAATCTTATCGTATCCGGAATCTTGACAAAATTCGAAGAATGTCTTCCCAAATAATTCCAAGATCGAGTCGGCAGGGATTTCTGTATAAATGTATGTCAAGTAAGAAATCAATCAACACAATGTTAGTAAAAGTTCTTAGTTAAACTTACTTGTAAGGGCTTTTTACAGAAAACATAAAAAAAACGTATTTTTTATCGGTCAGTTGGTTTTGATTATTTTAGAAAAAAATTGGCTCCAGATGTCGATATGATTGATATAGCAGAAATTATTATCGATCAGTAATTTACACTGTCAAATCGAGTTGTTGAACTAACGGAATAGGGCCACCTGTCAGTAAGCATGTTAAAAACTAATAACTTATATTAAACTGATTTAGTTGAATGGCATACATATTGGTTTCTAGGTGACGATATCTCTGCGGTCCCGGGTTCGATCCCTGACCTCCCTGACCCCAATGTAGGAAACCACTTTTACATAAGTTTCGGATGTGGGTGTTTGTGGCACCTTCGTTGATTCCAATTTCTTGATACACGCGCTTTATAGGTCCTTTTCCTAGGAATAAGAACACATAATAAATGCTGTCATCGTTAAAATTGATTATAATTCAACATTCGACTCACGCAGCACTTCTACAGCGGCAGTTATCAAGTTGTATGTTAGATCATCCTCATATATTTGCCTCACGAGAAAAGATCCTTCCATAGATACTTCTGCTTTTTTCCTAGAATAAAAACAAAACGTTTAAAACAAAAAGAAAATAAAACGAATGGCAAACCAACCAATCAAAGAACTTAATTTATTTGATATTTTAGCAACTTAATTGCAACTATAAGTTTTTATTTATTTTGGAAATTTATGTTTTAGTCGGGACTCAAACCCGCGTCTTCATGCCTGTAATGTAATGTCTAGGTGGCTAAATTGGTAAAGCGCTGCGCCCGGTTTGCATGGAGATGAGGGTTCAATTCCCGCCTAAGACATAATTTTTCATGTTTAAATAATGATATTCAAGAAGAACTTACTTGATTGTTTCCCATGTTTCTTCACCAAACGTCTTCATCACCAGCAGTTCAAGAGCATAATTCACAAAGCCGTACTGAAATATTGACATAATATTAAATCAAAATATCTTCATTATACTTTACACGGTAACACTGCACTATTTATTATTATTATCGGATGAATAGTCCCACTATACATAAGGGAAATCTCATAAGAATAGTCGAGTGTAAGAATTTTACCAAGTCGCGTTGTAGTTACAGGCTTTTGGCAAGTTTTGCTTTACCGATATCTACCTGGCCAGAAGCAACAGTAAACCAACACGGTTGACCGTGTTTTCCGAAGCAATACTACAAGACCCCTTCGAGTTCCAAGCCAATTTAGTAAAGATAGTTTCCTAAACTGAACCAACAGGGAATCGAACCCGAGATCCTTGTGTAGTAGGCATTACTAAAAATAAATAAATTGAATTTTTATTTTACCTCTCATGCCTACCGCAAAAGTTAATTACCTATATGATTATTGTTATGTTTACCGTCAGCAAGACCAACACTTCAAGTAGGTATTATATAAACGCTTACCATTTTGACCCTTCTTTATCTGAAACAATTCAAAACATGGTTCGTTATTAATTACCTAAAACAAAACGTTAAATTACGAGTGTTTTTCATTTAAATCGCAATATTCTTGAAACAGAACTTTTGAGAGAGCCTACAATAAAAGCCAGATTGTCTTCCATTTTCTATCCGGCTAAAACTCATTTTCCTCACAAAGTAATCTCACAATCACTTTGTATGAAAGATAAAAGGAATTCCCTTGAAGGTTTGTTTTTATTTTAATTTTTCTCGGAGCGCTCATTTTGGTCACAGATAAATATTCCTACAGTAGATCTAAAGTAACATTGTGTTGTATAAATAATGTTTAAGTGCTTAAATATTTTTTTTAGTTTGTGTAACTGTAACTAAACATTGGTATCCTATTTGTTTTTATGGTACATTTCTCTTTGCCTCTCGGAAAAAAATATTTCGTTTTAAGTAGAAATGTGATCAATTTTGGGGCATAAAATTAAAAATTGGTCACACCCAGAAATCAAAATTTATTTAAGAAAAAATAAGAAACGTGTGTCATATTAAATTCTTAATTAATTTCTTTGTCGTGGGTTGTAATTTAGAGGATGTCTTTGATTACGACCATCTGTAATGTGATCAAATATAATTATGACTGAGCTTATCGTTATTGAAATTAATATTCATTTTTAAAGTATTATTCAAATAGCTAAGTTAAAATACAATTCGACTGGTATTCTAGTTTTAGCAACTGATCGTGATTTAGTTTTCAGAAATCTATCTCAAGAGATTTATAAATTAAGGAGACATTCCACTACTGACCACATTGCTTTCCCTCCTGGAAAGCAACCATTTACCCTTAACCGTCGGACATTTGGCAGTCAGCTATTGGTGAAAAGAGAGCGCTACTGCCGGTTTCCTACTAGCAATAGTAGCAATATTCCCTCAGACAAAATGAACTGAAAGTTCATATTTCTGCACAAATAGGCCGAAGAAGGCACATTTACATGTCCCAATATTTTAACCTACCAATGCAACGCTTCGGGACAAATGTGGGCTATGTCTATGTAAGCCATAAGAAGAGCGCAAGCAACTCTGTCATTACTTACCGATCCATTTTTGTACTGTGGGTAGAAATATTCAAAAGGATAAGCAAACAATTCGTTTATTACTGAAGTATGAAACCGAGAACAAAGTGAATGAGATAAGAGTGTTTATGTCTCGGCTGAAATGACGTTTTATAGAGGCCAAAAGTCAAGATTTTCAGTTATGGTTGACTGAATGGGAGCTTTAGAAATGATAATTGTTTTTTAAAAACAAAAATAATTGTTTTTAAGTCGTCGCATAACTTCTAAAGCCATGCATAACTTAATACAGCAGTAAAAGCTCAAAATTGTAATTTTTGTACTCCATGACAATCAAAAATTTAAATCGTTTCCAACAACAACAATAAATTCATCAATCGTTGCTTTGATCAAGGCTAAATCGATTCATGATTTTAGGTTCGTTAGATTAGATTCCCTCCATCCTGTATAAGAGTATATCTATCGCACTTGTTCTGTGGAAAGAAGAAAAAACGATAAACACCCAACCCTGGGAAAATATGAAGTAATACCTGTCCCGAAGTCGAATCCGGGATCACACAATGATTTCGAAGATACCGGTAAGCATTTCAAAATCGGTGTGTACGTGTCGACTCTACAACAGAGGTCATCATCATTATTATTACAATATATTATATTGTAACTATTTTCAACATTCTATTGACTAAGGTTAGGAATACCATATCATAGGGAAAGTAACCTATGACCGTACCCAGCGCATGGTGATTTTCAATTTGTCAATTTATTTCATAAATTTAATAAACTATATTATATTTATAAATTACATAATATTTTAAACGATACTTAAAGAAAAGAATGTATCATTATACATTGTGATTTTTAATTACATTTGGTTAAATTTTGAGAAAAAAATCACGTCAATCACGAAGCGACGCTATGTTGAAGATATTATATAACTTATGTATTTCTTTTTATCTTTATTTTCTTACTTCTTTTCTTTTAACATTATAAAAAAGGAAATCGTTTTTGTCAATTTGTTGCATGCATTCGAAGGAATAAATTTTAATTCGTTTCCAAATTTTTTGTAAACTGCTCGGCTATTCTTATACATCGTGTTTTTTGGACAACCTGGAATACGAAGCCCACGTAATTGGACCATTTTGTATAGCATCATGGCAGTATTATTTATTTTTAGAAAAATATTAAATTTTGATTCAGACTTTTAATATTGTAACACGCGACGCGCACAGACAAATTGTTTTTCTGCAGCGGGGTCTCGGTTAAATAGACCTTACACAGTTATATCTGTGCGCGTCACAGTGTGTTTTAAAATAATAGCTAAACCAATAATTAATATTTAAAAAAAATTGAATAAAAATCAAAATAACACTGCCAAGATGTTATACATAATAGTTACATAACGTGGGCTTCGTTTTACAGGTGGTTAAAGATGCACCGTGTATAAAAACCTTTTGATCATAAAGTAATTTTTGTTTTTATGTTTTGTAAAGGAATTTGTTCAAAAAAAATTGTGCAATGATATAACAGTACCTACTCGTAATTCGTGTGTAAACTAATTGCAGAGATTTAAAATTATGATTTATGGTTTCTTAATAATATTCTGAAACCATAATTTTCAATAATTCTGTTTCAGTTGCGACATCTATTGACACCTTGAAGTAGTACCCGAGCGTCAAAAGCACACTCTACACACACGAAATGTCTGAAGCAGGCGTTTAGTTCTTTCCACTAGGTGACGCTACACGTTATCTAAAGGCATTGTTGTTAGGTTCTAATTTACTAACATTATTATAAACAAAATAGGCAGATGAAAATAACGAAGAAGTTACTAGAATTAACACTTTTTTTTATTAAATATCAAAAAATAGTTTTATTAACAGAATATGTGACCGAGTTTAGTGAAACTCTAATTTATAAATACATTTTTTTTACAAATTATAAATACCAGAACAAAAATTGAATATAAAATATTAACTTCACATATTCAAAGCAAACTAAAGTTATAACTAAATCATGATAATAACTACCTATGTATTTGTTTTAGTAAGTATAACTATTAAAATTAAACATCAATCATAAACGCAAACAAAACTAAATCACGTCGTTACAACAAGAGCAAGTAACTCACCTCTTAATTTTGGCTTCAAAAACTCTGACAAGTTTATAACTGCGCGATACCGAAACCTTAAAAATGTATACGAAATGTTTATTATTCCTATTTAGGTCATAGAAACCACCTATCACACCATCCGCGCCAAGAGGCTGGCGCACACTGACTCTCCATTGGTGGAAAATGTAGGTGATGGTTTAACACTGCGTATTATTGCTCTATAATCTAAAACTTCTTGTGAAATTTGATGAAAGCCTACTAACAATTTATTTTTATGCTTTTGGATCATATTCCATTAAATAATATAATTTTTTGACCGCAAATTTAAGGGATTTGTGATTTTAGTGACATCTAGAGGAATTTTCACACAACATGTTTATAACTAATTCCAAAAGATGGCAGCACTTGGATAACAATTCAAGCTTTTGCCTTTGAGTAAAATAAGCACTCATAGATACTCGTCGTTTTCAAGGATGAATACGAATTGACATTTTCATTTCAGTTATGTTAGTAGCACTTTTTTGTTTTAATGTAGTACCTAAAGAAAAAATCAACCAACTTATTTTTCTTATTAATTAGCTACTTTTTGTTTTAAAGGAACATCTTGAAGTGTGTTTGTAGTAAGTCCTACTACAACCTGAAGCTATTGAAATGGAAAAACACCCTGATTTCAATAGCGTAAATGGTTGGAAATTATCAGCTACTAAGAAATCCGTCATACTATTAATTAGGTCCACAAACCGAAACATTGCAAAAGTTTTAGAAACAGTTTATGTTGCGTGGATAAGAATACTAGTGACCATAAAATCTTATAGTATAGTAACAGCCTATAATCATCCAACTGAAGGGAAAAGGCCTCCATCATTTAATTCAAGTTGCCACTGCAATGATGGGAAGTGGCATAATCACCACGCTTGCCAAATGCGGGTTGGTGATCACAAACCCGAAATAGAATTTTATTACCATCTTTACATTAAATTTATTCTTTTATTTATCATAAGGTGTTATTTAACAGCAAACTTATGACGCTTTCGTAATCACGTGTAGACCGTGACCACAAACGCTTTTTAAATGTTTGAGATAGGAGGATAAATAAAATGAAAACGCGAGCTAAATCTGTAAAAAATATTTCATTTAAAACTTAAACTTCATAAAGGAACTTCAAAAAGAAAACGACTCAGTCATATGGATAGTAAATCTGTCTGTCTGTTACACTTTCACGCCTAAACTAGTATACCGATTTTAATGTAATTGAATACAAAGATAGATTCGACCTTTGGATAAATGAGTGGTTTTGTATCTGTCGCAGACGTTTGTCAAGACGTGATATAAAAATGAATTTCACTAGTGAAATTATAATTACACTAATTATTGTCAATGACGACTGGTTCGTTTAATTTCTCGGGTTCTTTTCAGTGATATTGTAATTTCACTGGGCCGCAATAGTGATATTATAATAAATCTAAGTTAGGTTAGGTTAGGTTAGAGATCGCTCTGATAATCATAAACCAGTGTTATTGTCAAGATGACACTGCCTTACATTTTCATTGTATCGGTCTAGTAAAATTATAATGGCACTGAAACTAGTCCGTTAAATTGTGAGTAATGCAAACAATTGACAATAATCAGTGTAATTATAATGACGTCACTAGTGAAATAATAATATCTCGGCTTTAATAATATCCCTGCAACATATCCACTGCTTGGGAGAGATGCCTTACTCTCCAACACGAAGCTCGTATTTACGGATATATTTGTCTCTTTCAGATACTTTAAGACGTCGGCATGAGTGATAGGGACAGATGGAGTCGAATATACGGACATTGTGTTGCGGAGTAAGGCCTCAGATTCCCGCACGCGCTACATAACGTGTGCCTAAGTAGTTCACACGGGCATAGCCGATCGCAAAAAGGTAGATAAGGATATTACACAAAATCCAAGAAAATAATTTCATGTCAACAAAGTTGTTTGTTTGTTTATATCGATAGAGCAATCCCAGTTATTATTTTACTCAATATTTCTGGCAAGTCAGTCAACAATGATGTTACGATTCGTTAGACTCAGCAAACATAAATTCAAACAACCTTGTATATTGCCAAGATATGTCTAGTTTGTTTTGTCTATTATACTGTTCGTAATGATACAAGTTAGCTTAACAATTTGTAGAAGTACAGTCAGCGAAAAAGTATTTTTAAACCAGTTTGAAACTGTTTTAAGCAAATTGTATATTGCTGGTGTAAATTTAAATACAATTCCTTGATTATAGATATCATTTTACACTTAAAAGCTTACACTTATATCGCTTATTCAACCGTATGGCGTTGTATTAAGTGTCAACACTTGTCAAAAGTGCATACATATTTTGCAGCTAACTCTTCAAGCAAGTAATTATTGTGATAAATTACAAAAAGGTCCGTGAAAAGAATGCTCCTTAGCATTAAGTAATTCTCTTTTGGATACTCAGGATAGCGAGTTTTCCGTCAATACTTTTTTTTACAAAAACGTATACTGACGAGAACCATGATATAAGGTAATAATCAAAACTCAGTGCATTTTCGTACTGTGGAAACATAGCCTAGCTAGATCAAAGTGAAACAAAATAAATCATTTATTTCTGAGGACCTCAACTCGTATGTCTTAGTACCTACTTACTTCCCAAAGTCATTTTGGTCTTCAAGTTTCATCAATATATTTGGTAACAGAGCTGGCTCAGAGCGTAAAACACATCATCGAAGCCTTGACGAAATTTGTCGAAACAACAATGACTTGGTAGCTTAGTTGGAGCAGTCGCCCGGCTAGCGAAGATTGTGGGTTCGGATCCTACCAAACACAAAAAAAAAATCTTTCCAAAATTTTTCGAAAACTCTAAAAAAGAAAAATAAATGATACTATAACATTTGAAGTGATAGTTCCAATAATTGTTCTGAAAAATACCTGCACACAAAATATAATAAAAGTTGACCTTTATACGGAGAAACTCATTGATATCGATTCGTATGCATTGTTGTGCACGTTACTGCATATCACAGACGTGCCCAGCGGAAACCGTCAATGTAAGGTTACATTCACACGATATTATAATGCACAGAGGTTTAATGTTTTTTTTTATATAATAAATGGGCTTGCTCTTGACTACATACTTAACTATACGGTTAAGAAAAAGCCTAATATGGAGCGAGCTTACCCAGAGGTACTGGTTCTCCCACACACCAGCGGAAGCCTCCACCCGCCCGGTGAAGTTGTAACGGCCTTCTGCCACAGCATAGATCCTTTCAAAAAAAAATACCAGCGGAACACAGAAGAACTGTTTGGCGCTGGACTCCGGCAGGAGGGTAGTAGCATTCAGGTGATGCGAGGAGATGCGGGATTGGCCCGACATGCGAGGAGATGCGGGATTAAGTCCCGCCTGAGACATAATTTTTCAAGTTTATATACTGATATTATAATTGCAATTTAATTGCTAAAATATCAAATAAAGTATAAGATACAAAGTCATAGAGTGTCACTTCAAATGCTGCCAGATTAAATTGCGGCAGCTATCAGCCTATCATGCCTACCGTAATGCAAATTCAACCACACGTATTTCATGACTAAAAGATGTAGGTATACAACTCTGGTAACGAGCATCAAGCTTAAGCGCTCATTTGATAAGGACGTTTTACTGAGAATTAAATTATAATTTTTTTTTCATTCTAGTTTTCATTCATTAAGTTGTTAATTCAATTATAATATTAATGAAAAATTGAAAAAAATATATCGATACCTTCAGGTTCAATTGGCGTATAAACCATTTTGGCCAAATCGAGTTAAATATACCATTTTGATCAAAATTTTTTTCGCTATCGATATGTATATCCGAAATGTTTAAATTCGCTAAAAAAATGTTTATACACCCTAAAAAATCATTGCCGAAAAGTTAAACCAATTCTATAAAAACAGTGTAAAAGCCGAGTGGTTGTTTTTGGTATTTCTGTTGAGATGTAATGACCATACATTTTTTTAAGCCCGGGTGTAAAACTCTATGATAATTGCAAATGGTTTTTACGTTAAGAGTGTTAAGACGCATTCAAAGATTTCAATGTCGTAAGTCCACGGTTATGGTGCAAAATATAGGGACTTAAAACGTCTCTGCGATAATGGAGTAATACCAAGGAGATTTCAAACTGACTTTTACAATTATCACACGGAGTAATGTACCTGATACTCTAACGCTAACTGATGAAGAAGATGAGGAAGAGCGGCTTGACTAGTATTTTGTTTCACATATTCTACATAGGCCTAGGCTTATTTTGTTATTAATATGTTATTTTATTAGCCACTAAAAACGTATCTTGTTTGGTGGTCTTGGAACTTTTATTTTTTGAGTTTAACAAAGTTGATTAGTTATTTCTACTTGGAATTATTTTCATAACTATAAGGCTGTTTTTCAGGTCCAATGCCGCTGCCTATCGACTTCGACTAAATGTGATAAATTCAGAAAACGAGCCACAGTGTACTCACGAAAGCAATTTATAACTTTTAGAGATGCTCTCTAATGAATTTCTTTCTTTAAAAGTACCCAAACTTTTTATTATTGCCATAAATGGTCACTTTTAGCAATAATGAAAGTTGTAAAAAGATCAATTCACCATTGAACTTCTCAAAAAACTACAGATTCCTCTCCCGAGCACACCATGGCTCTACTCCCTGTTTAAAAGTCTCAAATTCATCACAACAAATCGTAATCAATTTTATTGGCGGCAGCCCTAAACCATGAAAGAAGTCTTCATTTTTTGCCATAATTGCATAAAAGAAGTGAATATTAGTTTCGTCTTTTAAGTTGCAATATGTTGCTTTTTCTACTTAGAGTTATTAAAAATTCTTAATGTTGTGTCATAATATTGCTACAAAATTGTAAAATAACAACAATAAAAGAAAGTTATTTTCGTACTTTGGCAATTTAATTTAATCTACATCAACCAAATATAGATAAAACACTAAAATTATATTTCTATACATTCTCGAAACAATAAAAGTGTGCATTACATTACTTTTATACAATGTTTTATTAATTCATTTAAATAAATTACTATAATCAATGGTTGTAAAAACCAAAAAATCTACATCTATCGGTCTTTACGTCAGCAATTGCAATCTCATGTTTACTAAAAATTCAAATACGACGTAAAGAGATATTTTTAGATCCATTATAGGACGTCGTATAAACCACCGAGTGTGTTTTTTAAAGACGTAAATCCAAGCTAACTTTAAAACTAACGAAGATGGGCATGTTTTAAATATTTAGATTTTTCCATCGCAAAATTATAAGAATGTTTTCTCTTGGTAATTTTTTAGTAACTTCTGAAATAAAAAAGTTATGATTTTTTTAGTAAATAAAAAAACTATTTTTGGTTCTCCTGAAAAGTACGGTTTTGGTTTATACGACAATTGAACCTGAAGGTGTCGATATATTTACAATTAAATGTCTAATTTACAACCACGTGTACTTTTTGTCTAAATTTGGCACCAAAACCTAACAAAATATTGTATCACAGCGTTTAATGATATAGAACAAATAATATGTAATCACCCTTAGATAACCCGACTCATTTGAAATGCGCCCCACGCACCTCCACCGCCTCCGACATAGCGGCATCCTCTTATTGGCAGAATTAATTACCGACATTATTTACGGCGACCATCATGAATACTTTTGTACAATTAGGAAAAGATACTGAGGTATAATATTAGTTCTTGAATTAATACGCTAGTTTTTAAGAGCAATAAATTTAGCGTTCAATAAGGAATGTTACCTAGATACCTGCATAGTACATTCCGGTAAAAAAATATACTTTATTACGACCACGCGATAACAACCACTATACATACCTAAACACCACGCGATAAAATAAAAGTAATACTAAAAATTAACCTTCTAAATGAATTAACGAAAAACAAGTAGTAGGAGCAAGAGTTATACCAGCAAAATCTCTCCACACCCTGTTGAAAGACCTTGGCTTGGCCAGAACTGCAGTAATTTGTATACTGGAATGAGTATCTCAAGCTGTATTAGCAGGTTCATACTAGATTTGGCTGGGCAGGGAGAGAAACACGAGTAGTGAAGGTGAGTGTTAACGTACTTTAGAAAGAGGGCCCCTTAATCCTTCTCCCGTGTCACAAGTCCGGGGATCTATTCGGAGTTTCTCTTTGCCACACGATAAACCCGGCACCCGCACGGTGAATCCATGGAACGCTATGCTTGTCTCTCTCTATATGTTTGAATGTAAGTAGGGCAGGCCAGGGAAGAGTTGCCGCTCGATAGTCAACTATCGATAGCTGACGTCATTTCAGTAGTATCAATATTAGCGATATAGTATCGATCGATATTACTAGTTCACTAATACTATAACACTATTTATTGATTGGTAGCAGTGCTACTATAGTATTACATCATAATAGTATCGACAGTATCGGTAATATCGGTAGCTCTATCGATATTGTAACTAGTTTTCGAGATCAACTATCGATAGCCAAACTATCTATAGTTCTGCAACTCTAGACCGAGGTCATTTAACTATAGTGGCAGGTTAACTAACTTAAAAAACATTACCCTGTTTAAGAGTATATATCATATTTCATATTTCATATTTATTTATTCACTACATAATATAATTTTGCAGACAATAAAGGCATGAAGATGTAATTAAATTATATTATGACCTCAACGAGGTATTCGTGATTATACAAATTATCATTTTAAATTATCTTAATTTAACATTCAAAATTTCTATTACAAATTAAATAAAATAGTGTCAGCGCAGTAGTCAGTACCATAAACGTAGAATATAAGTCAGTACAATTTTACAAAATGTCAATAAATTATAATTACAGATGTCAAATTAGATAATGTCAAAATTAAAAGTCAAGGAAAAATCAATATTTTAAAGTAATAACTTAGAATAATAATAATGTCAATGGTATTAAATAATTAAATTTTATCATTAAAATATTCATATAAGTTATAATATGCTTTTGTCACTAATATTTTCTTTAACTCTATTTCAAATTTATTACCTTGGAGGGCCTTTACAAAGTTAGGCAAATGATTGAATACCTTTACAGCCATATAATGTGGACCGCGCTTGTATAATGCAAGTCGGGCTGCAGGCAGAACAAAATCATTTGCGCGGCGCGAGGCATAACGGCTCGTCGTGTCGTCAAAATGATTAAAATATGTACTGTGTTTCTTTATAAAACGACACAATTCAAATATGTAGACGCATGTGACGGTGAGTAATTTATATTTTACAAATATCGTCCTACAAGTTTCTCTTGGCGTCGTGAATGTAATAATTCGAAGACATCTTTTTTGCAACACAGATACCGCGGACACAGCGGTCGAGTTGCCCCAAAATATAATCCCGTACCCTATCCAAGCGGCAGCGTGGCTGTGATACGCAGTGAGCGCACACTCTTCGTTTGTTCTTTTGCGAAGTTCTCGCAGCGCATAAGAGAAGCTACTGAGCCTACTCACCAACATTTCCACATGTGGTTTCCACGTCAGCGTCGAGTCTATCGTGACTCCAAGCAGTGAAAATTTATTCACTTGTTCAATCACTTGCCCCTGATAAGATATCGATAACATTTGTTCAACTCTTTGGTACGGTATCAGTAAAACAGCTGTGTAAAATTGTTTTGTTTTATGACGTATCATTTTTAAATCATCACCAAGTTATATCAGGGGGTCACAGGCCTCTACAAAAGGACAAGATCATCCTTTTGTAGAGGCCTGTGACAACACGGCCCCCCTTGCCACAATCACCACGCCTGGCGCTTGCCAGCTTGCAACGCTTGTTGGCGATCGCAGTTTGGCAAGTGGTAAACAGGAGACACTCGCGTACTTCTTCTGTCAGTACTCCTTGAGTCACTTCATCCAACACCCATCCAACGAGAAATGGTGAGCCATTACATTTTAGCCTGGCACTATCCATTTTTGGATGGATGTGAGCAGATGATAATAACGGTAAGCCATATTAGGTAATCTTTATGTAAAAGTAGGATAATCATCCCACTAAGGGCCAAGAGTCCCGGGTTCGATCCCTGGGTCGGGAAACAGAAATTTCGAGTTTTCGACCATTAATCCGCATTTGGCAAGCATAGTGATAATGTCTGTTATATACCCATCATTGCTATGGTAACATCAATTCAATGATGGCGGCCTTTACCTGCAGTGGAATGATTAGGCTGTTACTTACTTTACATGACAAAGGCCTTCATCATTGAAATCAAGCTATGATGGTTATAGGCATAATCACTATGCTTGTCTAATACGGGATGGTGATCGAAAACCCGAGCATTGTTAAAAAATAGAATCTCTTGTTGCTCTCGATAAAGATCTTGGTCCGGTACTTACACCACTCGACCAATGGAGCGTACCAATTTTCATGTACTAAAATCCTTATTTAGTTTAACCTTTATTACGAAAGCTTAATTAAAGCTTATGCTTACACAGCGGATTTTATCGAGCCCAATATTGGTGTGCTCCAGATATGAATGAAAATATCGTTCTTATGTCAAACCGTTAAAATCTAAAATCGAATGCATCGTGTAACGGCTGAGGCCAGACATATTGGAATAGTTTTCAACTGCGTTCATATTACGTTCTGAAGCCTATTATGTAGGCCTAGGTTTGATTAATCTATTCGATGATCTAAAATGACTGTTGTTGACTACGTACCTATACAGGATGACTTCCTCATCACCTTTAATTTTTTTTATAGGCGTTAAGTATCGTATTTAGAGCTCATTTATGAAAGAATGTAGTTCAAGTTTTCACCCGAAAATATTTTTCAACATAGTTTTCAGTTTCTACGGTCCTAAGCCTTTGAAAGTATGAAGGGATACTCAACAACTTATGAATCGTATCGTAATAAATGAATGAGATGCACATCGCGTAAAAAAGTGTTGCTAGGTTGTTGCTGTATCAAAAATTATAGATTTTTGGTGCTTTATGCTAGGTGCTTTATCATGACATTAATGTACTGGGCTATAGCAAAATAAAAAATCCCTCATTTGTTTTTTGTCTCTTAGATTGTTGTATTAAAATTTGGAAGGTGATTAAAATTTCATCCTGTATGTTGGTTTACAACTCTATCTTGCTAAACCAACTTTGTTTTGATAGTTTTCGTGATATCCTGGTTATGCTACCGCTATAATTTCATAATTACTTATTCATGATAAACCGCTTACCTGGCACAGTGGTGGAAATTTCACCCTCACTTTACGTGTATGTGTGTGTTACACACAGAAAAAAAGAGATTCCCTTTCGTTAAAGGATTAAAAACAAGCGCGAGGAAATAAATTGAAACGCAATCCGATGTTTTTAAAAGTTAAACGCATGAAACTGAGGAGGCTAAAAGGGTACGGCCAGGGTTGTCACATGAAAACAAAAATAAAAAAACAATAAGGGGAAAATATTTTTAAAAAGTCTCTACAGTCGAGAGCGACTTTTCTCTTAATATTCTTAGGTTAGAAATAATTCAGTAAGAATTAATTATTATTTGCTTCATAGAATATAGCTCAAAGCAGGTCCCATATAAATTTGAAATAACTAAACAGTTGTAAAATTTATGAAAATTTGCGCCAAACAAGAACTAACCGACTGTCGGTTAGTTCTTGTTTGAATTTGTAAGAATAAGTAGTATAGGTAATGACTGCATTACCTATACTACTTATTCTGATGCATGGGTGGATAGTGTCAGTAAAAGTTAAGATGAAGAGAAGAATGGAGCGTCTCCTCGCATGCCGGGCGGGCACCATACCATTAGGCCACCGAGACACTGTTTTTTCATCAAATGTTAGGAGTTTGCACCCTTAACACCCGAAAGAAACATCTTTGCAGATGTTTGACAGTCAGTTAAGATGAAGCTATTTATATACTTTATTTGATATTTTAGCAACTTAATTGCACTTATAATATCAGTATATAAACTTGAAAAATTTTGTCTCAGGCACTGACACTATCCACCCATGCATCAGAATAAGTAGTATAGGTAATGCAGTCATTACCTATACTACTTATTCTTACAAATTCAAACAAGAACTAACCGACTGTCGGTTGGATATGCATGGGTGGATAGTGTCAGTAAAAGTTAAGATGAAGAGAAGAATGGAGGGTTATGTAGATAAAGAAAACATTTTGAGCCGACCCTAAATGACCTAGGATAAGGTCAAACGAAATGTAGTGATTTTAATATGACCAATTTTGAAAACTATGGCACCTATAGCCGTACCATTTTTAAATCAACCTTTTTCAAAATTTTAGACAATATTAATTTAAAGACAGTAACTACTGACAGTGACTTATTTTCAAATTCACTGAAAATTATACTTTCTTACTCAAGGTTATCGTCAGCCCTGAATAGGAAGGATGCTTTGGGTAATGCATGTGTATACGGAACCAGCTTTGGTCGGAAGCACGTTTATACGTTACAAACAGGGAAAGGTGGCTTATGTTTTTGTTTCAGACATCATTCACTGTCATCACGTTTTACACCGTTTTGGTGTGTAATCGTTTACGTGTTTTATAAGATCTGACGAACCTAGACGATGTGAGGCAAAACTCTCACTAACCTACTCAACAAGGTCTTTTTTACCTTTAAATGAGCAGTGTTCTTAGTTTAAATTTTGTTACCTACCAGTGTTTTATTATTTATCTTGGCAACCCCAACCTCATTCTAAATTTAAAATGTCTATAAATAAAGTTATAATGTAGGAAGTTAAAAATAAACTGTTGCTCTTATTGTACACGTAAAAACGTTTCAGTTTAATGTATGCGGTCTGGTTGTGGGAGCAGAAATGTGTAAACGGTCTTGATAGTTTTCTCTATAAAAAAAGTACAATGCGTATTCAGTATGGGTTGCTATATGAAGTTACAAAAATATACATGACTTTATGGGTTACAATAAATTTTGTTAAATTAAAATATTAATTTGCTTTATATTTTACCCCATCATCCATAATAGTATATTTATATATTGAGGAGGGGGGTGAGAGCCTTGAAAAGCTGATCATAGGGCAGACAAACACGTGGACGGTCTCCAGCTAGATGGAGCGATCAAGTAAAAGGTTCATCCTCAACCAAGTTCTTCTCAGTAGTCAAAGATGCGATGGACAGGCGCCGGTGGAGGCAGATAGAACAAATAGATGTAGAACATCCAAATCTACTCGATGACCATGATCCTCAGTCATGAGGGAGCGACCACAGAGAGAGAGTACCTAATTAATTGCATCCTAATGTCTCGTCTAATTATACGATGATTGATTTGAAAATAATGTCTCCAGTAACATAATTTCAACAATCTGACATACATTATAATTTTTTTGCCTTTCAATTAGACACGACTTAAACCATGTTTTATTTTGTAGTTACACTCAAATGTCAGTATATAAACTTGAAAAATTTTGTCTCAGGCGGGACTCGAACCCGCGTCTCCTCACATGCAGGGCCGGCGCCATACCATTAGGCCACCGAGACACTGCGACACGGCCTGAGACAAAATTATTCAAGTTTATATACTGATATTATAAGTGCAATTAAGTTGCTAAAATATCAAATAAAGTATATAAATAGCTGTTTCATCTTAACTGACTGTAAAACATCTGCAAAGATGTTTCTTTCGGGTGTTAAGTGTGAAAACTCCTAACATTTGATGAAACAACGCTGGCTCACAGCGTAAGAATATGCTTGAAAAATTCGCGCCGTGTCGCAGTGTCTCGGTGGCCTAATGGTATGGTGCCCGCCCGGCATGCGAGGAGACGCGGGTTCGAGTCCCGCCTGAGACAAAATTTTTCAAGTTTATATACTGATATTATAAGTGCAATTAAGTTGCTAAAATATCAAATAAAGTATACACTCAAATGTTTTAAACACATAGCAAGAATTAAAAACCCCAGTTCTCACTAAAACCAACATGCAACCGTAAATTCTCAAAGCTCAATGTTTAAACAACTCTAAATCTACTCAAAGGTTGCAATGAAAGCTCGCACCTTAAAAGTACGGGTGATAAAGCTTTGAAATATTTTTTTGTAATTTGTACAACTTTGCCGGGTTTCGCGTTGATGCTTTTTTTTTCAAACCTGCCCCATAGCACTTAGGATAAGAGTGCTGGCGCTGACGCTTTCTTTGTGCATACATTTAAGCTTTTGCCAGAGAATAATGAACCGTCGAGCTTACTGTGTACTTAAGCTATTATTAGGTTAATATTAGTTATAAAACCATTGATTTATTGTAAAAAACAAGTCACATAATCAGAGTCAATAAATGACCCAATTTAGGGGTGCACTTTTAGTACAACCTATATCTCAAGTAAATTTGCCACTAGAGGCGCTTGTGTCGCGTAAGGTCCAATAACATTCACTTATCACTGGTTTTAGCGGGCTTCGTTACATAGTAGCCCCCATTGAATAGTTACGACATGACATATATGTTCTGACTGTTACACGCTGACATAATTTGGCCGGGTTATAGAGTTGACACTGTCAACACCAGTCGTTCAATCGAAGTCCGTTTTAGGTGTCATATTTATGTATCGGCAATGATATTTAAAAAGTATAGATAGGTTATGCCCTTACAAAACTATCGAAATATCTGTGCCGCTTGCGAACAACTGCACACATGCGTAATTCTTATTTTGTCCTTGTCATACTCGTGAAAAGAACAATTACTTTCTCTTTCGCCTTGGCATCCATATTGTATGATGGATTTTAAAAGATGTCACAATTTTATTGTGCAGTTTTAGGGACGCATATTGAGAGCGCATGTAACCTATCTATTACTTTTTCAATATCACTGTGTATCGTACTGTTTATTTAGTTCTTTTACGGTCATTTCCAATAACCTATCTATCTTCAGTTTTAGCATATTGGAGATAGAAAACCACTTCTGTCTTTGTTTCTCTGGATGGCAAAATCAGAGATAGAAACTGTTTCCTATCTCCGAAATGCCAAAACTGAAGATAGAACCGGCCGTTAGTGAATATAGACCACACGGATGGGAATTATTTAGATTTAATTGATGATCGTTGTTAGAACTACTTTTAAACTTTCGCGTTGCATAATTATTTGAACGATAACGGGGAACCAAACGCGATCATAACGTCTAATAAGGAATGATCGCGTTTCCTTTCCCGTTATCGTTCAAATGATCGTTGTTAGCTTTAGTAGGCAAAAAATAGTACAATACCACTTTTGGTCATGTCCTTAAAAGAAAAAAAAATAGAACAGTTTATTTTACTTTATACTATTAACGTAGTATATAATAGACGAACAAAGCCTGCGAGATAGAAGAAAACCTCTTATGAAAATCAAGCAAGATAGAAAAAGAAAACTAATCTTTTCATTTCGTGATCTGTTTTGATTGACGCAGTGACACCCAGTGACAACTGCGATATATATAAGCTTCAACATTTTATGGAATTATTTATTACATCGTAGATTATTTAAAGTAAATACAATTTTATTTAACAATAGTCACATGTTCTGTGAGTGCCTGTGGTGTCAACCACAAAAATAATCCAGAAAATATAGATTTAGGTTAGATTTGCCGGGGAGTAATACAATAATCTAAGGATAAATACAGTAAGAAAGTTAAAATTTTTCTTAAACGACGAACTGTAATTATTATCGATTGTCTCAAAATGTAAAAGGTAAGTCACTAGCAAACACACACATTGACAAATCAAAACTGGTCACGCATTATCGGGCTGTCAATTGATCTACTAGTATACTAAATCTATGATAGGTACGGACAACGGCAGGTCAACCTACCCAAAGATGTAAAGGTCAATGAATTGATTTTAAACTTTTAGTCCTACCCGTACAGATCAATATCAATTGAGAAATTTTGACGTTTTGTGGTAGGTTGACGTGCAAAAGTTTTATATTATTTATTTGTTTTTAAGGTTGTTATAGGACTAAGATAACAAGAATTGATTGAAGCAAAGTCCATTTACAAATTAAAGATTAAATTTGTAGGACCGATTTCACATGGTGCTACTAGGAAAGAACTCGCGAACCTACTTATGATGATCAATTTATTCTTTTCCTATAAGTACATGGTAATATAAAACTTTGATTTTACGGTCGTTATAGAATACAATAGTTAGTAAGATAAGAAGAATTGATTGAAGTAAAGTCCATTTAAAAATTAAAGATTAAAGTAAAAAAAGAACGCGCGGATCCACTTGTGATGATCAGTTTATTTTGTTTACCTAAAATCTTTGTTTATTGTCAGCATTATTAGGCGTCAGTATAATTATCTCTAATATACTGTTTAAACTTTTTATTTTTTTGTGAACAAAAACTAAATAATTATTTATTAATAATGCCTTGGTAGTGCTGTTAGAACAGGTTAGAACATGAACCCGGAAATCAGTAAGTAGGTCGTAAATTCAAAATCCACGTGGGTCAGATGGTTTACGCAATATCTTAAACAATATAATTATGTTTGTCACAATGTACTCGTAAACTGACTATGAGTATAGATGTATATACAGCAATTAAAAATTCCGTTACAGGCCTAACCACTAACGAACCATATTGTTCAAGGTTAGCGTCCCTAATTACTACAATAGGGGTGCTCAGGTATGCACACAGGGAATACGTCAAGCTGTAAAGTACAGCCAGAATTATAAATAGCTACTGCTCTTATTATGCTGGAACAGTTTTTTCTAACTTACTAATTGTATGGTATGCAATTCGAATATTCATAATTAATTAGGTACATTCTTTTTTTTCTTGACGTTGCTGCAGTATTTTTACTTTATGGTTTAAAAACTATAATCTTCTTCAAAAGAAAAATCTTTTCATAAATAATTAACTAAGATAATAATAATATTTATATAATTAAATTAACACGAATTGAGATTCGACCTAAATGAATAAGTGATTCGAATAAGTTATTTGTTATTTCACTAATACCGCCGCTTAGCACTAGATTAGATTAGATTAGATGTTTTCATTTTTTTTTTAATCTTAAAAATATTGAATTACATTACAGTTTTAAGGTTTTTATCATTTGACACAGCTCTACAGCTTTATAAAACAATTTTAAAAAACAATCCGATTTCTTTTAAGAAACTAAATTAAAACAACTAGAAATTTTGAACAAAACTAACAGGATGAAAGCTATATATGTTTATTCCATTCAAAAAGGAAACAGTTGACTGTGTTAGTTAAAATCAGTCCAACCGATCCAGTATTTAAATATTGAGTTTAATAGAAATCTGTGTCATAAACTTGATACTAGTTCGAATATATAATTTATATTTTGAAACTAGTTAGTCAAATTTCAAATGACGTACAGAATATTGCCATTACCAATTTAAACGTATTCTTTACTTGCACTATTAAGTAACGTCTTTTTTTAAAAGAATTTTAGAAATAAAATTTTATTTATTTTTAAATAAAATTAAAGACTTTTACAACCACCACAACATTACAAAGTAACCCCTTTTTTTAAACCCTTACACAATTTACATCGAAGTAGCGTCAACCCTATTACCTTTATACTGGCCAAAGCTTTGGTCGCAACGTGGTTGCCTCATAACTAGGTTAGGGGTGGCACATGGACAGTTGTCGATAAGTGGGTTATGGTCGGACGTTGTAAACGAATTACCTTGCCAGTGTACAGCTTAACTTTGGACAATGCAGTTCTGAGTGTACCTAGTTAAATCTATACTTGTGGAGCGTTGTATTTTGAAAGAGAACTAAAAACTATGACAAGACTTGTCAGACTTAGTCTGTTTAGCTTGAAGCGTTGTCACAGAATGCCGTTCGTTACAATCATATAATGGAATCTGACAGAGAGAGTTCTCTTAGGGCCGATTTTTCAAACGTCAGATGAAACTCATAAGAGTAAGTATGGGAGAAAGGTAACGGCCTATAATCATCCCACTGCAGGGCAAAGGACTCCATCATTGAAATAAAGTTACAATAGTAATGATAGGTCCATGCGTATTCACCCTGCTTGCGGGTGATGCGGGTTGGTGATCACAAACCCGAGAAATTTTCGAAAATTCGAAACTTTTGCTGCCACGAAACTCGTATTTACGAATATATCTGTATCTTTCAGATACTTTAAGACATCTATGAGTGATAAGGACAGATCAATTCGAAAATACGGACACAATACGGGTATCGAAACCAGCACATATACTCCATTGCATTTGTGAACAATTTCGGGGAAATGACGTCCCCTTGTCTCACTCCTCGATGCAACGGTATAGGTTTTGTTTGCTGATTCTGTACTTTTCTCGTCTTTTTTACATCAGTTCAATATAAAACAAGGTTCATTAACTTTATTTCAAGATAACCACTCTTACATTAATTCTTGTGTCAAAAAATGACAGAATCATTTGGCTTTATTGATGAACAGCAAAGTTTTTAGTAATTTTAGGCAATTTAAGAAATAATGTTAACATCCTTAGATGTTTTAATAGCCTCCGTGGCTACACTTTAAGTTCTCATCTAATAAGGCGCAATATTTCTCACGATACGCCTCGGTGAAGCAATAAGATATAATTCATCGGTTTACTTATGAATATTAAAGTTTATTACCGCAGTAACCCTTTCTAGATGACATTTACACCCAACGACCTTACGTCTTTAAAACAAATTTTACGATATCATCTACCAGTTTTTTGCGTGACTATGATCGATGATGTTTTGTGTTTTTTGTTTTAAAAAGGTAGGTAATTGTATTCTTTATGTACTTTGTTTTGCTACCAATATGGGTAAGATAACTTTTATATTCTAAACGGCCGCAGTATTTATCTATCAAGCAAAACAGTATACTTACAGGTCAACCATGCAGATATTATGCATTATCATAATAACCATTTTTAAAAATGGAAAGATAAGACACTGTATGATGACGAAGCCCAAATCCGTTTTTTGATGGCAGCCTAGCGAGCAATGCAATAACATCTCCATCTATTGGTATTTACCATGAAAAAACGAACGCAGACGCAATTAAATATATGCGCACGATATTAACACAAAATACTTTTTTATAATTTTGTAACCGCCACGGTAAAAGAGCATTAACTTTTGTTGAGGCGACTAAAAGAGTGCTGTCAGTAGAAGATGGGAAACAGCGTCTTCCTTCCCCCATTGGTCAAACTGTCAAGCGTGGCGATAATGGCAAAAAATATGGCAGAATTCTCCTTTTGGAGAGCTTAGAATCCAGCAGTGGACTGAAATAGGCTGGTAATGATGATGCTTTTTTATAAACAATGGGCTTGCTCTTGACTACATACTTAACTTTACGGTTAAGAAGAAGCCTAAGATGGAGCGAGCCTACCCAGAGGTACTGGTTCTCACACACACCAGCGGAACACAGAACAACTGTTTAGCGCTGGACTCCGGCAGGAGGGTGGTAGCATCCAGGCAGCCTCTTACGAAGCCTATCACCGCAGAGGGATCTGTTAGCCGTCATCATTGGTTAGAAAAACCAAAGATACCGTTGCCCAAAGTGGACCATTAGGAGGTAGATCTCCCCACCCTAACCCCATGCTTTGTGCAAACACGTTAAAGTTGCTATGTTTATTGTGCTTAGTCGTATAGTATAAAAGCTCAAAGAGAAATGCACGCTCCTAAGAGACTCCAAGGAATTTCATTAATACAGCACTAAAAGTTCCACCTGGTGCTGTCTGAGGTGAACTTACGAAGATTGAGTGAACCGGAAAATTCTGGAAAATCTGTGCAGTGGAACACCTGTTGCGTCACCTGCCAATTGAAGAAGCCGTTTTTATTTGCTGTGAGCAATGATATTTAAAAAGTATAGATAGGTTATGCCCTTACAAAACTATCGTAATATATTATGTGCCGCTTGCGAACAACTGCACACATGCGTAATGCTTATTTTGTCCTTGTCATACTCGTGAAAAGACTAATTACTTTATCTTTCATGGATTTGAAAAGACGTCACAATTGTGACGTTTTAGGGACGCATGATGAGAGCGCATGTAACATATTTATTACTTTTTAAAGTTGCTGTGAGTATGAAATACCTTGAGTTTTAATGAATAATCTGTCTAGGAAAACGATGAAATAATAATGGTTACATAACGTGGGCTTCGTTACCTGGTGTTTCAAAAAGCACGTTGTAGCTATAGGTACCAAATTTAAGTCATCCAGTATTTTATTTGATATAATAGTTCCACTTCTTCTATGGGTGTCGTAAGTGGCGACTAAACGTGTACTGCTAGAGGAAGACAGTGGCAAGACCGATCGATTTGGAGATCCTTAGGCCCCGTTAGACCAGTTGTGGGCGCAGTTTGGCTGGGAAGAATAGGATGATAATGATGTCAATTACTGAATTGTGAGTTCCGTGGTGTATGCGGTCAGTGTACTTTAATTAAAATGTCAGTTGCATAAATAAATAATGCGGACAATATCACATACATAATTCAGTTCTCAAACTAAGTAGAAAGTAAAAATCCCAGCCAGAAACATTAGAGGAAAGGTTTTTTAAGTTTTCTTGTTTGGGGATCGAACCTTGGAGCTTGCGAGAGCTAAAAACCGGTGTTCAAACGCCACTCGATAACGAGGGTCGTCGGTGGTTAATATTAGTAAACAAAAAAACACAAAAATTCTATAAAAACATTCTGAAAAAAATACAAAAATTACTTGGAATAAAATTGGTTTTCATTGGAATTTCTGAAATAGCTGGTTTTACTGTATTAATTATAATTGGGTACCACCAAGGAAACTTCCAATTATTTGAAATTACTTAGCTAGAAAACAATTTATTTATATAGGATTTATATAGGAATAAGTGATGTGTATTTAAATTTGAAATAAATTGTGAATATTCCCTAGACTTATAACATTGGTTTGCATTTAAAATATATGCATTTTGCGAACATGATTATTAAAACCATTATCTTTGAAAATAATAATATGAAATTATTAGATTGATAAAGAATTGTGGAAAAACTTATTTCACATTTAAATTTGCCTAGCAACCTATTTCATAGACAAGACAAAAGATCCATGTAGTACTTACTTACGTTTTGACTGTTTACAATTTCATGTCAGATGAGCAGATTGTAGATACTCATACGCACATACAAATATGTTGTGTGGTGCTGGCACTTTAAAGAATGACAACACCTCCTCTCTTCCTATGGGTGTCGTAAGAGGTGACAGGTACTTTGCCAACCCACCTGCTGCCAATCATGGTAATTATGGCGAAATCTTCCAATTGGAAACACCTATGTCTAGCAGTAGAATAATATAAGGCTGATAATGATGACAAATTCACAATACTTCTATTCACATTTGAATTCCAACTCGCAAATGTATAAAATATAAGATTCGTTACATCACTACTTAAAATGTAGGTCGTCTTCACAGCTTTCTAGGCGTAATGCTCAAAGCTGGGCGTAATTAAATTTCCTGTCTTCATTAGCGAATAATTCGGTAGGAAACAGGTGGAAGAATTCATGGCGTCTTTTAATTAATGATATCGTTCGTACGCTTCGGACCTTTGGGTACAAGTTTTGGAGCAAAAACATTTACTGGACTTCGTTACAAGCGTTCTCTAATGAAAAGTGGTGTTATGTATGATTTGATTCTCGCATGAAGTAAAAAAAATGTGATGAATAGGTACTGTGGTGATGATGCCCCATTGGTCTAGTAAATTTTGTAGGTACAAGGCAACTAGAGTTTCAAATTTTCAAGCATGGCTCGGTTTTGTAATCACCGATCCGCATTTGGCAGGCGTGGTGATTATCTCTGTACACATCATCGTTGGAACTAAAATTCAATGATGGAGGCCTTTGCCTAGCAGTGGAATGATTATAGGCTTTTACTTTACTTTTGTTTATATCTTAAGTCTACCCTGTCTAGAGCTATGGAGGTCTACTGGTAATCGCTCTAATGCAATAAACAGACTAACTAGATTATAGATAAGTGTTCTTTAGGAGGACGATGGAGGAAGATGTCATTTAACTGAAAATGAAAAAATGAAATGAAAAAATTTTTATTGACTGGATAAAAATACAGACAGGTTTTACCGGTCCCCAAACTAGGCATGCCTGTCCTGTGGGGAACAGTGTACGATTTACATGTGATTTTTGCAGCAATTGTTAAAAAAACAGAAACATTCTTGCATGTTAAAAATAATTACAAATTATAAATTCTTTACAATGGGCAAAGCTGGCGTTTGTGTGTGTGTGTGTGTGTGTGTGTGTGTGTTTGTGTGTGTGTGTGTGTGTGTGTGTGTGTGTGTGTGTGTGTGTGTGTGTGTGTGTGTGTGTGTGTGCAGCTCAGTTACCATCGCTTTGTCGTTATGAACAGGTTGGTTCCTAAAGTCTAACACAGCAGACAGTTTGTTGTAGATGTGGGGCATCAGAAACCTGCAGAAACGTTGTACGAATATAGTCTTCGTAGCGGGGACGGGTATCCTGAAAAGACGCTTAGTGAGCATTTTCTGGTATTCGTCCGACGATAGGACACTTCTATGCGTGTGGAGTACAACTCTTAGAAGAAATAGTTTTCTAACGCTCAGAACCCCTGCCTCCTCGTACAAGGCAGCAGTTGGATACCTCATTGAAAGACTTACTAGAAAAGAGACTAGACTACTTGAAAAGAGCTACTTTTAGGACCCCTCTTTGGGCTCTTTCTAGGGGCATAAGAGAGGTTTTTGCAGCTCCCCCCCAGGCGAGAATACAATAGGTGATCAGAGATTGACATAGGGCCAGGTAGACACACTTGTTAAGCAAGCTTTATCGATGTGATAGTTCACCGTGAAACTTCTATAATGTTATGATTTTCCAACTCTCGATCATCTCAAAACACATTTAAACTATACTGCTCTAGTTTTAAAGTTGTTAAACTTTTCAATACTAAACGTGACACAGGAGAGTTAAAACAGATTTAGAGATGGAAGAACTTCGAGTTATTCTAGGAAAAAGTTTCAATGCTGTGCTCTGACTAGGTTAGTTTTAAGTTTAGATAAAATTATCTATTCGACTTAATTGGGTTTTCATTGAACAGAAATATAGCGAGCCATGTGCAAGTTTGACTCTGCGTAAGCTTTAAGCGTCTAGGTATAACTTTAAGCGACTAGGTATAATCTGGCTAAGTTTGTCAGTGGCGGAGTTGCGTACACACCAGATTTCAAGGTCTGCTCCAAGATCCCAGGTCTGATTCCCAGTCGGGTCAATGTAGAAAAATTTTTTTTTTTACATTTTCTCGGGTCTGGATGTTTGTGGTACCTTCGTTGATTCTGGTCTCCATAAAACGAGTGCTTTATAAAGTTACTCACTTTGGTATCAAAACAATGCGTGCATGTTGTCCACATTTATTCATAAAACAAATTAATTGGTAATGCTAATCCTAATAACCTAGATCTAAGAAATATAGCCGAAATTGTGTGTCGATGTGTATATGAATTTACAACAAAATACCAAAAAGCTTGAAAACGCTAAATACTAGCCGTTTTACAAATAAACTGGGTGAATGGCTCAAATATAAAAACTTTTACAGCGTTACTGAATTTCTCAATGATCGATAGCCTTAAATATACAGGGTGAAATTTTAACCATTTTCCAAATTTTTATATAGCAATCTACGAGGCAAAAAACAAATTACGTATTTTTTCTTTTGGTATAGCCCAGTACAAAAATGATAAAGTACTTAGAAAATGTCCGCCAAAAATCTAAAATTTTTGATACGGCATCCTAGTAACACTTTTTTTACGCGATGTGCATCTCATTCATTTAATACAATACTATTCATGAGTTTTTGATTTTCCCTTTATACCTTAACAGGTCTAGGACCGTAAAAATTGAAAACTATATCACAAAAATATTTTCGGGTGACAACTTGATTTACATTTTTAACTTCATAAATAGGCTCTAAACACGATACTGAACGCCTATAAAAATTTTGGAAAGTGGTTAAAATTTCATCCCGTATATATATATATATATATTAATTAATTATTTTGTATTTAGTTCATTTTATTTAAAAATAGTTACGTAGTTAATTTAATTTTTTTGGTTTACTTAATAAGAATACCTAGTTTAGCGCTTGATTTGACGTTTGTTTATAATTTTTAGACTATGCCTGAAATACAGGGAATCCTAGTTCAGGCACTTAGGTTATTTTTGAACATATTGTATTTGTAGATTTAAAGAACACTTGTTGACTTAAGTTTTAAATAAATAAAATTTGAATTTGAATTTGAATTTGATATGAATTGTATAATAATAATGTTTTATAATACAACCAATGATCCACTATATTGATGCTTGTTAATGTTTCGCATGTCTGGTTATTGTTGTTGAGTTGTTGTAATGACTGGGTTAACTGGCCCAAAAAATATTTGCATGCTTCTTGTAAGCAAAACATGATTGTTCTTTTTTACCATGTGACATCTGTGTATACCGTGTTTTAAGCAAATAAATTTATTCTAATTCTAATTATGATATATTATTATTGTCTTATACTTCGCTTTAATATTTGGATGTGTTTTTCTTTATAGGTTACCATTACTTTAGATAGGGTTTTTTCCAGTCGTCAATTTTTTTGCTCTACATTAATTTGCGATTTCAAAAAGTTTTTGATAATTTTAATTAGAAAAGTGATGGCCTCTGTTATGCGTTGTCACATATAATTTTATTTGTATCTTTATAAAATATGTATTTTTTTTTGTTTATTATTATTGTCACTAGGCCATTTGTTACGAAGATAGGGAATAGAAAAATATCTAACAAAACACAGGTTGTATTGTTTCATATCTGGCTAGACAGTTTGTTAAAATAAATCAATAACATCAATTGAAACAATTATTCAATAACAGGATTGAAGACACTTTCTCTGCAAAGTCTTAATCTCAACTACATAATTCCTTTTAATCGTACACGGTACATTTGGGAACATACACCAATTAGAACTACACTCAGACAGATGTTCGGTTTAGAACCGAGTCGGTGCAAAACTAATGAGGCGTGCTCCTCTTTGTGCCTCGCACTCTGTTGAACTTTAAGTCCAAATGGTTTAATTGGATATCCTAGTTTGTGTTTACTATGTCAAAGAATACACATTTTATTACAAAAGTGACTCATCGAAATAATTTACGTCACTAGACGTAAGAAATTTTGTTCCATTTTGCACACTGCGATTGAAATAGCTGAATAAGGGGGCCTTATTCAGCTATTTCAATCGCAGTTTGATCGTGGTTGAATTGGACGATTTTGACATTTAGCCCATACTAGAACTGTCAAAAACCTGCAATTTAATTACGATTGTGAGACGATTTGGATACGCGAATTAAGGGGACTGTTGTATAAAAGTGATATTTCGAAAAATTACGTCATCTAACGTTAGCATTTTTGTCTTATACACAAAAGGACCACTGGTTGTTTTTTGAACTCTTTTAAACCATCCTATAACAAACAGTTATATCTAGATTAAGAATAAGTTGACGGACGTGGCGTTCGTTCACACTCAAACTGTGTCAAAACCATTGACCAGTGATTGTGTTTAGTGTTCTTTTAGACACTAGCGTAATAGACTTACGTACAAAAAAAATATTGTGAGAAGACGTCCTATTTGGTTGCAACATGGAAAAATATGATTACTTTTTTGGTTTAATGCTGTTAGTAGCTGTTAACAGCAACTACATACGCGTCATATTTTTGATTTAACAGAATCCCACGGGGTACTTTTTTCCGAAATAGAAAGTTGAATGACCTATTTAAACCTAATATTTATATCCGTTTAATCATTCTGGCGTGATTGAGTTACAAACATCTTTTCTATATTAATTAGCAGTATTGGCGTTAGATTGTGGAGTAATAAAAAATATTTTATTCAACCAAACATTATGTATGTATTTTTAATATTAGTAGAATAAGTAAGAATGACTGAATAAATAATAATAATAAAATAAATAAAAATATTCTTTATTTGGAAAACAGTTGCACTTTACAAGGTTCGAACTGCTCTCGTATAAGGTTATCCTGTGTTTCGAGAGACAGCCTCCTCCTCAAAACATTATCTTAGATTAAAATTAATAGCGAAAGTGTACAATTTGAATGGGTATATTATTAACTTTGAGAAAAGATGGCTATATTTAATATAATATTGCCTCTGAGTGTGTGTGTGTGTGAGTGAGTGCGTGCGTGTGTTTAATGTACATTTTACACGAAACCGGTGATTGAGCTAATCAACTTTTCCAAGTCATCGAAAGAATGAAACGACTCACGATTACAATAATTGTCCATTCATTTACTTACCAAATGATGTGCACAGGTCATACTGCTGGACATAGGTCTTCCCTTAGTTTTTTCATGACAGAATATAATAGAATTTCAAAACCACATCTTGTTCCATGGGGCAGCATAGGAGTACTTCCAGAAGAAGACAAGCTGGAAATTTTTTTTATGTGACACCGAAAATAATATCGCCAAACCGCCTGCCAAGCGTGAAACTATAACAATGCTCGTTCTGAAAACGACATAAAAAGAAAAACATACCTTACAACATCAACTTTTAGTCATCTCTTATTTTTACCTACGAAAAGATTGAATCTCCAAAATCGCATGAAAAATTCATAGCACGGAAAATTCTCCGGCGGATACGTACTCGTATTAAAAACGAACTATTCCGTTACGTAAAATGGGTGATTTCACCAGACTTGGTAGATTTATAAGCCAAAAAGGTTGTTGTTTTTTTGGGTCACTTTTTAATATGGCGAAGCGTAAACATTTTGGTTGGAAAATATTTTGATAGCGGCTCAGTTTTGATCTGAAGTTTGTTTGCATTCGACAGTGAAGTATACAAGACATTCCTTCTGGGTTTTCTTTAGTTTAATATGTTGTTCATATAAATATGTTGGAAGAATGGCTATGATTTTTGGTGAGGAATCACTTGCATTCCCTGTTTCGGATGTCCTGATGAGGGAAATGTCCATGTTTAAACACAAGTAACTAATGACATATGTCATATTTACCGTAATGCAAATTCCAACCTTAGGTAGATGAATTAAAGAGAACTAATTGCAACCAAAGTTAAGGGCTGCTCAGTTGTAAGGGAGGTTTTCTTGTCACTGTTTCTAATTTCTTTAATTAAACATCATTGAAAACAAGTAAAATTATTTCCAAGAAACATTAATTTTGTTTATCCATCAAACATACATTCGCTGAAAGTCAGATATTACTGTCGTTTTACGACACACAACGCTGTGAACATTTCTATTCTTCATACTTTTTATGCAAAGTGTTGTTGCATTTTTACGATGGACACGGAAGGTTAAGCACTCCACAGTTCAGCTAGGAAGTACCGTGAAGGAAATGAAGATATAAAAATATTAAATGTTGCTTGCACATTCGTATTGCTTTTGACTTTTATGAGCGCTTAAAGAGCGCTTAAAACTGTATAAATTCTCATAAGTCATTAGAATTCATGAGTTTTTTTATAAAATTTCATTTTCGTACGGGCGTGGAGCTTTTGTAAGCCAATTGTTGTTTACATGACACTTGATTGAAACTATAATCTCCTTCTTCTGCACAGGCTCTATCTTCACAGTAAATTAGAGGTTTTTTTAAAGCTTAATAGCGAGATAGTGAAACATGCCTTGGTAGCTCTATAATTGAAGAGCTTGCTCGGTGACCTGTCCAAAAGAAGGAATAATGCTAATCGTTACACTTGGCAGGTTAGCGATCTCGTTTTGGCCGGTAAAAAGAAGACGTTTCTGCCCGTCCTTTTCTGACGGTAAAACTTTGATCGTCTCTTACGATACTCACACTTAGGAAAATATAGTTTGGTGCTATTCCAATTTTTAAATTGGTCGGCGATAAATGTTGTGCACATTCATAAATTAAATGGTATTTTGTGCTTCCTGACAGTAAATTTTTTTAAATAGGATTTTCTACTCTTTAGGGTGGAATTTCCTTTTTGAACCAAAACAGGACCAGCCTTAAGGAATATACAATTATATGAGAAACCGGTTAACTCGTCGTAAATATAAACGCATACACTTACTACGGTTAAATGAAAAACAGGCTTTATCTGTGTAGGTGTATGTATTATGTATATGTTACAAAAATTCTAGCCGATACTCTGAATTAATAAACAGTCATCATTGGGAACGGGAATGTATAGATATGGCAACATTGAACGAGCAATAAAAATAAATGGTCGTACCGTTTTACAACGCGGCTGTTCATGCATAACTGATAAACACGGGGTTATCAAGTAAATAGTAATGTTATTTCTTGATAAAAAAAAAGGTTTTTATTGGTATAGCCATGTATGACTAAGGTATGCAAAGTTTTACGTTTAGCCTGAATGCCTTTTGTACCCACCCGGTTAATCTTAGTTAGAGCCATCTGAAAACATAATAGATAAATTAAACTAAAATTAATTACAAAAAAATCTCGAAAAATAGAGTAAAATAAGCCTTTGCGAAGAGACATAGTGTCTCGGTGGCTAAATTGGTAGAGCACCACGCTGGGTATGCAGGGAGATGCGGGTTCGAGTCCCGCCTGAGACATAACTTTTCAAGTTGAATTGATATTATAATTGCAATTAAGTTGCTAAAATATCATATAAAGTATACACAAGCTTTTTTAATTGTTACATTTTTTGACTGTAAATCTATAATTGTCAAAATGTTATTATGTCCCTTTCTATTTGATCGTTACCACAAGCGACCGTTCTAAGTAATCGGCGTCGATTAGTGGGCTGTGGTGATAATGGTGTCTTATCACGAGATTCGAGACGTTAATTTATTCCCTTGGTGTTCTGAAATAGTATTTTGTTTAAGAAACGACATGCCGTTAAACCTAAAAGGGTGATGTCACTGATCACAGCTCTAATAATTAGGACGAATGTTACCGCTTGAATGCTGTTGTTTAAAAAGAGCTATAACGTAGTGGAAACAGTTTTTTTTTCTGCAAACTGACCCGCGAAGACGTTTGACATATTCCAGTATTTTAATTTTAACTCATCACTTCTTCGGGATCAGTATGAGAAGAAGCCGAGCTGAAGACTTCTTCTGTTATTGGGTCTATAAGATCTATATTCATAAGTATGCCCATATCAGTCTACTGCTACAGCCTAGGACAGATAAGTCACATACTGATATTATGTGTCTTCAAAGATAAGATTTTCCTGAAACCACTATGCTTGGCAGGCAAGTTGGCGGTGTGGACGTGGACGCAGTTTGGCCATTGTAAAAAAAAATAACAAAATAATGAAAACTTTATTTTCATAAAAACATTACATAACAAATGTAGGTGAGAGGAGAGGTAGGTTTTTATACATTTGTGAGAGGTAGGTTTTCATACCTAACCTGAGTTACTTAAGCCAGTGCTTCCTCCTGAGTATCGTTGCAAACGAGTCGATTTAATACGGTAAGTAAATGGTTATGGAGTTTTGGTCGCATAAAAATATATAGTTATATATATATCGTCATCGACACGATATGAAGAAGAAGAATGGTAGTATAAGAGAGAAGATTTGTTATTTTAAGAGGCAATACACTGAGCTTCCTCTCTTAGCAATACCTACCTACTAGCGGCCAACATCAGGTACATTGTTCTGATTCCAAAGTAATCAAGTAATTATTAAAGATATAGTTTTTTGAAAATAAAAAAGTGAATATACTACAAAGACACCCGTGACAAAATATTAAAAGAGTTTTCAGAAACGTTGGCTCATCCGGTAATTGAGTACGGGACATAGAAGCTAATGACACCTTAAAACCGATGTATCCAACACTCTACCACGGAAGTTGTTAGTTTCCCTTAAGGACATACATAGGACAAGAAGAGGTGGTGGTAATCTATAAGCGACGAAACCTTATGGCTAGCTACAACTTGTTTACTATTATTTATCTTAGCATTATCAATATTATTGACCGAACTGAGATCGGACATCAGCTTTCAGGGAAGGCTTTACCTAAAGAGTTCCTGCAATAAATAATTTTGTATTTTTTTTGTGATGATGTTATGTGTTTATAATGTGTTTACCTTATCTAAGGAAAGGTTTTTCTGCCTCTGGCTGCAGAATGTTTATAATAACACAATCTTTTTTTTGTCTTAATTACATCCCGAATTTAATGAGAAGTTTACTTACTTACTATATTTTGCGCGCACAAAATTAAGTTTAAAAATGCAGGGAAAGGTAATAAATTAATGACATTATCCAGCTTTATGTCTGTTGCAACACCTGTGTTCAGTAATTAGTGACTAGCTACCATAATGCAGTTGAGCCGTAATCTACTCGACGTGAAAATTTTGCAGGAAAATGTTACTGAAAACAAAAAAAAAAGTGTGGTTGTATTCTGATGCAGTCTGATAAAAGATGGACTTTCGAAACTGTGAGTAAGTTAAAAGCAGATTTTTATGGTCAGATATATTCATTAAAAGGACGAACACAAGTGTAATAAAAAAATATAATAAAAAAATCTAAAAATATGAATAAATAAACATAAAAATACATGAATAGGAATCATAGATACGAAAGTACATGCTTAACGATTTAGATCAAAGTAATTTTGTCTTACTTATATTAGTTAATTTGTAGTTCAGTTGCAGTTCAAATGAACGCCATAAGCATATCTGTAGCATGGATAGTAAAAGATCTTCTGTTCAAATGTCTACTACAGCCCAAAAAAAATACATAGATAAAAGATAAATAAAAAACTCTTTAATGCACACCAAACAAAGAAACTATGGACACATATTTTGTACAAAGTGAATGTATAAAATATGTACTGTTTTAAAATTAACATAGGAATTTTTTTCACAAATCATGAGTTATTTAGTTAGTCATCCTTAAACCTTGTACTAAATATGTCCCATATAAATTGAAATGCTGTCCACAAAAACCGACATTTACAGCTGAACCATTCACTGATACGAAATTAATAAACTATTACTGTAAATCGGATTGTCACCCTGAACTAGGGCTGTCTAATTACCTGTTTTGACATGTCTGTCCCACAACAAGAGAAGTGTTACAGTGTTCCTTCATGACAACTGTACCGTAAAATAACCCATGCCAAAATGATAAATTTGTCATATGATGCTCTATGTTTGTAGTGATGGGGTAATCCTTGATTACTAATCAGCTCACTCAACAGTGACCCGGTCATTTGCAGCTTGGTAGTGAGATGAGACCATCCATGAAAGATAGTTAATGCGATAAATAAAGTCATGAAACTGAAGACCGCCATGTTGCAGTTAAATAGCTCATTACATATCCTGCAAATCTGCAATAACCTAATGTATTTTGATGTCCCTTTTTGTATTACAAATATCGCAGAATTGATGCAGAATCAATTTCGCCATAGTTGAAATACTTACAAAAAAAACTAAGAATGTAAGTAATAAGCACTTTTTTCATCATAAGTCACTTCTCACATTTGTCTTTAAACGAACGAGTAAACTATTTTTACTGTACCTAGTAGATAGTTAGTAGACTAGATAGTTCATATAAATTCGGAACGAATTTGTGAACGATAGAATTGATTTTGTTTGAATTTAGAATACACCTGCGAATTGTAGTAATTTGACAAGTGACTGACGCCGACAATGATATCCCATTGAATTCAAATGTACCTATAATTATAGTAGGTGACATTTTTATTATTAAAACTAGGTAACTCATGGAATAGCTGACTGGATAACAAATTTAAGAAATATTCTTTAAGATGTGAAGTTTTATACAAAAGAAAATAGAAAAGAATTTTTATGGTAATCTTTTTAACCATTGAGGATTTTCAGTTCAATTTCATAAAATATTAATATTTTTATACAGTTGTTACTAAATTCCAATGGTTTTATTAACATCTTGTTCACTATATTTATAGGAAAATATTATCTATTAATTTTCCTTCATTGAACGTGACAGAAGACATATAAATAAAAACCGGTCAAGTGCGAGTCGGACTTGCGCACTGAGGATTCCGTGCCAACTTTAACTGAATTAGGGGTCCACTTACTTCCACTTATCCAAAATACCACAATATTTAATTGACTGCAAAAATAACTTTGTTTATAGTGTTTCTATGAAGGACAAAGTTATATTTGCGGTTGTAAGTTTTCGTTGTAAGTTTTTGTTAAGATCTACATTATGTATTTTTTTCAAAATTTTTACTTGCTTAGTTTAAAAGTTAGAGGGGACACCCGTTTTACCACTGGAAGCGTCTATCTTCCGAACGTTAGACTTTTGGAAAAAATGGTTTTAGAAACCTTTATGTCATTTTAAAAGACCTATCCATAGATACGCTTAGGTTAGAGTACAATCTAGCACATTTTCAACAACAGCAAACATAACTTTGTCCTCCATAAAAACACTATCAAAAACAAAGTTATTGTTGCAGGCATCAAAATATTGTGGTATTTTTGTTAAGCTTGGTACGGAACCCTCAGTGCGCGAGTCCGACTCGCACTTGGCCGGTTTTTTATTTTCTTGAGTTGGTCATAAATATACAGGTATTTTATAAATGTCCCAACTACCGTGTAAGCATTTATTTGCAACCCTAATTCAACACAAACATACGATTATCGGTTAAACCATAAACCGACATTAGTCCGATCCAGCAATGATGGCTGTATTTTCAAATTAAACAAACATAATTCAATTTTCCATTTCATGGTGATTCCGAGGATTAATTAGATTTCATGAAATTCGCAATACGGACTGAGAATTGACGCCTAATGAATAATGGTATATTATTTTAATAATTAGATTTCCATTTGGAGAGTCCTTTATAGGCCTTGTAAACGTCATTTATTTCAACTTTAGGATTGTTATTAGATGATGTAATTCTTCAAAATTATATGCGTAGTACCGACAAACGAAAGAAATCGTAGAGCAATTGAAAAAAGGTCCGATGTAAACCTTTGCGACACCAACCAACTTTTTGGCTTTAGAAAACATTTCGCAGCGAAGTTAATTACGCAGACTCAACTGAATTAGCGGAACGGCGAGGAAGAGCTAATTACAAAACAGGTGTTGTACCACTAAGCTAGATAACACTTAAACTTTTTAATGGTAGATTTTTTATTATAACACATTCGAGGTTTTTGAAGTTGAAGTTTGATCTCCGTTCATCCAGTGATCTCAAACTTGTGAGTATGAATGACAGTGTGTACGTTAAGTACTTTTTTAACGACGTAGCATAACTGAGAAAAATAATTAACAAAAATAATTACACAAAGAAAAAGTTTTACATGAATAGTGCTTTCTTCTTTTCTTATGACTGGCTAACGATTCGACTTGAAAGTGTTATAAGGAAACTGCCAATAAACTAAGAATTTTAAAACACATGTCTTTGTGAAACCCCCTTATTAGTTTACTCTTGTTGTAGTTTACTTTTGGACCAATGCCTGCTGCTTGTCTTTCTCTGGCAGTAATCCTACAGTTATCTCTTTAAAACCGAAAATAACCCTGATTCAGTTTTTTTAAAACAAAAAACATATAAGCATTTCAAAGAATTTGAGACACTAGAATCAAAAGTTGATTCAATCACCAATTAAGCCAAGTTTAATGTTGTTTTTAATAATTTCAACAGAACTATCAACAATGAATGGAAAATGAAAATATTAACACAACCAACACTTCACAGAAACGTTTAAAACTTCGACTTTTAAATTGTTTGCGTTGCGATAGAGTTTTTACAAGTGAATTGGTCGGAGCTTCTATTATTTTTACCTTTAGAAAAACAGACAAGTCCTATCCGGTAAAGATTTTTTGTGTTCAGTAGACGTGGGAATATATGGTTAAGGTTTGGTACCATATAATTTTTTTATGACCATTTAAGCTTTCTAACGTTCCATCGATCTAATGGTTTGAATACCAGGCCAAGATCTCGAGTTTTAGAATTTCGGGGTGCGGGATCCTATACAGGGTGAAATTTTAACCACCTTCCAAATTTTAATATATCAACCTACGAAACAAAAAACAAATGACGTATTTTTTCTCTTGGTATAGCCCAGTACAAAAGTGTCAAGATTAAGCACTTAGAAAATGTCCGCCAAAAATCTCGAAGTTTTGATACGGTCTAGCAACACTTTTTTTACGCAATGCACATCACATTCATTCATTGCGATACTAATCATAAGTTTTTGATTTTCCCTTTATACCTAAACATGCCTAAAACTGTAAAAAATTAAAACTATATTGCGAAAAATATTTTCGGGTGAAAACTTAGATTTCGTTTTTTTACTTCATAAATCGGCTCTAAATACGATACTGAACGCCTACAAAAATTTTGGAAAGTGGTTAAAATTTCATCCTGTATAAGGTAGGGAAAACATGAATTGAACATTGCTTTGTGATCACTAACCCGTATTTAGTGGTATGGTGGTAATACCTGGGTATTCAAGTAACCACAGCAAAGTTGGCATAGTTGGAATTCAACGATGGAGGCCTTTGCCCAAAGGGATGATCGTAGTCTGTTCTTTTGGTTAACTTAATATGCTTTCTACCGTCCATTACTTTCATCACTTGGCCTTCTCAGCTAGCTACATTCAGCAGCCCTCACCAGGTTGTTAACTTAACGAGTCACTGGGTTCTTTGGGGACTTTGCTTCATCGGTCATCGTTTCTGCGGCAAACATATCTAGTACAATGCCACTTCAGGATGCTGATTTGAAAATTACGTCTCATTTTTTTTCTCAGGTAGTGTAAATCCCATTTCATAGAGTGCTGACCTAGATAAAATTAACTAAGTTTAGTTACGTGAGGTCATACATTCAGAAAATGAATAATTGTTGAGATACTAGAAATGTAACGAATAAAATATTTCTACAACTTTAAATTTATTGACTGAAAATGAATTAAATAACATTCCTACGCATAACCAGTCAGCTATTTACGTGTTTTACTACGGAATCCAAAGAACTTAATGGCACTACGATTTTGTTGGCAACAAACCCAGTAAAAGCTACCAGTTTACAATTAACTGCGCAGTCACGCTACATACACAGCACAGACATGAACAGAAAGTCTGATTACTTTGCAAGTTAAAAAATAAGCCCAACGGCAATTTTAGCTTGTCTTATATCTCTTAAGCTGTTTCTTTCGAAGAAAGTAATAAGGTACCAAAAACAACTGCACAAATAACACTCAGAAAAATTCTACAAATTGAAATTAAAAAAAATATAATTGGTTTTGCTTGAGTGAAATTAAGCATTGTGGTAGACTATCTGCAAAATGTTCATACAACTAACTACAGCAGGCCTGGTTATTGTTATTTCTATAATTACAAACATACCAAAACATCATGACTACATGTGAAAGTAAAAACTGAAAAAAGTAAGAAAATAATATTACGTTATTACGTTATATACATTTTCAGAATATTGAATAATTGAGTTAGTAAAATCATTACCATAAAAGTTTCCCGTCATATTGACATTCTAAGTTTCTTTATAAGATAGTCAACATTAATACATATTAACATCAGAAAAAATAATTTAAATATGAAAAAATAAATGAAATCTACTAACTTTACTTACCTGCATATATTTCTTTCGCTCTGAAAGGAAAAATCTTTAAGATATTACGATGAAGCTTTATTTAATACTAGCTGTTCCCCGCGACTTCGTCCACGTCAATTTCTGATATTATGAACGCGATTATTTTTGCAACATTTTTCACTGATGCTTCGCTCCTATTGGTCACAGTGTGATGTTATATAGCCTAAAGCCTTCCTCAATAAATGGACTATCCAACACAAAAATAATTTTTCAAATCGAACCAGTACTTCCGGAGATTAGCGCGTTCAAACAAACAAACAAACAAACAAACTCTTCAGCTTTATAATATTAGTATAGATACCTAAATAATCAGCTCCGAAAATTTTTATTTTAATATACAACTAATATCCAAACCGTGCGTTAACCTACTGAAACAGTTTACCTTACACCATATTGTGTTTCAGTGTAATTTCCAGTTATTTGTGTTTATTTTCAAGTCCGACTAGAAGTTGGAAGTTGGTAATAGGTTCATGCAAAACTTGAGGCAGATATGGTTAATAGGTTAGTTGGCCGAGTCGGGAACTTGGTATATTAACTGTGGTAATATTGGGAATGACCAACTTACTTATACCTTGTCATGATTTTGGTTAGAACCATTTATAAGAATGACCATACCTACTTAGAACTTACGATACAAGTTGTACGATGAAACAGGACTTCTATTGCAAGTATTTATCACTCAATAGTACTGTTTCAGATTTCATATCTGGTAATATGGAAAACGACAGTTCATAAATGATGAGAAGCAACAGGAAAAACATAAATAAACGCAATGGAACAAGGTTTGTTCGAGGAAAAAAAACTAATTCGCTTAAGAAAAGGTTTAGCAGATTTTTAACAGATAAAAAGAATTAAGTTGCTGTGAATGAATATTTGACTCCCAAATTCTAAACGCACAATATTTTTATGGAATGATGACACTTATTAACCAATATCACGGATATAATTGTCAATTTGTTACGTAACAAAAAAAAAAACATTCAGCTCACAATATTCACCGGTGTGCATATAATTGAATTACTAATAGGCTATTTGACTGGATTTTGAAATCCATTTTATATTATTAAGTAGAGTTTAAAGAACCCAGTAAAAGTAGTTTTTTTTAATTCTAGTACATATTGGCTGAAAAATATCAAAATGAAATTTGAAAATTGAAATAGCGCGCCAAAACGCTATTTTGTCAATATGGCGCCACAATGGGGTCGGTGACATCACCTACCTGTCTTGTGATCTGTAGCACATAATCATCTGCATACATTTGTTGCAAACAAATAACGAAAGTGCGATTGGATCTATATTTTAACAGTGACTTAAGTAATAAAATGAGTTTTAAATGGTAAGCAGTTCCAAAATGTATAAATACTTCTATAAAAACTTCGGAAAACTATTTGTAAGTGTTCAAAAGAAAGTCTAAGTGTGCCGAAAGTGGTTGCAACTATTTCGGAGGGATCATAATAATATAGCGAATAGTAATATTTTCTTCTGTAAGGACCATTTCGATGTAAGTAAACATAATATTTATAATTTTTAATATTATGTCATAAAGATCCCGACTAACTAGTTTGTTTGTTAGATACAGATTTTAAATGAATGGGCAGGTTAATGCTTTCTGCTTTACAATATCGTTGTCTATTGGTAAAAGTAATTGACAGAATTTGTAAAATATATTAAATAAATCACACAAAAACAATGGATACTACTCGTATTATTATAGGAAAATATTATCAAAACATTTTGAAAAGCTATTAAAACACAAGTAGGCAAACGAAGTTATCAAGCAGGCGACGTCATCATAAACCCGATCAATCAGGAGCGTTTCGTGTCACGTGGCAAACGTTTAAAAAAATGCATTTTTATTTCTGGATTTTTTAATACGAGTAACTCGTTTATTATTTTTAACTTCCGTTACTAAATAACCATTTTTAAACTCATAATATACGCTGATAAAAGTAATTCGCGCTTTATTTTTCGCATTGTCATATAGCCTATATAAAGTGCACGATTGTTCGTTAAAAACGCTCCTTAAATTTGTAATCCCAAAATTTTGTCATATCATAGAAATTCTACACAAATTTAAAAGATACATCGTTTTTTTTTAATTATTCACTGCAGTGTCATTATATGTCAGAAAGTTTACTCTACTTGAAATTAAAAAAACTGAAAAGTTTGCCCAATGGCGCCAAAAGGTTTATAGTTTCCACTTCGTTTGATTATTTCGTTTGCTTTTTCAATTCCCAATATACACCACTGAACCAATTATACTACCCTGAGCCACAAAAATCAACACTGTTCACGCCCAAGCACCAAATTTAATCCATTTGGGTAATTAGCACTAACTGCTGCCGCACCTACTGGCATTGGAATCAAGGCTTGGTTGTATTTAGTTAGTTGTCATTACTTTGAAGCAATTATGGGTTTTATATCTTGGTTAATAGAGGTGCGTAAACATGGGTTTGTGTCAATTAAGCACAATATGCGATGCATGGTAAATTTAATGTAGACAACATCACATACATTTTTCTGATCCCAATGTAAGTATTTGAAAACAATTGTTTTTGTGGAAATGCAAAACAACAAAGGCTCTACAAACACCTAGACACGAGACAATATAGAAAATATGTTTTCCTCTACAAAAACTTGATGGGAATCAAGCATTTGGACATCGGAGCTAGCGACACAGAGATCGACGAATATATTTTGATTGGTTCCGGCACATTCAAATTGTATCATCCCTTCTCTTTCTATGCACCGGGCAGCAGCGACTTTTTACAATCCTTTACCAGGCCCAAGCCAATTTAGGAAAGAACATTTCTAAATTGATTCGGCTGGGAATCGAACCCTTGCTTTGTAGGTAGATTTACTGACCACTACATCAAAAGGATCGACATAGTCTAAACTGTCAAATGTAGGTGCAATTAAATCAAATCAACAAACATTTATACGCAAATTGTAATCTTGTATTACGAATTGAATAATAAATTTTATTTAAATTTAAAATTACATTTATCCACTTCTGTTGGGCTCGCGGTTGAGTGTTTGTATACAAAGTAAAATACAGGACTTTATTATAAAAAGCACAATTTTCCCTCAGGTTTTACGCAAAGCGGTTTTCGACGCTTTTAGCACGAAAATGTGTTTGCTAGTAATTCCGCTTGGGTCAAACATTTGAAGTAGAGAGCTAATTAGATTCACCCCTTCACGTGTTATTCATGATATACAATTTAGAGAAAAACTAATTTACAGACTTGAATATGGAATACATTTTTATAAAAGGCGCTCAGAGGAAATGCTTTAATGTGATAACATGGCATAACATTATAGAATAACTGGTATTACACGTTAAACCTGTGACATTAATTTTCGATACACAAATTGTGTGTATTATTGTGACTTGATGGGACGATTGTTTTTTTATACTAAAAGTTTACATAAAAGCATAGATAATATAAGAACTAGAAACACCGTTCCACACCAAATTGTCGAATTGAAGTGCCCAAGTTTAAAAACAGTTGATATCATGATACGTACCGTAATTCAAATTCATCCTTAAAAATCATGACTTAAAGTTGTATTCTTAGTTGAAAGATTACCCAAACATTTGGTGGATGCCTTAAGTCATCGATTGTATCTCTAGTTTTTATTTTTTTATTTTATATCTATGCTTAAACCTGAACCTATTTAGGGCTATAATGTAAAGTATGTGAGTTGTGGATTTCACCTATTTACTTAGATCGTTGCAATGCTAATTATTTCTTTGCAAAAATATTTCGATAACAATTGTTGGATACCTACATAAAATAAAATATTTACCGATCCATAAGCCTTCACTTTCATTTAAAATGGAAGCATGCAGATTATAAATGGCCCGTCCAGTGAATGGGTTTCCCGCGACTGTCCACCTTTAAGCTTCACAATGGGTTCGGATGATGGGCATTGTGATCCAGCACCTACCGTAGAATAGAACTCAACAGCCGCAAAATAGGATTCCACATAATGGGACCGAGACTCGTTAACTTTAGACCCATTCAGGTTCCATTTTAGAAAGTCAATTGACCACGTTCGTGTGAATGAATTCATTTTAAAATGTCAATAGGTATGTAAAAAATAATTTATAGATATAAGAATACGTTACAGATAAAAGTTATCCTAATATGGTTATATTTAGTAGAGAGCGTCATATGAGAAAATACTTTTGCTTATCTAGGAAGCGTTGCATGCAATGATATTTCTTCTTTGTAATATCATTGTTTAGATGATTACAATCTATTTAAAAACCAAGTGTATTCCTACTGTTTTTCGTTTATAAACGGAGCTGCTAGGTTTGTGCTTACTACGCGTTTGTGTATAAATAGTAGAAATATCTCCAAAGTAACAATTGTGTTGTGTTAATTTTACCACCAGACACTATGGGGATCAAAGTATGAGATGATGTTTTGCTTTTACAACTCCGCAGTCGAATAAAGTACACATCAGTTTTGGCGTCATCAGTAGCAGCAGCTTCCAGGTTCGACTCCCGGACGGGTGACGTGCAAGAAACACTTTTCAACATTGTCTCGGGACTGGGTCTTATTAATTCCTTCGTTGTTTCTGATTTCCAAATATCCAAGAGTTAATTAACAGTCATTCAATTCGGGATCGAAACAATGTGTGTGACGATATCCATATTTCTTTACATTCAATTTGACCAGAGTTATTGTGTAGGTATATACTTAACCAAAATGTTGTCTTACAAATCGTCTATCCTACTTTGACTTCGAAATCTTAGCTAAAACCTCAGAACTTGGAGTAGTGGGGAATCTGTGTAAACGGGGCAGCCGTCTGCTGATGAGTTTCGCCTCGGATTAGTTCGGGCCTTTGAATGTCTTGAGTAAAAGCTGCAGTTTGTTTAAGTGTCTGGAAGGGCCAACAATTTTAATCCTGTTTAATTGTTAAAAGGATCTTTGCTATTCAACAAGGAGAAGCCATTAATCTTTAAAAAGAATAGGAAAGTAAATCGACTAAACTATTTATGATGATGCTTTTTTTATTTTAAACCAGTACCACACGGATTGTTTGAACATAATTTTATTTACGCTACTCTTGCATTGACGGTTTTTTGTAGGGGTTTTTGTGAAAGGGACGTAGACAAAATATATAATTTATAGAAAATGGTTTCAATATTCCGACCAAATTTAAACTTTTTTTATTAAGGTCTGTTTTTTTATTATGTGCTAGCAACTACAGTGCTGTAACATCGGGTTTTTATTTGGGTCCATTGGACCGTTAAATCTGTTTTTTAATTTGTTTTGTTAATGACTCGTAAAATTGAATTTGTCTAAGATGCTACTTATTCACACTACAAAATATTCAGTACAAATTTTACGCCTTTTATAATATTATTTAGATACAAAAGAGAGTTTCAATCTCTTTGTCAGCTCTTTGAGTCGACTGCTTTCAGACAATCTGGTGCTAGTGTCAATGGGATCCCTCTATATATCTTGTTATCAAATGTGGCAATTATGGCTTACGAGTATTCCTTCTAATATGGTTTGACGATAGCATCTATTTGGTTGCCAAGTCAAACAAAAAACAAACTTTATCCGCAATTTTCTATTTGGTTGTCAAGTAAAACAAAAAACAAGAAACTTTCTATGCAAATGAGTAGCAACAGTCAAAACCACTGAAACTCCAAAGTCGTGCCTTTAATATCCAATCAATCAATCAATCAATCAGCCTATTGCAGTCCACTGCTGAACGTAGGCCTCCCCAAGGGCACGCCACAGTGCACGATCCCCCGCTTTCCTCATCCAGCCACTACCAGCGACCTTCTTCAGATCATCGGTCCATCTAGCAGGGGGGCGTCCTACACTACGTTTGCCGAGACGTGGTCTCCATTCGAGAACCCGTCTACTCCAACGCTCATCGGTTCTGCGACAAATATGGCCAGCCCACTGCCACTTCAGCTTGCTACACTTTTGGATAATGTCCATAACTTTGGTCTGCCGGATTATCTCGGAATATCGAAGGTCGGAAAATATCACGTATTTCCTTTGCAAAACGTTGAAAGATTGAAATGGCACAGAATGTACCATTTAAAGCGAAAAGGCGACAATTGAAAGTTAGGATTTAGCGAGAATTCAACCAGCTGTGCTTTGGCGGCGTGCCATACGCAGGTACGAGTAATCTGTTCTGTTATTCTTCGCTGGTACATCTCTAAATTTCTCATACTACAAAAATGTATTTTAGTTAAAGAGGTGATGAAGGCGATACGGTTTGTTTCTTTTTTTAATTGAATTACTGATCAATGCAGCTTCAATGTAACATCCTTTCAATATTAAGGTAAATAAGAATTTTATTGGCTTTATTACCTTTTTAACAGATTTAAAAATAAAAAAGAATTTATCAGACGATTACTTTAAGTTACATATGGAATTAAGGTTATGGTACAGCCCTTTTAAGCCCACAATGATAAGAGGTGTCCTAAAAATACTTGTAATTTTTTTAATAATTATTTAGGATTTGAATTTATTAGCTACATATTAATCCTTAGTGTTAATATTACGAGTATATGTATATGTGTTATATTATAACGTTTTATATTAAATAACTAATATTAGGATGTAGTTTTTGAACCCCTTTGTCTATTTTTGTTGCAATAGATAGATAGATAGATAGATAGATACACTTTATAACCATAAAATTGAAAAATAACACATGAGTAAGATTTAGATTAGTACAATTTAGGCGGTCTTATCGCTTGCAGCGATCTCTACCAATGTCTATCTCTGCAATGTGATGTGCATTAGTAAGTTTTTACATTTAGTTTACATTAAACAAACCAACACATAAGCATACGCCCCTAAACTAGAACAAAATACAACGAGCGTAAAGAACAGTAACTGTTAGTTGAACTTTTCAAATAAATTTTGATAAAATGCATTAATATGCGGTGTCATACGAGTATTTCAAGTCAAACATATCTTCCATTATAAAGTTCCTAGGATGTGGCGACACACTACACAGATTTAGACTTAACTTAATCCTTCCAGTGAACTAACACCCAAGTAAAACCAACTCCGGCTAAATATTAAGATGGAACCAAAAGTGCTGAGAGCTGGCTCCCGAATTCCGCTGGTTCCCATTAATTAAGTTCTAGATTACTATCTTGCTTCCGCATTTAACAGTCCTAAAATCTGGAGGTTCTTATAAAGTTTAAAATGCTATATGAATCTTTAAAAAAAAAGTTACACAGCAACAATCCACCATTGCATCCATACAGGCATAATCACCACCAACGCTTGCAAAAGAGCGATGCTTGAAAATTTTACCCGGGGATCGAGCCCAAAATTTTGAACCGGAACTTAAACCACTAGACTAACGGGGCGTTACCCATTATTGCTAAGGTAACTTGAATTTATAATGGATATAAAGGCATTTGCTTTGCAGTGGGATGATTATAGGTCACTATTTTTTTTTAAATAAAAATTGAGCGCCTTGGGTGGCTGGGTGCTCGGACTATTTGAACGTTATCTTTCCGGATTAAAATTAGTTTATTTAACAAAAAAGTGATGTCTTGGGACCATCACCGTTAATACACTTTAGTCTATTGCGGGATACAGTAAGATTTTTTCATAATCGTAACATTTGGCAGACGGCTAAGCAAAGCAATTGCAGGTAGGTAGAGAAAATACGCAAATGTCCGTCTTTTTTGGCACTTAGCACTGGCAGCACACGGCTACCGAATTAAATCCTCGTCTCTTCGCTATTCAAGAGACTGGTGTAAGACTAAGTTATCAGGGTTGTAAATTATTCATTTAATCGTATAGAGTTTGGCTGTTACAGTGTAAGTAGTCTTGTCAATATCTTGGTTATATTACTAGTAATAACTTTCAAATGTTTTTATTTTAAATTCTCGTACCTATGGGTAACTTGATTTACAGGTACAAAGGTATTCTCGGAAGCTGTATAATGTTCCTTGATTATTATGTTTACCAGTCTATAAGGAAGGAAGTGAGTCTTTCCCAATACAGGTGTCTCTAACTATCTGATGGGAAGACTCGTCAAAGCACTGTAAACTAACTTACGAGAATTTTTTTATTTATTTATTTATTTTTCATTTATTAATATAATATATTTCAGACTATGTGTACAGACTAATCTATACTATGAAATATGATGAGTTTGCCTAGAGTAAAGAATGATAAAAAAAAACATAATGAAAGTTGTAAAATAAAAAAAATATATAAACTTAGCTATATATACAGGTCATTGCAGTGTAAGCCCATGTGAAATTGCACTGCAATGACTCAAGTACGCACAGTCCACCCTGTCAGCAATCATGCTCAGGACGCTGTTGGGGCTGGTCCGCACTCTGCTCACCAGGGATGCGCATCTTTTGCGCATAGTGGCGTAAAAACAGTCTATGTGCGCTTCTGCCAACATCCCTGAAGCACTACAGAATCGAGGCAACCCCAACAGTATCCTGAAAGCATTATTGTATTGCACTCGAAGAGTGCTGTAGCATCGTTACACGTATAGAAAGAAGTGCAATATGCTCTAAACAGAGTAAGTTTCACCTGCCTAGAGCAACGTTCAAACCTGCGAGCTACCATGTTTGCCCTCACCGACAGTGCCCTCCGCTCTCTTTCGATGTCATCATCGTCTTTGAGGTCAGTGGTTACTACGTATCCCAAGTACTTAAACTTGTACACCCTTTTCATAATTGTACCTTTTAATCTTATAGGTACAGGTACAGGTTAAATAGTGTCGGTGAGGACAAACCCCCCTGTCTCACGCCACACTCCTATCTATACGTATTTGAGAACGTTCCCGCCCATCGCACATTGTTGATCTGGCTTCCACACAAATACTTACAAATATTTATAAGTTCTGAAGGTATGTTAACATTTTCAATGCCATAATTTTTTTGCCATAAAATGTTATACTTACGAAACCAGATCAAACGCTTTTGACAGGTCGAGAAAATTCCCATGCATTCAATAGTAGTTACCCAATAAGTTTTCTTAAAAATACCAATGTATTTATTTATAAATTAAAACCAAAAATGACATATTTTAAATAAAAATACGCATTGAATATGTTTTCAAATCGATAAAAAGGTTAGTAATTTATAACTCACCCTCTTAATGCTTTTTAAAACATTAAATTCATTCAACAATTAATTAGGTTTGACTTTTATATTTCAAACTCATCAAATGTTTAAGTGAAGGTCTACTCTTATAATAATGAGTGTTAGTTAGTTGCATTAAATCTCATTGCAGTGTTAATTTTTGTTTAGAAAGTGTAAAAACAAATATTAATTATTGAACAATATTGCGAGTAAAAACTTACTTACCCATCACACATAGGTACCATCCAAAAAAGTGTATACGGCAGTAAGAAAACACTTTGAAATAGATGAAAAAAATATCAACGAGCAATTTTCTTATACTTGTAAGATGATTTTACATAGTCACCCGAGGCGGAAAGAAAATGTGAATGAAGAGTTATTACATGGGTTCCGTTCTTATATTTCAAAAGTTAACGTGTCTTTATTAAAAGCTTAGGTATCGTTCATTTAATATAATAATTAAAATATATAAGGTCAGCAAATCTATTGAGACGATACAGCTCAAAGTTGTATATTGTTAAAAAGAAAATTCCATTTGAATAAAACATTTTTGTCTAAAGTCCTTATGGTCACTATCATCAGCCTACATGACTCTTCTAACACATAACCCTACAACACCAGGGTTCTTGATTTGATTTCCGCTTAGATCAATATTTGAATTTGGAAATCGAATTGGTTACAGACGTGCTTTGGAAAGCACTTTAAGCCGTTGGTTTTGGCTTCTGTAGCAAGGCTTTCCCCATCCCTTCCAGATTTAAGTCAAAGATCGTTCTTATCATAAACCTGACCGGAGTTTGAACCCCTTGTTTAGTTCACAAATAACAGAACCACAAAACCAACACGTTTTTTTTTCAACTGGTAAAAAATATCGTATTCATTCAAGCTACCTGCGTGACGGCTAATAAATACGCACGTAATATTATTTACATTGGTTCACGCCTTATCACTAAGGATCCTCCAGTAGCAATTTCTCCTCCCATATGTAAATCGTACGTTTTCCGAACGAGTTTCCCCTGCATTTACATGTTCGATATTTGTCAAAGTGAGTGCTATACGTGATCCAAATGCGGTCTCGTAAAGAATGTATTTGCACCCTTATGTTGGAAGTCCGGTTTAAATACTTACATACAATTTCTTTTTGTGGAAGGTACCTCTATCAATGAAACTAATTTAGGCGTTTGTTTTTATTTCGATGACCATTTGGATCAGTGATTGTAAATGCTGCTTCTAAGCCATGGGTCCGGGACCCGATCCCCGCACAGTTCAAATATTTGCGTGCGTGAACATATCTGTTTGTACTGATCTGGGTGTTTTCTATGTATTATAATAATATTTACAAAAAAAATATTACTTTATCGATTGTCTAGTCCATACGACAAGCTACTTAGTAGTAGGTTGCTTAGCTTGGGACTAGATGGCTCAGTGTGGCATGTATGAAAATATTTATTTATTTATTTTGCAGTGGAGTTTAAAACATGGTGACCAATTGTTCTTAGTTTATTTTTTGTCGTTTCTTCATAAGGTTAAGGAATGGTGATAAGAAATGTTGCACCGGTCCAGATTAGGTGAATTGACGATCTGATGACGGTGACGGTGACGGGTGGAGTGGGTACGATCACTGTTAAGGCCAAATGCACGCCTAGACAAAGTGAATAGCAACAATTCACATTCCATACTACGTCACTATGAAGAGGAGGATCATTGCGCTTGGAGACTCGGACGACGCAACATACAAATTACCAATTCTGTACATATTATCATATTTGGTTAAAAACTAGTAAATTCTTAACCATAATCTGCGGAGTCTAATTTCCAAACAACCATCGGCGTAATCATTTGGTGACCCCGACGTGATCAACATCGAAAGTCAACCTGATCTGAAGACTGACGTCAGACCAGAAGACGGACTATCCTTCAGGAACTCGCCAGTATACTACAGCTGCAGCTATCATTCCGAGGGAAGTGCGTGAACAATCCTTTAAATTAACCTATCCTTTCTACTTTCATTTGCGTGAATATAAGTTCATAATAATTGCGTTCACACGAAACCACCCTCACGCATAAAATATTTTTCGAATTTCGTCTTTTACGTTAATTACATCTTTATTACTACATTAAAAGTCTTATCTAGTGTTATGTTACATAGTGAAATATAAATAATAACTTTTTAAATCGATTTAGTCTATATTTTTGCATATTTTAAATTCCGTGTTGCACAGTGTCATATAGTGTCGCACCGTGTCGCATCAAAGTTCGTTAAATACAAAAATAATATAGAAAAAAAGTGTCCTTTCCCTTTAAGAATAATTTAAAATCAAGATACTAAATAATATTGCTGACTATTCCAGGTGCAATACTAACGTCAGTAAGTAAACCCGTCATTACTGAATTGTGTCGAGTGTTGCGGTCGCGCATTCCAACAAGCGCACACAGTGCTTTTGTGAATACTTCGATGCAGCGATCAGCCGGCTAAGAAACCAGTTTGATATCTCAGCGCTTTGGATACACGTAACGTATTCACTGTTATTTACTTACTATTTATTAGCTTATTTGGTGTAATATTTAAACATCTTTTTATTTAACCGTTGCTTCACCGGCAAAATGAGTGAACTTAAAGATCTTGTCAAGCAAAGGGGACAAATAAGGTGTCGATTAACTTTATTTGAGAAATATTTGACGCCTTTGTTGGATTGTAAAGAGACTAGTGCGATTATAGTCAATGAACTTCGTTTACGTTGCAATAAAATGCGTGACCTGTCATGTAATTTTGAAGGCATTCAATCGCAAATAGAAATGTTAGATGAGGACACCACAAAACAGATGCAGGAACGTGAAACGACAGAAAATAGTTTCTTTAACTTAATAGCACGAGCTCAATCGTTGTTAGAATTCTTTGAAAACCAGCATAAAGTGGAATCTTCATCTAATAAAAGTTCTAAGTGTCACAATGTGAAATTGCCACCTTTAAAAATCCCTGGCTTTAATGGTAATCCACAAAATTGGCTAACTTTTCGGGACACATATTTGTCATTAATACATAATAATGAAAACATAGATAACATTAATAAATTTCACTACCTTAAGTCATACCTAGAAGGATCGGCTATTGCCGTAATTAATTCTGTAACAGTCTCATCAAATAATTATATCATAGCGTGGAATTTACTTTGCGAACGGTTTGACAACAAGCGGCTTTTATTTAATGAGCATATAAAATGTTTATTTTCTATTGAACCGTTGATTAGAGAATCTCACAGCGGCATTCGTAATTTAATAGACATTTTATCTAAAAACTTAAATGCACTGAAATCACTAGGCGAACCGACTGAATCATGGGATACTCTCATCATCTATATGGCCTCAGCGAAGTTAGACAGCCTTACTTCTAGAACATGGGAAGAATATAGAAGTAGTAAGGATTCTCCATCATTAGAAGAATTTTATTGTTTTCTTCGTCAGCGGGCTACCGTATTAGAAACTGTAAGTGCTAGCAAGATATCAAATAATAAAAATGAAAAACGCCACAGTCTTCCTAATATGAAATCTCTTGTTAGCTCACATAATGACTCATCGTCACCTACTAAGCAGTGTGCCATCTGTAAACAAAACCACAAATTATATGAATGTTCTATATTTAAATCAATGCCGATTTCAGAGCGAATTCCGAAGCTTAATTCATTAAAATTATGCAACAATTGTTTTCGAAGTGGTCATCAGGCCTATCATTGTAGGCTGGGCGGCTGCCGGATTTGCCATAAGAAACATAACACACTTATACATAAACAGAATTTCTTAGCAAAACAATCATCACAACCACAACAGATGAATAATAATGATGAATATACAAACATAAATGAAACTAATATATTTACGCCTGCCACTGATTCTTCATCTGGTTCGACCTTTACGACTATGTCTGCTACCTCCACTGGTCAAGCACTCCTCTCTACGGCATTAGTCAAGGTAACCAACAACAATCATACCTACACTCTAAGAGCTTTGTTAGACTGCGGAAGTCAGTGCTCATTCATCAGTGAAAGGGCTCAAAACATAATTGGTTCTTTACGAAAAAATGAGTGTTATCAATGTATGTCAGGAATAGGCAACTCAATTCTAAATGTAACAGAACACTGTAATCTACATATTTATTCATCCTACAATAATTTTAACGCAATAGTCAAGTGTTTTGTTCTACCTTACATAACTGATAAGTTACCTCATGTTACCGTTCGTATACAGGATTTAGGTATTCCTAGCAACATCCAACTCGCTGACCCTAAGTTCTATCAATCATCTGAAATCGATCTTTTATTAGGCGCGGACGTGTTTTGGGACCTACTAAGATCGGGCAGGGTAACTTTGGGTCCGCAAAGGCCCATATTACAAGAAACACAGTTAGGATGGGTTGTAGCGGGTCCTACCGCAGGAGGCTACTATGATACAAATAATTCAAAAAAACATTGTTATTTTTCTAAAGAAATAAGTAAGCAACTTAGTAAATTTTGGGAACTTGAGGAGGTACCCACTAAAATTGAATGCAATACTGATAACTTTTGCGAACAATTGTTCACCACTACCACTCGTCGAGAAGATGACGGCAGATTTTGCATTCAAATTCCTCTCAAAGACTCTGTTGAATGTTTAGGTGACTCATATAATATTGCTGAAAAAAGATTAGTACAATTAGAAAAGAAATTAAAAAATAATTTACACCTTAAACAACAATACTGCGAATTCATTCATGAATACGAGCGCTTAGGTCACATGTCTGAGATTTCCCGTCCGAATTTTGGTTGCTACCTACCTCATCATGGGGTAGTGCGAGAAGCTAGCGAAACTACAAAGCTTCGTGTCGTGTTTGATGCCTCTTCGAAAACGACTACTGGTATTTCCCTTAATGATATTCAACACATTGGACCAGTAGTGCAGGACGATTTATTTTCAATTCTGCTGCGGTATAGACTGCACAGATTTGTAGTTTCAGCTGACGTGGAAAAGATGTATCGCCAGATCTTGGTAGATCCCAACCAACGCCACCTACAGTTAATTTTGTGGCGTGATGAGCCAACAGAGACTATTAAAGTGTTTCAATTGAACACGGTTACATACGGTACGGCATCAGCACCGTTCCTGAGTACTAGATGTTTAGTGCAATTGTCCGAGGAATGCGAAGACATAACCTTTTCAGAATCTTCATTATCTCAGGTCATTAAGGATGACTTTTACGTAGACGATTTTCTGTCTGGAGCCGAAACAGAAGATGAGTTACAGACCATAATTTCCTCAGTAACATCTGTTCTAGATTCAGCATGCCTTCCATTACGGAAATGGCGAACAAATGTACCACATATATTTTGCCATGAATCAGATACATCTGAAACTAAAAACCTAGATCTGTCTTCTCAATCCAGCATATTAGGTCTAAAATGGGATCCTTCAAAGGACGTCCTGCAATTTTCAGTTGATATAGATCTTAATCAACCAACAACGAAACGTACAATCTTATCAAGATCAGCCAAGCTTTTCGACCCATTAGGTCTGCTAAGCCCATGTACCATAATTCCTAAAATGATTTTACAAAAGCTATGGCTTTCGAAACTTGATTGGGATGATCCAGTAGACGACGTTTTGGACAGGGAATGGAAAAAGTTTGCAACAAATTTAAATTATTTATCAGAGTTTCAAATTCCAAGATGGACTCTTCGGCGGGAATTTGTAGAAATAGAATTACATTCATTTTCAGACGCGTCTCAATTAGCCTACGCTGCTGCAGTCTATCTCAGATCCAAAGATAGCTCAGGTCAGGTCCTAGTTAGGCTACTCTGCTCCAAGACTAAGGTCGCTCCAGTTAAGGCAGCAACTATTCCTCGGCTTGAGTTATGGGGCGCCTTGCTTTCAGGCCGTCTAAGTGCAAAGGTATTGAAAGCACTCCGCTGCAAGATTGAGTCTGCTTTCTACTGGACTGACTCAACAGTGGTCTTGGGGTGGTTATCGTCTCAATCATGTGACTTGAAACCTTTTGTTTCGAATCTCGTGAGTGAGATTCAAGACCTGACCAAATCTGGAATTTGGAGACACGTTCCTGGCGAACTAAATCCGGCAGATCTAGCATCTCGTGGAGTTAACCCTCGGTCCATTCCATCCGCCAGTTTGTGGTGGGATGGTCCATCCTTTCTAACCGAGGATCCACGTGGTTGGCCTCAGAATCTAGGACCACAAATTACCAGGGACCTCCCTGAAAGAAAAACATACACAAAATTTAACACCAATAAAAGTCTAAAAACTACTACATTACAATGCATAAACAAATCATCTGTTGCGGATAGCTGTGGGGTTGTGTTGTTTGAAAAACATTCAAGCTTCATAAGACTGCAAAGATCCACTGCTTATATCTTACGATTTATTCACAACTCAAGAAACAAAGGGTCTAAGTTAACAGGTACTTTAAGCCCACGTGAGCTTAACGATGCACTCAGCATTCTAATCAAGCAACATCAAAATGAATGCTTTGCTAATGAAATTAAAATACTAAAGAATAAAAAACATTTACCTTTAAATTGTCGAATATTGTCTCTTAGTCCGTTCCTTGATGATGATGGCATACTGTGTGTAGGAGGTCGGTTAAAAAATTCTGATGAACCCTATGAAAAAATGCATCCAGTTTTGCTGGATACAAATCATAATTTTACAAAAATACTTTTTGCATATTATCACAAAAAACTGCTACATTGCGGACCTCAGTCTTTACTAAGTAACTTAAGAAACGAATTCTGGCCTCTAAGAGGTAGAATACTGGCACGAGGGACGGTTAATAATTGCAAACTATGCAAACTATTGAAAGCTAAATCATATAATCCCATAATGGGAGACTTACCTTCTAGCAGAGTTACCCCAAATCAGCCGTTCCATATAAGCGGCGTCGACTTCGCTGGGCCATTTTATATCACCGATCGCAAAGGTCGCGGCTGTAGAATATCCAAATGTTATTTATGTCTATTCATTTGCTTTAGCACAAAGGCTGTACACCTCGAAGTAGCTGGTGACTTGTCCACAGAAAATTTTATCTTATGTCTGCGGCGATTCATATCTCGCAGAGGTAAGCCCTTGCAACTATATTGCGATAATGGAACAAATTTTGTCGGTGCTAGTAACGAACTAGCAAGGTCTCTTAAACTAAACAGTGAAGACATAACTGGTTTCGCAGCCGGCGAAGGAATTCAATTCAGGTTTTCTCCAGCTTATTCACCTCACTTTGGAGGACTTTTTGAGGCTGGTATCCGATCGGCCAAGAATCATTTAGTTAGGATTTTAGGCGAAAAACATTTAACCTTTGAGGAACTATCAACTTTATTCACGCAAATTGAGGCTATCATTAATTCCAGACCCCTAACTCCTCTTTCATCTGATCCTAACGACCTCAATCCTCTGACCCCTGCGCACTTCTTGATCGGCAAGCCCCTTACATCTCTACCAACAGAAAACTTGACGGAAACAAACCCCAACCGGCTCGACAGATACAGACTGCTGGAGCAGATGCGGCAGCACTTCTGGAAACGTTGGAGAAATGAGTATTTAAGTGAACTTCAATAAAAAACTAAATGGCGAATGAACCAAAGAGGATATCAAGAAGGCGACTTGGTGATCATCAAAGAAGTCAACTTATCTCCTTTGAAATGGCGCATGGGGCGCATCCATAAGCTGTATCCAGGATCTGATGGAATTTCAAGAGTCGCTGATGTGAATACATCCAAGGGCATCATACGCAGAGCCATACACAATCTCTGCTCTTTACACACTTTTTTACATCAAGAAGACAATTCTCGAACCCCTGCAGTGTTCGAGGAGGGGGAAGATGTTAAGGCCAAATGCACGCCTAGACAAAGTGAATAGCAACAATTCACATTCCATACTACGTCACTATGAAGAGGAGGATCATTGCGCTTGGAGACTCGGACGACGCAACATACAAATTATCAATTCTGTACATGATATCATATTTTGTTGAAAACTAGTAAATTCTTAATCATAATCTGCGGAGTCTAATTTCCAAACAACCATCGGCGTAATCAATCACTGTGGAAATCTTTAGGAGTAGTCTATGTCCAGCAGCAAGCATCGTTCGACTAAGACGATGATTAAGGTGATAATTATCATCTCTCCATCAATCAATTTTTTGGCATTCAGCAGAACTAGTTTTACACTAAGTGCCAATTTTAACGATTTGGTTTCAAATTCTAACTGAAGTCATGACAATTTATTTATGTGAGGAATCATAGACTTACACGATGTAAAAAAAAATAGTTTTCGGAAGATCCAATTTCGTCACAAAGTTATCAAAAGTCAAAGATTCGTAAGTGACATTTGAAAATTATGTCATCCTAAATTAATCAAAATGAAAAATGGGTACCTTCCTATAAGGTACGCAGATGATACTCAATAACTTGACCGACCATAATGTAAACAAACGTTAAGAGAAGGCTCTCTGAATTTCTACAGTAATAATTCTATAAGAGTTAAAACGATATCCTGAATACGTTACATTTTTGACGTACTCTAACCCTGTAAATCAGCTGTTCCATTTGGTACATCCTGTATATCTGATATATGAGCTTCGGGTTTTAGCTTCCCCTTTTGCGCACTTTTTGAATTACCACTTTCCCGCTGCATGTTTTGCGCAGTCTCTTTTTATCTTTTATGGGAAGCAATTTACGGGAACGCCGAACTTAGTGGATCGTCCTTGGATTAACTCGGCGGTCTTATTATGGAACGATTTAGTGACAAGCCTATGAAAACGTATTTTAGACCGGTATATAAATATAGAATTCCAGAAGGAAAACAAATGAGGAATAAAATACCTTTTTACGGACTCTTAATCAAAGTCAGCAAAAATAATATATATGGTTATATATTATTGGCGAGGGTTACTATCAATAACGAAAAACGTATAACTTCATAAGTTGACTGATAGGTACATTACTTGTAATTTTATAAATAGTTCAAAGATTAAAAAAAAATATTTACGGATACACGAAAAGATAAAACTTTTATTTAATTTGTGACCTTTTATTTTTTTGATCCTTTATTAGTTTAAAACGGACTTAAGGCTATTAACCTACAAGAAAAAAACAGAGGCTACCTACTTCCTCTCTTTTTTGTTTTTAATTTCAATCAAGTATCTACTGGTTTTCCTACTGGATTTTCCAAGCGGAGCACTTTTCAGTGAAGAGGAGGCGCAAAATATAATAGTGTCGAGGGTTGCCAGCAGATATAACAAATCTACCCCTTCTTTTAATAGCTGTAATACAGGGTTACAATATGAAACGATTTTCAATGTGCCTTTCAAAGCACGAATATGGCCCCCCTCTTCCACCCTTTCAGACCCTAGTCTATTTGCTGTACATACAAGACATAGTAGGAAGCATAAGTAGCGTGCACGTTTTTATTTTTAGGGTGAGTGCACCTTTTTACGTCTCATCGCAACATAATACGGATGCCAGCGTTTACGACCTGCCGGTAATTGGTGGGATTACCCCTAGGCATTCAGTGCTTAACGAATAGGATTTGGGAGGGAAAATGTAGGCATGTGAACCGAAGGGTTTGTGTGATAGCAAACGTTTTGATTAATGTTAGTGTTGTTTCTTTTTACCTATGGTATGTAACCAAACACAAAAGTATTCCATTTATTCAAGTTTTATGGTATACAGGGATATACCAAAACAATTTCTATTCGCACCGCCAAAACCCCTGTTATTTATTGATTTATTTATAAATTTAATATGGAATACTGACATAATATAAGTAATAAAAAAAAATATTATACTTCCTCAATCCTAAATACATTTCTCTTCGCCACCACGCCATAATTTATGAGTGACAATGACGATAAGACGTCATGTGGTAATCAGTTTCCTCGGTCAGCTAGTATTGTATAATTTATACATGGGTTTTGACCCCTCTGAATTCCTTAGGGATTTTACAGGTCTTAACACTAACTTCAAATGTAGTTCCTACCCTTTCCGCAATTTGGCTTTAATTTTGTCTCAACTTAAATAAGGAACAGTTAAGACAAAAACCTAGAAGAAAGATGACACGTATAAGAAACTATATGAAAACGACATAGGTCGATGTAATACTTTAAATGTATCTTTTTCCTAAGCGCAAATAACAAAGAGTCTTATCATACACACAATATATTATTTTCCCTGCCTAATCTATTACTCGTACAAGAAACGTGTCTGGCAAAGATATAGAAGGCTTACCTACTATATTATTCAACACGAGATTTAGCGAATACGGCATCCTTTACCCGTGATAACGTTGTACCAAGGTAGTTATTTATTTTAAGGCGACTACCAGAGGTGTGTGCTGCCTTCAATTGATTTAATTTTATTACTTCTAATCAAAATAAATTTTCAAAAAACTAGAACAGTATCATTTTAGCAAATTACCTCTAGTATTTATTGAATTGCAGTAAACTTTTCATTTAGTTCTTTATAAAGTCGAATTTGTCGCTAACACCAAAAGCTGCTTTTAGCAATAATGTAAAATACGAAAGAATGCCAGAATGAAAAGCAGTAGCAATAGATACTAGAGGTAATTTGCTAAAATGATATTGTTATAGTTTTTTGAAAGTTGATTTTGTTTAAAAGTAATAAAATTAAATCAATTGGGGGCAGCACATAGCTCTAGTAGTCCTCTTACGGCCGGTTCCAGTAACCTATCTATCTTCAGTTTTGGCATATCGGAGATAGGAAACAGTTTCTATCTCTGTTTTTGCCGTTCAGAGAAACAAAGACAGAAGTTGTTTTCTATCTTCGATATGCCAAAACTAAAGATAGATAGGTTATTGGAAATGGCCGTTAAGGCCCAGTAGTATCCATCGATCGCCTATCACGGAGTGCCTAATATACTAAGTTAACTTTTATTCACTTGACTCTTGCTTAACATATCCAAATGATAAAACATTAAACGAAAAAGTTATCGAAATCACCACCTGCAGGCATAAGTTTTATTAATTACTAAAAACGATATTTAAGGTTAGTATAATAAATAAACGAAAAAAAGCAAAACATTTTTTTTAAAACGTTTTTGTCTATATCAGAGCAACAAATTAATGGCCTATAATTACCTAGTTAATTACCTCCCCTTAATCAATTAGGAACAATCGACCAAGTTAAAAATAGCAAAGTACTCGTAACAACCTTCCGATCATTAATCAAACTCCTTCATAATTAAGAAAAAAGCTGAACAGTTTCAACAGACAGCTCATCTAAATAGACTGCACCATATTATATAAGCCTAAACCTAATGATGCCCTTCTTAAATAGGCATCACCTATTTTCATTGATCATATATAGTGTTAAGAAAATAAGCTGTTATTATCGTAACATTGTAACTATTTTTTTTTCAACAACTTACAAATTTCGGTATTCGATGTCTTCAAAACTCAGCCTGAAGTCGCAAAGAGGTCTCAGTATTTAAACTTGAAAAATTATGTCTCAGGCGGGACTCGAACCCGCATCTTCTCGCATGCCTCGCATTCATTATATTTCACTTGAGACATGTTTTACTAAATGTTTAATAAAATCATTCGTTGTTTCGATGACAGAATAATAATGAGAACATACCCAATATATCACCAAAATTTGTAAAATATAATGCAAATATTGAACAAGCTTAATTAGTTTTTATTTAAATAATTTTCCCGCTACAGAAATCAAAAAATCAGCGTGGTTACTGAGTACACACATAGGTTTAATCATTATAAAAAAGTTGGTGGAAAACTATATAGGTTGCGATAATTACATTAATACTCTGATGAAATATTTTACATTGATGAATTCAACTGATTACCATATATAAATGTTGCTCAGCAATAAAGAAGCTGATAAAGCAAATGTTAGGATTTAAAGTATTATGTACCCTCTTTTTAGAGACCATAGTGGAGTTGTGCACAAACAGTTTTTCAAGGTGTCCTCGCCATACCAGGTTCGATTCCCAGGCCCAATACAGATTATCTCTCTATATTGTTGCTGACGTTGTTTATACTTACCCAAAACAAGTGTCTCAATATTTCCTTACTTTTAGATCAAAACAATGTATGATATGTGCTACATATTCATTCACTTATTATTATTATTTGAACTGAATGTGTTATGGCCGCTTTCGGCTTTAGCAAGATTGCATCTACAGAAATAAGTTGTCTATAACAGTTTCCAATATTGGCTATTAATCTTCCATTAAGGGTGTTTTGTCTTGCTCTGTTTAATGAGATAGAAAAGAGCAGACGTCAGTCAGGTGACCAGTAGAGGGTAACGTTGTTTTGTTGCGATTTCACTAAGGAATATGAGCTTAGGAGTCATTAAGAACAACAGATAATACTCGTTTAACGAAAATGAGCCACAGTTATGGCTATAACTGGAATAGAAAATGATACATTAGTTGGACCTTGTGGAATCAAACTTTTTAATATGATCATTTACATTATATTTTTATGTATCACCAGCGTATATGAGTCCACAGCCAAGTGAGTTGGAGATTCCAGTTTTGTAAATGGTGAAATGAAGATATCTGCCCGTCTTCTTCTGGCAGTCGGCTTTTACGGTCGTCGGAGTTATTTCAAATTCAAAATTCAAAATCGTTTATTTGCGTTTATATTATATTAGAGAGCCGGCACTACAAATCACATTTTGTACTGACACATTTATATGTAATTTTTGCTTAAAGTAAATTAACAAGGTCATATAATAGAACATGCCTGACACTTAAGAAATGATTGATAGCCATGAAAATCATTATAACACACATTAGAAAGTAATCCCGTCAAGATTAACAAACTCTTGCGATTTTTTATAAATTGTGTCTTTTTCTGCAATTTACCAAACAGTCGGAACAGTTCGGAAAGTAACAGAAAGGTCGATGTATTGTTAAAATTAAATTTGAAATAAAATTAAAGTAACAAGAACTTTTAGGCCTATCGGCCGTCAGCTCTACGTGCTATAAGTCCACTGCCACGTAATTATCCAATGACTTATGTCAGCGACAATATTATAATCACCATTATGAATTTTTTTTTAAGTATTAAATTAAACATTTATACTAAAAATAAGTACTGTTCTATAGTAATTAGACATCGCAGAAGTTCTGAGACAAAAAAACTGTAACATTTATAATATCAGTACAAAAGCTAATGGTGGCGCTTTACCATTTAGCTAAATGCATTTAGATAGATAACACTTTATTGCACAAAATAAAAGAAAATTACAAAGAAGAGAAAATGTACAAATAGGCGGCCTTATCGCTTTAAGCGATCTCTACCAGACAACCTTTGGGTAGAGGAAATTTAGTTTTAGTAGAGTAGCGGTAGCACTGTGCAAGACAAGCGATGTATAACAGATACAATAAACAATTTAGCTAAATCTATACTTACCTACTAACATTATAAAGCTGAAGAGTTTGTTTGTTTGTTTGAACGCGCTAATCTCAGGAAGAACTGGAATAAAAAAAAAAAATGTATTGGAAAGTCCATTTATCGAGGAAGGCTTTAGGTTATATAACATCACGCTGCGACCAATAGGAGCGGAGCAACAGTGAAAAATGTTGCAAAAATTGTCGCAATCATAATAACAGAAATTTACGCGGACGACGTCGCGGACGACGTCGCGGGCAACAGCTAGTAAATGATAAAGCGTCGCGCCCGGTATGCGAGGAAATGCGGGTTCGAGTCTCGCCTGAGACATAAATTTTCAAGTGTTTAAAATACTGAGATTATAATTGCTATTAAATTGCTAAAATATCATATTATAAGTAAACTGCTTCATGTACTAAATTCAAAATTTTTAAAAACTCCTTCAAATAGCGTAAGGTCATGAGTTTAAATTAATCCTAAAGGAGTCCATTTGTTATAATACTTTATCAGGACTTAACGTTAAATAAAAAGCCAGCCCACCCATCCCGAGGGTCTGTATGTGGTTTATCACTGAGAAAGTAAATTTTGTCGTGTACCTTAATTAGTGAAGTGCCTGTTCACAAAGCAGGAATTTTGGGTTCGACCCCGTAACAGACGAAGCATCTTCTGATACACTTTTATCATCAGTCTATAAAACAAGAGCAGGGTCAGGTCGATGTGTGTATTATATTTCTTTCTGTATAGTCATAATTTTTTACACAGTCAACTGATTTCAGGATTTTCTTTTGTCTATTATGGTATGGTAATAAAATGGGAGTGGATTGTCTATAAAGTCAAACTGTATCAATGCATCGGTACTGCCACAGTACATGGAAAGAGGTTTTCAATGTTCTGTGGGTACTGCACAAGTTTTTACGTGAATACGATCTAGACGTCTCTTTGGTCTAGTTGTTTAGTATCCAAGGCTATTAGAACCAAGATCTTAGGATCCTAGGTTTGATCCCCGGGTCAGGTAATACAAGATTCGGATTTCCGAAAATGGGTCGGGTTTGTGATCACCAACCCGCATTTGGAAGGCGTGATGATTATGACGGTACCCATCATTGCTGTGGTAAGTTGAATTCAATGATGGAGGCCTTTGCTCTGAGGATAATTATGAGCCGTTACTTTATTTCTTTTCTAATGTACAACAACTATTAACTGAGGTTTTGTTACTGTAATCAAGACACTGCATCTTCCCGCCAGGCATGCAATCGGCCTAATGTAGTTTGTGAAATAATATAACATCAACTTGACCATTCAACATAATGATAAAATCATCGTCAAAAAGCGGTAACAGGCGATATTTCGTTTCTTTTTTCGTTTTCCGTTTTGGCCGTTTGAATTTCCGGCCCGCCGCCACGGGAGATTGTATCTCCTTTAACAGCACCACGAAAATAATAAAATGTTGCTTAAATATATAAATGATACACAGTAAAAGAATTTTGTCAATCTCTAAAGAGTAAAACTTTTTTAAACTATTTTTTGTGTGATTAACATTGTTGAAATAAATTGTACACTAATAATTAAGAATAAAATCAATATTCTCAGTAAAAAGTAATTAGTGTTAAGGGACATTTCTCGTCATTTGTATTAAACGTTCACAACTAGGCAATAAATCATTTCACACTATAAAAAATATGTGTGCACATCCATGTCCACTAAAATAATGACTGACTGACCAGAGTGTGAACAGTTTTCACAAACTCCTATTATTTCGTTGTCCGCTTAAATGTTCAATCTCCCATAAAACAAATAAAAAGCATCATAGTTGAAGAAAAGTTCTTTGTAAATTATTTACTATGCCAATACGATTCCGTATAAAGGATTCCGTTAGAAACATTAATTGCAAAACGCACAAAGCGATAAGCCGTTTTTAACGATCAAGAATACAACTGCAAACAAAACATTTATCAACCCAATTATATTGGAAGCTTCTATGTCAACAACGGATTTAAAAGCAAAAAGGTATTAAGGTTCAAGGTTCAAGTTTCAATTGCCATTTATTTTACTTTTAAAGATATTCTATCACACTGTGTTGTGTTTCTAAACCACTTTAAATTAAGTTTAGCCCTTTTTTGGTGTCCGATACTTATATCGGATCTATCTCCTCTTGGTCCACCCTAAGCAACGGCATCTTCAGTTTTCTAACCAATGATGACGGCTAACAGATCCCTCTGTGGTGGTAGGCTTAATAAGAGGCTGCCTGGATGCTACCACCCTCCTGCCGGAGCCAGCGCCAAACAGTTTTTCTGTGTTCCGCTGATGTGTTGGAGAACCAGTGCCACTTTCTGGGTAAGCTCGCTCTATCTTAGGCTTCTCCTTAACAGTAAAGTTAAGTATGTAATCAAGAGCAAGCCCATTGATTATAAAAAAAATACTTTAGATTCTTGTTAACCTTTTTAACCCTCAATAAAAACCATCACCACCAAACTGTCATCTGGCTGGGATAAAATCAAAAAGATCTGTGATTCGTTTGCTCTATTTGTGACATGCTTCTTTTACACACTGTTTGTATCAATCATACACATCAAATTAAAATTTTAATTGTTTTTGTTACATATTATAAAACTAACTGAATTCACAGAGCACTTTAATTAACTCTACATTTCACAGGACCGCTGGTTGATAATTAAATTTTACGCCATTTTGATCAGTAAAACGTATTCACTACGTTTGTTTTGTTTTTTATGGTTTCAGTGTGCGAATGCGACATTTTTAATAGTCGTGTTTTGCAATTTTTTTTTTAAATTAAAATACTGATATAGCAATTAAATTATCATATAAAATCAGTATATAAACTTGAAAAATTTTGTCACAGGCGGGACTCGAACCCGCATCTCCTCGCATCGTTCGAGACCCGCCTGAGACAAAATTTTTCAAGTTTATATACTGATATTATAAGTGCAATTAAGTTGCTAAAATATCAAATAAAGTTATCATATAAAGTTGTGTTTTTTCGTTAATTCGTTTTGTTGAAGTAGATTTGTCAACACATTTATTCTTAATAGTTGGTTGTTTACACACACCGACACGCACACACATACTAAAAACGCGATCAAAATCCGTTATTATATACATTTCATTTTAGTATTCAATAAAACAATTTGTATACTACAAGATAATTTATCACTAAAATCACTACTCTACTAAGGCTAGTTATACAGGATGAAATTTTAATCACCTTCCAAATTTTAATATATTAATCTACGAGACAAAAAACAAATGAAGTATTTTTTCATTTGGTATAGCCCAGTACAAAAATGTCAAGATAAAGTACTTAGAAAATGTCCGCCAAAAATCTAAAATGTTTGATACGGCCGCCAAGCAACACTTTTTTTACGCGTTGCGCATCTCATTCATTAATTACGATACTATACATAAGTTTTTGATTTTCCATTTATACCTTGACAGGTCTAGGACCGTAAAAATTGAAAACTATATCGCGAAAAATAATTTCGAGTGACAACTTCATTTACATTTTTTACTTCATAAACAGGCTCTAAATACGATACTGAACGCCTATAAAAATTTTGGAAAGTGGTTAAAATTATGTCTTACATACAGGATGTCTGAAATCTGTGTACGGTTCCTAATTTGGGCTTTAAAGTAGAAAATATTAAGGTATATTTTAAGGCTGATATTAAAATGTTATCTAGCAAAGCTCAGTTTCAAAATAAAATTATAATCTTTTTTTTTTCGATATCTGCATTCAAGTATTCTAAAACATAATTTATGATACACACGTATTTGCGTATTCATTACACGATGCCATTACTCAAACAATCTTCTCTTTTCATTAACGCAAGCGTCACTCCCTTCAATGCATGTGTCTAGAAGCTTTGAATTCTCTTATAACGAAACTACGTCGGTGCATAATGAATCGTGAATTAATTCAATTCTCAGGGTTACACTATAGCACGAATAGAACAGACAGATCAATACAAATGTAGTATTTTTCTGTCTAGGTGGCGAACGAAAAGACCAATCACAGAACTTGAAGTATACAGAATACAGATATTGAGCACCGTGATTGGACGATTTCTAGTTTGCTTTTTTCAGCCTCCGGGGTGTCCTGTTTTCAGTCTTAATTTTTTACAATGTTGTAAATATTGATTTTGTCTAACTGGCATTATAAGACGCTTCGACATAAGTCGTGTCACTCAGGGACACTCAATTTATTTCAGAAAAGCCAGTCGCTAAGGTGTATTTAATAATTTAGAAGCAATAAAATTATAAAACTACGGCCCCATTCGGTTTTTAGTTTTGTAATTAACTGTAATCATAAAATTAAATTTAAAAAGATTTTAAAAAGCATATTATTGCCTTTATCAATATTTATTTTTTACATCTTGTGTATTATTTAAAAAAAAATGTTATAATTTCAGTGGCCGTTCTTTATAATCTATATTCCAGGGTTACTAACGAAGCTGATGCAAGGTTATGACGTCATGCATGTGATGTGTTTGCATTCGAGCGATGACGCAACCGTTACATTGGATTTCTAGGACAAATTACGGGCAGCAATCTTTACTTTATGTTAATTTAAAATGTTGTGCTATATAAGTAAAACATTGTGGTTTTTTGCAGGATGATTCTACTTAAACACGTACACCACATTAGAGAAAAGCGCCCTCAAAATTCTTCCTATTGGTGGCAGCAAAAGGTCTTTCCGCTTTTGACCACAATGTGGCTCAAATCAACAACCTGTATGCTATGCTAAACATAGCAATTACCTATAGGAAAATCCTCCCCTTAGAGAACCTCGTGTCCATAAATAAATAAATAAATGTAGACAACATCACATACATTGTCCTGATCCCAATTTGAGTTACTATTTAAGGCACTCGTATTTTGAAAATCAGGAACAACGAAGGTACCACACCCAGACCAGGGATAATATAGAAAAACACTTTTTTTATATTGACCCGTCCGGGAATCGAACCCGGGCCTCGGAGCAGGCGACAGGTTGAAACGGAAGTAGTTTAATTAATTATGTTTCATTTCAGATTTGGTAGTGTTTACCCAGTCTGTACCAAATTTTACTTCATTTATTTTTAGTACCAAAATACTTATCTTGATGCAAACATCTTCCTAAACAATATCCGTAATAACATCGTTTGCAAACTCCACCAATTAACCAAAATAGATTTGTCGTTCAGCAAAATCGCAGCACAAATATTTGTGTTCCATATTCTTACAGATTCCGAATATAAATCAGGGTTTTCGACATTTATATATTGCCCTTGACATTGCCAGATATGTTTTCGCTCGCTCAACCTACCTTATATTGTGTTTGCTACGTGAACATCAATTTTCTCTGCTTCTGAATACTTCTAATATTTGGGAGCAGATGGTTGGAATAATGTAGCTATTCTTTTGTTATCATCGAGTTCGCTTGAAGGACTTTCGCGTTCAGTATTAACAGGAAATAAAGAAGTACTTACTAGTAATATGTTTAGTTTATTATATTAACCTTTTGGCTGTAACACACTGTAACGCGGTACTATCGTAAAGTACGATTTTTTCAGTGCCTTGATTTCTAATAACCAAAATCGGGAACTTTGTTTTGACTTTTTTCTCAAGATTTTGGACTCTAAAGGTTAACATTCATCGTCTTCAGTCTACTCTACTTATATTAGTCTCCAAGAAGAGGACTTTTGAAATGATTGCAATGCTTAGTGTTTGAACTAGCGATCATTTAGCCAATGGTGATAAGAATTCGCTATCTGTCTTCTTCAGTAAGTATTCCTTTCGGCGAACCGAGCTGTTGGTAAGAAAAGGTATGTAGCGACTTAAATTTTATTATTTGTACCGATGATCAGTGAACAGTGATTTCTATGTACAATTATATCGTTCAAGGCTAATTCTATAAATCATTTGGAGTTCTATAGTCACCTCTTTCAAGTAGTGCTCTTCAATATAACACCAGCATCACAGCAAGTGACTAACATGGCGATAGTCATGACCAACAAAATAGACATCAAACATCTCAATACCCCAAAACTCGATTTATAATCAACCCACATTCGTTTTAAGTGGGGTACGGAGAACCAAAGATGGCTCTAGCGTCATCCTGATTGTCCTGTGGGCGCAACAATAAAAATTGTACGTGCCTCGCTGGGAAAGGCCGGGAATTTTATTTACTTAATCCGTATATTGCGTATAGACTTTGTAGCCTAAGTGGTCTTTACATCACAGGAAAGTATTGTGTTACGTTATTATGTAAGACAATTGTACAATTTGGTTTCAAAATACATTTGTGGAAGAAGAAAAAAGTGGGAAGAAGCTTTTTGGAATCCGTAATGTACCTACTGAAAAACCTTAATTTAGCTTTATGTGTTTTTTACTTGTAATAGATTCCTACGATTTTAGATGTAATTAAACGGAATTTATTTGTTGCCTGCGACTTCGTACGCGTCAATTTCTGTTATTATGTTCGCGGTTATTTTTTGCAAAAATTTTCACTAATACTTCGTTCCTATTGGTCGCAGCGTGATTTTATATAGCCTAAAGCCTTCCTCAATAAATGGACTATCCAACACAAATATAATTTTTCAATTCAAACCAGTACTTCCTGAGATTAGCGCGTTCAAACAAACAAACAAACTCTTCAGCTTTATAATATTAGTATATCTATAGTATTTCGCATCTAATAAAAACTACCAAAAGTTAATGCAATGGCAATAATAAAATAAAAATCCTTTTAACTTTCCTCGGGTTGCAAGAGTTCAAATTTAGAATGTCTTATTTTTTTGTACCACATAGTTTTAATTGACATCAAAATCAACCAGTATCAAAAACTCCTAGTCGTGACTCAGTGCCAGTTAGTTTGTCATGCGTAAATCCGCGGGAAACTGCGTGTTTACTTAACATCGGAACAAAATGAGTTTTAAGATTCCGAGACAAAGATTAAGCCATAAGGAAAACAGTAAAGGGCAACAATTGGAAGCCATTTCTCTCTAGCACCAAGATTATTTACTTTAGATCTCACAATTCTCTTTTTGTAGCAAAATTACTTACTTCAGTCCTCTGATTACATGGGCTTCCAAGCCATCCTGGTATTAGATTTGATCTACAGAATAAGTTTAACGAAAAAATTGTGTTTTAAAAATCAAGACCAATACATTAAATGTATAATATTATGTTTAAAAGAGCTTAATTGATTTTTTTAAGAGCATGTCTCGTTTGTTACATTCAAACATTTAATATCGACCACACGACAAAAATCTACTTCGGCAATTTGATGTCACATCTATTCTTTGTTAGTATTGAGAAATTATTTTAAGTAATTAAATATATAAAGTACAAACTTACTGTGTTAGCGTCTTTACCGGGAATCCTTTTTAACATGTGTCTTACTGAGTAACGAATTATTAAAGTTGCGAATAATTATTGATATTGTTAAAATAAAATAAAATAACTTAATTGGTGTAGGTGTAGGCTATGACGGAATTTAAGGACTAAACTACAGGAAATGGCTCTCACAATAATTGTTAATTATTTATTTATTAATGAATTATTAATGTTGTTTACTTCAGTCCTCTTCTAAACGTTCGTTCATTTAGAAAGAGATTGAAGTAAACAACACAAATGAAACTCTTGATCATCACAAAAAAATTCCTCTAAAGGGTTGGAACATTATGCCTATAACAGATGTTGTCGGTAGCGATAAACTACTCACAGATATTTTATTTAACTGATTAGTATAGTAATTAATTAAGGGAATGTTTAAACGTTATCTTTTTTTGGAACCCTTTTCAATTTCTTTTCAGTTGAGTAATTAAAAAGCGTATAAATGTAAATTACCTCATTTTCCATTCCCGGTTTTATTCAAAGCGGTTTTTCTTAGAATATTCATGAATCTCATGTTGTTTCCATTTTCCTCTTCATTGATGTTCACAAATTACAGCCTAATGAGCATTTAGACTTTACGAAGCGCTTATTCCAGTATTTCTCAAACAGGTGTGGTGCACCCGAGGCCGAGGGGGTGAGCGCTGAAATTTTGAGAATTTTTTAAAATTAAATAATAAACATTTTTCACATACAAGTATACCTATCTTACGCCCCGTTGATCTAGTGGTTTAAATACCGGGCCAAGATCTCGGGGTCCCGGGTTCGATCTCTGGGTCGGGCAACAAATAGTTACGAATTTTCGAACATTTCTCGGGTTTATGAACACCAACCCGCATTTGGTAAGTGTGGTGACTATGCCAGCACCCATTATTGCTGTGGGAACGTGAATTCAATGTTGGAAGCCTTTTCCCTGCAGTGGGATGGCTATAGGCTGTTACTACTATTAAAGATAAAAGATACATTTATTACATACCTATATAGGAACACAACTATTATCTAGCGACCTACTGAATTGGTGTAAAGTTAATTATCAATATCTGAAGTAAAAGCATAAAGAATACTATCACAAAGACCTATACCATGCAATTACGGGTATTTGAAAATTTAAAAGAAAAATAATTAGTAGACAGATTTTGTTAATTTACCTATATTGTTAAAGAGGATCTAACCTATCAACCAGTCATAAAAGCTTAGCCACACAGACAAAGCAAAGAAGATCAGGAAATTTGAAAAAGAAATAAAGCAAGAATGTCAAATTTTTTAAACGTAAAGACTCACTACGGAAATTTTTAACTTTTAATTTCTTCGTATTCCTGAATGTGGGTGGTAGTTTGCGTAAGTTTGAGAACCTGTGGTTGACATGTACCATAAGAGGTAAAAGAGGAAAGCGTATGAGAGTTTAAATATTAATATCGCAGTAAACGGAATGCGCGCCTTTTGGTTGGCTTTTCTTAATATGAGAACATGATGTGCCTACTTTATTTAATCTTTTAGCAGGTATTAACTTGAGCGTTTCTTTCCTTTGATTTCTATATGAAATAAAAACGGGCCAGTTAAAAGTCGTACAAAGGTGCTTTGTATCGTTATTTATATAAACGGCAAAAAACACGTTTTTTTGTATTGGGGCTTCTGACTATCATTTCTAAAAATCTAAAAATCTACAGATGAATATCATTCCTAAAAATTATAAATGTTTGACCATCACAGTTCATGAGATACAGTTTTAGTAATTGGGTCCCGTTTTGAAAAATAGGTATGTGTAAAATCTATTGCTGTTGCGCAGTCCCTAAAGCCTTCCCCGCAGAGCCTGAAGGAAACAACTGCATATTGGACCGAAAATACCTCCTAAAAGCAACTATGTTTCAAAAATTATTTCCGGTTGAAAACTTGACCTACATTTTTTACTTCTTAAAGTAAAGTAAAGTAAAGTAACAGCCTATAATCATCCCACTGCAGGGAAAAGGCCTCCATCATTGAATTCAAGTTACCACAGCAATGATGGGTACTGGCATAATCACCACGCTTGCCAAATGCGGGTTGGTGATCACAAACCCTAGCAACGTTCTGTAGGAACGTCTGGAAGCTGTAGGTAAGTCAATCTACATAAATCTGAACTAATACATGAAAGGTCTAACAAGGCAAATTAAAAAATAGTGTCATATCCAAACAAGTATCGCCTTTCTCGAGCATAATAAGCAATCAGAGATTACCATAAACCACTCGCCTGAGAATCGCAGGGATTAATATTCATGCGTCAATTTGTGCTGGTCGAAAGGGCGCGACTCTAACCCCAGATGCTGTTAGGGATATTAAAAAACAAATTTGTTACTAAACAGGGTGAGCTTATAAAATGGTAAGCAAATTGGCAAACCTATAAATGAATCATTTAGCCATATCTTATCGGTGAAAACTCTACGCTTACTGTGTTTAATTATGTCCTAGCGACTTGTGTTTATTGTTATATAAAAGCTGTTTGTTTTCCTTGAAAATAAAAATGAAATAAAATAAAATAAAATATCAAATTTCGCAAAAACCCTTACAGAGAAATTCAATTTTAATTTTTTTCATTTTGCTTAACTGTCAGTAGGATTAAAGTCTTTTGCAAAAATATATATTTCAAAATGGGTAATACATTTTAAACATCGGGCGTTCAATTAAGTATTTAGAGCCCATATAATATCTAAGAAATAAAACGCCCCGTTGGTCTAGTGGTTTAAATATCGGGCCAAGATCTCGGGGTCCCAGTTTCGATCCCCGGGTCGGGTAACAAAAGTCTCGAATTTATTTATTTATTTATTTATTTTAAGGAAAACCAACAAAGCATACACCTTAAATATTACAGGTTTTAACAATATATGGTGAAACATTCTATGGTGCTGCCTTACTTAAAGGCTGCCACGACATGCACAACAATAATAATAGTGTAGAAAGCACATTACATGAATACATAAAATATTAAATTACAAAAGCTAAAATTTAGTCTATTTTGCTGAGACAAACTGGTGTCGCAATGTAGATTTAAATTTTCTTAGCGAATACGACGAATTTTCGAGCATTGATCTTGTTCGTGATCACCAACCCGCATTTGGCTTGGTGTGCATGCCTATACCCATCATTGCTATGGTAACTTGATTTTAATGATGGAGAAAAATAATTTTCCATACAGTACAGTGGGATGATTATACTGTAATGGGTTTTTTTAAACATTTACTTACAGTAAATGTATATAAACTTGTAAATTTATGTCTCAGGCGAGACTCGAACCCGCATCTCCTCGCATACCGGGCGCGGCGCTTTACCATTTACCAAATTCAATTCAAGTTTGTGTAGGTACTGATATTATAAGTATAGTAATGCGTAGGGCTGTAGGTAGTTAAAACTTAAAAATAAATAAATATGATTGCGACACATGTATTCCGCACACAGACACACACACACACTCACACTTTCACGCACGCACGCGCGTACAAACATACACACACACACACACACACACACACACACATACTTATATATAATATACTTACTTCTTATCACTTGTAACAGTGTAATAAAAATGAACATTGTATGTTTTTCCTAGAGGTGGGAACCTGGTGTCCTGATGAACAGGCATTTATATGCTTAGTTTAGGCACCAGTCTTCCACAAAGTGTATTATTTTACCTTTGTTAACACGATTATGTATCCATGTACTTGTATACTTTGTGGTAAGAAATAAATCTTTTTATTATTATTGCAATTAAATTGCTAAAATATCAAATAAAATATTTACTTATAGCTTTTTTTTAAACTTTGTTTAAATTTTATGTAAATAATAAATAAAATTGGCCGTGGAAAATGTATTGGATACAAGCTCTAATAATAAAACCTTTACCTTTTATCTCAAACCAAAACAGACAGGTGAATTTGATTGACCTAAATTACTTCAATAAGTGAAATATAAAATGTGTTTTTCTTACAAACACAAAACCACACATGCTTGCATTGTTAAACAAAGCAACATTGTAATTTAAAAGATTGCATTAAGTCGAAAACCTATTTGTAAGCACATCCGAATTTATAGTCTCAACAGACGCTGAAATGATACGCAGTGTTTTGTTTGAATCGTAAGAGAAAATTAAATGGAAGCAACGTTTGGATGTAGAACAATAAAAATGAAATGTGGGTAATAAAAATGCGGTTGGTTCAGCAATTTGAAACGCAAATATTATTTAAGGCCATACAGTACAGTACAGCTACAAAATGTTAATAATTAGGTACTAAACATAATATGTTTAGTATATTATATTATACTAGCTGACCCGGCAAACGCTGTTTTGCCATAAAAATGATTAAATTACTAAAATGGCTAACAAAAAATAGGGGTTGGTGGTAAAAGGGTAAAAATTTAGGGTTGTATATATTTTATAAAATTTTAATATTTTACTACCCTACCCCTACCCTACCCCGACCCTACTCCTACCCTACCCCTACCCTACCCCTACCCCTACCCTACCCCTACCCTACCCCTAACCTACCCTACCCTACCCTACTTGTGAATCTAAACCATTCCCAGATCCCCTTGAACACACACAAAAAATTTCATCAAAATCGGTCCAGTCGTTTGAGAGAAGTTCAGTGACATACACACTCACAGAAGAATTATATATATAAAGATTAATCATAAGACCGTAAAAAATTGCAATACTTAAGCTTTGTAAAACTAAATCCTAATCATTTTAGAAATGGATCAATTTATTTTTTTTTTTGTTTTATTGTAGGTATGAAACTCAATTTAGTTCCATGTAAAACAAAAAACACCGCTAAATAGCTTTAAATAAGACATAAACTCTGAATCAGCGCACGAAAATATTCGTTGATTGTTTGTTAAGCGCCGGTTGGAATTAAAAAAAAAGTTATTAAACCTAACCTCTTGCTTTAATAATGTTTACAGGAATGAATTAAGAAAAAGATTCTTAATTTAATGTAGGTGACAATAATCTCTATATACAGAGTGAAATTTTAACCACTTACCAAAATTTTTATAGGCGTTCGGTATCGTATTTAGAGCCCATTTATGAAGTAAAAAATGAAAATCAAGCTTACACCCGAAAATATTTTTCGGAATATACTTTTCAATTTTTTTGGTCCTAGGCCTGATAAGGAATAAAAGGATAATCAAAAACGTATGAATAGTATCGTAATGAATAAATGAGATGCGAATCGCGTAAAAAAAGTGTTGCTGGGTGGCCGTAAGTATCAAAAATTTTTGATTTTTTACGGACATTTTCTAAGTGCTTAACTTGACATTTTTGTACTGGGCTATACCAAAAGAAAAAATACGTCATTTGTTTTTTGTCTGGTAGATTGATATAATAAATTTGGAAGGTGGTTAAAATTTCATTCTGTATATTGTCTAAATAAAGTGCCCTCTAAACTCTAATAATGTTTGACCACCCTTCATCATCCGGGGTTGCCATTTGCGGTTGCGTCCCATTTGCAAATGATTACCACTGTACTACAATGTATGTTTTGTTTTCAACGAACGCAATAAAAGGTAGATAAAAGTGACATTTATAAAATCAATAAAATAAATTGATTAAATTATTACAATAATTTTGATTTGGATCTTTTTGTATATACAATTTATGATTTGTTGATTGTATTGTGAAATAAATTAACAGCTTAATAACCTTTTTTAGAAATTAGAAGAAATTAGAAATTAGGAATTAGAAATTAGAAATTATTTATTTGCATAAAACATGGTTATTAAGATATTACAATAATTTATAAGTAAAAGAATCACACGTTTCGCCATAAACGGAGGCAACGGTGGCATGCAAATTTCAGACAAATTGTCACAATATTTTATTATAATAATGAGAATATATTATGGAATCTAAACATTAACATTAATATTTGTCTAGTTATATAAAATGTTCAACAATAACACATTCTAAATATGATGAAATAAAAATAAAAATAAAATAAACAAAGAATACAAATCAAAGTCATTATATAAAATGTCAGTCGAGAAAGTATATAATTAAATCATTTTATGTCAAAAAATTAATTCAGATTATAAAAACAATTGTCAATCAACCAGTTACGTAAATATTTCACAAACATATTATGTAGTTGCCCTATTTGTGCTGGAATTTTATTATAAATTTTAATAGACATAGCAAAACAATTTTTTCTAACAAGTGCATTTTTAATTATTTGTAATAAGAGTCGAGTTGTGTCTCTTGGACGCAATCTAGGGTTTACTTCATCATTTTGTTTAAAAATTTGTGCGTTGTTTCTTACAAGTAGACCGACTTCTAAAATATAGAGCCCTGTGAGTGGGAATAATTTTAATTTCTTAAATAACGGACGACACGTCTCAATAGGTCCTACTCCACAAATTGCCCTCAGACATTTCTTTTGCATAAGAAACACTTTATTTATTTCAGGTGAATTTCCCCATAATATGAGACCATACCGCAATATTGATACCACATAACCATGATAAGCAGTCAATGTCGTTTCTTCTCCAGCTGTACATCGCAACCGTTTGAGCGCATAAACAAATCTACATACTTTATTTGATATTTTAGCAACTTAATTGCACTTATAATATCAGTATATAAATCTACATAGTTTTGCGCATAGATTTGAAACATGTGGCTTCCAGTTACAATGTGAATCTAGTGTGATTCCAAGAAAAACTGTCTCATATATTTCCTTGATTTCTTGACCCTGGCAGACTATATTTAATTTTAAACGATTTGTTCTGTAGTTGGAAAATTGCATGTAAGCTGTTTTTGTCACATTCACGCAGAGGCTGTTTTGAGTGAGCCATGAATTAACGCTTTCTATGGCTGAATTAATTACATGTTCAAAATCAAGATCTTTATTACTATGCGGTATGATAAGTGAAATATCATCTGCAAACAATACAGTCTGGTAATTTATAAAGTCTTTAATTAAAAAAAAATATATAAATTAGCTTAAAAAACGGTTTTAAAATATTCAGAAAATATTTTTTCCTACATTGACACGATCGGCAATCGAATCAGGAACCCTTGCGTCAAAGACAACCGAACCACGAAACCAACCGTTATCTAACGTCTAATAAAATAAAATAAACTCTTAACAATATTTATGAATCTTATTTTTCCTTACTAACATGTTTACTAAAGCCATAATCGTTACTTCCGCCAATTTATAAAAAGGTACACTTTCACTTTTCAATCAAACCCATTGGAGGGTCTTTTATTATGTAGGTAAATCCGTACATGTTATGGGAATTTCTAGCCATATTTACTAACATTAATTTTATTAAATTTCAGTCATACGGTTTTTCAAGTTTGAATACTGATATTACAATATTGCTTTCTAAACAAATAACACCGATTAATAGACACTTGTTTCAGGGTTGAGATGAAAAGGCTATCTTTTCGTGTTGCTTCTGTTACCTAAAAATGTAAATACAGGTTCCATTATTCATTCATTGACAATGGTTTTTCAATCACGCACTGGATTACAATAGTCCGGATCTTCTGGACAACTTGACAGGTCCATTGTGTTACGGACCGGACATCCGGGTCGGCTCAACCCTATTATACTCGGTTGACCTTAGTTAAGGTTGCTTAATTCATGAATTCTTACAATACTATTGTGTGAACGTCTAGAATATTTAACATAATGACGTCTGTTTATTTACTTATTCGTATTTGGAAGAACCTTTTGGTGACTTTAACAATAAATAAGTTTGATTATCATTTAACATTTTTATTATCATCATCATCATCATCTTCCTTAGCACACGACAGTCTATGGCTGGACATAAACTTCTCCAAGATTGGAATGTCGCTATAGCAGGCGTTCTCTATCTTATTTGTCCATTCTTGTTCATCTAGTGTTGAAATTACGGCGCCACTATTTTGGAAATCTATTGATATAGCTAAGGATATTTTTTTTACCAAGTCTAAAAATATTAATATTGACAGTTATGAGACTATTTTTTAAAGCTTAATTTGGAAAATAAAAATAAAAAATTTCAAACATAATATTTTATTTATTGCGAAAATTACAAAAAATATTTTGCCTGTTGATTGCTGTAACTAACACATCATTAATGATAGTAAACTCAAGAAAACAATAACTATTCGGTTAATTTTATTTACTTTTTAATTTACTTTCGTCAAGATTCGAAACGACCGCGGGAAAACAATTTATCTAGCTAGACTCATGCTTATTAAACCTTTGTAAGTTTGATACCTATATCCACCAGCCTGAAGAAATTGACAGTTTAATTGTCTAGCAGACATAATAAAAGTAATACCTACTTACTGAGGTAGGTACCTACCTACCTACTGAGTTATTGAACTTTTTAAAAGAACTAGGTACTTACCTTAATTTCGGAATTAGGTTTGGATAAAAACGAATAATGTTTTCCCAAAAAAAAAGGCTATTGGCAACCAATCAACTAACCTAATCTAACTAACATTCATAATAACATAGCTAGGTAGGTAATAAAATGTTAAGGTATATAAAAATAAAGGCATCATACGTAAATTTTTCACATATAAAAATTAGTTTAAAAAAGCGTGAACAAGTTGCGTTGTAATAACTATAAGTACTCGTACTTTTGTTGTTTGGTCTGTAAGTGGTATTGATCAGAAGCAGGTTTACCTACGTTCTTTCAAAGCACTTTACTCGAACAACACTTAAGAAATATTTTATTTATTTTATCTATCAATATTCATGGCCTTGTTTATTTGCGAGGCCATAAAATGGGTCCGTACAGCCTATCAACAGACTGTAAACAGTTATGTAAGGTTGGTGTACATTGATGCGTTTGGTGAACGCACATGATGGGGTGGTGAGATCTACCTCCTAGTGGTCCATTTTGGGGAACGGCATCTTTGCTTTTCTTACCAATGACGACGGCTAAAAGATCCCTCTGCGGTTGTATGTTTCGTAAGAGGCTGCCTGAATGCTACCACTCTCCTGCCGGAGTTTAGCGCCAAACAGTTTTTTCTGTATTCCGCTGGTGTGTGGGAGAACCAGTTCCTTTGGGTAATCTCGCTCCATCTTAGACTTCTTCTAAACCATATAGTTAAGTATGTTGTCAAGAGCAAGCCCATTAATTATTTAAAAAAAAAACATAAAAAATACAACACTATTTCTTCTTCTCCCTGTGGGTGTCGTAAGAAGCGACTAAAGGAGTACTGCGGGAAAGAGACAGGCAGCATCCTCTTTTTTTCACCAACGGCCAGACTGCAATTGCCAACCGTCTTGCTAAGCGTTGTGGTTATAGGGAAATCCTCTTTTTGAAGCAATTTGTGTCCAGCTGTGGACTGATGTGGTTTAAAAAATAATAAAACATAAAATATATGTAACATAATACAAGGCTTGAAACTTTTCCTTGCAGTAGTCCAAACACAATATAGCCATGGACTATCAGAAAAAAGGAAAATATCTTTAAACGAAGTTAGCACCTGTAAACGAAGTAGGCGCCAGAATAAAAATAACTAGATTAAATAAATACGAATATTAATGGAAAAAAACTAGGTACTATTCTTTCTGTATTAACTTTCGTTGTAATTACTATGATGTCATGTTCACTTGCTAGAAGAAAACATGACACTTGAATAAACGCGATAAGAAAATAAAAAAAACTTGAGAGGTGCCAAGGGACACCCGGATGGAACGAAGTTCATTTTTAGTGAAGGAATTGTAATTAAATTTTATTTTATTTTTAATTTATTTTTAATTCTCTCTCTCTCCCTCCCTCCTTCTCCCTCTCCCTTTCTCTCCATCCCTCCCTCTCTCTATCTCTCTCTCTCTCGCCGCACAGCTTACAACTATAGCAAAAAGTGTCGGTCAAAAAGTGTCGTTACAATTTTTTCCGTCTAGCCATCTTTCGCAACGCGCGATAAGGAACTTCGTTCCAAAAACCCATATTATTGTATGAGCAGAGCAAGTCTAAACTGCGCTAAAATATATTCAGCTACGAAATTTTGCTACGACCTCAAAGTTGTAGCATGTTACTACGCCGTAGCGGTCTACGTGTTCGTAGCATCGTAGCCATTTGACACGACATACATTTAGAACTGGACGCTGTAGCAAATAATCTAATGCAGGGGTCGGCAACCTTATGGCAGGCTAGGGCCATAAGATGGCGAAATGACCTAATGGCAGGCCGCACTTGTGATATAGACGTATAAAATAAAAAGAAAAAAAAAATTGGTCATATCCCTTAAAAAAAAAGTAAAAAGCAAAAAAAAATGTGATGTCTGAGATCCCGCACGCAATGCAGGCTATTTTTTGTATGTTAGCTGTCATATTTGTAGTTGCAATTCGTAGAATGCCACTCAAGTTCTCATCATGGTTCGTTCATGCATTTAATTTGATATTTACAACTCATTTGTAAAATATTTACGGGCCGCAAGTAAGACATCCGCGGGCCGCGGTTTGCCGACCCCTGATAATGCAATACACGTGTGACCCAAGTTTAACGTGTTACGTTGTATGTTTGTTTATAAAGTAAACAAAAATATATTACATCTTTAGATTATTTATGAAATCAGCCTTTACCTGAGCCCGCAATCTTGTTTTACGGACGGTAAAGCGATTTCACGCACTTTTTATGTTTTATTGTTGACGTTTATTGTATTCTTCGGCAGTACGTTTGAGCAATTGACGTTTTTAGAGACAGGATGGACGTTAAAGTGAAATATTGGGATACATTTTTCAACTGGATAGGGGAATGGGTTAGAAATTTATTTTATTTATTTAGCGTTATGTTTTAGGATTACATACTCTTCAGAGCCAACTAACGGCTTCCCATTATCCATCGGCCATTACATGCAAAAGTTACTCTTAAATATACTAAAACTTCATATAACTGGTACTCCTTAATCATTTAAAACAAATCAAAGCTGATTAACTGTAATGATAAATCGGCTGATAAAATGTTGAAATCTTTTCGCTGAGAACATTAATTTGAGTGTATGTGATACGATATATTCCTAGATATTTTCTTTTTTTGAAGTGTCGATCTATCCTATTAATAAAAATAAAATGAATATTCTGCTGTGAATGAGTATGCATTTCTCAAAATAGGTATTTATATTTTTATTAGTATGTAAAGTCATTTTTCAAGCTCGAGTCTCACTCAACTTACAGAAGTGAGCCAAGAATGAGTCAGTTTTCTAAGCCTGACCTATTATGACTAAAGCTAATTGTGTATGTGTGATCACGACCCCTCTGCCAAAAGCGAAACGACAGAGAAGAAGAAATTGTGTATACTAACCTAATTAATGCATTAGACAAGCGAGACGCCAACTTTGGTATTCCCTTTTTATTTTAATCAAAGTATTTTACGCCACGAACAAACAATTTAGCTAGTCATGTACCGAGGAGTGTATAAGGCTTTTTTCGATTCACAGGGCTGTCACAAACACATGAATAATGCAGCGCCGCGTTGTTTACACGAGGGACCTGCATAATTATCGAGTTTGTTATTGCGTTCGTATTAGTTTGTCCACTCTGATTTTTTTATTTTTAACATGTTCTTCAAAAAATAACCTTATGTCAATGTAGCAAGCTTTAGAATACAGAAAATTTTTCAACTGTTTCGAGTTGGTTAACATTTAGGTGTTTGTGTGCGGATAAGTAAATCCGAAAGACTCATACATAAGTTATGTAATTTAATCGTAATTACGTTTAGTTGGACCTAGGTACAAAGTGCCAAGAAAGGCTTACCACCTTTAATAAGTCCTGATTGAAACATGCTTCACTATCATCAAAAACAGACGAATTAAGGACACAGCTGCACATAGACATCTTCAAAAAGAATATTGCCATAAAATTAATAGACTCAGGCGTTACTTTGCGGAAATTCATAACTAAATATGGATTTCGAAAATTATTTTGTGTATTCCGCTTGTTAACTGACCTAGGTACCTCCACCGCACTAATCATAATCATAATCATAATCATTATCATAAAATCTTTACTACTACCCGCACTAACACCGAATGAGCAAGCACTATTTCATGCAGGAAAACCGCCCGCCCTTCCTACAAAAATGTATGCAGTACAGATAATGCAATGATTAGTACCAAACACCGTAATACAAAAACCTCAACGCGATTTGCCTTCACGTAGCATCCTCAGGAGATATTGCCTTTGCTGCGCTCCGACGACTAAGCTACATAACCACCACGTTGGCAGGTGGTTTGTTGATTGCAGCTTGACCAATAGAAAGAGAAGACGCTGTCTTTTTCTGGCAATACTCTTTGGGTCAGTAGTGTCATCTCTCGATCATTGGCTAAACTGAAATTCCCAACCCGCCTGCCAAACATAGCGTTTATGGAAATAACCTTGTTCAAAACGATGTTATTCCAATTGTTAAATTTAAAAACAAATTTTCGTTTGGACATCAAATGAAGTTGGGTAAGTACTAGTATTTGGCAATTTGCCTAAAACTTGTTTTAGGTCATTGTAGTGAGTTATTGCCCTATTTTAAACTATAAACAATGGGATTTTTAAGTGGACACTGTCATTCATTGGTTTTTTGCTTACCACTTATGCAATTACTAGTTCCTGTAGTAAAGTTTTATCGATCCGAAATGGTTATTGGCAACTAGTAAAAACTTTTTTGTGTCAAAAAAGCAGACATTTAATCCTTTAAGCCCTTTTTGCATAAATTTATATGGAAAATTACTTAAAATAATTAAGAGTCATCTGGCAGGACAAAAAAAGCCGAATTGCTTTGATTTAAATGGATTTACCCCACCCCTTCCTTCTAGACTCAAGTCAAGTTAGAAAATAGCGTTTTCGAAGCTATCCCGACCGGGAACTCCTGACCCTTAAGTAGAAAACTCGCCAGCACACCACCTACACCAACCGGGTCATTCTAAGAAAGAGGATATAAGAACATTTTATGTTTTAAACCATTTACTACTGACATTAGCTTATCCATACTAATATTATAAATGGGAAAGTGTGTGTGTCTGTTTGTTTGTCTGTCTTTCATGGCAAAACGGAGCGACGAATTGACGTGATTTTTTAAGTGGAGATAGTTGAAGGGATAGAAAGTGATATGGGCTACTTTGTCTCTTTCTAACTCCCAACTTGCCTAAAATGGGGATGCAATTTTCAAAGTAGGAAGCTAAAAATTGGTATGCGGACTATTTGTGACTAACACAAAAACGTGCATCTTTTTTTTGGAAATCCGCCCCCAACCCATTCAAAGAGGGGGTGAAACTTTATTGTTACCCCGAATTTAACGCGAAATCGCGGTCAAAAGCTAATTAATCAACAAAACTAACGCCATATTTGATTTATTTTTATAAAATAACTATTGTCACTTGGATAACAAGAACTGTCTACAGAAACACGAGCAACTTACCTGCAAATTTTCTATTACACCTTACAAGAAACGAGAAAGGAAATAATTTAAACAATGTTACTTTACGTTCTAGTGCACTAACTGTAAAATAAACTGCAAACACCAAACAGGCTGCCACTACAATTCGTGGTGCAGTAAATTTTTGCACCGCATAGCACTTAGCTGTTACTGCAAATGTCTGAGAACACTTTTGTATTAGTTTTGGACTTACTAGACTGTTCAAAGTTAAATTTATGACGGCATGTTGCCAAGAAAAGTATAGTTCACTTAAGCTTTGAATAGCGATAAGAATTGGTAACGTGGCTTTAAGGACCTAAAACATAGTTATTATCTGAACTTGGCACTCAGTTTGATTCAGTGATTGTAAATGCTGCTTCAGAGCCATGGGTCGCAGCTTCTATCCCTGCACAGTGCATAATACTACACATCTGTTTGCGCTAGTCTGGGTATAATAAATAAATAATAAATAAATAATAAATAAATAATAAATAAATAATAAATAAATAATAAATAAATAATAAATAAATATTAAATAAATAATAAATAAATAATAAATAAATAAATAATAAATAAATAAATATTCTTTGTATAATAGTATAAAAGCAATAAGTTTAGTGGTAGATAACTCATTTTGGGACTTGATCTCTCTCTTAGTTATCGGACTCTAGTATGGCATATCTTGAAATATTATATTACAGGAACTACCTACTTGACCACGATTTCAGAACTACGAGTATTTATGCTTTAATTTTTTTTGACAATATTGCCTTACTGAACACTGTTTCCCAAACCTTTAAATTTAAAAAAATCTGATTTGGATAGTGAATTCCTAAAAAACATAATAAAATAACATTTAAAGTCTTTGACCTTAAAATAACATCCCCCTCTATCTACACTATCACTAGTTACAAAACATTGAATCCGTTGCAGAGTTTCAGGATCTCATAAAGATGGTTTTGGCAGCCTTATACTATGCCGATAGAGGTCACTTTTCAAGGTAAAATTATATTGCAATTACGTGACTGTAACCACAGCCGTCACCGAGTATTGGCTTCGAAATTGAAGAAAGTTCGGCTCCATTTCTGCAAAACGAAAGATAATTAAGATGATAGTCTTATCATATTCCGTGTATTCTGATTTGATATTACTTTTTTAATGAATCTATCACGATTTTCGCTAAGGGCGCTTATGTATGGCGACTTTTTAATGAAGCTAAAGAATATATTACATATCAGCAAAACATATTTTGAATTGCGGTTATGAGCGCAAAGGCCCTTTAAGGCGACTTGGTAACTCTAAAACCGGTAGGCTATCCTTATAGAATAGTCATGTGATAAGAAGAATTAAATTATATGAGAAACGCGACTGAGATTAATGCTTGTTCAAACAATAATAAGTATAATATATAAACTTTTAAACTTTCGCGTTGCATTATAACTAAAACTTATAATTGCGGGTCTGAACGCGACGTAGGTGTGGTATGTAGTAGTATTGATACTACTTACATTCCTCGACGTTTCGGCCGTGATGCTACGGCCGTGGTCACGAGGGGACCAGTCGTCTTGATACTACTTACATTCCTCGACTGGTCCCCTCGTGACCACGGCCGTAGCATCACGGCCGAAACGTCGAGGAATGTAAGTAGTATCAATACTACTACATACCACACCTACGTCGCGTTCAGACCCGCAATTATAAGTTTAAGTTTAATATATTTTTTTAATAATTAAAATTTGTAAAACGTAAATACCTATATCCTAGAGTATTTAAAACAGAAAAAATATGTCTCAGGCGTTACTCGAACCCGCATCTCCATGCACACCGTGCGCGGCGCTATACCATTAAGCCACTGAGACACTGCGTCACAGCGCGAATTTTTTAAGCATATTCTTATCCCTGCAAGCCAGCGTAGTTTCAGCGATGTGAGGAGTTTATACTGATACAGATGTTTGTCAGTCAGTAAAGATGAAGCAGCTATTTAAATACTTTATTTCATATTTTAACAATTAAATTGCAATTATAATATCAGTATTTAAACTTGAACAATAGGCTACTTGACTGCTATAAAGGAGATGTTCCAAATTGTATGGAGGCCAGGCCCAGAACCTGTACACCCCACCAAAAGATAGACCAATACACCTACAAGATTTTGTTATTATCCAATTCTTTTAAAATGGCTTCGTTAAGTGGTTCAAATAAAGAGTTAAGTAAGAAAATAGCAATACAAAACAAAACCATCATGGCGGAAGATGACATTTTGATGACATCTGTCAGTTTTGGTTTCATAATCGCGCATCTAGGAGTCGAGTGCCATCGCTTGCTGTAGTAACAACAAACATTATGAAAGTAATGTGTCAATCAATACCAAATCAAGAAATCGAAAATGAGGTCGTTATAATGAACTACATCTAAAACGCGACAAGCAGAACAAAAACTTGAAGTGAATGATTATGCCAAAGTGACAAGGGGTATCTGACAGCTACTGACATTTAAAGTTTTTTTAGATTGACGCCATCTTGGAATGCCTATGAAGTTTGATAAATTATTCGATCTTGTTTATTTTTGAACCACTAAATTTATGATATATAAATTTATGAATGAATGAATGAATAAACACTTTATTGCACAAAACACATGAACATAAATTAATACAGACGAGATATAATTGTAGGTACAATAAGGCGGCCTTATCGCTAAAAAGCGATTTCTTCCAGACAACCTTTTGGGTATAGGAAATCTTATATTAGCGTAGAAGGGGTAATGCAGTGCAAAACAAATTGTACGAAAAGATAGTCAATCAAAATTATTTTAAAATAGTTTGAATATTTACCGTAAAAATAATAAATATACCTTTATAATACATAATATATCAATTATTAAATAAAAAGAATATATATATATACATATACATTTATAAATACAATACATACACACAATACATATAATATTATATATTCAGTACAGTAAGAATATAAAAACAACTGTCTACACACACCCTAACCGATACGAAGCATTACCGAGACAGATACAGTGCCTTCACTCTAGTCTTGAAAATGGGAAGTGACTCTGATTGTCTGACGTTTAAGGGTAGAGAATTCCATAAACGGACAGATTGAACACTGAATGATTGTGAGTAGAAGTGTGAAGAATGGGAAGGAAAAGAGAGTTGTAGTTTTCGAGACGACCGCAGATTATCCTGACCCTCAGTGGACTGCAGAAAATCGAAACGCTCTTTGAGGTAAAATGGAGTGCGCGGATCAAATAAAACAGAGTAAAGTAAAGAGGATACGAAGGTTACGGCGAAGACGAATGGGAAGCCAGTTAAGCTGTGCGAGGAACTTCGAAACGTGGTCGTACTTCCGTAGACCGAAGATAATTCGGATACAAAAATTTTGTAGGCGCTCAAGCTTATCCAACGACTTTTCACTAAGGTCAAGAAAGCAGCAGTTAGCCTAATCTAATATAGGCAGAAGCAATGCTTGAACTAGAGCAATCTTGGTCGGTATCGGTAGAAAATTACGTAATCGATTGAGAGAACTTGCTGATGCAAACATCCTCCTGCTCACCTCACATACATGCTTGTCCCATGTCAAAGAACCATCCATAAAAACTCCCAAGTTCTTTACAAATTTACTAAATGGGATTTGGACACCGTCGAATACAATTGGAGGTAGTGATCCCCAGTCAATCTTAGAGACCAATCGAGGGCCACCGACAACCATCACCTGCGTCTTCGCAGGGTTAACCTTGAGACCATAAGACTTGCTCCACTCCAAAATGCTAGTCAGGTCAGAATTTACTGTAGAGATGACGGTCTCCAGGTCATCAAAGCCACCCTGGCAATATAGTTGGAGATCGTCTGCATAGAGATGGTAGGAAGAACTAAGATTACGAGTGATGGAAATAATGAAAACAGCGAAAAGAAGAGGAGACAAGACGCCACCCTGTGGTACACCAGCTCCGACGTCACACCAAGCTGAGAAGGAATCCTCAGTGATGATGCGTTGTCGGCGCCCGCGCAAGTAACTATGGAACCAGTCAATAACCGCAGGAGATATGTTTAGGGAACGCAATAAGCCGATCAAAATGTCGAAGTCAACAGTATTGAAAGCGTTACTGAAGTCCAGCAACGTCAAGACTGTAAGGTACCTCTTGTCCATACCATGGCGGATATCGTCTGTGATCTTTACTAGGGCTGTAGTCGTACTGTGGCCTGGACGAAAACCAGATTGGAAAGGGTTAAGGAGATTGTATTTGTTCAAATGATGACTGAGTTGCTGATGAACAACTCGCTCCAAAACCTTAGACAGAAAGGGAAGAATTGAGATGGGACGATAGTCACTGAAGGAAGAAGGGTTAGATTTTTTAGGGAGGGGAATCACTTGAGCATCCTTCCAAGCTGTAGGGAATGTTCTAGTGCTCAAAGAGTGGTTAAGGATTCGCGTGATGATGGGAACAAGAATGTCGAGCAGGGGAATAATCATTTTGCGGCTAACATTATCACAGCCCACAGCATTTGACGCTATGCTTAGTACGTTTCTCTCAACATCACAATCAGTTATTTGACTAAAGACAAAAGATGAGAAGTCAGGAACTGGAAGGGATGACAGGTGATTTAGTGTTTGTGATTTTGTTGCATCATCAATGACTACAGACGAAGAGAAATGTTTATTTAAATTGTCGACGTTAGTATCTTTCGGGAAACAATAATTGCGAGGCCTTCCAATTCCTATTGACTTAAGGAATTTCCAAACCTTAGTTGGATTTCCATTTTCAACGGATTTGTGAATATGGCGTCTTTGAGCGTCTCTACACATTCTATTGCAGCGATTTCGTAGCAACTTATATTTTTCGCGGTAAATTTATATGTATTTTTCCCAGAATCAATAATTTTTTCTTGATTTTTGTAAATGGTGTACTATGTCTGGGCCTATTATGGGACATCTTCTTTTGGCTCAGTTGATGAATATTATCTTTAGTATATTGGTTAAGAAACCGGTATTTATCATTTTCAGATGTTAAAAGTTTGAGATTGCTAAATATTTCTAAAATGAAATAATTATTTTTTACTTTTTAAATTACAGCTTTGAAAACGCTGTCGGCTATTTTGTGACGTCATACATCTTTAATCAAACTGCGTGCGTCGTTTAAAGCGTGACATTGACATCTAAGACACAAGTAAATAAATAACACTATGAGGTAGTGATGGACTAGTAGTGTTTGTTTATTTTGACTCGTATGACGTCACAGCACAGGCCACAGATAGTCTAAAGCTTTTCAGCGTTTTCATACGTCGCACGAATAATGAACTTTAAACTTAAGTTTTGCGGTTTTTTTAGGTCCTACAAAAATCTAAAAATATTTTTATAGGTTTATTTGGACATTAAATAATCATATAAAACCTATTTCCAAAAAGAGTCAACTAGCCTATTTGTATAGCGCCACGCCCGGTATGAATGGAGATGCGGGTCCGAGTCCCGCCCGGGACAAAAGTTTTTCAAGTTGAAATACTGATATTATAATTGAAATTACATTGCCAAAGTATCACATATAGTATCGTTTTAATTTTAAAAACACTCAACTGTTAAGCCGTTTAACGTTTATACGATCGTGAGCATTAATATAAATTGATATTTATGCTTTATTACTTATTCGTGATACTTTTTGTTTGTCAGTAAACAGAAAATTGTTTTTAGCGGGATTGCGTTTATGCTTTTGTTTCAGATAAGTGTGATTGCAAAGCCCTTTTTTAATTATGTTCGCTGTCAATTTATAAATAGCCGTGAGGTATTTTAAATGACGAAAAGGAGGCTTTAGGTCGGCTCTCTTTAATTTGCTCTTTTTTATATTATTTTAGGATTCTGAAGTCAAGACAAGAGAACTTTATAGTTTCAAAGTGTCCATCTTTCCGTCTGAAGTTAATCTCATATATTTAAGCTCATAAAAAGCTGTAAGTTGTCGTGAGCTATGTTAATCCATCATGCTTAAATAAAAATATAAAATGAATTGAACATTTTTAAGGTTATATCTGATTTTATTCCATAGTTCGAGATGGCGTTGACAATGTCTTTTAAAACCATTTCAAACCTTCGCAGGTCTGTTTTTTTATTTATATTATGGCATTCTTGGTCACATCCAGGCTGACATTTGAAGCAGATGTGTTAATGCAGGAATCTCATCTAGAATATTGACAAACTCATCTGTATGATAATGTTGACGGTCTTGGTACTAGGATCCAATATTCAGTTAGGTCTTATCATGGAATAAATGAATGTAAATGTAAAATGCAATGTCCGCAAGCTATAAATATATTAAGTTTTACCTTAACCGAGTGAATTTTTTTACTTTTACCCCAGCTCTCCATTTATTTTTTATTAAAACTGGAAACCAAATGGTATTTTATGTGAGGACATGATAATAATATCATGTCGAAATTACATATCTGCTTATCCAATTCGGCAGGCTTTTGCCAGCCACCCTGTATAATTAGCAAAGTCATACATTTGTGCAAAAACGTCTTTACTGTTCAGTAAGTCTAGATCTAAGCTAGTGACCTCGTATTTGCACTCGTACCATAGTCAACAAACACCAAAATCAGTCTCACACAGTAAATTGTGTGTTCAGACAGAAAAAAGATAAATCCGTATCGACTCCTTCAGTTCGACTTCTCCATTTCAATTGTATTATTAAAACAGCTGATTTGTAATTAAATTAGATAAAATATCTTAAAACTAATATTGAACTTGTTTTTGTGTGTTTACATATGCCCAAAGAACTTAATAGCTGATTAATAACTTAAATATAGATTTGAACTAACCTGTTTACTATTTGAAGCACATAACTCAAAGGTAAATCCATTATTAGCTTCCTTTTAAGTTAATTATAGTGTGATAATAGCTGTTTTGTTGATAGAAAAGTTAAATATGAAAAGAATAAAACAAAATATATGTCACCATAAAATTGTAAACTTCGTCAGTTCATAATCTAACGTCGATGGATTACAACCTAACCTAACCTAACCCACCTTTAGTTTATAATCTTACGCGTTGTTTTGTAAACTCACAGATCTCACAATTTTACGGTGACATATAGGTACACCTGTTGGCTTGAAATGCGTTAAAGAGGCTGAATCAATACTTGAAATCCTACTGACTTAACCTCGCCGAACCAGAAACACAAAGATCAAGACGCAACACGAAGCTCGAATATAATGTCTCTTTCAGATACTTGAATACATTGGTATGAGTGAAAGAGACGTATATGGACTCGAATTTACGCCAATGTGTTACGGAGTAAAGCCTCAGACGCAAGCCGGTAGCAACTTAAAAGGAAAATTCCGTCGGCACTTTTGGCGTGAACAGGTTCGCTTTCATCTGAAGCTTATTTTTACCAGAGACTCTCTAGAACTATTTACTTAGTTCTAGTAGCAACACAATTTTAGATCTTTTTCTTTCGATTAGCGTTTTACTTTGTTCATAATTGGGGCATACTTGATTCTGATTTTTGATGTCACAAGTTTAGAAAATACATATATTCAAATAAATTGTTATAAATCTTAAAAGCCTGTGTTGGTTAACTGCTAAGCAAAGGCTTCGTTTAGTACGGTCGTAAAAATAAGAATTTTTATTTACTAAAAACCATGGTGGTTGACGTCCTTGAAATTCATAATACATTATGGATATTCATGTTTTTAATAATTCACATCAGTATGCAAATATAATTACAGAATAAATGCCTAATAATAATTACACTTTATCTTTATGACTTCAATTAAAAGTATTAGTCATCATTTATATTGTAATTTTTTCGTGTTTATTTCTTTATGTATGCATAATGTAAAAAAAGTATTTACATTCATAAATTAGTTTATAATTATATTGTGGGTTGGTACTGGGTATGTGAAGCTTATTGTATTTTTTAAGTGTTATTTTTACAGTAATACGTAATGATAATGTCTGTTTGTTGGTGAGTTATTGGTGGCACTACTCACAAAAAAAATCCGTTTCGACCAATACTCGCCTGACAGGCAATGCTACATGGTATTGAGTCCTCCTTCTGTATATTTCTTAACTTTTCATATTTATTTTATTAATTAATCAAAATCTCTCTATAACCTGTTGAAAGACCTTGGCTTGTACAGAACTGCAGTAAGTTTTATACTAGAGCGAGTTTCTAAAGCTACATTAGTAGGTTCGTACCAGATTTGCCTGAGTAGGGAGAGAAACACGAGAAGGTGAGTGTTGATGTACGTCGGAAAGGGGCCCCTTAAACCTACACCCGTGTCACAAGTCCCGGGAGCTACTCGGAGTTTCTCTTTCTGCCACACAATGGACCGGGCACGGTGAATCCATGGAACGCAAAGAAGTTTGTCTCATTTACTTAAACGTACGAACTAGCATTACAGATTACCCTAATGCGATAGTGAAGTAACTATTGACTTAAACATACGAGTATCTAACATAACTTTCTGTATTCATAATAAAAAACAATTGATATCACGTTAAATTATGTAAATAACTTAAGCGCAGCTCAATATGAAGGGGAGCTAAAATTAAAGTCATTTGACACTCTGTCCAATCAAGAAAGCATTAGCGAAGCTTAAAAATACATTTACGTGGGCTCGGCGGATTACTTTTTAATTTTCTCGTATTGAACGCGAAATAAATTACTGAGCAGCTATTTATATCAATATTTTCGGAATATTTAATATAAAATAATATGCCACTTTACTTAAAGTTTTATTATAAGAACGTCTTTGGAAAAATGTGGTAGCTGTAATAATGAATTAGTTTTTTATTAATTTTAATATTGCACATTCAAAAAGTCAATCGTAAATGAAGGGCTGCTAACTTGAATATTACTTACAATACAATAGCTACATAAACAAACATATTACATATACATTTTTACACAAGTTGATTTAAAAAGATTAAGGAAATTGCAAAAAAGGAAGATGAATTATAAGTATTGCATAGTACTTAGGTGCTGAAAAGTAAAGATAGTTTGATGATAATTACTTATTGATATTGTTAGTTCTGGTAGCGGCTTCCGATGATCGATTTATCTTTGGTATGAGTAACCTTGTAGTCCTGAAATTAACAATATATTATAACATAGGTTTCATACTAATATTAGTCTACCTACAAATTTACAGAGTACACCGTTAAAGTTTTTTTTTTAATTTGTTAACACTCATTAAAATTTACAACACTAAGCATATTATAATTATTTATCTATTGTAATTATTGTAATGAAAATTTTTAGAAATAAGTATTTGAATCTATTGGACATTAATAAAAAAAATTAATTAATTTGTAACGAGTATAAAAACTGTAATTTTGCTAATTGTAAAGGAACTAATTTGTATCACATGTGTAACAAAATTAATTACTTAGTCGACTGTATTGATTATAACAATAAATATTTGAATGTTAAGGAATTAAAAAAACTGATGATAATGCGCAGTAGATCATTGACCAAACATAATGATCAAATAAAAAAACTGACGAAAGGTACTATCCCATATTACTTCTCCAGGCAACAATTAAAACCCAGCCCAAAAGCTTCTAATGTAGCGATATCACAAACAAATAAAAATAAAATTACTGATTATTTTCCCACTAAGGACAAAAATATTTTTTTTCCATGCTTCCCAAAAAATAAAATCAAAATAAATAATGATGACCAAAATAAACGAAAATGGTTAAGCAAAGGACTGTAACGTAGCTGTAAAACTAAAAAGTACTTACGCTATAATTATTACAAAAATAAAACGTCATTAAATAAATCTAAGTAAGTATGTCAATTATTCTAATATTTAAAAAAAATCCGTAATTATATCGAAGGCTAGATCTAATATGAACATTATAAAAAACAGCAAAAATAAATGTAAAGCGTCTTGGTTTATTATAAAAAACGAAATATCTGGCAGTAACACTAGTGATAAAATCGAAACGTTGAAAATGCGCGATCAAACTTTAACCAATCCTATAGACATAGCTACGGCTTTTAATTCGTACTTTATCGAACTGACTACTAACTTGACATCAAATAATACAAAAAAAATTACATCAAACTCAAGAATAAAATCTATTAATAATACTATGTATCTTAGACTAATGACTAAAGAAGAAGTAACGAAAGAAGTTATGAATCTTAACACAACAAACGCTGAAGGATACGATGGCATTAGTACAAAAATTTTAAAAAGCAATATTTCTGAATCGAGTTTGGTATTAAAGCACTTAATAAACCTATCCTTTTGCTCCGGAACATTTACAGAATGTCTAAAAAAGTCCATAATTGAACCATTATTTAAAAAAGGAGAAAAAGAATACGCGGAAAATTATCGTCCTATCAAACTAGTACCAATCCTTTCAAAGGTATTTGAAAGGTGCATGTATAATAGACTAATAGATTTTTGCAATAAATTTAATCTGATAAACAGTGATCAATATGGATTTCAAAGGAACACATCTACAACCTTAGCCATGTTTACTCTGTTACGCCACGTACTGACAAACCTTAGTGAAAAACAAATTATTACAGGTTTGTTCTTTGATTTATCGAAGGCATTTGACTTTGTGTCTCATAATATCCTTTTAGAAAAATTAGAAAAAATGGGAATCCGTGGGCTACCGCTACAATGGATAGAGTCATACTTGACCAATAGACGGCAATGTGTCATAATAAAAAAAATTACAGGTAATGAGCTATTACACTATTCCTCGGAGTTCCAGGAAAACAAATGCGGAGTCCCTCAAGGAAGCGTGCTAGGGCCTATTCTTTTTCTATTATATATTAATGACATTGACCAAATTACCAACCATAGATGTATTTTGTTTGTGGATGACATTTCAATAATCGTGACTTCTAACTAGAAAACTAGTTCAATAAATGACCATGAAATTGACATTAATAACACAATCGACAAAATTATAGAATGGCTAAATTATAATAATCTTAAAATTAACCTAGACGAATGTAATTATATTCAATTTAATAAGACAAAGCAAGAAAAGTACAACATCAAGCTTCAGATTGACAAAATTAAAGAAACATCGCAAACTAAGTTTCTTGGTCTGATTATTGATCAAGACCTAAATTGGAAAAATCATGTCGAAAACTTATGCAAACGAATACATAAATTTGTGTACGCTTTGAAGCAAATTAGAAACGTTACGAACATAGGCACTGCGGTGATGACTTATCGAGCTTACATAGAATCCATCTTACGCTACGGATTAATAATATGGGGCAATAGTACCGACAAACATAGGGCATTTATTGCACAGAAGAAATGCATACGGGCGATAGGCGGTATTCCTCCTGATGTATCTTGTGAACCTTATTCAGGAGTCTTGGTCTGCTGCCGTTGCCATCACTTTACATTTTGGAAATTTGTAGTTTTGTCCAGAAACACAAAAATCTTTTTACACGAACATGTGATGTAAACCAAAGATTAAAAAGAAACCCGAACAGACTAGTGAACAGAGAAATCTCACGGTCCAGCAAGTATGGGAAAAACTGCTTGTCCATGTGTATAAGAATTTATAATAAAATTCCGGAAAATATTCAAACACTTAATAACAATAGGTTCAAAATTAAATTGTATTATTGGTTAAAGGAAAATAATTTTTATAGTATTAATGATTTTTTAGATAAAAGTAGAAGATGAATTAGTATTTTTGTTAAGTACTATGCCATAAAATTTACTATTGTATGCCTTTTTAAAGACTTATTGTGAGAAACGTATGTTTTAATTCCATCTTTGTGTACCACAGTTATAACAATAAATGATTTATTTATTTATTTATAGGTAAGAATGGTTCTTATTGGAAAATAAAATTAATATTTTTCAACCGTTAAATTTTCCCTTACTCTTTCACAAAAATGTCAACATCATAATTAGCAAAGTCTAGCCGTACTAGAGTTTTAGTAAGACTAACGAACAGCCTTTCATTCTTCATAGGTACATCTCTGTCTAAACATCATACATACCTTGGGGCTTTGTGATATCCTAAAATGAGTAGTACAACTCATCAGCTGTATCCCGTACCTACTCCCGTCAGGTGAATATATTTTATTAACGCAATTTTTTGGTGTGTACTCAATTTATAAACCAAATATTTTTTTATTATCTTTGGCTACTTCAAAAACCTTTGTTTGGAAGTATTCTTTTATTAAAACGGGAACGTATTAATACGTGTTTTATTAACAAAAAGGAAATTACATTTTTCGATACTTGGAAATGTGTGAGATGATTTTTATTATCTTTTTTGTCCCATTCTTTTAACAACTTTATCAGTTATCTAGATAAACTCAAATAAATTTTTGCAATTTAGGTTAAATTAATTATGATTTAAAACTATTTTTTTATAACCCAGACAACATTTATAATATGTCGTTATTTTTAATTAGTAAAAAACAAAAGTATATTTGGATGGAGTGTCACGGAAGTTAACTATTTAGCAGACAACTCATTTAAAAATACACAGTTAAACTTTAACTTTTTTGAACCTACCAAATACGATCTTCTTCATCTTAACGTGATAATATATTAATATGGTATCAAAATTTGTCGCTTAATACAGACCAATGACTTGACTTGTTTTTACCACTTCCACCGTGCAACAGAAGTCGGGACCTACGACTTAACATGCTTTTCAAAGCAAGTATGACAATTGATTAGGTAAGGATTTTCCTGTACGGAAATTGCAATCAAAATGATCAATGTCTTATCAAGGTTATCCGTATCTTTCATCTCTTTTTTCTATCAAACTGGTCTCTATAGCTATCTCATGCTTGCACAAACACAATCCTTTATCTTATAATTCCGCAGCAAAGCAAACAGAAAACTGAAATGAAGCCCGAACGGGTGTCATTCGGGGCACGTACGCAACACAATATCAGCGGGTATGCACAGCCTTCGCTCAGATTCAATCGTGATTGTATCGGCTGCCTGTAAGCCTTCGATGTCGATATCGTGCGATCTACCTTAAGAGCGTGTCGCCGTGTGTGTGGGATGCCTTAATATACGAAAGATAGCGGAAATGGTAGGTGTACAAGGTCGCTGTCCTATAAGGTCAATAATGACAAAAAAATTAAAGAAATAATCATCTCACCCGTAGGGCAAAAACCTCTATTATTAAATTCAAGTTACTTAAATTAATCAACTGGGGATCTTCTTGTGTACGTCACGCATTGCTGGGGCGAGGCAGTCGAAAAACATGGCAAGGCACTTGCTATTTCTCGCTTGACATTTATTAAAGAAAGCCTTCGACCGGGTTTGGCATGCTAGTTTACTAAGCAAACTTCCAGCGTACGGTATCTCTGCGGACTGTAACTGGGTTTCAGATTTCCTAAGTGAGCGGTCGATCAGGGTCTTCATTGATGGCTGCTCTTCTGACCTTATGGCTATTGATGCCGGAGTTCCTCAGGGATCCGTTCTCTCTGCGACTCTCTTTTTGCTGCACATCAAGATCATCATTTAAGAGAGGCCATGGTAGAGCAAACTAACTTGACCTTAAGCTAAGTCTCCCAATGGGGTGACAACAATCTGGTCAATTTTAATGCCACCAAAACGCAGGCGTCCTTTCATCTTGACTCCTACTTTCCGGGGTACCACAGTAAAAGTTACTGACAGCTTAGACCTTCTTGGCATAAAGTTAACATCCGACCTTAACTTCGGCGACACTATTGAGTCTAAGGCTAAAACTGCGACCAAAAAGCTGGGAATCCTGAATAAAGTTAAGCGATACTTCACGCCGGAACAGCTTTGATTATATACAAAGCGCAAGTTCGGTCATGCATGGAGTATTGTTCTCACCTATGGGATAGTTCAGCTAAATACCAGCTGGCAACACTTGACTCGGTAGAACACAGAGCCAGAAAGATTATTGGAGTCGATAAGCTGGTGAAAACTAAGCTTCATAGTCTAGGCCACCGTCGCAGAGTTGCCTGCCTGTCGGTCTTTTACAGGTTGTACTTCGGAGAGTGTGCTCTTGAGCTGCATGGGCTCATTCCGCCTTCCCCTTTCTATCTTCGGGAATCCAGGCGCACTGCAGGTTATCATCCCTTCCTGGTTGATATACCGCAATCACGTACCAAGCGCTTTTCCTCTTCCTTTGTGTTGCGCACCGCCAAGTGGAATGCCCTGCCTGCGTCTGTTTTCCCAAAAAATTACAACCCTTAATTTTTTAAAGCAATAGTGAATAGGCTGCTTCTGGGTAAGCTCACTTCATCTTTGGCTTTTTCTTAACCGTAGAGTTAAGTATGTAGTCAAGAGCAAGTCCATTGAATATTAAAAAAAAAAACATAGCAATGTTTTTTGCTGTAAAATAAAATGAATGTAATGTAAAATCTTTTTTTTACTGTACTGGTCAAGAGAATAAAAAAAATCACAAAAAAAATAGCTGTCAAAAATTTGAAATCAGCCACCAACTGTGAATTTTTTGATTCGCCTGTTAAAAATAAAGCATTTTTTTCAATAATACTGGAAAAAATATTTGGCACTTAAAGACCAGGTATACATTTCAACCGTATTTAGTTTTTTTTCTTGTAAATAACTATTTACACAAAATCACAACTTATTACAGAATTGAAAAAAAAAAACATTTTATTGTTACGGACGCTGCTATCTGACTTCTTTTAAAATCGCCCTATGATCCCATAGAAATTAAAAGGTTATTGCTGTTCTTTTCTTCTGGCATCACTACTTGAATTTCCGTTTACGATACCATAGCACTAAAAGGTTTGTTACTTTTGGTCTTATTAAGACTGGTACCACACGGCAGCTATGTAAATACTTACTGGTAAACGCTACGCTTATGTCTTGTAAACTGCCAGACACGGTAACAACTTTTTTCTCGTAGCTTCTTCGTAAGTATTCATCGAGCTCGCCTAAGCTTCAGTTTCGTATCTCATATAACTTGTAAAATATGAGTTCACTTTTCGTTTTAGTGTGATATTTGTAAATGTTTGCGAATTGTATGGATGTTTGAATATTGCAGATTTAGAAGTAGAAAAAGTAAAAGTTAGGTAGTTAATTTAAACATATTTTAAAAAAACTGTAAAAATTTTGAAGTTAATATTTCTTTGTATCTTTTAAACAGCAGTAATTTTAGTAAAATACAATATTTAGGTATACAAAAGCGCCTGATGAAAGAATAAAATGTAAGTTACTCCGGTTTTCATAATTTAAATAATTTACTGACTCTACTTATTTTATTACTTCACTGATTGACACTAAAGCAGTTTTTGTTACGTCTTGCTTATAAGATATAGATAGGATCTGCAGATAAGATCTGCTCATGTAGAGCAGATCTTCTACATTTAGATATTGTGATTATAAAATGATATTCTATATTAGGAGAACCGATCAAAATTTTTTTTTTTTTACTTGAGATTTACATATATATTTAAAAAAAAAAGTTTGTACATCGTGGCTGGAGCCGATGTGAAGAGTTTGTTTTGAAAACATATAGACTCTAGATAGACTTAACAATTACATCAATATTTTTATATGGTAAATAGTATCATGTAAATTTGAACCAAGCCAATTTTTTTTACGTTTCGCACCACCAATCAGTCAATGTTTGCCAAGTATCATATTAAAACAACGAATTAATAAATTACAATAAATAAAAAATGTGGACAACATCACATACATTGATTTGACCATATAGTACGTAGACCATATATACTATTAAAACACTTGTTTTGTAGAAATCAGAAACAACGATGGTACCACAAATATATACCCTTCGAAAATGTAGATAAAATACTCGATTCCCACATCGAATCCCGTGAATCGATCCAAGGACCTTAGAACATTTTAAAAATCGGTATTTACTGTATATATGGAACATCAAGAAAATACCGTTTAAATATAAAAACCTATACCTGCTTATAAGTTTTAGACAGTAAAACACTTATTCCTTGCACCAGTTCCAAAGGTGGCAACAGCTGCCTTATCGTAGGCTCTGTAAACCCTGCTTACCTTTGCCCGCGACTATCGTAAATCGCGTTACTTTTATCACTGGTACAGGCAGACACGAGTTAAGACCTTTATCTTTCTACTATTCACACAAAGCAGTCGACTTTTTGTTTCTAGTTTGTGTCGTGTAATCAAATTCAGCTGTACTTTTCTGAAATCCTTTGGATTTCATAATTTTATGACCAAAGGTTACATGTGATTTTTTTCTACAAAAATACTTCATATAACTAGGCCAGGCTTAACTAAGCCAGCGTGGTGGAACAAAGGACTTAACCCCTCTCCAAAAAAGGAGAGAGACCCGTGCTCAACAGTGAGCGAAATGGGTTGTTACTTACTTCATATATTTTATCACCCGACCCTATCACATCAATGATTCCCCACAACATAATCTCACGTTATCTTAAAACAAACCGAGAGCACCTTTAAATCACGTATCTGGAAACTATGTACCCCTTTGAAGAGTCAAAAGCTTAATTAACTAATGCGCCTAAAAATAGGATGCAATGTACACACAGAGAACATATGTAATGTTAAAACAGTAGTCCCGCTTTTTATTTCTAAATAATACGTACGGTTGCGACCACTCAACAAGCTATGTCATTTTATTTATTTACACACCTAAGTAAATACCTACAACAACAGTTACAATAATACGATAAAATTTTTGAAACCCAACAATATTTATATATGTAAAAAAATATATTAGATGAATAATAAATGTAAGGAAATGTATTAGCGAAGGGTTTGTTTTATGTATGCAAAATAGCAAACCGGTTTCTTATTCCAACCAATATCAAAATTAATATATTAGGTATGATCTGGTATGGTTATATGTAGGCACTGGGGTGAAGGAAAATAACTGTAGGCCGTCCCGCTCAGTAAATTGAATGGTCACGCTAAATTGTGTGACAGGACGTCTCATAAGTCAGTGTGTTTCGTAAATTGACAGAACTAGGGTCAAACCCTTGAACCTTGATCTCCTGTTTGTAGTTTTATCGTAAGTTAAACGACGACGACCTCCATGGCGGAGAGGCGTACACACACGGTTTTCAAGGTGCCACCTGCTCCGAGGTCCCGGGTTCGATTCCCGGACGGATCAATGTAGAAAAAAGTATTTTTCTTGTCTTGGGTCTGGGTGTTTGTAGTACCTTCCTTCTTTCTGGTTATTCAATTCAAATTGGGATCAGAACAATGTATGTAATGTTGTCCACATTTATATATAGAAAAAAAAATTGTGAATTTAATAACTAAACTATCAAGACACATAATACGAGTATTAGAAGTTTTACTGTCTTTACATCTGTAACCGTGCGTCGTCCGCAGAAACGTAAGTCTCGGTCCCACACGGCTTTCTGTTAATTTTTCCCTTGTAGCGCAATCTGTCATAAGCTGCAAGACCTCGAATCTAGCTCTACTAATTTGCTAATGGGATTGCGATTTGCCTAGATTCAAAGAGCGTTGAGGGACAGATACCTACATACGAGTAGTAAGCAAAAGTGGTTTTAACTTTTCTGCATCTTTTCATCTTGTGAGATTTTGCGTGTTACTCGTAGTTCTTTTTGGTTAATTTCTAACAGAAAAATAAAAACCCTGGTGAAGGTAGGTACACGTTCTTTATATTTCCTCAATAGGGTTCAATTGCAGGGGAGACCCATACAAAACCGTACACCAGGGTAAAACAGTACAATACAGCTACGCCCGTTATTATTTTGAATTAGCTGCGTATTTGCCGATCACAGCAAGTAGCCAATAGGATCAACCTGTCAACAGATACTTGTCGCTGCATGCATGGAAGTTTTCAATATATCACATAAATATTGTTTTTAGGTTTTTTAATCTAATTTTACCGTAACAAAAAGTTTGATTTGTGATTAATATTATGATAAATAGGTAAGTGCAATTTTACTAACGTTAAACTGTGTAGATCTATTTAATTATTAACAATGTTTTGGTGCCAAGACAGCATTATATGAAAAGTGAATGTTGATCTACGTTGTTAATAGTCAGTGGGGCAAAACCGTAAGGGGTAAAATCGGTCAGTATATGGATTTGACCCAAAGTATGCCAATTATTTAAGGATGTTTTTGTATTTAGGTTTTCTTTAAAAAGCCAACGATACAGGAATAAGAAACCTATCTTCAGTTTGAAGAAATCACCCAAGCAATCAAAAACCGAAAACTTCGTGATCTAGAATAAATTCAAATATTTTGTATATAGTAAAAAAGAATATGGCGTAAATCGAGTGGGTGAAGAATAAATATTACTTGTAAAGGATGGTCACACGAAGGCTGAATGCATGAAGATGACATGGATTATATCGAATGTTTTGGGTACATGGCTTCACGTTGATAACGTATTAGGCAAAATCGTATATAGGTACTATACGGTTTTGTCCAACCCCCAGGGAAAAAACGTAATTCGTCGAGGTGTAGTTTTTGTTGATTATTTTTTGTTATTATGATGATTATAGTATTATTTTTTGTTAAATTATATAGCCAAAGAGAGTATCTAATAAACGACTTAATTATGAATGTGTAACTTTAATTTATTTCAATTTTATATAAATTTTTGTTCTTAGCTATACGGATTTGACCCGGTCTCCTCTACAATAAATATCAGATGTGTTTCTAAAACTGCTTTAGGCCAAGGCAGTCCAATAAATATGAATATTAACATTAGAATGGCTTTGTAAATACAATGTTTTGAATAAAGTTTCATCTTGACAGGAATCTACTAGATAATATTTCCCGCGACTTCGAACGCTACTTATATGGATGATGCCTTAAAATTTAATGGGTTGATTTATCTTTTCTGATACTATTTGCCCTAGTAAAAAAAGTATTACATTTGTGAAACTCTCCCGCTTACAATCTACTAATAAAAAAGTTTTTAGCCACTAAGTAATTTCTTTAGAGCTTTATTCGTGATTTGTATAGAAAAAAAAACAACTTTATGTAACAAAAACGCGGCCATCAAAGGTAAGCCATCTTTTTCACACTTTTACATTAGGATTAAGTTTCATTTAACGGCATTTTCGCCCAAATCCGTTCCTTTATGAAGCTTTATCCATAAGGGTAAAGTCATTGTGCCCTTAAGTAAACCAAAATATAAAATGTCTTTGATGACGTGTAAAAAATTTTACCGCCTTGGTTGAGACTACAATGAGTATTCTTTTTTTTATTATTAATAATGGGTTTGCTCTTGACAACATACTTAACTATACGGTTAAGAAGAAGTCTAAGATGGAGCGAGCTAACCCAGAGGAACTGGTTCTCCCACACACCAGCGGAACACAGAAAAACTGTTTGGCGTTGGACTCCAGCAGGAGGGTGGTAGCATCCAGGCGGCCTCTTACGAAGCCTACCACCGCAGAGGGATCTGTTAGCCATTATCATTGGTTAAAAACCTAAGATGCCGTTGCCCAGGGTGGACCACTAGGAGATCCCACCACCCCAAATTCTTCCATTTTCGTCACTATTTTTTGCGTTTTTAGAAGCCGTAATGTCAAAGCGTAACCTTATTTTGAACTAGTTAGTTACTTGTCAAGTAGCATTTGTTTTGAAAAACGGGATCGGGTTTCTTGATATTAATCATATTCCTAAATTTCGCGATTGTTTGACTTTGATTGATTGATTGTCATGTAAAAAATTAAAGTAGATATGTGCATGGCCAGTACCTATTTACCATATTTTTATCATACGAGTATTAATCAAAACACAATTTTCCCATTTCGATTGTCCATTTCGATCCATTTTGTCATAATTAAGACGCTTAACAGGCGGGTTGCCGATTGGTAAATTGACCATAAGGAGAAAGAAGATTCAGATACCTGACTTCAACAGGGAATCCTCTAGCTGGTTTTAACGACACCAATAGCAGGAGAAGGGGTGGTTACCTATTTAATTCTGGCACTGTACGGTCCAGAAGCTTAATTACGGCTAAAAACATTGAACCAGATACTTCGATCATATTATGGGTGATGATGACTTTTTCTTCCAAAATGATGTCCGCTGTCGCTACCGCTAGTCAATGTGAACAAGCGCAACTGCGAATCATAACAGAAAGTTCATCAATCGTCGAGTTATTTTGCTCGGCGTAAATGTAGGGATATGGACCCGTCTACAATATTGGGATTGTATTGCTTTCATTCTGATGAGTATGTGTTTTGTTTGTTACTCAACACTGGTTCGGTTGTTTAAGATATTTCCTGATAATACATGTATTCGAAGGTACCATCGAGTATCTGTGCCTGACATCAAAATTTCTAAAAAAAGAGTTTTCAGATATCCGACTCCTAGAACTCGTAGCGCCTTTGCAAAAAGACAATACGACTATCTTGCCCCACATTTGTACAATAAGTTACACAAAATTAGTAACTATTTACATAGTTGCAGCAACCACCAAATAAAAGCTAAGATCAAGGAGTGGCTTAAGCTATTTGACTATAACAGTACAGAATCTCTTATACTGTAGACAATTAGTACATTACATATTTATTTATCAATCAGAATCTATATATTTAACATATAAACACTTACACATACACACACACGCACCCACACACACACACACACATACACACACACACACACACACACACACACACACACACACACACACACACACTTACGCACATTCCAAGGTAGTAATCAATAAAAAAACATGTATTAATTTTGATTGTTAACATTAACCTTTTGTATAGTAATATTTAAGGGAAAAAAACTGACTCCTGAAACACAGTTATACTAGCTCGGGAGTCAGTGCAACATTGTACTGTAGAAAAGGCTTTATAAAATAAATAAATTATTAAAAATAAATTATTAAATACTGTATAAACAACAGTAATCTTCCCTTGTTACTCCATTTAGCAGTTTTGGTAGGTCTACAGATTGCTGGATGTAATTTTGATGATCGCTTCAACTTGCTTCGAGTGTAGAGATTCGGGCCTAAATTGGCCCAACCGTCTTTTTAATACCGTCCGACCATCTGGCTGGTGCTCTGCTTACACTTTGTCTTCCTGTCCGGGGACTCCATAGAAGAACCCGACTAACATTATCCCTACGGCAAGCGTATCCCGCCAATTGCCAATTGAATCATGCTACCCGTCTACTGACAAAAATGCATTAATTTTATTTTGGATAATGCTTTTTTGTTTTCAAATTTCTATGATGATGATGATGATTGATCGTTACCCGGTTGGTTTAGTAGTGCTGTGGTGCGCGATCTACGTTAGGTCAATTTAGGAAATTATCTTTTCTAAATTAGCCTGAAATAGGCGTCTTAAAAAACTCTGAATGATGAATGATGATGATGAAAAAAACTGATCGGACTTCGAAGATCGATGTTGTAAAGATACGTTTAAAAAAATGATAATTAAACTTCTTAATAGGAAAAAGGTACATCCGAAACTCGAAATGGGTTGTCTAAACATCCTCCTAAAAACCTCTTAAAGGTTTTGAATTGAACAACCTCGTTGATATTGGAAACAATCTAAATACTGCGCTTATACGAACTAAATAACCGTTGTTTTAAACAGGAACGGTTAAGCAGAAATATCATTTTGTGGGCTTTGCTATGAAACCCTAAACTGCCACTAATACACCGCAAATGTATCGCACAAATATTATTCCCATAACGAATTCCTATTTATCCACAATAGAGACCAACCGACGTATTAATTTACGTGATAATACAGTCCATTTGGAATTCCTGTTTTGGTAAACAGAGCATTTAGTATACAGGGTTTCTATTGAATTATCTTTGTTGATCGATTTTATTTACCGAGTGGTTACCGAATATCTAATACGATTTCTGATGTTGTTCATCATGTCGTGATCAAATATTTACTTACTTAGGGATCAGAGTAATGTAAGAAATGTTACATCTTTAAAAAAAGCCATGATTGAACATTCGAACTGATTTTGGATGATTATAATAATATTTTTTCTATCAAATATAAAGCAATTTTAATGCGATTACCTTGCACAAGACTTGGCTAAAAACAATTGACAGTGATTGAAAACAATCATCAGCCTAAAACTGTCAACGGCGAGACTAAGGCATCTCTAAACGGAGGATATAGCCATTCTAGCCATCCTTGGCAAGTTGATTGACGATCGCAGTATTATTAAAAGTTCTTCATAATCCGGCTGGACCTACACTTCTAACAACACCTGTAGGACGAGAAAAAACAATCTTATTTCTGTGATTACAGCATAAGGCTGACTAAGCATTCACCTAATAGCTAAAAACAAAAATATACTTACTTCAATTAAAGGTAAACGCTAAGTTTGTGCTATTCAACTGACAAACATGCGATATTAATATCTCATAGAGACCCACCTTTTATGAGGAAAAAACCAATAACCCTATATAGTTGTTGGTATTTCATTCAGAACGACGCGTAACCGGGTCGGCGATGTGCGGAGCGAGGGCGGGGCCTTTCTGTTTTATTGCTTGACCTTCGATTAGTGAAGCGTCTTCATGTCATGTGATATTTTTAGTAGCAGAGTGAAGTTAAGCATAACGATTTTTCTGGCATGTGATAAATTTAGTCACAATGCTTGCGTGATATTATAAAGGATGAAGTGGAAATAGTGGAATAGGTTTTATCGTGATATAATTTTTTAATCGACATAAACGATTATTTTAAGGGTTAATTATATTTGTCGCCAGTAAAAAGTAGCTAAAAAGGAGTGGTACCTACAAAATATAATTATCTTGGTGTGTGTAAATGGTTTTGCTTATCAATTGAATGACTGCGCAAATATTGTTACAAGCATGTTTATCACATCGGTTATGTGTTCTTTAACCCGAGTTTCCATACTGCATTGAAGTCATCTTTAAAATTTAGTGATTATTTAGGTTTATGAGTAGATCTTAGTATTCTTTGAAAAACATTTTTCATCAGATATTTACAGTAACAGTATTCTTTAGTCACAAATATCAATCTACAAACATCACTATCTCTGTAGGCACCTTTAATGAATTTTGCACATTCGGCACTAACTTACGTGACGTGTTTACCGGGTATATTTTATTGGCCCAGTCTTTGTTCACTCATTCATTCATGCGGAGACGGAATGGGCCATCAATATGGACGTATTATCTCTATCCAAGGTTCCGAAGCGAAACAGTGAAACTGTTTTGTCTCGTAATATTTTCGTCAATGCAACGTTCATCACTTTATTGTATTTTTTTATTCATCTTGTTAGCCTAATTTAGAAAGTTATTCGGGAGATCATCGATCGAGTATTATATTAGTATTTGTAATGTCTGAAGATTTTTAATGAAAACTAATTGACTGAGATGATGATGATGATGATGATGTTACTCAAAATAACAATATTGTCAGATCATTGATTTATTTCTAAAGTGTATGCTGACATTGCAAGATTGTTTGCATTATAAAAAGTATGAGACTATGTAGATTCCAATTGTATGGCCACAAAATCACGAGAATCTAAACGCAAACGACATATAATGGCTAATAGCCAGAATTCACGTATTAAATAGTCCTTAAATAAAATAAGATTGAGAGAAATATACAATACAAAAACTATATACATACAAAATCAGCTACAACTAAACATTCTTAACTTATGCACTCCTCAAAAACATTTGGGTGTTCTTTCAACTTGGTAGCATTCCACTTAATCTTAATCTAAATTAAGCCAAGCCAATTTGTATAAAGTCATAATAATAACCGCTACATGTTGTCACGTTGTGATTTCTGAGCTGCGCACTAATCTCTAAATACTCACGTTTGGTTAATACATTCATTGTTTCATTATTAAAACACATTTAATTTCACTTCAATAATAATCGAGTTTTGTTGTTTTGGTTATTGATCTGTCAATGACAAAGAGCTGTCAGATGCGCATGCGACTGTCCGTATGCTCTGAATCACTAAAATAACGTTACGTTCGTTTGTCTACGTTTAGCAAACGCACGGAACCATATACTCATTTTACAAAGGTCGTGAATAAATTATTTCAAGAAACATCATAATATTTGTTTTCTATATTTTTACGATTTGTATGTTAAAGTCATAACTTATTTAATGAAACTTCACGCAGCCGAAGTAATTTTCATGAGCCTGGCAGAATGACGTTTTTGACCTTAGACAGATGTTTAAAAAAGTTAATAAACAATAGTAGTGTGGCAGGTTTACAAACATTGGAAATTTATTAGGGAAAAATACGTGTCTTGAGGACTGGTTGTTAATAGAAAAGAATTTAATCAAATGACCAGCCTTTAGTTAATAATTGTAATTGGAGTATTAAAATAATTTAAATTAATAACCTAAAAAGTTTGAATGTTTTCTTGTTAGTTTAATATGTGTTTTACAAAGAAATAGTTCTTTGTGTTGTTTCGATTGTTTTGGGGAGATTTGAGTTAGTGAACTGAGCACTCGGAAATTCCTTTGTGACAATGATTTGCATTTTTGCAATTTGGAGGTTTCGTTCGAGGATTTCATTTGATTGATTTCATTCTGGTATTCGGCTTGGTGTTGTGAAGATGTCGAGGAGGACACCTTCGCTCTGGCTGTCGGCCAGGAAACTGAAGGAGAAAGATGGAGGCCGACACCTCAATTTTGATACCGGCCGATAGTCGCCGATAAATAATAATATTCAGTTTTGTTCCGGTTAAGTGCCATCTTTTGATGGCCGTTCCGCTTGGTTTGGCTACCAGGCTTAGCACATTACCTTCCGTTTTACGCTGACTTTCCGCTGATCAAATGAAAGACGCAAGAAGCTTGTCTCGATGAGATTCGGGTTGGTACCACGCCACGTGGATGCATAAGGTTACCCTACCCTATCTTTGATGAAGTAAGTGGAAACATCTTCCTAATCCAGTTAGCAGTCTACAATTCCGGTTGCCGTTTATTAGTATTCCGTTCATAATTAAATTCAGATTATTCCTTCTTCTTCTTTCTTCTTTAGGTGCCTCTTCAATTGGGAAGGTTGGCCGCTAGTTTTCCAAACTTCTCTCTGTCCATTGCAAGACGGAACAGTTCCTCGACGGATTTGATCCCAGTCCACTCTCTGATGTTCCTCAGCCACGACTTTTTCCTGCGTCCAACGCGCCTCTTCCCTTCAACTTTGCCCATCATTATAAGTAGAAGCAGCTTGTATCTATCGTGCCTGAGCACGTGCCCGAGGTACTCAACTTTGCGCTTTTTGACGGTCCGCATCAATTGTTGGGTTCTGCTGACGCGTTGGAGTACGGTTGCGTTCCTTACTTTATGCATCCAGCTGATGCGGAGCATACGACGATAACACCACATCTCAAACGCCTCCAGGCGTCTCCTGGTGTCCTCTTTTAAAGTCCATGCCTCGCATCCATACATGACAACCGGCCAAACATAACATAAAAGGATTCTGACTCGGAGCTTAATATGTATTTGTGGGCAACATAATACCTTTCTCATTTTATTAAATGAGGCTCGGGCGATCTCTATCCGGGTCTTAATTTCTTGGTCAGACTCCCATGCTTCATTCACCCAAGCACCGAGGTACTTATATTGCCGCACCCGCTCAAGATTTCTGCCACCAACAGTTATATTTGCGCTCAAATCAGGACGATTGGAAACCACCATGAGTTTAGTCTTGCTGATGTTTATCGACAATCCAGCCTCTTCACTACTCTCGTTCACCCTGTCCACAATCTTCTGGAGGTCATTTACAGAAGCTGCAATAAGCACCGTGTCATCGGCGTAGCGTAGGTTATTAACTAACTTTCCGTTAATTTTTACGCCCGCATCAAGATCCTCGAGCGCCCTCGACATAACAGCCTCCGAGTAGATATTAAAAAGCAGGGGGGACAGGATGCATCCCTGCCTAACACCGCAAGATTATTCCGTTTAGTATAATTTACATGATAAGTTTGGTAGTACAACTCGCTTAGAAGTAGGGGTAATTCAGAGCCTTACAAAGGACTCACGCCTGAGATTTCTGTGTACTAATTTAAGAGGTGGTAATCTTAGCCGGAGCAAATAAATATATTCTGTTAATTCATGCTCGTCTCTTTATTTACCACCTCATCCTGTTCATCCACATCACCCCCAACACCCTCCCCAAAAACCCTAAACGTTGCAATGTATGACCGATTGTCCCACTGCACCGCGCTTCGTCGCGGTCCGCGGGGCGGAAGGCAGGTTTTAGTGTCACGCGGACCGTCAGTACGGATCGCTCCGTACCAACCAATATGACGTATTAACTTCAAGGAGCGCTTTTAGAGTGAAGCTGACGGGTCCGTGCGGACGACCGCCCGCGCGGATAAGTTCATACATTTTGGGCGTACGGAGCAATCCGTACCGACAGTCAGTGTCACACTAAAACCCGCCAAATATTTAGCACCTCCCGCGCGTCAATATTGTCAGTGCGTTTTACCACGCGTGTTTTCTATACAAACTGAGGTACTTGCTTAGAATGATTAAATCTGTCATCCCGCGTACTGCGGCGGACCGAAGTGCAGTGGGTTTTTTAATATTTTTTTTTAGGGACTTTGAGTCGTATTTCGACTATGAATTAAGGGTATAATAATACCCTTAATTATTACGTTACGTACTTAAATATTATATTATACACAATATAAAACTTACAATACATATTACAACACTTTCGCAATTTCAGTGTAAAGAACTCTAGCCGATTCTGAGTTAGGTTCGGCGAGAACAGTTTGGAACACTCCAACATTCAGCAAAGATAAATTAAAATTTTGATAGTGCAGTGGGTTTAATCGCCTTATGGACATTTGGAACAGTATTTTTTGTACCAGAGAGTGCATCTAGTTCTTGTAATTTTAGTATACAGCGAAAATGGACATTTTATAATAAACTTTCTTCTTACTCATAAGTTAAAAACGTAAAGAAAACAAGCCTTACATATTACACTCTAAATAAGTATACCCTATAACCTCGAATTCCTTTTCCAACTGTTATCTATACGAATGATAAAACAACAAAAAAGCATAACGAAACAAATTTCACACGCCGCCCTAGGATTTAAGCGACGTCGAACTGTGATGTATTTTCTTTGTTGAGTGAAATATGTCTTTCATAAGAAATACGAGTACAATTTCATATGGAACGTTACTACTACAACATCGTACAAAACAAATTGGAATAACGCCTTTTATGTTTTAGTTGTTTGTTGTTTATGATGGTTCAAGTTGGTCAAGTTTATTTTAGTTCACAAAATATTATCAATATCCGCAATGTTATTTCAGAGAAGAGAATACAACAGTAAATTAAGCGTTGATTTTTTTACGTTTACAAAAAGTACCTATATTAAACTTATTTTAGTAAAACTTTATTGTATATTATTGATATTTTGGTAAGAACTCTTTCCATGTTTACTAACTGTTTTATTTTAAATAAAATTTATAATCAGAAACTCATTTATTTCAAGTGTTACTGTTACTCCTTCCTCTTTTTTTATTGATACGATTAAAGATGGATGTTAGATTCGTGAATAAAAGATAATTCGTCTATATGGCTAACAGCGTTTTAGCCGGAAAACTACACCTAACTACGGACTTTTAAAGTAAAGATTTTCGGTTTTTATGAAAATTCTGTTATCTTGGTAAAAAAATATATTTTTTACTTACATAAAAAAATACCCGTCGAATTGAGATCTTAATTTTTTTCGTCACTTATATTGAAAGTCACGATTTCCATAGTCGTGTTAGTTACACTACTTATAAGTCGAGAACGGCTGAATCGATTTTATGATTTTAGTGTTGTTGGATTTGGCTTGGTCAGGAATAGGATAATAACTATTAAAATGCATACATACATATTATCACGCCTCCTTTCCAACGGGGTAGGCAGAGACCAAGGCCTTCCACTTACTACGATCCTGGCATACATCTTTCGCTTCTTCCATTAAAATCATTGAAAATTTAACGCTAAAATAACTACTGAAGAACTGTTTTTCAATACATTCATCCAATCTCGCCATATTGATGACAATGACATTTAAGACGTTAAAATCAAATAATATTCGGGGCGGTACGAAGTTCGCGGGGTCCGCTAGTTATTGATAAAAATCAAACCATTGGAAACGAAGCTGCGACAATAGTAAAGGAGTAGTAATAGTATACTTATAAAACAACGCTGCCCATCCAATGTTGATTCTGTGGACTTTCCACGTAAATGTACTCTTCACAATGTCCCTTCCTCGCGTCTCAACAAAGGGACCACAATCACACCTCGTCCGTAACATTACCATTACAAAAGAAACCTGGCTTTGGACCGTTTTATTGAAAATATGTGTGATCTCGTATTTTCTCTGAATGCCTAACGTATAAGTACGATGGATGTAACGATATTCGGTATAATAAAATGTTATTCACAGAAATATGATCTAACCTGTTTAGACCCAGTCTGTCAACACTGTCCTTAGAGCCAATGTATTGAAGATATGATTCGGAAGGCACGTTCTGATGTTTTTCTCAGCGTTTGTTGTTAAAATCAGGGTTAAAATGGTGAGCAGAGTCAGCAGTATTCTCCAAAGTTGCTCTTGACTACATACTCAACTTTACGGTTAAGATGAAGCCTAAGATGGAGCGAGCTTACCCAGAAAGTGGCACTGGTTCTCCCACACACCAGCGGAACATAGAGAAACTGTTTGGCGCTGGAATCTGGCAGGAGGGTGGTAGCATCTAGGCAGCCTCTTGCGAAGGATTTGTTAGCCGTCATCATTGGTTAGAAAACCAAAAATGCCGTTGCCCAGGGTGGACCACTAGGAGGTAGATCCCACCACCCCAAAATCTGGATAAATACGGGTTTATTTTGATATTATCATCATCATCTAAAGCCAAACGACGTCCACTCATGGACAAACGCATCCTCTAAAGATCTTCACGCCAATAGGTCCCATGCCACACGCACTCAGTGTAATTTTCGCGAACTTCACCAGATAATTTTATTGGTCTTGTACTTGTAACAGCCTATAGTCATCCCACTGCAGGGAAAAGGCCTACGTCATTAAATTCAAGTTACCACAGCAATGATGGGTACTGGCATAATAACCACGCTTGCCAAATGCGGGTTGATGAACATAACCTCGAGCAATATTCGAATAGTATTAGATACAACAACAACATACAACGACCTTTTCCGAGCTGGTTATTGAATGAAAAGTATTTTATATGCAATTAGCTAAATATGCCAATAAATATATTGCAAATGGGTTGACAAATTTCAGTCCAGAGTAGAATTTTTAAAATTTGACAAGCGAAATTCAGGTCTGGTTTTTTATACTCAACCCTATACCACCGTGTTCATAATTAAATAATATTTATTTGCATTTAACTTTATTTAATTAACCAGACCGGTGAAAGTTACTAGTATCGATTTACCTGTTTATACCTGCCTACTCAAGGGTTGTGACGGGTAAAAAATAGTCAACCTAACGTTTGCAAATATTCTATGGGCTTCATACTTTCGATTGGTATGGAATTTGTCTATTAACCAAACCAGTGAAAAGTTTAAAACTAAAAAAATTTTAAGTCATCAAACTCTGGACTGATTTTTTTAGGCAACCCATTTGTCATATATTTATTGGCTTTTTTAATTGAATAGAAAATACTTTTCATCGAATAACCAGCTCGGCGAAGGTCGTTGTATGGTGGGATCTTAGACTAGAAAGTTCGAAACTTTTTGTTCCCTGACCCGAACCGGGGGTGGAATTCGGGACCCTGAGATATTGGCCCGGTATTCAAACCACAAGACCGATGGGGCGTTTAAGCCTACTACTGATTCTAAACTATAAAACGAAACTTCTGATTGCTCATAGATGCACAGTGATTTTTAAAAATCAATAATTGGAAGTTAGTTAGTAGATTTTTTCTTTGAGCATGGTAGTCAATGATATTTTAAAATATAAATATGTTACGCCCATACTAATTCGCGTAATAAATCTGTTCCTAGCAATCCAAAACTGCACACATTGACAAGTTTCACGCAAATGAAAGAGATGGCTATAATTTTTAACGATTACCGCTCGTGATTGCGCTCGGACGCAGCCTATGCAAAACCCCCTAATTAGGACATATTTGAGTCTTCACAACGTGCGCGCTTATAACATAATATCTGCTTTGTTTTAATATAATATAATTTCTGGTAGTACTTTGATGCAGTTGTTTGTACGACCACAGACATGAATCTTTGGCGCAGTCACGCTAGTATGATCGTATCAAAACAAAGTTTTATCGCGCGTCCTAGAACTTTCGTAGGAAAACAACAAAACATAATTAACCTCCATTTAACTATTAATGCTTTTAGCTTTATGTTACGTAATAAACTCTGCATACGAAATCACTCTTCGAAAATTTCCCCGAAACAACGAGAAAATAAGATAACGATCCAAACTCGTTATTCTCTTAGGTATTTCCCTCAAGGGCAGAAAATTTCTAAAGAAAATATACGAGTACTTCATTACTACATTAAAGCAGGTTTATAATATGTATATACTTAATCTTACTTCGTGGAATCAAAATAATAGTTATTTGTTATACAAGAGTGCAAAGTTCTTTTTTAACCGCGTGCTCAACTTTGATGACTGAGCAAGCAAAGGATTCTAAAATGATTCAATAATTAGAATCCTGAGCGTAAGCGAGGGAATTAAAAGAGCACAAGGTGAAAAATTGTTATTTTGGCAGATATGGTTACCATAGGCAACCATACTGTCAAAATCCTTATTTTCTTCTAAATTCTTTTAAATTACGGAAATTCAAAATTGTTCGATCGTGCCTCGCCCCAAGTGTTAGGTTAGGTTATTTTCGTTACGGAATTTCTGGATTCGGTCTCCACGCTCAAGGCCCGCGATAGAAGCTGTGCAATAGCTTAAAAAAAGTTGTATGATAAATACGGCACCATGGAGATGAAAGTAAATAGGTTTAATGATGTTTTGAAATCACATACTCAGTGCACGCGATGTTTTAAATTCAAATTTACTTTATCCTCTAGCGAATAAAAACCGCTTTTGCACTCAGATATCGAAGAGCAAAAATACTCTTTCAAGATGGTGGGATGAAAAATAAATTGTCACAGTGAGATCACTCCAGCAAAACATTCAAAAATTATTCAACTACGTGATTTTTTACAATCGCCTTTGCATTATTGTAACCAATCAAGATAAAATAAATGACTTAAGCAAATTGATGCACATTAAACTAATTGTGCATCAATTATAAATAAGCTACAATTAAGGTTAATTGATAATGCTTTATGTCTACCTATTTGAGTTGTTTTCATTAACATGCTGTATTTATTTTTACTAGCTGTTCCCCGCGACTTCGTACGCGTCAATTTCAGTTTTTAAGATCGCGATTATTTTTTCAACATTTTTCACTGATGCTTCGCTCCTACTGGTCGCAGCGTGATGTTATATAGCCTAAAGCCTTCCTCGAGGCATGGACTATCCAACACAAAAAGAATTTTTCAATTCGAACCAGTACTTCCAGAGATTAGCGCGTTCAAACAAACAAACAAACAAACAAACTCTTCAGCTTTATAATATTAGTATAGATTATAGTAAAGAAACACAAAATATCTTGTTCATTAAGAAATATGAAATGAACAAGCCACATTTTTAGTTTACTTGTTTAATAATTTCCAGAATTTATTACATAGTATTCTGACTGATCATTTTGCTAATTTGCATATTTAGTTACTAATAAATAAAGGTTAACTCTTATTTTATTAGTATTTAATACTTTTAATTATTTTTCCTTTATAAAATAAATAAAAATAAAATAAATTTCAGACTTTAGGGTCCATATTTAACAATAAAGAATGAATGTACATAATTTAATTCAAATATTTAATTCAAATATCTGCCCCGGTCTGGGGCGCCGGGCACACACACTTGTGCTTTTACCCAGTGCCGCAGAAGGGGTAGTCCGGCTTGTCGCTCAACACGCTTAGGATGGAGTTGGAGTCTATAAAGCTTTTAAACTGAAATTGTAAAGAAAATAAGTTTTTTGTTTAACATCAACCGCTAACATCTGGACAAAGGTCTTTAAAACAAATTTTGTCAAAATCGGCATTCTTGAACAGAGAGATGAGTAATCAACGATATGCGCGGTCATGATTTAAGATAGGTGCATACTCGCACTTGTCTGGTTTTTTATCATTTTCCATATTATTATATTGCTTACTAGCTGACCCGGCAAACGATGTTTTGCCATAAAAATGATTAAATTACTAAAATGGCTAACAAAAAATAGGGGTTGGTGGTAAAAGGGTAAAAATTTAGGGTTGTATATATTTTATAAAATTTTAATATTTTACTACCCTACCCCTACCCTGTTGTTGTTGTTTATTTTTTCAATCGCACAAACTTGTTCATAAATCATCGCTCTTGAATTTTCTCGAGTCAATTCCATTTTCTCAACGACTAAACAAGTTTGACAAGACCTTGTGATAAGACCGAAAATCTTTTTTTAAATAAATAAATGGTATTCGATTTTTAAAACCAAGGAATTTGCAATTAAAAAGATTTTAATATGACAGGAACAGTGGAAATATCCCATTCCCGATACTTTTAGTGCAGCCTATGTAATGATGAATGAGATCGCGCGTCGCGTAAAAAAAGTGTTGGAGGAGGCCGTATCAATAATTTCTGATTTTTGGCTGACATTTTCTAAGTGCTCTATCTTGAAATTTTTGTACTGGGCTATAAATTCCAAAAGTAAAAATATGTCATTTGTTTTTAGTCCCGTAGATTGTTGTATTAAAATTTCATTCTGTATATCGATGACTACACGGACTTTTTCTTACAAAGCTGTAACTTTTGACAAAAACACTCGCACGTAACTTTCCTTATTAAAATTCAACGCGGAGATATGTTTGTTATTAAAAATACCTAAAGTATTTACTTGCGCGATAACGCGAGTTATTATCTCATAAAAGTGAGCAATTTACTCTGTACGTGAATTTAATTTAAAAGAACATGCTACGTGGCGAAAATATTTTGTTCTTGTTCCTGAGGATACTGTCAATGGTACCATACCTCATTTGGTAAGCAGAGCCTCATCAATATATCATAAATGTCCACTACTTATGAACCTTCTATGTTCTTCTTTAGATCGGCTATCGAATAGAAAATTTCACAGCAATGGACAGGATGACATGCTATTGACTTTACACGTGTAAAGGTTGGTGTAATTTTTCTCCATAGGTGTGTTAGGATAATGGTGTAACCTGCCGAAAACCTAAATCGTAATTATGAAGGTTACCGACAATAATTTAAAAAAATATATAATCCATACTGGTACTTAATTAAACTGGAAAGGTTTTATATGAAAATTGTTATTTACAAAATGATTTTATGTGAATAAGACCATTTTCAACTAGATTATACCATTAACCAAAAAACCTGTTAACTTTGATTTGAAATTATAGACACCTGTATCGTTAGGCGTAACGTGATTAATGCTTTAAGCAGTGTATTTTATTTGTGTACTTTTAAAGAAATCCGTTAAAATTTTTTTTTATCAATCTACTCAATTTTTTTATGGTTAAAAATATTAAAATATTTTTAAAGCCCTGCACGCAACTTCTTCAATTTCTTATTGGAAAGTTTACAAATTTTTATGTTGATTTTTTTTAGATGCCTACTCACGGATTTAAATAGAAATTTAATATTATGTTACGTTTCATTTCAATTTTAATTTTTTTACCGTAAAACCTCGGATTCGAGGAAATGTAAAGGGGAGTGTTTTACTCGCCATTACATTTCCTCGTTTATAATTAAGCATTATTTCAATGTACCTTACCTACAAATTCCATTATTTTAATGAGATATTTTTTATAAGATAAATTACGTTTTAGGCAAGGATCTTTTAAAAATTCATTTTGTTTGAACTGAAAATTATCGCTTGGCTAAATAAAAGGGGCCGAGGAAGCAAACAGTAGGGATAACTTCGTTAACCAAAGATTACTGGCTTTATTATCTTGCTTCTTATAAGCCGGCTTATTAAATAAAAAACCCGCCATCAAATTGAACCTCATTTAATTTACTGTAAAACCCGTGTAATTAATATCACGGCTTATGACAATGTTTTGATACGAGATCTTATTAAAATGTTGATGTATTATAATTGTGCCATGGGTTTTCAGAATAGCCGCGCGCTTTTTCTTTCTAGGTACTTTCTGGGTACAGAAGAAGACTAAAAGCAGCGTCTTCTCTCAACTATTGACCAATCTGCGACCAACTTGCTTGCAATTCATGGCTTTTATAGCTTTAAAATAGTTTTAATTTGTCGACTTAACAAATTGAACGGACATAAGGCACAAAACAAGCCACAAATTTTGAGCCGGTTGCAGGCAACTTATTTTTTAGCAAGATTTTTCGTACTTTTTTATTATTCTTTGAATTCTATGATTATCATTTACCTCACATACCTTAGACTACATTTGTTTTTAGATTAAAGGCTAACTTTGATCTATATCTACCCTATTATATAAAATATTATTCGATTATTATTATTAATATATTACGTTCTAAATACTATCTTGAATAGTACGCGTCGATTTAACAATTTCATCTTTTTTTGTTGGTGCAAAACCAAATTAAACTATTTGAACTTGAAGTTTACCACATCTCAAACCATGATCAAGCGAATCTTTACTTGAAACAGAACAATACTCTCCGAATAAGACCCACTGCTTAAATAGTTGCTAATCACCTGCCACTGACATTTCGCGGACAAAGTTTTCCGAATTGCAACATTGCGATGCCACAACAAGCCTGTCTATAACAAACAGCCAGTAGCAAGTTGCCGGTTGCCGTAACTTTCAAAGTTGCTATGTCTGCGCAGCACCTAAGTATTTGTTCTCAAAGAAAAGTTGCAATCAATCAAATCACATACAATTTCGGCAACAGCCCTATATTTTTCAAGACATATTGTTCAAGTAATGACACTCGTACAGTTAGATGTTTACCTCTGGGAGTGCTGGCGTTCCTCCAAACACGACTATTACAATATGGCCTTGCCCTTTGCTACCGTAAACATCTCTATCTCTATCGAGATAAGATTGTTTTTCGCTTCGCTCACTGTGATGGGGGAAAAGGTAAGTTTTTCGATACCGAATGTATAGAAGGAAGGCATTTTGTAAGTTGTTGAAAGTTTCGACGTTGGTGTTTTGCCAATACTAACACAACTAAAACAGTTACAGAGGGCTTATTAGTAAAGCGAATTGATGTATAGATATTCCTAAACCTAACTTTTAAACAAGTAAATAAGATTTTAAATAAGATTTTAAATAATAAATAAATATTTAAGACATGCCTCAATGGGCCACACTGAGCCATCTAGTCCCAAATTAAGGTACTATTAAGTACCCTGTCGTATGGGGTACTAGACAACCGATAAACTTACTTATATACTTTTTTTTTTGTAGATATATACTTATAATACATAGAAAACACCCAGACCAGTACAAACAGACATGTTCATGCACACAAATATTTGTACTGTGCGGGGATCGAACCCGCGACCCATGGCTCAGAAGCAGCGTTAACTACCGCTGATCCGAATGGTTGTCAAATGTTTATTACTGGTTACTTACTACAAGTTAACATTGTTCTTAGTTGTAAATCATGAACTTTTCATAAAGCTACCCGTTTGGTCTAACTATGTCAATGTCAATTAAAGTTACAAACTTTTTATAACTATGTTATCAATCTATCTCTCTCTCTCTTTTTCTCTCTCTCTCTCTCTGATGCTTATATTAACCGTATCAAATAAGGAAGGGAGATCACTGTATTCGTTTTTTTTGTGATATTTATGCGTAGTACAAAACTTTCGTGCATGTCAACGAGGGTGAGCTAACAACTCATACCGTCGAAGTATCTGAAATAATTTGTTACCCGGAGGCCTTTTTTGTTTCCCCATAATAGTTGTTATTATTCACAGGCTAAAAAGAGAAAATACAACTCAAAACAACGCCATTTTATTTTTCAGTGATGCTGTCGTTATCATTGTTACTTTATAGGGTTGTTTGTTTTTGTTTGTAATACAAATTCTTTATTCAGTGTCAGGATTTTTATATTACTGCGATTATAATGGAGGATTATTTGAAGTCATTGTATTACATTATTTTTTTAGTATTCATTCTCATAAATCAGTTTAAATTGTCCATTTGATAAATAGCAAATTAATAAATAGTATTTCTAAACTGTTATTTTGTGAATTTTACTATTAATTATGTTATTTTGCTTTGTTTCAAGAGTGTATTAAAGAAACATGCTGTGTTTGTCTTTAAAAGTGTTGTGCAGTTAATCAGATGAACAAATATTCTATATTAATTTTGTTGTCACAATAACACTGATAAACTTTGAGACTACCTATGTCTAAGTTTTTCGTATTCATTGCTAAATTTATATTTCTTTCAATCATCTGGACATATAAGCCTTTTTCTTTCAATCATTATTCCTCTTCTTCCCCTGAAGTTAATCCGTTGATAAGGCCAATGTTATTTTCCTTTTGTTCTGTTACTATTTCAGTCCACAGGGTCTGTCCATCACTAGTAACTTGTTGAAGTTCTCTTCACTATCTACACTAATTTCAAATTGTTCCATAATTCTCTAGCGTATTGTAGCAACTTAATAAACCTGTCATGTAATTACACCTACCTACATCCAATATGTTCAAACATTCGGCTCACGTAATCATGTTCAAGTATATAAGATATATACAGTCTTGTGCTACCCTAACTTGAACCACATCTGGGTCATATGCCAAGGTAGGTTAGGTCGAAATTCGAATGTTACTCTTACAAGCGTTGTATCGCCTTGCATCTCAATAATATTTAATATAGCTCCAACAGGCATACTCCTATCTGAGCACTTAGACTCTTAGTTAATGCATTGATCGATGCAGCAATCATGTCCATGTCAATTAATTTAAATAATGAGGCATTAAATTCACGCTTTAAGTTTTTTATTCAGAAGTATCGCAGATTTTAAATTAGCCTTACAAAATCTACTGCTAGAAATAAAGTTCCCTGGAATGACAATCAGCGGCTTTGGTCGGTTTCTATTCAGTCCGGAAGCAAGAAAATTTGCTAAGAGGAGGGTTTTGTTAATCCCCACGTCTGGCAGATAAGCTGGGCCTCATATCTAAGTCAATCATGGCGAGAAGACACACAACTGTATCTTCTCGCCATCATCGCTCAAAAAAAACATAAAAAGAGGGTTTTGTAAATGGCAAATCAAGGATAACCATCCTTGATTAGCCTTTTACGAAACCCTCTGTTTATGTTTTTTTTTATTGAATATTGGGCTTGCTCTTGACTACATACTTGACTATACGGTTAAGAAGAAGCCTAAGATGGAGCGAGCTTACCCAGAGGTACTGGTTCTCCCACACACCAGCGGAACACAGAAAAACTGTTTGGCGCTGGACTCCGGCAGGAGGGTGGTCTTACGAAGCCTACCACCGCAGAGGGATCTGTTAGCAGTCATCATTGGTTAGAAAACCAAAGATGCCGTTGCCCGGGTCGGACCACTAGGAGGTAGATCCCACCACCCCAAAATGGGTAATAAGTACTATTATTCTGTTGTGCCCACACCTAATGGCCAGCAATGTGATTTTCTTAGATGACTCTAATGTTAAAAAAAAATACCCAAATTAGTAATTTCTCATTGTATATCCTACAAAGAAAAGGCGCAATTTCTGAAAAGTTACTAGAGAGAACCTATCATCACATTTCATACTATAAAAGCAACTCCTTAATAGCGTAGGTATAGCTAAAACAAACGACTCTCATTGTCCCAGAAATTCCTCAAATTAGACCGGGATGTAAACAACGGACAAACGACTACGAGGATAATTAATTGTTGTGATGGAGTCATTTAACCGTCAGGTATGATAAAATGTTGTGTAATGAAGTCAGAAAATTAATTACGTTCATGCCCTTTTGAAGGTTGAGGTCAAAGATGAAATCATTTTGCAGCAGACCTTAAATATAGCGATTTTTAACATGACTATGAATATTTTACTCGCATTTTAATAGATTCTTCACTTTCTGTGAAGTCAAATCGATAATATAGCTTGTATCGACAATGGTGTCGTTAGGTACTTAACTTCCAAAATAAAAAATTAGTTCATCTGTGAAATCATCGTCATCAGCATGAAATTACGATAATTTCACATTAGAGCTATGATTTACGAGATACCGAGGAATGATCCATATCAGTCAGTCATGGACCTTTCAAAAAGGATGAGTTTGCTACAGTTCCCACATTTGGTAGGCAGGTTGGCAATTGCAGTAAAGAAGACGATGCTATCCATCTTCTTCAGGAAATACTTAACTAATGACTTCTTACGGTACCCAGAAACGATAACGCTACTCTTATTTAGACCGTCACCATACTTTTTTTACAACAACAAAAAGGCACGTACATTTTATATGTCACTCTTTATTATTTTTTTCTGGTCTGATGAAGCTTACATGTGTGTCCTGAGTTTGACTCTCCTTTATTTTTGATTATAAATAATGGGCTTGCTCTTGACTACATAATTAACTATACGGTTAAGAAGAAGCCTAAGATGGAGCGAGCTTACCCAGAGGTACTGGTTCTCCCACACACCAGCGGAACACAGAAAAACTGTTTGGCGCTGGACTCCGGCAGGAGGGTGGTAGAATCCAGGCAGCCTCTTACGGAGCCTTCCACCACAGAGGGATCTGTAAGCCGTCATCAAACCAAAAATGCCGTTGCCCAAGGTGGACCACTAGGAGGTAGATCCCACCACCCCAATATCATGTAATTGTCCACCAAGGAGAAAGTGAAAACGTGCGACAGATAGAGGGCCTCCCTTTTAAAACCTGAGTTGTAAGTCTTTTGCAATGTCCTGAGTATCTTCCTCGACAATGCAATGGAGTTAGTATTTGCACGGTTAACCCATTAATGCTAAGAAGTATAGTGTTTTCGTTTTTTTTGAGAGATAACATTGGTGTGTAGTCATAATAGAAACAGTTTGATCCGTGACCCGTGTAAAAACTGATAAAGAGTAGGTCGGGTAGTACTTGTTTCAAATTTCGTTGGCTGAATTTGCTAACAGAGATTCACATGCGAGCGATCCGCAAACTCTGAAGTTTTGTGACACGTCCCTACTATTTGTCCAATTTCCTTCGCCAAATACTTAATGCCGTTAGACTGTTTACATGTCCGAGTGCTTGAGGTCAATACAGATGGAAAAACTAATTGAACCTTTTATTGATAGCAACGATATTATAAATATGTAAGAGAAAACATGACTCAGTTACTAAATGAGAAAGTGACAGATTCTTCAACTTTCAGCCTGTAGTAAAGTAAAAGCAAAGCAACAGCATATAATCATCCCACTGAAGGAAAAAGTCCACCATCATTGAATTTAAGTAACCACAGTAGGTAATGAGAGTCATAGTCATAGTCATAGTCATATAATTTATTGCAACATGTTGGTATTAAAGATAGATGAGAGGTATAGTAATAATTACCATGCATGCAAAGTGTGGGTTGGTAAAAAGTAAAAAATAACAAAAGAAAAAAGTTTTTATTTTATAACCTATTCATTACCCACTTACAATATAATTTTAACTACAAACAACTAAACAGTTTGAAGTCGTCGCCGAGCCAAATAGAATATGTGTATAATCATAATAATGAGTTGATTGCCGCTCGCCAACATAGTGTTTTTTTTGAATTCCATATTTGAATTGTTTTGTTTGTAAAATTATTTTTGTATTGTTTGTGCTCGGCACCAACTTCAAACTGTTTAGTTGTTAGTAGTTAAAATAATATTGTAAGTAGGTACTCGTAAATAGGTTTAAAAATAAAAACTTTATTCTTGTGTAATTTTTTATTTTTAGTGAGTAATTTTTTTACCTTTTTAATGAGTTATCTTTTTAAGTCCGTTAATTTTTTGTAAAAATTAACGGACTTAAAATTTGAATTTATATTTCTCTTTTTAGTGTTATACAAATTACGCAGTTATTAACTTCAGTTGGTCGGTAACGGTACCTACAAAAAATAGTGATGACGACTTCCAAATGAAAATGCATGAATTATTTAAGAAATTCCCCCCTCTACGCTATAGAATCTTAAAAATCATCCTCTAACTCCTAACTGCTTAGGAGTTTAACTTTCCATCACCAGCTCACGTAAGTAACCTAAAATGAATATACGCCTATGATATTTAAATAATTATTCTCCTACTCCTAACCGTTAAGGAGTTGTACCTTCCATCATTAGCTTATCAACATGAAATGATGAGTACCAGACGCAAATACTGATATAACTTAAGAAAGATATGCAAAATGTGCCTATAAAATTTGTGGGATTCCCTCGATTTCCCCGGATTCCACCATTAGATTATGACTTCCACACACGGGAACGGGAAGCACCAGCTTTCAAATAAACAAAGAATTTTCAAAATCCGTTCAACCAGTCGAAAGTTGTGAGGTAACAAACATAAAATATATACAGTCGAAATGAGAACCTCACCTTTTTTTGGAAGTTGGCTGAAAAGTAAAAAAGTAGTCCAAGATGAATAATAATTTGTTAAATTAATGCTAAAATTAAAGAGTTTGTGGCCTTCCAGCTTAATATAAGTAGGTATATTTTATGGGTTGGTTTTTAAGCAAAAAACGACAATAGCGGAGTAACATTTCTAAGGTCTACCAAACACATTGTAGGTAAGGTGAAGGTAAAAAGAAAATTGAGTTTAAACTAGTTATGCACTAATACAACCTTATGGCTGAAAATTGCTATTGACGCGCCAACAATCTCGCTAGCTGCATTTGTATTCAGCCGGAAGCGCTAGTAAGAACTTCTGCGCGTCTAACAATTGAATTAGAACCTTAACTTTGTTGTTATAAAATGCAAAGTCAGAGTCAATACATTCTTAATGAAGAAAGTAAATAGTGAACGTCTGACCAATGTGATTCAAAAAAATTTACGCAAGTTAGTAGAGTGGAAAAATATTACTAAAGCCATTTCGTCTTATAGGTAAAGCAAAGTAAACAGTTTTGAGAAATTACTGATTTTCAATACTTCACATTATCCAAATCACAATCCAATAACCAAAGAATTTGTTCATTGTTCTTTGCTTATAAGAAATTAGTTTTTGACATTTTTTTTTTCATTTTGTTTTTGAATTTTGTTTCATTGATTGTTTGTCTGTTACGTATCCAAAATTATGGATAGAATATAACGCAAAAGATGCAAAACGTAGATGTTTTAACTGTACACTTGCAATGATGGAAATTCCACGTTACGTACAAAGTCAAAAATGATATTAAGTTCAAAGGAAATGCTTTAGTAGCATTTGGTTAGGATGCTTTGCCGTCACGAATTGTTTTTAATTTTTTTATTTTATTTAAAGATATAAAATAAACAAATCATAAGTAGTATCCAAAAGTGATTTAAGGAATATTCTGGGTCATGTGCGTTCCTTAGCGGCGCCCGTGCACCACTTCTTTCTTTAGTATAAAAGTTAACGAGATAAATGGCTGCATCTTACTACTTTCACAGAGAGTCAGAAACGTGATCGGAATTCCTAAAGAACTTTTCAATCTGATATTAAGCAAAAGATACAGAATATGAGCAACCAATCCACTAACTAAAGCATTTTCCGATCGAAAACTATCGTAAACATATTCTACAATCGGAACATTATTGTAAGGTCCAGTACCGATTAACCTCAAAAATATTTTTCTTGCTCATAACATTAAATTTAACATGGCTTTCTTCTTTTCTCTGATGAACCATATGATGGAATTCGGTATAGTGTATGGGGTATATATTATTATGGAGGTTTTCTAAAATGACATAAAGGTTCCTAGAACCATTATTTCCAAATGTCTAACATTTGGAAGATAGACGCTTCCAAAGTTTTAAAATGGGAGTCTCCTCTAACTTTTAAACTAAGCTTATGAAAATTTTGATGAAATTACGTAATGTAGATCTTAACAAATACTTTTAGAATAGAATAGAATAGAAAACATTTATTTGGCACTTCGAAATTGGAATAATTTACAAAAAATTATAATATTTAATGTGCCAAAAAGGCACCCACTCAGCATTAGTCGCAACAGCCGAAGGCGTACTGCGACGCTGATTTTCAGTGGGAGCCCAGGAGGCACTTGAAAAATAAAAAATAAAAAATGAATATAATACAAATAACACAAATAATTGAAACAATAAATGGTATTAACAACATTATGCTATTATCAATTAAAAATTAAAGATCAGTGGAAAAACAGAGAAAAAATAAAAAAAATGTCAAGCAATGCAGAAAAATAATAATAACATAACAATATTAACATAATTGATTGATATAATTTGATACAATGAAATAATATTTTGTTTGGTAATAGTAGTATTAAATATAATCAACAACGTTTGCAATTCAATAAAAAATCCAATATATAAACCGGCTGGATAGGTTCAACCAGGCACAGACAGCAAACTCACTGTTAAAGCATATTATAGACTATTGATATTGGTAGCACTGCGCAGTGCGCCTTAGCATCCGTACGCCACACCGGCAAGTGCCATGATTGTCTGTGCCCCGCCTCGCCACACAGCGAATCACTCACTCAATTTCAATACTACCTCATTCATTCAACCAAATAAGTACAACTTTTAACTAAAGTTGGTTTAAACAATCAATCAAACTGGTAGTTTTGGAGATATGAATAATAATTTATAACATTTAAGACATTCGAGATAATTCATTTAAATATTGTTCAAAATGTCCACCTCTACACTGTAGACATGCCATTGCCAGGCTATCTGTCCTGTAGTACGGTGTCCAAGCAATAGTGGATCTTTGTACTACTTTGTACTATACTTACAAGTAATATTTTCAAATTTTACTATAAGGTGTAGGTAGTTGATGCAGACTGGAGATATGAAATGGATCAAACTGGTAGTTTAGAAGATGTAGCACATTTTCAAGAACAGCAAATATTACTTTGTCCTTCATACCAAAACTATGAAAAACAAAATCATTTTTGCAGGCAACAAAATATTGTGGTATTTTTGCTAAGTGGAAGTAAGTGGAGCCCTAATTCAGTTAAAGTTGGTACGGAACCCTCAGTGCACGAGTCCGACTCGCACTTGGCAGGTTTTTAGAGGAGATGTGCTCAAATAAAATTTATAAAATTGTAAGTTTAGTTAGTATTCATTGTAGGCGAGAGAAAACAATATCACAAACTTTTTATTGAGTCGAAACAACATAACATTTTATTACGGATTTAACTCGCGTTAATTTGTTTGAAATGTTTAAAACTTTAACATCGTTCATGTCACAAATGTAAACAAATTGCCTGTACTAATCATGAATCAAAAGAAAATCTAGAATCTTGTACATGTGTTCTTATATTATTAACGTACTCGTCGCTCTACCGCAACCAGACTACGCAGCATCTTTTATTGATCCTCAGAGGCGTTTGAAAATACATTAACTAGCACTTACAAAGTGTGTTGTCGAGCCACGATTTTTGGAAGTGTACTAAACAAAGAAAACGCGTAGCTACAGACAATTAAAACCTAATTTTACTCAAAACATAATCCAGTATTTGTAACAAGATTCTTTACTTTTGTTTATTTGCGACGCGGAATTTTTCTTGTTCTTACTTTAAAAGTTTAATTTTTTATTAAAATTTAACTATGACAACTTAAAATAACTATGTAACTAAACTATTAAATCAAATAAGTAACTTGTTATAAAAAATATATATTACAACTAAAAAATAACTATGTATCTATGGTATTCAATTAAATTCAACTAAATAAATTCTAGAGAAAAAAATCATTAATAAAAACACAACCTAATTTTAGAAATATTCCACGCCTAAACAGAGGTTTACATGCTGTGTGTCACATTTCATCGGAACCTAATTACGAAAAGACATTACAAAGACACAACAGACATGTATTTCGTACTCAAATCATGCAAGATTTCATCACAACTAATCAGGTTATCGGTCTAGTGAGCGTTACCCTAACCCTCCACAAACACGCGGGTGATCGCACACCCTAAAGTTTTCTAACACGTCCCTACTATTTGTCCAATTCCCTTTACCGAATTCGTAATGCTATTACACTATATAAACGTACGAGTGAGTAAGAGTGCTTAAGATCGATAGAGATGTAAAAACTAATTGAACCTAAATTTAATAACTAGGGTAGGTACTGTATATATGAAAAAAATAAACGACCAACCCATCTGTAAGCGCACAGCTTAAACTTATAGGTCTGACTGAAATGTATGAGTGAAGTTATACTGTAGAAAAATTATACAACGCAGGTATCTTTTTAAAAATAGTTCCATAACGTCGTTGAAGTTATATCACCACGTAAGTAATTTTTAGGAACTTCTGAGGAGAGATAAAAAACCTTTTTTAATTATTCCCAACCGCAGCTGACATGACCGCTCTACGTATGGAGCTGGACTGCACTTACGTACTGTTTTCACAGAACAGTGGCTTCCGTGCTACTAGTTTTCTGTAATTTCAAAGGTCTTTATTGGTCGTACCTTGAATCTGATTGGGCCAAACGACGCGTCTTTCGATTCACTAGCGAATGGCATCAAAATGTCAAAACAGTCAAAATTTTGTTACGTGATGTTAGAACTCCAACGACGACAATAGAGGTCATCTCCTATAACAGGCATATTATCTGCTTAAAAGGAGGGTCCTAATCACTTGTTTGTTCCACCTACATGAAAAGTAATAAAACATTTTCATTTTCATTTTCATTTTTCATTTTCATTTGTGTAAGAAATCTTTAAAACAAAATCTTAAAATATAAAAAATTCGTATCACGCTGTTTGTCCGCTATGGAATCCTTAACTACTGAACCGATTTTAATCAAATTTTGCACACTGTGTGCAGTTTGACTCAACTTAAAAGATAGGGTAGTTTATTACTCAATCAATAGGAGAATTATTTTGTTACTGCACATTATTTGTCTCTAATGTAACAAACTGTGAGTTCCATACGATTTTAACAGAAGGCAGTGTAAGGTGATTTGGCAAGGTGACGCCATATTTGATAATTACACTAAGAGGTCAAAATTTAATGACATTAATATGAGGCGATACGAAGTTCGCGGGGTGAGCTAGTAATAAATATGAAGAAGGTAAAAGTAAAGTAAATGAACTACAAAAATGCTACAACTAAACACATTCATAGTTATATTTAAACAAGCTGCCTTAACGTTGGTCCTGGCTTTTTTCACAAGATGTAGGTAAGTTGCAAAAACCATTCACTTCAGAGGCCTGTAAAAGGTAGCTTGGAAATCTGACATTAAGCTATCCTGGAAGTAAAGAAAAGTATCGGCCTATATTCACACCATTGCATGGCCTCCATCACTAAATTAAGTTACCACAGCAATGATGGCTACAGGCATAATCACCACGCTTGTTAACAGGGCGTGCGGGCTTATTGTTATTATCGTATACCCCTAAATGATATGAAGACAAAGGACATTAAAAAAAAAGACTGTAATATTTTAAATACACAGTGCTCTTTGAACAACCTGAAAAACGAAGCCCACGTTATATACCTAACCACTATGTTTAACATCCGGGCAGTGTTTTTTTTTTATTTATAAAAAAATATCTTAGAAAAATAAAACTTGAGAGGTGTCAAGGGATACCCGGATTGAACGAAGTTCATTTTTAGTGAAGGAATTGTAATAAAATTGTATTTTATTTTTAATTTATTTTTAATTTTCTCTATCTCTCTCTATCCCTATCCCTCTCCCTCTCCCTCTCTCTCTCTCCCACTCCCTCTACCACTCCCTCTCCCTCCCTCTCTCCCTCTCTCTTTCTCTCTCTCTCTCTCTCTCTCTCTCTCTCTCTCTCTCTCTCTCTCTCTCTCTCTCTCTCTCGCCGCACGGCTTACAACTATAGCAAAAAGTGTCGGTCAAAAAGTGTCGTTACAATTTTTTCCGTCTAGCCCCCTTTCGCAACGCGCGATAAGTATAAGCAATAGTTCACAAACAGACGTTTAAGTTTTAAACAGCGTTTAAAATATTATTTAACATTATATTGTACGGGAATTGTATCAAATTAATCGTCAATCTATGTTTACCGGCTGTTTACTTCGGCAGTCTCCGTGTGCCACACGTCTTTTTTATTTCTCTTTTCTAAGACTATTTTAATTCATAAAAAAAAAATAACACTGCCAAGATGTTATACGTAATGGTTACATAACGTGGCCTTAGTTTTAAAGGAGGTTGAAAATGCACCGTGTATACCAACTCAAGGTGCGTACCTATAAATGTGTTCAAACTTCAAAAATTCTATAGTCATGATATAAATACAATTCATAACACTATAAAATCTTAGCGTACTTAAGATATCTATTTAACCTCAGTCACGTTAGTCATATCGTATCACGTACAACAATCACGTATCAGTTAAGAGCGACTCGTGAGGTTTCTGTTATTACTGCATTTATTACTATACCGCTAATGAACGAAGTTTGCTGATAACACGTACTCGGCTGGGATTATGGTTTGATTACTTATATAACGCTATATACCCAAACAACTTGTTTAGATAGGCATCATTTAGTATCGATTATCGATTATTAACATTGTTAGATCAGTAGTAAAAGTCTCATTATCCGCGGTTGTGAGCTGAGACGCAGAACGTTCCTACAAAATTTCGGGCTTGAACCATTTTATTGTTAGACGAATTTTATCTATCCCTAAACCAGCTCTTACGACACCTTTGAATAAATAACATGTCTTTTAAAAATGCGTGACAAATCTTGCGAAATTTAATTTCTAAATTATATCTCTTCTTATTATAATATTTAGTTGCAATTAAGAAAAATTAGCAAACTGGTAAAGCGCCGCACCCGATATGCAGGAGATGCGGGATCGAGTCCCGCCTGAGACATAAATTTTCTAGTTTAAATACTGACATTATATCTAACTTTATACATTAACCATAATTGATTGGACACGTCAGTAAAAAATCTTTTTAAATTACACAGAGATGTGTATAGTACTTAACACTATCTGTTCACAAAGAGATGCGTTAGGAACAGGATATTGGCCCGCTAAGTGTCATGTCTGCAGGAAATTGATCGTTAGTCTGTTTGACCTGGAGCTTTGTCGGGAGCTTTTAAAATAGTTTTATAAGGAAATCATGGAAGCTTGTTAAGATATCGAGGAAAACGCAATACGCTAAGATTAGCACATAAAAGTCGTGGACCCGTTGGGAATCAAAGTATGAATTTACGTTTTTTGAAACAATATAACTATGAACCTTTGGGAATAACCCGTTTTTGACAGTCACAGTCTAAAGTATGACTGATATTAGACATTAGCAAATATGATAACGAGGTAATAAGAAAAAAAAGGTTTATATTGATACTTCTCTATATTATTCCTTTAGTGGTCTTCTTATGGCACCCAAAGGAAGAGAACTCTCTTATTCAAGATCGACATCATACGACCGTTTTTATTTTGTTACTATTAACTACAGATATGACTGACCTAAGCAACTGCCACAGGTATGTGTGAAACTTGTCTATATACGATTATTTTTGGAGTTAGGAAAAATAAGCAACTAATTTGATACCAATAAACATCAATTAAACTAATGTTCATATAACACTGTTTATCACAAAACTCCCGTTGTTTTACTATCCCCGACACTAATAACAAAACAATAAGTAATAAAAATACATCATAACTATAATTCTGTGGTGATTTCGCCACGGCTCAAAGGGTCGAAAGCAACTTTAGTTCGCTTAACTACAACGTAGATAAAAACAGAAGACCCAATTAATATAACGAGTGGAATACTATTCGAAATCGTGTAAGCACGAGTATTACTGAAACAACGCATCTCTTAAAATAAATTAAATAAATCTTCGTCTACCTAAAAAGGTATTTTATGCTGCTACCTCTACAAATAAAAATAATACCGAAAACTACACTAAACATTATATTTAAGCAAAAAAAGTTAAAGTAATGACATGCATTATTATGTGTGTATCATAGCATATGTATATTGACTCAATGTGACAAAGTATATTTTATGATAAGTAGTTTAAAATTCGATGTTAAAATGCTTGAGCCGAATAACATTAGGGAGAAAAATAAAAAATCGTAACAATGAAAAAGACTTCAAATTCGGAACTAAAACTTCGTCACCGTCACAAATCAGTGTACCTTCTGCGCTTTTCATACTTATGTTAAACTTTCATATGAGTATGTAATTAATTGCCTATTTAAACCTTCTCCTGGACTTACTCATTAGAGTTGGTTAAACTGAGGTGTTATACCTACGTTGATATATTTTATCGCTGTGGCGAACTCATCAACTTTTCCTTAACAATAGTTAGCGGTGTTTTAAAATTAGTGATGTTGCAAGTTATTTACTCATGACTTTAATCATCAGTTACGTGTACTCTTAAACCTGGTGCTTTAGCATTTTATGGATCGACATCCATCGACGCCAGCGCGCGACAGTACGGGCCTGACGAGCCGCCGCGCCGACATAGTAATAAAGTTATTTAATAAAATCAAACTCAGCGAATTCGTCTATATACAGGTGAAATTTTAACCATTTTCCAAGTTTTAATATATCAATCTAAGAGACAAAAAACAAATGAGGTATTTTTTCTTTTGGTATAATAGCCCAGTACAAAAATGTCAAGATAAAGCACTTAGAAAATTAGTAACACTGTTTTTACGCGATGCGCATCTCATTCATTAATTGCGATACTATTCATAAGTTTTTGATTTGCCCTTAACTCCTACGGGATCATAAGACCGCCGGCGATCGCGATAATAATTATTTATAATTGTGTCTGGAATAACATACAAACGAGAGGTTAACAGGCCTAGGACCGTAAAAATGTATAACTATACTTATTGCGAAAAATATTTTCGGGTGAAAAGTTGATTTACATAAATGGGCTCTAAATATGATACTGAACGCCTATAAAAATAGTAGCATTAAGTTTGCTTAAAAAAGATACATGAAATGTCCGTTTAGTCTAGTTTAGTCGTAATATTCAAAAAACATTACAAACAGGTATAGGTTTGTGATTTTTTTCTATCGAGCCAAGTTAATAAAATCATGTAACCGATAACGTATGTGACTAGACTAGATTTTTAAGTAATATATATTTTTTTCAGACTTTAAAACGCTGATTTCTGAGTCTCAGATGGGTTTTAAAAACTCAAAAACACTGCCTCTGAGGACTACCAAGCCATAACATTTAAATGAAATAGAAACTCTTAACGAACGAACCTAGGTAATTTTACGTAACAACTAACATTTACTAAAGGTAAAGGATTTCAAAAATAAGGCAACATGGATCAAATAGCCACTAGTTTTGTCCAGTTATCTTTAGATCAGGACGCCTCCAAGCGGATAGCACTCGAGTCGCCATTTGCATAACTACCGTCCGCATCACAATACTGTTTGGTCTGTGCCGAGCGCAAAGCAAATGTTTGCCATTGAGTGCGCTAGTGTCGTTGGTACACCATCATGAATTCGTCTTTGAGTGGTTTATGGTTTGATTAGAGATAACCGGTTTACTGTGATCAGGGCCCGTTTGAGGATGACTATAGTTTTTCATTATTTTTTGAAAAAAAAGTAAATGAATGGCCTACAATCATTCCTCTGCAAGGAAAATGCCTGCATTATTAATTAGAGTTACCACAGCAATGATGGGTATAGGCGAAATCACTACGCTTGCTAAATGCGGGTCATAAACCCGAATAATGCTAGAAAATTCTAGACTCTTGTTGCCCCACCCGGGGATCGAACCCAGAATCACAAGAACTTAGCCAGGTACTTAAGCCAATCGGCTGTCATCATACCGTACCAAAAAATAAGGTAGAAACTTCGGCAACCCTAAGAACTTGGCCAGGTACGTAAACCAATCGGTTGTCACTTTTACCGTACCAAAAAATAAATAGGAAATTCCGTAACCCCTTAACTCTAAATTTATGGGATCCCAAAAATATCTCTATACACGACGTATCAAGTAAAACAAGGTACAAGGTAAAAACTAACTCTAATTGTCGCGTTGTGATTTCTGAGCTGCGCACTAATCTCTAAATACTCACGTTTAGTTAATACATTCATTGTTTCATTATTAAAATACATTTAATTTCACTTCAATAATAATCGAGTTTTGTTGTTTTGGTTATTGATCTGTCAAAGACAAGGAGCTGTCAGATGCGCATGTGACTGTCCGTATGCTCCGAATGACTAAAATAACGTTACGTTCGTTTGTCTACGTTTAGCAAACGCACGGAACACATACTCATTTTACAAAGGTCGAGAATGATTTATTTCAATAAATATAATAATATTTGTTTTCTATATTTTTACGATTTGTATGTTAAAGTCATAACTTATTTAATGAAACTTCACGCAGCCGAAGTAATTTTCATGAGCCTGGCAGAATGACGTTTTTGACCTTAGACAGATGTTTAAAAAAGTTAATAAAAATAGTAGTGTTGCAGGTTTATAAACATTGGGAATTGATTAGGGAAAAATACGTTGTCTTGAGGACTGGTCAGTAAAGAAACAATTTATATAAACGACCAGCCTTTAGTTAATAATAGTAATTGGAATATTAAAATAATGTAATTCAATAACCTAAAAAGTTTAAATGTTTTCTTGTTAGTTTAATATCTGTTTTACAAAGAAATAGTTCTTTGTGTTGTTTCGATTGTTTTGGGGAGATTTGAGTTAGTGAACTGAGACCACGTGAAGATTATGCGGGGGAATTCGGCTGTTTAAGAGAAATCTTCGATCAGGTTCGTGAACAGTTGCTAAAGGCCCATGCGAAGAATGCCACGCACTATAACCTACGACGTAGAGATGCGAAGTTTTCCGTAGGAGATGTAGTTTGGAAAGCTACCTACACACAGAGTGACGCTGAGAAGTTTAAAATGGCGAAGCTAGCTCCAAAATATGTAAAGTGTAGAGTAACTAAAGTTCTGTCTCCCTTAGTTTACGAGTTAGAAAGACTCGATGGCCATCCTTTGGGTAAATGGCATATTAAAGACTTAAAGGCGTAACTGCGTGTTATTGCACGATACTAAGAGAGTAATCATATGTACTGGTTTATTTCTAGATTATTTCCGTTGCTGCATGGGTGCAGTTTTTCTGACTCTTTGATCCCTTGTTATGGATCAAGAGTTTTTCCGTTAATTTAGAATGAACTAGAGTTACGTAAGATTAACTTCTCAAGGGCGTGTCAGTTTTTAGCTTTATGCCAAGAGAGTAATATTTTTTTGGTTTTCCGTTAATTTTCCGAGTGATGTTTTGGTTAGCTTCTCGTAGGCCTAGATGCGTGATATACGATGCCAAGAGAGTTACCAACAGCATTTATGTTTTAGTTTCGGTGTTTTTAAAGGTTGTATTCTCGAAGGCTTTTGACGCATTTTTTTCAAAACGCCAAGAGTAGTTCACCTGCACTTTATTTCGTTTTATTCCGGTATTTTCTGTGTTGCCTTAGCATCGCTGAGGGCAGCGATTTTTCGTTGGGGGGGGGGTGTATTGTCACGTTGTGATTTCTGAGCTGCGCACTAATCTCTAAATACTCATGTTTAGTTAATACATTCATTGTTTCATTATTAAAACACATTTAATTTCACTTCAATAATAATCGAGTTTTGTTGTTTTGGTTATTGATCTGTCAATGACAAGGAGCTGTCAGATGCGCATGCGACTGTCCGTATGCTCCGAATGACTAAAATAACGTTACGTTCGTTTGTCTACGTTTAGCAAACGCACGGAACACATACTCATTTTACAAAGGTCGAGAATGATTTATTTCAATAAATATAATAATATTTGTTTTCTATATTTTTACGATTTGTATGTTAAAGTCATAACTTATTTAATGAAACTTCACGCAGCCGAAGTAATTTTCATGAGCCTGGCAGAATGACGTTTTTGACCTTAGACAGATGTTTAAAAAAGTTAATAAAAATAGTAGTGTTGCAGGTTTATAAACATTGGGAATTGATTAGGGAAAAATACGTTGTCTTGAGGACTGGTCAGTAAAGAAACAATTTATATAAACGACCAGCCTTTAGTTAATAATAGTAATTGGAATATTAAAATAATGTAATTCAATAACCTAAAAAGTTTAAATGTTTTCTTGTTAGTTTAATATCTGTTTTACAAAGAAATAGTTCTTTGTGTTGTTTCGATTGTTTTGGGGAGATTTGAGTTAGTGAACTGAGCACTCGGAAATTCCTTCTTGACAATGATTTGCAAATTCGATTTCATTGGATTCGAGTTTCGGTTGATTTGCAAGAATGTCGAGGAAGATACTTTCTTTCTTGCTGTTGAAGAGGTCGGCCAGGAAGTCGAAGGAGAAGACGGTGGCCGTTACCTCGCCTTTTGATACCGGCTTATAGTCGCCGTTTATAACATTTTTGAATTTTGTTCCGGTTAAGTGCCATCTTTTGATGGCCGCTTGGTTTGGCTACCAGGCTTAGAACATTACCGTCCGCTTTACGCTGACTTTCCGCTGATCAAATGAAAGACGCAAGAAGCTTGTCTCGATGAGATTCGGGTTGGTACCACGCCACGTGGATGCATAAGGTTACCCTACCCTATCTTTGTTGAAGTAAGTGGAAACATCTTCTTAATCCAGTTAGCAGTCTACATTCCGGTTGCCGTTTATTAGTATTCCGTTCATAATTAAATTCAGATTATTCCGTTTAGTATAATTTACATGATAAGTTTGGTGGTACAACTCGCTCAGAAGTAGGGGTAATTCAGAGCCTTACAAAGGACTCACGCCTGAGATTTCTGTGTAGCTTTTTAAGAGGTGATAAGCTTGGCCGGAGCAAATTAATATATTCTGTTAATTCATGCTCGTCTCTTTATTTACCACCTCATTCTGATCATCCACATCACCTCCACACACCCTCCAACCCCTAAACGTTGCACAGTGGCGCCCACTTTTTTAAGGATTCCGGTACAATTTTGATGAATTTAAATATTTTTCTGTATTCCGTTCCGTTTCTGTAATTTTTTCTGATTAAAATTTCTGTAACTTTGGTGTTTGGAGAGGTTTTTTTTGAGCATTGTCCCATCATACCACCCTCATTTGTCTTAATTTAGTGTATTTTGTTGAAAAGAATTGCAATTATGGTGTCGCAGAAATAAAAAATTTTGATATTGTGTTTCCGACGATTAACCATTTCTTACAAGTGTTTATTTCAGTATAAAAACTTAATTTAAATTAGTATATTGGGATAACTTAGCATAATTAAAGTGAAATTTAGATGAATTAGCAGCAATTTACCTTAATTTTAAGAAAATTTTATTAAATTTCACACATTGTACAATTTTGGTTAATATTTCAAATTGTGATCTTATTACTTATTTTTATTGGACAATTATCAGCGACAACCACATAATTTGTAATATTCTTGGTTTCTATACAAAAATAAATCATTTTTTGTAAAATTTAACATATTAAGATTTTTTTTCAATTTGAGGGTATTCATACACAAAAATGTATGGACATTTTGTTAACATTTAAATGTTATTCTAGCACAGTTAGTAAGTAACTATAGATGATAATTTTAACTATCCTTTGAGATATATTAAAATTTAAAATATTTTGCTACATATACAGTGTGGTTTTGACAAATTAGTCATACAGGGTTACACAAAATTTTATCTTATTAAATTTTGTTTTAGTGTTCTCTTGCTACTCTGAAATAATATAAGTACTAGCGGATTTTTTAAAATATTGTTTTTATAACTAAAATACAGTTATAATTTATTTTGTGTGATATTTTTGAATATTTTGTTTTAACGGTAGTTTTGTATAACTGGATTGCGTTTACATTGTGCGGTCATTGTGATTAAGTATTTTATTTTGTTTGTTGCGGATTGTAATTCTATTCTGATTTTGTTGCGGATTTTAATTTAATTTTATTTTGGTTTGAATTTATAATTCATACGTTTGTAATTCCGAGGGAGTCTACCACCAAATATTTTTTTAAAATGGATAATTTTTTAAACATTCACGCGTTGGTTAAGGACGAACTGGTTTACGAAGTTTTAATACGTTTAGAAACTCCAGTTTCAACCGTAGAAGGGTTGAAGAAACAGTTAAAAGGGTTGATTACTGACACACCTTCTGATCTGATCCTGACAACAGAGCTTGATCCAAAAGAAGAAATAGCGATTATTGCGCAGAAAGTCAGCGATCTAGCGGTTTTGGTTGACAAATTTTCCAAATTGTTAGATAAATATTCCGGTACAAGGGCTCGTGCCTTAAGCCACCACTTGTGTTATAGGCTGTTGCGAGTCCAGACTTCTGACAAGTCCGTCTTAGAAAAGAAGGCTGACTTAACTAAGCAGTTGGAAAGTTTTACTCAACGCATTGACAGGGTGGTAGGTATGTCTCAACAGAAGGAAAAGTTAGTAACATCGTTAGACCAGGAGCATAAATTGTCTAAACCAGACCTAGGAGACAAGAATGTTTCGAAGTGGAATGTAAAATTTGATGTAGGGATGGACCCTCGGACATTTTTGCAAAATGTTGAGGAGCTGCAGTCGGCGTACGGCATCTCAGACCAAGGTATATTTAATTCCGCCTCTCTTTTGTTTTCCGGCCAGACGCTGCTGTGGTTTCGAGGCGTTCGATCGCAGGTTTCATCCTGGGTCGAGTTAAAAACTTTACTTTTAGACGAATTCGAACCCGTGGACCACAACTATCAGTTGTTAGGAGAGATCCGTGCACGCACTCAAGGGAGTGATGAGCCCGTGCATATTTATTTTTCTATTATGTGTAGCATGTTCGCTAGGTTAAAGACACCCTTATCGGAAGAGGAACAACTCGAGATCTTGTTGCACAACATTCGGCCAACTTTTTCACAGCAGCTGGCATTAGTTCCGGTCTCTTCGGTGGCTGAACTTAAAACTAAATGCAGACAGTTGGAGGCGGCAAGCCAGAGAGCAGCATTATTCACAGAACCGTCGAAGACAGCGTCCAGCGTGCTAGGTTCCGAGTTTGCTTATAACGGAAGGGTTAAGCAGGTGTCTGCGGTTGCACACAATTTTGATCAATCCAGAAAGGGTTCCGGTCCCAAAAATTTTTCGGGTAATTTTCAGAAAAATAAATATTCGGGTAGAAATACGGTTCAGTCCTCTAAAAATAGTAAAGGTTCTGATGTGTGTTACAAATGCGGTAAAGTTAACCACGATTTCGCCACATGCAAGGAAACACCTGACGTAATCCGTTGCTTTACTTGTGGCCAGGTAGGATATTTATCCCGAACTTGTCCCAGATGTAAATTAAATAAGCCAAAAAACTAAATTCAGACTGTAGTAATTTATTAAATAAAAATAATTGTAATTCAGTTTCTAAACAAAAATTTTATGGTTTCGGTTCAATTGCTACAGTCTTATTTTCTACTCAAATTGATGATATTCGGCCTTATTTAAAAGTTCAAGTAAATAATATAGAAGTAATCGGATTACTGGATTCTGGTGCTTGTGTTTCCATTCTAGGCAACAATTCGCACAAACATTTTGAAAGTTTAGGTTACACGCTCCAAGAAGATAAAAATAATTCTTGCAGCGTGGCTAATGGCAATTATTTGGAATCCATTGGTTACATGTTTATTCCGGTAACATTTAAAGATAAGACTCATGTTGTCAAATTTTTCGTTATTCCGAGCATCGTTACAGATGTTATTTTTGGTTGTGACTTCATGAGGATTTTCGAGTTGGCTTTGGAGATTTTTGATAGCATCGACTATCGCAAACCTCCAGAACAATTTTATTCCGTTCATTCAGTTGATAATAAACAATTAGGTTCTATTACATCTTTTGATAATTTAACTTCCGATCAGCGAGAATTAGCAAATACTATTGTCGACAAATTTCATGAGATTTCGTTTGAAAGAGTAGGTTTAGGAAGGACCACTCTTATCAGTCACGCCATTGATACTGGTGATTCACCCCTATCAAAGCTAGGCAGTATCCCCTATCTCCCGAGAAGAAACAAGCCTTGAAAACAGAGTTAGACAAGATGCTTAAGCTTGACGTGGTCACGCCAAGTGAGAGTCCTTGGAATAACCCTGTCTTGCTCGTGGAGAAACCAAACGGAGATTGGAGATTTTGTCTGGATTGTAGGAAACTGAACTCGGTTACAGTGGGTGACTCTTATTCGATTCCTTATATTCCGCAAATTTTAGATAGCCTTAAGGAGGCAAAGTATTTGACATCGATTGATTTGTCGTCTTCGTTTTGGCAAATTCCGCTTAATTCTGAGGATAGTTCGCAAGATAAGACCACTTTCACCGTTCCGGGACGTGGTCCTTACAAATTTAAGGTAATGCCATTTGGACTTTGCGGAGCACCCGCAAGGCAACAGCGTCTTATGGACATGCTCTTCCACCAAAATTTCAGTAGCGATGTGGAGGGGGGACTAGCTTTTTGTTATATTGACGATATTGTCGTGGTTTCAAATGACTTCAGTAGCCATCTATTGCTTTTAAACAGAGTGCTTGATAAGCTACGCTTAGCAAACTTAACAGTCAATATGACAAAATGTAAGTTTTTCCGAAGTTCCCTCAAATATTTAGGTTATGTGGTGGACGAGTATGGCCTAAGAACTGATCCAGAAAAGGTGCAAGCAATTCTGAATTTCCGTACACCTACATCAGCACGTGATGTTAAGGTATTTTTAGGTACTTGTTCCTGGTATAGGCGTTTTATTAGAAGCTTTTCAACTATTGCGGCACCGCTCAATAAGTTGACCAGTAAAGGTAAAGACAATAACAAATTCGAATGGTTTGTTGAAGCGGAGGACGCTTTTTATAATTTGAAAAACGCTTTAGTTTCCGCTCCAATTTTAGCCTTACCTGATTTTTCAAAACCATTTACAGTTCACTGTGATGCCTCAGCTTACGGTTTAGGTGGAATGCTCACTCAGGAGATCGACGGAAGCGATCATCCTATAGCGTACGTTAGCCGTACTTTAAGCAAGAATGAACGCAATTACAGTGTGACTGAGCGAGAAGCTCTTGCGGTAATTTTTTCGGTCGACAAGTTTCAGGCTTATTTAGGTTCTAGACATTTCACAGTCGTCACAGACCATGCATTTTTAAAGTGGTTCTTGAACCTTGAAAATCCTACCGGTAGACTGGCAATATGGGGTTGCATTCTGTCCCAATATAACTTTACAGTCGAACATAGAAAAGGCACAGACAATGTGGTACCGGATTCCTTGTCCAGGCTACTGAAGGTAGAGGTTATTAACATCGCAAGCAATGGTGAAAAAGATGAATGGTATGATACGATTTTCAGTGAAATTCAGAAATTTCCTAAGAATTATCCAAATTTTTGTTTAAAAGATAATAAATTATTCCGGTTCAGCAAAAGTAAATACAGTTTGATTAGTGAATTTGAGTGGAAGGAAGTGGTTCACAAAAGTAAGAGGCTAAATCTAATTAGGGAATACCATGCTGAACCCACATCTGGACATTTCGGTGTGTTCAAAACGCACAGACGTATGTGTCTGAGATACTTTTGGCCTGGAATGTTTTCGGACATCCAAAAGTTCATCAAGTACTGCGACATTTGCGCAGCATACAAACATTCCACCAAAGGTACTCCTGGACTCATGGGACGTCCGAAGCAGTGCAATAGGCCTTTTCAGGCGCTTTCAGCAGATTTAGTTGGACCACTACCGCGTTCACGTTCTGGTTATACCTTTCTTTTGGTTGTTACTTGTTGTTTTTCGAAGTACACACTTTTGTTTCCTCTTCGTCGTGCTACAAGTGCGGCAGTGGCTAAAAATTTCGAGAGTGTTATTCTTGTTCATGGTGTTCCGGAAACAGTGATTGTAGATAATGGAGTACAATTCACTGGATCTGAATTCCGTCAACTACTTAAGAAGTACAACATTCCGAAGCAGCATTACGGTCCGAGGTATACACCGCAGGTGAACTTGGTAGAACGCTACAACAAAACCGTGATGACGGCAGTCGCGTCTTATGTACAGGACAATCACAGAGCGTGGGATGAACACCTGCCTAAGATTCAGTTTGCGGTTAACAGTGCAGTTAATGAATCCACAGGTTTCTCTCCGTTCTTCCTGGTGCATGCTAGAGAGCCCGTCATAAATGGTGACTTCTACCAAGATCCACGAGACTACGAAGCAGGTGTACCACGTGAAGATTATGCGGGGGAATTCGGCTGTTTAAGAGAAATCTTCGATCAGGTTCGTGAACAGTTGCTAAAGGCCCATGCGAAGAATGCCACGCACTATAACCTACGACGTAGAGATGCGAAGTTTTCCGTAGGAGATGTAGTTTGGAAAGCTACCTACACACAGAGTGACGCTGAGAAGTTTAAAATGGCGAAGCTAGCTCCAAAATATGTAAAGTGTAGAGTAACTAAAGTTCTGTCTCCCTTAGTTTACGAGTTAGAAAGACTCGATGGCCATCCTTTGGGTAAATGGCATATTAAAGACTTAAAGGCGTAACTGCGTGTTATTGCACGATACTAAGAGAGTAATCATATGTACTGGTTTATTTCTAGATTATTTCCGTTGCTGCATGGGTGCAGTTTTTCTGACTCTTTGATCCCTTGTTATGGATCAAGAGTTTTTCCGTTAATTTAGAATGAACTAGAGTTACGTAAGATTAACTTTGTAACACGTCGTTACATTTTTGCATTAATCTTGTTTCAACAGCTCGTGCGCAGCTGAGGATTTTTACTGGTAACGCCATCTATCCGGCTGATGGAACACCATATGGTGCAACTTTGTGTCTGTCATCCCACAATTCCTTTCTTTATCTAATAATTTGAATGTTATTTTTTATATTATTACATTAATAGGCAAATGGCTATTTGTGTTGATTTTTTAGGTAGTTTTCTACTTTTTCAGGGCTGAGCAGTTTTCTGCGTTGTTTGGCTTTATGTGTCAGTCAAGTCAAGTGGTTCCAAGTCGTGAATGCAAAGAATTAAAAAATAAAACTGTCTTGTCATAGAGGGGAGAGGTTGGATTGGATATATAAGCAGATGCCATTTAGTGGCGAGTCTTTTTACTACGCTTCCTGAGTTTTCTTGTTCGCGAAAAAGTAATTTTTTTAATGGCGGTCAAGCGTGCCAAAATGCCTGTAGGCATGTAAAGCCAAAGGGCTAATATCTTTTCTTTTTTTGTTCTCTCTTCAATTTGTCTCCTCATGGTAAGCATCTATTAATGTCTTTTCCAAGACTTTGTTCTCTTTTCTAAGAGGTTGTGAACCTTTAATTGTGTGTTGTTTCATCTTTCAGGACTAACATTTTTTTTACTTTCCCTTGATGGATAAATTTACATGATGCATCGCCTCATCTTGGTGATTGTTGCTGCATTTTTATGGGTAAGCATGTTTGATTCTTTTCACCACGTGTATCTGCCTATGCCCACGTGTGGACAACGTGCTAGCGAATGTCTTCATCTCACCCTGCTGTAAACGCACCTGCGGTCATGTCTAAAGTGCTGTGCTAGTGCACGTTTTCCTTTCACATACCATCTGCTCATGCCCACGTGCGCTCCCTAAGAGCATGTGGCTTTATCACCGCTGTACTCATGCTTGTGTGCACCTTCCAGGCTTGAAATATCGCCCTCCTCGCTCCTAGCTACTAGGACATACTCCTGCATCCTGCGCGCATGTGCTCCAGGGACGGAGGGATATGTGTGGTTCTCCACGGTGATGTTATAATTTATTATCGGTGACATGATCTAATAACATGCTACTAGGTATTTATGAACATTTATTCTTTTGATAGTTTTCATGCATTGGTGATACTCCTCAGCTCATAGGTTAGGCCAACCTTAGTTTTAGTCAGACGTGAGTGAAGGAATTCCTGCTTCTCAGCTTTCCTTCACTAAATCTGAGAATTTAAGCTTATAGTTAAGCACACAACTTTTGTTTAATTGCATAGTGGTAATTAGTTCTTAACTCTAATGTAAGTGTAATGTATGTAGCTCATGTATGTGCATCAATCAATAATTATTATATATTAAACATATAAATAAACAAGGGGAGACAAATTGAAAATAACTTGTTTTCTTTTCTATCTTTAATTCTTTAATTAACTCTTTCTTGCTTCTGAGTTAAAGCAAGTGGCGCCCTCCACAGTTTCTTAGTACAGTTCTCCGAGCGCTGAAGAAGAACCCACGAGCTCATATCTCTAAAAACACACCCAACATCTTAGCTTGTTTCATTGGCGCCTCAACGGGTAGGCCTCTTTTAGAGATTTGTACTTTGAAGCTGTGTTTTTTTAATTTGTCTCAACTTAGGTTACTAATTTAATTTTGTAATCATGTCTCTTTCTTTAGATATTAATTATCTTAGTAAAAACGAACTTTTATATGAAATTCGTGTTAAGGGCCTTGAAGTATCAGATGATACTACTGTCGATGAGCTGAGGAAGTTATTGCGTTCTGTTAAGGGTATCACCAATCAGGAATTAAGCAATAAGTTTTTATTTTCTTTAGACTCTGCTAATGAGCTGAATATTTGTGAATTAAAATATAATGAAGTGTTGAATACCAACCATGCTGGTTGTATCAAAAAGTGTTGTTCTATATTAACTCATGTTATACTAAGACTTGAGCGAGTGAGTGTCACCAGTGAGGAACACAGGGCACTTAAAATTAGCTTGCTTGCTAATGCCTTTCTACTTCTTAACAATATTAAGTGCGGAACCACATCATCTAGTGTTGTGTCTGAACCTATACCTTCGGTATCTGTAGGTACTCAACCTCTAATTATTCAATCCCTTGGTGATGAGGTTAATCATCAAAATTCATGTTCGAATGCTAATTCTAAGCCTGTGCTCAATCTAATTTTAAAATGGAATTTGAACTTTAGTGGTGAAACACCAGTACACGACTTTATCATTAAACTTACAGATTACATTAAGTCTTCTAGAATTTCTGATAATGATTTCTTAAATAATGCCATTTATGTCTTGTCAGGTGAGGCTTTAATTTGGTTCAAATCTGTTCAACATTCTATTTTAACATGTAATCAATTTTTGCAATTATTAAAACTTGAGTTTCAATCTGTTGAGTGTGAGCGCTCCTTATTGAACCAAATTAGGTCACGGCTACAACAGCCTAAAGAAAGAATTAGAACTTTTATTAATACTATGAGATATTTATTTACTCAACTTTCTGTGCCTTTGTCTGAGAAGGAGCAACTTGATATTATTATGACTAATATGAATCCTTTCTATATATCTCGTTTATCTTTAACTAATGTTTACTCTATTGATCATTTAAAGGAGCTTTGTGCTAATTTGGAAATTGCCAAGCACAGGTGTGAGTACAGGGGCTATCTCAATCCGGGTCCTGATGTCATCATTTCTGAACTCTTAAAACCTAAAACTTCTCCCATTGGTAACTCACGGGTAAACTCTGTAGTGGTGAAGTGCTTAAAGTGTGATGGTGCACATCACTACAAAGATTGCGACGTGTATGTCGGTCTACATTGTTTCAATTGCAAGAAGCCGGGTGTTGTAACAAAAGATTGCCCTTGTATGAAGAGGATACGTCCAAATCGTTCAGGGGTAAACAACATTTTGAATCTTCGCATTTCTTTTAAGAAGGGTTTTACTTCTGCCTTTGAATGGCAAAACCATTTAAAATTTATTAATTCTTTTCTTCCTGGGAAAACCTCTGTTGTTACCCCATTGTTTAATAATCATGACTTAAATGATGTTAGGCCTTATCTTAATATTGACGTTTCAGGCGTCAAATGCAGTGCTCTGGCAGACAGTGGTGCTTCTGTATCCTTAGTCAGCACTGACGCCTTATCTACTTTTTCTCAATTAGGGGTTAATCCTAATGTGGTTCACTGCCACGAAAATTTATTAGTGGGTAACAATGCTCAACTGAGTGTTGTAGGTAAAGTTATACTGCCCATTTCTTATTCTAATAGATTTAACTTTATTCACTTTGTTGTTTGTCGTGATACAAACGTGCCTATTATATTAGGGGCTGACTTTCTTCGTTCCTTTGGTTTATGTAGGGACATCTTTGACACAGGAAAGTTATGTCAGACGTCTACTAGACCTGCATCAAACTTGATGTTATCTTGTAAGACTGTGGTTGCTAACAATAATAAAGTTCAACCATCAGTACGGGGATCCCATCCTATACCTCAACGACTGAGGGATGTTTTTCGCAGGGATCGATCTCCTAAGAAGAAATACCACAGTCGCAGCAGGACATTCTACAATAGGTCTCGTAGGCAGGTGGATAATCCAGTTGGACGGCCTGTGTTAAGTTATATTTCACTGTCTGATGCTGTCGAGTGTTCTCCTCACAGATCACCTTTAATACTTAGTAAATTTTTACATTGGTAGTTTAACTTTCTGTCCTTTTTTTTTTTTTTTTTCTTTAGTGGGGATGTATTGTAACACGTCGTTACATTTTTGCATTAATCTTGTTTCAACAGCTCGTGCGCAGCTGAGGATTTTTACTGGTAACGCCATCTATCCGGCTGATGGAACACCATATGGTGCAACTTTGTGTCTGTCATCCCACAATTCCTTTCTTTATCTAATAATTTGAATGTTATTTTTTATATTATTACATTAATAGGCAAATGGCTATTTGTGTTGATTTTTTAGGTAGTTTTCTACTTTTTCAGGGCTGAGCAGTTTTCTGCGTTGTTTGGCTTTATGTGTCAGTCAAGTCAAGTGGTTCCAAGTCGTGAATGCAAAGAATTAAAAAATAAAACTGTCTTGTCATAGAGGGGAGAGGTTGGATTGGATATATAAGCAGATGCCATTTAGTGGCGAGTCTTTTTACTACGCTTCCTGAGTTTTCTTGTTCGCGAAAAAGTAATTTTTTTAATGGCGGTCAAGCGTGCCAAAATGCCTGTAGGCATGTAAAGCCAAAGGGCTAATATCTTTTCTTTTTTTGTTCTCTCTTCAATTTGTCTCCTCATGGTAAGCATCTATTAATGTCTTTTCCAAGACTTTGTTCTCTTTTCTAAGAGGTTGTGAACCTTTAATTGTGTGTTGTTTCATCTTTCAGGACTAACATTTTTTTTACTTTCCCTTGATGGATAAATTTACATGATGCATCGCCTCATCTTGGTGATTGTTGCTGCATTTTTATGGGTAAGCATGTTTGATTCTTTTCACCACGTGTATCTGCCTATGCCCACGTGTGGACAACGTGCTAGCGAATGTCTTCATCTCACCCTGCTGTAAACGCACCTGCGGTCATGTCTAAAGTGCTGTGCTAGTGCACGTTTTCCTTTCACATACCATCTGCTCATGCCCACGTGCGCTCCCTAAGAGCATGTGGCTTTATCACCGCTGTACTCATGCTTGTGTGCACCTTCCAGGCTTGAAATATCGCCCTCCTCGCTCCTAGCTACTAGGACATACTCCTGCATCCTGCGCGCATGTGCTCCAGGGACGGAGGGATATGTGTGGTTCTCCACGGTGATGTTATAATTTATTATCGGTGACATGATCTAATAACATGCTACTAGGTATTTATGAACATTTATTCTTTTGATAGTTTTCATGCATTGGTGATACTCCTCAGCTCATAGGTTAGGCCAACCTTAGTTTTAGTCAGACGTGAGTGAAGGAATTCCTGCTTCTCAGCTTTCCTTCACTAAATCTGAGAATTTAAGCTTATAGTTAAGCACACAACTTTTGTTTAATTGCATAGTGGTAATTAGTTCTTAACTCTAATGTAAGTGTAATGTATGTAGCTCATGTATGTGCATCAATCAATAATTATTATATATTAAACATATAAATAAACAAGGGGAGACAAATTGAAAATAACTTGTTTTCTTTTCTATCTTTAATTCTTTAATTAACTCTTTCTTGCTTCTGAGTTAAAGCAAGTGGCGCCCTCCACAGTTTCTTAGTACAGTTCTCCGAGCGCTGAAGAAGAACCCACGAGCTCATATCTCTAAAAACACACCCAACATCTTAGCTTGTTTCAACTTCTCAAGGGCGTGTCAGTTTTTAGCATTATGCCAAGAGAGTAATATTTTTTTGGTTTTCCGTTAATTTTCCGAGTGATGTTTTGGTTAGCTTCTCGTAGGCCTAGATGCGTGATATACGATGCCAAGAGAGTTACCAACAGCATTTATGTTTTAGTTTCGGTGTTTTTAAAGGTTGTATTCTCGAAGGCTTTTGACGCATTTTTTTCAAAACGCCAAGAGTAGTTCACCTGCACTTTATTTCGTTTTATTCCGGTATTTTCTGTGTTGCCTTAGCATCGCTGAGGGCAGCGATTTTTCGTTGGGGGGGGGGGTGTATTGTCACGTTGTGATTTCTGAGCTGCGCACTAATCTCTAAATACTCATGTTTAGTTAATACATTCATTGTTTCATTATTAAAACACATTTAATTTCACTTCAATAATAATCGAGTTTTGTTGTTTTGGTTATTGATCTGTCAATGACAAGGAGCTGTCAGATGCGCATGCGACTGTCCGTATGCTCCGAATGACTAAAATAACGTTACGTTCGTTTGTCTACGTTTAGCAAACGCACGGAACACATACTCATTTTACAAAGGTCGAGAATGATTTATTTCAATAAATATAATAATATTTGTTTTCTATATTTTTACGATTTGTATGTTAAAGTCATAACTTATTTAATGAAACTTCACGCAGCCGAAGTAATTTTCATGAGCCTGGCAGAATGACGTTTTTGACCTTAGACAGATGTTTAAAAAAGTTAATAAAAATAGTAGTGTTGCAGGTTTATAAACATTGGGAATTGATTAGGGAAAAATACGTTGTCTTGAGGACTGGTCAGTAAAGAAACAATTTATATAAACGACCAGCCTTTAGTTAATAATAGTAATTGGAATATTAAAATAATGTAATTCAATAACCTAAAAAGTTTAAATGTTTTCTTGTTAGTTTAATATCTGTTTTACAAAGAAATAGTTCTTTGTGTTGTTTCGATTGTTTTGGGGAGATTTGAGTTAGTGAACTGAGCACTCGGAAATTCTTTCTTGACAATGATTTGCAAATTCGATTTCATTGGATTCGAGTTTCGGTTGATTTGCAAGAATGTCGAGGAAGATACTTTCTTTCTTGCTGTTGAAGAGGTCGGCCAGGAAGTCGAAGGAGAAGACGGTGGCCGTTACCTCGCCTTTTGATACCGGCTTATAGTCGCCGTTTATAACATTTTTGAATTTTGTTCCGGTTAAGTGCCATCTTTTGATGGCCGCTTGGTTTGGCTACCAGGCTTAGAACATTACCGTCCGCTTTACGCTGACTTTCCGCTGATCAAATGAAAGACGCAAGAAGCTTGTCTCGATGAGATTCGGGTTGGTACCACGCCACGTGGATGCATAAGGTTACCCTACCCTATCTTTGTTGAAGTAAGTGGAAACATCTTCTTAATCCAGTTAGCAGTCTACATTCCGGTTGCCGTTTATTAGTATTCCGTTCATAATTAAATTCAGATTATTCCGTTTAGTATAATTTACATGATAAGTTTGGTGGTACAACTCGCTCAGAAGTAGAGGTAATTCAGAGCCTTACAAAGGACTCACGCCTGAGATTTCTGTGTAGCTTTTTAAGAGGTGATAAGCTTGGCCGGAGCAAATTAATATATTCTGTTAATTCATGCTCGTCTCTTTATTTACCACCTCATTCTGATCATCCACATCACCTCCACACACCCTCCAACCCCTAAACGTTGCACAGTGGCGCCCACTTTTTTAAGGATTCCGGTACAATTTTGATGAATTTAAATATTTTTCTGTATTCCGTTCCGTTTCTGTAATTTTTTCTGATTAAAATTTCTGTAACTTTGGTGTTTGGAGAGGTTTTTTTTGAGCATTGTCCCATAATACCACCCTCATTTGTCTTAATTTAGTGTATTTTGTTGAAAAGAATTGCAATTATGGTGTCGCAGAAATAAAAAATTTTGATATTGTGTTTCCGACGATTAACCATTTCTTACAAGTGTTTATTTCAGTATAAAAACTTAATTTAAATTAGTATATTGGGATAACTTAGCATAATTAAAGTGAAATTTAGATGAATTAGCAGCAATTTACCTTAATTTTAAGAAAATTTTATTAAATTTCACACATTGTACAATTTTGGTTAATATTTCAAATTGTGATCTTATTACTTATTTTTATTGGACAATTATCAGCGACAACCACATAATTTGTAATATTCTTGGTTTCTATACAAAAATAAATCATTTTTTGTAAAATTTAACATATTAAGATTTTTTTTCAATTTGAGGGTATTCATACACAAAAATGTATGGACATTTTGTTAACATTTAAATGTTATTCTAGCACAGTTAGTAAGTAACTATAGATGATAATTTTAACTATCCTTTGAGATATATTAAAATTTAAAATATTTTGCTACATATACAGTGTGGTTTTGACAAATTAGTCATACAGGGTTACACAAAATTTTATCTTATTAAATTTTGTTTTAGTGTTCTCTTGCTACTCTGAAATAATATAAGTACTAGCGGATTTTTTAAAATATTGTTTTTATAACTAAAATACAGTTATAATTTATTTTGTGTGATATTTTTGAATATTTTGTTTTAACGGTAGTTTTGTATAACTGGATTGCGTTTACATTGTGCGGTCATTGTGATTAAGTATTTTATTTTGTTTGTTGCGGATTGTAATTCTATTCTGATTTTGTTGCGGATTTTAATTTAATTTTATTTTGGTTTGAATTTATAATTCATACGTTTGTAATTCCGAGGGAGTCTACCACCAAATATTTTTTTAAAATGGATAATTTTTTAAACATTCACGCGTTGGTTAAGGACGAACTGGTTTACGAAGTTTTAATACGTTTAGAAACTCCAGTTTCAACCGTAGAAGGGTTGAAGAAACAGTTAAAAGGGTTGATTACTGACACACCTTCTGATCTGATCCTGACAACAGAGCTTGATCCAAAAGAAGAAATAGCGATTATTGCGCAGAAAGTCAGCGATCTAGCGGTTTTGGTTGACAAATTTTCCAAATTGTTAGATAAATATTCCGGTACAAGGGCTCGTGCCTTAAGCCACCACTTGTGTTATAGGCTGTTGCGAGTCCAGACTTCTGACAAGTCCGTCTTAGAAAAGAAGGCTGACTTAACTAAGCAGTTGGAAAGTTTTACTCAACGCATTGACAGGGTGGTAGGTATGTCTCAACAGAAGGAAAAGTTAGTAACATCGTTAGACCAGGAGCATAAATTGTCTAAACCAGACCTAGGAGACAAGAATGTTTCGAAGTGGAATGTAAAATTTGATGTAGGGATGGACCCTCGGACATTTTTGCAAAATGTTGAGGAGCTGCAGTCGGCGTACGGCATCTCAGACCAAGGTATATTTAATTCCGCCTCTCTTTTGTTTTCCGGCCAGACGCTGCTGTGGTTTCGAGGCGTTCGATCGCAGGTTTCATCCTGGGTCGAGTTAAAAACTTTACTTTTAGACGAATTCGAACCCGTGGACCACAACTATCAGTTGTTAGGAGAGATCCGTGCACGCACTCAAGGGAGTGATGAGCCCGTGCATATTTATTTTTCTATTATGTGTAGCATGTTCGCTAGGTTAAAGACACCCTTATCGGAAGAGGAACAACTCGAGATCTTGTTGCACAACATTCGGCCAACTTTTTCACAGCAGCTGGCATTAGTTCCGGTCTCTTCGGTGGCTGAACTTAAAACTAAATGCAGACAGTTGGAGGCGGCAAGCCAGAGAGCAGCATTATTCACAGAACCGTCGAAGACAGCGTCCAGCGTGCTAGGTTCCGAGTTTGCTTATAACGGAAGGGTTAAGCAGGTGTCTGCGGTTGCACACAATTTTGATCAATCCAGAAAGGGTTCCGGTCCCAAAAATTTTTCGGGTAATTTTCAGAAAAATAAATATTCGGGTAGAAATACGGTTCAGTCCTCTAAAAATAGTAAAGGTTCTGATGTGTGTTACAAATGCGGTAAAGTTAACCACGATTTCGCCACATGCAAGGAAACACCTGACGTAATCCGTTGCTTTACTTGTGGCCAGGTAGGATATTTATCCCGAACTTGTCCCAGATGTAAATTAAATAAGCCAAAAAACTAAATTCAGACTGTAGTAATTTATTAAATAAAAATAATTGTAATTCAGTTTCTAAACAAAAATTTTATGGTTTCGGTTCAATTGCTACAGTCTTATTTTCTACTCAAATTGATGATATTCGGCCTTATTTAAAAGTTCAAGTAAATAATATAGAAGTAATCGGATTACTGGATTCTGGTGCTTGTGTTTCCATTCTAGGCAACAATTCGCACAAACATTTTGAAAGTTTAGGTTACACGCTCCAAGAAGATAAAAATAATTCTTGCAGCGTGGCTAATGGCAATTATTTGGAATCCATTGGTTACATGTTTATTCCGGTAACATTTAAAGATAAGACTCATGTTGTCAAATTTTTCGTTATTCCGAGCATCGTTACAGATGTTATTTTTGGTTGTGACTTCATGAGGATTTTCGAGTTGGCTTTGGAGATTTTTGATAGCATCGACTATCGCAAACCTCCAGAACAATTTTATTCCGTTCATTCAGTTGATAATAAACAATTAGGTTCTATTACATCTTTTGATAATTTAACTTCCGATCAGCGAGAATTAGCAAATACTATTGTCGACAAATTTCATGAGATTTCGTTTGAAAGAGTAGGTTTAGGAAGGACCACTCTTATCAGTCACGCCATTGATACTGGTGATTCACCCCTATCAAAGCTAGGCAGTATCCCCTATCTCCCGAGAAGAAACAAGCCTTGAAAACAGAGTTAGACAAGATGCTTAAGCTTGACGTGGTCACGCCAAGTGAGAGTCCTTGGAATAACCCTGTCTTGCTCGTGGAGAAACCAAACGGAGATTGGAGATTTTGTCTGGATTGTAGGAAACTGAACTCGGTTACAGTGGGTGACTCTTATTCGATTCCTTATATTCCGCAAATTTTAGATAGCCTTAAGGAGGCAAAGTATTTGACATCGATTGATTTGTCGTCTTCGTTTTGGCAAATTCCGCTTAATTCTGAGGATAGTTCGCAAGATAAGACCACTTTCACCGTTCCGGGACGTGGTCCTTACAAATTTAAGGTAATGCCATTTGGACTTTGCGGAGCACCCGCAAGGCAACAGCGTCTTATGGACATGCTCTTCCACCAAAATTTCAGTAGCGATGTGGAGGGGGGACTAGCTTTTTGTTATATTGACGATATTGTCGTGGTTTCAAATGACTTCAGTAGCCATCTATTGCTTTTAAACAGAGTGCTTGATAAGCTACGCTTAGCAAACTTAACAGTCAATATGACAAAATGTAAGTTTTTCCGAAGTTCCCTCAAATATTTAGGTTATGTGGTGGACGAGTATGGCCTAAGAACTGATCCAGAAAAGGTGCAAGCAATTCTGAATTTCCGTACACCTACATCAGCACGTGATGTTAAGGTATTTTTAGGTACTTGTTCCTGGTATAGGCGTTTTATTAGAAGCTTTTCAACTATTGCGGCACCGCTCAATAAGTTGACCAGTAAAGGTAAAGACAATAACAAATTCGAATGGTTTGTTGAAGCGGAGGACGCTTTTTATAATTTGAAAAACGCTTTAGTTTCCGCTCCAATTTTAGCCTTACCTGATTTTTCAAAACCATTTACAGTTCACTGTGATGCCTCAGCTTACGGTTTAGGTGGAATGCTCACTCAGGAGATCGACGGAAGCGATCATCCTATAGCGTACGTTAGCCGTACTTTAAGCAAGAATGAACGCAATTACAGTGTGACTGAGCGAGAAGCTCTTGCGGTAATTTTTTCGGTCGACAAGTTTCAGGCTTATTTAGGTTCTAGACATTTCACAGTCGTCACAGACCATGCATTTTTAAAGTGGTTCTTGAACCTTGAAAATCCTACCGGTAGACTGGCAAGATGGGGTTGCATTCTGTCCCAATATAACTTTACAGTCGAACATAGAAAAGGCACAGACAATGTGGTACCGGATTCCTTGTCCAGGCTACTGAAGGTAGAGGTTATTAACATCGCAAGCAATGGTGAAAAAGATGAATGGTATGATACGATTTTCAGTGAAATTCAGAAATTTCCTAAGAATTATCCAAATTTTTGTTTAAAAGATAATAAATTATTCCGGTTCAGCAAAAGTAAATACAGTTTGATTAGTGAATTTGAGTGGAAGGAAGTGGTTCACAAAAGTAAGAGGCTAAATCTAATTAGGGAATACCATGCTGAACCCACATCTGGACATTTCGGTGTGTTCAAAACGCACAGACGTATGTGTCTGAGATACTTTTGGCCTGGAATGTTTTCGGACATCCAAAAGTTCATCAAGTACTGCGACATTTGCGCAGCATACAAACATTCCACCAAAGGTACTCCTGGACTCATGGGACGTCCGAAGCAGTGCAATAGGCCTTTTCAGGCGCTTTCAGCAGATTTAGTTGGACCACTACCGCGTTCACGTTCTGGTTATACCTTTCTTTTGGTTGTTACTTGTTGTTTTTCGAAGTACACACTTTTGTTTCCTCTTCGTCGTGCTACAAGTGCGGCAGTGGCTAAAAATTTCGAGAGTGTTATTCTTGTTCATGGTGTTCCGGAAACAGTGATTGTAGATAATGGAGTACAATTCACTGGATCTGAATTCCGTCAACTACTTAAGAAGTACAACATTCCGAAGCAGCATTACGGTCCGAGGTATACACCGCAGGTGAACTTGGTAGAACGCTACAACAAAACCGTGATGACGGCAGTCGCGTCTTATGTACAGGACAATCACAGAGCGTGGGATGAACACCTGCCTAAGATTCAGTTTGCGGTTAACAGTGCAGTTAATGAATCCACAGGTTTCTCTCCGTTCTTCCTGGTGCATGCTAGAGAGCCCGTCATAAATGGTGACTTCTACCAAGATCCACGAGACTACGAAGCAGGTGTACCACGTGAAGATTATGCGGGGGAATTCGGCTGTTTAAGAGAAATCTTCGATCAGGTTCGTGAACAGTTGCTAAAGGCCCATGCGAAGAATGCCACGCACTATAACCTACGACGTAGAGATGCGAAGTTTTCCGTAGGAGATGTAGTTTGGAAAGCTACCTACACACAGAGTGACGCTGAGAAGTTTAAAATGGCGAAGCTAGCTCCAAAATATGTAAAGTGTAGAGTAACTAAAGTTCTGTCTCCCTTAGTTTACGAGTTAGAAAGACTCGATGGCCATCCTTTGGGTAAATGGCATATTAAAGACTTAAAGGCGTAACTGCGTGTTATTGCACGATACTAAGAGAGTAATCATATGTACTGGTTTATTTCTAGATTATTTCCGTTGCTGCATGGGTGCAGTTTTTCTGACTCTTTGATCCCTTGTTATGGATCAAGAGTTTTTCCGTTAATTTAGAATGAACTAGAGTTACGTAAGATTAACTTCTCAAGGGCGTGTCAGTTTTTAGCATTATGCCAAGAGAGTAATATTTTTTTGGTTTTCCGTTAATTTTCCGAGTGATGTTTTGGTTAGCTTCTCGTAGGCCTAGATGCGTGATATACGATGCCAAGAGAGTTACCAACAGCATTTATGTTTTAGTTTCGGTGTTTTTAAAGGTTGTATTCTCGAAGGCTTTTGACGCATTTTTTTCAAAACGCCAAGAGTAGTTCACCTGCACTTTATTTCGTTTTATTCCGGTATTTTCTGTGTTGCCTTAGCATCGCTGAGGGCAGCGATTTTTCGTTGGGGGGGGGGGGGGGTATTGTCACGTTGTGATTTCTGAGCTGCGCACTAATCTCTAAATACTCATGTTTAGTTAATACATTCATTGTTTCATTATTAAAACACATTTAATTTCACTTCAATAATAATCGAGTTTTGTTGTTTTGGTTATTGATCTGTCAATGACAAGGAGCTGTCAGATGCGCATGCGACTGTCCGTATGCTCCGAATGACTAAAATAACGTTACGTTCGTTTGTCTACGTTTAGCAAACGCACGGAACACATACTCATTTTACAAAGGTCGAGAATGATTTATTTCAATAAATATAATAATATTTGTTTTCTATATTTTTACGATTTGTATGTTAAAGTCATAACTTATTTAATGAAACTTCACGCAGCCGAAGTAATTTTCATGAGCCTGGCAGAATGACGTTTTTGACCTTAGACAGATGTTTAAAAAAGTTAATAAAAATAGTAGTGTTGCAGGTTTATAAACATTGGGAATTGATTAGGGAAAAATACGTTGTCTTGAGGACTGGTCAGTAAAGAAACAATTTATATAAACGACCAGCCTTTAGTTAATAATAGTAATTGGAATATTAAAATAATGTAATTCAATAACCTAAAAAGTTTAAATGTTTTCTTGTTAGTTTAATATCTGTTTTACAAAGAAATAGTTCTTTGTGTTGTTTCGATTGTTTTGGGGAGATTTGAGTTAGTGAACTGAGCACTCGGAAATTCCTTCTTGACAATGATTTGCAAATTCGATTTCATTGGATTCGAGTTTCGGTTGATTTGCAAGAATGTCGAGGAAGATACTTTCTTTCTTGCTGTTGAAGAGGTCGGCCAGGAAGTCGAAGGAGAAGACGGTGGCCGTTACCTCGCCTTTTGATACCGGCTTATAGTCGCCGTTTATAACATTTTTGAATTTTGTTCCGGTTAAGTGCCATCTTTTGATGGCCGCTTGGTTTGGCTACCAGGCTTAGAACATTACCGTCCGCTTTACGCTGACTTTCCGCTGATCAAATGAAAGACGCAAGAAGCTTGTCTCGATGAGATTCGGGTTGGTACCACGCCACGTGGATGCATAAGGTTACCCTACCCTATCTTTGTTGAAGTAAGTGGAAACATCTTCTTAATCCAGTTAGCAGTCTACATTCCGGTTGCCGTTTATTAGTATTCCGTTCATAATTAAATTCAGATTATTCCGTTTAGTATAATTTACATGATAAGTTTGGTGGTACAACTCGCTCAGAAGTAGGGGTAATTCAGAGCCTTACAAAGGACTCACGCCTGAGATTTCTGTGTAGCTTTTTAAGAGGTGATAAGCTTGGCCGGAGCAAATTAATATATTCTGTTAATTCATGCTCGTCTCTTTATTTACCACCTCATTCTGATCATCCACATCACCTCCACACACCCTCCAACCCCTAAACGTTGCACAGTGGCGCCCACTTTTTTAAGGATTCCGGTACAATTTTGATGAATTTAAATATTTTTCTGTATTCCGTTCCGTTTCTGTAATTTTTTCTGATTAAAATTTCTGTAACTTTGGTGTTTGGAGAGGTTTTTTTTGAGCATTGTCCCATCATACCACCCTCATTTGTCTTAATTTAGTGTATTTTGTTGAAAAGAATTGCAATTATGGTGTCGCAGAAATAAAAAAATTTGATATTGTGTTTCCGACGATTAACCATTTCTTACAAGTGTTTATTTCAGTATAAAAACTTAATTTAAATTAGTATATTGGGATAACTTAGCATAATTAAAGTGAAATTTAGATGAATTAGCAGCAATTTACCTTAATTTTAAGAAAATTTTATTAAATTTCACACATTGTACAATTTTGGTTAATATTTCAAATTGTGATCTTATTACTTATTTTTATTGGACAATTATCAGCGACAACCACATAATTTGTAATATTCTTGGTTTCTATACAAAAATAAATCATTTTTTGTAAAATTTAACATATTAAGATTTTTTTTCAATTTGAGGGTATTCATACACAAAAATGTATGGACATTTTGTTAACATTTAAATGTTATTCTAGCACAGTTAGTAAGTAACTATAGATGATAATTTTAACTATCCTTTGAGATATATTAAAATTTAAAATATTTTGCTACATATACAGTGTGGTTTTGACAAATTAGTCATACAGGGTTACACAAAATTTTATCTTATTAAATTTTGTTTTAGTGTTCTCTTGCTACTCTGAAATAATATAAGTACTAGCGGATTTTTTAAAATATTGTTTTTATAACTAAAATACAGTTATAATTTATTTTGTGTGATATTTTTGAATATTTTGTTTTAACGGTAGTTTTGTATAACTGGATTGCGTTTACATTGTGCGGTCATTGTGATTAAGTATTTTATTTTGTTTGTTGCGGATTGTAATTCTATTCTGATTTTGTTGCGGATTTTAATTTAATTTTATTTTGGTTTGAATTTATAATTCATACGTTTGTAATTCCGAGGGAGTCTACCACCAAATATTTTTTTAAAATGGATAATTTTTTAAACATTCACGCGTTGGTTAAGGACGAACTGGTTTACGAAGTTTTAATACGTTTAGAAACTCCAGTTTCAACCGTAGAAGGGTTGAAGAAACAGTTAAAAGGGTTGATTACTGACACACCTTCTGATCTGATCCTGACAACAGAGCTTGATCCAAAAGAAGAAATAGCGATTATTGCGCAGAAAGTCAGCGATCTAGCGGTTTTGGTTGACAAATTTTCCAAATTGTTAGATAAATATTCCGGTACAAGGGCTCGTGCCTTAAGCCACCACTTGTGTTATAGGCTGTTGCGAGTCCAGACTTCTGACAAGTCCGTCTTAGAAAAGAAGGCTGACTTAACTAAGCAGTTGGAAAGTTTTACTCAACGCATTGACAGGGTGGTAGGTATGTCTCAACAGAAGGAAAAGTTAGTAACATCGTTAGACCAGGAGCATAAATTGTCTAAACCAGACCTAGGAGACAAGAATGTTTCGAAGTGGAATGTAAAATTTGATGTAGGGATGGACCCTCGGACATTTTTGCAAAATGTTGAGGAGCTGCAGTCGGCGTACGGCATCTCAGACCAAGGTATATTTAATTCCGCCTCTCTTTTGTTTTCCGGCCAGACGCTGCTGTGGTTTCGAGGCGTTCGATCGCAGGTTTCATCCTGGGTCGAGTTAAAAACTTTACTTTTAGACGAATTCGAACCCGTGGACCACAACTATCAGTTGTTAGGAGAGATCCGTGCACGCACTCAAGGGAGTGATGAGCCCGTGCATATTTATTTTTCTATTATGTGTAGCATGTTCGCTAGGTTAAAGACACCCTTATCGGAAGAGGAACAACTCGAGATCTTGTTGCACAACATTCGGCCAACTTTTTCACAGCAGCTGGCATTAGTTCCGGTCTCTTCGGTGGCTGAACTTAAAACTAAATGCAGACAGTTGGAGGCGGCAAGCCAGAGAGCAGCATTATTCACAGAACCGTCGAAGACAGCGTCCAGCGTGCTAGGTTCCGAGTTTGCTTATAACGGAAGGGTTAAGCAGGTGTCTGCGGTTGCACACAATTTTGATCAATCCAGAAAGGGTTCCGGTCCCAAAAATTTTTCGGGTAATTTTCAGAAAAATAAATATTCGGGTAGAAATACGGTTCAGTCCTCTAAAAATAGTAAAGGTTCTGATGTGTGTTACAAATGCGGTAAAGTTAACCACGATTTCGCCACATGCAAGGAAACACCTGACGTAATCCGTTGCTTTACTTGTGGCCAGGTAGGATATTTATCCCGAACTTGTCCCAGATGTAAATTAAATAAGCCAAAAAACTAAATTCAGACTGTAGTAATTTATTAAATAAAAATAATTGTAATTCAGTTTCTAAACAAAAATTTTATGGTTTCGGTTCAATTGCTACAGTCTTATTTTCTACTCAAATTGATGATATTCGGCCTTATTTAAAAGTTCAAGTAAATAATATAGAAGTAATCGGATTACTGGATTCTGGTGCTTGTGTTTCCATTCTAGGCAACAATTCGCACAAACATTTTGAAAGTTTAGGTTACACGCTCCAAGAAGATAAAAATAATTCTTGCAGCGTGGCTAATGGCAATTATTTGGAATCCATTGGTTACATGTTTATTCCGGTAACATTTAAAGATAAGACTCATGTTGTCAAATTTTTCGTTATTCCGAGCATCGTTACAGATGTTATTTTTGGTTGTGACTTCATGAGGATTTTCGAGTTGGCTTTGGAGATTTTTGATAGCATCGACTATCGCAAACCTCCAGAACAATTTTATTCCGTTCATTCAGTTGATAATAAACAATTAGGTTCTATTACATCTTTTGATAATTTAACTTCCGATCAGCGAGAATTAGCAAATACTATTGTCGACAAATTTCATGAGATTTCGTTTGAAAGAGTAGGTTTAGGAAGGACCACTCTTATCAGTCACGCCATTGATACTGGTGATTCACCCCTATCAAAGCTAGGCAGTATCCCCTATCTCCCGAGAAGAAACAAGCCTTGAAAACAGAGTTAGACAAGATGCTTAAGCTTGACGTGGTCACGCCAAGTGAGAGTCCTTGGAATAACCCTGTCTTGCTCGTGGAGAAACCAAACGGAGATTGGAGATTTTGTCTGGATTGTAGGAAACTGAACTCGGTTACAGTGGGTGACTCTTATTCGATTCCTTATATTCCGCAAATTTTAGATAGCCTTAAGGAGGCAAAGTATTTGACATCGATTGATTTGTCGTCTTCGTTTTGGCAAATTCCGCTTAATTCTGAGGATAGTTCGCAAGATAAGACCACTTTCACCGTTCCGGGACGTGGTCCTTACAAATTTAAGGTAATGCCATTTGGACTTTGCGGAGCACCCGCAAGGCAACAGCGTCTTATGGACATGCTCTTCCACCAAAATTTCAGTAGCGATGTGGAGGGGGGACTAGCTTTTTGTTATATTGACGATATTGTCGTGGTTTCAAATGACTTCAGTAGCCATCTATTGCTTTTAAACAGAGTGCTTGATAAGCTACGCTTAGCAAACTTAACAGTCAATATGACAAAATGTAAGTTTTTCCGAAGTTCCCTCAAATATTTAGGTTATGTGGTGGACGAGTATGGCCTAAGAACTGATCCAGAAAAGGTGCAAGCAATTCTGAATTTCCGTACACCTACATCAGCACGTGATGTTAAGGTATTTTTAGGTACTTGTTCCTGGTATAGGCGTTTTATTAGAAGCTTTTCAACTATTGCGGCACCGCTCAATAAGTTGACCAGTAAAGGTAAAGACAATAACAAATTCGAATGGTTTGTTGAAGCGGAGGACGCTTTTTATAATTTGAAAAACGCTTTAGTTTCCGCTCCAATTTTAGCCTTACCTGATTTTTCAAAACCATTTACAGTTCACTGTGATGCCTCAGCTTACGGTTTAGGTGGAATGCTCACTCAGGAGATCGACGGAAGCGATCATCCTATAGCGTACGTTAGCCGTACTTTAAGCAAGAATGAACGCAATTACAGTGTGACTGAGCGAGAAGCTCTTGCGGTAATTTTTTCGGTCGACAAGTTTCAGGCTTATTTAGGTTCTAGACATTTCACAGTCGTCACAGACCATGCATTTTTAAAGTGGTTCTTGAACCTTGAAAATCCTACCGGTAGACTGGCAAGATGGGGTTGCATTCTGTCCCAATATAACTTTACAGTCGAACATAGAAAAGGCACAGACAATGTGGTACCGGATTCCTTGTCCAGGCTACTGAAGGTAGAGGTTATTAACATCGCAAGCAATGGTGAAAAAGATGAATGGTATGATACGATTTTCAGTGAAATTCAGAAATTTCCTAAGAATTATCCAAATTTTTGTTTAAAAGATAATAAATTATTCCGGTTCAGCAAAAGTAAATACAGTTTGATTAGTGAATTTGAGTGGAAGGAAGTGGTTCACAAAAGTAAGAGGCTAAATCTAATTAGGGAATACCATGCTGAACCCACATCTGGACATTTCGGTGTGTTCAAAACGCACAGACGTATGTGTCTGAGATACTTTTGGCCTGGAATGTTTTCGGACATCCAAAAGTTCATCAAGTACTGCGACATTTGCGCAGCATACAAACATTCCACCAAAGGTACTCCTGGACTCATGGGACGTCCGAAGCAGTGCAATAGGCCTTTTCAGGCGCTTTCAGCAGATTTAGTTGGACCACTACCGCGTTCACGTTCTGGTTATACCTTTCTTTTGGTTGTTACTTGTTGTTTTTCGAAGTACACACTTTTGTTTCCTCTTCGTCGTGCTACAAGTGCGGCAGTGGCTAAAAATTTCGAGAGTGTTATTCTTGTTCATGGTGTTCCGGAAACAGTGATTGTAGATAATGGAGTACAATTCACTGGATCTGAATTCCGTCAACTACTTAAGAAGTACAACATTCCGAAGCAGCATTACGGTCCGAGGTATACACCGCAGGTGAACTTGGTAGAACGCTACAACAAAACCGTGATGACGGCAGTCGCGTCTTATGTACAGGACAATCACAGAGCGTGGGATGAACACCTGCCTAAGATTCAGTTTGCGGTTAACAGTGCAGTTAATGAATCCACAGGTTTCTCTCCGTTCTTCCTGGTGCATGCTAGAGAGCCCGTCATAAATGGTGACTTCTACCAAGATCCACGAGACTACGAAGCAGGTGTACCACGTGAAGATTATGCGGGGGAATTCGGCTGTTTAAGAGAAATCTTCGATCAGGTTCGTGAACAGTTGCTAAAGGCCCATGCGAAGAATGCCACGCACTATAACCTACGACGTAGAGATGCGAAGTTTTCCGTAGGAGATGTAGTTTGGAAAGCTACCTACACACAGAGTGACGCTGAGAAGTTTAAAATGGCGAAGCTAGCTCCAAAATATGTAAAGTGTAGAGTAACTAAAGTTCTGTCTCCCTTAGTTTACGAGTTAGAAAGACTCGATGGCCATCCTTTGGGTAAATGGCATATTAAAGACTTAAAGGCGTAACTGCGTGTTATTGCACGATACTAAGAGAGTAATCATATGTACTGGTTTATTTCTAGATTATTTCCGTTGCTGCATGGGTGCAGTTTTTCTGACTCTTTGATCCCTTGTTATGGATCAAGAGTTTTTCCGTTAATTTAGAATGAACTAGAGTTACGTAAGATTAACTTCTCAAGGGCGTGTCAGTTTTTAGCATTATGCCAAGAGAGTAATATTTTTTTGGTTTTCCGTTAATTTTCCGAGTGATGTTTTGGTTAGCTTCTCGTAGGCCTAGATGCGTGATATACGATGCCAAGAGAGTTACCAACAGCATTTATGTTTTAGTTTCGGTGTTTTTAAAGGTTGTATTCTCGAAGGCTTTTGACGCATTTTTTTCAAAACGCCAAGAGTAGTTCACCTGCACTTTATTTCGTTTTATTCCGGTATTTTCTGTGTTGCCTTAGCATCGCTGAGGGCAGCGATTTTTCGTTGGGGGGGGGGTGTATTGTCACGTTGTGATTTCTGAGCTGCGCACTAATCTCTAAATACTCATGTTTAGTTAATACATTCATTGTTTCATTATTAAAACACATTTAATTTCACTTCAATAATAATCGAGTTTTGTTGTTTTGGTTATTGATCTGTCAATGACAAGGAGCTGTCAGATGCGCATGCGACTGTCCGTATGCTCCGAATGACTAAAATAAAGATGTCGAGGAGGACACCTCTCTGGCTGTCGGCCAGGAAGCCGAAGGAGAAGGATGGAGGCCGACACCTCAATTTTGATATCGGCAGATAGTCGCCGTGTAAAATAATTTTGAATTTTGTTCCGGTTAAGTGCCATCTTTTGATGTCCGTTCCGCTTGGTTTGGCTACCAGGCTTAGCACATTACCTTCCGTTTTACGCTGACTTTCCGCTGATCAAATGAAAGACGCAAGAAGCTTGTCTCGATGAGATTCGGGTTGGTACCACGCCACGTGGATACATAAGGTTACCCTACCCTATCTTTGTTGAAGTAAGTGGAAACATCTTCTTAATCCAGTTAGCAGTCTACATTCCAGTTGCCGTTTATTAGTATTCCGTTCATAATTAAATTCAGATTATTCCGTTTAGTATAATTTACATGATAAGTTTGGTGGTACAGCTCGCTCAGAAGTAGGGGTAATTCAGAGCCTTACAAAGGACTCACGCCTGAGATTTCTGTGTAGCTTTTTAAGAGGTGATAAGCTTGGCCGGAGCAAATAAATATATTCTGTTAATTCATGCTCGTCTCTTTATTTACCACCTCATTCTGATCATCCACATCACCCCCAACACCCTCTCCAACCCATAAACGTTGCATAATGAAAGACATGATGTTCCATAAATAAGGTAATACACGCATCAAATGGCCGTCTGGTTTTGTCTAGTTATCTTTAGATCAGGACGAAATGATGTTTTAATTATCAGGACGCCTTTAAGCGGCTTGCACTCAAGTCGCCATTTGCATAACTACCGTCCGGCTCTCAATACTGTTTGGTCTGCTCCGAGCTCAAAGAAAATGTTTGCTGTTGAGTGCGCTAGTGTCGTTGGTACACCATCGTGAATTCGTCTTTGAGTGGTTTATTGTTTGATTAGAGATAACTGGTTTACTGTGACCATTGCTCGTTTAAGCATGTCTTGTTTTTATTTAGCTATAGGTACCTGCTAATAAATTGTGTCTGTACTTAGACAACATCACATACTTGCTGCTACTTGCTCTGATTCTAAAGTATGTAACAATTCAAAGCAATAGCTTTGTGGGTATCACAAACACTCAAACCCGGAAAAATATAGAGAAATACTTATTTCTACAGTGACCAGTCTGGGAATCAGACCCGGTACCCAGAAGCAAGCGACACCTTAAAAACCGGTGCGTACACCACTCCGCCACGGAGGTCGTCTGTGAATCAATTAAGTCTTAAAATGGGGTAAAAAGTTGCAATAAAATCACTTTGAATAAATTAAAAAAAATCTTGTACATAGATAAAATTTTAATCAGCTTTCATACCACGCTCTTGTCTAGGGCAGAACACTAGCATTCCGAGCCTCCCGCAAGCCTACGAACTATTTTAAACTACAACTCAATTCCAAAACCTTCATGCCTGACGTTCCTGAACTGTGGTTACAAATATGTCGGCACAAGAAGATGTAGGTCAAAACGTGTTGATAAATTTCTGAAGCTATATAGAGAATATTAATGTATGATTTTTTTGTTTTTGTTACATTTTTAGTTTGTATTAACAGTGCAGTTTCATTATTTCTATTTCCACTGTCTTTGTTTTTAATGTTCTGTTAAAAATTTTAAAAACAAGTTTGCTTTGTCCTCTCTTTACTCCATTTTCCTTCTCTGCCACAGAAATGTTTCTACTAATTAACGCCCCGTTGGTCTAGTGGTTTAAATACCGGGCCATGATCTCGGGTCCCAGGTTCGATTCCCGGGTTGGGCAACAAAAAGTTTCGAATTTTCGAACGTTGCTCGGGTTTGTGATCACCAACCCGCATTTGGCAAGCGTGGTGATTAAGACAGTACCCATCATTGCTGTGGTAACTTGAATTCAATGATAGAGGCCTTTTCCCTGCAGTGGGATGATTATACTCGTAGGCTGTTACTTTACTAATACTAATAAATTGCTACAAGCGGTGTCATTTCCAAAATTTTTCAAATCCTGATGCGATCAATTTTTTTTTACGTACTTATCACTTAAGCCTTATATGGAAGGCTTGAAATGAATAGTTTAACCGGGCAGAATTTGGCGAGCGCTGAGGGTGCTCCCTGTACGGCCAAGGGTGAGGCTTCGCGTGAAGCCTCAAGATCTCTCGTGCCGGGGCCCATACGGATTCAGCCGGGCGTGCGTGTGTGTGTGTGTGTGTGTGTATGTATTTGTGTGTGTGTGCGCGCGCGTGCGCAACCAATAGGTCGGTATTTTCTATAAACATCGTCCCAGTAATGATTCCACTTCTTGATAAGTTTTTGGCTGAATCCAATCTAATAAGAGTATTTTACAATCTTTAAGTTTCTTGTCATATATGTTCAACAATTTATTTATATTATTGTACAGCAAGGTGGAACGTGACTTGAATTGTCTACTAGCAAATTTGGTTTTGACTGGCTTAAAATTTTTGATAATATCCTTCCGCCGCCTTTGCATGGGCTGAGGAACGAACGTTAAAGATTTATGCGTTTTGAGGACAGTTAAAATTATATATAATTTTCTAATTGAAAACAAACCACTGATGCGGTATAAATCTTCGGTAGGAAATCGTCTTTTTTTAAAATACATGATTTTGATAAGTGACCTTTGAGCTCTTTCCAAGTTAATAAAATGGCTCTTAGCAGCACCACCCCAAACCGGAATACAATAAGTGATAATTGTTTGGGCGAGAGATACGTAGATTGAGTTAAGGAGATGCTTGGGAGAGTCTATATTTTTAGAGTTTTCTGGTAGTATGTGCCTTAGGGTTTTGAAAATCCAAATAAATTCATGATCCAGATGCGGGTACCATGATAACCTTTGGTCCACAATGACACCAAGATATTTGGTTTGCGAGACCTTTTCTATGGTTGTACAGTTGCAGTTTTTTCTGATTGCATCATCAGTGCACGTATGTATTTTTAGGCAAAATTCTACACCTGGCTGTGAATTATTATTAATACTAAAGCAGACATAATTTGTCTTAAAAGCATTTAACGTAAGTAGGTTATATCGCATCCACACAGCAACTCGAGCCAATGCGGTTTCTGCGCTAGACCTAACAGCTTCCCAGGATTTAGCAGCAATAATCACAGCAGTGTCATCGGCATATGACAGAACTTTGGCATTAGGGATGCTCATACCACTCAAATCGTTGATATAAATGAGGAATAGCGTGGGTCCTAAAACGCTACCTTATGGCACGCCAAAAGTCACAACCGCATCACCACTCACGCATCCCGGAAGTTTAACTCTTTGCTTTTGTCCAGTTAAGTAACTTACAAAGAGAGCAAGCTGAGTTCCTCTTATTCCTATTCTTTTCAATTTGTGTACAGGTTAATTGATTTAAAGTTTATACCTTGTAACTTGTTTTTTATGAGTTTCTGATATTTTGCACTGTTGCAAGCGCCATGATCATGGATGAAGAAGAGTTCTTCCGTAATCTGTGCCATACTTGCAAATTTTATGACAGTGACCATGAAAGCTTAAATTGGTATATTTAAGACAAGGTGCCCTAAAGGTTCTGTAGCTCTACCTAAGTTCGTAAAATATTGGAAGCCTTACATTTGAATCATGGGCATCAAGTTGATTGTGCCTTTGGGGCATGTAAGTAGAAATATGATAATAAAGCTGCAACAATTTGTAAGATTTGCATTAATTTCTGTCTAATGAGCCTCATAAGGATGCAATTCCACTGACGGACCATATCGAGTGCTCGAAATATGATCTGATTTCAAACTAGTGATTGGTCAATATTTATCTTATTTGCCCTTTATCCTCTCCACTCAGATTTGCTCCGTTTCTGTGAAACCGACTGAATACTACACATAATATACTGAATACGCGCTTGATGATCTGTCCAGTAAAACCGCTTGCAAAATGAATATACTACTATATAACTACTTCTACTTTTACGTTTTGCTGGATGCAGAACTTAACAGAAAAACAAACATGTTTTTTCATGTCTTCTTACATATTTAATCGTTGGATATAAATTATTATTTGTATGTAACGATGAAGTAAATGGTAGGATTTCCATTAATAACATAATAAAAGGAAGCACTACCATTTTTAATGGTTGAGTTTTTGCTTTTAAAATCATCATTTAGACAATACACAGTTTGACAATGGTTCGATTTAATCTAAAGGTACGAGTAGCTCATAATTCCATAACAAGATTAATTAAATATTAATTAAAGCAAGCTGTCTTAATAGTTTAAAATAAATAAATTTAACGGAAGCCCTTGTTATTCGTAAGTCAAAACGTTTCTCAAACTTTGCATAAATTACTTATTACGTGCGGAATCTGCAATATCAGTTTCACAAGGCGCTTTCAAATGGATTAATTTGTTTAGTAACTCGATTCAGCCTTTGTATTAAGTTACAGGAATGTAGAAACAGTAGGTACCTACTAGAAATTCCAAAAGGCCAATTAAGATGGAAATATTTAAATGATTAAAAATTATCTATACTTGTCTTATGAATTCGCTGTCTTATTTTTCTCCGGTTCTCCCTAATATTATATGTTTGTATCATTTCTTTCTATCTGATAGTATTAATCTAGTATAGCTTATTTTGTAGAATATAAAACGAACCTGCGGCCTTAAACAAGTGTCATCGTTTAAGCTAAACGAATAGATGTCAAATGTAAGAAAATGACATAAGCCCACGAAAGTTCGATCGTTTGTTAATGTCATTTTCATATATTTTATTCAGAGTGCTGAGAGGTCCTTCTGCGGATAGTCTTAAACCAAGTTACATCTACTCCTTATAGCATAGATTCAATAACTTCATAGTGTTAGCTACTTATTTAATACTTTCTTTACTATACTTTCTAAACCGTAATATAATTCGCACGGACAAAAAAAGCTTACTGTTTTTACTTATATATGTACTGTGATACTACCGTCAAGTAGATTTCCCGTTAATGTGGTTTACTTCGGCTTAAATATTTCATAAATTAACTCAAATATTTGGGAGCGTCCTTTCCTCTTTAGATAAATATTCAAAGGCATCCTTTTCTTGAATATCGGAAATAGCAAAGTAAAAACAGTTGAGCCAAGTAGCACCAGAAGATTACTTCGATTAAAAAAAAAATTTTTATGGATAGAGATTTGATACATCTTTTTTTCAATAAATATCTGTAATGTAATATCTTATTGTCATGTGATGCCGGCACATAAAATAATTTCACCTCTTCTTTTCCTATAGGTCTCATAAGAGGCGAGTAAAGGAGTGCCAGAAGAAAACGAGCAGCAGCGTGTTTTCTCCACCATTGGCCAAACTTCGATCGCCAACCTGCCTGCCAAGCGTGGTGATATAAAATAATCATCCCTTTGAAAAGGTTCGTGTCCTAGCAGTAGACTAATAGGAATAGGCCGGTGATGACGATGATGTTATTCTTATTAATTCGTTTGTTGTCACTAATTATTCCCTCAACCCCCAGGAGGCACTCGGGTGCCACGATAACAATTGGTTTTAATTGTGTCTGGAATATCTCCCGATCGAGGGATTAAGATCCACCTTTCTGTAGTTAACACCTACTTAACTACAGAATATTTCTAAACATAGATTAATTTCATATCCAGCAGGGAATTTGGTGAAATATAACTCCCAAAGAAGTACGTAAATAGTTATTCTGTATCTAGGGTACAACGAAAATTTGATTAATTTTGTTGATATGCCTTTAATTTAGAAAAAAATATCATGACATAAAATTGGATTCAGATTCAGATAACATGGTTGCTCATGCTACACGTAAAATTATAAAATTTAATGTAGTCCCTTAAAATAAAAATAAAAACTTTTGAGTCTAGGCAGTGAAAAAGGCCGTTTTTGTCGCAAGTCCCATACAAAGACAATCAAATTCAATAGAATAACATTCTGTCGATTTAAAATCAGTGTATGTTTGCCTTGGTGGTACAAATCCCTCAGTAAACTATTTCGTCACGTACTTGGCCGGTGTATCACAGCTGAAACGGCTAAGGACTGAATAAATAATTCAACAAGGTACCACAAGTTGATAGAATTAAAGTATCTGAGCATTTAGCCGAGTTTTGGTGCCGAAATAATAGATTATTTAGCTTTTGTCATTATTAACGTTTCCATTTTAAATCATTCGTTACGAAGCGAGATAATCTTTTCGTCTGGAAGTTATAATTCGGATCCCTTTGGCGGAGGGGGAGTTATTAGGTATTCGTTGAAATCGAGTTGCCATTTCAGTCTCTTGCAAAGATATATACTCGTATTAAAAAGACATGACGCTCGTTGATTTTTATAGCATTTTTAAATCATTTTTGTGCAAGAATGCCATCAATAATAACAGCGATAAAATAAAGTAGGCTATAAAGTTCAATTTACAACAGACGAAAAACAAAAATTGATAACTTTTGTCAGTTATTATTATCACTAAATAGTGAAATATAATGATGAATAAACTATGAATAAATGTAATATGAATAAGGTACCTTTCCGAAAAAAAAAAACATCATTACATAAATGATAGCAGCTAAAACCACTGAGGTTTATAATGGTCGAAAGCTTACAATTATTATTTGTATTTAACTATAATGATTCGTTCCTGAAAGGATGGAATCTTTACGGACCACGATATACTGAAGTGTTTAAAAAATATAGAACATTAGAATATTAAGATAAGTGTTATTTTCGTTTTGTTAAATAAATTCAAAATTGTCTCCACTCAGTTTTGGTAATCTTATTGTTACTGCATTTTGGGTCAGCGCCAAATGAGAATTAGATTTAATAACCATTGAAATGCACCAAATTAAACCTGGTGATTTCAATCTTTTTATTAGTAAAGTAAAAAAGCATGACGAGATTTCAAGAAAAACTTTAATCCAGTATAGTTTGTGTAAAATCTTTATTAAATTGATTTATTTTACGTAATACAGCACCGACTGTCTCTAAAAGTAGGTCAGTGGATGTCATACTGTCCTTTCTTATCCAGCTTTGCGCTTTATAATGGAATGCGAGAAAACTATTATAATAGGCCCCGTCTTTTAGATTAAATAAGTTTAAAACTGCCTTGAATGAAAATGATATTGTTAAAAGTTAAAGATCGTGGTTTAGTAAACTTTTGCTAGCTGCTACTGTAAAGAAGATAGAAAAGTTAATCTGCAAAGATGTATTTGTATGACATTATTTTGTGTGCAAGATTTACATGAGAAAATGTATTATTTGTTACAATAGGCACTATATTTATCTTCTTTCTATTGAGTCGTATGAAGAAATAAATTGTTTTTTTTTTAATAAATCACTGGTTCTACATTCTAGTTTTTAAAAGCATTGATTGTTCAACTGAAACTAGAATGTTGACTTTTTAAAACAATATTGTCCTATGGATAATTAGCTTGTCGAAAAATGTTTTTCTTCTGATGAAGTACATAATTTAAAAATTTACATAATTTTTCTATGTATTATAAGTATGTATTTACAAAAAAAAAGTATATAAGTAAGTTTATAGGTTGTCTAGTCCATACGACAGGGTACTTAATAGTAGCTTAATTTAGGACTAGATGGCTCTGTGTGGCCCAGTGAGGCATGTCTTAAATATTTTTTATTTATTTTTTATAATATTATTACGTAAATTGTATTATAAGCAGAAACCCTGCAGCAATGTTAAGCACTCAGGGACCATTTTGTAATAAGATATTTACTATTGGAATGATGTTTTTTATTTCTTCAGCATGGCATTTTATGCATATTATATGAGAATTTAATTGTTTCAGTTTGTATTGGAACATGACCATTATTATGATACGACAAGTTTCATAACTTCTAATAGATTCAAGGGGAATCTCATATCTTTTTATTAGTAAATTATTTCTAATGTTTGTCATTAAAATTTTGTATAATTAATTATGTTATGGAATTTAAATATATTAAAAAACCAATTGATATACTCAAGTGAAGGTGACATGAAATTAATTGTCATTTCAACATTTCACACCTGTGTCATCTTCACCTTTGCATTGTAACCAAATGTTTAAACAGGCCTTATGACTCCAAACTCCTCTTTAATTTATTTTAAAGTAAATTTTCTTACGAACTGAATAGAACCCGAACCATTATTATGCTCTAGAAATTCCAGCTCTCCCAATTCCCGTAAATACATAGCCAAATATCTTTGAAGCCAAGTCGTTTATCTGGGAATGTCTTAGAGTGAATAAATAACCAAACAGCAGACTTGGCTTATTTTAAACGTAAATATTCCTTTAAAACGTTATAATGCTTTTGAGGCATATTTGGGTGGAGGAGGCATGCCGTGTATGTCAAGTAATGTTTAGCGTTTCCTTACGTAGTTAGATCTTTATAGACCATTATCATGATCATCGTCAACCCATGGCAGTCCGTAGCTATACATACACGCCGGTCAAAGGCTTCATCCATTGAATTTAAATTACTAAAGCAATGATGAGTACCAGGCATCATCACGATGCTTGCCAAATGCAGGTTGGTTGGTGAAACCCAAGAAATGTTCGAAAATTCAAACTCTTGCAGCCTGACCCTTAGATCGAACCAAGAACCCAATGATCTTAGTCTGGTACTTAAACCCCTCGACCAATGGGGCGTAAAGAATGGCATTATTTCATAAGGCGCCAAGCTTGGCTTGGGGTGGTGGGATCTAACTCTCCGAGTGGTCCACCCTGGGCAACGGCATCTTTGGTTTTTCTAACCAATGATGACGGCTAACAGATCCTCTGCGGTGGTAGGCTTCGTGGCCTCTTACGAAGCCTACCACCGCAGAGGATGCTACCACTCTCCTGCCGGAGTCCAGCGCGAAACAGTTTTTCTGTGTTCAATTTCAATTTCAATTTCAATTTCAATTTATTTGCATTCCAAAATGTAACAAAGGTGGTAAGTACAATTAAATATTGTATTAGACAACACTTTGGACTCTGGTGGGCACAGCAATAATTAGAAGAAGAGAGGACGACGCACATAAATAATTAATTAACAATAAAACGAGATGATTAGTCTTTAATATAACTATCTAGACATTTTTATATATTTCCATTGTAATTGCGTTAGAATAGAAAGTACATTTTTATTTTATTGTTTTTTTTTATATATTATGGTAAATAAATTATATTTTATAGTTAATCAGTTCCTTATCATGCAAATACACGCAAACAGTATAATAGGCTTTATTTAATAAAAGTTTTTTAAGTAAGGTTTTAAATTTACTAAAATTATTTTCATTTTTAAGTTGTTCTGGTAATCTATTGTATATTTTTATTGACATAACGTATGTACTGGATGAGTGCTGGCGTAATTGCATAAATGGAGCTGAGTCTTCAGGGTCTGCCCTTATTATGGGTGTCCCTCAGGGATCAGTATTAGGACCCCTGCTATTTTTAATTTATATAAATGACCTTCCGTGTTATTTACATAATCTTTGTGAGATGGTATTGTTTGCAGATGACACATCAATGATTTTTAAAACTAAGAGGGGCAAATGTTCATTTGATGATGTTAACAATACCCTCTCTAAATTATTACATTGGTTTACAACAAATAATCTTTTACTAAATGCAAATAAAACAAAATGTGTAAAATTTACCATGCCCAATGTAAGATTTGCTGCTACTCATATAATTGTTAAAGATGAACCACTAAACTCTGTGGATTTAACTACCTTTTTAGGTATAACTGTAGACTCTCATTTGCAATGGAGTGCTCATATTCGGGTGCTGTCTGGAAGACTTAGTTCTGCTGCTTATGCTGTGAGAAAGATAAGGCAATTGACTGATGTTGAAACGGCAAGATTAGTATATTTTAGCTACTTTCATAGCATAATGTCATACGGAATTCTGTTGTGGGGCTCAGCGGCAGATATTGAGTCAATTTTTATATTACAAAAACGTGCTGTACGGGCTATTTACGGCCTTCGACCCCGTGACTCGCTGAAAGAGCTCTTCAAAGAGATTAATATACTTACAGTGTCTTCTCAATACATTCTCGAGAATATTGTTTACGTTCGTAAGAACATACATTTATTTCTTAAGAAAAGTAACGTACACAATTTCAATACTAGAAATAAAGATAAACTTGCCGTTCCAGGCTTCAGACTGCGAAAAGTAGGAAAATCGTTTATGGGAAATTGTATCCGTATTTTCAACAAATTACCAAAGGATATTGCTGAACTCCCTGTACATAAACTTAAATCGTATGTCAAAGTTATTTTAATGAAAAAGGGCTATTACACTGTTAATGATTATTTAAATGATAGAAATGTATGGCATTAAGTTGTCCCAGCTCGTACTTGCTTAAACCTTGTAAAAATTACCTTACCTTGTAAAAATGTATTTAAAAAGAGGCTGACAATAGTGACCGAGTTTCTTGCGCTGCTTCTTCTCGGCACTAGCCCAGACTTGTCCCGAAGCAGTGGTAGGTTTAAATTGGGACGTGTAAAAGCGCCTCCTGGGGCCTATTTGCAGAAATAAAACTGATTTTAACTGATCGTGAAGTGGGTAGAATTAATTTGTTCTTGTGGCGTGTGGAATACTTTATTGGTGCATCTATGCGTTTTATAATATATAGTCCAGGGTATTGGCGGACAAATTTGCATATTTCAAGTATATAAATACAAGGTAAGGTAAGAATATTATGTTTTTTAAAAATGGGTTTGCAAGATTCTGAATTTTTAATGTTTTCTAATATTCTTAATAACTTTTTTTGCATAGTAAAAATAGAGGTCGCGTCTCTGCTATTTCCCCAAAGGATCACTCCATACTGTAGCCAGGAGTACGCATAAGCGTAATAAACTACCAATGCAGTTTTGGAGTTAGTAGTTCTTTTAATTTCTCTGAAGGCATATACAAAACTGGCAATTTTTGATCTGATTCTACTAACATGGGGTTTCCATTTAATGTGTTTGTCTAAGGTTAGTCCAAGTAGGTCAACTTGATCAACTATATCCATCTCATGGCCCTCGTATTGAAAATTAAATTTTAATGCAGTTTTTTGATGTGGGTGAAACACTATGAGTTTTGTTTTCTTATAATTAATTTTCAGGTTGTGATCGTGCATCCACTCGGTTGTGCTATCAAGAATGGTTCTGAGATGGTTATTTAAATTGTTGCTGTTCTTGGCTGATGTCAAAATAGATACATCATCAGCGAACAGAACACACTCCTCTCCCACGGCAGAGGGCAGATCGTTTATGTAAATCAAAAACAGCAAACATCCCAGAACGCTACCTTGGGGGATAGAGGCATTGACGATGAGTCCTCCGGATCGTATGTCGTTAATTTTACGGGTTTGAGTATCGTAATTTTGTAATTCAACATACTTTATTCTATTTTTGAGGTAAGATGTAAACCACTTATAGGCCTGACCGCGGATCCCTATTCGATATAACTTTTCCAAAAGAATATTATGGTTAACAGTTTCGTATGCCTTCGTCATATCCAACAACAAGCCTATCGCATTTTTTTTTATCTATTATATTATGAACACTTTGTATGTATTTGTAAACCGCTAAAGTAGTTGATATTTTTTTTCGAAAGCCATTTTGATTATCATGAAATATTCCAAATTTTTCGCAAAATTTATATACTCGATCGTACATGGTTTTCTCAAAAATTTTTGATGAGGTTTGAAGCAAGGCTATGGGACGATAATTTTTCGGGTCAGTCTTTTCGTTCTTTTTGTAAATTGGTTTGATTAATGTTTTTTTTAAAAGATCAGGAAATACACCTTCGTTATAGGATTGATTTATAAGTAAACAGAAAGGTGCGCGGGACGCGGTATCGGTGACAGACGTGATACTGTTGCTCAGACAAAATAAATAAATTTCGCTAGCTAAACCTAACGAGTTGCCGAAGAAAAGCAATAAGAGTGCCAATATACGTGGTAATATCGAGTATATCCAAGAAGACACGGAAAAGTGATTAAAATACAGTTTATCAAATCAAATATCAATCAAGTGCTGTGTGTTTAGTGAGTTGGACAATAATATTGTAAGTGTATTGTGGGTATTAGGACATCGACCCCGACACCTGTTGCAACGGTTCATTTTTTTTCAACTTTTGCATGGAACTGATAACTAATTTCGCACAGAGACGTAAGCTTGTAAGTGGCGTATTGAAACACGCACTTACCTGCTAAGGGGCAACCCGCGATATCGGTGATCGATTCTCGGGTTCAATATTGTGTTGATATAACTGTTTTTGTTTCCTTTATTGTTATTTTCTTGTTTTCTTGTTTTTTTTTTGTTTTTTTTTTGTTTTGTAGCTTAGTTAGCTTGTGTGTAAAAATATGTCGCCTAAAAATAAAATTAAGAAGAACTGTGGTGGATGTTTTAAGCGGATAGAGGACAGGAGATTTTTAGTGTGTAGTATATGTAAAGACAACTATGATTTGGTCTGTGCTGGTGTGTCGGAGCAGCGTTTTTATAATACGCTGACAGGGGAGCACAGGGCTGCGTGGAAGTGCGTCGCGTGTAAGAGCGCGCAGCCCAAGACTGACAATACAAACACGCCGGTCCGGGCCTCGCCGGATCACGTGACGCTGCAACGCGGAGCCGCCACTATGAGCCCTATGGTGATGGACAGCTCCATGATGGAGCTGGGCCAAGACGACCTCAACGACACGCAGGAGATGTCGGAGGTCCAGAGGCTTCTTCTGGAGTTCCGCCACTTCCGGGCGGAGATGCGCGACGGACTTCAGGCAACACAAGCACAGATTGGCGCTCTTAGAAGCGAGGTGCTGGAGGTAGCTGGGAGGGTGGAACGCTGTGAGGGCCGCATCAGCACACTGGACCAGCGCATGAGCGCGCTGGAGGGTTGCATGTCGAGCGTCGGCGAGGCGAACATGGCGCGCATGGATGCGGTCGAACAGAGGCTGGAAACGATGGGTAGGCGTCAGGTGGATTCTGGAGCGGGCGACGGGGCGGGCGTGGTTGCGGATTTAGAGCGAGCGGTCTCTGAGCTCAAGTCCGAACTGAACGACCGGGATCAGGATGCGCTGCTGGCGGATCTCGAAATAGGCCACCTTCCAGAGGAGAAGGGCGAAAACGCGGTCCACAGCGTAGTCGTTCTCGCGAGCCGCTTGGGTGTGGTGCTGGACGAGCGCGACGTGGTGTTCGCGGAGCGCGTGGGCGCGCCCCCGGCCGAGGCGGGCGGGCGCGCGCGGCGCGTGGTGGCGCGGCTGGCGCGGCGCCACCTGCGCGACGACCTGCTACGGGCCGCGCGCGCGCGCCGCTCGCTGGCGGCCGCCGACGGGCAACGCGTCTTCGTGAACGAGCGGTTGACTCGCGCGAATCGCCAGCTGTTCCATCGGGCGCGCGAGGAAACTCGCAGGCTTCAGTGGCGGTACTGCTGGACGAGGCGCGGCCGCATATTCGTCCGTAAGACCGATGGCGCGCGAGTTTATCAGATTCGCTCGGACGATGACATTGTGAGAGTGCTCGGTGGTCCTACGACGGCGATAATATGACTGATCCTGATATTAGCCTGTGAAAAAAGTGATGTTATGTATAAGTTTACTCAGTGTGTATATGTGTTCTCAAATTGTAGTATAATGGAGACTTTTTCTATGGAAGGTTATTTTATTCAATGTTTTTATTTTTCTATTTATTCGCATTCGACTATATTGTTATTTATGTTTGTAAATCCTGAAACTGTTAGCTTTAACATATATTCAGATAATACTGGGAAAGCCTATCTGATCATAGTATCCTGCAAAAAATCATGTGGCCATAAAATATTCATAAATAACTTAAATAAAACCTAAATGGTGTCAAAAAACTTCCTAGTAGGTTTATTCAATGCAGGCTGTCTGTGCACAAGACACGATGAATTCATTGCAGCTGTAGATCAATTGCTGCCAGATATTCTGGCAATAAATGAAACCTGGTTGCGAGCGGGGGAGGAGGATAGGGTACCCAAGTTAGCTGGATATCGTCTGATGCACACCTCAAGACCCGACTGCACCGGAAGGAGACGGGGTGGAGGAGTAGGATTCTACTATCGCAGGGGTTTAAAAGTAAAGCATTGTCAGCACCCCAACACTACTACCCTGGTGGAGCAAATGTGGATATCTGTCCAGACACATAACCAAACCATAGTCATCGGCACAGCATATAGACCACACTGGCTAGATGTGAATGTATTCCTTGATAGTATCACTGAATCTGTGGCTTTCTTCAGCAATGCAGATGGGCTTATATTGGCTGGTGATTTCAACCTAAATCTTCTTGACATCCAGAGCAGCCAATATAAAGCATTAACACAGTTTATACATAGCTTGAACTTGGTCCAGGTAGTCTCAGAGCCCCCGCCCTTCACAGGGAAGGAGTTTTGGGTCTCCTACCGGGCGCGTCCCCAGGTGGCGGATAGGGGAACGCCCTCCAGACATGGAGGGTACCGGCCATTTGGCCGGCGTGGACCAAAACCCACACGGGAGACGCTTCCAGTGGGCTTGGGCAGCCCGCTGTTGAATGCGTCTCCAGACGGTGGTAGCGGGCTTCGGCCCGTGGCCTGTTGTGGCCGTTCGTGCTGGAGGGTGCGACGGCGGTGTTGCCGTTGGGGCGCCAGCCCCGCGGCGGACGGAAGTCGCTCGCTTCCCAGTATGGTTTGAGCTATGCTGGGCAGCGAGTGGGCGTGAGACGTTGGCGGCCCCTTGCAACGACATGCAATGTCATTGTAAAGGGTGGCCACGGATCGGGTCGGCGAGGTTGCTTGCGGACCCGACTCGAAGTCGTAGATGGGGGAGGACGAGAAGGCATACGCCGAACTCAACTTCCCCCCTCTAGCAGGCTAGTGGGCGTTGGGCCGGGGGGCTCAACGCTCGCATTGCACAGCTTGCCAGACTGGGGGTGGTTCCTGGTGTACAGGATCATCCATATTTTATGCCTGAGGCCCGGCATAGGCCGTACGTAGGCGGTGCATGGAGGGCATCCTAAGGGAAACCCATACACTGCCAAAATACGTTGCAAGGTACACCGCAGGTCTTTTTAGTGGGTATGCTTGTCGGGCACCGACAAGAGAGTCCCACATACCCTACTGCTGCCCCTGAAGCAGTAGGTATGCGTAATGCATTTTTTCCTGCGAAAAAAAAAAAAAAAAAAAAAAAAAAAAAGGTAGTCTCAGAGCCAACACACTTCACTAACCATAGCAGTACACTGATTGATGTGTTATGTACCGACATTGAAACACTAAATGTGAAAGTTAAACATATACCTGAACTTGGAGCCCATGCCATAGTAATTGCCGAGCTAAGAATTAAAAAAGTGAAGCCTATCCCTTCCTGGGTTAAATATAGGCCTTTGAAAAATATTGATTCCGACCAGCTTATCTCGGACTTAGAATCCATCAACTGGAAGAGCCTGAGAGTAATTGAGGATGTGAATCATTTGGTCTGGGCGCTCACTCAGTGTATAAGAGGACTTTTTGATCTCCATGCCCCGTTGACAACAAAGAGATTCAAGCACCCACCACATCCCTGGATGACTGACACTATAAAAGATATGATGCGCATTCGAAATAGATATCATGATAAATTTAAGAAAAAAAGACTCCAGCTTCCAAAAATAGTTATACATTCATGAAGAACATCGTCAGGAATGCCATTGAAAGGGAGAAATCGTGCTTTTTTAACAAAAATATAAATGCCAACTTAAACAACCCCAAAAGATTATGGAAAAATCTTAAAAACACCGTCTTACCCAATAAAAAAGCGCAAACTGATCTGCCTCCATGTCTCACCAATCCAGACTCGATAAATGCACATTTTTTGAATATACCAGGTGAGAACAATGTTAAAATATCTCAGCTCACCTATTATGTACATAACAGGCATAGTGAGTCTATCTGTTTTTCCCTTAAAACAGTGTCTAAAGATGTTGTACTAAAGACTATCCAAGGGTTAAAGTCAAATGCACAAGGAAATGATGGGATTTCACTGGATATGTTACTTTTGACACTCCCTTTTTCGCTAGAAGCAATTACTAGGATAGTGAATGGGTCTATTCAGCAAGGCGTGTTCCCATCAGACTGGAAGGTGGCTGTGGTCAAACCACTTCCTAAGATTAATCAGCCCTGTACAGTGCAGGACCTAAGACCAATAAGCCTCCTTCCAATTCTCTCCAAGGTCTTGGAGAGAATTGTCTGCAACCAAATAACACATTATCTTGAAAAGTATAACATCTTGCCTCATTATCAATCCGGCTTTCGTAAGGGCTATGGTACAGCAACAGCCCTTGCAGATATGGTTGATGACCTGCTGCATGCACAAGATCAGGGAAGAGCTACTTTGCTGCTACTGCTAGATTTTTCGCGTGCTTTTGACTCTATCAACATACCATTACTCCTGGCAAAGCTGTGTTACTATGGATTAGACCCTATTGCAGTGAAGTGGTTCCATAGCTACTTGTCATATAGACAGCAGTATGTAGAGCTAAAGCTGAACGATGGTACAGTCTCACAATCTCAAGTGTGTGCTCTGTCTCGTGGAGTCCCGCAGGGATCTATCTTGGGACCTATTTTATACATCCTGTATAGTGCTGACATAGTGGATCGAGTAAAGCATTGCCAGTATCATATGTATGCGGATGATTTGCAGCTGTATGTGCCGTTTACCCCAGCTGAGCTTCCCACTGCTGTCACTAAAATGAACGAGGACTTGCAAAGCTTGGCTGAATGGTGCAATTTAAACTGTCTGGTTCTCAATCCTAAAAAAACAAAATTGATGATTACTGGAACATATAAAAGTATTGCTAAGCTGGATGATGCCGCTCTTAATGTCGTGTTGTGTGGAGAGCCCATTGAAAGAGTCAATATAGCCCGAAATTTAGGTATAGTTTTTGATAGCCACCTTAAATTCGAAGGACACGTCATGGAATGTGCAAGAAACTGTTTTTATAGGTTAAAGCTTTTATACAAAATAAGACCATATTTAAACGAGCAATTAAGAATACAAATTTGTGAGTCCATAGTCCTGTCTAAACTAAATTACTGTGATACCGTTTATGGCCCATGTCTGTTGGGGAGATCAGCTAAGCTTCTCCAGCGTGTACAAAATGCATGTGCTCGTTTTTGTTTTCATGTCCCACCACGGTCACATATTACTCCTTTCCTTAATGCGGCTAATCTCCTCAAGATGGAGGCTCGTAGGAAATTGCATTTAGCGACCATGTTGTTTGGCATCATCAGCACTGAAAGACCAAACTATCTCTTCAGCAAACTTGAGTGGACGCGCGATCTCAACAGATACCCCAAGAGAAAATGCACTCATATTTTTGTTACTCCAAGGCACCGCAGCGTGGCCTTTAGAGGTTCTTTCAAGTTTGCTGCTACACGTTGCTGGAACGATCTGCCACCGCCCGTGCGTGCCCTACAAGTTAAGCAAACATTTAAAACATATTTTAAGAACTACTTACTAAACCTGCAGAAAATGAATGAATCTTAAGTATTATAGTTTACTATCGAGGTGTCACGTCATGCATGCGGGGCTCTTCGCTCTTTGTGGTGTTTTGGGTCTTCAGTGACGAGTCTCATTGAACAGACACGCATCCATGAGTCACATTATTCCTCTACAAAATTGATTATTTTCTTTTATGCTTTGGAATATTAATTTTAATGTAACTATTTTTGTTTATTTTGAATTTTTTTTTCACTATAATTAATTTAAGAATTGTATTAATCTTTTTGATTTGACTTGCCTTCGGGACTTAGCAGTGTCAGCCTTGGATGTAGTTTTTAAGCAACCTAATAATAACAATGTCCATCTTTGTAAATGTACATGTTAGCTGGTTATTCTGGCTGCCAGATCTCTCCGGCTTCTACCGAAGTCCTAGAGTATATGGGGGGATTCGGCGTGCCAGGTGGGTTTTGTTGGCCCTTGTCGCGTCGCACGCACCCGGCGTCGGGGTCCCGCTGAAAATCAGCGTCGTGATGGCTGCGGCTGTCACGACTAATGCTGAGCGGGGACCTTTTTGACACATTTTTATTTTATTTTTATATACCTACCTTTAAGTTTTTAAGCAATTTTCTGTCTGTGTTCCTTGTAATAATTGTGTCAAATAAATAATTCTTTCTTTCTTTCTTTCTTTCTTTCTTTCTAAAGCCAACTCATCTGCGCACTGCCTCATTAAGTATGGTGTAATTTCGTCCAACCCATGACTATTTTTATTTTTAAGATTTTTTATTATTTTGTGTATCTCGCCAGTGTTCGTTGGTTTAATATAAATTTAATTTTCTAAAGAGCTTTGTAGTGGAAGACCTCTAGGCTGTTTGTCTGGTGGGTTAGCTTCTCCTATCGATGAAAAGAGTCGGTTAAATATGTTTGATAGTTTACAGGGATCCGAGATTAGATCATTATCTATTTGGAGTTGTACATTGTTATTTATTTTATGTTTGACTTTGTTCCTACGCTCATTTATTAATCTCCACATAGTTTTAGATTTATTATTTGAATTATTTAATTTATTTATGTAGTGGATTTTTTTAGCTGTAGTTATTGTTTTCTTTAGAATTTTTTCGTACTTTTTATAATATTGGTTTAGTGTTTCGTTGTTTGTCTTTGATATAAAATTTTTTAATAATCTTTTAACTCTACAAGATCGCTTAATTCCCTTTGTAAGCCAATATTTTTTACATTGGGGTTTCAGTTTTATCCTTCTCTTGGGGAAGCATTGGTTGAAATTTGTTTTTATTATATAGTGAAATGTTTCATAATTTTCGTTTGTATTTTTATTCAATGTTAAAAAGTTATGCCAGTTAATTTTATTTAAAGTTAATTTAAATTTATTTATGTTTAATCTGTTGTAATTTTTTTTGTCTACAAACCAATGATTTTTTGCTGGTTTTAGAGGTATATTTATGTGAATTATTGTTCCAAAGTGGTATGAAAAACCTAGTTCTTCTACTGTAGTATAAAATTGCATATCACAAGAGCTAGCAAATATAAGATCTAAGCAGGTTGAAGCTGTCTTAGTGACATGTGTTGGTTGATTAATATATTGAGATAAGTTATATTCCGACATTAATTCTATAAGATTATTAGTTTGTTTATTTTTGTTTAGAACATTAATATTAAAGTTCCGCTGGTGTGTGGGAGAACCAATCCCTCTAACCGTAGAGTTAAGTATGTAGTCAAGAGCAAGCCCATCTAAATACTAATATTATAAACCTAAGAAGTTTGTTTGTTTGAACGCGCTAATCTCAGGAAGTACTGGTTCGAATCGAATGCTGCGACCAATAAGAACGAAGCATCAGTGAAAAATGTTGCAAAAATAGTCGTGATCATAATAACAGAAATTGACGCGGATGAAGTCGCGGGCAACAGCTAGTTGTTTATAAAAAAAAATGGTGAAGCGAAGTCGCTGTTACCCGTTTACTTACATCAGTATTTCCTTAGTCACCTATTTCGACAGTCGGGTAACTCTTTTTATCATTAACGTCATCTTCCCACTACGACTGTTTTTGTGAAACTGAATTGACAGAATAAGTGAAATAAGCCATTAATTTTGATTCAGTACATACATGTACTGAATCAAATTTAATGGCATTATGACATGTCATAATGATGACAATCATCGATTGCCAGTAATTCCTTGTTTAGCTATTACAAAATTACTAATTACAAAATTACCAATTTATTATACCTACTTAAAACCTATATTATATTTAAGTGGACACCCATACAAAAAACTTGATTCTTCTGCTCGTTTTTGCTCGATATTTATATAATATTAGGTGTCACTTAAAGATAATAAGTAGTACGAAACCCTACGAATCCAACTCGCACTTAGCTGGTTATATTTAGGGCCTCGATCCTTATACCCTACGGGGTAAAAGTTTATTGAAGCAGCTGCGCTTACTTCAAAAGCATTTGATCGCGCTTTTGAAACGGATATTAAAGATAAATTGCAATATTCCGATGTTGAGTAAAAATTGAATTATTAAAAGAAAGCAGTAAGACATTATAGTCAATAAGTAATAAAAAGACGTGTGGCACTCGGAGACTGCCGCGGTAAAGCTATTGCATAGCATTTTTTATCAACTTATGCAAATGCCACCTAAAGGCGGGTTGCTGAACTAAAGAGACAAGCGTGATATTTCAAAAAGTCATTAAAAGTTCTGCTATTCATCGATAGATGCAAAAACTAAAAAGTATCACCGCTGTGCCGGTCGGAGTGGGGGGGTTAGGTTATTTTCGTTACGGAATTTCTGGATTCGGTCTCCACGCTCAAGGTCCGCGATAGAAGCTATGCAATACTTACATTGCTGTGCCGGTCGGAGTGGGGGGTGTTAGGTTATTTTCGTTACGGAATTTCTGGATTCGGTCTCCTCGCTCAAGGCCCGCGATAGAAGCTATGCAATAGCTTAAAAACAAAGTAAGCGGTTGAACCCTTCAAACTTTTTTAAAGTAAATACAGGATGAAATTTTAACCACTTTCCAAATTTTAATAATAGCAATCTACAAGAAAAAAAAATTGGTAGTTTTTTTTTGGTGTAGCCTAGTACAAAAATGTCAAGATAAAGCACTAAGAAAATGTCCGCCAAAAGTTTTATATTTCTGCGCATCTCATTCATTCATTACGATACTATCCGTAAGTTTTTGATTTTCCCTTCATATTTTAACAGGCTTAGGACCGTAAAAAATTAAAACTATGTTGCGAAAAATATTTTCGGGTGAAAACTTCATTTACAATATTTACTTCATAAATGGGCTCTAAATACGATACTGAACGCCTCTAAACAATTTTGAAGATGATGAAAAACTCACCCTGTATATTGAAAATTTTCAAATTCTTTTTTTATTGCATCCATAATGCTCAAATACATTTTAAAGAAAGAAGATCAAGCTATGAGGTCAAGGTACATAATAAAAAAGAAGTTTAGGTATAATATAATAAAAAAAACTAATAAAACGATATAAATAAACTTTAAACTTACATGGTCTTCATGATCATGGCACCTTCAACAGTGCCAAAACTCATACAAAACAAAATGCATGGTAGAAATCTCGAAGCTAAGTCATATAGTTTTAATTTTAATTTTATTTAAAAAGTCTTCTTTAAACGGGTTGAGATTGGAGATAAAATTATGTTTTGAGAATTGGTAATATTTTAATCCATATAGTTATTCGGAAAAGGGATATGACCGTGAGTTAGACATTAGTTTATATTATAATGATTTATGACTTATGTTTGTGTTTATTATAAACTAAAACTAAAATGATGGATGTTAATTCATTTTTAAAATCATTAACAGCCAATTCCAGTCTCCTGCGGGATACTGGCATCTCCAAGATGGGGATTATAAAAAAAAATACACAGTTAATCTGAGGTCGCGACTAACGGCCGGTTCCAATAACCTATCTATCTGCAGTTTTGGCATATCGGAGATAGAAACTGTTTCCTATCTCTGTTTTTGCCGTTCAGAGAAACAAAGACAGAAGTTGTTTTTTATCTCCGAAATGCCAAAACTGAAGATAGATAGGTTATTGGAAATGGCCGTAATAAGACACTGCAAATTTTGTGATCATGGCAATATCAAAACTGCGGGATTATGATATTAAGAATTTATAATTAGATCAATTTGAAATATTGTGGTATGTAGATACCTTTTGACATATGTAAATACCTTACCTTTTATCGTTTGTTCATTACATCGTCATCTTTTCTACTTTAATTTGTAATTTCTTGAAAATATTATTTGTTTACTAATTTTGACACTTATATTAAAATTTTCTTGTTATTTTGACAGACATCGTTACCGCTGGCAACCACCTTGTCAACTGATATATATTTTTTAATTATGTAAATTTCATCTAAATTTCGGTTAGGAGATATTGTATTTTGGCCAATTTTATATTAAACTTACCTTCTTTATGTAATTTTTATAACTGCTTATGTAAATATAGCTATAATTTTGAAATGTTTAAAAATAAATTATGGTTCCATCAGTTTTATTATAAATAGACGTTTTGTGTCAAGGAACCATCACTTCATCTTATTCTATTGTTGACTAATATTATTATTCTCAAATTGGGAGAATTATCTTGGACACTCCTATTTATTGATTACTTCTGGACCCTGGTACGGTCACGTAGACCGCCGGGCCTTCTCCACCTAGTGCTGCTGGATCCTGGCGGTCACGTAGACCGCCGGGCCACCTCCATCACTTCGGCTTGATCAGGCAGATCGCCGCACTACCTTCCCTCCGCTGCACAGAGACTGGTGTGGTCGACCACAGGGCCATCTCTCCCCAATCCGGCTCTCATTAAGCGTTATTACATTTTAAGTTACGTATTTTTATTTCTTCAAATTTTAGTTTATTTTTTAATATATTAGCTGTATATAATCTTATCTTTTGTTTTATTTCTTTTTAGGGAATAATTATAGGGAGGTAGGTTCCCATTAACTTCCCTTTTTCTAAATTTTCTATTGTAGCGTAGCAGAACCTAGATTTCTGAGGGTATTCCTCTTCAAGGGTACCCCAGATATTCTGCTACGTTATAAAGTGGCGCCCCTCTTTTTCGAACCTCACCCTCCTTTTTCAAAATTCTAAAAGATCATCCGTGATCCTCTTTAATTTGAATACTTATTTTTAGCATAGATTCTTTTAATTTTATTCGTACCCTTCTTTAAATCACAACGACCCTGAGATATTTCCTAAATTTTTCAGCTCACACATACCTCGGCACTACTCTCGTCTTCATCTCCAGTCGACTGCTTCCTACGCCTCGACTCCAGACGCTCACACCTACCTCGACGACACTACTCCTGTCTTCGTCTACAGTTGCCATCTCCCTACACTTCGATTTCAGGCGGTAACTTCTCAAAGCAATACAAGGTACAATTTCATTCAATATATTGAAAATTTAAACTCTTGGTAATGAAACGGAACTTTGCGTTTTACTATTTATTCAATTCTCTTCTCTAACTAGTAATTTGAAACGCGATTTTTTTCAAACTCTACTCTGCTATTGCCTTTTAATAAACTAGTTTCGTAACTTAACTTCTCTTCTTTATGATAGGTGATTATCTTAACTGACTTCTACTTTTTACTAAGCTAGATTCTTTACTCGACTTTTCCTCTTCTCGAAAGGCGAGTTTCTTAACGTATCTTTACTTGATTTTATCTCTCTTTGAAAGGCGGGTTTCCTAACTTGACTTTTCGTTTCGAGTGATTTAGTTAATTAGACTATTCCCCTCTTAGAAGTGGTTTTCTTAACTTGTCATTTTCTTTCTTTGAAACGCATTTTTCTTAAACGCGATTTTTATGACTCTACTCTTCCTATTACTTCAATATGGATAGATTAATAAAATTTAACCTTCTTAATAAGAATGAACTTCAATATGAAGTATTGATTAGATCTGAAACACCTGCTAATACTGTTTCATCTTTAAAAGAGCAATTAATAACATTAAATATTCCCTCTGAAGAAATTACGTCCTCACCTCTTCCTTTAAAGGATGACTTAGACCAAGCAAAAGATACTCTTTCTTATATTGAAAGTAAAATAATCAATCTAGAATCTCATAAAGATAAAACTCTATTGTCAAAAACAGAAACATTTATCAATCACTTATATTATAGATTAGAACGTCTTAAAGCACTTTCACCTTATGTCGAATTGTGTTCTAATATTAGATCTAAATTCTATCTATTAAATAAACGTTTTGACAAAGCTATTGAAACTGAAAAACAACCTGATTCACTATTAGATCCAAATTCCTTTAGGCAACCCAATGTTCTTATATTAAATGATAATGATTTACCTACTTTTGAAACAACTACTCAATCCCCAATAGTTCAACCTATTTCTTTATTTAGTGATCAAAACAAATCTCCTCAAGTTCCCTCTATTGATAATGTTCTTGAACCTACTAATTCCTATTCTAATGCTTGTAATACTAATTTTGCTAGAGAATTGAAATCCTTAAGCTTTAATGGTAAAACTTGTCCTAGATCTTTTATTCAAAAACTTGAAGAGTTTCGTTTACCTCGTCACATCTCTGATGATCTTTTAATTAAATATGCATTTGAATCCTTCTCTGGCGATGCTCTTCACTGGTTTCGTTTTCAATATTTTAGAGGTTATGTTTCAAATTGGAAAGATTTGCGTGATAAGTTGAAAAAAGATTTTGTTTCCCACGATTATGATTTTCAACTATTACAATCCATTAGGAAACGAACCCAAGGTCCTAACGAATCTATTATTGTTTACGTTTCTATAATGTTTGGTATGTTTAATCGTCTGACTAATAAGCTTTCTGAAACTGAACAATTAAATATTTTACTTAGGAATATTAGACCTTGCTATTCAGTTTTTATCGCTTTGAATGATATTTCTTCTATAGATAATTTAATTGATATTTATCAGAGATTTGAAAAGACTGCTGATAGAGATAAAAAATTTGTTGAACCTAAATTTGATGATAATCCATTCGTTTCTGAATTTACTTACCGTCTTCCTACTGCTTCTACTTCAAAAGTTAGTTCTAATAAAGCTGTTTCAAATAATAATTTTCAATATTCTAATAACTCTAAATTTAATTATAATTCGAAACCCATCAATGCAGTTTCTAATTCTAATACTCCTCAATATAATAATAATTCATTTTGCCTTCGTTGTCGTACTAATGACCACTCTTTAAGAAATTGTTCTCAACCTAGATTTTTAATTGGTTTTAATTGTGGTTTAAAAGGTTTTAAGATTAGGAATTGCCCTAATTGTTCAACTTCTAGTCAAACAAAAAACTGACTTATGACTTGAATAACTACTTTGATCCTCTTGATTGGGAAAATTGGCTAACTATTAAAAACTTTGCTTCTTGCTTTGCCTTGCTAAAACAACTTCCGTACTTTTCGATAAAGAAGTTGATAATGAAAGACCCTTTGTTAACATTTTGATAAATGACATAGCTTTTTCAGGCTTATTAGATAGTGGTAGTTGTATCACTATCTTAGGCAACAATTCCCACTTAGACATCTTAAAGTTAGGATTTAAGTTATTCAAGTCATCAATTCAAGTTGCTGTCGCTAATAGACAAAAATCCAAATCTCTTGGATATTTCAATTTACCAATTACTTTTAATAATCAAACTCATATTATTAAGGCTTTTGTTTTTCCTGACATTTTTCCTTCGCTTATCTTAGGATGGGATTTTTGGAAAGTCTTTAACCTTTCTTCTAAACTATCTTCTCTTAATTTAATATATAGTAATCAAACTCAATTGAATACTGTCGATGCTAAGGTCCTTGATATTAACCATTTATCTGAAAATCAGAAAAATATTGCCTTAGACATTATAAATCGTTTTAAAAGTATTTCTTTTGAAGATAGAGGTAAACTTGGTCGTACTTCTCTCATTATGCATCGTATCGATACCGGTGATGCTCTTCCTATTAAACAGCGTTGCTATCGCCTATCTTTATGTAAACAGAAAGGCCTAATTTCTGAAGTCGATAAAATGCTAAAACTTGGCGTTATTGAAAGTTGTGAAAGCCCCTGGTTATCTCCGGTTTTAATTACTCCTAAAAAGAATGGAGAGTGGCGTTTTTGCATTGATAGTAGGAAATTAAACTTCATAACACGAAAGGACTCTTATAGTCTTCCTTACATTTCTGAAACACTTGACAGTCTTAAGAACGCTAAATTCTTACCTAGTATCGATATTGCAAAAGCATTTTGGGAAATTCCTTTAAATCCCCTTGATAAAGACAAAACTGCGTTCTACGTTCCCACTAAAGGAATGTATAGATTCAATGTCATGCCATTTGGTCTTACTAATGCTCCAGCTACTCAGCAAAGACTTATGGATACTCTATTTACTCCTGAATTCGATAATAAAGTTTTTTGTTATTAAGATGACATTGTAGTTGTCAGTTCTACTTTTGAGGAACATATTTCTTTATTACTTAAAGTTCTTGCAAAATTAACTTACGCTTATTTGACTATTAACTATGAAAAGAGTCAATTTTTCCGTAAGGAGCTTAAATATCTAGGTTATGTTGTGGATGAACATGGTTTACGCGCTGATCCATCTAAAATTCAACCAATTCTTGATTACCCAATCTCTACTTCACCTAAAGAGGTCAGAAGATTCCTTGGAACATGTAGTTGGTTCAGACGGTTTATCCCTAACTTCAGTTCTATTGCTGCTCCTCTAAATAAATTAACCTCTACTAGTAAGAAAAAGGCCACTAAATTTATATGGTCTGATGATGCAAATTCTGCTTTTATTTAGCTCAAAAACTGTTTAGTTTCAACTCCTGTTCTTGCTTGTCCTGATTTTGAACTTCCTTTTTCTGTTCATTGTGATGCTTCAAATTTTGGTGTAGGTGCAATGCTGACTCAAGTTCGTGATGGCAATGAAGTTGTAATTGCCTATATGAGCAAATCTCTTAATAAACACGAACAGAATTATTCTACTACTGAACGTGAGACTCTAGCTGTTATTACAGCTCTCGAACATTGGCGTTGTTATCATTCAGCCTTAAAATGGTTTTTGAATCTCGATAACCCAACTGGTAGATTAGCTCGCTGGTCTGTTCGTCTGTCTTGTTTTAATATGATTTTAAAACATAAAAAAGGAAATCATAATGTTGTTCCAGATTTCTTATCTCGAAATTCAGATAATTTGAAAATGGTTCAACCTATTTCTAGAAACCCATTATCTTCTTCTGTACTGTTTAATCAACTTTATGATAACTGTCGCAACAATCCTGATGCTTTTCCTAATTATCAAATTATTGATGATAAACTCTATAAGCATCTTCCTGCTTCTTATCCTCTCATTGATGATTTTGCTTAGAAACAAGTTTCTCCTCCGTCTGAAAGGTTAAATCTCATTAAAATAGCTCATGGAGAAAGTGACACTCCACATGTAGGTATTTTTAAAACTTATAAGAAGTTATCACTCCTCCATTATTGGAAAGGAATGTTTAAAGATGTGTCGATTTTTATTTCTAAGTGTGAGACTTGTCTAACCTATAAACATTCCAATCATTCTTCTTTTGGTCCAATGGGTAAACCAAAAATTTGCTCAAGACCATTTCATTCTTTTTCTCTAGACCTAATGGGTCCTTTACCAATGACTAGACGTCGTAATCAATTTATTTTAGTAATTACTTGTACATTTACTAAATATTGTTTAATTTTTCCTATCAAACGATACATCTTGAAAATTCAGTATTTCTTGTTCACGGGGTACCTCAAACTATAATTATGGATAATGGATCACAATTTCAATCCAATGAATTTAAAAGACTATTAGAAAAATACAATGTTCCATTTCCTTTCTATTCACCAAATTACTGCCCACAGATTAACCCAACCGAAAGGTATAACAGAACCATCGTTACTGCATTAGCTTCATTAGTCAATGATGACCATAGATCTTGGGATCTTTACTTACCAAAAATTCAATTAGTCATCAATAATTCTGTTAATCTTTCGACTGGCTTCACTCCATCATTTCTTGTTTTTGGTAGAGAACTTGTACCTTGTGGATCTCACTACTCTCAATGTTCAAATCTTGATGAGCTTATCTTCCTGCCTCGTGACATTTACGCTGCAAATTTAGGATTATTATCTTCTATTTTTGATAAAGTCCAAGTTGCATTACATATCGCTCATTCAAAGTGCGCTAAATATTATGATCAGAAACGATCATTTAAAGAATTTAATGTTGGTAATACTGTATGGCGTAAAAATTATGTACAAAGTAATGCTGGAACCTATTTTTCAGCCAAATTGGCTCCTAGTTATATCAAAGCAAAAGTTATTCAAAAATTATCACCTTTGGTTTACTTGCTCGAAGATTGTAATAATAATCATAGAGGGAGATGGCATATCAAAGACTTGAAGATCTAAACAATTCTTCCAAATTATTACACACACTCTTTCGGATTTTCATTCATACACTCTTTATATTTTGGCAGTCTCAGTCGTTATTCCAAATTTTTTTTTCTGGTTCCTATACTTTCTATAATGATTCCCTAACTATTTTTTATATTAATTTGTATATACTGTATAATTTTATTTTACTTTCTTGTTCTTTTTTTTAACTTATTACTAATGTTTAATTCTTTTTATCTCATGTCATTCATCTTCCATTCATAAACCTTTTCAGCCTTGTAAATATCCCTTTCCCAATCATTTTTTTTTCTCTCCCTTTCCCTTCTTTGTAAATATTTTTTTCGTGAGCGGTGCATAACTCACCCTATATTTAAAAAAGCCGTTATGCCGGATGGATCTGTCAACTTTCTGACACCATTCGTAACTTTTCTATTGTTTGGGAACCCTAGGTGTTCCCAAGCACTACGGAGTCCTTTAGCTCCACTTCTACTTCTTTGAGCCCTTTTTTTAAGCTCTCCTTTTCTACCTTCTCTACCTTGTTTCAATACAGAGGTGCGGATCGCAACACCTCTTTAAACTGAATAAGCCTATCGTGCGTGTCCCATGCCCTTAGAGCGAATGTGTATCCAATTGAGTTTGGGTCATGGATTTTCTGTAATCGTGAACCCTTACCCTAATGTATGAAAGGTTGTATGAAAGATTTTGAAAGATTGTATGAAAGATTTTGGAACACATTCTCAACCTCAAAATTTCTGTGTACTCATAAAAGAAAATCCCTTAAGTAGTCGAATTTTTTTTTTCGCTATTTTTGGGGAATATGTGGTATGTAGATACCTTTTGACATATGTAAATACCTTACCTTTTATCGTTTGTTCATTACATCATCATCTTTTCTACTTTAATTTGTAATTTCTTGAAAATATTATTTGTTTACTAATTTTGACACTTATATTAAAATTTTCTTGTTATTTTGACAGACATCGTTACCGCTGGCAACCACCTTGTCAACTGATATATATTTTTTAATTATGTAAATTTCATCTAAATTTCGGTTAGGAGATATTGTATTTTGGCCAATTTTATATTAAACTTACCTTCTTTATGTAATTTTTATAACTGCTTATGTAAATATAGCTATAATTTTGAAATGTTTAAAAATAAATTATGGTTCCATCAGTTTTATTATAAATAGACGTTTTGTGTCAAGGAACCATCACTTCATCTTATTCTATTGTTGACTAATATTATTATCCTCAAATTGGGAGAATTATCTTGGACACTCCTATTTATTGATTACTTCTGGACCCTGGTACGGTCACGTAGACCGCCGGGCCTTCTCCACCTAGTGCTGCTGGATCCTGGCGGTCACGTAGACCGCCGGGCCACCTCCATCACTTCGGCTTGATCAGGCAGATCGCCGGACTACCTTCCCTCCGCTGCGCAGGAATGGTGTGGTCGACCACAGGGCCATCTCTCCCCAATCCGGCTCTCATTAAGCGTTATTACATTTTAAGTTACGTATTTTTATTTCTTCAAATTTTAGTTTATTTTTTAATATATTAGCTGTATATAATCTTATCTTTTGTTTTATTTCTTTTTAGGGAATAATTATAGGGAGGTAGGTTCCCATTAACTTCCCTTTTTCTAAATTTTCTTTTGTAGCGTAGCAGAACCTAGATTTCTGAGGGTATTCCTCTTCAAGGGTACCCCAGATATTCTGCTACGTTATAATATGAGAACCACCTAGAAATATATTTACGAAAATACCTTTTAAGTTATCACAGTGGCCATTTAAGACGGTTTAAATCAGGCGGCTGTTTAGTCTAATCTTATCCTATGTCAAGTGTTGTCATATTAATTGTCCTCTAAACACTATGTTAAATTATTTTGATTCAAATTAAACAGTAAATACTGTCTAGTGAGTTAGTAACATAATGTAATTATTTTCTCCTGTTTGCCTTAGATATGATGATGTGGCCATCTAATACTAGTTATTTACGTAATAAAAGTAGAATGGTTAGTTAAAGGCTAGAAACGTTCGACTCAAAATCGTTTTCTGAGTTTCCTACCAGCTATTTTACTCTCTTATCTCATCTCGTATATCTATAACTCGCTCTACCGCTTTTTGTTCTCGAAACATCCAGTTTGCATCCGTAAAATCAGTCAAAGAGCACGTTTAAATCTTCATTTGGAATTAAAAAGCAGAGCGAATCCGTAACCGAATACCGATTGGTCATTATCGTCATTAAAAATTTAGATACAGTAGGTTTAGTCCCACAATAGTGCACAGAGGTTAATGAGAATATACGTTTTTGTGCATTATTTTTTGTAAGTACTTTCCAAAACCAGAAATGCAGAAATCTATTACCAAAGATGACTTGATGAAAACAACGCTTGACCAATTGCTGAGTCGAATTGGCAGTATGTGGCAGCTGCAGCCGTTGAAAGAAAAGGTATTTAAATGGCATGGTACATTCTCCGTTTCTTTTTTTAGCTTTTTCATTGTTACAAAATGCAGTCCCGATTATTGTGCTTTAAGGGGAGGCTGAAGGTAATGTAACTACGTTTAAAATGAGTACAATTATAGTTATCCCCTACATTTATTAGAAAAAGAAGTGACAAATAGAATACACGACGTACATTTGTTAAATCGGTAAATTAGTGTTATTTTAGCAATATAAATTTTTTTTTGAGATGGTGGTCAAAATGATCATTCACAGCGTATTGCTTAGTTAACCGATATCACTAATGTGTTTTTTCATTTTTGAGTAGACAGACAACTTTACAGCCTTCTATCGTACAACTAGTTCCTGACCAACTAGTTTATTAATACACATCTGAACTTACTGTATCTTTATGTATTAGACTGCTGAAGCGGCCACTCGTAAACTCAGGCACTCCGGTAAATTGAGAATTGTACCTAGGTATTGTCGTTTACGGTGAAGTTGCAATCTGTTCAGGACGTTTTGTAATTTTCCGTTGCCAATGTGGCACTTTAAAATAGTGAATTTTATTGTAAGTGTCGTGACGTGGTGCAAGCTATAATAATAATTTCATCACCCCTTCACTTTGTATGGATGTCATAAGAGGCGACTAAAGGAGTACTGCCAGAAGACGGCGTCTTCACTCCAGCATTGGCCAATTTGCGATCGATGCGAAGTTCTTTTTTTGGCAGCTTCAAAAGGCTGTTGACTTGAGGATATTGATTTAGTTTCCAGTGACAGACTGACATATAGGACAAAGTGATCCCATAAAAGTCCCGTCTTTTTCTTTGGAGGTACGGAACCCGAAAAATAATATACTATCATATAAGAGCATCAATACATAAGCTATTATTTAAAGAAAAAATATACACATCCAAACATAACAATTTATGTTCATTCTTTTGCTTAAAAATAATGTTTTTTTTGCAAAGAAACGGTTTAAATATGTATGATAATGACGACAATCTATTTTATTCCGTAGCATAAAGTCGATATTCGCGAGAAATTACACATTTTAAAACAGGAAAGTTTGCTTTGTTCACAGCAGGGGTAATGAAGCTTCGGATTCTTTTTAAAGTCTGACGAGGAAAAATTAGCTGGAACTACCGTAGGGTAATATTAATTAGGGAAGAAAGGGAAACTAAATGAATAATGGTTCATGTTCCAACGAACGACAGATAACCTTTTGTATACCTAATAATCATTATAAAAAAAAATTGCGTTTCTAAAATTTTCATACTTAACACACGGACAGCAGACACAAAGCAATACTATAATTATATACACGATTTTTTGATATTTGGGTGATCTTACAACTTTATAGCACTAAACTTTCAATCACGTAAGTATCTGAATTTTTCAACAAGTTCTTTATATTTAAGATAAAATATTCTTTGTCATTTGAATTGTAAAAAACATTACTTTGTTACCGTATTTTCTTAACATCGATTTGTATCACAACTCAATTAGAACTTTCAGTGTTGAATTAGACAAATTCAGTCTATTGTTTTCACCCAAATTTCAATACAACTGACTGTTCATAATTTGATTAAAGTCCCTTCCAAACTTCGGTCATCAATGTCAGCCATTTGACAGCTACCGGAACGTGAAAGTAACTCGATACGATACTGGCCATCAATATAATTGGATTCGAATTGTAACGGTTTTACGTAGATTCCAATTAAAGAAACTTGATCAATTCTAATAAAATATAATTTTTAACAGTTTCTAAATAGCTAAGGTCATTACTACTTAAACCATTACTGGGTGGATTCATCGTAACTTATTTTGGAAAAGTTTATTATGATTCAATAAGTAATTTGCTAAAATGATACTGTTTTAGTTTTTTGAGAATTGATTTTGTTTAGAAGTAATAAAATAAAATCAATTGGAGGCAGCACTTAGCTCTAGTAGTCCCCTTAAAGACACAGCGTAAGTAGGTCTCCCGTCCCTTGATAGGTCTACTTAAAAGAGTACAAGCTACCCCAATTCGCGTGGTGTTCCACTGGGCATTCCTTCTATAGGATTAGAGTTCTACAGGATCATCCGACTATTAAAGGCCAGACCAGGTGATATCGATCTCAAGAACAGAGGACCTTTAGTACGCCGTACTAAATCGGGCTATGTTACACTAACCAAACATAGCCCAATTATTAGTACCGAATGTCACGCGGTTTAGGTTGTGCTTACCAAAACGGCAAACTTCAAATCAATAACTAAAAACGATGGACCTTTCATAACTTAATACTTCTCTGTTTAAAGTACAAATGAAATAATATGGTGAATATAGAATTTACATTTCAAATTCAAAAAAGTTTCAACGTACGGACAGTACAACGTGAAGTTGGGTTGGGCACCATTTGAGAAACTACATCGAGTCTTCTCATCGTAGATCCCACAATGCCTCAAGACTAAATGAGGTGATCAGGCAAAGAACTAAAGTTACCGACATAGCCCACGGCATTAGCAAGCTGAAGTGGCAGTAGGCTGGCCATATTAGCCGCAGAACCGACAACCGCTTGGGTAAACGAGTTCTTGAGTGGAGACCGCGTCCTGGCAAACGTAGTGTAGGACGCCCTCTGGCCAGGTGGAGAGATGATTTGCGCAAGATAGCTGGCAGGAGCTAGATGCGAGAAGCCGAGCATCGACCTAAGTGGCGTGCAACTGGATAGGCCTATGTCAAGCAGTGGACTGCGCTAGGCTGATGATGATCCAAAAAAAAGACCGCCCTGGCGGTTTTCAGCGCTCGAGTGAGCGACAACGGTATAAGATTGGCCAGGCGGCATTTGTAGGTTTAAATGAACTTGAACAGCGCTAATTTAATGGACGGCCACTTAAATTACTAATCGCCTGTTAAAGCTTTAATCAAAGAACTTGATATCTTTCGAAATTATAGGCTTATATTTCAAAAGTTCTTGTTTGGATTTTCATAAATCCTCCGCTTTGTTTCAAAGAAGGTTCAAACTTAGAGTTTGGCTTATTGATGGTTGGATAACGTTATAAAGTTGGTATTATTGCCGAGTATTTTAACACTGATAAGGCTTAAAAGCTATTATGTCTATTAATCATTAATAGGTAGGAAAACTGTTATATTAATAGTTAAATGCACACGTCTAATTGTTCCACAGTATTATAGTAGGATATCGATAAATTGAATATTATCAAATGTATTAATATTATAATTTAGTTAGTAGCTATAGAAAAAAAGAATAGCTGACCTGATGTATATGTTCTTGGATTTATAAGTTTTTTCTCTGCGCCGAATATCCACTTAGAAAACAGAATTGCTCAAACATTTTTCGTTCGCAACGCTTCTTTGACGATATGAAAGAAACTACAAAAAAAATTAAGTAACGGGGCAGCTATTACTTGATAAACATTATCATTTTAATTGCTTAATAACAATTTCAACACAAACTATGTAATTTCCAGCACTCGCCTGAAGGTCGTCGTCAATTATTAGAATTTAGAATAAGGCGTATATATACGTCGCAAGCGATCACTCAAATAATTCAATTTGTATTTGTAATCCGCCTACGAAATATCCAAACATTTTGCTAAGAAATTTTCCATCTGATACAGTTTTAATGAATTCGCAAATTGTTCGCTCAAGTTTCAACAATTACACTGGTTTTGTTCGGATCGACTGAGATTCGTTGGTTGCATTGATGAAGTTTAAATTTTGTAACGAAATTTAAAATGTACAATTCGAATCAAAGTATGTACATTTTCTTTATCCGTTTTAGGGTTCCGTACCCAAAGGGTAAAAACGGGACCCTATTACTAAGACTTTGCTGTCTGTCCGTCTGCCTGTCACCAAGCTGTATCTCAAGAGCCGCGAAAGCTAGACAGTGGAAATTCCGCTCAGTCGGGCTATAAGTAAAAACAAAAATACATCAGTATCATGGCGCATCAGTCCAGTGCTGGGCATAATGTGGGTCTATCCAAAAAGAGATTTTCACTATAATCCCACTAGCTCCTCACCACTCCTCACGCCTTATAAAAGATTCGCAAAATAAGCCGTGCTATTTGAAGTCTGTGCTAGATAACTTTCCGAAATTTCATGCACCTACTCAAAATTTATTGCAAATTTTTACGCTTTTCATTTAACCCATTCTTGTACAAAATGATTTATTTTTTATTTTTGAAAGCTGATAACTTTTCTTTGTTTTTTTGGACCAATAGAATTTGGCTTTATACCCTAGACAAGACAAGAAACATACACTCTAAAAAGTTATGCGTGGTCATACATACAGAAATACACGGCGAATAGAAAGCTTCTGTCTTTTATTTAAAAGGTCGAAAATTGCCGGCGCAAAATCGAGTTACAGTTGTTGCAAGCATTTAATTTGCTATTGATATTGGAGTTGGCGAATTTCAGGAAACTCTACATTTGTTTTCGACTTACCACTCGCCGCGTTTATCCGCACAAAACCGCTTGTAATAATATTATTTGAATTTAGTTTCTATGAAACAAAACACGAATTGGAATTCAGTTTTGAAACCAATTTAAATTACACAAGCGGTATGGCATACTGACCCGAGTTCACCAATTCTTAAACAGCCGGTAAACATAGATTGACGATTAATTTTACACAATTCCCATACAAAATATGTCAAATAATATTTTAAACGCTGTTTTAAACTTAAACGTCTGTTGGTGAACTCTACCTAAACAGATTACAAATTGAGTAATGCATTCACTCTCTTACTTTTATAATACAAGCTTAAGAAGGTACTTAAAACAATAGGTAATATTTTGGATGATTGGATTATAATTTAACCACAACGTTGTTGTGCCCAAATTAAACGCCAGTCACTTTAAAAAAATACACAAAAATTGCTCCGTAGAGGAAAAATAATTTGTGCTCTTAAATATTTTGCGGAAGAAAAATAATCTTATTCGTTACTAAACTATGACATGAGAGGCTTATTTTAAGTCAGCGCATAAAAATGCAATAGCTGTCGCTGATTTGGCACTAAGTAAAAATTGATGACTGCTTTCATGTATTTTGATTGTTTTTTTACCCTGTACCTGATCTTATAAGAATAAAGAAAGCTGATCAAACTCAAAAATGCTATTCCTTGAAAAATATTTTTTCAGCTTACTCTAGAAATTTACTTGCAGTAAAATAAAACAGTTTTAACCCTTAATCGGATGCGAGCTACTCGGGCTGATATGGCGGGGTTTGCAGTTAATTCTGGTTAATTAAACCCTAATTACGATATCCAAATGTAAAAAGAAAAATAATAAAATTGGGGTCAGCTTTCTTTTTTAGGTGGCTAATATATGACCGTTGTCTGATAATGATAACAAAATGTGGCAGCTATATGACCATTGTCTGATCAGGAAAATAAAACCATTTTATTAATAAAAATTTATATTTATTCATTTCTCTGAATTTTCAGCTAAATGAAATTTTTTGAAGCATGCAAGCAAGCACAAACTATGTTATTGACAGATAAACTTTCTGTGTCACAATTCAAACCGATTTCGACTTCATGACTTGCCTCAGGGACAGTCATCATTGGTAGATTATCGTGGACGGGACCTACATCATTTTCAGCAGTGCCCACATTATCGTCTGTATCATCTGTAATACCAGCAAAAAGTTCTTTTAACCTGCCGTCAATAATATCGTAGTCTGGTAGTTCTAATGATGTTTCTCGAGGAGAAGGAACAAAAGGAAGTTCCTCGTCATCTTCATCCGAACCAATTTTCCAATATGCTCCGTAGTGCACCCTCAGATAATGGTTGATCTGATGTCATCTTTCCCTGTAAATATAAACAATTAGTCGATAACAATAAAAACAACAATTACTTACTTGCTGGAAAAATATAGACAAAAATGTAATACAATAGAATTTTCGTTATATCGAACATTTGCTCCCACTAACAGACAATGGTCATATATTAGCCACATAGGTACTCTCAGTACATATTTTTGAGACAATAACTATAGAAAGCAACTAATTTCAATCACTCAACGCCTAAGAATATCATAAAATTGACAAATAAACAGGATTTATTTACTTACCGGAATTTTGCAAAGCACAAATCCAATATTTCTAAATAAAACGCGCGAAAAGTTCAAAACTTCCGAGTCTTCGCGGTGGTTTTGATTTTGACAGTCAATGACAGCCAAAAGAAATATTTTATTTTATCAGTAGTGACAACATGAGAAAGTAGGTATATCATTCTGTGCCGGATAACTGGAGTGGGTGAGCGGAGCGGACGGTTAATTGATGCGCAGGTTCGGTGATCGGTTCTCCGGTAGGCGGTGTCTCCAGCCGATGCACACTGTAGTTCGGTGGGTGGATCGTTGTTGGTCGATATTGAAGAACGGCGTCGGTACGGAATCCAAATCGAGAAGCTATACGGGGTCCAATAGTGGGCGCTGAGGTCGTTGCTTAATATCTGTAGGCCGTAACGAAGACTACAACTGTGAATCTGTAAGACTGTCAAACTGTGAACTGTGAACTGAGAACTGTCATAATGTGCGAGCGTTCGGTCGGTTTATATAGCGGCTCGAAACCGCGGCGAGTAGGAACGAAGACCCACCTTTTTTCTAGAATGTTTTGTTATCGGGCCCAATTTCCAGAAGAATCCGCAACGCACGTGTTTACAAGGACGATTTCAATCTTTCTAGATAAGTTAATCAGTTTTGCTATTTAAACCTCGTCCTTATATTGTTCCGGATACGGCCCTTTCTTAAAATGCGTACCCGCTGCTGTTATTCGAGAATGCGAGCGCAGTCTTTATATCGTAGCTATATGTATGTATGTGTATCTTCGATTGTCTACTAGTGCAAGTTGTTATATATTTTATAACTATGTTATGCTATAGTTAAAATTTAAGCAGTCGTTCTGTACATACTCCCGCCGTGCAGCGACTTATTAGTTGCTGCAGAAAAACTGTTGACAGGGCGACTGTCACTATGATGCTGTGGCGATCTTCTATCGCTGGCTTCACTGTGTGCTTGTTTACAGCTATAATCTGTATGGTTCTGTTTTTGGAAGCGATGACGGAGATAGCCGTTAAAACTGTCTGAACTTGCTGTTACTCCCGCCGGTATCGGAGTCTGTATTCGCCAATTGTCTATAGACTGATTATGACGAGGACGATGCTTTTCACTGTCAGGAATGTAGTCGTTTGGCTGACTCTCAAAGTTCATGCAACTGTTGACTTGTGTCTTATCCGGTAGTTGTTCTGTGAGTTTCGATGTCTCCCGCCGGTATTTGAGTCTATAAGTATTATCTTTACTATTGGTGGGATTTCTTTTCCTAGTTTCGGTGTTGTTGCCGATTCTAATGTGGGCTACTGTTGCTGTTGATTTTTCTGCAGGGACTGGGTCGTGGTGAAGTAGCGGATGGTGCGTCTTTTCACACCCTCGGATCCGACATGGTCTACCAGGGCACGTGTGTCCTTTCGACCAGTCACAGAGGCAGCGATAACATAATCGATGCTGCTTGGCTAGATCCCAGCGTGTCTTGCTGTCGACGGTTTTCATTCGTTTGCAGTTTGTTATGCTATGATTTTCTCGACAAATAGGGCACGGCGGTGTTTTCTTGACGGTATTTCGTTTTCCATTTTCTTTTAAAAGGCATACTCGCTGAATTAATTGACGATGCTGTTTCAGGTCTTCTTTATAAATGGGTTCAGGAACGGCGAATCTTGCGCACTTCATGGCTTCGCTCTCGATGTAGCGGCTGAACAACATCAAATCAGGTTCATCTGCACTGTGGTCGTAGGCAAAGTCGAACCATCGGTATCGTAACGCTGGCGTTAACTTTTCTGTTAAGCGGTGTGCTACCTCTGGGTTATACAGGTAGTGAGTTTTGCCAAGCGTTCGGAGTACGGCGACACTATTTTGCACTTTGCAGGCAAACCCACAGACTTCCCGTGGAAAGTCGTTGAGCTTCGGTAGACTTCTGAGCTTTTCTATTTCAGCTAATGCGATAGAATCGGGTCGGCCAAAACGCATTTCTAACATTCTAATAATGTCAAGCGCCTTACAGTTTGCTATGAGCAACGAATGTACAGCTTCCTTTGCTTTTCCGACGAGTGATTTTCGAAGCCGCGCTATATTTTCAGTCTCTGTGAAGTGGCTCGCTGTCTCTGTGTATGCTGTTATAAAGTTGAGCCACTCATAATGCGCGCCGTTGAATGTTGGTAATTCTGCGATGTGTTGGTATTGACCTCCGGTGCGCGCTGCGGTGGCGATGGCTGAAGCTAACTCTGACAGATCGATGTTCTGTTTTGCGGGAATTGTTTCGTGACTATCTTTTGTTGTCTGTATGTGGCTATTTGGTATTTTTCCATTAAACTCGACTTCTGCATTCGGCTCTTGCGATTGTAAGTCGCAATCATTTTCTTCCTCGGACTCTTCCGCTTGCATGGCCTCGACCTGAGCGAGAGCCAGTTCCAGCTTAAGGCGGGCGACCTCTTCTACGGCCATTGATAACCGACGGGCGCGGTTCGATTTTAAGGTGGACGCGCGTGTAGACGGTTGCGATGATCTTCTGTATGCCTCTGGTTCTATTATCTGGGTTACTGCGATGCCAGGATTTCCAGGTGTTGCTGACGTTTCTGTGACGGCAGCCGGCTGTGACATTTTCGTCTTCCCTTTCGGAGATCTTGTCACTGGCATCTTGTCTGATTTCCTTCAATAAAGACTTTCGGTGTTCTTGAGTCTTTCTTCAAGAAGTTAAACAACGATCCGGCTCGAAGGACCAGAAAAATGTGCCGGATAACTGGAGTGGGTGAGCGGAGCGGACGGTTAATTGATGCGCAGGTTCGGTGATCGGTTCTCCGGTAGGCGGTGTCTCCAGCCGATGCACACTGTAGTTCGGTGGGTGGATCGTTGTTGGTCGATATTGAAGAACGGCGTCGGTACGGAATCCAAATCGAGAAGCTATACGGGGTCCAATAGTGGGCGCTGAGGTCGTTGCTTAATATTTGTAGGCCGTAACGAAGACTACAACTGTGAATCTGTAAGACTGTCAAACTGTGAACTGTGAACTGAGAACTGTCATAATGTGCGAGCGTTCGGTCGGTTTATATAGCGGCTCGAAACCGCGGCGAGTAGGAACGAAGACCCACCTTTTTTCTAGAATGTTTTGTTATCGGGCCCAATTTCCAGAAGAATCCGCAACGCACGTGTTTACAAGGACGATTTCAATCTTTCTAGATAAGTTAATCAGTTTTGCTATTTAAACCTCGTCCTTATATTGTTCCGGATACGGCCCTTTCTTAAAATGCGTACCCGCTGCTGTTATTCGAGAATGCGAGCGCAGTCTTTATATCGTAGCTATATGTATGTATGTGTATCTTCGATTGTCTACTAGTGCAAGTTGTTATATATTTTATAACTATGTTATGCTATAGTTAAAATTTAAGCAGTCGTTCTGTACACATTCGTTCTTATAAATTAAAAAAAAACCTAGGTTGCGTTGTTCACAAATATCTATTTTTTTAACGAAACAAATCGATAATCAAATATGGCATGTATTCTACCATTGTTTGATTAAGGGTAATAAGCTTTCTCCTGTCAAAATTTATGCACCAAACAACATTATACTGGTACACGAGACGATGTACCTAGTTGTCTTCGGAAAAAACGACTAAATATTTTTCTATTCGTAGTGTAAGTAATAAAGAAAAAGCTTTAAAAGCTCCATGACTGACCTGGTCATAGATAGTGCTTCTGTGCTGTGAAAAACCATTAATTTCATTTCACTACATTTCGTTTCGCAACGTTTAAACATTTCTTACACTTTATTTTATTTTATTCTATTATAATACAAGATCCACAGCTCTAATTACAATTAAATTAACTTATGAACTAAACTTACAGCCAATAACGGATCTACGTTTTAAATTTTGCAACTTTGTAACCGTCCGACATTCGCAGTTTCATTTTGACTGTCCGAATTAAATAACGAAAAAAAAAATGGTTGCCTGTAAAGTCGGTTTTACGGGCGAAGATTTTACGTGACAACGTCTTTTTCTCGGTAGAATATTTATTGATATGAATATAATTAAATTGCACAATAGGAACAAGGAATTGAATGAAAATAAGAATTGCACAAATTTTAACTATAGAAATATATTTTGTTTACTAAAACATTGTACATGTAAACTTAAACTTAACTAATTCCTATTTGAGTGATTTTGTTGAGGATAGGACGATGACGTCATCGTAACGTTACCGAGCGTTACACTTTTTCATAAGTGACTCCCAGCCGCAACCTAATTTAAGACGTTGTCACGTCAAAATTTTTTTTTAAATCATCTTTATGGTATATTAAGTAATTTAAACATGGCAAACCTTCACATAACGGTGCTTCTTTCTCTCCTTGATGTGTATGCGCGTCATGTGTGTGTGTGTGTGTACTTCAAAAGACTGCAAGTTAGTAATTCTATGACAATTACTACGTGACTTCCTTTAAACTTTAACATTCTTTAATTGCCTGAGTACCAACCAGGTTACACCGACTGTGATCACATGTTAACTAACGGCTGGTCCCAATAAACTATCTATCGCCAGTTTTGACATTTCGGAGATAGGAAACAGTTTCTATCTCTGATTTTTCCGTCTAGAGAAACAAAGACAGAAGTTGTTTTCTATCTCCGATATGCCAAAACTGAAGATAGATAGGTTATTAGGACCGGCCGTAACACGTAAAAAGTAACGATCTATAATCATCCCACTGCAGGTTAAATGCTCCATCAATGAATTCAAGTTACCATAGCAATGATGATGCACAGGCTGACTTATATGTGCTGAAATTAAAAAAAAAAATGGATGTCGGAGAAATTAAAATCTTTATTAAATTTAGAAGCAGGCATTAAATAACTAGTAGATGGGTGATGATATATTTTGTGAATGAAGCCGAATTTTCTTATTAGTAATGTTTAATAGATAACATATTAATTTGTGATTGTGAAAGGAAAAAATAAAGATTTTTATTACTAAAAAATATTAATGATACAACTACGATTAAAGTAACTATACGAGATGTATATAGGTACATATATCTATATATATATTCACAATTAAAAAACTCATGCTTTTAACAACTTTTAATACATTTCAGTTTGATAATTAAATACTTAATTTAATACTTAATAATTTAATACTTACATATTTGAACCGTTTGGGGTAGAAACCTTGGGACCGTGGGGACCAAACGCCCACAAACTGTATCGTGAGTTATCTAAAAGGTTGATCGAGACATCTCACGATACCAAGGCTGGCCTGTACCTGGCCCAAAGAATAAGTTTGGCTATTCAACGCGGTAATGTGGCTAGCCTTCTGGGCACCTTTCCACAAGATAGTGATCTAAAACAGATATTCTATTTATAGGTTATTACCTATAAATAGATTATCTGTTTAATTACATGTAAGTAGTATAGGCTTTGTTATGTAAATATTTATATTTTTATTATTATTACTCTATTCTTTATAATAATTATGTTAATAAACTGACAGTTTGATAATTATCTAAAACTAGGTACACGGCACTCGTTTTATATTTAATATTTTATTCTATCACTTCTTATTTGTGACAACTGTTGGTTAGTGCCAATAAGAAGTAGCGCATAAAACTCGACAACTATAATTGACGGCTTCTTTTTAAATAAAATATTCAGCGCTGCGAGCGAGGAAATTTTATTTACATACATTTTAGGAATTCAGATTATCTTTAAAGCCTTTTAGTATAAAAGTACAATAAGAAATTTCTAGTTAAAAAACATACTATAAAATTGTAAAATTTTTTGAAGGCAGCCACATTCTTCATTTCTACATAATGAAATTCATAAATAAAAGAAAATACGATCAAGTTTTAAAATATAAACATTACATATTTTTTTAAATAATTTCTTATAAATTGAAAATTTGCGAAATTTTATGAAATATTTATCATTCATTGAATTTTTCCCTTTTGTAACAAAAGGGAAATTTATTTATTTAAGCTTCAGATAAGTTTTCGACAATTCGAGAATTTTATTCAATGTTTTGATTAATAGCGATTGACATATTTATATGTATAAATAAAAATAAATTACTTATTCTTAACTTCCGATGGACTGCACCAAATTTTATAAAGTCACATTTAGTTGCTAAATAAATTGTCACCTAATTGAAGCTCATTGTTTTAAACTGTATGGATTTTTTTAGCCTTGTATTTGAGTTTTGTAACCTATTCATGTTGCAAAGTTTTCTAACTACGACACCCCATTTTTATCACCTTCTTAAAATTTTTGTTTTAATGAACTCAGCTAATATCAAAATGTATTTCAAATCCGTCCCTGTGCTCTAGCCAGATGCCGGAAATTTAATCGGCACATCGATCTAATGACGGTAAGAACATCATTGTTCTATAAAAAAAAAATCAGTAGAAAAAATTTAATGACATTAAATACCAGTTTTATTTCAAGTCCCACCCTGTTCGGAACATGGCTACCGGAAATTGAAGTACGTACACAGGTAGAACATTTAGATAGGCGACGTGTTTGGGGGCACCAATATTGTAGCTATTTTTACCACCACTGTGCAAGCATTGTTGCCGTTTGAAAACAAAGAGCGAGGCTCTAACAAAGTTTAGAACTATATGTAGTAACGATTAAGAACTGCTATGCGTTTAGGTACATATATCGTTACTTGGCACTCGAACACTACAATTCAATTCAAATTAAATTCAAATATTTTATTGCGTTCTATAATGTTACAAGGATGTTATAAAATATGACATAAACAGTTCAATAGACCCTGTTCGGGCACAAACATACAATTAGTAGTAGACAGAGAGGATGACGCCATAATTATATTTCAGCACAAAATAACAAATATTATGTGTATACATACTTTTTAAAATTGACTTTATATTCAATTTATAGATATCGGTTAAATTTATATCAAAATAACAACTTATGAAACATTTTTTAAATTTGAATTTGAAAAAAATTAAATAAATTGTAATATTTGTGGTCATTGTATTATTATTATTATTAATTTTTTTTATTAGATTTTTGTCATTTAGGTTTTCATTTCTTGTATAGTAGCAGTTATTTAAAAGAATAGATATTAAGTTAAATTTAACAAATTTAACTAAAATTGATGTTATATTCGAAACTATTGATTTTTGAACCAGATGTGTACTGATTTTGAATATTTAATTTTATTTGATTCTTCTTTTATAAATTCCGGTAGTTTATTGTAAATTTTTATAGACATGATTAGTGGGCTTGATGAATGAAGCTTTAGATGGACAGGCGGTAACATAAATTTGTTCTTACGTTTGTTCAATGTTTAACAATTATACACACACCTAGATAAAACTAAAAAGTGTTGTAAGTCAGAATGCCTTTTAATTTTAATACTATTTTCAATTATCTAACTATCTAACAATTCATACACAGGATGAAATTTTAACTACCTTCCAAATTTTAATAATAATAAACTACGAGACAAAAAACAAATGACTTATATATTATTTGGTATAGCCCTGTACAAAAATGTCAAGATAAGGCACTTAGAAAATGTCCGCCAAAAATCTTTTCAATACGGCCTCCTAGCAACACTTTTTTTACGCGATGCACATAATATCATTTATTTATTACGATACTATTCATAAGTTTTTTATTTTCCCTTCATACTTAACAGGCTTAGGACCTTAAAAATTGAAAACTATGTTGCGAAAAATATTTTCGGGTGATAACTTGATTTACATTGTTTACTTCATAAATGGGCTCTAAATACGATACTGACCACCTATAAAAAATTTTGAAGATGAAGAAAAAGACATTTAGTCAATCAATTAGCTTGATTGGCGTTCTTTATACTCGTGTATAAAGTCGTCTAGTGAGGTGCAAGTGGTGACATCTGTTCTCAAACAAATGGCGCATGGCAGCTTTTCTAACCTTTTCCCATGTTCTGTGGGCCTAACGTGCTTTCCGAAGTATGACTGTAACCCAACCCGTACCAGATTAAAGCCAGTTTAGAAAAGCTTCTGTCCTAACTTAACCTGACTTGCAATCTACCCTCGGACTACCACACTACACCAAGCGAGCCGTGAATGTAGGATAGGTATTTCAAAAATAACCCGCATTGTTTTAAAGTTTAATATTTAGAAGGTTCGCACAATAATCTGGGAAACAATCCGGATTCAATTAAATTTCGGTATTCTGAATAAATGTTTTGTTGTTAATTCATTTACAACGGTAACAATTTCATCAGGCGGTTTTGTTAACCTTGCCTTGTTTGTTTAAATCATAAGGTTTAATAAAATTAAAGCAATGGATTTACTAAAAATATCGCATTTACCCTTTTGCAAATATTTATTTAATGATGATAGTTCAAATATTATCGCAATTCACATCAATTCACTGCTATGTAATTTAATTGTAGAAAGCATAAACCCTGAATCAAATTACTGACAAGGTGCTTATAACAATGCCCTGTATAAAAGTACCTATTAGAAGCCACGAATCTAATATTTCCTGTGATAGTGATGAAAACATGAAATTTGTATCATAATTGCTCACTTCTGGATTTTTTTAATTTCCAACTATTATATGTGACAGCAAAATAGATAATGTGGATGTGACAGGATACTTATGTACTTAGTAACTGAATTCATATAAAACCTTACAACTCAATACTACAGAGATTAAGTTACAAATGACGAACCGACAGTATCAGCGACCGCAATGCGGGCATCCGAAACGTCATAAAAAGACAAATCTCTTTGTCTTCGCGTTGTATTGACGTAAATGTAATACAATGTGCTACAATTTAAAGTCCTTTGAATATACAGGCTAGTAGGAAAGTTCTAGTATTTTTTTTAATAAAAACTAAATTAAACTAATTCGAATTATCTAACATTGTTCGGGTTTTCGATAACAAATCCGCATTTGGCAAGCGTTGTGATTATGCCTGTAATACGAGTACTCATCATTTAACGCCCCGTTAGTCAATTAGTTTATACCGTTAGTCTAGTTAAATACCGCGCCAAGATCTCGGGGAGGTTCGATCCCCGGGCCGGGCAACCAAACGTTTTGAATTTTCGATCATTTCTTTAGTTTGTGATTATTTATGTCAGTACCTCTCGTTGCTGTGGTAACTTGAATTCAATGGTGGCGGCCTTTGCCCTGTAATGGAATGATTTTATAGGCCCTTACTTTTATTAAACTAATCTTCTATCGGGCTTATTTTAAATAAATAAAAAACCGGCCAAGTGCGAGTCGGACTCGCGCACGAAGGGTTCCTTACCAAAAAGGCCAACAAAACGGGTTTTTTGTATGGGAGTCCCCCTTAAATATTCATTTTATTTTGTTTTTAGTATTTGTTGTTATTGCGGCAACAGAAATACATAATTTGTGAAAGTTTCAACTGCCTAGCTATCGCGGCTCTTGAGATACAGCCTGGTGACAGAGCGACGGACAGACGGACAGACGTACAGATGGACAGACAGCGAAGTCTTAGTAATAGGGTCCCGTTTTTACCCTTTGGGTACGGAACCCTAAAAATGTGGACTACAACACACACATTTGATTGTTTTAATCAAAAAGCAAGTAACCATTTATAGCATTTGTATTATCAAAATAAGAACCAACGAAAGTACTCATCCAGATCGTATTATAGAAAAAAAATCTACATTTTCCCAGCTATGGTAAAGCAACATTTTTGTTGAGAAGTCCATAATAAAAACCATTTCACTTTTCATAATCGCTTTGTGATCAACTTTTTATACTATAAAAATTTTAAAATAATTCCCTGAACTCAAACTGTAATGATCAGTGAAGAATTCTCGGTATCCCAGCAAAAAGTCCTAGGGGAACCTAAATGATTCGAGTCGTTAGACGCAGCGGCTGACTATGCACTCTCTAAAGATTCCTTAGTGCACATAATTTGCATTATATTACTCCAGAAAACTATTTCATAAATTCTCAACGGAATTGTGAAAGGATAAAAGCTGGTATTGCATTACAAAGTTGCATATTTTTGTGGATTTTTAAGTTTTTATTCCCTTCAACTAAATTAAGAATAAATTTAAGTTAAAATGAAAGAAAAATTCACAGATTAAACTAGTTTTATTAGGTTTTTAAATATTATTTTATATTTATATTATTAAATTAAAACACAATAAACGCGAACTAAGTCCGTCAAATAAATTTTCAATTTCAGTGTTTAGTGTTCACGAAAATTCAAGAAACAAAAAGGATCAATATATTATAGTGACTACTGTGCTGTTCCAGGTTTGAGTCTGCGTAAATTAAGAAACTCATTTAATTCTCAACCAAATTACTACCTATGCACAAACCCCATGTACTTTAGAGGATAAGAATTAATGATTTCATCATAATCAACTCATGTAATTGGACGACCGCTATTAGCGATTCGTCTAGGCAAGTTCCAGATATGCCTAGGCATAGATTGAACTTGCCGGATGACGTGAGAGAGCTGTTGAGGGCAAAGAGAGCTGCGACCAGAGCTTATGACTCCTATCCCACCGAATATAACCGAACCCTTCTACGCACTTTACGGACATCTGTAAAGGAACGTATTAAGGCTCTTCGGGAAAGTCAGTGGGATAGCCTACTTGAAACGATCTCACCATCTCACCAAGCCTATTGGAAGTTGGCGAGATCCTTCAAGTCAGATATAGTCACATCTATGCCTCCTCTCTCTAGACCCGATAACTCCGTCGTATTCGACGACGAAGAGAAAGCCGAATGTTTGGTTGACAGCCTAGAGGCCCAGTGCTCTCCGAGCACGCTTCCTATAGACGCTGCCCACCTTAGTATGGTGGGCAGCGAAGTCAAACGTCTCTCGGCCCTCCCTCCAACCTGCCCCCTTGCACCCACCACCGCCGATGAGGTGCAAACCATCATCAAAGGTTTCCGTCCAAACAAGGCTCCGGTCCGGACCGGATCTCCAACAGAGTCTTACGAGTCCTCCCCGCCCAACTGATTTGACTATTGGTTGCTATCTTCAATAGTGCCATGGCAAACTGCATCTTTCCAACCGCGTGGAAAGAAGCAGACGTCATAGGTATCCCTAAGCCCGGCAAGGACCGCTCCAAGCCCGCCAACTACAGGCCCATCAGTCTCCTCAAGACTATGGGCAAATTATACGAGCGTGTTCTCGTCTCCCGCCTAAGAGATTACATTTTCTCGAACAATCTCTTAATCAACGAACAGTTTGGCTTCAGAGCCTCCCACTCTTGTGTCGAACAGGTGCACCGCCTAACGGAGCACATTCTCGACGGCCTCAACAGATCCAAACCGATGGTAACCGGTGCACTCTTCTTCGATGTAGCGAAAGCATTTGACAAAGTCTGGCACAACGGCTTGATCTACAAGCTGTACCAACTCAAAGTGCCCGACAGTCTCGTGCTCATCCTTCGAGACTTTCTGTCAAATCGTACCTTTCGCTACCGCGTAGAGGGGTCCTATTCATCTCCCCGCCCCATCAGGGCTGGAGTCCCTCAGGGCTCCGTGCTATCCCCTCTTCTCTTTTCAATTTTCATTAACGACATTCCCAGGTCACCGCAAGTAGAGCTAGCTCTATTTGCGGACGACACAGCCCTCTATCACTCTGGCTACCATGCCGGTTACATCATTAAGGCACTACAACGTGCAGCCCAATCCCTAGGTGGTTTAGGATGTGGCGAATAGAGGTAAACCCCGAGAAAAGTGCAGCAGTGTACTTTACTCGAGGTTTCTTCGCTTCAAAACATCCTAAACGATGTCTCACACCAATCACCCTATACGACCGTCCGATCCCTTGGGAGAAGACAGTCAAATACCTAGGTGTCACCTTAGACCGTAGAATGAGCTTTAAACCTCACATAAAACGCGTCCGTCAGACTGCAGCCTTTTACTTTTCAAGGCTCTACTACTATATCGGCAGGAAGAGTAAAATGTCACTTAGAAATAAGTTGACAATTTACAAAGCCTGTATTCGACCCGTGATGACTTACGCTAGCCCAGTGTTCGCTCATGCCAGCCCCTCAGAACTAGAAAGACTCTAAATCCTCCAAAACAAATTCTTACGCTCTGCCTCGGACGCCCCGTGGTATGTGCGTAACGATAATTTGCATCGCGACCTTAACATTCCGTCGATTGCCAGCTTTATGAAAGAAGCGTCTCAACACTTCTTTGATAAAGCCGTCAATCATACGAATCCTCTTATAGTCAAAGCCGCCACCTACTCGTGCCAAAAAGATGTCGAAGCCCGTTTCTCCTGGTCCTGGGTTCGATCCCCGGGTCGGGCAACAAATAGTTTCGAATTTTCGAACGTTGCTCGGGTTTGTGATCACCAACCCGCATTTGGCAAGCGTGGTGATTATGCCAGTTCCCATCAATGCAGTGGTAGCTTGAATTCAATGATGGAGGCCTTTTCCCTGCAGTGGGATTATTATAGGCTGTTACTTTACTTTTTTTAATGTGAACGCTTTATAAGCGAAATTAAGAAAAAGCGCAAAAATAGGCGGCCTCAAGAGCAACTACTTCAGAAGTTAGTTTGTTGATATCAAGATAGTTATTTATAACCAATATAACCTTAATTAGATTCAAGATATAACACTTTGTTTCGGCGCCAATCGCCTTTGACTGCTATAACTCCGGACCTCAGTCTACAGTGGCGCCAACTGGTGAGCAAAGAAACGGTAGTCCCCATTGAATGGACCTTGCACAGCTATATCTGTGCGCGTCACAGCGTGTTTCAAAATGAATACCTGAACCACAGAACATAGAAAGAGGTTTTCCATGTTCAGTGAGCTGAACCAACCAATAAATAATATTTTTATAAAACAATTTTTTGGTAAAAAAATGTTTTTTATTAATTTATTTAGTTATTCAACCAAACTTATATCTATCATTACAGGTTACTTACACCTAATGCGACATTATAGCATTGTTTTAAATTTTCTTAATATAGACTTATTTATTTAAGTAAATAAGTGAATATTTAAGACACGCCTCACTGGGCCACACAGAGCCATCTAGTCCCAAATTAAGGTACTATTAAGTACCCTGTCGTATGGGGTACTAGACAACCGATAAACTTACTTATATACTTTTTTTTTGTAAATACATACTTATAATACATAGAAAACACCCAGACCAGTACAAACAGACATGTTCATGCACACAAATATTTGTACTGTGCGGGGATCGAACCCGCGACCCATGGCTCAGAAGCAGCGTTTACTACCGCTGATCCAAATGGTCGTCTTAAGTACGTGTCAATTAAGTATAATAACTAAGAACATATTACGGTCAGAGCAGCCCTTGTGTATTCTCTCAAAGAGAAAGTAAATAGACACTGCCAATGTGTTATACATAATTACATTAGGTTACATAACGTGTTCATGTACCATGTATATAGGATGAAATTTTAACCTCTTTCCAAAATGTTTATAGGCGTTCCGTATCGTATTTAAGGCCCATTTATGAAGTTAAAAATGTAAATCAAATTGTCACCCAAGAATATTTTTCGCTATATAGTTTTCAATTTTTACGTTCCTAGACCTGTTAAGGTATAAAGGAGAGTCAAAAACTTATGAATACTATCGTAATGAATGAATGAGATGCGCAACGCGTAAAAAAAGTGTTGCTAGGAGGCCGTATCAAAAATTGTAGATATTTTGCGGTCATTTTCTAAGTTCTTCATCTTGACATTTTTGTACTGGGCTATACCTAAAGAAAAAACACTTAATTTGTTTTTTGTCTCGTAGATTGATATATTAAAATTTGGAAAGTGATTAAAATTTCACCCTGTATAAAAAAAGTTGTGTTAGTTTCACCACTTATAGGTAAGTCGAGAACGGTTCGACCGATTTTTATGATTTTGGTGTGTTTGGATTTGTCTTCGTCGGGAATAGGATAATAAGTATTAAAAACTTTAGAAAGTTAACGTTAAAATTTTGCACTTCTTAATATTTTTTTCCAACCAAAAAATATGGCGTTATTTGACGATAATGACATTCAAGACGTCAAAATCAAATAGTATTCTGAGGCGATACGAAGTTCGCGGTATCCGCTAGTTAAGAGATAAAAATGTGTGTCATTTAGTAAAGTAAATTTGTTTAGCTTGGACGTGGAAAACGAGAGATGATAATAGTTGCATCTTTACAGTTGTATCCCACAGTTATAACGAAACAATCGTAAGTATTAAGATGTTGTGGGCCATCGGCGTTTTTATCTGTGCAGAATGACGGTAGCATTGATAAGTTTGTGTTATTGTGTGTAGTATTAGTCAACATAATCAACATTAGTCTTACAACCCATTTGATGTTTTTTTTTTTAATGTAATTTGTTGATGCAGCTGCGCTGTGCCAAAATGTTTTAAAAAAATATATTAAGTTGTTCTAAATCTCATTTTAAGTTAACTGTATTAGCATAAGTTCTTATGAGAATAAACTCTTTAAACCTAAGTTTATTATAATATTGGGACATAAAAAGGTGTTCCTGGCAGCCTTTCTGCAAAATTACAACTAATTTCAACTGATTCAACTGAGATAAAAAGCATTCACTAAGCGACGCTTATAATTTTTTGTTTGTATGTATGTTTATGACAGTAATACTGAATGCAATGTGAAAGTCTAAAGCTCTAACCAAAAAAAGGCTTCATTATACGTTAGTTGAGGTAATAGCATTTTAAAATTCTGATGACTAAATAATTATAGAACAGTAAAAGGAAAAGATCAGTACAAAACTTCGATGCCCCATTTTTCTAAAATAAATATTTCCTTTGAAACTCTATGCCTTACTTCCCTCTTAATGTATACGTAATTAAGCAAATTCCATTACCCGAATTTGAGACTTAGTGCCCACAAAAATGCTGGCAACCCTACCAATCTACCCAACATTACAATAAAGTCTAAAATCGCTTGAGGTATGGCGTTAAAACGATACAATATTGAGTTTGAAGAGGAGCAGACGACACCGGCGTCCATTAGTGGTGGCCTGCGGATATTTTAGAATCAATCTGAAAATATTCAAAACAGACTCAAAGTATTTTAATTCTTACCGGCACACAATTAAAGTAGAATGTCAACTGAGGACCAATCTTTCATCAAAGCATTCGTAGGTTTAAGGCAAAAAGACTGAAAAATGATTGATCCCAACACGTTGTTAGTACTAAAAGCGTTGAAGAGTGCAGAGATGGAACAATCTGTAGGAACTGAATTGAATTTAAGCAGAATTTTTGCTGAAATAAAAACCTTAAGTGCTCTATCCATTTCAATATTTGAATATGACATTTTCGTCTGAATGCTCTGATTTTAATACTGGTTTCTTGAATTTACGTGAACACCATACATTGTACTGGTAACTTTCTACCAGTGACCATGAAGTTGAATCCGTAAATATCTTTTATTTGCAATGTTTTTATGTAATAAAAACAGGATAATTATACAGTCTTATACAAAAATAACACCTAAAACTGTCTTACAATAAATGACTGACGTTGATTTTATGCCAGTGCCAAATTTATAAGCCGGCCGAATTCTGTCGACATGCAATAGTATGGATAAACAGCCTCCTATGTAGAGTCTGTCTGGAAAAGGCAGAATCGGCTACCCATGTGTTTTTGGAATGCAACTCCCTATGGGCATCTATCCTCGGCACACCGAGTTCCCTTTCAGAAGCCTGCGTATGTCCCTAATGACTTCTGTGCTTCTGGAAGGAGTTGGGATGGTTGGACCAACCACCCCAATCCTCCCTACACATAATGGGCCAAGTTGAGAATAAAGTGGAGAATAAATGAAACATGTTCACACAGTGAAAAAAAAGTTGTGCGTGTACTAGTGTACACACGTAAGAAGTGAAACTTCTTTATGGCCTAATTTTTGAAAAATGATCTAATAAATAAATAAATAAATAAATAAATAAATAAATAAATCAATCAATCAGTCAATCAATCAATCAATCAATCAATCAATCAATCAATCAATGAATCAATCAATCAATCAATCAATCAATTATTTCACTTTACCTTTTTGCTATCGTCTGAACCAACCGTGGTAATCGAAAAATGTGACGCTGTGAAAACGTGACGGTAAATATTTTTCCAACGCCGATAAAGAAGTTTCACTTCAACAAGCTCATTAAATAAAGATAAAAAAAAGCCCGTAGGTCAAATAGGTGCACTTTTAGTAAGGACACTTTTTGACTCTGTTTGTGTATCTAATTTTGTGTTTACATCAATGGTTGTGATTGAATAATCGTAAGCAATTTTCTTTTTGGCAAACTGACTTTTAATTGTTGGTTTATTTAAATTTGTATGCCCATAAATGCCTTATTTCATACAAAACGTATTAGCATTTAATGATTTATTGCTCGATTAAATAAAAAACAATATAGACAAGAAAATTTTAGGAGACTGAAAAGATCCCTCCAGTCTGTTATCCGATCATAATAATTTATGAATACGTAAGTCATCTTTATAGAATTCATATAAATATTATTTCACCGACATGCTCTTTAGAATCTAAAGAACATCATTTTATTTTCCCAAGAGCTCGAGTTCTACGCCTAAATAAAATTGAGCCTTTTCTCTAATAATACCAATTACATAGCGAGTTTGAACTTTGAGTGTATTGGGTTAAAATTCGAAATGGCTACTGCACAGTTGCCATACATTTTTGTTATCATTTAACCTATTCCTTTTGCTTCTTAGTTTCGTTTTGTTAACACGTCAGAAACCTTTTTTATTCAGCTTAGATCCTTTTCACTTATCTCCGGTGGCGTTAAATCATCTTTAACAATCCGTGACGCGGGATACTTTTTATTCTGACCACGGTAAATAGTTGGACGTTAAAAATAAAAATATTCTTACAAAAAGATGTACTGACAAAATAAACAAAATGGGCTACTAATATAGTTTGTGTTTTTCTTGTCTTTTTAGTAGAATGTACAGACCTTAAACGTAGGATATAATAGACGAACAAAGCCTGTGAGATAGAAGGAAACCTCTTATGGAAATCTAGCAAGATAGATAAAGAAAACTAATCTTTTCATTTTGTGATCTATCTTGATTGACGCAGTGACACCCGATGACAACTGCGATATAGGTAAGCTTCAACATTTTATGAAATTATCTCTTAAATCGTAGATTATTTAAAGTAAATACATTTTTTACAATGGTCACAGGCACTCACAGGACGCCTGTGGTGTCCACTACAAAAATAATCCAGAAATTTGCTCATTTTACAGGTAAATACGTAGAAAGTCGTCATCGTAAAAACGCGTTATTTTTGTTGAATTTGATCTTGTTGTTACGTTGTAAATATAAAATTATTTCAATCAGTTTCTTCACTTTATTATTTTGTATAGATAAAGTTCTATTTATTGATTATTTACATTATTTTGGTGGATAATTAATTCATCTAAATATTTTACATGTACGCTAGAGCTTGATTTCAAGTTATTTAACGTTTAGCGTCTCAAATGAATGTGACAATTTGAAGAAGGAAACTATAAGGAATCACATGCCTAAGATAATCCTGTTAAAGGTCAAAAATCAGGGATTATTTTATCAAAATGTAAATTTAATGTTTGTTCAAATTTTGTTTACTTGCTATTTTTCACTTACTGCCATTGATGAGCTCACACGGCACGGCAGATGACACGGCAAAATATTTTAAAGAAATAAATAAATAAAACTAATTAACAGTGGCTGTTAATTTTTTCATAAATTAAAACTATTTATTTTTAAATTATATGTAATAAAATATACTCACCGGGCACATTTACCTGCCCACTGTTATAGTTGTAAGAAGGTTAGGTATGCCGCAGAGTAGGTGCATAATCTCGAGATAAAAACAGTGTGACAGTAAACATATTTTCCAAACGACAGACTGCAATTATTATCGATAGTCTGAAAATGATAAAGGAACGTCACTAGTCAACACACACATTGACAAATCAAAACTGGTCCCGCATTATCAGGCTGTCAGTTGATCTAATAGACACTAGTATACAAAATCTTTGGTACAGACAACAGCACGTCAACCTACCACAAAACGTCAAATTTTCTCAATTGATATTGATCTCTACTTGTTGGACTTAAAGTTGAAAATCAATTCCATGACCTTTTACTTTTTGGGTAGGTTGACCTGCCGTTGTTTGTACCAAGGCCATAAACAGTTTCTGAAAAAAAAAGATGAAACCGTAATACAGTAAAAAAAATTGTGTTAATAGGTACAAAGCAAAAATTCAATCCTATATTTCCTATAATTATGTTTTTCATCGGTTGTTAGTTACTCAATTACACCAAAACTGGTAAACGGATCATGATGAAATATTGTATTAATATAGAATAGGTATAGTCCAAAAAAACCCACTTACTACAAATCTCTGAAAAATTTATTTAACCCGTTGACGATCAGATATTCCAGACACAATTAAAATCAATTGTTATCGCGACAACCGGTTGTCGCTTGGGGGTTGAGGGATTAAATATAAAGCTCAAGTTCAAAGTTCCACGCTGATAAGGCAAGTAACCAATAAAACTAAATCACCTACTTAGATAATAGGGGTTAAAGTATGAAATTGCCGTTTTGTATGGACGAAATCGAGAAAAGTCATTTTTCCATACTAACAATTTTTTAGGTTTTTCAAAACGCCTGAACCGTTTTCGATGCAATTACAGGTAAAAGTTAGATGGTTATAAAGCTACGCATTATAGTATTTAAATTTCTGAAAATCAAAGTATATACTAGAGTTGATTGATACGGGGTTTATACCATGTACCTTAGTTTTTATGAGTTCCCGAGATTGAGAACTGAGTTCGCCCGTGATCATGGCGCTTGCAACAGTGCCGAAATATCGGGAACTCATAAAAACTAAGGTACATGGTATAAACCCCGTATCAATCAACTCTAGTAATAGTGACCATGGAAGTTTAAATCAAAGTATATAATACAAATATACTTAATTGAAGCAAGAAGGTCAGCTGACACATTGTAAGGGGTCTTTTCAACGACTTCCTTTGAAGTAATAGGCACTAGTATTGCATTTTTTTTTAGGCAAAAGTTACTTTATTTAGTTTTTGATACAATACAAAAAGAATAACGCAATCATATGACTATACTTAAGAGCCATAAACAAAATAAAAAGGAGGAAAATAATCGGCAATTTCATACTTTAACCCCTATTATTTATTACACATAAACATTCCGTACCTAAACCTGTAGTACTTAAAGTAAGACAATACCATTGTTGATTCCATACTTTAAAATTCACAATACGTTTCAACAGTTTCCATACCCACGTTCAATTTTATGTTCCCCATTTTGTGATTAACCCCATAAATATCCACTATCATGCTCCTGCTTTCGCATTTATCATATGTTATAACAATGGATTAATCAGAACAAGTAATCAATATCTAATGGGATTGTATTTTGGGTTGCGTCATGGTGATTAATAGTAATTCTTCAGTTCTATGTCGGAAAAACCATTGCTTTGGAAAAGATTGATGTTGTTTGAAATTAAAAAGTAGACTTAGTTGGATGTAAATATTATTATCTTTATTGTAAGGATGGAAAGGTTTTAATTTTATAGTTTCTGCTTGCTATCTGCATTGGCTTTGTAATGGTAGAACGAGTTTGATATAAACTTGATGTAAAGAAATGTTTTTAATCAGAAAGACAGTATTAAAACTGAAATCGTAACTGCATGATTTGCAAGCGTAAATCTTGAAAGTTGGCAAAATACCAAAAAAAGACGTGTGGCACTCGGAGACTGCTGCGGTAAAGCTATTGCAAAGCATTTTTTTATCAACTTATGCAATTATAAAACTAAAAAGTATCACCGCTGTGCCGGTCGGAGTGGGGGGTGTTAAGTTATTTTCGTTACGGAATTTCTGGATTCGGTCTCCACGCTCAAGGCCCGCGATAGAAGATATGCAATAGCTTAATTTTATAATTTTATGTATTTTCTAATTTTGACTTTTGTAATTAAATTTTTCTGTTATTTTAGCAGATATGGTTACCATAGGCAACCATACTGTCAAAATCCTTATTTTCTTCTAAATTTTTTTAAATTTCGGAAATTCAAAATTGTTCGCTCGTGCCTCGCCCCGAGTATGTGGGTGCGGGTGTTAGAATTATTTTCGTTACGGAATTTCTGGATTCGGTCTCCACGCTCAAGGCCCGCGATAGAAGCTATGCAATAGCTTAAAATGATTTTTAAAAAGATATGACCCATACAGGATGTTAGGTAAATGACATAACAAGTCGGAGCCAGCCTACATTAAACATATACAGATACATACAAACTATGGTGAAGTCAGAAATTTGATATGATCATTTTTGAATAAAATATTTTTATAATCGGAATGTAATAAAAAATATTTTGTACGAATATAAAAATATCAAAATCAAAATTCTGATTTCACGAGAGTATTTATATTATATGTCAACATAGACTGATTTTGGCTTGTTACTTAACACCCTGTCGAAAACAAGGCAGTCAAAACGGAAGGATGCCCTGGAAATTCTCCATATAGAGAGGGTTGTGTTCATCAGAAAACTGATGATGGCTGATGATGATGATTAAAACGCTGAATAGCGTGTAAAAACAATAAGGTGTAATGTAAACAACTTTTGTTAGACAGAAAGCACCAACTGTCTCATGTGCTTCAACATTTTATGCAAATTCACGTACATTTTCAAGAAAATAACAGAACTGATACCCGATAAAGATTCTCACTGCACCCGTATGTCACAGCAAAAGTATATTCAGAAGGCGTGTTATGCTCTTGGAGTATCTCGGTGTAGAATCCAGAGTTTAACCTCGATACTATTATTTAAAATGACTTCAGTTTTATGCAATCCAAAATAAGAACCAAAAAAAGATACGAGAAGAACATTTAACTTCTCTTAACTCAGAACTCTAAAGCCTACTATCACCTCTTTATGTAGCATATTAACAAACTAAAAAATGAAAAATTTTAATGTCAGTATTTAAACTTGAAAAATTATGTCTCAGGCGGTACTCGAACCCACATTTCCATGCATATTATGGCGCATGGTGTGCATGGAGATGCGAGTCCCGCCAGAGACATATTTTTAAAAATTTTAATATTGATTATTATAATTGCAATTAAGTTGCTAAAATATCATATAAAGCTACCAATAGTAATTTTAACCAGTTACAATAAATACATAACGGTGAGCTTACTGTATTGGTGCTACATTGCCATTATATTGTGGATGCGATATGCCGTGAAAATACGGCATCGCAAACAAAACGGGCAAATTGTATTTGAACCGACTCGCCGGTCAAAGGAGCGGCAAGCCTTGCTTGTATAAGGAAGATATTATGGCTCATGTTATTAAATGTAAAGCTTTATGTAACGCACTGCCACCTTATATAAGGAATTGTCAAACTTTGAATGTCTTCAAAAAAAAAGCTAAAGCTACATATTGAAGCGGGTACTGGCGGCCAATATAATTAGTTTAATTTTTAATTTAATTTATAATGCCATTATAAGTGAAACTTGTATTTCTTAAGAGAATAAAGTTATTTAAACCTAATGTAATATTTTATATTCCTCAATAGGCAAATATGAAATTTGGAAGTTTTGTTTCAACTGAAGTTATAGGTTATGGATGCTATTAATATAATTTCAACTAGTTCGAAAGTAAACATGTCTTAAGATTGCAATAACTAATAACAATTAACATGAAAAACCTCTTTATAATAGTAATCCACAGTGCATAAACTCACTATGTTTTAGTGAAGTTAATATTCAGGAAAAAAAATTGGTTGTTTGTAAAGTAGGTTTACGATCGAGATGTTTACGTGATAACGTCTTATTGGTGATATAAGTTTTTGGGAAGTAAGGAATTAATGAAGATAACAATTTTTTCAAATTTTAAATTACATCTTAAACATTCAACGAAAACTTAACCGCACGATAAAATCTCCATTCGTTTGTATGCCGCTAGAGTGAGAGAGACGGAAGATCGGTCCACTCACTCGAACGCTATGCCAGCCTCCGCTCGTGAGAATTCCGCGTGACAAGTTTCACGGAATGACTGGCAGCGCTCGATATGAGACGGGAGATCGGTCCGTCTCTCTCTCTCTCGTTATACCTGCGATCGCGCTCGTGAGGTTTTGGTGTGACACAAGTTTCTGAACATGTCACCCGACTAAAACGATTTTAAAGACGTTATCACGTCAAAAAAGAGACATTAAAATAGGAACGAAGGTTCCATCTCTAACCCCCTTAATACTTAAAAGGATATTTTATTTAAAAGCATAAAGTCCCTTCTTTGATTAATAATTATAATCAAAGAAAAAAAACTGTAAAATCAATGAAGGGTTAAAATTTTGGCCTTAAACAAAGAGATCACGTGATGCATTTATTGTTTTTTTTTTTTTTTAACTTTTAAATTTAATTCAAATTTGTATATTATAATAGCTATTTAGTCTTAATTTATGTCACATTGCCTGTAAATTATTAAATTTTGTTTCCATTTTTCATATTGTTAAAATATTTAAGTTTTGTATTTGTTTAGTTTTTAGGTACAATAAATGTTTGGAACAACTTTATTGAAAATTGGTAATTAACTTTATGTTATTATGACAAAGTCATACTGAAACATGTTGGCTTAAAAACAGTTTTAAAAACATGAATTAAAATGGGTCAAAGCTCACAAATAAACTAATTTTAGATTAGATCTTTCTGTTTCGGACAATATGATGTTAGTATAAATTAAGCCCACCGCTGTTCGGGCAGGATTGTGGTTAGATCCTCTTTGAGCTGAATAATTACTCTACACTCCATTATTTTTAGTTGAAACGCTAGATATATTTACGGTTATAACTCGCATTTATAAGTGATTACATTGTATTTTGGTTTACTCTGACGTATTGAAAACTTTCTACTGTAACTTGCTTTTATTAAGATTAAAGAATTTCAATTTCAATATTTTTTTTACAAAAAACATTGTTCGAAAAGATTCTAAAATACTTTCAAATGTGATTCGCTTATTTAGCATATGAGTGGCAATTCATTATTATTACCCATTACAATACCAATTGAATAGTTAATACTACAAATAACAATCGTTTCTACCTACTGACTCCCATAAATGTAATAAGGCTCCCTACTACATCTTCAACAAATCGCAATACCTGCACCAAAAAATCGTTAACTCACAAATAGGTATACACAAGACGTGTGTTAAAATACAATGTATTGTTAATCTTAATAATTAATATCGTACCGTGTATCCGTTTATAGCTTGCTCCGTATTTTGAGCCGAACAATTGCTTAAGTACACGTCAAATATAGCAAAGACATTTGTAACTGTCGCGTATGCGATCATAAAGTCATATAAGGCGCCTCGTCGTCTTTATGTGAAACACCTGGGTCCTTGATGCCTGTCATTTGTTATTAATATCACGGATCTTTACGAGTTTACGACACCAGACGAGATAACCCTGAGTTATTTTGTTACTGTATGTGTATCCAAATTAAAAAAGGGAGGGCAATGGCACAGAGCTTTTTACTATAAGTAAAGGGTGTTTCTGCGAAATTTCACTCTCCGACTGATTCATATGGCCAAAATTCAAATTCACTTTTAGCTCTGTTACATGAGTTTATACGGAAAAAGGTGTACCAAATAACATATATTTGAATGAGGGACTCATTTTTATAAAGTAGTTTTAAAATATTTTAAGAATCGTAATGATCAGAAAATATTTTGAAACTAGCGGCTCGCCCCGTCATTGCACGGGTAGCTAAAGGTATTTATCACAAAATAACTACGTGTATTACTAACTTATCTTGACATAGCTCTCATAGTCTGTTAGATTTATGGTATCGCGATCTTTTTTGTAGATACGCTTAATATAAAACTGGAGTACATCAATTCGCTCTATTGTCAATATCTCTCGCAGCGTACGCTAAACATGGTTTTATGTTGTATTCTCTACACACCTTTGGTTAAACCATGGTTCAGATTTCGGCCCGCGCAATATTACAAGCAGTTCACGCGGGCAACGCCGCGGGTAAAAAAAGAGTTGGGTTATTTACTTCTGTTTAGAATAGTTTTATTTTCCTAGTTGATCAACTTAATATCTTTTATGTACAAGGAATGATCGAGGAAATTAAAAACCTTTACTAAAACATACCTACATTAAGTAACAAATTTCAAATTAATTAATTCCTAAATCACGTAAATCCCACTAGCAAGTTGAGATTAAAGGCTAAAATTATTAGAGCGGAGGAAAAACATTATTGCTCCATAGGATAGAAGGGTCCCCTTCTATCCTATGGAGCAATAATATTTCCAGAAGATCCACTCCATCCTGTTCATGATTAAAATTATTTGCATAAATTAAACTAATTTGGTCCCAGATTAATGGTTTTACTTCAATGTGATGGATGACTTCAATTGACTAGGGGTGGTATTTCGTACTCTCTAGGCGCCGTAAGAGGCAAATAAAGCAGCACTGATAAAAAAAAGTGATGATAAGTAGCATCTCTTCTGCACTATTGGTTTATCTGTGATCACGAACTTGTCTGCCAAGGATGTATGGCGAAAGCTTCTGGTTTTATGATGAATTCTTGACCACAAATGTATAATTTAGATACATTTTACTTTAAAAAAAAACCGAACTCTGCGTTGTTGGGTTCTTAATAATTAACTTAAATAATTATTATATTATATTAAAATATTTTTCCGTCGATATTCATATTGACAAAAATTCTAACGATGAAAATGGTAGTACTTTGACTGATGTAAATACACAGAAACACTGTAATCGTAATGTTGAACACTCGGCTTAAATTTTTTACTGTTGTTTAGCTTGGGCTAGTTGCCTATATAGGAATCAAAGTTACTGTTCCAGTCTGGGCTATGGTCCTGGCGAATAAAGCTTTTGTTTTAAAAGGACGCCAGAATCCGATTATAAGATTCAGACAAAGCCAACAATCACCAGTGATTGTATCGTGTCGGATAAAAGCAAGTATAATTTTAGCAGGGTAGTTTTTAAAGTTTAGAAAGGGTTTCTATCTTATTATATTAAAATATAATAGCTGTTTCCCGCAACTTCTTACGCGAACTTGCGGGAAACAGCTAACTGGAATTTCAGAAAAGCTCAACTTTCCCACAGGAATCGTAGGTACATTCTTCCGGGATAAAAAAATTCCAATATGCTATTCTAGCCTGTAATCTATCTCCGTGCCGAATTTCATCTGGATCCTTTTAGTCTAGTGTGTTTGAGTAACAAACATTCATCCAAACATTTGCACTTTTAATATTAGTAACATTTTACTTTGCCGGAGCACCTAAAATAAAAAAATCTACTCTTTCTCTACAAACTAGTACTGCCAGTAGAAGACAGACAGCAGCTTCTTTGTTCTACCATTAACAAACACTCTGAACCCTAACCAAAGCCAGGCGTGATGATTTTGGGAAAAACCTATGTCAAATATTGATGTACAAACCGACGACGATGAGTGATGATGGCAGTGTTATCAATGATAAATAAGCCGTGGTTGTTGCGGCATTGCTTTAATAATATGCGTTGATCATTCCTACGGAACCTTCCTTGTGTCAGTTTGACTCGTATTCGATATTTTTAGGTTATTTGAGATTATCTATTTAAATTAAGTCTATGTTTGCTTTTTCTTTGGACCTAGAGTGAATTCGACAGAATTTTGGACAAGCAATTAATAACACAAGTAAAACAAAACGCAGGAAATTAAAATGATAAATTAGTTTGAGGATTCAAGGATGAATAAAAAAACTATACATTTATTTATTTATTTTGATGACTACAATGTCCTTGGTCAGTCAGATCATGCCTCATAGATCTTACAAAAGCTAATAAGTAAAATACTACTCTCTATACTATAGTTAGCTAAAACCAAAAAAAAAATTGACTACTGTTTATTTTATAAGTGATCTCAAACGAAGTTTCCAATTAAGTTGGCTTATAAATAAAGCAATTTGAATGGTTATGAGGCAAACTATGAATCACATTAAACACATATGTGGCCCGTTTTCTAATGTATGAGTTATTAAACTAAGCTCGTAAAATATGTTCTCGCATTTACGAATGAAAGGTGTAGGCTGTTTGAATTAAGCTGGCTCTTTGCCGGTTAGGTTCTAAATACATTTGCATAACAAGGCGTATGAACCGGCTTTATTCGTGCTTTAAATTGAATTATACGAGTAGGAAGCACCATAGTTATTATCTCCCATCAGTACACTGATGGAGGTAATCCTCTCTATAAAGAGTTTGCCATAATCACCAAGTTTGGGTCACTACATTTGGGAAGCGCTCATAGCCCAATGCTTCTTCGTGATCAGTTTCTGTCACTAATGTTAAGCAACGCTGTGAGCGGTCACTAGTAAGATGGGTGACCGTTTGTGGCATCATACCATGAGCACTTTCGTGCTTTGAAGGGCACGTTAAGCCGTCGGGTCCGGCTATTGTCACGAGATAAAACAGTCGTTAAGCCCAGTTGGAGGCCTTCGGGCGGCTTGAGAAACGTCTAACGCGGGGTGATGTAGCCACAGCATCGCCCTCGCCGTCCACCAATCCGCACTAGGCCACCGCGGTGGAACTAAGGCCGTTACCCCTCTCCTTAATTGAATAGGAGAGAGACTCGTCCTCAACACTGAGCGAAAATGAGTTGTTACTTTTTTTTTACTTTTGGGTGGCGAATTAGAGATTGGTTTGACATAATATTATTATTAAGTACTATTAAAATAGTAATTTTTGATACATATTATATTACTATTGACAAATTACGAAATGAATCGCATTTTGGCTTTTAATAATCACTGAGTATATCATCATCATCAGCCTATCGCAGTCCACTGCTGGACTCGAAATAGGCCTCTACAATTGCACGCCACTTAGGTCGATCCTCGGCTCCTCGCATCCAGCTCCTGCCAGCCAGCCAAAATTTACATACCATAATAATAATGGCGAGACTAATACTCTTCTTATGATCATAATTCGCCATGTTTCTATGTCAATTGTATTGAATTGATTGCACTTTGTCAATGCAGAAAGTACTAGTACGGTCGTTCTATTTTTACGACTCCTTTTAGACGGGAAGGGTGGTGTTATAAAATATTTGTGCCTACACTATACTGACCTGTGCGGTATAACATTCCTTGTGGCAAAAAATCGCGATGTCTGCCAGCGTTGTTTTAAAAATGTATGCACTTCCAACATGTATGTTAGAATCCCAACGTTAGGCAAAATAAAGTTGTTTTCTAAGGAAAATTCTTCGTATTATTAGTTTGTGTTCCCATACTATCTGCGGTTATTGGAAAAAAGTTTCTTGACGCGAGACTGAAGGGTCGCTTGGTTAAGAAACATGTCGTTCGACGTTGTTCATAGGGTTACTTGAGTCTGACATACAATAGTGACCCGTTTTCGTTACGTTTACCAAAGTTGCAAAACCTATGCCGTGGTTTGAAGTAGACTAGTAAGCTTTGAGCTTTTTAAATTTCCGAAGAAGTGAAGGCAATTATAATTTTTATACACATCAGATTTATATCTGACCTAGTAGGTAGTCTTAAAGCGGGGTGCCATGTGTAACTATTGTAGTTGGCCCCACTACTACGAAGGGGTCAGTTTGGGTCCTTGGTCTAGTTAGTTTAGTAAATAATCTTTCCAGTATTGGATTGAGTCTAGAAGCCGGGTGGGTGCATCGGAAGGCACGTTTGTCCCATCTTCTGTCGCAAAGTGGAAGTCATAAAAATTAGCACGTCACAGGCCTTGGAAAACCGGATTATCCTTGAATCATTCCATTAGTTAAGCCATAAACACATAAGATTTAATTTAAAACTACCAAAACCATTAAGTTCAAACAACATCATCACCAGTCAGTTTCATCAGGATTTTTCCATAATCGTTGGCAATTAACCTTCTAAGCTTTGGAGGTAGCGGGATCTACCTCCTAGTGGTCCACCCTGGGCAACGGCATCTTTGGTTTTCAAACCAATGATGACGGCTAACAGATCCCTCTGCGGTGGTAGGCTTCGTAAGAGGCCGCTTGGATGCTACCACCCTCCTACCGGAGTCCAGCGCCAAACAGTTTTTTCTGTGTTCCGCTGGTGTGTGGGAGAACCAGTACCTTTGTGTAAGCTCGATCCATCTTAGGCTTCTTCTTAACCGTAAAGTTAAGTATGTAGTCAAAAGCAAGCCCATTATTTATTTTAAAAAAGCTAGTTCTTAGAAGGCAGGTTGGAGATTGCAATTCGGTCAATGGTGGAAAAAAGACACTGTCTGGCAGTACTCTATTAATTATTCTCATTTTCTCTATTATTATTTGCCTTTTATGATACCCGTAAGAAGAGAAGTAACGTTGTTATTTTTGAATGTGCTGACATCATAACACCCATTATTTTCCGCTACATTTCATTTACTCTTAGCTATTGCATATTTCTCAGCGAATATGTTTGAAAAAAAATATTTATATACCTAAAACGGAATCCTAAATACGTAACAAGCCGGATGAGTATACAAAATATCGTTCGAGCCACGTACCTGACACTATGTTAAGCCGCAAAATCCCAATCAGATACTTAAGCCAAATTAATGAATGTTCAAATAATTTACAATACAATTATGTATAGATGTGAACAGATATGGATTGGTGTCCGGTTTGATACAAATTACAGCTTAAAGGACAGCCTCATCATCATCGAATTCAAGTTACTTATCATTGTTTTGGTAATCTGAATTTAGTGATGGAGGCCTTTGACCTGCTGCAGTTAAGTTTTTTAAGAATATCTTAAATACGGTAAAAATTCTAAAATGTTATAAACAAACAGATAACAAATTAACTTTATTAAAGAAGGCTAAATATAGAAGCGACAGCAGGAGGTTCGAAAAAAACCGAAATTAATTTTTTAAACTAATTTATTAATAATTAAATTACAACTAGTTACAAATTGACCCGATCGAGGTTGGATACGAAGTGGCGGCGATGATGATGATCTCGGGGTTGGTGGCGCGATGGCGTGGTCACGTTGAATTTGCACGAGAGTTGCATCAGCGATTTCGTCATCTTGCAATATTCGGTTGTGTCCTCCTTAGAGGTTTAGGAGTCAGCGATATTCGTATAAGTAGGTAGATTTACGTAATTCCTCCGCCCACAGATCAGCAACTATTTGAGAACTTTGAGAGGAAATGTTGCTGGTATGGTAATATGACTGCTTCCCGGTTTTCTTTCTCTTTCTATTACAGATTTATCCGGGCTCTCGTATTCGTGAGTTTCGGACTTCATATTTTCTTGATTACTGGTACGTTTGCAGGTAAGTATCTCGTAGCGTCGTAGCAAGACTACGAAGATGAGTACAGTTGCACTTAATAGTACGCAATAGAATGGTATGGTAGTGTGGTATAATATCTCGGCAGGCGGTGTGTCGATTTGTACAGGCGTTTGGAGCGCTATTTTATCTTGGATGCTGTGAAGGCTCTGCAGGTTGATTGAGTGCAAATCAATGCGGGATGAATCTGTGGCTTGCATTTCAATATTCGGTATCTTCATTATCTTAAGAGGTTGACCTTTTATCTCGTCACTATCGTTGATTATAGTGAATTCGGGTGTGCGTAGTTGGCAGGTGAGTGGGATAGTGACAAAGTAACTTCCTTGAAGCTGAGTGTAGTCTTCTCGGCCGCAGATAAGATGAATCTTCGTGGGATGTGGCAGCGAGATAACATAGTGTTGGTCGTCTAGCTTTTCCATTGCTTCTTTACTCAGAGTGATGTTTGTAAATTTGCAGGTCTTCTCCAGAGATTGTTGTGAGATGAGATGCTGGATACAGTCAGGTACGGTACGGATCTGATGGTTGATGTTTTCTTCACAGAGATAGCCGTGAGATAACTTCGGACATTCTGCCTCTATGTACACGAATGCATTCTCGTTGGTAGCAATGAAAGGATAAGTAGGTATGAGGGCTTGATGATATTTATTAGGTGCTATTGATAGTTTATATAGGTCATAGGATATTTTAGTCACAATCGGGAATTTGAATATTAAAACTATTTCTTTATCTATAAAGTAATAAGCGGACTTTATAAGATCATAAAATTCCCGTAATTCTAAATCTAAGATGCTATCTCTACCGTATATATTTTTTAATCTAATTAACATGTTACTTAAGATGTTAATCTTTAGCATTGAATGGTGTGTGCTCGATGCACGAATAAATGCTAAAGTATTTTCTACTGTAATTAACTCACTTAATAAGTCATCTATATTTTCAGTAATTATAACTAGTAGCTGAGCAAACTTTGCAAATTTAGTTAAAGTCTCAGAATGCTGACTTTCTTTATTCATTATAAAAATTAAAGTTCCGTTAATAATACGCTGATTTTTGACTAATTTAGAGAGAATACCAAAGTTTTTCGTCATCCAATCTTTACTGTAGCTTATCTGATTATTTAACTCAAATGAAATCTTATTCTCATTATTGTGAAGTGTTTTAATGGCATTATCATATTTAATCGCATCTGAATGATCTAAGTTACCCGATATACTTTTTATAACAGATCCTAATCCGTCTATAAGGCCTCGTTTAGTTCGGCTGGGCTCTAAGCTATGTAACTGTTCTAATACTATATTCAATTTAGAATTTAAATAATTAATCTGGAGTTCATATAAAGCATAAGTTTCGTTAGGAAGTCTAGTCTCGTAAGCTTGAATTTGATTCTGAAGTTGTAAGATTTTATCTTCGACATCATTTAACTGAATGCGTTGTAAAAAGGTGTGGTAGTGTGTTATGAGTCTAGTTGGTCCCAGTTTGAACGGTAAAAGTCCTGGTCCGTCATCCAATGTTTCAAGTCTTATCTCCTGGGCTGTTGTCGTCAGGATCAGTATCGGCAGAATTATGCAACAATTTAGCATGTTTAGGAATTCGTTTCAGTCTAGACTTAGCTACTGGTCCCCGTTTTTTGGAGGTATAAATGTGGATAGGTAAGTCGGCTAAAACTTTGTCCTGGGTAAATCTTGGGGCTACTTTCTGTCTACTGGCCTTAGGGTTTTTTATAAAAATTTGTTGCTCCGGAATATATTCTATTTCTGGTTCGCGGGATTTATTCCTACTCTCTATAAGGGCTGTTCTATCTGCTAAGGATGTGTCATTGATTAAATCATACACGGTTTTCATCTGTTCTTTATGATTGACAAGGTACTGCTGTAATAAGTGAGGAACTGGGTCTATATCAATAGGATCTCTAGGGTCAAAGTGTCCTGTGATTAAATCGAAGGGCTTACACTTATTAAAACTATGTATTGAACTATTGTAAGCTATGAGAGCATATGGCATAAGGTTTATTATGGGTTCGTCTTTTTTCTGTAGTTTTAATATGCGGAGATGTTCGAGCAAAGTCGAATGAAAACGCTCTATGTTTCCGTTATCATTTGGTGAGTGGGCTAGAACTCGGTGATGATTTATCTTATGTAATCGAACAAATTCGGCGAACAATTGATTAGTGAATTCAGTTCCGTTATCGGTAACTATTGTAAACGGAAGGCCATGATGAGAACTAAACTGTAATAAGGATTGGAGGATACTGACTGCTGTACCATCTTTCAGGTGATATGCTTGTCCGTATTTAGAGAAGACGTCTATAAATGTTAAGTATTTCTCATTCTGAACTGTGAATAAATCGAGGTGAACGGTTTCAAACGGTTTTGTTGCTGGCGGTACTACGTTAAATCTCTGTCGAATTGGATGTCTATCGTATTTCGCTTGTCCACATATGGAACATTCACCTATAAATTTAGATATCTGTTCCTTCATTTTAGGCCAAAAGTATCGTTTAGATAGTGCCAGATAACACTCATTAATACCTCTGTGGTTGGTTTTACCATCGTGGTAATCACGAATGATCTCTTGTTGCCTGAGATACTCTTTAACATTTTCTATTTCAGATTTAGAGAGTATGAGATTTATAGATGAGCTCTTAAATTTATCTTGAATGATTGGGATCACAGAGTACATGGCGAGAGGTGGGTTTATTAAAAGTGCAGTTTTAACTTTGGGATTCACATATTCTTTAATTGCGTTTATAATGTTGGATTCTAAATTCGATTCACTAATTTGCAACGAAATACGAGTATGGGTGTCAAATGGCTTTGTTATTACGGGCCGTCGTTTGACGTCACCTACAATAGTGATGTGCAATTGTCGATGGAATCTATTTATAGGTTCATCGGTAATGGGGACTTCGAGGATTGGGTGTTCATGGCTAGTGTGAGCGGTTAGAGTGTCGGAGTTAGATAGAGATGCTGGCTTCTCTGAGGGATTCGCGGTTATACTACTTATCTCTTCATTATTGATCTCGATTCTAGACAGGGCGTCGGCATTTGTGTTACTTTTGCCTTTCTTGTAAATAACAGTAAAGTCATATTCACTTAACTTTAACCTCCATCTAGTTAATCTCGAGTTAGGTTCTTTGAGATTCATTATCCACTGAAGTGGGCGGTGATCGGTAAGTATTTTAAACTTACGTCCAAACAGATACGGTCGGAAATACTTTGTGGCCCAAACTATGGCTAACAACTCTTTCTCAATGGTACTATAATTTATCTCACTATCGTTGAGAGTACGGGATGCGAATGAGATGGGTTTATCTGAACCTACTGGGCCTTGGGATAGGATGGCCCCAATAGCTAAATTTGATGCGTCTGTGGTCAAGATAAATTCACGAGTAAAGTCGGGGTATTGTAGTATAGGGTCGTTTGTCAAGAGTTTTTTACACTTTTCAAATGCTTGTACGTAGTTTGAGTCTAACGTTATCTTTTTACCTTTTTTTAAACATTGAGTGAGAGGTTTTGTGATATGAGCAAAATCGGGAATGAATTTACGATAGTATCCAATAAGACCTAAAAATTGTTTGATCTGTTTGGGAGTTTCTGGAATGGGATATTGCTCTATTGCAGAAATCTTATCTGGGTTCGGTTTGATGCCGTCTCTGGTGATGATACGACCAAGGTAACTTGTTTCTAACTTTAAGAATTCGGACTTATCCATCTGAATCTTAAAGTTGGATTCGCGTAACCGCTGGAGAACCTTTTCAAGGTTAATTATGGACTCCTGGAGCGAAGAACCAAACACGACTATATCGTCTAAATATACCAGGCAAATTTCGTTCTGTAGGCCTTTGAGGACGTTATCCATCACTCTTTGGAACGTAGAAGGTGAGTTCTTAAGACCCATAGGCATACGCAAGAATTCGTAATGCCCATGCTCCACATTGAAGGCTGTTTTGGGTATATCGCTCTCATTCATTTCCACTTGGTAAAATCCAGATGCTAAATCGAGTGTGGTGAAGTACATGCATTTGCCAAGCTTGTCAAGGACGTCAGTTATATTGGGGATTGGATATTTATCGTCTATTGTCTTGTCATTCAGTTTACGAAAGTCCACAACTATACGCCACTTCTTTTTACCAGAAGCATCAACCTTCTTGGGCACAACCCATATGGGTGAGCTCCAGGCTGACGTGGAAGGTCTAATTATTCCCTGGTCTAACATTTTATTTATCTGATCACGGACTTCCTGTCGATGTACATAAGGATAGCGATAACTTTTAGTATAAATCGGAACATCATCTGTCGTTTTAATACAGTGTTTAATTTGGTTTGTAAATGTTAGTGGTTCGCCTTCCAAATAAAATACGTCGGCATAACGCGAGCATAAAGTCTCTATATTAGCTCTTTCCTCGGCGTTCATATGATCTGTCCTAAGGCGCGAAATGACGGTGCGTGCGCGTGACGTAGGCACGGACTCAGTTCGCATGCACTCGATATTAAAAACTTGTGCCTGCGCTGGGTGGTCTAATGAGAATATTATATCGTTATTTGTAGGATTATAGACTTCTAAGATTCCGCGGCTATTTTTAACGGATGTAATGCAATCGGAAATGTGGCAATTACAGATAATTTGCTCTTCGACGAGGACGTCACCATCCGGGGCGTTAATTGGGATTCGAACTATTTTTGAAGAGTTTGCCGGGATAATGTCTTCATAGAGGTTGACGTTCAGCGAGTTGTACATCTTAATAGGATTGACAGCAAACTGGGTTGAGAGGGTCTGATCTTTAAGATCAATCTTCGCTTCCCATTTAGTGAGTAGATCTAGGCCTATAAGACCGTCGAAATAATTATGGAAACGGTACACAAATAATTTTATCTTATCTTGGGATTTTAGTTCGGGAAAGCACGGTAGTGTTATAGAGTAGTCATTACGGCTGGTTGCGTGAACGTTAGTCACTTCGAAAGGGTCGTAATCTGAAGGAAAGTTACAGAAATATTTCTCAACAGATTCGGGACTAATAAACGACTGATTTGCGCCGGTGTCTATTAATAACTTAAGCGGCGGGTTTAAAATTTGAATGTAAGGAAGTTGCCGTTGCGTTTGTATATTCAACTCTATTTTAACTTGTCTGACGGGCGGGCTATCTGAAAATCCTGTTCTGTGGAACTAGATGCTTGTGGCTCGTTACTTGACTCTACGTTATTGTGACCAGTGGGCTCGTAATACTGAACTCTATTGGCATGGTCATAGTCATAAGATGCGTCGTAATTATTGCAATCAGTTAAGTCATTATAATATTCTGTGTCGTAGTAGTAATCTGAGTAGTATGGATCGTCGTATGCGCATTCATTTAAATTGACTTCGCGTGATTTGAAGTAATTATTTGGTGGGGGATTGCCGAATCTTTGCCAATCGTGTCCAAATGAAGTTGGTGGCAAAGGTCTGGGTGTGAATTGCTGTACTCCGCTCATAGGTTTAGGAGGCGGCTGGTACTGAGGCTGACGCCTAGGTGGTAACCTGAACATGTTACTTTGGGCATTATATTGCGGTGGTGGTGCACTAAACATTTGCTGTGTGCGGGTCATATGCGGCTGTTGAGACTGTGCGATACTAGGTGAGTTAAATTTAAAAGGTTGCGGTTGCACTGATAAGCGGAGCGGAGGCGGCGGCGGATTATATCTCGGCGCTGCCTGATTATTAAAATTAGATATAGTATTAAAGTTATTAAATTTAGGCATTGAGGAGGCTATAGGTAAGGCAACTGGTGTGCGATGGGCTAGTTGGTGTCTAGGCATACTTTCGTTACGTTGCTGAAGATATTGAATATTTAATTCTTCTTGCACATACTCTAAAGCTTTTTCTATACTGTCTGGCCTCATAGACCTTATACGAGATCCAAGCGGTTCCTTTAAACCTCGTACAAAGGCTTGCATGGTCAACTTTTTATACAGAACCCTCTTAGCGTCTATAGTGGTTCCTAGTGTCTCATGTAATGTAACATAGGTCATTATCGTGCTAAAAAGAGTTTGACAATGGTCATAAAATTCTTGTGGGCTACTATTGCCTTGCATAGCTAGGGAGAGGTCGTTATAGAGTGCTGTCTCGTCCCGTTGATCAGCGAAGTTATGTACTAAGACATTTCTAATCCCTAACCAGTTATCTGGGATGCCATTTGAGTTAATAATGGTAGCGGCGGGTCCCGTGATTTTGTTCAGGATGCCGTTTAGGAGACACAAATTATTAAGTTGACTATTGGGATCATCTCGCAAATAGTCTGAACATAACCTATCACAAATATTAATAAATCTAGTTAAGACGTTGGGGTTCCCGTCAAAATCGGGAACAAGGCGTAAGGCCTTGTAAATACTATCGGGATCAATTTCCATTTCTTCTGATAAACTAAATAACCTATTTAAGTCTAGCAAATGTTCCCTGCGTTGCCTGCTAGATGCAGATCCACGGGATCCAGAATTTCTTGGATGAAAAATTGTGACTAAAATTAGGGACTAAAGATAGGATAGGATAGGAAACACGAGAATGATTCAAGTGCACTTACATGAACATATTTCGGCTTTTCTTGTGTATCGATGTCTGGATACCCTCTAGCTGGCTGGCTTCTGGTTCTGGATTCTCGAACGCGACTTGATAGCCACACGGGCGGCTCGTTATGACGGAAATCTTCGTGATGAAGCGCGAAACCGACCGCGAGAATCCTACCGACTGCGCCAAATATAGAAGCGACAGCAGGAGGTTCGAAAAAAACCGAAATTAATTTTTTAAACTAATTTATTAATAATTAAATTACAACTAGTTACAAATTGACCCGATCGAGGTTGGATACGAAGTGGCGGCGATGATGATGATCTCGGGGTTGGTGGCGCGATGGCGTGGTCACGTTGAATTTGCACGAGAGTTGCATCAGCGATTTCGTCATCTTGCAATATTCGGTTGTGTCCTCCTTAGAGGTTTAGGAGTCAGCGATATTCGTATAAGTAGGTAGATTTACGTAATTGGCTTCTCTGCAAATTCTAAGAAAAAGCCTTACCTTACCTTAGCCCAGGATTGACCTGGGTACAGCACCTGACTGGACTACTTTAATAGACACGTATGAACAGCAGTATAAAATCCCAGAGGATGTGGGTGTTTTATCATCCAGACTGGACATTTTTATTTTTTCTAGAGCTACAAAACGGATAGTACTTGTAGCGCTTACCGTGCAGTGGAAAACGAACATACGTACAGACCACGCAATGAAAGACAACAAATATTATGATCTCCTAAATGAATTAACGAAAAACGGTTATGTAGTTAGTCTATGGCATACAGACTAACTACATAATTAACCGTTTTTAGAAGTAGGAGCGAGAGCTCGTATACCAGCAAAATCTCTCTATGACTTGTTGAAAGACCTTGGCTTGTCAAGAACTGCAGTAAGTTTTATACTAGAGCGAGTGTCTAAAGCTGCATTAGCAGGTTCCTACCAGATTTGGCTGGGCAGGGAGACGAACAAGAGTAGTGAAGGTGAGTGTTGATTTACGTCGGAAAGGGGCCACTTAAACCTACCACCCATGTCACAAGTCCCGGGAACTACTCGGAGTTTCTCTTTCTGCCACACGATGAACCCGGCACCCGCACGGTGAATCCACGGAACGCTAAGAAGTTTGTCTCTCTTAAAAATAGAAATTTTATTTTATGTATATCGAAAACGAACAAAATCTGGCTAAAGTTTCCAATATATTAAGACCGCGTATATTACCAAACTATAAAGCATTTCAAACTAGAAAACCTTTTATCCTATTCCGTTATATCATCCTATTATATCCTTTTATATCCTATTTGATGATATTTTATCATATTATGCTTTCATCATCATCGCATATCATTCCACTGCTGGGCATAAACACCTTCAAAAGGATGATTCCGTCATTATTGCCTGTTTAATGCTAAAAGATGTTTAAAAATAATTTAAGCGTACTCTTGTTACCGCGAATCCGCGCCTAGTACAAATAGTGTCATGTCATGTTCATAGATGGCGCTGTATGGAGTTGACTCGCGGTATCATTTGGATTTTTTGGGTTTACATAGAGTATTCATTTTGGTTTTCATTAAAGTTATATTAGCCTACGAAAAGTTTTCTTATTTATCGTGTGATAGTAGTGAATATAGTGTAAAGTGAACATTTGGCCCTTAACGAGCCGGATTTAGTGATTGGTGATAAGTGACTAATGGATTGCAGTGAAGTGATTTTTAGGGATTTGGTTTAAGTGTAAGGGATACTAGAATAAACTGTAAGTAGAAAGACTTCTATTAATAAAGTGAAAAAAAAAAAAAAGACAACATATCTAAAAACTCAGTGTAATGTGCAATTCAGTGTTTCAAGACTTAGAATAATTTGAGTAAATTTATATGAAAAAATAAAATAAAATAAAGACAGTATAATTTTGAAGACTTTCAACACTTAGAAAATTTTTTATGAAAATTGTATGAGCAAAAGACTTAGTACAATTTTTAACAGTTATGGTTTTGTGATGTGATTAGCATAAAAAAAAAAGTGACTTTATATTTTATCTAAAGTGAACTCTAACATATAATATACACAGCAAGAAGTCGTTAAAAATGGGTCTTTCAGAGTTATTACGTACACAAGGGGATTTATCTGAACAAATAAGTAGAAGTTTATCTAATTACAAAAAATCTAAAACCTGAGTAACTAAAGCGTATATAGAAACTAGATTAGAGTTGTTAGAAGAGAATTTCAAAAAATTCAAAAATAACCATTCAGAAATACTAGAATTAGTTACAACAGACGACAAAAGAGACTTAAAATATTTTAAAGAAGATTTTTATTATAACTGCGAAGATGAGTATGTAGAATTAAAAACTCTTATGAAGGAACATTTAGAAGAAATGGCCCCTAAATCACAAACAGCTACTGAAAGTTGTGCATCATTTAGCGGTACCAGTAAACAGTGTTTAAGAACAAAATTGCCTGCAATAGAAATACCATCTTTTTCGGAGAATTATAATGAGTGGACAAGTTTTTCCGATTTATTTAAGTCAATGATTCATGACAACTCAGAGTTAAGCAATATTGAAAAATATCATTATTTAAAAAGCAATCTCAAGGGTGAAGCTGAGTTACTGTTGAGACAATTTCCTTTGACTGAGGCAAATTATGCTAAGGCTCTGGAAATGCTGGAGGCTAGATATAATAATAAGAGGCTTATAGTACACGCACATATCACACGTTTAATAGGTCAGAAGAAACTTTCGTCAGAGTCCGCAAAGGGGATACGCGCATTATTGGATACCACAAGTGAATCATTAAATGCACTAAATAATGTGGGCGTATCAACTACTAACTGGGACCCTCTTGTTACACACATCATTGTCACTAAACTAGACAGTGAAAGTCATCGACTATGGGAGCAACAATTAGGAGGCACACGAGATATTCCGACTACAAAACAGCTACTGGATTTCATAGATATGCGATTTAGAACACTTGAGTCATTACAGATTACTTCCTTGAAAGAATCAACGAATCGCACTCCACTGATAAAAACATTTAAAGCGAGTACTGAACCAGTATGTACACTCTGTAGCGAAGATCATTACATACACAGTTGCAAAGAGTTTACGAAGTTGAGTCCAGAAGAACGACGAGACATTGCTAAGGAAAAACAGCTATGTTTCAACTGTCTTATACCAAGACACAGCGTTAGATTTTGTCGACAGAACACATCATGTAAGATTTGCAAGAGACGTCACCATTCACTTCTGCACTTAAATACGAGTACTACGGAGACGCAACAATCGCATGCCACCCAAGTTGGAAAAGATGAGGAAGAGGTCGAGGATGATGATTCAGCCCAGTTAGCAGTATACAAAGCTGATATAACTGGAACACAGGTCTTATTGGCTACGGCAATGGTACGGGTTAGAGGTAAAAATGGTAAAAAACACACATTAAGAGCGCTGATCGACCAAGGATCACAGGCATCGTTTATCACTACATCTGCAGCTCAATGTTTAGGGTTACACAGGGAGCATGTATACAGCCGAATTACAGGAGTTGATTCGAGGCTCAGCACTGTCTCTAAGGAAGTCGTAGGGTTTAATCTGTATAGTTTACTAGATGACAAGCCAGTTGTTGATATAAGAGCTCATGTTTTGAAAACCCTTGCTTCTATTTTACCTCGAAAAGAGATAAAGGTAACTTGTCCTTCGGAAATAATTGAATTGCCGTTAGCCGATCCCACATTTTATCGTCCTAGTGGGATAGACCTTCTCTTAGGCGCAGAGGTTTACGCACAAATTTTGAAAAATGGAATTAAAAGGTATGGTTCGATTTTAGCACAGAATTCGCAGCTGGGTTGGCTCATTTCAGGAAAAGTTGGTTCTCATCCTGAAACGAATGAGATACTTGTTATGCACAGTCAACTTCAGACAGATGATTTACTGCAGCGATTCTGGGAATCGGAAGAGTTACACTCGAAAAATCGCACACAGACTGCAAGTGAAACACAGTGTGAGAAGATTTTTGAAAGAACTCACTCTCGCACTGATTCCGGGCGGTATATAGTTGCTCTACCATTTTCGACCGATAATGGAACACCGCTCGGTGAATCGCGAAGCCTTGCTGTTAAACGCTTGCTGCATATGGAACGTAGGTTTCAGCGAGATAAAGAATTTCAGCAGCGTTATCGAGATTTCATGGATGAGTACGAGGAACTTAAACATATGATAAAAGTTCCCTTGGCAGATTTATCTAAATCTAATGTTTGTTATCTTCCGCACCATGGGGTTCTTCGAGAAGAAAGTACAACTACAAAGCTTCGTGTCGTTTTTGATGGCTCCTTAGAAACTAGTACGGGAACTTCATTAAATGAGACATTATTAATAGGACCATCTCTTCAGCATGACATTCGTGACATCTTCTTACGTTGGCGGAGACATAGAATATGTATAGTAGCTGACATCCAACGTATGTACCGACAAATACTCGTGAGATCAGAAGATCAGGATTACCAAAGAATTGTATGGAGAAAGAGTCCTGCTGACCCAATTAGTGAATATCGGTTGTGTACAGTTACGTATGGCACGTCCTGTGCTCCGTATCTTGCGATTAAAGTGTTGAAGCAGTTGGCAAATGATGAACGCAGTGAATTTCCTAACGCCGCAAGTGTTTTAGAGAGTGATTTTTATGTGGACGACCTACTATCTGGATGTGATTCAGAAATTGAAACTATTGAGTTGTGTAAAGATTTAATTAATTTGTTAGAAAAGGGAGGTTTTGTTTTACACAAATGGGGTTCAAATTCAACAAATGTATTGAATTGTTTACCGAAGGATGACAGCCTACCACAGGAGTCATTTGATATCAAAATGGAAAATTCTGTTAAGGCTTTAGGGGTTAAATGGAATCCGAAAGGTGATAATTTTGAACTCAATATATTTTTTTCTAAAAATGTAGTTCAGAAACTAACTAAACGTGTCGTGCTTTCTGATATAGCTAAAATCTATGACCCCCTTGGTTGGTTGTCTCCAGTGGTTATTGTTGCTAAGATATTTCTACAAAAATTATGGCTTCTTGGTGTTGGTTGGGATGACGAACTTCCAGTTAGTTTTCAGTCCGAATGGTCATCATTTAAAGATCAAGTAAACCACATGAAAACTATTTATTTACCACGTTGGATTGGAATTTCTAAAACAAATCAAAGGGTTGAAATACATGGCTTCTGTGACGCTTCGAACGCAGCCTACGCCGGAGTTGTTTATGTTCGTATAATCGATAGTTCTGGAGTTTTAGTTAAAGTATTAGCAGCCAAAACCAAGGTAGCGCCTATTAAACAAGTCTCGATCCCTCGTTTAGAGTTATGTGGGGCTGTGCTGACAGCTAAATTAATGGACAGGATTAAGACTTGTTTAAATGTACCCGATGAGAATGTGTATGGATGGACTGATTCTACCATAGTTCTGGCTTGGTTGCAACGACACCCTAATTATTGTAAAACATTCGTGGGAAACCGCGTAGCAGAAATTTTAAATGTTACTCAGCCTAGTCAGTGGCATCACGTCAACTCTAAAGATAATCCTGCAGACTGTGCTTCAAGAGGGATCGTCCCTTCACAACTGTCTGAACAGGAACTATGGTGGGATGGGCCACATTGGTTACATTCTGCTGACGAAATTGTCTTGAATAATGAATTGCGCGAAACTGATTTAGAATGTAAGGTATCCACACATACCGTGAAAATTGATGATCTACATAGTGAGGTTTATATACACAATTTTTCGACTTTGATGAAATTAACAAGAGTTGTTGCATATTGTCTTCGATTCGTTAAAATTTGTAAAACAAAACTTCAGTTTAAACTAAACAGTCAACAAGTTAATATGCAAAATGAATTTCCGCAATATCTGACTTCTTGTGAACTAAACCTTGCTATTTATTTATTTATTTATATACGGTACACCAACAGCAATATATATATACTAATTTACTTTTAAGTATAAATTTATAATAGTTATGTTCTTATATATATGCCAATTATAGGTATACACATCTTTGTTGAAAACAATTAACATACAATAAATATATTTATATAGAGTTATCTCACAATTTCTTTAGTGTTAAAATTGAAACAAAACTTGGAACAATATTTAAAACAAAATTTAAAATTATTTTGTTGAAAATAGCTTCAGCAGTTTAGCTTTTGTAACTTGTAGTGAATCGTTAAAAATATCCAGTTCTGGTTGTTTTGTAGACAAGAAATTATATTGCGATGATATTCTAGATAGAGGATAATGAAAACCTAGATTAGTTCGACACTGAGGAATGCCAAATAAATTGTTAATGCGAGATCTGGGATATCGATAGGGAACGGAAATTGTAATCTTTTCTAAGAGGGAAGAGCATGAAATGCCACCATTGATCATTTTGTGTAAGAAGGCCAGATCGGCTATTGTTCGTCGATTTCGCAGTGTAATCATGTTAAAGTGCTTGAGTCTCTGATCGTATGGACGTTTGTGAGAAATGTTAGGTGACATGAAAGCAAGATGCCTTGAAAACACGCGCTGAAGGTTTTCGATGCGTTGCGAAAGTACGTTGTACGATGGATTCCAAACAACGGAAGCAAACTCCAGATGAGACCGGACAAGGCTGTTATAAAGAATTATTTTCGTACTTGTTTGTTTGAATCTTTTTGTATTTCGCCTTATAAAACCCAACATTCCTGCAGCCTTTTTAACTATAACATCAATGTGGTCGTCAAATTTAAGCTTTTCATCAATCGTCACTCCCAAGTCACGTACTTTATGAACTTTGGTCAACATAAGACCGTTCAATCGATACGATGAAGAAATAGGCTTAATTATTCTTGTGAAAGATATGTGAAAACATTTACTGGGATTGAGGATCATTCCATTATATAAACACCACTCTGCTATTTTATTTAAATCATTTTGAAGTATTTGTACATCTACTTGATCATTGATGGTTTTATAAATTTTGAAATCATCGGCAAAGAGTGAAATTTTACTTTGTTTTACATAACTGACAATGTCGTTAATGAAAACAAGAAACAGAATGGGACCGAGATGAGAGCCTTGCGGGACCCCTGTTCTAGCAAAATATGTTTGCGATTGAGCTCCGTTCACAACTACTGTCTGTGGTCTATTATTTAAGTAAGAGCAAAACCATTGTAATAATCTGCCACCAATACCATGAGCCTCCAGTTTCGTTAAAAGAATTTTGTGGTTTACCTTGTCGAATGCACTTGACATGTCAGTATAAATTGTATCGATTTGTGAACCTTTATCCAAATCTGAAGCTACCTCCGAGACAAATGCAACAAGATTACTGTCCACTGATCGACCGCTTCTAAAACCGTGCTGGAAATCTGATAGGGATGAGTTGACATGCCGATAAACTAGTGGGTAAATAAGGCTCTCAAATAGCTTAGCAAAGCTAGATAAAATAGATATTGGCCTATAATTCCTTATATCTGTTTGATCGCCTTTTTTAAAAATCGGTACTATTCGAGCCTTTTTCCATTCTTCAGGAAATACTCCCAACTTTAAAGAATGATTAAAAATAATACTTAAAGGCAATGCGAGGACTGACCCACAACGTTTAATGAACAATGGTGGTATGTTATCGGGACCAGCGCCTTTCTGCGTATCGAGACGCTTAATCTGACTTAGTACTTTAAGCTCAGAAAATGTTACTTTATGAATATGATTACAATTTTCGTAAGATGAAATCATGCTAGTATGTTGAACCGCAGTAGTGTCGTATATCGCATAAATGGAAGAGAAATGTGTAGCGAAAAATTGAGCAATTTGTGAATTATTGGATGCGACTTGGCCATTCAATTTCATTGATGAAGGTAAAGATGATAAATTTCTACGATTACTCTTTATGTAATTCCAAAATGCTTTGGGGTTTCTTGTGATATTGTTTTCTACTGTTTGAGTATAATTGCTATAGCATTTATCGTACAACTTATGACATCGCTCTCTTAGTAATTTAAACTCTAATTCGTCTCTTGGGTTCCTATATTTTAGGTGCAATTTGCGTAGTTTTTCTTTTTCTTTAATCATCTTAATAAGATTATTGCTAAACCATACTGGATATTTACCTGATTTTGTTTTACGCTTCGGGACATTTTGATTAATAATATTATTGAGAATGCAATAAAATGCTGAAACCATATCATTAACATTATTAAAACTATTTAAAATATCAGCCCAATCAACTATTTTCAAACATAAAATAATTTCTTCGTAATCTGCTTTGAAGAAATTGTTATCGCTTCGTTTTTTGACGGAGCCATTATTAGTTGCAGATCTCTCATTAATAGGCAACGAAATAACTATACTGGGATGGTAAGGATCCAGCTTACTAATTGGATTAGCGTGATAGGATACAAAAGCACCATTAATATCTGTGATTACAAGGTCTAGGATCCTGTTACTGGTGTTACAAACACTGTTTATTTGATGTAAGTTATTTAGTGATATAAAATCAATTAGTGAGTAGCCCAGACTTTTACTGTAATTTGTAGCTATCATGTTATTTGCATCGGTAGTATCTGGTTGCCAATCAATAAAACTCAAATTAAAATCACCCAATATGACAGTATTTTCAGTCTGATCTAAGATTGTATCTACATTATCTAAAAATATTTTCTGATGCTCAAATTTGACCGGCGGAGGAAAATAAACAGTGCATATTGAAATAGTTAGGTTTTTACCATTTAATTTAAGTTTCACATTTACCCAAAGATCTTCGCAACTGCTTTCCCACTCTTTAATACGTACTGAAGGTAAGTCACGGGATACGGCAATCATAACACCACCGCCGTCCATCTTTGTGCCCTCTGAACAAGTTCGGTCTCTACGATACACAACATAACGAGCATCTATAAATTCACCGTCTAATATGTTTTCATTTAACCACGTCTCTGTGAATACTATAATTTTAAAATCATTTAGAAGGATATTTTTAAGTATGTCTTGTGTTTTCGTCCGGATACCCCGAACGTTTTGATAATATATAAAATCGAATTTAGAAACATAATATGTACCACAACATGTTAGCAGTAAGCTCAGTTTACTTAAGAAGATTTAAACTGTCAATGTTTCTTATCATAATAGACTCACTAAATTCGTTCTTACGAATAAAGACACGCCCGTTACGTATCCATGTATACTTGTAATTTAATTCTTTAGCCTTCAATCGTGACGCTGCATGTAAAGCTTTATTTTGGGGTGATAGATGCTATGATTTGTTGTATAAAGATTTCGCAAAATTGTTTCTTTTCTGATGAAATTACTGCACTGAAGCAGGGGCAAGGTATTTCCAAGAAAAGTCCTTTATATTTTTTACAACCTTTTCTCGATGAGAATCAATTGTTAAGGGTTGGCGGTAGGTTGAAAAATGCCCCAATACCTCGTGATGCTAGAAACCCATTTGTTATTTCAGGTAAGTCTCATTTAGCAAAATTAATAGTTGATCAAACACATAAAAGGACTTTGCATGGAGGACCCTTGCTTATGCTAAATGTTATTCGCGCTAACTATTGGATAACAAGGGTTAAGTCTTTAGTTAAGTACCATGTCAGAAAATGTATTGCATGTATAAGATATTCTCCAAGGTTTTCTACTCAACTAATGGGGAACTTGCCAGCAGCCAGGGTAACTATATCAAAGCCTTTTTCTAGTAGTGGTGTGGATTTTGCTGGTCCCTGCTATTTAAAATCCTCTAAGCTTAGAAATTCAGCTTCCCTTAAGGCTTATATTGCCGTATTTATTTGTACAGTTACAAAGGCTATACATTTAGAACTTGTTTCGGAATTATCTACAAACGCCTTTATTGCTGCTTTTAAAAGGTTTACTTCTCGCAGAGGCCACTGTGCACATTTATACTCTGATTGTGGTACTAATTTTATTGGTGCAAACTTTGAGCTCGCTAGAATGCTAAATAAATCCAAAGCTTCCCTTCCTGTTGAGTTAAGAGAGCTTCTGGCATCTAGTGGTACTGAATGGCATTTTATTCCTCCAGGATCAGCCCATTTTGGGGGTTTATGGGAATCAGGAGTACGGTCTACTAAACATCATATACACCGTGTAACAGGGGATGCTAGGCTTACTTTTGAAGAATATAATACATTGTTAGCTCAGATAGAATGTTGTCTGAATTCTCGTCCAATTTCAGCTTTGAGCGACTCAGTAGATGACTATACTGCATTGACTCCTGGTCATTTCTTAATGTTTGGACCACCTTTAGTGGTTCCACATGAAAATGTTATTGATATTCCTATCAGCAGACTTAATCGTTGGCAACATGTAGAACAAATTTTGCAGTCGTTTTGGAAAAGGTGGACTCAGGAATATTTAGTAACCCTTCAAAATAGATACAAATGGTCTTCCCCTCAGAATTCTCTTAAGGTAAACGATTTAGTTATTGTTAAAAACGAAAGTTTGCCACCTTCGAAATGGTTATTAGGGAGAGTGATCGAGATTCACCCTGGTAATGATGGTTTGGTACGCGTAGTGACAGTTAAATGTGGTAAAACTATATTAAAACGTGCAATTACCAAAATATGTTTGCTTCCTATAGAACCCTAATTTAAAGGACTAAGTCGTCCTTGGCTGGCGGCAATGTTTAATGCTAAAAGATGTTTAAAAATAATTTAAGCGTACTCTTGTTACCGCGAATCCGCGCCTAGTAAAAATAGTGTCATGTCATGTTCATAGATGGCGCTGTATGGAGTTGACTCGCGGTATCATTTGGATTTTTTGGGTTTACATAGAGTATTCATTTTGGTTTTCATTAAAGTTATATTAGCCTACGAAAAGTTTTCTTATTTATCGTGTGATAGTAGTGAATATAGTGTAAAGTGAACATGCCAGTATTGACGTAATCATTACAGTTCGCAGTTTAGCTAATGGTGTAGAGAAGACCGTCCGTCTTCTTCCTTTGTCGCCTCTTACGACACCTATACAAACGTAAGGGGTGGTGCTATTCTTTCTATGAACTGACCCCACACAACACAACATGATATGGCAACACATAAAGCATGAGCATAAATTTTCATAATGATGTGCAGGATTCAGATAAATTCCGAACGCGGTCCAATATCGTTCCCTGTGGTAATAAATTTCAACGGGCAGTGGTATGAACATTACACAAAGCTCCGCGAACTGGGCGCAGAAGAATTATCTGCAATTGACAAATTTATAGCTTTTAAGGATTTGAACCTACCTACGTGAAAAGTGTACTAAACGGGCGATTCTTTTTATAAATACGACTGGGGGTTTCTTTTGGTTAAAAGTTTCTTCTTTTTCTATATAATTTTTATTGGCCTACATCAGTCTACTAGATCTAGTCTTCTTGAAGAGAAAACTTTTTCTGTGAGCATCATATTTACACAATAATTGGCAAAAGGCGGGAAGAGTTTTTTTTTTGGAAGAAAAGAATGAGCGATGCAATTATCTTTAGGCTGGCACTAGCTCCAATGTAAATGTATTTTTTTTAATTAGTTCCAAAAAATAACTCGTCCTTAAATTAAAAACATGTTTCAAAGTTTGAGTCTGTGACGAAAATTTTGCGCTGGCTTTCTAAAGATGCTAATACGATAATGATTAGAAATCTTTATAAAAAAAACTTTTTTTATTATTTTTTTTGATTTTGACAACATTTACGTACCTACACAAACAAATACGGGTTTTTTTGCGCAAAACTATTTTTGTGTCCAGTTACGCTTTCAGATAGTTAATCAATAAATGGAATGATGAGGGTTTAATACGAGATAGAAAATAAAAATGTTGTCTGTCATAAAGCATTAGAAATAATATGTGGTATGTGATGACAAATTGTATCACGTACCTATGGGACGTGATAATTAGTTAAAACAATATCTTCCTTGAAAATAGTCACGCTTGCCTCTCTTGTCACGTATTATTATATAGTATATAAGGCTAGCCATCATTGGTGAATAGGAGGATTACTCCACGGAAGACTTGTATCATTTAGAGTCTACGTCCCAATCCATTACATGGCGACCGTGACAGTGCTGCTTTTTGAGCAGTACTGTACATTCGAGTAATATCTGATAATAGTATTTTTTTAAAGTAATGTAAACAGTGAAAGTGTTTTAGAGACAATTTTTTTTAAACACAAAGGCGATGGAAAACGTAAATTATGTATTACGGAGATGATATATCTTTTGCTGGGTGTTGGGCGTTGATGGAGCCAGATGGATATAAATCAAGTTAAGCTGGCTGCCGGGAGTTGTTGGTGTCGAGATGGAGGAAGAGTTGGTGCCGGAAGGTTGGTGTATCATGCGTGTCGAAGGATCGAATGAAGACACCGGAAAAATGATTTAATAGGATAAAATTTAAATATAATTAGATGGGTCCAAGCAATCACAATTTTAATGTAAGTAACTGTGATTAATATGGTTGCTATGAAAGCATTTTGAATGCTTTAGGTTTTCATTTGTTTCGTTTTTTTTACGCTCAATACTCAAGTGTTTTTTTGTTTGTTTTACTCTTACATTAATTTTGTTGGATGAAAAGCAATACTTTTTCGAATTGGAAACAGTAGATATCTGTTTGATACTTATTTTATATCTGTTTGATATTGTAAGACACAGAACTTGGTTTACCTTTGAGAAATTACATTTTTTAATATAATTATGTGTATAAAATAGAATAAGTATTCCTTTTTTTTATCAATTTATAGGTAATAAATATATACATATTATAATATATTTAACGAGCAAATCAAATTAAAGTTAATTTTGATGTAATATATTTAGACTTATGTAAAAAAAGAATAGATGCTGTGGAATTGAAAATTGCAAATGTAATCTCAACTAGAAAATGCATACTCGTACGTTTAGAATGACGTGAAGCTATTGCTGCACTGACCGTGACCCTGAAATTTGTTTGAGTCATAATAATGCACGGCCCCGACCTTGCTGACTCGTCGAAATTCGCGTTTATACGTAACTTATTGTACTATAAATGGTAATTATTAATTTTACTTTCTTGCCGCGACGGGCTCGAAACGTATTTAATGATCGATTTCTATCGGTTTCATAAACGATTTTTTTGTTTATGTTGGTTAGATATGGGTATTTGTAAAGTAAGGTATCTTAATGAGAAATGATAAAAGGTAGGACACACGAGTTGTACAATACGTAGTCAAATCCTTCAGTTAAATCATAGTGTAATCGAGAAGTTATCTATGGAAACGGTTGGAGATCTAGGATCTTAAAAGAGGACTCGTTATGTATATTATGATATTTGAAATAACAATGGTACAAGGTACAGTTAATTAGGCTATGCATTTCAAAATGATAGCAAGTGGTTTAGGAATAAAATGTCGTAGTCAAATGTAAAACTCGACAGTAAATAAATATTCTGTATCTTTTAAATGTGTATTAAGTATAAGGGACCGATGATAGGCCCGAATAAGTGAATTACCTTGAAAGGTAAATATGTACCAATAATTTGTTAAAGTGTGTGTTAATGTGCCTAACTAATTAAAGTTCTATGTACTTACTTAAATGTCGAAATCGGATATTCGTTAAAAATATTAATTTTGTGGGAGTTGTAACTCGTTCAAAGAAACGAGCCATGAATGTCAAACCCACTTTTTCTAGAAGCGAATTTTAGGAGCTTCCTATTGACTATACAGGCAACCAAGAGTTGTTTGTTGTTATTATTTGAAAAATCACAAAGTGATGTAAGTTTAGATATTTGTTGATATCAAACTTTTAAAATGAGAATAAATAAAGTAAAAAGTGCTAATATTGTATAATGACTTTGTTAGTTATTAAAATCAGGAATCTCTACTAACGGAGGCGCGCCGAGACGCAACGATAGGAGACCTGATAGAATTATGTAAAAGACATAATATTGTCGAAGTTGTCATTAAAAATGGGTTCAATAAAAGTTATATAAATATTTTTGGCCCAAAACTTTGTAAAAAAATAAGGAATTATTGCGGTTATGACATAATTTAATATTATGTGTTGTTAAAGCTGAAGTTGATTGTTACGTGTTATATAATGATTATTTATCATTTATTGCCTGTGTGCGTAAATAAAATGACTAAGAGTAACCAAAAAATAATTTTGGAGTAGGTAATATGCAAAGACATAATAACCGAATATGTGAATAGTTGTTAAGTTTGTCAGGAGTTTTTTTTTAAAATAAAAATATCAAGGAAAAATTGGTTAATACCCAATACTGCTTCTACTTCTTTTGGAAAACTGTAATTAGATATTGATGATGTAGATAGATAAGATGTAAATAATTTACTTAGGTTTTAAATATATGCATTGTATAGTTTTTTTTAAGCAAATAAATGCCTTTCTTTCAAGGGAGGGATGCCTGAACATTTCAAGGGAGGTGTGGTATGTGATGACAAATTGTATCACGTATCTATGGGACGTGATAATTAGTTAAAACAATATCTTCCTTGAAAATAGTCACGCTTGCCTCTCTTGTCACGTATTATTATATAGTATATAAGGCTAGCCATCATTGGTGAATAGGAGGATTACTCCACGGAAGACTTGTATCATTTAGAGTCTACGTCCCAATACATTACAAATAAACAATTTGTTTCTGTATTTTTTTTATTATTTATATCAATAAAAATCAAAATTCTTAGCTAAGACAGAACAACTTCTGTCGGGTTCACTAGTTACTAATAGGTTTATTCACACTCAAAACGACTGTATTAATGTACTGAAGGTACTCAACTGTTATCTTGAGTTGTCTGAAACTTTGAGATTTTGAATTTAAGGATACCTTGTTCCCCAAAGGCATATTTAACTAAACGGTACCTACCCTTAAAATTTTAAATTCATCTCCCAACCCGCGAATAAAAGTTACTTCATTATAAATCACATTAAAACAATGGGGATCATTTTGCCTCCAGTCGGGGAATTATAGCCATCTAGCCGGCTTCGTCATTGACTCTTTGAATTATGAATCAGCTTAAACCTTTTGAAGAATTATAACTTGGCTTATACACGCAATTTTATTAAGGGTTTTGGTTTCTGCTTCATGTCTTCAAAGTCAGTCTTCAAAGCGCCACAGAAGCGCCTCCTATGGATAAAAATCTGCAAGTAAATGTTTGATAATATTATGATAAATATTATCAAACATATACTTGCAGATTTTTTTACGACTTTTACATTTTTAAAGATCATACATTAAAATATCATTGAATCACCTGGTATTCTATCAAATACCTCCATAGACTTAGAACTCAAAAACGTACGCATAACCTAGAACAGTTACATGAAACGCCTTTGTACAAAAATAATAGACAACCATCGCATTGGCATTTTGTAGCTTCTATCTTGTATTTATTTGGAAGATTCAACGCGAATTGGGAAGTCAAATTACCAATTTAAAATAAATGAAGCGTCTTCATTAATTTAAATCAAGATAAATTAACATGCATTCAAATAGGCCAGTGTCATGTTTAATTGGTTTTACGGATGAATCATCAAAAAACTGTGCCTAGAAAAAATACTTTACTAAAATCAAACTAAAAAACAGACAAACAAAAACATATTAATATTGTAATTATATAAAAAGTGGAATATAATTATTTTAAATTTTACAAGCAAAAGTAAGTAAGTAAGTAAGTACCTATATTATGTACAGACAACATCACGTCAACCTACCACAAAACGTCAAATTTCCTCAATTAATATTGATCTTTACTTTTTGGACTTAAAGTTGAAAATCAATTCAATGACCTTTAACTTTTTGGGTAGGTTGCCCTACCGTTGTCTTTACAAGGAGTTCAGTAGCCGTTATTCATTATACTATGCAACCCGTGCTTCTAGCTTCTCTTCCCGTCGTCTATGGTAATGCCGGTACATAGGCAATGGGGACTACCGTTTCTTTGCTCACCAGTTGGCGCCACTGTTGACTGAGGTCCAGAGGTATAGCTGTCAAAGGCGACTTTATAAGATCGGCGCCGAAACAAAGTTTTAAATCTTGAATCTAGTTAAGTCTATTATTTATAAATAACTATCTTCATATCAACAAACTAACTTCTGAAAAAGTTGCTCTTTGAGGCTGCCTATTTTTGCGCTTTTTCTTAATTCAGCTTTCAAAGCGTTCACGTTCATCGCCAAATAATCCATATTTGCAATAATTTTACAAAGGAGATCACTTTTCAGCAGGTAAATTAAAAAAAATATAATTTATGTCACGAAGCCCGCTAAAACCAGTGAAAAGTGAATGTTTTTGGACCTGTTACACATACTACCTATATGATGATCGCTGATACAGATTACCCAATATGCTTTGCTACCTACAACTTCGAAATAAACTAGAACATCGGAAACGCAAGATTGAAGATTCAGCTCCTCGTGCAACCTACTTCGTCTGGTCGCTGTGCGCGGAGGGCATCCAAATCGTCACTTCGTAACAAGCATCGTTCGATTTCAAACCTATACTAGTTATAATATTTAAATTGTAATTCCTTTACTTTATAATTAAATTTAATTAAATAAATTTCGGGTTTTTTAAATCCTTCGGCTGTGACTATCGTAATTGGCGCAGTCGGTAGGATACTCGAGTCAGTGCGCGTCACGAAGTATCCAGCTGTACAATCAGTTGCTCCCATCGTTACGTCACTGGTTGAGCTATCGAGCCCTCATCGAGTATCTGAACCACGAGGTCTGCAGCCAGGAGGAGGATCAAGACATCGACCCAGAGAAAGCCAGAAATGATATATATGTAAGTGCACTCGAATTGTTCTTGCGTTGCTTTCCTTTTTGTGTACCTTTATCTCTTATCTCCCAAGATTTTTCACCCTAAGAATCGTGAGTCCAGCAAATCTGCACTAAATCGGCAGTCTCGCAGAAGAGAATTAGATTTTAATAGAAATTTAGAAGATAGCAATACATTAGAAATGGCTTTAGACCCAGACACCGTATTCAATGCATCGCGCCTGGTGCCTGAATTTGATGGAAATCCAAACATCCTCACTAGGTTTATTAGAATATGCGACCAGTTAGTAGCCACATATATGTTAGAAGCACCAGGGAACGAACTAACTAACTTGTGCTTATTAAATGGTATTCTTAATAAAATTACCGGAAATGCCGCTAGGACGATTAATTCCAACGGCATACCAGAAAGCTGGTTAGGTATTAGGAATGCTCTCGTCAACAACTTCTCCGATCAGCGTGACGAGACCGCCTTATACAACGATCTCTCTTTGGCATCGCAAGGAAATAATACACCACAAGAGTTTTACGACCACTGCCAAACGTTGTTTAGCACAATTATGACGTATGTTTCGCTTCACGAAACGATAGCCACTACTATTGAAGCTAAACGCACTTTATATAAAAAGTTAACTATGCAGGCTTTCGTGCGTGGCCTAAAAGAACCACTTGGTTCCCGCATTAGATGCATGAGGCCCGAAACAATAGAAAAGGCCTTAGAGTTCGTTCAAGAAGAGTTAAATATACTCTATTTACAACAACGAAACGACAGTGCTCCTAAAACATCTAATTCTAAGCCTTTTAATATGCATCATCAACTTTCTGTGCCTAATTGGCATATACATTCACAGTCGCATAATGTGCAACGTCCCCCACCACTACCCTTCAGGTTTAACCCTCAAATAAACCAGTATCAGCATCCAGCCCGACAGCTGGGTATGCCATCCCGAACTCAGCAAATGTTCCGTGCTCCACCACCCAATTATAACCCCCAAAGCAATGTATTTCGTTTAAATAGAAATCAGCCTTCACAACCAGCCCCCAGGTCGATGAGCAGAGTACAACCGTTCGTTCCTAGAACTTTATCTCCAAATATAAGTGGTCATGATTGGCGAAGGCATGGAAATCCCCCACCTTCAAATTACTTCAAGACTAGAGAAATGAACTTCAACGAGTGCTTTGATGAAAATTCCTATAATAATTATTGTGATGAAGTTAATTATAGCAATTATTATTACTCCGATTACGACCAAGACAAGGCACAGACTTATAATGACTCGTGTTACTATGACGACAACAACCTGCAACCTGAGACATTCAATGACGAGCCGCCGACATGCGATGAGCCACAAGCGTCTAGCTCACAATCCACTCAGGATTTTCAGAGAGCCATTGCGTTCAAAAAATCAAGATAGAATTAAATCTACAAACTCAACGACAGTTACCCTACATACAAATTAATAATCCGCCCTTAAGGCTCCATATTGACACCGGCGCGAATCAGTCATTTATTAGCCCAGAAACAGTGCATAATTACTTTAATACCTATCCTATTAATTATGATCCGTTCGAGGTGACTAATGTGCACGCGACTACGCGAAGTGATCACTCTATCACATTACCGTGTTTCCAGGAATTTCGTGACACTGATAATATAAAGTTATTCATATATCGTTTTCACGATTACTTTGATGGTTTGATAGGTTTAGATCTGCTTACTAAATGGGAAGCGAATATAAACCTCAAAGATCATACGTTAAAAACTAAATTTGCCGTAAATCCCATAAAGATGTATAATTCTCGTAACGTGAATTTGTACGAGAATATTATACCAGCCCAGAGTTATAAGATGTTGCGATTACCCATTAACGCTCCGGACGGCGATGTCCTAATCGAGGAACAGGTGATATGTAACTGTATTATCCACGAATGTATTACTACCGTTAAGAATAGCCGTGGTATAGTAGAGGTTGAAAACTCTACACCAAATGACATCATCTTTTCACTAGACCACCCCGCATACGGCGAGATTTTTAATATAGAGTGCGCGCGTACCGAAACACATAGTGATCGCGTCCGCCATGTATTATCGCGTTTGAGAACCGACCATATGAACGCGGAGGAAAAAGCCAATATAGAAGCGTTATGCTCACGGTTTGCTGATGTCTTTTACATAGAAGGTGAACCGTTAACCTTCACTAACCAGATAAAGCATAGTATCAACACTACTGACGAGTTACCCGTTTACACGAAAACTTACCGCTATCCTTTCATCCATAGGCAGGAAGTTAGGGACCAAATTAACAAAATGTTGGAACAGGGAATCATACGACCTTCATCATCAGCCTGGAGCTCGCCTATTTGGGTTGTATCTAAAAAAACAGACGCTTCAGGGAAACAAAAGTGGCGCATCGTCGTAGACTACCGAAAACTAAACGAAAAGACGATAGATGATAAATACCCCATCCCAAACATCTCAGACGTCCTTGACAAGCTAGGAAAGTGCCAATACTTTACGACCCTTGACCTCACATCAGGTTTTTGGCAATGTCAGCTCGATCCTAAGGATATCCACAAAACAGCTTTTAATGTAGAGCATGGGCACTTCGAATTTCTTCGTATGCCTATGGGACTAAAAAATGCACCTTCTACGTTCCAGAGAATTATGGATAATGTCCTTAGAGGCCTCCAAAACGAGATTTGTCTAGTTTATCTGGATGATATCATCATTTTCGGTACATCACTTCAGGAAGCTGTAATTAACCTGGAAAAGGTATTACAGAGACTCAAGGAATCAAATTTTAAGGTACAGCTAGACAAGTCAGAGTTTTTAAAATTAGAAACAGCATACTTAGGTCACGTTATCACTCGCGACGGCATAAAGCCTTATCCAGACAAGATATCTGCCATAAAAAAATATCCTATTCCCAAAACTAGTAAAGAAATCAAGCAGTTCCTAGGACTACTTGGATATTACAGGAAATTCATTCCTGACTTTGCCCGTATAACAAAGCCAATGACATCTTGCTTAAAGAAAGGAAAGAAGATCACATTAGACCCAGATTACGTTAACAGTTTCGAGAAATGTAAAACATTACTACAGAATGACCCAATTTTACAATACCCAGACTTCACACGCGACTTTATACTCACGACAGACGCTTCTAATTTTGCTATCGGAGCCATACTATCACAAGGGCCCATAGGCTCTGACAAGCCTGTCTCTTATGCATCTCGAACACTCAATGATAGCGAACTAAATTATAGTACCATCGAGAAGGAGCTCCTAGCCATAGTATGGGCTACGAAGTATTTTAGACCGTATTTGTTTGGACGGAAATTTAAAATTGTCACCGACCATAAACCTCTCCAATGGATGATGAGTCTAAAGGAACCAAATTCTCGCTTAACGAGATGGCGATTGAATTTGATTTCACTGTTATTTATAAGAAAGGCCAAAACAATACTAATGCTGATGCCTTATCTCGGATCGAGATACACAACGAAGAGGTCAGTTCTCTCGTTGGTAACCCGACCGAAAAACCACCATCACTAGCAGGCTCATCGACCAATACCGCACATACCAGTAACGAACATCCCATCCTTGAAGTCCCAATATCAGACGAACCTCTTAATAAGTTCCACCGACAAATACATTTGACAGTTGTAGGTGACGTAAAACGACGACCTATCATGACTAAACCATTTGATACCCATACCCGCATAGCAATTCAGTTATCTCAGTCTCATCTGGAAGAAGATGTAGTTAATGCCATCAAAGAGTATGTTCATCCTAAGATAAAAACAGCCTTGCTGATACATCCGCCTCTTGCTATGTACTCAATCATACCAATCATACAAGAGAAGTTTAAAAGTTCAAGCATGAATCTCGTCTTAGCCAAAATTGAATTAGAAAATGTTAAACAATATCTTAAACAACAAGAGATCATTCAACATTACCACGATGGAAAAACCAATCACAGAGGCATTAACGAATGCTATCTTGCTCTTTCTAGAAAGTATTATTGGCCAAAAATGAAGGAACACATAGCTAAATTCATTGCCGAATGTACAATCTGTGGTCAGGCTAAGTACGACAGAAATCCAATAAGACAAAAGTTTAACATTGTCCCACCAGCGACTAGGCCTTTCCAAACCTTACATCTAGATTTATTCACTGCCCAAAATGAGAAATATTTAACATTTATCGATGTCTTTTCCAAATATGGACAGGCGTATCACCTACGGGACGGTACAGCCATTAGTATCCTACAAGCATTATTACAGTTTAGTACGCACCACGGCCTTCCTTTGACTATAGTTACCGATAACGGAACTGAATTCTCAAATCAACTGTTCGCTGAGTTTATTCGGTTACATAACATTATACATCATAAGACCCTCGCTCACGCACCAAATGACAATGGTAACATAGAGCGATTCCACTCGACATTGCTCGAGCATCTCCGTATATTGAAATTACAAAAGAAGGACGAGCCTATAGTTAACTTAATGCCTTACGTGGTTATCGCTTATAACAGCTCCATACATAGTTTCACAAAATGTCGACCATTCGATTTAATAACAGGACATTATGATCCGAGGGACCCTATCGACGTTGACCCTACGGCACAGTTACTACAACAGTATATACAGACACACAGACAGCAAATGCAGTTAGTCTATGATACTATAAATGAGTCTTCCTTAGCCACCCGTAGTTTTCTCATAGATAATAGAAATAAAACCCGTGAGGATGAGGTAGAATACTCACCGCAGCAGCAAGTGTTTGTTAAGAACCCAATCGCTAGTAGGCAAAAGGTCGCGTCACGCTATACGCAAGACACGGTCTTAGCCGATTTACCGATTCACATATATACTTCAAAAAAGCGAGGACCCGTCGCTAAATCACGTCTTAAACGTGTACCTAAACCAGCCAAATTGTTGCAGAATCCTGTTGCTGATCCAGATGACGCACTCAAAGGAGATAAAACTTGAAAGTTTAGACTATGGACCAGGACTCTTACCGTTTAACCTAGGACCCGCTAACCTCATTAATCATTACCACACATTCTTACAACGCATCCGACTCGACGACATCGAAAATACAATAACTACACTACGCGGACAGATATTAACTTACGAGAATAAATTACCTAACGATACCTATTCCTTATATGAGCTTCAAATCACTTATCTTAATAATAAATTAGATTATGCATTGCATCAATTAAAAAGCTTAGAACCAAATCGATACAAAAGAGGCCTTGTAGACGGATTGGGATCGATAGTCAAGAGCATAACAGGGAACTTAGATTATAAAGATGCTGTTCATTATAACAATATCTTAAATAACGTTCAAATTAGCCAGAATAAATTGGTATCAGAATACAATAGTCATATTAGCATAACTAAGAAGTGGACTACTAAGACATCGTCTATAATAACACAGTTAGTCGAAAATCAATATCATATTAATGTCACATTACAAACTATACTAGATAAAGTTTCTCAAAGTGATTTGCATCTAACTAAATTTGCGAAATTCGCTCAATTGCTATCTATAATTAGCGAAAACGTAGCCGATTTACTAAACGAGTTAGTTAAAGTCGAAAATAGCTTAGCATTCATACACGCGTCGACTACGCATCGTAGTATGATAGATATAGATTCATTAAACGATATGTTAGTTAAGCTTAGGGAGATATATGGTAGAAAATATATATTAAACTTAGAGACACGGGAATACTATGACATAATAAGGCCCGGCTCTTATTTTATAGATAAGCAGTTAGTCATAATTTACAGATTCCCTATAATATCAGCGGACTTGTACGATTTCTATAGACTGTCCATAGTACCTAATAAAGCCCACCAGGCCTTTATCCCTTCGCATCCTTACATAGCAACCAATGTTCATTCGTTTGTATATATAGAGACAGAATGTCCGAAGTTTAATACAGGCTATCTCTGCGATGAGTCGTACTATCACTATATACGTACCGAATCAGACTGCGTACACCAACTCATCACGAAGCAATCTCTGGAGAAGACATGTAACCTTACCACGATCCATCTTACCAAGGAAGCAATGGAGAAGATCGACGACCAGCACTATACTATCTCGCTACCTCATCTTACAAGAACAAGACTCACCTGCGAACGTGAAGATTACGTCGAACTTCAAGGTAGTTACCTAGTCACAATACCAATGAAGTGTATTCTACGTACATCCGAGTTCACCATCATCAATAATGACGGAGAAGTAAAAGGTCAACCCTTCAAAATCATGATGGCTACAGAAGTCAAAATTCCAACCATCGGAACACCAACGCAAATACAACTTAACACAATCAACTTGAAGAGCCTTCACAGTATCCACGACAAGATTTTAATACAGAAGCCTATTACCATAAGCCACACATCATCTGATATTCTATATCACACTACGGGACCCTTCTACGGAATACTGATCATCATTCTGATAACACTCATCATAATCATCATACGCCGTTACAAGATGAAACGCAACCCGTCTAACGAAAAGCACGAAACAGAAGATACCAACGAGACGACATACGCCGAACCTGGAAGAGCAAAGCAGCATCCAGTTCCAGCAACATTTTCGCTAAACGTCCTCAAATAGTTGCTGATCTATGGGGGGAGGTGTTACACATACTACCTATATGATGATCGCTGATACAGATTACCCAATATGCTTTGCTACCTACAACTTCGAAATAAACTAGAACATCGGAAACGCAAGATTGAAGATTCAGCTCCTCGTGCAACCTACTTCGTCTGGTCGCTGTGCGCGGAGGGCATCCAAATCGTCACTTCGTAACAAGCATCGTTCGATTTCAAACCTATACTAGTTATAATATTTAAATTGTAATTCCTTTACTTTATAATTAAATTTAATTAAATAAATTTCGGGTTTTTTTAAATCCTTCGGCTGTGACTATCGTAATTGACCTCACGCGACAGTAGCGCCAAATTACTAGCGATAGCCCCCATTATGTAAACATCATCAGTAGAAGTCATGATTAAAATAATTTCCCTTATTTATTTTAATATTAAATTATCTCACTTGAAAGCATAAACTCTTGAATAAATTAAACAAAACTGAAATCCGCTCAGGATATTAAAAAGGGAATTACAGAAATCAAAGCATTAATATTGAATTAATAAAGTTATTAAGGAGTTATTCAATTCGCAGTGAACGCAAAAGGGTTGTTTACATAATATAATTTACTCCAGTAGGTTCAGTTCTGAATGTCACCTAATCCGTTTACTGAAAAAAACAAACAGTTAAACAAACTCCAATCCAGTCTAAGGCGACCAATTTCTTTTTTCGTGGAAAATTATTATAAGACATTATTATTATTTAATAGTTGTATTATTTATTTATTGTTATGTAACTCAGACGAGAGAGCGTGCTGCCAATTGATTGCTAGTTAAATTTTGTTCAAGCACATATTATTCGTTTTTCTCTGAACCCAATGCTGAAGTCCACGTGGACAAAGTCGTAGACAAAAGCTAGTATAAAATAACCCCAAGATCAACTTGCTTAACGAGACCGACCCTTCTGAATCTTCCTCTTTGTGGTTGTTGTGATGTTTTAATATTGAGAACCAAAGGCAAACCTAGAAAAATGATGAATGGGTATAAATATTTATGTACTGTGAAGCCATACACCACTTGACCCATAAGACTAAGTCTATGACTTGACGTTTCATAGGTACTTTTACTCCCCTCTTCCCAAATGCCAAATATAGAAAATACTCGTAGTTTGAGAACTGTACTTTATTAAATAATAAACAATATAGTCTTTTTTAAAGCACGTAAGCAACCACGAAGGTTTTGCAACGGTATGCGCGGTTATAATATACATTAAAAAAAAATACGAAACCCTGGGTTAGCGAGTCCAACTCGGCTTGTTCAGTTTTTTGGTTATATTTGAATAAATTTGGTTCTTTTTGAATAGGTTAATTTAGTTAAATGAATAGGTAGGAAGACGCTTGTACTTAGCATTTTCATCATCAATGCAGCTAAACAACGCCCATTGCTAATCAAAGTACATATTTTATTCAAAAATGTATACATTTTTTATAATACACACAATTTAAAAGACTTGTTCGATAACATTCTTTTCGAGCGTTACGCGCCTCGACATTTGAGCCTAATCTACGCAATCGACCTACTTCCCTATATTAAATAACACCTGATACTCGCGAAGCGATAATGCTAGGTTAAGAGCATACTTTCAAAGTAAAGCTAGTTACTCACAAGTGTTCTATAGCTGATCAACTCTGCCTTTAGTATGGTTCTGTACAACGATCACCAGCTATTCCACGAATTTTTTTTCACGACTCTTTAATAAGTTGTTTTCTAAAGGTTTCTATTAGTTCTAACCAGATAAGTGACCAAGAGTGTAAAAGAGGTTCATGATGCAGGTTCCTCCTTTTGAGGCATTTTAGTAAGAGATAATGTTTGGATAGTGTAATGTGTAATGGCAATAATATTTCACAACGGTGATTTATTTGTAAATTATAATGTTTTTTTATATTTTGTCCATATTGACCTATGTTCTACTGTACACGGTGAGAAGATAGGACTTATACTAAGTAGAGTCTGTAAATCGAAATAAACTTTTTTTTTTGCGAAATAGATTGATAATATGTTGTATCTGTAAAAAACTTATTCTCAAATGTCCTCCCCATTCCACTAACTACTATTCACAGTCATTTACCGTCCACTCTATCCGCTTATGGAATTCCCTACCCCCGCCCATAAGACTATCTGAGACATTATTAGTTTTTTAAACGTCGACTCAAAGCACATTAACTAGCGCTTTGACGTTGACATTTATTTATTTTGTAACCATTAGATTGCTGTTCAATAATAGGGGTTAAAGTATGAAATTGCCGATTATTTTCCCACTTTTTATTTTGTTTATAGCTCTTAAGTATAGTCATATTATTGCGTAATTCTGTTTGTATTGTATCAAAAACTAAATAAAGTAACTTTTGATTAAAAAAAAAATTCAATACTAGTGCCTATTACTTCAAAGCAAAGGTCGTTGAAAAGACCCCTTACAATGTGTCAGCTGACCTTCTCGCTTCAATTAAGTATATTTGTATTATGTACTTTGATTGATTTTCAGAAATTTAAATACTATAATGCGTAGCTTTATAACCATCTAACTTTCACCTTTAATTGCATCGAAAACGGTTCAGGCGTTTTTAAAAAAACTAAAAAATTGTTATCAGTATATAAACTTGAAAAATTTTGTCTCAGGCCGGACTCGAACCCGCATCTCCTCGCATGCCGGGCGGGCGCCATACCATTAGGCCACCGAGACACTGCGACACGGCGCGAATTTTTCAAGCATATTCTTACGCTGTGAGCCAGCGTTGCTTCATCAAATGTTAGGAGTTTGCACCCTTAACACCCGAAAGAAACATCTTTGCAGATGTTTGACAGTCAGTTAAGATGAAACAGCTATTTATATACTTTATTTGATATTTTAGCAACTTAATTGCACTTATAATATCAGTATATAAACTTGAAAAATTTTGTCTCAGGCGGGACTCGAACCCGCATCTCCTCGCATGCCGGGCGGGCGCCATACCATTAGGCCACCGAGACACTGCGACACGGCGCGAATTTTTCAAGCATATTCTTACGCTCCCGCCCGGCATGCGAGGAGATGCGGGTTCGAGTCCCGCCTGAGACAAAATTTTTCAAGTTTATATACTGATATTATAAGTGCAATTAAGTTGCTAAAATATCAAATAAAGTATATAAATAGCTGTTTCATCTTAACTGACTGTCAAACATCTGCAAAGATGTTTCTTTCGGGTGTTAAGGGTGCAAACTCCTAACATTTGATGAAGCAACGCTGGCTCACAGCGTAAGAATATGCTTGAAAAATTCGCGCCGTGTCGCAGTGTCTCGGTGGCCTAATGGTATGGCGCTTGCCCGGCATGCGAGGAGATGCGGGTTCGAGTCCCGCCTGAGACAAAATTTTTCAAGTTTATATACTGATATTATAAGTGCAATTAAGTTGCTAAAATATCAAATAAAGTATAAAAAATTGTTAGTATGGAAAAATGACTTTTCTCGATTTCGTCCATACAAAACGGCAATTTCATACTTTAACCCCTAATATTTTGACACATCATATGTGTTATCTAATGTATGTATGTTTTGTTGTATATATGATAGCGTTCTAATTATTTAAGAATTAATATTTGTACTTTGATAATACTTCAACAAATGATTTATTTTAATTGGAGCGACAGACAGTGCCTTTTTCAAGGCGCTGAAATTTCCCTCCGCCGCCGGTATATTGGGCTGTAAGTCTAGGCCTCCTGGAAGGCACGTTTGAGAGGGTGAGGCGTTCCTCCTCGCCCTAGAGACACTAGAAACTGCAGTCCTTTCCCTGCCGGGCGTGACCCACTCTACCCATCCTAATATTCCATCCCTTAGGGAGCGTATCCCGGGCCATTTCGGTGGCTTGGTCCCTCCCGAAGGACTGCTAGGTGTAGGCCACTCACCCCGCGGTGACATTACATCGTCGTGGGACCACCCAGTGTTAGGGACCTCACATCCTTTTTAGGCACACCCGACTCAACCAACCTTCCTGTGGCAGGTTAGACCACACAGACACCCATCACTCACCGTCACCGAGTTTCTTGCCGCTTCTTCTCGGTGAAGGCGCGTTCCGAATCGGTGGTAAATAAAAATTTCTACCTAAGGTCCTCCCTCCACGATGGAGGTACTCTTTTTAGAGTACCTCCGATCGTTAGGAGGCGACGCGTTGAAAGGCTTTAATGACTTTCGTCGCGCTCGTGTAGCCTCCGAAGACTCGCCCGCCTCCCCCGACCCAGAGCCCGTTCCCATGGAGGAAGAGGAAAGCCCTTCGGGCTCCTCCTTTCCTCCCACACCCTCCAGCTCCTCATCAGAGGATAGTCACGAGTCCCCCGTTAGTGACGGCTCCTCCTCTTCGGAGGAAACGTCTCAAACCGAGGAGTCCGATTCCGAAGGGTTCACTCCAGTGACCCACGGAAAGCGAGCGCGTAAACCCGCGCGTTCCGAACCCCCGGCGAAAACCGCCAAAGTCTCCCACGGGCAACCCAGACCGGCCAAGGCATCCGCCGCCAGCTCCGCACCTGCCCCAGCCCCAACCTCGCAGTCTGCTTCACAGACAAAAAAGGCCCCCCTTCCCCCGCCCATCGTAGTCCAGGACAAGTCTTCCTGGACAAATATTTCGGCTGCTCTCAATGAGCGCCACATTGCGTTTTCACACGCAAAGTCGGCTTCCGACGGAATCCGCGTGCAAACGCCGGACATCGCCTCCTACAGGCAGCTCCAACATTACCTCAACGTAAGGAAGATCTACTTCCATACGTACACTCCATTCGAGGAGAAGAAGCTCCGCGTGGTTGTACGCGGAATTCCGAAAGAAGTCGACACAGACTTCATACTTACCGACCTTCAGTCGAAACAGCTCCCAGCTCTGGAAGTCCACCGCTTATTCAAAGCGCGTGGCAAAGCCCCTTACGATTTAGTACAGATCGTACTAGAAAATACCCCTGAAGGCAAAAAGATTTTTAATATAAAATCTATATGCCATATCTCCGGCCTCCGCATCGAGACTCCCCATAAAAACCTCACCCCTGGCCAGTGTCATCGCTGCCAGTTGTACGGGCACTCTGCCCGTAATTGTCACGCACGCCCGCGCTGCGTGAAATGCCTGGGCGACCACGGTACCGCCGACTGTCCTCGTTGTAAGGACACGGCGACTACCCCGCCCGCGTGTGTACTCTGCGGAGAGCAGGGACACACCGCGAATTATCGCGGTTGCTCCCGTGCTCCGCGAGTAAACTCACGGGTGCAGGCACCAAAGGCCGCGCACTTCCCAGCCCCTTCGTTTCGCCAGTTTCAGGCTCAACCCACAGCCTTCCCAGAGTTGCGTCCTTACGGACACAACGCGTGGTCTCGACCACTATCCTGGGCAAGAAATGCCTACGCCCCTGTCCCGGCCTTAAGCCAAATTACAGCAGTCCCGACGGCCCCTAAGGCCCCAAATATGGCCCCTACGGCCCAATCTGTGGCCCCTAAGGCCCCCACTATGGCCCCTAAGGCCACCACTATTGCCCCTCAGGCACCGCCAGTAGTCCCAAAGGCCCCTCAGGCACTGCAGGCTACAAATGCCCCGGTCACCCTCCGTGACCCGCGCTTTAATGCCCCTAAGGCTTCGCCAACTGTCCCGTACGAGCAGGATGCCATGCTCATATTCAATCTCAGCCAAATCAACCCGGCTGAAATTAGATATGTAGCAGCCCAAATCCGTGCGCATCAAAAAGACCCATGCGCAATGCTTTGTCTTTTAGATAAGCACGCCGACCTCCTCCAAAAAGTAAGAAACATTTCCTCACCATGAATAATACACCCTCTAGAACGAAACCCCGGTCCCTTACCATCGCATTTTTTAATGCCTTTGGTCTTCAAAAGCAAAAGGTAGAGATATCACTCTTCCTTATGAAGCACCAAGTCGACATCTTTTTGGTACAAGAAACCTTATCAAAACCCTCCATCCTCCCTCGTAGTGCTATGATTGCCAACTATAACGTAGTTCGCAACGATAGGCCCACTAGAGGTGGCGGCACACTAATTTATTACAAACGCTCCTTGCATTGCGTTCCCCTCGATCCTCCCACGCTCACAAACGTTGAGGCCTCTGTCTGTCGGCTAGCCATGACCGGCCACCAACCAGTCATAATAGCTTCCATTTACCAACCTGGCGACAAGACCCCCTTAAGGAGCGACTATGAGGCTCTTTTTGCTATGGGACCCTCCGTCATTCTCGGCGGAGATTTCAATAGCAAAAATACTCAGTGGAACTGCTTAACAACCTCCAGCAATGGTAGAGAGTTAGCAGATCTCGCTGAAGACCTCAATTTTGACATCATCGCCCCCCTTTCTCCGACCCACTATCCATTTCACGTAAACCACAGACCCGATATCTTGGACATGGCGGTTCTAAAGAATGTAGGCCTGCGCCTTCGTTCAATAGAAGTCCATCATGACCTAGATTCTGACCATCGCCCAGTTGTCCTCCAATTAGGTCCCTCTGACCAACAGATATCTATGAAAACAATACTGGACTGGCACAGGCTCGAGAGCAATCTCGGACCTAGTCCCGATTCAGTATTGAACTCAATCCCAGACAGGTTAGGATCGCCTCAAGAGACTAACCAAGCGATCGATGCCCTCACTAGCCACATCACGACCGCTATTAGCGATTCGTCTAGGCAAGTTCCAGATATGCGTAGGCATAGATTGAACTTGCCGGATGACGTGAGAGAGCTGTTGAGGGCAAAGAGAGCTGCGACCAGAGCTTATGACTCCTATCCCACCGAATATAACCGAACCCTTCTACGCACTTTACGGACATCTGTAAAGGAACGTATTAAGGCTCTTCGGGAAAGTCAGTGGGATAGCCTACTTGAAACGATCTCACCATCTCACCAAGCCTATTGGAAGTTGGCGAGATCCTTCAAGTCAGATATAGTCACATCTATGCCTCCTCTCTCTAGACCCGACAACTCCGTCGTATTCGACGACGAAGAGAAAGCCGAATGTCTGGCCGACAGCCTAGAGGCCCAGTGCTCTCCTAGCACGCTTCCTATAGACGCTGCCCACCTTAGTATGGTGGACAGCGAAGTCGAACGTCTCTCGGCCCTCCCTCCAACCTGCCCCCTTGCACCCACCACCGCCGATGAGGTGCAAACCATCATCAAAGGTTTCCATCCAAACAAGGCTCCCGGTCCGGACCGGATCTCCAACAGAGTCTTACGAGTCCTCCCCGCCCAACTGATTTGCCTATTGGTTGCTATCTTCAATAGTGCCATGGCAAACTGCATCTTTCCAACCGCGTGGAAAGAAGCAGACGTCATAGGTATCCCTAAGCCCGGCAAGGACCGCTCCAAGCCCGCCAACTACAGGCCCATCAGTCTCCTCAAGACTATGGGCAAATTATACGAGCGTGTTCTCGTCTCCCGCCTAAGAGATTACATATTCTCGAACAATCTCTTAATCAACGAACAGTTTGGCTTCAGAGCCTCCCACTCTTGTGTCGAACAGGTGCACCGCCTAACGGAGCACATTCTCGACGGCCTCAACAGATCCAAACCGATGGTAACCGGTGCACTCTTCTTCGATGTAGCGAAAGCATTTGACAAAGTCTGGCACAACGGCTTGATCTACAAGCTGTACCAACTCAAAGTGCCCGACAGTCTCGTGCTCATCCTTCGAGACTTTCTGTCAAATCGTACCTTTCGCTACCGCGTAGAGGGGTCCTATTCATCTCCACGCCCCATCAGGACTGGAGTCCCTCAGGGCTCCGTGCTATCTCCTCTTCTCTTTTCAATTTTCATTAACGACATTCCCAGGTCACCGCAAGTAGAGCTAGCTCTATTTGCGGACGACACAGCCCTCTATCACTCTGGCTACCATGCCGGTTACATCATTAGGGCACTACAACGTGCAGCCCAATCCCTAGGTGACTGGTTTAGGGTGTGGCAAATAGAGGTAAACCCCGAGAAAAGTGCAGCAGTGTACTTTACTCGAGGTTTCTTCGCTTCAAAACATCCTAAACGATGTCTCACACCAATCACCCTATACGACCGTCCGATCCCTTGGGAGAAGACAGTCAAATACCTAGGTGTCACTTTAGACCGTAGAATGAGCTTTAAACCTCACATCAAACGCGTCCGTCAGACTGCAGCCTTTTACTTTTCAAGGCTCTACTACTACTATATCGGCAGGAAGAGTAAAATGTCACTTAGAAATAAGTTGACAATTTACAAAGCCTGTATTCGACCCGTGATGACTTACGCTAGTCCAGTGTTCGCTCATGCCAGCCCCTCAGAACTAGAAAGACTCCAAATCCTTCAAAACAAATTCTTACGCTCTGCCTCGGACGCCCCGTGGTATGTGCGTAACGACAATTTGCATCGCGACCTTAACATTCCGTCGATTGCCAGCTTTATGAAAGAAGCGTCTCAACACTTCTTTGATAAAGCCGTCAATCATACGAATCCTCTTATAGTCAAAGCCGCCACCTACTCGTGCCAAAAAGATGTCGAAGCCCGTTTCCGCCGACCGAGGAAGGTTCTCGAAGATCTCGACGACAAAATCACATCGTTCGTAAAACAATTCACCACTCACAACAGTACACACCCGACAAGCACTAGATCGAATCAGCGCACTCGCCGGCGAGTGCGAGGACCCTTGCATCATTTCGGCAGGTACAGACATGTACCTGGCCGCTTCTCACCAGTCCGCCCTTCGGACGACGGCCCAAGCCGAGGTCCGAGCCTACAGAGGCGCCCTTGAGGCCTAGTCTGCCCCCTTCGATCGGGCCCACTAGAACGGGGCTCGCGTAGATCGGTCTGTATGCACAGACCAGTCTGTGTTGCAGCGCCGAGCTACGCGATGCAACCACTAGTCGGGTTGACCTCTTGGCCGGGTGCCTTTAGCACCCGGCACGGTCCGATCGCGCCGCTAGTACGGGGTCCCTGCGCGGGCGAGGTACCCGCTAGCAGGCCGCTTTTGGGCTGAGTGCCTTCCGCACTCGCCTAAAACTCGCCCGGTGAAGCTGTAACGGCCTTCCGCCACAGCATAGGTCTTTTCACAAAAAAAAAAAAAACCTTGATTTATTCGTGTTTGAACTTCGGTCAAATAAACATCGTCTTCAGATACTGTCGTATTTATTCATGGAGCGCCTAAGAACTCTAACATATATATTTATTATATGTATGAATATTATAAGGTATTTATGTATTGTTGTGTTTAGATTTATGTTTTGAAATATGTATATGTATGTTTATGTAGAAATTAAGTTTTTTAAGTTAATTTGTTTTGTTATCTTTGATTATTTTTACATAAAGTACTTTGTGCACCTTCCCCTTTCTTTGTAGTATCCTGCACCCAAAGGTTGTCTCGAAGAAATCGTTACATGCGATAAGACCACACAAGTTGTACATATTTCTGTAACATTTCCTGTAAATTTATTTTTTATGTGGTGTGCAATAAAGAGTATTCTAATCTTATCTAATCTAATCTGTACATGTGAATTGGGCTGTCAATACATGATGAAAATACACAAGTCTTCCTTATCTCCCTTTTCTTTTGAACAGTTCAACAGTGTAGCATTGCCCTTACGCACTTGATTCCCTACAGTGAATAACGTTTGCGTGTCTGTGCTCACTAAATCATCTGTGCTGAGTATTTTAAGCTCCTGAAGCACCCAGACAATTTATTTGTGTGAATAAGTGGGTAATATTTCTACTATCGCTCTGTGGATTGAAATGCAATTGTGGTGAAAATTCTAAAGAAGTTTTTTTTTTATTTCAAAATCATTGTAGTTATTTAGATGTAATCAACGGTGATGCGTTCTAAAGAAAAAGGAAATTCATCTGACAAAACAACAATCAAATAAGTAGGTCAAAGTTCCATCCATGAATATTTTGAGTAGGACAAAAGAGTTATCAATTTTCAGTCAGTTACAAACGAGTAAATGCCGACACTACGTAAGCTGTGTTTTCAACTAAATCCTCTACTATTTATCACTTGTAGCGTATTTGTAATTTCAAAAAGTAGGGTATAATGGTATGAAAACTGCACTATACCTCATTATCATTATCTCAGCAAAGCGACTCCTAATGCTGGCCATAGTAGGCCCGTCCCAAAGATCTTCAAGATAATCAGTCGCATCCTACGGTTTACCACGACCTTTACCAGATTGTCGGTCTACCTACAGATCGTCTTCGGATTCGCTTTTTATCTTACCGCCCTAACCTACTTGTTCGTAAATCTATTATCGCAACGTGTCCGTCGTAACTATTATGATCATTGGACATAACGTAAACTGACATTTTCCACAGTCGGTTTACCCTTTGTACGATTACACATGGATTCACGTTTGATTGACGCTTAACCTTTCTGTTCTGATGAAATATTTATGTGATACTGAATATCAACTTAATATAGCTGGGAAATTCTTTCCGGGAAATTCCGAATCAAAGTAGTTTCGCGATGACCGTCGGCGTTTGAGGGCTCACTTCTCAACGTGATGGCTTTAATATTCGACTATTTTATTATTTTTTACCTCTGAAAGAAACAAATAACCGTTATAAGATCACTTTGTTGTCAGTCTTTCTGATATCATGTCTGTTAGTTCGTCCCTTTTCCTTTATGTTTTCTGATTACCAAATACTAATGTCTGCATGGGGTAAAAAAGCCTTGTCCAAAGATATGGCTACATAGATACATTCACAAAGGAAATCTAATCCATAAAAGGGTATTTTACGTTGACCTAGTCATAAAATTAGGAAAAAGCAATAATATCTTAGTTACAACACAAGCTAAAAATCTAAAAACTGTATTTTTTTGTAGCATCAGTGTCTGTTTTCAGAATAAACTAGTCTGTTGCTAATGGATGGCTACGAAACCCTCACTTGCCTAGTTTATTGTTTCATTTTCATCTTCTGACGTGTGTTTGTAAATGTTTTTCTTCAAAAAGTATTTACTGTTTAATATGAGAAGTTTTCCAAACTCAAACGGGACTAACTTTGGATCTACTCCATGTCAAACGGAAAAATTAAAATAATCAATTTCGTATAAATTAGGTAAGATAAAAAGGATAGTAGGTAAGGTAAATGCATAAAAATAAGTCAAAAATAAAAACTCTTATATGTTAACCGGTTCAAAAATAAATTAAATGTGTCTTTACCTTTACCAATTGCAAAGAGCCATATCCAAAAAAAAGCAGCGGAAAGTCGATTACAAAACACAATGAAAACAATTTCGTTTTGGGAACCGTAGCCATAAGCCATACAAACACAAAAGAAGCCCTACAAAATGATTCCTTCAATAATTATAATGGCAGTTGCGTAGTTTGATATCTTTAATTGAAAGATAAAAGTAATACTGATATTTCTAGACAAGTAGCCTTAGGAAGCCAGTAGGAAGTTTTTAATTTTAAACTTCTTACTGACTATCTAAAAATAAAACTTGCTATCGAAGAGGCCTTACTCCGCAATACGATGCCATACATTTGACTTCGTCTCTCTCACTAATGCCAATATATCTGAAAGATACAGATAAGTACATCCATTTATACCGACTTTACGTTACGTATACGCCTCAGAGACATCGGCCTGTCTAAATCTTTATAAATTTATAACTTTCTCAAATCTTTTTATGGTTTATGTTCTAATAAATAAAGATCATTATCAATTAATTAAAAAACATGTGGCTAATTATGATTATAAGCAGATATAATTAAAAATTGAGCATTATAGTGATTCAATTTGTTATTCTGAGGTGGTGCGAATTTTACCGGCTAGTAACTAATAAAAACAAAACTATATTGAAACCTCTTTTTTAAGGTTCCGTACCCAAAGGGTAAAAAAGGGAGCCTATTACTATACTAAAACTCCGCTGCCTGTCCGTCTGTCCGTCGCTATGTCCGCTGTAACTATTGCTAGACAGTTGAAATTTTCACAAATTATGTATTTCTGTTACTGCAATAACAACAAATACTAAAAACATAATAAAATAAATATTGAAGGGGGGGTTCCCATACAACAAACCCGTTTATTTTTGCCTTTTTGGTACAGAACCCTTCGTGCGCGAGTCCGACTCGCACTTGGTCGGTTTTATTTTTTAAATGTATCTACTTGGCTTTGTTATTCCAATAATAAGAAAACTCACTTTTTCGTAACATAATGTGAAACATCGAAAACTTTTGCCACTACCAACCCAACAAAAATATGCCACAAATATCCGACTACACGCAAAAAATAACATCGCCGAAGCGGTGTTTCTCCCAATTTTCAGTTCGAAAAAAAAACACGTCCACCAAATTGAATTCTTTGTCAAACAGCATGTTTTCACTACAATAACCGCTCCTATCGGCGGAAAAAGTCGTTGGAACCAACCCAAACATGGCCAGGACCGAAATAATTGACACTCAAACAATTTATGGGGCAAAAAAAAAATTGCACGCACGCGGAGCAGAAATAAAAAGTTTCTGGGGATATTAACAGTAAACAGCCAAGTTAGAAGAAACGTATAGAAATAAATTGTTTAGACAACACACTTATCTTTGACGTAGGAAATTTGGCGGACTAATATAGTGCAGATGTAGGTAGGTAGTAATATTTCTCTCGTATACATTTTTAATGTTCTTAAAAACTCCCTGTTAGTCTTATCTAGGGGTTTGAGTACCGAGCTAAGATCTTGGGGTCCTGAGTTCGATCCCCGGGTCGAGCAATAAGAGTTTTGAATTTTCGAACATTGCTCGGGTTTGTGATCACCCTCATTTGGCAAGGGTGATGATTATACGTGTACCCATTGGTGTGGTGATTTGCTTTTAGTGATGAAGGCCCTGCAGTGGGATAATTATAGTCCGTTACTTTACTTTCTTTTCTGGATTTTATTTTTTTGGCAGCTATTATTAAACTTACCACTATTTGAAGGTATAATTAATTATTGTTTTCTTGAGTTTACGCAAACACTATACATTAAAATGAATAAATGTTTACGGATTTAGTACGCCATTATTTTTTATTTAACCCGACGTTCGTTAAAGTAGGTACTTTGAAATATGTATAGATTATACAAATGTATTTCAAATTACCTACTTTAAGACGAATAACACCTTAGTCTGCCAGTGACCATGAACGCTGTAAAGGGTTCGAAACGTCGGGTTAAATCAAAAATAAAGGCGTACTAAATCCGTAAACTTATCTTTCATTTAAATATAATTAATTCAGTCAGCCTGTGACCACGGCAGATGCATCTCGGTTGAAAAGTCAGGCAAATAAAATATGGTGTGATCGCGATAAATCCCGTTACACCTTAAATAGGTAATTATGCAACGCGATAGTTTAAAAGTAGTTAGTACACGCCAGTTTTCAAGGTGTTGCCTACTCCGAGGCCCGGGTACGATTCCCGGACGGGTTAATGTAGAAATAAGTGTTTTTCTATATTTTCTCGGGTCTGGGTGCTTGTGGTACCTTAATTGTCGTTGGTTTCCAAAATACGATTACTTTAAATAGTTATTCGATTTATTTGTAATGTTATCCACAATTATTTACATTTATTTATTTATACCTGAATCTTATTTCCTTGATATTAAGCGATATTAACAAAATAAGGTGATGAGTTCTGCGTCAAGGGTCGATCGCCTCCAAGCCATTAAAAACGAGTTAGGTAAAGCCTAGAATAATACTGAGAAAATTTATTTGAAACTGTTACAATCTGGTTTATTACATTGAGAGTTATAACTAGCTGTAAATCGGTTGACACGCCATTTGCTAAAACCTATAAAAACTGGCGAATATTAGGGTTCCGTTACTAAAAGCGAACAGCGTAATCCCTGTTACTTTGTGGTAGGTACAGACAACAGCACGTCAACCTACCAAAAAACGTCAAATTTTCCCAATTGATATTGATCTCTACCTGTTGAACTTAAAGTTGAAAATCAATTCAATGACCTTTAACTTTTTGAGTAGGTTGACCTGCCGTTGTCTATACTACGCTACCGAAACTAATCGTAGAAGATCTGCAGAGGAGTAAATTCATTTGATCGGTAATATGTTAGATTACGAATCGTAGAAGATCTGCAGAGGAGTAAATTCATTTGATCGGTAATATGTTAGATTACGTACATGTACTCATCATTGCTATGGTAAGTTAATAATAGGGGTTAAAATATGAAATTGCCGTTTTGTATGGACGAAATTGAAAAAAGTCATTTTTCCATACTAACAATTTTTTAGTTTTTTTATATACGCCTGAACCGTTTTCGATGCAATTAAAGGTGAAAGTTAGATGGTTATAAAGCTACGCATTATAATATTTAAATTTCTGAAAATCAAAGTATATAATATAAATATACTTAATTGAAGCAAGAAGGTCAGCTGACACATTGTAAGGGGTCTTTTCAATGACTTCCTTTGAAGTAATAGGCACTAGTATTGCATTTTTTTTTTAGTCAAAAGTTACTTTATTTAGTTTTTGATACAATACAAAAAGAATTACGCAATAATATGACTATACTTAAGAGCTATAAACAAAATAAAAAGTGGGAAAATAATCGGCAATTTCATACTTTAACCCCTATTACAAGAGTGGAGGCCTTTTCCCTGCAGTGAGATGATTCTTAGCCGTCACTTTACCTCTATGTTACGTACACCCGTATTTATAAACAAGTAGGTAAAAGTAATTACTTGACTAAAAGTAATTACTTAGGTGACAATTTATAATTACTAGAAGAATGAAAAGTTAGTATTCTCAGCCAAATAATATGTCTATTAATGGTGACCCATTTCTTTCACTTTAGCACTAGGTAGTAACATCTTAAGTTAATAATTTCTTAAGCACTAAGTAATTACTTTTTATAAGTATGTACGTTTTAGTGGCTATTACGTGTTAAATTGAATTGTTTCAAAGGAAATTTACGACTTATCTGTACATTACAACATTGTGACAAAGAAAACTAAAACAGGGTGGCATTAACCGTATAATTATTCTTGGAAGCTCTCTATGGTGAGATCAGAGAAAGAGGCGCGGTTCGGATACCACATTCCTATAATTTTTTCTTTTATTTAGTAAGTAAATTCACTTATTTTAGGCAATAAGTGAACTTAAACATTTGAAATATACACTTATTAAATTTTAATGTTATGGCCTACGATGCTTATTCATCCATGAAAGTCAATACCATAACCGCTGACAATTATAACATGAAATACTAGAATGTCTCATGAAGCATAAGGTGATGAGAGATATATTTACGATTTTAACTCGCATTTATTAGGGTTCACCATTATATTTTGGTTCGTTGAGTCTACCCATGACAACAAATGTTGTAAAGTATTGCATTGTATATAGGGTTCATCCCTAAGTTAAATCTATTTCATATCTTTTGATTTCAATATAAGTCAACGCAAGAATTCAAGAAAAAATAATGCGAAATGTGTTTTTCTAATTTCCTAAAGTTTTGACTGTTGTACGTATAATGACCGCGGCCAGAAAACTTATTGGATCTGATTAATAAAGGTAGTAAAATTTCTCAATCTACTTTTCATCAACAAAACTCGTCAACCGGACTTACTAGGTACAGTATTTTTTTTTAATACTAAACATAAATAGTATCTACGAATCCCTTCGTATGTAAGCTTGACTCACACTTGATTAGATTTTTACTTTATGGTTGTGGCCACGACCTCGGAACAAACTTAAAAGTAATGCGTACTGTCTATAAAATATCTTGTTTTTATCATTGCCCTTAGTAGTAGATAATAAGCTTGCAGTAACATTAAAAGCTTCCAAGTAAAGGTGGAATCCCAAGGTTTCCCAAGGTGAAAAAAATGTAAAACATATTTATCTTCAGTATATTATAAACTTGAAAAAATATGTCTCAGGCGGGACTTGAGATGCGGGTTCGAGTTCTGCCTGAGACATAATTTTTCAAGTTTATATACTGATATTATAATTGCAATTAAGTTGCTAAAATATCAAATAAAGTATATTTTACCTTCATTTGACTCGAAATTTTGAAAAGTATAATAAGTAGCATAAATAGCTATTGCCTTCCACTTCGTGGAAAATGGTATTTGTAATCCCACGGGAACTATACTTTTTTTCCAGAATAAAGATTAGCCTATGAATTGAAATAAAAGATAAGTTTACGGATTTAGAACGCGTTTATTTTTGATTTAACCCGACGTTTCGAACCCTTTACAGCGTTCATGGTCACGTGGTGGATGGTTTTCAAATTACCATCTTAAAGACGAATGGGACCTTAGTCTACCCGTTTCTTGAATTGTAAAGTTCCAATCTTAGTTTATAAAATGTGAATGTTTAGTGCTGGCACGATAAAAAAATTGCATCGCCCCTTCTCTTTCTATGGTTATCAGAGTCGGCTAAAGGACAACTGCCAGAAAAAGACGGGCAACACGTCCTCCCTGCATGGTCACTATGTGATTGCCAACCTAACTGCCAAGGGTAGCGATGATATCAAAATTCTCCTTTTTGAGAGACCTGTGCCCATAATGAACTAATATAGGCTTGTGATGATGATGATGATGATTAAAGTATAAGTATCTATAATTACATTTGTCTAATTTTTCATTCTAATAAAGATCTTATCTCCAGGCTACGTTCGGGCTATTGTCACGCTACAAGTCCAGTTATATAATTAGTAGTACTTCCAATACATTAACTAATGAATAAGGAGAGCTAATGAAAAACTAATGAATACGTACATAGACAATTACATTTCTAGGAACAAAGCAACATCGGACATTAATAACGTTTATGCCAAGGTAACGATATGATTATTTACTATGATACGTTTACATAAGAGCAATTACTTAGTCGCAATTACTATTAATGTATCTTCTAATGAAACGGGAATTGTACCAGTATTTTTGTTATTGTTTGTTTTACTGGAAGTATTTGTTTACTCGAAGTACCACCCTAGTAAATTTGAATTTCATGGACTAAACTCAAAAGCTGATATGACTTCATCCAGACAACCTTAAGTAAGAAGACAGTTAAATAAACAAACTGTATGCTAAAGTGATGATTGAAAGAGTAATGTTAGAAACAGATGACAGAATATGGGATGTACAAGCGGGATTTAGGAAGGGAATGGGATGTACGGATCAGGTCTTTTCCCTACGATGCATTACGGAAAGATATTTGGCAACAAACCAAAAAGTCTTTTGTGCATTCGTAGATTTGGAAAAGGCCTATGATAAAGTGGTGAGGAATGAGTTGTGATCGGCATTAGCTGTGCATGGGGTGAGCAGTAAGCTGATACGGGCATTGAATTCCCTCTATAAGGATTCTAGTGCTTGTGTCAGGATAAACGGAGCGTACACTGATTGGTTTAATATCCAAAAGGGTGTTAGACAGGGATGTGTAGCGTCTCCGTGGCTGTTCAACCTTTTCATGGATAATTGTCTGACAGATCTGAAAGACAGTGATTTTGGCCTAAGAATGAATCAGTTACGCGTCAAATGTCTTCTTTACGCCGATGATCAAGTATTACTTGCATCGACGGCTAAGGATTTGCAAGCGATGGTGACTATTATGAATGAAGCTTTGGAAAGAAAGGGAATGAAAGTGAATACAAAAAAGACAAAAGTTATGGTGTTTGAAAAGGAAGAGAGCATGACAGAAGTATGTATTCGGATTGGTGGTAATGAACTGGAGCAAGTGAATGAGTTTGTATACTTGGGGTCGGTGTTTACTAGGGACGGAAAGTATGAAAGTGATATTGAAAGGAGAGTAAATGCTGGTAACAGAGTTAATGGTGCGCTGCACGCCTTTGTGAATAGCCAGAAGATTTCTATGAAAGCTCGTCTGGCTGTGCATAGAGGGGTGTTGGTTCCAACACTCATGTACGGAAGTGAAAGTTGGGTATGGCAGAAAAATCATGAAAGTAGAATAAATGCAGTAGAAATGAGAGCGCTAAGAAGTATGTTAGGAGTGAAATTGAGTGACAGGATAAGAAATAGTGTGATAAGAGAACGTTGTGGTGTGAAAGAAGATATTGTCACAAGGATTGAGAAAGGGATGCTTAGATGGTTTGGGCATGTAGAGAGGATGAATGAGAGAAGAATGACTAGACAGATCTACAAGACGAGTGTGAAAGGGAACGTTGGAAGAGGAAGGCCTAGACGAACCTATCACGATCAAATCGGGGATGTTCTGAAGAAAGGTCAGGTCAAGAGTACTCTAAACCGACGAGCATGCATGAAAAGATTGATGAATGTGGAAGAAGCGAAAGATGTATGCCAGGATCGTAGTAAGTGGAAGGCCTTGGTCTCTGCCTACCCCGTTGGGAAGGAGGCGTGATAATATGTATGTATGCAGTTAAATAAGAACCAATAGGGTGATGAAATAAGTAATTAATTATGTCGTGTACTTACGCCACTAATCCAAGTTGTTAAAAAATTTAAATTATTCAATTTACGACAGTGCCATATCAATATTAAAGAATTAAATAATTAATAGTAACGCTCCCGTCAAATGAGACGATAGTGAAGTAATTTGATATTTTATTGCTATATGTTTGTAGTTTATTTTTCTTCTTTCCATTCATCACATTATTTGGGGTAAGGCTTCCTCATTTTCATAAACCAGGACGGTCGATCCTGGGTCTTCTTCTTTAGACGGGTCTATATTAAATCCTGTGATATAATGGATCACCACGTAGCAAGCGAGCGACCACTGCCGCTCTTTATGTATAACGGGAAATAAACGCGAACATACCTTATTTTATTTGCGGTATAGTAGGAATGTTCGCGTTATACCTTTATGAATAAGCAACGCAAAAGTTAAAAAAGTGTCTGTCCCTCTTGTTGTTCGGCAGTGCCAAGGCTTTCTGCACAAGATGACCTTCCTCTACTTTGATGACATGCCTGTATCATCTCGTGCGAAATCCTTTCTCGCACCACACAACATTATAATAATATGACTTAAGCAGGCATTAAAGAAACAAATTTGAATAGCAATAAACTGTGCGTGCAATATTTCAAAATTTCGCATTATTTTTAATAGCGATAAATACCCTGCACCTGCAACATTTTGAGTTCTGAAGGGTAGCAAAACGGTCACATATGAAGGTTAATGTAAAAAAAGAACCGTTATAATCCTATAATCTCTTGAGCCCATTGGGTGCCATTTAAAATTAGAAAGCGTTATTAAAGATGTGTATACTTGAAAACAGATTTCTGGATTTAATTTGTAGTCTAGTGCATTTGACTTATATCTACATCTGTCATTTCAAATTGTTCATATAAAGTAAAGTAGTAGTAGCTAGTGTAAGGCAAGACGCAGTGAAATTGAGAAAGACAAACAACACTTTTGTAGTAAACAGCATTTTATTTATATTAATTTTATTGAATGACACAGTAAATAGATTTTAGTACATCACAACAGACAGTATATTCCATACGTCCATTTTATCAATTGCTTTTAACTCAGCCATGATAAAATTCTCGACTCCATTCTTCCAGGTCAGATTAATCGTTCCTGCAAGCTATTATTTACAATTAGGCAAGTCACCTCATGTAATGCGGTTGGAAAACGCAAAGTAACGATCTGAAACTACTGGAGAAACACACGTTTCCATTATACAGCATGTTTTAAATAAATCGTCTAAAATCTAAGGAAGGTTGCTACTTGAATCTCTTTTTAAATCTTAAGCTTTAGCAAGTTGTAAGTAGAAATATTAGTGATCAAAAATAATCAGTAAGTTCACATTTTTTGCTATCTGCACATATTCCGTATCAACTATTGCAAGTTTTTTGCCTGGAGCAGTTACTTTGGGCAAAGCTTTCTATTCTATCTCCGTGGCAGATTTTATCAATATTATTTCAGTGGTTAGGATAGAAAGTAACACACAGAGGCGTTTTCATGCTTACCAGAGTTTTTACCCTACAACCTCACAAACTGTACCTCTTTATAATATTAGTACCGATCGCAGATTACTGCAGAAGATACTGCTGTCCACCTTTTTCTGTCAGAACCCATTTAGCCGCCTCTATATACATATATATATCGACACATATAGATATCCGCTCGATATGAAAAAATATCTAAAGGATTTTAATCATGCAAAACAGTCGAAGACCGTTTAATTACACCGTTAAGCGTTTATTTCGTAGCATTTCATAAAGCTAGAATATGTAACTCTAACCTAACCCGAGGCATTACGGCAATCTCCTCTCCTACCGTGCGTTAAAGACGCAATTACTTGCCCATCGCGCCCTCCGCAATCTCATCCACTTTCACTCATATTACATTTGAACGGTTTCATCTCGGGTTTTAGACTTATCACTTTTCAAATTGTTTTCTTAACATCAAGGAATATATTAAAAGCTCCATTTTAACGCAAAAGGAACAAAATTTTCAGATTACTTTATCAAAATAGGAATTATTGGCTCGTGTTTTAATCCAACCTGAAAATTATTATCTGATATTATATTTTTGTTTTTCTTACCGTCTCCAATTATGGAGCAGGATCTCAATTCGTCGATTTTTGCCGATTATCTACTCTTGTGATAGTGACCATGAATATTTAAATCAAGATATTGAGAAATATATTGGGAAATAAAATTAGCTATGTTTAATATCACGCCATTCCTGCTATGACTATTACAAAAATCATTTTACCCAGAATATTCCACTTAAAAATCTTCAATTTGTACCGACCTAAAAACAAAAGTCAATGTAATCTTCTTATTGAGATAATTCCATGGGAACGCCGCGAAATGGAAAGAGAATTCGTTTTTATATGAGAACAGTTGTGTCTAAAATCGGCCGCCCCATTACCCTGGATTAGGGGGCGCATCAGGCTTGAGTGGGATACAAGATAAGCGATAATTTATTGGCCTGGTTCATGTTTTTTCTAACATATAAAAGTATTCCACGTATTTTAAAAGTGTACAGTTATTTTTGTCAGCACTCTCAGTATAAGCTCTCTCATGGCATTGTTACACATTATTTGACACAAAAGGGATTTTATGTTATTGTATTAAATAACAACAGTTAAAATATTCGGTTTTTTGACATTTTGGCTTGTGCAATCAGTTTTATTATATCCCGAGTTGGGTTAAGTTCTGAATGCTGTAAGCTTATGAGAACTGTTTGTTAGTACGTACGTCGCTATCGTCTCAAACCATATGTGTTTGTATAAACCACTTTTGTATTGAATGAGAAGTTTTTTTATTTCGTTTCAGGATAGGTAAATTTTAATCTAGCTAGCACCCCATGCTCATGCTTGGTTATGCCTACTTGTTTTATTTTAAAAGGTGAATTCACATTGACCCATACTAAATGGACATGTACTCTTAAAACTCATTAAAACTCAAAATCTTAATAATAGTTTAATGGCCATAACTTACTAATATTAACTATTTGAACAATGAAAAAATCAGGCGAGAAATCTCGAGTGTAAAAGCAAGTGTTAAATAAACTTAAAGCAAAGCATTTCACCCATTATGGCTCATCTGTACTTGTTTACTTGCAAATAACATACGGCAATTAATTATTCAACATTATGTTTATCTTAGGCCTCCGAGAACAAAGGAGATATAAATCCAACGATTTAGCCATAAAATGGACAGATGCAGTAGGCTAGTGGTAGCGTAGAGCCTTTAATCCCTAGCTTATTGCGTGGGCGCTTGCCAGCAACGTATAAGCTAGACGACTGATCGCTGAGAAAGAACGAATATTCTCACAATGACGATATTAGATGATAGCATCGTAAAAAAAATATTATATAACATATAACACAATCCGAAAATATATGACTCTTCAAGATGTCGATTGGATTTAAGTGACTACTCAATAAAAACTTAAAACATACCTCTAATGCAATCTTACATAATAAAGTTGTATTTATTAATATACAATATTAGATTGTACTGGTCTAGGTGTTTTCTATGTTATAAGTAAGATTATCGGTTGTCTAGTACCCCATACGACAGGGTACTTAATAGTACCTTAATTTGGGACTAGATGGCTCTGTGTGGGCTAGTGAGGCATGTCTTAAAATATTTAAAAAGAAACAGAAATTAAAAAGAGCACCCAAACGCCGTAGTGGGCTCTCACTCGGTGTAGATGTTTTTCTGTCACTGATTATTATGTACCTATCTAGCTTTTTTATTGTTTATTAGAAGCATAATGACCATGAAAGTTTGAATCAGTGTATTCAGATACTTTTGGTGGTCAGTAATTAGTAACGAATAAACACTGTCTTATCCTCGTTAAGGATTTTTGCGTAAACTGGCAAAGGCTGGAAAGTGGATTCTTCCTCCCGTCTTCTCCTGACAGTTTTCCTTTTTACTCACCTATAATAACACCCATAGGACGAAAAGGTTTTAGATATAGTGCTTCATCATCGTCATTATCATCTCACCCAAACAACTCCCATCGCTGGACATAGGCCTCTTATTAGGATCTCCACTCTAGTCAGTCCCACGCCACCGGCATCCAGAGGCTCGCCACGGTTTTCACCAGAATCGGTCAACCGCGTTCCAAAAACCTTCTCCCCCCAACGGCCATCAGTTCTTCTTACTATGTGCCACTTGGGCTCAGCAATTTTTTTGGCAATTTAAGTCACTTTACTACTCTAACAAATTTCCTCATATTTGTTTCTATTGCGATAGAAACAGAAATAAGGAAATCTGTTAAAGTAGTAAAGTGACTGAAATTGACAAAAGAATACTAACCCACTGTGTAACCTTGAGTTTCACCACGTATCACTTTCCTAAATAAGTGAAGTACACTAATAAGCACTTTAATAAAATTTAGTATCATCATCATCATCACAGTCGGCCTCTTCATAGCTGAAGGTCGTTCCCAACTTAGAAGTGGTTTGTGGTGGTCATAGTTAGGTCTCTCCACTTTTGCCTGTCTTCGGTTTCGATAAAAGCCAGGTTTATTGGAAGTCCCGTTATGGCCTTGATTTGAACTGACCAACGGTATTGTACCCTTCCTTGTAGTCTCTCTTCTTCTTTTTCTATCTTGATGTAAATTAAGTTTATCTTGATGTAAAACCATTAAGCAAAAACAGGACTACTAACTATTTGTTCACTGTTGCTTAGTGTGTTTGTAGATTACATGCATATAGGGTGAGAGGAGACTGACAATATGCGGGCGCATGAAATATGGAACGCTCGTGTTAGGAGTAGGTAATTTGAGGTCATGACGTCATGAGTTTTACCTGAGTGAGATATATTAGAGAAAGCTAAATATGTAGGCTGAAACCTGAAATATAGCGAGTACAGTACCTACACCACTTCTTATTTCATACATGTCGTAAGTGGTAAGACTAAAGGAGTACTACCAAAAAAAACGGGTAGCAGCGTTTTATCACCAACTGCCAACTCACCAGAGTGGTGATAATGGCAACATTCTCCTTTAAGAAGAATATTTGTCCAGCAGTAAAATATGGAATGATTTGGCTCAGCGATAACTTTTGGTATGGTGTGATTTATTATTGTGTTTAAATATTAGGGGTTAAAATATGAAATTGCCGTTTTATTGTAATAGGTTCTTTGAATTGACATAGAATCTTCATGGTTTGAGGTTATCGAATGAAACTTTTTTACATGGTTTCTATGATGTTCTTCTTTAAAAAAATGTAAAACATTTGAATATCGACTTTCAATTGTTTTTGTTATTTAACTTAGACAAGAAAGATGTAGAGGGATCTGCTAATGAACGCACCGTGCGATTTTGGTTTAAAGGCTTTCGTGATGGAAACTTCGACTTGAAGAACGAGCCACGAGGAAGACACAGCTGAATGAATTAAGAGAGATGGTGGAAGCCAATCCTAGTCAAACTACCCAGGAATTAGCGGCATGGTTTAACGTAACCTTACCCACAATATTGACTCATTTGCGTCAAATCAATAAAATAAAAAAATACGAAAAATGGGTGCCTCATGATTTGACTGATGTGTAGAAAGAAACGCGTGTTGAAACTTGTGTTGCCTTGTTGAATCGGTACCGAAATGAAGGAATATTAAATCGAATTGTGACATGTGATGAAAAGTGGATTCTTTATGATAACCGTAAAAGAAAAATGCAATGGCTGACCCCAGGTCAATCGCCACAACAGTGTCCTAAAGCAAAACTTACCAATAAAAAGGTAATGGTAACTGTTTGGTGGTCTCAGCATGGTGTTATTCACTATTGTTTTCTCCTATCTGGTCAATCAATAACGGCAGATGTCTTTGTGCCGAACTCCAAACAATGTTGGCAAAACTAGCAGTAAAACAGCCCCGACTCATGAATCGATCTTCACCATTATTGCTCCATGACAACGCGAGACCTCATACAGTACGAGAAACCGTTTTGACCCTTCAGGAACTACAATTAGAAACCATTAGACATCCTCCGTATTCGCCAGACCTTGCTCCAACGGACTACCATTTTTTTCGTGATTTGTACAATTATCTACGTGACAAGAAGTTTTCTTCCCAGGAGGCAGTACAAAATGCTTTCACACAGTTTTTGCAGTCTAGATCCTCAGAGTTCTATCACAAGGCATAAATGACCTGCCTATTAGATGGCAGCAATGTATAGATAATAATGGTAACTATTTTGATTAAATAAATTTGTTAAAAATTAAAAAATAAACAATTTTTATTTTCAGTACAAATCGGCAATTTCATACTTTAACCACTATTATTAAGCAGTTAAAGTGTGTCACAATTTTCTGGTTTAATGCTCTTTGCAAAAGTTTGAATGTGTGGATGTTTATTACTCTTTCACGCAAAAGCTACTGAGCAGATTTGGTTGAATATTTTCAATAATGTAGCTTTAACATCAGAATAATAATAGGGGTTAAAGTATGAAATTGCCGATTATTTTCCCACTTTTTATTTTTATTATAGCTCTTAAGTATAGTCGTATTATTGCGTAATTCTTTTTGTATTGTATCAAAAACTAAATAAAGTGACTTTTGACTAAAAAAAAAAAATGCAATACTAGTTCCTATTACTTCAAAGGAAGTCGTTGAAAAGACCCCTTACAATGTGTCAGCTGACCTTCTTGCTTCAATTAAATATATTTGTATTATAGACTTTGATTTTCAGAAATTTAAATACTATAATGCGTAGCTTTATAAAGATCTAACTTTCACCTTTAATTGCATCGAAAACGGTCCAGGCGTTTTTAAAAAAACTAAAAAGTTGTTAGTATGGAAAAATGACTTTTCTCGATTTCGTCCATACAAAACGGCAATTTCATACTTTAACCCCTAATATATAGGTTACAGTTTGCCCCAAATTTTTGTATGGTTACCGCGCAAACACAGCATAATTAGTTTGTATTTTGTGTTAAGTCACAGACGACAGATAGTGCTACCGATTAGTAACCATACCTTTAATTTTATGCCTGATTTTTTTGTGTGTTCATCATAGATAAGATCTAAAAGCTATAAATATAAAACTTTAAAAATGTGTCTCACTAATTGAAGAACGCTGAAACATTTTAGTTCCTCTTATTTAATATAACGTCGCTGATTGTCTAGTTTTGAATTTTTCATCTTTGGTACAATAAATTAAAGTCATTGAATTGTTAAGTTTATCTTTTTAATTTAACTAAAAATTAAGGAATATTTGTATATCTATTTCAAAATTTAAACAAAATTCGTAAAACATTTATGACATCTAAACAAAAAAACTAACTTACCTAAAACCGCATCAACGCTTAAAATGCGTGTGCAAAACGCAAAATGTCGCAAATAGTCCTACAAAGGATAAAGATTACGGGTTAAGCCGAAGCTTTGGGTCCAGCCTAGGGGTTAGCTGGAACTCCTTTTGATGTGTCATGTGAAATGTCACGTTTTCTGACCAACTTTCCAATTTATTCGGTTATTTTAGGTATAGTGAAATAGTAGTTGTCAGGCGTAGGATAATAAACCTCTCGAGACGACTGACGAAATAGAAAAAAAAATGCTGTTTTGTTATTTAAGGTAACTTTTTATTAATGCTTTCAGAATTGTGGTATAGTCTTCCATTTTACACTTCTTAAAGACACTAGATCATTACACAAGAATTTTAAAATCATGTTTTTCCATAATAGTACTTTTGCAAAACATTATCGATTCCGTATTACTATTTTCACATTGTGTTTCAATGGTCTTTAAAACAAACAAAAGCAATGTAATATTTATCAGTATTGGAGATGTGTTATAAAATAATTGGAATAACTTTGTACAGCCATTTGCAATTTATGACCTTTGGCTAAATTACATCTAGTAGAGCTGATGTGTGAATCATACTAAAATTATGAATGCTAAAGTTTAGTTTCCAGTTTGTAACTCAGTCAAGCCCAAACGGCTGAATACATCTAAATGTACTTTAGCACTGAGATAGATTATGGGCTGGAAAAGCACATATTAAACTTTTTTTTCATCCCAGAATAAAAGTACCGTTCTTGTGTTGTAATTTAATATTTTACACTCATTCATAATTATTATTATGAAATTGACTGCTTAAGGTTCCCATTGGATCTACCATTTTATGCGGTCCATCATCTTTATCATCTATAGCTCATATTAATCCACATAAGCTGCTGCTGCTTGGCAGGAGGGTCGGCGATTGCATTTCGTAGCTAATAGTAAAAGTAAAACTGCTGCTCATCTTCTAGAAGTACTCCACTTCTTCTTTAGTAGCATTTTATCACACCAAGGAGTGTGGGGTCTGCACGTAAACAAAGCTCCAAACTTTCTATTTTTAGGGTCGTAACAGAAGAGTAGTGCCATAAGTAGACGTACAACATTATCTTCTCTCTATTAGAGACTGGTAAAATAAAAAAGGTGTGCCTGAAGTGGCCGCCCGTTGGTCTGTGGTTGAAATCCGGACCAAGATCACGGGGTAGGGCAACAATAAGTTTTAAAAGAGATGTCCCGTAACAGGCCCAGACATTGTACAGTATTCTAAAAAATCAAGAAAAATCTACTGAATTTAGAAAAATAAAAATAACTGTATATAACGTATAATTTAGCGGCTCAAAAATAAATACAATCTAATAAATATCACTCACACTATCACAATCAGGCATACAAGATGGCGTTTGACGAAAAAAAATAGAGAAACCATAAACTCTAAATGTCAGTCTGTAGCTGTCAGATTCCCTTTGTCAATATTTGACATAACCGTTCTTTTCAAGTTTTTGCCACTCCACTCGTCATAATCTCACGTGAAAAGCTATTATTATATCTTATTAGTTCAACAAGCACAAGTAAGCAAACAATATCACTTGTTCGAATCGAGATAAGCGATTTTGAATTTGTCAAAACTGACAGATGTCATTAAAGTGTTATCTTCCGCCATGATAGTTTTTGTTGTTTAGTATTGCTATTCTAATAAGTTTATTTTTGTTTGAGCTATTAAACGAAGCCTTTTTAAAGAATTTGGATAACAACAAAGTGTTGTAGGTATATTGCCCTAACTTTTGGCAAAGTGTACAGGTTCTGGGCCTAGCCTCCATACAATTTGGGACAACTCCTTCCCCTGCAGTGGGATGATTAAAGGCCTTTGCTTTGACCTAAAGTTAGAACAAATATTAAAAGTACACTTCTTAATTTTATTTTATTTTTAGAATTTCATCAGAGGCAGTAAACAACATAAGAAAAACTAATATCATACTAAGTAGAAAATCCAGGTTTCTATAAATAAAACGATTGCCTTACGTGAAAGACAAATATTTTCTCACTAATAAAGCAAAAAGGTAAGGAGGTATTTCTTCGAGATGTTTTCTTTATGATGTTTTCCACATAGAAAAAGTTATATTATCTTACTAATATTACAAATGCAAAAGTTTGGTCTGATGTGTGTTACTCTTTCACGCCAGAACGGCAAAACAGACTTGGTTGAAGTTTGGTAAGGCTATTTCAACCTTTAATATATCCGTGCTCTATGTGCTCATTGGCATTGTACCGGTAAAGAGTACGGTTCCCGTATATAAGAATATAGCATGCGTACAAAATCGCGGGTGACGGATAGTTTACTGATACATAATTCCTCTGATTTTCAATCTATGTATTGATTTGACTTGTATCGCAAAACCACATTCAACGGCTTAAAAAATTAGTTGTATTTCAATAAGCTTCAAAAAACAGATTCTCAGTTCGACACGTACGTGGGAAAAGTGTGAAAGAAAAAAAACCAAGAAAAGTTTTCAATTAACTTGTAGCAAAACAATTACAGTGATAAAGCGACCACTACACGTTCTACTTTTAAAAAATCTTTACGCAAAGTAAAAAGTGATTCTTCCGTTTCAGTAAAACGTCATACATCGCTGTCTTTTCTTACAAACCTTAATAGTTGTGCCATTGTGGGCATCCATTCGTGCCCATAATCTATTGCCGGATAAGCAAAAACAAGCGCGTTATGGGAAGTGGACGTCAGTGATCGTAAATCAAACGATATCTCCGAAGAGAAGAAATAGCGGTTTTGTTTCAACATTTACTGGATTTTGGGAGACGTTTGTGTTGAACAAAGCTGTTCTTGATTCGAGAACGGCTTATAGTTTTTATTGGATTCTTAAAATTTACTCGAACACTATACTCTGAAATATAAGATTTACTGAATTAACTCGTATTTATTACGATTTTAGATTGTATTTTGATTTATCTCCTTCGTTTCGAACGTAGTATCGCTTATATAAGAAGGATATAGTTTGATACATATTTTTCATAATTATTTTGTTTCATACATTTTTTCACTAAGTAGGATGCTTTCCTTTTACGATTTGACTTTTTTCTAATCCAAAAAAAAAACTGATGAAATGTATAAAAGAGACGCATTATTTAAAGGCTTATATGTGGTTGCTAGATATCCGGACGCTGATTTTAACACAACAAGTAGCTTTGTAGCTTTGATGTAATAACAATAAGCAACCACATAACAAAAAGCAACCTTTTTTTGTTAACAGACAAAGAAAATTAACTCTTAAATTGAACTGAAACCAAATTAAGTAACAAAAAAACTCCAAAAAAATATAGGGAGAGTCTGGTATATTGTACTGCATGATAAATTGTACCACCTTGATATTTCCTACCAAACGTTATTATTTTTCTTTCTTGGTGACACAAAACTAAGCGCTTACAGCGCCTCCTAGCAAGCGCACTCAGTTTGAGAAAATAAAAACGTTTTTGGGTGTGCTTGACGCAATTTTTGAAGCGCAAACCTAAGAACATAAATCAATGAAAAGGTAATTGTGACTTTGTTTATATTTTTTTATTGAACAGTAATTTATTTACCTCTTAAATTATAACGTAATGATCGTACTAAATTTTGTGGTTATTTTGTTACAAACATATGTTTTTGAAATGAGATAGTCCGATAAAATGTACCACCAGTAGTTTTCTTAATTGTACTGGTACAATGTACCTAACCATATACTCGTACATTCAGACAGGTGTTTTTTTCAGATTAGAGGGTAATTAAAGAAAATATTACATATGGACTAAATAAGGCTTGGAAAGGGCTTTATCAGCTTTTAAAAAGAAGAAAATTAGTTAAACAAAATATCTTAAACTTATTGTAATTATTTCTAAGATTATATTTCAATTTTATTTATTCTATTTAGCAGTGAGGATTTCTTTATAGAGTTGACAAGGAAAATATTTGTGCCATTTGTGATGTTCACTACTGCGATATAAAAAGGCCCAAACGTTGACTGGATATTCGTGACAGTGGTTTAAACTAAAATAAGGTACATAAAATTTCACAAATAATTCGATCACAGTAAAAAATAATTAAACCTAATAAATAATAACTAATTATTATAACAATAGCTCTTAGTGCAAAAAAAGTTTTTGTTTAAAACTAATTTTATAACTACTTTTATAATAAGTATTTAAGTTTGCTAAATGTTTCAAACGGTTCAGCTTTTGATAGCTTATCATAAATGTTACATATTGGGTTTTTTTTTTTTTTGGTAGAACTTTTCTTTATTACATTATTAAAATACTGTCATAATTTACTTAATATGTATTATGTATTATTCAGAACATTTCATTGAGTTATTATTTATTTATCATTACAGAATTTCCCTTAATTTAAGCTGGTACAATTTACCAGACCTATGATACATTAAAACCAACCAGTCAGCTAAATTGTACCAATGGAAAGCTTTTGGAAAAACGCTTATTTTGCAAAACCGGCTAAGAGTATGATTTTGACATTGCGATATAAGATTTTGAATCGCTAAAACTGAAAACTGGTACGATATATCCGAAAAATCTTTCTGCGCCAAGAGGCATAAACGGTTTCACTAGCACATGAATAAATAAAGGAATATTTACTCATGTGTCACTAGTGTTTGTATCCTATGTCAACTTCCGAATAAAGTATTAAAGTGGTTCAAAGTTGGACGCTAAAATTACAATCGCGACCAAATTTGCACTGAATTCAGAAAAAATCTTCATGTATCCATTCGAACGTTAGTAGATTTTCAATTTCAAACGGCCTATTGCCAACTCATTAGCAGATATTCGGTTTTCGACATCCATTCATTATTTCATCTCTAGTTATCATCTCTTTCATCCGTTACAATGTACATCTATTCTGCATTCAAATGGCATGATATTACACTTTAGGACCCCATGTCCTTATGACAAATATTGTCATAAAATATATTTCCATAAAGTTTCGAGCAATCTTATTGTCGTTTAAATTAAAAATACGATTCCCTAAGTACTAATTTCAATAGAAAATCGCTTTTATCTCGTATTATTTTTTGGGTCTGTCCTGATTTTTACAAAAACAAATTCTTTGATAACTTTTTACTTAGATCAAAGTTTGGCAAAAAAAATAGTAATAAAATACTTGCCCACTTATGGCAGCCAGACCTTTTCCATTGACACTAGCGATTTAGTGGCTTGAAAAAACACTTCATCAATGCTGTATTTTTTGTATGAACGTAATCTTTTATAAGATTTCATTTCACAACCACTTAAATGAATATTTATTAAAAATATATCTGTGAATAGTTTTTATTGTTTCAATGCACAATAAACACAAAAACAATGGCGTCGCTCGCGCGCCGACAAGAACACATCATTTTCCAATTTAATTTACACGCTAAAATTACCTACAGTGAAATACGATTGTTAACACTTATTAAAACTTACCTTTTCACACTAAAATACACATAAATTATCTAATTTCAATCAATCAATAGCACACGCACACGTCACCGCGTCAGTTCCAAGATAAGGTCAAACTTCACCAACTCATTTCTTTTTGAAACGGTGTCGAAATACGATTGTTAACACTTATTAAAACTTAAAAACTAAAAACAATAGACATTATGGGATAAAACTTATCTTTTCACACTAAAATACACATAAATTATATAATTTCAATCAATCAATAGCACACGCACACGTCACCGCGTCAGTTCCAAGATAAGGTCAACCTTCACCAACTCATTTCTTTTTGAAACGGTGGCTCGTGGGAAAAATGTATCGATACATTTTTTATAGGTAATTTTATGATCAATTTTATTTTTGTCTAAGATTATTAATGATAAAACTTACCGTTTTGCTGAAAATCGCGAAAAACTCTTTTTTTTTTATATTTGACCTTAATTTTTTTTTTCCATACACGGGAATGATGGGAAACTTTTAAATATTAACAAATTAGTTTTGGTCTAAATTGACCGGACTACACTCGGACCAAGTCAGGAGTCAAACACTATTAGAGCAAAAAAATCTTTTAAAACCATTATACACATCATAATGACGATTTTTCGGACTCCATTTATATGTGAATGTGAGATATATGGGGATGCGAGAAGCCTAGGATCGACCTTAATGGCGTGCAACTGGAGAGGCCTATGTCCAGCAGTGGACTGCGATAGGCTGATGATGATGATGATATTATGTCTAAGATTTTAATTCATTAAGTATTTGGTCACATAGTTTCTTCGTTTAGATAAGTTTTGTTCTGAACATTTTCATTTGTATTGTACTCTGAATAGCAATCTTTATGAAATCACAAATAACAATTTAAACTGTTATACCAAATTCATGGGCTAGTAACTGTCAAGCCCTTGTTTTAGGTTTAAATGGTTCAGGCTCCCTCGCCAATATAACTTGACACGGGTTAATCTTTGCTTTCAAAATTGAGTTATATTTCACCAACGTTCATCGAATCGGAACGATAGTTCTAGAAGCTTTCGTCTAGAATATTGATGTAATATACAGGGTGAAATTTTAACCACCTTCCAAATTTTAATATTATTATATCAATCTACGAGACAAAAAACAAATAACGTATTTTTTCTTTTGGTATAGCCCATGTCAAAATGTCCACAAAAATCTATAATTTTTGATACGGCCATCTAGCAACACTTTTTTTACCCAATGCACATCACATTCATTCATTACGATACTAATCATAAGTTTTTGATTTTCCCTTTATACCTAAACAGGCCTAAAACTGTAAAATATTAAAACTATATTGCGAAAAATGCTTTCGGGTGAAAACTTGATTTAAATTTTGTACTTCAAAAATGGGCTCTAAATACGATACTGAACGCCTACAAAAATTTTGGAAAGTGGTTAAAATTCCATCCTGTATAACTAAACATACAATCGGCATCAAAGCGCACTTATTGGACATAAAGGTGCACATTTAGTACAGACAACAGCACGTGAACATACCGCAAAACGTTAAATTTTCGCAATTGATATTGATCTCTACTGTTTGGACTTAAAGTTGAAAATTAATGACTTTTAACTTTTTGGGTAGGTTGATCTACTACCGTTGTCTGTAAAACCTATATCAATGAAATACATACAACATGATATATTGTTACATTTCGACATAATTTTTCCCGGTTATAAAGTTCATTTTGACATAAAATCAATTTTAATCATTTAGTTGAGGACAGCTTAGGTTTCATTTTTGGATCGGACTTATAGTTTTGGAACGACGTTCCTTATCGCGCGTTGCAAAAGGGGGCTAGACGGAAAAAATTGTAACGACACTTTTTGACCGACACTTTTTGCTAAGTTGTAAGCCGTGCGGCGAGAGAGCGAGAGAGAGAGAGAAAGAGGGAGAGAGGGAGGGAGGGAGGGAGGCAGGGAGAGGGAGAGAATTAAAAATAAACTAACATAAACACAAAAAACTATCTTATGAATAAAAGTAACATGAAAAAGAAACAAATACTTATAGATAAAAAGGGGAAAAAAAAATTAAAATAAAATAAAATTTCATTACAATTTCTTCACTAGAAATGAACTTCGTTCCATCCGGGTGTCCCTTGATACCTCTCAAGTTTTTTATTATAATGATGGTTTTGAAACACTCAATTGGATTCTGCGATAAAGTTTGTGTAACTAAATCACAATTTCATTCGGTTTGGCCATTTGTAATTAAACTTCCTATCATATTGTGTCGTGTGGAGGTTAAAAGAATAGCATCACCTCTTCTCTTAATCGATAAGGCCGCCTAATTGTAAATTTTCTCTTGTTTGTAATAATATATTTTGTTTTCTTGTGTTTAGTGCAATGAAGTGTTTGTTCAATCTATCTCTTCCTACGGGTGTCGTAAGAGGCAACTAAAGGAGAACTGCCATGCCAAAAGAAGAGGAGCTGTAGTTTCTTTTAGCCATCATTGGCTAAACTGTAATTGCTATCTCGCCTACCATATTCGATTGAAGATAGTTTGAGATCACATTTTTGTATGGGACTCTGGATGTATACATAAGAACTTTTATTTATTAGCTTTATGTTTTTTCCCTACAAAGTTGTACCTAGTACCTTAACTAATTTTATCTTTTAGAAATTTAAAGCGTAGTCACTTAAAACGTAAAAGCAAATATTCCTCCTCCACTACGTTAGACCATGGTATTAAATACCACACTATTTCCGAAATTGCCTCCTAGCCTCCTCTTACACTTGAGTCCTTTTCCTTCACGGAGGTCTCCGTTGATGCGGTCAGAAAAACTATCACGTCCCTTAAATCTAACGCTGTTGACTTTGATGAAATTATTCGTTCTATGATATTTTTAGTTCTAAATGAAGTTCTGCCCTATATAACTCATATCATTAATTTCTCCCTCATCTCGGGTTTATATCCTAAATAGTGGGGCAGAGAATTTGTTATTCCGCTTTCTAAAATATCAAACCCTACTGGGAAATCAAACTCAATAACTTTAGACCTATTTCCATCCATTTCTCCCATTCCTGTCCAAAGTCCTTAAAGCTGTAGTCCATTCCCAAATTTCTAGCATATAATACATCTTTACCAACCATCTATTGAGCGCTTTTCAAACTGGTTTCCGTTTTGGCCACAGCACCAGCACCGCTTTACTTAAAATTACCGAGGACATGAGGAATGGCATGAAGCATGGAAAAGTTATTGTCCTTGTTCTAATTGACTTCTCCAACGCCTTCAATTCAGTTGACCATGATGTCCTTTTATCCTTATTAGCACACTTTAATTTTTCTTCAGATTCCTTGGAGTGGTTTGCCTCCTACCTAAGGGATCGCCAGCAGGCAGTCCGTATAGATCACATTCTTTCCCACTAGCGTGATCTGCACAGTGGTGTGCCTCAAGGTGGTATACTATCTCCATTGCTTTTCTCAATTTTCATTAACTCTATCACTTCTGGCGTTGTTTCTTCTCACCATCTGTACGCTGATGATCTCCTATTGTATCAGCAATGTCGCCATGATGAAATAGTTGCTGCCGTGCAGCAGCTCAACGATGATCTCAGGCATATTTCTGCTTCGTGTGATCGTTATGGCGTAGCTGTAAACCCGAGTAAGTGCCAGATTATTATAGTTGGTAGTCAGCGACAAATAAGCCACATTGATATACCCAGTGGATAGTTATTCCATTCAGCTCGAGCGTTAAAAACCTGGGCCTTTATATAGACCCCACGCTTAGCTGGACAACTCACGTGGCTGAGGTTAGTCGTAAGGTTAACGCTACATTGCGCTTCCTGAACAGACTTAAGCACTTTCTTCCTATCAAGTCTAAAATTTCTCTTGTCCAGTCACTTGTCTTTCCTCTCATTGATTATGCTGATGTGTGCTACCCCGACTTAAACCAATTGCTACTAAACAAATTGGATCGTTTGATAAATAACTGTGTTCGGTTTATCAACTGTTTGCGTAAATTCGATCATATTTCCATGCACCGTTTGCAGCTTCAATGGCTTCCTCTTTCTTGTCGGCGTGACGCCAGAATTTTATGCACTCTTTTTTCTATATTGAACGATCCAAACTCCCCTTCTTATCTTAAATCCCAATTTTCTCTTCTCAGCTCGACTCATTCGCGCCAGTTGCGCTCTTCCGACAAACTCACTCTCTATTCTTTCTCACCGAACTGGTTTTGTCTCAAATTATTTTCTTGTTAAGTCCATTCGGCTTTGGAACTCATTGCCTGAAAGCATTAAGCAAGCACCGAGTAAACTTTGCTTTTAAGAAACGTGTTAGGTCTTATTTCTTAGGTAAAATGCAATAGTCTTCATTTACTTTGCTTCCACTACAGTAGTCGTCATCTTATTCTTATTTATTTTCATAATTTTCTATTTATTTAGCACTTGCATGTAGTTTATATATATATTGTAGCCTATATATGTAGTATATATATTGGAAATTTTATGTCTGTTGTTGCTTTTTTATGTCGCACCGCCCACAAAATTATTTCTGCTTGGCCCGATGGTCGACTGGGAGAGAATGCCTTAAGGCATTAAGTCCACCTGTTGTACTTCATTTTAGTGTTTGTGCAATAAAGTTTAAATAAATAAAAGTAAATAAATATCAGACTAAAATAAGAGTATTTCAAATTTTAATCCAGAGGGATTGACATCTGTAAATTTTAATAATATCCCTTAACAACATTGACGAGGGTACAACTGACGCCTTTGACACTTTTCTTTTTACTTTGCCGTTGTATACTAGATCAAAAACGGTGGTGAATGGTTTTTATTATTTTGTCAATAATATTTGTCAAATCTTACCTGTCTCGTGTGTCATATATTATATTAATTTCAGTCGTAGATAAAATATACCAGTATTTATGCGTCTACCAGTTTGCGATCGCCACTAAACAACCTTTCTTTTCTAATTATTCTGCGCACTGAAACCTTATCTTTGTGTCCTTCTTTTTGTTTAATTACCCTACAAGAATAGTCTAGGGTCACAGTTTTCCAAGTTACCTAGTAACTTTTTTTGTTTGACTTATTTTTAACACTTCTATCCTTGAATACATACCTAACTATACGGTTAAGAAGAAGCCTAAGCTGGAGCGAGCTTACCCAGAGGTACTGGTTCTCCCACACACCAGCGGAACACATAAAAACTGTTTGGCGCTGGACTCCAGCAGGAGGGTGGTAGTATCCAGGTGGCCTCTTACGAAGCCTACCACCGCAGAGGGATCTGTTAGCCGCCATCATTGGTTAGAAAACCAAAGATGCCGTTGCCCAGGGTGGACCTCTAGGAGGTGGATCCCACCACCCCAAATTAATGCGACTGTAAAAATAACTAAACGTGATTTTGACTGGTAACGTTCTAGGCACACAGATAACAAAGGAACCATCATACGAATTTGGAAACAACACATGTGATGACTGAACTAGCAGAATTTTAGTACTTTAAAACTTTACACAGCTACAAAAGTAAAGCCTTATTAATTTGCCGGGAATTCCCTCATGGCGCAATTCAATTTGAATAGCACAAGGCTTATGCATTGTTTGAGCCAGCATATTATACGTCTGACCGACGCTGAGCCGGTGTGATAGCTTACAAATCTATTTCCGACAATCTCGCGAGGCAGCGACGATAGTGATGTAGGGCAGTTCGATATTTGAAAGATTTTGAGACATATCCATGTAGGTAGTATTAGATTATCGGGATAAAAGTCAGTTGTAATGTGATTTCTACCTTGCATCGTACAATTTTATGAGTTTCTAATATTTCGGAACTGTTTTATGCGCTGATGCCAGGGTAGTTGTGATAGCTTACAAATCTATTTCCGACAATTTCGCGAGGCAGCGACGATAGTGATGTAGGGCAGTTCGATATTTGAAAGATTTTGAGACATATATCCATATAGTTAATATTAGATTATAGGAATAAAAGTCAGCTGTAATGGGATTTCTGCCTTGCATCGTGCAATTTTATGATTTTCTAATATTTCGGCACTGTTTTAAACGCTGATGCCAGGGTTGGTTGGTAGTTGTTACGAGTAGATAAATGGTCTACCTACCCTCCGAAGCAGTCTTCTATTACAAAAAAAACAAGTAACTTTATTAAGAAACTCCGATCAAATTAGTGCTGTATTTTAGATACATTTAAAACCGAAATGGTATAAGATAAGTAAGAATTAAATCTCTATCATCTAATAGGGTGCTCTGAGGTGCCAAAAGAAATACTGCCAGAAGAATACGAGCAGCTGCGTCCTCTTTCTACGACTGAACAAACTTTGGTCTCCAATCACCACCACCAAGATTAGCAAAGTCAGGACAGAGAGACTAGTATCCAGCCGTAGACTGAAATAGAATAATTGTCAATCAGTTATAAATCAGCTTCGTTTCGGAAAACAGGCCACAGGAAACACTTCGCTCGTCGCTATTATCCTGCCACTGATTTGGCACAATTTTGGGATAGTGCCGAGAAGGTTTCAATTTCAATTTTTAATATGCATTAGATATAAGTAAAAATGTACAGACAAACGAAGAAACTCCTCATTTTTTGGAGTCGTTTATAAGTGTAACATGTGAAATTTTCACATTTAAATGCATTAATAGCATGAAATGCATTTAAATCTAGAATTTTTATGGTCATTGGTTAAAGTTGCTTTGTCTAGGCTGTTTCATTTTAAATGAAACCTTGGCGTAGTAATCACATTACGATGGTTATAAAGTGCTAGTACTTAGAAAACCTGGGAATCGGGGTAGCTCTAATGGTTTTCAATCTACGAAGGCAAAGGTCTTTAGAGCTGGAAAAGTAATAAACAGGCTATTTAACCTTTATATCGATATTATCGCCGAGTAAATTGCTGTGGAGGCGCGTTCAAAGTCGTGTTGTTTTAAATATGTACCATCATGATGATTGCAAATAACTTATTAAAAAATAACTTATTTGCAATAATCATGATAGGTGGAAAAATGAGTGTTCTAATGTAACAATATTGACAAAAAAGTTGAATTATATTTGCTATCTAATGTACCTATAGAAAATATTGTTATAGATCAATTCTATAAAAAGAAGCGTACCGATTTGTGAAAATATTGTGACTCCCGCAGGTTTTTTACATAATATACAGGTTGTACCAGACCATACAACAGCTGCTTTACAGGCTTATAGTTAATCGAATATATTACATATTTATAGTATCGTTTATACTCTTATCCAATTATTATTAAAACTGTAGTCATAAGCTGCTCCGTGCTCTGGTATACCCTGTATATTTTAATTTAATTTATTTTAATTGGTTTAAAATACATAAAATGATAACGCTACACAGTGCGTTGCTATGACGGAGCAGTACGAGTCGACTACTCGTTTTTACATTTTTTTCTAACCACGAAAGGAAGAATTAGAACTTTCTTTAGTCTTACGGGACGTGAAAGTACAATTGCTATGACCGCGATAATAAAAACTTAATATACCATAACTCACCTATTTTATTTAATAGATAAATTGAAGAATATCGCTGGTCCCTATTAAGAATGTCGGTAGTACGTTTTGGTCGATTTTCACTTTTTTCATTTTTTGTACTCTAAATACCGAGATTTATAGTAATCCGTGATAAAAAAAATCTAGTATTTATTTTAACAAAATTACCCAAGCTAAAAAAGTCGGTTTATCTCAAACGTCCGAATAAAAACGTAGGAAATAACCACGCGACGTTTTTAGCGGGGCGAGGACTGCACCGAGCGAGCGCGGATCTACCAGTCGCAGCTTTGTTAGCGGGAGAAGCGCTCGCGTGGTGTTTTCGGATTGATCGATGTATTTTACTGTAGCTAGTACTAATTTTAGTGACTAATTATAATGTCTGATCGTTTTAAACGAATTATAGACCTAATAACTACAGCTTCGGCTAGGTCTGTCCCTCCAAAGAAACGAAGACGTGAAGTGAATCATAATATTTCAACTCATTCAGGTAAGAATTATATTATTATTATTATAAAGTTGTAACACACTCTTTAAGCGAGTAACATAATATAAGTTTTTATTTGATTACCTTACTTTTAGTTTATTATATACCTTTATCTGGTGATTATGTTTCGGTGCGATTAAAACTGTTGGTTAAAGTAGATCGACATTTTTAATCGATACAGTTAATTAATTTATGTCAGTAATGCCACAAACGACAATGTCAAATGGATTTTATTACATAAATTTTGTCAGATGTGCCAAAACCGACTTTAATTAACGTGTCTGAGTATGTTATGTGTGTCGAATATTCCACTACTGACATTTTTAATTGCTATCCATAGTAGGCTGTTTTGTCGGATGTAACACAATTGTCATTTTTAATCTTAAGATATTTAATTTGAGTGGCAAATAATGTGTTTTAGCTTACATCTGGGTGCTTCAGCAGATTGATTCTGTAAGGAGTTTTTTTTACATAAATGTTGTTTTTGTTTTATTTCAGATCGAAGTAGCTCACCAATACCGGAAAAGTTAGTTCAATTAAAAGGTTTACTGGGAGATGATATCTTTGATGACAATATCACTGATTCAAGACCAGTCGAACAATTTATCAATAATAACTTAGACAAACCTGCCCCGCCAACAATTTTATATAATTTTGATGCTGCCACAACTTAACACGATTCAGTGGGAAATCCAAAAGATTCAACACCAGCACAATCACCAGTCCAAACATTGTACTGAAAACAATGTGGTTTAAATTGTGCTACTATTTCAAAGTAGGAACTGTTTTACGTTTATAATTTCAGTAGGTAAATGAAAAATATTTTCTTTAATTTAGAATATTTTATTTCTTTTGATAAAATGTATTTCTCATATTGTAATACCAATATTTTATGCTGATTTGTAGTTAATTTCTATATAAGCTAATTTTGAACTAGTAATACTTACCTTTTTATTAGATACCTATGTGCCTCTGGCATTTTAGACTGGGCCCCCAGCATGTTGGCAACACCAACCAAAAAATGTAAAACTTCAGATTGAATGTGACATACTTCATTCTCTTTTCAATCTGGTGTGCTTGCGAATAAGCTGTATCTCTGTGCATTTTTCTCAATAATATAATTAACTAAAGTTGACTAAAGCTGCAGTGTTTTTCTTAGCCAACCAGCCCTCTTCTACATCCACTGAAATAACTCTTCAGAGTCATTATTGATTGATAACACAGATAATCCATCGACGCTAATATCATCTCCAGCTCATTCCCATGTGGAGAATCTTTTTTTGTTTCTCTGTGTAGAGAAAACCGTTGCTAACGATTAATTATATGGTATTGATCTTCCTACACCTTCAAGTGTCACGGCAACTTTTACAAACGGAACTACAACTTCTAGAAAGATCTTTCGAAAAAACATACAAACAGGACCGAGGCAAGGCAACGTAATAAACCTCATTTACTGTTTATTGAGATTACCATTTAAATAAAAAAGATGTTCAAACTATACTTTATGTGCCTTAACTAAAAAAAAGCTATACAATAACTTGCCGAATGATATTAAAGAATGTGATTTTGTCTCTTTGTTCAAATATAAACTAAAAAAATATGTTTGCACGCTGTAGACAACTTTTCGTTAGTTGATTAATAAGGCACCAGAGGTATAAGATATAACATTTTATGTAAAACATTATTAACCTAATCTCATTTAAAGTGAAACTGTAATGTTTTTTTAATGAGAAATACATTTATTTAAATCGATATTAGTTATGATAAGTTACTTATATTAATAACAATACAAAGAGATGTTCTAACTGTGATTCTCCTAATGATTAGTATTATTACTGAAATAAAAAAACTGATCAGGCCTCATAATAAAATGAGGCTATTGAAACTTATCTCCTTATAATAATTTCCCTATCATTATGTTGTTTATTTCACCTACTTTTAATAAAAAATGTATACATAAATTAATATAGGACATTAAAAACGAATGTTAAGTCCACTTAAAAATGTAGGATATCCCACTTCGTACAAAAAATTGTGTACGTAAAACGTATAATAAAGTCGGATGTGGCACATGTGACAGTTTAACACAAATTAACTACGTTAAAAAATGTCATATATGCCTTTACTAATCATAAGCATGAAAAAATAAAAAATACAATAAGGCAACATAAAAACATGACTTTGATTTACATGTTGTCCAAATTTTAAGCGCCAGGCTTAAAGGGATAAAATTTTATCACCAAAACCAACTTTAATTTGCTCTCCTGTAAAGTTGTATTTTTGCAGATCCGACTTTCTTAATAGGGACCAGCGATATGATGCTCATCCTCCAGTCCAGCAATCCTCATAACTATATCGTAAAGATTAAGATACCGAATGAATCGAATATTAAAATCGATAACAGACAATATTCGTAAATCATCACATCCCTAAATCGAAAATGACACGTCTTCTAGCTGCAGCCGACCGAAATGCGCCATTCCGACCTCATCCAGGGACAACCCGGGCTTTTATTTATTTTGCTACAGGCTCTGAAGTGTGATGAGTTTGTACTGTCCTATTGTTTATTCGGAATAACATGAGCAGTCCGGGAAGTTCTGGACCGATACCTTTTGTCCCTTACATACATATTTAAGGATGAGAGTGGAAGTTCTAATAAAAGTTTAGGGACGTTTCAATTTGATTATAGCTTCGATTCGTTGATAGGTATATTCTTCGTTTCGCGACACACAATATATCATTACGATTGCTGTGAAGGTCTTATTACTTCAATGACAGCATCACCTCATGAGTGAATGTATCACTGTCAAAATTTAATACGGGAACCAATGGGGTGATCCCTGTACAAATTGGATTAGAAAAGTTTAAACAAGACTTGAGAGTGGCTGAAGTTTCTACTGACAAAATAACAAAGGATAATTGAGCTCTGCCAATAACGATTAAAAAAATATTAAATCAGGAATGGCTAAAAAATTTATGAAGTTCAAAACAATGTGAAATAGAAACGTACCCCTAAGTTAGACAAAAAAAGATGTATTTAAAATAACAAAGTGTCTATTGCAATGAAAAATTCAGGATTTTTTATTGGTGGCGCAACTGCACCGCAATTTAGAATGGCGAGCGAGCACAGGCAGGCGATTTGTGGATAGGTTCCCAACCAGTTCACCTATCTGGTGAAAGTCACAAGAATAAGCTGGACGCGGGACTGATCATTGTGGAAATATTTAGGGCTGACTTGTGTCTAGCAGTCGGCGTCGTATGGGTGAGATGACTAATCCAGTTGTTACAAAACATAAAGTAAAAAATTGTGGCTTTGCTAAGTAAAATAAGAGTCCAAGTTTTTGGTGATCTTCAAATCCGTGTGGCTTACACGCCAGTTTTGAAGGACACGCCAGCTCTGAGGTACCGGGCTCGATATTTGGACGGATTAGCGTAGAAAACCACGTTTTTATATTGTCTCTGATAGGGGTGGTTGTGGTTGTTTTTTAGGTAGCTACTATATATAGATAGGTATTAGTATATAAACTTGAAAAATTTTGTGTCAGGCGGGACTCGAACCCGCATCTCCTCGCCTGCCGGGCATTTTTTCAAAAAAATTTTCAAGTTTATATACTAATATTATAAGTGCCATTAAGTTGCTAAAATATCAAATAAAGTATATATATAGGTATTATCAAAACAATGAGTGCAATGTCTTTGCCAATAATATAACGAGTACTTTCACATAAAACTCATTACAGATACTCGTATAACAGTACTTTAGTTGTACACAACTAAACTGAACTAGCGATAGTACTAAAGTAAATGAGATATCCTCAAGCATGAATATTATGTAAGCTTTCTTCCCAAGAGGCCTCGCCTAAACAGAATATTCATAAAGTCCGGCCATTTTTCGTAATGAAACACTGTTAGCAAGATTGACGTGGGATTCCCGTCCATTTGATTCCGACACCCGGCAGCAATCAGGGATAGCTCCTTACTGCCATATAGCCGGGATAAGCCTGGGATCTCACTAGCTAAATTAATGGTACAAAATACGTTTGATATTTGTCACTTCCAGACAACATTGAACGAAGTATTTTATTGCCGATGTTTTTGTCGATGGCAAAAATGTCCTTCGTGGCGAAATGATTTTCAAGGTGCGTGACGAGTCACTGTTAAAAAAACCTTATTTTTTTCTCGTGCTTGTTCTGGTTTGTGCCAGTTCACTGTCTCTGATCTGCACAAGGTGAGTGCTGTATATAGTTACTTAATATCTTGAGGCCAGGACAATATAATATGTGATATTGAGAGATATTTTCCGTGGAGTTTAATAATAATATGTCTTATTATTGATGAATAATTCTGTTTTATTATTAATTATAAATATGTTTTATTATTGACTGTCGCTTCTTGACCCTTTGCAATGGCAAAGGGATAGGAAATGTTATTGAAAATTGTTAGGTTTAAAAACACTAACAGTTGCAAACGAAATCAAATAGTTTTGATACAACGTTCAAATATTTGCATATTTTCATAGCTTGGGTGTTTGGTCGAGTAAATATTAGATAGGCAGTGTTACAGCAAATGTGTTTATTTGTAAAGCTGCAGCATTTAAATAAAGTGTTCTTTTTTGCACAGAACTACAATAAGGGTTGTGATACTTGTGAGGCTAAGTTGAGGCTGTCTATAATTTTTTATTTATGGAATCGAAAAAATTAAAAACGACTTAATAGTTTAATACTTTTTCATTGATTTGTTAAGTAGGTACTATAAGGTGTATTTATGTGCAAGGAAAATAGTTCACAAAATTAAGCGAATATAACTCGTGCAATCCAAGCTTAACGTCTACTCAGGGTCCTGTTACCAGTAACGTTGCCTAACGCGGCCGCTGCTTGTGTGTTCATATCTTTAATCCATCAAAGTCAGTGGCAGTGACGTACATACCCACTTAGTTATAAAGGATACTAGACAATATACCGCCGGGCACACCGCCGGCACAAACAGCGATATACCGCCGGACCTGGCCGCTATCTTAGAGATGAACTCCGGTTTTCGGCCACGGTAGCGTGTAGTAGTTTTTAGTTAACTAACCTAAGCTGCTGTGTGAATAAGTTGCTTTCGAAGTAATAACAAACAGGCTACGCAAAACATAATACTAAAATATCGATAACAATATGTAACTGATTTAAAACCCACAGATTGAACCACTAGAGGTACCAGGATATTTATTTATAAATAATATAAAACCATAAATGAGACAGTGCAACTCGTGTTACCTAAGTTTCACACTCAGCGTATAATCATTAAAGTACCTTAAAGTGGCCATTCCTTACGTAACCATTCATATCTTTAATTTATCAAAGTCCGTGGCAATAACGTACAACGTATGCATAAATGCATACCCACAAACAGCTTTACAACGCCAGACCTGGGCCCCAATTTTGCTAATTTACAAATGACGCAATGGCATCGCAATCGTATATTTTGACATTACTACCATACAAAATGTGTCAAATTATACAATTGCGATTCTATTGAGCCAATTGTAAATTAGCAGAATTGGGGTCCTGGGCGCTATCCAGTAGAGACGACCTTACTGTGTAACCGCCGGTTATATCGTTACCACACCGCGAGTGTGTAGTAGCTTTTAGTCAACTCGACAAGCATTAGTTGCCTTCGGATGCAATAACAAAATATAGGCAACGCGAAATATAATTCGAAATGATTAATAATAAATGTAACCGATCTATAAACGCAAAGCTAAAACCACTAGACAACAAGCTAATATTTTCATCATCATCATCATCATCATCATATTAGCCGAACGACGCCCACCGCTGGGCATAGGCCTCCCCCGAGGATCTCCACAACGATCGGTCCTGTACTGTCCGCATCCAGCGGCTTCCCGCGACCTTGACCAGATCGTCGGTCCACCCTGTAGGGGGCCTGCCCACGGAACGTTGCCCGCGGAGAACCGATGGCCGTTGGGGCGGAAAGGTTCTCGAATGGCGACCACGTACCGGACGACGCTAATATTTTACATAAAGATAAATATTGGGATTTGCATTATAACAAAATTTTGACGGCTTTTAATTGGATTTAATTATTAATTTGAGTCATCAGCTTACATCAGTCCACTGTTGGACATAAGTCTCGCCCAAAAAGACAATTATGCTATTAACGCTACGTTTGGCAGGCTATTAAGCCAACGGGTAAGAGATGAGAGTGCAGGCAGACTGACTTCTTTAAAGGATAGTAAAACGGTAAGCAGTAGAATAAGTTTAACTGTGTCAAAACTATTTCTCCGTTTGATATAGTGTCTTCTATCATCATGATTTCCATAATAGGGGTTAAAGTATGAAATTGCCGAATATTTTCCCACTTTTTATTTTGTTTATAGCTCTTAAGTATAGTCATATTATTGCGTAATTCTTTTTGTATTGTATCAAAAACTAAATAAAGTAACTTTTGACTAAAGAAAAAATGCAATACTAGTGCCTATTACTTCAAAGGAAGTCGTTGAAAAGACCCCTTACAATGTGTCAGCTGACCTTCTTGCTTCAATTAAGTATATTTGTATTATATACTTTGATTTTCAGAAATTTAAATACTATAATGCGTAGCTTTATAACCATCTAACTTTCAGCTTTAATTACATCGAAAACGGTTCAGGCGTTTTTAAAAAAACTAAAAAATTGTTAGTATGGAAAAATGACTTTTCTCGATTTCGTCCATACAAAACGGCAATTTGATACTTTAACCCCTATTATAAGTAATTAACCTTAAAAAAGACCATTAGCTTAGTAATTGTTTCCATTAATAAAAGCTTATATTAAAAGTAAAAATACTTTTTTTTCCCACTGGATCTGGACGTAGCTGAGAGTTCAAAAAAGTATAAAATTCGGTTTATTAGCTAACATCTTTAAAGGATGTCCCACGGGTGTGATTTAGACAAAATAAGTCTACATTTTACAATCTTATTTCCCATTTATACTAGCAATTCGATTGCTTAAACACAGTTATAGAAACACCCTTTTTTGAAGGAAATTATGTTAAAAGACAAGCAAAATTGATAAATTCTATTCTGAAATGTATCGAGTATTCTTAGAGAAATAGAGACAAAAAGGTCACTTGTTTACCAAGTACTTTATTATGAAACACTCAGCGAATTTGGTGTGACCGATCTATGATCGAACACGTACGAGTATGAATCAAAAAATTACTGAGTTACATTAACTTCAGCATTAACATATTGGATATTGTTGCAAATATTTTCCTATCAGTTAAGATTAAAAGAATGTTTTTTTTTTATATATTCAATGGGCTTGCTCTTGACTATATACTTAACTCTACGGTTAAGAAGAAGCCTAAGATGGAGCGAGCTTGCCCAAAAAGTGGCACTGGTTCTCCCACACACCAGCGGAAAACAGAAAAACTGTTTGGCGCTGGACTCCGACAGGAGGGTTCCAGGCAGCCTCTTACGAAGCCTACAACCGAAGAGGGATCAGTTAGCCGTCATCATTGGATAGAAAACCAAAGATGCCGTTGCCCAGGGTGGACCACTAGGAGGTAGATCCCACCATCCCTATCGTGATTCGACAAGCGTTAGACGTGAAAATTAATCGGTGCATTTTTATTTGCTTCTTAAGAAAACACATACTTCCTCTAGTATAACTGTCTCAGCGAAAGTAAGGTTTTTGAAAAATATATCGCTATGTAAGAAATACTTGCTAAGTAAATGAATTTCACCTAGCACTTTAGCAAATGAAATTTGAAATTCATGATCATAACTAAAAATGGCGTTCTTGTTGCCAAAAACTAAGAGATGAACTAAAATATTTCACGCTAACCTAATTTACTTAAAGTAGCAAGTCAATTGCAGTATTTTTTAATAGTTTTCTTGGTTATATTAACACTTTCACGCAAGCAACGTATGTATACGTCAAATTGTGGTAGATGTGGTGAAGCACAGCGTATTAGTACGTTCAGCTAATAAGTGTTGTGTTGAACACAACGTAGTAGCACGGCGCCTGTTCATACTAATCTCTATTAGTTCGGTTGCTGTGCGACAACGCATCAAACTCTTAAAAATGTAGTGCTACACCGTGTCGGAAATTTTACACATCTTTGAAGACTCCATACACTGGCAGTGATTCGCTCCTTGTAGACGCACAACGTTACTATACGTCAATCAGCGCAGGTTACGTCATACATTCCGTTGACCTGTGCGAGCCGCAGGGGAAGGAGCGCGTGCGTTGCTGTCCACACACAGCCCGCAGTGAATAATATTACGCATAATCGTATTTTTTTACTATTTACGTAGTTATTACAATGTAACTATTCTAAAATCACTTCAATGGTCATTAATTTCTTATTACTTTTCAATATTTGTAAATATACGTCAGTATTTATACGTATATGCTCCGTTGCAAAACGAAAAAGTGAAGCAAACAGGTGACGACTTGGTACCCAAGGGACGGCACTAGAAGCAGAAGACGTAAAGTAACAAGATGAGAGGATGACTTAAATATTACCTTGAAATAAGAGTAGCGGCAGCCAGAAATCAGTGGAAAGAGTTGAAGGAGGCCTTTGCCGTAAGGCTTGCCTAAATAAGATACATTTTGTAATAGGTGTAGCACAGTATACTGTAAATATTTTGGAAATAAAGGCTTTATTATTATATGTATACGCCAACGTTATTACACGTTGTTGGGAATTGTATAGATGTTTATCTGTACTTTTTGGCACGACGTATGTATACGTTGACGTCCTATGACGTAAGTGCTTTATAACATAACACTAAATTCACATGCTCTTAGCAGACCGTCTCTGGGCGTCGATCCAGTTTATATGAAAAAAATATGTGCGTAATCGCATCGAGCTCAGATAATAGCATGTTCGCATGAAAGTGTTAATAAATGAATAATCAATCAATCATGTCCAGCCTACATAAATCCACAGCTGAACACGGTTCCCTCCAAAACGAGGATCTTGCTTTAATTGCCACAATGATCTGGCGATCACAGATAAGCCAATAGAAAAAAGAAAACGCTGTTGCCCGACAATTTAAAGCACTTAGAAAATATCCGCCAAAAATCAAAAATTTTTGATACGGTTGTTGCTAACACTTTTTTTACGCGATGCGCATCTCATTCATTAATTACGATACTATTTATAAGTTTTTGATTTTCCCTTCATACCTTAACAGGCTTAGGACCGTAAAAATTTAAAACTATGTTGCGAATAATATTTTCGGGTGAAAACTTGACCTATATTTTTTAGTTCATAAATGGGCTCTAAATACGATACTGAACGCCTGTAAAAAAATTTGAAGGTGATTAAAAAGTCATTCTGTATAGCAATACTTCTTTAGGCGCCTAGCCTACGACACCCATATAAAGAGAAGTGGTGTTGTTATTAATTCTTCTTTCAATGTGCCGGCATCACACAAAGCACAAAACAGAAGTGCAAGTAGGAAAATAAAAGTAAATTTTCATATAAGCTTCATCATAATTATTGCTAAGCACACACCGTTATACAGACAAAACTTAAAGCAATCCACTAAATAACTTTAAGAATTTAAAGTAATTGAGAAATTAAAATATCTTTCTCTGACAAAAAGAAAAACTAAATATGATGCAGGAAAATATACTCAGCAGTTTACAACTGAAAGGGTAAAATTGCCTGAAACGAAAAGTTTAGATAAACTTCGTAATCACTCTTCTTTGAGATCGTGTCTCATTTCACTATGATTAAACTCAATAAGAGTATGATTTACTCCAAACACAGAGAATTTAGAGGAACAAAAGCAAAGTGAAGCAGTTTAAAATAATGCATTTTTAGAATAGTTGGTATAAGAAAATAAATTCGTGCAAGTCATACAAAATGTTTAAACATCTTTCAATCACCATCATATAATTGGACATCGCATAGGTAGATTGCTCTGATCCCAAAGTAGGTAAGTAGGTAAGCTATTTAAAGAATTTGTTTCGTGGAAATCAGAAACAACGAAGGTACCACAAACACTCTGACCCGGGATAGCATAGAATCTAGTCTAGGAATCGAACCCGGGACCTCAAAACAAGTGACACCTCAAAAACTGGTGAGTAGGTACGCCACTCCGCCACGGAGGTCGTCAAAATATTTTACTAAGTTTTAAGTAGAAATGAAATAGCGGTACTACTTTTAAGAGATTACAGTAAGGTAAGCCCCCGAAAAAAAAATACATGTCAGTGAAAAAATTACCCACAAGAAACAAGATATAGAATTGTGTTAAGCAAAAATCCGCTCAAATAAACTTAACGACCTATCACTTCAACTGGTCACGATCAAACCGAAATTATATATTTCGTCCGACTTTATAAGCAACACATAAAATACTGGACATAAATATCGAAGTTTTATATTGCAGATAAAGTTGTAGTTTACGTCTCTGGCGATACTGATTTATTACTATTAGTGATGTTACTTGATAGGTTGAAAAAATATTTTTGTGTTGGATAGTCCATTTATCGAGTAAGGCTTTAGGCTATATAACATCGCGCTGCGACCAATAGGAGCGAAGTATGAGTGAAAAATGATGCAAAAATAGTCGCAATCATAATAACAGAAATTGACGCGGACGAAGTCGCGGGCAACAGCTAGTATAAGATAAAATAATATCGCATTATACCGTTAAAACAAGAAATCAGCAAACTTATTATAATTAATCCCTTAACCCCCAGGAGGCACGCGCGTGCCGCGATAACAATTGATTTCAATTGTGTCTGGAATAACTCACGATCGAGGGATTAAAGGGCTAAGTAAAAGTTACTAGACGTATTTACTTAAAATATATCGCTTTTTATATTTATCGGCCAATCAAATATGTTCAGACCTACTTATCATTACTAATCCTGCTAATATTATAAACGTGAAATTTTGTGTGTATGTCTGTTTGTATGATTTTATGGATGTATGGATGTTTTTTAATCTTTCACACAAAAACGACTCAACAAATCTGAATGAAACTTGGCAAGGTGTTAATATATTAGCTGGAATAACATTTATGCTACTTTTTATCCTGGGAAAAGGTACGGTTTCCGTGGGATAATTTATTTATCCTTAAACGGGACTGTAACTCGATGCATTACTATTTGTGATTTCCAACATTATAATTATTTAATATTTCTGGATTTATTTGAATGGTAACGAGGATGCAACGCAATTCTATTTTACTTTATACTTACAGTTTAAATATTATTCAGATCCTTTGAGTCGTTTCAGCGTGAAATAGTTACAAATATCCATACATACAAACTTTCGCGTTCATAATACTGCCTTTTCCCTACAAGTTTCTACGCGTGGAATTTTGAATCAAAATTATCCCACGGAAACCGTACCTTTTCCCAGGATAAAAGTAGCCTAAATGTTATTCCAGCTAATATATTAACACCTTGCCAAGTTTTATTCAGATTTGTTGAGTCGTTTTTGTGTGAAAGATTAATAAACATCCATACATCCATAAAATCATACAAACAGACATACACACAAAATTTCACGTGTATAATATTAGCAGGATTAGTAATGATAAGTAGGTCTGAACATATTTGATTGGCCGATAAATATAAAAAGCGATATATTTTAAGTAAATACGTCTAGTAACTTTTACTTAGCCCTTTAATCCCTCGATCGTGAGTTATTCCAGACACAATTGAAATCAATTGTTATCGCGGCACGCGCGTGCCTCCTGGGGGTTAAGGGATTAATTATAATAAGTTTGCTGATTTCTTGTTTTAACGGTAAAATGCGATATTATTTTATCTTATACTAGCTGTTGCCCGCGACTTCGTCCGCGTCAATTTCTGTTATTATGATTGCGACTATTTTTGCATCATTTTTCACTCATACTTCGCTCCTATTGGTCGCAGCGCGATGTTATATAGTCTAAAGCCTTACTCGATAAATGGACTATCCAACACAAAAATATTTTTTCAAATCGAACCAGTACTTCCTGGGATTAGCGCGTTCAAACAAACAAACAAACAAACTCTTCATTTTTATAATGTTATAGTATAGATTAACATGTGAAAGTTTAATTGTTTAATATTCATTTATTGATAATAGTGGGTTCCAAGTCAACTGTCGACAGAAATAGTATCGATAGTTTGACATCACTAAGTAAGATATAAAACTGGTGTAGTCATAATGTGTTTGTGTAAATACGGACATTAGCTTTGAGCAACTGTAAAAGATGTCTTTGGAAAGTATGTTCGAAAAGTTGGGCATAGAAGGCAGTATTAAAATAAAATAATAATAAATAAATATAAAACACGTTTATTTCATATACACTTTACAAAATAACTGGAAAGGCCGGGACCTACCTAGTAAGTATGTAATAATACCTGTAGTACTTAGGTGGCCCCGCTCTTCCTCCTAAGCATACATTTACCAAGAATTAAACTAAAAAAGAATAATAAAAATATTACCTATAATAATTCTCACTTTTGACTTGTGTGTGTGTGTGTGTGTGTGTGTGTGTGTGTGTTTGCATGTACGTATTTAAAAAAAACCTTTATCGTTGTAACCCCTTATCCTGAGTAGCAGCGTTTGTTCTCCATCCTGGACAAACTGCGTTTGGTAACTCAATTGCCAAACGTAATGTTTAGATCAAAAACTTTTCAGAGGTCTATGACCAGCAAAGAATAGATTTAAGCTAGTGATAATGATGATAATATTAAGTGTAAAGAGAAAGATAAGAGAATAAAGAGAACCAACTCAAACTTTCTGTATGAGTTTACGCATAGAGAAAGTAGTTAAGTCAGTAGAAAAGTAAAACGCTAAGAAAACAACATTACAAGACCATGGTGATTTATATAGACCAATAACTATTAGCCTTAGGTTAGGTATAGGCCTAGCAATTGGCTTATTTTTCTTTTCTATCTGTTTATCTACACATTGTGGAATACTTGCCATAGGCGTCGCTAGGCTATTTTCCAAAATAGCTTTGCTTGACATGCTGGCAGGCGATTGCGATTCTCCGATGGTACAAAAAAGCGATGTTTATTCTGGTAGGCTTTTATCTCGTTTTTTAAGACATACATATGACGTGTAAGGGTATTACTCATCTTTATTGTACCAGCACGACACACACATTTCTATGCATCAAGTTTCACATTCAAAACCATACGATAAGCCTTCGACAATCAATTAATGTCCGGGACACTAATGCCATCATTAGTGTCAAATGAATTATTGGTTGTCAACTTGTTATTTAATGTGTGATTTAAAGCCTAAAGACTTAATAGGGCATGAATCAAATAAAAAACAAAATTAAAAGTCATGTGCCGTAAGACCAGTAAAAGAAAAGTACATTCGCAACTGATTCAACAATGTTCAATGTTCACAAAGTTCGAGGCTCATTTGAATTTTGATTCTGGAACGAACAATATCATTTAAAAAAAGGCCAATATACCAAATCCGTGGCAGCCATATTGGCAAACCACTGGTTATCGAGCAGAAGATATTAACACTGTCTAGAATATTGGGCTTCACAATTGCTCATCGAACCGCCGTATTGACAAGCGACAAACAGACTCTAGGCTTACAATGCAATATAGCACAATGTTCCCTACTCAAAAAAAAATATTACTCGGTATCTGGATTTGTAAAAAAATCCAGATGCCACTTTTTTATTTTATTGAATAAAAACTCACAAGACGTTAGTATCATGAAAGCTAGAGTTGTATAAAAACCTCACCTTTCTAATATTGTCTCTTTTTTTTTTCGTGATTAAGTTATTCCCTGCAAAAGTATTGTATAAATGTCTATGAAAAGAGAGATTTCTGAACCTTGAACTGAATATTTTTTGCACTATTTAATTGCAAATTCTCAAAAATATAGCACGACAAAATAGAAGACATGGTTTAACTTAAATTTGTGATATATTTTTTATAATATTCAAGACTTTTATTACTTCTGCACGATCACATCGCAATATCAATACGAATCTATATCGCTTATATACATAATATATGCAGGGTTCAACATACACCCAAGAGTTACTCACCCGTAAAACCGATTGCACTTACATCTAGGTCAATCAAATTGAGCCTAGCGAGCTGAATATTGTATTCGATATTGAATTTTGTAGGGTAATCGTTGATTGGATATTAAAATACATGTACTAACTATGAACGTAGTTATGACGCTTGTGAAGGTTGTTTTAGAAAATGATATTTTATTTGTTACTGACGATTTTAGACTCCTTTTCTAAAGTTCAAGGTCAAATTAAAGAAGTAAAGCATCCCCTTGTATTTTAATCTAAGGCTTATGTGAAAGCCTAAAACGAGAATGGCGTAACCTCTTTTTGTTGTATGGGAGTCGAAGAAGGCAACTAAAGAAGTAATTACCCGAGGAAGTAGATCATATGCAGGAACAAAATTTTCCATCAAAACTGCGAATTCTAACTCACCTGCTAAAGTGATTACGGCAAAATTCTGTTTTTGGATAGGTATGTCCAGCCATTAATTAATGTGGGCTAAAGATGATGATGATTTTAATAATGTCACAGTTCCTGTTGAAGTGTCCTGGCCACTAAAAAATTTCACAATTGATTTGAAAAAAGAAGAAGAATAATTTACAAAGGTACTGCTTAGATTAAAGCTTATTTGCGTCAATGACTTTTATGAATGATTTATTATTGTACCGGTTCCTTTAAAATACCATACGTTGCATAACTACCACACGTTGGCATGCAAACATATTATGCAGCCATGAATTTGAATTATAGTACTTTACAATCAAATATATTGCAGCAGCGATTGTGAAATTATTCATTCAAAAAAATTTTATGAAACATTGAATAAAACACTCTTTAAATAAATAAATAATAATCTAATAATAAATATTTTCTATAACTTATGTTAATTTGAAAATACAAATCCTTGCATACATTTTTTTTTCGAGTGCCTTAGGTGGCCTTGTGTAGGACTCGAATCTCTAATCTTTCGCTTACCGAAGCGACTTCTATAACCAATTTAGAAGTATTTTTGATGTCTGAACAAGAAAATTTTAAAGCGTTTTGAATGTTTGAATTTCAATGTCAATATGTAGCAGAAGCCTGCTACAAACTAACATTGAAAGGGGCAATAGTAAAGTATCTGCAATATAAATTGTAAGTGACTAACAGATCTATAAATCAACGAATACAATAAACTACTAGACAGATATTCTTGAAGGATCGACGGGACGATTCATTTTGTACGTTTGACAACAATCATGGCGGGTATCTCGGCGGAGATTTAGCATTGATTAGCATTGATGCAACAATTCACATTCGAATTGCATTAGAATCGAACAAAAACGAAACCAATCACAATTTTTAGTTAAGGAATTTTCATCATCATCATCAGCCTATCACAGTCCACTGCTGGACATAGGCCTCTCCAATTGCACACCATTAAGGTATTTTAGTTATTATCAATAAATATTTTGCTCGCCTCTCTTATGGTGTGTTGTTGTTCCAAAGATAAGTCTTTCGAAAATGGTTGATCTTTTTCGTTTCAGGGGTCAGTTTGAGAGACCTTTGAAAATGATTTGATGTGCTGATTTTGGTAAGTTTCAAATGTCCCCGTTCCCCCTTGCTATCTAGTTGTTTATTGGTTATCATATCTATACTAATAATATAAAGCTGAAGAGTTTGTTTGTTTGTTTGTTTGAACGCGCTAATCTCAGGAAGTACTGGTCCGATTTGAAAAATTATTTTTGTGTTGGATAGTCCATTTATCGAGGAAGGCTTTAGACTATGTGTGTCGGATGACTGGAGTGGATGAGCGGAGCGGACGGTTAACTCGCTGATGCGCTGGTTCGGTGATCGGTTCTCCGGTAGGCGGTGTCTCCAGCCGATGCACACTGTAGTTCGGTGGGTGGATCGTTGTTGGTCGATATTGAAGAACGGCGTCGGTACGGAATCCTAATCGTATGGCGGTGCGGTGTCCAATAGTGGGTGCTGAGGTCGTTGCTATAATTCTTCAGTTGCGGTAGGAATCCAATTCGTGAAGCTGTACGGTGTCCAATAATGGTTGCTGAGGTCGTTGCTTTATATCTGTAGGCCGTATCGAAGACTGTAACTGTTAATAAACTATGAACTGTAAACTGTGAAAACTGTGAGACTGTCATCTGAGAACTGTCAATGTGCGAGCGATCGGTCGGTTTATATAGCGGCTTGAAACCGCGGCGAGTAGGGACGAAGACCCGCCTCTTTTCTAGAAGGTTTCGAAGAATCCACGACGCACGTGTTTCCAAGGATAAATTCAATCTTTCTAGAAATGTTAGTCAGTTTTTGCTATTGAAAACGCTTCCTTATCTTGTTCCGGCTACGGCCCCTTTCTTAAAATGCGTACGCGCTGCTGTTATTCGAGAATGCGAGCGCAGTCTTTATATCGTAGCTATATGTATGTGTATCTTCGATTGTCTACTAGTGCAAGTTGTTATATTTTTATAACTATGTTATGCTATAGTTAATATTTAAGCAGTCGTCCTGTACATACTCCCGCCGTGCAGCGACTTATTAGTTGCTGCAGAAAAACTGTTGACAGGGCGACTGTCACTATGATGCTGTGGCGATCTTCTATCGCTGGCTTCATTGTGTGCTTGTTTAAAGCTATAATCTGTATGGTTCTGTTTTAGGAAGCGATGACGGAGATAGCCGTTAAAACTGTCTGAACTTGCTGTTACTTCCGCCGGTATCGGAGTCTGTATTCGCCAATTGTCTATTGACTGATTATGATGAGGACGATGCTTTTCACTGTCAGGAATGTAGTCGTTTGGCTGACTCTCAAAGTTCATGCAACTGTTGACTTGTGTCTTATCCGGTAGTTGTTCTGTGAGTTTCGATGTCTCCCGCCGGTATTTCTGCGTATTACTGTTAGTAGGTTTTCTCTTCCCAGTATCACTCTTGTAGCCGGGTCTAACGTATGCTACTGTTGCGGTTGAACTCTCTGTAGGCGCTGGGTCGTGGTGGAGTAATGGATGGTGCGTTTTTTCACACTTTCGGATCCGACATGGTCTACCAGGGCACGTGTGTCCTTTCGACCAGTCACTGAGGCAGCGATAGCATAGTCGATGCTGCTTGGCTAGATCCCAGCGTCCTTTGCTGTTGGCGGTTTTCATCCGTTTGCAGTTTGTGATAGTGTGATTTTCGCGACAAACAAGGCACGGCGGCGTTTTCTTAGCGGTATTTCGTTTTCTATTTTCAGATAAAAGGCATACTCGCTGAATCAATTGACGATGCTGTTTCGGGTTTTCTCTATAAATGGGTTCAGGAGCGGCGAATCTTGCACACTTCAAGGCTTCGCTCTCGATGTAGCGGCTGAACAACATCAGATCCGGTTCATCTTCACTATGGTCGAAGGCAAAGTCAAACCATCGATATCGTAACGCTGGCGTTAACTTTTCTGTTAAGCGGTGTGCTACCTCTGGGTTGTACAGGTAGTGTGTTTTGCCAAGCGTTCGTAGTACAGCGACACTATTTTGCACTTTGCAGGCAAACTCACAAACTTCCCGTGGAAAGTCGTTGAGCTTCGGTAGACTTCTGAGCTTTTCTATTTCAGCTAATGCGATAGAATCGGGTCGGCCAAAGCGCATTTCTAACGTTCTAATAATGTCAAGCGCCTTACAGTTTGCTATGAGCAACGAATGTACAGCTTCCTTTGCTTTTCCAACGAGTGATTTTCGAAGCCGCGCTATATTTTCAGTCTCTGTGAAGTGGCTCGCTGTCTCTGTGTATGCTGTTATAAAGTTGAGCCACTCATAATGCGCGCCGTTGAATGTTGGTAGCTCTGCGATGTGTTGGTATTAGTATCCGGTGCGCGCTGCGGTTGCGATGGCTGAAGCTAATTTTGTCAGATCGATGTTCTTTTTTGCGGAAATTGTTTCTTGACAATCTGTAAGACTAGTTGTCTGTATGCGTCTATTTGGCATTTTTTCAATATGCTCGGCTTCTGTGTAGCTATAATGCGGCTGTGGCTCTTGCGATTGTAAGTCGCAATCATTTTCTTCATCGGACTCTTCGGCTTGAATGGCCTCGACCTGAGCGAGAGCCAATTCTAGCTTAAGGCGGGCGACCTCTTCTACGGCCATTGATAACCGACGGGCGCGGTTTGATTTTAAGGTGGACGCGCGTGATGACTGTTGCCAGCATCTTCTGTAGACATCTGGTTCTGTATTCTGGGTGGGTTTGATGCCAGCTGTGGCTAACGTTTCTGTGACGGTAGCCTGCTTAGACACGTTTGTCTTTCTTTTCGGAGATCTTGTCACTGGCATGCTGGTTGTTGACTGTAAGTACTTTTTCTTCAATAAAGACTTTCGGTGTTCTTGAGTCTTTCTTCAAGAAGCTAGCAACGATCCGGCTCGAAGGACCAGAAAAATGTGTCGGATGACTGGAGTGGATGAGCGGAGCGGACGGTTAACTCGCTGATGCGCTGGTTCGGTGATCGGTTCTCCGGTAGGCGGTGTCTCCAGCCGATGCACACTGTAGTTCGGTGGGTGGATCGTTGTTGGTCGATATTGAAGAACGGCGTCGGTACGGAATCCTAATCGTATGGCGGTGCGGTGTCCAATAGTGGGTGCTGAGGTCGTTGCTATAATTCTTCAGTTGCGGTAGGAATCCAATTCGTGAAGCTGTACGGTGTCCAATAATGGTTGCTGAGGTCGTTGCTTTATATCTGTAGGCCGTATCGAAGACTGTAACTGTTAATAAACTATGAACTGTAAACTGTGAAAACTATGAGACTGTCATCTGAGAACTGTCAATGTGCGAGCGATCGGTCGGTTTATATAGCGGCTTGAAACCGCGGCGAGTAGGGACGAAGACCCGCCTCTTTTCTAGAAGGTTTCGAAGAATCCACGACGCACGTGTTTCCAAGGATAAATTCAATCTTTCTAGAAATGTTAGTCAGTTTTTGCTATTGAAAACGCATCCTTATCTTGTTCCGGCTACGGCCCCTTTCTTAAAATGCGTACGCGCTGCTGTTATTCGAGAATGCGAGCGCAGTCTTTATATCGTAGCTATATGTATGTGTATCTTCGATTGTCTACTAGTGCAAGTTGTTATATTTTTATAACTATGTTATGCTATAGTTAATATTTAAGCAGTCGTCCTGTACACTATGTAACATCACGCTGTGACTAATAGGAGCGAAATGACTTAAATGAGTGAAAAATGTTGCAAAAATAATCGCGATCATAATAACGGAAATTGACGCGGACGAAGTCGCAGGGAACAGCTAGTAACATATAAAATGAAAGATATGTAGACATTAGTAAGTAGAACCGCTGGTTTTTTGGTTGGAATGAATCTGGTGTGTTGATTTTAACGCCCTGTCGGTCTAGACCTTGTAGTCCGAACTGTTGAAAGTCACTAGAAGCTGCTTAAGGTATCCTGGAATTTCTTAGGTGAGACCTAGCTATGCCTAGCAGTAGGCTTCGTTTGGTTGAAAAACAGTTAAGGCTTAGGTAGTAAAACTTTTTCTGAGCCCCCTTTCTGCCTAGAGCTTTAAATACCAGGCCAAGATCTCGTGGTCCTGGGAATTATCCCCGGGTCGAGCAACGAAAGTTTCGAACATTGCTCGAGTTTGTGATCACCAACCTGCATTTGGCAAACGTAGTGATTATGCCTGTATCCATCATTGCTATGGTAACATGAATTCAATGATGGAGGCCCTGCAGTGGGATGATTTAAGGCCGAGATTAGGAACCTACCTATGGAAAAATGCCAACATATCTTTGTGAATCAAAGACCCGTATGGAACCTCCATCGCCTTGTTCACGACAAAATCAAGATTTACAGTTTGACAGGGCGGCGGGCGTGCTCCCAAAACTGCCGTCAATCACACGTTCCCACGGGATAGGAACGTAATTGCCTCGAATTAGCCTCGACTCGAAGCCTTACTCCATTTCAGGTGGGTGTGTGGGTTATAATTAAATGGATTTATTGCCAGCAATAAGGTGACGTCGTTAGAAATGTTTCTTACTGATGTTTGAGCTTGCGTCTTATAATAAGAACTATTTAAGCTTTTTGCGCATTACTTTACGGCGAAATTAAGCTTTGTTCATCAACGCATCACAAATTGCGTTACAATAATAGGTATGTTTGGAGCAAAATACTTTGTTATCTACAGATAAAAAAAAATATTTTTTTTATCTTTATTTTCCTTTATCATAATTTCTCAGTTACTATTAAATAACTTAAAATTAGATTACAACATTTAAATCTTCACAATGTTGCTAAAACAATTCTCACTGAAGCAGTGAAAACACTGAAATATATCGTAAACTTCTCTTCAATTAAACTACCTAACAAAATACCTAAAGATTACCAAAACTTCTCATCAATTAGAATCCTACCTAAGTTTACAAAATCATTGTAATTACACACCATAAAGTATTAACTACGAAACCAAATGCAGCAACTGGTAAATCTGCTTACAGAGGGTAAACTCATTACGAGCCGCGTACAATCCTCGCACGTTCTCAGGTTTTGGTAATGAAGCTGAAAATACGCACGTCAGAGATGCATGTATATTAATAAAGACTCTGGAAGATTAGATCTCGCTCGGCTGCGTTATGTTTAATTTAACGTATAACGAGAGTTAAACGTTAACAGACTTGTTTGATTGCCTGACGTTAATATCATGCTAAATACCAACAATATATACATATATATTAAAACACGGGCCCGTTTATATGGGATGCTGAGAGGCCGCGCGGCGGCTGGGCGATAGCTTTATTTGGTACGTACGTAAAAAGGCCGCGTAGCTGCCGCGCGACCGCCGCGCGGCTACCGCGTACTACCACCTCGTGGCCACCGCGTACGCGTTTTCAAGAGTCGACTGTTATAGTAAAATAAGCTCTTCAGTAACTACATTTAAAGTTAAAATTAATTTAGCAAAGAATCCCTTGATGCTACAAATGCGGCCTGGACTCATTCAGTTGCTTTTGGTACTTCTCTAAATACACACGTGTTCGTCATGAGTTACTTGACAAAGAAGAAAAAAGTGGTGATTGCATATTACTTGTACCGACAATGCAAAGAAGAAAAAGAAATACGAATTATACGTGTTGTTACTTGAGTGACTGCGAAATGAGCAGCGGGCGCCATAAAACTCGAGCAACTGAGATTGGCGCGCCGCCGCGCTATTGAGTGGCGCGGGGGCGCATCATCCAGAAAATTCGGGCAAGAGAGCTAGGAGGCGACCGCGCGGAGGCCGCGCGGTTTCCGCGCGGCCGCCGCGCGGTGTGGCTGTCCAAAAGAATTTTAATGTTTTGGCCTAGGTAATAGAGTTTAAATTTTCTATGAACGAAACCCAGTAACTAGTCTAACTAGTCTAGTCTTTTTGTGTTAGTTTCATTATTATTTTTTACCGACTTCAAAAAAAAGGAGTAGGTTCTGTGTTTGTCTTTTTTGTGTGCTACTATCTGTGTGTGATGTCCAAATTTTAATAAATGTATTTTTTCTTTCTTTCTTTCTTTCTTTCAACATTGCAACAATTTAACTAAATGTACTATAATATGTAGAATGTCCTATCCTATATCCATCATTGCTATGGTAACTTGAATACAGTTTTGGAGGCCTCTACCCTGCAGTGGGATGATTTTAGCCGTAATTTTAATTTTACTATAGAAGGAGTTAAAGCGTATTAAGGCGTATTAGTTACTTACTCTTCTTTTTCTGGTAATCGTATGACTGTTTTTCGAAGATTCCGCTCGGTTTTGTACTTGGGTTGATTGTTTACCAAAATTTTGCATATTTGACTTCTTCGACATAATAAAAATACCTGATAATTGCGTCTTCTAGAAACGATAATTGATTTGGCCATTATTTAAAAGGAAAATTATTTAATACTAGCTTACCCCGCGTAGTTCGTATCGCCTCAGAATAATTTAATATTATTTTGACGTCTTAAATGTCATTGTCACCAAATATGTCGTTTACTTTACCAAGACTTTATGTGTCAAGAAACAAATAATTTGCAATAAAACAATATTGCGACTATAAATTGAGATGTAAGCTATCCTACCTTTCAAGTTGGATCAAATTGCACACGGTATGCAAATCGAATTTGAAATCGGTTCAGTAGTTTAGGAGTCCATCGCGGACAAACAACGTGACACGTAATTTTTATATAAGATAAATATTAAAGTACCGATTTTTAACTCACAAGAGGACTACCGATTAACGACGAACAATAGGAAAGTAAAGTTAACTTTACATTAACAAAGTTCTTATTTAAATGGAAACAGTTACGCTGTTTTGTAATATTGCAGATTTGAAACGTTTGCAAACTATGTACAATGCTTTAACTCAATGATTTTGCATGCAGGATCTGTCGAGTTGTAACTTATTTAGCAATGAACAAGATAATACGATTTGCTCGTTACCATATTCTACGTTGGCAGAGTAAAATACAAGTAAGATTTCTGTTTCATGAAATTTGATTGTTGCAAAACGATGTGATATTTTTTGCATTAAATAAATCAAATTAAAAATGTGTATGTATGTGAAAAAACAATAAAGTAATATGAAAAGAAAGTTTGCCTTAGAAGGACATATTTAAGGAAATTAAACACTATTGTTATTAATTTTGTCATTCAAAACTGAAAGAAGAAAATGTTTTATGTTGCTTCAGTCGGTCCTGAATTTGAATTAATTTTGTATAAAAAAAACGTTTGTTTTTTTGCGCATTCAATATAAATTGAATTAGCTAGTAATTGATAGCTATATTTCTGTACATAAAAATATTTGAATCATTATATATTTAACATAATTATAATTTCGGCTGATTTACTTAACAAAAATCTAATATTTTTACTTTTTTAATGCAGGTATAGGTCAAGTTAGTTCTCTAATCATATCAAATTGGTACTGTCTTAGTTATCAACAATTAGCAGCTTACCAGCACACATCAGGTCAGGTATTAACCAGGTCAACGCTTCCAATTCATAGTTGATAATAAGAACCATTCTGCCGCACCTAAACTTGGCAATTCAGAGTGCTAAGTTAGTAACTTGGGGTTTTAACTTCATTTTCATTTATTTATTGTTGTTAGTCGTGTAGTGCCTGTCTTAAAAGAATAAAAACACCCCTTATCTTCCCATGGGTGTCGTGAAAGGTGACTAAAGCAGTACTGCTAGAAGAAGACAAGTATATATATAGCAGCATTTTCTCTTTAATATGGATTCAATTTCGATCGCTAACCAACTTGCCACAAAAGCCTGTGTCCAGCAGTGGACTGATATATAATGGTGATGATGAGGATAAATTATTGTTTCCCTACAGACAATAAGTTAACTTGACACGTCCAACCCGACCCCTAAAAGTTCTGTCACGTGACGTAGCCCACTCTCCAATACAACTCCACCTTTGTAGTCACCTGGACGGTCGTCAAATAATTCAGAAGAAAAATATTGTTACATTCAACATTTATACTAAAGCCTACTCGATATAACCATAGTACATACAATTCTATGCAGTTACCTACCTTTGTTCCTAGCACTTCTGTTCATTTGAGAAATTCAGGGGAAGTAATGAATTAATTAATTTGTTTACCCACAATTGGTTTGAAAACAAATAGAGAATTAATAAGTTATGTCTAGTTGAAACTATTTTATGGTGTGTGATAAACTACCAATTCCAAAATCCATTAAAGTAAACATGGGAAAAACTAATCTGTTTTGTGTAAGTCGTTTTTTTTTTCCTTTTTACGGTGGTTTTTATAGGAGGAGTTGATTTATGATACAATGCTTGTTAAATACTGAATTAACTTTTTTTTAAGAATATCCTGTATACTCTTAAAAAAAAAGTTACAATTTCATCATGTATTTGTAATCAATCAACCACTGTCCGTCCACTACAGGAGGTAGGCGTCCTTTAACTTAATATACATAATACTGTTGTAAACATATACACTGTGGCACCGTACCAATACCTATAAACCCCAATTCTATGTTACATTTTAGTATTGAATTCGTCTCCGAAAGTGCTATGAATTATTGAACGTACGTGGTGGTGCTACATTTGAAATTTGATATTCTACGCACAAAAGTTTCAGCAGATAGGGACTAAGTTGTTACTGTTTTGAATTTTATTACGTGATAGTTATAGTCATAAATGTATTATATATTAGTTGCATACTATTTTTTATAAACTCACTAATAACTAAAATCCTACGAAATTGAATGGTATGAATGAATGAATAATATTGTAGTTTCTGTAAGAATTATTGAATGTAACAATTATAATTAAACTAAAGAAAACACACGATCTTATTGTCAGCATGTTTAACTACTGTCTCAATAGCTTATTTAAATGCAGATTTTTATACCAAAATTTAACCATATTTTTTATGTCATGTAGTTTTATGCAAACCAAATCCTAACTGAGGCATCAAATAAAAATAGCCACTCAGATGCAGCTTTTCTAAAGAATTTGAAATTCTGCACATATTAAATTTGTTACTATTTATTTACATTCAGATATTTTCAGTCAGTATGTCTTATTACATACGAGTAGTATGTAGTTTAGTAGATTTTCAGTATATCTTATTACATGTTACAGATGATGTGATTTTTGATAAAAGTTACTGGTGTGGCGTGTAAATAGTCACACCAGGTGGATGGGATGGAAGGTTTTTTTAATAAACTAACCAATAAAAGACACGACTAAGTACCTGGGCGCAGGAGAATACAACGGTGAGGCAGTATTAAAACTACTAAACTTACAATTAAAACAAATTATGCGCACAAGGCACCTACCGATCTGGTGCAGCAGTTCCCTTCTCTCTTGGGTGGGTTTTCAATGTAATTTGGGAGCGAAGACAGGGAAACCAGGAACATGCGGTGATTTTGATAACTGTAAAAAACCGGCCAAGTGCGAGTCGGACTCGCGCACGAAGGGTTCCGTACCAAAAGAGGCAAAAAACGGGCTTATTCTATGGGAGCTCCCCTTAAATATTTATTTTATTTTGTTTTTAGTATTTGTTGCTATTGCGGCAACAGGAATACGTAATTTGTGAAAATTTCAACTGCCTAGCTATCGCGGCTCTTCAGATACAGCCTGGTGACAGGCAGACGGAATGACGGACAGACAGGGAAATCTTAGTAAAAGGGTTAAATTTGGGTACTGAACCCTAAAAATGAGGTTTATCAGGTGATAACATTCAGGTGAAGTCTACTCGCAATAAACATGGCTGTGAAACACTTTAGAAAAATGTTTAAAGGTCGTCATCATTTTTACCGACCACATACCGCTTACTTAAGCTATGTGCAAGTCGCAGTCAACCACTGAAACACCGCGACGAACGAGACAACTACTATTCATTTGTGAGTTTACTACTGTTAGCGACACGAAATTGAACGTTTTAATTGTACATTTCCCATTACTCATCAATTGATGCCTAGTGCACATCACTAGGAGCTGTCACTTTTTTCTTTTTCTGCTGATTGCGCGCTAAATTGTTGAAAGTTTTTGTAAGTCTTAAAAATTAATCCCTATTTCCCTTGGTAAAACCTAACCTAAAACTTAATCACCATACTAAATTATTTTTAATGTAACCTTTATCGCTTTTAACAATTTAAACTTTGGCGTTTAACATAGAATTGACAGAATGCTGCTGCAAATATCGTCAAATAGGGGGTAAAAAATTGCATATGGCCAGTAATATGTCGCCTGTTACCGTGTCGGAATACCAACAAAACTATTTATATACCCGCCAGAAAGAAAAACAAAGAATGTTGTAATAATAATCTTAAAAACACAATAATTAAACGATTAGTAACATTTTTTTATTAAACCATTTCGTAATCAATATTCATAGTTAAGACAGGACAACGTCTGTCGTGACCGCTAGTCTAATAATAAAAGAGTTAAAAATAAGAATAATGTTTTCATACTACCGACATACGACACGTAAGCGGCAAGCAAAATGAGAAGTAATAAGAGAAAAGTGACAGATCAAAGTTTTTCTTTTTTTTGTGCCGAGTGCGTGCCATGGAGGGCAGATGCAATAATTATACAGCAACCAGTTAGCAATTAATTAATCATTCAATCAAATAGTTTATTTGCTGAAATAAAAAAAAATATGTACAGACAGAATAGTTACATTACAATAAATTATAATGCATCGTTGACATTATCTACTTAAAATACAGTGCAACTAAATAACGTTGTATTAATTAACATAACATTATCAAATTACTGATTTATATTCAAATATTGTTTTACATTATAAAAGCTTTTATCCGATAGAAATACGCAGCTTAAAATTAAAATGATTAATCGGTAGATATATACCGCGGCACATTATTGAACTAAACGTAACACTACTGTTATTGTATATTTCTATGTTAACATAACAGTTATACTTCACGTTATATGAAGGAAAGTGTTATCTTAACCCCTTACCTGCCCTCGCAACTTAAACTGCTGCGGTTATCTAAGGAGTGTTCGCTTAACATAATAATGTTGTAGTTAGTTCTTAAGCTGAGTTATTTACGCAGTTAGCTTATGAGAATTCCTTCAGATAGTTTTAATATGAAAAATATACTTACGATAACTTGGTTAAAATGGTTTTAATTTATTTTATTGACAGTTTGCATATACTATTAACTCTTGTTATGTTAGTACCTATTAATAACTTTCAGTAATGGTTTAGGATGGTGTAATATCATCATCATAAGCCAAACGACGCCTTTATCTGGACATAAGCCTTCCTTAAGCATCTCCACTACGGTCGGTTCCGCGTAACCCGCATCCATCGGCTTCCCGTGACCTTCGCCAGATCATCTACCTACATCGTCGTCAGGTGCCCGATCACCATTGCAGAACCTTTCCACCCCAACGACAATCGGCGATGCCGGATTTCTCCAGTGGATTTTCTATCTTCTGATTCTATCAAGCAGGGAAATACCTAACATTGATCTTTACATTCCTCGTAGCATGACCTTGAGATAAGAAAGATATGCCTACGTGGATACGAAAAGGGTACTTATTTGATTTTGCTCAAATAGCGCTTTATTTTGCCCACCATCAAAAACCGATCAAATTTTGCCTTTTTGTTTTTGCTACATTACAGCTAACTCTTGAGAATGTATATTTATTTAAATTCGTATTGGACTCTCGCAAATTCTCGAAAATTCTGTATATCTTTATAAATTCAGATTTGCCAGGTTTAAATCGACACCTGAATTCATAGAGCTTAATATCATTTTCATCTACATTTTCACACTGCCAGCAACACCGCTTAGCTAGTTCAAATATTAGCATTGGAGCACGTATTTCATATCAACTTTAGTTACATCTGCTTATCTAGTTTTTGTTCGGTATAACATTCCTAGTTAAGTCAGACGTAACATTTTAACTAACCTCCTGCATTTGTTGGTATGATTGTTTGGACATGGTTGTTATCTGTCTTCGGATTTCAGTTTTTGTATGTCAATTTTTTAACTTTGCAGAGGCCTTTGAACGAGGGTATATTTTACAGTTATTATCGGCAGCCTATATTAATCTTCTGATGAACATTTGACCTATGAGGAGGCTTTTGACATATCAGCTACTCTTGGCAGGATTGTTGGTGATCATAGTTTAGGGTCAAGACGCTGTTGTTCATCTGCTTTTGGTGATGTTCCTTTAGTTATCTCTTACATGCCTTTATAAGCATGACTATTATCCCCGTCTTCCTTTCAGAACCTGACTTTAGAAAAGCCCATCTCTAAATTGACCCTGTCTCGAATCAAACCCTAGCAGGTGGACCGTATTTGAAATATGTACTTCAACTTCTCTTATATTATGTTATACTAGCTGCTGCCCGCGACTTTGTCCGCGTAAATTTTTGTTATTATGATCGCGATTATTTTTGCAACATTTTTCACTGATGCTTCGCTCCTATTGGTCGCAGCGTGATGTTATATAGCTTAAAGCCTTCCTCGATCAATGGACTATCCAACACAAGAAGGATTTTTCAATTCGAACCAGAATTTTCTGAGATTAGCGCGTTCAAACAAACAAACTCTTCAGCTTTATAATATTAGTATAGATTTTAGCTATTATGTGATAAATGTTGCTATGCCTTTTGCAGGGCGTCACATGTGAACTATTTTTACATTTATTTACCACCTTATATAAAATTATGTGACATGCTATAAAGAATTTCAATTTGAATTTGAAACCTCCCACCCCTGTACGCCACCAACTAGTACGCCAAAACAAAACGTTTATTTTTACATACTACTTAAAGTTCAAAATTGGGGCACATAAGTCAATCAAGATTACCAACAGTACGTATCGATGGCAACAATAATCCACGTTACCTCAAAATAGATAAGGCTCTACACGATTAGAAGGACCCCAAAATCATCCCTTAAAATTACCCGTAAAACCAAGTAATGAAATCGGCCGTGCCATGTCGAGACCGGTAATTCCCCCAATCTGATAATGGGACCTTTCGGACCCTTCTAGTTAATTCTAGGTGTGTTAAGCTGCGGTGACTAATTCTTTTAGAGGGAAGATAAAGTACAATTAACTTTGTTGTACCTACACATTTTTAAAAATGTACATACATAATATAAAAAGTTAATTTAAGACTGAACTTTCTATTTGTTTGTAACACACTACTCTATAAAGTATGTATTTTATGTGATTTCTCGAGATTCAAACTAACAAAACTCATCTAAATCGGACTAATTAATTAAAGCGTGAAGAGGTAACAAAGAGATCGACAACCGTATTTTCGCAAATTACCTAATATTAGTATAGATTTAATTACGTAAGCATTTTTTCGACATGGTGCCTGTAACAATCAATTCTATTTCCTTAAAATGATCCAAAAAACCTAAAAAAACGCTAATTTGGCTAACAATATCAAAAATGCTTCCATTTTAATAAAAAGTAGAACCAAAAAGAAACGTACAATGATCCATAAAACGATGATCACGCATTAACTCAATTCTGATCCGTAATACTTTGGAGTAAGGATTCCCATATATCGCACATCTTTGCGAGGTTGTTCTTGCGCCATTTGTCTCCAACTTATGCCCTTCGTGTCTACAGAAGGGCTTTCGATAAGGGCCTCTTGTCAACGGTTTTCGCGCCGAAATCCTCGAGTTTTCTTTTTACGTACTTTTCAACAAAAATAGAATGGAATAACGTCGCATTGCATTGAAACGGGTTTGATGTAAATACTTTGGTATCGAATACTAAGTAATTTAAATATAAAGTTACGCATGTAACTTCATATTATTAAAAAATAGTTAAAATCAGTTAAAAATCAGTTTTATTTCTGCAAATAGGCCCCAGGAGGCGCTTTTACACGTCCCAATATTTAAACCTACCACTGCTTCGGGACAAGTCTTGGCTAGTGCCGAGAAGAAGTAGCGCAAGAAACTCAGTCACTATTGTCAGCATCTTTTAAAATAAATGTTTACAAAAGGTTTAAGCAAGTACGAGCTAGGACCTACCTACCTAGCCCTTTTTCATTAAAATTACTTTGACATACGATTTAAGTTTATGTACAGGGAGTTCAGCAATACACTGTGGTAATTTGTTAAAAATACAAATACAATTTCCCATGAACGATTTTCCTACTTTTCGCAGTATGAAGCCTGGAATGGCAAGTTTATCTTTATTTCTGGTAATAAAGTTTACTGACTTAGTAAGAATTTGGAATTCATAATAGATAGAAAAAAAAACTTTACCGTCATAATCATCACCATGAGCCTATCAGTCCACAGGTAGACGCAGGCCTCTCCAAAAGAAGGCTTTGCCACAATTCTCTGGCATTCAGCTTGGCGGGTTATAGATCACAGTTTGGCCAATGGTGAATAAAAGACGCTGTTGCCTTATGACACCCATAAGAAGAGAAGGGTGGTGCTTGTCTCTTAAGGTGACGGCACCACACGACACTAATTTTGTGATATTTTTTGATACACAGTAAATGTGTGGCACTGTTAAAGTTTGTGTGAGACTGACGCCTGTGATAGGTATGATATTGTCGGTCTAATTATCAGAATGCGTAAGTGCAAAAATTAAATAATCTTAAGTTTTTTTGGCGGTTGTGAATTTAACTGCTTAGTAATTATTATATGGCTATGCTAAAATTTTATTCTCACATGGCTTTTCAACTAAGTTTAACAAGACTCAAAAATTTTTACCATAAATAATAAAAATAGTCATATTTTCCTCTTTTAAGTTAACCAAAACTAAAAGAATATACGTATTTTGATAGTTAGACCGACGATAACTAAAAAATACATATTTACGTAAGTAATTAGTACGCCGTTTACTTTTTATTGAGTTTTGAACAGTTCGTTAAAGAACCTTGTGGAGGAGGTTCGTCACTTAATGTTGGGATAAGTAGCTCTGTTTGGCGAATTTTCGTCGCAATTGCACGACGTTATAAGATAGATTCGCCAAATCTGACAACCATTTACATTTTGACAAATATTCATATAGTTTTTAGGAATGTCAGCCAGCTCTAAAAATTGGGGACATCTCTACAAATAGGTTTTTTTATTTGTGTGGTCTCTGACTCTCCTACTTTTTAAACCTCTTACGTGCTGATACATTGTACTCATGCTTACACTGTTTTAATAACTTAACATACATTTTTAGCTGTTTTTGTCACCAACCCACTTTTAAGTAATAGCGCAAGTTAAGCCGTAAAATGATTTAACTACAGTTTTCTAGTTCGGCATTTTTATGAGCACTTAACTTTTTAATTTATGACTGTATTACTTAGTTGCCCCGAGGTTGTTCATTTTTCAAGGGTTTGTCGTAAAGTCAAACTTACAGAAAATTCCATCAGTGAGGGATTTTTTGGGCTTTTTGGTCGAACTTTTTAACTACAAACATCAAACAATGTCGAACTTTTTTTTTACTTTATGTTACGGTAAATTAATAGCATCGTTAACAGGTCAGTGTAAGACCGATCGATAAGACTCATAAACCTGACGTTAAACTAAATACTTCTTCAGTGGAAAAAAAAACTCTACCGTTATTACTTTAAATTCGATATAGTTTAGGATTATTTGTGAGTTTTAGAAACTCAGCACATGAACTAGTTTTAATCAAATAACATACTTGATAGTGATAATCAACGGCCCATAATTTTTATGACCTAAATAAGAAGGTGGCTCCACCTGAGACAGACATTATCATGCTTGAAAGGATGATCCAATGATAATGTCATGTTGTTATATTTGTGCACAATAAACAAATTTTAATGTTTGTATTTTACAATTTTTAACCTCAAACCAAGTTACTGCTTAGCTAAGAGGTCATAAAATCTTTCCAAAAGGAAGATTTTGACTGACCTATAACCACGTTCGGTAATTACAGATTGGCTAATGGTAGAATCCGACTAAATTTTGTTACCTGTCGTCCTTTGATTGCGTCATAAGACAGGTGGTGCTGTTATTATTTATCGACTCAATTGATTCAGTATCAAAGAAGAAACCACTGACTATTGTATGAACTAGTTTAAAGCAAAGTTTAAGAACATCGGAATCAGATCCGTAAATGAATTGCCAAATTGAAAACACTTTTGAACTTGCGTCATCTTAGGAACCGACTCAGATTTTTTTAAAACATAGTATAAGCGTGAGAACAAAACAATATAAAGCCAGAAACACAATATCAATTAGCGTGCTGCGTCCACACAACTGAATAAACCCTCTAGGGTATCCACAATTTAGACACGATCCACCTCTAATACGCACGAAAATCCATTATCCAGCGAATTCTGCCCGTTCAGCCTAATGCTGGTACAAAACAATAAACTACCAACACCAGAATGTTCCGCCAACCGTAATAATTCCCGTTGAGTGCCACGAAATAAGCTGGTGCCATAAACAACACCACTCTTAGTGTTAAAAGTGGCACTTTTAGTGCCCACGATGCGATACTTTGACTCCCTTAGCGGCGATTCATTCCTGTAATGGCTAATTGAAATGCGAATTGGAAAGGATATTGGTTCGATTAATTTTAACTGGTTAAAAAAGAAATTAACGTGGATAACGTCACGGAAGTTTTAACATCACGTAAGTAAATTTTAAGAACTTCCCAGGAGAGATAAAAAACCTTTTTGAATTATTCCCAACCGCAGCTGACAGGACCGCTCAATGTATGCAACTGGGCTGGACTTTCGTACTGTTTCCACAGGACAGTGACTTCCGTGCAAAAATCAGTTAAAATCAGTTTTATTTCTGCAAATAGGCCACAGGAGGCGCTTTTACACGTCCCAATATTTAAACCTACCACTGCTTCGGGACAAGTCTGGGCTAGTGCCGAGAAGAAGCAGCGCAAGAAACTCGGTCACTATTGTAAGCCTCTTTTAAAATAAATTTTTACAAGGTAAGGTAATTTTTACAAGGTTTAAGTAAGTACGAGCTGGGACAACTTAATGCCATACATTTCTATCATTTAAATAATCATTAACAGTGTAATAGCCCTTTTTCATTAAAATAACTTTGCTGTTCCTTTTCCGTAATTTCAAAGGTTTTTACTGGTCGTATCTTGAATCTGATTAGGCGAAACGACGCGTCTTTCGATTCACTAGCGAATGGCATAATAATGTCAAAACCGCCAAAAAATTAGTTACGTGGTGTTAGAACTACAGTGACGATAACCAACTGAAGTACTGACGTTGTTTGTGTACCGGGTTAAGTTCTCGGGTCTTCGGAGATTTTTTACTTTGTAATGTAAGTCAGAGGAGTTCATCAATGTCTTTGGTTATGTACAGGAAACAGTACGTAAACCTACTACAAAACGTCAAATTTTCTCAATTGATTTTAATCTCTAATTGTTGAACTTCATCCGACATAAATAAATAATAAGTATATAATAATTAATACCTTTATATTTAGACTAGTCAAGGCAAATTCGAGATGTAAGACAGAGTGATTATTAGTTGAAAATTAGTTCAATGACCTTTAACTTTTTCGGTAGGTTGACCTGCCGTTGTTGACCTGATTGTTGACGTTGACCTCCAATTAGTTAGTCGTCGCCCAGTAAACAGAAGGTTGTGATTTCACGGCCCACACGCTTGTGAGTACATAGACTTATGTATTATAAACTGCAGGATATTAATGAACATTGTTGTTGGTTGATAATATTTTCTAATTTGCAATAATTATAGGATAAGAAAATATGAATAAAAGAAGGCAATTTCCAGGTATAGTCAATGAGTTTAACAGAAGAAAGTATGTAATATTACTGTTTTTTTCTTGTATGTAAATAACATTATGACATGTAATAATAATATGTCTCATTGATTCTTTAGCTCAGTCTTGTTCAATTTACTGATACCAATATTATTGTTTAATCCCTCAACCCCCAGGAGGCACTCAGGTGCCACGATAACAATTGATTTCAATTGTGTCTGAAATAACTCACGATCGAGGTATTAATAATGACTGGAGGAATCTATCAGTATGTCTGTTATAAATAAATAAATAGCTAGAATAACCGTTTAGATGGCAGAAAGGCGGACACATGACTCTAGCAAAAAATTGCATAGGTACTCAATATTTCACAAATAGATCCCTGAAATAAAAATTATTAACACATTTTTGAGATTTTTAACAGACCTGTTCAACGATACCTTACACCTTTAAGGTATAAAAAAGCATACTTAACAGATAAAAATGTAAATAACATGGATAAAGCAATTATTTTTTATTATGTAAAATACTACTCGTAACAGGCAAATTTATTTATTCACAGTACTTTCGTATTTAAATATTACTTCATAAAATGTGCAAAATTAACCACAGAATTAACATAGCCATTTACGCTAAAACAACTCAAGAGCTCTCTGTAGCGTTAGTACAACAACTCAAAGATCCCGAGAGAGTAAACTAAAGGTGTTTTATGGCCCTGTTTACGTCTCCCACAATTTTATTACAACTCGACTTACGACAAATTCTCTCCTCGGGGCCTCTTTTGTTTTGGTTTTTATCTCAAAAAGTAGTCGTGTCGTGATAAACGCACGAAATCCGCATCTTCGCTGTGACAAAGTATGTTTTGTTATGTATTTGATTTTCAATGAATGTCAGGCCTGCTTCTGAAAACTGTTACATCTAAACTAGACGGTTAAAAGATTGTTTGGTACTGTATTAATTTTATTACGGTTTAGTAATATTTACACAAGTTGTATAAACTTTAAGTGCTAAGGAAAACTCAGAAAATAACCTTATTGCTTAGAAACAAAAGATAAAATTGATTCAATGGTTTTTTAATCATACTCTTATCTTTCAGTTCACACTTTGTAGCCTGTTATTTTGAATGCATCTTTTAAATGCATTAATATTGTGTATGTATATATCTTCTTCTTCTATCTTTAATATATAAAAGAAAGTCGTAATAGTTAGACCATTTATAACTCGAGAAAGGCTGGACCAATCTTTATGATTTTTGTTTTTTTGGATTTGTTTTCGTCGGGAATAGGATCATAAGTTTTATAAAAGTTTTAAATTAGTTTATATTTTTTTCCAGACACACCGTATTTGATGACAATGCCATTTAAGACGTCAAAATCAACTATCTGAGGCAATACGAAGCTCGCGGGGTCCGCTGGTTTATTATATATATATGTCGCAGGGAAATGAGGATATCAGGGATTTCATGAAATCCCTAGGGATATGACGAAATTTCGGAAGATATCGAATATTCTGGTTTATTACGTCTTCTTACTAAAAGTATCTAGTGATATGACAAAATACTAATATAAAGTCAGAGATATGTCATTTCACTAAACTAAATTTAGTGAAATAAAGATTACTGTTGTAGACACAGGCTGATAACAATTTTGACATGAATTCCGAGCCATCCGATTCATTGTTACATACCTGGAATGGTTACCACCTGGCATATTAACTTTTCTACAACATTAAAATGTAAAAGTGAATTGTTACTGAGCGATCGTATTTTAGTTGAAATTGAATTTTACCAAACCACTCGAAAAATCCACTAGCCACTAAAAGCAATATTTTGCCACTAAATGGGGTGTTAAAACCACCAGTTTTAGAGTAGAATATCCACTAAGTTGGCAGCACTGCACACGAGCCGCGCCAGCTCGAGCGACGCATTTGTTTCGCTGCCACTAGCCCTGTAGGTACTAGAGCAAGCGAGAGAAATGCATGGCTCGATTTTTATTCGGCAGTATAACAGATAGCTTTTCTGACATTTTACTAGATTTAGTTTAGTGGAACGACATATAACTAACGATAAATTGGTATTTTGTCATATCACTAGATACTTTTAGTTAGATGTAATAAACAAGAATATTCGACATCTTCCGGGATTTCGTCATATCCCTAGGGATTTCATGAAATCCCTGATATCCTCATTTCCCTGCGTCATATATATGTTATCGGCAATCTGCATAATACGGTATTCTATACAATACCTAGGCAATGTATAGAATACCTAAAACATTAAGGTAATGTCTGAAATATTTTTCATTTGATACATTGCCTAGGCATTCTATACAATACCAAATACGCCCGAAAATGTGTGTAATATACGGTAGCAGGAAAGGAAGAGACAAGCCAGAAATAGTCCAATACAGTTCAGACACAAAAACAACCCCTTAAGGGTCAACACGAACGAAGCTCCGTCACCGAAAGTTCTTAGAAATGCGTTCGTTTAACAGGATGATACAAGACTATAGACCTTGTAAATATTAAAGATCTTCCTTCTGAGGTACATAGACAATCCTCTATTAGTTTCTTATCAAGACGTGAACAATCATTGGATCCCCAAGTCTTGTGCTGTGTTTGTACCGAGGAGTCCACAAAATATGTTCATTCGTGTAGAACATGCAGTAAGTAAACCCATCCATGCTATTTTTGCTGCTCGGAACAATAATCACCACATCCACTAAAACGAAGTTTTCCTTTTTCTACCCAAAGGTTGTCTGGTAGAGATCGCTTTTAGCAATAAGACTGCCTTATTATACAGAAGGCTGTGGTTTTAAAGTTCTATGCCCTTTCTGCAAGAAAAAACACCTTAGCTATGGAGAGAGAAAAAAGAGAGAGCATCAGTTCTAAAAAAAATTAATATTTACAATAATTCTTCATGTATAAATAAATATATTTAATTTTTATACTTAGTTATTTTTCAAAGAAGCCAGTAAATTTACTTCTTATTTTTACAAAGTAATTGTTTTGTTGCGTAAATTATTTAACTGATTACATACTAGTTAACCAGATGAATTTTATTGTTATCATTCTCTTACCACCTATTACTTACTTACATTACATTGATAAATACAGGCCCAAATATAGTTAGTTACTTTACACATTGCCGGTGGATCAGCAGGTAATCTATAAAATACCTAGGAATTGTATACATAAACTAGGTAAAGTTTAGAATGGAAAATAAAATTCATAATATTTCATACATTGCCTAGACGCCCTAGGTATTCTATACATTATCTAGGTATTGTATAGAATACCTGAATTATACAGATTGCCGGTAACATATATATTTTAAATTCTTGACAGAATAATCTTAAATTGTCAGTTGAAAGTAAAAGGGCTCTTAAACGACTGCTTAAAAGCCCTTCTACTAGGTATACCTATTCCTTTTAATTGTATACGTAATCGTTTCATTATCAATTCAAACGAGAAGTTATTCTTAATACAAGGTGAGAGAAATTCCCACAATTTCCATCAGGAATTCCGGAACTGTAGGCTCATTACAATATGGAAATGTATTCGATTAACTGGAATTAATTTGGCACCTGAAAATGCTCAGCTATCAGACAGAGATACTTAGGGATAGCAAATCTCGAAACAAAACGAACAAATATGTGAATGCAACGACTTTATTAGATTTCGTTTATTTAAAAATATAAAACTTTTTACCCATTGGTCTAGTGATTTAACTACAGAGCCAAGATCTCGGAGTCCCGGGTTCGGTCCCGATAGATTCGAAAATTGAACATTGCTTTGTGATCACCAACCCGCATTTGACAAGCGTGATGATTATGCCTGTTTTCATAATTGCTGTGGTAACTTGAATGCCTTTGACCAGCAGTGGGATGATTATACCTGATATTTTTTGAGACCAGCTAGGTGCCAGCTTTCTTGTTTGTGACGCCAAGAGTGATATACCTAGTCCAGCCATTAGTTCTGCTACAAATGAAAATGCATTTTTTATGAAATAATGTAATATTACTAAAATATATACCTACATATTATTATACCAAATTAAATCTATTTTCTTTAGCAACCCATTCCATATTGTAATTTGATAATGAACATGAAAAATATGTGAAATGGCGAAAAATCGAAAAAAGTATTAAAATACTAGACGTGTTCCAAATTAAAAATAATTAAAAAGTTAAAAAAAAAAGGTTTATGTAACAGTATTTATAGCCAGACTGTTACACAACAGTAATATATCAGGAATCGTTATATTATGTATGCATCAAGTATATGAATACGTTAGTGTATCAGTAAAGATGAAGATCCAGATGTATGTACTCAAGTTCTACTCAACTATGGAGTAGACTCAACTAGAATTAAACTAAGTTAACGCAGCTGACCGCTGAGATTTCAGTATATTGATATTATTTGATATTACCAAGTGATTCATACAGCAGTTCAACCCTACTGTATCACGGCAAACCGCCATTATAGTGTCATGTATCGGATATTCTATTTGCATAAATTCGTCAATTCGATGACTAATTTGCTGAATACGTGGTTGTCATTCAGTCTGTCTTCATTTGAGGATTCATACATACTCAATTCATGTCATAGTGAATTTACATTTTATAGAAAAACCTTAGAATAATAACACAATTCTAAGAGAAAAACGCTATATTTATAAGCTGAAATGGTAAAGAATGCGGTTTTCAGTCTCTTAATTTAGATTTTATTAAGAAACTCAAAAATGTTGTTATGTCATTCTATCTTAGAAATGTCTCGAATTGTTTTGAGTAGTGGTCAGGCGAATTGTGGGCTACTTTGGCGGCCATAATTTTTGGAACGAATTTGTCTATGCTACAGACCTTCTTTATATGATTTGAGGTACAGACTAAGCACCGAGGCATCTTATGTCATTGCGATAGGGATGATTTTACAACAAAAAGTTATAGCCCAATGTGTAGGCAGTGAACCAAATTGGTTCCTGTTTTGCATATACCAAGGCAAAGAGAGCTGGCTCCATAAAATAAAGTATCAACCATAACGTGTGGTGTGTGAGTAAAAAATAAGGATAGCTCCACCATGGTTTGACACTCATGGGAAAAGAAGAGGTAGTGCTTTTCCTTTATGTAACTGAAGGAGTAGGTACTGCCAGAAGAAGACGGACGGCAGCTTCGTCACTCTTAGCTGCATTGGTCAAACTGTGATCGCCAACCCGCGTGCCAAGCGTGGCGAGCATACACCAATCCTTCTTAGTATGGATTATACTATAGGCTGATGATGATGATAATTACCGTTAGAAAGAGAAAAAAACATTACACACGTAACATACGTAGGCAATAGCAAAGTGCGTTTATTAAGGCAACAGCTAGCAACAATAGCTATCACTATTCAATTCCACATCCTAGTTAGCATAATCCCTATTAATCCTAAACACTTTAATTAGGAAGCCTAATTAGCCAGAGACAATTTGGCCAGAACCCCCCGCTTTAAGCCCAAAATGTGTTTTGGCTGCGAATATCTAGTACGAATTGGTAAACGTTAAAGCCATAGAAATATCATTAAATGCAAGCGGGTAGTTTAGTGAATTTGATTCACTTAAAAAGCTTCTAGACATGTTTTTGGGCTACATAATGAAAAAGGCGCTATGCCTTTGAACTTGCTTTTTTTACGGTCTATCACTATGACTGAATCTACTGTTTACACGGTTTAATAGTGCTAGCCTATTTCATTACAAGTATTTTATTTGTTGTACAAAGCATGTAACTTCATGTTGTTAACATGTAATTAAATTCTGATGTATTTAGATAACTTCACGTACCTACAAAAAAATATTTTTTACAGTCTAACTCATAGTTAAGCGTGTTAGAAAAAAAAACTGGTAAAAAACACAAACATATTAATGAATAAGTATAAAGACTAAAATGACAAGTTGAACTGAACACACAAGCAGTTGTCTCGATATGCATCTATGCTTTTCTCTTTCATTACCACGAAGTGATCTTGTTTCAAAGTAATGGCGTCATTTGGGTTTGGGTTCCAGCCGCTTTTTTTAATAAAAGAGGGAGTGTCGATGATGTTTTACCCAACTGCTACAAAAAAAGGATATTCATTTACCAGCGTTACATTAAAAAAAAAGTTATTTGCGGAGTGCAGTCACATTTAGACTGATTAACCCTTCGTGGGTTATTCTAGACACAATTAAAATCGGGGTTCGAAGTGAACCTACGTAAGTACTTAGCTGCTGTCATGTTTCAGGAATGAAATTGTAAATTACTTTTCATAGATATGAAGTGGAAATTTACCTTTTAAACAAGGGCGTGTGATGCATGCCATAAATTTGAATATAACTAAGTTTTCCAACACTGATAGTGTTGATTCTTATTTGCGGAGGGCGGTTTAGGGTCGCTGTCTTCAACACTGCTAAAGACATAGTTGGCGCTCATGTGGGGCGGGTGGTTTATAGCGTAATTGCGTAACTATCTTCTGTCTAATTTAATACCCGTAACATAAAAAAAGAAAAAGATGTTAGAGAGAGCGGCCTCATCGTTGTTATTCTCGCTATTTACGATAATATTTTGGATACACAGACATTTATTTAATGTATTTGTTTTTAGCTTGATTAACATTACTTTCTTTCTAGTTTTTCTTGCACTTTATATTTTATTTCTGCTAAGCCTTAAAAATGATTTAGGCATGAACAACAAATCAACTCTTTTACACAATATAAACTGTCCTCAAATTAACACACGAAACACTCGAAATCCGATGATAAAATTCCACTAAAAGACATCGCAGAGAATTTAATAACGCCATAATAAAAGAAAAACCAACATTCACCAGCATGCGAAAACAAAATTCCGTAAGAACCTTCCCCTCTTTAATTTGACCGTGGCGGGTGACGTCACGGGAATCGGAAGACGTCATTATGTGTTCCCAAACTTTACAGAGAATCACAACTCTTATTACAAGGCTCTATAGTTTAAATTCTTTTGCGTGGCGTGATTGAGGGTTCGTTTTACCTCGGCCCGCAGTGTCATTGACGTATTTCCAACATTTCTCATGGAGTACCATTTTTGAATTGCTAACACGATGTCATCAGACTAAGTAGTATAACGTAACAGAATATCTGGGGTACCCTTGAAGAGGAATACCCTCAGAAACCTAGGTTCTGCTACGCTACAAAAGAAAATTTGGAAAGAGAGAAGTTAATGGGAACCTACCTCCCTATAATTATTCCCTAAGAGTTAAAAGTATGATAAAATATATATACGTAACTTAAATTTACACGGGTAGGTCCAATTTAGTGGTTTGATAAATAGAGGTGGCCCGGCGGTCGACCACGCCAGGATCCAATTGCGCAGCGGAGGTGAGATAGTCCGGCGATCTGCCTGATCCAACCGAAATGATGGAGATGGCCCGGCGGTCTACGTGACCGCCAGGATCCAACAGCACTAGATGGAGAAGACCCGGCGGTCTACGTGACCGTACCAGGGTCCAGGAGTAGTGAATAAATAGTATCCAAGATAATTCTCCCAATAATAATCTTTAGTTCGCCACAATAGAATAAGAAGAAGTAATCCTTTCTTGACATAAAAACGTCTATTTATATCAAAATTGATGGAACCATAATTTATTTTTAAACATTTCAAAATTATAGCTATATTTACATAAGCAGTTATAAAAATTACATAAAGAAGGTAAGTTTAATATAAAATTGGCCAAAATACAATATCTCCTAACCGAAATTTAGATGAAATTTACATAATTAAAAAATATATATCATTTGACAAGGTGGTTGCCAGTGGTAACGATGTCTGTCAAAATAACAAGAAAATTTTAATATTAGTGTCAAAATTAGTAAACAAATAAAATTACAAGAAATTATAAGTTATATGATAAAAATAAGAGAATGTATTTAATGAGATGAACCAGAAACAAATGGTAAGGTATTTACATATGTTAAAAGGTATCTACATACCACATATTCCCCAAAAATAGTAAAAAAAAATTTTCGACTACTTAAGGGAATTTTTTTTATGAGTACACAGAAATTTAGAGGTTGAGAATGTGTTCCAAAATCTTTCATACAATCTTTCAAAATCTTTCATACGACCTTTCATACATTAGGGTAAGGGTTCACGATTTCAGAAAATCCATGACCCAAACTCAATTGGATACACATTCGCTCTAAGGGCATGGGACACGATAGGCTTATTTAGTTTAAAGAGGTGTTGCGATCCGCACCTCTGTATTGAAACAAGGTAGAGAAGGTAGAAAAGGAGAGCTTAAAAAAGGGCTCAAAGAAGTAGAAGTGGAGCTAAAGGACTCAGTAGTGCTTGGGAACACCTAGGGTTCCCAAACAAGAGAAAAGTTACGAATGGTGTCAGAAAGTGACAGATCCATCCGGCATAAAGGCTTTTTTAAATATAGGGTGAGTTATGCACCGCTCACGAAAAAATATTTACAAAGAAGGGAAAGGGAGAGAAAAAAAAATGATTGGGAAAGGGATATTTACAAGGCCGAAAAGGTTTATGAATGGAAGATGAATGACATGAGATAAAAAGAATTAAATATTAGTAACAAGTTAAAAAAAAGAACAAGAAAGTAAAATAAAATTATACAGTATATACAAATTAATATAAAAAATAGTTAGGGAATCATTACAGAAAGTATAGGAACCAGAAAAAAATTTGGAATAACGACTGAGACTGCCAAAATATAAAGAGTGTATGAATGAAAATCCGAAAGAGTGTATGTAATAATTTGGAAGAATTGTTTAGATCTTCAAGTCTTTGATATGCCATCTCCCTCTATGATTATTATTACAATCTTCGAGCAAGTAAACCAAAGGTGATAATTTTTGAATAACTTTTGCTTTGATATAACGAGGAGCCAATTTAGCTGAAAAATAGGTTCCAGCATTACTTTGTACATAATTTTTACGCCATACAGTATCACCAACATTAAATTCTTTAAATGATCGTTTCTGATCGTAATATTTAGCGTACTTTAAGTGAGCGATATGTAATGCAACTTGGACTTTATCAAAAATAGAAGATAATAATCCTAAATTTGCAGCGTAAATGTCACGAGGCAGGAAGATAAGCTCATCAAGATTTGAACATTGAGAGTAGTGAGATCCACAAGGTACAAGTTCTCTACCAAAAACAAGAAATGATGGAGTGAAGCCAGTCGAAAGATTAACAGAATTATTGATGACTAATTGAATTTTTGGTAAGTAAAGATCCCAAGATCTATGGTCATCATTGACTAATGAAGCTAATGCAGTAACGATGGTTCTGTTATACCTTTCGGTTGGGTTAATCTGTGGACAGTAATTTGGTGAATAGAAAGGAAATGGAACATTGTATTTTTCTAATAGTCTTTTAAATTCATTGGATTGAAATTGTGATCCATTGTCCATAATTATAGTTTGAGGTACCCCGTGAACAAGAAAAACTGAATTTTCAAGATGTAGAATAATATTAGATGTAGTAGCTCGTTTGATAGGAAAAATTAAACAATATTTAGTAAATGTACAAGTAATTACTAAAATAAATTGATTACGACGTCTAGTCATTGGTAAAGGACCCATTAGGTCTAGAGAAATAGATTGAAATGGTCTTGAGCAAATTTTTGGTTTACCCATTGGGCCAAAAGGAGAATGATTGGAATGTTTGTAGGTTAGACAAGTCTCACACTTAGAAATAAAAATCGACACATCTTTAAACATACCTTTCCAATAATAGAGGAGTGACAATTTCTTATAAGTTTTAAAAATACCTACATGTGGAGTGTCACTTTCTCCATGAGCTATTTTAATGAGATTTAACCTTTCAGACGGAGGAGGAACTTGTTTCCAAGCAAAATCATCAATGAGAGGATAAGAAGCAGGAAGATGCTTATAGAGTTTATCATCAATAATTTGATAATTAGGAAAAGCATCAGGATTATTGCGACAGCTATCATAAAGTTGATTAAACTGTTCAGAAGAAGATAATGGGTTTCTAGAAATAGGTTGAACCATTTTCAAATTGTCTGAATTTCGAGATAAGAAATCTGGAACAACATTATGATTTCCTTTTTTATGTTTTAAAATCATATTAAAACAAGACAGACGAACAGACCAGCGAGCTAATCTACCAGTTGGGTTATTGAGATTCAAGAACCATTTTAAGGCTGAATGATCGGTGTACACCGTAAATTGTAAGCCGTTATCAAGGTAACAACGCCAATGTTCGAGAGCTGTAATAACAGCTAGAGTCTCACGTTCAGTAGTAGAATAATTCTGTTCGTGTTTATTAAGAGATTTGCTCATATAGGCAATTACAACTTCATTGCCATCACGAAATTGAGTCAACATTGCACCTACACCAAAATTTGAAGCATCACAATGAACAGAAAAAGGAAGTTCAAAATCAGGACAAGTAAGAACAGGAGTTGAAACTAAACAGTTTTTAAGCTGAATAAAAGCAGAATTTGCATCATCAGACCATATAAATTTAGTGACCTTTTTCTTACTAGTAGAGGTTAATTTATTTAGAGGAGCAGCAATAGAACTGAAGTTAGGGATAAACCGTCTGAACCAACTACATGTTCCAAGGAATCTTCTGACCTCTTTAGGTGAAGTAGGGATTGGGTAATCAAGAATTGGTTGAATTTTAGATGGATCAGCGCGTAAACCATGTTCATCCACAACATAACCTAGATATTTAAGCTCCTTACGGAAAAATTGACTCTTTTCATAGTTAATAGTTAAATTAGCATAAGTTAATTTTGCAAGAACTTTAAGTAATAAAGAAATATGTTCCTCAAAAGTAGAACTGACAACTACGATGTCATCTAAATAACAAAAAACTTTATTATCGAATTCAGGAGTAAATAGAGTATCCATAAGTCTTTGCTGAGTAGCTGGAGCATTAGTAAGACCAAATGGCATGACATTGAATCTATACATTCCTTTAGTGGGAACGTAGAACGCAGTTTTGTCTTTATCAAGGGGATTTAAAGGAATTTCCCAAAATGCTTTTGCAATATCGATACTGGATAAGAATTTAGCGTTCCTAAGACTGTCAAGTATTTCAGAAATGTAAGGAAGACTATAAGAGTCCTTTCGTGTTATGGAGTTTAATTTCCTACTATCAATGCAAAAACGCCACTCTCCATTCTTTTTAGGAGTAATTAAAACCGGAGATAACCAGGGGCTTTCACAACTTTCAATAACGCCAAGTTTTAGCATTTTATCGACTTCAGAAATCAGGCCTTTCTGTTTACATAAAGATAGGCGATAGCAACGCTGTTTAATAGGAAGAGCATCACCGGTATCGATACGATGCATAATGAGAGAAGTACGACCAAGTTTACCTCTATCTTCAAAAGAAATACTTTTAAAACGATTTATAATGTCTAAGGCAATATTTTTCTGATTTTCAGATAAATGGTCAATATCAAGGACCTTAGCATCGACAGTATTCAATTGAGTTTGATTATTATATATTAAATTAAGAGAAGATAGTTTAGAAGAAACGTTAAAGACTTTCCAAAAATCCCATCCTAAGATAAGCGAAGGAAAAATGTCAGGAAAAACAAAAGCCTTAATAATATGAGTTTGATTGTTAAAAGTAATTGGTAAATTGAAATATCCAAGAGATTTGGATTTTTGTCTATTAGCGACAGCAACTTGAATTGATGACTTGAATAACTTAAATCCTAACTTTAAGATGCTTAAGTGGGAATTATTGCCCAAGATAGTGATACAACTACCACTATCTAACAAGCCTGAAAAAGCTATGTCATTAATCAAGATGTTAACAAAGGGTCTTTCATAATCAACTTCTTTATCGAAAAGTACGGAAGTTGTTTTATAACAAGAAGAAAAGTTTTTAATAGTTATAAGCCAATTTTCCCAATCAAGAGGATCAAAGTAGTTATTCAAGTCAGAAGTTAGTTTTTTGTTTGACTAGAAGTTGAACAATTAGGGCAATTTATAATCTTAAAACCTTTTAAACCACAATTAAAACAAATTAAAAATCTAGGTTGAGAACAATTTCTTAAAGAGTGGTCATTAGTACGACAACGAAGGCAAAATAAATTATTATTATATTGAGGAGTATTAGAATTAGAAACTGCATTGATGGGTTTCGAATTATAATTAAATTTAGGGTTATTTGAATATTGAAAATTATTATTTGGAACAGCTTTATTAGAACTAACTTTTGAAGTAGAAGCAGTAGGAGGACGGTAAGTGAATTCAGAAACGAATGGATTATCATCAAATTTAGGTTCAACAAATTGTTTATCTCTATCAGCAGTCTTTTCAAATCTCTGACAAATATCAATTAAATTATCTATAGAAGAAATATCATTCAAAGCGATAAAAACTGAATAGCAAGGTCTAATATTCCTAAGTAAAATATTTAATTGTTCAGTTTCAGAAAGCTTATTAGTCAGACGATTAAACATACCAAACATTATAGAAACGTAAACAATAATAGATTCGTTAGGACCTTGGGTTCGTTTCCTAATGGATTGTAATAGTTGAAAATCATAATCGTGGGAACCAAAATCTTTTATCAACTTATCACGAAGATCTTTCCAATTTGAAACACAACCTCTAAGATACTGAAAACAAAACCAGTGAAGAGCATCGCCAGAGAAGAATTCAAATGCATATTTAATTAAAAGATCATCAGAGATGTGACGAGGTAAACGAAACTCTTCAAGTTTTTGAATAAAAGATCTAGGACAAGTTTTACCATTAAAGCTTAAGGATTTCAACTCTCTAACAAAATTTGTATTACTAGCATTAAAACAGGAATTAGTAGGTTCAAGAACATTATCAATAGAGGGAACTTGAGGAGATTTGTTTTGATCACTAAATAAAGAAATAGGTTGAACTGTTGGGGATTGAGTAGTTGTTTCAAAAGGGGGTGAATCATTATCATTTGATATAAGAACATTGGGTTGCCTAAAGGAATTTGGATCTAATAGTGAATCAGGTTGTTCTTCAGTTTCAATAACTTTGTCAAAACGTTTATTTATTAGATAGAATTTAGATCTAATATTAGAACACAATTCGACATAAGGTGGAAGTGCCTTAAGACGTTCTAATCTATAATATAAGTGATTGATAAATGTTTCTGTTTTTGACAATAGAGTTTTATCTTTATGAGATTCTAGATTGATTATTTTACTTTCGATATAAGAAAGAGTATCTTCTGCTTGGTCTAAGTCATCCTTTAAAGGAAGAGGTGAGGACGTAATTTCTTCAGAGGGAATATTTAATGTTATTAATTGCTCTTTTAAAGCGGAAACAGTATTAGCAGGTGTTTCAGATCTGATCAATACTTCATATTGAAGTTCATTCTTATTAAGAAGGTTAAATTTTATTAATCTATCCATATTGAAGTAATAGGAAGAGTAGAGTTATAAAAATCGCGTTTAAGGAAAATGCGTTTCAAAGAAAGAAAATGACAAGTTAAGAAAACCACTTCTAAGAGGGGAATAGTCTAATTAACTAAATCACTTTTCGAAAGGAAAAGTCGAGTTTGGAAACTCGCTTTTCAAAGAGAGATAAAATCAAGTAAGGATACGTTAAGAAACTCGCCTTTCGAGAAGAGAAAAGTCGAGTAAAGATAATCACCTATCATAAAGAAGAGAAGTTAAGTTACGAAACTAGTTTATTAAAAGGCAATAGCAGAGTAGAGTTTAAAAAAAAAATGAGTTTCAAATTACTAGTTAGAGAAGAGAATTGAATAAATAGTAAAACACAAAGTTCCGTTTCATTACCAAGAGTTTAACTTTTCAATATATTGAGTGAAATTGTACCTTGTATTGCTTTGAGAAGTTACCGCCTGAAGTCGAAGTGTAGGGAGATGGCAACTGTAGACGAAGACAGGAGTAGTGTCGTCGAGGTAGGTGTGAGCGTCTGGAGTCGAAGCGTAGGAAGCAGTCGACTGGAGATGAAGACGAGAGTAGTGCCGAGGTATGTGTGAGCTGAAAAATTTAGGAAATATCTCAGGGTCGTTGTGGTCTAAAGAAGGGTAAGAATAAAATTTAAAGAATCTATGCCAAAAATAAGTATTCAAATTAAAGAGGATCACAGATGATCTTTTAGAATTTTGAAAAAGGAGGGTGAGGTTCGAAAAAGAGGGGCGCCACTTTATAACGTAACAGAATATCTGGGGTACCCTTGAAGAGGAATACCCTCAGAAACCTAGGTTCTGCTACGCTACAAAAGAAAATTTGGAAAGAGAGAAGTTAATGGGAACCTACCTCCCTATAATTATTCCCTAAGAGTTAAATAAAATACAAGACAAGATATAAATTAAATATATTAAAATTAAAAGTATGATAAAATATATATACGTAACTTAAATTTACACGGGTAGGTCCAATTTAGTGGTTTGATAAATAGAGGTGGCCCGGCGGTCGACCACGCCAGGATCCAATTGCGCAGCGGAGGTGAGATAGTCCGGCGATCTGCCTGATCCAACCGAAATGATGGAGATGGCCCGGCGGTCTACGTGACCGCCAGGATCCAACAGCACTAGATGGAGAAGACCCGGCGGTCTACGTGACCGTACCAGGGTCCAGGAGTAGTGAATAAATAGTATCCAAGATAATTCTCCCAATAATAATCTTTAGTTCGCCACAATAGAATAAGAAGAAGTAATCCTTTCTTGACATAAAAACGTCTATTTATATCAAAATTGATGGAACCATAATTTATTTTTAAACATTTCAAAATTATAGCTATATTTACATAAGCAGTTATAAAAATTACATAAAGAAGGTAAGTTTAATATAAAATTGGCCAAAATACAATATCTCCTAACCGAAATTTAGATGAAATTTACATAATTAAAAAATATATATCATTTGACAAGGTGGTTGCCAGTGGTAACGATGTCTGTCAAAATAACAAGAAAATTTTAATATTAGTGTCAAAATTAGTAAACAAATAAAATTACAAGAAATTATAAGTTATATGATAAAAATAAGAGAATGTATTTAATGAGATGAACCAGAAACAAATGGTAAGGTATTTACATATGTTAAAAGGTATCTACATACCACAGTAGTGGACTCCAAATAAACTTTTTGACAAGTTATTCACACAATTTCATACTAATTTTAGTGTGATTTGTCGTGTGCGTCAGCGTATAATCTTATCAGATTGAGGATCTTTGTATTGTAGTAAAATATGCTTGCTATTATCATACAGCCATTTCAAGACAGTGAAATTTACATCATTTATATTTCCATTGTACCGCGGCATTTGATATTAATATCATACACATGATCCCAGATAAGTACGATAAGTAGAATTCCCATGCTAATGAATGGGAAATAACTTTCATAAAAAAATAGCTACGCTTTTTCACCTGCAAGCAGTGCCCGTACTGTTATCATAATAAACTTAGCATCGTTATAAAATACATAACATCATTTTTTGAGTTTTAGACCAGCAACAAAAATACATGAGTTTATATTTTTGTCATCATTATCAACCCTATTGGTTACCTATACTTATGGTAATTAGAAAGTGGGATATTGTAACAATATCCTATTCAATATCAATATCCTATCCTATTGTAACAATATCCTACTGGGTAAAGGATACTATACAGGTGGTTAGCGATCCATATTTTGAACTATTTTTAAGCAAGATTGCTACGTTATTAAATTTTTTGTAACGTGACGGCCTAAAGTCATCCAACTACAGGGAACAGCCTCCATCATTGGTTTAGATCCAGGCCAAGATCTCAGGGTCCTAGGTTCGACCGACGGGTACGACAACAAGAGTTTCGAATTTATAATCACCAAACCGCATCGAAAAGCTTGAGATTATACCTGCATCCATCATTGATGTTATAACTTAAATTTGATGAAGGAGGCCTTTTCCATGTAGTGGGATAATTACGAGCTGTTATTTTACTTAATAGTCACCATAGTTTTTCCCAATACACCATCTAACTAAAGTCCTTTTTTGGTCTTTTATCACCAGAAAACCACAAAATATCATTGATTAAAAATATAAACTAAACAAGTTTAATCAGCACTTGACTGTACCATTGAGTAATTTATTGGTTTCCTATAGGGGTTTTGTAATGGGATAATATAATTGGATTAAGAGTACCAGCGCCTCTTAAATGGGAAATGGCCGCTGGGAACCTTATGGGGAAGAGAATAAATGTTACTGGTGTTCCGTATCCTTACCTGTCTTTGTTAGAGTGTTAGCTTCTGGATGTTACAAAGTTATTAGACCTTCTTCAATACTTTTCGGACTTCTTACCTTTTCTGTAGGTGAGTTATAGCCTGGTGGCTTAATATAGCGCAATATTATAGCGCACTTATTTACCAAAAAGTTAAAAGGGATCTTAAAAAAATGTTTTCTTATAAAACAATTTAATCGATGAAAATTACGTTATAATATGACTAAACACTTAGTGTAGGACGCCCTTAGGCCAGGATAGAGTGATATTTTGCGCAAGATGGCTGGCTGGATGCGAGAAGCCTAAGTGGCGTGCAACTGGAGAGGCCTATGTCCAGCAGTGGACTGCGATAGGCGACGATGATGATGCTGATAATGACTATACTTAGTAAGTATTGTACTCAATGTTTGGCTTATGGCGGAAAAAAGACGCTGCTGCCCGCCTATTTCCAATAGTCTTTTATGACGAGTAAAGCTGGAGCTATTTTATGTACCACACGGATTATGAAAGTTAAAATTTGTTACTTCTCTAAAATATATATTACAATACTAACAATAACTGTTAAAATGTAAGCATTTGCTCTCTTCTTATTTAATGTCAGTACATATTCTTAACTACAAATTGTTGAACAATCTCATAATAACGTGGAGTAAACAAATCCATTTCTTATGAGATATCGAGTTGCTAAAACTTCCTGTATATAAAATTTCCTTAACACTGAAGAAATGAGAATAATAATACCACAGAAATCCCTGTCCAGAGCTAATGTATCAAAGACAATTCGACCAAATCTCGTTTTGATTAATGCAAGATAAATAATCTTACAAAACATTATAATAAAGTCACTGTTTTCATGTGTTTATGCGAACACTATATTGAAATAAAAGATATGTTTACGGATATGTATAATATCAATATATAATAAAGTTTGTATTCGCTGAATGGGAAATAACACATTTTGAATTATTTTACGTCGGATCAGCGTCACTTTTCATCCTAACAATACGAATTCCTATAAATTTCGATGATCCGTGATTCTGGTCAAAAATAAAGTACCTTTTTTGTGTTATGGGTAGGTATCGTAAGAGGCGACTAGAGGAGTACCTACTGCCAGAAGTAGACGGCCAACAGTGTCTTCTCTCCTCCATTGGCAAAATTGCCAACTCCTGCTTAGAATTAGAATTAGAATTAGAATTAGAATTAGAATTATTTTATGCTTAGCGTTACTTGAATAGCCAAATCCCATTGGAGCGGGCTCTGTCTAGCAGAGCACTAATTTTGGCTGGATATTGATTATAATTATGATCATACCTTACTTTTTTGTCAATTGAAAATAACAATAACTTATTTACGTCCAAATTGTCTTGTTTATTGATCCATAACTGGTAGTACTCACAATGTACAGGCACCACTCGACAAGGTTTAATATACCAAATACACACTAGGCAACGTAGTTGAAAGTTTTGATATCCACGCAAAGTCACGGGGCAAGCTACTTTTCCTGCTACAAATTGAACTGGACATGTCACAAGTGAAATCAGGATAAAGTATCGTAGCCGAATTCGGTCGTAATACAGAGTTACGACCACTGAAGCACGGCTGTAGTAAACTCGATTGGTTTTATTGTGCCCTTTCGTTGGCCTAGATGTGACACTTCGTATGCTTAAATCAGTAAATTTTTAAGAGAAAGAAACTGATTTGAATCTATAGGTTCCGAGAATAAAATATAATCTCGGTTGCATATTCCAGGATTTGTGGCCAGTATGAAACCATACTGCAAAAGTAGTGCTAAAAATGGACAAACGTTAGCGAATTTTCTTGAAATGAAATGAAATTTGGTTAAAGCACAGCCTCTTTATAAAATATCTTAAATATCCGATGAGGTTGTCTTTCTTTAAACAGGATTTAATAACAGTGAAGTTTGTTAGTGGTTTTAAAGAACTTATGAAATAGTTTGTTTTGTGAAAAACGATTACCTATTACTCGTATTTGCATATCGAAGTGAATCTTTAAACTTTCCAAATTGAACAAAACATATCAAAATATTCCTGCGACTTTGTCAGCATCAGTGTCAAAAAACTTTTCTTGGCAGTAAGTATATTAACTTTATTAAAGCGAGGACTTACAAAATTTAGAAACCAGTAGACAGCAGGAACGTTACAAATACATGGCAGAATCCAGTTACCTGTGTTGCGGTTTGAACATCCCGAAATGAGGCCGCTAAATTATTCACACTTATGTCAGTCAAGCACAACAAGTGTAAAATTGGGTCATACGAAGCTGCTGGAACAATCCATGTTGTTTTCGAACTAGGTTTTCCGGGTATCGCTTAAGTATGCAGAAGCAGTTTGAGACTGCAGATGCCTTTAAATTATTTCTTAAAAATCATTTCATAGGTTTGCTCATAATCAGGTTCTAAGAGACATCTCAACAATATTGCGATCGGTGGGTGCATTATGACTGTCAGTGATATTTTCTTTGATACAGATTAAATTGGCTGCTTATTTTACAGGTTCCATTTTGGTAAAAAAATATTCTGATAAAATTATTTTTCTTTACTTCCTGACGAGTTTTTTATTTTATGAGGTCTACGTTCAGCTTAATCTGGGCAAAAGTGATGCGTGGTTATCATTATCACCAGCCTTTATCAGTCCACTGCTGGACACGGGCTTCCTAAAAAGACATCGCAGTTTGGCCAATAGTGAAGAGAAGACGCTACTGCTCATCTTTTTCTGGCACTTCTTTAATCACCTCTTACGACACTATTACGAACATTCTTAGGTGCACCCAAAGGCCATCAGTTCTTCATACTATATGTACTGCCAACTACCACTTCAGATCCACAATTTCTCAAGCGATGTCGGTTACCTTGTTAAAAACGAAGCTTTGCTCTCCTCATTGCCCGCTACACGACTTGGAGCTTAGATATTTGTGAATATCATAAAGTTACTTCCATATATATCGGCACTTTATCTTGACTCAAGCTATCAGGTTAATTCATTACTGAAATGTGTGAAAACATTTCATCTTCAACGATATGATAGCAGACGTTAAAGCAATCTGGTCTGCGCTCTTTGGAAACTCGATGACAATAACCATAATAATATCAGTTTTTACGCACATCGCTTCGGCAGTATGGGATCCTATTGTCGACAATATTCATGTTACATGACCTAGTATCTATTCCAAACCACATTGGTTCAGGGCTGTATCAAAAATTTTAATAGTTGCTAGTAAAAAATTAAACCTAAAATGTGACGTCGTTAAGTATGAAAACTGCCACAAAATTTAAGTCAGTGCATTACGGTTGTCGGTAATTTAATGTATGACCATTTTTTTTTTGGCTTTCATCCGTATTTTATACGCATACCTAGGGATGAAACAATCTTTTAAAATAAAATAAAAATCGACTAAAAAGTAAAATGTCAAACAAAAAAAGACCATTTTAATCAATATGCCTATAAATGAGTTCTGTAAAAACTTATACACATTATGTGTTATGCATATAAGGCGCTGACAGCGCCTTCTACTCCTTTTTTTTTTGTCTTGGTGTCCGGCAAGCGTTTGAGAAAATAGGATGTGCTTGATACAATTTTTGAAGCGCAAACCTAAGAACATAAATCAATGAAAAGGTAATTGTTATTTTTTTTATAGTTTTTTTACTGAACAGTAATTTATTTACCCCTTAAATTATAACATAATGATCGTACTAGATTTTGAGGTTATTTTGTTACAAACACATGTTTTTGAAATGAGCTAGTTCGATAAAATGTACCAGCAGTAGTTTTCTTAATTGTACTGGTACAATGTACCCAACCATATACATTCAGACATGTGTTTTTTTAGGATGGAGGGTAATTTAAGGAAATATTGTGTATGAAATAAAGAAGACTTGGAGAGGGCTTTATAATCTTAAAAAAAGAAGAAAATGAGTTAAACAAAATATAAAACTTATTCTAAGTATTTCTAAATTTATATTTCAATTTTATCTATTCTATCAAGCAGTGAGGATTTCGTTATAGAGCTGGCAAGGAAAATATTTGTGCCAAATGTGATGTTCACTACTTTGATAAAAAAAAGGCCCAAACGTTGACTGAATATTCGTGTTAGTGGTTTCAACTAAAATAAGGTAAATAATACGCTCGCAGTAAAAAATAATTAAACTTAATAAATATTATCTGATTATTATAATTATGACTCTTAGTAAAAATAAATTGTTTGCTTGAAACTAATTATAACTATTTTTAAAAAGTATTTAAGTTTGCTGAAAGTTTAAATCGGTTCAGTTTTTGATAGCTTATCATGAATGTTACATATTGGGAAAAAATATTTATTTTTTTAGAACTTTTTCATTATTACATCATTAAAATACTGTCATAAATTACTTATGTATTATTCAAAACATTTCATTGAGTTATTTTTCATTACTAAACATCCCTTAATTCATATTGGTATAATTTACCAGACCTATGGTACATTTAAACCAACCAGTCAGCTAAATTGTACCAATGGAAAGCTTTTCCAAAAACGCTTATTTTGCAAAACCGGCTAAGATGATTTTGACATTGCGATATAAGATGAATGGTTTAATGATCTAGGTAATATAGAAAAATGAATTGTTTTCATTTACATAGGACCAAGATATTTCGCTAAAACTGAAAACTGGTACGATATAACTGTATATTATGTAATCATTATGTAAAAAAATGCGTCGAATTGTTCATCTCTTCTTTCAGTTTAATCAGTTCAAAAATTACCGACAAATTAAATTTTGGCGCACGTCTTAACTATATCGGCTAGTAAATAGTCAATATTTTACTATAAATTTTTTTTTTCGTCCTGTACTTCCATAATGATAATTATCTTCGTTTTCACCCAGCCATTTTTTTCCGTTGATAGACGGAAGATGTCCCAGGGACAAAATCTGGCAAACACGGACATGTGCGCCTGATTTCCGGTCAAAAGCTTTTGCTTTTTGCCAACCCTGCTTGAGTTCGTTTGGCATACAGCCAACGCCCGAGTGTGCGCCGAACTGCCGGCTGAGGGATGTTTAGCAATATTATTACGTTTGCACAGCCCTGTTGTGTAACTCTAGTCGTGAACTTGAGGGATGATTGGATCACTAATTGACACTTGACGTTTATTCTCTCGTTAGCATCTTAGGTTACAGTACGATCGCCTCCTTTGTTTAATGCAGGCACATTTAGTATTCAATATTTTGCATAGGTATTATTGGAAGTGTCATGTGGTTCTAAGACAGACTATGATTTAAATAAATATATAAGTAAATGTGAACTACATCACAAGCATTGCTCTCATCCCAAAATAAGTAACTATTTAATGTGAAAATCAGAAATAACTGTGCTACCAAAAACACCCAGGAACAACTTATTTAGTAACTAGTGAATGGACACTCAACTTCTATTAACAAATATGCTTATTCGGGGATTCAAAATAGTGTTTAGGAGTTAGATTCACAGTTTTGCACAGGTAAATATGGTAATGATAACACAGGTTATCGTAACCATATTTACCAGCTCCTCGCATTATTGAATTGAAATCTATTCGTGATATAACAGAGATTATAATTCCAGCTTCACTCCACCCATGTCACTTTGAATCTCAAACATACTGAAGCATTTGCTGAGTCCAGCCAATCGCAAACATCGGTGTTTGCGCGTTAGTATCAGGCTTAAACGACCTTCTACCAGCATTACCTCGTTTGCACTGGAGATTCAAATGTCTAGAATTGAATTCTGTAGGTATTGTTTGTTTTTGCATATGGTTGGGTGGCGGACCTAATAGTTTTCAAGAGATTGTTTGCTTTGAGGACTCAGGTTTAATCCGAATCAATGTAAAAACTACTCTTGTATATTACTTCGGGTCTGACTGTTTTGTTATCTTCGATCTTACTTTGCGTTTGTATGTACCTTCTTTTACCGCAGCGTTTGCGTTGTTCACTCGCCTGAGTAACACGCGCCAAAATGTGGGATCAGCCTAACTAAGCTGTACTACTACTGTGTTTAATATTAACAAATTAAATCAAATAAACACTGAAGATTTTATTATATTCTATCATATTCAAGTCAGACAAAGCTTTAGTTTGGCACCTATAAAGAAAAAACTAGAATTTCATCTTGTTATTTTCGGCAACTAAGTAATCGTATTGTGATACCTTTTTTTTTACCTGGAGAAGTACATAAAATTAGATATGCTAATAGATATGAAAAGTTTGGTTAATCTCTAAGGTGAGGAATATAACCAGAAGTGCGGTTTAGCCGGTTACCTCGCAGACAGAACAGCAGGTAAAATAAACAAATGGCGCTGCCCATTTGTTTAAAGTTTATATGGATAACATCATATTGTTCAAATCCCAAAGTAAATAACGATTTACGTACTTATTATGTAGAAACCAGAAAGAACGAATGCATCATAAACACTCAGAACCGTGACATTATTGTTAAAAAAACACACAAACAACAACAACACAGACATTATTCTACACAGACCCGTCCGAGATTCGAACTTGAGACCTCGCAGCAGGCGCCACATTGGCAACCGGTGTGTTGATCAAAGGTCGTCAATAATACAAACCATTTAAAATTCTAACATCATTTAATTCTTAGTGGAACGTCACCAGTTTCCAGGCTAGTGATACTTCACTAGCCTGAAAGTTATCCCTAAAGCCATGGTGACTAAACTCAAACAAAACAGTGTGAAGTTGACCAGGAGTAAACATTAACGGCCGTGGACTTTTTACGACTAGGCATGGCGATCTAGAATATATCGATAAGATGATTTGTAAATCTACACAAATATTATAAAGCTGAAGAGTTTGTTTGTTTGTTTGTTTGAACGCGCTAATCTCTGGAAGTACTGGTTCGAATTGAAAAATTATTTTTGTTTTGGATAGTTCATGTATAGAGGAAGGTTTTAGGCTATAACACATCAAGCTGCGACTAATAGGAGCGAAACATCAGTGAAAAATGTTGCGAAAATAATCTCGAAAACAGAAATTGACGCGTACGAAGTCGCGGGGAAAAGCTAGTTAGTAATAAATTTAATCGATATCTTGTACCGAAATATCGAAAAGTAGCGGCCTATATTCATCCTAATGCAGGGCAAAGGCCTCCATCATTGAATTCAAGTTGCCATAGCAGTGATGGGTACAGGCATTATCACCACGCTTGCCAAATGCGGGTTGGTGATCGCAAACAGAGCAATGTTCGAAAACTCTAAACTTTTTGTTGCCCCACCTGGGGATTGAACCCGAGACCCGTAGATCTTGGCCTGGTATGTAAATATCAAGAATTTTACTGGTTTGAAAAGATTTACTATTTTTATTATGGTAATCTTTTTGTTTTTTTAATAAACTGAGTTTTGATTTTATTTACAAAAAAGCTCCTAGGCTTGATATTTTTGATTAGATTCGATTCGAAAAGGAATCGATGTTTTGCGAAAACCATCGCCATCCTTTTTACGACATGCTTATGACAGCCCTAATTGTACCTCCAATTGTTTGAGGTGTAGGAAATGAGTTCTTTTTGGCGTAAGGTTCCGTGTCACGTGATGACCCAAAAATAAGTTGAAAATGTGTTTAGGCTAAGTGATACCCCAGATAAAGTGCTCAGCCAAATTTTATGGGACAAATATACTTGAATAGCTATAAATTATTAGCTATGTATTAGGTGTTAAAACATGAAATTGCCGTTTTGTATGGACGAAATCGAGAAAAGTCATTTTTCCATACTAACAATTTTTTAGTTTTTTTAAAAACGCCTGAACCGTTTTCGATGCAATTAAAGGTAAAAGTTAGATGGTTATAAAGCTACGCATTATAGTATTTAAATTTCTGAAAATCAAAGTATATAGTACAAATATACTTAATTGAAGCAAGAAGGTCAGCTGACACATTGTAAGGGGTCTTTTCAACGACTTCCTTTGAAGTAATAGGCACTAGTATTGCATTTTTTTTTAATTCAAAAGTTACTTTATTTAGTTTTTGATACAATGCAAAAAGAATTACGCAATAATATGACTATACTTAAGAGTTATAAACAAAATAAAAAGTGGGAAAATAATCAGCAATTTCATACTTTAACCCCTATTATTTCAATATTTTTTTATCATGAATTTTTATCATGGGAGAGAAACACGAGTAGTGAAGGTTTGATGTACGTCGGACAATGGCCCCTGAAACCTACACCCGTGTCACAAGTCCCGGGAACTACTCGGAGTTTCTCTTTCTGCCACTCGATGGACCCGGCACCCACACGGTGAATCCATGGAACGCTAAGAAGTTTGTCTCGTATTTATATATTAGTACGTCCTAGTCTAAGAGGGTCGTTTGAAAGAGTTTATATACCAAGTACCGGTATTACAACTTCAGAATTTACATAATATGGTTATGCTATCAATAAATAGTTTTTTACATTACATCATTTGGGTATCCATTAAAACTGTACCTATTTCTAAATCCATCGTGCTTATTATTACTAAGACTTCGCTGTCTGTCCGTCTGTCCGTCTGTCCGTCGCTCTGTCACTAGGCTGTATCTCAAGAGCCGCGATAGCTAGACAGTTGAAATTTTCACAAATTATGTATTTCTGTTACCGCGATAACAACAAACCCACTTTTTTGGCCTTTTTGGTACGGAACCCTTCGTGCGCGAGTCCGACTTGCACTTGGCCGGTTTTATATTTGATGATTAATTAAAACAGGATGTCTCAATCACCATTTCATCGCATGTTACAAAAAGTAATTAACAATTTTCTTCTAAAAATGTTGTCTTAGCCAACATAAATATATTAAAAAAAAAACATTTAGAAGAAGACCGATCAACATGCTGTCAGTCGTTACGTACACACTGTGAAAAGATACCGTTCCAAATTTAAATACTGGAATATTTTATCATTTCCGTACATCGTAGAGTCAACATAATAAAATATTATTTCGTTTTAATGTAAAGACATCGCACAGGATGATTAATGTTTGTAAAATAAATATTTATGGCTGTATATTAGTATCAACAGGCAGCTATAAACAAATGTATGTATTTAGATATTGACTAGATATTTAAAACTTTTGCGTTGCATTGTAACTGTAATAAAAACGGAAAGGGTTACTTCAGATATGTAACATATTCATAATACCGTTTTAACACTTATCTAGTTAACTTGACGTTTGGTTACGTTATTGTCGGTTAGATAAATAATTGATTCGTTTCGTCCGCGTGCCTTGTACTTATTTTCATATCTTATTATTAAAAGTGACATAGTTTATGGTTATTATTTTTAAATCTTTGACTTTAAAAACTTTGTAAGACTTAAAAAACTGTGTTTTGAAATTAAGATAAATGTTTATAGTTTTGAAGCGTTTATTTGGTTTATGGTTTATCTAGACGTTTCGAAACGTAAATACTTTACACCTTTATAGTCTCGGTAAGAATAAGGGTCGGTATAAACCAAACATACGCGTATTTAAAATCCATTAACATATATTTCATTTCAATTAATAGTGTTCGCGTAAACCCAAGAAAACAGTAAGTCAATAACATGTTCTTCCATATATATAAACTTGAAAATTTTTTTTTTTTTTTTGTCTCAGGCGGAACTCGAACCCGCATCTCCTCGCATGCCGGGCGGGCGCGCCGTGTCGCAGTGTCTCGGTGGCCTAATGGTATGGCGCCCGCCCGGCATAAAGTATATATATAGCTGTTTCATCCTAACCGACTGTCAAACATCTGCAAAGATGTTTCTTTCGGGTGTTAAGGGTGCAAACTCCTAACATTTGATGAAACAACGCTGGCTTACAGCGTAAGAATATGCTTGAAAAATTCGCGCCGTGTCGCAGTGTCTCGGTGGCCTAATGGTATGGCGCCCGCCCGGCATGCGAGGAGATGCGGGTTCGAGTCCCGCCTGAGACAAAATTTTTCAAGTTTATATACTGATATTATAAGTGAAATTAATTCGCTAAAATATCAAATAAAGTATGTTCTTCCATAGCCTCATCTGTTTCATACTTTGGAACACCCTGTCTAAACTTAACCACGTAACACTACAAAGCTGAAAATCCGACAAGACTATGATTGAACACATTATACAGTCTATCTACAGGGTGAAATTTTAACCACTTTCCAAAAAATTTATACGCGTTCGGTATTAAGTAGGTATTTAGAGCCCATTAATGAAGTAAAAAATGTAAATCAAGCTTTCACCCGAAAATATTTTTCGCAATATACTTACCTAGTTTTAAATTTTTACGGTCCTAGGCCTGATAAGGTGTAAAGGGAAAATCAAAAACGTACGAATAGTATCGTAATGAATAAATGAGATGCGAATCGCTTAAAAAAAGTGTTGCTAGGCGGCTGTATTAAAGATTTTAGATTTTTTTGGCGGACATTTTCTAAGTGCTTTATCTTGACATTTTTGTACTGGGCTATACTAAAAAAAAAATATTTCAGTCATTTGTTTTTATCTCGTAGATTGATATATTAAAATTTGGAAGGTGGTTAAAATTTCATCCTGTTTATTATGGATCTCAGATTACAGTATCTATTAACTTTATCTTTATAAATGTATCAAATATAATAAAGTATAGTATTACCCATCAACCTTCTCGCCCGAATCCAATTACCTATCTGGGCCGACTGATTATTTATTCGCCATTAATTTTGCGCCAGATTAATAGCCAATATTGAATTTCGTCGATCGCCAATTAACCACATAATTCTGGCTATATGTTGCTAATCAATCTGCCATCGACACTGGACTTGATCTGACTTTGATTTAAGCCTTTGGGATGTCCTCAATCAAGAATGAAGAGCATACAAGGAATACTTATTGTTAATGGGAATCAGGTTTTTTTAATATTACCTGTCAAAAATGTTCAGTACCTCTAGCACAAAAAACTATCGAATTCGAATAGTTTGCATGTTCGTATCGCCATAGAAATATTTATTATGAAAACTTAAACAGCGCTCACGCGGTAAAAACGAGAACTACAAACCAAAGTACGAACTTTGTGTCGTTTGCTATCGATACGCAAACGATTCGAAGTCGATAGTTTTTTTTTGCTAAAGGTACTGTGGGTAGATAGCTAGGTAATAAGAGAAACTCATTAGTGCTGACGAATCGTTTTTCTTTTTTCAATGTATTCTGATAAATTATCTCTAAAGGAACAAAATAATCGACAAATCGTGAACATAACTCTATATTACCTATTTATACTCTAAGGAAAACTGGGGTTTGTTTATTACTGGACAAAATTGCTCTGACTGATAAATGATTTTAGTTTATGTACAGAGTGTTCAGCAATTGACAGTGGAAATGAACGAATTAACTACTTTTCGCAGTCTGAATCCTGGAACGGCAAGTTTATCTTTATTTGTATGGTCATCAATGGTTAGAGCAATCGTCCAGTAAACGGAATATTATGGGTTTGAGTGCCAACTCAGACATACGAAATATTTATTCAAGGAATTTTATTTTCAACTAGCTGCTGCCCGCGACTTCGTCCGCGTCAATTTCTGTCACTTATTATGATCGCGATTATTTTTTCACTGATGCTTCGCTCCTATTGGTCGCAGGGTGATGTTATATAGCCCAAAGCCTTCCTCGGTAAATGGACTATCCAACTCAAAAATATTTTTTCAATTCAAACTAGTACTTCCTCAGATTAGCGCTTTCAAACAAACAAACAAACAAACTCTTCAGCTTTATAATATTAAATATAGGTTAACACTAGCGATCTTTGCTTGAAAAACATTTTTATAATTAAAACAATAACAATTTGTTTACGAGTATAAATTTGTGAAGTTTTTCGAAAAATATCCCTTGCAAAGAATCATTGCAACCCAATAGGGGTGGTACCGAATATCTCATATAAACGCTGTCGTCCAATCTAAACGAATTCCTATATTGGATTGAATAATTAGGGTTCGCTTCATCAGCCTTTATTGACCATATACACAGACAATGGCGGTCCTGTCACTTGATTCCGACACCAGATTATAGTTGTTACGCACTATTGTTCAGCGATTGGGTATTCTGAGGGCACGTAATGATGAATATTAATGCTAGATATGGCAGAGGAATGACAATTAAGTTTATGTTATCGACAGTTAGTGCCGTGGGTTGTCGAAGAGGCACTTTTCTTCTTGTGAATGTCTCAAAAGAAATGCTACCAAGTAAAAACGAACAACAAATTCTACTCTTTACCATTGGCTAAACTGCGGTCGATAATCCACCTGCTAAGAGTGAAGATTATGACGAATTTTAATACTTATTACACTTATGTTTATCGGTAGACTGATATGAAGCTAAGATGATAGAAATGATAAATAAATGGTTTCTAAGTTTCTGTTTTTTTTTTATAACGAAAAGAAATTGCAAAATGTATCCATGATTCCTTAAATAAAATTGTAGAATGCCTTAAGAAGTAATCAAATTATTTAGTCATCATTTCATCTAAAGAATTGTTTTATTTTATTTAAAAACAGGTAATAAGTTAAATCGAAATACCTATTACTTTTTTTTAATCACTTTAAGCCACAACAATGTTTTCTGTTGTGCTCTATTCCTGGTTTTATTATTATTATTATCATTATCAACTTATTTATTAGATCTCTGTTGGAAACTTACTTTTCCTGAAGTTTTTTTTTGTTTGGCAATCGAAGTTCGGCGACTGGTCCTTTAGTCGCCCTTCACGACACCCATAGGGACGAAACAGGTTGTTTCATACTTAATATGATATAATAGCAATAACGAAAGGCTGTGACGAACTATCTTGGTTGCTCAAATGGACAAAGCACACCCGGGATGCGGGTTCGATTCCCGCCCTAATACAAAAAAACACAATTATAAATACCTACTTATTTTATTTTTGTGCCAGCGTCACCATGTTACTTTTATTTTACATAAATTATTATCATCGCTTATTTATCTTAGCTCGTGGCACGAGTAACAAATACACTGTAAAGCATCGTTTCCAGTTATAAATTAGAGTTTCATGGCACTATAGATTATGCTTTCGATGCCAATATTTCCATGATTATTTACATCTTGTCAAAGTAAATATACAGGGCTAAAACGTCAGAGTTTTTGAAATGGTTGCGTATATTTGATACTGAGGAATATAGTGACTTTAGCGTAAATACATAGTTACAAAATTAATTTTAAAGAAGAGTCTTATTTTGACACATATCATTTTTCCTTCATGAATAACTGTGATTTATTTTGTTTTTTTTTTTCTTACTTAATACAGCTGAACCACAAGTGAAATAAATTTTAAAACTTTTTACAAAGTGTTTTTCAACACTTTTACGATGTAACTAATGATTATAGTTAATAATTTGTATCACGATTGCTTCAAATTTACTACTTAATAGGTCACATTGAATCTCAGAGTACAATAAAATCGATTTCGCCGCAAATCGGACCCAAGAGTGTGCAAATCGTCGGGTCACCAACATCTAAATTTCATTCAGTTGTATAACCCGATCTGGGTGATACAACTCATTTTATATGAACTATACTGAATTAATATTTAACTAAATTTTAATTAATTAAAAGGAAAGTAAAGTAGCAGGCTTTAATTTTTCTAGTGCAGGGAAAAAACCTTCATCATTTGATTTAAGTTAACACAGCAATGAATCAGGCTTTCCATACGCAGGTTGGTGCGCACAAACCCGGGGAATATTCGAATATTCGTAATTATTGTTGCCCATCCCATAGGATCCCACGCAAGACCCCAATGTCTTACTCGGTACTTACACCACTCCTCCAATGGACCGTTAAAATAAATATAGTTAATGAAATAGTTTAACTGTATCGTTGTTAAATCGTTTCGCGAAAAGCTTTAAAATTGACGACATTTTTATTTGCTGCATCCGAATAAATTTGCATTGTTTCGTTTATTCCGCATTTCGATTTTATATATCGAGGAATATGAGATGTAAAACAGAATTATTATCTTTATACACCGGACCGACAAAAACATTTAACTCTCACTGTTCTGGAAAATTAAAACAGATTAATTAAAATAATAAAATTCAATCAAAGTTGCATACGATCACGGCTATCTTTTCAAAGTTTCAGCGAAGACTATTTTCTTGTAAGCGTGGTTTTAGTTGTCCCTTTTTAGTTTTTAAACTTTATTTTTATTTTATTTGAAAATAGGTGCTAATAAGTAAATAAAGTTTTAGTAAGATCCTTAACTTTATTTGATATTTTAGCAATTAAATTGCAATTGTAATATCAGTAAACTTGAAAAATTTTGTCTCAGGCGGGACTCTAACCTACATCTCCTCGCATGCCGGGCGGATGCTATACCATTAAGCTACCGAGACACTGCGACTCAGCGCGAATTTTTCAAGCATAATCTTAACGCTGTGAGGCAGCGTTGCCTCATCAAATGTTAGGAGTTTGCACCTTTAACACCCGAAAGAAACATCTTTGCAGATGTTGGACAGTCAGTTAAGATGAAACAGCTATTTATATACTTTATTTGATATTTTAGCAATTAAATTGCAATAAATAATTAAATTATAATATCAGTAAACAAACTTAAAAAAATTTTTTTTTTTCTCCTTTACATTTAGATCCTATCCTTATTCTTAAGATATAGAAAGAAAGAAAGAAAAATATTTTATTGGTACATATCATCACACTAGTTAAATAGGTACAAACAACATTGCTGCGATATGTAGCCAAAATGGTTTCCACTCAGCGGTTGTTCCATGGCAAGAGTAGCCATATCGCTGGTTTTCTGTGGAAAACATAGTGGTTGAGGAGCCACCGGCCCACGCAAACAGTTATAAACATTTAAAACAAAAACAAAAAAATATATATATACATAAATTTCCATATAAATTTTTGTGAATGTGAGTGTGTGTGTGTGTGTGTGTGTGTGTGTGTGTGTGTGTGTGTGTTTATGTGTACCAATTATGCATTTTTAAAAAGTTATAAATAATTGCAACAACAACACAGAACGATTGCTATTTTATTGATAGTTGCTGATCAATCAGAAGTTTTCTAAGACGATTTTTGAAGATGACAACAGATTTTAAGTTTCTGATCGGGGGGGGGGGGGCAAATTATTCCAACATTTCGTAGCAGCGTAGCGAAAGCTGCCACGAAACGCAGCCGTTCCATGCTGAGGACACATCAAGCGTGGGGGGCTATCCTTATCGCACGCTGTGAAAATTTTAATTTTTCATATAGGTAAACTGGTTTTTGTGTTTTAATTACATCAAAAAGCAGTGATGCAAAGTGTAAGGTGTATCTTGCCGTCATATTCAGTAGATTGTTGCGGTTCAAGAAAGGGGTTATGTGTGAGCGTCGTGGGATTGGAAAGCAATAACGAGCACAAGCATTTTGAATACGCTGTATAATCTTTTTGGTACGACTATTACTTTTTTTAACTATATCGAAATTGCCGTACAAGTTTATCACTAAATCTTTTCGCAAACAGATCGCGAGCAAAGTATCTGTGCCATTCCCAAATGGACTAAAGACCTTTAAGTTTCTGTAGTGGATGCGGAATCGCTCCCAGGCGAATTAACAGGATAAGTTAGTAAAATCTCTTCTTAACTTTTGTCCTTAATACCGCGGCTTGTAATCTTTATAGGGTCCTTAAGTGTTTCGAAATATTGTGACATTGTTGTTCAATAAACGCAACGTAAATAATGAAAGCTTTTCGTTTCGGACATTATTATAAATCCATATTAATATTATAAAGCTGAAGAGTTTATTTTTTTTGTTTGTTTGAACGTGCTAAGCTCAGGAAGTACTGATTCAAATTGAAAAGTAATTTTTGTGTTGGATAGTCCATTTATCCAGGAAGGCTTAAGGCTAATATTACATTACGCTGGGACCAATAGGAGCGAAGCATCAGTGAAAAATGTTGCAAAAAAAGTCGCGATCATAACAACAGAAAGTGACGCGGATGAAGTCGCGGGTAACAGCTAGTATATTATAAACGCAAAAGTTTAGATGGATGTTTGTTACACAATCACGCTTAAACAGCTGAGCGGATCTGAATGAGGCATGGCATGGAGATATATTCTAGGCTAGTATAGCATACACAGATCAAAAACGAGTACCTACACTTTATTTTGCTCTTCATTCCGCCCAGCTCCGCTTCTGTTGAAGCGTAGCCTAGGTAATTTTTTACAAAATGTAAGCTCGTTATAATGACAGATTGTTGTTAAAGAATCATGCATGATATATTTTGAGCATTTTGTATAAATTAAAAGTAAACGTTAATTGTTTTTCATTTTATTGCGACTTATTATTGTAACATAAATAGGTATAAATACTAGCAACTGCAAATAACACGAAATAATTGATTTTATTATTGCAATTTCAAATAAAACTGAAAACTGTCAAAACAATATTGGGAGAACGAATTTATATGAGAAAACATGCAATTTCTGCTTTTAGCCCCTTTAAGTGTGCTTTGATAAATGTGACTGGTAAAGAAAATACAACCTAACAGCAAAGTCTCAAGGTTTATTTTAATTTTCATAACAAAATACTTCCGCTCAACGTAACAATACAGATTGTAACTAGCAAAATGTTAGCTTGCCTTGGCTGGCATAAGAGTATTGTTTCAATTTAAATCTTCTTCTATGGGTGCTAAAGAGGATTTTTGATTGACGAACAAATTTCAGCTATATTTCGATTTTTCCCATTGCATCACTTGAGTTGAAAATATGAGATAATTTCTTTGAATCCTCTAGTTTACGAGTTAAGTAGTTTGTGGCTAAGTTAAATGGACTCAGTTTTAATTACTTTAGGTCAAATTCAATTTTAGAGTCATTTAAATTTAATTCGAAGTTTGTTTATTAGTTAAACGATGAAAACTTAAATTGGTTGTTGGTACTAGTAGGTTTTAGAATTACGTAGTTAACAAGAAATCGTTAGTTTGCTTGACTGTAGCTATGAGAAGATCACAAAACTTGCATCGCTGCATGGCGATTGCCATTGATATCTGGTTAGCCACCGACTCAGGATGGTTACATGCAGCTTTTCAATACAGTGCATACTAGCTCAGCTATCAACGGCTCATCAATTTTTGTACTTGTTTGTCATGTTTCATTTACCTACTTGTTTTCTTGTACTCTACTAGAAATAAATTTAGTGCAACTAATGAGTGATGATTCTATCATACGTCCTTTCTAAGGTTTCAAACCATTTCCATAAACAAATTTATCCCAATCGATAGGGAAATTAATTACTCCTCATTATTTTTGACTACATTTTACCTCTTTTAAGGATTATTTTCTGAATTACTAGTTTACGTCCTTTCCAGAACCTCAAATGTTTATACAGAATTTCATTTATGTTTTCCACCAACTCACATATAATTACACCCTTCTCTTCGTATGTGGACAACATCACATACATTGCTTTGATTCCAATGTCAATTCAATTATCAATCATACTTTTCAACATCCCGCTTAAATCCGCTTAAAAGAATTAATAATAACAATGAGTTGTAGTGAACATGAATATGGTTAGATGTTACTTTTCTAGGCTGAAGGCGCCTTTAAAAGCTTGTAAAACTAATAATTCAAAAATGATAAACATAAATAAATAAATAAATGTGGACAACATCACATACATTGTTCTGATTAAAGTAAGTAAATATTTAAAGCACTCGTATTTTGGAAACCAGAAACAACGAAGGTACCACAAACACCCAGACCCGAGAAAATGTAGAAAAACACATTTTTTCTACATTGACCCGTCCGGGAATCGAACCCGGGACCTCGGAGCAGGCGACCCCTTGAAAACCGGTGTGTACTCCACTCCGCCACGGAGGTCGTCAAACATCGTCAAACATACATTACATACAAATTTAACAATACAAATACTTTCATGCTCAATTTTGGTATAATCTTAGCCTATTTCTTGAGTGTGATTGATTCCAAAGTAAGTAACAGTGGAGCACTTGTTTTGTGAAAAACAAAACAAAAAAGTATTGTTAGCAGTGTAAGTTGCTGAACAGATTAGTACCATGTCAAAGTAACAAGCTTATTGTTCGTTTACTAGATATTTCTAAGTGGAATAGACGAATAGTTACTTCGACATAACAGCTGCTTAAATATTAAGCAACTTTCGGTTCTGACTGTATAGAAGACTTTATAGAAAAATACATTTTGTTCCAATTTTGTCCCGACCGGGTTTCGATCAGTAACGTACCTATGTGTTGTAAGAAACGACTGTAGAAGTTTCGCCAATATCAAACAGTTTTTCCAAGTAAAACCTGTTAAAAGTTAGGCAACATCAAAAAATATTAGCTCCAGTTTGAAATTTGCCTTGGTTTATCGCAAAAGGGGAAAAAACTTTAGGAAAAGATTAGTTTAAATTGGCTTAGACCTGAGAATCAGACGTGAGACGCTTTAGCAAATATTATTGCGAGGGCAAAAGTATAATATATCAGTAAAAATGTTGCTTCCCTAGTTTGTGGTGTCACAGCCATTAGTGGCGGAGTGGCGTACACACCGGTTTTCAAAGTGTCGCTTGCTCCGAGGTCCCAGGCTCGATTTCCGAACGGTATAATGTAGAAAAAAAGTGTTTTTCTACATTTTCTCGGGTCTGGGTATTAGTGGTGCCTTCGTTGTTTTCTGGTTTCCAAAATACGAGTGCTTTAAATAATTATTCAAATTGGGATCAGAACAATGTATGAGATGTTGTTCACATTTATTTTTTTAACGAAGTTCCTTATCGCGCGTTCCGAAAGGGGGCTAGACGGAAAAAATTAAGGAAAAAATAGAAAGGGAGTGTGGGAGAGGGAAAGGGAGGTGCAGGGGGGAGGGGGAGAGGGAGTGGGAGAGGGAGAGGGAGAGGAGGAGAGAGGAAGTGGGTGAGTAAAAATAAATTTTAATAAAATAAAATTTTATTTACAATTTCTTCACTAAAAATGAACTTTGTTCCATCCGGGTGTCCCTTGACACTTCAAAGTTTTTTTATTCATTTATTATTTATTTATAGTCTGTAAAACACACAGTATAATTGTCGACTAGTTTGGTCTAGTCATGTTAAACGCTGATTCTTAGTCATGTCACTGGCTCGATTTTGAACATAAATTTATCTGTAATGTACAAATACTCATATATTTTCGATGTATAATTAGTATGTTAACCAGTTGTCTAATCTAAGCTACTGCTGGGATAATACTGTACTATACCTAAGTATTAGCCTAGTTTGGGACCAGATGGTTTTATGTTGCCCAATGTGACATGTTTTCTTTTTATGTTTTTTTATATATATTTATCTATAAATTATAACAGATTATTAATTATAACAGAAACTATTACAATATTTGGTTGATAGCAATTACATCAGTGTGAGAAATATTCTCTCTCGCCTCTGCAAGTTGGCTTCGGACCCTTGTAAGCCTTTCAAAGATAATAATGCTCCATGGTCCCAAGGATATTGGGTAGAACAACATATTAATAACATAGGAAACGTAACGAGTATTTTATTTACAACCCGGACTTCGAAGAATCGGTATATATTAGATAAAAAAACTTGATAACCCATCCATGTATGATTACGCATTCATTTTGGAGGAAATAACATTTTTATGGCAGTGATGTTCCACCGTAGCGTACTTACATCTTAACGACGTTTATTCCTACAAACAGAAATAAGAACTAATAAAATTGTGTTTAATTTTATTTTGATATTAACTATCAATTGAAAAACAACTGTGTTTGATGAACAAATTTATAAGACAGTTGATTCGTAAAATAAAGTTATACTTTTGAACATTCAAACGGAGATAGTAAAATAACATAGTGTGAACGGTCATGACGAGTCTTCTAATTCTTTTTAATTTTCATTAGTACAAAAAGTTTTCATATTAAAATATCAGCCGTCTAACAGTACCGTAAACCTTCTCTTCATTAATGTCAAAAGTATTTTCGGGCACGAAAGTAATAAAACAAAATCAAATTCACCATTAATTTGCCCTTATCTTAAAAGGCCTTGCATTTCCCATTTATTAAAACAGGCCCACTGCCCGACTGGCTATTAGGGCGGTCCCACACTGTGCGCATCGACTACGAACCGTCAGTCAGTACCGCGTAGGCATTGCTACGGACTCGACGTCCGACGCTACGAATCGTTATGGTCGCGTAAACTTCGCGCGTGTGTGTGTGACTTGAGTTTTGAGTGACTACGAAGTTTCTGGCTGAAAAAACAGGTTGGTCAGTATTTTGGTGTTTTATAAATTATATTGTCATTTGTTGTATTATAAATGATTGTTTTAAGTTACTTATGTAAACAACTAAGCGGGTCACGTATGGGTATATATCAATTAGTAAGTATTAACATAAAATTGGGTCAAACTTGAAAAAAACTAGAAAAAAGAATTCTTGAGAAAGTATAATTGATATTTTGTGTCCCAAGTTATAAAACTTTTTCTTATGACATGGCTGTAAACACTATTAATTTATTTTTCATACAATATTACATCGCAACCAAAAAGTTTAGAATTTTCGAACATTGCTCCGGTTTGTGATCAACCACCCGCATTTGGCAAGCGTGGTGATTTTGCCAGTACCCATCCTTGCTGTGCGAACTTGAATTCAATGATGGAGTCCTTTTCCCTGCAGTGGGATGATTCAATCAAATGATACATATTAGGTTTATTCAACAAAGACTTACAGCAGGTCTCTATCTTTACTCTTTCATCATCACCCCTTCGAAGGCCACTGCTGGACATTGGCTTCCCATAAAACATAATGTCAATGGTAGACCGTATAAATCCACCTATCATAACTGGGTCATCGGTCCACCGCGTTGCAGGCCTACGCTGCGTTTTTCGCTTCGTGTTTGCTTTACGGTAACCTTCCATTCTTGATGGTTGGTTTTTCTGCGAGCGATGACGACATATACTATGATAGAAAAATCCTGAATAATCTGTCAATAAACTTGTTTCTCTTAAAAATATTTTTATTGCTAACTTTATTATGCAATGTAACGTCAATCATCTTCTTGTTTAAAAAAAAAATCTAATAAAAATCGATAAACGACTAATCGATTTTCGAAAAATAGTTCCTGTCCTTAGAAATAAAATATTTGTATTCATTGACAAAAATCCTAGCCACTTTTATGTAGGTAACTTTTGAGTTTGCAAACTTCTATTTTGTTGTTTTTTATTTAAACATTTAGCGATCTGGTAACTATATTAACTTAAAAAATACCTTATATGATATTTTTAAGCAATTAAAGTAGTGTCTCGGTGGCTAAATGGTTAAAGCGCCGCGCCCGGAATGCGGGTTCGAGTCCCGCCTGAGACATAATTTTTAAACAAAACAAAACGAAGATTAGGCCCTGGTTGTCAGCTGAGTTGGCGATTGAAGTTTGGCCAACGTTGCAGTAAAGAAAACGAAGATTATGCCCTGGTTGCCAGCTGAGTTGGCGATTGAAGTTTGGCCAGCGTTTGGCCAACGTTAATTAAAGACATTACTGACTGTCTTGTTTTGGTAGTACACCTTTAGTCGTCTCTTACCACACAGGAAGGGAAATATTCGAAATGTCGAAGTTACTCTATCTGTTGAGTGAATTCCTTACTGTTCAATAAGCAGGTGCAAAAATTCGAGTAGGTACTCTAGTGGCTTAGTCGCAGGTGGATAGTTCACACGACTACTGTGTGAGGCTGCATTGATATATCTTCTTTTATGCTACGAGTACTAAAACATTAATATCAGTAAGTTTAGAGTTAACTTTTATTAGGTTTAATATCACCAACATTCATAATACAGGTTTTATGATTGTTTGTGATATTAAACGTGTATTATGGGGATTTCAACCGAGTCATTATAATTTTCTGCCTATATCTGCTCTCTGCTAGACACAGTATCTACAAAACGAAGATTATGACCTGGTTGTCAGCTGAGTTGGCGATTGAAGTTTGGCCAACGTTGGAGTAAAGAAAACGAAGATTATGCCCTGGTTGCCAGCTGAGTTGGCGATTGAAGTTTGGCCAGCGTTTGGCCAACGTTAATTAAAGACATTACTGACTGTCTTATTTTGGCAGTACACATTTAGTCGTCTCTTACCACACAGGAAGGGAAATATTCGATCTGTCGAAGTTACTCTATCTGTTGAGTGAATTCCTTACTGTTCAATAAGCAGGTGCAAAAATTCGAGTACTCTAGTGGCTTAGTCGCAGGTGGATAGTTCACACGACTACTGTGTGAGGCTGCATTGATATATCTTCTTTTATGCTACGAGTACTAAAACATTAATATCAGTAAGTTTAGAGTTAACTTTTATTAGGTTTAATATCACCAACATTCATAATACAGGTTTTATGATTGTTTGTGATATTAAACGTGTATTATGGGGATTTCAACCGAGTCATTATAATTTTCTGCCTATATCTGCTCTCTGCTGGACACAGTTATCTACAAAACGAAGATTATGACCTGGTTGTCAGCCGAGTTGGTGATCGCAGTTTGGCCAACGTTAATTAAAGATTTTGCTGCCGTCTTCTTTTGTCAGTACTTCTTTAATCGTCTCTTACCATACAGGAAGGGAAAGATTCGATCTGTCGCATTTGATCTATCTGTTGAGTGAATTCCTAACTGGTCAGAGCAGGTGCAAAAATACTCTAGAGGCTTAGTCGCAGGTGGATAGTTCACACGACTAATGTGTAGGACTGCGTTGCCTTTTTTTTACTACTTCGGTTTCTACGGAATTACAGCTAACATTTAAATGTACAGTTGAATTATTGTGGTTTTTGCTTATGTTTTCTTTATAGCCTGCAATAAATCTAGTTTTGAAAATGATAATAGTTTGTTTGAAAAAAATAGTTTATTTGAAAATATAGCAAGACTTGCATGTTTAAGTACTGAACTAGTTTATGTTTAAACAAATATGTTGTTCTCATTATTTTTTCATCATTTTCATACGTTTTCTATTAACTTAACTCAACTTTGAACCAACTTTTTGGGTTTGTCTCGTACCTTTGATTAGGTATAATTTGTGTACTTAACATAAAACATTAGCCTTAAACCATTAGTTTGCTAAAAATAAAAATTTAAAACACCTAAAACTGAGTTTGTAGATTATTTCACAGAGCACATCTTATTTTTAAAAACCACTTGAATTTGAAAACTGATATCAAAGAATTCGTGCAAACCTATATTATTAGCAGCTTCTGGATAACGTAGGATGATCCCCGCTTATGCCTCTCCTCAACAGACCTAGGCAACATCGGGGTGTTGATAACTCGCCAAAGAACAGTGGCCTTGCATGCGAACCGTTTGCTCAAGAATAGAAAACGAAAACCGTTTCCCCTGAAGCGAGCCTCAGCAAACATAGCACCAGAAGACACAAAGGTTGTTTTAGTGGATAATACCCTCTAACTCTGGACAAGCCCCACATAACTTTGCGACGGTCCCCGCTATGGCAGAATATGCATGAAAGAATTTCCTCGCCTCAAAAGCAAAGGATATCGAACTAGATACAGTCAGTTACATACATCATTAAGTGATTAATCTTTTAAGCTTGTGTAACCATACTATACATTACAATAAGAGTTGCTTAAATCCGTATTTGTTTTGTGTGTCTTAAGAGTTAGTATTTACTTTTTACAATCTTAATATAAATTGCATTAATATAGTGTGTATAGGGATAATAGTCGGTTGGTGTCACATTACATCTTTAGGACAAATGTGTCTAACGGGCCTCTGTGAGTGGGCTTCGGCCCCTCGCACGCCTTCCAAACGTCCAGGATTCCATAGTCCCGAGATAGAAAAAAGACCAACATAAACGAATATATACGATGTTTTGAAAACTGTTTTTGGGCAAATATTGCTACAATGAATTGAAAATACAATTGACTGGCTAACAGTGTCTTGTATAAATAGGTCGACATACCGAATGTCTGGGTAGCTCAATGGTTAGCGTAGTCAAAAGGTAAGCTACCTGGTGAAAGTTATGAGGTAGGCTCAGGCAGTCTAATTTCTCATTCAAGGAATTGTATTTTTAAATAACTACGAAATTCTGTGTCGTTACTCTTGAAGCCCAACGTGTTTTTTATCGTACTTGACGAAGTTCATAAATAAACATCGTTACAAAAATTTCGACATCTTACCTTCCCTGGGAAAACTTTTAAACTTCAGTTGTTCAACAAAAAAGCCAAATCTAACAAATATTAAAAAGCAAGTTCAAAACATTTTTCATTGTGTTGCAAGCAAAAACTTTTGGACTTTTTCAATTTGCAAACTTACTTACCCAAAGCGAGTAAAACGCTGTTTATTTGGGTATAATTAGATTCCAATTACCGAAGTTTGGCGGCGAAGCCTTTAGTCGATATAAGCTTTGCTTTTGCTACACTAAAGCTTTGCGGGTTTTAAAATTAGAACAGAAAAACCTAGAAGATGAGACAGAGAGATAAAAAACTTATCGAAAGTCCTGAAATGGAGTAAGAAGTGGCTGATGATTACCTTAGCCATGGCAAAACAGCTTTGTGGGAACCATTTCGATTAAATGTTTGCTTATTTTTTTTATTTGTGGTGTGTGTCAAACAAAATCATGTTTGTCTTTCGTATTTACTCTTGTTGAAAGTGTGAAATTGTAATTATCAATAATTACATGTTTCTATCTTATTTATTTTTGTTGAATTTGACTGTCCAACTGTAAGTTGTCTGGAAAATACTGATCCAATCTTTAAGAGCAGCATTTTACAGCTCAAAATAGGTTTTCCGTACTTGCAGTTATATTTATTTTATGCAATAAAAGATTACCCATCCAAAAGAAAGACAACTGCACTCCAGTATAAACAGGAAATAGGTAATTTGGCAGGATTTTATATGACACCAATGACCTCTTGGTAACCTATAAAAGAAAAGAAAACAGAGCAGGAAGCCAAAAATAGGTGTTGTGTAGTATCAGGAACTTATGAAGGTAGGATCTTTGAAAGATTTGAAAGACTGTTTGCGAGTATTTGCATGATAAGGAACTGATTAACTATAAAATATAATTTATTTACCATGATATATATAAAATAAACAATAAAATAAATATATAAATATAAATATATAAATATAAAAAAATATTGTTAATTAATTATTTATGTGCGTCGTCCTCTCTTCTAATTATTGCTGTGCCCACCAGGGTCCAAAGTTGTGTCTAATACAATATTTAATTGTACTTACCACCTTTGTTACATTTTGGAATGCAAATAAATTGAAATTGAAATTGAAATTGACATTGAACTTAAAAGTGGGATCTTTAAAAAAGCGACATTACCCACTAACACTCTTTTCTTAGGTGACAATTGTATGCTCCAATAGATTAGCAAATTACAACTTTGAAGAGAATCAAAGACTTCATCGACATTATGTAATAAAAAGAAAGTCATCCGGAAAAAATGGGGCTACCCTAGCACACATATTGCAATCTTTTTGCAAACCTGGGGTAAATATAGCCTACTATTTGCAGCTTTTTGTGGTTCGTGTTTCAATGCTACAGCCGTGGCATTTTGGCATCGAATTCCGACCTAGATTTGTTATTCTATGTTGCATAAGAAAAACCAATGGACGGTGCCACAAGGCCGCGACGACAGTCTGTTATGATTAATTAGTAATTACAGCGATTCTGCGGATTTTTGCTGAGAATAGGTAAGCATCTTTTTGGAACAGTACTTTTTATCAAAGTTCAAATAGGTACAAAAGAAAGTGTTTACTACAGACTTCGTTTTACAATGTATTATTATGTTTTTCAGACTCTTACAAATGTGTTGAGTATAAAAGAATTTTAAGCACAAAAATGATGAGTAGTGTGCAAAACATCCTGACTTTAAACTTATCTGGTATTAAATAAGTACAGTGTGACTACAAAAAAAATCGTTCAAGCTGTGTCTAATTAGAAAACTAATTTTGAAACATACGACATACTAAATTTAATAGACTTAGACGTTACTTTGCGGACATCCTTAACTGACTATAAATTTTGAACATTATTTCGCTAATAATTTCCGCTATTAACACCGGCCTAGGTACCTACAACACCCTATCCGCTCTGAAACCGAGAAGCAAGCACTAGTTCATGCAAGAAAGCTTTTTAAAATTATACACGACATGTTGATATAAGGTACTTAATCTCGTAAGTCCTGTGATTTTTCTACTGCAGCATTATACTATATCAAGTACAAACTAAAAGTTGTGTTTTAGACGATAAAAAAATGATTGTGGTTTTCGAAGCGTAATTTTTTTTTTTGCTTTACTTATAACGTAATTACGTCTTTTAAAAGGACTATATTGAAAAAAAAACTTGAGAGGTGTCAAGGAACACCCGGATGGAACGAAGTTCATTTTTAGTGAAGGAATTGTAATAAAATATTATTTTATTTTTAATTCTCTCCCTCTCCCTCTCCATCTCTCCCTCGCCCTCTCTCTCCCTCTCCCTCTCCCTCTCCCTCTCTCTCTCCCTCACGCGCACGCCGCACGGCTTACAACTAATAATATAGCAAACAGTGTCGTTCAAAAAGTGTCGTTCAAAGTGTCGTTCAAAGTGTCGTTACAATTTTTTCCGTCTAGCCCCCTTTCGCAACGCGCGATAAGGAACTTTATTTCAAAAATATTCTGGAAGTTCGTTAGGCTTTCATAAAGTTAAACAAAAAAGTAAATTCTAAGTATATTAGGCAGTTAGTCTTGCTATGTCGTTTAAATGTCAGGTGTGAACAACTTTTTTTAGATTGTACTTTTAAAAGTACGCAAGACTTACGAGGTTAATGGAGACATAGTATGTCTCCATGTTTAATAAGGCGTCTTATAATCACACAAGGCTTCAATGTTATTGATTTTATCCTACAGTTTTAATATATTTTGCCAAAGTTGTTGTTTTGATGGCATCAAATTATCCTTGCATCGAGGAGTGAGACAAGGGAACGTCATTTCCCCGTAATTGTTCACAAATGCAATGGAGGATATGTTCAAGACGCTGCAATGGAAAGGACGAGGCATCAACATCAATGGCGAATACATCTCTCACTTGCGATTTGCAGACGACATCGTCATTTTGGCAGAAACGCTGCAGGACCTACAACAGATGCTGAATGACCTGGCTGACTCTTCTGTGCGCATCGGCTTGCGGATGAACCTGGATAAAACCAAGGTTATGTTCAATGAACATGTACTACCGCAACCGATTGCGATGCACGGCGCTGTCCTCGAAGTTGTTCAGAAATACGTGTACCTCGGGCAGACATTGCAGTTAGGTAGAAACAACTTCGAGGATGAGGTGAACAGAAGAATTGAGTTGGGTTGGGCAGCATTTGGGAAACTACGTCGAGTCTTCTCATCGTCGATCCCACAATGCCTCAAGACGAAAGTCTTCAATCAGTGCGTCCTACCCGTCATGACATACGGAGCCGAAACGTGGACACTGACGGTACGGCTAGTCCACAAGTTCAAAGTCGCTCAGCGGGCTATGGAAAGAGCTATGCTCGGAGTTTCTCTTAGGGATAAAATCAGAAATGAGGTGATCCGGCAGAGAACTAAAGTTACCGACATAGCCCACCGGATTAGCAAGCTGAAGTGGCAGTGGGCTGGCCATATTAGCCGCAGAACCGACAACCGCTGGGGTAAAAGAGTTCTTAAGTGGAGACCGCATCTCGGCAAACATAGTGTAGGACGCCCTCGGGCCAGGTGGAGTGATGATTTGCGCAAGGTGGCTGGCAGGAGCTGGATGCGAGAAGCCGAGGATCGACCTAAGTGGCGTGCAATTGGAGAGGCCTATGTCCAGCAGTGGACTATGATAGGCTGATGATGATGATGATGATAATGATGAAATTATCTTATATTAGCCTTGCAAAACTTATGTCTAAATTTGTCATAACTCTTCCTGTATGAAGTTCAGAAGAAAAAAGTAGTAATTATTATTGTATGACACCAGTAGTTTTTAGTACGAGTAATGTAACAGATAAGACAATGTAATGTATATGATTAAGACCCGAGTTCACCAACAGACGGTTAAAATTTAAACAGCGTTTAAAATATTATTTGACATATTTTGTATGGGAATTGTGTCAAATTAATCGTCAATCTATGTTTACCGGCTGTTTAAATATTGGTGAACTCGGGTCTTATAAAAACACACTAAAAAAGGGTAAATTCCAAAGAATAACAAGCATGTTCTGTCTGAAATTTACGCTGTCGTACTTTTAACTGACTCGAATAATTAACTGAAATAATAAATGTATATATGCACCGTAAACAAGTTCAGCTTTAATCTCAGTGAAGAACTCTCATCATAGCAAACATCCCGAATATTCCGAGTTCCACTTTTCCAATTTGGAAAGGACATCAAAAATTAATAGCTTAGGGACGGTCGCCCGTGTCAGAGGTCAACTTTTCAATGATAACTTTGACCTTCACATTGTAACAAAACATGTGTTATTATATTGCTGGTCTGGGTCTACACAATGTTATATATAACTACTTTTAATTTTTGAATAGAATGCGTATTCTGTCCTAATAAAGACAACAAAATGTGTACCTTTGCCTGTTATTTAAATTAATAGATACATGTAGTGAATATACAATAAACAATAATTAAGGAAACCAGTTTTCAGTTTTCAAAATAAAGGGTTTTACGAAAATTTTACCTATGCCTGTACATTTTGGTTTAAGTATTTTATGTAGGTATGATTTTAAGTTTGATTTTTGCAGGATCGACCTGTTTTAATGCTTCTTTTGTTTGCAATATTTATTCCGAAATTCAGTGTAGTTCGCGTAAACACGGCGTAAAAGCGACTTTAGACAAGTGGCTTTCTAATATCGTTTACGCTATACGAATAGATGACAAATGTATAAAATTGACACTAACAAACGATCGATCGATCGTCTAAAGCATAGTCTAAAGCCGCTGTTGTATTTTGTATAAGGTGACGTGACACAGATGGCGCTGCCAGTTGGTTATCTTCTTCTATTTTTTGACCACCACATTTTTTTGTTTCTCTCCAAGCCCAATTTCGAAGTCCACGCGAACCAAGGGGCCAGTTATTCATATTTTTCTACAAATTCATAATTTAACACATTTATAATTCATTTTTACTGCATAAATGTAGTCACATGGAATTCACGGGAAATGAGTATAACATTTCCTGTCGCTTCCATGAAAGCCATGCGGAAGTTTCCACGGTAAACTACTTTTTATAATTAAATGCACGTTACCAGTCTCTTTTTTCACACAATCTACCCTTATCAACCCTGGTCACGCTATATAAATGGTAGATATTTTACCCTTTCAAGCATTCAAAGAAGTTATTTGGCACATATTAAAAGAAGTGTCAATGAATATTTCAGTGCCACTTATTAATTTATCGTTTCTTCGAAGAATTTTACGAATATACACCCTAATTTTATTTTATGGTAATTATGCTGTCGGCATTATGCTGTGGCACTATATGCCAGCACATTTTAAAGCACCACCCCATCTCTTCCTGTAAGTGCGGTAAGAGGCGACTTAAGGAGTACTCTCTGAAGAAGTCAGCCTGCAGTCCCTTCACCATTTGCCAAACTACGATCGCCAAACCGTCGGCAAGCGTGGCAATTAGGGCAAAATCCTTCTCTTGGAGAGGCATATATCCAGCCGTGGAATAATATAGGCTGTCAATGATGATGATCTCAGTGATTTCAAGTAAAATATTTGGTCCTATTTCAAGTAAAATATTTAGTCCCTAAATTTTGATTAAAAACGATAAAATTTCAGCTTTTTGCTTTAACTACCATGCATTTTCAACCTGTTTCGTGCGGTCACATTTTGTAAGTTAAAATACCGTGAATATTTAACTTCAAAGTCACAAAATTACTGCTGCTTTTAATTTATCTCGGTGCGGCTTTTTATTCTGTATTTAATTTAGTATTTCAGATAGTATCATGCTCAGGTTTATTTGCTGAATTTTAAGTAAAATGTCGTTTTACTTATTTAACAAATTATTTTTGTATTTTGGTTGAACGTGTCCCGGACACGCTCAACCAAAATCTGCGTGTGTTTTGATCTGTAAACCTAAATTATCTTTCGAGAGGTTAATGACATTCTAGGTCATCGCAACGTACCTAAATAAATATAAATAATAGAAAACAATCAAGTATAAAGTTTACATTTAATAAGTCAGATAGTCTTTGTATTAATATACATTTAAATTACCTAATAGTAACCCATATCTAAGGAATAGAGGTCAAACCTGTGTTAATAACATCCTAGAAACAAAACTGAAACGAATGTCATGAATATAGAATGCAATAAAATTTAGAAAAAAAAATACACAAAACTGAGGCAATAGTAAACTTTTTCGCGTTCAGTGTAAATCTCTGTATCGTAAACGCGTTAGTGTAAACTTACAAATACGATGAAACCGTACGAATGACGGCTTGTGTTTGTGTATACTTCAAACTCTGTAAGAGCGGTTAATATTCTTCTATTTTTAAATTGAGTTTAGTCTATCGCTTTTGTTGCTTTTAGGATTCCGTGCCTCAAAAGGAAAGAAACCACTTTGTTTGCTGTCTAATTCATCCGTCCGTCCGTCCGTCCTTCTGTCCGTCAAGACGGTTTATCATAGGAACGCGTACATGTATCGAATTAAAATTAATACCACTAACTTAAATATACAGTACATTAAGGCTGTAATAAAACAATTTCCTAACAAAAAACTTATATTTCGACACTCAAGGGAATTTAAATTTATAAAGTACTTCCCGTTGACTTAAAACTATGAAATTAGGAAAATGATTCCGTTTTATACTGCAAGTCGGTGTGAGTAAATATCTAGAAACAGTAAACTTCGAAAGAAAACATAATAAGTTGAGGAAAAAACTTCTGAAATAGTGCAAGACAAATCATGTCTTGCACTATTTCAGAAGTTTTTTCCTCCTGAACTGTTTATCATATTTACCGAGTCCGTCTCGCGTTTATATGCGGTATTTTTATCCTAAATTTAAAAATGGCAATTAATACACTAGCATGCAGACAAATGTAACCAATTCCTTACTGAACTTACATGTTTAGTTCTTTGATATAAACTGAAAACTGTATACACTATCAAATCATTTCGGTGTTCTTTCAACTTCGAAGCATTCGAACTATATTGTCGTGTACGATAAGTTTAATCACCGTTACGGCAGGTATGAAACACGTAAACAGCTACGTTCAGTTAATCGAGGAAATTTTGAATGGCATTTATTGTCTAGGACTGTATTTAGTTCTTGGTATTTAATTTTGCACACTATAATGATACTTCAATAAATGATAGCACAGCTGCACAGTCCGATGGGTCTTATTATTAAAGCAATTTTTATCAAAAAATAAATTGGGTTAATGTGCATTTGAATTGTAATTCAGACAGTTAGACGGTAATAAGTTTCAAATTTAATTGCATTAAAGAAGTCAAAATTGACGTAAAATTAAAACATAAACATCTAAAATCATGACACAAATTTTTTATCACACAAATCTGTATTTTATCACACTAATGAAAGAGTGTTTATTCTTTGAAGGAGAAAAATCGTTTTTACATGCTACGGTTTGGTAAGCCTAACACATACTAATCGTGTATAGCCCATCAATCATCGCGTTGAAAAGCACAAAATATGGTTACATAAACTAGACTTTACACTTGCCGACCGAAGATTATTTGGATAAGTAACCTTGATGGCGGTCATGTGGATTAGAGGAATAAAAAGTATTTTTTTTTAAAGATTCTATTTTCAAATTACGAGTAGAACCGTGGAATATGGCGAAACTATTATATTTGTAATTAAAACGATTTTTTAGAGATGCTTGATTGTTGATTTGAGTATTGAGTACCCGGTTACCCGTCTAATACTCAATACTCAAATTCAATACTCAATAATTTATTTAATACGCATGTGTTCTACCGATCGTGTTAATTTAAATAAACAATATATTTTGAAAAGAAAATAAAACCAACTCTAGCGGTCAGCACGTCGAAAAGTGGTAATGACCATTTTTTACGTTATCATTTTTTTTCTTTTTCTTATTTTTGTGACTATTTTTTAATATAGTAGAGCCATTATGTAAAATAGAATCGTGAAATACTAACAATCTAAAAAAATTCTTCGTCAGTATAGTGAATTGTGACAAACAATGGAAATAACTTATCTATATATTTTTATTAGTCTTACACCGCTTCCCTTTCTGAGGGTATCGTAAAAGGGGTCTAAAAGGATACCGTCGAAGAAAACGGGAAGCAGCATTATCTCTCTAGCATTGACCAAACTGAAATCACAAAACCACAGGCCGTACGTGTCGACTATAGTTTTTTTTTATATGGTTTGTGTAGAGCAGTTATTTCGTACTTTACGACACCATTTTTTATGTTATTTAATGAAAAAATAACAACAATTATAACGGTCTCCAGTTAACTCCGAAATTTGAAACGAACTTAGCTATAGATTATTTAAAAATCGGTTCATGTAAACTCTCGTCGTATCGATCTACGTCAAACGTTTTCAATCTTGTTCAGATGAAAAATTGCACATTCCTTGAAACGACAGGGGACGAACTACACGCTAGAGGCTATAAGGATCGTCGTAAAATAAATATTTCTCAGGATAACAGGTTATAATAGGACAGTTCTTCACTCGCAATATACTTAAGTATAATATCCATGGCACAGCGTATTAGGTCCTCCATTAATTTCCTGTTTTTCCTTGTGCAATTATGATATTACATATAAAAATACTAACCGCTGAATAAGTATTGATTAAACATTTTTGAAATCTCAATGCAAATTGAAGATCTATACGAATCTTTGAATTAATATTTCGACTATTTTAGGTGGGATTGCTCAATTTAGTAAACAGAATCATGTTTACACAGAACAGTACCTAAATTACATACGTTAAGGTATACATGTAATTCCCAACTCATGTAAAATATATAACTCAACTTACATTTGAATGTAAACTCGCAATATATCGCAAACATTTGGAAGCACCGCGCAGATTCAATGATTCCGTCAAGGGCGAACTATAACGAGTTATTAGTTTTTCCGTTTGCACAGCGAAGTGAACGTAAATCCGGTGCAATGGGAACGCTGATATGAAAATACCGGTTCATTTACCGGCAAACAGGCCAACCGGTCCGGAAAATAAGTGTAGTTCATCTGTTTTAAAGAACGGTTTTATTTGCCGTAGCGTTGTTTGATCGAGGGTACCGTTGCATGCCAGTGCTGTAACTCGGTTTATTCTTTTATGTTTTGTTGAAGAATCTCAGTGATAGCTTGTAGTTTTTGGGTAGGGCATTTTTTATGTATGATTTAAAATTAATTATTAAACGCTGGGCTATGGAGTGTCATCTTGGAAAAGAATATTACCTCTTCTGGTGGTAATAAGTACTGGCAGAAAAAGACAGAGACCGGCATCTGCTTTTCGCCATTGGTAATCCGCGATCGCATATATACTTGCCTGCCAAGCAAAGTGTCTATGGCAGAATCTTTCTATTTAAGAGGCTTCAGTCCAGCTATGGACTGATATTGATAGGGTCATGACGATGATTAGGTAGTCCACTGTTGAACATAGACATTTCTTAGACATGAGACAAATAGTCCCTGCGTACTTGTAAAAGTAAGAATCGTAGTTCAGACTATCGTTCGTGATTGGGCTTTCTTGTTTTATAGAACCTTATGAAGGAAACGAACTGAAATTTGGTCGTCCACATAGAAGGACAAAATGATATATTTCTATACAAAACGTTTCATTCCAACAACGACGAACATGATTGTAGGAAATAGGAAAAGTATCTCGTGTACCTACCGGATATAGCATGTTCGATCGTGGATCATTGGCCTGTGGATGGATTACATTCTCATATCCGGAACGGGGAGTACTTTAGGGTTCTGCAATCAAAAACCAATAGCGACATCTACCTTTCTATCGAGGCAAAAAAAAAGGTTTTATGGGGTAAAAAAAAAGTTCTGAATACTAGCTATTGTATACTAATTTTCCTGACATTAAACTTGTTTTGTGTAGTGCAGGTGCAGCGTTTATGGCTTGGAGGGGGTGTTGGGTTGCACTGGAATGGAATGAGGTGGTAAATGAGTAGACGAGCATGAGTTAACAAAATATAGCTCGGAAGTCACAACGTGACACAAGTTTGTTAAAGGAATATTAGGGGTTAAAGTATGAAATTGCCGTTTTGTATGGACGAAATCGAGAAAAGTCATTTTTCCATACTAACAATTTTTTAGTTTTTTTTTAAAACGCCTGTACCGTTTTCAATGCAATTAAAGGTGAAAGTTAGATGGTTATAAAGCTACGCATTATAGTATTTAAATTTCTGAAAATCAAAGTATATAATACAAATATACTTATTGAAGCAAGAAGGTCAGCTAACACATTGTAAGGGGTCTTTTCAACGACTTCCTTTGAAGTAATAGGCACTAGTATTGCATTTTTTTTTTGTCAAAATTTACTTTATTTAGTTTTTGATACAACACAAAAAGAATTACGCAATAATATGACTATACTTAAGAGCTATAAACAAAAAAAAAAGTGGGAAAATAATCGGCAATTTCATACTTTAACCCCTATTATTTAAAATATGGGTGTCGTAAGTGGCGACTAAAGACGAACTCCTGCCAGATGAAGATGGGCAGCAGCGTCTTCCCTCCATCATTGGCCAATGCCAATCAGCCTGCCAAACGTGTCGAATATGGCAAAATCATCCTTAGGGAGAGGCTTGTATTTCAAAGTGATATACTATTGGGGAGGCCTGTATTTTTAATATAAGTAATCGGCTTGCTCCTGACTACACACTTACCTATACGGTTAAGAAGAAGCCTAAGATGGAGCGAGCTTACTCAGAGGTATTGGTTATCCCACACACCGGTGGAACACAGAAAAACTGTTTGGCGCTGGACTCCGGCAGGAGGGTGGTAGCGTCCAGGCAGCCTCTTACGAAGCTTACCACCGCAGAGGGATCTGTTAGCCGTTATCAATGGTAGACAACCAGAGATGCCGTTGCCCAGGATGGACCACTAGAGAGTAGATCCCACCACCTCAACGTAGACTGATATACTTTTAAGGAGGCCTGTATTTCGCAGTAGACTGATTCGGTGATGATGATAATGAAATATAAAGGTCAAAGTATTCTGATCTGAGTTATACCATTAACAAATGAGGTTTTGTGTATCCTATTAGGCCTATTTTTGAACTAATATAATATCAATACTAGATATCTATAATAGAAATACAATCGCTAGTGAATTTGCCACTGGAGGCGCTAGTGTCGCGTGAGCTCTAATATCATTCACTTTGTACTGGTTTTAGCGGAATTTGTTGCATAAATTATAATTTCTTTAATTTACCTGCTGGAAAGTGATCTCCTTCGTAAAATATCGCAAATATGGATTATTTGGCGATTAATGTGAACGCTTTAAAAGCGGAATTAAGAAAAAGCTCAAAAATAGGCGGCCTCAAGAGCAACTATTTCAGAAGTTAGTTTGTTGATATCAAGATAGTTATTTATAAACAATATAACCTTAATTAGATTCAAGATATAACACTTTGTTTCGGCGCCTATCGCCTTTGACAGCTATAACTCTGGACCTCAGTCTACAGTGGCGCCAACTGGTGAGCAAAGAAACGGTAGTCCCCATTCCTGGAATAAAAACTTAGATTGTCTTAGTCGGGACTTGATTGTTATATCATTAAACAATGCGTCAATGTGAATAAAGGTCATGACGTGTAATGTTATTAGCAATACGAGTCATACAAATTAAAAACACTCGAGAGCTAGTAGTAATCTTTGCGTTTATACCTATTACCCTACTTATTTTAATTGTAAAAATGTTTCGTTTAATAATTAGGGCAGTGTCTCAAAATGAAAGTCTTTGGTCAGTGCGTGATTACTAGAATGGCCTACGGAACTAAAAGTAGTCGCATGATTAGGCTCAAGGTAGCAAATTTTGAGAGCGATGTATAAAAAAATATATTGTAGTTTACTTCGTTAATGTTTATTGTCAACACGAAAGTTTTACACGAATCAAAACTAAGAACTAAGAATTTTAATTATTTTTTTGAAATGGTGTAGCTTTATTATAATATGAATTTATGTTTGAATCGTTTCGATGACGTACCAAATAACACTGGCACGCAACAATAAATTTAAAAATATTCTGTTGAAAATAAAATATTATTTTATTGCACCCGGTCGTGTGAAGCTGATTCACACTTGACTATTTTTTAAAGATATACCCTCCGTTGATGTATTGATGAAACAAAGTTTCGTCATGCATGATAAAAGGAATGGAATTCGCTTGTGATTGATCATGTTGACTGTATTTCAGTTCGAATGTTCCGTTTTATTATCCGAAAGAAAAATGAGGTTCCCAATATTTACACGTGTCTTTTTGGGGTTCCATACATTTCTTTGGAGGTCAAAAGGGGCGAAATAGTAAATCTTTTAAGTTAACATAAAAATAGATACTGCACCAAAAACGTATATTTCAACCCTCTTGAGGAAATCTAACGCCCCGTTTGAATTCCGGGCAAAGATCTCGGGGTCCTAGGTTCGATCCCCGGGTCAAGTAGCAAATAGTTTCGAATTTTCGAACATTGCTCGGGTTTGCGATCACAAACCCGCATTTGGCAAGCGTGGTAATTATGCCTGTACCAATCATCTATCATTTATGGTAACTTGAATTCGATGATGGAGGCCTTTTCCCTGCAGTAGGATGGTTATTCGTTGGGCCGTTTCCTTTACGGAAATCAAAATTTATAGGGTACTTTCCTATCATGGATTATTCTCCAAAGTAAGTCTGGTGTCAGTTTCACAAGTCTTCTATTACAGGCCGCTAACGGGACTTCTTTTTATAAAAAACGGCTTCACGTACCTTCTAAAACACGATTATAACTTTGAAACAAGCTAAGATTTTGGGTGTGTTTATAGAGTTATGAACTCGTGGGTTCTTTTTCAGCGCTCGGAGAACTGTACTAAGAAACTGTGGAGGGCGCCACTTGCTTTAACTCAGAAGCAAGAAAGAGTTAAATAAAAGATAGAAAAGATATATATTATTTAAATGTTCATTACACTCAACATGGGTATCAGCGATATAAAATTATAAGCCATATAAAATAAACTTAAGTATATTAGTTCAAGAATAAATTATGACTATGCATCTAAACATAAATAGAATCCTTAAATCTTAGGTTCACTGAAGGAAAGCTGAGAAGCAGGGCGTTTTTTCACTCACATTATTAAAATTAAGGTTGTCCTGACCTATGAACTGAGGAGTATCATCAATGGATGAAAACTATCAAAAGAATAAATGTTCATAAATACCTAGTAGCATGATATTAGATCATGTCACCAATAATAATTATAATGTCACCGTGGAGAACCACACATATCCTTCTATCCCTAGAGCAGAGATTTACACATGCGCACAGGATGCAGGAATATGTCCTAGTAGCTAGGAGCGAGGAGGGCGGTATTTCAACCCTGGAAGTTACACACAAGCATGAGTACAGCAGTAAGAAAGCCACATGCTCTTAGGGCCCACACGTGGGCATGGGCACATGGCAGGTGCAATCGTAGCAGGGTGAGATGAAAACATTCGCTTGCACGCTGTCCACACGTGGGCATAGGCAGATACACGTGGTGAAAAGAATCAAACATGCTTACCCAAAGAAATGCTGCAACAATCACCAAGATGAGGCGATGCATCATTTATATAAATCCATCAGGGGACAATATAAAAATGATTAATCCTAAAAGAAAAACAAACACACAATCAAAGGTTCACATTCTCTTAGAAAAGAGAATAAAGTCTTGGACAAGACATCTAAAGATTCTTACCACGAGGATTGAAGAGAAAATAAACAAACAAAGCCCTTTGGCTATTATATGCCCACCGGCATTTTTATTGTCGCACACTACGCCATCAAGAATAAAGATATTCTTGATAAAACAAAAATCAAGGTGGAAAAGAGCTGGCCACGAAATGGCGTCCGCTTATAAAGCGATCAAACCTCTCCCCTCTATGACAACAAGCAACCTTTTTTTTTTAATTCGTTTCATGTCACGACTTGGAACCAAAACTTCTTGACACATAAAGCCAAACAACGCAGGAAACTACATACCTGAAAATAGTAGAAAACTACATAAAAAAATCAACACAAATAGACATTTGCCTATCAATCTAATAATATAAAAAATGACAACATTCAAATTATTTGATAACAAAAGAATTGTGGGATGACAGACACAAAGTTGCACCTGTTGTTCCATCATGACTGATGGCGTTACCAGAAAAATCCTTAGCTGCGCACGAGATGTTGAAACAAAATAAAGACAAAAATGTAACGACGTGTTACAACTTTTCACCCCTTCCAGGCCCAAGCCAATTCAAGATGGAACATTTCCCAAAGAACCCGGGAGCTTTGCGTAGTAGGCGGACCGTTGCATCATTTCGTCGGAGAATACTGTCCGTTTTCTTCTGGCTGTACCTTAATTTGCCACTAACCACACCCGTAGGACAAGAAGATGTGGTGTCTATTTAGGTCGGCACCACAATAGCACATTTATCGGTTTAGCACCGTCTGCAAATTGGTTAAAAAGCTCTTTTCAATCTTATCTTAAATTCCATTTTGACCAAAATATTAGAGGTTTTCCGTAATTTCATTTCTGTCGTTTTCTTACGATGAAATACGCAGTCAGGAAAAAAAAGATTTATGAGGGAAACCCAATCAAGCGTGTCAACCGTAAAATTTATTTAGCAGCAATACTCCGAAAGGTTTTCTATACGTATTCATTGACTATGTGTGTTTTCTTTCGGGTACATTTGTTTATTGGTATCTTTGCCTTGCGAAAACAAAAGAATTTATTTACCTTAGTTCACACAGTAATCAATTGTTATTTATTTAAGGCGTTGTCGAAGATATGGAAGTATGGGTTCTTTATTAAAAGTAAATCATTATTTCTTACTAATTTTAAGGGTCCCGTACCTAAAAATTAAAATAACGGAAGCCTTACTGGATCACTTGGCCATCTGCCTGGGTTTCTTTGTCTGATAAGACTGTAAGTATCGGTAACGCGAGGAATAGATTTTAAATTAAAATTAATATTTTAAGTATATAGTGCCTCGAAGGTGTGAAAATCAAACTGTTAAAATAACGTAAAGAAATAAAGATAGGGAAATGCGTTTTTTGCGGCATTAACACCCGCGACACTCTCAAATGAATTAAAATTAAAGGTTAATTTTCCGTTTACCTAGAACTCTAAATTTTAGCAAGTTATACTGTCTTATACTCGTACTACAAGTTTAGGAAAAAACTTTAAAACTTTAAAGTTCCTAATCAATCGTCAAATATGTACTACAAATTTTAATGTATGGAACCTTCAGTGGCCGATGCTAACTCGCACTTGACCGACTTTTTTTTAGTTATCCAACCTAGCTTTCTATAAAATTTACTTGTGCAAAAGTGACGAAAGGGACATTGCTCCTGTCAGTAGTCTAATATAGCGGAAAAGGGAATCCTATGTTAAATGATCAAAGAAACCTCCGCTTCCCTATCACAGTTCCACATCAAGTTATTCCAAGGGACTGTGGAATTTACATAATCAAAGGGGACTGTCAAAAATCACTGACATTGTCACTTAGTTTACTGTTGACGATGAATGTTCGTAACATATTTTACCCTCTTAAGATCCAAGACATAATGTCTATATAGACCAAAATTTTGGTAGTAGTAAATATGAACGGATAGTGCTTTATTGTTAAACTATCTAACATTGCCTCTACAAAAAAGGATTTCGCCATAATCGCCACAGTGGCGGCGCAAGGCCTAAATTTCATGTGGGCGAGCTACATTTCGCGAGGCCCTCTGCTAATATGGCCAAGCACTTTGCGAGGCCCTCTGATGGTATAATTAATTTTGTTCAGGCCACTTCCAACCTCTTCACGCTTTTTAAATTGACGCGACCATTTGAATAAGAAAGCACCGAACGCGTGCAATTCAAAATACGAATCTGGTGAAAAAAAATGAACGCAAGTTACGCACATTGCAAATTGTCGCCCCGCTATCACCACATCTATCACTGTTTGCTGTTCCCGTTGTGTTTTTATATCTTTAATAAATTTAAAGCATATTGTACACTAAGTCCAGGAATATGTAAGAGCTGCATTTCAAGATTAATCTGATAAACAAGAACCCATAGACCAATACTAAATAAAGGAAAGGTGGCCACCCGTCGGAGTCGATTCAAAGATATCTAATAAGTACATATAATATTGATACCGAAGCCGCTGCAAGTAAGTGTTTTATCTGACTTCTTATGCTAGCGAATATTTGAATTGTGTTAGAGATAGGAAGTGGTGTAATACTTTCACCTTCCTTATATTTTTCCCCTGCAATATTTCGTTCCTTCTTTAACTATTACCTTTGTACAACTGCACCTTCGTACTGCTCAAAAAACTGCCTATGTCCTGTGGGTAATATTGCATTTGGCCCCCACAAATTTCATGACATAGTTTATCAGAAATATCCAGTATTTCATTCACATTTAAGCCAAAGAGTGAAATATCTGTAAGTTGTTAATAAATTTTATTTTTATTTTGTCTTATAAGCTTTCCATACTATTTCTTTATTATAACTATGATGGCGTGGACAGTGACACACACCGCTCACGTCGAGCACCGCCTCGCCACGCTTTGCAGGCATTTGGTAATTACAGTTTGGCCAATGGTGGAGGAAAAACGCTGCTGCCCGTCTGCTTTTAGCATAGGAATGTTAAAAAGTAGCAGCCTATAATCATCCCACTGCAGGGAAAAGGCCTCCATCATTGAAATCAAGTTACCACAGCAAAGATGGATGTACTGGTATAATCACCACGCTTGCCAAATGCGGTTTGGTGATCACAAACCCGAGCAACGTTCGAAAGTTCGAAACTTTTTGTTGCTCGACCCGGGATTCGAACCTGGGACCCCGAGACCTTGGCCTGGTATTTAAACCACTAGGCCAACGGGGCGTTGGTCTAGTAGTTGAAGTAATAGGAATGTTAAGGGAGGTCTTATCCTTTCAACGTGTCCACACGACACTTTCACAAACTTGAGAAATGTCCATAACAAGTACACACGTACTTGTTACGGTCAGGTACAAGTATAGATACTTGGAAGTAAATTTGTATTTGTTTTTAAATTTAATTACAACATAAAAGGCCGATTGAACTTAATATTTTAAGCTGACCATAGACATTGTGATATCATGAAAGACCCGTCTAATCTGGTTAGGACGCAGAAAAAAAAACAGATTAGTTCCTTAACTTAATTAGTTGTTGGCGGTTACAGGTTTAATACTTTGTCTGAGTTCACGGTAAGTTTTTCAATTAATTGATTGATAGATTCAATTATAAAGTGCCCGATCTTAGGGTAAACTCAATTTTTCTGTGGTCATGGAAGACGCGACAACCTTTTCAGTATGCTTTTGGGGTGCTAAATGTAGTTAAATACATGATTTAGTTGGGAACTATTATTTTTAGGGTTCCGTTGCCAAATGGCAAAAATCGGAACCCTTATAGATTCGTCAAGTATGTCTGTCTGTCTGTCCGTCCGTATGTCATAGCCACTTTATTCTGAAAGTATTACCATGACACAGTTAAAACTTGGTAGGTAGGTGTATCCTGTTAACCGCTTACGATTCTCATACAAAAAATAAAAAATAATGATATTTAAGGGGGGCTTCCCATACATAGAACCAAAACAATTTTTTTTTCCTCAAACCTATACATCTATGAATAGGTCTTCTAAAATGACATAGAGGTTCCTACAACCATTTTTTCCACAAGTCTAACATTTGTAAGATAGACGCTTCCAAAGTGGTAAAATGAGTATTATAACTTTTGTAATACTCGTAAGCAAGTGAAAATTTTGGAAAAGATACGTGATGTAGATCTTAACAAATACTTGCAACGAAAATTGGTTCGAACGAGCTCAAAGTGCTAGTTTTGAAAATCTGGCACATTTTCAGCAACAGCAAACATAACTTTGTCCTCCATACAAACTCTATAAAAAACAAAGTTATTTTTGCAGTCATCAAAATACTGTGGTATTTTTGTTAAACTTGGTACGGAACCCTTAGTGCGCGAGTCCGACTCGCACTTGGCCGGTTTTTATAAATATACGAATTATTTAAAGTAGTGATAATTATAGACCTCTTTTTATTAGTGTTGTTAACCGATTAAATTAAATTAAATTAAATTATTTTTAAGACATGCCTCACTGGGCCACACAGAGCCATCTAGTCCCAAATTAAGCTAAGTATCCTGTCGTAGGTACTAGACAACCGATAAACTTACTTATATACCTTTTTTTGTAAATACATACTTATAATACATAGAAAACACCCAGAGATTAAAAGTATATATTTAGTAGATAATGACCAGCGGCCTTAGACAAGTGGGTTTCTAATGTCGTTTCCGCTAGGCGAATAGATGTCAAATGTATGAAAATGACGCAAGCTTACGATCGTTCGATCGTTCGTTAATGCCATTTTCATACATTTGTTATTTATTCGTTTGGCGTAAACGATATTAGAAAGCCACTTGTCTAAGGCAGCTGGACCTTCTTTTCTCCAACATTTGCCAAAGTTGGATGGCCAACTCTCCTGGCTTTCTGAATGTACCACATCACTAAATCTAGGCATTTTTTTTATCTGCTAGTACTTCCTTGGACACTTAAAAGGACACCCATAAAACGAAAAGGAATACTGCGATTCTACTTCAAGCCCGCATTAGACATTTGAGTTCATTGTCACTAAACTCGCTAAACAAAATCAAACATGGCGCACAAAAACGCGGGGAAATCTACTTGTCACAACAATAATAACACCTGTATCTACCCGACATTGTAACACGTACATACACGCTGTGACGATGGAAACAATAATAGGTTTTGATTGATCAGTTTACCTTCACGATAATCAATTTAACCCGCGCGAGCTCGCGGCAAATCTGATTATGAGGCTCAGGGGTTTTGAAAGACCGTCGGAGTATAATTTGGTCTATTGCCCGTGACATTGCCGCTGTGAAATATGCTTTTCCCAGTAGGTATTATAGTTGAAAATAACATTATTAAGAAAATGATGTGAAGTGTTTATGTGTGTGAATAAAAATTTAAATTAGGTATCTGTTTTGACGGCAACGAAAAGCAGAGTATATCATATTAGTGTTTATTTGACAACGATTTGCAACAAACCTTTAAATAACCATTATGTTTACTATATTAAAGTTAAACATAAGATAGATCCCTCGATCGTGAGTTATTCCAGACACAATTGAAATCAATTGTTATCGTGGCATCCGAGTGCCTCCTGGGGGTTGAGTGATTAAGTTTACTTCGCTTTTTTTCAGATCATTTTTGAGTTTGGTCAGTTAAATGCATATTGCATAAAGTTTAAATATCCATAACTTTAATATCTTTAAAAAAATATAAATGATCATTGAAAAAATCAATTAACACCTAAATAATACTTTATCCCTAAAATTTTATAAAATATGATTTGTGAAACAAATCAAAATGTCCGAGACGTTGGTATGGTAATAATATTTACCATTACGGAGTTAGTAATACTACTAGTTAATTAACATCTAACAGTTTTTTTGTAAAAATGTAACAGCAAAGTTCAGAAGGTTATACAATCTTTTCAAACAAAACAATCTTCTAAGTTAAGTTCAATAAGAACCTCTGTAGTGTCGTCACGTTTTTTCAGTATTGGCTATACCCAATACAAAATAATGGGAATACTTAACAAACAAAACTGACATTTGTCGCCTATTCCACGCCATGCTGGCCAAACTATAGCTGTCATAACCATTTCGTACACGCAATTGCGTTTGATGGCAGTTGTGCCCTTTTCTTATATGCCGGGCGAAATGTTTTGTGGCACGAACCGTGGATTTTTAGTTTGTTTTCATAGTTGGTTAGCATAAAAGTTATTATAGCCATAAAAAAGCCGTAAAATTTTGCCTTATCTAATCATTGGCGCTTGGCAAACGCAGTGTTCAGTCGCCTCTTATGACAACCATAGAACAAAAAGTGCATAATGTTTCATTTCGGTTTTGCCTTTCTAGAAATAAAATAAAAAAAAGATAATGATTTTACAAAAAAAGCTACTAAATTTTAATTCGCAATCTTTTGTTTGGAGTTTAAGAGGAAATACAAGGGCCGTTTTTCCTAGAAAACGTAGTCACCTGTTTCCTCCCTGGATAAAGCCAGTAGAGCAATAATTTTTATTACAAAAATCTATGGCCACTATAAGCATGTTTCTATGTTTTCTGTTTTTTCATAATTTAATTAATAAAAAAGAAATTAACCCTCAAAAATCGAAAAAATTCGATAGATTTTCCGCCATGTTCAAACATCCAGGAAACAAATTTGACTAAAGTTTAGAAAAAAAGGACAATATACGAACACGGCCAAAGCCTTTCTTTAATTTTTAATGAAAAAAATATTTTAATCGGTCTAGTTTTGGAAAAGTAATGGGGGTACTACGAAATGTTGATTTGATGTGCTTTTAGTAGGTATTTTCGGTCCAAGAAGCAGTTGCCTCTATCACACTCTGCGGTGAAGGCGTTTGGCAGTGCGCGACAGCAATAGATTTTACAAATACCTATATTTCAATTCTCTCGTCCGTAGTGTTTCCTCTTTTTGCGTGCGTGATTCGTTAAAATAAAAAACCCTCTTTTTGACACTACTTGAACGTATAAATATTTTTTTATATTTAAAAATTAAAATAAGAACTTAAGCTTTACTTGAGACAAAAATAATACAGTTTAAAAATATGCCTGAAAGAGAAAAATAACATACAAAATGAGAACCATATTTATTCAATCGTTTCAAAACCGCATATCTACCGTAAAATGGTTACGTATATGCAATGTTGAGTGGTCCGAATTGCCTCATTTCGGCTATAAGCCTTTATTGTCTTCAGATAGATAATGCGAAAGCTCTATACATCTTTCAACTTTCCATACTAAACAAGATTCTGGCAGAAGGCTCTCTCGAGTTTGTCATTAAGTTTGATTAAAAAACAAAGTTTTTTTTTTACTCAAAGCATATTTTTGTACTTAAATACGTCGGAACCTTATTTTATTTGTAGTAATTCATAATCTAATAGATGGATACAGTTTATCCAAGGTTAAATGAAATAAAATTAAAGTCGATAACATCACATACATTGTTTTTTAGTTTCAAAATTATTAAGCACTGTCTTTTTTTTTCATATTTTGTACCAATTGTGTAGTTACGAAGTTTATAGATGTTTGCGCCTACTGTAAGTATTTCTTTAAAAAGTGCCTTCGCTTTGATGCCAAGAAATAGGTCAGGAAATGATTTCTATAGCCACTCAAATGGAACGTTTGGTAAAGGTTATTTGAAAAGGGTATGTTTCGGTTTTTATTTATGGACTGCTTTTTCATTTTTTGTAACGTCATTTTCTTAACCTTTTAGAGGCCAACATCAGCTTTTAGTAGCACTGATATTCTACTGTTTGGGATTAGATAAAAGTCAATTTTACAATGTGAAGTTACTCTTTACTCCAATTACAAACCAGAGCAATGTTAGAAAATTCGTAACTTTTGTTGCAATATCTGGGGATCAAACCCAGAACCCTGGTATCTTGGCTCGGTACTTTAACCACAAGACCAATGGCTTAAATTAATATTTATTATAAGCAATGCTAACATTGCACCAACAGTTGATAATCCTATTAAATTTTAAAAAAATAAGTTACTAACTATACCTAGAGTTAGTTGATACGGGGTTTATACCATGTAGGTACCTTAATTTTTATGAGTTTCCGATATTTCGGCACTGTTGCAAGCGCCATGATCACGGGAGAACTAATCAGTATATTACTTATTATTCCTTCGAATCGACGTCTTTAATATGTTTGTCGCATGATACGCCTACAGTATTATATTTTTTATCATAAAATGTTTGAGTGTAAAAGATTACTCGTAACATTTCAAAGATCACATTTAGGTAATATGACGAGGCTCAAATTTCACGGTTCATACGCGCGTATTTCTTAGCCTCACCCTTATTTTTAGAGTCATTAAGTTCATGTTATCGTAGCAAATGCAGGGTTGTCATTTGTGGGTGTACCGAGGGAGTTTGGAGTAAATGTTGTTGACAATGTAATTTGCGTTTCATTTGCTTAATATAAACAAATTTAATGCGTATTTGGAGACCGTTTAATTTTGTAGTAAGTTTAGTACATACTTGTTATTCAAATGATATAAGTATACCATGTTGTATGACAATAGATGTCGCTGTCTGAGTATTCTTCTCATTCAAGATGGATTTACAAAATTCCTAACATTTTTTTTAATGTGGACAACATCACATACATCGTTATGATCACAATTTGAATAACTATTTAAAGCATTCGTATTTTGAAAACCAGAAACAACGAAGGTATCACAAACACCCAGACCCGAGAAAATGTAGAAAAACTAATTTTTTCTACATTGACCCGTCCGAGAGTCGAACCCGGGACCTCAGAGCGGGCGACACCTTGAATACCGGTGTGTACGCCGCTCTGCCACGGAGGTCGTCAATCAATTAAAATAAAATAAAGTTAAATGGTTATACCTACAGGTGAAATTTTAATCAGACTAGAAACAAATGATATATTTTTTCTTTTGGTGTAGCCCAGTACAAAATGTCAAGATAAAGTAACTAGAAAATGACCGCGGAAAATCTAAAATTTTGGATACGCTTTCTTCGCAACACATTTTTTACGCGATGCGCATCTCATTCATTCATTACTATAATATTCATAATTTGTTGATTTTTCCTTCATACTCGTACCTTCACAGTCTTAGAACCGTAAAAATTGAAAATAAAACTTGACTTACATTTTTTATTTCATAAGTACGATACTTTACGCCTATAAACATTTTTGAGGGTAGTGAAAAAGTCATGCTATATAGCCTAAATAACCAATAAAAGAAACAATTATACCCATGTTTATACATTGTCTAAATTTGATCACAAAGTGATAGGAATACAATCAAAGCCAAGAAGTAATAAACCAGTTATATTTCTATCGATGAGTCCCACGTGTACTACTAATGTTTTTATTGTATTTTCTGTGTCCGATTTTGCCGCGAAGTTGGACGCTATGATATTCTGTGGCATCTTCATTAGATTACGTAAACAAACATTGCGTGATTTTATAAGCGGCCAGATTTTTTATTTTTTCACAGTAAAATATTTTTTATTTTTCAGATATTACTGAATAAGAGGATTAATATGAGACATCGATGTTTTAATATTCTGTGATTCAACATCACAAAAATCGGAATTTGCAGATAGAATTTTGCGATTAGTTAAGCAATTATTTGGTAAATTTGTGCCATCTGCAACTAGTTCCCATGGTCTTATTTTAATAAAATTACGTACATACGTAAACGGCTTAGTATTGAAAGTACGGAAAGGTTTTATTTATGAAAATAATGTAAGTAACAATATGAATACAATTTTAATAACATCGAAGATCATACGATTTTGTATATCTAACTAATATGGCTCTTACTAAACGTTTTTTTTTTTAATTGTTTAATGTTTTTGTACAGTTTAAAGATTTTCCCACGTACTAATTATGACGGTTATGACAAACTTGTTTATGAGAATGTGAGTATCTCAGTATACCTGTTGTGTGTTTGTATGAAAAAACTGAAATCAATTTGAAAGCAAAACAAAATGTTGCAACATTACATAAATCTTTCTGACTCATAAGTAAGAGCACTATCAAAGCACTAGTTTTTATTAAAAAAGGCAGCAATGTTACTTCCGTGAATCAAACGCCAGGCCTCAGAGCTAGCGATATCTTAAAAACCGGTAAGTTCGTCAATCCACTACGTTACTTTTTAGGAGAATTGTATTTATAATTAGAAAAAGGCATATTATTATTCGAAGTTTACATAAGATATCTGAGGTAGCTTTTGCTATTTTCGTGCAAAACGCAAGTCGATCGATACATTGTCATTTAATCCAAATCTTATAACTTGTCTTAAGTCTTCTGACGAGTAAGCCTGAATTAATTCTAAACTTGGCAATGTCATGTTTATACTTTAATTGTTTTTCGACTGTTGACAGGTGGATAAGATTCAAAATAATATGGTCTATATTATTTATGGTCTATACTATTTAGACATTGAGATAAGATAAGAATACGTTTATTAATGGTAAAGAGACAAAAAATTAAACAAGCTAACAAGTATTTTTAACAAAATTATGTTATCTTAGTAAAATAAAAAAGGTTCAAGTTTTTGTGAATATTTTTCATGTTTACCTTTTAACCTATAATTTCCCGACAAGGCTCGTAAAACACCAAGAGTTTTCTCGTTATTTTTTTGATGAAAAATATGACCACTTTATTTTTCTTTGGCAGAAATTCACATCATTTTTAACCTTGAAGGGAAAATGTTATGGCTATTACATGTTTTTGTATTTTGTAAATATTTTGATAGATTTCTTTCCGTGATTTTATCTACATTATTTAGCTTCATGGTATAAAATATAACATCAATGTATATAATGGATTTAAATGTCTTTTATTTAAAAGTACAGACAACAGCACGTCAACCTACCACAAAACGATAAATTTTCACAATTGATATTGATCTCTACTTGTTGGACTTAAAGTTGAAAATCAATTCAATGACCTTTAACTTTTTAGGTAGGTTGACCTGCCGTTGTCTGTTCAATGTCTTGTTTATCACTTAGCGCGTTACATATTATTATTATGATAATATGTAACGCGCTTTTGACGATAAATCAATATTTACGATAATATCATGCATCATAGTCGATCTGGTTGATGTAATAGTTCAGGGTCCCAGGTTCGATTCCCGGTCGAATTTGGGAAACGATATTTTTTAAATTGGGTCTGGAATGAAAGTGGGATGGTATTTGTGCTTTCATAAGCTTTAGGCCGGCTTCTGTTGTAAGATGGTAGACGCTAAAACAAGTCACGTTAGATAATGTACTTAACTTGGAAAACTCTGATACTAGATCATCCATTAAGGATAATAATCACACAATTTGAAGAAAATGATGATATGTGTTCCTTATTTGTTAGACTCTGATCAGAAGTCTAATTTTACTAAATTACAACATAGTAGTTGCAACATACGATCAGGTCACGTTACGATTCCATTGTCACACAAAACTGTATTCGATTAACCATTTTTATTAAACGTAATTTGAAGCTCTAGCTTAGTATAACTATCGATTCAACAAAAGTAGCCTTAGTAGCATAGGTAATTATGCTAGACCGGTCATTTTGACTGATAAAATTTCATCTTCGGTTGCGCTTCGACTGACAGTAACGTCAAATCACTAGTGGAAGAATTTAAAAAATCGTTCAACTTAGTTTCGATCTATCGTTAAGGTGAACTAAAACGCTACCGATATTGCTAATAGAAAACGAATATTTGACATTAAGTTGCGTTTCGTCAATTAATTGTTGCGTTTACGTTTTGATAATTTACGTTAGACTAAACGTAACGCGCTAACGTCACGTTGGTTTCAATGAGTACCTACATTATTTTCTTTTTCTTTTCAACACAAAAACCGCATCAAAATTCCAAGTATGTTAAGCTAATAGACATAAGAACGTAAATCCAGTAATGGTCTCCAAGTAAAACCGGCGCCATTTTGCTTTGTTTCTTCAACCTTCGGGATGTACCGTCCCTTGGGAGCTTATTACATAAGCACTTATAAAGGCGGGTCGTTTTTTATGGGCAAGACGTGATCAGAAACGCCACCTGAATTACGTATAAACGCGATCGGTGGCGACCTAATGGCTATTGTTAACCGTGTAGTCTAATCGCATGTCACGAACTACAGAATTAGCTATGGCGGGTTTAAATCCTAAAATTGCTATTGATAAGATTTCTTTTTAAGTACAGATCAATATACCCTTAAGTATCAACTTCGTGGTTGACCACACAGAATGTTGTTTGTAAAATAAATTTGCATTTTGTGCAATACAATTTTACTATATGAATAAAAAGACCGTACCACAAGATACTATACCATAATTTAAACTAACATATTCTTTGAGTGTTGTCAGTGATAAACTGGACTTATGGAACTGAATCGTGGTCGCTTAGTATGTGTCTGATAAGAAGACTCAAGGTCCCACGCACATCGGATGATAGAAAGAGCAATGTTTGATTGATTATCCCATCACGATAGAATCAATAATGAGGATATCCGTAGGAGATCTAAAACAACCAACATTGCTCGAAGAATTAAGATGAAGTCTTAGTGGTCGTTGGTGGGACACATAGTAAGAAGATTCGATACCCATTGAGGCGGGAAGGTTCTGAAATAGCGACGGCGCGCCGGACGATTTGTGGGTTGTCTGCCATCAGGTGGACCGACAATCTGGTGAAGGTCACGTCGTAGCCACTGGATGCGGGTTGTGTGGGATTGATCGTTGTGGAGATCCATATTTTAGGCAAATCCAGCAGTTCATGTCGTTCGGCTAAGATGGTGACGATGATGAAACAAACATACGGAACAGAGGGTTTAAAGCAGAAATAAACCAAAGAGCTTAAATGCGACTAGTTGCAATGGAATGAGGTAATAACACCGTCGATCGTCCAATTTTGATAAGCCATGGAACATGATATTTGAGACACCAGAAGTTTATGGTAGCGGTACGGAAAGTACTTTAACGGTATTGATATATCAATGAAAACACAATTTACCTTTGAAACATTTAAATAATTTATCGCTGTGTTATTAACATTATTTTATTATTATAAAAATTTAATTGATACGAAAGCCATTAGAGTTAAACTAAACAAAATGGTACCCTCTCAATGTAAATTCGATATAATCGTGAGTCAGTATTCGGTACCGGACAATTAAACCTATATTGTCTTAGGAACGTTGCAGGGGCAGTTTAGGACATGCAGGGGATCGTTGATCTTTGTTCCTTTTTTAGATTTGTGGAGCTAGACAAAATGACTTCCATACTATCATTTCGAAAAAGCAGTATCCTAAAAAAAATAGTGGAGATAGCCGAGACCTCCTAGCTAGAAATAAATTATTAAGTAAATTTGATTTATAGACAATCGCTAATCATTTAAATTGTTAGTACATAAAAATGGCAGTGTTTGTAATTTTTGCTGTTACTGTAATGGCGAGGATATAATAAAATTGTGGAATAAATTCAGCTATGGTAACCATTACTTCAAAATGTTTATCGTTATCGCATTTTCATATCCCATCCGAATCATAAGTGCCTATAATACTAACGTCTGTTAAACTGGTTTGCTCAGACAATCTGTCTAATCATTGACTGAACCTATACTAAGGTTCGCATGAATATTCAGTGTTATTATCACGCCAAAGTTTTAGGGAGAATCAAAGTTACTACAGTAATTAATTGGGATACAGTATAATTTGTTGGACTATATATTATGAAGAACAAACATTTATTAGAAACATTTAAAAGAACCATTTCTAATTCATGTTCGATGAAGTAAATCAGGACGTTTCTTTTTCCAGTTTTTTTATATTTTTATAATGTAGGGCTTTTATTGAGGAGCTTGTATATTGTAATTCGTATAAAGTGCAGTCATCTAAACAAATAGATCTTTTGCACTTTCTTTCAGTACAGGTAGGTACTTAGTCAAATATACGAAAGTATTGTTTAAATTAAAATATCTTTTTTAACATGCAGTTGATTTTTTAATTTTACAAAGCTATCAAATATTTTCTTTAAATTAGTATCAGTATAAAAAAGTCACAAAAGAGTGATTTTATGCACACAAGGCTTCTAATACCTATCGTAGACAATCTAATGAAGGTCTTCAATTCCCCTTCAGATATGAAGGTGACTGAAAATTGTAAGGTTCGTAACAGATTACTGTTGAAACAAAAACTGCTGAAGTTAAAAACAAAATAAGTGATCTGGAACCGAAAATTGGAAATCCAAATGAATTGTCCCAGAGAGCATTAGGAACTCGCCGTCTAGACAGGTCGTGAATATTTGAACTAGTTCTCGAAAAGTCGGGGTGTTTCGCGATAATAGATTTAGTGCAGAACTTGTGATACTTTATTCTCTGAATTCTTTTGTCTGTATCGAACAAAGTGTCCACTAAAATTAGCAATTCTGTTAATAAGTCTGAGCTCGAAAAACACAATTTATTTGTTGACACTTACCAACTTTACTTTAATTTTTAGTTCAAGAACGCGACAAAATTAGTATTAAGTATCTATAGATGTTTTCTGTTAAATATTTAGAGAATAGTAATATTAGAATTTAAAACCGGAAATAGAACATTCCAAAATAGGCATCATGTGGTTGCCACCTTAAATTTAAATTGGACCACCTCTTTACGACCTGTATAGATACGTATTAACATAAATAATGTTACATTCTAAAGCTTTGTCAAATATTATTGCTGTTGGCAAACATTATTCATTTTTGGCATATCGAGCTAGAAAAAATCTATTGACTTTAGGCAGATTGTAACGTCAGCTACAGCTACAAACGATATTGATATATGACAGCATAATTAACCATTTTTAATAGGTTTTAAACAAGGCAAAAGGAGATCAAACCAGTTAAACCTCTTTTCACCGTACTTTAAGAATGAGACTCCTTGAAAGTCGAATATGTCAAATATATTTTTAAAGCTACCACATGAACATGGTCTACGTGGCTTAGAATGGCCAGTTAAATTTTTTTTTATTAATATTTTTAATAGGTACTTATTTTGTAAAAAAACTTGCCAATGATCTAAAACTGGCCAGCTCGAGTGCCATTTTTAAAATTTATATTTGGAAATTTTACAGTCAAAGAACAAAACACATCAAATCCGTACGCCATTTTTAAAATTTTAATTTGAAAATTTTACAGTCAAAGAACAAAACACATCAAACGGTACAACTGCATGAAACATAAACATCTAACATAGCATGCACGTGCAATTCTAATGTCGTTTTCTTAGTAAGTAGTTCTATAAAATGAAATCACTCTCTTAACAATAAAACTACTCAGAGCTCTGTCATCCGGGTAATATACTCGTACTTACTATCTACCTCATGTAGAGGTCAGGGGCTCTACTTTTAACTTTGAAACCCATTTTATGTGACAATATCACAGATAGAATCAATGAACTAGATAAAAAATCATTTACGAAAATGATACAAATTGTCCAAAATGATATATTATATTAGCTGCTTATATAATATATCATGTATATAATACATCAACCTTATATACATGACTAAAAGTAAGATGCAAATAAGGTGAAAGAGAATCCAAATGTTCAGTGGGTGCTTATTTAGTGCGGTCCTTTTTCTGGTCCGGTCGTGTGTTTAACAGTCCTACTGATATTTATTTCACATTAATATTTAAAATATCAGTATTTAAGCTTAAAAAATTATGTCTCAGGCGGGAATCGAATCCCCTCGTATGCTGGGCACAGCGCTTTGCCAATTTAGCCACTGAGACATTACGTCACAGGCGTTAATTTTTTAAGCATATTCTTATCGCTGTTGTCAGCGTTGTTTTATCAAATGTTAGGAGTTTGCATCCTTAACACCCGAAAGACACATCTTTGCAGATGTTTGACATTCAGTTTAGATAAAACAGCATTTTAAATACTTTATTATGGCGTATTATGCGGGTTCGAGTCCTGCCTGAGACATGCTTTTTCAAGTTTAAATACTGATATTATAATTGGAATTAAATTACTTAATTATCATTTAACTAATGTTTATGAATTCTCTAAAATAAAACTTTGCCTCAATCAGATATTGTTTAATATCAGGCATTTGTGACATTTTTGTTATGACTAATTCAACACAGTGCCTATAAGCTTTAAAGCTTCAGAAGCGTACCATTTAATTTAGAAGAATTTCCAAGCTCGTGTGTGAGAGAGTGATAAAACCCTTATGGCAGTAAAAAGGACGTAAATCATAAAAAACGGATTTCAATTATCATTGACAATCTATAAAATAATATTTTATATGTATTTAGTATATATAATAGTTCTTTAGCTATTAGTGTTTAGTTTTTATGTAAGTATATATACTTTTTGTAGTTTAGTCTTTTTTATAATTATTGATATATATTTTTTAACAATTTTTTTTTATTCCGATGGTAGACTAGCAGAGAATGCCTTGTGGCATTAAGTCCACCTTTTGTGCAATAACAGTTAGTTTGTGCAATAAGGCTTAAATAAATAAATAAATAAATACAAAAAATATTTTAAGAATTTCACTATTTGGTATTTTGAGACCGTTTATAAATACGAGTACTTCAATTAAATGTTATGCCTGTGTCAAATAATACTATAGAGACTAGGCAATTCGATGCATTTTTTAACAATTTACAACAGTTTTCAATGTAAATCAGATTGGCGGAGTTTACAAAACAAGTCTTATAAGCAGATTCTTTAAAATCGATTATGACCTACAATAACTTAGCTAATTATGCTACAAGTTTATCTGGTTGTACTTGTACCTCAGCCCGACAGACGATTAAAGGAATCCTTACATGACGATGCATGTCTATGCTCGTTTATCTATACTAATATTATAAAGCTGAAGAGTTTGTTTGTTTGTTTGTTTGAACGCGCTAATCTCAGGAAGTACTGGTTCGAATTGAAAAATTATTTTTGTGTTGGATAATCCATTCATCGAGGAAGGTTTTAGGCTATATAACATTACGCTGCAACCAATAGGAGCGAAGCATCAGTGAAAAATGTTGCAAAAATAATCGCGATCATAATAACAGAAATTGACGCGTACGAAGTCGCGGGCAACAGCAAGTAATAATATAATAGTAATATTTAATATTTTAAAATTGTCGTATCTGCTGGACCACACATTATATGCCACATTATGCATATAATCTTTCAATTACTATCCGATATATAGTATTGAACAGTTAACCATGGATACTTCATCATTTTCATTGTCATATAGCTGGAAATATATTACTTAAGTAGCTTCCTTATTCGAGTAGTTTTCCTTTTCAAAGATTGCGTATGAATGCATTTCATTACTATTGTGTTGGAATAATTAATTTCGTATTGTTATTGAGGAAAATGCTTGTTAATGTTGCAAAAGTATATAAGACTAATTATTATTTATCATCTTCTAGTTTTTTAGCCTTTTATGATCGATTAGGTAGTATGGCTTAACAACCGTTGCTATAAAATAAAAATATAAATGTCAAAGGTAAAATCCAAAGCTAAACTTGAACTAACTTGAAAATCATATAAATATTGAATAATCCAAGGAAACTTGGTTAGATATATGAAAAACAATTCACAGCTTTTTTCATTGTTTTCATTTTGCTTGCTACTGCATAATATATTGGAAATTAACTCATTTTAATTTTGAAGTAACAATTAAAATTAAATAAAAAAAATGTTGTTTTAAAACCTCAATAAATAAAAATTAATAGACGCACACAACAATTAATAGATGTTATACATTAATTAAAAGTTCCTTGATACAATAGACAAGTGTAGCAAAAACCCCTAATGTCATAATACACCAAGAATCGGTTAGACGTAACGACTCTTTGAAATAAGCCACAAATTATACTCCAACCGCCATAAACCGGTTATTTCGGGAAATTACCGGAATAACAACCGTTTTATGAGCAAAAGAGTAAGAACTCGCAACTGTGGGCGTAAATGTTATTGTTTGTTTGAGGATAAAAATGCATATTCACATATTCTGTTCTTTCTGCACATTTGTATTCTCTTGGGTTTTTCAAATGTTTTGGTTCTTTATGTAATGAGAGCACCTAGTAATTATTATCTCACAGCTTAGATGCACAAATGATTCGCAGGTTTTTGACTTTCCCTTTATACCTTAACAGGCCTAGGACCGTAAAAATTGAAAACTGTATTGCGAAAAATATTTTCGGGTGAAAACTTGATTTACATTTTTTACTTCATAAATGGGCTCTAAATGCGTTACTGAACGCCTGCAAAAAATTTGAAATGTGTTTAAAATTTCATCCTGTATACGTATAGTTCGTCTAATAAGATCATAATAGTCCCTTTGGTACATGATCAATCTGCCTTAACTTAGATAAATCCAGTTTTTGCTATCAAGTTCTTCAAATATAGTCATGAAATTTAAAAATCAAATTCAGTCCCACTAATATTATTAATGTGAAATTATGTATGGGTTTGTTACTCTATCATAGAAATGAATGAATGAAATTTGTCATGGAAATAGACCATAGAAAGATATTATCACATAGGCTACTTTTGTTCTCAAAAATAGTAGGTATAGTTAGGGTGACGTAGTTTATCCTCGCGACCGAAGTGGCAGGCAAAAGCTAGTAAATTAACAAATAATGTTATCTGTGAAAACTTTTAATTGTACAAATCCAAGTACCTACCTAAATATATTGCCTAGATAATGAGGGTATAATTAGGATATTTTAAATGTTTGTGGGTTATGTAATTGCAAATGTTTATTTTATCTAGTGTTAGTAAATTCAGCAAACAAACAATTGTAATATACATTTTATAAGACCATATTTTTGGTCATTGGAATAAAATATTCAAAGACTAAATTAATTTGATGGGGTATTAGACAACCGATAATCTTACTTATATACTTTTTTTTGTAAATTCATACTTATAATACATAGAAAACACACAGACCAGTACAAACAGACATGTTCATGCACACAAATATTTGTACTGTGCGGGGATCGAAACCGCGACCCATGGCTCAGAAGCAGCGTTTACTACCGCTGATTCAAATGGTCGTCAAAGTTATTCAAGTAAAATAAATTACGAAGTTGTCTGGTATCAAACATCATCAAATTTTTATAGTTATGTAACATTAGCCGACTGCTTATTGCCATTTAGCATAATTTACTTCTTTTTAAAATAATTGAATAAACTCCCTTGTTGTGAAAACTACATTAAATATAAAGTCCCGGTCAGCCTAGAGAAATGACAGTGAAAACAAGTGAAAGAAAACTATGAAAATCCAAGACGAAGTTTAGTTTCGAAAGTGGGAAGAAGACATTGAATTAATATTAATTTAAAGTTCTGGTCCATTCAGTCGTGCTCCCCCAACGGAGTTTCTAGGAAGTTTGAAGTACTTACAGGTTTCGTTATGAATAGATCTGAGTTTTCAGCAATGGTCATTGACAAAGAAAGCTTCTGATGTTCATTTGCATTGCGAGTATTTTTTTATTATTATTACTTTAGTCTTACCTTTTTTTGATTTTTAAACTTCAATATTGTCTGAAAAATAGTCGTCTAAGTACCGGCCCAAAATCTCGGGATCTAGGTTCTATCCCTGGATCAGGCAAAAAAAGTTTCAAATTTTCGTACATTGCCCGGGTCTGTGATCACCAACCCGCATTTTTGGCAAGCATGGTGATCATGCCTATACCCATTATTGCTATAGTAACTATAATTCAATGATGGAGGCCTTTGCCCTGCTATGGGATGATTATAAGATGTTTCTTTACTATAATTTACTTTTTTTTTATTTATCTTAATTGCAATAAAATGAGTGTTCCTACATAGCACAATCTACTTCATAATTTAGAAGGCACGGTTCAAGACGGTCCTGTGTCAGTGATTGTATGCATTTACGCCTAATGGCTTAAATGCTACTATTGTCATCATCATTAATTCAAATATAATAGATATTGGACACTTCTATATTTATATGTCACCGTACAGTTGTAAACTTCGTGAGTTCATAATTGAACGTCGATGGATTACAATCTAACCTAACCTAACCTACCGTTAGTTTATAATCTCACGCGTTGTTTTGTAAACTGACAGATCTCACACATACCTATGATGCTAACATCAATGCTCCAGAAAGGCAAGTTAACGATCGTAGAATGGCCAAAACGAAAGAGAAATCGCTGCTACCAGTCTTCTACTAGATGCCAAAGTCGCCTCGTAAGACATAGGATGAGAAGGGTGGTGCTAATCTACTCTGGCCAATACCACACAGTAAGCTAAGCTTAATGCTAGCGGTTTCATAAAATCTGACAGTAGGGTAGTCGTCCCATAGGACTTCATCACAGCATCGTACTAGTTAAGATCAAACCAATACAATAGGAATCAGTCTTCTTTCCTGGTACTTTACCATTTCAGTTGAGGTCAGCCTTCCGTATCATGCGTCTGCAGGCAACAGGATCCTGGTTCGTCACGTTGTTAATCTCGGCAGTACAATAGGAATCGATATAGGAATCAGTAATACGATAATTGCTGTTAATTAATTATTCCGTCTGTCGCTAACACACATTGACATTTAATTTGATGGTTATTACACCTACTAATTGATATAGAAACAAGATTGATAAATTGCTATTATATTAAATGTTATGTGAAGTAATCGATTTACAATAATGACCTTTTCTATTAACCATTAATTAAACACGTAACCAAACTCCACAACGACTGAAAATACAATTACTGAAAAAATAATTATTTTAAAACTGCCTGAGCTGTAACTGGAACTCACAACTTTTCACTTACCGGGAAACAGCTCGATCATTTCGTAACATTACGTGTTGTCGAATTTATGCAAGGCTTTACGCTGTAAGCCAGCGGAAAACGCCTTGCCTATATTTCTATAGGTGCTACGTACTTCAGGTACGTGGGTATGCCACTTATATTGTTTCTGGCTAAAATAATATTTTCACCATTAGCCTACATTATTGCTCTACTCGATAGCATCATCACAAGCTTATACCAGTTCCCTGCTGGACACAGGCCTTGGTTAGCTATCGCAGTTTGGCTACTCGTAATAGAAGACCGAAGCGGTTACTTCTCGTCTTCTTCTAGCAGTATTCTTGCCGCCTCTAACGGCCAGTCCTAATAATCTATCTATCTCCAGTTTTGGCATATCGGAGATAGAAAACAACTTCTGTCTTTGTCTCTCTGGACGGCAAAATCAGAGATAGAAACTGTTTCCTATCTCCGAAATGTCAAAACTGGCGATATATAGATTATTGGGACCGGCCGTATGACAACCATAGGAAGATAATGGGTAGTGTTTAGTACTTTGATTGCGCTAGCACCATACACTCTAATGGACATAGTCCATTAGCCACACTTGGCAGATCGTTCTGGCCAATGTAGGAGAGAGGACACTGGTAATTATTCTTGTAATCCTTTAGTTTTCGGTTTGTTATAAGTAAAAAGTATATAACTAAAAGATTTTCTCACAATATTAAAGCTTTTCAATAGTTGTACCATTGACCCAGTACTCGTTATATAAATTCCAGAGCACCTTAATGGATTTCCTATACACTTTAGTGCGCAATATCATTCGGTTTAAGCGGATTCCATGGTATTAATAAAATACTTATACCTTCTGCTCTGTCGCATTCAGCCGCATTATACGTACGTAGGTATAGGTATACCTATTATAAGTTCTTATTATTAGAATACTGTATAGTACGGAAAAAATATTTGCCTTCCAACAATACTTATTGCGAGTACATTGGCGGTGAGAGTCGAAGCCGTATTGTAAACGCAAAAGTATGGATGTTCGTAGCTCTTTTACGCAAAAACTACGAAATCGATTTTAAATTAACTCTTCAATGATGTAGCCTAAATATCAGATTATTGTATGGGATTTAATTTATCACAAATTTCCTTGTAGTTTTCGCGAGAACGAGGCGTGATAGTTGTATTTTGTAAAATTCACGTGATATATACAATAGATGGCGCTGCTGGTTACCTTATAATTTTTTAAGCTAGCATTCTTTTCTCCCTGAAACCAATACTGAAGTTCACGCGGACGAAGTTAGGGCGGGCAAAAGCTAGTAATTTTTAATCTTTCTTTGCAAAATTCAAACTAACGGACTGACCAATATCGAGGTTGTGGATCGCCTGTTTTTTGCTCACACAATCAAAATCTTAAGTTCTGTTTTTTGTTAAAATTAAAATAGCTACTTCCGATTAAAATCTATGAATACGCACCTACATGGATGATATCACTTTCATTCGCTTGAGTGTCAATTGTAATTTATACATATATATTGAATGTATAATATCTCTACAGCTCTACCATATTACAATCACTGTAAGTCTTGTTTTTAAAGAGTTGCCGATATTTCTATATTGTTGCAAGCGTCATGATCACCCGGCATCGTTATTCTTTGAAAAATATCGGAAATTCATGAAAAACAAGGTAAATGGTAGATATCTCGAAATAATTAAGTGACTCATATGAAAGTGACCATGAAAGTTTAAAACTCTTTAAGTCGTACCAATAAAGTTAAAAATCCTTTGAAGAATTTTTATAGTCATAAATAAGTGACGTGCTAGTTAAGTGTGCTCTGAAAATGCTAGGTACTTTGTTTAGTAAAATACTTTAGTGTGTTTGCGTGCATGTAAAACATTTTTACTTTTATTGAGGGGTTTTTGAAGGTCGATTTTATCTTTGTGGTTCCAAGGTTTTATTTGTTGTTTTAGCGTATTTTATTCTTCTTTCCTCATTTAGACTACATTACGATTTATTACCTCTGCGTTCTTACAGTGTGTCGTGAGAATTTATAAGACGACCATTTGGATCAGTGGTAGTAAACGCTGCTTCTGAGCCATGCGTCGCGGGTTCGATCCCCGCACAGTACAAATATTTGTGTACATGAACATGTTTGTTTGTACTGGTCTGGGTGTTATCTATGTATTATAAGTATATATTTACAATAAATATATGTATAAGTAAGTATATCGGTTGTCTAGTACCAAGCTAGTAGCAAATACGACAAGCTTCGTAGTAGTTGCTTAGTTTGGGACTAGACGGCTCTGTCTGGCCCAGTGTGGCATGTCTAAAAATATTTATTATGTATTTATTATTTATTTATAGAACTTTGTCCCATAGATAAAGTTTATTTAGAAAGAGGTCTATACCTCATCCAAGCGAATCGCTGTTTAGCCTTTTGTTTAAGAGAAGATGCTGATGCCTGCTTTCTTCAGGCAGTGCTCCTTTAGTCGCCTTTTGCGATACATAGAAAGAGAAGGGGTAGTACTGTAATTTTTATGACCACATAGTATTCACGAGCTTAAGAGGAAACACTACGGGCGAGAGAATTGAAAAATAGGTATTTGTATAATCTATTGCTGTCGCGCAGTGCCAAACGCCTTCACCATAGAGTGTGATAGAGACAACTGCTTCTTGGACCGAAAATACCTACTAAAAGCACACCAAATCAACGTTTCGTAGTCCCCCGATTACTTTTTCAAAACTAGACTGATTTAAATACTTTTTTCATTGAAAATTAAAAAAAGGCTTTGGCCGTGTTCGTATGTTTTCCTTTTTTTCTAAAATTTAGTCAAATTTCTTCTGGAAGTTTGAACACAGCGGAAAATCTGGCGATTTATTTCGATTTTTGGAGGCTCATATCTTTTTTATTAAATAATTTATGAAAAAACAGAAAACATAGAAACATGCTAATAGTGACCATAGATTTTTGCAATAAAAAGTATTGCTCTACTGGTTTTATCCAGGGAGGAAACAGGGGACTACGTTTGTATGGAAAAACGGCCCTTGTGTTTCCTTTTAATATTGCTTACTTCAAGCCGATTGGGTTAATATCTGCCAATTTTTAGTAGATATTGAATAAAACCCCCTAATTGATGAATTCACGAAGATCGACCTAAGTGGCGTGCAACTGGAGAGGCCTATGTCTAACAGTGGACTGCGATAGGCTGATAGTGATGAATTCACACCTATTATGTTCAGTTATATTATATAATCTAAAACATTTTATAGCTGCTTCACCGATTAGCTTAAAAATTAAAAAAAAACTATGAGCAAGTATGCCCTATTACCTATTAACAGCTACTTAACACTAGTGTTTTTACAACTTAGTATTTTGTTGATAAAATATAACTCTTATACCAATGGCACAAAAAAAATGCAATATGTATGCAATATCTTTATTAGGGTAGGGGTAGGGTAGGAGTAGGGTAGGGGTAGGGTAGTAAAATATTAAAATTTTATAAAATATATACAACCCTAAATTTTTACCCTTTCACCACCAACCCCTATTTTTTGTTAGCCATTTTAGTAATTTAATCATTTTTATGGCAAAACAACGTTTGCCGGGTCAGCTAGTCTCATTATAAAACAACAAAATGTGATATATATGGCGTATATTTAACACCTATTTCATAACAAATACATTATTTTTAATAAGTCACATAATAATATTGAAATAAAAGTTAAATTTACGGTTTCAAAACGCGTTTATTAGGGTTTTTTGCAATATATTTTTGCTAATCCCGACTTTTCGAATTCTTTTGACTATAATAAGGTTTGGTAAAGTCTTGTCCTTGTTTTTAGTGTCACGGTCTGGTTAGCACGACGAACTTGAGCAATGTTAGTGTAATGGGTTTCAGAAATTGTGAGTAAGAAATGCTTTAGTGAATAAGCACAAAGTGCTTGTCGACTGAACTAACAAACTGCTTCATTACACAACGTCCGTTGTAGCTCGTTACAACTGCTAAGTGGGATCAGTTATAGTTTTTCAACAACTGTTCAACTGTTATTCTACATACAAAAAAATTTACAATCGTTTGAACTAAAAAATTACAACTACAATACAGCCTTCTTCAGTCTATTGTTTGATAAAGGCCTAAGAAGAGGCAATTTGCCGTAGACGCCATGCTTGGCAGGCAAATTGGCGAACACAGATTGTCCAATGATGAAAGGAAAGTTCTGGTTTTTCTGTGACATTATTCTGTTAGTTCTTCTTTCAGTTACGACAGTCATATAAGAGAGATGTTTACCTTACCTCACCTTTTTTGTCGCTGGCAAAATGCTTTACGCATACCTGTCACCCTGGGGGTAGTGACAGGTTATGTGGTACTCCGGCCCTCAACCACTCAAAAACCAACGATATCCCTCCGGTGCCTTATGAACCGAGACTACGGGGCCTATGGTCACAATCATGCTCCGCAGTAAGTCAGCGCCACCCGGTTTAGAGGGGAGGGAGAGCCTCCTCTCTGTGCGTGCGGCGCGCTACCTAACCTCACCTAACCTACCATTATAAGATTACTAAAAGTAATTTTACTGAAGATATTACCACATCGGTAATTATTTTCGTGCAATCCCAATGCGATGATTCAGCCCTTGTTTTCCCCCATAAAAATTATGTCCAAGTTGTTCATGAAAATTAGACTGTTTTGAGTTGTTTTATTTTTAGTTTTTTTTGTACGATAGTTAGTCAGGTCGGACGCTGTTTTCCTAGCATAATTAAGTATCTCACTACATCAATGTGCATATCTTTTATACTGATATAGATTAGTCCACTGCTGGACATGTGTCTACTGCTACGTCGATGTAGTAAGATATCTATTACACTAATATAGATCAGTCCATAGCTGGACATGAGCCACTCCAAAAGGAGTGCTTGCCATAATCGCCTGGCTTAGCAGGCGATTGACAACAGCTGTTTGGCCAATGGTAGACAACAGACGCTGCTGCCTGCCTTTTTCTGACAGAATACCTGGCAAAACTCTTTTAGTGGCCTCTCAGACACCCGTAAGAGAAGAAGGGGTGTTGCTATTCTTCTAATGCGCCGACACCACACAACTCACTACAAACGTTAGCTCAATCAGATCACAATTATAATATTAGGGATTAAAGTATGAAATTGCCGTTTTGTATGGACGAAATCGCGAAAAGTCATTTTTCCATACTAACAATTTATTAGGTTTTTTAAAACGCCTCAACCGTTTTCGATGCAATTAAAGGTGAAAGTTAGATGGTTATAAAGCTACGCATTATAGTATTTAAATTTCTGAAAATCAAACTATACGAGTATAATACAAATATACTTAATTGAAGCAAGAAGGTCAGCTGACACATTGTAAGGGGTGTTTTCAACGACTTCTTTTGAAGTAATAGGCACTAGTATTGCATTTTTTTTTTAGTCAAAAGTTACTTTGTTTAGTTTTTAATATAATTCAAAAAGAATTACGCAATAATACGACTATACTTAAGAGCTATAATAAAAATAAAAAGTGGGAAAATAATCGGCAATTTCATACTTTAACCCCTATTACTCAATGAGTTTTTCACAATAGGAATATTATTAGGATATAAGTACGAGGTGTTTTTGCATCAAGGATTTATTGCTGATAACTATCTCGATTAGGGATTAATGTCTGCATCGGCTAATGGCTAAGCTCAAATACTGTTGATAAAAATGTTACTTTCAAACTTTTTATGACTGGCCGACACTAAGGCTGATTTTAGAATCACGCTGATCGTACGCTGATCATCGGCGCTGACCGTCAAAATGTATGAACTTGAGCGCCGACGGCGGTCAACGCTGACAGCTATTTCCATACATTTCGGCGTTTGGCGCTGATCACTGCTATCAAGGCTACCAATCATGATAAAATGGTATGCAGATTTTTTTTAATATAGGAATTATGAAATTGGTTTAGGATTAAATTAGTTTTGCTAGCAAGCTAATTAGAACCAGTGTGTAGTCAGCGTATTTAGCTGGTTCAACTACACTGTCAATTTGTGTTTATATTTTGTACTAATAATCACTGTCAACTATGACGACCATTTGGATCAGCGGTAGTAAATACTGCTTTTGAGCCATGGGTCGCGGGTTGGATCCCCGCACAGTACAAATATTTGTGTGCATGAACATGTCTGTTTGTACTGGTCTGGGTGTTTTCTATGTATTATAAGTATTTATTTACAAAAAAAAAGTATACAAGTAAGTTTATCGGTTGTCTAGTACCCCATACGACAGGGTACTTAATAGTACCTTAATTTGGGACTAGATGGCTCTGTGTGGCCCAGTGAGGCTTGTCTTAAATATTTATAAAAAAAATAAAAAAAAAGTTTTATCATGAATTATTATATAGACTACCACAGTTCTTAAACCAATGTACTACCACTACTATAAGTATCTACACGTAGGTACCATTGTAATATTACTAACATATAAATGTGAATGTTCTGATGGATGTTTGTTAGCCGATCACGCTAGAACAGCTGAAAATCCCGGTAAAATGTACGGTTCCTGTGAAATATTTTTGAAATATCAAAACACCACGCGAACGATGTCCCGGGCAACAGCTTTGGGGTGGTGGAATCTACCTCCTAGTGGTCCACCCTGGGCAACGGCATCTTTGGTTTTTTAACCAATGATGACGGTTAACAGATCTCTCTTCGCTGGTAGACTTCGTAAGACGCTGCCTGGATGCCCTGGACCCTCCGGAGTCCAGCGCCAAACAGTTTTTCCGTGTTCCGCTGGTGTGTGTGAGAATGCCTCTGGGTAAGCTCGCTCTAAATTAGGCTTCTTGTTAACCGTAGAGTTAAGTATGTAGTTGAGAGCAAGCCCATTGATTATAAAAAAAGGTTATATCAAATAATATAAAGCCCGACCCGAGCGATCTCACTCTTAGTACACACAAAGTATACAAACACATCTTATTCATTCACTAATCGATTGAGGAACCGTACAGTGCGAGTGAGCGCTTTAAAAATAACATTTACTCAAACGAACAATATGTAGGTAGTTCATCTGGCAGTTACTGGCTCACAGCGTTGAATTCACACTGGTTCTGACTCTCTGGCGTACTAAGCCGGCTGGTATGAGCATTTCCTATTGTGCGCAAACATTTTCTCAGAATAATCTAGTAAGTAGTTCAACAGAATTAAGGGGCATTAGTCGCGACGCTAAACGGTTTTAAAAATCTGCTCTTTCATGATAAAGACTAAAATATCATATAAAGAAAAGACTAAGAAGCAACTACACTAAATATTGAAAATTAGGCGTTCCACACAAAAAACTTGGAAGAGTTGCAAGTAAGTAATCATATTATTTATGTTAATTTTCCGGTTCTCGTGGTCTTGTCCTAAATGAGCTAAAGGCTTATCCTAAATGAGCTATAGGCAAGTAAGACGAGTTCATGAATAAACTTCTAATGAACACCGTATCATTTATTATTTAAGAGTAAGTATCGGCACGTTGAAATAACTGTATCAGTAATGTAATAAATTACCATCTAAAAAACGAATAACACCTTAGTCTACCGTAGCTTTCTATCTTTATCTAGCCTTAGTAACGCTGTAAAGTGTTCGAAACGTTGGGTTAAATCAAAAATAAAGGCGTACTAAATCCGTAAACATATCTTTCATTTAAATGTATCACCAAGGCATCATCCTTTCTTTTTCTATGGGTGTCATTATAGGCGTCTAAAGGAGTACTGCCAGTTTCTATTCGCAGCTTGGCCAATAATAGAGCCTGTCTTCTGACAGGCTCTATTATTGGCTAAGCTGCGATCGCCATACTGCCTCCTAATCGTGGTCGTTATAGCAAAATCCGAGCTTTTTAGTGAGGCCCGTGTCCAGCAGTGGTCTGATTAAGGCCGGTTACAATGATTTACTTTTCAAAACCTGAAAATACTATTCCTTGAATATTTTATAAGCAAATTATTTGCTTAAAAAATAGACTCAAAACTTTCAAACACTCTCAAATCGTTACATTACTCGTAACCTGAATTACTTACATGGAACTATATCAGCGAAGTGAACTAGTACATTTCGCTTCGCATTAACAAAGTTTTAATCTCATTTCGCCCCGAGCGAGACTGTGTAATGAACATTTAGCATTGTTTGCGTACAAACGTTAGCAGAGGTGTGTTTGTCATCCACAGTATTCCCACCTGCCAAACTTAATTAACTTGAGGTTGCGAGTTGAACCCAAGGTATTTGGATGCAACTGTCTTTATTCAATCATTGGTTAACAGATCAATCAATTGACAACCTTTTTTATGTAGAACTTATTATTTAACGGGATTAAATGCATCATATTTATTTATTAAATAGTATTTAGAGCTATAGCGATAGAGATATAGCCACGTAGAGTCAGCAAATTAATTCGTAGCAGCGATTCGTAGTCGCATCAATCAGTCGTATTCCTGCATGCGGCCTCGCCGGTATATTGTTCTTCTGCCTATTTATTGAAATCAATTGTGATAAATTTGGAACACGCAATATACAATCTTTACGGACCACTTTATTGTATTATCTGAGTAAAACACTTAAGACACTGAAAACCATACACCATAACTACTTTTATATGTAATTCCATAGAAATTGGACTCATATTTTTTCAAGAATATTTCAAGAGCAAGCTTGGACTATTTATTTTGTAAAGTAGAAGTTTTGGGAGTAGTCATCATAGGAAGTAGACATTTAGGAAATCAAATCAACATTTTGAGAAGTGGACATTTTGTGACGGCGGACATTTTTTGGAAAATTGAAGTTTTGAACCTAAATGTTTCAAAAGTTTTTAGTTTGCTGAGATTGTTACACATTTTTCTATAAACAAACCTAATACCTATAAAAAACCTACTGTCACGTTGTGATTTCTGAGCTGCGCACTAATCTCTAAATACTCACATTTAGTTAATACATTCATTGTTTCATTATTAAAACACATTTAATTTCACTTCAATAATAATCGAGTTTTGTTGTTTTGGTTATTGATCTGTCAATGACAAAGAGCTGTCAGATGCGCATGCGACTATCCGTATGCTCCGAATGACTATAATAACGTTACGTTCGTCTGTCTACGTTTAGCAAACGCACGGAACACTTACTTATTTCACAAATGTCGTGAATGATTTATTTTAATAAATATAAAAAAACTTGTTTTCTATATTTTTAAGATTGTGTGTTGACATTAAATTATTTAATGAAACAGCCGATGTAATTTTCATGAGCCTGGCAGAATGACGTTTTTGACCTTAGGCAGATTTTTAAAAAAAGTTATTAAACAACAGTAGTATGGCAGGTTTATAAACATTGGGAATTTATTAGGGAAAAATACGTTGTCTTGAGGACTGGTTGGTAAAGAAAACAATTTAAATAAACGACCGGCCTTTAGTTAATAATTAAAATAATGTAAATTAATAACCTAAAAAGTTTGAATGTCTTCTTGTTAGTTTAATATGTGTTTTACAAAGAAATAGTTCTTTGTGTTGTTTCGATTGTTTTGGGGAGATTTGAGTTAGTGAACTTAGCACTCGGAAATTCCTTCGTGACAATGATTTGCATTTTTGCAACTTGGAGGTTTCGTTCGAGGATTTCATTTGATTGATTTCATTCTGGTATACGGCTTGGGGTCGTAAAGATGTCGAGGAGGACACCTCTCTGGCTGTCGGCCAGGAAGCCGAAGGAGAAGGATGGAGGCCGACACCTCAATTTTGATATCGGCAGATAGTCGCCGTGTAAAATAATTTTGAATTTTGTTCCGGTTAAGTGCCATCTTTTGATGTCCGTTCCGCTTGGTTTGGCTACCAGGCTTAGCACATTACCTTCCGTTTTACGCTGACTTTCCGCTGATCAAATGAAAGACGCAAGAAGCTTGTCTCGATGAGATTCGGGTTGGTACCACGCCACGTGGATGCATAAGGTTACCCTACCCTATCTATCTTTGTTGAAGTAAGTGGAAACATCTTAATCCAGTTAGCAGTCTACAATCCCGGTTGCCGTTTATTAGTATTCCGTTCATAATTAAATTTAGATTATTCCGTTTAGTATAATTTACATGATAAGTTTGGTGGTACAACTCGCTCAGAAGTAGGGGTAATTCAGAGCCTTACAAAGGACTCACGCCTGAGATATCTGTGTAGCTTTTTAAGAGGTGGTAAGCTTGGCCGGAGCAAATAAATATATTCTGATAATTCATGCTCGTCTCTTTATTTACCACCTCATTCTGTTCATCCACATCACCCCCAACACACTCTCCAACCCCTAAACGTTGCACTACTAGTAACATAAATGTGAATGCGAGTTTGTTTGTAACGCTTCACGCTGGAACTACTCAAGTGATCATCATGAAATTTCGTACACATATTATCAAGGGAAGGACATAGGCTATTTTGTTTCCCTCATGCGATGCGAAATAATGTGTAGTTGACGCGGACATAGCCGCGGGCAATAAGCAAGTTGTCAAATAAACCGAGCAAATGTTAAACGAATAACCAAAGCGAACTATTCAACTTACTAGAAGTTGCAATTTGTTTGCAAGTTGCGAATTCGCTCACAAGCTTAACCAACTAATTAATGTGTAATGAGAATTCTGCATTGTTAGCACACAATCGTAAGCTTAATATCCACATCGCTATTGCATTCGCAAAATGGTTTCGTTGAAATTTAATTGTTCGAAAACAAGGCTTAATGATTACAAATTAACAACAATTTTTATTTGAGATTGTAACGGTAAACTTGAAATCCTGGCCCCTAATTCGCGTAACCGAATCGTATCACAATCGTAATTGAACGACAGGTTTTTGACAGTTCTAGTATGGGCTTAAATGTCAAAATCGTCCAATTCAATCACGATCGAACTGCGATTCGGTTACGCGAATTAGGCTTCTGGTACTATTGATATGTCATACTGTAGGGAATATATTACTTTCCTTACGGTTGTACTAGATGAAACTAACTATTATCATAAGTCCTATTGTTGGACATAGGATTCTCCAAATGGAGGATTTTGAATAAAGTCTAGTTTAATATCGAGAATTGTGCACTCTATTACTAGTTATATGTAGGTACTGACAACGGCAGGTCAACCTACCTAAAAAGTTAAAGGTCATTGAATTGATTTTCAACTTTAAGTCTAACAAGTAGAGATCAATATCAATTGAGAAAATTTGACGTTTTGTGGTAGGTTGACATGCTGCTGTCTGTACAAAGGTAGGTACAAGGTGTTCAGTAGGTACATAAGTAGAAATCAATGAACCTAGTGAATCATATAACTTGAACTGCAGTTATGGAAAACACCGCGATCTGTATGTATGGGGATAAAGGTTCAAGTGTCGCCGGGGACAACATTTTTCAAGTTTAAAGCCTGCTATCGTTTTACACTAATCTATCATCGAGACTCATCATACGAACCAATACACGGCACGTGCCCGGATGTAATTAATAGATCTATGAAGTCACATTCAATTGTATTAATACTGGCAATATTTGGTATTGTCTTTAGCATTGTATTCTTTTAACAATAACATAGTAGGTTTTATTACATACTATCTGGCCCAACTTTGTATCGTCTCAGAATAAATAAATGTTGCGTGAACTTATTGCTGAATCGATTTGTTTTTTTGTTTTGTTTTTGGCGTGTCATCAAAGATGACGATCAAAGAAAGATGGCATGCCGAAAATGCAAATGTTTTTTAACATTATTATTAGGTTTAGGTATAAGAAAAATCACAGGTGTGTGTGTGTTCGTGTGTGATAAGATGAGATCGTTTCCCAAATTTGAATCGAAACTTTCACTATTGCTTACTAGGTGAATCACACCACTACAACAACCGACTAGAAGTTAGAATAGCAGACGTTATTTTATCAATCGATCAGCTGCAAATGCAGATTTTATCACTAAACTTCCTAAGATAGAGGTGAAAGCATTTCAAATACAAGTACAGTCATGTTTTATGGTATTTCCTGATCGCCTGCTTACCGAACAATAGCCTGTAAACCTTCTATTAAACTTATTTACTGCATGGAAGGCATGACGAAATATTTCAATTTTCCATAATACAATGTAGTCACGAAATAGTACGTATTTGTAAAGTCACGCGAAACAAAGGCGTTGCTGTTATATGCATGTTCATAAAGGCCATGACTTCGAAATAAACATTGTTTTGCAAATAGCACACAAATGTGCCTACTTTGTTAGTGTTTTCATTTTTAAGGTCATTTTTGCGATTAAATACATTAGCATTCTTTAAACATTTGATCCAATTTACATTCTTATGTCCTAACTAAGGGTCCTAAATGAACCCTGATACGCACGAAGCCAGATCTGAGCTGTTGACTGCTGAGTTAAACATGCCATTATGATCATCTTTGGTCTTAATAGTCAACTGCTTAATTTAGCTTCACTAAATGGAGGATGAAAATAACGCCCCGTTGGTCTAGTGGTTTAAATACCGGGCCAAGACGGTACCGGGTTCGATCCCCGGGAATGGGAAAATTAAAAGAAGGATTATTCTATATACACGTGAACTCACCAACGATTGCAAGTTGGCCAATAGTAAAGCAAAGACGCTGTTGCCTACTTCAGGCAGTTCTCCGTTATTCGCCACTTGCGATACACATATAAAATGCAAAAACCCTAATCACAAATTAAATTCTATAGATATAGAGAAAAAATAAGGTTAATTGGTAGGTTAATTAGACTATTTACAGAACTATAATAGTAAGTCTATAGTATTTAAACGAATGCCGTAATTTAAATGCTGTTTTGTTTTATATTTTTACTTCGCTTAGTGTACGAGTAGTAGTGTGTTACACTAACCAAATCCTTCAAAATCCTCCAAAATAAACATTTCAGGATAGATAAAAATTTAATTAATTACATTTTCAAAAGTAATAAATGCAGCTCCGTTTATTTTTATTAGGTATTTTTAACATAAAAAATTTATGCACATAATTTTTTTGCATAAATGCACACAAAAACACATTTTTTTCTTCTTCAACAGATGAGGCTGACCAGTTTATGCCATATGTCCTGAGCCGTCATCATGACCTGTCCATTCCGGCGAGCGTCCTCTCAACACCAATTTGCGAACGGCTCCGGATCTACGTCAAAAAAGCCGGAGTTCCGGTCCCGGCAGTCGTCCGTACACTTGCCCGGGCCAGATGAAGATGATGGCGAGAGAAACACGTTGACCCTGAAGAATCTAAGTGAGGCGTTGCAACTGCTGACTGCTCCATCGGTGAGTTTGAGAATTTTTATTTCTTTTGCGAATGATGGGCTTGCTCTTGGCTCACTGAAGCCTAGAGTTGAGGAAATTTACCTACGATTTAGCTTACCCAAATCCGCGCTGGGAATCCCCCACAACGACGGAACAAATCGAGTTTTGTCTGGCGTGGGGCTTCAGTAGGATGGTGGTTGCAAGCCAACTCCTTGCGGAGCCTACCACTGCTGGAGGGATCACACAGCCGTCACCACACGCCGCTACAGACTGTGGAGTCGAAACCCTGGGTAGATCGTTACCAGGCGGATCCCACCTCCCTCAAAAAAAGCATACTTTCATTTTAATGTTAAAGGAAGTTAACGCTATCATTCCTTAGTTTCCCGACGCTTCGATGTTGAAGCAAACCACATAGATAAATCTTTTTTTTACATTTTAGTTTTTTGATTCATTCATTGTTCTTGAATTAACCCCCTGTTGGTCTAGTGGTTTAAATACTGGACCAAGATCTCGGGGTCCCGGGTTCGATCTCCGGGTCGGCAACAAAAAGTTTTGGTTTCGAACATTGCTCAGGTTTGTGATCACCAACCCGCATTTGGCAAGCGTGGTGATTATGCCAGTACCCATCATTGGTGTGGTAACTGGAATTCAATGATGGAGGCCTTTTCCCTGCAGTGGGATGATTATAGGCTGCTACTTAATTCTTTTATTGTTCTTATTCCAAAGTAAGTAACAATTTAGAGCTCTTGTTAACCATTTGATATTTTATGAGTTAGCATCTGTTACTCGTGCGGCATTATAGTTTTTTTGAATACTTAATTATGACTCTTAGTTTTCCTTTTAATACTGAGCAATCCTGCAATTGGTCTTAACAGTTTACATCAATTTATGACAACAAAATGAGTTATGTTCGAGTTTTTCTTCCGTAAACTTTAAAATAATATTTAACGCGAAAGTTCAAATAGATCTAACCAGTTAAATCGTATGTTTGATCATAAAAAACGAAAATAAAGTAAAAATTCATAATTTTTCCGTTCATTATCGTCAAAAAAACTTTTGATACCGATTTCAGTATTAACTACTCGTTCAATAATAGTCAGAACTTAGTTGTATAACAACCACTAATTAGACGACGCTTTGAAGTGTCCGATACTTTTGTTCTCCCTGAACACCAAGATCTAAACTCTGCCCCTCTGAGTAAAAGCTAAAAAAGGTTCCATTCTGTCATACGTTTTATCTCTGTGTCATCTGTATTTGATGGGGTTCTATAAAAACCGTGATCTCCATTTTTTGTGAGTTCAGCATTTCGCCCCTTACGCTGCAAATGCTCATTGAATTTCAGAAACACTTAATCATAAGAACGATAATCGTATACTAATAATACCCATATACATACAATTATTATTAACGCCCCGTTGATCTAGTGGTTCGATCCCCGGGTCGGGCAGCAAAAAGTTTCGAATTTTCGAACGTTGCTCGGGTTTGTGATCACCAATCCGCATTTGGCAAGCATGGTGATTATGCCAGTACCCATCATTGGTGTGGTAACATGAATTCAATGATGGAGGCCTTTTCCCTGCAGTGGGATGATTATAGGCTGTTACATACAATTATGAAATTATATTAATAAAGTTTTCATCGTTTTATTTTTGTTACCATTGTTACATATTAATTACATTCTTTTTCAATTAAAAGAAAGTATTTTGCAAAGAAATTGACGTTTAGAATGGACAAAACTGTATTACAAGAAACAAAATTAAATATAGTTTCGTTAGGCTTCTCCGACAAACCTAAACCCCTAAGACAAAGCAGTTCATGTATATTAGGTATTCATGGCAAGCAATTTCGCAGCGAGAAACGCATAATATACAAACAGTTCGAACAGTCTTGCTACTTACTGGTTTCCTAAGGTCTCAAGCTCGTACCGTGTGTGCTAAGATGCACCACCAAAATCTGCTGCATTATTCAGGCATACTTACGTTTGTTCACGTGCCTTCACTAATATAGGGTTGCGTTCTGTAGAAACCCTCCGCTTCCGCAATATCGGATGGATTTTAAAAAACTGTTGCAAATAAATGGCTAGTCTATAATTGAAAATTCAAATCCTCGAATTAAATTTCGACTTTCTGAAGTGGGACGCAAAAAGAAGTGGAAGGTTGTGGATTCGAGTCCCACCACAAGCAGTCAACATTTTAATTTAAGCATTGAATTTTCATCCGACATATGTTTTATGTGAAGGACTGTACGAGTGTACGTATTTGATTGAAGTTTGTTTGCATAAAAAACATATTAATGCGAGCAACGCAACACTGCTAATTTATCGAATTAGCATGTAGGTAATGGCTTAGGTGGGCGTGATAGTAAGTTAAGACGCTGACATGAGCCAAATTGAGCTAAATGAAGATTGTTTTGCTTTAAGCCTATGGCTCGTATTTTTGCCAAATTCTATGTAGTTATAATTGATCATATTTTCGACCAGGTGGCTGTTTCCAAAACACGATTCTAAAAACTTTTCTCGATAGAAAAAAATCTCAAAGTAGCCTCTGAAAATACATAAATTACCATTTTTCTCAGCAGTCCGTATAACAATGATAATAAAATTTTGCTATATTGTATATTACATGTTGCTAAAGCAAATGGCTGATTTAGATTTTTAATAAAATGGCAATTTTAAATTGCACAACGAATTTTGTTGTTTGGCACTTAGGCCCTTCTATTCCATGCGCTTTTTCTCTGTCACTCCTACGAGAATCGACAGTGATAGCTGTGGCGCGTTCCAAAGAAATTCAAAGACGAATTAATTTGTGGGCGTGTTTATTGCTCAAGGTCATCGGCTGCAGTCAGCGTCTTAATAGTTTTTTTCTTCTTTGATAACTGTTACTGAATCTTCTTTTTCATTATTTATCTAGGTACCTTGAATTTAGCTTAAATTGCCTCTGTCACATAGAGATGTCACTGACTATGCCACAGTAAAAAAAAAAAACAGCCGTTTTATTTGTATACTTTAAGGTAAGTAGGTACTATTGTATTTATAGTCTTAGTATGCTTCATTTTAAGTGACAAAAAACTTAGATTATGCTGTACTTGTCTCTAAATTATCACATATCCCGTATTAACAAGTAGAGTCTTGAAATTAATATCAAATCTCGTGTTTAGGAGTTACATAATTAGGTCCGGAATGGCATAAAAATATGCCCACAATCTACGTCGACAGACATCATGAAATTTTTGAAATTGTTTCTAATACCTATTATTTGCATTACTTCATTTTATTGTTTTTTTTTATATACCTGTGCTGCGACGCAACTAGTTAACTGCAAAAAAACAGGAAGATTTCAGGGAAACAAATGAGAGAAAAAAACAGAGGTTGCAGATAGTTCCTATGTTGTAGCTTGTAATTAGGAATAGTATATGCCCTTTATAAATAAATAAACATAGCCCAAACAACATACAATATAAACGTTCTAATGTTAAAAAAAATACAAATAATTTATCTAAACATATTAACATACGCAGACCAACTTAGCAACGATTGTTTCATCACTGTGCCATTTTCCCCATTAGTTTTTCAATTTCGCAGATACTGTTTACTTCCTGTTTACTGTGCTCATGCTAAATGCAAGGCTTAGCCGCACTTGGCCTGCAATCATAAACTTGTGCCCCCAGGGAGAAATATCATCAAGTTTGCTGCTTAGTAAAACATAGAATAAGTAATAATAAAGCTAAGACACACTATGCCTTAGCAATGCATACAATATTAACTGTGTGCACATCGCACTTTGATACGTTATTTTTTTAATGTTCCGTTTTTTATTGTAATTTATATTTTCTATTATTAAAATAATATACGACTCAGAATCAATAAATGTTACGCTATGGCCTGCGATGCAGATTAAACTGGGTGCAGTTCCAATCAGACCTTTGTATTACTCTACTTTACAAAGGATATTTTTCTAAATTTATGTATGGATGGAGGATGGATTGTTCTTCATTCATACACAAATTAAGAAATATGTTGAGCTAACTCTTTCCCGCGGGTAACGAAAAGTAAACGACTATAAAGCCAATACCAGTTTTATTAGCATGTAAATATGAATTTATATTCCACTCAATGATTGTACTGGCAGGTGGCAAACAATAAAACAAAAAAATACTCTCATTATCGCGATCATGTACAATAAAAACAATCAAATAACACCTACGCAATGCGAATAGTAAGTAGGTTATCCAACGATCGATTGAGATGGAATGCGGTATTAACTTCGCATCGGCGGGTATTACGTAAAGTAATGCAAGACGTAGAAGCCTATTTTTGTTGTAGTTTTTTCATTCCTTTTTTCTCTATATTTTTAAGATACTTAGTTTTACTATAACTAGTTTATCACTTATTTTAACTACCTGTTTCACGCTACGTCTGTCGCATTTGTACCTATCTAGGTAAATTTGCCAAGGTCGAATCCGGGACCACCGCATAAACCAACTGAGTTGTCACTCAAACATTACTAAATAACGAACACAGAAAATTTCGTATATCGTATATGTAAGCAATGGTCTCGAATAGAAGAAAGATTTGAGTTTGTTTCTGACCTAAAATTATCGATTTTCTGGTAATATTATCTTAACCTAGCGGGCCCGACAGACGTTGTCCTATCTTAACTATGAATATTGATTTCGAATTGGTATTATTAACAAAAAAAAAACAGATACAAGATTTATCGACATTGCAAAAGCTAACCGCACTGAAAATTGTGACCGTTTGCAGCACGCATTCGGTCAATGTTATGTCAAACGCCTTGAGGTTACGTTAAAAAAGTTTAAGTTGTCAGAAGCGCTAAGGTTAGGTACATTACAATTAATTTGATATGGTAGTTAAGTATTTTAAAATTTTCTAATTTTCCGCGAATTTTTTTTTTCTTTCATAAGAACCTTCACCTGACAATAACAAACAAAACAGAAAAAAAATAGCGAAATCCGTCCAGCCGTTCACGCGTGGTGTTGTGACCAAGGGAAGTATAGATTCATTTTTATTTAGATTATTATCTTGCAATTTCAAAAATAATATTATTTGAAACATATATTTTGAAAAATAAGTTGTAAATACCTACATTGTCGAAATTTTTCGTAAGTCTCAATCTCTTATGTTTTTGCGATGTGTGTAAAACGAACGTGATTCCTGTCGTGTTATGAGATCGGAATCCCATTGCCATTCGATAAAGCACATTGATATCTCTTAATTAGGTTAAATGGGACTGTTTGATGATACCAGCAATGTATTGCTAACTTGAAACAGAGGAGAGACAGTAATTAGGAGGACAAATCATATTACATTGAACATGTTAACACAATGTTGGCACTTTGTATACGAGAATTTAACTGATTGGAATGTTAGGTAATCCACTTACGATAGAAATTTAGTCAATTGAGATTGATGTTTACATGCTGGGATTTAAGTTGAAAATCAATTGGATAAATTTGGCATGTAAGGATATTAGTCGTCTTTGAAAGTTCATGAAATTTGTAATAAATATTTTTAGTTCTTTTGCAATTAATAGTTATTGATAAAAAATATCCTGGTAAACATATTAAAAGTTTTCAATATATTATTATAATCAGAAGCTATCCGACATAATACTGAAGTCAACGCTATCACAAAACATTTCTTATATTAACACATTCTGGCTGCAAACCAATTACTTGATTTTGGCAATGCTAATACTTGTTGTAAATCATTACCAAATATTATGATAAATTCAACACAGTGCACTTACAAACAGAGAGTTGAAAATCCACAGTTGTCTCGCCTAAATTTAAGTAATGTGATTCAGGCAACATCTAAAGAGGAGTCGAATGATGTCATTTTATATTCAGATAGGCTAGGAATTGGTTACGGCTCCATACTAAACAATGAATTAAATTGCAATGTTATAAATAATTGCATGCCGGATGCATCTTTTGATGAAATAATTAAAACGATAAATACTGAAATATTTTCAACCTCAAGTACCATTATTTTAATGCTAGGTAATAGTCAAAAAATTAGCAAAAATAATATTATAAAATCGTTTTCTATTTTAGATAAATTATGTGTTAAAAAATATTCCTCTGTGCCTTTCCATTTTGTAAAAATAATTTAAATAATATTAATACAAGTATTCACTTAAAGAATACTTTATTATATAACCTATGTTAAAGGCATAGTGACAAGTTTGTGTTTTTTGACACAAATAAATTTATTAATAATAGTTTTATTTCGACAAGCAGCTCTGTACACCTACCTCATAAAATAAAATAAAACAAATTGCTACTTTATTAGCATATAATATTAATATCAACTGTCTTGCTAAAAATAACAAAAGTATAATTTATGAACATGTTAGTACTTTTACTAATTTAAATATTGTGCCATTGACAACCTCTAAAACTTTTAACTGAGAGGGAAGACAAAAGCTAGGCCTGATATGTATTTAATATTGTTCATCATAACATACAAGGCCTGGCCGGCCAAGAGTTAGGTTTGCGGTTATTTCTTTAAGATTATAATGTTTATGTGATATTGCTTTACAGAACATTGGAATAAAAAACACCAACTAAAGTTAAACATTGAAAATTATAAAGTCGCATGTTCACTCATAAGGGAGTCTGCACCAAGAGGGCGGTCACTTATTCTTGTAAAAAATGAATTAAAATGTAAAGAACGCAAAGACATTGTGTCTCTCTCGGTTGAACGAACTATTGAACTAGCGTGTGCTGAGCTGGAACAATATATCATAATTAGCGTGTATAGCCCCCCTAAAGCTAACTACCACGTTCTTGAATCTGTTATGGATGAGGCTCTGAAAAAGCTCTCAAAATCGAATAAGAAAGTAGTTGTATGTGGGGATTTCAACGTTAATATATTAGTAGAAACGCAGTCGTCCACCCGGTTTCTTAATCTCTTTAAGTCGTATAATCTAATTAATATTTTTAATGAACCCACCAGGGTGACGCCCACGTCAGCTACTTGCTTAGATAATACTTTTGATGATGGTAAAGTGTTAAAAAAATCCATTTTAAATTGTCTTATTTCGGACCACAGTGGACAAGAGGCATCGTTTGAGCACCATTATGTCTCTTATAAAGTAGATTCTGTGTATAGGCAATTTACTAATAATAAAATAGAAAAGTTTAAAGAAAAAATTAAATAGGGTATGAAATTGCTAAATTGCTCATTGCTTGATGAGTTGTATGAGAATCTCTTTGGTTTGGTTAAAAATGAATTTGATAAACATTTTAAGCAGAAAAAAGTCCAGGCCCCGGAAGGCGCTTTTTACACGTCCCAATTTTTGTCCGTCCACTGCTTTAGGACAAGTGTGAGCTAGTGCCGGGAAGAAACAGCACAAGAAACTTAGTCATTATTGTCTGGAGAAGGTTTTTGACATTCCCACTCACCACACTTGGCAGAGTGTCTGTAAAACTTGGTGATTATGGCAAAACCTGCTTATTGGATGAGACTGGGTTGATAAAATATATCAGATACCAAAACCATTTTAATCTATTTTCATCGTAATAATTTCGAAACGGCGTTATTCGCTTCCAACTGCGCCCCAGGGAAGCAAAATTAAATTGTTCCACTTCGCGCGGTATAAAGCCATAAAATTCCACCAGGCACTCTATCTACGAGCGGCGTTGCGTCAGGTCATACACACGCCTCGTTCAAACCACGCCCGAGTCAGATTTCCACAATTTATTCCTTTAATAAACATTAGAATTATATTTTAAGAAATATGACTAATCTTCTGAAAACCTACCTAAGCACTTGCAATACTGTAGGAAAATTTTTCTACTAAGAAAATTTTCATAAAGCGATTTCAGTCATAACTAGTGTTTCTCAAATAGTATATTTTCCCTGAAACGTCCGTTGGATTCACTGGTTTTCTCACGTTTTGTATCCCGCTAGGAGCAAATTTATATAAAGGAAAATGGTTTCCAAAAATGTTTAATAGCTTTAGCTATAAAACAAACTTTGCTTACTTAGGGGGCGGTTGATTAATTAATTTATTTAACAAAAATAAAAAAGACAGTCGTCCTGTATCTCACCTAAAATCTACTAGACAAGTGGAAGCTTTCTCTCTCTTCCTGGCATTTTCTAGTCCCACATGGTGGTGGGGTCTGCCTTTCTCGTCTTCCTTCTCCACCTCCCCCTGTCGGATGTGTCGCTCACAGTGACGTTGCAGGCAGCGAGGTCTCGTTTTATCACATCAGACCACCTTGTTTTCGGTCTACCTCTTCGTTGGGGACCGGGGATGTTGAAATATAAGGCCTTGTTCGCTGCGCAGTCAGGCGGCGGTCTCGAGATGTGGCCAAACCACCGCAATCGGCTCTCTTGCAGCTTGTCAGCGATGTCGTGCATACCAAGGCTACCGCGAACGTATTCGTTCCGTATCATGTCGAGCCTCGTCACTCCGCACATCCACCGCAACATCTTCATTTCGGCCACTTGGATGGCTTGTAGTTGCCGCTGAGTGAGGGTCCAGGTTTCGCTGCCGTACATAAGGACAGGCCTTATTATGGCCTTATACACCAACCCCTTGAGCTTAACTGGTATTTTCGGATCACAGGTCACCCCCGTAACCTCTCGCCACTTCATCCAGGCGGCTGCGATTCGGTGTTGGATGTTTTCCTCGAAATCCGCAGAATTATGCAATATAGCGCCCAGGTACTTGTACTCCTCACAGCATGAAAACTGTTGGCCGTCTATGAGAAGTGGAGCACCTGCGGAACTCGACGCGCTGTTGAACACCATATACTGTGTCTTCGCCACGCTCAACATCAAGCCACCCACAGACAATTGGCGGTACTAGACAAGTGGAAGCGTAAAGCGTATTAAAAACAGCACACTAGTATAGTAACCCAGTGACAACATTTTTGATGTATAGTAACCCAGTGTTAAGCCTGATGTCCTGCGTCATCTGCATAAGAAAAAAGAGTAGCTGCCGTGTGAAATATTACTCTACACATTTGTAGCCACTTTTAACACTTTCATAATTGAGAATAGTGGATTATACTGAGACCCTTTAGATATGCTAGCACCCTAGTGTAGAAGAACCAAGTGTGTGTACCAAGAACCATTTTGCTACTTAAATATCTTATTATCATCATCATCAGCCATATCAAATCACAGCTGAACACATGCCTTTTCAAAATCAGGATTAGTCACAATCGCTACGCTTGTGAGGTTGACGATTGCAGTTCGGCCAATGGTTGAAAGAAGAATTTGAAAGAAAAAAGCTTCTTCTGAGAAGGAAGCCGATCCTTTTCTGGAAGTACATGTTTAGTCGCCTCTCACGACACCCATATAGGAAGAGATGGGGTTGTGTTATTCTTTTAGTGTGCCAGCACCACATGACTTAAATGTCCATACTTATGTTTAAGATTTTTAAAGTATAGTGGAAATATTTTACACGAAATAAATGGTAATTCTGTAAACTTTTGAACATTGATTTTAGTTTAGAAAATTGACAATCAAACCACCTTAACTTCCGACCAACTTTTAAATCGCCCAAAATCGTTTACATTCAGTAACTCTATTCCGTCGACTTGTACTCGTGAGCAGATTTCATAAGTATTTTCGTTGGGAACTAAAAATTTACTGGATTTTTTTTACGGTAACGTTTTAAAGTACGTGGGTTTTATATTTGATTTGGTAAAATACTTAGATGATTAGAGGTTGACCTTAATTTAGAACTGCTATTGTCCTTAGTTTGAAAATTTGTGTATTGATTTTATAAATGTAAATATGTATTACCAAAGCCATCAGTAGAAGAAGCGGATTCTATGCAAGCAGTTCTTGCTTTATTGGCGTGAATATGAAATGTTATAAAAGAAAATTACTCGAGACAACTTGAATAATACATAATGCAATTACATATTTGATGATTTCTTTAGCAGTTTCAAATATTTGTAAAAATATTTTTATGGGATCTTCAAGGTAGATAAATATATAAAGTCAAAACCCGATACTGGTTTTGACCGATGTCAGCCAAGGCAGATAATTTCCATGGTAGGTTTGATATTCTTTAGGTTAGGTTAGGTTAGGTAAGAACAGCGACCATAAATTCGTGCTAACCAATTGAAGCGAGAGGTGCCGCGTTAAAAGGAGACAAAGCGCTAGACCCGAACTTAGGCGAAAAAGTGTAATCAGTCCAAACTGATAATGACACTTTTTGGGCTAAGTTTGAATATGCCCAAGAATATTCGTTGATTCAAGTACCACACGAGGCTTTCCTAAATAACAATATGTTGAAGCATAATGCATTATGAAAACACAATTGCAAATTTGGTTGATATGAATAATATAAATCTCTAGGTGTCCCATTTTTAGTTCAAATGTCTGAATAAATTTGACATTATTGTTTAATCAATGAGCCACTGTACACCACAATTAAAACGATGTATTAAAAGACACGATACAAAAATTGTTAACGCCAACATAAAATTGTCCGCATAAAGAGACAACTGGCTGGATCTTTTTTTAATTTCCAAGAGGTGACAGCTTTCATAATGAAACTTCCCGAAAAAGCTCCCTTAGCGACAAAAAGGAGTATTAAAATAGACTGTTATAATTCCATTCGGCGTCATTCTACTTTGCCTAGTTAAAATTATTTTGCGGTCGATTTAAGTTATTATTCATTCTGTAATAGGGTCTTTTATGGCATTAGTCGTAAATTACAAAAATGATTTTATGCCGAGGTGAGACGTAAGAAAGGAAAGTTTTGGATGTTAGACTTTGGTAGGAAAATGCTATTATTTTCATTTCAGTTTCCCTTGAAATTAAATATTTGATTACGGATTTAATTCGCATTAATTAGGATTTTTCATTTTATTTACCATAACTATTTTTCATATTAATGTGTACTGTATATTGTTCTCAAACTGATATATTTTCCCCTATAACTTTCCTGTTTAAAGCTTATTTTTCTCATTTTAACGTCGAATCAATAAAACTGGCTAAATCTTCTTTATTCTGTATCCGTAGTAGTGCCCTAAATCTATCGCGTCCAATTATGTCACGACAGCTTAATAGTTCGGAGTGACGTCACAAGCTGTTACTCGAGCCAATCGTTTTATTAGGTACACGCTACGTGACATTTACGAGGTAGATAAAGCTATGTTACTGTTCAAATCAGTGATTAATCTGAGGTAAAGGGATATGAACATCTCACTGCAGGGCAAAGACTTCCATCATTGAATTCTAGTAACCCCAGCAATGATGGGTACAGGCATAATCACCTAGGTTCCTGGGTTTGATTTCCAGGTAGGGCAGCATGGTTTCGGCAAGCATGGTAACTACCCATATTGCTGAGGTAACTTGAATTCAATGATGGAGGCCTTTGCCCTGCAGTGGGATGATTATAGGCCGTTACTGTACTATTACTTTCTATCCATGTCTGTTGCTCAATATTCACCATGTTTTGCCCAAGTGAAGCTGATTATAGACTCGATCGACCCTTGTGTACTAAATCTGTCTTGTTCAATTAAGCTTCGTAACGATCGGTCGAAGCGTCAAACTGCATACAACGATCCGATCGTTTCATTAGTCAAACCCTCATACCTGGGCAGAGGACACCTGAAAAGTAGTTACGCCTTTCGGAATAAGGTTTGAAATCAGTCATCTCGCTTTGAAGTCTCCGCAAGGTGTTGAATAAATTGCCTGTAAACATTTTGACAAAGAGACTACGACCAAGTTTGTTGTAATTAAAAGGGTGTAGCTTAACCAGGCTTCGTTTATTTTAATAACCTTGTAAGGGCTTGTAAGATAATTATTGTAGAACCATTAAACCAGTCAAAGGATGGCAAAATAATTGAAAGCAGGTTTTAGTTTTTATTAGCAGGTACCAAAGATTAAAAGACACTTAGGTTCTTTATACTTTCTTAGTATTTTTACACATTTTCATTCAAGTAATAAAATTATATTGGGTACTTATTCAAAACACAAGTAAAAATAACTTTATTTAATCAAAATTGTCTGTCGTAGGTATACATTTTCTGCCGCACTGAAATGATAATTTCCTTTATTTTGATGAAACGATCGGAATGTTTAATTACATCTTTATTTGTTTAATATTGTCAATTATTATTCTACACAATACAATGTAGACGTAGTGTGTATGACAGGTATGAAGCATCAAGGCACTGCGCCAAGTAGGTTACAATGTCAGTATCAATATTAAGTATATTCACACCATTTAACAAACTAGACGCTAACATTGGCGCAGTGTCAACAAACAGACTTAGATAACAGAAACAGGAAAGCCAGAGGAACTCCAAAAACATTTCGCACTATGCCGTCGGAAGTAGATAAGCTGGGATCACTACGTTTTGCTATTAGGTGGATGATTCATTGTAAAATGAAAAGGTCATTCGGAAACATATAAAATGGATATTGAAGAGCACTCTTTACTAATACTAAGTACTTGCTGCAACCTTCAAAGAGACTTCATTGTATTCAAAACAATACAGAAAAAAAATATATGGAAAGATACTAGGTGATCATGCCAAAACCTTCCTTCCAAATTTATATTGTAATCTTAATTTTATAAAAACAACTTCTATGAAAATAATATAAGGATACAATTTTGTCTTTGTAGATCCGAATATGAAAGGACAGTAAAACCACTAGTTAATTTAATTTTAACTAGTTAGGTTAATTATTCATTTTATAGATGCAGTTCTAGAAAAGCTAGACCGTAAAGGATTAATATTAATTAAGACGAGGGAGTCATGAAGTCTTCTTAAATTTCCATTTTTAAGCTACTTTCTTCTCCTATACACATCAGTAAAAACCCACTTTTACGGCTAGTTTGTTGGTACTTACTGGACTTAATGAATTGACTACCAAATACAAAATGCAGATACTTAGGTCAAACTTATCTAAGTCTAAGTTAACTACTGAACTGACTCGTAGTTGATGCTTTGCCGACCAAAATGTACGCGATGTCAACATTAAACTGGGCTAAAAGTTGTGACCGCGGTCTGTAGCAAGATTTCTATTGATTTACTAGATGACAGAAGTTAACACAAATCGGGGATAAGGTTTGCCTACGACACTGGTAAACTGCGGTGAAAATCTAAAGGCTCAAATACCAAAACATGTTGATGTCTATTAAGAAAGTAAAATTGTTGATTTCAACTTTCATGGTCACTTACAGTAAATTAATTCGGGGTTTATACCATGTACCTTATTTTTTATAAGTTTCCGATGTTTCACCACTGATGCCATCGCCATGATCGCGGAAAATCTCAGTTTTTCCTTGAAATTGTTAAAGCACTAATTCCTGGTGTGTTCCGTCTACTCCATCATAGACAGAATATTGTGATTTATTAACAAGATTTTATGGTACCCATAATGAGTGCTCTCAGCAAGTTTTATTTTAACACCCTAATTGTATAATCCTTTAAAATTCCAAACACTACAACAATTTAGTATACTTATTTATGCCTTTACTGACAAAACCTTCAGATAATTCATTAATTTGTTAACAAATACAATTACCGTCCAAGTGAGATGATAAATTATAACCCTTGACACTTTGAAGCGAAACGTTTTAGTATTTAGTTGAAGATTTAGGGAAATTAAACGAGCTGATAAACTTTCCAAAAGTCGTGATTACAGACTGCAAAATAAATAATCAACAAAACTTGGAAGTTGTCAACAAGTTTCTTGAGTTGATGCCCATGAATTTGGTGAAAACCCGAATTTTCAATATAAGGGTAGAAAGGCGGTCAAAGATTTTACTTAGGAGTTTATTAATAACAAAGAAGTTATTAAGTCAAACATGACTGAACCGACTAATTTTAATTTCGATAAATTAATCTGGTTTTGTGGGTACAGGCGAAGAAGAATGAATAAAATTGTTTAATGGCCGTACTATAGTTTCTTATGTAAATAACATAGTATTTTTGCCAACCACATTTCTTGGAACAAGTTCCACCCAAACTGCCGCAAGAATTCCCCAATTGAAATAGTTGGAAACCTGCAAATAAACTGGGATTGATGTTCCAAACGTTTCGTTGGAAAGTCTTGTTTTTCCCCTATTTGCGATATATTCCAGATGTAGGGTAGTGTGTTCGAATTGTTTCTGAAGTCAATAAAAGTATCGGGATTGCAATACCGATGGGATGGCGGATTTTATAATGGAAATTATTTTCAAACTGCCTACGCGGTGGAAACTATTTTATATTTGAACTATAGTGTTATTATTATTGTAAAGTTATTTTTTGCCAAACACGTTGTTAACAAAGCATCATTTTAGTAGTTGTTGGTATTTTTTATTAAACAATCCATTATTTCTCGTTTTTGTACAGTACCTACCAATCGATTTAACCGCCCACGTCAGTAAATAAATAAATAAATAAATATTTAAGACATGCCTCACTGGGCCACACAGAGCCATCTAGTCCCAAATTAAGCTACTATTAAGTACCCTGTCGTATGGGGTACTAGACAACCAATAAACTTACTTATATACTTTTTTTTGTAAATACATACTTATAATACATAGTAAACACCCAGACCAGTACAAACAGACATGTTCATGCACACAAATATTTGTACTGAGCGGGGATCGAACCCGCGACCCATGGCTCAGAAGTAGCGTTTACTACCGCTGATCCAAATGGTCGTCAACAGTAACATTGTGCGTCAATCTTCGTTGTTTCTGGTTTCCAAAATACGAGTGCTATAAAAAATTATTCACAGGGTCTTCGAGAGTAGGTACTTGAAATTTTCTCAAGGGCTACTATATTGAGAAATCACTGACTCCATACAAAGTTCTTCTTTACTTTTTTTTTGAGACACGAAATATTTTTATGCCAAATTTAATCCAAAGTCATCCGTTTTATCGTGAAGAAGTAACATTATTCTACAGGCACACTTTGGTATTTATTCCCTCAACCCCCAGGAGGCACTCGGGTGCCACGATAACAATTGATTTCAATTGTGTCTGGAATAACTCACGATCGAGGGATTAAAAAATATTAATATTGATGTAAAAACAAGATGTACTGGCAATGCATAAAGATCATTTTCCATAAAAGTAGCACAACTGTTTATTTAGCTCAACAATTTGCTTGTTGTGGAAGCAATCCTACAATGAGAAGCAAAATTTGACTGCAAAAACCAGTCTTTAGAAATTGAAAATTGAAATAGAGTCATCAATTCTCAATGTTGCATAACATTCACTGCCACCGATCTTTAAACTGGGCAAAGGTATAATTTGTCGTAACAATTCTAAATTTTAATGTTCATAAGTACATACATTAAATGGATTCAAATTTTTACAACTTTATCATGTCTTTTAAATTGAATTTTATCACTACCAAACAGACTTCTCGTGATGGATGGCTATACTTTAAAACGATTTTTAAAGCCGTACTGGGAATAAAGACGATTAGTCTTCTGGATCGTGCCGACGCGTGCGCCAGAATTAATTGGCGGGGACAGAAAGAGTTGTGGCGTGATTGAGATAAATTGTGGCGTCTGTGGCGGGGTAAACTGAAAGGACGAGTTATGGAACCAAAGGATACGGTTTTAGTTTTTAATTTTGGACTACATAATGTGAGTGATCCATTTATGAGCCGTACTAACCGGGTGTTTGTCCTTTTAACTGAGCTGCGGTGTTTTAAGTTGACCAGTTCTGTTCTAATAATTTTAAATATAACTGTTTGAATAAATATTTCCAATATCAGAAAGTAATATTTAACAATAAAATTTATTGTTTTATTAAACTTCTCTATTGCAAAAATAAAGAAGTATGACGATTAAGAAGAGAGAAGGCATAAAGTTGGAAATAGTCATATCCAAATCCAAGTAACAAACTTTATGCTTTTGTATTATTGATGTAAAAATATCAGTGTCAGAAAAAATTCCTCACCTAATGAGCACCCACTGAAAATGTATGAGCTCTTTCACCTTAATTGCACAACGGATAAGACAATGGACAATGTTGATAACGACCCGTTAGTCTAGTAGTTAATACCGGGCCAAGATCTCAGGGCCCCGGGTTCATTCCTGGTTTGGCAGCAAAAGTTTCGAATTTTCAAACATTGCAAGCTTGGTGATTACTCCTGTACCTATCATTACTGTGGTAACATGAATTCTATGATGGAGACCTTTGCCCTGCGGTAGGATGATTATAATAGGCCAGCGTTTCCCATTTGCCAGGTCGCGACCGGGAAATCAAAATAAAATAACGGGTCGCAACATTCCCGCCTTTTAAAAATAATACTATAGATCGACGCATCGTAAAAAATTTTCTTTTGTCATTTTCCGCGAATTTGGATTCTTTAGTAAGTAAAAAACAAGCAGCAGATCCATGACTCGCACTAAAATTTAGTGACTAAATAGTGTTAATATTTTTAAATTACTATTGATATATATTATTTTACTTAATGGTACCAGCTTGGGTTTAAAATTATTAGGAGTAGGTCACAAAGGGGCAATGTGAAAATTACCGGGCCATGGCACAACAATGTTTGGGAAACACTGGTCGTTACTTTTACATGACAATAATTTTAGGGTGGTGGGATCTACCTCCTAGTGGTCCACCCTGGGCAACGGCATCTTTGGTTTTCTAACAATGATGACGGCTAACAGATCCCTCTGCGGTGGTAGGCTTCGTAAGAGGCTGCCTGGATGCTACCACCCTCCTGCTGGAGTCCAGCGCCAAACAGTTTTTCTGTGTTACGCTGGTGTGTGGGAGAACAACACCTCTGGGTAAGCTCGCTCCATCTGCAGGCTTCTTCTTAACCGTATAGTTAAGTATGTAGTCAATATTATTTTTGATTGTGCCGAAGTGCCCGAAAAGCTAGTCATACAATTCGCCCAAAAATTTTGATCACTTAGCATTATTTGCACAGAAACCTAACAGCCATTTAAAGACACTTAGTAATAGAATATCTTAAGTGTCCGAGGTGTCGCTTGGATAAACCAAAATGGACGAAAATGGCTCAAACCCTATATCACGTTACTAATGGACATCTTGATTGCTTACAAGACTTTATTGAGGCAGATAAAGTCGTCAGCTATGTTATTGGACAGAAGTTGTAATTTAGTGATGTTTTGGGAGAATTAGAGACAGTAGGAACTAGTTATTGCACATTGGTACCAACTACTAATACTTTTGTGAATTCTTCAATTTTATTGAAAATAAATCTGTATGCACTGAGTGAAAAATAAAATAAATATTGAGAAAATATACAGGCGTACGTAGAGTAAAAAGTAATTTTTTTTTAAAAACATTTGGCAAACAATTTAAATAGGAATAAACACAAAGTTTTCAGTCTATAATATAAATTTTAGCTTTATGATCATCCACAATTTTCTCAACATGAAAATCTCTGGAATTCCACAAATATCTCAAAACTAGCGAGAATAAGGAACATTATTTTACCTGCAAAAATATAAAATTCTACATTCCGATCACAGTTTTAGTAGCCTTGCAAATTAGGTCAGACAACTATTACAATTTTAAAACTATTCTTTATTCAAATTTTGTCGTTGTTATACTCTTTATAACATACTGCAACCCTGAAAGCACTAGTATGGCCTCCCAGCCTCTTCTTACGTAAGTCGGACATATCCGCTTAGCACACTGACGTAGCCTTGCCTAGAATTAGCCAGTTTAGTCGCTTAGCTCTCCTAGCTTAGCTCATGTGTATATATTTGTATTTTAAAATCCAACGTTTTGGAACTAAAGAGTTTTCTATCAGCCCCTAAGCTAGCCCAAAAGACACACAGCATGATAAAAGATTAATAGAGACACAACTCGTTAGCAGAATCAAATCAAACCATAATACCTAACAAATTTCACAGAAAACAATGATAGGCAGTATGCATAATTTCTATAAAAATATGTAATAAGCAAGTTAATTGAGGATCCTTTCGACTAATAATTTAAAGGAGGTACTTGTAAATTTAATATAAACTGAGTGTCGAGTAATTGCTATTTAAAAGTATACACGGTGCATTTTCAACCACCTATATAACGAAGCCTACGTTATGTAACTATTATGTATAACATCTTGGCAGTGTTATTTTCATTTTTTTTACCAATTTTATTTAATGAAAATATTAAATATTGCTTCAGCCATTTATTTTGAAACACGCTGTAACGCGCACAGATGTAGCTTTGTAAGGTCCATTGAACCGAGACCACGCCGCAGCAAAATAATACGTCTGTGCGCGTCACAGCGCGTTACAATATTAAAAGTAAGAATCAAAATTAAATACTTTTCAAAAATTATTTTTTATAAAAAATTAATAACAATGCCATGATGTTATACATAATGGTGCAATAACGTGGGCTTCGTTTTCCAGGTGGTTCAAAAAGCACGGTATATAATATAGCTAAAGAAAAGAAGACCTAGGAACTGTAAACATAAATATTAATTATTAATAAATTAGTATTAGGACAGAGATAAATTAGTTCATAGTAATCAATAAGTAAGATTTAACACATAGATTTTTAAGTAAGAATTAATACATATAGATAAATAAGTTCATAGACAAGGATGAATAATTTATGCCAATTTATATTCTTTGTCAATATTATTATTTATTGATTTCGAAGCCCAAAAACTTTTACGGTCTCTTGTCAGCTAACTTCCAAAGTTTGTCAGAAAGAAAAATAAAATTGAATTTCTTTGTGAACGTCAATTTCTTATTTATGAAGACCGAATTACGAGAAGTTTTTAAAGCTTTTGTAACGTTCCCTTTTTGTTGGATGAGTTGGAGTCATTCGCGAATGAAAGTTTATCCTTTTATTCTCGTGTTTATTATTAATCCAAGTTTTCCAAAAAAAAGTAAGGAAAAGTAACATTGGTAAAAAAAAAACATCTCAAACGAACAGACAAATTTTCTAAAAACATGTTTTTATCATTCTCATCATAAGCACGTATAGGTCCAGAGCTAGCCATGATCGCTAGGAATGTGCCATAGCAGAGTTCAGCGATAGCAATTAGACCAACAGTGCCTATCCTGGCAGTAAGTACTCCTTTAGTTGTCCCTTAGGACACCCACAGGACGAAAAAAGCGATGCTATTTTATTATACATATTTGACTAAATAGTTGTCTAGTCTAGTTTCTTGTAACAACAATTTTATCACTTACAATATCTTTTTTTTCTTTACAGAATGAATGCCTCCATGCAGCCATCACGTCACTAACAAAGAACCAAGCAGAACACTATGACAAATATAACTGTTTGTAAGTATAGATCTATTTTTTTTTTATATAAAAGGCAGCGATACGCTATGGGGCAAATGTCCCACAACATGTATAGGCGACTTGTCAAGCAAAGTCGAGCAATTTGTATATCCGTAGCGATGTCAGTGTCGCGCGATGTTGCCAGACATGTCGAGAGAAGTCCGGCAACGTCGCACCACTTAACCCTACGTGGCTAGCGACATGACTGATTTGTGTTGCAGGGCATTGTACCATATAGTATACTATGTACTATACCATGGCTTAAAAAATAAAAAGAAAATAATTTTAAGTTATAATGTTAACTCTCTCTATTAAGGCTTGGGAGAGTAAGCTAGATGCCTTAGGTGTATTTTGTGACCTTTCAAAGGCCTTCGATTGTGTAGACCATGAAATATTACTTAAAAAACTTAAACATTATGGTGCATTGAATGATTCCTTGGATCTAATAAGTTCTTACCTTAAAGGCAGAATACAAAAGGTTTGCATAAATGGAGCTGAGTCTTCAGGGTCGGCCGTTGTTATGGGTGTCCCACAGGGATCAGTATTAGGACCCCTGCTATTTTTAGTTTATATAAATGACCTTCCCTGTTACTTACATAATCTTTGTGAGATGGTATTGTTTGCAGATGATACATCCATGATTTTTAAAACCAAGAGGGGCAAATCTTCATTTGACGATGTTAACAATACCCTCTCTAAATTATTGCATTGGTTTACAACAAATAATCTCTTACTGAATGCAAATAAAACAAAATGTGTTAAATTTACGATGCCAAACGTAAGGTTAGCTGCCCCTAATATAATTGTTAAAGATGAACCACTAAACTCTGTAGATTTTACTACCTTTTTGGGTATAACTGTAGACTCTCATTTGCAATGGGGTGCTCATATTAGGGGGCTGTCTGGAAGACTTAGTTCTGCTGCTTATGCTGTGAGAAAGATAAGGCAGTTGACTGATGTTGGAACGGCAAGATTAGTATATTTTAGCTACTTTCATAGCATAATGTCATACGGAATTCTGTTGTGGGGCTCAGCGGCAGATATTGAGTCAATTTTTATATTACAAAAACGTGCTGTACGGGCTATTTACGGCCTTTGACCCCGTGACTCGCTGAAAGAGCTCTTCAAAGAGATTAATATACTTACAGTGTCTTCTCAATACATTCTCGAGAATATTGTTTACGTTCGTAAGAACATACATTTATTTCTTAAGAAAAGTAACGTACACAATTTCAATACTAGAAATAAAGATAAACTTGCCGTTCCAGGCTTCAGACTGCGAAAAGTAGGAAAATCGTTTATGGGAAATTGTATCCGTATTTTCAACAAATTACCAAAGGATATTGCTGAACTCCCTGTACATAAACTTAAATCGTATGTTAAAGTTATTTTAATGAAAAAGGGCTATTACACTGTTAATGATTATTTAAATGATAGAAATGTATGGCATTAAGTTGTCCCAGCTCGTACTTGCTTAAACCTTGTAAAAATTACCTTACCTTGTAAAAATTTATTTAAAAAGAGGCTGACAATAGTGACCGAGTTTCTTGCGCTGCTTCTTCTCGGCACTAGCCCAGACTTGTCCCGAAGCAGTGGTAGGTTTAAATATTGGGACGTGTAAAAGTGCCTCCTGGGGCCTATTTGCAGAAATAAAACTGATTTTAACTGATTTTAACTGATTTTAGCGTTCATTTGCTTAAATGACAGACAACATTACAGATTTAACTAAAAGCTTAATAATATTAAATTTTATACATTTAAATCGCTTACTTTCATACTTATATCTGATCACTATCTAAAACAGATGTGACAACACATCTACCACGAGAAATACCACACGAAAACGGTTTTTTTTTTAAACTCTTAGAAGAACACTGTCAAAGAAAAACATCGTTCTATGAAAAACGTTTAACAAAAACATTTTCGGGAAAAAACAATGCTTATCAGTTTCTGAAGGTTATTTTCCTACCCTGAAATGACAAAAATTAATATTATGTCGTTTTTCTCATTATGAATTACATAGTGATGCAACATTAATTTAAAATTTGCGTTGCTAAATTAGTATTCAGTACACAAAATAGTACAGGTTTAATTCATTATTTATAAAACCATTCTATTACCTAATAATAAGATAGATTTCATTTTCTAACACTTATGTCAGTTAAATCTGAAATCAATTTATTACAGTTTTGTATGTACAAACAACGGCAGGTCAACCTAGCCAAAAGTTAAAGGTCATTGAAATGATTTTCATATTTAAGTCCAACAAGTAGAGATCAATATCAATTGAGAAAATTTGACGTTTTGTTGTAGGTTGACGTGCTGTTGTCAATACAATGAACCCTAGCTTGAACCCTAGCTGTCAGACGTAGTGCAATCAGCTGCTGTAGTTTTATTTAATTTAAATTAGAATAAAGTGTATTAAAGTGTTAATAATTGAATAGATAACAAAAGCAGGGCATAACCATTAAATGCAAATTGTTTTTGTAAAAGTTTAAACCCTGTATCGTGACTAAAGTTTTGGAAAAGTTGCCGGCCGGCTTTGACACTTAACTTGACAAAATTTGAAAGGACCTAACGGATCACCTAAAACCAGGAGAGTACTGTTTTCATAATACATGTAAATCTGTAAATGCTTTGTTAAATCTCACTATATGTAAATTTAAATTGTATGGTACCTACGTATAAATAATTGAGGTTATTTTTTTAAGAAAGTTAAACAGACTAATAGATAAGTACTTGTTACGCGGTAATTGTCGGTTGTTTGGCTACTGAAATACCTACTATCTCAACAACAGACACTGATCAAACCTCACGAAAGTGAGATACGCCACAATTCAATACGATTCGGTTCTGTTGTGCCTCTCTTTACTTGACGTAATAGTGGAAGTAAAGTTGACGATAACAACCCCTTAACCGCAGACAATTTACTCCTTATACTATACAGTAACACATTTACAGGTACATTGCAGTAGTCAAATGATAATACTGGACAATATTAGTTATTAGTACTTAGTTAATTTTAAGATTGCACATATTCTACAATTTTTTTTTTTGCTTACCTCCATAAATAAACATAATTAACTGCTCCAATTTCAATTATCAGCTCCTATTTTAATCAATTTATAAACATTCAACCAAATATCTTGTACAATAAATTAACAATAGCAGTTCAGTTTTCTTGCCATATAAATCATAAATTATCTACCTACATAAACTTAATTTCTTTCCAAACCGTCTGTTGCACACATTTCTTTGCATTATTTCAGACCATACTAAAACACACACAATGGATACCCAGACTGGAATCATGACTCGCAAGATGACCTCTCATAACACTGAGATGAAACTTAAAAAGGCACTCGATGAATTGCAGCAAAGTAGAGAAAGTTGTAGCCAGCTTCTTAGGGAAAGAGACGATTGTCAAAAATTACAAGAAAGTAGGTTGAAACATGACTCTGACATATTACAATTGCAGGATGACATCTCGAAGTTGCATAAGTCACTGGAATCCATGACACTGTTATACAACTCTGCTCAGGACCAAATTAATGAACACATCCTGGCTGCAAACCAATTACTTGATCTTGGCAATGCTAATGCTAGTTGTAAATCATTACCTAATATTATGATAAATTCAACTCAGTGCACTTACCAACAGAGAGTCGAAAATCCACAGTTGTCTTGTCTAAATTTAAGTAATGAGATTCAGGCAACATATAAAGAGGAGTCGAATGAGGTCATTTTATATTCAGATAGGCTAGGAATTGGTTATGGCTCTATACTAAACAATAAATTAAATTGCAATGTAATAAATAATTGCATGCCGGATGCATCGTTTGATGAAATAATTAAAACAATAGAAAATACTCAAACATGTTCAACCTCAAGTACCATTATTTTAATGCTAGGTAATAGTCAAAAAATTACCAAAAATAATATTATAAAATCATTTTCTATTTTAGATAAATTATGTGTTAAAAAAATATTCCTTTGTTTCTTGCCTTTCCATTTTGTAAAAATAATTTAAATAATATTAATGCAAGTATTCACTTAATGAATACTTTATTATATAACCTATGTCAAAGACATAGTGACAAGTTTGTGTTTTTTGACACAAATAAATTTATTAACAATAGTTTTATTTTGACAGGCGGCTCTGTACACCTGCCTCATAAAATAAAAAAACAAATTGCTACTTTGTTAGCATATAATATTAATATTAACTGTCTTGCTAAAAATAGCAAAAGTATAATTTATGAACATGTTAGTACTTGTACTAATTTAAATATTGTGCCATTGACAACCTCTGAGGCTTTAAACTGAGAGGAAAGACAAAAGCTAGGCCTGATATGTATTTCAATATTGTTCATCAAAACATACAAGGCCTGGCCGGCAAAGAGTTAGGTTTAGGGTTATTTCTTCAAGATTATAACGTTCATGTCATATGCCTTACAGAACATTGGATTAAAAAACACCAACTAATGTTAAACATTGAAAATTATAAAGTCGCTAGTTCGCTCATAAGGGAGTCTGCACCAAGAGGGGGGTCACTTATTCTTGTTAAAAATGAATTAAAATGTAAAGAACGCAAAGACATTGTGTCGCTCACGGTTGAACGAACTATTGAACTAGCGTGTGCTGAGCTGGAACAATATATCATAATTAGCGTGTATAGCCCCCCCAAAGCTAATTACCACGTTTTTGAATCTGTTATGGATGAGGCTCTGAAAAAGCTCTCAAAATCGAATAAGAAAGTAGTGGTATGTGGGGATTTCAACGTTAATATATTAGAAGAAACGCAGTTGTCCACCCGATTTCTTAATCTCTTTAAATCTTATAATCTAATTAATCTTTTTAATGAACCCACCAGGGTGACGCCCACGTCAGCTACTTGCTTAGATAATATTTTTTGTGATGGTAAAGTGTTAAAAAAAACGATTTTAAATTGTCTTATTTCGGACCACAGCGGACAAGAAGCATCGTTCGAGCACCATTATGTCTCTAACAAAGTAGATTCTGTGTATAGGCAATTCACTTTTAATAAAATAGAAAAGTTTAAGGAAAAAATTAAAGAGGGTGTGAATTTGCTAAAGCCTAATGATCAGAATGTTGATGAATTATGTGAGAATCTTTTTGGTTTAGTTAAAAAGGAATTTGATAAACATTTTAAACAGAAAAAAGTAAAAATAAACAAACAGAAGTGTAAGTTTAATGAATGGGCTACACCTGGTATTTATAAAAGCAGAAAAACATTATATGATTTATATAGTTTAAAGGCAGATTCTCAAAACCCACATATTATAGAACATGTTAAAAAATACTCTAAATTATTTAAATTAGTATGTGCCAAAGCGAAGTCAATATATCTTTATAATTTAATTTCGGCTTCCAAAAATAAGGCAAAAACCACTTGGAATATTATTAATAAAGAGACATGTAGAGTAAAACCAAATAATCCTACTTACTCTCTCAAGTTAGGGGATAAGCTAATAAACACGAACACGGAGGTTGCAAACACATTTGAGACATTTTTTTCGAATATAGCTCCCTCTACTACTGAAGGGCTAGCTTCTTCTGCTGATCTAGCTGAATCCCTTCTCAAGTCTGTTGTCGAAGAGTGCAATTCTTCATTTAATTTTAGACATATAAACCCTGATATAATTACAAAAACTTTTAGAGAATTTAATATGAAAAAAACAGAGGATCTTTGGGGAATTTCTGTCAATATTATCAATACAATCATAAGTTCATTAGCCCCTCAACTCGCTATTATTTTTAACAAATGTATTGATGATAGACAGTTTCCAACTTTAATGAAGTTTAGCAAAATCATTCCTTTGTTTAAGTCTGGCGAAAAATGTGACCCCTCTAATTTTCGACCTATATCTATATTGCCAGGGCTAAGTAAAATTTTCGAGAAAATAATGTTTAATCAGCTTTTATCTCACTTTAGTGTAAATAAATTATTAAATAGCAACCAATATGGCTTCAGAAAAGGTAGAAATACTACCGATGCTGGAGTTGCTCTCCTACAACATGTGTTTAAGGCTTGGGAGAGTAAGCTAGATGCCTTAGGTGTATTTTGTGACCTTTCAAAGGCCTTCGATTGTGTAGACCATGAAATATTACTTAAAAAACTTAAACATTATGGTGCATTGAATGATTCCTTGGATCTAATAAGTTCTTACCTTAAAGGCAGAATACAAAAGGTTTGCATAAATGGAGCTGAGTCTTCAGGGTCGGCCGTTGTTATGGGTGTCCCACAGGGATCAGTATTAGGACCCCTGCTATTTTTAGTTTATATAAATGACCTTCCCTGTTACTTACATAATCTTTGTGAGATGGTATTGTTTGCAGATGATACATCCATGATTTTTAAAACCAAGAGGGGCAAATCTTCATTTGACGATGTTAACAATACCCTCTCTAAATTATTGCATTGGTTTACAACAAATAATCTCTTACTGAATGCAAATAAAACAAAATGTGTTAAATTTACGATGCCAAACGTAAGGTTAGCTGCCCCTAATATAATTGTTAAAGATGAACCACTAAACTCTGTAGATTTTACTACCTTTTTGGGTATAACTGTAGACTCTCATTTGCAATGGGGTGCTCATATTAGGGGGCTGTCTGGAAGACTTAGTTCTGCTGCTTATGCTGTGAGAAAGATAAGGCAGTTGACTGATGTTGGAACGGCAAGATTAGTATATTTTAGCTACTTTCATAGCATAATGTCATACGGAATTCTGTTGTGGGGCTCAGCGGCAGATATTGAGTCAATTTTTATATTACAAAAACGTGCTGTACGGGCTATTTACGGCCTTCGACCCCGTGACTCGCTGAAAGAGCTCTTCAAAGAGATTAATATACTTACAGTGTCTTCTCAATACATTCTCGAGAATATTGTTTACGTTCGTAAGAACATACATTTATTTCTTAAGAAAAGTAACGTACACAATTTCAATACTAGAAATAAAGATAAACTTGCCGTTCCAGGCTTCAGACTGCGAAAAGTAGGAAAATCGTTTATGGGAAATTGTATCCGTATTTTCAACAAATTACCAAAGGATATTGCTGAACTCCCTGTACATAAACTTAAATCGTATGTTAAAGTTATTTTAATGAAAAAGGGCTATTACACTGTTAATGATTATTTAAATGATAGAAATGTATGGCATTAAGTTGTCCCAGCTCGTACTTGCTTAAACCTTGTAAAAATTACCTTACCTTGTAAAAATTTATTTAAAAAGAGGCTGACAATAGTGACCGAGTTTCTTGCGCTGCTTCTTCTCGGCACTAGCCCAGACTTGTCCCGAAGCAGTGGTAGGTTTAAATATTGGGACGTGTAAAAGCGCCTCCTGGGGCCTATTTGCAGAAATAAAACTGATTTTAACTGATTTTAACAATCTATTTATAAGCCAGTTATAGCCTTCATTTCCTCGAGTAGGTAATTAAATGTAACCTGAACAATTTGCGCTATAAAACCCCAATTTACGTTACCCAGGCTTGTTCCGTATCACAAAGCAGTGATGGGACAAAAAGACTAGAGTGAAAATCTAATTTAGTGACTTGCTGAATTTATTGTGTTCATAAAAAAAAAGTATTTTTTAAATAAGTTTTGCAGAAAATAGTAAAGTTTGAACGTTTTTATAAATAAAATTAAGTGTTTAAGTGCCGTAAGAGATTCACCGATTACTGCTCGTAGAGGTCGGGCAGTAGCTTTTTCTCCCTGCCGTTGGTCAAACTACGATCGCCAACCAACCTGAGAAATCCTACAAAGGTCTATACTCAGAATTGGGCAGAAATGTTCTGCTAATCAAGTGCAAAGAAAAACTCTAGATAAAAGGTATTGAAAAGATACATGTGTGTTTTATGCTTAAATAACTGTGATTACAAATAAATTGAACTGTATTAAAAATACATATGCAGTTATACAATTAATCAGTAAAACTTCAATATTGATTTGATTGATTAGTACACCTGCAAAATTTCTTGCATACTTTGGCTGCGTTTGCAAACTCGTACAAAACTAACCATAAGGAATAAGTAAGTAGTGTGGTTATGCTCTGAGAGATAATATAATTAATAGGGTTATACTAAAAATTTATGAAAATTGATACAAAATTCAAACGTTCTGTTGCTTGCTTCAGTCAGAACAAACAACATTACTCGAGTAACTATTTAGTACAGTAATTTCAGCGCCACACATCACTATTGCGAGCACTCAATCCTCCGGTATGGAGTGCTAAACAGATTTTTACGTTCCTAACCATTCTAATGTTTAATTGCCTTTAGGCTTGGCTGTAAAAATAATAGCCACTGGAACCGGCTTAATTGCTTTTGCCAGTTAGATTTTACGTCTAAAACATTTGGGTCCAAGGATACTTAAGCAAAAAAAAGAAATTCTTATTTTAGATAATATTACCTGCAATCTTGTTTGTCCACGTGGGTAAAATTTGTACTCATTCACTTCCTTGTTGGTAGATTTAAAAAAGATTAAGTAAGCTATTTTTATTACTAAGTGCGATTTATTTTTCATTTTGAGTTAACAATTTTTCGGTTGACTGCTCTCAGTTTTAATAAAAGTAGGTAACTATAATAAGTGTAAGTCATGCTAAGCAGTTTTACATTTGCGCTACTTACAACTTCTACAATATAGTAGGTAGTAAAAATTACTGAACTATTAAAGTTGGTACGATTCATTACCAACTAACAATAATCTTCTTAATATCTATAAATGACGTGTCACGTTGTTTGTCTGCGATAGACTCCTAAACTACTTAACCGATTTTAATCAAATTTGCACACCGTGTGCAGTTTGATCCAACTTGAAAGATAGGATAGCTTACATTTCAATTTATAGTCTCAATATAAATTTAATGCTAATTATTTGTTTCTTGATGTTTTAAGACTTGGTAAAGTAAACGCCTTATTTGGTGACAATGACATTTAAGACGTCAAATCAAAATAAGTTATTCTGAGGCGATACGAAGTTCGTGAGGTCAGCAGCTAGTATACTTATATAACCAATAATATAATTTTGGAATATTTTTTTGAATATTCTAGAAAAAATTAACATAGTACTCGTTAGTTAATGAAATTTAAGCTAACAACATGACAATTTTGTTGTTTATTCTGTAAATTAATGTTATTTTCATTAGCTTATAGCTCTCGAAGATTTTTTAAGCTATTGCATAGCTTCTATCGCGGGCCTTGAGCGTGGAGACCGAACCCAGAAATTCCGTAACGAAAATAACCTAACACCCCCCCACTCCGACCGGCACAGCGGTGATACTTTTTAGTTTTATAATTGCATAAGTTGATAAAAATGCTATGCAATAGCTTTACCGCGGCAGTCTCCGAGAGCCACACGCCTTTTTTTTCGAAATTATTTTATCTTAAAAATATACAGGTGACTTTTTAATCATCTTCAAAAATGTATATAGGCGTTCAGTATCGTATTTAAAACCAATTTATGAAGTAAAAAATTTGGGTGATGTTTTCACCTGATAATATTCTTTGCAACATAGTTTTAAATTTTTGCGGTCCTAAGCCTGTTAAGGTATGAAGGGAAAATCAAAACCTTATGAATAGTATCGTAATGAATGAATGAGATGCGCATCGCGTAAAAAAAAATGTTGCTAGGAGGCCGTATCAAAAATTTTAGATTAATGGCGGATATTTTCTAAGACTTGTCATTTTTGTACTGGGCTATACCATAAGAAAAAATACGTCATTTGTTTTTTATCTCGTAGATTGAAATTTGGAAGGTGATTTAAATTTTATCCTGTATAAATTTAAATAGAAACAACCTTTTAAAAAATCTATTCGTGTGATTGTAAGTACGGTGACGTGCTGTGTGAGTGTTCCATGTATTAGCGTATATTTAGATAGTCCCAACTTGGATGCAAACCGAAACTACATCAGAAATTCAATCATCAATTCATCATGACGACCTCCGTGGCGGAGTAGCGTACACACCGGTTTTCAAAGTCACCTGCTCCGAGGTCCCGGGTTCGATTCCCGGACGGGTCAATGTAGAAAGAAATGTGTTTTTCTACATTTTCTCGGGTCTGGGTATTTGTGGTACCTTCGTTGTTTCTGGTTTCCAAAATACGAGTGCTTTAAATAGTTATTTAAACTGGTATCAGAACAATGTATGTGATGTTGTCCACATTTAAATATTTAAGACATGCCTCACTGGGCCACACAGAGCCATCTAGTCCCAAATTAAGCTACTATTAAGTACCCTGTCGTATGGGGTACTAGACAACCGATAAACTTACTATATACTTTTTTTTTGTAAATATATACTTATAATATATAGAAAACACCCCAGACCAGTACAAACAGACATGTTCATGCACACAAATATTTGTACTGTGCGGGGATCGAACCCGCGACCCATGGCTCAGAAGCAGTGTTTACTACCGCTGATCCAAATGGTCGTCAAATTTATTTATTTATTTATAATTTAACGTTTAAGAAACCCCTTTTATTAACGGTATCAAAGTATATTAATCAGGCACGTCATACCCAATCAACATAACATTAACGATGGTAATTTTACTATGGTCTTCACTTCACAATCACTTTCCTAAGTCCACTGCAGGATACGGACCAAGAGGCAGTATTTTCCATAACTAAAGTCATAGTACAGGCCAATAATGAAGTGAAGACGTTGCTGTCCGTCTTTTTCTGGCCGTTAGTTGCCTCTTACGACACCAATAGAAAGAGAATGGGTTGAGATATTATTTTCATGTGCCGACACATTACGACAATGTACTCTGATGTTGTTTTAACTAATATTTTTCTTTCAGACGGAGGCTACCAGACGACGTGCGGTCATGTAAAAACTATGCATATTTACAAGAAATATACGACGCGGTACGGGCGACTGATAGTAAGTATTATTATTATTATCTTCCGACCGATTTCGGCCATGGCGACCACTTCGACTCCTAATCACATAGGCGCTGATGCGCACGAAGATGACTCACAAAGCCTATCTTCACAGCAAACTCTCGTGCGCAGTGGGGGCACGTTCGCGTTAGTTTGCCATTTATATAATTGTAGGGAATGGCAGCAGGAGTACGGGCTTTCAACTGGTCGCGCTTAGTGTCGAGAACAGCTTGACGTTGCTTTTCGAAGTCGCGTATTTGGTTAAAAATAAGCCTGCGCTACTCAGGCCGCTGTGCAGCCATATCTTCCCATTGAGACGGCTCGATGTTGCATCTTTTCATATGTCGTTTCTGAACGTCTTTATACCTGAGGAGTTGACCGCCGCGTTTACGCTTACCCTCCTCAAGTTCAGAGTAAAAGATGCGCTTTGCCACTCTCTCTCGTAAGTATTATAAACAATATGTACTTAAACAGGGTGGTTAGTTTATGGTATAACAAGCCAGAACCTGACTAGTAAATGCTCTATGATGGTATCAGAAAGTGGATATGGTTATTTTTGTTTCATACAAAAGTAAATAAATTATTTTCTTAAAGTTTCGTGTTCAACCCTTAATCGAGAGTTATTCAGTCGTTGACCTAATACGGCTAAACTTCTGCTAGAGTCTCCTTTTTCTTTTCAGATTCTAAAAATTTATATATTTTCGTGCAATTTTCTTTATTTTTATTTTATAAAAACCTTCTCTTGACAATAACCAACAAACCTCCTCTACCTCTATGGGTGACAGAGGTCAGTGCCCTCTTCCATAAACAAATAGCTTCTTATTAATATAAAAAAACAAAAAGATTGAAAAAGCAAGAATCTATATTAATGAAAAGCAACCATTTTTAAAAGCTGCAAGTTATTAATATACTGAACTAAGTGCAACGTCGTTGAGCGAAGATGAAGGAGTTCTTTTAAGTTGATTACACTGTGTCTGGCGAGTTGACCGTATAAAGTACCTACACACAATCCTCAGTCTAAGAGAACACAAGTTTTAACTTCAGTTAAAAAATTTAAGAAATAAAATAAATATTTAGAACCACAGGTAAACTACCCGTGACCACGGACGCTACATTTCGACGTCATACGTGGTCAAATGACGTAGGTACACACCGCCTTTCAAGGTGTTCGCCGCTCCGAAGTCGATTCGAGTTTGATTTCCGGATAGGTCAATGTTGAAATTAAGTATTTTTCTACATTTTCTTTGATCTGGGTGTTCGTGGCACCGTCGTTGTTTTCATTTCCACGAAACAAGTTATTGAAATAGTTACTCATTTTGGGATTAGGGTAATGTAGGTATGTAACTTTATAACCATTTATTGATGGATAAGATAAATAAAAAAAAAGTGTCCCAACCGACCGTGATAACCGCGAGTTAAATCCGTTAATGTAACTTTTGTTTCAATTAAGTACAAGAGATTCTAATGAGTTCATATTACAAAAGGACAAAGTAATTATAACTTCTTAGGTTTTGCTTCCAAAAATATGCAATCACTACCTAACTAAACTATTTTATTTTATTTATTTATTTATTTAAACTTAATTGCACAAATTAACAATAAAAGTTGTAAAAGTGGCATTCTCTGCCAGTCAACTATTGGGCTAAACCACATAACATAAAAATCTATGTTCTGTGGGCTAAACAGAAATGTTATATAACTATGTTGTTTGAGATTTCCGTAAACCTAACTTTTTAAGTAGGTAGGTACTTGCTGTAAGGTCCAACTTTAAATCTTTTCATTAAAAATACCGATTTAAAAGTGAAAAATGAGTGGCTTAAGTTAAAGTAGAACCTGATTCTTCGTCCTTAATTAATTGTTTGGCACTGACTTAAAAGTTGATTAGCGAGTGCGAATGGTTTGTTGTAAAAATAATGCTTTCAATAAGAAAAAGTACAACGTAATCCATCTAGTGACCGCAAAACTTTACATAAGATATTTTGCAGCATTTCATAAGAATACAATCAATCCTAAGGAGAACGTCTCATTGTTGTGTCATGGGTTCGATCGGGTCGTGCAACAAGAGAATTTCCAAACGTTACAATCACCAAACCGCATTTGGGAACTATGGTGATTATGCCTGTACCCATTATTGTAGTGGTAACTTGAGTTCATTGATGGAGGCCTTTGCCTTGCAGTCGGCTGTTCCTTTTTTTTAAAAAACTTCAACTAGGTTTGTTACACTTTCTCAAACTTGGGGTGGTGGGATCTAGCTCCTAGTGGTCCCCTGGGTAACGGCATCTTTGGTTTTCTAACCAATGAGGCCGACTAACAGATCCCTCTGCGGTAGGCCGCCTGGATGCTACCACCCTCCTGCTGGAGTCCAGCGCCAAACAGTTCTTCTGTGTTCCGCTGGTGTGTGGGAGAACCAGTACCTCTGGGTAAGCTCGCTCCATCTTAGACTTCTTCTTAACCGTATAGTTAAGTATGCAGTCAAGAGCAAGCCCATTTATTATAAAAAAAACTGACACAAGATTTTACGATTAAAATAATTGTGTGTTTTGTTTACCTATCAACCCATGAGTATGTTGCGAGTGATATAATAGTAACAACAATATAAATATTTATTTTATTTATTTTAGGACATGCCATACTGGGCCACACAGAGCCTTCGGAGTCCGAAATTAAGCTTGCTACTAAGTAGCTTGGTTTTTTTTTATTTTGTAAATATTTCAAGGAACCTTGACTATAAAGCATAATAATTTGAACACGAGCAAATCTTATCTAAGTACTGACTCAGATGTTGTTGTTTGTGCTAAAGTAAACATAATTTATGTTAATTAACCGATACTAACCTACTACACGTGTATGCGTAAAGAGGCTTATAATAATCTCATTATCCAAACTAATCTTACTAATATCATAAATGCGAATGTTTGTATGGATGTCTGTTACTCAATCACGTCAAAATAGCTAAATGGATTTTAATGAAATTTGATACGTAGATATCTTAGACTGAAATAGTAAAATCTCGAGTTAATATTATACTGTTTTCGTGGAAAATTCTAATTAACTATTTATTCTACGTGTAATACCTAATCTGCGAGCCCTAACTAGTTTTATATTTGAGAAAGGAACTCCGTCTCTGTTTTGTCCTCACGTTTTATTTAATTTTAAACCGACGTTAGATGCTTTATGTAGAAAATAAAGTAAATTTTCACATTAATCAATACATTTTTTTTTTTAAGTGTTTAAAGACATAAACGGTGTATGACTCAGTGATTGCGGAGATAGTCCACAAACCCTGTTATTCTGTCATACCCTTTCTTTACAGATACATGATTTTAGATGAATTAAATTAGGGTTAGGTAGTCAACACAAATTTTAGCCCTGCGTGGACACCATGGATTGCCTCTCAAAGAGCCACCTGCGACATTTTTTACGGAACGTGGCAAGTGATCGACTAAGCGTCTTGCGAATGGGTGGAGGCAAGTCATTCCAAATTTTGGCAGCAGCATATTTGAAGCAACCCCTGGTTCCACGCAATTTTATGTTTATGTGATAGTATCAAAATTGATGAAAGCTTGGAGGATGACTTACTTACGCAGACAAACTTGCAGGCATAGACTTGTACAACTTAAACCTTGCTTATGACCTAGCTCTGCTTAAGTACGAACTTACTGATTTGCTTCCATTGAAGCCAGCTGTCGCTATCACTCTTACCAATCCACACATATATCCTCATGTGAGCGTGGAAGAGAGCATATAAGAATAAAAATTTTGTACAGTTCTATCTTATTTTCCTTGAAACTACGAATTATCACTTCATTTAAATTCTCTTTTAGAAGCATATTTTAGTTATTTCCATTTTATAACAAGGCTGGACAGGAGTTTAAAAAGAAACAAGACATTTTCAGCGACGACGCTTCTTCAAATTGAATTTTGAAACGTGAATGCTCCTTGCCATCTCTTTATTAAGTTTGAGAAGATTTTCTTCTCAACTTAATAGTGACAATGTGTTTAAAAGTTAATTCTTATATTTGTAACTTGCACTGAGTCTAAATACTGTAAAATATTGATATCGGTATACTATTTGTTTTTGCAATGAATATAAAAGAAAGTTTCAAAGAAAGCACGTATTTTTCTTGCAGCATATTATATAAAAAAGAAAAACTACTTCCCACCGGGTAAAATTTTGTATAGTAAAATGAATTAAAATACACCGTGCTTTTTGAACCACCTGGAAAACGAAGTCTATGTTATTGTACCATTTTGTATAACATCATGGCAGTGTTATTTATTTTTTATTAAAAATAATTTTCGAAGAAATTTAAATTTTGATTCTATCTTTTAATTTTATAACACGCTGTGACGCGCACAGACGTATTATTTTGCTGCGGCGGGATATCGGTTAAATGGACCTTACACAGCTACATCTGTGCCCATTACAGCGTGGTACAAAATAAATATCTGAAGAGATATTAAATATTGTTATAAAAAAATTGGTTAAAAAATAACACTGCCAAGATGATATACATTGGTTACATGACGTGGCTTCGTTTTACAGGTGGTTCAAAATGGACCGTGTATTACTGAGTAACGTCAGCATTCATATAACAATAATCATCATCGTTATCATTAGTTCCTGCTATACTAAATTTTATCCAAAGGAGGATTTCGCCATATTTGCCATCACCATAAGCGGGTTGGTTGGCCATCGCCGTTAAGATGAGATGCTGCCGTTTTTTCCTTGCGATACTCCTGTTTGCAATCTCTCAATTTCACTAGTTAATAATATAATAAATAATAAATATTTAAGACATAAGCCTCACTGGGCCACACTGAGCCATCTAGTCCCAAATTAAGGTACTATTAAGTACCCTGTCGTATGGGGTACTAGACAACCGATAAACTTACTTATATACTTTTTTTTTTTTGTAAATACATACTTATAATACATAGAAAACACCCAGACCAGTACAAACAGACATGTTCATGCACACAAATATTTGTACTGCGCGGGGATCGAACCCGCGACCCATGGCTCAGAAGCAGCGTTAACTACCGCTGATCCAAATGGTCGTCAGTTACTCGAGTTCTCATCATCATCATTATTATATCAGCCAAACGACGCCCATTGCTGGGCATAGGCCTTTCCCAAGGATCTCCACAATGATCGGTCCTGTGCTGTCCGCATCCAAGGGCTTCCCGCTTTTCCCGCGGTTTTTTACGGATTGAGTTCATTGTAACCTCAGATCATATAAAGAAGGAGATATGAAATTGCTCGTAAATCCCTAGCGAACCCGTGTCTCCGAATTATTTATGTGTGCAAGGTAAACGTTGAAATTTACAACGCTCATTGGTGCGCACACAAACATGGACCCAATCACAGCGGCTACCGCTTACTCGCTTACACAATGCGTCATTTGGTGTGTGCAAATTAGTGTGTCGCTACAAAGTGTGGTCGCGACGCACACGTCGGGCAGTGTAATCTTCGATTAAACCTCGATACATTGCGCAGTCGCATAGTACTCACCACCACACAGCTAGTTAGTATCAAGCCTTCAATGTATATTGTGCCGATACAATTATCGTTACATGGATGTTTTCATTAAATATTTCGGTGCGGAGTGCAATAATTCTGTTTGCCCATATTGGATTCACACGCGCCACGCCCCCATTTCATATCAATTTCTTTATATGATCTGAGATTGTAACTCAATCAAGCTTTAATGGGCAACTGGTGTGAATAAAATTCAAGACACAGGCAGACCATAGCAACCACACAAGTTACTCTTTTTGCTGAAAAAAATTACAGTAGGCAACAGCTAATACAAAACTCGTTCTTTTAATAGTACATATTTGATAAGCAATTTTTTCTTTGTTCCAGGTGTTAGCACGAAGGACTTTATGGCAAAACTAGGAGAATATTTAATTTTAACAGCCTTCTCACACAACTGTCGATTGGAGAGAGCTTTTAAATGTTTAGGCACCAATTTGACTGAATTCCTGACTACACTGGACAGCGTTCACGATGTTTTGCATGATCAGGTGAGAATTTGTACCAAATATACAGGGTTACTTGCAAATTAATGAATTCGTCAACCCTATTTCAAGGTCCCAGATCTGATCCGCAGAGGGGTCAATGTGATAAACCAATTTTCTATTTTGTTTCTTTTTGTATCTCGTTTAAGATTTTTTTTAATATTTTATTTTTTTAATAATTAAAATATATTTTTAATAAGGCCATTTTTTATGTCTTTTGGTCATAACGGTGCGTGTGTTGAAATAGTATTTTTTATCACATTGTGTCTCTGTTTGTCAATGTCAATCTGCAAAACACTTATTATAAAACAACCAAGAGTATCTTAAATTCTTGTGTTTGTAATTGATTCGTAAAATATGAGTAATAATTGACCTAAATTCAGAAATACACAATTCTATAAAGCCAAGTTTTATCACTTTTTGAAGAGATAGTGCAATTTTAAGCTTAATCCCAAAATTGAATTTTCATAACAGTGTTGTCTCAAGGCATCATTCTAAAAACAGACTTTATGAAAGGATTTGAAAGTTATTCAAATTAAGTTATAGGCAATTTTAAATCCAGTCCAAGGGAGAAAGTTTTATGATCCTTTGTAAATTACATTGCTTTAATTTTAGCTTAGTCATGAATAATTCTAGTCAGAAATCGATTTTTTAATCCAGTTGATTCACCAGTGGTACTGCGGACACAATTGTGTCATTCAGCTTTTATAAGCAGTTCAAAAATTAAAAGCATAGTTTTATGTATTTCACATTTAATACAACTTTTAAGTTTTGCGATGCATTTAACGTTCGGAACGACAATTAATATAATAACAGATGCTGGATAGTATAATCGTATAATAATATAATAGCACAGATAAGATAATACTAAAACAATAGTAATCGTTAAAATACGATATTTTTTTATTAATTAATTTTCACATGTCGGAACATTTTAAATACTTAATTCTTTATCAAAAACGATTGCCTGGATTATTTTGTAAGGCTAGGCCATATGCGCAATTAATGTGTAGATGATGTCATGCTAATTTGCAAATATTTTTTTTACACAGGACGACTCCCACAGAGACGAGACGGTGGAGTACGAAGCAGCATTTGTGTGTACAACCTCACAAGAGGGCAAAATAGAACTCCATCTCACGACAGAGAGTGAGCCTGTGGCCTACATCCTGGTCGGAAGCCTGAGGATGATCGCGCGAAGACTTTACGCCACACAGACAGACATAAGACTGAAGAGTTACACTAATGACCCTAGGAGATTTAAGTGAGTACTTGCACTGATAAGCAACACACTTGCCAATTTTCTTGCATAAGTGATTTGGAATTTTTTGATTTATTATTTATTTTGTCCCATAAAATATATAGCAACTTGAGACGAAAACGTTGTAAAACCTTAAAATGCATATGTTTAAGGACTCGCAAAAAAAAAAAAAATTTAAAAATTTAAAGTATTGTTAAATTTTTACAGTTTTGCATTCAATTTGCGGGAACAAAAACCAAATAATAATAATTACAAAAATAATTCTATGTAAAATGAATGCACAAAGCGAGACCTTATTTATTATGCCACTAAAATATACAAGATTTTACAACGCCACAATGTTGCCTGTTAAAAATATCAGAAAGGTTCAAATTTGGTATTCTATTGTATACAAAATTTACAGTTGAAAGAAAATTCACAGTGAACATTTTAAATTCACATCGCACTTTCGACTGTTCGAATGAATTATTCAGATGTTTTATTCAGGTTTTTGAGAAATTTGTGTTTCTTGTTCGTTGCCTTATTGGCAACACGGGTATCGGGTTTTCATAGTCATTATATTTAAAATCATCATGTCAGTCTACCACTGTATACATCGTGCATTTTAAACCTCCTTTTCTTTCTTTCTTACTTTCTTTATGTAACCACTATGTATAACATCTTGGCAGTGTTTTTTTTCAATTATTATCAAAATAAAATGTCATAGAAAAATTTAAAATATTAATTTAGCTATTCAGTTTGAAATACGCTGTGACGCTCACGGACATATTATTATATTTGTAAGGTTCATTAATCCAGGACCGGCCGAAGCAAAATACTACGACCGTGCGCGTCACAGCATGATTCAAAATGAATACTATTATTTTTTTATATTTTTTCTAAGACAATTTTAATTAATAAAAAAAATATAACACTGCCAAGATGTCACACATAATTGTTAGATAACGTGGGCTTCGTTTGTCAGGTGGTCAAAATTTCACGGTGTATATACTTCTACTGTGATATAGTCTAATATTAAAAATAATAAAAAATAGTAATTTTCTCTTCACTTGGAATTTTTTATATCATCATCATCGCCAGCCTATACAAGCATTAGTAGCTGAACACAGGCCTAACCAAATACAGGAATTTTCCATTACCGTCTCATTTGATAGACGGCTAAGCGATCGCAGTTTGGTCAATGGTAGAGAAAAGACGCTACAGCGATGATATTTTCAAGTATAGATGTGTTACGCTCATTGTAATTCGCGTATTAAATCCGTTCCGATAATCCAAAACAGCACACATTGGCAAGTTTCACTGATAAGCAAAACAAAAGATGCGAAATAGCACGCAAATGAAAGAGATGGCTATAATTGTTAACGATTACCGCTCATGATTACGCTCGACGCAGACTATGTACAAAACGGCCTAATTAGGTATTTGAGTCTTTACAACGCGCTTAAAACATATCTGCTTCTAAATTAATTTTAATATAATATCACTAGCTGACCCGGCAAAAGTTGTTTTGCCATAAAAATGATTAAATTACTAAAATGGCTAACAAAAAATAGGGGTTGGTGGTAAAAGGGTAAAAATTTAGGGTTGTATATATTTTATAAAATTTTAATATTTTACTACCCTACCCCTACCCTACCCCTACCCTACCCCTACCCTACCCCTACCCTACCCCTACCCTACCCCTACCCTACCCCTACCCTACCCCTACCCTACCCCTACCCTACCCCTACCCTACCCCTTACCCTACCCTTACCCTACCCCTACCCTACCCCTACCCTACCCCTACCCTACCCCTACCTACCCCTACCCTACCTCTACCCCTACCCTACCCCTACCCCTACCCTACCCCTAACCTACCCTACCCTACCCTACCCTACACATACCCTACCCCTACCCTAACCCCACCCCTACCCTAAACCCTTCCCTACCCCTACCCTACCCTTACAAAAAAGACGATAATTGATCAGTTGTCGAGCGGGATGAAAAATTATTAAATTACTAAAATGGCTATTAAAAAATAGGGGTTGGTGATAAAAGAGTAAAAATTTAGGATTGTATGTATTTTTGTATGTTGTATCATAAAAAAATAGAAATTAAAAATTTTGTTTAAAAAATAAAAAATAAATTTAGGGTTGGACTACACCTAACATTATCCCCGACAAAATTGTGAATCTAAACCATTCCCAGATCCCCTTGAACACACACAAAAAATTTCATCAAAATCGGTCCAGTCGTTTGAGAGAAGTTCAGTGACATACACACTCACAGAAAAATTATATATATAAAGATTGCGAGCCCATCTTCTTTTAGCAGTATCCCTTTAGTTATCTCTAACGTCATCTATCGGAATAGAAGGATTGTACCGACAACACACGAAAAAACAGCCCAACCTTTCCTATTTCAACAAATGCATACCTTTTCAGGTATGAAATAAATGCAGTTCCACTACACCAGAAAACCAAAGAGAACAATAGCGAGGCAGTTGCGGAGTCCGTTACTATTGCGTCCTCGAGCAATGCGGCTGATCTCAAAATAGGCGTCGCTAGTTTCTGCAAAGCCTTTCCGTGGCATTTCGTCACGGACAAAAGACTCGAGCTGGTCCAACTTGGTGAGTACAACCTTTATGCTAATAATAACACAATTTTTTAAAGCTAAATTGAATAGGCTGTAGGCCATTGCAGGCTTCTTCTCAACTCTAGGGTTCAGTATGAAGACAAGAGCGAGCCCATCAACAGTAAAATGTATTTAATTGCTATTGACTGTTGGTGCAGTTGTAGTTCGACTACAACACAAGGGTCCTGGACTCAATTTGACCAAGAAGGTCGTACTTTGGAAGGCATGATACGCATTTGGAACTGTCTTCTGCCGCAAGATGAACAAGTACCGACAGGGACCTGTAACAGAAGGCTTGGAAAACTTTGATATCAGAGTATGCAAAGAATAATCATAAGAAAAGGAGAAGATTAACATTTTGCAAAAATTAAGCGAAGCGTTTTGCAGGAATCTAACTTGGTACAAACTAAACATAGAAAAAGAAATGTACTAGCTAATTAATCTCATCTACAAATTTGCAAATCTCCCCGAAGTGCAAAACTGGATCGCCAAACAAATTAAAAATAACACAAGAGATAGATTGAGACCAGCAACTTTACAATTTAGGCGGTCCTCTTCTAGACAACCTTTAGGTAGAATACTGTTGAATTAGAATTGAAAAAAGAAGGCGGTGAAAGTTTGGAAATGTAAATATTACAAAATATAAATACGGTATGACATGTAGAATAAACTATATTAACTATTAACTATTTAATTAATATACGAACACACATACAAATACATAACCAAAAAAATTTATACTATGAAAAAAGATTATGGACGAAAAATTATCAAAAACTCATGATAAAACATCATAGTCTATGGAACTCTCTTCTGCTGTTGATTCGGCAGTCTGAATAATTTCCCTTTTTAAAAAAAAGAGATTTAAATCCTATCTTCTTTCACTGTAAGTTATATATTAAGCATTTTTTTTTTTTAAAGGAAATAATAATTCAGACTGCCGAATCAACAACAGAAGAGAGTTCCATAGACTTATGATTTTATAGTCAATGTCTGCAGCAAATAGGAATAGGAGGAATGAAAATTAGTTACAACGCAAAGTTTATGAGAAAACCGTATACCTTGACCTATAGCTGACCACAAGAATTGAAAACGATAATTAGAATTGATTTTGGAAAATAACAAAAAAACTCCTACAGATATTTTTATGTTCATAAAACCCTAATTTATTGATATATTTTCGTATGAATTGCAATACAAATCACTGAAAGTTGAAGAAATTTCTGTTTATCATGTTGTTTTTATCATAACGACGACTATTCAGACTATTATAGGTTTCACAACTACTGAATAAGAATAATAATGAATGAAAAAAGTTTTTCCTCATTTGGTACTATTGTGCCTTGGGATTGGTTTGAATATTTTATTTCTGTGTTTTTTTTATACTCGTAACTATGTACACAGTTAAATAATTTCCTTTTTATCTATAATAATATTATAAAGCTGAAGAGTTTGTTTGTTTGTTTGTTTGTTTGTTTGAACGCGCTAATCTCCGGAGTACTGGTTCGATATGAAAAAATATTTTTGTGTTGGATAGTCCATTTATCGAGGAAGGCTTAAGGCTATATAACATTACGCTGCGACCAATAGGAGCAAAACATCAATGAAAAATGTTGCAAAAATAATCACGTTCATAATAACAGAAATTTACGCGTACGAAGTCGCGGGCACCAGCTAGTATGGATATAAAAAGGAAATAATATGTTAACATACATACATACATACATATTATCACGTCTCCTTCCCAACGGGGTAGGCAGAGACCAAGACCTTCCACTTACTACGATCCTGGCATACATCTTTCGCTGCTTCCACATTCATCAATCTTTTCATGCATGCTCGTCGGTTTAGAGTACTCTTGACCTGACCTTTCTTCAGAACATCCCCGATTTGATCGTGGTAAGTTCGTCTAGGCCTTCCTCTTCCAACGTTCCCTTTCACACTCGTCTTATAGATCTGTCTAGTCATTCTTCTCTCATTCATCCTCTCTACATGTAAATGGGTATAATAAGTGGTGTTTGTTATTGTTTTATTGCTTTTAATTTAATATCATAAGTGTCAAAGAATTATTAAAACATGAATGACAAAATAAATTACGAACTTAGAGTCGGTATCGGTCGGATGTTGACTGTTTATATCATATACATCAATTTTTTTTAAACATTTTATGAAAACTTTAAAAAATAAAAGATAACTGAACTTCATTTGTTGAAAATAAATAGCAATAGACCAAACTTTAGCACGAAGTCTCGAATAAAACAACACAAATCCAAATAAACCATCATGATTTGGGATGTTATTCCAAGCAAGTGCTGGAGGAATAAAATTCCATTTCCACCAACCTATTTTTGAGGGTGTTAGCATAGCAAATATTAGTTGAATATATCACAAAACCGCGAAACAGAATGCAGTATTGATATATTCCTTGGAATAGATTTTACAGAATGTCTGCGACTTTGTTATTCTTGTTTTGACCTATAAAACTGTAAAGCCTAGGTTACACTACACTTCCATGTAATAACATACAACTCTCCTTTATCTAGAGATATTTTTCGTAAAAGTTTCCTGAGTTTACGCGAAGACACATTAAAATAAAAGATGATACTTTTATGGTGTTGAAAAAATGACATGGTCCAAACGTGTTAAATTTTTACGTAAGTAACAAATAAGTTTTTTGTCCTCGAACAGACTATAGGTTTTGCTTAGAGTGGATTAATACATTGTTCCATTCGATAAATTTAGTATAAAAGAATTTTTCAATTTTGGGTGGACATTAGAGTAGGTAACATTTAAACAATTAAATTGCTGGTGTAAATTGAAAACAGAGACCTTTTTAAGCAGTGGGTTCGAATCCAACCTAAAGCAGTAGCAATTTTTTATTCCATGAATTTTATTTCTTTCACATATTTAACAAAATGTTTCGAAGAAGTTTAGATCAATTTTAAAACATGTAAGGTACTCGTATATGATAGATATGCTTGTCAAAAGTTATACAGATTGGCTTAACAGTAAGTATTAAATAACAGATTAAGCTTTAGGTGTGTGGCCACAAAAGGATGTCTGTATAGGCATATTTCTGTAGCTTAGCAACATAACAGTTCTCATATTGGATAACTAGCCTTATTCTAGAAAATACGACCTACCGTTGAATAATTTGCCTAAAATTCTAGTTCTGTTCCTTGTCCATGCCAACTGAGGGTTATTTCAAATAAATTATTAGTGCACTAACATATATTTCTTACAATTTATCCCCTACTTTTGTTTGTTTTGAGAATGTTGGCACTACAGTGTGAAGTCTTTTGCCAAAATTAAAAAGTTATTCTAGGTTGCACTCTGTAAATTCCGTTACACTCACTACTATATTTCTTATTTAATGGTGTCATGTGGTGCCAGAACATAAAAAGAACAGCAGCACCTCTTTTCTTCTATGAGTGCGAAAGAGGCAATCATAGGAGTACTGAAGAAGGCAAACAGCAACGTCTTCTTTCCATCATTAATTGCCAAACTGCGATTATGAGTTTACAATTTTTTAAGGATACTAGCGGACCCAACAGACGTTGTCCTGCCTTAACTATAAATACTGATTTCGGATTGGTATAATTATTATTTTTTAAATACTTCAGATACAATTTTATTTATTGACATTGCAAAATATGCTAACCGCACTGGAAATTGTAACCATTTGCAGCACGCATGCTGTCAATGTTATGTCAAACGCCATACATAAGAAAAGTTTAAATTGTCAAAAGCGATAAGGTAAAATACGAGTAATATAATTTAGTTAGATGATTAAGTTTTGCTTAAATTTTCTAATTTTCCTAGCCGTTCACGCGTGATGACCAAGGGAAATAAGGATTAATTTTTATTTATATATAGATAGATAAATAGAATTACCTAATTTGTCGAAATTTTATTAAAATACCTAGTTTTAGTTCAAGGTTATATTCAACGAACAGATCTTGGCAATTCAGTAAACTATATCAGTGGTTTAATTAATCCAAAATAACATTTTCATACTAAAGTGTTCTTCATATTAACTCTCAGTACTAAATCGCTGCAAAAATCCCAGCCAGCAAATACAGATTTTTTTCTCTCGACCCCTATAATTTGGCCTTTTTACACTACCGCCTTTCTCCTAATGATCCAGGGAAGCCATTAAATTCATGGCAACGTCCGTTGGTGATTATCAGGGCTGCTTTTTACCTTAATTTTCACTTGGAATACCGCCATTATTTGTAATGGCCACCAAGTGCCTGTACTTATGAGTGTTATGGAATGGCTATTTAGCTCCATGTTTGGGTTATATAGTTTTAAGAAAGTAAATTAGGTCCTTAATCATGAAAACGAAAAAGTTCAGATTTTTTTTTTCTAAAACTTTTAGGAGCAATTCAAGCGGGTTCCATTATGGGATGGCATAAATTTAAAAGACATATTAATTTATGCAACCCTATATGGATGGCATAGCCAGGCATGAGCTGCATAAAGTATTTTGGCATACTAATCATTTAGCACAACGTTAAAGCAGAATAAATCATGTGGCACCCCAAATGTTACCCCAAACAAAACGCCTCTTACAATAAAGACATATCAAAAAGCTTTTTACCCGCATTATTTCAAAGGATCAAAGGTTACGACTACTCTTTGTAGTTAATTGACTGAACTTTGTGTGGTCACTGCTGGCAATAGCTAGTGTGTAATAATGCAACTTTGATGATCATTTTGGATTAGTGGTAGTAAACGCTGCTGCTTCTGAGCCATGGGTCGCGGGTTCGATCTTCGCACAGTACAAATATTTGTGTGCATGAACATGTCTGTTTGTACTGGTCTGGGTGTTTTATATGTTTATAAGTATATTTACAAAAAATAAATATATAAGTAAGTTTATCGGTTATCTAGTACCCAATACAATAAGCTTCTTAGTGATTGCTGAGTTTGGGACTACATGGCTCTGTGTGGCCCAGTGTGGCATGTCCGAAAATATTTAGATTTATATTTTAATTAAACGTTTAACATCCCACATCCAAGAACATCCATGACAATTTACAGTTACTGAAATAAACCGCAGACAGATAAACAGAAAGACGGATGTCCGTCTGTTTAAAAAAAATTACATTGCTAAACTGTAAAGGGTTTTTGTTTACAGAGAACTTTGAAAACTGAGTCTGACTGCCGGACTCTCCTACCAAGGGCTTTGTACAAATTTGTTTATACATTATACTTTGACCGCGCATACGATGATTGAAGGCGTATGAATTAAATTTACAACGTGATGAAATACAAATTATACAGTTTTTAGATTTTTCCCTATGCTTCTAGTTTAAGGCGGTTATCACTTGCTAAATTTTAATAGTTCTAAGTCAACGGACATTATAGTTATTTTAAAAATGTCGAAACATACGTTTTTTGTTACAAAAACAGTCGTACCTTTTATACGTTAACTAAAAAGATTATTCTTCCACAGCTTTAAGAAACTGTAAACTTGAGTAGGTATATGGTTTTAATTTCCACTCGATAGGTACCTCACTCCCAAGACCGATGATCTTTGAAGTACAGACAGACAGACGGACGTACAAAAACTGATCCCAAAGGTGTCCGTGTTTTTCTGATTACCTTAAACATGCGTAAATAGTCTTAAATAATATCGTTTTTCTTAAAAACATTCACAACTCGCTCTTACTGGAACGTTATGTAAGAATACCTCCCCTAATGTATTAGAAGTTATTGCCTACTCCAGGGAATAAATAAGAACGAGTGCTGGATAACTTGCCTTATGTACAATTCAGAGTGATGCATTATTTATAAAAGTGAATTGATCGTTGTCTGGGAAGGTAATAACATAAAACATTTGGTTATTTAGTTGATACGTTTGTTTTTTAGATGATTCTGTTTGCAGGCCAGTATCTTAACCATTGTATGTTTATCAAATGTCACATGAAAGTCCATTTCTCAATAAAAAGGTTTTCTCAGAAAAATCTCTAAAAATAAAAAAAATAAAAATCACCGAAAAGTATTTACGCGCTTTTTATGTCGCCTACACCGAATAGGATAATTTGTTTTGGTTTGCAATGGCCTTTTTAAGGTGTGTCTAGAAGATTTTTATTATAAAAAACAATTTTAGAATTATCCACATGAAAATTGTATTATGGTAAACATGATCATAAACTGACCATTAGCTTGCATTATCTTTATAAGTAAGCTTGTTAAAAAGGATAGCCAGTATTTAATTCAATAGCATTATATTATGTTTTTGGATTTGAATTTTCTTGCTGCATTTTTTTAATTAAAACTTAACACTTCACGGGATGTACTGCAAGCATCTGATTATCAATACAACACAATACAATAAATGCACAGTATAAATTATTAAAAGGTACCTAATGCTTTAGGAGTGAAATCTATTAGATTTCCATAAAAATACCTCTCTGACAATATCCTGTTTCCACTCGAAAGGTTATATAGAACATCAAGTCTTTACCTGAATTTGTTCAGCTCTAAGCTCATTATTATAACAATTTCATTAGGTACGTGTCTAATTTTCCAAGAAAACTCTGATATTTTATAACCTTCGTGTAAGATAGAGAGATAATAATTATTTTACTGGTTTGCAATAATTTTTTTCATATTTGTAATAGGATAGGAATAATTTAACACATCATGAAATATTCTTTCAGGAGTTTGAAAGATTAAAGAGATTTACATTTTCTGGGGGATCATTAAAATTAACTTCAGTATGTAGTTATTTGTCTGCGATAGTTTTTGCTAATTTATGAAACTACTTAATACATTATGATATAACTAGATGTTACCCACGACCTTGTTCTCGTAAAGTAGCTATCCCAGGGATACCGCATTTTTTTAGTGTTATAAAGTAGTCTATGTGCTCTCAGCATCTACAGCGTGTTAGGTTATGGTACCTATAACAAACCAAAACCGGCTTATATTAAAATTTGCATATAAAAACTATGGTGAAGAACAGATACTTATTTGTTTTTTTATATATATTTTTTTTCATAAACCCATTCACCCATTCACCCACACAGCCATCATTCATACACCATACACCATTTTGTACACCCTGTATATTATATCCGTGCTAAATAATATTCTTCTTCTTCCATTGAAATTCATCCAAATTACGTTTTTATATTATTGCAAAGATAAACGTTAACAACAAAACATACATTGTTTGATCTTAAAGTAAGCAGCTAATTAAGGGTTTGTTTTGTGAAAAATAACGGTACCACAAACACCCAGACCAGAGATGATATAGAAAAGTATTTTTTGCATACATACATGTATGCATAGAGATGTGTACGCCACTTAACTACGAAAATAGTCAAATTTTGATGCAGTTTGTTGTAATTAACTGTTTCACTAGAATAATTTGATTGCTTTTAAACTTTTGCATTGCGTAATTATTTGAACGCATTGCGGAAACTAAACGCGAAAGTTATACGTATTAAGAAATACATAATATATCGATTAGGATTTTGTTAAACAATAATTATCAGAAAGATATTTAATGACATCAAATTGTCAGCTTTAGCTGTCAACATTGAATGCGTCGCTAAAAATAGGACACTGCTTTCTAAAACACTTATTATATAACCAACAACCACGTATGTGTGAGTTAATAATACTTTAATTTAATCACTTTGCAGAGTAATTATTACCTACAGGAAAAATATTCCGCGTAGTAAATTTCAATTAAAAATTACGGTTAAACCCTTAATTATGATTGACCTCTAATGCCTATATTAACAGTTAATCATCCCACAGGTGGCGGTTTCATGCGTCTCTTCGGCACACACCTAGCGTCCCACGGGTCATCACTTGGGACGTACTTCAGATTACTGCGCCCCAGAGGTGTCCCGCTAGATTTCCGCGAAATCTTGAAGAGAGTCAACACTCCATTTATGTTCTGTCTAAAAATACCTGGATCTACGTCTCTGGCAGAGGTGAGTTCTTTTTTGTATACTTCATATATTGGACATAGTACTATATAGTTAGCGAAGTTAAAATATAGTAAGTATTTCAATGTGAGAAAATTGGATAAACATTAACATTATTATTACATATCATGAATCAACGATAAAGGTGACGTGAATTTATTAATTTATGACATAATTAGAAATGATTTAAATTTCCTGTCAATAGTACCTACATTGTACAATGTACATACATCACATATAAAATATAACTTAAGCTTTCATCGAATATATAGCCAGCAATAAGTACCTCTAGAAAACGAGACTAGTTATTATTGCTTTGATAATAAATACAATAAAGCCATACTTGTTATATTATGACGACCTCCGTGGCGGAGTGGCGTTCACACCGGTTTTCAAGGTGTCGTCTGCTCCGAGGTCCCGGGTTCGATTCCCGGATGGGTCAATGTAGAAAAAAAGTGTTTTTCTACATTTTCTCGGGTCTGGGTGTTTGTGGTACTTTCGTTGTTTCTGGTTTCCAAAATACGAATGCTTTAAATAGTTATTAAAATTGGGATCAGAACAATGTATGTGATGTTGTCCACATTTATTTATTTATTTTTATTATTTTATACTTACAAAGTTACTAAAAGAGACAAATAATACTTGTACTTGTACAAGTTTTGATACAATAATAAAAACTCCTTATTATTATTTTGCTCCCTTTCACGGTTAAAGTTGCTTATACTTATTAAAGTGTAACATATAAAGCCTAAAGGTAGACTTCGGAGCAATGCGGCTTGCGGCTTGCGTCGTGCGACATGCGACACTTGCGGCCCACGCGGCCATGCGGCTGTACTTTGAATTAAAGGAGTGTATGAAACCCTTTCCGAGCGAAGCGTCGCGGCCGCATGCGTCGGTCGGAAAGGGTTTCATACACTCTTGGCCGCGTGGGCCGCAAGGGTCGCATGACGCACGACGCAAGCCGCAAGCCGCATTGCTCCGAAGTCTACCTTAACGTAAGAAAAAACAATTTCACAACAAGGTTTGGAAAAAAGCCTCATATTAAACTAGGTATTACTAAAAATACAAACTGCAACACGTTGTTATTTAAATAAATTAATAATGATCGCGCACATACTATAATGGCCGGCAACGAATGTAATACAATAACTATAAAACGCTAAATTTTGAAGTAAACTTATAAGATAATTTTAAGCTATACATTTTATTTAAATTACAATCGCTTAACCTTAAATCCATAAGGGATAAACTAGCTTGCCATTCTGTTGGAGGCTGCTGATAGCGAGTGGTTTAGAGGATCCGTGTGAACGAAGGTACAAAGCAACTGTGTCGAAATAAATCTGTGTTTTTCACCTGTTTGACACAATATTTTCAGATTTCAATATAATAATATTCATATCTTATAAATCTTTAAAAAATCATTCAAGACTGAGATAAAATTATAAATAGCGGCGGCTAAGCAGCTTATACCTTATTATAAAGTTTCATATTGATACACGAGGCAACAGAATACGATCTACAAAATGCCGTCGCTTTTTCGATCTTATTTTGTTGTTTGGTGCCTCAATATAAAGCTGTATAGAAGGTATTACAAAATTCCAGACATTTAACTTCACTCTGAGCCGTGATTCATAAGTCTTAGTAACGAGCTTTTTATTTACAGTAGTGGCGCTAGTGTAGATACCTTTATAACCCATTGTACCCCCTCTTAAGATGCTATTGTCAACTCATTTCAATAGGACTGACTATAATTTAAATTGTTAAATATTCACAACAAGACAACGTTTCTATTCTCTTTGTACCGGCAAATAGTTACTGCTTCAAATGGCTAGGTGCTAGGCTAGGCTAAATTGCAAACTCCAGAGACTAGTTTCCTGCCTCGGTTCATTGCAATAGCCAAGTGTTTAGAGATATAGACAGTAGTAGTGTAGCATACAATGTGAAACGTTTGTCAGAGGATCCTACTAAATAGCGTAAGGGCAAGCAAGCGCTAGAAGCCATGTAAGGAATCCATTATTCAGAATGCCAAGTTTCACTGTCTGTCCGAGGCTTTAATTGATGTAGAGGTACTTAAAAATCCAACATATATTTAATACACACGCTACATGCTTATTTACATAGTTTGTCTATTAATAACTTTATTAAAGTGTGACTGTCTGTCTGCCTAACCGAACACGTCTCCGTTCTCATCACGCGAAAGCCGTTTTGTCGAATAAGATTAAATTTTATTCAGAGAGATTACAATAGTTTTTATCTCCAAAAACATGCCGTAAAAACTTAAAAAGAAGGGTGGAAATTTTTCCATCAGCGTACGATGATAATATTTTGATCTTACCTGATGAAGGTTCATGCCTACATCAGTCTGCTGCTAGACAAAGGTCCCTCTAAAAGGAGGATTGTGCCAGAAGAAGTTGAAGATGAAGTTGAGTTGAAGTCCGGCAGAGTTTAGCTAATGGTGGAAAAAAGTCGCTTATTCCTGTCTACCTTTGATTTTAATCGCCTTTTACGACAACCGTAGGACGTGAAAGCCTTGCTCAGCATTCAAGAACAATAGGCCAGTATCAAACGACACCTCTTCGTAAAAGAGGTTAACCAATATAATCGGGTCTTTACATTTTTTTATTCCTCATGTCAAGTAACTCTAGGAATTTCAATAAAATGCTTGTAAGATTAAATTTCCACATTAAAAGAAAAGCAAGCCCATTCTGATAATTTTAAACCATCGCAATCCACCTGAAGCGCTTCTTAACTCCACTTAACAATACGGTACATTTGTCAAAGGAAAGTAATCTTTGAATAAAAATGTGCTAATCCAAGATAATCCGTTATGCCTCGCCTTCTTATACAAATGTTGGTGAAACTTAGCAATTCTGAGTCTTATCGGAACGAAATAAGAAGATAACCCAATTATTTTGTCTCTTCTGAGTTATTAAGAACATACACAAAGGTTATTGTACTCGAATAAACAACTGTATTGTACCGTAATCAATGTCATGGAAAGACTTTCAGCACATGTAGCATGTTAACGCCCGATTGGTCGAGTGGCGAGCCCTTTCACACGAGCTATATTAATCGGCGATTTCTCGGCGGAGCGAGATCGCAGCGAGCACGCGGCGGCTCGCGGCGTGCACGCAACAATATCGCCGCGAGTTATTAACCGCCGCGATAACGCCGCATACTCGCAGCGAGCACGCAGCGTTATCGCGGCGGTACTCGGTACCGTCGGTAACGGCTTCTGATGCTTCACTTCCCATGCATTTTTCTTTGTGTTCCTGTTGCTATATTATTTAGTCGAAAAGTCTCATATGGCTGGACGTTTACGTATTTCGTCTATAAATAATTCGTGATCGAAGTCTAGTGCCATTATAATATCGCACATACATTTACGTGTAATCAAGGAAAGCTGTGCAGAAGACTACAAAACGTGTCAGAATTAAAGATTGCTACTAACAAATAATTGTGCGAAGTCTGCAGATACTCGCCGCCAGCACGCCTCGTGCTCGCTGCGATCTCGCTCCGCCGAGGAATCGCCGATTAAAATCGCTCGTGTGAAAAGGCGCAAGCAGCGGGACAAGATTTCAAAGTCCAGGATACTATTCGTTCAGAAAACACGAGTTTCTTATTTTCTTACATTGCTGGGGTTTGTGATCACCAACCCGCATCTGGCAAGCGTGGTGATTATGCCTGTACCTATCATTGCTGTGGTAACTTGATATCATTCATTGATCTTATCCTGCAGTGGCATGATTATAGATTCTTCAATATTCGGATGTGAGGTGCCAGCTTAAAAAGAAGAGCAGCACTACTTTCTCGTTCTACCTATAGATGCAGGTCGCGATCGTCAATCCGTTGGCCAAATCTTTTAGACATATAAGTCTAGCAGTCGACTGAATGGGCTGATGGTGATGACATACGTTAAATATATATTATATATTTTAATACCAGGTTTATGACTATATGTATTACTCAGTGTTCAGAATCTCGTTTCTCGCTATCCGATTTTCGGTGGGGAGGGACAACATAGCGATGAAACTTGCATATTCATAAAGCACCGGCTTTGACGCCATGATACAGGAATAGTTTAGTTCTCTTGTCTATAGGAGATCTTAGGGCAATCGCTTCCATTGAGTAAACAGCACACAGTGTTAGGAATCGATGTTTGAGTTTCCTTATAATTAATGGAATATGTTAGTTAGACTTTGTACGTTTAATTTTGGAATCCTGACAGCAATAACTAACAAACTGTCATCAATTCATCTTTAAAAACCCGATTGGCATAGTGATGCGGTGGTCCGCTTACCACGCAAGGGTCTTGAGATCCCGGGTTTCCCGGTCTACAGCAACGGTTATAACTATGCTTCGGGAGGCAAGTTAATGCGTTGGTCCCGGGTACTGTCATAAGATGAAAATCTTAAAAACCAGTCCTGTCATAGGCCTGTGATAAGCGGGTTGGAAAAGTATGATACCAGAATATGCTTGATATGAAGTTAAGACAAAGATTCTACCTTCTTCTTTTGACGACCTCTCTCTTGGCAGAGTTCCCGAACACACCGGTTTTCTGAGGTCCAGGGTTCGATTCCCTGACGGCTCAATGTAGAAAAAAGTGGTTTTCTTCATTTTCTCGGGTCTGGGTGTTTGTGCTGCCTTCCTTGTTTCTGATTTCTATAATACAAGTGTTTTAATAGTTACCTACTTTGGGATCAGAACAATGTAAGTATGTGATGTGATTCACATTTAATTATTACCCTTTCAAGTGTATGTTAGTCCGCCATTACAAACCAATCGATCATAGTAATACAAGTCAAAGATTGCGTGACCCCACAGCTGCGATGCTATATACTAAATAGTCACCTATGTACTATATATCTAAGCGTACATCGTACCCTTTCCTTTGTTGCCTGCGGTCGCGAGTGGGCTCAAAACACTCCCATCACAGAGACATTCCTTTGTAGTGAGGCACTTTGCCGTGTTTGTCCAACAATATTAAGGCGTCCGACTGGACGCTATTTGTGTTACACTATAAATGTTTATAGCGCTTTCAATTGGAAATAAGTTACGCGATCTTCTTTGTGAGCGTGAGATGAAGAAAGTGGTAATTGAGTATTGTCAAAGCCAGTATTATTAGATTTTTACCCGACTGCGTTAGAACGAGGGCGATTGTCCACACCTGCGAATTTTATTCTGGTATCTGGTAGAGCTTGTTTTTTTCTTTCCCTTTTTATATTAGGTATATAGTTATTGTAGCAGTCGGGTTAAATGTTTTATTTTAATAATTTGTTTCATTTCTTATCATGTGATTAGCCTTCAAGGAGAATGGTGTCAGAGTTTTCTAAGCCCATAACGTGTACGTCTATTTTGAAAGGTGAAATTAGAAGTGTTTCAACATATTCTGTTTATTTTTTTACAAATAATATAAGAAACTATAAAATGTACTTACAAATAAAATATTTACCTCTTTTTTACTTGTTTCCGATATATTCCAAATAGTTCAATCATATAGATAACACTAGATACTGTTCGGGTCATTTTATGGGATGGCAACACTGTGCGATTGTGTCCATCTTCCATTGGCTATCTTTTCTTAGTAGCTTCATACAACACTTAAACCAGCACTATAGTGGTAAAGGTGGTTTTATCTCTTTATTTTTGTGTACTTTATGCTCTTGACTTATCAGTCACGTACACAAAAATAAATATTAAACTTTGAATCGGAGCCAAGCAAGCTATTGTCATGCTCGAAGGCTTGGATCTTTTAGTGTAAAAGGAATAATATAGTACTAACAATAATAATAAACCGATGTCTTCGATTTATTGACTCGACACCAAATAAAATGGATTGTCATATTTATGGGCACGCATTATTGTGAAACTCAAATGAAATTGGATTTCAGAATTTTCAGATTAGAAAACCCAATATTTACGGTCATCTTTTGTGATTGTACAAAAGTAATTTTGTTTAACTTCAGTAATATTTCAATCCTCAATATATTTCATTCTATAATGATTGAAATAAATATTACTTTCAGTTTTTGAATAATCCTTACGAGTATTATAAATTCAAAGTTAACTTTTTCTGTCTATCTGTTACGCTTTTACTCCTAAATCATCCATTCATTCATCATTGGCTTTTTTGTATCCAATGTCCTTTGTCAAAATTAAGTGACAAAATTAATAAAAAATAGCATCTTATATACGAAATAGTCTAGTCGATAATTTCTTAGGCTGACATATACATAGTACTTACTTAACAATAAATAAATAGGTACTTAATACTTACCTACCTACAAGTAAGATTGTTATATTAAGACTTCTCATCCTACGGGTGTCGTAAGAGGTGACTAAAGTACTACCAAAACAAGGTAGGCAGTATCGTATTTTTCTATAACATTAATAAAAATGTACTTGTTACGAAAGTTTACTCGATAAAATTTTTCGACAGTCGTGCAACACTATATTCCAAAAATGGAAGCAATCCTGAAAATGTTTAGATACAGAATTCTTAGAGTGAGCCCGGCTGTTTCGCTGCAATGGGGTATGCCCCAGTTTGGAACCATGCAATTGCTGTAATGTTCGATGCATATTTTACCCCATGATATTGTCAAGATAACCTACATTGCTGCAGCTGACAAATAGTTTGGCCGACGTATAAATAGTTATGATATATTTCACCTTTGTCCATTTCTATATTATAAGCCATTGTTTTCATTGAAAATCATTATTATCACCAACCTTTTGAACTCCACTATTAGTTTTAAACCTTAATAGGATACCGCAACTAGTTAATATTATAGGCACTATTTCAACCCGAAGGCGAAGTCATGGTTGATATTTTATGATTTGAGAGAGATACCGGACCATTTGCATCCGAAGACGAAATCACGGTCAAATGCTATACATGAAAAAGGTTTTACTAGATTTTTTGATGATAGTGGAATCAAGGGCCGGCTCAATGACTATTTTACTGTTTGGGCGGGAAACATAGTAAGAAAAACCGATTACTTTTGAAGCGGAAAGGTTCTGGAATTGCAACCACGCACTGGACGACGATCTGACGAAGGTCGCGGGGTGCCGTTGGATGCGAGTGGCGCAGGACCGATTACTGTGGAAATCCTTGGGGGAGGCCTTAAGCAGTGGGCGTCAATTAGCTGTGATGATGATGATGATGATGATGAGCTCAGGGTTTCTAATTGCTTCATCATCATCTTACCGTGACCTTCACCAGATAGTCTGTCAACCTGATGACAAGCCTACCCACAGACAGTCGTTCGTTGCGCGTTCGTCTTTCCTGAACCTTTCTGACCGAATAAGTTCATGTGTTCCGCCCACTGCCACTTCAGTTCCGCAAATCTAAGAGTGATTTCGGTTATCTTAGTTCTCCTAAGGATTGATTCATTACTGATTTTATGACGCAGCGAAATACCAAGTATGCTCTCTCCATTGCACACTGTGCGACCTTGAGCCTTTCTAAGCGACCACGTTTCATTGCCATAAGTCGTCACTGGAGACACGCATTGGTCGAAGACTTTCGTCTTGAGACGATGAGGTGATTTGGAAGTGAAGATTTTCCGTAGCTTTCCGAACGCTACCGGTATCCGAGATGGATACGAAAAAACGTGATGGTATTACGCAATTTCAAGAAAACTGATCAACATTTTGCAAATCTTGTCTTTCATAGAACGTACATCTCGGAATCTTAAAACGTAGTTCTTTAACGCCTTAGTGAACAGTATTATACACCTATTGTCGTAATAACAGTAAAATTTCACGAATGTGTGCTATCTTGTTTTACGGATCCGAGACTTAGATACTCACGTTACGATGAGTACACCAATATAAAGTTGCTTAGTGAGCAAAGACATACTAGGAATTTTTCTGAGCTTGATGAGGATATTTGACATGATAAATTCGGTTACTTAAAAATATTAACACCCAATTTAACAAAGTTTTATTAGCAGATAAATATACCGAACTTACAATATAATATCATCATCACCCGAACGACATCCACTCTACCTGGTCCTGGTCATAGGCCTACCCTAGGCCTATGGCCAGGATCTCCACAACGATCCCGCGCTATCATATCGTTTCTTATTATTAGTACTAGCTGGAATCTATCAATAATGGCATTTGTAGAGCTCGCCTTTGAACATAGGCCTCTTCTCTACTTTTCCACTCTTAACAGTCTGTTGCCACGCGTATTCAAAGCACAAACTGACGATGTTTCCCTATGTGTGTCCATATATGAGACTTTAATAGATTTTGAGCTTAGTTACCTAAAAACGGGTCTAAATTGCCAATCTAGCTACATCAAACGTTTCTTGGTTACGATTTAAGAATGGGATCAGATCATTGTTATAACGAGCTCATGCTTGTTACCGTGGATTTGCTTGCGATGTAAATAAACTCTGTGTGTCCGTCCCTTACTCGTAACTATGTTTGAACAAGAATCGAGCCGCCCGCGCTTGGGTTCATTGCGGATCTACGCTTTGCTGGATGTGATACAGAAATAATACATAATAGTGTCTGTCAATCTGCGATTTCTACTGATTCTGCTGCCGTGTGAAGCCGAGCCAAAATAAAATTGTACGAGTAATATCTAGGCCTAGGCGAGTAGAGCAAAACTGCTACAGGAGTTTTTTTCTTAAGCTACGAACCTAAAGCTTGGAATATGCCTTATAATTATTAGTAGCTTTCATTGGCGTTTTCTTCCCAGCGTTTTCTTTCCACCGCCTAAGAAACTGCCATTGTGGCGATCAAAGCAAAACAATTGGGCCTATCAAAGCAAAATATTATAACTCGAGAAAGGCTGGACCGATTTTTACGATTTTTATGTTTTTGAATTTGTTTGCGTCGGGATTTAGATTTTATATTAATTTCCTACCATGCAATACTTGACAAAATGTCAAATCAAATACTACTCTGAGGCGATACGAAGTTCGCGGGGTCTGCTAGTTTATTATAAATATTATATGAACTGATATACCCGAGATGCTGATGATTCTACATTATTCCGCATTCCGAAGCATAGCACTGTCAAACTGTCAGCAAACGTGCAGATTAATTATCATCTTATCATAGCTGAATAGCTTATTTCTGGCAGAAAAGCAACTATAGGTAGGTATTTAGATTTTGGGGTGGTGGGATCTACTTCCTAGTGGTCCACCCTGGGCAACGGCATCTTTGGTTTTCTAACCACTAATGACGGCTAACAGATCCCTCTGCGGTGGTAGGCTTCGTAAGAGGCCGCCTGGATGCTACCACCCTCCTGCCGGAGTCCAGCGCCAAACAGTTCTTCTGTGTTCCGCTGGTGTGTGGGAGAACCAGTACCTCTGGGTAAGCTCGCTCCATCTTAGGCTTCTTCTTTCAAGAGCAAACCCATTATTTATAAATAAAAAAAAAAGATTAGGGCCAGAAATTTGTTTATTTAGGAGTAACTAGTTTTTTTTCTTCACTTTATTTTTCATACTTGTCATTGTTAGCGCTGCCACTAATACCTGGTGGTGACTCTCCAAACGTGCTAAATGGATTGCAGATAATGGATAGATAATAATAAAAGGAAGAAAATAATTTAAAAAATTAATCAAAATAAATAGAATAAAACGTATTAAATATATGTTTTACTAAGAATGAAATAACGCAATCATCTAACCGTTTGAACTAAAACGAGTTTATATAATTCATTTATTTGAACGGCCGCTTTAACGGTGAAATGAATTTGATTGATACGCTTCACTTATTTTAATCTTCCAGTATTTACGCCTGGTGGCCATTTCGAAAATATAGGGTAATAAAATAGAAGGGTATTTCGGTAAATGGATTTGCATTAGGATGATACGGCTTTAATACCTACAATGATTGATTTAACTAAGTACAAAGCCATTTTCATCCACCTTAAGATGGGAGAAGTAATAAAATTTTATTTCAATGATGCTAAAGATGAAAGCAAAGAAGCTTTGGATAGTAGTAGAACCAGGAATAGAAACAATCTTGAGGGATAGTTACATAAGAGTCAATTCCCTAGAGGCTCTTTGTATATATATATTTTAAATGTTGATTACTACACACATTGATGAGTATCATTAAATGTCAGTAGTATGTTTTATTTATTAGTATTTTTTTAAAGACGTTAAATAGAAAAAATGGGTTTACTGTTAAATACTGCAGATACATTCGTGGTGCTAATGAGACTACACGCACTATTATCATTTTAATCTTTGTAATTTTTCTACGTTCATGTTCGGATCGTGAATCAAATCAACAGATGCTTTTGTTGGTATTTTTCAATTCTAATTCTTTAGTACTTGTATGCATTTTCCTTTAATCTTCGCAGTTTCCTGTCTGTTAAATTGAAAATTTGTGTTATCTTATTACGATCTACGTTATAAGGGGCCAATTTATAGCCTAGATGAATTTTTACAGTCTGGATTTATGCTCATACATCCTATAAAAGTTATATTGATATTCATATCAATCTCTCCGACGTATCTATAAAATTGGTTACAGTGTATAAATTATTTAAATACTCTGTATGTCAGTTTTAACAGTGGAAGGCAAAAATTTAGCCTAATAAATCTACACATAGATAAAATGATCCTATAACAATGGTATAAGAAGTAATGAGACTTGTACTAACTTGCTACATACAGTAACATTTGGCATTTTGCGCGTGAGAAGAAAAGATAAAGTATTTTTTTCCTAAGATACAAGCAATCTTCTTTTAAAATTAAATCAAAATCTGTTATTAATTTAACCATGCAAGCTGGTCACACATACTTTATCAAAATAAGCAAGGAACAAAGGAAATACTTATTCTAAACTAAATTGTCACAAACTAAATAGTTTTACTGTGATTTTAAAACTAGGTATGGGCCTAGCTCGTGAAATTTAATAAATAAAATAATAATTATATGTATTCATAAAATATTGAACAATAAAGCTTTAGTTGCCCCGTTGGTCTAGTGATTTAAATACCGGGCCAAAAGCTCGGGGTCCCAGGTTCGAATCCCGGTCGGGCAACAAAAAGTTTCGAATTTTCGAACGTTGCTCGGGTTTGTGATCACCAAACCGCATTTGGCAAGCGTGGTGATTATGCCAGTACACCCATCATTGCTGTGGTAACTTGAATTCAATGATGGAGGCCTTTTCCATGCAGTGGGATGATTATAGGCTGTTACTTTAAAGCTTTAGTAATCGGGTTAAATGCATTTGGCCATAAATGAATCTACAAACCTATTCCCTAAGGTATAGTCCGTGCGAACAAAGACACAGGCAAAAGCAAGTGGCTCAATAAATTAGATTTCCCGTGGGACTTGCCCCATTTTTCAGGCTCATTAGTAGTTCCTTTGTTATTCGCAACAAAAGAGTTTGGATTCAGTTAGGTCAGGCCCTATTAATTAAGAGTTTGAAGGCTATTTATTATCTATGGGGCGTATTTTAATCTGAAATTGTTGGAGCTGTTACAATCAAAACCTTTTAATTGTCATTAAAGGTCAAATTGAAATAATGTTAATACTTATTTAGTTGTTTTGATTGTGGTGGAGCTGAAACACAATTGCGATTTATTAGTATAAAAAAAAACAAAAAAATCACACAACCAATTTTTTTTATAGGTTTATTCTTAAAGTAGAAAACTAGACCGCCTTCAAAATATAACCACAAATAAATGTTATTTTAATATTTTAGTACATTTCATTTACGTTTCTTAGACAGGAGTTATTATCTCCGTTTACTAGTAAATACCTTCTCAGTAATCTCTTTTTGCATATTAAATTTAGAAGTTTGCAAGTGCTGTCAATATGATGACACTTCTAGAATATGGAGATCCGGGTTGTCCTAACCTCGAAATCAATTTGTGTGTTCCCAATATATTGAAACGTAAGGTTAATCGTAGTGAGGCGGATAAGTTGGTCATTGTCGATATGTCTGCAGCTAATCTACAAATATTTATCGACAGTCTGTCAATATTATCATGGTCTTAAAGTAAAAAACTAATACCCAAACACTTGTCCTGAAGCAGTGGCAGGATTAAACATTACGAAATGTAGAACCGCCTCTTGGGGCTTATTTGCAGAAATAAAACAGTTTTTGTTGTATTATCACGACTATAAGTTGACTACTACACTCTCCTATAGAGATTCTTTACCACACTTGACAGCTGATTCGGCTAATAGTGGGGAGAAAACGATTCCACCCGTTTTTCTGCAAGTTATGAACTCTATTTACGGCAATTATATTGCATTTATGTAAAGTATTTTAGTTATCTGTTGGGCCTACTCAATGCTTGGCCAAACTTAATTCAGCTATGCGAGACAATTACAATAAGATCAATGGTAACACATAAAATGTTGTTCATCTTGATGTAACCATGCCATTAAAAGTTTATGAGTATACCTACACAATATTTTACTTAAGGTAACCGGCTACATAGTATTATTTGACTTCAGGTTAACGTATCTCTCTCCTTAGTCTTAAATACCGTTATCTAAAGGTAAATTAAGTACGAGAAAACATTACCATTATTTAGAATTTTAATTTTAATTGCCAATTGAAGTCAGTTTTTGTGGATTATTTACATATAACTCTTTAAATCGTTGGGTAAACAAACTAATAGAATATACTACAGTAAAAAGTATTACACTTGCGGTTTCGATAAAAACGCCTCTGCGTACAAAGCTAGGTATTATTAGTGACGTACATATTGTTCTAATTACAAATTTAGAATTATAAATTTAAAATTTGTAGCAATAAAATTCCAACTGGCTCGTTTAATGTTAGGTTCTAAATTCAAATCCTACTGTTTTTTTTTTTTTTAAGGTATCCATACTTTTAGGAGTAAAGGTAGCAACTGTGTTAGTGTGTGTATTACCTTTTTATCGATACCTAGTATCAGATTACCTCAGTTTCATTGGATCGATAACATCGATATCTGAAACCTCTAGCGGAACTATCGATAGTCTAGTCACTAGTTAATCGGTCGAGTCATGTACTCCTCTCTCGGATTAGGTATTTTCATCAAGTTACCAAATTAGACTGGACTTAATGTGGCTTACTGGTTTTCTGAAGACTTTTCGTGACAATATTCCGATTTTGTGTATTCTGATTATTTTTAAATCACAGAAAATCCTTTCAGTAGCTATTTTTGATGCGGTATCAACTGAAAAAGTAATCACTACGGTCTACGGTAGTATTCTTTATATTTCCATGGAAAAAAGAAATGTAGCCTAGTAACATAGGTTACACCTTGTTAGGTAATATAAGTTTTTTTTAGTTTATCTGGCATTGAATTAAAAAGAATTAACTAACATTAGTCAACAAACTGCAAATACAGTCGTTTTAGGTTTGTTATAAGTATTTTAATCGTTTTAGTATATAGAGCATGTTAGGTATATAGTATAACAAGCTGAAACCAGCCTATATAATATATAAGCATTTAAATAAATACTGTAATGAAGTCAGAAATTAGATCTCATCATATTTGAAAAAAAATATTTTCTTATAAATATTTTCTCTTTCTTATTTAAGTTTGTATGAACAAAAAAATATGGTATCAAATTTTTGATTTCAATATACTATTGACTTGCTTCTAGTTCCTGGTTGATTGATTGCTGATGAAATTTAAAACCGTTCAAGTAGCCAACACTAAAAAGTGGTCTATAAATTGCTTAAAATAAGAAAAGGTTCTCCAAGGCCAAACTAACAGTATATCCTTATGTTAGCAATGCTCTAGATATACCCCAGTTGTTGACCCAGTAGTGAGTTGTGAGGTGTTGTTTACATTGCAAATAACAGAGAGACCCGGCACTCCGCCTCGCGAGGGATACGTAGCTGTGATAAACGAACTCCGAGCTCCATGTGCTAGGAGTATTTTTAGAAAACCTTTACCTGAAGAAAAAACTACGTATTATTCGTACTGTGACGTGTGGTGCTGGCACGTTAAAAAAAACATAGCACCAGCCTTCCTTTTTTAAGGTGACTAAAAAAGTACTGCCAGAAGAAGACGGGCCAGCGTCTTCTCTCAGCCATTGGACAAACTGCAAATCCTTTTACCAAATACTGCACATGTTTTTTTTGTTTGTTAGGTGATACCTAAAAATTGGTCTTATTTCTTATAACAATATGTTTTAAAAAAAAGTTTTTTTTTTACTTTTGTGGTACCAACTTTGACCTATAAGTAAAAGGTTCTCGAACAATTTATCAAAATCACTTGACTTGGTAAAAAGTTATGAGCAGACGCAACAACACATCGATCTGATAACCTTCGTTTATTTTGACGGTTGAAAATGAGTTTCCTAACGTCAAAGTAGCGTCTCAGCAACTGTTTTCTTCAAGGCTTCAAACAACTCTTAATTCTTACCAAAGTTCTCGTATTCCGACTTTAAAGAGACATAGCATTGAACACAGTAAGAAGATTTCCTAAGTAAAGCCAAAGAGCGGTGATGTTTTAAACCTCAAACTTAGTACTACGAAAGAAACTTAGGCTTAAGTTTGCCAAGTAAGACTGTTCGTGAGAATGTTAACTGGGAATGAGATTAGGTTAGTGTTTTGACATAGAACAAGTTACGAGTAAGACAACATAACATCATGATCATCACAGCCCACAGCTCATTGCTGGGCATAGCCCTCCCCAAGGCATCTCCACAACGATCGGTACCAAGTCAACCGCATCCAGCAGTTTTCCGCGCTTTTTGCCAGACCATCGGTCAACCTGGTGGGGTGCCACCTACAAATCTTTGTCCGGTGCGTTGTCGCCATTTTGAAACCTTTCTGCTTCAACGGCCAACAGTCTTTTTGCATCTTTGTATGCATAAACGGATTGTGAAACTTTTCTAACCTGAAAAAGTCAATAATCAGACTAATAGTGATGTTACTGTGACACACTATTTTATCGGTATCCGGGTTCATTTGTTTGTTTTTAATTAAGAACATTTGTGAAAATGTTACCATGGCTCACACCAATGTCTTATCTTCAAAAGGGTTAAAGCAATCAGCCGGTAATTGGAAAGTTGTGGCTCAAGTCCCATCAAAGGCAGTCGACATTTTTATTCAAGGATTTGAAAATTTGACGTTTTGTTATGGTCTATACATTTTTATTGCAAACTCGCACCTATGATAACGACGTTAAGATGCCCCAGTGTAGCCTGATGTGCTTCCGTCTGTATTTTGTGTGTTTGAAGGCTCAGCCATTCCGCTCTTATAAATCAACATAGCAGATGCACCGCTGCATATTAAATTTGTTTTACGCCAACAAACATCAGCATTTGCTCTCGTTTATGAATTTTCCTTATTTTCTGTACAAATATTTTAACTTGGTGTTGAATGTGAAAATGTTTTATAATGGGTTTTTAAAAGATCTGTCCGTTTGCAAATGTGAGTTATAATAATGTTTCTAGATTAAGTTAAAGTAAATGGATTACCTATCATAACCTAAAAACCTTTATGTTTGTTACTGAACAGAGACAAAGATAAAATATGTATTTTTAAAATGTTGGTAACTAATTTCTATGAATATAATTATGAAAACTAATTATAAAACGGGACTAAACAAGGTAGGTATTAATTGCGAAACTGGTACTACTTCCACTTACTTTTTTGACGTTTCATTGTACCAGTTATCAATATTCATTAAATATCGTATTGTCACCTCCTTATTTGTATTGTGTAAACTCATAAAAAAGAATTTTAATTTGTTGTAAACTTCAGATTGAGAAAATGTCTTCTTTTTAGATTTAGACTGAAAGTCATGTTCTTCAAACAATACCGTTCTATATTTCATACATTCGGTATAGATACCGGCTATCCAGATATTTTTCTCCACGTACCCAATAACGATTACCTTGTTATGATTCCGTTGAAAAGTTACCATAACAAAACACTTGTATTTAAGCTCATCATACAAATAACTCCCATCAATATTACTTCCAATATTGGTGACCACAAAATCTAAAACCCAATATCCACCAATACAAAGTGAAACACCCAAACTCACCAAAATTGAAACTTAGTTATTTGAAGTCTGCGGTCCATCGTTCCGAATCAGCCGTGCGGTCAGATCGCGGTCAGATAATGAGAGCAGCTGATAGTACAAAGCGTTTACTTTTGTTTTGGTTATATATATAATTATACAAAGTATAGATGAAGAAGCGCAAAACATCAGTCACCCCAATTTATTTTTATTACAAAAGAGTTACGTAAATGACTAAATTTAACTCTTGCGGATTGAACAGGACAGAATAAATTTAATACCTAAACTTATATTTAAATTATAATTTGACTAAAATTTAAATTTAAATGGAGCTCCAATACAAAATCCTGACTACTTTGCCGTTTTTTGCTCGACATTAATAACAGCAAAAAGTAGATATGAAATATTCACAAAATATTCATATTCATATTCATTTATTCACTTCATAATATATTTTATTTGTACATACTTAAATTTATTTATACAATAAACAATTAAATTTATTTGAAGTAACTCTTCGTAAACGAGTGTGACACTTGGCCGGTTTTATATTTAATTTCCCCCTAAAACGCAAAAACAATAATTACCTAACTAAAGACAAATAACACTTTTTTCTGCTTGTGACTTCGACCGCTGTCGAAGGCTAGCAAAGCCAGCATAAACATTTTACTGTTAATAATAACTAAACGCTTTTTAATTCCGTATAAATTAACATTTTAGTATAACAATTTATACGAGCAAGGTTTGCGACCATTTGGATCAGCGGTAGTAAACGCTGCTTCTGAGCCATGGGTCGCGGGTTCGATCCCCGCACAGTACAAATATTTGTGTGCATGAACATGTCTGTTTGTACTGGTCTGGGTGTTTTCTATATATTATAAGTATATATTTACAAAAAAAAAAGTATATAAGTAAGTTTATCGGTTGTCTAGTACCCCATACGACAGGGTACTTAATAGTAGCTTAATTTGGGACTAGATGGCTCTGTGTGGCCCAGTGAGGCATGTCTTAAATATTTATTGTATATTTCACCGTTTACTTTTACAAAGCTGGTTCAGATTATTGTGCAGTTTTTCTCTCTATTCTTTATACACTTCAGTCTTGTTAAGTGAAGTTGTCTGGTAAAAAGGCAAGCCTTTGTGCTAGAATAACTACGAAATAATTAAACTGAGAAAGCTACGTCCGTTTCGAATGGACGCCTTAGTTTTATTGCAATGTCCTGTCTATGGGTTCTTAGTGTTTTTTAACGACTTGATAAAATGAAGTTGAAGCCATTAAAAAGATAGCAATTTTCAAACTTGAGTTTCTATGTTTTGTTTTTCTATTCCATACGGTAATTATGCAATATAACAACCTTGAAAATTTCTATGGTGAACTGCTGTCCACTCTGGATTTCAATGTGTCGCCCGCTGCACGGTTCTGGGTTCGAATCCCGGATGGGACTTCTGATTTCCTCAAAATAAAGTATTTTATATAGTGACTTACTTTGGGGTAAGAAAAATTTATGTAATGTTGTTCAAATTTATTTATTATTACATAGATTAGGTAGAATGGATAGATCTTGTATTAAATAGTGACTTACTTTGGGGTAAGAAAAATTTATGTAATGTTGTTCAAATTTATTTATTATTACATAGATTAGGTAGAATGGATAGATCTTGTATAGATTTAAACTTGTTACCTCGTATTAAAATAAACATGACTCTTGGTATTGCGTATTGTGACTTCAGTACTCATAATTATTTAAGATGGAAAACCATATTTTGGGCAACTTTTTGCGACAGATACTTAGTTTTCATGTATGACGCATACCCTTTTTTATATTATAAAGTTTTTACACGGAAAGACAAAACTTTTATCTACCTAAACCTAAAAAAAGTACCTTAATAAGTATATAAATTCAGTATATAAACTTGAAAAATTTTGTCTCAGGCGGGACTCGAACCCGCAACTCCTCGCATGCCGAGCGGGCGCCATACCATTAGGCCACCGAGACACTGCGACACAGGTTCGAGTCCCGCCTGAGACAAAAATTTTCAAGTTTATATACCGTTATTATAAGTGCAATTAAGTTGCTAAAATATCAAATAAAGTATACCTTAATAAGTGTCGTCAAAACTCTGCCCGCTTTTAAATTTTTCTTACATTTTTGAAAAGGAAATGGCAAATGAATAGCCTGGATTCACTCTGTGACTATGACCTTTACTTAACGAAAAAATATGTAGAGGGCATAGATTTTCAACGTATGTAGAAAAGAAAGGTGTTTTTAATGGTATAATAACTTATAATGACCAGTGTTTATAAGTATTAAAAAACATCCATCTAATTTTTGTTGTTTGCTTAGATAGATTTTTAACCTTCCTCGTACTTAAGCTTTGAGTATCTTAAAGTATATACTTCTAACCAATACTTTTATCCTCAGGGTCTGGAGATCAAAGGCCAGATGGTGTTCTGCTCGGAGTCAGACTCTCTTCTCTTCGTGGGGTCACCATTCCTGGACGGTTTGGAAGGCCTCACTGGACGTGGCCTGTTCATCTCCGACATTCCACTCCATGATGCTACGAGAGATGTCATTTTGGTCGGAGAACAGGCGAGGGCCCAGGTTTGTATCTAACATTAAAAACAACGACAAAAAACCTTAAACAGGATGAAATTTGAACCACCTTCCGAATTTTAATATAGCAATCTACGAGACAAAAACAATCCCAGTACCAAACTGTCAAGATAAAGCACTTAAAAATGTCCACCAAAAGTCTAAAATTTTTGATTCGGCCTCCTAGCAACACTTTTTTTACGTGATGCGCATCTCATTCATTCATTACGACACTGTTCTTGAGTATTTGATTTTCCCTTCATACCTTAACAGGCTTAGGACCGTAAACATTGAAAACTATGTTGCAAAAAACATTTTCGGGTGAGAACTTGATTTACATTTTTTACTTCATAAATAGGCTCTAAATACGATACTGAACGCCTATAAATTTTTTTGAAGATGATGAAAAAGTAATTTTGTATTGTCATTAGCAATTAACGTTAGTCTACAGCTGGACATAAATTCTCCAACAGAAGGATTGTCATAACGATACGCTTACATGCAGGTTGGCGATCGAAGTTTGTCCAATGGTGAAAAGAAGACACTGCTGCCTGTCTTCCTCTGTACTCTTAAGTCTTCTCTTACGATACCCGTACGGCATACGGTGGGCACAATATTACATGCGATATTTATTTGCAGAAATTAAATTAACAATAATTATGATGTAAGTAGTTTTGATGGATATTGGGGCGTTTCGGACCACGAGTGTTTCGGACCGCGGTATGAATCGCTCAAGAGCTCTTTTTGAAAGGCACAATGTGTCTTTTGAACTGGGTCGATTCGGACCTAGGGAAAAAGAACCTGCGCTGATTTTGTTTAAAATTTAAGGATTCCAATGAAATAAATACAGGTGAGTAGAAAAGTACTTAATGAAAAAAAAAACGCTATTTAATAGGTAAAACATACAATATTTAAAAAAGAATAACAAAAAGTTATTGGGCGAATCACACCGCGGTGCGAAACGACTCATTCAAAATAACTCTTGAGCGATTCATACCGCGGTCCGAAACACTCGCGGTCCGAAACGCCCCAATATCCGTTTTGATACACGATTATCTAACCGATTGCTACGTCAGCGTCATGGGTTTTAATTCTACAAATGTTGACGATACAAGTTTAATAAGTACAGAATGTAATTTTATGTATTAGTTACTGCAGAAAAACGAAGTGAGATAAAATGAAGGGCGAAAAAATTTTACTTATATCAGACTTTAATTAAGGTTGTTTCGTAAATGTTAATTTTCGTCTGTCATGAAGTTATTAAGCTTAATTTTGACAAAAATAAGATTTTTTATTTAATTTTGGACAGGATGGCCTTCGTAGAAGAATGGACAAACTGAAGAACTCGATAGAAGAAGCAAGTAAAGCAGTTGATAAGGAGAGGGAGAAGAATGTCAGTCTTCTTCATTTGATATTCCCGCCACACATTGCAAAAAGGCTGTGGTTAGGTAAGTTAAAAAAACTAGTAACTTTATTCCCTGTTCTAAGCACAATAGAGGGGAATGCAATATCTATTTGATTTTTTTTCATATAAACATCATAAAGAAACCAAATTTGTCGTATTTTATGAATTAGGTTAGATCTTTGTTTTATGTAGGTACATTACGTAAAATCAGTTTTTCCTCATTCTGCTATTGAATGTAACTAGTTTTAAAAGTACATTTTTGTGTCAGTATATAAACTTAAAAAATTATGTCTCAGGCGGGATTGGAACCCGTATCTCCTCGCATACCGGGCGCGGCGTTACGTCTTACGCCTCGAGTTTTTTTCTAAAGTATACCAAAAATTATCCTCTCAAGGGTTCGAAAGGAGGAATAGTATTCAAATATTTATATGCAATGATGGGGACTGGCATAATCACCACGCTTGCCAAATGCGGGTTGGTGATCACAAACCCGAGCAACGTTCGAAAATTCGAAACTTTTTTGTTGCCCGACCCGGGATTCGAACCTGGGACCCCGAGATCTTGGCCCGGTATTAGACCAACGGGGCGTTATATGCAATATTATACATAATCGACTTTTAAAATATGCCTTACATTATGACATGAGATAATGTCATTAGTTATTTCGTGACTTTTATACCTTACTTTGTGGTTAAGTAACGAATACATAATTAGTCACTCAGTGACGAATAGTTAACTGGCCCATTCAGAAGGACGGTTATTAACTCTGTACACCACTCACAAGAGTGTTTACACGGAGTATAATGACGATAAAACCGTAAAACTAAGCCCTAACCTGAATTCAACCCTTTCAAATTCTGAATTCGGTCCCTAAAACAGTAAATTTTTGTTAATATATATCAACCTACATACTTTGATATGACCCGACAGCACCAGGTGTAAACATATCCTGGGTGCTTTTATCTCAACCCTTCACTATGTTTTATAGCGGTCATATAATATTTCATAGACCAGGCAAGGCTTTGAATATTACATTTCGTGTTTGCGACATTTTTGACACAAAGTACTCGAGCACAATAGGATAAGCTGCTACTTAAATCTCTCACTAGACTAGTTTATACATTTTAGTAGTGTCGTCTAATGGAAGGAATTGGACGACAATCGGCCCAAGAATATTATAGTATTCATATTTGGTTTTCGTACAACAGAATATACTACTACAAAATGAGTTTTTTTTTTATTATGCTGCCTGAATTAATATAGTGCTTTGGAGATATTTGAGGAGCTGGGAGACACCTTGTATAAGAAGAGAATTCTAATAGAAAAGTTTCAATTTGTAGGTGCAGAAATAGTGAGCCCAAAAAATAACATCTCCTTTTCTTCGATAAACTGAAATGGCTGCCATTTTATTATTATTCTATCTAAAAAGTTTTATTTTTACGTAAATTGTATAAAAATGTGCAACAGGTTTCGGCAAACTTATTGGCAATGTCACCTAAGATTACCGACCGTCTCATTGACAGTCATTGTCACTGCACTAATTTGCACACACCAAATGACGCATTGTGTAAGTGAGTAAGGGTCCATGTTAGGGTCGCTGTGATTGGGTCCATGTTTGTGTGCGCACCAATGAGCGTTGTAAATTGATTTAGTGGGATCCTTATGCTTACAACAGTGTTGTTGTAGTTGCGTTGCACACATAAATAATACGAGGACACAGGTTCGCTAAGGATTTACGGGTAATTTCATGTCTTTCTTTATATTAGGTCTTTACCTATAAAATTGCCGTTTTGTATTGAATTTTTTTCATGTATTTTTTATTTGTATTAATCGAAATAATCACCCGTGCAATCAATGCATCTTTGCCAACGCAGTGGCAGTTTATTGATGCCCTTCTTAAAGAAATCAGCTGGACGGGAGGCAACAAATTCTTCAAAAGCATTTTGTACTGCCTCTCGGGTATTTAATTTTTTTCCCGCCAAGAAGTTATCCAAATTCTGGCAAAAGAATTAGTCTGTAGGCGCAAGGTTTGCTGAGTAGGGCGGATGACGGAGAGCTTCCAACTCCAGTTCTTGCAACTTGGAGACCGTCTGCTGTGCAGTATGAGGTCGCGCGTTGTCGTGCAGGAGCAGCGGAGTCGAGCGATTGACCAATGCTGGTTGGAGATGTGCCAGCTTCTCCGTCATTGTGTTCAGTTCTTCACAGTACACATCTGCAGTAATGCTCACCCCGTTTGGTAAGAAGCTGTGATGAATCACACCGGCGGTAGACCACCAAACAGTGAATACCACTTTTCTAGGGGTAAGTTTAGGTTTAGGGCATTGTTTAGGTACTGAACCAGGATCTAACCAACTTGCTGAGCGCTTGCGGTTATCAAACAGAATCCATTTTTCATCGCAGGTAACAATGCGGTTCAAAATTCCTTCATTTGTGTGTCTGTTGAGCAGTGCAAGGCACGTCTCGACGCGTACTTCGCGCTGGCGATCATTGAGTTTGTGGGGCACCCATTTGTCAAGCTTTTTTACCTTGCCAATTTGACGCAAATGGACTGGAATATATTGTTTTGACGCTAACGTCGAAAGCTACTGCTAATTTAGCCGTAGATTGTGTATCATCAGCTTCCACAATCGCCTTTAATTCGTCATTGTCGACCAAAGTCTTCGGACGATTGTGAGGTTCATTTTTCAGTTCGAAATTTCCAGAACGGAAGCGAGCAAACCAATAACAGGTGGTGTGTTAGTTTGTAGTGTTAGCTACGTAAACGTAGTTGATGTTGCATGCTGCTTGTGCCGCGTTGCTGCCACGACGGTACTCATATTCCATAATTACTCGAATTTTTAACGTATCCATGACGAAAAAGATTAAAATGCGATGAAAATGTAACAGTAATCAATAAACAAATGACTACTTTTGGAAAAAGAATTCCATGTTTTTAAAATAAAATTAATTTGAAATTAGAATTTCTAGCCAAACAAAAATTATTTTGATTTGAAATGGCCAGTACTGTAGAACGACAATTTCATAGGTAAAAACCTATTATGATCTGAGGGCAGAAACCTGTGCCCAGCAGCCGCGGACGAAAAGCTAGTAAACTATATACTGTAACAAGGCTTGGGGTGGAATGGCAAAATCTTTTTTAATTGAACTGGAAAGAGCCCAACGCTTAGTACTCGTATTAAAAGTAATATTTCGTAAACCCTTTAAATTTAATACTGACCTTCTTTATAAAGAATGCAATGTTCTCAGAGTTCGTCAACTTTTCATACTTCAAGCCGTTCTGGCTGCACACAAAATTGCACTTGCATCTCCTGACTACGATCAACGTATCAGGAAACGTTTATACAAAGTGCAAGTCCAAGCATCCCACACTACTTTCGCAAGACATCATCCACTCTTCCTCTTGCCGCGACTATACAACTGCGTTTGCCGTAAAATTGAAATTAAAAAAGCCACCATGTACAAAGCTAAGCAGATTATCAAATCCTGGCTTGCAGAGCTAAACTACCAGCAAACAGAAGACCTTATAAAAATGCTTTAAATATCCTCTAGTTCTATTCACACACACACTCACTCACAACACACACACACACACACACACACACACACACACACACACACACACACACACACACACACACACACACACACACACACACGCATACACAAATTGTTATAAATTTTTAACTTAAAAATAATTTCATTCATTTATTTATTAGTACCTATTATGTCTCTTCCTTTTTTTTAATGATTTCTTATCTGACTACTGAGATTCAGGCAATTCGCTTAGTTCAGCAGTCACCGTAAATTTTCGAGACCATTGTAAATATTTACTATGTAATAAACATTATTCTTATTCTTATAACGTGCTTTTAGAACCACCTGAAAAACGAAGCCGACGTTATGTAACCATTATGTTTAACATCATGGCAGTGTTATTTGTTTTACCAATAATAATATTTATATATATATATATATATATATATTTTTAGAGTTTTTTTTATAAAGTCTGTTTGCTTTCCCAACCATATGTTAAAATTTTTCAGTTTCTGAATTAGGTACGAGTTCCAGAAATTAGGCAACATTTTTTATTCTCGTGAGTCAAGGGTTTTGATTTTATCTATAAAATTATTGAAAAATTTGTTAAAAACTAGTAAGTTATGACTCAAACCAGATGTAAGAAAGTAACCACTTCAGATACAATTTTAATCTTAACTATAAGCTAGCCTTTTTTCTTAACAATAAAAATACTTAGTGTTTTCTGAAACTTACAGTAAAAGGTAACATAATAATATGACCAGTAATGTGATCCCACATTAGGCTACGCTGCAAATATTTATATTATAAATATGAGCGACACTTCTGTATAATTTACTTTTAAAAATCACGTTTTATCTGAAAATAATAATAATAATAATAATAAATGTGGACAACATCACATACATTGTCCTGATCCCAATTTGAATAACTATTTGAAGCATTCGTATTTTGGAAACCAGAAACAACGAAGGTACCACAAACACCCAGACCCGAGAAAATGTAGAAAAACACATTTTTTCTACATTGACCCGTCCGGGAATCGAACCCGAGACCTCGGAGCAGGCGACACCTTGAAAACCGGTGTGTACGCCACTCCGCCACGGAGGTCGTCATGATGAATTTTAAAAAATAGCTTGACTGTCATGTGTATGTGTGTGTGTGTGTGTGTGTGTGTGTATGTGTGTGTGTGTGTGTGTGTGTGTGTGTGTGTGTGTGTGTGTGTGTGTAAGGTAAAAATGAAATACAATATCAGTCATCTCTGTAAATAGAACTGCGTAGACACATATTACAAACTAGCTGTTGCCCGCGACTTCGTGCGCGTCAATTTCTGTTATTATGATCGCGATTATTATTGCAACATTTTTCACTGATGCTTCGCTCCTATTGGTCGCAGCGTGATGTTATATAGCCTAAAGCCTTCCTCCATAAATGGACTATCCAACACAAAAATAATTTATCAATTCAAACCAGTACTTCCTGAGATTAGCGCGTTCAAACACACAAACAAACAAACAAACTCTTCAGCTTTATAATATTAGTACATATAGATATTACGATAATATCGCGTCGAATTGAGAAATTCCTTATTTTTGTCGGTTATTATATGAATATCTAACACGTAAGCTAAACACAAATGCTACCTTTATTATTTTCTTCCCAATTACGCATTCACAAAAAACCAGTGTGATGAAACCTTATATGTTTTTTTATTTCAATAAAACCGGCCTCGCGTTTGAAGGGTTCCGTTCCAAAAAGGCCAAAACGGGTTTGTTGTATGGTAGCCCCCTTTAAATATTTATTTTATTTTGTTTTTAGTATTTGTTGTTATTGTGGCAACAGAAATACATAATTTGTGACAATTTCAGCTGTCTAGCTATCGCGGCTCTTGAGATACAGCCTGGTGACAGGCAGACGGACAGACGGACAAACAGCGAAGTCTTAGTAATAGGGTCCCGTTTTTACCCTTTGAGTACGGAACCTTAAAAATCAACACAATATAGTATTTTGTTTAGTTACTGTTAGAACCACCGAATTCGCTGTATTTATCTTCTTTATATTTATTATACGACCGCAAGATATCCTTTCCCTTTCTAGAAAGTGTTAGCTGTCTAGTATTATTACCACAATTCATCTTGATTAACTGACTGTCTAGTGCATCATCCATTTTCCTGAGGTACTAATCAAACGCTTTCCATTTGAACCTGATTGTTTACGGATTAAAGTTTGAAGCAGGTGTCCTAGCTTAATTGGTAGTGACTCTAAGTAATTGTTATTGGGAACGGAGCGAAGCGAGCGAGCAAAGCTCCATATGCAATACTGATTGCGCGCAAATACTCTTACTTTATCCATGTAGGGTGCCAATCAATCTCTTTAATGGTCGCTCGGTCGGTTCGTGATCATTTTGGGAAGCAAACATTTCCTTTCTTTGGGACGTTTTATTGAAATCCTTTTTATCTTGAACAACTTCACATTTAATATTCAGGTTTTAAACTTTCTAATATTTATACACAATAATAATACAGCAACTGGATTTAGTCCAACTAAGTAATCAATTTTAAAGGTAAAAAGTTTTTTTGTATCTGCTCATTAAAAACTGACAATTGTTTTAGTTATTGAGGAAAAAATGACTTCTTTATTTACTCCACCTTATAATAATATGGTAAGCTGAAATGAGATGATGGCAAGGACTATAAATAATTTGAAAATTATACAATATGTCAAATTTAATACCACAGGCCAAAATTTTCCGGCATGAAATAGCACTAAACCTACTTTTTTCTATTTCTCGGTATACAAATTATACTGTATTATTATCATGAGTCGTAATCTAGTTTAGTAAGTAATGAGATAGTTCTCATACTAGTGTTGTGCTCCAACCTTATCCTATTCATATAGAGTTCAACGTTATGAGCAATTTCTAAATAAATACTGTTTAGCATTTAAAGTATATAGAGCTGCTAGTCATTTCTATTTGAGTTTTCGACCTTATCTTAATTATCAAAATACCAGTATTATTTCTAGTTCATGTATAAAACGGACGGAACTGAAAGAACTTGCCTAAAAATTAAACTATGAATGATTACTAACCTACGCATTCATTGCTTGTCCCAAAGGCGAGAAGATAGAAGCGAAGAGTCACGACGACGTAACCATGCTGTTCAGCGATATAGTCGGGTTCACTTCCATCTGCGCAACCGCCACTCCTATGATGGTCATTGCTATGCTAGAAGACTTGTACAGTGTTTTTGATGTGTTCTGTGAACTGCTGGATGTTTATAAGGTAAGACATTAGGCTTTTATCAAATAAGTTGTAAGAGGCGTGTTTTGTCTTTCCTTAACAAGGATATTTAATGGTACTGCCTTATAACCAATAGCTGTGTATTGAGTGCGATACTTTGCATATTAAAATGGAATTGGCTTTGTTTGGGATAGAAAAAGAGTTTTATAAAAAAAAACAAGACTTAGCCTTAGCCTAGTATACACAGAAAAGTTTTAGAAATTGGTTCTCAATGAGAGCAAAGAAATGTAGACTAGACTAGCAAACTTATAGTAAGTAGTAATTAATCGTACCTATTTCTTTACAAACGCTTAGTAAACTTCGTACTTCTTGCGACTGCTACATCACTAATATAATTATTAGGAGCCAGGAACAATATTGCAGTGATTTCTGATGAGGCTAACATTTTTAGAAATTGTCGTAAAAAAAAACAATATTTGATATGCAAAATTCTTATCCGAATAAACATTGATAAGGATAGGTTTAATGTACATACGAGTACATTATGCGGACCAAAAAATAGAGGAAGGTCCATGGGTTGAATCAATGGAGTGAAACACTTACCCCATAACTATAAAAACCACATTTGATGGCAATAAAAGTATCCTCCATTTTTATCACAATGGCTATCAACAAATATGATTCTTATCATGTGGTGACCCTTTTTCTAAGCTCTTTGAGTCAGAAATAAATAAGATTAGATTTCGAAGCACTTTTCATGATAACAATTTTCAATCCCTGCTAATATTACACTATCTGTTACTCTATACTAAATCACAAAGATCGGTGAAGTGAGGTTATGATGTAGCGCTCCAATCATTGGCGACAAACTTTAAAACCTAAAAAAAAAACATTGACCTAGTTTCTTAATCTAAAACAATTGCGAGTGCGATTTCAAAACGTACAACGCCATCTAGTTTCATATCTCTGCATACAGGTGGAAACGATAGGCGACGCATACTGCGTTGCCAGCGGGCTACACCGCAAAATCGACACGCATGCGCCACAGATCGCTTGGATGGCACTGCGCATGGTTGAAACATGCGCACAACACTTGACGCACGAAGGGAATCCTATAAAGGTAAGATTTACTGTCTGACTATCCTTGACGGATTTTCATATGAAAAGATGTAGTACCTACGGTACTAAGTAGAGTTTCTAATATTAACGCGGACAGACAAGTAGAAAATACAAACAGACGGACATGGTGAAACTACAAGGGCCTTTGACTACCTTGCTGACTTTGAAACCCTAAAAATAGTATTCAAAAAGAAAACCTTTGATATGATACTCAACACTTAAAAAGGCCAATACACCTACAATGCTTCAAAGCAAGACTTATCTAACCAACTAATGCATTCCATCCCTGATATTAGTATTTACGTAATACTCTCATCTCATCCCCAAACATGTTTTAAAACCAAAAACAAGACAGGTAAAACCACTAATGGCGTGCCGCCCAAATCTCTTCATTGTGGTATTTGGATGAGGGCCAAATTCTTTGCTTTTCATTCCCCGGCGAAGTAAATTGTAATCCTATTTACAGAGGAAAACCATTTCAACAAAATATGTACATATTTGACGAGTTTAAGGCAGAGCTGAAAAATTTATCGGTATATTTATTCGGGGAAAATCGAGAAGATGGCTGATCGTTTGTAATAATTGTATGCTTTTCTCAATTGATTTAACGATCATTCGACTGATTTTTGGCGTAATGTTAAATTTCCATATCCATATTTTTTTTGTGTCAAGAGTACTGATTTTATAATCAAACTCAGATTATACATTATTTGGGTTTATTTGAATATCATTAGATTATGAGTCATAATAATACCCACCAGAATACCAGCGCTGCAGCGGCGCTTGGCTCGTTGCAGCACATGCTGAGGTGGGACCTGATTGGCCATATTTTCTTGTCAATTTGTTTTTTTATATTTTGGTTTGTCTCTTATGTTCTATTGTATAGCTGTAATTTCGTCTATGTCTACTGTAATGTGCTTGTGGCCAATTAAACGTTTCTTTCTTTGTTTCTTTCTTTCTTTCTTATAATAATAAAATAAATATGTTTGCAAAAATATAAAAGAGTATTCAAAAGTCCTTCCATTTTGCATTTCCAATATGAATCTGATTTAATAAAAGTATGGATGACTGTGTACTTACCTTCTTCTTCTTTGTTGACCGTTAATTACCCAAAACTAAGTATCATAGTCATAGTCATAATATTTATTGCCTCATGTTATTAGTTAGTGTCTCTTCAAGTGCGTGCCCATCTTTCTGATCTTGTACCTTCCTTGTCCAATTTGTTTCCGGAGAGAAGCATCTGCTAGACTACTTCTTTTTACCATTGGCCAAACTGCGACCTGCCAAGCGTGGCAAGTATAGCAAAATTTCACTATTTTTTAGCGGAATAGGCTTTTGTTGATAATGATCGAGAACTTTCAGCATACTAGTTCGTAAATTTGTAACTGGATTCATATTTATTATTCTCCCAAAACAGATGCGAATCGGCCTACATACAGGAACGGTGCTAGCAGGAGTAGTGGGCAAGACTATGCTCAAGTACTGCCTGTTCGGACACAACGTGACCCTCGCCAACAAGTTCGAGTCAGGATCAGAGCCTTTGAAGATCAACGTCAGTCCAACTACTTACGAGTAAGTTTGATTTCACTATCTTTTTTAATATTTAGTCAGAGTGTCCCTTACACTTGACTGTTAAATTACAATCTTAATACGAAAACATATACATTAAGCCTTGTCTAGTTACATAAATGCCAATTGAAAACAATGTTTCCTATATTTTTATTTATTAACAGTACGTCATACATTTTAAATTGGCCGTCTTGTTACACAGCTGACAGATACTCAATCAAAAGTCAAAAAAGCCTCAAAAAGACCGTTTATTTATGCGATGTATCAGCAAGCATCGATACATATATAAACCACAAAACAGATAGTAATCTTGTTTCTGTAATTATACGCTTTATCTTGAAAAATGAATATGAACTTACTTTGAACAAAGCGACACGTTCACATGTGTTTCAGTGAAGACCTTAAACATTTGAGATCATGAACTGCCATCCATATGAGTACAAAAACAATTTAACTGAATTTTAGTTTTAAACAAAAGCATATCAATATCGACCCAAACTTTCCCGAACAAATCTTTTGTGCACCGGCGTCGAGGCGTCAAATAAACCCAATTCCCGATAGCGTTATTTTGAACACCAAATAACCTTTTATCAGGCGCCGGCGAGCCGTGAAGACATCGGCTGACGTCAGCTCAACTCAACTGTCGCAATAAAGTGTGTATCCAACCCTGTCAAGAGGGAAGGTAATTTAATGAAGGGTTCTGTGCTGTTGGGTTGAGATTAAAATATTTACTCTTTGACATGTCCACCTGGCTGTGTCTATGTCAGTAATGGAGGGAGAATCGAGTAATTTTTGAAAAAGGAAGCCTTTGGGCAATGCTAAAGGTTAGGTTTCTCAATGCATTAGATTTTTTGAATCACCGCCCGATTGAGATTTAGAATGATCTGATATAGGTACAGACCACGGCAGGTCAACCTACCCAAAAAGTTAAAGCTCATTGAATTGATTTTGAACTTTAAGTCCAACAAGTAAAGATCAATATAAATTGAGAATATTTCACGTTTTGTGGTAGGTTGACGTGCTGTTGTCTGTTCCATGAGATTTGAAGCTTTGTCTTTCGTCTGGATATAAAAAGCAAGCATAAAAATTTACGAGTTTACGACTTGCGCAGGTATAATAATTATTTTTACAAGAATACATAAAGCAGTGCAATAAAAGACAATTTAATGCCAAACATTTGTATGATTTTTTCATCAAACATACTATTTAAGTTCATACACAGGAACCTCAGTAATATACTGTGGTAATTTGTTACAAATTTGAATGCAGTTACCTCTAATATGAATGTTTGAATGACTTATCATCGCACAGTGACCTCGTTTGGAGCTAGATAATTTAAATACCGTTTTCACACCAAAAACTGACGAACCAACAATGTCCCCTCCATTTGCGGTACCCCAAAAAGCGTCTCCTCCATTTTGTGTGTAACAACGGCAACTTTTGCAGGTGGCTCATAAAATTCCCCGGCTTCGAGATGGAGCCAAGGGACCGCTCGTGCCTCCCCAACTCGTTCCCGAAGGATATCCCTGGAACATGCTATTTCCTCCACAAGTACACACATCCCGGTACAGACCCAAGCGCACCGCAGGTGGGTTGGTTTTAGTTTATACAAAATAAAGTTTCCGGTTTGGCTACGACATTTATTTTTTTTAAAAAGGTTATAGAAAGAAAGAAAGAAAGAAAGAAATTTTTATTTGACACAAAAAGCAGACAAAAACCACAAAAATCATATAAAAATAAAAAAGGAATAAGTGTCAAAAGGTTCCCGCTCAGCATTAGTCGTGACAGCTAGGGCTTATCACGACGCTGGTTTTCAGCGGGGACCCTGATTGGGAGCGTAGGTATGACAGAGGCAGATAGACCCAACAGGCTTATATATATACGAGTATATACAGGTTATAGCTATTTTACTCTAGTTTTCCATAAAAATGACAAGACATTAAACAAAGACCCAATCACTATTCAAATATTCTTATCTTTTTGGCAAGCCGTGGCTTAGTTACAAAAAAAAACATGTCAAAATACTTCTATCAAAAACCCTTATTAGTAACTTTATTTAATAAAGATTATTAACCCAAAAAAACAATTTGATGTCATTGTTCATTATAAAATAATAAAATAGTCTAAGACGCGTAAGGGGTTAATAAAGAAATCTAAAAAATCATGAGTCGCCTAAACTATAAAATAATTAGACAACGAACATTAAATAGTCACTGTCATGTATCGTAATCCGCACTTTATGCAATCCGTGGAACTTTCTTTAAATATCTCTATAAATCACGCTCCCAGCAAACTTAGATACCAATTTTATAAGCCTGCCAAATATCTGAGAGCCAAAAAGTTTATACGATATAAATTCCCAGACAAAGTTTGGAATCGAAACGAGATCCAAGTAAAGTAATATATTCTTATTGACAGGTTAAACAAATTGAAGATGCGCTAAGAGATTTTGGCATAGGACAAGAGAAACCATTGACAGAAGTGGACTGCGAGGAGCCGACTTAGTAATAAGAATATAACAATAAAAACAACTTCAAATTTCCACTCAAGGGAAACACTGTTAACATTGTAAATACTTATCTTAATTGCTTTCTAAACTGTTGATTTAAAAACTTTGTTCATCAAAATATTCGATGTAAAAATGTTTTTTGAAGTTTAATACTCTTAAGAGTTAAGAGCCGCTTTCCTTTGGAAACAACATTTGAATAAAACCTAAGGGAATTTGTTACCATTATTATTGTTGTCGAATAAGGCCACCTGCTGCCTTAAGCGTGAACTTGTGACAATTATTCGCACGCGGTTTGTTTTTGTCAAAACGCCGTAGATGAAATTTCAATAATTATTTATGTTAATCCCTCAACCCCCAGGAGGCACTCGGGTGCCACGATAACAATTTATTTCAATTGTGTCTGGAATAACTCACGATCGAGGGAATTAAACAACTGCAACTTAACATGTTATCTATGCAAGAGAGTAAAAGTATCTCATGCTGAGGAAATTCAGGAAAAACAGAATTTGTTAATGAGAACTAGTTTCGAAGCAGTTGAATAGATAAATATCATATTGTAATATACTAGCCCAATTCCTATATCTCTAATTCTAATTCTAATTCTACTGTCTTAGGGCCAAATCTACAGAAGTAAGGTAAGGATTTATGACTACTTATATTTCTCTTAAACTATTGCATAAAAACACAAATCCTCAATTTGTTGTTCCTAGCTGCTTCAATTTCAAAATTTTAAGATATACGCTATCGTGTACTACCTATATCTTTTTTATTTTGAATAGCTACAAAAAGTGTCACAGTAACTCACGCTCAATGCTGCGGGTGGCCTTATTTCAACACGAAAGAGCGAGGCTCTCTGAAATAAATTTCTTAGACAGGTTTACAAACATCTTCAAAAGTCATGTAATTAAGAAAATCTTATTAAATGTATAACTAATTTTATTATGAACACTATTAACTGTTCTTCATGGTATATGTGATTCGTGTAACTAAACTTTGTAAATAAACGTACCAAGTCTTATAAATTAACTCTATTAGATAATTTATAGTGATCTATGTGAAGCTTTACAACGTCGTTTTAAGGAAATGTAAATATCGTTGAATCCGGGATAATTACGACTTACATAGCTATAACGCAAAATGCTGTAGTTAAAATCTATACTTATAATATTATAAAGCTGAAGAGTTTGTTTGTTTGTTTGTTTGAACGCGCTAATCTCAGGAAGTACTGGTCCGATTTGAAAAATTCTTTTTGTGTTGGATAGTCCGTTTAACGAGGAAGGCTATGGGCTATATAAAATCACACTGCGATCAATAGGAGCGAAGCATGAGTGAAAAATGTTGCAAAAATAATCGCGATCATAATAACGGAAATTGACGCGGACCAAGTCGCTGGGAATAGCTAGTGTACTTATAAAGTAGCAACTTTAGAAATAATCCCTTCTTGGAAATAATAAAGTTATTTTGTAGTTATTAATTCTTTCAAGTGAATGTGTTACACTGTTTTATTTCTTTTTGTCTGTATGGCGTATGCTTCAGGTTAAAAAAAAACGCTATTAACATTTATACTACTGCCAGCACAAAGGTTAATTTAAAAATATTGACAAAAATATATCATTCTGCCACAAAATATTACACCTATTGATCTTTATGGCTTGTAGTTGCATTTATCAATGTAAACTTTCATTGGTCTACTATCAATAATTTCAGTGTATGCAATAATCATGTTTCTTTTTTTAGTTTACGAGATTTTGTCACTGTTGAAAGAGACATGATCACAAAAGATATGAACTGCAAATCACTACATGTAAAAAAATCCGAAATAACCAACTCTTATGCAAATCACATAATTAAAATGATTGGTGGCGAATGTGTCTTTGATGTTCTACTTACTTTTTATTGTGTAATTAAAAAACTAAAATTGAATTAAAATATGTCATATTTATTATCAGTAAGTATTTAAACATGAAAAATTATGTCTCATGCGGAACTCGAACCATGTGAGGAGAATTAGATGCGGGTTGCAGTCCAGCCTGAGATATTATTTTTCAAGTTTAGGTACTGATAAATTATAATTGCAATTAAATTGCTTAAATATCATATAAAATATGTCATATATTGTATTTTGGTATACTATTTTTAACGTTCAAGCTCCCAAATGACTGGATATTTCCAATTTAGGTAACTTTGCTAAAGTTGCTGCTATCATAGATTATTAAATATTAATAAAGTAATGTATACTTACTTATAGTAAATACATGTAGTTATTTGGTAACCCTATAATTTTATACATTCCAATAGTGTAGTTATTTTGAAGACACTATCTAATTTTTGAATTTCGTTAAAAAATTTAGTCTATGTACGAGTAACTAATACTAATCGCAAAAAACTTAAAAGTGTAATGTTTAAATTAAAAGCCCACGAGACTATAAAACTCTCCTCCTCCACTCTTTATATTTTTTTTCGTTTAAATATAAACATAATAATGTATCTCATCTTAAGCCACTTCACACCTAGTCAATTTAAAAATAACGTAACAATTAAAGTATAATACTTCTCTTCATACAAAAACAAATAGCGAGGATTCGCCGAATTCATGCACTTAGGGATACTACACTATACCTAAGCAAGCCGGCATTGGTAAGGCCATAAGGCACACAGTGGTCGGGTGGTAAAATCGAATATTGTAGATAAATATTCTGAAAAAGAACCATAAGCTTGGCAATAGCGAAACAGCGTTGTTTTTGGACGTTTTATTATCATAATATAATAGGGGTTAAAGTATGAAATTGCCGTTTTGTATGGACGAAATCGAGAAAAGTCATTTTTCCATACTAACAATTTTTTAGTTTTTTTAAAAACGCCTAAACCGTTTTCGATGCAATTAAAGGTGAAAGTTAGATGGTTATAAAGCTACGCATTATAGTACTTAAATTTCTGAAAATCAAAGTATATAATACAAATATACTTAATTGAAGCAAGATGGTCAGCTGACACATTGTAAGAGGTCTTTTCAACGACTTCCTTTGAAGGCACTGGTATTGCATTTTTTTTTTTAGTCAAAAGTAACTTTATTTAGTTTTTGATACAATACAAAAAGAATTACGCAATAATATGACTATTCTTAAGAGCTATAAACAAAATAAAAAGTGGGAAAATAATCGGCAATTTCATACTTTAACCCCTATTATTTTAGATCAATTAAATAATCCTATAACTAAAGATTAAGTACCTACATAAATGTTGACCTGAATTAACTACCTCGATCGGCACTAGCAGAAGCCGGAAAAGTGTAGAAATGGTTTCAGTCAGTTTCGATAGTATTATTCAGGTCGACTTTTTCGTTCAATAAATACCTACTGCCGAACCGACAATGCCGACTCTCTTATATGTAGCAACCCTAGTATACCACCAAATAAAAACAGTAGGTAACACTAAGGTACGTTTCACTACTGCCGTATTCGTGTATTACGAACATCTGATGGAAATCGGTCCAAATATAATAACGAAACTTGCATATTATTTAGTAGAAACGTAACAAGACGCCATGAAAAAAACCTTTGATAGGTGTATTCTGCTTTGATTGCCACGTAACTTTAAATTGACGGAGGTGAAATATAATCTATTATAATCTTAATATTAGTGCATCTTAGATATAAGATTCTGAACGATATACACACGAAAAAGCGTACGTTCTAAAGTAGTTAGTATGCTTACAGCAAACCTTATTACATATTTAGAGTAATTACCAATTAATTAAATAACAGCATACCAGAAAACACGACCAAGCCTTTACCTTCATGCAATTGTAACCCTAAATGGTATTAGAAACTGTCTACCAGTGGTTTGCATTGTCAGAAAAATTTTAATCTTATTTCGAATCTATTCGGTATATCACGAAACAATCAAGAAGTGCATATTAGCTGAAGACAATTTTAATATTTTAAATTATGTACACTGTACAGGCAATAGCACGTCAAGCTACCGCAAAACGTCAAATTTTCTCAATTGATATAGATCTCTACTTGTTGGACTTAAAGTTAAAAATCAATTGAATGACCTTTAACTTTTTTGGGTAGGTTGACCTGCCGTTGTCTGTACCTACCAAATTTTACTACAAAAGTGTTTTATTTTCTAAATAACACAAGATAATCTCTTTAACCTGTAAGACTACATTTGCATTACCGCATAATTCCTTAACAATCTGTTTTCGTTTGGAAGTCCGCGTAATTTTTCCATCAAAAAGGAAGTCATTATAATAAATTAGCAAGTAAATTTAACACAAAGTATTCGAGATAAACTGGGAACTGTATTTTGTGTTTCAGATGTAGCATGAGTTACGTTGTAGCTAAAGTTATTTAGAAGTAATTAAAACTTCGAAGTAGGTAGGTCGGAGTCATTGGTTCTCAATCTATAAGCGACACGCTCTTTAAGATTCAAAACTCTAATCGTATAGACAGTGTGTTTCGTTCAATTATAAACTTTGTATTTGTTTGAAATGTTAAGTCGATTTTTTGAGAACTCTTCGATAGTATTATTTTGACTACCTTAGGCGCGAGTACTATACTTTTTTTAAGATAATATCTATAAAACGCTAACATTTAGTACTTAAAAAAATATGAAAAATTATTTAGGCAAGTTTATAGAAATTAGCTCTTGAAATTTTTTCATATCTCGAAATCAGTTTACTCAAATTTTTAGTCATCATATTATTATTTATTTTTCGTTCAGCTAATTATTATTAATTATATTCATACTTAACCAACTCACGGTTTAACCAGTGGCCTAAAAACATTCCAAAATCGACCTGTTTAAATTTTACAGTGTTGTGACTTAGAATTATCGAAGTGTATTGTATTTTAAGTCGAATAGTCATTGTTATAAAGTTCTTAATGCTATGCTTAGAGCGTTTATAGCACATATCGCATAGGTTACTTTTGAAAATCCATCTAGTCATTAGATTAAATAATGCTTAATACAAGTCGTTTATCCTAAATATTGTAATAATAATAATTAAAAGTCGTACTATTGATATGTTCATAGTAAGTAATTAGTCATGTAATTCATTTTATTATTAGACAATAAATGTATTTAACGCTGGTCACTAAACGTTATCGTAACTAAGTATAGATTACCGAAGAACCATGATAAAACTAGGAAAAAAAATGTTGACCCGTGTATCTCTTTTTGACTAGATATCTCATAAATTACATAGTTTTCTTTGCTTTTTAATTATAAATTCAAAATCATCTGTAATAATTTTTGTTAATTGTTCACATTTTTTTTGGAATAACCTTTTTATTTCCATAACTAGTTATCATGGTTTATATAAGTATATAATAAGGGGCATTTCATTGAAATAGGGTATAGGTAACTATAAAAATAGTTATGACTTGCTCTAAAACTGCCATAAATTTGCCATAACATTTAGGCCAGTTATCGCTTTTAAAAAATATTTTTATTTTCACGATCGGCATTTAATGGCTTTATAAGGGCTGGATCACACTTTGACATTTACTATCGGCGAATTACAAGATAGTATTTCTTAGCTTTTGGAGGCAATTTTGAAATAGTTTTTAGCTAAGACGAATTACTATTTTCTGGTTTTCTTTTAAGTTGTGATGTGTGAAAATCATAATTGCAAAATTTTATCGTCCGTCTTTATTTAATTCACATCTACCTTATTCTATCGATAGGCCTGGAATCTGAATAACAAAAAACTAAATGCATCTGAAAGTACAGTACTATACCTACTTAACAATTTCGATTCGTCTGGATTTAGTTCCAAAGTAAGTAGGTAGTTCTTCGACGAAATATTATTTGACCTAGTAATGGCGATTGGAAAAAATCGATATTAAATCGCTAAAAAAAAAAATAGAATCTCGTAGGTAGAATAACGAAATCGATATCTTGTATTGGTCCATCCCAAATGGTCGAGCTTTATACGGCCAAAGAGTAAAAGTAGAGAAGTACCTACAGTCAAGGTACTCAATTGCTGAGCAGTTCACGCTGTTTTATTTTGCTGGGTTATGAATCTGAAGAGTTATAATTTTGTGTTATTAACAGGTAATCAGTCGTATGATCTCTTTTGATCTCTCACAACCTGACGAAATTGAATTGTCGTAAGTCTGCTAAACTGAAATAAAGATATTTAACCATACAAAGAATGACTTACCAAAATTGAAAACCCCTGCATTTTACTACCGGACTATTAATGGCCTATTATCTTAATTTAAACTATATCTTTACGCAACATTGTAACTTATAATTGATTGTAATGTTAGAAAGTAAATTGCTTACATAATAAAACAACTGTAAAGTATTTTATTTGAATCTTTGATAAATTAGTATAATGTATAAATGAGAGATATATTGATGGATCTATAATTACTCGTAATTAGTTTTTTTTTTATTGTGGTGAAATATAAATATGTTTCAATGTTTAATGTTTCGTAAGATACAGAGTATATTATAATTCTATATTACAATATATTGTAATAATAATAGGTATTTCATTATAAAATTAGTTTAGGATGTATCATCTTTTTATCAAGGTTTGACCACACGTAGCTTGTTGTATTTAATAGTTTTGTTACATTCATAATTAAAATATAAAAAATAATTTGCTAAAACAAATATGGAAACAGCACTGATAATTCACGAAAACCAATTTTCCTTATTAGACAGCAGTGACCTCTTACAAGTAGTAAACCAACATTTATTTATTTTTACTTTTTATTTTATAAAATCAGACAAGACAGGTCCATTTAGTAATTAAACTATATTAAGAAAAAAGGAAAATTAACTTTCTTTTGCGATTTTTAATTTGTTTCCATAAAATTTATGCAGATAAGTACAAAAATTACACTTAACATTTACGAGGTTTAATTCAACGAACTACTGGTACAGATAAATAGTACTAAATAGGACTATTTTCCTTTAAGTAATGTAGTTTGTACGTAATGTAACGTAATTTAGTACCAAATAGTAGTATTTACCTTTAAATAATGTATGTAGTTCGTTGCATTAAGAGGAAACACAAGGGCCGTTTTTCCATACAAACGTAGTCCCCTGTTTCCTCCCTGGATAATGCCAGTAGAGTAATAATTTTCATTACAAAAATCTGTGGCCACTATTGGCATGTTCCCATGTTTTTCTTTTTTTCATAAATTAATTAATAAAAGAGATATGAGCCGCTTTCAAAAATTTAAAAAATTCGCCAGATATTCTGCTGTGTTCAAACATCCACAAATTTAATTTGGCTAAATTGTAAAAAAAAAGCAAAAATTACGAACACGGCCAAAACCTTTCTTTAATTTTTAATGAAAAATGTATTTAAATCGGTTTAGTTTTGGAAAAGGAATCGGGGGACTACGAAACGTTGATTTTGTCTGCTTTTAGTAGGTACTCGTAGGTATTTTTGGTCCAAGATGCAGTTGTCTCTAACGCACTCTGCGGGGGAGGCGTTCGGGACTGCGCGACAGCAATAGATTTTACAAATACCTATTTTTCAACTTTCTCTCCCTTAGCGTTTCCTCTTAAACCCCACAGATGTCAAGTGTTAAATGTAAAAAAGAATCACCCTATTTATTATGAATATAGAAGTTTATTAGCCCCGACAACGTAATGTGTTACACAAAGGAAGTTAAGTAAAAGTTTTTTCAGCCTAAAGAGAGCCAAAATGATTTAGAATATGAACATCATACGCTAGTTTTGTCATTGGCGACAATTACATTCTTCCCTATAGCAAGAATTCTATCAACAAGGGAATCATCAAGTCTTTGGCTTTGTCGGCTATGTGGTCAATCCTTGAATAGTACCTTATTATAGGAACCAATGTTTAAATTTATTGTAAATATTTGTGCGCAAAGTTTTGTCATTAAATAAATCTTAAGCATGACCACGGCCTTCTTACTTGCGTAGTTATAATTAGTTCATACTAAGATGTAATTAGAGAAATATACATATTTCACAATCAATTTAAGCTAATGTTTGTATTTCACGCTGTTTCTTAATGTATGTATCCTTTTAGTAATAGTTTCTTGCCGCAAAGAAACTGCAACTGTGAATGCACTTTTAGTGGAAAAAAACTATGAAATAAAACGTTTCTTTCGTAAGGAGTGTTTCAGTTTTTGACCTTTGATTATAAACTAAGTACAACGAAGCAGTCAACCTACGCAAAAATGTCAATCGATTTTTTACTTTGATTCCTACGTTATAAAGATGAAAGTTAATTGTTGCCGATTTGAAAATTGATTGTGGATAAGTGGTTGTACATTTTTCTGCGGAGATAAACGAAGCAATATTTTATGATTTGCATAAATTTTTGTTAAGTACTACTACTATTTTCAACACAAATTACTTTTAGTGACAATCTATATAGTATCTTTTCGTATGACTTTCCTTTGAAATAGAAATAGTAATAGAAAATCTTTATTGCTATAAATGTGGTACCTACATTAGTTACAATCACTTTGTGGGCTCTCACATTTAACCAACATATGGTATGCAAAATAAATAGAGATGCATGCATAATAATATAAATTTAAATCAATTGTAAGGAAATAATACTTTGCAATTTATATATTCGTCAACACTATAAATAAGCACTGTTTACTCAACAGCCTGTATAAACCTGGTTTAAATTGATTCTTTGAAGATAGTGATAATATAGTTTATCTAGTCGCTTGTTACAGGCATGGCGTAGTTTATTTTGACAGCTGTCATTTTACGATAGAAAACGGCTGACTGTACCTTTCAAATCATGGCTAAGCCCCTCCACTCCTTTCCGATCCGAACCAAATACCCAAAATTGAACGGTTACGGTACGGTTATCTGAGTAAATAAAACTGTAAATAATTTTGATAGATATTTTATGAAGACTACAGCGGCTTTAGACAAGTGTTTTTTTTTAATATGAATAGATAACAAATGTGTGAAAATGACATTAGCAAACGATCGAACGATCGTATGCTTATGTCATTTTCATATATACATTTGTTATCGTTGTTCGTCTAGCGTAAATATTAGGGATTAAAAAAAGAAATTGCCGTTTAATTGTAATAGGTTCTTTGAATTGACATAGAATCTTCATGGTTTGAGGTTTTCGAATGAAACTTTTTTCACATGGTTTCTATGATGTTCTTCTTTTAAAAAATGTGAAACATTTGAATATCGACTATCAATTGTTTTTGTTATTTAACTTAGACAAGAAAGATGGATACTGCGAAAATTCAAGTGATTTTTGAATAGGAGTTCCGACGCGGAAGTAACGCGGCAGAAACAGCCCGCAATATCAATGTTGCGTTTGGAGAGGGATCTGCTAATGAACGCACCGTGCGATTTTGGTTTACACGCTTTCGTGATGGAAACTTCGACTTGAAGAACGAGCCACGAGGAAGACCGCCCACACAGGTGATTAACGATGAATTAAGAGAGTGGTGGAAGCCGATCCTAGTCAAACTACCCAGGAATTAGCGGCATGGTTTAACGTAACCTATACATTATAACCCACAATATTAACTCATTTGCGTCAAATCAATAAAATATAAAAAATACGAAAAATGGATTAGACTGATGTGCAGAAAGAAACGCGTGTTGAAACTTGTGTTGCCTTGTTGAATCGGTACAGAAATGAAGGAATATTAAACCGAGTTGTGACATGTGATGAAAAGTGGATTCTTTATGATAACCGTAAAAGAAAAATGCAATGGCTGACCCCAGGTCAAACGCTACAACAGTGTCCTAAAGCATAACTTACCAATAAAAAGGTAATGGTAACTGTTTGGTGGTCTTAGCATGGTTAACACCACTATAGTTTTCTCCGATCTGGTCAATCAATAACGGCAGATGTCTATTGTGCCGAACTCCGAACAATGTTGGCAAAACTAGCAGTAAAACAGCCCCGACTCATGAATTGATCTTCACCATTATTGCTCCATGACAACGCGAGACCTCATACAGCACGAGAAACCGTTTTGACCCTTCAGGAACTGCAATTAGAAACCATTCGACATCCTCCGTATTCGCCAGACCTTGCTCCAACGGACTACCATTATCTACGTGACAAGAAGTTTTCTTCCCAGGAGGCAGTACAAAATGCTTTCACACAGTTTCACGCAGTCTAGATCCTCAGAGTTCTATCACAAAGGCATAAATGACCTTCCTACTAGATGGCAGCAATGTATAGATAATAATGGTAACTATTTTGATTAAATAAATTTGTTAATAATTAAAAAATAAACAATTTCGATTTTCAGTACAAATCGGCAATTTCATACTTTAACCCCTATTATTAGAAAGTCACTTGACTAAGGCCGCAGATCTATTATGCAGATTGTCAAAAATATATTTACTGTGGTGAAATTTACGATAGAACGATCGTAAGCCTATGTCCTTGTCTAAGGCCGCAGATCTATTATGCAGATTGTCAAAAATATATTTACTGTGGTGAAATTTACGATCGAACGATCGTAAGCCTATGTCATTTTCTTACATTTGTTATCGTCATTCGTCTAGCGTAAACGATATTAGAAAGCCACTTGTCTAAGGCCGCAGATCTATTATGCAGATTGTCAAAAATATATTTACTGTGGTGAAATTTACGATCGAACGATCGTAAGATTATGTCATTTTCTTACATTTGTTATCGTCGTTCGTCTAGCGTAAACGATAATAGAAAGCCACTTGACTAAGGCCGCAGATCTATTATGCAGATTGTCAAAAATATATTTACTGTGGTGAAATTTACGATCGAACGATCGTAAGCCTATGTCATTTTCTTACATTTGTTATCGTTGTTCGTCTAGCGTAAACGATAATAGAAAGCCACTTGACTAAGGCCGCAGATCTATTATGCAGATTGTCAAAAATATATTTATTGTGGTGAAATTTACGATCGAACGATCGTAAGCCTATGTCATTTTCTTACATTTGTTATCGTTGTTCGTCTAGCGTAAACGATATTAGAAAGCCACTTGACTAAGGCCGCAGATCTATTATGCAGATTGTCAAAAATATATTTACTGTGGTGAAATTTACGGTCGAACGATCGTAGGCCTATGTCATTTTCATACATTTGTTATCGTCATTCGTCTAGCGTAAACGATGGGTATATATCGGGATGCCTAATTATTTGTACTCTTAATTGTCATTGGCGCACAAACGATTAGCCTAAAATTTTTTCGCACATTTTTACTATTCCTAAACGTGTTTAGCCCATTTTTACTACGCTTAACTTTATATCGCCGTATTATAACTTCGCCGAATATATCATAACACCTACCCTTTTGCAGTTCCAAATTTTTATTCGCAGAAAGTTAAAAACTTTATCAGCATGCATGCATGCTTGCAAAGAAGTAAGCATGCATGCAAGCAAGCAAGCAAGCAAGCATGAATGCATGCAAACAAGCATGCATGCATGCAAAGAAGTAAGCATGCATCCAAGCAAGCAAGCAAGCATGTATGCAAACAAGCAATCATGCATGCAAACAAGCAATCATGCATGCAATCAAGCAGACATGCATGCAAACAAGCAATCATGCATGCATCCAAACAATCAGACTTCCGTGACGGCTTCGGCGCTGCGGGGCTCCGGAGGTCCCACGCGTGCTTATCGTCGCAGATGGCTTACGCTCACCACCGCAGCTTCGGCTTTCTGGCCGGCTGCGCCGGCCAGCCTCAGCCGCGGCGCCTCGCTTGCAGCCTCCTGCTCCTCAGCCCGCGGGCCGCCTCGCCCCTCCGCGCCTACGCGCTTTTGAATTACACTCTAGGGGTAGGGCAGACAAGACTGCTTGGGGACGGTTTGTGAGCGATTCGTTTCTTAAACTTTTCTGTTTAAAAAAAATAGAGCGTAATGTCAAAAAAAGATGCTAATACATTTTAGTGCTTTCGATATTAGACATACTGAAATTAGGGTTTTCAATTTTTAGACCAATCTATAATAGTGCGAAAACAACTGTTAGACTAGACAATAATTATACGTTATAAGTTTAGGCCAATACGGTTTGGCCAAATGAAATTAGGACTTTAAATTTTAGGCGAACCGAAGGGCACCCCGTAAACGATATTAGACAGCCACTTGACTAAGGCCGCAGATCTATTATGCAGATTGTCAAAAATATATTTACTGTGGTGAAATTTACGGTCGAACGATCGTAGGCCTATGTCATTTTCATACATTTGTTATCATCATTCGTCTAGCGTAAACGATATTAGAAAGTCACTTGACTAAGGTCGCAGATCTATTATGCAGATTGTCAAAAATATATATACTGTGGTGAAATTTACAATCGAAAGATCGTAGGCCTATGTAATTTTCTTACATTTGTTATCGTTATTCGTCTAGCGTAAACGATATTAGAAAGCCACTTGTCTAAGGCCGCAGATCTAATAGGGCTTAAAGTATGAAATTGCCGATTATTTTCCCACTTTTTATTTTGTTTATAGCTCTTAAGTATAGTCATATTATTCCGTAATTCTTTTTGTATTGTATTAAAAACTAAATAAAGTAACTTTTGACTAAAAAAAAATGCAATACTAGTGCCTATTACTTCAAAGGAAGTCGTTAAAAAGACCCCTTACAATGTGTCAGCTGACCTTCTTGCTTCAATTAAGTATATTTGTATTATATACTTTGATTTTCAGAAATTTAAATACTATAATGCGTAGCTTTATAACTATCTAACTTTCACCTTTAATTGCATCGAAAACGGTTGAGGCGTTTTTAAAAAAACTAAAAAAAATTTAGTATGGAAAAATTACTTTTCTCGATTTCGTCCATACAAAACGGCAAATTCATTCTTTAACCCCTAATATTATATAATTGCATCGAAAACGGTTCAGGCGTTTTTAGAAAAACTAAAAAAAATTTAATATGGAAAAATGACTTTTCTCGATTTCGTCCATACAAAACGGCAATTTCATACTTTAACTCCTATTATTATGCAGATTGTCAAAAATATATCTTTACTGTGGTGAAATTTACGATCGAACGATCGTAAGCCTATGTCATTTTCATACATTTGTTATCGTTGTTCGTCTAGCGTACACGATATTACCTAGAAAGCCACTTGTCTAAGGCCGCAGATCTATTACTATGCAGATTGTCAAAAATATAATGTTAATACCTTCATTAAACCAATTGAATCCATTCAGAAATAACTTTCTTAATTTAGTTATACAGCACTACGATTAGTGCAAATGTTGTATAGTTAATTTAGTTATACCTACATCAGGTTATTGCACTGTTTAGGTACACTATTAGTTTATGAAACTGAAATGTAATCAAAATCCTCAGATTATAATTGTATTAGGTTCCTCTAAAATCACACAGACAATACCCAAGAGTATTTTGTCTAACAGCAGTTAATAGAACTCTCAAATTGAATTACCAAACTAAGTATTATGTTTGGCACGAGCTTGAAGTAAAGATATTTGAAGGTCGATATTTGCCTATTGGCTTAATTCTGGTTCTTGGATATGAGGAGTAGTAATACCCCGATGGCCTAGAGGTCTAAATATCGAGCTGAGATTGGGCCGGTCGGGCAACAAAAGTTTAGAATTTTCGATAATTTCGGGTTTGTGATCACCATCCTATTCTACTGCAGGGCAAAGGCCTCCATCATTTTAGACGACCATTTGGATCAGCGGTAGTGAACGCTGCTTCTGAGCCATGGGTCGCGGGTTCGATCCCCGCACAGTACAAATATTTGAGTGCATGTACATGTCTGTTTGTACTGGTCTGGGTGTTTTCTGTGTATTATAAGTATGTATTTACAAAAAAAACTATATAAGTAAGTTTATCGGTTGTCTAGTACCCCATACGACAGGGTACTTAATAGTAGCCTAATTTGGGACTAGATAGCTCTGAGTGGCCCAGTGTGGCATGTCTTAAAAATATTTTAGTATATTATAGTATATCATTTAATTCAAGTTACCGCAGCAATTATGGGTACAGGCGCCATCACCACACTTGCCAAATGCAGGTTGGTGATCACAAACCTGAGCTATGTTCGAAAATTCTAAATTCTTGTTCCCCAACCCGGAGCACGAAACCAGGGCCCCAATTCTGCTAATTTATAAATGGCTCAATAGCGTCGCAATCGTATATTTTGACATTACTTCCATATTAAATGTGTTAAAATATAAAGTTGCGATGCTATTGAGCCATTTGTAAATTAGCGGAATTGGGGGCCAGGACCCTGCGATCATAGCCTGGTACATAAACTACCTATACTAACGCGGCGTATTTTAAACAAACTTTTATCGACAGACATCGATAAAAGTATCCATTATACATCTCTACAAAAATAAACAACAATTAATCAAAGTTGTTGAACAAACTGATGTTCCCAAGCAAGTATGTACTTATTGCCCTCAGGGAAAAATATTAAATTCTTTAACGAGAAAAGTTGAAACTTCATAGGATTTTTTTCCAGTTCTATAATATGTTACTAAAGCGATTTGTGTATTGAAATATAGGTAACTATAGTAGGTACCTAGGTAGGTGTCATTTGACGACCTCCGTGGCGGAGCGGCGTATACACACCGGTTTTCAAGGTGTCGCCTGCTCCGAGGTCCCGGGTTCGATTTCCGGTCAGGTCAATGTAGAAAAAAAGTGTTTTTCTACATTTTCTCGGGTCTGAGTGTTTGTGGTACCTTCGTTGTTTCTGGTTTCCAAAATACGAATGCTTTAAATAGTTATTCAAATTGGGATCAGAACAATGTATGTGATGTTGTCCACATTTATTTATTTTTATTTATTTTATTTAAGTCTGACGCAACCGATTCATTGACTGTTTTTATAAACTACCTACTAGTTTTCAGCCCGCGGCTCTGCAAACTTGTTCCAAAAAGTGGGATACCAAATAGCCTATGTTATTTCTATTGCCTCCAAAAATCTATGTTCCAAGTTTCATGATGATCGGTTAAGTAGTTTTTGCGTGAAAGCGTAACAAACAAACTTACATTAACATTAAAGTTTATAATACTAGTAGGTACTTATTACCACGCTGTTAAGTGTTCGAATCGGCGGAATATAATAATATGTAAAATCTAACTAAAAGGGAATTAAATCCCTAAACAAATCTTTGATTTCAAGGCAAAAAACATGTTTTTACTAATATTAGGGGTTAAAGTATAAAATTGCCGTTCTGTATGGACGAAATCGAGAAAAGTCATTTTTCCATACTAACAACTTTTTAGTTTTTTTAAAAACGCCTGAACCGTTTTCGATGCAATCAAAGGTGAAAGTTAGATGATTATAAAGCTACGCTTTATAGTATTTAAATTTCTGAAAATCAAAGTATATAATACAAATATACTTAATTGAAGCAAGAAGGTCAGCTGACACATTGTAAGGGGTCTTTTCAACGACTTCCTTTGAAGTAATAGGCACTAGTATTGCATATTTTTTTTAGTCAGAAGTTACTTTATTTAGTTTTGATACAATACAAAAAGAATTACGCAATAATATGACTATACTTAAGAGCTATAAACAAAATAAAAAGTGGGAAAATAATCGGCAATTGCATACTTTAACCCCTATTATTAATGTATAGCATCGATAAAATATTTGCTTCGCGGATCACACTAGCACACGAATAGTTCGTTGTTGTACAAAGAATAAGTACTTCCTATATTTTTGTGTTCTAAGTTTAAGTAAAAAAATATAGGCTGTCAAAAATTTATGACAATTTCACATCAAATAAGAGCAGTTATTATTACTCAAAAATAGTTTTTGTTAAGGACATGATAAGCTATTACCTATATTGTGCACTATACTGAAACTGCCTTAAAAATAATACGATCTTGGAACAATTATTTTCTATCCAAGTAAGCGTTATAAACTTAATATTATTATAGATCCTAGGATTGCTATTTTCATGACCCTTAAAACCATCTTATGTTCACAGCTGGAATAGAACAGTATGAATGGTCTGTTCTTTTTTTTCGTTATTTATTCATGTGCCTTATTTATTATAAGTTTCCGATATTTCGGCACTGTTGCAAGCGCCATGATCACGGGAGAACACAGGAGAATAAATAAGGTACATGGTATAAACCCCGAATCAAATAACTCTAGTGGTAGTGTAATTTAAATAGGTATGATGGAAGAATTTAACACTGAAATAACAGAGTTCTGATTATTCGATGCATCAAAATAGAGAAAAGTGACGCTTTTATTAGGTCAAATCGAAATTACGACCTTTTGCTACCACACGTCTGCTCTTCCATATGGCCAAAAAAACTATTCCCTAGTAGTACTGGTTTTATTAATGATTTATTTATGGGCCTTCAATATTCAAAATTTTGGGGTGTTATCTAAAGGTCACAAAAGTTTTTTTTTTACTGTTGTGACTTACACGGCTATCCATTCATCAAAAAGCTTAACTAGGAATGCCAACCGCCTACCAATCATAGCGATTAGAAAAATATCAAAGGTATATCCAGCACAGACGTTTGACGACCTCCGTAGCGGAGTAGCGTACACATCTTTCAAGGTGTCGCCTACTCCGAGGTCCGGGTTCGATTCCCGAACGGGTCAATGCAGAAAAAAGTGTTTTTCTACATTTTCTCGGGTCAGGGTGTTTGTGGCTCCTTGGTTGTTTCTGATTTCTAAAATACGAGTGCTTTAAATATTTACTCAAATTGGGAACAGAACAATGTTATGCGATTTGAAAACATTTATTCACTATTTATTATTTTTATATTTAAAGACTGTCTTTTCTAATTAATATAAATAGGCCTGACTGATGAATATCATGATAAGTATAACATATTCTACATCATAATAAACGCAAAATTTTAAAACACTAGTTAACTGCCTGATCTGTTCGTGCTTTGTCTATATTACTAGACCATTTGCGCGAATCCAACCTCATTTGGCATACAATAAACGTTTTTGCATTCAGTCCGAGTGTTTAATAATTCCTTAACGACGCATAATGTCGTAAATTCAATATGTGTTGTATGTATTAACTTCTTCTTCGTCTTATTGTATGATTATACTTCTAGGATGATCTGGAGTCACGTTTACCAAGCCGCCTTCCAACTAAACTAAGTTAGTTTAGCTTAGCTCGCATAGTTGAGCCAGTTTTTCATACAACGTAGCTTAGCTGGCATAGTTTGCAGTGGACGCACATGTATGAAAAACTGGCTCAACTATGCGAGCTAAGCTAAACTAACTTAGTTTAGTTGGCGGTGGACGATCAGCTTTAGGCTGGAAACAGTGCTAGACCGACGGTCAGCGCTGACCGTCAGTCGAGCACTGTTTCCAGCCTAAGGCCTCTGCCTCGAATTTCGCGAAAAAAACTTTTGTTTTTTTGTTTTTCACAACTTCCATCTTATGGCAGAAACGTAAAAGCAACGGCTAAACAACTAACCTAACCTAACCCTCCCTTCCGAACTCAAGCCAATTGAGTAAAAACCGTTTCCTAAACTGAACCGATCGAGAATTCTTGTGTAGAAGATGGAACACCGAACAACTACGCCACCGAACCACTATACGGTCGTGATGTGTATAACATGAACTAAGTTCATAAATCATTATCATCAACCATAGGTCTGCCGCTGGATATACAAGGGGAAAAAACTAAAAAACTGTAATTCTACCTAAATAAATAAAGCATATAGATGCATATAGAATACATTTATTTCTTTGTAGGTCTCTCCAAAAGTGCTAAATTGCCACGAACAACACGCTTCTCAGGCGGGTTGGAGTTAGTTCATCAATGGTTTGATAAAGTTATTAATTTATTATACAACATTATTTGGTGGCACTTAAGCCAAATGTCAAGTTTCATATTAAGCGTTAAATTATTCGTTTAAGGTATCTTCAAATAACAATTTTTATATAATTATTTACAATTACTAAACGTTTTGTACGCTACTGTACGTTGCTAAGCATTGGCAAACTAGCTTACACGAAGTAAGCTTTATTGTGTTTCCTTGGAAGTAGTGATGTGTTTTATTAGGTGTTTCCAAGTTTAATCAAAAGAAATATGTAACATTTAGAAATGTCGACTTTTCTGATTTACATTAAACTTCACAAAAAGATTGTTGAAGTTAATCGAATCGAAAAAAAAATTTTTTTTTTTGGACCGAAATAACATATTTAGTCAATGATGATACGACGCTTTTTTTTTAGTTTGTGCATGAAAGCTTCATCTTTTACGATTAGTATAATCCCCAATTTCAGTGTCAAACAAAAAATCATGAATAATCATCATGTATCGGCTTCTTAAGTAATTGGTGGTTAATTACGTGCATATGGTTTCTAAAACAGGAAACGGAATAATAAATTTCTCGCGTTTTAATAATAAAAGCAAAAAAATGGTTTTCCTGCCATAACGTCGGCCGAGATTACCGTCAAATACTTACCCAGAAATGTTTAAATAAAAATAGTATGAAATGTTCTGAAGGCAGTTGAATAAAGAATACAGTTGCTTTGCGAAGGCAATAAAAACTAGCTCACAGTCTGCCGCGTCTGCTCCATCAAGTACCCCACGGGATGAGCGCGTAGACAACTTACCGGAAAGATTCTTCAAAACATATTCCTACATTATATTATTCTTTATTGAGTCAATAAAGAGAGAGTCTATGTACTGTACTGCGAAAAGTATGGGAAATTGTATCCGTATTTTCAACAAATTACCACAGGGTATTGCTGAACTCCCTGTACATAAACTTAAATCGTATGTCAAATTAATTTTAATGAAAAAGGGCTATTACACTGTCAATGATAGAAATCACCTTACCTTGTGAAAATTTATTTAAAAAGAGGCTGACAATAGTGACCGAGTTTCTTGCGCTGCTTCTTCTCGGCACTAGCCCAGACTTGTCCCGAAGCAGTGGTAGGTTTAAATTGGGACGTGTAAAAGTTCCTCCTGGGGCCTATTTGCAGAAATAAAACTGATTTTAACTGATTTTGATTTTAACTGTAATTATAATAATTAATAAATAAAAATAATGCATTCTAAACTTCATAATAAGATAAACTCAGCTTCTTTTTAGTAAAACAGGTTAAGAAAAAACAAAAAATACCGGTCATAAAATATCTACCACTTTATCTTAGAACGTGATTGAAGAGAAGCTTCACTTCAATCATTTGCTACATATAGGAGAAGCATTTTTTATGTTTCCAAACAAAGTGAGAGCTAGCTAGCATTAGCTAAAATTTATTTGCAACGTTCATTCCTTACCATAATATACGACAACATTCAAAATATACACACTGAAAGTTGTCTGGTAGAGATCTCTCCGAGCGATAAGACCGCCTACAATTATTATGGCGTACAATTCTAAATTTTTTGGTGTGCAAATTATTTGGTGTGTAAAAGAGTATCTATCTATCTATATATCTTTGTGTAAGATCAAGCGCACCCTACATAAAATCAAAAAGCTACGTGTTAATTAGTTTATTAATTGCACGTTGCCCCCCCCCCCCCCCGTTCTTTTATGTCACAGGAGTGGACTATTTATAGTTATTTACTAAAAGAGTAGTACTTTTTTAGTACCAGAACTAATAAACTTAAAAATTACAATGGAGCTACCTTTAGCATGTATATTCAGCTTTGTGGATGACGTATGGTAATTGTATTTTGATGTTGTGTTTATGCTGTTGCGTTGTCTATTTAGTTCATAATCTATGGTTCAGCGATAAGTTTCTTTAATCCTGTAAGCTGTCTGTATAATAAATGGAACTGGAATTTACTTCGGATTTTAATGACAAAGCAATAGTTACTTTGCGAATCCTTTGTTGGAGTTGGACGATCATTTCGAAGGTTCAGCGAAACTTTGTAGCTTAGCCTTGTTTTGATTCTTCACTGTTTTATGTTTAAGAAAATTCCAAAAGCTAGTAAGTACTTATATTCCAAGTTTTAAGACTAGGTTATGTTGAAAACAATGACTTGCTGTAACTGGACTTGAAGTTTAGGTTCTAGGTCGGCAGTTTTAGTGCTAGTGGGAAAGTATGGTAAATCTCATTTTGCTTTTATAAACTGCTGCTTTCTTATTGTAGATAGTATTGAAATATAATTTGTATCTTTTTAGTAATATTCTATAAGACATATGTTTTTTCTATATTTATTTATTAGGCACTCATAAAGAATCTATCGTTACGTATTGTATTCCGGCCTGGGGTGGAGCTGCAAAGACTCAGTTTCTACAATTGGAAAGAGATCAACGAACCCTTATCAAAGTAATGTATTTTAAAAAAAGACGCTTCCCGACAGACAATCTCTATCGCATAAGTGGTCTACTCTCTGTTAGGAAATTATATGTCGTTATGACTACATTGAAAATACATAAAACCCTGCCCTATGACCCACGTCTCTTAAAAACACGACGAAGGTATGTTGTGGCTAAATCATCTGGCACCAAAACTAAGTTTGCCAGTAGGCAATTTATGACCAAACTTACCATATATGTAAGAATATCCTTGTTACCTAAATGGGTGCAGCTAAAATCTTATGAGGAAACGGAATCTATGCTGTACCGCATTTCGTGATTATTGTATTAATTCACACACACACACACACACACACACACACACACACACACACGTGCGCGCGCGCGCGCATACAAATTTGTTCTTATATTTTATTACTGTTTTTCACGTTTGTTTGCTTCTAAAATAAAACTAAAATGTATGCCTAGATAAGGAAGAGCGGGGTCGCCAAACACAGGCAATACTTGCTTAAATGGAGACCCCAATCAACTATGTTATCTAAACTTAAGGTTGTTATTGAAAATTTAAAAAAAAAAAAAAAACTAGCGACGACGATCTGGTGTAAGAAAAATACTGAAAGGAGGCCAATGCACAGTAGCTAGTGTCAGTCAGGTGACAAAATAGTTTTCCAGTAGTATAACATCATGATAGCTTGCTGAACAGCTAATATTATTATATGTATGTCTTTTTTCACAGTAATACGACAAGTTACGCAACACACCCCAAATTAATAACGAAAAAGCCTGCTTAAACTAGAAATAGAACAAAACGGCGTAAAGATTTTTCTTTAGAGCGATTCATCAATTTAGGAACCGAAACAAAAATCGAGCACATTGTTTGTGAAATGATACAATATTTATAACTCGTGTTACCCCATACTTCATCTTCCACCTCAAAAATTCCGCAAAGATGATTTATCACGCGTCGATGCTATGTTTATACGCATTAAACGTTAGGGTGGATACTGACTGGTTGGGAACTCAAGAGCATACGTTTTCCTTCGGTAAGTTTTAGTGGTGTGAAGTCAAATGGAAAAAAAAACATCATTCCGTCTGTCTGTACGCCATTTAGTTAAGTCATAAGAAATAAAGGTGTTAGGTACACCTTGAATATTAATTTACCTATATACTGTTTTAAACTTTCATGGTCACTATCACTAGAGTTATTTGATTCGGGATTTATTAATATGAGTTTCCATGAGTTCTCCCGTGATCATGGCACTTGCAACAGTGCCGAAATATCGGAAACTCATAATAGATAAGATACCTACATGGTATAAATTCCGAATCAAATAACTCTCTCAAACTCAATTTTGATGCAATTAAAAACCGTTTCAAGGTTGGTATATATGACTAACACAGATCCATTAACGGCTGTAGAATTACGTACTCATTTCAACCGGACACCAACAAAAATATTTTTTGTTTAAATAGCGAGATTTAAAAATTACTAAAATAAAATATTGCGAACGTACTAACAGTGTAAATCATCGTCTAAGCCTAAATTTGTATATTTACGTAAACTTTACCAAAGGAAGGACCAAATTAGCCACGCTTGGTAAGTTAGTTGGCGATCGCAGTTAGATGATGGTAAAGATCTAACGCTGCTGCACGTCTTCTTGAAGCAGTACTCTTTAGTGGCCTCTTACGACAGTCATAGAACATCAAGAGGCGATGCTATTATATTGTAGGCGAGCAACGTAAGACAACTAACGTTGTAGGTCCACAAAAAATACGCCTAGGAATACGTGTCATTGATATTTTATTAATTAAGTCATTGAACAAATTCAACTATTCGTTTAAACAAACAAACAGACATACACACACATACACTCTCGCACTATCACTCACACACATATACACAAATGAACTGGTACTACCTTACCAAATAGAGGAAGTCAACAATACATTTTGTAAACGAATGTACTTGAACTGAATAAACGTTTCATTATCATATAATATTTATTATTTTTGTGATTGGTTGACTGGGTTTTGTTTTTATGAGTGAGTTTTACATAATAAAAAATAATACACATTACAACCCATTGCTCTTAGTCTATAGCCACCTTTATAAAATCATGCGGTTTTCATCACATCACCTAATGTAAATATTTCATAAATGTTATGACTAATATCAAAACCCAATATTGAAAGAAATTTAACTGGAACGGAAGTCGGACTACATCATTTATGTTAGGTATATAGTTTTATCGAATAACTGAACATTAACTAAGTCGAGAGTAGATAATAATAAAATTGTAAATGATGTTTGTATTTCACATGGTGCACAAAGATATCAGGAAGTTTTTTTAAAGTTTTGGTCTGATGTACTGACAACGGCAGGTCAACCTACCCAAAAAGTTAAAGATCCTTGAATTTATTTTCAACTTTAAGTCCAACAAGTAGAGATCAATATCAATTGAGAAAATTTGACTATTTGTGGTAGGTTGACGTGCTGTAGGTACACTCAGTTTCATATGTTATGGTCATGTCATTATACATGGAAATTTCTATCTTAATTACTCTGACTGTAACCACATTGTATAGTTTTATACCAGATGCATTTATTTATCTATACTTATATTATAAAGCTGAAAAGTTTGTTTGTTTGTTTATTTGTTTGAACGCGTTAATGTCAGGAAGTACTAGTTCGAATTGAAAAATTTTGTTTTGGATAGTCCATTTATCAAGGAAGGCTTTAGGCTATATAACATTACGCTGCGACCAATAGGAGCGAAGCATCAGTGAAAAATGTTGCAAAAATAGTCGCGATCATAATAACAGAAATTAACGCGGACGAAGTCGCAGGCAACAGCTAGTCTGGTATAAAACTATACAATGTGGGCCTCGTATAATGCAAATGCAAAGTGGTTTGCAAAAGCAAAGTTAAGTAGAAAATACAATTTACAACTACAGAGACTACAGCTCTGTTTCTTGATTATGTTCCAAATCTTGTTAAACAATAATTTATGGTTAAACTTACGTCAAAGAGGAGAATGTGTGGATTACTTACTGTAAGTGAATATGTCTCTGAATGACATTTATGCGTTGATTTACATCTAAATGCGTTCACAGATTAGGCGGTGTATGACACAAGTAAAAAAACTTACCAAAATAATTAGAAGCATGACAACTAAGACGTCATCGGAATTAGGCGGGAAACTACATAATATGTTATATGTAATATGTTCCACATATTATGTGGAACAGTGATTTATCACTTTTTATTTTATTTATTTAAACTTTATTGCATAAATGAGTGATAAATGTACAAAAGGTGAATTTAATGCAATTTATGGCATTGTGTATCAGCATTTGGCTATAGAACTTTACGAAAATGTAATCCTTGTATTAAAATTTTTCGACAGCCTGAGCCTTGAGTACCTACCTACCTACTCAAACACACTTACTGGGCGACTGCTTTTTTGAAAGAAATTTACGAATTAAACACTTTTGGTTATTATTGTAACAATAAAATATAACTTTGTGTGGTTATTTGACATTTCTACAAACAAATATTTACATAGAACAGCAAACTGTTATCAAAATCTACAACGAAACATTGTAAGTAGGTATTTATTACAGATAAGATAAACAGATAAAATGGTATGCTTATTTAAGGCCTAAAATTAACGTAGGAAGACCTTTCCAAGTCGACAGAATTATGTTACTATAGAACTCTGTGCATGATTAGCAATAATAATAATCTAACAAAATTCTATTTAAGAAACTTAAAAATATACGCAAGGAATCACTCCCAATTCGGCAACCATTTTAAGATTTTCAAAAATATATTTGGTTCTATTAAAACCGCCTATTCTGTTGGAACTTAGTCAAAGATTAAGGAACTAATTGCTATGGCGAACGAGCGCGTAAACTGAGTAATTACAAACCATTACAGGCAGATGCTCAGGGCATCATAGTAAATTAGCTGATATAGGCCCTTAAATCTTGTAAGCCATTACCTTTATCTACAACAATTTAATTTGGACTTTTTAGTGTTTCTAACGCAACATATAGATAAATAGTAATTCTATAGAAGCCTTGTGAAATTATAAACAGTAATAAAAATGAGCTCTATTCTTGAAGGTTTGGTTTGGACTAGTAGGTATAATGAGTGACTGGCACAGACTTATATTAACTTAGATGGCTCTTTCAAGTCCTATATTTTAATATAGACTTACATTAAAAGTATCTAGTTGCATTTATTGTTGTCTACATGAAATAAAAATAAATTTAAGGTTGACTTTCTTTTGAGGCATAAAACATAGGTACTCGTACGTAAATTTAATCGAGATCATTTTCAAATGTCGTTTCTGTCTGGGATGTATGTTTATTAGTTGCAAGTTAAGAAAACGCAAGTTTTAAGTAAATAAAGGTAAAATAAAAATACTTTGTAATAAACATCTTCGTCCAATATCACTCCTTAGCTTGACAAAGGATAGAATCCTTCCTTAATTACCAGTAGGTATTGGCGAATGCCAGAAGAAAAAAGTTTTGCGATCTAAGGCACGTGTAAGAAATAGGTAGTCATTGTTTTTTATACAATAAAATACGAAAAAACGCGCCTCGATATAAGATCATTAGTATTCATTTTGTCATTGAAAGGATAATAATATTTTGAAGGCAATTTTTCTTTATCCACATCAAAGGTCAAAGATTTTGTTATCTGCAGCAGAAATGTTATGAAAACTTTCTTATAGTGTTTGATTTCGGTGTGGGCGCCTCGTTTTCCTGAATATGCGATATTCTGATGCTGTTTTAGTTAAATCGATAATTATAAGATTAAAACATCGTATCATTTTAAAAAAAACCTATAAGGGTTTCTTTGTTATCCGTCAGTCCGTTTGTCTGTCTGTCAAGACCGTTTATCTCGGTAATACGTAGTGGTATTGGTTTGGAAGTAAAATCATGTTTTCAGGTCTGCAGTTTGTTTGTTAAATTGTTAAATCGAAGTTCTAAGTCATATCACACCTAAACTAAGTATCTATAACGCGTAACTCAATTTTTTTTTTTTTGCTGAAAATGTGACTTTCCGCTGTGGGTGCAATCTTTAGCCAGTATCATTTGTTTTGTTTTTAGGTAATTTTTTTTTGGATCATTATTTGATTGATTCATTGTTTTGATTTACCGGGATTATAATTAAAATTGTTTATTGTTAAAGTAACCCCGTTAAATTCTTTGAAAATCTTCATTTAAGATGTTGAAGTTATCTAGTACGGGAGCACTTAGTGTAACATTAGGATTATTAGTGTCGAGTGAAATAGACTGAACGGGAGTTATTTCACACGAGGGGGCAATTATACATATACTTGAAGCTTCATAACTTGTACTGAAACTGAATAAATCCTTTGTGTAGTGATATGGTTTATATATTCACTATTAAAAACTATACGATTTCTAAAACATTCAGTAACTACAGGCTGACCGGGCATTGACCTACGGCCGGTCCTAATAACCTATATATCTTCAGTTTTGGCATATCGGAGATAGAAAACAACTTCCGTCTTTGTTTCTCTGGACGGCAAAATCAGAGATAGAAACTGTTTCCTATCTCCGAAATGTCAAAACTGGCGATAGATATATTATTGGGACGGGCCGTTAGCAGATGCAGAATGAAATGTCGAAGTTACGTAAAGTAACGCGTCATTTAATTGACTTTACGTCAATGATTGATTTATTTAGGGTTTGAGACAATATTTTAGAACAACGAATCGGTTCTAAATTAGTCCACTGCTGCTAGCAGTCTACTTTTTGTGTCTAGACAGAGCCGGCTCCAAATGGCGATCGCAGCTTGACCAATAATGGAGAGCAAACGCGGCTGTCCCGTCTTCTTCTGGTGATACTTAGTTAGCTCGTTTTTTTTTAATGGCTTGCACTGCTCGTGTTTTGATTTTTCACATTGATTATATTGTGATAATGTTTTTTTGGTAATTAATTTAATGTATTCTATTGAAATATAATTCAATACATCGTATTATTTTATTTTATTTCAATCTAATATATTTTGTGTTTTACTATAATTTCTACATAACGGTCGAACAACGGTCGAATATGCTGTAGCAATATGTAAGAACTGGCCAACTGCGAGTCGGATTCGCGCACGAAGGGTTCCGTACTAAAAAGGCCAAAAAAAAACGGGTTTGTTGTATGGGAGCCCCCCTTAAATATTAATTTTATTTTGTTTTTAGTATTTGCTGTTATTGCGGTAACAGAAATACATAATTTGTGAAACTATCTAGCTATCGTGCGTGGTTCTTGAGATACAGCCTGGTGACAGAGCGACGGACAGACGGACAGACGGACAGAGAGCGAAGTCTCAGTATTATGGTCCCGTTTTTACCCTTGGGGTACGGAACCCTAATAAAAACCAATGTAATTAATACCTTATTCTTAGAAATAAACCATTTGATTTGATTTGATTTTGCCACAAAGGAGTAAAAGGTAGAGAAAACGTTTAAAGGAGAATGCATACTTAGCTCTTACGATACCAATAGGAAGGGAAGGTGGCGCTGTGGCCGCATCAGCCAAGATGCGGGTTCGAGTCCCGCCTGAGACATAATTTTTCAAGTTTAAATACTGATATTAAAATTGCAATTTAATTGCTTATAAACTGTTGATATCGTTAAATTGACTTACTATAACTTAAGAAGAAGCGGTCAAGTGTGAGTCCGCAGGGACGGTTCCGTACCTTAGTTTAATCTTCTTTATATATAAAAATTACGTATCACGTTGTTTGTCCGCGATGGACTCCTAAATTACTAAACCGATTTAAATCATTTTTGCACACCGTGTGCAGTTTAATCCAACTTGACAGATAGGATAGCTTACATCTCAATTTATAGTCGCAATATTATTTTATTTCAAATTTTCTGTGTAACATGGTAAGGTAAACGCCATATTTGATGCCAATGATATTGTGTGACGTCTTATGTCAAAATCCAATTATATTATTCTGAGGCGATACGAAGTTCGCGGGGTCAGCTAGTTATTTATATATTTTTTTAAAACCCCGTTTGGTGAAGTGGTTTAAGTAGCGACCCAAGATCTCAGGTTCGTGGGTTATATCCCCGGGTCGGGAGAGTTTCGGATTTCCGGACATTGCTCTGGTTTGTGAGCACCAACCCGCATTTAGCCAGCGTGGTGATTATGCCTGACCCATCGTTGCTATGGTAACTTGAATTCAATGATGGAGGCCATTTGCCCTGTGGGATGATTATAGGCGTTACTTTTAATACATTTCATTTTCTTCATTCATAGGGTTGGCTGAATATTTGCCGTCTTCGATAGGTACCGAAAGAGTTTTTATAAGTCCGTAATTAGGGGCAGGTAGGCCGAAACTAAGTAAGATCATTACAAAGCGGTGGAGTAATTCCAGCTATTAGTGGGCGCCTCCGCAAACGGCCCTAATCACCCCCTTTAAAAGGATGGCTTAAACTGTAATTGGGATTGCTGGCACGCCCTTCGGAAATCGATCGGAATGTACTTTATTTTTAGGGTTTCGTTAAGGGTTAAAATCGGACCCTATCACTTAGACTTCACTGTTCGTCTCTGTCACTTGGCGGTATCTTATGAACCATGATAGCAAGACAGTTCAAATTGTCTCAGATGGTGTATTTCTGCTGCCGCTTTAATAACAAAAAAACTAAAAAAAGAATGAAAAGGTCTTAATTCATTTCAAAATACCACAGCAATGATGGGTACAGGCATAAACACCACGCTTACTAAATGCCGGTTGGTTATCATAAGCCCGAGCAATGTTCGTAACTTCAGAACTCTTGTTGTCCGATCCAGAGGTCGAACTCAGGTTCAGTCCCCGAGATCTAAGCCGGGTAATTACCCGGCAAGTTTTCAAGTGGGGTAATTACCCCACTTGAAAAACTGGGCGTTAAATGAGACTGCCAGAAAATTCATGTTTTGCACTGATTAATATAGATAGATTATTACGAGCAATTTGCAGAAAATAACCTATTACCGTCCCCGTTGGTCTAGTGGTTTAAATACCGGGCCAAGATCTCGGGGTCCCAGGTTCGATCCCCGGGTCGGGTAACAAAAAGTTTCGAATTTTCGAACGTTGCTCGGGTTTGTGATCACCAACCCGCATTTGGCAAGCGTGGTGATTATGCCAGTTCCCATCATTGCAGTGGTAACTTAAATTCAATGATGGAGGCCTTTTCCCTGCAGTGGGATGATTATATACTTTACTTTTTTTACTTTTACCGTTACTGGTATTAACATAAATGTTTCTTTTTTTGTCCTTGCCAAACCGCTGAAACAATCAGATACCACCTACTTTATCCTACGTAGGTACCTATTGTACTTTTATACCACTGAAAATTATAAATATAAATAAATTTTTTTCAAGCAAAAAACCGGCAACAAAAAATCCTTTTATAAAAACACAAAAAACACATAATTAAACCTGAGGCATTCTGAGACATTGTAAATTTTAAACTTCGACTTAAAGCACATTTCCACATAATTAATCGCTGATCAATATTTAATCATAATATTAATCACATCAAATGGTATTATTAGGTATTTATGTATTGTTGTGTTTAGGTTTATATTGAAATATGTATATATGTTTATGTAGAACTTACGTTGTTTAAGATATTTTGTTTCGTCATGTTTGATTATTTTTACACATACTCGTAGTACTCCTCCCTTTTGTTTGTAGTATGCTGTACCCAGAGGTTGTCTGGAAAAATCGCTACTGGCGATAAGACCGCCCAAGTTGTACACCTTTCTGTATCATTGCCTGTTTGTTTCTGGTGTGCAATAAAGGGTATTCTATCTATCTACCTATCTTAAACCTAGCAATGTGTTTGAAATAGGTGCCAGTCAGTTCCGTCAATATCGGTGCCACGCTCGTGTGGTTGCAAGCGCGGGGTATCAAATGTCTATTTGATTTGGCACCGACTTCAAACACAACAATAGGTAGCTATGGATAAAAAAATATGCGTCGGTAAAAAAAATTTGGCACAGGAGTTTTCTTTCTTAGCCTTATTTTTATAACCTTAATGAAGTATTTTCCTTGAAAATCTTTTTTGTGCTACTTCGGACAAAAGACATAACCAAATGGTTGTTCTTTCCGCCGAGGTAATTGTTTTATGATTTTATTTTTTTATTTTATTAAAATCATACATAGAAAACCTTAATCTAAATACAGTGGCAGTGTAACATAAACCAGTATTGGTTTTACCGTACACTGCGATTCGACATCAATCACTCAAATAGAACTGATAATTACTCAGATTCACAACAATAGGTAATTGATATAGAGTAGATATTACGTGTCATGTTTTTATGACTTTTTTTTTATAAATTTGGACAACATCACATACATTGTTCTGATCCCAATTTAAATAACTGTTTAAAGCATTCGTATTTTGGAAACCAGAAACAACGAAGGTATCACAAACACGCAGACCCGAGAAAATGTAGAAAAACACATTTTTTTCTACATTAACCCGTCCGGGAATCGAACCGACCTCGGAGCAGGCCTTGAAAACCGATGTGTACTCCACTCCGCCACGGAGGTCGTCCTTGAATTGTTCTTCTAAAAACATGTCCATAATTATAAGAATGCCAAAGTATTAGACCTTTCAATGGTTATTAAAATAAAAAATGTCTTTCAGTTAAAAGGTACTTAACATCTATTCACGTAAGAAATATGTCTGCATGGGCAGACTTGTGTACAGCCAGTAACACTAGAAATATCGAAAAGTAATGAAAATCGAGGGACAGACAGCACGTCAACCTACCACAAAACGTCAAATTTTCTCAATTGATATTGATCTCTACTCGTTTGACTTAAAGTTGAAAATCAATTTAATGACCTTTAACTTTTTGGGTAGGTTGACCTGCCGTTTCCTGTACATGGAATAAACCAATAATATAACGAATTAGTTAACCCTTAGAAATACGACCTATTCGTAGCTAAAAGATTAAAATCTAGCACAAAATGAATACAACACTATTTAAATAAATAAGAATACAAACGTCGAGGAATGTGCAACTAGTTAAAAGACAATTTTTTTTCCTTAAAATAATTATTTGTGTTTCATTTGCATTACTCAAACACTTGAAAATAAAACATTAAAAATTTAAAACCTCAACGTAGAAGTAAGAAAAGCTATCTTTGGTACTGAATTATTTTAGTCGTGCAATTTTAAATTCAATTCCAGTTCCGGACTAGAGCTACTCGTAGTTATTTATGTATGTAAAGCAATATAAGCTATACGTTAAAGAGTAGGTGTGTAGAGAAATGCTTACCAAGCTATTGCATTCCAATATCTTATTTGGTAGTTTGATACATTGGTTTCTATTGCTACAAGTTTAAATTCTGATTGTTTTCGTATTCCCGAGTCATGATAGCTGCAAATAATAGCCTAATAGCCTGACCTATACTTTTAAAATATTTTCTGCTTAGGCCTGATTTCTCAGTAGTCAGATAAGAAATATTCGTCGAATAAAATACAATACCTATGGCTAATTTGATAACGTCATTTATTTGTCAGCAATCATTTAAGTCAATGACATTTTAAAATCGGCCGTTTTATACCAAGGATTTTTTTTATACTAAGACTGACAAGTTTTAATCATTTATTCGGATTTTTATACAAAAAACGATTTCTAAATAACAAATTGCAGCGTACTCTGCCGTACTTAGTTGGAACCTCAGTCGCCACTCGCTTTGTCAGGCTTACAGCATCCACAATTTATCTCCTGAAGACACTGAGATAATGAAACTGGGAGGAATATTAAAAACAAGTAGAGGCCTTTGGTTTTGCTTGGATCTCTGACAACGTTTACGATTTTTGCTATAAGGACAACATTGCATGGATTGTTCTGTATCCAAAGTAAGTAAACATATAAAGCATGTTTATTTAAATCACAAACAATGAAGGTATGTACCACAAACATCCAGACCTCAGACAATATAAATCACTGGGGATCACGTTCGTTTCCCCAACAACGAACATTGCCCGTTCAATATAATTGGATCTATCAGATACTAAATTAACGATAAATTGTTACAATCAGTTTGGAATCAAATGAAAACTTCAATATAATATTGAAAAGTGGTATTCCTCCGGGAATCGAAGTTGGAACTGCAGGGCTTTAAACAACTACAACAATGCACATTATGTACAGACAAGTACGTTAACCTACCACAAAACGTCAAATTTTCTCAATTGATATTGATCTCTACTTGTTGGACTTAAAGTTGAAAATCAATTCAATGACCTTTAACTTTATGGATAGGTTGACCTGCCGTTGGCCGTGCCTACATTTTGCATTGTTAAACATGTGGTGCTCTGCCGCAGAGCCACTGCCTTAGAAACCGATCAATTAAATCTTAAAAGGATGTTCGTCAGACGAACATAACGTACGCATGCCGCTATCGGCTGTACGTGCCTTAGTTTTAAATATAATAGATATTGATTGTGGCTCTGCTGCGGAGCATACTCTCTAACAGGGCCACAAAGAATATGTACTCAGGCAAGATAAACATTACTGTTTTTGGATTAAAACTGTTGTACGAGTAGTGTTTATTGCGTACGTGTTAAAAAATATCATTTTCAGACAGTGTTTTATTTATCGTGTGTTTTAATTTTAACGTAGCAAGATATAATCCTCTCTCTCTTCTTTGCCCTAGCCATTTCCCTATAATTGGGCTGCCCATAGTTCGGCTCTCTTCGTTCTGCGGCGCCATGACTGTCCTGGGTGGTCGAAATGCACGTAGTCATAATCCTACAGGACAGGCCTAGCTTACAGTAGGAATCATCGCGAATAATATAAGACTTTTTTTAATGTGACATAAAAAAAATATAATAATATCAGTGAGATAGTAAGATTACGTACTAATCTTATAAATACGATAATTGTGACGGATGTTTGTTTCTAAATTATTATTTTTTTTTATTTTTTTTTTATGTGGACAACATCACATACATTGTTTTGATCCCAATTTGAATAACTATTTAAAGCATTCGTATTTTGGAAACCAGAAACAACGAAAGTACCGTAAATTACGCCATAACAACATCTATTATATACTAATATTATACGAGTAAAGCTGAAGAGTTTATTTGTTTGTTTCTTTGTTTGTTTGTTTGAACGCGCTAATCTCAGGAAGTACGGGTCCGATTTGAAAAATTATTTTTGTGTTGGATAGTCCATTTATTGAGGAAGCCTTAGGCTATATAACATCACGCTGCAACCAATGGGAGCGAAGCATGACTGAGAAAATTTGCAAAAATAATCGCGATCATAATAACTGAAATTGACGCGGACGAAGTCGCGGGGAACAGCTAGTTACAGATATGGATGAAATTTAGCACGGAGATCATTAAAAAAGTTCAGTTCCTAGTTAAAAATCCTAGATTCCACACGTAAAAAGTCGCGGGCATCAGCCATAACTTTCTCATAAACACAATTTATGTGGCAGACATGTCTGTTGTTGGTAAAAAACTTTAAAATGCACGTAATAAACCCGGTTATCCTCAAGAGATGTCCTATGACGCTGAGCTACGGATTTATGTCAAACACAGAACAGTCATAGCTTATGTAAATCTATTGACCATTGGTTTTACATACCTACATCCATACCACGAAACGTAGTGTAGAGCAGCTTTAAAGAAATTCAGAGCCGAAGTAAAAATAGGACGTACTTTTAAAATCACTAAGAGCCAAGACTTAAATAAAGAATTGAGAAATTTCGATATTTACTTTAAACGATGTATTGGATGCACATATTTACAAAGACTTATTGCAAAATATGCGACTAATCCTTTTGGGTATTTATTTAAGAAAGAACGCAATTATTAATAAATAAATTGGTAAAAATATCTATGAGACTTTTGTCACGATGAATTTAGCTATTCTTTTTCCTTTTTAAAATGTCTGGCCCAAAGAGATCAAATGTTCATATCTTCTCAACTAATATTATTGCTTTTTTTTCCTTTAACACGGAAAATATGATTACATCTACATACTGGTACCTTTATAACCAATAAAAATGTTGCATAAAGTTGCAATTACCGATCCACTAAGTAATATTTCTTCTCTATTACGTAGATTCTAAGAAGTTGGGACACACAAACAGACAAACATTCGAATTATTTGTATTGTTAGCGGTGACAAGGGCAAAATTTTGTTTCGCAGCCTAAACGCGTTACTTCATTCTTAAAAGCAGATGAGATGGGTTTGGCGAAAGTTTTTAATGGCGGCGAGAATGATCCAAAAAGACTGTGCCCTGAAAGCGGTTGATTTTATTAATAGTCCTTTGTAGGGTTCCTCAACGAAACAAATTTGTGGCACCCTAAATAGAACAACTTGAATATTCGTACAGTTGGCATTCTACTATAAGAGCCACTAAGGAGTTGGTCAAAAAGCGATGGCCAACCCAGCAGACAAGCGTGGCGACTATAACTTTATTCGTCCAAATCACTTTTCCCCTTTGCTACAGAAATTAAACAGAATAGTACCACCTATCCCTGTCACGTCAGCGTCCTAAGAGGCGACCAGAGGAGCATCTTTCTGAGGGCGATTGCCAACCCGCCAGCCAATCATGGCAAAAACATCCTTTTCATTGGCCTAAAACATATTCCCATATGCTAACGGCCCAAAACAGACTGGTACCATCTCTCCTCGCCGGTCGGCATTCTAAGAGAAGAGACTATAGGAGCAACTTAGGAGTTGGCCAAATAGAAATAGCGTCCAAAAACGTATTCCCTTGTACTATTGGTCAACCAAAAACAGAATAACACCACCTCTTCTCGTCCAGTTAGTATACTAAAAAGTGACTTGGCAGCAATTAAGAAGTTGGCTGAGCAGCAATCGCCAACCCACCAGCCAACCGTGGCGAAAACATTACTTTGTTCGTCCATCGCTCTGCTGACGTGGAACAATACTAGATCTGACGACGCTAGAAGTAAGCTTTAAGCCCCTTTACATGTAAGTCGAGATTTCAAAATAAAAAATAAAAGTATACTCGTTGAACCCTTCTGCTTAAGCTTACATTCTCGACGGCCTTAACAGACCCAAACCGATGGTAACCGGTGCACTCTTCTTCGATGTAGCGAAAGCATTTGACAAAGTCTGGCACAACGGCTTGATCTACAAGCTGTACCAACTCAAAGTGCCCTACAGTCTCGTGCTCATCCTTCGAGACTTTCTGTCAAATCGTACCTTTCGCTACCGCGTAGAGGGGTCCTATTCATCTCCCCGCCCCATCAGGGCTGGAGTCCCTCAGGGCTCCGTGCTATCTCCTCTTCTCTTTTCAATTTTCATTAACGACATTCCCAGGTCACCGCAAGTAGAGCTAGCTCTATTTGCGGACGACACAGCCCTCTATCACTCTGGCTACCATGCCGGTTACATCATTAAGGCACTACAACGTGCAGCCCAATCCCTAGGTGACTGGTTTAGGATGTGGAGAATAGAGGTAAACCCCGAGAAAAGTGCAGCAGTGTACTTTACTCGTGGTTTCTTCGCTTCAAAACATCCTAAACGATGTCTCACACCAATCACCCTATACGACCGTCCGATCCCTTGGGAGAAGACAGTCAAATACCTAGGTGTCACCTTAGACCGTAGAATGAGCTTTAAACCCCACATCAAACGCGTCCGTCAGACTGCAGCCTTTTACTTTTCAAGGCTCTACTACTATATCGGCAGGAAGAGTAAAATGTCACTTAGAAATAAGTTGACAATTTACAAAGCCTGTATTCGACCCGTGATGACTTACGCTAGTCCAGTGTTCGCTCATGCCAGCCCCTCAGAACTAGAAAGTCTCCAAATCCTCCAAAACAAATTCTTACGCTCTGCCTCGGACGCCCCGTGGTATGTGCGTAACGACAATTTGCATCGCGACCTTAACATTCCGTCGATTGCCAGCTTTATGAAAGAAGCGTCTCAACACTTCTTTGATAAAGCCGTCAATCATACGAATCCTCTCATAGTCAAAGCCGCCACCTACTTGTGCCAAAGAGATGTCGAAGCCCGTTTCCGCCGACCGAGGAACGTTCTCGAAGATCCCGACGACGAAATCACATCGTTCGTAAAACAATTCACCACTCACAACAGTACACACCTGACAAGCAGTAGATCGAATCAGCGCACTCGCCGGCGAGTGCGAGGACCCTTGCATCATTTTGGCAGGTACAGACATGTACCTGGCCGCTTCTCACCAGTCCGCCCTTCGGACGACGGCCCAAGCCGAGGTCCGAGCCTACAGAGGCGCCCTTGAGGCCTAGTCTGCCCCCCTCGATCGGGCCCACTAGAACGGGGCTCGCGTAGATCGGTCTGTATGCACAGACCAGTCTGTGTTGCAGCGCCGAGCTACGCGATGCAACCACTAGTCGGGTTGACCTCTTGGCCGGGTGCCTTCAGCACCCGACACGGTCCGATCGCGCCGCTAGTACGGGGCCCCTGCGCGGGCGAGCCCTAGGCTTCGCTACGCGAAGCCTAGGACTCGCCTCGCGCTCGAGGTACCCGCTAGCAGGCCGCTTTTGGGCTGAGTGCCTTCCGCACTCGCCTAAAACCCGCCCGGTGAAGCTGTAACGGCCTTCTGCCACAGCATAGGTCCTTTCAAAAAAAAAAAAAAAATGCTTAAGCTTGATTCGCACTTGACAAGTTTTTCCCTTTTTATTGCTTGTACCTATTTCTTTCATCGTACCCCATATTCCGCAAAGATTTTGATTCAAAAGAGAGATTTCCCTTTTGATGCCTGCATTGTTTAATCTAACGTAGACTAACTTCAGCGTGGAGCAAGGAAGAAAATATCTGTCCTTATAAAAACAGGCACGCTCGGCTAAAAAGTTAATGGTTTACAGCTTACGAAATAATAAAGAGTTTTAAATGCGATTTTTAGAATGAATTAAAATAAACAATGAATGAATGAATGAATGAATACTCTTTATTGCACACCACAAAGAAATTACAAAAATTGATTCTTACATTAAAATATACAACTTAGGCGGTCTTATCGCCGTCAGCGATCTCTTCCAGACAACCTTTACAGGAAAAACTATAAAGAAAGGGGAAGGTGGTGCTAAGTACTAAAGGCAACATGTAAAATTGACATTTTGACAAAACAATTTGACATCCTATTCATAATTACATAAAAAATGCGAAAATGTATCTGTTTTTCTACCTGTTTTTTACTTCTTGCTCGCCTAAACCATAGAACCGGTTTAAATTTAATTAAGTAGGTACATATTTAATAAACATAGTTAAAGACCTTGAAAATTATCCAAGATAGTTTTTGTCCTCGAATTATATGTTGAAGGAGTTGATTCACCATCCAGATGTGTGAATGGGGTAATATTCTAAATTTGGTACATAAAATAACAAAAATCTATTATTAAAAAGCTGACCTCAAGGGTAAGACCGCATAGTCGGACGAAACACTAGAACTTGATAACTGATTAGTTAATTAACTTTTTTTTTTTTTTAGCTTTTATTAAGCACCTTGACTATAGTGTGTGTTGCCAATGATAACTTTTGGAATTGTAAAGTAATCTCATAATATATGTCTTATAAGACGAATCAAGGCCGCACAGCGAGCAATGCGGAGAGCCATGCTTAGTATTTCAATGCGTGATAGAATCAATTATGAGGAAATCCTTAGGAAAACTATGATAACTGGCATATCTCAAAGAATTGCGGAGGTGAAGTGGTAGTAGGCGAGACACATAGCCAGAAAAACCGATGGCCGATGTGGTGAAAAGGTTCTATAATAGCATCTGCGTACTGAACGACGATATGTTGGTAGGCCCTTCACCAGGTGGACCGGCAATCTGGTCACGGGACAGACTCTTGTATAAAGCCTATGACCAGCTGTGGATGTCGTCTGACTGAGATGATGATTGTACTAAGCATGATTAAAAATTTCACATCTTATGAGTATTTTACCAACCATTTCCCTTATGAAAAATAGTCCAATAATAATAAACTGATATTAAAAACATATTTTTAAGCGCAAACCTCTGTATTCCCAAATAAAACTTATACTAAGATAAGAATTGACCACAGAGATACTACCCGGCTACGGAGCTTAAAATACCTTCTTAGATCTTATCACACCTTTTTTTAAGCGCAAACTTCTATTTCCCCGAATAGTCCTTGTGCTAAGATAAAAATTGACCACACAGATACTACCATGCTAGAACACCTAGGTGTAAGACACAAGATCTTATCTTCAGGTAAGATTCTTTCAAAGCTAAGTGCTGATAGCAACCGACATGAACACACTTAATCTTAGACTTGAATCAACCCAAGTAGCAAGTTCAATAAAGCTTAGTTATAAGCTTTTGATATGATAGATCGGAGAAGTTGTCTTTTCGTATTTTGTGTATGAAATTGAACAAAAATCTGTTTAGTTATACAGTTCGTATATGGCTGGTTATTTATACAGGATGAAATTTTAACCACTTTCCATATTTTTTATAGGCGTTCAGTATCGTATTTAGAGCCTATTTATGAAGTTAAAAATGTAAATCAAGTTGTCACCAGAAAATAGTTTTCGCGATATAGTTTTCAATTTTTACTGTCCAAAACCTGTTAAGGTATAAAGGGAATATCAAAAACTTATGAATAGTATCGTAATGAATTAATTAGATGCGCTACGCGTAAAAAAAGTGTTGCTAGGCGGTCGTATCAAAAATTTTAGATTTTTGGCGGACATTTTCTAAGTGCTTTATCTTGACATTTTTGTACTGGGCTATACCAAAAGAAAAAATATGTCATTTGTTTTTTGTCTCGTAGATTGATATATTAAAATTTGGAAAGTGGTCAATATTTCACCCTGTATATATAAAAGAAAGTCGTGTTAGTTACACCACTATAAGTCGAGAACGGCTGGACAAATTTTTATGATTTTGGTATTTTTGGATTTGTGTTCGTCGGGAATAGGATAATAAATATTAAATACATTGGAATGTTAACTTTAAAGAAATATTGGTTTTTTCGTTATTTTTTCCAACCACGCCCTATATATGATAACAATGACAAATGAAGTATTACTCTCGAGGCGTTACGAAGTTCGCGGGATCCGCTAGTTACACCAATTATAACTCGCGATTTGCCTTCGCCGGGAATAGGATTATAAGGATTAAAAACGTTGAAAATTTAAAAATTAAGAAAATGTTTTTCTTGATATTCTTTTCCATACACGCCATATTTGCTGACAATGACATTTAAGACGTCAAAATCAAATAATATTGAGATACGAAGTTCGCGAGGTCCATTATTTATCAATAAATACAAAACATTATGAAAAAAAAAAGTAAAGTAAAGTAACAGCCTATAATCATCCACTGCAGGGAAAAGGCCTCCATCATTGAATTCAAGTTACCACTGCAATGATGGAAACTGGCATAATCACCACGCTTGCCAAATGCGGGTTGGTGATCACAAACCCGAGCAACGTTCGAAAATTCGAAACTTTTTGTTGCCCTACCCGGGGATCGAACCTGGGACCCCGAGATCTTGGCCCAGCATTTAAACCACTAGACCAACATTATGAAAATAAAAAAGTAATGAACGCGTTCTATTCCAACCACTTTCAATTGTTCTCCTGTTTGTACAATAAAATAAAAAAAAATTGATTGAATTGCTCAGATGAGTGTAAAAGAACCATATAAATGTATAGCTAGCTAAATCTAAGTATAAACAAACTTCAAATTTTTGCAACGAAGTTTCAAGTTTGCTTCTAATCTACAAATAAAGTAAGTTAGTACTTAGGTCAATAAATAATTTAATAATCTATTAAAAAAACTTTGTGGTTTTTTTTCCCGATTGGTCGCTATTATTATTTTATCGCGTGAATCCATTTTAAGAGAGTTTAGATAATCAATAAAATTGGATAACCAAAGATTTTGAATCAGGAAAAGCACTTTCATCACCAAATAAAAAAGGGAAAAATTTATGCAACGTTTTAAAAGCAACCCATCATTTATTCCTTTGCGTTCTATTTTTCAACCCCTCCCTTCTCTCGTTTCCAAATATTAAAAAACCCAACGACGATGTTCTTGTATCTCTCAAAATAATTACATCGGTATTAAGAGCTACGTTAATTAAAAGGCTCCCACTTCAAAGGATCTGGCCCCGATTTTTGTATAGTGTTGTTCAAATGTATCGATACCGGTAAATTAAGTGACGCTAGTGATGCAACAGTGTCGATGATAATGGCGCTTCAATAACTTTACTAACTAGCAATAATATCAAAAGACTGTAATTGTCTGCAAAGAGACTTGAATAGCTGCTAATCAAAAACAATATCATGAAAAGAACCACAAAACTTGATTATTTTATGAATCGCTACTAATGTTGAACGAATCTTGTGAATACGATTCTAAGATCGAATTTGAATATTTTACATTACGAGGTTTAATGCAATTATTTAAAGACAAAATAGTATTTACCATTCTGACTTGAATCGTGCAATAGAGTCAAAACGTCGTGTTTATAACTTTTTAATGATTGCATTTCTATTAAAGCATCTGAAATAAATCACCACCAATAAAAACAAATCGATACAATTTAATACCCTATGACAACACTAATTATATTATCTGACGTGGGAGAATCGATAAGATGTTTCGAGGCAGCTGGTGCCTGCATTCGAGTTGGAATTTCTATATTTAGAATGACATCGAGAAATGTAGTGGATTTTTCACATTTTAGGGCTTTCGGTTCAACATTCATATATAGCGTTTTAAACTTTAACAGTTTATTTTATTTAGGTATCCAAAGTGTGTAGTGTGGTGTCAACACTTTATGTGAATATCACCACCACTTCTTCCTATGGGTATCGTTAGAATTAACACCACCTCCTTTCTGTGTGGTGTCGTAATAGGCGAAGACAGGCAGCAATTATCCCCGAAATAAGTATGGCGGAGAACTACACGTCACTCATACGAAGTTGCGGGAAACAGCTAGTATCTTAAAAACTAAATAACGAGTTATAGTAGCGAAATATACTTGTATGTGGATGAAATCCTTACACCCTCTAACGTCAAAATCGAATCTCTCCTCAGACAGAACAATACAATCTCTCTAGTCGAAAGAATCCACTTAGCCAATTATCCTTGTTTACCGTAAGTGATGCTAGTGCCAATCCTAACGCGTCTCGGTGCATTCTGTATAATCTCATTATTGCATTTAGCTCCAGAAAGAGTTAAAATTGAAAAGCCAGGTCTTTGGTTATGACGACCTTCGTGGTCTAGTTATATAGTTATCGCATTTTATGATGAACTCGATTCTGTGGGCCAATCCCAAGATATGTCAATGTATACTTTTTTGTACTCTCTTAGGATTTATGTGAAAACTTTGTTGTTTTTGATGTCATAAAACGAACTCTGTGCAGCAATTTCCTTTGAGATCCAAACAACTTAATTGTGTAGTTTTTTTTTTTATATTCTTACAAGTTCTGAGACCTGAGCTATCTATCAAAGTAAATAGTAGTAAAAAGTAAGAAGCGTGTTTTTCTTGTAAATATCAATCAGTTCAATCCTTGACTTTTTAACTTGGCTTTTAGTATTGGTGATACATGTTCAGTAGCAAGACAATTATTATTGCGCCACACTTATCCGGTTGAGGATATAAAATATCTTGTGAATTATGTAATGTAATTTACAAATAATCTAAAAACATTCGAATTTTAATCCTATACAAAAAATCTATAACCGATATAGGGTGGCGTAATTTCAGGTAATGTATAAATATACATACATATTATCTGTATCAAACTGCAAAATTACTGAAGTACTCTGTCGAATAAATAAAAAATTGACCCGACCTAAAAAAAAATTACTAAAAAGTACAAAATAACACAAGAACAATGTTTTATTTTAAAACCTATTTACCTACTTACAATATTATTTTAACTTTTACGAGTAACAACTAAACAGATCGAAGTCGTTGCCGAGCGAAATATAATAGGAGTATAATCACTACTGAATTGATTGCCGCTCGCCAACATAGCAACTTTTTTTAAATTCCATATTTGATTTGTTTCAGTTGTAGAATTATTTTTGTATTGTTTGGGCTCGGCACTGACTTCAGTCTGTTTAGTTGTTAGTAGTTAAAATAATATTGTAAGTAGGTAAATAGGTTTTATAATAAAACATTGTTCTTGTGTTACTTTGTACTTTTTAGTGAGTTTTTTTTAAGTCGGTTCATTTTTTTATTTAAACATAATTTGTTTTTCTCTTTTTAGTGTTAAATAAGTTACACAATTATAAATCCACTGTTGACCGGAAACAGAACCTACATAAATAGTGATGACGACTTCTAGATGAAAATGTATGAATTATTTGAGAAACTCTCTCCCTCATCGCTAAAGAATCTTAAGAATCATCCTCCAACTCCTAACTGCTTAGGAGTTTGACCTTCCATCATCAGCTCACGTGAATAACCTGAAGGAAGACCACTATCTGACTATACGCGTCTATGATATTTAAAGAATAATCCTCCTACTCCTAACCGTTAAGGAGTTGTACCTTTCATCATCAGCTCATTAACATAAAATTATGAGTACCAGACGCAAATACTGAAAAGCCTTCAGAAAGATGTGCAAAAACGTAATACGTGCTTATAAAATTTGGGGGTTTCCCTCGATTTCCCCGGATCCCACCATCAGATCATGACTTCGTTAAAATGGGACCACATGGGAAGCACCAGCTTTCAAACAAAAAAAGAATTTTTAAAATCCGTGCAACCAGTCCAAAAATCTGAGGTAACAAACATAAAGAAAAAAATACAGTCGAATTGAAAGTCGGTTAAAAAACTTGAATGGACTGGTTGTTATGTATAGGCTGTGCTCAAGATAGCTTTGAAATTGCTATTCCGGTCAGGCTGCCAACTTGATAAGCTAAGCATACTTACTGTGTACGTGCTTATCGAGTAACGAGCAGAAATTTAATGATTTGCTTCCTAAAGACGTTAGCTTATTTGTAAAATACAGTATTTCCTTGCAACAGAGCTAGTACTAGAACTTCAGGTAGTGAAATAAACATTTTCTTAACGAATTCAATGTTCATAAAAATGAAACACAACTCTATGTTTTGTTATATCTGATATATTTTATATAGTTTTTTTCTCTACAATTACTTGTCATACGATTTCAAAAATAGTTAGTTCAGCAAAAAAGTAACGGCCTATTCATTGAATTCAAGATACCATAGCAATACATTGTGGTAATTTGTTAAAAATACGAATCCAGTTTCCCATGAGCGGAATAATATTATGAATGGGAACTGTTTATTACTCATCTAAAGAAGTAATTGACAGACGATGTTTTCAGAAAGATGTACAATATTGGCGGTCTTATTGCTAACACGGTCTAAATAGTTATTTTCTTGATTGTTTTAAGAAGAATATTGATTTCTTTGATAAGCTCTCTAAGCTAGCTGTTTTAACGGCCTAAAGATATAAGAATTATCTGAATAGCTCTCTAAGCGATCCGGCTGAGATCTTATGGTAGGGCCAAGCAGTACAAAAACAAACCTACACCGCGAAGTTATAAATATGATATTTCATAATCTCACCATAAACAGACAGCTCAGTTATCACTGAACATGCATAACTAGCATTGTATTCTAAGTTTCTATAGCAAACCTAAAACATGCATAACCGCTTGTAGACTTTTTTCCAGACACAATTAAAATGGGGACAACTCCCCCCAAAAAGTCTACAAGCGTATAACTTCTATAGTAATCCAATCGCCAAATGTGGCACATAATATGATAAGGCCCTTACGAGTAAACACACGAATGCGTTGTCATTATTAGTATAATTGCTATTCTGCTAATGGGCTGAACGGATCCGATGTTTGCTTTGTCGTTGAGTAAAAGCATTGTAAACAAGAAACAATTATATAAACGAACGAATGTGACATTACGAAAACATCGTTTTGGTATCATAATACTTTGAGCATGTTTTACATGATAATACTCATAATAATATCGTTTTGCTGTAGTACGATTTTATCAATAATTTGTCTAGTTGGAACGAAGTTCCTTATCGCGCGTCGCGAAAGGGGGCTAGACGGAAAAAATTGTAACGACACTTTTTGCTATAGTTGTAAGCCGTGCGGCGTGCGCGTGTTTCTCTGTCTGAGAGAGAGAGAGAGAGAGAGAGAGAGGGAGTTTTATTACAATTCCTTCACTAAAATCACTAAAAATGAACTTCGTTCCATCCGGGTGTCCCTTGACACCTCTCAAGTTTTTTTTAGATTATTTAAGACTATTCTGATTTGCGCTGGACTTTTCTTAGAATGAAGAATTTACGCCACGATTTATAGTCGTTATTTAAAATAATATAAACTGGCTAGTAGGTATCTATGTATGCATCCTACGACACCGCAGTTATATATTAATGTAGTTGCTAACAGTATTATAATGTACCATTATCTACTTTTCCAATCATGGAGAGAAAGAAAAAGGTTCGATAGCCTGTCATGCGCCATTTGTGTGAAAACCGATCTCGCCGCTTGCGCCCCACTACACATAAACAAGTCCAAGGAACGCCAATCAAGCAAATTGTGCGAATAGTGTCGCGCGACGTCAAAAGAAACCAATCACAGCGCTCACTTACAAGCATTTGCTCATAACTTCTGTGGCGCGCCTGCCCCGCCTACATCCCCTTTCTAATCTTTTTCTATGTTCTGTGGGCTTACCTTTGCATGATCATGCGTGAAACGTGAGTATTCTCCTCCTTTTTTTTTGTTTTAATCTAAGTATAAGGCTAGCAAATAATGTATCCCGATCACGAAACCAAGGCAGATAAACCATATCAGAGCCATCTATTGAAAATTCCTTGTATATCGAAGGCCAAATTTGCTTTGCATACAAACTGTAGTATTACCTCACCGCCTTTCGGAGGCCTTTGACTGTCCCCCCAAGGGAAATCTGTGGCTGTCTTCAAACCAGCTAGTTTAATAGGTGGAAAATTAAAACGCGCTACGCAAATGGAATAAAGTCTGTTATGTAAATTAATCAGGCTGTACGTGGCCGGGCGGATAACATTTAATGTGAATATGTAGTAATATGTAATCATAGATTATAGTATAGATACTCGTAGTATAAGTACTAATATTATAAAGCTGAAGAGTTTGTTTGTTTGTTTGAACGCACTAATCTCAGGAAGTACTGGTGCGAATTTAAAAAATATTTTTGTGTTAGATAGTCCATTTATCGAGGAAGGTTTTAGGCTATAAAACATCACAATGCGACCAATAGGAGCGTAACATCAGTGAAAAATGTTGCAAAAATATTCGCGATCATAATAACAGAAATTGACGCGTACGAAGTCGCGGGCAACAGCTAATGTAATATAAATATGTATTGTAATATAATAATGTAATAATATGTATGTGAATAAGTAACATAATATCAGATGGAAAAAGCTAATTATTTTTATTTATATAACAAGATTTTGAAGTCTCTGATTTCCGATTTATCTTTGAATTTGGCATTTCTTTTTTCGAATAGGCAAAGTAGTAATATAAAATATAAAAAAAAAATATCTGTAATTTTGAATTGGCAGTGTCATTATTACGTATATACCTACAAAATAATTAGGTTTTGATTTAATTATAATTTGATAAAATGTACCTGCGTCGTGTAGGGCGGCACATTAAATGAAAAAGCGATTTAGAAAATGTAATACACCTAAACCAAAATTAATAAAATATTTACACGAAACAGAACAAATTATATGTGTCATATATAGCGATTGAAGGTCTACTATCAGAAGAAAACGGGCAGCAGCTCTTCACCATAGGCCTAAATGCGATCGCCAACCCGCTTGCCAAGCGTGGCAAATATGGCAAAATCTTCCTTCTGGAGAGCCACGTGTCGTGTCTTGTATAGGTTGGGAATCGTGGTAATGTAAATGTAACAATATGTGTCGTGTAATACTAAATTTTATTACAACGCTTTTCTATAATAATATTATCAACAAAAACCAGCTCAAAACAAATCACCGGGACTCGGTGATTTGTTTTGAGCTGGTTTTTGTTGATAATATTATTATCAACAAAAAAAAAACCAGCTCAAAACAAATCACCGGGACTCGACTCCAGTTGGGTGGTTTAGATAAATGTATCCTTATTTTACAATTAGGTATCTCTAACATTCGCCATAAAATATTGTTATGTGCGAACAGCCGCTACATGTGAATGAGAATACTCTGTGATACATTTTCTCGTTCAGGTATAACATATAATGGTACAGTCGAGTTTTATAAAAAGCTTCTCAGTAATTCGGTTTGTACAACCCTGTATAAAGGACTCCATTAGGTATTTTGAAAGCGACTTATAATGTAAAGTTTTATAGTAATAACTTATTTATTTTCTAACTAAAACCATAAAGTAACTTTCAATGGATGAAAATCTAAATCCATTTAGGTACTTAATAAGAAGTAAATATCGATTGCCTTTTGTTTGACTTTTAAATGCACAAGCTTTACGCTGTTTTTAGGGTTCCGTACCCAAAGGGTTAAAACGGGACCCTATTACTAAGACTTCGCTGTCTGTCCGTCTGTCCGTCTGTCTGTCTATCCGTCGCTCTGTCACCGGGCTGTATCTCAATTGCCGCAATAACAACAAATACTAAAAACAATATAAAATAAATATTTGAGGGGGGCTCCCATACAACAAACCAGTTTTTATGGCCTTTTTGGTACGGAGCCCTTCGTGCGCGAGTCCGACTCGCACTTGGCTCTGTATTTAACAGAAACAATCTCATGTAGATCAATTAATTAACGGATAGTTGTGGGTTCAATTACTACTAAAGGCAGTCGAAATTTTTTTTCGAGGATTGTATTAAGGCCTGGTAGTTTCGCATTTATGGATCGATATCCATCGATCGCCTATTACGGAGCGCCTATGTGCACCGTAAGCGCCAGCGCGCGACAGTACGGGCCTGACGAGCCGCCGCGCTCATCTATATTTTTTTTTCCTTTATTTGGGACAATAAACAATTACATTGGCTGCTTAGGTACTAGAATATAAGTTATGTATGTATTACTAACAATGTAATCAGCACCATTATCCACAGATAGGTTAAAACGATTTGTAACAGGTTGTGAAATATTTTGTAGTTATTTAAACATAGTAATTAAGTATATCATTTAGTGAAATCAAACTCAGCAACTTTGTCTATAAATATATAGTAGCTTTAAATTTGCATATTAATGTTACATCAAAATATTTGTTTCACTGACGAACTGGTAGGAGAAACTAATAAATGTGGACAACATCACATACAAAAAGTCTATAGTTTAGACGTAATATTGAAAAAACATTACAAACAGGTGTAGGTTTGTGGTTTATTTCTATCGGGCGAAGTTAATCAAATCATGTAACCGATAACGAATGTGACTAGACTAGATTCTTAAGTATACTTTATTTAATATTTTAGCAATTAAATTGCAATTATAATGCGAGGAGATGCGGGTTCGAGTCCCACCTGAAACATAATTTTTCAAGTTTATATAATGATAGATTCTTAAGTGACTAATATATTTTTTCCAGACTCTAAAACGCTGTTTTCTAAGTCTCAGATGCGTTTTAAAAACTCAAAAACGCTGCCTCTATGAACTATCAAGCTTTAATAGGAAGTTATCAATTCATTGACAAATCCCTATACAAGTTGTTAATATACCCAGGATCCATTAGCAAGTAATGTCACGAAGTTATGTTTCTGAAAAACCTTTAAAATACAAGTTTTTAATAATTATATATTAATAATATTTATATTAATAATTTAATTATCGTAACAATATATTTTGCCATGAACCCTACAAAGTGTCGTTAAGCAGATATAAAACTATTAACTCTTTCGGACAGGCGTAAAATGTTTGATATTACTTATCTCTTTAAAATACTAAACTCGATGATTGATTCACCAGAACTTCTCAGTCGCTTATATTTTTCTGGTCCAACCCGTCTGCCGGTGCGCTCCTCTCGTAGTTTACCTCTGTTTGTTCCTCCACGACGCAAAAAAAATTATACTCGAAATTCATTCTTCTGTCGATCCACCAACACTTACAATAGGGAATTTACTGATATAGATTTTTTTCATATTTCATTGAACATATTTAAGCAAAAACTGATTAATGTATTAATTATTGAAACATGAATTACATAATTACGTAAAATCAAGTTTTAATATTTAGCTTCATATTATTCTTCGTATCTGAAAATAATAAGTTTACTTTATTGTACACACTAACTTTATCATGTCCGATCATGTAAGAACTTTGTATTAATAGCATGTTACTTTAAGGCACTATTAGGTCTATTATTGTAATTATTTTTTACCTACAAAATGTTTATATATATGACTGTTTGTTGCCAAAATAAATGAAAAAAAAAAAAAGTTTTGTTACAGTTACAAGATTAATAGTGTTTCAAACAATGATATTCTTTGTAATATCATTGGTTTCAAATAATAATGAAAATTTATAAACTTGATTTCACTATGCTAAGAGCAAATGACGGATCTCAAACCCCTTTCAAAATATTAGAACATTAAAATTTTGAACTAATTCTTATTTTAGATTGCAGTGCACATTTAGCTACTGTAGGTACTGACAAACAGTTTTGCATTTATTGAAAAAAGTAAAGTAAATTCCAGATGGGACAAAAATCTGGTCTTTGAATTATACTTTGAGATTTCAACATTGATTTAAAGTTTTTATTGAATGTCTTGATTATTATCACTGAAAATTCTTTTTTCCTATTTTACCTAAGCATGCTGAGGCGAAAGCTAGAATTTTACCAACACAAGAAGCCTGCAAGAAATCAACAAAACCTTCACACCTGATTGTGTGTATATTCTAAGGCCAGTGTTTCTCAAAATTATACCTTTTTATATAATAATGATAAAGTTTCATTGTAATGTAGGTATTACTTTTTAGTTTACTATGTACTCGTAACTTGCTACGGCAAAGGCACCGTAGCAACTTAGCAGGCTACGAAAACATTTATGCTACGATTTTTCGTCAACTGCAAACGACAAACGATCTGCAGCTAAGGGTGCCTGTCCACCGGAGCGGAGCGAGGCTGCGGAGCGGAGAAACGGGGAAATATTAACTAATAGGATTGCACAAAAAAGAGGAGCGGTGATTCTGTGCAATCCTATTGGTTAATATATCCCCGTTTCTCCGCTCCGCGGCCTCGGTCCGTTCCGGTGGACAGGCACCCTTACACAACATTTACTAAACACTGAAAAATTTTGCTAGATACCAAAAAAAACTGTAAAAATCTTATTCTGATGTTCAAATACAACAAAATTTCTTATGAAGTCAAATGAAAATTATTTAACGAGATTTTATTAATACAATTTCAACAAAATCTAAAAAACGAAAATTGACTGTCACACTACATGACCAAGAGCTGTTGCGATTTAAACATGGTTAAAGGTGACTAAGGTTTTGCTACAGCCGAATATAAGGACATGTGATTTAAATATAAACTCACAAAACCTTTTTTGGTTGTAGGTAAAAGCTGAATCGTAAAATAAAGTGGCTGTTTATTAATTTCTCAGCTGCTCTCTCAATTTTGCCTCTTATATTATAAAAGTAAAGTAATAGAACGCAAATAAAAAATTCTTGATTGACCTGTGATGAATTCTCATATAGGATGAAAATACGTTTTTAAAATGAATCTGTACATAATTAACGAGGTTTAATTATTGACATATCTAAACGTACTTTACATCGTTTTTGATGTATCATCTATATATATAAAAATGAAAACTGATTTAATGACTGACTGACTGACATATCAACGCACAGCCCAAACTACTGGGATTTAAAATCTGAAAATTTTCACCGTGCTTCCTTTTATAGTGTAGGTGAGCACTAAGAAAGGAATTTTGGAAATTCCGCCTCTAAGGGGGTTAAAAGGGCCCCATTAGTTTGTATGAAACTCCCTCAGTTTTGAAGCTATGTCGATGAAAATTGGTATCAAGCTACATGATTAGAAATTAAGAATGACGTCTTTCAGGATTTTTGAAAATTTAATCTTTAAGGGGATATAAAATGGGGGCAAAGGTTGTTCGGTTCCGCGTCATATCCATACTCTTTACATATTTGTACTCTCAGACTTTACTTAGTTTGTTATGACATTCAATGTGTCAATCAGAAAATAAATAGGTAATTTCTTACAAACAGAATGGTATTATTTTAGAATTTAATAATTGGCGCCGAAATGGATGAATTAACTAAATTAAAACGTGTGGAACTTTAATATAAGGCTGCATTACAAAATTCTGCAGCCAGATACAAACCCTACGAGAAATTTCTGATTATGAATTGAAATAAGTGAGTGACCAGTTGGTGACCAGTGACAAATGAACAATATTACCAAGAATAATTTGGAAGAGATACGACTACAAATAATATTACTGATAACCCACAGTTGGAATCTGAGATTGAAGAAAAAAATAACCTTCAGGATATTACAACACAGCTGAAACTAAAACTGCAGAGTTTCAATTCGATAGCACGCAACAATTCCATGTATGCAGAAGGTACTGAGGAGCAAAGGTCGGTCACAAACAAATCTAAAGACATCTAAATTGAACTCAGTACCATTAGACAAGGACGAAACATTCAAAAACATCATTAAACGGTTGTATACTTACTTAAAACTGAACAGATGTGATGATATTATCGATACAAGGAAATACACGTTTCTGACATCTTTGAGCCCAGAATTACATCATAAAACGTATTATATTATATTTATGTACTCCACGGGATCCTTGTGAGTTAGAATTTGAGGAGTTAGTTAAAATTCAGTTAGTAAATTATCAACAACTCAAAATTGGACAGATTATGAAGATTTAACAATGGTGTTTGACGGAACTCTTGTTTGTATATCAAACTATAAAGCTCAATTAGTGCTTCAAGAAAATGTGAGACCAATTTTCATTTAGCCGCGACGTATTCCATACACTTTTAAAACATGAAAATAAAACGCTGAGAAAAAAAATCACCTCACTTCATAATTCCGTGTTGTTTAACTTAGGATTAGCTACCACCACCCACCCACTAATGACCAAGCAGCAGTAATTAATGATGTTTTGCTGACATCATTTGAAGTTGAAGAAATATAACAATGTATAGACACAGTGGTCAGTAAAGACGAATCAGTTCTCTATCCCGTCAAGTTTCTGAACACTATTTATCCTACTGATCATCCTTTACCATTCATGCCTCGAACCCAAATCCCACATGAAAGTTTTGTGAAACTACGTCAGCTTTTTGGTATAAATTTTGTGAAGTTATAAGGATTTTTTTATAATTTAATATTTGAGGGGGTGAAAACGGTGGAAAATTGTGTGGTTAATTATTTGTGTTTAACATCATATTGAGGTACTTGAAACTTCGTCTATCGATCATGAAGGGAGAATGACATAGGACTGCCTTTTCCAGAGCTCTACATCGATGCTGGTACTACACCGTCTAGCGGCCAGTCCTAATAACCTATCAATCTTCAGTTTTGGCATATCGGAGATAGAAAACAACTTCTGTCTTTATTTCTCTGGACGGAAAAATCAGAGATAGAAACTGTTTCCTATCTCCGAAATGTCAAAACTGGCGATATATGGATTATTGGGACCGGCCGTAATTCGTCGTCCACCTAGATGTCCGATCTAGGTCTTTTATCCAAACGTAGTATGCAAGCAAATTGTCTTTGTAAAATCGCCTTTTTAACGCTTATGGATCGAGAAAAATGCATTTTCCTACTTGTTTGGAAATTAATAATGTGGTATTTTACACAGGACCACTTCTTCCAGGGCTCTACGCCAGTGTTGACCATATTCGAATAAAGCCTTGCAAGCTGCTTTGAATGTTTTGATGTACTACAGTATTGACAGTTTTTAAATTTTCAAATGATATTGTACTTTAGATTTCATGTAAATGCAAACAGATGTGGTGTGAGCTCGCTTGAACCACGGTACGCTAGGAGAACCAGCACCGGATCCCTAAAACGATAGTTTAAATCGGCCCCTTTCATCCAACTATTGTATCAACGGGCCCCGAACGACGTATCGGCTCCCACTAAGTGCCCACCACCACCTCGCCCGAGATGGGCACCCTCGGCACCGTAGGCAAAGGAAGTGGAGGAAAAGAGTGGAGGAGAGGGGGGTGAGTCGTGACGAAAACTTTGTAACAGATAAAAACCCACGCGCGCGAAGCCGCGGGCATCAGCTAGTATTTCATATAACGCCACAGACTGACACTTCATCACAAAACTGATACCCGTCTCTGCTCAACGTTAACTGATGACAATCTCATGGTAGACAAAGCTCGTCTGCATTAAATAAACATATTCTATTTACTTACGCAATAAATAACTAAATCGTGGGTGTCTCCTCTCTACAGTTTGAGAACAACTGGTCTACACGTACGTAAGCCCATTTCGCACGCGATCGAGCGCCTTTGTGCGGGCCTCTTTTATGGTTTCTATCAATTGCCCCTTTTCACCTAAAGGAAAAGGGACTAGCAAAAGGACTTAGAGCAACATAAGTATCATTCAGTATGTTTGTGGGTTGCAAGTTGAGAACTACTCGTATTTGTAAATAACAGTCGTTAAGTCATATTTTGCGATCGGCTTAGAAATATACTTTATCCCAATCCACTCTTAATGCGCGTTTGGAAAATAAATTGGTTTAAGCTTTTTACTCGCATCATTATTCTGGTTTTATTTGCCATTTTGACAAACGAAATGGAAAATACTCTCAATTCTACGCAGGATTTTTCGGGTATTGATTATGGTTATCTTTGATGATTGACCGATGGTAGATAGGTATTAATTCGTTAAAGCATAGCTAAAAGTTTTTATCAGTTACATTTGTACAATAACTATATTACCAATATATAATATGCAATGAATTGGTCCCACTCGACTGGTTTATTTATTTATAAAAAATATAATATGTATTTGATAAACTTACGTTTACAGCCTAAGATTTCTCAGACGTTCAATAAATTTGAGGCAGCTTTAATTAATTTCGTTGCGAAACTAATTTGTGCCAAATGAAATAATAACAACACTTTTAGTAGTATAGAAAAATATACAGCATACTCGCTCATTGCCGATTAAAATACATGTTTTCGTCAAAAACGTATATTTTACAAACTTTTTCAATATTAATAACATTTTTTCTAAATAAATGAGCCGAAACAGGACAGAATTTCGCAAGAAGCAGAACTTTATGTGAAAAAAAAAATTATTAAAAAAAACTGTTCTACGACTTCTTACGGCACCCATAGGACGAGAAGGAGTGGTATTTATATTTTTATATGTGTACCCTTTATGTACGTAGTTACCAGAATTTTGTATTGGATTTTAGTGTATCGTACCTACTTTTTAAGCTAGAATAGCGAATACTCGTATTATTGGTAAAGATTTACATTCTTCACTTAATTTCCCATTCCTTAAATAGAAGTAATCACGTCGTTTATTCAAAGTGTGATTACTATATTTTCGTTTATTGTGCCCTGTGTTCGCAAATATTTAATTTAAACATTGTTTTTCATCAGGGTTGTTAATTTGTCGAAGTTATTAATGCTGGCAACATTGCACTTAAAATGTCTGAAGGCTTAATAAATCAGTCTCGAGCTTTCATCAGTCTCAAACAGTATTGTATTGTGTTTAAATGTTGTGTATACATACATATAGAAAGAATCACACGTAGACAAATCGGACGAGTTGATGTTGTTTTGTGTTGTGTGCTGTCTTTCAGTGACCGCTATAAATTGATTAATTAAGACGTATACTTCTAGAGTTCCATTCCTCGTGAGGAAAAAAAGGTTAATAGAATCGCGATGTCTCTCTGTCAATGCCTCTTTGTTTGGAGAATGCACAGATATATAAAGTGGAAATTAAACCCACATACTAAAAATCACAATTGCTTGAAACTGTAGAAAATAAAAACTTTTTAGTACACGTAAAAAAAAATGGTTTTCACAACATAGTTTTCAATTTGTGAAGGTAAGAAGGGAAAATCAACAAGTAATATGAATAGTATCGTAATGAATGAATGAGATGCTCATCGCGTAAAAAGTGTGTTGCGAGGAGACCGTATCAAAAATTTTAGATTTTTGGCGAATATTTTCTAGGTGCTTTATCTTGACATTTTTGTACTGAGCTATACCAATAGAAAAAATACGTCATTTGATTTGGTCTAATGATTAAATTTTCATCCTGTGTCTTCATTTCAAATTGGACGGGACTATCGGTGAGCAAGTTGTACTCGCACTTTTCAGGTTTTTTGCTACGACCACGAATTACTTTTTATAGCGTTGACCAATTACAGTCGTACAAAATGTGTTATTTTATGAATGTATATCATCAATAAATAAATCATATAAGTTCAAAGGCGAGAAAATGCAAAAAGAAAAAGACAATTAATTTTATTCAGACTCGATCAAAAGCTTCAGTCAACCAGAATTAATTGAGCATTGATTTATTAAATTGCTTCAGAACTTATTTGATCTTTGGTCTTAAAAAAATGTATTTAAGACGCTATTCAACTGGATTCTGAGTTCTTTGTTCATTCTATTTCTTTGAAGCTAATATTCGGTAAAAGTTTATTTTAGGAAATTTAACCCTATGATTTGAATAAAATAGCAAAACATTTTGTTTATCTACGTGGGTAACACTGACAATGTTTAGAACTCTCCAGTTAGAAACATTGCTAATGAAAACTTATTTAAATTTAGAACTCTTTGGTTATCTAATGTAGTATATTGCATTCATTTGTCATTTGACAATGTTTAGAACTGGCCAGTTAGAATACTGCTAATGAAAACTTTTTTGAATTTCAATTTTAGAACTCTTTGGTAACCTAATGTAGTATAATAGGGGTTAAAGTATGAAATTGCCGATTATTTTCCCACTTTTTATTTTGTTTATAGCTCTTAAGTATAGTCGTATTATTGCGTAATTCTTTTTGTATTGTATCAAAAACTAAATAAAGTAACTTTTTACTAAAAAAAAAAATGCAATACTAGTGCCTATTAATTCAAAGGAAGTCGTTGAAAAGACCCCTTACAATGTGTCAGCTGACCTTCTTGCTTCAATTAAGTATATTTGTATTATATACTTTGATTTTCAGAAATTTAAATATTATAATGCGTAGCTTTATAACTATCTAACTTTCACCTTTAATTGCATCGAAAACGGATTAGGCGTTTTTAAAAAAACAAAAAAATTGTTAGTATGGAAAAATGACTTTTCTCGATTTCGTCCATACAAAACGGCAATTTCATACTTAAACCCCTAATATTATTATTGTATGCATTTGTCATTTGTTTTTGTGAATTGGCGGCAAATCTAAAACTCTTGTTACACGTGAAAATGAACCTAACGCGAGAAAATTTTCGGTCAATGTTTTATTATGACTTTCGTTGTGGGCTTACTCAACAACAAAGCTATGATAGGCTGCGATTAGCATTTTTTTAATGAAATGAAGCCCCATCTCGTGCCACTATTTACAATTGGTTTAACAAGTTTAAGCGTGGACGTAGCAATCTCAATGATGATCCGCGTGAGGGACGTCCTTTAACAGCGACTACTGAAGATAACATCAGTGATCAGTGAGGAAGATAAGAGAGTTACCTATCAGCAGATACGGGTAAGCCTAGGAATTGGTATGAGTCAAGTTAAAAAAATAATATACTAAGTATGGATTCACCATACTTTAACTGACGACCAGAAACACCTTCGCATGGACTGGTATCGCCAAATGTTAGATAAGTTCAACGGCGGTGACTCAAATGCTGTATTTGACATCGTCACAGGTGATGAAAGCTGGATATATTGCTACAAACTCGTAACCAAAAGACAATCAGCTCAGTGGGTGTTTCCTTTCGAGGGTCAGCCAACTAAGGTAAAGAAAGGAAGAAGTCAAGGAAAAAAGATGATTGCCTCATTCTTTGGTCGGAAAGGTCATTTCGCGACAGTTGTGCTAAAAGATGGAAGGACAGTTACTGCAGACTGGTATGTCAATCGCTGTTTGCCTGTTGTCTTGGATAAAATTCGACAGCAGCGCCCTCGAAGCAGGATCCTCCTTCACCACGACAATGCTTCAGCGCACTCCGCAAAACGGACTGTTGAATATTTAACTATGGCAGGTGTCGAGATAATTTGTCATCCGCCATACAGTCCTGACCTGGCGCCCTGCTACTTTCATTTATTCCTAAGAACTAAAGATAAAATTTGAGGTATTGGCTTTACGAGCCCTGAAGATGCAGTGAAAGCGTACGAAAATGCCATAGAAGAGACCCCTAAGGAAGAATGGGCCCACTGCTTTTCTCAGTGGTTCCATCTAATGCGACGATGTGTAAAGATGAACGGAGATTACTTCGAAAAACAATAAAGTATTGGCAACTTTCTACATTAAGCCGTTTTTAATTTTCTAAACATTTTCAGTGTTACCTAGGTACACTTTGTCTTGATCTTGTAATCTAATGAGGCAACTCATATGCATTATATTAGATTAAGGTCGAACTGACGTTGACGTTGAAAACACTTGATATTTTCTGAATACACTTGAATGCGTATAAAACGGCTAGATGTTAATTATAATTTTTTGTATATGTGAGAGAAGAAATAAAGATATTTTTTTTTTTTTATTTATTTTAATAGTGACAACTAAATCTAATAATAGAAAAAGAGAGCATTCCTTTTCTTCTATTATAATTGTACTTAAGGCTGATTTTAGAGTCAGGCAGATCGTGTGTTGACCATCAGAGCCGAACGCCGAAATGTATGGAAATCGCTGTCAGCACTGACCGCCGTCGGCGCTCAATTTCATATATTTTGACGGTCAACGCCGATGATCAGCGTACGATCAGCGTCACTCTAAAATCAGCCTCACAGGGTCTTTAACGATCTATGTTTTTATATGTTATAGAATGCTATAAATGACTAAAACAAGACGGACTACAGGATGACTTTTTCATCACATTTAGAACCCATTTATTAAGTAAAAATGTAAATCAAGTTTTCACCCGAAAATATTTTTCGCAACATAGTTTTTAATTTTTACGGTCCTTAGCCTGTTAAGGTATGAAGGGAGAATCAAAAACTTATGAATAGTATCGGAATAATTGAATGAGATGTGCATCGCGTAAAAAAAGTATTGCTAGAGGCCCGTTTCAAAGAGCCGTTTAGATTTTTGCGGACATTTGCTAAGTGGTTTACTTTGACATTTTTGTACTGAGCTATACCAAAAGAAAAAATACGTCATTTGTTTTTTGTCTCGTAGATTGTTGTAATAAAATTTGGAAGGTGGTTAAAATTTCATCCTGTATACTGAGATCGCAAAGTCAACCTGTCAAGTGGCTATTATGGTATAAACATCTTCCTATGGAGACTTATGCCCAGCCGTGGAATAACATGAGCTTATGATGATAAGGAACATGGACCAAAAACTTTGAAAAGCCAAAAGTTATTATGTTAAAGTGGTTTCTTCAAGATTTTTGTTGTTTTTGACCGAACTTATTTTATGCCTTATTTATATCTTTGTTCATTATTTCCAGCCTTTTGTTTGGTAATGGATGCGACACACATTATATCTAAATAATTAATTAATTTTGCCATTTAGGAAAAAGGCTCAAAATTGGCTAACTCATTTTGGTATCAGCTAAATTTTTATAAAAAAAGATTTTAATATTTTTGTGGTATTTTACGTAAAACAACAACTTACCAATTACAATGGTTATGCATCAAAGCAGCGTAATTGCGGAACCAACAAAGCATTCGAGATAGGGCGCTAATGCGTTATGCCATTGTCTCAAAGTCACTCAGAAATCTAAGCATAGCACCGATAGTTAAGACAGCTCACTTCGCATTACACCGGTAGCTTTGAAATCATATTTTTTATATCAAACATAAGTCACAAAACCAGCCTGAGCTGCCTCAGACTTAAAAAAACCGTACAAGTTGATAAGAACAGACAACGGCAGGTCAACCTACCTAAAAAGTTGAAAGTCATTGAATCGATTTTCAACTTTAAGTCCAACAAGTAGAGATCAATATCAATTGAGAAAATTGTCATATTGTGGTAGGTTAAGGTGCTGTTGTCTGTTCATAAAATATTATCCTCAAACCTCGATAATTGACTTTAAATAAACATTTTACATTTTTTATTACTGATGTATAGTTTCACATTTTTTACAACACAAAGTATAGTATGACGGTATTGCTTGCAAAATCTCTTACTTCCAAATTTTATTTCTTCGTGAGAATCGAAACATAAGTTTTTGCCGCACAAATGGCCGTATTTTTACGTTTACTTAGAAGTGGTTTATTCACAGATCAAGGGTATGTAATATAAATATAGACTTGAGTATAGTTTTAATTATATTAAGGACTCGCGATACCTTCATCGGTTCTTGAGATTAAAGGTCTTGACAGACAGACGGACGGATGGACAAACTACGTCTTAAGGTATCCGTTTTGAGGTACGGAACCCTTTTTTTTTTACATTAAAAGGTTATTCAAGTGTCAACTAACTTGAAATAGTTTTCCATAACCACTAATTTTGTTTTAGAAAATGTTGGTCTGGCTGTTTCCGTTTGGCTACGAGCGAGGTCACCCCACAATGACTGGCGTGTAGCCCTCTTGTTTTGTGTGAAAACTGGGACGTTTTTTTGTGTACGTCTTGGTGTTTTGCTAGGGTGGCGTGAATACTACCCGGATATGCGTTGGAAATGATAAACGAGTCTCGGTGGTGAAAATATGTACTTGCAGACCCTTTGGAGAGAGTGACACTATCTTATTAACTACACAAATAATACAAATGTAGGTACAGTATAATGTATACCCATTGTTTCGAACTTTGTTAAGTAAAACACCATTTGAATATTGCTAAATACTCCTTTTGATTAGGCCTATGTCCAGAAGGGGACTGAATGTACTGAATTGAACCCGAAAAGGTATGTAGTGCCATTATGAGGTGGTTCTACAAAAATACACCACCCTTTCGCATTCTATGGGTGTTGTAAGAAAACTGAACACAGCTCTACCAATGGTCAAACAGCGATGGCTGGCAAACCTGCCTGTTAAAGTAAAGCTATTAAGAAAAATCCTCCTTTAAGAGATAAATAAGTATGATTTGATAAATCATCATCAAAGTAAGAGGCAAGATCTTTAATATTTTCACTAAACAAACAATATACAAATAATATCTTCACTAAACAATTCCTACCAAATTATTAAGCTCCATATTGAATTTGAGCGTAGGTTTTAATACCTTCCTACATACGCTTAGAATTTAATTTAAGTAAATATCAAAGTCGATCAAGATAATGTTAAGGTAAAACATCTTACTCCCACATACGGTGTTTATAGGATAGACTATCATTTCTACATTACGTTTGTGAAATCCATTTAAATAAATTAACTATTTACAAGTGCTATCGTGGCATTGCTGTAGTCTAGTACCACTGCGTACCTTTATCATAATAATTTATCAGTATTGGAACGAAGTTCCTTAACGCGCGTTGTAAAACGTTCGAAGTAAAGTTTTCCTGAATAACATGTTATGTTAATTTATCATTTCAGTAAGTATTATTCTATGTAAGTAATTTAAATTACATCGCAGCTAAAGGACATTTTTAAATGACACCAGTAAAGAGATTTCGACGATTCGAAGAAACGAAATTCAAACATACGGCGTTCTTGCTCAAATAAGAAACCCGCATCATTATAATCCGCTTTTACACATTACTCAAATAAAGTAAATAGCTAAAATCTGCTCTGTAATCGAATAAAAGCTGTAGTATTTAATAGTAAACTACAAAAAGATATACTGTAATCTGCCTTTGCACGACTCCATCTACAATAACACAACATTCAAAGTACTAGAGTGGTCTAATTTACTCAACAAAGCCCGGCACGCGATATGACCGGACAAAAACACAAACTTGAATTCATTCCGACATACAAGGAGTGGCCTTGATGGAAATTAATTCAATAACGTGAGTGGACAATAATATAATGCTGTGGGGTTACCATGTTATTAGTTGATAATGAGACTTATGTAAGAGACCACAAAACCAGAGTTGGATTGACCAGGTAACATTGTATTGGCCCCGCTGGTCAAGTGGTTTAAGTACCAAGCCAAGATCTCTGAGTCCTGGGCTCGATGCCCGGGTCGCGTAAAACAAGTTTTGAATTTTTGAGAATTGCTCGGGTTTATGATGTCCAACCCGCATTTGGCAAGGATCTATCTTTTATCGCAGAACTTTTTATGTCATAATTTTACTAAGCATAACAGCGGAAAGCAAAAAGGTAGGTACTCTCCATTTTGCGGAATATCACTTGGTTTATGTGGTTAAAGATACTTTATTTCTCATTAGAATACAATTCACTTACTGAGAAACTTAAAAAATAAATACAATATAACATAATTGTATGTGCGACGCGTGCCGCGCTAAAATAACAATCAAAAGTCGGTAGTTTTAAAACTTAACATGCGAATCATTCACTGCGAGCGTTCGACTAGGCATAGAAACATGGAGTTATAAAGAAAGGATGTGGCATTGATGGCATTGTTACAGCAAATGTGTTTTCAGTTTTGTTGTTATTACGAAGTAAACACTTTACGATTTTTTTGTATGAATTTTTAAGTTTATAATTTTAAATTAATGTATAATTTTAATTTCATATAATTTTGTGTAAGACATTTTTAACCGTGTATTTTTAGATTTCATTATAATTTAGTACATATGTATGTATCTATGTAACATCTATTTAATGATTTTTTTAAGTGGTTATTTATACTATTTAGTTATATTAATGTCATTTTAAGGGTTTTTTATAGTAACAAAAATTAAAACTTAAGGCACAATATTAAATTTATGGCAATTCAAATAGTTTTTTCGCTTACAATAAAAGATTTCAGTTGCCGTTTAAAGCTGACCATGCATTCGGTCGATTTGATTTTATTTGGTAATTTATTATATAATTTTACACCTTCATATTCGATGTTTTTTTTTCCGTAATTAGTTCTGTGTTGACGGGTAACTAGGTCATTGGCGTTACGAAGACGAATTTTCTGAACTTGTTTTTTTCTTATAAAATTTATATTTGTATTTATATCGTTTCTTAGTATTTTATTTATAAGAATGCATGTATTATACACGTATGATTGTCTTATGTTCAATATGCCTGTTTCTTTGTATATTTTTTCGGTAGATGTTCGGTAATGGTAGTTAAATAAGATTTTTATTAATTTATTTTGTGCGGTTTGTATTATTTTTAAGTTAGTTTTAGCGGCGGTACCCCAAATTTCAATTAAGTAATCTAAGTGTGGTTTGACTAAAGAGTTGTAGATTATGTAGCGTACTTGTTTGGGGAAACATTTAGCTATGCCATGAAGTATCCCGGTTAATGATATTAGTTTCGAGTGTATTTTTTCAATATGAGGTTTCCAGCTAAGTTGATTGTCCAGTATAATTCCAAGATACTTTTCTTCAAAATTCCTCCTAATTATTCGTTCATTAATTTTAAGCTGTATATTTTCTTTGAGTTTTTTGTTTTTAGCATGGAAAATTACATAGTTAGTTTTATCTGTATTGAGTGTCAAGAGATTGAATTTACACTCATGAATCATAATTCAAAACCCATAATTTTATAAGTCAGAATCATCTTTAGGCATAAATTTAATATTCATAGTGGTAAAGGAGCAGAACTATCATATTGCAGAAAGTTTTTTTTTTTTTTTGGCATAATTTTTATTACCATATTACCTAAAGAGAATGAAGTTAAGGGCTCATCTATCACACTGCCGAAAATGAATAGTTAGTTTTTATTTTCCTATTGAAAAAAGGATTTTCAGCAAATTTTCGCCAAAAATTCAGGTATGATTTTTAGTAGAGGGAAAAATAAAAGAAAATAAAGAAATAAATAATTATTTATTTGAAACAATTATTACAAGGAACACAGACAGAAGTGTAAATGGTAAATACCATAGGGCGTTCGCTACGCTCTCTCGCCTTAACGCCTTTGTATGGTCACTACTTTGTATGGTTAGGTTAACCTTACCAACATTTCAATAGCAGCTATTAGAATAGCAAACAAATTATTATTTATTTTTTGCATTTTATATTATGTAATGTAATGTAAGGTTTATTGAAAATTTGATATTTATAGTTTTGGTATTTAGTTTTTTTTAAATAATAATACTTTAGTTACTCAAATTCTGGTATTATAGAGTTAGGTGTAATATAAATAAATTTTATGCTAAATGATACTATGCGTGATTCATTTTTGCTTTATGTAAATATGACAATTAAAAATCTGCCATATTTAAAAGTATGCTATTGGGAATTCGAACACATCAAAATTCGACCTAATAATTATTATACTAAATAATGTTTTGCCTTGAACATATTTGTTTAAATAAAATTATGGCAAGTGTGTTATGCTTAACAAAATTCTGCCAGATAGAGGGAACCCATTTGGCAAGGGTGGCGACCATGCTTGTGCTCGTCATTTCTGTGGTAACTTGAATATTCAATGATGAAGGCCCTCTCCCTGCAGTGGGATCATTGTAAGCTTTACCTTTTTACTTAATGTGTGATCTACGAGTAGAGTGGGACTTGCAATGATGAACATTGAACATGAAGAAGACGAATAACATGTGGAAACATATTATTTTGTACCCAATTAGAAGCATTATACACAAAGTCGTTAACTAGTACAGATCTTGACGTGGCTGATCTACAACCTCAGCTTAAACTAGAATCTAGACTAGAATAGAATCCAATAGTTCACTGTATTTGTCAAATCAAATGTCTACATATAAAATTGCTACGTTTTCCACGTTCAAAATACACAACAATAAGAATATGAACGCTACAACTTTTAGTTCGTTTCGTACCCGCAATGGGATTCCAACTTTTACCCGAAATCATGGCGTCCCTTGCGGCGGGCGATAATTTCGCTTTTAATGGAAATTGCCTGAATTACCTTTAATGCTATGATTGTGTGGGGCGTACTACAGTGTAAATATTGCTAGAGGCCGTTGTTGGCCGCTCGCTAAATTGTTAGTTACGGACCTCATGGTGCTATCGCCATATCGCTACTTAAGTGCAGACACAATAATAAAATTTTAGATGTGCTCGAGTAACTCTTAGTATTTAGTAACGAAATGCTAATTATTTTCTCTTATTTAGGCTACTAGCTGTTACCGCTTTACCAATTTACTGCCGGTCCCAATAATCTATCTATCTTTAGTTTTGGCATATATCGCGGAGATAGAAAACATCTTCTATCTCTGATTTTGCCGTCCAGATAAACAAAGACAGAAGTTGTTTTCTATCTCCGATATGCCAAAACTGAAGATAGATAGGTTATTAGGACCGGCCGTTAGTCACCGAGACCGCGTCACAGGCGTCAATTTTTCAAGCATATTCTTATCGCTGTAAGCCAGCGTAGTTTTATCATATATTAGGAGATTGCACCCTTAACATAACATGATAATTATATTAAAATTTGGAATGTGGTTAAAATTTCATCCTGTATATGTATCTAGCAATGTGCTTTTAAATTTATAATGATAATTATTAAAGTAGAAACATATATTAACAAAGGTTTAATAATGGTGTATGTTACAGTGAGAAGGTAGGTTAATTGTACGAAACGTTGTATGAATTTGTAATGAATCATTTATGATATGCAGTCACACAGACCGCATATAAATTTTTGCCTCTACAAAGTGACTTTATTATCGCTCACTGGACGTAGGTAAATTATTCGCGCGTTTGTAGCTACACCGAAAATTAGGCGAGGTTTAACCTAACACAGACAACTAATGCCATAGACAGAAGGTTCAAGAAAGCGTTATATTCCTTTTTAGGGTTCCGTAACTGAATGGCAAAAAACGGAACCCTTATAGTTTCGTCAAGTCTGTCTGTCTGTATGTCTGTATGTCTGTATGTCTGTCTGTCCGTCTGTCCGTCCATATGTCACAGCCTCTTTATTCTGAAAGTATTAGCATTACACAGTTGAAACTTCGTAGGTAGGTGTATTCTGATGACTGCTTTACGATTCTCATACAAAAAATAATGACATTTAAGGGGGCTTCCCTATATATACATAGAACTAAAATTTTAAAAAAATCCTCAAACCTATGCGTATGGGGTATCTATGGATAGGTCTTTTAAAATGACATAGAGGTTTCTAGAACCATTTTTTCAAAAGTCTAACATTTGGAAGATAGACGCTTCCAAAGTGGTAAAATGGATGTCCCCCTCTAACTTTTAAACTAAGCAAGTAAAATAAGTTTGTGACACAAAGTGATGTTCACACGTTACCTTTGCAGTAAGTAACTTGATAACCCTAAGGTTGTGGATGGAAGTCCCACCTCAAGTAGTCGAAAAAAATTTAAGAAATTGTTTTTTCAAGTAACGATCTGATTATATTTTTAGAGCAATTAACAAAATTAAATTAAGGTTTGCACTCCAACAATACACCGTGCATTTTGAACCTCCTCGAAAATGAAGCGCACGTTATATATAACGTCTTGGTAGAGTTTTTTTTATTTTATATAATATTGATTTATGCATTCATTTTTAAACACGCTGTAACAGTGACACACACGGACGTTTTTGTGTAAGGTTCATTCATCCAGGTCCTGGCCCAAGCAAAATAATACGTCCGTGCGCGTCACAGCATGATTCAAAATGAATAGTCTTATTTTTTTACATTTTTCTAAGACATAAAAAAATAGCACTGCCAAGGTGTTATACATAACGTCACGTAACGTTACATATCGTTTTCAGGAAAAATGCACGGTGTATAGCACACAATACACTTGAATGCACTTATCAAAGCTTTTGGCTATAGATTTAGAAATAAGAAACAGTAATTCATTCTGATATCGATGATACTTATTTTGTTAAAGGCCAAAGGCCAACGCGCGGTCTATTACTTATCATGCATAGGATATGGTAGTAAAGCTAGCTCCCAGTAATTATTAAAAAATAACTTCTTTAATGATATTAGTACAAATACAGTACTTTGGTATTATATTATGTAGTAAGTTCAGCATGTATTGACACATAAGCGAATGATTGACAAATAAATAAATAGTCGATTGCAAGTTACTTCATAGATCGTTGGGTAAGGAGCTTTAAAAATGTCTACTAATAACAATAAATAAAAATATAACCTTCTGAAGCCTGAGGAAGGGTTATTAATACTATTTAATTGAATAAAATCCTCAATATCGATTATAAACGTATTTTTTACCACAAAAAAAATCTCTGGTCATTTTTATTCGCAAAAAATACAACATTTTATTTTCATTCTATAAACTTAAGTGGTCTAAGATTCATGACAGATTTGATATGTGTATGAAGGTGTAAAATCCCTTAACTGTCAGTATATAAACTTGAAAAACTTTGTCTCAGGCTACTAAATGAATGTTTTCTTGTTAGTTTAATATGTGTTTTACAAAGAAATAGTTCTTTGTGTTATTTCGATGGTTTTGGGTAGATTTGAGTTGGTGTATTGAGCACTCAGAAATTCTTTCTTGACAATGATTTGCAAATTCGATTTCATTGGATTCGAGTTTCGACTTTGATTTGCAAGGATGTCGAGGAAGAGACTTTCTTTCTTGCTGTTGAAGAGGTCGGCCAGGAAGCCGAAGGAGAAGACGGTGGCCGTTACCTCGCCTTTTTGATACCGGCTTATAGTCGCCGTGTATAATATTTATTATTTTGTTCCGGTTGAGTGCCGTAAGTATATTTGCTGATTTCGAAGGATTTCGTTCATTGGGTCGCTTATTGCAGTTCTATAACATAAGTGGTTTCTTTCAGATCTTTTGATGGCCGCTTGGTTTGGCTACCAGGCTTAGCACATTGCCTTCCGTTTTACGCTGACTTTCCGCTGATCAAATGAAAGACGCAAGAAGCTTGTCTCGATGAGATTCGGGTTGGTACCACGTCACGTGGATGCATAAGTTACCCTACCCTATCTTTGTTGAAGTAAGTGGAAACATCTTCTTAATCCAGTTAGCAGTCTACAATTCCGGTTGCCGTTTATTAGTATTCCGTTTATAATTAAATTCAGACTATTCAGTTTAGTATAATTTACATGATAAGTTTGGTGGTACAACTCGCTCAGATCTAGGGGTAATTCAGAGCCTTACAAAGGACTCACGCCTGAGATTTCCGTGTTACTAATTAAAGAGGTGGTAAGCTTAGCCGGAGCAAATAAATATATTCTGTTAATTCAAGCTCGTCTCTTTATTTACCATCTCATCCTGTTCATCCACATCACCCCCAACACCCTCCAAACCCCTAAACGTTGCAGTGGCAAAAAAAAATTTTTCAAGTTTATATACTGATATTATAAGTGCAATTAAGTTGCTAAAATATCAAATAAAGTATCCCTTAACTGATTAGAATGGGCTATGCACTTTGCTTATAGAGGTAAAAATGTTTAATTAGGTGTGAAAAACAAGAAGCTTTGCTTGTATCTAAATTCATAGGTGTAAATAATATTTTTTTCATAACTTTTTGGCTTCTACAGTAGTTAGAAGTAAAATCATTCAAATCACAGTTACAAAGTTACGATCTTTTTTTCTATCCTTGTATAATTTTGTGTTTCTTTATCCGTGGGATCAATCATACTATCAGCTCACATCAGTCCACGATTGGACATTAAGCTTCTCCAAACGGGATTGGGAAGTGTAAAAGCGCCTTCAGTGGCCTATTTGCAGAAATAAAACAGATTGTACTGCTTTTACTGTTGGTGATCACAAACCCGAGGATTGTTCGAATATTCGAAACTTTTTGTTGTCCGACCCAGGGATCGATCGGGATCGAACCTGGGACCCCGAGCTCTTTACCCGATATTTAAACCACTCGACCTACGGGGCTTTCACAACGTTTACATGTTTACAACACTCATTATTCACATAAAAATGTTTTTTTTTTTTGCTTTCCGTCCCCTGATTTTATTATTCAGGGATATTCTCAAGGGGATTTTCTTTTTTATATAAAATGAAACGACGTGTTTTGATTTTTAAATTACTAAACTATAAATATTCCATTACAAAAGTGATGCAACTAAATTACTTAATTTTATGCTTAGTTTAATATTTAACAGTCCAAGTGGTATCAATATAATCATAAACGGTCTCATTAATAAACACAGACTAAAGCAAGATTATATTTACTCCGTGTTTTAAATTTGACGTGACGGATTTCTCTACTAATAAATATGGAGTAAGGAAGAATTAAGCTATTCCAAGTCTAGTCTCGGAGTAAGAGTTAATCCTTGGCGCTACATGGTTTAAGGAATGACTAAACAGAAGATGACGTTTAATTTGACAACCATTTGGATCAGTGGTAGTTAACGCTGCTCCTGAGCCATGGGTCGCGGGTTCGATCCCCCCACAGTACAAATATTTGTGTGCATGAACATGTCTGTTTGTACTGGTCTGGGTGTTTTTTATGTATTTTATGTATATATCTATATCTATCTATATCTATATTCTATATATATATATATAAAAATGAATTTCTGTTCGTTAGTCTCGCTAAAACTCGAGAACGGCTGAACCAATTTGGCTAATATTGGTTTTGAAATGTTTGTGATAGTCCAGGGAAGGTTTAAACGATGAGAAAATATGGAAAAGTTGATATGAAGATAATAAAAACATAAATTTCATATTCCCATATAAAATGTTCTACATCAATTTTTACAACCATTTTAGCGAAGGGTCAGTTTTAAATGTTGTTAGGATAAGTGATACGAAGTACACCGGGTCATCTAGTTTACAATAAATATATGTATAAGTAAGTACTTCACCTTTTCTTTTTCATCACAGTTCGCGGAGCGATTGTTTGTTGACTCATTTTTTACGAATTTATCTCAAATTAGTTTAATAATTATCAAAAATATGTAATTTTAAGCGAAAACCAAACACAATTTCAGATCAATATAAACAACAGTGACTTTTCACGTTGACAGATGACGTTAATTCGCATCGAGTTCATTCTTTGTACATTAAATTAATCATTCTTTTTACTTTTAAATATTGTGAGTTGCCATAACATACGTACTAAACCCGGTGTAAAGAGTGTATTGTTACTCCAAGGTTACTCCTTGTTTATTAATGACGTTATAATTACTAACTTAATACTTTCTTACTCTCGGATTAACAAGTCCCAGAGTAAAGTCATACTATCTTAGGAATAGGCGATTTTTTTTAATAGCACTGAAAAAGTTTTGGCAGGGATGACTGTTACTTGCAATATTCCAGAATAAAATATATGGACTGCATGCATTTGAACTACTCGCAAAGAATTTGGCCGACAAAGTAGAGCGCACCTGGATAGGAATTTGGTATTGAAATTACTTTCTGTGAATGTGGCCTGAATTTCCGTTTCTACCTATTGAAAATACATTTCACAATTTTATTCATAAGGTCAAGAATGACAGGCAAGTTCATGTATCAAAACGCAAGATACTTTAAGCAGGGTTTTATTAAGTTCGACAAGTTATTGTTGTAGGTACACATAAATTCTTAACTGCGTATTATTTGACAACTAGCTTTTGCCCGCGACTTCGTCCGCGCGACGTAGTTATTTTTATTTTTATTTTTTTTTACTTTTTGCATGCTATTTTTGGTGCACTTAAATATAAGTACACAGACGTAAACAACTAAAAATCTTACGACATATAAGTAATGAATAATTTTCTGACTCCTAACTTCTAAGTAGATGAACCTGCGATGCAGGATAGTATGGACATATTATGGCTATTTGTATGTGTAATGTAATGTGATGTGAGGTGTAACAGTGACATTTGTTGTTTGTCGTCGGAACTGGTCGAACTCCTGTTTGTGGCGTGTGAGTTAGAGGTCGCCACAGGTGTCTTCGAGTTATCAGGAAATATGACGAAATAACGTTATCCCACTTTTTTAAAGTCGGTTAAAAAGTAGCCTATGTCCTTTCCCAAGGTCTAATCGACCTTCGTACAAAATTTCATCAAAATCAGTTCAGAGGTTTAGGCGTGAAAGCGTAACACAGAGACAGACAGAATTATTATCGCATTTATAATATTAAGTAGGGATTGATGGCCCATAATAATCATGTACTGACACAACACTGGTGACTGACTCCGTGTATTTTTTTTTTATGTTGTCAATTTACTCACAATAACACACAGTCACAGATACTTATTACTGGTTTTTTTTCTTCTTCTTGCTATAAATAACATACATATTTGGTGTATTGAAGCAATATAATGTATTACTTTGTATATAACATTATGATCTATGCGAAAATATAGGTCGCAAAGAAAGGGCAGAATTATGTAGGGTTTATGATGAAATTCCATGTAAAGCCAGCATCGATGCGTTAATAAGTCTCATCGCAAAATCGGTAACATATTTTCGTGTTAATTAGTTTACAAATTCGTATAAGTATTTAGTTTTATAGGTTGTCCTTAAGGGACTATAACTAGAGAAAATTTTATTACTTCTAAACAAAATCAATTCTCAAAAAACTAGAACAGTATTATTTTAGCAAATTACCTCTAGTATTTATTGAATCACAGTAAACTTTTCACATACTTGTTTGATAAAGTCTAACGCAAAAAGCGGCCGCTTTTAGCAATAAAGTACAATGCGGAAGAATGCCAGAATGAAAAACAGTTATCAGTGATTCAACAGTATCCTTCTAACATAATCGTATAAGTACGTATAGTGAGCCAAAGATTGTTAGGACCTTATGGAAATTATAAAAGTCCTCGCGGCAACCGGAAACCGCGAATAATGGTTACAAATGACTTCTACTGTCTGAAATTACCCACATTTGAGAGGTTAAGAAGGATATGCATTTTTTAGGGTTCCGTACCCAAAGGGTAAAAACGGGACCCTATTACTAAAACTTCGCTGTCTGTCCGTCTGTCCGTCTGTCCGTCGCTCTGTCACCAGGCTGTATCTCAAAAGCCGCGACAGCTAGACAGCTGAAATTTTCACAAATTATGTATTTCTGTTGCCGCAATAACAACAAATACTAAAAACAATATAAAATAAATATTTAAGGGGGGCTCCCATACAACAGACCAGTTTTTTTGGCCTTTTTGGTACAGAACCCTTCGTGTGCGAGTTCGATTCGCACTTGGCCGGTTATTTACAGTTACATGGATCTCTATTATTTAATGCTGGTCTAAAATTCTGAGGTCTCTTTAAGCTACATGCAGTAAAAAGCCAGCTTCTTCTTTTTATAGCGTAAATATCTTTCAAGGATGATCAGGTGTCAGAGTTTTCTAAGCTTACAGGACTTGATTAATTGGCATTTAAACGACTAGTAAATTTTTATATACACTAGCGTTTCTGTCACAAGGTCAAGGCCAATCATCGGACTATGATACATTTAGTGAAAGAAACGATTGCGCTGGAAATAGGTTAGGTTAGGTTAGGTTTACGTTAGTGCGCCCATTTTGCGACACCCTAACCCAGGGATAAACTATAAGTATTGTTGTATTGTGTTAAGGAACTCTAAAAATTTTACAAAAGAAAACAACTTGTAGTTCGCTGTTTCAATATCAGTCAATAAGCGAGTAATCGCTTCTCTGCTCGAGCAATCTCGTAGAATGGAATGAAAACACTCCCGTCATACAAACGCCGCTGCACTACTCCCATTATATTTCAATCTACTACAAGTGGCTGTATAACATCTTGTTATCTCCTTTTAAAAAGTAATGAAAACTGTCGCACGAGGACGGAAAACTCTATATACTATGCATTTTGTTCTTCTTGTCATATGATTATACTTCTGATGTCTGAGTTTTCCAAGCCTCTTACATGACGTATTAAAGGTTTCGATTTTTTCGACAGATGCCTAAACCAGCGGTTTAACGTAGGTATCTTCCGAAGTAGGACTATAACTTTCCAGACTCAAACCACTTTAGAAAAGTTTCCTAAACTGACTGCACTGAAAAAAAATTGCTAAACTATTTCTGTTATTTTAAAAGAAACTCAACTTTGTTTATAAGGGATAAAATTTGTATAAAATATCTCTATTTTCTAGTGGTTTGATTTTGTTAATTGGCAAAACTCAGTTCATCATCATCATCATCATATCAGCCGAACGACGCCCACTGCTGGGCATAGGCCTCCCCCAAGGATCTCCACAACGATCGGTCCTGTGCTGTTCGCATCCAGCGGCATCCCGCGACCTTGACCAGATCGTCGGTCCACCTTGTAGGGGGCCTGCCCACGGAACGTCGTCCGGTACGCGGTCGCCATTCGAGAACCTTTCCGCCCCAACGGCCATCGGTTCTCCGCGCTATGTGTCCCGCCCACTGCTACTTCAACGATGCAATCCTTCGAGCGATGTCGGTTGTTTTAGTTCTCCTGCGGATCTCATCATTTCTGATTCGATCGAGTAGGGAAATACCAAGCATCGCTCTCTCCATTGCTCGCTGGGTGATCTTAAGCCTTCTTATGAGACCCATAGTAAACGACCACGTCTCACTCCCATAGGTCATTACTGGCAACACACACTGGTCAAAGACTTTCGTCTTCGGTAATGCTTCTCAAAGAGTGGGTCTTAGGATGAACATGGACAAGACGAAAATCATGTTAAATGCCCATGTTGCACCCGCTCCAGCTAACGTTGGGAACATTGCACTCGAGTTGTTGACCACTATGTTTACCTGGGACAGATAGTCCAGTTAGGTAAGTCCAACTTCGAGAAAGAGATCTCTCGTCGAACCCAGCTCGGATGGGCAGCGTTCGGGAAGCTCCGGCATATATTTGCGTCCGAAATACCTTAGTGTCTCAAGACGAAAGTCTTTGACACTCAGTTCACAATACACTTATTTCTGTTAAAATATTGTTAATAAATAAGCACCAAAAAAAAATCTGTGTCGTCACAGAATGACATGGGCTGATGATGATGATGATGGTGATACTCGTCAAACATGTACAATCGTTGTATCTCTTAAACACAAAGTGAATAAAATTGGTGTTAGACAGAGAGTTTTAGCACTCAGGGTTGGCAATACAAAAAAACCGGCCAAGAGCGAGTCGGACTCGCGCACGAAGGTTCCGTACCAAAAAGGCCAAAAAAACAGTTATTTGTATGGGAGCACCCCTTAAATATTTATTTTATTTTGTTTTTAGTGTTTGTTGTTATTGCGGTAACAGAAATACATAATTTGTGAAAGTTTCAACTTTCTAGCTATCGCGACTCTTGAGATACAGCCTGGTGACAGAGCGACGGACAGACGGATAGACGGACAGACGAACAGACAGCGAAGTCTTAGTAATAGGGTCCCGTTTTTACCCTTTGGGTACGGAACCCTAAAAAAAACAATTCATAAACAAAGCAGCTTACTAACCTAACCATAGGTAAGTAATAAAAAGGTTGTCTAGTACCCCATACGACAGGGTACTTAATAGTACCTTAATTTGGGACTAGATGGCTCTGTGTGGCCCAGTGTGGCATGTCTTAAAAATATTTATATTTATAAAGACCACCAATTTAAAGTCTGTATCAAACAAATTTATCTACTACAATGGTCATGAGCAATTCTATTATTTTGTTCAACAATCAACCTCCGTTTGATCTCATCCACTGAGTTGATGTTTAACAAATAGAATGTGATGAAAAAATGTTTAAGCTCCCGTTTAAAAGTTTCAAACAAGTAATATCAGCTGGCACGAAATTAGGCTTCGTTTCAGTAATCAAATTATTAGAACAATTAAGAGATTTCTGAAATAGTAAAACTAGAATTCTAAAACTTTTATGTAAAAACAAACAAAATATTATTAATGCGAAATAGTGTTTATCTGAGTGTTACCTCATCACGCTCAAACCGCTATCTGATTTTGATGAAACTTGATATAAAGATAGTTTGAGTCCAAGAAAGAACATTGGATAGTTTTTATTCCAGAAATTGTCTTTGAATCAGGTGAAAATATGGTGGAAGATTGTATGCGGGATTAATATTTCTTACTAAAATTATAAAAGCGCAAATTTTGATGTTTGCCACTCAATTAGGTCTGCCAAACTGGCTAGAATCTATCAAATTTATCCCTATACGTTAATGATGTGACACGCCAATGTTACATTTTACCCCTAAGGCTACAGCAAAAACTGAGGGTAGCTTCAGCGATGTATTTCATCGAAGATCATAAACGATTCGAAATTGAAGTAGCGAGCTCTAAATTTCCGCTTGAGCAGAGCGCTGTAAAGGCGCGCGATCGAGTTACCTGCCGTTGCCTCTGCCGATGCGATGTGCTCCATACAAAGTGCTTCCTCAATACATGGCCATTATCTGTACGAGGAATCTATGGTAAACTTTCGCATTTATATTAACCTAGTTAGTATGATACACGTACTCATATTATCTTCTATCTTAATATACTCGTATATAAATTACGTGTCACGTTGTTTGTCCGCGATGGACTCCTACATTACTTAACCGATTTTAATCAAATTTGCACATCGTGTGCAGTTTGATCCAACTTGAAAGATAGGATAGCTTACATCTCAATTTATAGTCGCAATATAATTTTATTGCAAATTTTCTGTGTGACATGGTAGGTAAACACCATATTTGATGCCAATGATATTGTGTGACGTCTTACGTCAAAATCCAATTATATTATTCTGAGGCGATACGAAGTTCGCGGGGTCAGCTAGTCTTATATAAAGTGAATCCCTATTTCCCTTGGTCATCGCATCACGCGTGAACGGCTGGACCGATTTCAGTAATTATTTTTTTGTTTTGTTTGTTATTGTCAGGAGAATGTGAAAGAAAAAAATAAGGAAATTGTGTGGGAAATTAGAAAATTTAGGAAAACTTAATCACCATACTAAATTATTTATAATGTAACCTTAGCGCTTTTGACAATTTAAACTTTTTCAATGTAACATTATGGCGTTCGACATAACATTGACAGAATGCGTGCTGCAAACGGTTACAATTTCCAGTGCGGTAAGCATTTGCAATAATAATAATAAAATAAAATAAAAAAATCTTTTATTTCAGACCAATTACGTCCACTTGTTAATTACACATTACTTAATAAACTATGTTAGTTTCAGAAAACAATTAATAAATAGAATTGATCAATATATCACTAATGTCAAATTAAATTGCGTTATTATCAGTCAAGTAGTCATTATAAAATTAAATAATCGCAATGTCAATAAATAAAGTACCGGTGAGGCATGTCTTAAATATTTATTTTTATTTTATTTTATTTTTATCTAAAAAAAATTTTTATTTATGATACCAATCTGAAATCAATATTCATAGTTAAGACAGGACAACGTCTGTCGGGTCCGCTAGTGTTATATAAAAATGAATCCTTATTTCCCTTGGTAACGACATCACGCGTGTACGGTAGGACCGATTTCGCTAATAATTTTTTTGTTTTATTTGTCATTGACAGGAGAAGGTTCTTATAAAAGAAAAAAATAAGGAAATCACCCGGAGAAAGGGAAAATTTAAGAAAACGTGCTGCAAGTATCGTCATAGTGGGTAAAAAAAACTGAATTTTGCACATGGCCAGTAATGTCGCATGTTCCCGTATCGGAATACCAACAAATCTATTTACTCGCCTGAAAAACGATTGTGTATCAGCATAATAATAATTAATCAATTAGTATTTTTTTATTATACCATTTCGTAATCAATATTCATAGTGAAGACAGGACAACATCTGTCGGGTACGCTTGTGGGGTATAAATATCGTGGCGAGTAAAGACTATCCGGATACTGGTCTGCATGTTGCGCAAGGTTCCTGGTTGCGATTACGGGTCAATTTCAGGGAACAATCTTTTTTAAATTAGCTTAGGTCTAGAAGAGGTAGTTTTTTTGTTTGTGGTTCTTGTTTTGTTTTGTTATTAAGGGCTGGAAGTTGGCTTTGTGCTACATAGCCTACTTTGTATCCCAAATAAATTTTCGCGTCGCTATATACACTATAATATACGCTACTCGTGGGATAGTTTCTTTCTAGTTCAAATTAACACACGCACGAAGTCTCGGGAAACAGATACAGATAGAATTTACTCAATTTGGTATAGCGATTGATGATTTTCCCTGTAGGTATTATAAGCGTGATATCACCAGGGAGGCGATACATCCGAATTGCTATTGTATCTGTGTTGCTTACCTTGAAACTCGGTATGTAAGCCACTTGATTATGGAAGTCTTTAAAAATCTTTGTGAACCTTCATGATTTAATACTAACTTGACTAGATATTAGGACTATTTTGTAAACTGGTATAATTTATGCTCATAGCCCATCACACAAACATTTACTCGGTTACGTGGAAGCACGAATTTCGAACTATAATCTAAAAATTTTTTATTATTGAAAGTTACAACAATAGTGTTTATCCCGAAATTAAATGATGTAACTGAACTATAGTTTGTTTTGCAACATTTGCAACCCCATATTAAATTCTGAACTTCATACTTTATGGCAAGTAGGAGTACGTTACATGAAAACAGTAAAAATATGCGTTAAATTGAAAGTCCAGTGTAAATTTAATATATATTATTATCAAGTTTAAATAAATAAAATATGTCAATTTTCGTATAATAAACTAACAAAAAAATTAATGTTTTAAAATAATTTACAGTTTAATAGATAGTAGACTAGTGTATAGTAGGGTAAAATGTATTGCCTAAAATGAAGTAAAATCATTTACATTTAATATAAAAATTATTAAATATTTACTAATGAAGCATTACTTTGACATTTGTATTAGGAATTTATTATTTCCATTTTCAGTGTGAACAACAGAAATCTATTAAAAAAAAAGGAACATCACTTTATGAATGGCAAACAGAACGCTTTTAAACAATCAACCTCAAACTACAAACCATCAAGGAATACTACCATCATCATCATGAGATGAAAATTACCCGAACCCTAAAAATAAAAAATAAATAAAATAGTTTATTTCTTTAACTTTTTTAACCTTAAATTTGACATCATCATAGTCGTCCTCTTCATTGCTGAAGGTCGTTGCTAACTTAGAAGTGGTTTGTGGTGGTCTTAGTTAGGTCTCTCCACCCATAAATTTGAATGGCTGTAATAAAAAAACGGAAAACACAATCATGTGTCTATACAATTTACCACAAACGCCTAGACCCAAAAAAACTTTTCCACATTGGCCGTACTGGGAATCCAACCAGGGACCACGGAGCATGCAATACCTCGAAAACCGGTGTGTACGCCACTCCGCCACGGAGCACGTCATATAGGTAATAGACATCGATATTGGTGTAAATGGATGGAAAAATTAAGGGAACTCCTTTTTGGATGTCTATGACTTTAGTCATTGTTACAAATGTCCACTTTACTAAACTACTTACTACACTAGTCGGACGCACTGACCCAGCGCAGTAGCTCGCCATGCCAGTATGGTTATTCGGTAAATGAGGTTCAGTAGGAAACATCGTTTCCTCTTTCATGTTTGTTTGTATACTCAATGGTCGACGGTAGTGTTGAGAAAATATCATTGGATACAATTTCGATATTATTTAAAGTACTTCTGTGCCTGTGTTAGAAACTCACGCTTTTCTATGACAATATGGTGTTTTGGAGTTGAGATTCTTCACATAGCCGTAACATTTCACACTTTCATTACAGAGCTATTAAACAAAAATAAAATACGTTAGCATTCGTATGGAAGTGCACATTCAATAAAATAAAAATCATTTTATTAGGTCCGGAGCTAAACAATAAAAGTTATAGTAGAAATATTGTAAACCACCATCACTAAGTATATTTATTTTATTTTGTTTAAGTATTCAGTTAATGTTTTTTTTTGCCGCAATTAAACTTTAGGATTATGTAATTGTAATAAATTCTTAATAAAATAAGTTAATAAAATTACTTTTGGAAGATAAATTAATACAATAACGCGCTTTTTTATGGTCACGATTCACAACAGTAGACGGATGTAATGTAACCCTATCGACAGACTATGTCCTTTCCCAACACTATCCGGCTTGATAGTCCCAGTTTAAGTGGGTTAGTGTGTGTTTAACTGGCTTTAGTTAGGTACAAATGTTAATTGAACCTTTTGAATAAAGGGACCCGTGGACCCATTAATTTAAATGACCGGTGACCCTACACTATACAATACACCTTACTTAAACACGTCCTACAAAAGCAAGTAAATTTACTTGATTGTGAACTCAACTTATTTTTCTCTTATCACTGAACTCTTATTGCTGAAACTGGTAATCGTTAAATATCTGAAGAAATAACAATGAAAATAATTATTTATATAAAATAAAATAAACTCGACTGCTAAAACCACTGCACTTATAAACTGAAGAGAAAAAAAAAGCTCTACGATCCCATGCAACGTGTATCTTACTTATTCGTAGTGGGGTAACAGTTTTTGAAAGTATTTATTTTAGTAAGAATTCGATTTCGTACTCTACTAACTTCCATTCATTACAGTAATATCCAACCAATGATCGACCTTTTTAATAGGGGTTAAAGTATGAAATTGCCGATTATTTTCCCACTTTTTATTTTGTTTATAGCTCTTAAGTATAGTTATGTTATTGCGTAATTCTTTTTGTATTGTATCAAAAACTAAATAAAGTAACTTTTGACTAAAAAAAAATGCAATACTATTACTTCAAAGGAAGTCGTTGAAAAGACCCCTTACAATGTGTCAGCTGACCTTCTTGCTTCAATTAAGTATATTTGTATTATATACTTTGATTTTAGAAATTTAAATACTATAATCTGTTTACTTCCTTATAGTGATTAATTAGCTTTTTTTTTTGGATTTTGGTTTGTACTTTTCCAGCTGCTTAGTTTTTATGTCATTACTATAAGTGGAGACTTTATTGGTTTTTGTACTACATTTGTGTTATATTTATTTGTAATTTTTAACTGTTTGTATCCCTACAATAAATAAAATAAAATAAATAAAATAAATAATGCGTAGCTTTATAACCATCTAACTTTCACCTTTAATTGCATCAAAATCGGTTAAGGCGTTTTTAAAAAAACTAAAAAATTGTTAGTATGGAAAAATGACTTTTCTCGATTTCGTCCATACAAAACGGCAATTTCATACTTTAACCCCTAATATTTCGAAAAAAAGAATTTTTTGATAAAAAAAGTTTTCGAATGGCTTACGTGGGACTTCAAAGAATTATATTTTTAATATTCATCAGCAATTATTTTGTAGTATTATTTTAAAGTACCAAAACATTTGTATTTCGGTCAATGGTACAACTACAGTAATATTAAAATCTGTTTGCAGAATAAGCTCTTGATAGGGACTGTACAGGCACTTCTTTTAAGTTTTAAATAAACGATACGATCAGCAAGCTGTATGCAAATGATGCAAGCTGTATGTTATAAAGCTGGCTACATTTGCTATAGAACCAATGGGGTCAACTTATTATTAGATTAAGCGCACAGCGTATCACCCTCTGAGATAATGAACAACTACCAAAACTGTTAAAAGACTTAAATAATAGGGGTTAAAGTATGAAATTGCCGATTATTTTCCCACTTTTTATTTTGTTTATAGCTCTTAAGTATAGTTATATTATTGCGTAATTATTTTTGTATTGTATCAAAAACTAAATAAAGTAACTTTTGACTAAAAAAAAATGCAATACTAGTGCCTATTACTTCAAAGGAAGTCGTTGAAAAGACCCCTTACAATGTGTCAGCTGACCTTCTTGCTTCAATTAAGTATACTCGTATTTGTATTATATACTTTGATTTTCAGAAATTTTAATACTATAATGCGTAGCTTTATAACCATCTAACTTTCACCTTTAATTGCATCGAAAACGGTTCAGGCGTTTTTAAAAAAAATAAAAAATTGTTAGTATGGAAAAATGACTTTTCTCGATTTCGTCCATACAAAACGGCAATTTCATACTTTAACCCCTAATATATTTTCCAAGGGAACACTGCTCAATGACGTGGCGAGACAATCTCATCTTGCGTTTTCTTTAGTTCACTGAAAAGCTATAGTTAAAGCAATTGCAATGGGTAAAGCACCAATTGGCTTTAGTTAGATAATTTTTAATTTTCCACTGAACGACCACCGGTAGAAATCGTATTGGAAATTTCAAGCTTCATTATTCTGTAATGTTATTATGTTCAAAGTTGAAATTTATTACGCAAACAACGTTTTATGCTTCGCCCGTTAAAGTAGCGGTTGCTTTTGCTTTTTGCTTACTATTATCAACAACAATATTGTCTGCTTTCCGCTTTGAATAACAAGGATTATTTTAATTAATTTGGAAAACTGGAAGTTTTCAAGCGGAAAATGAAGAACACAAGCTTCGTTAGTTTGGTATTTTACAGAGGATAATGTTAAAAATGGAAATGCGGATGTGAGTTTATTTATACGACCAAGAAAAATGGGGTTTTAAACCTATAGGTAAATGTGGACAACATCTTATACAATGTTCATAAGTCAAACTAGTAACCATCCTATTATAAAGCATTTGTTTCGTGGAAATCAGAAAAAACACAGCCAGACCCAAGAAAATAAAGAAAAACACATTTTTCTCTGCATTGTTCAGTCTGGGAGTCAAACCCTGGACCTCAGAGCAGGCGACACGTTAAAAACCGCCACTCCACTACGGATGTCGTCGTGTCTATTAATTAAGTGTTTTAGGAACATTTGAATGCATTGACGCATTTTTCGTTTCAATGCCGTGTGATTTTCTTTATTTATGTAATTATCTTTTCTATATCTATAAGAGTAAGCAATTTTTAATATAAAGGCACCTTCTATGGCTTTCGTAAAAGGCGACTAAAAGAGTACTGCCTGATTGGCCAAACTGCGGACCCATCAACAGGCGTGGTAAATTTTGCAATAATTGTTCTTTTTAAATAAACGCTATATCCAACATGGGGCTGATGTAGTTTGGTCAAATTGGATTGTCTGTCGATGCACAAAAAAATCTTGTCTTGACATAGTATAATTATTATTTTAAAATAAAGCACTTTCTAATAAATACTCGTATCTTCTAGTTGTACACTTTTTTACTCTAACTGCCCAATCCCAGTCTGTTTGTCTAAGCTGCCAGTGTTTTATATTGTCTTAAAAGTCTATAGACGCTGCTACATTCATTTTTAGGGTTCCGTACCCAAAGGAACCCTATCACTAAGACTTCGCTGTCTGTCCGTCTGTTCGTCTGCCTGTCACTAGGCTGTATCTCAAAAGCCGCGATAGCTAGACAGTTGAAATTTTCACAAATTATGTATTTCTGTTGCTGCAATAACAACAAATACTAAAAACTAAATAAAATTAATATTTCCCATACAACAAACCCGTTTTTTTTGGCCTTTTTTGTACGGAATCTATGTGCGCAAGTCCGACTCGCACTTGGCCGGTTTTAAAGATTTGTTTAACAACAGGTCTTATATATTTTTACAAATATTTATTTTCGATAAGCAGCGTGAAAAAGTAAATCACTTCGTTGTTGATAGTTTATTTTTCGTCAGCTCAATGATCTAATGCTTTTCAACGATGAAAGTATTTTTTTTAAGATCATATCAAAAGGAAATTCAACCTGTAATAGTAGAAAATGAGGGATATTTTTCTACCATCAAAGGCAGAATTTTATTTTTAGATTAAACAGGACTGACGGTCTCCGACTTTGAGAAAGTTTTATCCTCTTAAACTAATTTAAATTTAATGGATATAATATTTTAGTAACACTGAACTAATACAGAGGTTGCATAATCAAGAAAATGGTTTGTTATTTTTGTATGATAGTATGGTAGTATTACTTAGCCGCAAAATTAAAAAAGAGTTCCAAAGGTTTAACGGAGTTAATGTCCAAAAAGAGTTTTAAAACATTTGTAACTTAGATACATAACATGCAAGTTCATCGGGCTGTCTATTGTCACTAACGGAATAGGAAAGGTGTGACTTGACATGGAAATGGAGTTATCGATTCAGAGATCTATGTGTGGCGTATTAAGTTTAAATTTTTATTAGAGCCTCACCCCCACTCTGATTGCTACACGCCATTCACGGGTACGTGAAAATATTTGTAGCATAATACAACAAAGTTAGCAGAAAAAATATTAGAGCTTTGCGAGTTTAAAAGAGGTCAACCAACTTTGTAATTGAACTGTAGGTAGTTTTATAACCCTATCCCTACACAAGTACACAACTCCTACCGACTTCTCTGTTTTAGTTTTCGACTGCAGCGCCTCCTACCGAGTCCAATTGTGGTTAAAATCTTCCTCGGTCGTAATTAAATAGATATAAAATCAGAATTCCTAAAATCTTTACGCGTTATCCGATGACTAATGAAAATAGAGATTCAAAGTCAGTTAGCAATAGCGACTTGCAACTAAGGATATGGAACCATACATTGTGCGTGGCCCGACAAGTGCTTGGCCAGTTTTTTCAAGTTCCGTTAAGATGTTGCAGATAAAACCTATAATTCTCCCACTGAACGACAAGAACTGAGATAAATATCTAAAGCAATAAATAAAATGGTAATCTAAGTTAGATAAGTTCGAGGAGGCGGCGGTGAATAAACCAATATGTTAGGGGAGGTAAGAGGGATCGAAAGGTAAGAAAATACTTTTTAACTAAGGAGGAAAGAATGTGGTTTTATCGTATCTGACATTTTTTTTTGTAATTAGAAGATGAAATCCTGGTGCTGGTGTTAATAATAGAGTCACCAGAACACAAAAAAAAATTGAAAATTATTTTTCCGTCGAAAATACATAGTAATAGAATTCGGTTCGACAATGATCTTCATACACTTTTCGGCGGCTCTATATTATCTTCAAAATATTTTTTGTTCATTTAAACATCGTAACTCGTCTTTCAATGGATTCAAATAAACGGTATTTGACAAGAAGACAGAATATATTGACAACATCACAAACATTGTTCTGATCCCAAAGCGAATAACTATTTGAAGTAGGTACTTGTTTTGTGGGACCAAGCTACCACAAACCCAGACCTGATAAAATGAAACATTTTTTTAAGCTATTGCATAGCTTCTATCGCGGGCCTTGAGCGTGGAGATCGAATCCAGAAATTCCGTAAAGAAAATAACCTAACCTAACACTCGGGGCGAGGCACGATCGAACAATTTTGAATTTTCGAAAAGAATTTAGAAGAAAATAAGGATTTTGACAGTATGGTTGCCTATGGTAACCATAGGTATGTGCCAAAATAAGAGAAAAATTTTATTACAAAAGTCAAAATTAGAAAATACATAAAATTATAAAATTAAGCTCCAGAAACCGAATCCAGAAATTCCGTAACGAAAATAACCTACTTAACACCCCCCACTCCGATCGGCACAGCGATGATACTTTTTAGTTTTATAATTGCATAAGTTGATAAAAAAAAACTATGCAATAGCTTTATCGCGGCAGTATCCGAGTGCCACACGTCTTTTTTCTATATTCAACCGACCCGGGCATCTATAACCCGGGACCTCGGTGTAAGCTACGCCTTAAAATCCGGTGTGTTCTCCACTTAACCAGGGTGGCCTTCAGGGATAGATTATATGCTGTGCATATGTTACATTTTATTCTAAAAAAATATTTTAACTTTCGACATTCCACGCGTGCGAAGTCGCGGCCAACAGCTAGTAACTATTTATTACAGTCTAGACTCCTTAAGAAAAACCAAGTTTTCAGAACTTCATAAGCTCGAGATTTATGTAATACGGTATCTATTTTACAGCTTTTTTCATTAAAACTTTTCACTTTTCACTGACTTTATTGAAACATTTTTTCAAAAGGTCACCTTTTGATTTAAACTGATTAAATTTCCAATAAACTCCGACGTTTATGACTTTTTTTATTCCGCTGTATTTTCGATATTAATGTCAACTTTGTTAATTTAGTAAAGACTAAAATTTATCAATTTTAATATAATCTGCTTTTCTGAGTGCGCCAAACAATTTTTTATGAAGCACCGTTAATAGCCGTCTTTGTCAATTATTTCGAATGCAAGTTTCAATATTATTGACCGAGCATACTCACATTACAAATTACCTCACGTATTAACATATTACAACATAGATAGTCATTCATTACACACAATACGAGTGTACAATAATAATACACTGCTGTGTCAACAGAAACGGGTAGTAAGTAGGTATAGTAAACATCGCCATTGTACAAGTATTTACAATATGGCTGGCCTAGTTAAGGTGGCGACCGTTAATAACCTTCATTAATACCTTATATGAACAATTAATATTCACTTGCAATATGACATACGCACTATAGCATCAGAGGTGATACAAAAACAAATTAAAACAATATCTATCTAAATAAATCGTCGTTAGTACACAATTAATCAAATTTTAACTTAAATAACATACAAAAATGAGCCAATTTAGAAAACTACTTATTGTAATTTGATCACATTTACTATGCTAAGAGATGTTTACCATATCTCATGACCAAACGTGAGTATCCCCTTAAGGTGGGATAGCCATATTAATCAACACGTTTGCCCAGGGCTAGACATGTACAATTCGGCTAATGGTGGTAAAAAGAAAATACCGGTGTTCTTAAACTTATATAATTTTAATTATTACTATACTGCTTTATTAAAAAGTTAATATTAAACCTTTTTAAAACCCTTCCTGTTATAAAAAATATCGTTTAAACCCACAATACCTAATTAATTAATTAGAAAAAGTATGTAAACCTTTCTAATTATAAAACATGGCTAAGACGATCCAAAGAAAATATTTTATTAACAAAAAAGTATTGAAGAATTTTCTTTTTCAAAACATAATCTTTTAAAACAGAGCTATAACATTCGCGTTGTTTTAAAACAACTTCCCGGTCTATAATATAGTACCTCGTATTATGTAACTTTTTGAAATAACATTGTTACTGTTCGCTACAGTTCTCTTCTGGAATCGCTTTAATTCTAACTTTCAACAAATACTAAAGATACAGTGGGTTCGCTCCCATGAATCATAACACCCTGCGTTCTATGTCACGTCATTAAAACTTAATCGCATCAAACATTATGTGAGAACCTTAAAGTATGAATATCACACCCAATAATATTTAAATAATGACACCAATTTTGGCGTATGTTCAAGTAGCTATTTCATAGAATAGCGACAAAACTGTTGTGTGTTTCTTTTTATTTAATAAAATATAATTATTGTGAATGATATGGTAATCTCTTTATAGTACTCTTTTGTTACTGCATATATTTTGATCTTTTTCTATGTATCAACGATTAAGTACTCTCCGTCTGGTCACCTATACCGGGACTTAGGTGACACGTCGATAGTAACTAAGACTCTACTGCCGCCACCGCTAAGCCAGAAAACTGGATGGAATGAGCCTGCTGTCTTTATCTTAAGTGCTTACTCACTTTAAATAGGATAAACGAGTGCACACATAGAGAGTCGGCTATTCAGCAGAATTCAATGTAAGCGTGAACCCTGCAGTTGCGAATGCAAATTGAATACAGTATTCGCGTTGGGCCTTTTTGCTGGATATCACAGGGAAATAAACCCAGTATCAAAATATCATGTTTTTTCTTTATAGGTATAATTTGTTTAATCTTGAAACTTCGTTAAATCTTAGGGCTTTTGTTGTTATAATATATTTTTATTGAATTCTCCAGTAATGTTGCCATAATTAATCGTCAATCCTGAAGGCGGGTTGCCGATACCAGTATGGTCAGTGTTAATTAGAAGACGCTTCGTCCCATCCGCTCTGGCGGTAACCCTTTAGTCACCTCTTACGTTTATAGAAAGTTATGGGATAGTGATTGTAACGATTTTATTACAATGTATGTTAGCCAATTTATTTACAAGAAACACGTTTTGTGACTTACGCCGATTCACACAAAACGTCAAATTTTCTCTATTGATATTAATCTGTACTTGTTGGACTTAAAGTTGAAAGTCAATTCAATGACCTTTAACTTTTTGGGTAAGTTGACCTGCCGTTGTCTGTACAAGCGATATTCAAGTCTGTTGCTGCTGTACTAGACTACACTTCAGTCTACGTTACCACAGAAGAAGCGAGAAGGCAAAGTGGAGAAGATCGGGCTGGGTATTGACCAATCACAGAGCTCAAAATTCGCTACTTACAAATTTCGAGCGCTGTGATTGGTCAATTCCTAATCCATTCCCTTTCAATCTACCCATCTTCGCTTTGACGCAGCCAAACTGACGCTACACTTACGTAACTGACGTAACTCAATCTTACATATTGCATATTGATAGATATTGAATGACGAACTCCGTGATGTACACACACCCGTTTTCGAAGTACCGCCTGCTTCGAGGTCCCGGGTTAAATCCCAGGAAAAAAAAGTAATATTCTCTATATTTTCTCGGATCTGGGTGTTTGTGGTAACTTCGCTTTTTCTGATTTCCACAGTTCGAGTGCTTTAAATAGTTACTCGCTCCAGGATCCGAACAATGTACGAGTAGGTCATGTTTTACACATTAACGGCCGGTTCCAATAACCTACCTATCTTCAGTTTTGGCATATCGAAGATAGGACACAGTTTCTATCTCTGTTTTTGCCGTCCAGAGAAACAAAGACAGAAGTTGTTTTCTATCTCCGATATGCCAAAACTGAAGATGCAAAGGGTATTGGAAATTGCCGTTATTTATTTATTGATAGATTTGTAAGTATACTGATTTAAACTTCCATGGTCACTATCACTAGAGTTAATTGATACGGGGTTTATATGTACCTTAGTTTTTATGAGTTTTCGATATTTCGACACTGTTGCAAGCGCCATGATCACGGGATAACAGTGCCGAAATATCGGAAACTCATAAAAACTAACGGCCGGTTCCAATAACCTATCTATCTTCAGTTTTGGCATATCGGAGATAGGAAACAGTTTCTATCTCTGTTTTTGCCGTCCAGAGAAACAAAGACAGAAGTTGTTTTCTTTCTCCGATATGCCAAAACTGAAGATAGATAGGTTATTGGAAATGGTCGTAAGGTACATGGTATAATCCTCGTATCAATTAACTCTAGAGATTTGTAAGTTACAAAGATAAGTGTGCTGTCTGTTTCTTATGCGCTATACCTGGTTACAGGGTAATCGGCGAGCGTGGCCGGGTGACTGATGGTTCGCGGGGGTCAATGTAATCTATTACAATTCAGTTTCAATTTACGCTTTCTGTTAGTTGGAATGCCGATAGAAAACCCTGAATTGGAATGGTGAACATACGATGTTCTTTTTGTTTTTTAGAGCACGTAACAAGTGCTATGATGTGCCAGTCTGAAATACACGTTAATAACGAGCCCACGTTACGTGACCATTATGTTTAACATCTTGGAAGAGTTTTTTTTTTATTTTTTTTATTAATAAGCCTTAGAAAAGCTTTAAAAAAATAGTATTCATTTTGAATCATGCTGTGACTCGCACGGAAGTATTATTTTGCTTTAGCCGGTTCCTTGATGAATGAACCTTAGACAGATACGTCCGTGTAAGTGTTTCAAAATAAACAACTGAATCAATATTTTATATTTTACAAAGATATTTTTTGATAAGAAATTATAAATAAAACACTGCATAATGATGTCATAATCACTCTTGGTAAGAGGAGTGGTGCTATTTTACATTTGTACCGGCAACACATAGCCAGAAAAATAGAATATTAAAACTCCTTTTTTAGCTTGAAATCGTTAGACTACCTACTGTCAGATAGTAACGGCCTATAATCATCCCACTACAGGGCAAAGGCCTCCATCATTGAATTCAAGTTACCATAGCAATGGTGGGTGCAGGCATGATGACCACGCTTGCCAAATGCGGGTTGGTGATCACAAAACGAGCAATGTTCGAAAATTCAAAACTATTTTTTGCCCGACCCGGGCATCAGTTAAAATCAGTTTTATTTCTGCAAATAGGCCCCAGGAGGCGCTTTTACACGTCCCAATATTTAATCCTACCACTGCTTCGGGACAAGTCTGGGCTAGTGCCGAGAAGAAGCAGCGCAAGAAACTCAGCCCCTTTTTAAATAAATTTTTACAAGGTAAGGTAATTTTTACAAGGTTTAAGCAAGTACGAGCTGGGACAACTTAATGCCATACATTTCTATCATTTAAATTATCATTAACAGTGTAACAGCCCTTTTCCATTAAAATAACTTTGACATAAGATTTAAGTTTATGTACAGGGAGTTCAGCAATATCCTTTGGAATATCGAACCCAGGTCTCCGAGATCTTGGCTCAGTATTCTTCTTCTTCTTCTTCTTGAGTCAATGGCAATTAATTAAACTCACTGCGCCCAAAAAGTGGCCACATCAATGAATGAATGAATGAATGAATTCTTTATTATTAAGAGTAACAAGGACTCACAAAAATATGTTAGTAATTACTTACAACTAAATTAAATCCATTAATCAAAATAATGGCCTTCTGGTTGGCGTTGTCCTCTTGCGTGCAGGTGGCAGGAGAGGTAGGATACGACATTAAGTGTGGCATAGACTGTAATGCGCCACACTCATACGTGTCGTCCTCAGTGAAGCCCCACCTTTTCCTGAGTTCATTGCACCTTGAATGGCCCAGTATTAAAACCACTAGATTAAAAAAGGCGTTAAATGTCAAATAAACCGTGTTTCTTGAACCTGCCATAATAGCATACATAATGGTTACAACGTGGGCTTCGTTTTTCATAGTAATTAAATCTGTTCAAGCAATCCAAAACTGCACACATTGACAAGTATCACTGATAAACAGAACAAAAGATGCGAAATAACATGCAAATGAAAGAGATGACTATAACTTTTAATGATTACCGCTCGTGATTGCACTCGACGTGGACGTAGTAAATAACGCCTAATTATTAGGGCGTATTTGAGTCTTCACAACGCGCGTGCTTATAACATATCTGCTACGTTTTAATATAATATTAGGGGTCAAAGTATGAAATTGCCGTTTTGTATGGACGAGAAAAGTCATTTTTCCATACTAAAAATTTTTTAGTTTTTTTAAAAACGCCTGAACCGTTTTCGTTGCAATTAAAGATGAAAGTTAGATGGTTATAAAGCTACGCATTATAGTATTTACATTTCTGAAAATCAAAGTATATAATACAAATATACATAATTGAAGCAAGAAGGTCAGCTGACACATTGTAAGGGGTCTTTTCAACGACTTCCTTTGAAGTAATAGGCACTAGTATTGCATTTTTTTTTTTAGTCAAAAGTTACTTTATTTAGTTTTTGATATAATACAAAAAGAATTGCGCAATAATATGACAATACTTAAGAGCTGTAAACAAAATAAAAAGTGGGAAAATAATCGGCAATTTCATACTTTAACCCCTATTATCATAGCGTATCTCTTAAAAAATTCTCATCCTGTTATTAGTATGTCTCCTATATCTCCATCAAGTCACGTCACATTGCGCGCCTTTTTCCATATTTGAATTGAACATTAAAGCTTACCTTGGGGAAATTTCTAGTAAGTAGGTAGTACTTTCCATATCAAGGCAATGGTAAAAACTCCGGAACATCACTAGCCCTTATACGAGTAAGTATAAATAAATAAATAAAATAAATATTTAAGACAAATGCCTTAATGGGCCACACTGAGCCATCTAGTCCCAAATTAAGGTACTATTAAGTACCCTGTCGTATGGGGTACTAGACAACCGATAAACTTACTTATATACTTTTTTTTTGTAAATACATACTTATAATACATAGAAAACACCCAGACCAGTACAAACAGACATGTTCATGCACACAAATATTTGTACTGTGCGCGGATCGAACCCGCGACCCATGGCTCAGAAGCAGCGTTAACTACCGCTGATCCAAATGGTCGTCCAAAGTAATAATATGCTAAAGAAGCTGCACTTAAGCTTAAGCTGTAATAAGAGATCAAGCAAGATCGATTTAACGATTTCCGTGGGTTAAGGTTTGATTCCCGGACGGGTCAATCAAAAAAAAAGTGTTTTTTCTACATTTTCTCGGGTCTGGGTGTTTGTGGTGCCTTCGTTCCTTCTGATTTCCACAATACGAATGTTTCAAATAGTTAATCACTATGGGATAAGAACAATGATATATATTTTTTTTTCTTGCTCATTGTTTTTAGCACTTGTATGCATGTGGTGTTTACCTATATTGGGGACTACCGTTTCTTTGCTCACCAGTTGGCGCCACTGTAGACTGAGGTCCGGAGGTATAGATGTCAAAGGCGATTGGCGTCGAAACAAAGTGTTATATCTTGAATCTAATTAAGGTTATATTGTTTATAAATAACTATCTTGATATCAACAAACTAACTTCTAAAATAGTTGCTCTTGAGGCCGCCTATTTTTGCACTTTTTCTTAATTCCGCTTTTAAAGCGTTCACATTAATCGCCAAATAATCCATATTTGCGATATTTTACAGAGGAGATCACTTTCCAGCAGGTAAATTAAAGTAATTATAATTTATGCAACAAATTCCGCCAAAACCAGTGGAAAGTGAATGATATTGGACCTCACGCAACACTAGCGCCTCTAGTGGCAAATTCACTAGCGATAGCCCCCATTGGTTATCACACTTATGTATGTAACTTGTTGTACAATTTGTTTGTAAGTACTAGTGTGTTTAAGCGTTGGTAGACCTAATAAATAAAATTTAAAAAATATACTGTTTTAAAGTTTCATGGTCACTATCGTGAGAGTTAGTTATTTCGAGATTTCTACCATGTACCTTGTTTTTTATGAGTTTCCGATATTAGGTACATGGTGGAAATTTCGAAATAACTAACTCTCAAGAACAATGTAGGTATGTAAAGTTGGCCTCATTTAATTATTAAAAAAAAAGGTTAAATGTAACAAGGCATAGCTACTTTAATGATGAAATGGACTCCCAGAAGACGATTTTACATGTCCGAATATTTTAACCTCCCACTGCTTCGGGACAAGTGTAGGTGAGTCAACATCATCAGACCGATCAGTCCACTAATAATTATGAAAAGAAATATTTTGCCATAATGGCCACGCTTGGCAGGTGGGTTGGCAATCAAGGACTGAAAGTCTTCTTCTGACGGTATAATTCTTTAGTCGCTTCTTACGAGACTCATGAAAAGAGAACGGGTAGTGTTATTCTATTTTTGTTTCGGCACCACAACAACACAGCAATAGATATTTCAACTGCAACAAACTGAAGAAATCAAAGACACTTGAACTAGAGAATACTTTACTAACAAAAATGATAAGACACCAGCACCACTACTTCACACACCCGCTACCCATTCCAGAAGACAGTTTCAAAGAATCGATTTCAGGACGAGGTTTCTTGTCCAGACCTGATATGAGTCTTTTGAGTTTCGCTATAGCAAAGGCTGGTGTGAGGCCTTTCGGACACGCTAAATTACAATTCATGATGGTGTGGCATCTAAACGCCTTGAAATCGTCTCGCAAATCGTACAGTCTTTGCTCTGTATCCTCATCCCTCGAGTCTATCACCCACCGGTACGCATGCAGCAACGTTGCTGGGCCAAGGAATCGTCTCCCGTTCCACCAATAGCTCGGGCAAGAAGTTGAGCAGCAAGCACACAGAACGCACTCATACAGTCCATTCATCTTCACATTGTCATTTATGCTCTGTGCGAATTGTGTCTGCCCAAGCGGCATAGCGCTCTTTTTTACTAAGTACGGTCGAATACTATTATATCCATTGAAGAAATGAGACATGTCTACGACCAGATCTCGAAGTACGTACATGTGCGGTATAGGGTATATAGTGATTGTTTTATCAGGTGGTATCTGTGTTATGCAAGCTAATTTATTCATGCCCTGCAAGTTGATTGCACAAGAGCCACAGATGCCTTCACGGCAGGATCTTCTGAAGGTGAGGGAGGGATCCATGTCTTTTAGTTTGATAAGGGCATCAAGAACCATTTTGCCGCACGTGCTGACATCTAGTTCAAAGCTCTGCAGTTTGGGCTTTTCTTTGGATAAGACTCCACCGTATCGGTAAACTTTGAACACTCTACGAGGATCTACAGGTTTCTGGGGTGCAGCAGGAGTTGTTTGTTTCGTTTCCTCTTTACTATCTTTCTTAGCTGCAAAAGTGCGCTTAATTAATAATAAACCATTTGTATTATGCTGTTTTAGTTTTGATAAGGTTCTTGTCATTGTATATTAAAATTATTTAAAACATAATACTATAATATTGAACTGTTAAAAGTTATCATCAAAACACTCTTTATTTTATTTATGACTTGAATCGAGACGGCTCAGTCATATTGTCAGATTTAGTTGTCAATTGTGTTTTTTATTCGTGTCTACCATGTATGTTTCTGTAATACTAAAGAGTATTTATTTTCTTGTAGAAAAGCTATGGTATGCAGAAACATCAAACTAATGAAGCTGAAAATATGATGCCGGATATATAAGGCGAAACCGATGTTTTTCAGAGGTGAACGATACCTTAGTGCTACGTATAAAATTAGACAAAAAAGACTGTTTCCCGTTGACGAACCAAAACTAGAAGAATTTCAAGCTCATACCTAGTAACAGAATTAGGTATTATTTTACTTAAATGTAGCTTGATGCTTCAGATTTTACGTTTTAATACAAACAGACCTTAACATTTAGAGGTTTCCTAATGACGTTCTATATTTTTATAAGTAAGTTGAAAAAGTAAGTACTGGTTCTAATTTTTATTTCAAAATACCAAGTAATACTTAATAAACTTACATAACAAAACATTAAAAATAATGCAGCCCACAATGCTTCTTTGATTGTCGCTACTACTAAATTATACCTACAATAACTTAATACGATGTAGACTTAACAGATTCTAAAGAACCACCGCTTTTACATTAATTGGGAATTATAACCATGTAAATATGATACAAACAAAAAGTAATATTTATGTTTAACGTCCTATAACAAATATAACAGTTCAACTACACTAAAATGTCATAGTCGCATGAAAATACTTTGTGTATCTTATTAACGTTATACAAATGCGACGTTACCTAATAACGTTACATATTTTTGCCGATATAAGTTAATAAGAATTCCTGTAACACAATAATTTTCAAAAGAATTCGTAACGTTACAGTAGCATGGCCCTCACTCTACCTAGCATCCTGTATAGTTTCAAATTCGAATTTATATTTCACGCCGGCCTGGTCGGTCGCAAGATTGTCACTAAACAAAATTTATTACCATCCCAAAAAGGCGAGAGAGAAAGTTAAGCCAACCTTTTCGAAAGATTGCAAAAATTCATATTTTCCACAAGAAACTACAACTTTATGCATTCAGTCTTTGTATTATACTAACTTTATGCATTTAGTATTTGTATTTAATAGTGTCCCTTATCTTTCTTTAGGCATTGTTAGAGGCGACTAGAGAAGTACTGCAAGGAAAAAAACGTTCCTGGGTTCCTATATCACTGGCCAAACTGCAATCGCTAACCCGCTTGCCAAGAGTGGCGATTATGGCCAAATTCTACTTTTGGGAAAGCCTGTGTCCAGTAGTGGACTAATAATAGGCTGTGGATGATGATAATAATGATGTTAATATTAACTCCGTCGCCAGACGCAACACAAAGTTTTAAGGTTATTTTTATTCTTACCACAGTTAAATTAACATATCTACGAGTAACAATGATGTAGGTACGAATCAAACGAAAAGGATTGAGTTAAGAGGAAACACAAGGGCTATTTTTCTATACAAACGTAGTCCCCTGTTTTCTCCCTAGATAAAGCTAGTAGAGCAATAATTTTTATTACAAAAATCTATGGCCACTATTAGCATGTTTCTATGTTTTCTTTTTTTTATAAATTAATTAATAAAAAAGATATGAGCCCTCAAAATTCGCTAATTTTAGAAAAAAAGGAAAACATACGACACAACACGGCAAAAGCCTTTCTTTAATTTTTAGTGAAAATAATTTTTAAATCGGTCTAGTTTTGGAAAAGTAATCGGGGGACTACGAAACGTTGATTTGGTGTGCTTTTAGTAGGTATTTTCGGTCCAAGAAGCATTTGTCTCTATCACACTCTGCGGTGAAGGCGTTTGGCACTGCGCGACAGCAATAGATTTTACAAATACCTATTTTTGTTTCCGTAGTCTAATTCTCTCGCCCGTAGTGTTTCCTCTTAAGACACAAGTTTAGTAGTTAGCCTAGTAGGTAATTAACGCTGCCAATGGTTTATACACAAACAGCCAACGTCAGCTCTATCTCATCACAACGTGTTATCTTTATGCTACACATACTGTCACTCCGAACATCAAACTATATTTTAAATTTAGTAAATTTATTTATAGTGAATTTTATTCATTTGTAGGAGCAGGAGGGTCTTCATCAGGATCAGCCATTATCAGAGCAGGTGTGGGTACTTGGGCAAGGAACCGTAGATGTAATTAACACTCAACTGTTCATCAAAGTCACTATAATTCGCGTTTACAAGGTCAAATCACACAAATAAGGATGATACGTAATAGCAGCACACTTATAATTATCAAATTAACAAAAAGAATCAAATTTTAAACTAGGATGACGCAGAATAATAGCGATTCGTCTAGCGCGTGTTGCACGGACGGTGGTCGTTCCAAGACTGCCCCTCAACATGGCCGTCGTGCAACTACCCGCCTGACGCTCCGCTAGAGTGACGGCTGTCACCCTTATTCTGACGTCTGACAATGACGTGTGACGTCTGACATTGACATTGAATGACTTCACGTTAGCTGTCACCGACCAGTGGCAGCTGTCATAAGTGACAGCTGACAGCAACTGCTTAGGTACGACGCGACGTTTTGGCGATGCGCCGTCACATTTAATGTATACTGATATTGTCGATGGTGTGTCTAATAAATAAACAAATAAATAAAATTTTAAATTGTATTTATTAGGATGACTGCCTGATCTCAAATAATACCATCTATACGAAATACTTACATAAAAAGAATCAGGTTAATTGAGGGCGTTATTCATAGTATAAATGTCAAAGAAACTAACATATACTTTAAGATCTAGCTTTCTTTCTTTAAAGGTTTCATGCAACATGCAACAATGTTAGTAAATTGATCGATAAGCCATTATAGTTGACTAGACAGGGATGTTTGTCAAAACTTTATTTTGACCTACTAAGAAAAATATGCCAGGTATAACTTTATGCATATTGTGTAAGTACAGACACGTCAGGATTCCAGGATTCAGACTGCGAAAAGTGGGTAATTCGTTCATGGGAAATTGTTTGTCACCACTGTCAATTGCTGACCTCCCTGTACATAAACTCAAATCATATATCAAAGTTGTTTTAATGAAAAAGGGCTATTATACTATTAATGATTATATAAATGATAGGAACGTTTGGCTTTAAATTGTACCAGCTCGCACTGGCATATACCTTATGTAAATATGTTTATTTAAAAAGAGGCTGACAATAGTGACCGAGTTTCTTGCGCTGCTTCTTCTCGGCACTAGCCCACATTTGGCTCGAAGCAGTGGTAGGTTTAAATATTGGGACGTGTAAAAGCGCCTCCAGGGGCCTATTTGCAGAAATAAAACTGATTTCTGATTTCACGTCAACCTACCACAAAACGTCAAATTTTCTCAATTGATATTAATCTCAACTTGTTGGACTTAAAGTTGAAAATCAATTCAATGATCTTTAACTATTTGGGCAGGTTGACCTGCCGATGTCTGTACTTATACCTATTTTAATTATACTTAATTATTATAACTAAAAAAAAATTGGAGCGTTAGACTACCGTCTGCCACTTCATGAGTAATAAGGAAGATGTGGAAAGCCTTTGACTTCTCACTTGTTGTCCTACTAGACATACTAACATTGAGTGAGTGTCATCATCAAAAGCTACGATATTCCAACCAAAAGACGGAAAGAGTCAAAAGTGTTTATTATTCTGTATCTACACCAAACAGACGATGTTGTTGCTCGCTGACCTAGAAACCCGTGTGTAGCCTCTACCCTCATCAAATGCAACAGCCTTGATGGATACCTGTGATATTTAGCGGGAAAACTAACTGAGCCGAGCCAAATAGAATTTGCTTTGGACCCTTTAGCGTTGTTTTCATTCGCTTTGAACTAGCTAGTTGTGTGCGTAACATCTTAACAACAGTAACACTTTGATAGTAACATGGGATTCCTGCAAACAGATCGACTCTAACTTCAGTGCTATGTCCAGCAGTGGACATACGTGGGCTGATGACGCGACTCTCTTAATAGAGGCTTAAGACGTATTCGCCACGCTTGGCAGGCCATTGGCGATCTCAGTTATATCAATGATGGAGGGAAGACGTTACCGCTCGACGTCTGGCAGTGCTCTTTCACCCGCTAAGAGAATAATGAGAAGAGGCGGTGCTACTCTGTTTAAAGTAGAGTTAATAAAAGACCGATAAATTAATAGTAACTATACAGGGTGATAGATAAATAGTAAACCGAAACCGACTCTAATATTATTAATAAAAGTCACGTTGAAGTCAAAAACCTGAGTCATGACATTTTTATTACCATCCTAAAAGTTAATACTCGGGAACCATTTCGTATGAATTTTCTTTTTCAAAACTACGACATCAAATTTTTTTCTTCTAATTTGTATGAAATTGTTAACTTATTTCTCGGCTACGAATACCATTTACTTAACAACCTGTATTAAATACAATAATCATTTTCAATATCAGTAGATACACTCAAGGAATTTAATTGTTTCGCAGATTGATTAAAATTAAATTTTGCCGGATTTTTAGAGATCATCAGGCTGATGAGAAGGAAATGACACGAATTACATTCCAGTTTCATATTCCGAGCATAATTAAAAGGACTTGAATCTGCTAATAATCTCTACGATTTGAAAGACGACGGCAATAGAGAGCGTATTTAAACTTATTTTTAAATTGAAAACATTAATTTACTCGTTTAACCTCTAATATAGCAAAAAAAATACCTTAGAAATTCCAAAAATCAAGTAACTACGCACTCTTTTTATTTCGTAAAGCGTTAAGTATATTATTTCAAGGAATTTCCACTCAAAAGGTTTAAACGGTTCATTCCTTTAGCATGTAAAATGCGCGGTTGTAATCACTTTACAAAGTTGCTGAAATGAAATTGAGAACCGATAAATATCGTAACAACGGCTGTCGAGCCAACATCGCTTTTAAATCATACTGGTTAGAGTAAAATTTCACTTGTACGCGATGCTGTTGGTACCCAATTTTGTCAAAGGGGAGAGGAGAGGGCCCTACTATGAAAAGCCATGATTGATGAGTATGAGTAAGTTATTTATACACTAAGAGCGATTTACATTGTGCGATTAATGGGTTTCAGTTACACATAAATAACACGATAAATCGATCCTAAAGTATGAATGATATTAAATCTTACTAATGTTTTAAATGCAAAAGATTAGATAGATGTTTGTTAGTCAATAACGTCTGGCGTTATTAAATGCGTGCTAAATTCATCTTAACGATGATGATTAAGGGATGTAGAGGGGCGAACCACCATCTTCCACCCCAAGCCAACCTCACCTGCACGCGGTGCATCCTGCTGGATGACGAACGAGGCTCTGGCGATTGACCGACCGATGGCGGTATAACCATCCAACTGAAGGCGTAGTTAAGTGTAGCGGGCCGGTGACGGGCAGCAGCGTCATCGGTGCAAGAAGCTACGCCCTGCGATCGCCAACCCGTCTGCCCAGCGTGGCATGGCGATTATGGGCATAACCTACAATGCAGACGCACAAAAAGCCATAGCCCCCAGTTCCCGCTATTCCTGGTCATGGTGACGACCACGGTAACGGCGGTACAGGGGGTGCGAAGAATCTTCGGGTTACGGGAGGCCACCAAAATCAACTGACCCTGGCGACGTACAAGGGACGCACGCTACGGCTAGACTCGCATCTGGCTCAACTTGAGGTGGAACTTGGGAAGATTAGGTGGCATATCCTAGGGCTATGTGAAGTTCAAAGAGAGAGGGAGGACACCATAATCCTCGAGTAATGTACTTTCGTGAGGGAGACCAACAATCCCAAGGTGGTGTTGGGTTTCTGGTAAATAAGTCTCTTTCTGACAACATTGTGGAAGTATCCAGTATGTCGAACAGGGTAGCGTACCTTATAAGCTCACCGAGAGGTGGTTCAAACATACGCACCGACCTCGAAACATTCGGACGAAGAGGTGGAGGATATGTTTGATGACATATCAAAGGCGACATACTTTACCACTAAGACTCACTACAGCGTTGTTATGGGGGACTTCCAACGCTAAAGTGGGAGTACAGAATTGCAACGAATCGGTAGTAGGATCCCATGGATTTGGATGCAGAAACCATAGGGGGCAAATGCTTGTCAACTTCCTCGAACGGGAGGGGCTCTTCTTGATGAACTCCTTCTTCAAGAAACAGCCCCAAAGGACGTGGACGTGGCAAAGCCCCGACACTATGACGAAAAATGAGATTGACTTCATCATGACTAACAAGAAACATATTTGTATTCAGAGACGTCTCCGTGATCAACAGGTTAATACCGGAAGCGATCAACGACTCGTTCGAGGCTCTCTGAATATCGATTTTAAGGCTGAACGTGTCCGTCTGATGAAGTCAAGGCTCCAACCTACTTTGCTCCAAACCATGATAGGATCTGAAACGTTCCAGTCAAACCTGGAAAACCGATTCACTGCCGTGGAAACCACAACAGACGTAAACCAAAACCTCGAAAATGTAGTTCGGATCCTCAGGGAAGAAATTACGAGATTTTGTAAAATTATCATGGTGTAGTGGTACAAGAATGACACAGTCATATTATTCAAGGACATAGGTTTCTTCAAAAGAAGAACTATGCCATAATCGCCACGTCTGGCAAACGGGTTGGTTTGAACTGTGACTATCAAAGTTGGCAAGGTAATGGTGAAAAAAAGACCCTTTTAGTAGTAACTTGTCGCCTTCTACGATACACATAGGTCGTTTGGTATAAATCCTGATTGCCTTTATAGATATATAATTGATATTTATAAATGTATTTGGAATTTCGCATAATGAATGGTATGTGGAGTGTAGTAATAAAATAAGTCTGCCAAAACTAATTACAAGAGCCTTTGATGTAGGTACAAATGACTATTATTTTCATTATGATAGTCAACATGTAATTAATTGTTTGTTGTTGATTAATTTATTATGAAAATTATTTTCGCTCTTTTGAAAGATATTGCAAAGAAAATCAATGACCTTCAGTCAAAAGCTCATCAACGTATCACAAGTAGTAACGTCGTTTCATATCTGCTTAAAGTTGAAATTCGTAAGCGAAAGTTTGTCATCTTACGGCCGGTTCCAATAACCTATCTATCTTCAGTTTTGGCATATCGGAGATAGGAAACAGTTTCTATCTCTGTTTTTGCCGTCCAGAGAAACAAAGACAGAAGTTGTTTTCTATCTCCGATATGCCAAAACTGAAGATAGATAGATTATTGGAAATGGCCGTTACGTCTATCAGTTATCTATCTTCAGTTTTGGCATATCGGAGATAGAAAACAACTTCTGTCTTTGTTTCTCTGGACGGAAGAGAGAGAACAGATTCTATCAGAGATAGAAACTGTTTCCTATCTCCGAAATGTCAAAACTGGCGATAGATAGATTATTGGGACCGGCCGTTAAGTCATATCATACATCAGTCTTTCAGCTTTTTTGATTCCCTCAACTCAGTAAGAAATTATTTGTTATCGTGTAAAAGCGCCTTCTGGGGCCTATTTGCAAAAATAAAACTGATTTTAACTGATTTTTAACAGATTTTTATAAGAACCTCCTCTTTTTTACAGTAACCTGTGCCCTTAGACTAGTGGCTTTCAATTATCGTTTAGGCCAGACGAATAGATAACAAATGTATGAAAACAAGAGATCAAACGATCGTAAATTTGTGTCATTTTCATACATTTGACATCTATTCGTCTAGCGTAAACGAGACTAATAGATTTTACTCTTGTTACTTTGCTACGTTGGAAAGCCACTTGCCCAAGGCCGCTGGTAAGCGAAGGTTGTGGGTTCGAGACCCACCCAAGACGGTCAACGAAATTTTATTTAACAAATTGTATTTTTAGTGCTGGTATACAACAATTAATTAGCTTAAAAATCACTTTCTAAATATGTTGTGTGCAATAAAGTTGTGTTAGAGTTACCCATCATACTTTTATAAACTTGAGTTACTGTGTACTTGTTGTGTGCAACACAGAACCGTCGCGTTGGCGCGTTGTTATGAAAATCTCTCATCTCCCTTCGACTGAAAAGTTCTTAGTTACAAGGATCGACGGTTCGTTACCAACTCCGAACTCGGGCTGAATCATAAACATGTCGAAGTTCAGCGCTGTGATTTAATTTGCGAAACGAACATGTTGAGCCTTCTGGCTGATAATTAACGATGTGAGTATGAACAATTTTGTTGGCTTGTTATAATAAAGTGGCGGTGATAAAGCCAATGAAGTAGCGCAAGGTGAATTGAAATTGTCAGAAAAGGAGATTGGGAAAAACCTACGTATTTCTACCAAATAGACTCAATGTTTTTGTATTGAATGAAAGGATTAAAAATTGTATTTCACCTACATATTTGCAGTAGCGTAATATAACAGTAGACAGCTGGAATATTATTTGTAATAATATATTTAAAATTAATTTTAATTTCGTTTAATAAAGATTTCGGTAAATTATTTACAGAATAATAAAAAAAACATAAACAAAAAACCAAAGTCCGATACCTACTGATAATCTACTTTAATTTACTTAAATAATTTCAAACAAAATCTTTAAAGGCTCATATCACAATAAAACGTAATAAAAAGATAATATAAAAATTAACAAAAAAGGAAAATCAAAACGGCCTTAGAATTTCATAAATTGAGCAAATTATTATAGAATAAAAGGCAAAAATTTACCTCGTTGTGGATATTCTAATTCCAAATAAACAGTTCAATTTGGACTTCCTTATTCATAATATACTTGGCAGTAAAACCATATAATTTACAAAGTCAAGCTTGTCTTTTCACCTGGCTATAATTATGATAGATTCAATTAGATATTCGGTGTCAAACCCGCTTAAGTACACATTAATAACTTGGAATTACTAATTTGCTTTCTAATTACCCGCAATAGAGGTGGACGCAGTAGACTTACTTTAGGTCTACTATTGACTTAATAGTCGATAAATAACTGTAAAAGTCGCCTGTCACTCTCACTTGGTCAATTAAAGAACTTATTAAAGAATTATTAAACGTTTCTTTCTTTCTTTCTTTCTTTCTATGCCAATACGTAATAATGTTGGTTATCTTACGTTTATTATGGTGGCAATGAAATGTTATGTTGTGTTGATGTTATTTTTTTTTTAATTGTATGTGTAAAGTAGAGCTTTTTTTAAAGGCACAGTAAAGCACCAAGGTCTATTCCTGTAGGTAGGTATTTCTGTTGCCGCAATAACAACAAACACTATAAAACAAAATAAAAAAATTAAGTGGTCTCCCATACAACAACCCGTTTTTTTTGGCCTTTTTGGTACGTAGCCCTTCATGCGCGAGTCCGACTCGCACTTAGCCGGTTTTTTATCTACGTCATTGGCCAAACTGGGTCCGCTAACATAAACTTTAAACGTGGCGATTATGGTGAATCCCCTTTTTAAAGTCCTTTGTCCAGAAGTGACAGTAAAATGGCGGAAATTATACCAAAAACATTATCTACTCTGATGCCAAGCAGAAATAAAAAGTTTCGAAATATTTTAGAAGCAACAACATGAGATTTTTATCACTTTCACGCTCTGTACAGAGCGTGACTACTGTATCATTCTCTTAGTACAATACAGTTAATATAGACTGTTGCTTTACATCTCCATGTTTAGCACGTAGCTGGGAAAGAGCGGCAAGACCACGTATGATTATAGTAAAGTCTCCTAACAATCACAGCTATTATGTAACTCCAACACTGATATCAAGTTCGTATCTATACTATACTAGGTCTCTATATACTTAACTAGCTGTTGCCCGCAACTTCGTCCGCGTCAATTTCTGTTAATATGATCGCTACTATTTTTGCAACATTTTTCACTCATGCTGCGTTCCTATTGGTAGCAGCGTGATGTTATATAGCCTAAAGCCTTCCTCGATAAATTGACTATGGAACACAAAATCAATTTTTCAATTCGAACCAGTACTTCCTGAGATTAGCGCGTTCAAACAAGCAAACAAACAAACTCTTCAGCTTTATAATATTAGTATAGATATACAAGTAGTACTTAACTATGTAAATTAAAGATAAATAATTTTGTTAAACCTGAGTCTAGTCCAATTTCTTGTGGCCAGCAGTAAATAAAATATTATACAAAGGTTTAAGCCTTGTTTATGTTATGAACGGCTAATTTTAAAATATGCGTCAATGATATCAGTTCAAACATCTCTCATTGGCCGTCTTATAATTAGATAGAGGTTTAGACATTGTTTTCTTTTTTGTCATTTTTGTAATAACACCGTATAGTATAAGATCCCACCATACAACGACCTTCACCGAGCTGTTTATTGGATGAAAAGTTTTTTATATACAATTAAATATTCCAAAAAATATATTGCAAATGGGTTGCCTAAAAAATTTCAGTCCAGAGTAGAGTTTTTAAAATTTGACAACCGAATTTCATGACTTTTTTTTGCATTCAACCGTATACCACCGTGTTCATAAACGAATAATATTTATTTTTATTTAACTTTATTTAATTAACCAGACCGGTGCAAGTTACTAGTTCGATTTACCTGTTTATATCTGCCTACTCAAGAGTTGTGACGGGAAAAAAATAGTCAACCTAACGTTTGCATATTCTTTGGGCTTCATATTTTCGATTGGTATGAAATTTGTCTATTAACCAAAACAGAAAAAAAAAATTAATATATTAAAAAAAAAAACATACTCTGGACTGAATTTTTTTAGACAACCCATTTGCAATATATTTTTTGGCATATTTATTTGTATATAAAAAACTTTTCATCCAATAAACAGCTCGGTGAAGGTCGTTGTATGGTGGGATCTTAGACTAGTATATCAGTATTTAATCAATTGAAATCAATTGTTATCGTGGCAGCCGAGTGCCTCCTGGGGGTTGACGATGACGATGCGGGTTCGAGTCCCACCTGAGACAAGTTGAAATACTGATATTATAATTGCAACTAAGTTACTAAAATATCATATAACACCTTATATTATTTTGTTTCTTTCTTTCTCTACACCTAAATAGTAGTCACATTAAATTGTTATTTGCGTTGCAATAATTTAATAATTATTCAGTCAAGTAACATAGCTCGTTTCATAGCTCACAATTGCCATTTGACAGATCATAAAAGCGAGCCAAATAATAATCAGTAAAATCAGTAATTGATAAACTAGTCAACTATGAGATTGTAAAGACTGACCGTTCTATTTATTCTAATAATTCAATATATGACTGAAAGGGTAATGTATTAGAACTATTCTCGAGAGACTGAAGTTAGTAACTTTGGGTTTAAACTGTCTCTTAAGTCATTAATCAACTAATTAGTGAAACTTGTTTGGGTTTCTAATGAACGCAACAACGCGTTTATTAATAACATTGCATAGTTTGTATCTCAAATTACAGGCAGACGCCAGGGTTTTGTACCTTTTAAGCTAAGAATGTTTAAATTTAACTTCATCTTTTCATTACTTCCTTGATATGAATATGAATGTCATAGACTGTTTGCTGAAAGCTTCGAATACCATGTATCATGCTTTGAATCCGAGAACTACTGGTATAGTAAAGTAACAGCCTATAATCATACCACTGCAGGGAAAAAAGCCTCCATCATGAAATTCAAGTTACCACAGAAATGATGGGTGCTGGCATAATCATCCGCGGCGGATTTGTGATCACTAACTTGAGCAATGTTCGAAACGTTTTGTTGCCCGACCCGGGGATCGAACCTGGGATCCCAAGACCTTGGTCCGGTATTTAAACCACTGGACCAACGGGGCGAACTGGACTGGTAATTGAAAAATCATACTTTTGACATAATTCAATATCAGAAATGCAGCTGTACAATTTTTTTTAATTATTATTCCAATAATTAGATTACACTATCTTTGACTCGTACGTACTCTGTCAATTGGACCGATTTAAGGCTATATTCTGAAAGGAGTTCCCTGTTATATAATGTTTTTTTCCTGAGATTAGCCTCTAGCCTCTACTTCATTTTTCTCTTCGAATCGTAATCCCCATTAAGTCTAAACAGAATAGCGATCTTATTCTAATCGTAGTCGACTTCGTAGCACGTAGCCACAAATTGCGTAACGTTCTTCGTAGCGCCGTAGCAATACTACGCTGCGACGATTACGCTTATTTAAATGTAATCGTCGCAGCGTAGTAGATAGATAGATAGATAGATACTCTATAATGCACACAAAAAATCAACTATAAGTAAAAGATATACATTTAGAGCCGTACAATTTAGGCGGTCTTATCGCTGGAAGCGATTTCTTCCAGACAACTTTAGGTAGAGGAAAAAAAATTGTATTAGAGTTAAGAGGGGAAGGCAGCGAAGAGTACTGCAACAGCGATACGAATGCACTCGTAATATTCATATTTGTATAAACGTCTACCTACAGAACGATCTTCGTTTGCATGGAAAAGTTAGAAGCAACCTTGGTCCTTTTCCAAAGTATTTCTGTCTCTGTTGTAAATTGCATTAGAACCCAAAATTGCATGTTTTGGTGTGAAAGCGTACAGGACAATATAGTCACCTTTTTTAGCCTATGTCTCAATTACAAATAAAGTAACTTCCTATTTGTGAATGAATTTTGATAAACGGTTCAATAGATCCACATATTACTCCCTACAATCTCACAAACTTTACCTTTTTATTATATCATTATAGATTTAGTTCATACTTGTGTTATAATATACAGGTGAAATTTTAACCACTTTCCAAAATTTTTATAGGCTGATACTGAACGTATCGTGTTTAGAGCCTATTTATGAAGTTAAAAATGTAAATCAAGTTTATACTTTATTTGATATTTTAGCAATTAAATTTCAATTATAATATCAGTATATAAACTTGAAAAATTATGTCTCAGGCGGGAATGAGACATAATTTTTCAAGTTTATGTACTGATATTGTAAATCAAGTTCTCACCCGAAAATATTTTTCGCGATATAGTTTTCAATTTTTACGGCCCTAGACCTGTTAAGGTATAAAGGGAGAATCAAAAACACATGAATAGTATCGTAATGAATGAATGAGATGCGCGACGCGTAAAAAAAGTGTTGCTAGGCGGCCGTATCAAAAGTTTTAGATTTTTGGCGGACATTTTCTAAGTGCTTTATCTTGACATTTTTGTACTGGGCTATATCAAAAGAAATAATACGTCATTTGTTTTTTGTCTCGTAGATTTTTGTATTAAAATTTGGAAGATGGTTAAAATTTCATCCTGTATAACACAATGTGTCTATAGCTGAGAGTGAAATAATTTACCTATTTTTATCAACCAGATTGGAGCAGTTGGGGAGCTTGAGTGCCTTTGACCTTTGAAATCCCGGATTTAGGTACATGCCGGTCAAGGAAATTTGGAAATAAACATTCTTAAACTGACTTAGACCTCAAAAACGTTATCCCTGGCAAGAGGAGTAGTAGTTTTATGAACATTTTAAATGTTTTTGACCAAAAAGTAATAATAATAATAATAATAAGTTTATTTATACATTTTTACATGCAACATGGGTATCTTAACTAGTACAATATTTGTTTTTGGCAACTGCTATTTTAAGATAAGTTTGAACGTTAGCGACTGTACTAATTTTATGGTAAAACTGTATGACAGTCGCTAGCGCCTTCCACCAGACTAAAGATTTCTAAAAATTGAAATGCCATGGTAAGAACTTAATTTACAATATTTGTTACATGCGAAATACGTTTAAGTATGGTGTGTGCGTGTGCGTGTGTAAGTGTGTGGGGTGTGTATGTGTATGTGTGTGTGTGTGTGTGTGTTTGTGTGTGCGTGCGTGAGTATGAGTGTGGTGGATACGTGCGCAAAGTATTAGAAGTAGGTCTTAAATATGGTTGACTATGTTGTGATACCATCACTCCTCATACTAAAAGAGTAGGTATGAGTATAAGACTCTGTTGAATCGGATAATTTTGAAGTAATTTGGTATTGGACTTAGCCAGATAATTCCTCGACGACCTCTGTGGCGGAGTGGCGTACACACTGGTTTTCAAGGTGTCGCCTGCTTCGTGGTCCCGGGTTCGATTCCCGAACGGGTAAATGTAGAAAAAAAGTGTTATCTTCATTTTCTTGAGTCTGAGTGTTTATGGTGCCTTCGTTATTTCTAAATTTTAAAATACGAGTGCTTTAAATAGTTACTCAAATTGGGATCAGAACAATGTAGGTGATGTTGTCCACATAAAAAAATAAACTTAATTAAAATAAAGAAAATTTATTAAATAACATAAAAAAGTCTGTGTCTTTTTTATGTTATTTAATAAAATTTTGTAATACTTCTAAGAATATAAAGTTTGAAAATGATGCCTGCGTCCATAAAGAATAGCACCACCTCTTCTCTTATTGGTAGTGGCTTAAGTGGCGATTAAAGTAGAACTGCCAGCAAAAAACTGTAAGCAGCGCCTTCGCTCCACCTTTGGCCAAACTTCGATCGCCAACTCGCTCGTGGCGATTTTGGTAACATACTCCCCTTAGAAAGGCCTATTACCAGTAGTTGAATGATCTTGGTTCATGATGTGGATAATTAAGCTAATTGTTGACTAAACAATTTTTATATTGCTAGCTGCATCTCCCTAAACACACTATCCGAAACTACCAATTAGCTGAGCCTACAACTTACTATTATCGTTATAAGCCTGTGTTGGTCCATTGCTGATCCCAGGTCATAGGAAGAGAACGTGGCATGCTTTTATTCAATACTCAATAATTAATTGCATTCCATATGTTACGACAGGTGTTACACTGAGATACTATATCTCTATGGACCCTAATGGGAACAACAATTGACAGAAGAAACATTTATGCTTATCCTTTACAATACCTTTACGAAAATACTTTAATAGTAAGTAAGCAACTACTTTAAAAAATGTGTATTTTTTAAAGTACCTAGTTGCTTTAATTTTGGCAGGAACAGTTTTTCATCCTAATGTTTTTATGGGATCGGGTTAATTTATTAAACTCTTCAAAAGACATGTTTTCAATCTCCGGAAACGCAACCTAAAATTCCTAGAAGTATTGCTATTCAGCATTAAACGGAGCCAGCCTTTATTATTTAAACCGGCTAAGTCTACAATCATGTTACTTCAGAAGTACACGACCCGGTACTTGAAGGCTCAAGCCTAATTCATAGGAAAGGGATAATCCCAGTTTGAGGCCCGCGTCAGTTAAACACACGCCATGTTTTAAGTTACGGAGTTGCCTTTGAGGGTCGTGATGTGTTTTGTAGAATAATGTTATTTTAATATTAGTGGTCTTATAAAATTTGAAAGATATTTTTTTAATGTGTTTCATTATTGTTTTGTGTTAAAGAAGATAATTTACTAGTATTATTTATTAAGTAACTGTAACTGTAATAAAAAAGTACCGCAAAAAGAAGCCAAGCATGTCCTCTCTACCATTGGTCAAAGGGAAAGGCTATTTAGTTAAGAAAATTAGTAAATTCTTCGAAGATTATTTGATTGTGAACGTTAATTTCACCAAATGACTATCTCTAGGGTTCCGACCAATTGAAGCGACAATCCTTTAATGGCTGATAAAAGATCAACTTTCAAGCCTACTTTTTTTTGCAATAGTGTATAATCGTTACACTTTACGGAGCAAAGATGTTTACTTTTGATCCCCAAACAAACCCACTTTAAACAACTTTGCGTTAACACAACTGTTGGCCTATTACAGCTCTGGGCCAATTTTTGCATAAGTCGGTAAGAGTCTAAATTACTGCAAAGGGGAGTCATTTCCTTTCCACCAGTTTTACATTTTCACCGGCAGTCATTAGTGCACCACAGTCAACTTTGATGCAGTATGCTATCTATTGTTAAAATAACCAAATACGAGAAAATAACCAAACTTCTTACATTCAGTGGTCTAGTATACTTTTTTTTAAATAACCCGAAAAGAAGTTAATATTGTACAGCAAGAAAAGTGTTTGTGCTTCGTACTAAAATAATTGAATTTTTGAACAATTCTTTTAGTAGTACATCTATTAATTAAGCAATGCTTTGCTACCCTTTCTAGATCCGTTTTTATTGTGCTACAACCCTTTGTAAGCGTAGTAACAGGGCCGAGTAAATAAGGTAACGCCAACAGAAATATTTTTTACTCTAAATGAGCTAAAATATTTACAAAGTAAATAATTTACAAAGTGAAATGAAGTTCCTGTGTTAGCATACTCCCGGTGATGTCAGGCTGTGGTTTTTTTCCTCTTCGGTATACTCGTATTCTGAGGTCACACTTTACAATTGTTTGTTTGCAAAACATTTTTCTCTCATATTTGCCTTGACATTATTTAATGGCATTGTGTGGGCGTCACCTGGCTGATAGAGAAAGGAAGATAGAAAAAAAATGTAAAAGAAAATAAATATAAAAAAATAAATTAAATCTAACTTAGACAGAGATTATTAAAAATTATCGAGATTGTAAAAAAACCTGTTTCTAACATAATAATAGATCTAGTTATCTGATGAAATAAGGATGAGAATCATGATATTTTATTCTGATTAAAAACATCAGCAAAATTAATAAAGCTTGACTAGAATATTTTATGGGTTGCTAGACGAAGCCGATTTGTCATCCGACTGAGCTATTTAGTTCTGCTAATGTGGTTTGGTCATAAATAACCTATGTGCTTCATAGCTAATGACCCTTGTGCACTTAACCGAAGAATTAGAACGTTACAGATACGTCGTTTACAATGTGGAAAGACTGGCAATCTGTCATACGGGTCTCCTAGTACAGTCGCCAGTCTCTCACTTAGATAGACGTTGACATTTTTCATGTTACCTAGTAAGTCTCTGTGAGAGAAGAAATAAATAAATATATTATTATTATTATTATATTATTATTATATTATTAATGTTTTAATCCAGATTTAGATACGAGTAGTACAGCAACGTATACCGTCAAAACATTTTAGTGCCATGAGCTTTAAGTCTTATTCTTTTCTAGTCTTTATTAGTACCTACAAGCTTGAATGTATAACTGTAATGTTGGAATACGCTGGAATATTATCTTTCTTCCAAAACTTTTCATTAAACTTACAAATTAAAAATTTGGTCTAGTTGTTTAAATACTGGGCCAAGATCTCGGGATCCCGGGTTCGATCCCCGGGTCGGGCAACCAAAAAGTTTCGAATTTTCGAACATTGCTCGGGTTTGTGATCACCAACCCGCATTTGGCAAGCGTGGTGATTATGCCAGTACCCAACATTGCTGTGGTAACTTGAATTCAATGATGGAGGTCTTTTCCCTGGAGTGGGATGATTATAGGCTATTAAATACTTACTACTACAAATAAAAAATAAACATTTTTGAATCGACGCCTAACAAATAAATGAGGTTAGTTTTTTTAACTTGGTTACTATAATCAACTTATTTTAATATTATTTAAGTCTTGACGCCTTCCGTAGTGGAGTGGCGTATTGACCGGTTATCATGGTGTCGCCTTCTCCGAACCCGGGGCGGTTCGATTTCCAGAAAGATCAATGTAGAGAAAAGGTATTTTCCTATTTTTCTCTGGACTGGGTAATTGAGGCACTTTCTTTGTTCCTGATTTCCGCAATACAAGCGCTTAATAAAAATACTTAGGAATCAGAACAATGTATGTAACGTTGTCCAGATTTCTTTCAACAAATGAAATAAAATAATAAATAAAAATAAGATAATTTGATTTCAGATGATAAAACCCATATTGTAATATTTATAAATTCACATCAGGTACAGTATTCATTAACAGTATTATCTAACCAACTTCATTGTAGTTATAAATAAATCTCGAACTTCTTCATAATATAATATTTTAATAGATAACCAAATAAACACTTTTTTTACGCCGTCTCTTTTCGACACTACCCTAAAATTGCCTCTAGAATTGCCCCGCACATTGCATAAATGGCCGTTAAAAGTCGTAATGGATTTTGATGATTATCATACAACTTTAAAATGTTGTACAGTCGACAACAAATCATGCTCAACCCCAATGTTTTGCATCTTATCTACTTGTGATATATGCGATTTTGCAACCAAAATTTTAAGTCTGATGTTCAGAACACGTGTAACGAAATTGATGGTTTATCAGATTATTACGGGTTGCACACCAAGAGCTAAGCTAAGTTAGTTTAGTTTAGCTCGCATAGCTGACGTAGTTTTTCATACTTGTGTGCAGACTGCAAACTATGCAAATTATATGATAAACTGCGTCAGCTATGCTAGCTAAACTAAGCTAGCGTAGCTTAGCTCGGTCTGCAACCCGCATTAATTAAAATAACCTGGTAAACCGATCATGTGGTCCCGGCACTTATGAAGTATAGCACCACCGGTTCTCTTCCCATGGTTGTCGTTCTCTCTCTATCTCTCTTTCTCAATCTCTCTCTCTCTCTCTCTTTCTCAGTCACTCTCTCTCACTCAGCCTGTATAAACCCAATGCTGGGTGTAGGCCTCATCCATGGTAGTTGTAAGTGGCGACTAAAGGAGTACTGCCATAAGAATACGGGCAGCACCGTTTTCTCTCTACTATGGCGTAACTGCTGTAACACGCCTGCCAAGCGTAGAGATTATGACAAAATCTTCTTATAGTAAACAGAGATAGAAAACAACTTCTGTCTTTGTTTCTCTGGACGGCAAAATCAGAGACAGAAGATGTTTTCTATCTCCGATATGCCAAAACTGAAGATAGATAGATTATTGGGACCGGCCGTTAATGCAAGCCTGGATCCAGCAGTGGACAGGCTAGTAACGATAATGATGACGAAGGTAAAATTACTCGTAAATCTGAAAAAAACATCTACAAAAAAGTTCTAATAGCACCGAGAGCACTTTTTATATGGAATGGTATGAATCAGACAAGGGTGACATTCGCGTGGGACGAAAACCGTTATGAATATTTATGTTCCAAATTGAATGCGACTGTCGCATAGTTCTGAACTACACCATCCATTATATTGTATGATATGTGACATACTAGCCTTCCCCGCGAGTTCATTTGCATGGAATGACGACTTCCACGGTCGAGTGGCTTTGAGGCTTCCAAGTAGTTACCAGCTTGGCTTCGATTCCTGGACAGGTCATTGAAGTACATTTATCTATATTTTCTTGGATCAGCATTTGGGGTGAATTGCAAAATTTGAAGCAATCAGATGCAATTAGAGGAATTTTGATCTACTTTCGCTATACTTAATTTGGAAACGGATCAATCAATGAATGTGATGCTGTTTAAATGTAATATTATTTACGAATATTAGCAAAACGCCGGAAGACGATCTGTGGGGGGATCGACGATCTGGCTGAGGTCGCGGGAAGCCGCTGGACACGGTGCACAGGACTGATAGATGTAGAAATCTTTGGGAAAGGCCTGTGTCCACCAGTGGGCGTTGTTGTTGTTGTGGGCTGAAAGAATGATGCTGATGATGACCTTAATAATCTCTAAAGATATCTGATCTGACTGAGATGATGTATAATTATACTGATTTAAACTTCCATGGTCACTATCACTAGAGTTAATTGATACGGAGTTTATACCATGTACCTTAGTTTTTATGAGTTTCCGATATTTCGGCACTGTTGCAAGCGTCATGATCACGGGAGAACTGATGTCTATGCGGGTCGTCGGAGCGCAGCGAAGGCGACAACATCTCCTGAGGATGCTACGAGTACGTGAAGTGGCGAAACGCGTCGAGTTTTTATTGTATCGGTGTTGGGTACTAAAAATTACATTAACTGTACTGCATGCATTTTTGAGGGAGGGCGGGAGGTTTTGCTGCATGAAATAGTGCTTGCTCGATCAGTGTTAGTGTGGTGCAGGTGCTTCCTCAAATCATATTAGTGCGGGTAGTGTGGTGAAGGTATCTAGGTCCTATGATGTATAATGATGTTAGTGATTTAAGTATTTTTGTGTATCAATGATTCTAAAATTGTAACTAAATATGCATATATAATATAATAAACTCATAAAACTTGGTCAAGCCCCTTCGGAAGAATGCGAGATTTTCATATGCCATAAACCACATACCATTTTCCTGCAAAAACTAACTTCGAACATAGTGTGTCATTCCTGGCCCTCGCAATATGTCATACCCGGGAATGCGGCAGGGAGTGACGCCCTCGCACTCTTGCTGAGCCGGATATTAATTCTGTACGTCAGTCGCAAGTAATTTATGGGAATTAATTATCATTGCCCTGCCATTATATCGCTGGCATTCGACGAAACAATCTCATTGAGCTTAATACGTTTGTAGCTTGATGAATTAAGATGGAAATTAGGATGTAATTGATATATGTACTACATTTATGTTTTCAAGTAGCAAGTTTTCAAACAAATTCAACGGTACACGATTTGATCAAAGATATTGATCTCTAAGGATTGCAATTTAACCAGGAGAGTCAGTATATTCGATTAACACTAATCATGCAACTAACATGATTACTTGTTATACATCCGCATGCAAACCACAGACACAGTAAAACGAAATAAGAAACCCATAAAAAACTTCCTTTGAAAAATTACAGAATTCATATCTCGAGTTTGAGTCTGCCTTTAATAAAATTATGTCAATAGTGTATCGAGGTAATACCCGGACCCGTAGTGCCGGATAGTTCGATATGAACGCGGTGCATCTGGCACGGGGCTTCACTCGCTCCTGATGCAATCATAAACGTGACTGATTTAAATCCGGACCCAAGGACTTCACTTAGAGCGGATTTTGTTCTATTTCGTAAGGTACAAACAAATCATCGTCATATATTGGTGTCAACGCCAATCTCAGCATAACAACGCCCACTGGACTTAATCATTCACTAAGGATGTCCATAACTATCGGTCCCGGCACTGATCTAGCTTCCTTAGAACATGTTTTTGGTAGCGCTTTGAGCCCCAAGCGACAACCGGTTGTTGCGATAACAATTGATTTTAATTGTGTCTGGAATATCTGAGCGTCAATGGTATTAAAGAATGCAATGATGGAGGCCTTTGTCCTGCAGTAGGATGATTATAGGCCGCTACTTTACTTTTTTCCTTTTAAATATATGATTATAAGTTATTCTTGCTATATTAGGTTAAAAAAATATGCACATGTAGCACCAAATTGAGCACTTTCTACCAGTTTTTTCTGTTGAAAATATATCACCAAACTCGCTATTACCAAAAGTTTGCGACAAATATAATAATAGCTCTAAGACAAGCTACAAACAATATGGCTGACAAAAAAAAACATATAATTACGGACACGAAACAATGGAGTAGGGACAGCCGCCTCGTATAATGTGAGCGTTTTATTTGACAGCCACTTGAAGCAGAAAGTATTACGAGAGGTTTATCACTCAGGAGTATCAAATATGTCAAGGCATAGTTAAGCTTGGCATTTCAACCTATTACCAACGAGGTAAAATATAAAACTTAGTGGCAGCGCTAACAACTGAAATTCCACCGTTATTATGTCACCTAGTAGCAGCGTTAACAATACCGCTTTTCCCGTAAAAAATTCTAGTAACAGTGTTACGGCAGACAGGTTTTGGAGAGTCAAGAACATCAAGGACATAGTTTATCTATAAAGTTAATACTAAATATTACATTAACGCATACCGGGATAGTTAACAAATTTAAAGTACCGCGTCATCTAACCTTGGACAAATTAACCACATTGGTTAATTCATCCAAGCATCTAACACATCGCAATAAATTTTCACGTTTTTAGTAATTATTATCATACGCAAATGGGTTAAGCTTTGACAATTTAAAATTTGACAATCGAATTTATAGGGCTTTAGCTTTTGTTCTATTTAAAACTAAACCAAATCCGAATTTGTAATTAATAAAATCAGTTTACATGGCGTGGCATGCACAAAAAAATGTCGTTAAATAAAGAAACCATCATATACTTTATTTGATATTTTAGCAACTTAATTGCACTTATAATATCCGTATATAAACTTGAAAAATTTTTGTCTCAGGCGGGACTCGAACCCGCATCTCCTCGCATGCCGGGCAAATTTTTCAAGTTTATATACGGAAACCATCATATTTTATCGGTTAAAAAGTAAATGCCAAAAAATATTCCAACCAATAAGAGGAATTGAATATATTTTATTTTAACAATTACTTTTCAAACTATATTTAATTTAATAAGCACACGAAATGAAAAGCTTATCTTTAATAAAAGATCAAAACTTGGGCGTAAGTTACATTAAGGTTTAAAACAAACATTTGTAGGAAAGCTTTAGCCTATGTTAGTTAAGGACCCTTCACACTTAGCCGGACTGCAAAAATAATGATAACCATTCTTGAATTTTTTAGTTGGCGAAAAACAGTATTACATAAGGCACGTCCTTATTTACTGACTTAAAGTAAAGGCCTATAATCAACCCACTGCAGGGCAAAGGTTTTCATCATAGGAATCAAGTTACCACAGCAATGATAGGTACTTATTTAATAAGTTATAATGTCAATATTCTTGAAGACGCGACCGTTCGTTCTTGTGATTTGGAACGCAGCCTACAAAACGAACAGTTGCGGATTCGACTGCTGGAAAAAATACTGATATGGTAAAACCAGCATTAGTATCCTCTTACCTTTCAATCAATCTCACAGACATATTACGGTATACTTTGTGAATGCTTTGTTCGCACGCGCCCAGAGTCAAATTCAATACAAATTCAAATTCAAAATATTTATTTGCTTTTAAATAGGGTAGTTACAAAAATATGTGGATGGTCAATTTAACAGTCAGCATCTTAAGCCTATTTAGCTATGCAGATTCATAACATGCAAATAATTACATTTATTAAAATGAGTTACTAATAGAATTAACATAGATCCATTATTATTATAATTCAATTTATTACCATCATTCAATTCCGTAAATAAAACAATAAGATTTTCGTAAAATTAGTATACATACATTAATAAATTATAGCATTGGTCATTATTATTAAATTAATTTGTTTTATGCTCAAAGAATTCGTCGATTGAGTAGAATCTTTTTTCTATCAGCCATTTACTTAATGTGATTTTAAATTTATTAAAAGGGAGCTGCTTAAATTCTTCAGGTATTTTATTATATATTTGCATGGCCATCACGTATCCATTATTATTAAATCTTCGTGTTTTTGGGAGACAGTTTAGAGTTAGTTTGTTTGGGTTGCCTTCTGCCTGTTGCGTTTGTGTCCTTTTTTTCTATGTATAGGTGTTTGTTTTGCTTCACAAACTTCGCCATTTCTAATATGTATAGGTATACATGGAAGTGGAAGTATATTTAATAATTTATAGAATGGTAACTTGGACCTCTAAACTCTGAGAGTATGTAAAGTAATCTATATCATCACCTCTTCCGCGTATCAACGACAATTTCGACGTTCTATAAAACTGAAACTTTTATATTAGGAGTGAAAAAAAGCAAGCAAATAGTCAGTTTGCCAATGATTGTACCAGTATCATGTATAATAAAAGACAGGGAATGAGGGCTAATAGATTTATCTGCCTACACCAGTGTTTCCCATTTGTCGGGTCGCGACCCGGTACCGGGCTATCAAAATAAAATAACGGGTCGCATCATTGTATAATAATACCTTCTATCGATTGAGGCATGGTAAATATTCTTCTTAAACTTTCGTCATTTTCGGGGAACTTGAATTTTAGTAAAACATAGGCAGCGTGCGAAGTATTCGCACTGAAATCTTGTGACTAAATAGTAGGTATTAGTTATTATTTTACCAGTTTGGTTTTAAAAGTATTAAGTGGGTCACAAAGGGGCAGTGTGAAAATTACCGGGCCATGGCAGAACAATGTTTGGGAAACACTGGCCTATACAATCATCACTTCTTCCAAATTATGCTGAAACATAGAAAACAAGGTACAAGGCGTAAACCCTGACCAGAGCAGACTAGTAACTTTAAATAGTAACAGTAAATGTTTAGTAAGTATAATTTTAAAACTTCTCAAAGCACATTAGGCAACAACTCATGTGAGGTAAAAAAGGTGCAATTGTGTTGAACAAAACATTTATAGTATTGCTTTAATCTGAACCATTGTTATTTACATATTAATTGCCATTTTAGCTTCATTTGCAAGTTACACAGAAAACATGATGCGTTGTTTGCGTGCGTCTCTCTATTATTATGATGGGTGTGTCTCACTGAGATGCCTTGGCTACGGAATAAATAACCACGCCAAAATTTCCAAGTTGATGAAAAAAAAAGTTTTATAGTCATCATCATCATCATCTGACCGCTGCTGGACTTAGGCCTCCCCTATAGAGGGGGTCTTGCCTCTATCGCCAAGCTTGGCAGGCGAGTTGGCGATCATAGTTGAACCAATAGTGGAGGGAAAGCACTGCTGCCAGTCTTCTTCTAGCAGTATTCTTCAACGTCCGGTCCCAATAATCTATCTATCTTCAGTTTTGGCTTATCGGAGATAGAAAACATCTTTTGTCTCAGATTTTGCCGTCCAGAGAAACAAAGATAAAAGTTGTTTTCTATCTCCGATATGCCAAAACTAAAGATAGATAGGTTATTGGGACCGGCTGTAAGTCACCTCTCAATCGCCAAGCTTGGCCGGCGATCGTAGTTGAACCAATAGTATAGAAAAAACGCTGCTGCCAGTCTTCTTCTGGTGGTACACCATTAGTCGCCTCTTATGATACTTTTTGGGAATAGAAGGGGTGGAAGCTCTGTGTTCCTTTATAATGGCCAGTCAAGTTTTTTTTTTAATGGTTAAAAGGACTAATTTCTATTATAATCGACTAGAGGTTGAACCGGTTGTTGTATTTAGTTGTACAATAATTCGCCTACAACGCAAAGAGTTTGATTTTCAGTCGGCAAATTTAGAAAACTAAATCTTTTCTAGGTTTGGAAGATTGTGGTCATTCTTCGAAAGGCACGTAAAGCCATTGGTCCCGTCTTCTGTCACAAAGCTTGGAAAACAGTCATTCAAAACTTTTTAGGTAGGTATATGAATTCCACAAAAACAAATTCTATTTTAGTGTCTTGCTTTAACTTTAAAGCTTGGTTTCATAATGCAAAAAAAAAAACAATATATTAAAGATAATGCCAACATTCACAAGGCCACCCAGTGAGATATCATTCGTTATGTTGTTTCTCTATGTTGGAACCTGTGATTGAACATTTCCCATTTACTGCATATAAACTGATAGTTTTTCTTTGTAATCTCATCAAACAAATCACTTGAATGGCTATGGTGTTCATTGCAATCAAAATAAAGTTTTCAATGATCCGTTTTTGTAGCAAAACTTCGATTCGTTTATAAGAATTTGTTGCCTTGATCAGTCTTTTACTAATCAGGCGACTGCTCCTCCATCTTGCTGGTTGTTGTTGTACGGTGATCTGCTTACTACTCCAGGATTCCGTTAGTAACGTTATAGCGAAGTAACGTTTCATTACCATATATTTATTATGTTTACCATATATTTATAACATTTATTATTATAGTATAAGAGAGCCGTAAATTTTGTCAAGGTTTATTGTATTTTTTATAGTATCATAGATGACATGATAAAATATGACTGACAGTCCCGATGATGTTTTAAATGATGCAATCGTCACTATTAGACATACATTTCGACAAAATAAGATTTTGGCATAACGGCAAAATCAACAGGCGTTGCAGTTCGGCATGAGAAGACGTCTTTTACGACACTATGGAAGGGAAGGGGTGGTGATATTCTATTTAAGGTTGGTAGGTCACATACATCTCCATCATCATTAGTCCATATAAGTCCACTGCTGAACATAGACCTCTGCCCACAGAGAATTTTGTTATTAACGCCAACCTTGGCAGGCGGGCTGGCGATCGCAGTTTGGCCAAAGGTAAAGAAGCAGCATCTTCTTCACCTTTGTCCGTTTTCTTTTGGTAGTACTCCTTTAGTCACCCACAAGAGGAAAAGGGGTAGGTATGTACGTAACGTCAGTTACTCTATTATAGACTGGTACTACACTCACATACAGAACTATAATGAAAGTAGAGTTTTATACTTTCGCTAAAGTTAAACAATTTGGACTTTAATCTCCGAAACGCAGTTATGACTTCAGCAAAGCGACAAAGCGCTCTCATGCGCACATAATTCTTCGATGAATATGAATTACTCGTGGAATTTTGCATTTGAGGTGTGCGATATGAAAATCCTTCCGTTTGAAATTATATTTGCGGTGCGCGGTTACCGTTTGACGCACACTAGGCATACACACTGTCGCAATGTTCAACGAACTATTTAATGTTTTTATAGTGCTATGAAATAATTATAACCAGTAATTAACACAATAGTAACCTTTATTTGCCGTATGCTGTCGATGTACGTGAATCGAAAGTAATATCCATAATTAGTCATATACAGAATGAAATTTTAACCACTTTCTTTTTCACGAGACAAAAAACAAATGACGTATTTTTCTTGTGGTATAGCCCAGTAAAAAATGTCAAGACAAAGCACTTAGAAAATGTCCGCATAAAATCTAAAATTTTTGATACGACCGCCTGGCAATACTTTTTTACGCGATTCGCATCTCATTCATTAATTTACCATACTATTCATAAGTTTTTGATTTTCCCTTTATATCCTTATCAGGCCTAGGACCGTAAAAATTGAAAACAATATTGCAAAAAATATATTCGGGTGAAAGCTTGATTTACATTTTTTACTTCATAAATGGGCTCTAAATACGATACTGAACGCCTATAAAAATTTTGGAAAGTAGTTAAAATTTCATCCTGTATAGTAGATCAATGTGTTAGCAGTCAGTGATATTTTGGTTTATTATGGCTTTTCCTGTCCTACGCCTTATTAAGCTCTATACTTTTCGCATTTAAAAGGTTTGGGAATACAAGTGAAATGTAATATGCTAATAATTGTACATTTTTGTATTTCAACCAAGGGTCGGTCTACCGTACACATTTTGCGGAAGACCGACCGAATTTATTAGCTACACTTTGTTAAGATATAACGTAATTAAATTTATCAGAACTCAGCTGTACATGTATGTGTTCACCCCACCCTGAATTAGGTAGGTACTTAATTAGTATATCAACTTCAGTTAATAATGTTATTTTTGTGTATGTATGTTGGTGTGTATCTGATACATTTAGTCCACCCGTATGCCACGTTTACAATTAAATTACATATTTTAACGCTATTTTATTACAATGTCACCGTATCACGTTCGCTAACCTCTCTGGAAGTGTGTATCGCAGTTTTTGGCAGACACACTGAACTTTTAAATTTTAAACGAGATTTGTTTGGCTGTGTTGTTTCGGAATCGTGTGTGCGAGGACCGAATTAAATTTGAAAGCGACGCCGGAATATATTAAAACTTTTTTGGTCGAACTCGTCAAAACAATACACCACTAGACTGCGTAATTATTATTCTGGCGATGACACCAATTGATGTCTATTTACAAGCTAAATGAATAATACTGGTTGTCCGTAAGTTTAGAACAATCCTTTTCTCAGGTTTAAAGGGAAACCTGTTATTAGCCTTATTCTTAGTTGTATATTATAACGTAACAGAATATCTGGGGTACCCTTGAAGAGGAATACCCTCAGAAACCTAGGTTCTGCTACGCTACAAAAGAAAATTTGGAAAGAGAGAAGTTAATGGGAACCTACCTCCCTATAATTATTCCCTAAGGGTTAAATAAAATACAAGACAAGATATAAATTAAATATATTAAAATTAAAAGTATGATAAAATATATATACGTAACTTAAATTTACACGTGTAAGTCCAATTAGTGGTTTGATAAATAGAGGTGGCCCGGCGGTCGACCACGCCAGGATCCAACTGCGCAGCGGAGGTGAGGTAGTCCGGCGATCTGCCTGATCAAGCCGGAATGATGGAGATGGCCCGGCGGTCTACGTGACCGCCAGGATCCAACAGCACTAGATGGAGAAGGCCCAGCGGTCTACGTGACCGTACCAGGGTCCAGGAGTAATGAATAAATAGTGTCCAAGATAATTTTCTCAATAATAATATTAAGTTCACAACAATAGAATAAGAAGAAGTAATCCTTTCTTGACATAAAAACGTCTATTTATATCAAAATTGATGGAACCATAATTTATTTTTAAACATTTCAAAATTATAGCTATATTTACATAAGCAGTTATAAAAATTACATAAAGAAGGTAAGTTTAATATAAAATTGGCCAAAATACAATATCTCCTAACCGAAATTTAGATGAAATTTACATAATTAAAAAATATATATCATTTGACAAGGTGGTTGCCAGTGGTAACGATGTCTGTCAAAATAACAAGAAAATTTTAATATTAGTGTCAAAATTAGTAAACAAATAAAATTACAAGAAATTATAAGTTATATGATAAAAATAAGAGAATGTATTTAATGAGATGAACCAGAAACAAATGGTAAGGTATTTACATATGTTAAAAGGTATCTACATACCACAATATGTCACCGTAAAATTGTAAACTTCGTCATTTCATAATTTAACGTCGATGGATTACATCTAACCTAACTTAACCCACCGTTAGTTTATAATTTCACGCGTTGTTTTGTAAACTGACAGATCTCACAATTTTACGCTGACATATATAACGCAGTTGGTTTTCTTAATAAAGTTAAATAAAAAAAATAGTTAAACGTCAAAAAGAAAAAAAATCGGAGTAAAAAAGCAAGTTCTGAGTACTGATTTAGTAACCGCTTGCGACACTTATTGGACGAGATAAGTGGTTCTATTTTATTTTAGGACGTCGCAAGACGGCTACCAGGGTGAAATTTTAACCACTTTCCAAAATTTTTATAGCCGTTCGGTATCGTATTTAGAGCCCTTAAATGAAGTAAATAAAGTAAATCAAGCTTTCACCTGAAAATATTTTTTGCAATATAGTTTTAAATTTTTACGGTCCTAGGCCTGATAAGGTATAGAGGGAAAATCAAAAACGTATGAATAGTATCGTAATGAATAAATGAGGTGTGAATCGCGTAAAAAAAGTGTTGCTAGGCGGCCATATCAAACATTTTAGATTTTATGCGGACATTTTCTAAGTGCTTTATCTTGATATTTTTGAACTGGGCTGTACCAAAAGAAAAAATTCGTCATTTGTTTTTAGTCTTGCAGATTGATATATTAAAATTTGGAAGGTCTTTAAAATTTCATTCTGTATAAACAGTACTAATAAAACTACGAGTAATACCTACATTTAGATTAAAAACAAGAACTAGAAGATTAAAGATAAATAGCCGTTGTTATATGATAATACTTACCTCCCTGCTATAATAAAAAAATAAAATAAAAATGTTTATTGTTCAGATCACAAAATATCCATAAACGTTAGTAATAGCAAGCCTATCAACTATGTTAGTACTTAATAGTTAAAAGTGACAGGGTTATTTTATTTAGGTGCCTGACCTGTGGACAGTCCCCACTGTCGGCTATGACCTGTAGGCCATTGTTGCGGCTGCCACGAACTCTCCCCAAAAGTAAGCCGGCTATTTTGCGCAGTATGGCCACTTACTTACTGTCGACATCTGCGTGAGCGAACATGCTTGAGGCACTACAGTAGCGTAGTATGAAAACCCAACCAAATTACTTATTTATTTTATTTTATTTTTATTTTTATTTTATTTTATTTGGAAAACATTACAGTATTTTTAAGACTACAAATAACACTTATTTTACGACTGGATACCAATTACATGTTACAGACATGATAATGTGTTGAAACTTATTTGAAAGACTTTTTCGGAGGCTGTTTGTGTATCTTGTTGTTTATTATATCGAACATCATTAAAAAGGTAACCGAAGACAAAGTTTCGTTGCTCAGTTACAAATTAGAAACTCCAGACTACGACTGTAGATATTTTGGAGTGCAAGTTGGACTACATACCGAGAGGTCCGTACAAATTTATGGGTACCTACATATTATTATCGCGTTTACCTTTGCTTAACCTCGACGATTGATTACGTAATTTAAGTAAAGACTATAACTATTTTTTATAATTTAATTTTAAATGAATAGATTTCAGATCTTTTTCCTACACTTGTAGTACAACAAGTCGGTATTACGTGCCAAATTTTATAGTTATAGGTCAACGAAAAATACTTCATAAAATATGACCTACATGATTGTCAAAATATACTTATTGGAGGAAAAACTTCTCTTTTTTTATACCGTAACTTAGAAATTAATTTTACAGCTTCAAATAGCTGTAGACCTAAGTACCTATATGGTTTTAATTTCGGACGGACGGACAACAAAGTGATCATGTAAGGGTTCCGTTTTTCCTTTTCAGGTACGGAACCCTAAAAATACAAATTCGCTTGCGTCATTACTCCTCGCTGATATTGTAATAGCACAGAGCATGTTTTCATTATTTTATGCTGGTTTACATCTGATGCAACCACTATGTCAAGGAGCTACTAAATTGTGAGGTGACCATTATTTATATTGTAACATTAAACTCAAAAGATATACAAAAGTTATCAGCGCACCTAACTTGACAAGCCTTTTAAAAAGGATACTAAATTTTTTTTTTTGCGATCGCATTTTGGCCAAAGGTATACATTTGTCTCGGGAAAAATTTATATTAGTGTTGTCGGTCGGTGACACCTCGTGAGTTCAAATCTCACTGAAATCAACGTAGCTAAGGTCATGTGTCATACTTACCTTACCTTACATAAAGTTATTTCGAAACGTTTCTAGTGAGCGCTCATTTGGTCACTGGTTGTATTTTATTTTTTATTTGATCTATGGATATCAACATTAAACAACAAAAATCGATTTTCTAGACAACATCCAATGCACCCTCCACAATTTTCTACTCTACAGTGAAACTAAGATGCAGATTTTTCTTCGGAGAGCATTCATTTTTCTAAGATGTCTCCAGATAGTTCATTTTACCTCGGTAAAGCTTCACCGATTTGTAACGAGAGACTTTCGATTTATTTCTGCTATTCACGATGGAAGAATACAAGTGTAAGGTTTAGTAATAATAGATTTTTATTTATTTAACTCCGAACGCGTGGAGTATTGAATTTGACCGGGAGTCAAAAGTACCCTATGTGGTATGGCAGCTTCTAATCTAATTTCGTGTAGGATCTACACTACACTGTACAGTTGGTCTTGCGTGATTGAGTAGAAACATTCTCACAAACTTTCAATATTTTTTAAAGGCGGTAAGTATCGTGTTCAGAGCCCATTTATGAAGTTAAAAATTTCACCCATAAATATTTTTCGCAACATAGTTTTCAATTTTTACGGTCCTAAATGTGTGAAGGTATAAACGGAAAATCAACAACTTATGAATAGTATCATAATGATGATGAATGATGAGAGAGATGCGCGTAAAAAAAGTTTTGCAAGGAGGCCGTATCAACAATTTTAGATTTTTGGCGCACATTTTCTAGGTGCATTATCTTGACTTTTTGTACTGAAGGCCACTGGGCACTGGACCGAAAGAAAAATTACTTCCTTTGTTTTATGTCGCGTAGATTGTTGTATTAAAATTTGGAAGGTGATTAAAATTTCATCCTGTATAAAACAAAGTCGGGTTAGTATCATCATTTAACTCAAAAACTGCTGGACAGATTTATATGATCTATGATTTGTTAGATTTGTTTCCGCCCTAATTAGCAAAATAACCTAACCTAAATCAAAATATTTAAAAACATTATGAATATAGAATATATAGAATATAATTTTTATTTGTCTTTGAACAGGGTATACAGTAGATTAAAATAATTATAACATATATTCGTTCGCCCATCCAGCCATTAACAATAGCATGCAAATACAGGTGTCTGCAATACAATACATTAGAAAATTTTAAACATAAATAATTTACAATGTTTTAAGCAGTTGTACAAATGTTACAATATGTATATCAATAAGGGGATCATACCAGAATCATTGTATTTCCTTATGATTGAAAAAATCTTTAAGTGAATAAAAGGCACGTGAGGTAAGCCATTCGTGCATTCTCTTCCTGAATTGATAGAATGATCCTTAATATCTTGAGGAATCTTATTATAAATCATGATACACATGCAAAAACAGTTTTTTTTAAGAGCACTTCTTGGGACAAAATCAAGGACTAGTCTATTGCAATTCCTAGTATTTCATGGATACCAATCTTTAGCTTGCTTGAAATGGTTAAGATTTTGTTTCCCAAATTTTGCAATTTCAAATATATATAAACTAGGCAAAGGTAAAATTTTGAAAGTCTTAAACAGTGGCTTACATGACTTATCTGGTGCTATGCCACCGATTGCTCTTACACATTTTTTTTTAATTATGAATGCTCTTTGCATATCGGTGCTGTTTCCCCAAATAATTAACCCGTACCGCAACACGGATTCAATGTATGCATAGTATGCTGTAAGACCTGTAGGCCTGGATGCCGTTTTAACCAGTTTATGTAACACAAATGAAAATCTATTGATTTTATTACATACATCGTCTACATGTTGTTTCCAATCTAACCTATTATCTATTTCTATACCTGAAAATCGTACACTACTTGCAAGCTTAAGTACTTGTCCTTGATAGTTTATATTCTAATTTTGTATGCAATTACTAAAGTTTATATAACATGTATTCGTTTTTAAATTATTAGAATTTAACCAATTAATTATAGTCATTAACGTTTTATTTATGTCATGTTCATGTTGAAGTATAGTTTTTTATTATTTGATGTCACAGTAATTGAAATGTCGTCGGCAAAGAGTATACTTTTATGTTCGGTGCAAAGTGGAAGGTCTCTAATGTAAACCAAAAATAGAAGCGGACCTAGTATGCTACCTGGGGGAACACCGAATTCACTAGTTTTTAATTTAGATTTCTGAACTTGAACAGTATTATTATTGTTAAGTTGAGTGATTTCTACTGCCTGTTTTCTGTTAAGTAGGTATGTCATTATCCAGTTTAGAGCTCGTCCTCTGATACCATAGTTTTCCAATTTTGTCGTAAGTAGATTGTGTGACACATAGTCAAATGCCTTAGGCATGTGAAAAAATAAGACCGTTATGTAATCACCATTATTTATGCTCTATAGTGTTTTGTTAACTAGGTGAAAAGCTGCCAGTGTTGTAGATTTATTTTTTTGAAAACCGTATTGGTCTTTATTTATGACATCATATTTATCGAAAAATTACACAAGTTTGTTATGCATGACTCTTTCAAACAATTTTGACAGTACTGGTTGATACCGATCACACTGATGTGTGATCGGTCTATAATTGTTTAAGTCAGTCTTTTCACCTTTTTTTATATAATGGTTTCACAACAGAACACTTTAGTCTATCAGGAAAAATACTGGTTTCCATTGATCAATTTATTAAGAATGCCAATACAGGGCTTAACTGATCTTTGCATGCTTTTATTACTTTAGTGCGTACATCATCATATCCCGCTGAATTTGTATTATTTAATGTCATTATAATTTTTTGTATATACTCTTTGTCAATAGGTGTCAAATAAATTGTATTGAGTATTGTCTTAATACTATTCCTGTAATTAATGTCAGTGTTATTCATAGATTTAATATACTGCTGATAGATTGGCAATGAAAAGAGACAGAATACAATGCAGCTATACGATAGAACGAGATAGATCACAAGGCCGTTCACGTACACGCTAAGAACCCGTAGCGTTTTTCTGAGTTCTGACGTCTGTCACGTGCAACACAATATTCCCTTTAGTTTTACTAGTTTCATTTTTATTATTGTAAAAAAGTATCGAGTTGATGTATTTTCATTATGGTTACATGTTCAGTACCTGGAAGTAACTCATCTAAAAAAGGGAACCAACATAATTGTACATTTCACACGTCAACACACAATCGCGATTACCAGCAGCAAAATGCAATGTTTCAGAGCTTTGACTAAAATGTTGTATACTAATTGATAGGGCATTTCATCAGGACAAGGATTTAAATTCATATGAATTCAATTAAAAATAATATCAAATACGTGAATTTCAGCAATTACTAACGTCACTTTTGTATTTTAGTGATTGACGTTGTCGATGATATCTTATCGACATTTCATTAGCTGACATATTTCACATTGTAAACCGCATAGAGCCTAAATTGTTAAAATACGTTAGAAAAGGTTGAAATTGCCTAATAGAAAAGAATGTTCGCCCAATAAATATTCGAGCATTTGCAGTTTACATTTGGACCCTAAGTGTTTTTAACACAGAGGCGATCAGCCTGTAAAATTACGCTCTGGATCAATGTCCATATTGTTCAAGCCCCCATCAATCCCCATTAGTTAAACATTAAATATATGTATATTTAGTGTACGTTTGTAATGTGTAATTGAAAAATAAATATCAGTTTTATTTCAACTTTGGCGATCGCGATCGCAAAATGAGGCAAAATTGTTAAATACTGGCAAGTAAAGCCTACGATATTTTTTAAAATAAATTGATTTTGTTCGGGGATAAGTAATTATAAAATAAAAAACATATCTATCTAGGTATTTACTTGCAGTTTTTTGGCGTTCTTTTAATAATACTAAAAAATAAGTCACCAGCGTCAACGTAAACTATGTCGATGGAATCGATATCGAAAGGAAGCAGACAATGCAGTACCTGCACTATTTATCTCACGCACATGCTCACTTTATGCACACTAGCGTAACCTAGTTTTGGTCTCGTTTTCAGGATTCAATTGCCAATCTATCATCTATATTAAATCTATGGTGTTATTATTAAAATTATTTGTCAAATGGAAAAAATAGTCTTAAATGCGGAAGCTATTTTTAGGTAATGGGTCATTAATTGTACAGTCATTTTGTTTAATTTTGTCAATATGGGTATTCATATACGACGTACCATAAGTTTCGTTTTGTATAACTTCCCATGATGCTTTACATATATTTCTGCTCTTTAATATATATTTAGAATTTGTTATTTTTTTAGCTCGAAATATACACTTTTTTTTGTCAAAAATAAAAAAACTAGAAAAGATTTTTCCTCATACCCTTTTCCTACCACTATTTGATAACAATAAATGATATAATGAGAATCAAATCAAAACACTGATTGTGCACCTCAGGGGCGGGATGTCAGCAATATTTGTAAGAAGTAATTTTTACTGGTTAATAACTGGGTTTTATAATAGTGATACATACAAATTGCAATTTCATTTACTAGTCTATGGGTAAATCATTGCGAATAATAATAATTATCTTAATAGTCGATGACAAGCAAGTGTTTTTATTCATTGAATGATAAAAAACGCGTCTTACTGGTTTACAAAATGTAAGGTTTATTATTTATTGTTAAAAATAGGTTTATTAGTCTTTTTAGCCCCCCTTAGGCTACTATCATTATTGATGTTAGGCGTTTGAGGGTGTCTTCTGTCAGTTCCACTATCTTCTCTCAGAACTCCAATAGTCGCCTCTTACGACACCCATAAGAAGGGAAGGGTAGTGCTGGAACCACTCACCCACGTGCATAAATAAAACATTTTCAGCATAGCATTTCTTTAGTAGATATCCAGCATAAAACAGCTGCTTTAAAAACTAAAATACATACAAGCGGCTTTAGCAGCATAATGAGTTTAGTAGGTAAGGAGTCAATGGCCTACATGCAAATCCGAAGTTCTAATTTACTAAGTTCGCTATTTTCCATTACATTTTTAACAAAAAAAACTATCAAATTTTGGCTGTGAAGTATTGAATTTTCGTTGTATCGTTAGTGTTATCCAGAATTAATTAAAAGCATTTGTAAAGTAATTTAACTTTCCATTCTGAAGAACCTTGCTTCTCGGTATCAATAAAATGTTTTGTTCAATTTAATAATGTTTTTGCACTTGTATTAAATAGATACTTGGAAACAGGTTTGTTTTACTTAGGTACGTTTGTAAATTAACGAAAGCGGAGTATTTCGGAAAACCTGCCATTTCAAAGTTTATTTAAATACTGCTATTTTAATGTTAAATCAACCGTTAGCTTTTTGTTTACAGAAGTTACATTCTCTGTGTCACAAATTGATATTACATTAGAAACCGACCATGCGAGTCAATAAGTTAGTTTGTGTGTAGCTAATAGATATATAGGATGAAATTTTAATACAACAAATGACGTATTTTTTCTTTTGGTATAGCCCAGTACAAAAATGTCAAGATAAATCTCCTAGAAAATGCTACCGCTTCTCGTCGTATGATTGTTAATAGGAGGTGGCAAAACGAGTACTGTCAGAATAAGACGGACTGCAGCGTTTTCCTTCTACCATTTGTAAATATGCGACCAACTCGTGTGCCAACCGTGGCGATTATGCCATAATCTTTCTTTGGTGAGATCTACGTCCAGCTATGGACTTAATGGGCTAATGATAAAGTTCATACAGTAAACTCTTACTTTTGTTAATTATATTTGCGAATATTTCACGTTTCATACATTTTGAATTCAATAACGATAAAACAAATCCGATTTCCAATAACGAAATTCAAATTAAATGATTCATGCACAATGGCGGAGCGGAGTTAATAAAATGTAGTCCCGTGCAAATATGTGAACGGACCTTTTCCTATTTGCCCGACGCCATGTAAATATATTTTCCACACATTATAATAATAAATAATGATAAAACCCTTATCTTCCGAATCCGCTATGACAACACGTATTATAAAATTATATAAGTATAAGTTAGTTCCTATACGTGGAATTTTGAATTTGAAACCATCGATATTATATTAAGAACTAAATACACAGTCCGATAATGATATAGATAATTATGTTACCTTCATATTAATGAGCCTTTTTCCTAAGAAGATTTAAAAAATATCCGCCAGGGGCAGCACCGGTGGGGGGGTACATAATAATTATGGTTTGAATTCTCTATTAATAACAACGTCAAACGTATAGAATGGGGGCTATCGTTAGTGAATTTGCCACTAGGGGCGCTTCTGTCGCGTGAGGTCCAATAAGTAATAACATTCACTTTTCACTGGTTTTAGCGGGCTTCGTGAAAAAAATATATATTTTTTAAATTTACCTGCTGGAATGTGATCTTCTTCGTAAAATTATCGCAAATATGGATTATTTGGCGATGAATGCGAACGCTTCGAAAGCGGAATTAAGAAAAAGCGCAAAAATAGGCGGCCTCAAAGAGGGACTATTTCAGAAGTTAGTTTGTTGATATGAAGATAGTAATTTATATCTAGCGGATAACCAAACAGCAACGCATAAAATTACTTAACCCAACTCTACCAAGTTCAACATCATCCTGCATTCTTTCCTACTACATACTTGGCAAATTTTCCATCTCAAGCTATTTCTCGTTATTTTTGCTATGCTATAATGTATGATTATATTACTACCGGTCCTATCGATACGTTAGATTTGATGCTACTTTATCTGACGATGACGAACAGCTTTTAAATTGTGATAACTCGAGAGCACTTCAAAGAGGAAGACAATATTGTTTGAATGACTTTGTGTATATGGAAGATAATGCGAATGACAGCATATTACTTGAGAGCAAATGTACAATCTTCTTTTCGAGTCATTGCAGTGAAGTACAAAATAAGTATAGCTTTAGATAAAAATCGTAGCAAAATTATAAATGCTCAGTATCAGTGTCCAGCTTCTTCTTTTAAGAACCACTCTCACATTGTTGCTTTACTTTATAAACTTGAGGATTACACTGTACGGTACGCTTAAAGATGCACTTACGTGCACATCAGAATTAAAAGAATAAAATAAAGGCAAAAAATTAGGCAATAATAGAGACAATATTTTAAGTGTTAGCTATCCTGCCAAACGCAACACGTAAAGAAATCAATCTTAAGATTTGTTTCGAAAAAAAAAACAAGTATTTAAATGATAACCATGAAAACATATGTAAGTGAAAGAAAATGGTCACCATTAATAGTCATATTATTTGGCTGGAAATGATAACTTTTGGTAGTTATAACTTCTAGTAATTTCTTGATTAAGGCATACAAATTGTCTCTCTAGTAATTACTTTTAGTTAAGTAATTACTTTTACTTGTTTATAAATACGGGGGTTAGAATATAATTATACTTATCTTCCGAATCACAACCTAACGTAGGTAACCCCTTCCAAAACCAAATAAGAAAAAATCTAATTAAAATTTTTCGAGTTTTTTTTCGAGTCCCACCTTAGGCAGTCGAAATGTTTTTCATTTATTTATACGACCTCAATGGTCGAACCGTCCATAAATAATTCTGTAGTCCCACATACTTAGACCTTGGCACATTTTGTTACCGGACTCAATTAATTAAGAAACATGAAAGTGGACCGTCGTGCTAGTTAGCCATGAATTGTGACCTTAATCACTAAGGTTGTAAAGTCCAAAATTGTGTCAACATTTTCCGGTGACAGTAGCCGCTAGTACAAACACTTAACCCATTTCAGAAGAGCAAACAAATGCGATAAGTTCGTATGGAATGAAAAAGGGATCGATCGATGAACTAATAGCATCAGATGGGTTAATATTGACTTTTTGAGCGTTATTGACTATTCATTCAATTTGTCAATAATTGTAGTAAACTATACGCTTGCCAAACTTGGCTATTACGAGTAAAGGAAAATCGCCCTTTTAAAGAGACCTATGTCAGAATATTGAGGCTGATAATGAAACAAATGAAATGACAATATAACATCCAAAACCATGACACTCGAATTATTGAAAATAATAGTAAAAGTTGAAATGACTGTTTGTCTTCACGTCAAAACTGCTAAAACGATTTGGGCGAGTTTGTTTTATAGATAGATCTTCTTACGAGCGCAAAATAGTTATACGTTAGTAAGATATATAAGTTTCCAAGACGCCATTTGACCAAAATTATGGTCGAATTTTATATAAATCTACAGAATGTCATTCAAATTTCGGCCTTATAGCTTTTGATAGAAATAAATAATTTGTGTTTTCAAGCAATCCAAGAAAATAATATAATGATATTTTTTGACTGTAGTTGTAAAATCTTAAACGGTGATTTCTTAAAAGAAAGTGATTGCGCTGTCTCCTCCAATAGATGTCGCAAGAGGCCTTCACTGAGTACTGCTAGGAAAAAACAGGTAGCAGCATCTTTTCTCCACTATTAGTCAAAGTGCAATTCCTAGCCTGCACACCAGTGGTTCGATGTGGGTGGTGGATAATCATAATTCAAAGTCCAGACAAAGACACTGCCACCAAACAAACAATCAGACATAAAGCAACATCGCACCATTACCTAAAAAGAGAAAAATACAACAGAAATAACTAGAAAATTATACCATAAACTACAGTGAATACACGTAAAGTCTCGTTGACACGATGACAAAGCGAAGTCGTTTACAAAGAGGCCTCAGTGCGTTGTTATTACGGGACGCGACGAGCTCACGTCACATCGTTTATTTTGCGACATGTAGCGAATCAGAAAAGATTCTTAAGCGCAAAGATACCTAGATAATAAATATCTTTAATTACTTACATTAGATGGGATTTTCAATGAGATAGAAAGAGATTCTTGAATCAACACGCTATATTTATGTTGTTAATATATATGCTTGGATGAATAGTATATATGTCACTGTAGTGAACTTCTTCATTTTACAAAAGGTTAGGTTAGGCTAGGCGGCACCAGCCGCCTAGCACACGGGACTAGGACGGCGCGCTGTTCGCCCAGCGCGTCGTCCAGATGTAGGAGTGGGGTGTCGTCACAGCGCCCCCTCTGAGGAGGTCCGCTCTTTTCAGGGAGGAGGTGGCGGCTGGCGGTGTCCGTGGACTGTCGAGTAACCACAGACCGTGCCCTCAGTCAGCGCGGCGAGCAACGCGAGGTTTTTAGTGGGTATACCCTGGGTCCTATTTCCAAGAGCAGCGCGTGCCCTTTTCAGGGCCGGGTGCCGGTAGTCTCACATACCGCCCTCACTCCCCGGGGCAGAGTGGGCCTAGCACGAAAAACTATCGAATTCGAATCGTTTGCGTGTTCGTATCGCCATCGAAATATTTTGTATGAAAACTTGAACAGCGCTCGCGCGGTCAAAACGAGAACTACAAAACAAACAGGAACTTTGTGTCGTTTGCGTTCGATACGCAAACGATTCGAAGTCGATAGTTTTTCGTGCTAGACCCACTGATGACGCGTAACGCATTTTACTCGCGTTAAAAAAATTAAGGTTAGATTGTAATCTATCGACCTTTGATGATAAACTGACGTGGTTTAAAACTTTACGATTATAACAGATAATATTTCCGTTACAATTTTAAAACTTAATTGAAATGACATTTAGCTACAGAAAAACAAAATAGGTTCAGTCCATCGCTTTGAGGAGATACTCTGATCAGTGTCTAGGACTTGAGACTCAGGTGTGGGTGTAGTGTGGGCCCTACTTCTGTTGCGCGTCAATGTTCAGCTTCACTGTCTGTTACTTAGGCAGTGAACGTGGTTTTTATCATAATATCTTAGCTTGCTAAGAACATTTTACAAACTCTCATAATATGGATATGAGTGCATTTATAAACACGAGCTCATCAGACATCCTAAGTACTCAATTTATCATTTTCTAAAAACGATATTTTTGTGTTGTTAAGTCTTCAACCTCAAAGGAAATAGACACAATTAAAATTGTATTGTTCGGGGTCACCAGTGACCCCCATGGCGCCTGATATGTTAAGTAGGTACTAACTTAATTACAAGATTTATTAAATAGTGTATCAGATGTTCATTTGTGCGTTTAAACTATATATTTTGACCAAAATCTGTGATGGATGAGCGGCCGGTTGGTTAGACTTACATGACATTTTACGAGGGTTTCTTGTTTGATTAACGTACCCTAATGAAGGCTTTGTGTTTGGCTACAAAATCCCTTGGTCTGACGTAAACGATCCCTTAGTTTCATAGCTATTTTCAGATGATTCCTTATTTGTATCGAAGACTGAACCATTGTCTTAGTCAGCTGCAGGCAGCAAAAACAATAGCTTTTCTCAAACTTACGCAAACATAGTAAAAAACATATTTTAACATAATTTTATAAAATACGATAAGCCCTAAGTCTTAGTACAAAAGAAATTGCTACACTCATAGGTTGATAAATGAAGCAATCCAAGTTTTTCAAGGCAATCACAAATTACTTGAACAAGTCGATGTCAATCTAAAACACATCAATGATAACTCACTAGGCCAACGAACTAACTGATTGTGCGACCAATTTGTCGGCCTTGTATAGGTAGCCTAAAGAAGTATTGTCACATTTCGTGTCACGCAACCCAAATTGCGACCTTACTTCTTGCTAATAACGTCCAAATTTATTTCTACAAAAAAACTTCGATGCGTCTTGAGAAAGATTGTCATACAATTCGGTGCCACTCTAAAATGGGTGCTATATCTTTAGGAGAAAGTTCAAAATCGGTTGTCATGTAGCACTAGGGGTAGTTTAGTAGAAAGTTTGTCCCGTCACGTCGAATCAATTCATCAGGAATGTGATTAATGGTGCGCCCCTGACTGATGAGAGCGGATTTACACAGATTCAGTTTCAGCGTTAGGTTACAGCGTTTGCGCTTCATAAAAGCTTATGATATCGATATAGCATGTGCATTAAGTTCAAATACTGCTGACATATACACACATACACACAAGACAAGATAAGCAAGCAACTGACACGTAAGAAGGGGGACATATTACTCGTACGATGTCGCGACTAAACACTGCGGTGTAATGTAGGTACGGACTACGGACATCTTTGGGTGATGCCAGAAACGCTAGGGAAGGCCAATGTTATAATAGTAATATTGGGACCACAGATATGTAATGAGTGCCCTTGCCTACCACTGCTGAAAATTTGCAATAAAAGAAATAAAAATAAAAAATAAAAAGTCTGTTCTGTTCGTCCCTACGCCTATCTATCAGTCTGTCTGTCTGTCTGGCCGTCCGTCAGTCCATTCGATTATCTTTTGGTGCCAGAAGCACCCGTCCTTCTGTCTGTCCGTTAATCCGTTAGTCGGTCAGTTCGTCAGTCTGTTTGTTCTTCTGTTCATCTGTCTGTCTGTATAAAAGTTCGTCTATTCGTCTGGTCTCATATGTATGTCCATCGTCTGTCCGTCTACCCGTCCGTGTGTCAGTCTGTCCGTTTATCAGTTTGTTCGTATGTTCGTCTTGACTAAAACGTGTACTCACTACTTATCCCTGCAATGTGCACGCTGTAATCAGGCTTCGTAAAAGATTAGTGGCCGTGGTCTCCGGTGCTAAGAGAGGGAAATCTGATAAGTTATATATAACTAAAAGCTGAATCTGTAGAAATGCTGTGAGAGATAATATAAGCCAGATAGGCTTAATTATTTTAGTGAACTGTAGTTATTGGGATTACTTACATCTACTAAAATAAAAACAGCTATTTAATAAAACTAATCTTACTTGGTAACTAAATAATACTTGGGCTTTAATAAGTAATTCGTCTTTAACTTCATTTATTTTCGTTCGTTCGTTTTTTACTTATTAAAATTTAAAATTTAAAAAGTAGATCCGTTATTGGCTGTAAGTTTAGTTCATAAGTTAATTTAATTGTAATTAGAGCTGTGAGAGAATCTTGTAATAAAATAAAATAAAATAAAAAACAATGGTTGTTTGTAAAGTAGGTTTACGATCGAGATGTTTACGTGATAACGTCTTATTGGTGATATAAGTTTTTGGGAAGTAAGGAATTAATGAAGATAACAATTTTTTGAAATTTTAAATTACATCTTAAACATTCAACGAAAACTTAACCGCACGAGAAAATCTCCATTCGTTTGTATGCCGCTAGAGTGAGAGAGACGGAAGATCGGTCCACTCACCCGAACGCTATGCCAGCCTCCGCTCGTGAGGATTCCGCGTGACAAGTTTCACGGAATGACTGGCAGCGCTCGAGATGAGACGGGAGATCGGTCCGTCTCTCTCTCGTTATACCTGCGATCGCGCTCGTGAGGTTTTGGTGTGACACAAGTTTCTGAACATGTCACCCGACTAAAACGATTTTAAAGACGTTATCACGTCAAAAATAAAATTAATGACAGGAATTAATTGAGTCGATATAATAAACCCCGACTGGTATAAACCATGTACCCTGTTTATTATAAGTTTCCGATATTTCGGCACTGTTTCAAGTGCCTGATCATGGAAGAAAGTTCTTCTGTAATCATGGCGCGTGCACCAAGGTAAAATGGTATAAAACAAGAATCAAGCAACTCTTGTTATAACTTACCCGTTATTCCATTACGTAAACAATCATATGCTTAGTCGAGACCTTAACATTTAAATAGCCAGTATGGTATTTATATTATAACACACATTGTGGCGTACTTTTTACAATTATGTTAAAATATAACTTTAGATCAAGCCGATTACTAGAACAACTAGTTTCTCTGCTATTATAAAAGTAATTTGACACTGTTCCCTTTTTACCCTTTAAACATAAAATCACGTAATGTATTGGCCATTCCTTCCTATTTATCCGAACTGGCGCAGAACTATCAATAACGCGACCCTCATCAAACCCAAATAGACCATCACAGACACCTAGATCTGTATCCAAAACTGTCCAATAAAACGCTATTTAAGATTATTAGACCTGCGTTCTGTTGTAGGCATTTCGATGTTTTAAGATTTTGGCAGCCAAAGCAAATTGCCTAGATAAAAAAAAAGTGTTAAGAATTTTTTTTTTAAATAATAACATACTTCCTAGATAGTTTTATGCACAAAGGTTTCTTCAGTGATAAGTCCATGAGGAGTTGTATGAGGGTGTTGTTAGCATATTAAAATAATAGGACCATCCCTTTTCTTACTATGGGTGTCGTAAGACGCAACTAAAGAAGTACTGCTAAAAGGGACGGGTAGTCTTTTCGCTACAATTGGCCAAACTGGTCATCAAATGGAAATAGCAAATTTCTTCAATAACATAACGGAAAGGTTCCTCTTATCAGTTCTGATGAACTAAGATCTGTGAACATCAGGAGACCGCCGAACAGGTTAAGGTTTCAGAAAACCTCTGCATTCGAAACTTATCATCTTGTAAATTCTTAAAAGAAGCCTAAGACTAAGTATTTTAGTAGTAAAATCATAGTCTCAGAAATAGAATTAAACTAAAATTTTTAAAGAAAATAATACACTTATCTACGTTCTTTAATTTGATCAAAATTTAATCATTGCACTCCCAGAGTAAAAGTTAGAGAAATTAATGGAGTGTTTGATAGCCGACTCGCGGTTTACCACGGGTGAGGTAGCATGCGAGATGTAGCGTACCTACTAATCAGATTAAAAGCCCTAATGAGATATTTTGCAAGAAACACATTGAAGTACGGTTCGCTACAGGATATTAATGAGCGGTCACTATTTGGGTTATCCAACAAAAACAGGCTAGCAAATTACAAATTACGTTATAACTAATACTTGAAGCATTTAGATTAATAGATGTTTTATTTCTTGTGGTACCAGAAAAACAATAGAATGGCACTCCTCTTCCTGAAGGTTTTGTAATGGAGTGCCTCCAGAAGATGGTCAGCAGCGCTTTCTTTCTACCACTGACCACACTTCGTGTGCCATACCGCCGGCTGAGCTTCTAAATCTATTTTTCCTTGTTATTTCTGCGATCACTATCAGCTGACTTGGTGAATGCGTTATGTCTATGAGACTGCATCTCCGAGCAAGGATGTCTCCTTATCTTCTAACTATAATATGATGACTGGGGTGGTGGGATCTACCTCCTAGTGGTCCACCCTGGGCAACGGTATCTTTGGTTTTCTAACCAATGATGACGGCTAACAGATCACTCTGCGGTGGTAGGCTTCATAAGAGGCTGCCTGGATGCTACCCCACTCCTGCCGGAGTCCAGCGCTAAACAGTTTTTCTGTGTTCCGCTGGTTTGTGGGAGAACCAGTGCCACTTTCTGGGTAAGCTCGCTCCATCTTAGGCTTCTTCTTAACCGTAAGTATGTAGTCAAGAGCAAGCCCATTGATAATTTAAAAAAAAGATGTCCTCCCTTTTTAGATGCCATGCGTTGCCAGGATATTTGGATGATTTACAATCTTAGACCGGTATTGCTAAGTGATTTATTAGATTATGGCAAAATCTTTTTTACGTAGAGGCCTAGGTCCAGCTAGCAGTGACTGATGTAGGATGTTGATTAATTTTTTATAGTAGGTATTGCTTTTTTAACATCTTACCAGTTATACTTTATATGATATTTAGGCAATTTAATAGCAACGATATCTTACTAATTGTAAATATAGTCTCTGTGTTGCTTTTACAGTCCAATTTCGTTAGAAACGTATTTTTTAAAGGAGAAGAAGAATAGTGGTGCTCTATAAAGTTTTTTTTATCTATGATTACGTTTCATTTCTACAGACTGGTTCTGAAGCTTACAATTCCTTCTATTTATCTTCTTTGTGTAGCCAGTAACAAACAATCCTAAAAAAGGGTAAGCACAGAATTGAGAACATCCATTTTTTTCGCTTTATTTTAAAAAATATCGTATTTATGTACTACTAAAAGGTTTAATGGAGAACATTTACCGCAACAATCAAACATTCACAATTCTGTTCCGTTACCATTTTATTTGCAACGATTCTGAAACCATTGCACGTGTAAATTTAAACGTACGACTTGTAATAAAACCGTTCGTAAAATTAATTAATTTGTTGAAATAATTTCATTATATTCGTTTGCGATTCTGCAATGTGCGAAGACCGTTGTGAGCCAATCAACTAATGAACGATTTTGATTGGCTAGAGGTGTTTTCAATCAATTGATCTGTGTTTATCATATTTCAATCAATTATAAATTACTCATTGGTAATTTTATTGGTGTTATGCGATCCTAAATTAAATACAATTGAATAGCACCTATCATTCTTGTCCTATGCGTGTTGTTACTAAAGACGCTCCACGAGAAGAGAGAGCACCTCAAAATTGTAAAAAAAATGAAAATTGTAGAACCTAAGAGGTTGTAGGTTTTTTTCCTATTTTGAATCAATCATTGTAACGTATGTTGCAATAACATTTTTAGCCAACAGGATATTTTGTTGACACTAATAATTTTCAAATATGACAGTTGAGGGCATTATCGCTTCGGGACTCGTGAGAAATGTGCATAACCCCAGAAAATGAATATAAACATGAGGCAGTTTGTCATAGCGTTGACGACAAAATAAGGGAAAATTTTCGCCTACATTCGCACTTAGGCGTTTTGATAAGGGTATAGTGCCGAAAGACGAAACATCTCTTATGAAATCAAATTTGGTTTTCTGTACCTGAGATATGAAAATAAAGCACCATAGCAACTAAAGGATGTGAGCTGCACCATTGGCCAAACTGCGGCTGCCAATCCGCCTGTCAACCGTGGCGATTATGGCCAAATCCTGTGTCCAGAAATCGACTGAAGTAGGATGGTGATAATTATGATGATGAACTTGATCCGCGTCTGGCTTTAATTCACACAGCAAGGTAAGAAACGAACTAAAATGAAAAAGTTGAACAATTCACAACTAGTTCAACTATGAGTGGCAGATTCCACTCATAGTTCAAGTGAGTTGAAGAGACTTGTCGGCAGTTTTGAAGTGTCAGCAAGTTGATGACCCAATGAGTCAGAGTTACAAATAAATGTCTTAACATCCGAGAACAACGTCTTACCTTTTTATATTATGTAGTTACAGCTGGTCCAGCGTACACCGGAGATTAAATAAATGTTGTATTATTGTTTAATGATATTCTGCAATTTATTAAGTTAAAATGAATTCTCAAAGTTCAATAGATCTAAATCAAGCGTGTAAGGTATGTTTCGTTAAAATTAATTAAACGAAAACGACAGTTTTGTCGTGATTTTATCTTTATAGATTTTCTGTTTCGCTAAACAGAGACGAATCCAACAAACGAACTTTTGTGACTTATAAGTTGTAGATGCAGTGATTTCTCGCTACTAAGTACTTATTTTTGATCGCTAGTTGGCAGGTACGCCCCTTTGGTCTAATGATTTAAATACCGGGCCAAGATCTCGGGGTCCCAGGTTCGATCCCCGTGTCGGGAAACAAATAGTTTCGAATTTTCGAACGTTGCTCGGGTTGGTGAACACCAACCCGCATTTGGCAAGCGTGGTGATTATGCCAGTTCCCATTATTGCTAAGGTAACTTGAATTTAATGATGGAGGCCTTTTCCCTGCAGTGGGATGATTATAGACTGTTACTTTGGCAGGTACCTGCCTAGCAAACCAGCTATGGCAAAAAAAATAGTTACTTGTATTCCATGATAGACGTCTTTGTCCTGCAGTGGGATGATTTTAGTCCGTTACTTTACTTTAGTTTTGTAATAACAAAACATTTGTTTACTGGCTGTTCACTTCCTACTTTGGTGTAAGGCGCCAATGTGCGCAGTATCTAGCTTTTCTACTATTTTTCGCTTGTTATTCGTTCGCAAAATGATTTGGGGCAAGGGCTAATATTTATAAACTGAACAGCATAATTTGTGTAGAGTCAAGATTGCTTCAAAGGGTCCTTTGAATACTTGTATATTTTGCGCATTGTGTATTTATTTTAGCAATTCTTGGCATAACTTTTAGGAAGAACACGCTTTTATTTATGTTTGTATGTTAATAACTTTGACAAAAGCTTGCGAAAGTTACTATGAATACTTTAAGGCCGCTTAGTAAAACTTTTTTTAAATAATAGAACCTTTTCTAAATTACCTCATCATCATCAGCCTCTCTACACAGGGATTTTGTAGTTTGGTCAACGGTGGAAAAAAGACGCAGCAGCTAGTCTCCTTCTGGTAGTATTTATATACATACATACATACTGGTAGTATTTATATACATACACTCACGCCTTTTTCCCGGAGGGGTAGGCAGAGACCACATCTTTCCACTTGCTACGATCCTTACAGACTACTTTCGCTTCATCCACATTCATTAATCTATACTTAATATTATAAAGCTGAAGAGTTTGTTTGTTTGTTTGTTTTTTGTTTGTTTGTTTGAACGCGCTTATCTCAGTAAGTACTGCTTCAAATTAAAAAATTATTTTTGTGTAGGATAGTCCATTTATCGAGGAAGGCTTTAGGCTATATTACATCATGCTGTGACCAATAGGACCGAAGCTTCAGTGAAAAATGTTGCAAAAATAATCGCGATCATAATAACAGAAATTGACGCGTACGAAGTCGCGCGCAACAGCTAGTCTTTTCATACACGCTCGCCGGTTTAGGGTATTCTTGACCTGACCTTTCTTTAGAACTTCCCCGATTTGATCAAGATAAGTTCGTCGAGGCCTTCCCCTTCCAACATTTCCATTCATACTCGCATTCATATTCATATTTATATAGTAGGTTATATAACACACATAGGACTGGAAGGGTGTATTTTTCCATTTTATGTCGGTGTACTATACGGCACAACATGTCACTTAATTAAAAATAGCCATTCTTTGTAACATCACAATTTGCGTTAAGATTAGTTTAACGGTGACTTCAACTTATGTCGATTTAGGTAACAATATTTTCCTAATTTTCTTGGGTCTAGATCGTGCTAACGTTATGCTGTCAAGATGGAAGACATAAAAACAAATTAACTACATCTCAGATTTTTACTTAAAGAATCTTTACCAGATCATTATTGTAGGATAATCAAATGATAAGAACAAGAAAGTCAACAAAAAAATACTTATTTTTATGAAAACGCCGAACGCTTAAATAAAATTAAAACAAAATGCCGAAAGTTTCACCTTAAATTACTTTTAGCAAATCAAATTACTTCAAAATGAATAACTTAAGACATTCCCTTAATCGCCCAACTAAAAGAAAAAGAAATCAGCAACTCCCAAAGAACATTAGTGGGAGTAACTAAAATTAAATCTGCTGGGGTGGGCTGGAATGATTTATGAACAGTTAGCCCTGTAATTAATCCCGAGTTAACCTGCCGCAAGGTAGAGGTCTGGTTCGTAGCGTAAATTAAACAGCTTCTTTATTATACGTTATCTTATCACACACACCAAATTTACATTTATAACTCTCTGATCTCCGTCACTTCTTAAGCGTGGAATTCCATACTGTCCTACGGGAGCTACTATACCTTTTTCGGGATTAAGAGTAACCTACATCCACGAAATACGAGCAGTGAAGTGGAGTGTTGACGTCATCAGAAAGGGGCCCCTTAAACCCACACCCGTGTCACAAGTCCCGGGATCTAATCGGAGTTTCTCTTTCTGCCACACGATGGACCCGGCACCCGCACGGTGAATTTATTGAACGCTATGAAGTTTGTCTCTTATTCTCCACTATAAACTATTTCCGTGCCAGATCCAGATCTGCCCAGCCGTTATGGCGCAATTGAGTATAACAAACATCCATCTAAACTTTTATATTTGAAATATAAGTAACATCTCCTTCTAACATTTAACTAAGATTTGCATTAGGCAAAAAAAATATTCCTAGGGTTAATCACGATCAGTGATATTTTCAAAAGAGATGTACTTTTAAGTCATTGTTCCGTATTTCTCTTTACAACCTAATCTTTTAGCTGTGAAAAATAGTTCATATACCTCCCTATCTACTAAATGCATCAAGGAAATTTTATTACACTATATTATCCTCACTATATATCTACGAAAATCAGTTTTGTGGCATACGCCGTTTCATTCAGAGTTGAAATTCGCTAATCGATATTGAACTCTGTGCTGCCTTAAAGGAAACACTAAGGGCGAGAGAATTGAAAAATAGGTATTTGTAAAATCTATTGCTGTCGCGCAGTGCCCGAACGCCTCCCCCCCTGCAGAGCGTGATAGAGACGAGACAACTGCATCTTGGACCGAAAATACCTACTAAAAGCACACAAAATCAACGTTTCGTAGTCCCCCGATTCCTTTTCCAAAACTAGACCGATTTAAATACTTTATTCATTAAAATTAAAGAAATTGTTTGAACACAGCGGAAAATCTGCCAAATTTTTTAGATTTTTGAAGTGTATCTCTTGTATTAATTAATTTATGAAAAAAAGAAAAACATGGCAACATGCCAATAGTGGCCACAGATTTTTGTAATAAAAATTATTACTCTACTGGCATTACCCAGGGAGGAAACAGGGGACTACGTTTGTATGGAAAAACGGCCCTTGTGTTTCCTCTTAATAGACTTTTTGAATCAACGAAACGCAACCTCAGATAATGTTAGTCTCCGTATTTTTTTTTTGGCAGCTAAGTCTTAAGCCTGCATCACAAAGCCAACACTGGCTGATAAGTTTGACTTATATCAGGGGTTCAGTAATTATTACACGCCAGACAAATTAGTTGCTGGTTTTAAGTTGTATCTCGCAATCTCTGTTACGATTTTGTTAAGCTGCGATTAGTTTTAGCTGCCACTAACCTTGTGTTCCTGGACAATGCTTGATAATGGTTGGGATAAAATCGGATCAGTGTATAGTTCGTTGCTTCATTAACATCGCTTTTCGTACTAGTACTTAAAGTAACAGTTAAGTTGCAAGTTGTTGTGTGGAGCTGATATATAAGTAAAATAGAAAAACACCTTCTCTTCCTATGGGTGGCGAGGTTTCACGATTTAGGAATATCAAAACAAACATCGCTTTATCTTTTCATTAAATCTCTAGCATAATTTATCTCCATATTCATTAGCTCATACACTCGCCATGTTTGTACATCATTATCCTTCCTAATTATCTAGCGGGCAGCCATAAGAAATGGTATACAGCTGTATTAATACATTTCTTCTGCGGTCTCGTAATTTGGACTGAAGTAAACGACGAAGACAATGAAGACTGATGGGGGACAGACGGCGCATCGATCACACGGGTTTGGGGACATTCTGTTTGGGGCAGCCCCGTCTTCGAGTAATCATGTGTGACAAAACTACTATTTTTATCACTGGCTGTGTTTGCGGATGTTTTGTGTAAAATGTTGGGTCAGTTTCGGCCAGTAGCTTATTATTAAGACAAGATTTATTAAAAAAAAAAAAAAGTAACAGCCTATAATCATCCCACTGCGGGGACTGCAAAAGGCCTCCATCATTAAATTCAAGTTACCACTGCAATGGGAACTGGCATAATCACCACGCTTGCCAAATGCGGGTTGGTGATCACAAACCCGAGCAACATTCGAAAATTCGAAACTATTTGTTTTTCCAACACGGGGATCGAACCTGGGACCCCGAGATCTTGGTCCGGTATTTCAACCACTAGACCAAAGGGGCGTTATGGTTATGGTTCCATTTATTTCTTGAATTACACGATCACTACTAGACCAGACGTAATTGATGCACTGACTCAAGTCTTCACTAATATTGAGATCATGAAAGTAACTCGGCCTGTCTGTTATGCTTTCACGCATTAACTACTGAACCGATTACGATAAAATGATCTCCCTTTGGGCCAACAAAGACCTTTTGGTGGTACTTATTCTTAAGTCTACTCTTACAACTCCAGAACCAAACTGTTTTGCCCTATACACCAATTTAGTTTAGGCTTCAACACACTTTTAATCGATATTTACAATACTACATAGTGATACCAAAGTACATAGCTTATTGTTTTATATACTACACAAGCTATGTACTTTGTATGCACGCTTTACAGTATAATAAAGGACCACTTAACTTTTGATGATTCTATTCTTCAAGTGCATCTACTAAAGTAAGGGACCGATACGAAAATCGCAAGCAAAATTAATTTACCCCTTACATATTCTTGTACATACAACTCCCATTTAAGCAAAAACATACGAGTAGCATGGAAATAAAATGCACCTTGAAAGTGTTATAAACTCGAAAAAGCAAAGTTTTCTCAACTCATGTAACATTTTGTTTGGTATTATATAATATTGTAAAACATGTTTTGCTAATGGCACATGTGAAAAGTTTCAACCAACGTTTTAACGGCAAAAAGTTGTAAAAATTTGGACAGCTCACTCACGAGAGGAAGATAAATTGTTTTGTTGATGGATCGGCGCTTGCACATCTATACATAAATGTACATGTTTTTTTACTATAGCAATGTAAATTAGTGTCATACATTATCATATTTCATTTAAAGACGACATCAGTTAAAATCAGTTAAAATCAGTTTTATTTCTGCAAATAGGCCCCTGGAGGCGCTTTTACACGTCCCAATATTTAACCTACCACTGCTTCGGGACAAATGTGGGCTAGTGCCGAGAAGAAGCAGCGCAAGAAACTCGGTCACTATTGTCAGCCTCTTTTTAAATAAACATGTTTACATAAGATATATGCCAGTGCGAGCTGATACAATTTAAAGCCAAACGTTCCTATCATTTATATAATCATCAATAGTGTAATAGCCCTTTTTCATTAAAACAACTTTGATATATAATTTGAATTTATGTACAGGGAGGTCAGCAATTGATAGTGGTAATTTGTTGAAAATACGGATACAATTTCCCATGAACGAATTACCTACTTTTCGCAGTCTGAATCCTGGAACGGCAAGTTTATCTTTATTTCGGGTATTGAAATTGTGTACGTCACTATTTTTGACAAAAAATTCGAGGTTTTTACGGACGTACATAATGTTTTCGAAAATGTATTGAGATGCAACTGTTAGTATGTTGATCTCTTTGAATAGCTCTCTTAGAGAGTCACGGGGTCTAAGGCCGTAAATAGCCCGCACAGCACGTTTTTGCAATATAAAAATAGACTCAATATCTGCCGCTGAGCCCCATAACAAAATACCGTATGACATTATACTGTGAAAGTAGCTAAAATATACTAATCTTGCCGTTCCAACATCAGTCAATTGTCTTATCTTTCGCACAGCATAAGCAGCAGAACTAAGTCTTCCAGACAGAGACCTGATATGAGCACCCCATTGCAGTCGAGAGTCTACAGTTATACCTAAAAAGGTAGAGGAGTCTACTGTGTCTAATGGCTCATCTTTTACAATAACATTTGTGGCGGAAAACCTTACATTAGGCAAAGTAAATTTAACACATTTTGTTTTTCTTGCATTAAGCAAAAGATTATTCGTAGCAAACCAATACAATAATTTAGAGAGGGTATTGTTAACATCGTCAAATGATAATTCGCCCCTCTTAATTTTAAAAATTATTGAAGTGTCATCTGCAAACAATACCATCTCACAAAGATTATACATATAATATGGAAGGTCGTTAATGTATATTAAAAATAGCAAGGGTCCTAATACTGATCCCTGAGGGACACCCATGATAAGGGCCGACCCTGAAGACTCAGTTCCATCAATGCAAACTTTTTGTGTTCTACCTGTGAGATATGAGTTAATTAAATCTAACGAATCATTCGAAACACCATAATGTCTGAGTTTTTTAATTAACGTTTTATGGTCCACACAATCAAATGCCTTTGACAGGTCACAAAAAACACCTATAGCATCTAACCTACTCTCCCAAGCATCGAATACGTGTTTAAGAAGTGCTACTCCCGCATCAGTGGTATTTCTACCTTTCCTGAATCCATATTGATTGTGATGTAATAATTTATTCAAATTAAAGTGCGATAAAAGTTGACTAAACATAATTTTTTCAAATATTTTACTTAGTACTGGCAAGATAGATATTGGTCGAAAATTAGCGGGATCGCATTTCTCGCCGGATTTAAATAATGGAATAATTTTGCTAAACTTCATTAAAGTTGGAAACTGTCTATCATCAATACATTTGTTGAAAATTATTGCGAGATGAGGGGCTATTGAATTTATAATTGTATTGATAATATGAACGGAAATTCCCCAAAGATCTTCAGTTTTTTTCATATTCAATTCTCTAAAAGTTTTTATAATTAAATCAGGGTTTATATGTCTAAAATTAAATGAAAATTTGCACTCATCGACAGCCGACTTGAGAAGGGATTCAGCTAGATCAGCGGAAGAAGCAAGCCCTTCAGTAGTGGAGGAAGCTATGTTTGAAAAAAAATTCTCAAATGTATTCGCAACCTCTGTGCTCGTGTTTATTAACTTATCCCCTAATTTGAGAGAGTAAGCAGGATTGCTTGGTTTTAGTCTACATGTTTCTTTATTTATAATATTCCAAGTAGTTTTCGCTTTATTTTTGGAAGCCGAAATTAAATTATGAAGATAAATTGACTTTGCTTTGGCGCATACTATTTTAAATAATTTGGAGTATTTTTTAACATGGTCTATAATGTTGTGGTTTTGAGATTCAGCTTTTAGACTATACAAATCATATAATGTTTTTCTACTTTTGTAAATACCAGGTGTAGCCCATTCATTAAACTTACAATTCTGTTTGTTAATTTTTACTTTTTTCTGCTTAAAATGATTATCAAATTCATTTTTTACCAAACCAAAAAGGCCCTCATATAATTGATCAACATTCTGACTACCAGGCTTTAGTAAATTAACACCATTTTCAATTTTTGCTTTAAATCTGTCTATTTTATTAATAGTAACCGGCCTATACACATAATCTACTATGTTTGGGACACGATGGTGCTCAAATGATGCTTCCTGTCCACTATGGTCTGAAGTTAGACAATTCAATATGGTTTTTTTTAACACTTTACCATTACAAAAAATATTATCTAAGCAAGTAGCCGACGTGGGCGTTACCCTGGTAGGTTCATTGAAAAGATTTATTAAATCATATGACTTGAAGAGATTAAGAAATTGAGTGGACGTTTGTGTGTCTTCTAATATATTAACGTTGAAATCACCGCATACAACTACTTTTTTACACGATTTTGATAGCCTTCTCAGAGCCTCATCCATAGTGGATTCAAAAATATGGTAATTAGATTTGGGGGGGCTATACACGCTAATTATTATAAATTGTTCCAGCTCAACACATGCTAGCTCAATAGTTCGCTCAACTGAAAGCGACACGATGTCTTTGCGTTCTTTACATTTGAATTCATTTTTAACAAGAATAAGTGATCCTCCTCTAGATGCAGACTCCCTTATGAGCGAACTACCGACTTTATAATTTTCAATGTTTAACATTAGTTCATGTTTTTTTATCCAATGTTCTGTGAGGCAAATTACATGAACATTAAAATCTTTTAAAAATAATCCTAAACCTAACTCTTTGCCGGCCAGGCCTTGAATGTTTTGATGAACAACATTAAAATACATATTCGGCCTAGCTTTTGTCTTCCCTCTTAGTTTAAAGCCTCAGAGGATGTCAAAGGAAAAATACTTGGATTAGTACATTTACTAATCGGTTCACTACAAAAAGTTTTTGTTTTAATAACAAAACTGTTAATATTGTAAGCTAGCAAACTTGCTATTTGTTTTTTCATTTTGTTAGGCAGGTGTATAGAGCTGCCAGTCATAACACAACAATTTTTTGTAAATTTGTTTGTGTCAAAAAACACAAATTTGTCATTATTTTGACAAATATTATATAGTAAAGTATTCAATATGTGAATACTGTTATTGTCATCGTTACTGTTATTTTTACAAAAGGGGAAGGCACAGAGGATAATTTTTTCTATATTAATTTTTGACAAAATTGTACAATTTTTAATTAAATTTGATTTGCTAATTTTTTTACTATTTCCCACCATAAGAATGAGTGTTGAATTTGAATTTAAATTACTATTTTGTATGCAATCAATTATTTTATCAAATTTTGCATCTGGCATACAATTATTTATAATATTACATTTCAAATAATTATTTAATAAGGAACCGTAGCCAACTCCTAATCTATCTGAATACATAAAAACATCATTAACCTTTACTTGTACACAAGGTATTACCTGGCTTACATCATTAGAAATTACTTGTAAATTTGAATTTATTGATGACAACGGCCTGCTCACATCTCCCTGTTGGTAAGAACTTAATGTGGAATTTATTGTAATATTTGGCAATGATTTAAAACTAGTTCCCTCATTACCAAGATCCAGTAATTTGTTCGCAGCCAGAATGTGTTTGTTAATTTGTTCTTCTGCCGAGTTATATAAATGTGTCATTGATTCCAAAGACTTATGCAACTTAGAGATGTCAGCCTGCAATTGTCCTATATCCAAGTCATATTTTAATCTACTTTCATGTAGTTTTTGGTTATATATTTCTAAGCTATCAACTAAATCTAAGCGTTGCTTCCTTAGTAAAACATTATTATAAAAGCATTTTTGTTTTTTAATGAGTTTGTTTGTTTTAGATATGTATTTATTTAGTTTAATATATTTTTTAATGTGTTTTTTCTTGTTAAATCTAACTTGATTTCTATTGACCCCTGATTTTGTTCTATTACAAAAATCTAACTTTGCTGTAAAATCTTGATTACCCGGGGTGCCGATCAACTCCTCATACAGATTTTGAGTTTGAGAGTACTCTTGTTCCCTTTTATCTTCTTCCAAACGCAGTATTGTTTTATTGGCATCCCTCAGGTTATTTTCTAACTCATTATTGCGTATTAGGGTTTGTTCAAAGATATTGCCGCACTGGTCAAAGTTGCTAATTGTATTGAGTAACTCATCACGGTGTATCATGACCTCCTGGAGTTGGGCATGTATGGCAGCTAATTCTTTTTTTAATTGTGTGTTCTTAAATATGACAGCTTTTATTTCATCTTCACTATCATCTCTTTCCCTAAGTAGTTGGCTATAGTTTTCCCTACTGAGTTGTAATTCCTCTAGTGCCTTTTTTAATCTAATCTCAGCGTTCTGAGTGGTCATCTTCCGGGTCATAACACCAGTTTGGGAAGCCATTTTGAGTGGTAAAATTTGGTCTTAGTCTGTAATAATATAAAAAAAAAGAGTGTACAACAAACAGCTAAAAACTTTTTCCAGATAAAACTTTCATTTGTATGTAATAAGAAAATTTGAATAAACTAGTTCTAATATGGTTGTTGTGGGCAGTTACTAGTTAATCGCTTAAGATTTAATAGAATGAATGTATTTTATTATATTGTAAGACTTATTTGTAAGACTATTTTTAAAAAGGAAGTATTTATTTATATAGAGGGTAGGTTATCTACTTTTAATTAAGTACAAAAAGATAGCTAGTGAATGTGTAATCTCACTTAAAACTACAAAGAATTATTTAAATTAATCACTAATCTACCTATCTAACTACTGCTAGGTATTATTGTTTAGTATATGGAGTAAATTGTCTGCGGCGTCAGGGTTGTTATCGTCAACTTTACTTCCACTATTACGTCAAGTAAAGAGAGGCACAACAGAGCCAAGGTGTGATGAATTATGGCGAATCTCACTTTCGTGAGGTCTGTGTAGTATCTGAAGTTCAGGTGATAGATAACAGTAGCCAAACAAGCTGCAATTAGCACCAAACAAGAGCCCGATAAAGTCTGTTTAATGTAAATATATCCTCAATTTTATAGATATGAGATTTACGGTTAATATTTACTTATTGACAGGTTTATCACAAATAATTATTATATAAAAATTGATTAAAAAACAGTACTCTCCTGGTTTTAGATAATCCGTTAAAGCTGCTTTCAAATTTATTTGTTAGCCGTCAAAGCCGGCCGGCGACTTAGTTTCAATTTCTTCACAATTTTGGGTCAAAACTAACACAATTTCAATTTGTGTTTGTGAATAACGCCTTAATCTTGTTATTAAAACTATGATTATCACTTAATTTTAATTAAAATTAAATAAATCTACAGCAGCTGATTTTATTACGTCTGACAGCTAGGGTTGCCAGGCAAAAAAAAAAATCCGTAGGGGAGAGGCGTATACTGAACCAGTTTTCAATATGTCACCTGCTCTGAGGTGCCGGTAGAAAAATGTATTTTATATTTTTCTCGGGTCTGGGTGTTTGTGGTGTGTGTTACGATCCCACCCGGCCACGGTGCCAAAAAAGGCGGTGGTTGTTTCCGTAAGCTGTACGCGTGCGTACTTTCTGGTACTCAAGAGGAAAAAAGAGTACCGCAGTATTTCACCAGTTATAGCACATTTTTAGTGGCCGGGCTACAGCGTATGCGACCCAGCCCGGCCACGCTTCTATCTAAAAGAAACGGCAACCCTATATATCATTTAGGTATGGGGTGCTTGTACGCATCGTATACTACCGAAAAAAACGTTTCTTTTCTTTAAAAAAAGTAGTTAATACTAATTTATAACATAGTCAAGTTCATTGCCTACATTACAAAACTTGTACACAAGAAGTCAAATTACGTTTTTGCTCTAACATTCCTGTCAAGCGTTTCAGGTCACAAAGTTTAATTCCTAAATAAATTTGTATTTACTACTTTTTTTAAAGAAAAGAGACGTTTTCGGTAGTATACGATGCGTACAAGCACCCCATACCTAAATAATACCATAGGGTTGCCGATTCTTTCAGATAGAAAGCGTGGCCGTCGCATACGCTGTAGCCCAGCCACTAAAAATGTGCTATAACTGGTGAAATACTGTGGTACTCTTTTTTTCCTCTTGAGTACCAGAAAGTACGCACCCGTACAGCTTACGGACACAAACACCGCCTTTTATGGCGCCGTGGCCGGGTGGGATCGTACCATTCTTTGTTTCTGATTTCCACAAAACAAGCGCTTTAAATAGTTACTTACTATTGGATCAGTATCGAATTTATAAAAAAAACAGTGATTCGTACAAATAAGCAAGTGGTATCGACGACCAAACATTGTACAGTGGAAATATAAATAGATAATAAGATAATAGAAGATAATAATCGGAGTCCTGGAATACAGGATTATCTTTGCTCAGGCTCCAGTCTTCGATATGATTCGATGTATCGTGCTGGACATTTAATTTACTATAATTTAATTTATTTTGACATTTGATTGTATTTTGATATTTGGTTATGATTGCTTTGTTTAAATATTTTGCATGCTATCTCTATATAGTTGAAAAAGCTGAAATGTATTATAAAATAAGATGTATATTGTACCATTTTTCATAGGCAAATAAATTTCATTTCATTTCATAAAGTCAAGCGGTATAATCGTTTAATTTCAAAATTATAATTTTTTTCTAGAATTAATAGAAGAGTCTCTTTTTAAACCCATAACTGTTTACAGAAACCCCTACACATAGTAATTTATACATAGAAAGTTCTAGATAGGTGCACGGAAAACCGAGAAAGAATTTTCCAACGGTTAAAATATGGAACGAGCCATTCAAACAATGGAATAAATGGACACATTGCGAACGCAGTGGACATGTGCAGCACTTGCCTAACGGATAGCGGACATTTCTCTTGGCGGAGCCAGCGAGCGGAGCCAACCTCGCTTTCCACTCTACTGGCTGACTTGTGACGGTAATCTCTGATGAATTTGCTCTCAGACAATTGGCTCTTTGCTGGGAAACGAATCTAGAACACAGTAGGTAGAGCATTGTGTAGTCATTTAAATTAATAATACAATTTGGCTCTGTAATGAAACTATACTAATACAGGCATTGCATCGGTGACATTTATACATTTAAAATAACACTAAATGATTTTTGAAATTAATAATATTTTCAAATATTATTAGTTTTCACTTGTTCTGTATTTAATACTGTATACCTTGCGTGGTTGAATTCAGTAGGTCACACCTTTTCCCCTATCCCTATATTTCCCCTTTTAAGAATTACTCGCTAATACGAGTAAGAAATAACGAAAATTCTGCAATATTTCATCTGTTACGGGTTCCTATTAAACAACACCACAACACACAAAAAGGTTGCAAATGGTTTGATATTTTACCTATATATAAATTATCCATAAGTGTTTTATATTTATTACACGCCGAAACCATCGATATCAACATGCACATGTAATTACTATGGCGCAGACAAAAATAAAATCAAAATCATCAATGGTTCCTGCCAGATTGAGTTCAGTATAGAAATTTATAGTATTTTTAAAGCTATAGTGAATGGGATGCTTCTGGGTAAGCTCGCTCCATTTTAGGCTTCTTCTTAACCGTAGAGTTAAGTATATAGTCAAGAGCAAGCCCATTATATAAAAAAAAAATTTTCAAAATGCAGATAATAATAATATCCAAATCAAAAAGAAAATGAACTACTAACATCCTTGTACTATTCTGCTACGCTGTAGCAGAGCTTGCTACGAGATGTGCTACGATTTACTTGAAAACAAAATGGGGCGCGGGCCACAGTGACAGCGATTTACAATTAATTCGAATTTTTACTATCGGCAACTGTTTTCCAATATCGAATAGTTCATTGGTACTTTACAATCGTTATCATTGTCTAAAAAATGTTAACGCGAGACATAAAGATCCAAGCTGGCAAACTCTTGTAAATTAGATAGTTAATTATAAAATATTTACCAACCAACACAGTTTATTAGATAAAGTCCTGAGATTCAATTTATTATCAAATAAAAACCCTAGAGAAGCATATTGAGTTTTAACAAAGTTTCCCTCGATCGTGAGTTATTCCAGACACAATTGAAATCAATTGTTATCGCGGCACCCGAGTGCCTCCTAGGGGTTGAGGCATTAAACGACTGTCCATCTTTGTTGCGAACTACAAAAGTAGCGTTATTACAACCAACTAGAAGCTAAAATTTGAGATAAGTACTTCTTACGGCCGGTCCCAATAATCTCTCTATCGCCAGTTCTGACATTTCGGAGATAGGAAACAGTTTCTATCTCTGATTTTGCCGTACAGAGAAACAAAGACAGAAGTCGTATTCTATCTCCGATATGCCAAAACTGAAGATAGATAAGTTATTAGGACCGGCCGTTAATCGTTAATCACGAGCATTTGTACTTGTGTCAAGTACGTTATTGCCTTTTTAATGCAATGAACTACTTATGCTTACTTTAGAACTACATAGGTAATTGGTATGTGACAAAGTGTGCTAAAGGCATAATGTCGTTCAAGCCTTTATCATTTTATCAAGTGTTTTGGTTTATTAAACTATTGATTAAATAGCGACGTATTTCACAGTCTCGTAAGAGTTAATTCGATTTCGGTTAAAAGATATATTCATTTTACATACATACACACCGTTGTTTATCCTAGTCATTATTAAACTCGCTGATAGTAATACCCTACATTAGACTGTGACTCTCAAGATAAATAAAAAGTTACAATTCGCAACGCTACACACACAACAACCGTAGCAGTACCTACTTTAAATATTATATAGATCTCGATCCCTTTCTACTTTCCAAGGCTGCCTTAAGCGTAGTGCGCTAAAGATATTAATTTCAGACAAGTAGATCAAAAATTTTTTCCTAAACCCTTCTTTTCTCTCGAATTTGGTGCAGTTTATGCGAAGTTGTGCGCGTACAGACATTTGGGTGTTTCATATTTAATTACAGAGAATAAGTAGATTCTTTGAAGTAGTCAATGTTTCTATGCCTATTAATTGATTTGAAATTCATAAATATATATATTTTAAATATATCCATATTAGTGCTTTGGGTCGGTTTGGGTATATAATATGTTGGTCATGTGTTGTGTTGAGTTTCCTCTCTTCTCGTATTTAATATTTAATTTTTGTTTTTTTTATTTAAATACTTGATTATTGCTTGCTTGTTAAATTGTATAATGCGTCCACAAGTCTGTGTTTCAAAACATACATTTGGTTTTTAATTAGGGAAACCTGTCATTAGCTATACTTTAGGTACATTTCATAATTATTTATACATTTATATGTAACGCTGTTGGTTTCTATAATAAACAAAAATAAAAATAAAAAATAAAATAAAATATGTTACAATTCCAATTCACGTAAGAAAGCGCAAGAATCGTATACATTTGTGAGTGGTTGACCAAAAATAGACCTGAAGGGATTGGAAACCGTTTTTTTTTTTTAATTTTTGAATCTGTGGTCTTTTAGCTTTGTTTTGGTCTAACCAGAATATTTTTAGGCGCCGTAGTTTTTTTTATATTTTTTTTTGTGAGCTGAGGCCTTGGAAAAATTACACTTTACATACAGCGCACACTAGTTTTTGTGATGTCAGGTAAGTGTATACAATCAGTTTTATTGTTTTATTTTACTTTTAGGGTTATCTCTAGTACCTACAAAAGAATCTCTTTATCGACGCTACCTGTTTCTACACGAAACTTCAAACGCGATTTACTCGAAATCAATTATTTTCCCTTGAGGTCCCTTTTTGGTCAACCACTCACATTTCTAAAAACAGCGTTCTTTTTTTTAATGTTATCTTAAAATTATGCCCTAAGGTTTTTTAGTTAATAATGCTATGGAAATAAAAATGTTACCCGTGTATTGTGTTCATATTATTTGTTTATAAGCAGCCAAGTTTTCTTAATTTTAATATCAGAAGTAATAATGTAACTAAAGTAACTAGTTTGTTTGTTTGCAAGAGATGATTACTTTGACATTTAAATGAATGAAGTATTAAGCGTCTCATGATGAGGGGGCAAAAAAAAAAGGTGCAATAATTTTAAAGTTATTGTAACGACCAGATTTAAGACGCAACCTCGCGGAATGTTAAGTACCTACTCCATCGATAACAAATTGCTACACTCTCAAAAAAGTTTCGCACTCAAGGAAAAATGTTTCCTTATTAAAAACAATTTCTCAATTTTTCCCTCTTTGTGCTTCACAAAAAATGTTGACAGCCATTTCATGTATTACACGACATCAAACATATTTCGAAGAAAGGAATATCGTTTTGATTATGATTACAAGGTACGGTCGGCGAAGAAAGTAGTCTACCACATTTGACAAAATTTCATGTAAGTAAAATAGCGATATGGTGAAACTCATGGGCTCAGGGGCGGATCTAACTAAGGGCTTTTTGGGCTGCAGCCCAGGGCCCCGTGGGTACAGAAGGCCCCAGTCTCCATTAAAATGTTAACAACATCACATACATTGTTGTGATCCCAAAGTAACTATTTAAAGCGCTCGTATTGAGAAAATCAGAAACAACGGAGGTAGGTACCACAAACACCCAGAGTCGAGGAAATGTAGAAAAAGCACTTTTTTCTACATTAACCCGTCCGGAAATCGAACCCGGGCCCTCGGAGCAGACGATACCTTGAAACCGGTAACCTTGAAACAGTATTGCAAGGGAAATAATGTTGAAAATACGATATAAAAAATCAACTAAGCGGAAGACGAACCCAGTCGTCCTTAATCAGCCCAGGGCCTCACAAACACGATCCCCCACTGCATGGGCTTACAAAAGAGATTCAAAGTATTAGTAATAGTAGAGATCAGAATATTTTTGCATGTTCAAAATGCACCCTGTTCTTCAATGACACCCGAATGATTGTAACCTTAGGCTGATAGACTTTCTTGGCCAACCGTACCTACCAGTCCAATTTATGATTCTGCTTAGAGCGCTCATTCGTTACAATGCAAATTATTCGACATGATGCCGCCTTCGGGCTATCGACGCTTCATAAATAATGGCTTTTTAACCACTTTTTAGGGTTCCTGTTCGGAGGGCCAAAATTTTGGTTCCTTCGGTAGCAGGGAGATAAAATGACGGCTGAATGATGAACTGTTAACTTTAGATATAACATGTGGGCTGTATAATAATACATAACGATAACGAAGTCTGTTACTCGTAATAAATTTTTTGATCAACCAAAATTGGCGGAGTTAAAAGTAAGTAGTTTTAGTCAGCTGCTGTCTAATCGGCACACATCTATAGCTCAATAACGCAGCACATTTCCCGTAGAAAGGCAGCCTCAAAGTAACTGTTTACTGACGCTAGTAAGACAACAACAATTCATTTTATATAAAATCAAATTTGTTCAATGTAAGCTGCTTAATTCTGCAAGCGTCAACCGCTCGCAATTCAACAATGCAGCTGCGGTACTACCCTGCCTTCCAACCCTCCACCCTCAGGGTTACTTCTAGGCCGAAGTCCTAGATTATTTACTGTTTGAATATAAATCTAGGGGCTAAGTGATGTGCCTTACTTTCCTGCAAAACAAGACAAAAACATTCTTTTAAAATAAATATGCATTCCAATCTGTGCAATTTAGATGACAAGTTCTGCGACATTCTGCGAACATTACAAAAAAAAACGGTGTAGCAACGTGAAACAAACAACACTTAAATATAAACAATGTGATAATCAATATGTTTGACTGGTAGAGAACCTTTTGGCATAAAGTCCGCCATTTTGTACAGACAACGTCAGCCAACCTACCACAAAACGTCAAATTTTCTCAATTGATATTGGTCTCTTACTGTTGGACTTAAAGTTGAAAATCAATTTAATGACCTGTAACTTTTGGGTAGGTTGACCTGCCTTTGTCTGTACTTAATATTGTCCGTGCAAGAAAGTGTAAATAAAAAAAATAAAGAATTACCTACACGGGCTACACTTTAATACGAAAAAATTAAGCTCAATGTGACAATACAATCAGTCTAACTATATAACTAGATGATGTCCTGACGAATATTGCATTGAATATTATGGATACTGGCAACCCTATGCAACTCGCAAATCACTATTTGCAGTCCGAAAATAAGCCGGGATTTATACGGCAACTTTTCGTTGAACGGTTACTAATTAGGTTTAGCAACTTCAGCCTTGCTTTTGGAAGAGGCAAAATAATAGGTTACCAAAAAGAGTAGGTATGTATTCACAATGCTTTTACCAAAGCTAGGAAGTGTTCTTTTTTTAATCTATTATAAAGATATACATACTTACCTTTAAGAAGATAGATACATGATTATGGCAAGGATACATTTCTGGGTATTGCTTAACCTTCCATGTGCGACAGGGGGCGTTAAATTTAAATCACAAACTAAGGGGCGTTAAATTTAAATCACAAACTAAATATCACATAGAGGTCGTCGCTATTTTTTTTTCTAGTTATATTACTCGCTATTACTGCTGCTAGACTTTTGCCTACGAAGGCAGTCGAAATAATCATTTTTAATAATAGTATTAATCTAGTTGCAATTTAATTGCTTAAATTAAAACAGTTAAGTCTTTTAAGTTATTTCATCATATCCGATTGTTAAATACTTATTTGTAAACAATCCTTTTATGTGTTAGAGATGCATAGTCAAGAATATTGATGAACTCATCTGGCTTACGGCGTAAAGACTTGGCAAATTCGTCAACACAAACAATGTCTTACTAGCTGAATGGTTAGCTTAAATGGTTATTCTGATATTTCTGATTGTGATATGTATTCGCAATAACTTGTAGGTCAATTACATAATGAAACAAACTCCATACATAATGCAAGCCGTAAACTCAAAAGTAGATTTTCACTCGGCAAAATTCAAGATAAAATCCTTGCTTAATTTATTATTCACTTGAATACCCAATTTTCTCTCCGAACTTTGATCCTTCTCCTGATTTTCATATCGCGGGTTCAAATGAGAAATGGATAATGGCCTTGCCGCCGGCGTACACCAAACTTGGGTGCACATCAAACTGTTATGAGTTTCAGTCCGGTTTCTTTTGAGAAATTTCGGGTGTCATTTTATAGGGAAACCTTAATTAGCATAATAATTCATCAAAGTTGGTATGCATGGGCTCTTGAAAGTAATTTAAGTATAACTATATTTTCTGGTCAACCACTGATGCAGACGAATAATTAATAGTATGCAGGTACGACAGGTATGTTTCGAAGGTATAAATCATTATGAGTTTTATTAGTATTTTAGTATTTTGAATTTATTATTTATTCGACGACGCGACGGATCAATTTACTGACGGTTTTATGTAAAAAAATCTGATTTCTTTAAAACATTTATTACCACTTTACCCATATTTAAACCTACCACTGCTTCGGGACAAGTGTGGGCTAGTGCCGAGAAGAAGCAGCGCAATTTTTTTTTTATTTACAATTATTTAGGGTTCAGAGACTAAAAAAAAAACCGAACCTGGCAAGAACTTTAATTTCAGAAATCTTTAACTCTCTTTAACTATATACCTACTCAGGTCAACAGTCAAATATATTCAACTTTACGTTTACGTATCAAAAAATTAAGCCGTTCATTAGTCAAAAACCACTTTTATTGACACTGACTCTGACTCTACCAAAACAAACTAGAAATATCAAGTTTGGCAAGTAACATCGTTCGTTATAGACCACAAGTACCTACAAGAAAAAACATTTGTAATTAATTAAATCCTAAAAAATAAGCGGCCTATATTTTAAAGGGGTACCTACGAAATTTCAAGTTAGGCCAAGCTAGTTCTAATCTATACTAACATTATAAAGGTGAAGAGATTGTTTGTTTGTTTGAACGCGCTAATCTCAGGTAGTACTGGTTCGAATTGAAAAATTATTTTTGTGTTGGATAGTCCATTTATCGAGGAAGGCTTTAGGCTATATAACATTACGCTGCAGCGCTGCAACCAATAGTAGCGAAGCATCAGTGAATGTTGCAAAAATAGTCGCGATTATAATAACAGAAATTGACGCGGACAAAGTCGCGGGCAACAGCTAGTGGGTTATATGTAATGCACCACACTGCAAACTGTATTTTATTATTTTTTCCGGCGTATTTAAAAAAAATACTGTTCCCCTCTTTGTCTTCGAAGACTCTGAAATGATAATTCGATCCCAAATTACGGTACACTCGGTCGTTATTCGGACAGTCCAACTCACACTTGTGCGGTGTTTTTTTAAATATTGTCATGCCCCAACAGGACTCATTAGTGTAAGATTTTTTTTATTTTGACCTACACAAACAAATAGCAAAAGTTTATGATTATGAATCTGAATTAACGTTTTAATCACAGAACATGGAAACCTCTTTTTCATGTTCTGTGGTTTTAATCCTAGTGTTGTCTTGATTATTTTAACGGATCTTGACATTATAAGATTTGATTTAATTACAATAAACCGCGGGAAAAGCTATAGGGAAAAGGCATAACACAGATAAGACTATAGAAAAAAACACCAGAATACATAACTATTTGAAAAGCTATAGGGAAAAGGCATAACACAGATAAAACTATAGAAAAAAACACCAGAATACATAACTATTTGTTTAATTTCAGGTTTAATACTTACGCTACTTTGTCATCCCTTACATACAACATAGAATTATTGACTGCCGTCAATCGTACATTAAAGTCATATATTAAACATCACATTGATACAAAACATATATTGTAGTCCGTATTCAGTATTATTACAAATAACATAACTCAAGGAAGTAATAACATACCGAATAATGTATACTTGCTTTGAATACTACGAATGATATTCGTAGGTTGGATAGGTCAAAAGTATTAACTTAATTTTATAAAAAGTACTAGTTTGCCAAACGTTTAGCAATCAGTCTAGTATGCCTTCGGTCAGTTTTCTCTAAATTAGGAAAATATGCGTTATTTTTATAATAACAACTTACATTTTCCTACTTTTTAAGGAAATTGGCATGTTTCTCTAGTCAGTTAAAAAGCTTTATTACAAATCGAACATTTCTGATATCACTTTTATATTTGTAGGACTCGGAATTGAGCACGTTTATATGAAAACTAGCTGTTTCCCGCGACTTCGTTCGCGTCAATTTCTGTTATTATGATCGTGACTATTTTTGCAACATTTTTCACTCATGCTTCGCTCCTATTGGTCGCAGCGTGATGTTCTATAGCCTAAAGCCTTCCTTGATAAATCGGACCAGTACTTCATGAGATTAGCGCGTTCAAACAAACAAACAAACTCTTCAGCTTTATATATTAGTATAGATATAGATTACGCAGATGCTGCGACTTTTTTTAACGCCGACTTGATGACACTCTAACATTACTGAAAGAATTTGATTCCTTGAACTTATGCGAACAAAATATATTGAAATTAAAGATAAATTTATACGCATTCAGCGGGCGTTTATTAGGGTCTTACAAAATATTTTTCTTTATGCAGACGTTTCGAACGCTTCATGTTTCACACGTTAATTCCTCTTTCCAATCAATGTGCAGCATGTGTTAACAATAAAATCATTTTCTGGGAACCTTTATTTAATATTTCTACTACACAAATATAATTTTAAATATTGTACTATCAACGAACTCTTAACCCGTGTACCAACGAGTCAAATGCACAGTTGTTTGTTGCAACTCCTCGTTACGTGTAGTCTATATCTATACTAGCTTAACCTGCGAACTTCGTTTTGCCTCAGAATAATATAATTTGATTATGACGTCTTAAATGTCATTGTCATCAAACATGGCATTTTTATGTACCAAATTACCTTGCCATAAACAAATAATGTGCAATAGAAAATGATGCGCCAATGAACTGCGTTAATAACTATCCTATCTTTCAAGTTGGCTCAAACTGCACACAGTGTACAAAATTTGATTAAAATCAGTTGAATAGTTTAGGATTCCAACGCGGACAAACAACGTGACACGAAATTTTTATATATTAAGATATTAAGATAAAAGAAAGTCGTGTTAGTTACACCACTTATAAGTCGAGAACGGCTGGACCGATTTTAATAATTTTGGTTTTATTGGATTTGTCTTGGTCAGGAATAGGATAATAAGTGTTAAAAACATAGGAAAGTTAACGTAAAATAACTAACTTATAAACTGTATTTCTTCATACAAATTTCCAACCCCGCCATATTTGACAACAATGACATTTAAGACGTCAAATCAAATAGGCGATACGAAACTAAGTATCCATCTATCAAACCAGTACCACACTACCAATGCAAGCTTTATGTTCGGCAAAGTAAACCAGGAGGAGAAGAATAAAGAGTGTTTAATTTTTAACTCTCCAATTACTGTTTTATTTATACTTTCTTGATTTAGTTGAGCAGTTCGCCTTCCATAGTTTCTGGTACATTCTCTCTGATCGCCGAACAATCGTAACGTGCCTGCCTTAGGGACCCAGGCCTCCCTTAATGATATACCTTTTTACGTTACATAAACATTCTAATAATAATTGTTTTATGTATATAAAAAATAATTTATAAACCAAATTATTTATTTATACTCGATTTTGCGATTGAACCAGATTTTAAATATAAATACAAGTAAATGCGTAAACATTTCGATAGAGTTTAGCACTGCACTCACTGTAACAATTACAGACAATAATTAATGAGATTTTATATAATTAAAATTAAGTAAACACTTCGTTAAGTTAAGTTAGTATACGTTCAAAGTAATTGTTGATGTTACTAGCCGATAACTTAATTTACCGCTACTTTATTTAGTATATTTAGATCAGACAACACCGGCTGTGTTCAACGATTATAATTACAAAATGTCACTACAACTTATTACAATAAACCGATATGATGATACTTATGAATATTATCCTTATATTATTAATTTATAACACAACACTAGAAATCTTAAATTTAGATATTTTTAAGTTAAATATGCTTGTCAAATAACTATTTTACAATTCTTTTACTTCGATATCCTTAACCAAAGTATTACATATTAGTAATCTTAGACTAAACCATTTAACATAATTGTGTCATCTAACTACCAATCCCTGGACTTTATGTAGATATTATTCAAGTTATACTTAAGTCTTTAGAGCGATTTTTAATTCGATTCATTAGGAGTCTATGCTTTACTTAAAGTGGGCCTGGATAATAATTTAATATAACCTACAAGGCCTTATTACTTCCATATAAGCATTCGTACACGTGTATTAAACTAATACAGTCAACGATCTGGCGATTTACTTGAAAATGACCTATTCATTTGACGGATTATCGAGTTAAGTCAAAAACTTCAATATCAACTGATAATGTTTGACGTTTACAATTAAGCATGCAGTTCACCCGGCCAAAGGAGAAAGAGACTAAGCTTAATTCATTGTCAGATCGTAGTGTTATCTTCTTCACACACAAAAAAATATTTCACAGTTTTTACACTAATATTCAGACTGGAGAGAGTTCTCGAAGTACGATGCCTGCTGACTTTGTACATTCACTAGTTTGGGCGCGAGGCCCTTAACACGATTCTCAGATGTTGTTCATATCGTATAATACTTGAGCAATCGTCCGCGACGCTTCTACGCTGCTCAGCGCGATTGACGCTAGGTGAGCCTCGTATGAGCGGAGTTGCCTGAAAACAATATGTTATGGTGTATTCGTTAGGTTAAAAAATAAAATAACGGCTTATATTTATCCCACTGCAGGGAAAGACCTTTAGCATTTAAAAAAAGTTCCACACAATGATGGGTACAGGCATAATCATCACGCTTGTCGAGTACGGGTTGGTTATCACAAACCCAAGCAATGCTCGATGGTTCAAAATTCTTGTAGCTCGACGTGGGTATCGAACCTAGGATCCGGAGATATTGGCCCGGTACTCAAAGTATTTAAAGCTCATATACTTTATGAAACTAACCGTCTTCCAGTATTGGAGTAGATAACTATGTTCCGCAATATGAGAGCCGCAGTCAACCGTATGCTCTTTGTCACTGGTCCTTCATTCTCATCCTGTGGATAACAAAATTGTTTAATATTTTGATATAATATTACATCAAATAACAGTGGCCTGCACATCAGGCTACACATTTTTGTTGAAATATCGCACCTATCACAAGCTTTAGAATTTCAATACAGTACACTAATTTCTTGGCAAGGATAAAATATAGGATGAAATTTTAACCACCTTCCAAATTTTAATATAGCAATCTACGAGACAAAACAAATGATGTATTTTTTCTTTTGGTATAGTCCAGTACAAAAATGTCAAGATAAAGCACTTAGTAAATGTCTGCTAAAAATCTAAAATGTTTGATACGGCCGCCTAGCAACACTATACGCATCTCATTCATTCATTACGATACTATTCATATGTTTTTTATTTTTCCCTTTATACCTTAACAGGTACCGTAAAAATTGATAACTATATCGCGAAAAATATTTTCAGGTGACAACTTGATTTACATTTTTTACTTCATAAATAGGCTCTAAATACGATACTGAACGCACATAACATTTTTGGAAAGTGGTTAAAATTTCATCCTGTATAAGCAGTTGATACACAAAAATGACACTTCCAACAGTCACAGTTTGAAAATGCAAATTAAAGTTGAAAGAAAGGTTAAAAGAGCACCTGAACGTTCAGTGGATGCTAATTTGGTGAGGAAGATTTTGTCACTGATGGTATATCTAGTTTATTATATTTTATATCAATGTTTCTATTATATTTTTTTGCAACTCAAATATTCAATTTTAAAATTGTAATGCTTCAACGCCGACTTTGTTTTGGGTATTTGACACTTTAATCGATCGACATACCTTTTTCATCTATCATAATAATACAATTAAGTCATATATTTTATAAGGCTATATTGGATTATCGAGTCAACTATTCATTGGTTTAAAAGCGATCAATAATTTATAGGATTAAAACTTTCTTGTTGCATTATGACAAGTAAATTTTAAACCATTTTAACGAGTTTTATTAAGCTGGACCCCGATTTTGATGGTAAAGATAATTGTGTTTACCTTATCTTTTTAAATACGCAATTAGTTTTTAAATTCTCCGTGTCGAATACCCAATTAAGTTATATTATTGCTAGTTAAAACCTAGTCCAGAGGTCATAGACAAGTGGCTTAATAACGCTAGAGAAGAGATAAATCAATATTTTATGTCAAGATTTTTTCTATTTAATTTAGCAAACGGTCAAACGTTTTTGGATTGAATATTAGCACACATGTAGACCATGATCTGGCCACGTAATAACTTTAATTATTGTTATTCTTGTGTTCTTAAGTAAATGAATAGTTGTGATGATATCTGTTCAGTCCGCAAAAAAAAACACAAAAAGATTCCCAAATTTAATACGGCACTGGACTAAAATAACGACACGACTTTAAGTAAGTCTTTCCGTTAGCACAGAACTCATGTACACTATATGTGTGTACTCATTCATGTCGTTTCGTTTTACTATTACGAACTTATTTTTGCTTTGAGAGAATTATTCTGAGATAAATTTATAAATTTTTAGTTATGCTTCTATTCTATTCCCTCGCTAAGCCACTTGTCTTTTGTTCTGGCGCGGAATCTAAAATCGCCAGCAAAATAGTCAGTACTGGTTAAACATTACATGAGTTAATCGAATACATAAACAGACTAGGGAATGAACTATTTAGCATATTCACGAAAACTACATTTTTGCCGTGATATACGATATGATGACAAGCAAAAGAACATTCGTTCTTCATCTCATCTCATCTGAAAGCAAGCAAATGACCGAATTTTGCGACTTGAATCTGCTAAACACACAATTTTTTTTTTTTTTGTTATTTAAGACATGCCACACTGGGCCACACAGAGCCATCTAGTCCCAAATTAAGCTACTATTACGTACCCTGTCGTATGGGGTACTAGACAACCGATAAACTTACTTATATATTTTTTTTTTGTAAATATATACTTATAATACATAGAAAACACCCAGACCAGTACAAACAGACATGTTCATGCACACAAATATTTGTACTGTGCGGGGATCGAACCCGCGACCCATGGCTCAGAAGCAGCGTTTACTACCGCTGATCCAAATTGACAGACTGTATCCAGTCCCTGACGCCGATATTTAAATTTACAGTGTCTAATTACCTACTGTCCGGTGGGGCCAAACGATGTGTCAAGCTAAGTTCCATCGCGTATTCACGTAACATGATCACATTATTTATAAACAGATATGAGCGATACTTAACAATATGCATCCCGTCTAAAATTACTAACTACTGTCCTGCAATTATCGAAAAACTTTTCCAATAGTACTGCCTTCACATTACAAAATACAAATGAAATGCTGCAAACAACAACACAAGACAATAAATACATTTACAAACGGACAGTACAAACCACAGAACATGGAAAAAGGTTAGAAAGGCGATGTAGGCGGGGCAGGCACGCCACAGAGGTTATGAGCAAATGCTGATACATCTGCTCAAACGTGAGCGCTGTGATTGGTTTCTTTTGACGTCGCGCGACCAATAGGGTCAAAAGAATTCGCTTCTTTGGCGTTCTTTGAACCCGTTTATGTGTAGTAGTTATGTGGTGCAAGCGGCGACATCTGTTCTCATAAAAATGGCGCATGACAGCCTTTCTAACCTTTTTCCATGTTCTGTGGTACAAACCATCACAACATGAACATGCACCAACGAACTGTGTTAGTATGATAAAAAAATATATATTACGTAAAGTGGTAATTATAGAATATATTATACAAAACGATGAGCTGAAGGGGACTATTATAAACATAATAATATTACAATTTAATAAATCGTGTAGAGAGAGATCCTTGCAAATTAGAACTAATCCTTTTTGGAAACAAAAGAAGACTACAACTAAAATGCAACATGCAGGCATCAATGTATTTATCTATTGTGAATTTAAGACATCAAAATTTTTTGGAAGGGCTTCAGGTCTTGTTAGAGGCGCCTAGGAAGCACGACGATTTTTATTTTATGTTATTCATTTCGCAATAGCAAACTGAGACGTCACTATTTATCGATCTGGCGAACGATTAATTAATTTTAAATTGTATCTTATATCAGTGTATATATGTTGCAAATAATAAATGTATAACAATCTTTGGACTCAAGGTGGAAATGAGCACGCGATTAATTTAAATATATAAATTTAACCGACAGACGAGTTTCGGCAAAGATACGGAGCTTGTCGTAAGACATGGGGTCAAACATTTCTAATATAATTATTTTAGTACTTTCTTATTAATAATAATATGTGAAGTATGCGAATACATTTATGGGCCATTTTTAGTAATTTTATGGCAATCAAAATGATGATGTTGAGTGGTTCAACCAAAATTTTTGGACTATACAAACTAAACGCACTACGCAAACACTTAAAGCTCTAATATCAAAAATTTTACTAAGATTACGTATATTATTTAACTTTATCACATCCTACTTCATAAACACTTTAGTAATCAAATTTGCTATAAGCGTTTGCTAAGCGCAACTAAGACAATACAAAGGAACGGGACAATTACAACACAAATAGTAAAGTGAATCCAGGTAAGTATTTCAAAGTCCCAAAAGGAGCAAGTTTCAACGTCAATTTCATTGATATAATAAAAAAGGAAATGTTCTGATACATGTACTAAATATGTCTTCACATTTCACTATCATAAACTACACAAGGGCGCGTTTCCACTGACACGGACTTGGGCTCCCTCGTGGAGTGACAGTGAATTGACCAATCACAGTGCTTGAAATTACTACAGATCACAAATTTCTCCTACTCCTGTCCACTTCGCCAAGCTCCGTGTTAGGGGAAACAAAACCTAAACAATTATAAATATTTAATTATACCCTTTAAATATTCCAACAGTAGTTAATTAAACATAACATAACGACGTGCTTGACAATTAACTAAGGCTCAAGCCATACAGGTAAGAATTTCGCTTGTTGCTTAACTAAGTGCTAGGTGACATGCCATAGCAAATTAACGCATAGTGTTTACTGCTGTGTTTTCTTATAAATCGGAGTCCGCTCCAGTCCGCTTATTTATCTTCTCTATCCACCTAGTGAAGTCCGGACCTGCCTGTTTGCAGTCGCATCAACTCATGCAAGGCTACTTCTTCGCCTGTTACACCGGACACGATTTTTTGTAAAATAATCGTTCAAATAACGATTTAATATACTTGTCTGTCAAATTGTTGCTAAACTTCAAATGTGCCAATTTTAATGCTGTTTTATGATTTGAAACTCAACGTTGAAAACTGGTTGGGAATTCGTGTCATTAATGTCGCTGATCATCATTGGACGACTTTATTGGAAGACATCCAACATTCATGCTATCAATACTCTTCGTGACTAAATTTGATCTGTAATGATGTTAAACCTGTTATGAAATTACGTCTCCATTGATACCATAACCCTACTTGTCAACCATTTAAGCTACGCTACACGCCAAGCGAAATACCTGCCTCTGTGGATTACTAGCCTTAGTACTGATATATTTAGTTATATTATCATCAAAAGAGTTAGTTATTTCGAGATTTCTACCATGTACCTTGTTTTTTATGAGTTTCCGATATTTCGGCACTGTTGCAAGCGCCATGATCGCGGAAGAACTGATGTCACTGCGGGTGGTTATTGCGAGTCGATCAACTCACTTCACTCGAACCTGTTCTCGACACACAACACTCACAGTATCCGAACGCGAAATTTCGCGAAGTTCGAGTGAATAGTGAGTTTGCAAACAATAGTACCAGTTTCGAATGCAATAAAAGACTACGACGGAGGGTAGATCGATATATCTACTCGTAACAACCACCCATCCGCGGTGACGTCAGTTCTTCCGCGATCATGGCGCTTGCAACAGTGCCGAAATATCGGAAACTCATAAAAAACAAGATACATGGTAGAAATCTTGAAATAACTAACTCTTACGATAGTGACAATGAAAGTTTAAATCAATATATATATGATTATCAAGTTTACACATATTATTTTTACCCCTGGACCCACTTAACACAAAATACAAGCTAAGCAATGCGATAGTGTCTCACCATCTGCTCCCATGTTCGTCTGAGATCGGCCCTGTGCTGCACGCACCAACACACACGCATTAGTGAATTCACACGTGATAAGTGCAATGATTACTTATTCATTTGTTACGGGAAAAACAAATTTAAAAATACAATTGTGATATGCAAAAGTGTTGTGACTGTGGAGACGTTTTATAGGTATTTATTAGACCTAAGTAAGAAATATATCAAATAGAACGCAAGTAAAGAGATGCATCAATATACAAAACTTAATGTAAAAAGTGAGTAAATCTAAAGTCAATAACATATTAAACGCTTCCTAAATAAATTTCTTCTTACTTAATAAATTAAGGGTGCCATTTTTAATGTACGTGTTGAACTTTCTACTAGCTCGCTAAAGCTGGTTTCAGAGTCACGACATTAAAAGCGTCACCGAGCGCTGCAAAAGGGCTTAAAAGATGGTCTTTCGTGGTTTTAATATCACGTGTTTTATTGCTTAGGCAGCCCTGCCCAGCGTAGCGCAATTCACTAGCGGAGCAATTTATAAGCGTCATTATAAAACAACTAACGAATAGAATAGGGCATTGACAAGGGCGCACGTCTGGACAGCGCTGATTAAAAACGTAAATCTATAACCAGCCTAGGAATATAATAAATTCATTAGAAATATGGTTTATATGTCGAGAAGCGTACAGTGTTGTGATGATCTTTATATATAATATTTTATTTTAAAAGTAAACAAGTGTGGACCACAAAATGTTTAAATATTTGGTCAGCTATAATTTTAAAACTTCTTAAAGAATAAATACAAGTAACTATATAAAGTTACTTAGAAAGAGGCTGCATCTTCCGGCACTATCTTACACTTATCCCGAAGCAGGATTAGGTTGAAATACTGGGACGTAAAGCGCCTCCTGGGGCCTAATTGCAGAACAATTACTGATTTGATTGCTAGAAATTTGTAAGTTTATCTTACCATGAGTTCTCTCGGGTTGGTCTCAGTAGCGTGTTTGTTGAGCGCTGCCAGCGCTGCGTTGGGCGGATATCCGAGGGTCACCGGTTTGCTTTCGGGGTCAGCAGCGGTCGGTCGGCGAGCGAGAAAAATTGCTCTTAGAGCCTGCGAAAAATAACAAAATAGAGCTCATTGAGAAGCAGCTTACAAGGTGATAAAAGAGGTACCTAAAAAAACTGACAACCCAGTTAAAATAGTGGTGTGGTGGTTTACTCAGAATGCGATTACGATTCTCAAAATGTCGTTATCTAAATTGCCTCGGGTTTTGAAGGGGTTAATATTAATTGAATCATATACTGATTTAAACTTTCATTCCATTCATTTAACTTTACCATGTAAATTTTTTCATGTTTCCGATATTTTGGCACTGTTCCAAATGCCATGATCACAGAATATCCAGTACCTATCTAATAAATAAGAAGGTGCTATCAGCATGAAAAGTCGCTGAACTATTTAGTACTATGCCAAAGTAACATTGCGTCCATTACCCGTACATAGCTCACATTAAAACAAACTAGTTACTTTGACTTGGTAATAGCACAGTCTATAAAACCATACAGTCGTCCGACCTTCTCTTTGATCTCATGGAAAATGCCGACAACGTCTAGACAGTATCGCGACGGCTAGGGTTGTCACAAGTAAACAATATATAAAAATATTTATTTATTGCAGATAAACACTCGTAATTAGCACCCCAATGAACCTCAAAATTTACACCCATATCAAATTATAAAAAAATACGTCCGCCATCTTGGATTTTAAAAAGGATGGCATTTGGTAATCAGCACCCCAGTGAACCTCAAAAGTGACACTAGTATTAAATTATAAAAAAATGAAGTCCGCCATCTTGGATTTAAAATAGGATGACATTTTCGTAATCAGCACCTCAATAAACCTCAAAATTGACACCCATATTAATTTATAAAAAAAATACGTCCGCCATCTTGGATATAAAAAAGGATAGCATTTTCGTTATCAGCACCCCAATTAACCTCAAAATTGACAACTATTTACCTTATTAAAAAAAATTACACCCACCATCTCGAAATTCACCCTTAGTGAATATTAAAAAAAATCCGCCATCTTAAATCAATTATTATATAGATGTTACCTATACTGCAGTGCTGGCAAGTCATGACAACCCGAATGTGGCCTCCAATATGGTACAAACGAGTCTAAATGAGATAGAAAGCTGGTTAAAAAAGTGGAGAATTAATGTTAGCACGGCGAAATCCATTCAGGTTACATTCACCCTACGCCAGGGAAACTGCCCACCAGTTAAGTTAGGGGACAAAGAATTACCCCACCAAGACACCGTTAAATATCTTGGCATGCATCTAGACCGCAAACTGACCTGGAGATACCATATACAATCAAAGAGAGACCAAATCAACATAAAAATGAGAAACCTACAGTGGCTCCTAGGAAGAAACTCAGCACTTAGCACTGACAATAAGTTACTGATCTATAAGTCGGTCCTTAAACCAGTCTGGACCTATGGTATACAGCTCTGGGGCTCTGCTGCTGCCTCTAATATAAACACCCTACAGAGAATGCAAAACGCAATCCTAAAAACAATTTCAAATGCGCCATGGTTCATTAAAAACACAGAGGTCCATGACATACTTAAAGTAAACACAGTTGACGAGGAAATATCCTCATTTGCTAAGCGCTACAGACAAAGACTGGAAAGACACCCAAATTCTCTGGCCACCAGCCTAACCAAGCCTGCCCATAAAAAGCGCCTAAAAAGACCTGCTATAATGGACCTAGCAGCAGAAGACCAGGACAGCTAAGGCGTCCCATGTCTTTAAAGAAAAGAGGAGAGGCTTCCAATGGGGAACTCGCTCGAAAAGCCATACCCTCCTTTAACCCATCTGCTTATAGTCCAAGGACTGATCGCAAGATACTGGATCGCAAAAAAAAAAAAAAAAAAAAAATATAGATGTTATTTTCATTATCAGCTTTCCAATAAAGCTTGAAAGCATCGTTATCATTTTGAATTAAAAAATCCAACTCTCATACCCTGTGTACATATCAGATATTTTTTACCGTCTACACAATGCACCATTTAAATTAACAAATATAAAATAATTAAAAACAGACACTTGTTAACCCTGAATGCTGTGTCCCGAACTACTAACATCGTTTTGTTCGAATTTCGAGCTCGGCTTTCCCGCGTCTCGCCCCTCACACCCCGCACAATTGCCCTGTCTAGACGTCTTAGTCGGACGACTGTATGATTTCATAGATTGTGGTAATAGTCTTCAACGACTGCCGCCATATAAAACGAATAGCATCATCCCTCTCTTTCTAAGTGGCTACTAAGGGAGTACAGCCAACAGAAGACAGGCAGAAGCGTCTTCTCTCCACCATTGGCTGAATTACGATCGCTAACCTCTTGTCAAAGTTTTGCAGAGCCCTAGACCGAGCCCTGGACCTAAAAGATGACTGATAGATCGCTATTTGATTTCATTAAGCCTTTGAAGAATTCTAAACATGACATTTAAATTATTCGCAAGTGTATACATTTATAAAGTAAGACTCAAGTCTTACCATTTTTACCTGTGATCGAGAAGACACATAGGCTTGTGCGCTGATGGTTATAAGGTACAAAATGCTAACGTGTTCAGTGCAGTACTTGTCAGTCGAATGGTTCAGTAGCGCGAACGTCCGCCTCGGCACCCGGACGCAGTCCAGCCATACATAGACAAGACGTTTTGCCAGTGGAGGCAATATCTTTCCTTTCGAAAAACCTATGTGTGCTAATGAACTTAAGGTACAAAATGGAACAAAATACCAACGTTTTCATGCAGTGCTTGTCTGTCAGATGGTTTAGCAGAGCAAAAGTTCGTCTCGGCACGCGGTCGCAGTCCAGCCATAGGCACGGGGCTTCACCAACGGAGGAAATATCTTCAGTTTGGAAAGACCTATGTGTGCTAATGAACTTAAGGTGCAAAATGGAACAAAATACTAACGTTTTCAGTGCAGTGCTTGTCTGTCAAATGGTTTAGCAGAGCAAAAGTTCGTCTCGGCACGCGGTCGCAGTCCAGCCATAGGCAAGGCGCTTCGCCGGCGGCGCTCGGAGGGCAATGAACGCGAGCGGCGTGCGAGAACACTTCAGATGCGTTTGGGAACGATCTGGAACAACGGTATACGATGTAAGAGCCAATTTCTTCAACGCTAAAAGCATGCAATCATTCAAGAAACGACTTAGGAATTATTTATTAAACCAAATATAACACCTTACGGGTCATCCACATATTACGTCACACATCAAGAGGGAGGGGAAGGTCTTACTTATGGTGACATTGGGCAAAATAGTATACAGCACGTCAACCTATCACAAAACGTAAAATTTTCTCGATTGATATTGATCTCTACCTGTTGGACTAAAAGTTGAAAATCAATTCAATGATCTTTAACTTTTTGGGTAGGTTGACCTGCCGTTGTCTGTACATAAAACTATTTGTTATAGAAATTTCATGACACATCTAGTTGCGCTTATCCGTGTAAGTGCCGTAACCCGTTCTTGTGGGCCGGTCGCAACGCTCGTACAGTAGCCAGACTTGCGTTTTTAAATATTATGTATTACCGTTTGTGTCGTCTTGTTGAAACGATACCTTCCTACCCACTAATTACTAAACTGCTTCTTAAGTGGTTCTTGTCATAATTTAGTAAGTTTTTTTAACTGTATTTATATTTTGACCCCGCTGTAAGTGCCGTAACCCGTTCTTGTGGGCCGGTCGCAACGCTCGTACAGTAGCCAGACTTGCGTTTTTAAATATTATGAATTACCGTTTGTGTCGTCTTGTTGAAACGATACCTACCTACCCACTAATTACTAAACTGCTTCTTAAGTGGTTCTTCTCATAATTTAGTAAGTGTTTTTAACTGTATTTATATTGTGACCCCGCGTACAGATCATCATATTTATAAATTAGTTTTAGTTTTTAAGTTCTCATGAAATTGAAAAAATATTTCTTAAGAGAATAAATGCTTTTTAACTGTTACTTCAAGCCTAACCTGGTTAAATTGCATAGTAGTAAACGTTGTTATATTAATCATAGTAATAAAATTTTTGGATAGTTTACGAATAATGTGATTCATTTATAGGTTACGAATAGTAATTTTCTAGAAGCTAATTAATTAGGAGCAAACTGAATTGACCAACCTGTGATAAGTGGATTCTGAGCACTATGGTCAATCTACGGTCTTCTCCCCAACGCTCCGCTCAACTCCGTATCAGCCTTAAGTCCAAAATACTGATCCAAATTTCGAATCCGCAGCGTTCGAAATTTTAATAAAGAACACATTGCTGAGTCTGTTAAGTCACCAAGTGACCTTTTTTGGCAATGACAAACCCCAGAATTTGAATTAAATATACAGGGTGTTAGGTAAAAGGTTTATCAAGCCGAAACCTGCCTCTGTAAACATGTGCATATAAATACTATAGTGAAATCAATAATTTGATATCATCGTTTTAATTTTTTAAATTTTCATACAAACTAAAATTTTGTAATTCCTATTTGTATGTTTTTTTTTCTAAAATTATTCTATTGTTTTTTCGACTTCACCACAGTAAAAGTAGTTTCAATACTGTATTTATATGCATATGTTAACATAAGCTAGTTTCACCTTGTTATACCATTTACCTAACATCCTGTATAGTAATAAAAAAATATCTCTTGAACTCGCAAAAAGACATTTAATTATTTTTTATCGTTTCAGAAGCAGCTATGTATAACACTACTTTTACTTTACTAATTCTGTTTTATTATATACAGTATAGATTTTAAGCCCTACGCAACCATTTACATTTATTTCAATATTCACATCTATATTTATATTATATACCTTCACTGCAAATTGTATTATGTTCTTGTTTTATATAAATTGTTTTTACTTATAGACTGTATGTCCATGTGTGGGCTGCGTCCCCTCTTTTCTTAATTGGCATCCGCAGAATACCAGTGGTTATGACGACTCTAGTCGTCGTGACCATATACTGAGCGGATACCATTTTGGTACTTGCACCCTCTTTTATATAGATTATTACTTGTAATAATTGTTTCATGTGTGTACCAAATAAACCTTTTTTTTCTTTCTTTTCTTTCTTTTCTTTATAGTGATATAAATAGCACATACTTGCCACACCCTCTCCAGTGGCAAATCCAGGGTGTTTCATCTTGCGGGTTCGGTTGCAGCGGCTGCGGCAACGTCTGCGGCTGCGGCTGCGGCTGCGGCTGCGGCTGCGGCTGCGGCGGCGGCGGCGTCGCGGTCGGCTTCGGTGTCGGAGGCTTCGGTACCTATCGTTTAAATATTTTGCTTCAGCAACAGTTTTTTAATGTAAGTTCTGACAAGAAAAGTATATGCCTCTTACCTTTCCATCACAAAGAAAGATTAATCAACAGACTGTGTGGTGACCGTCTTTAACATTTTGTGTAGATTCAAATTCAAATTTTTATTCATAGCAAACACTTATTGCGTTGAAAATTTTATAGAACTAAAATAAATAATAATTCCAAAATATAAAAAAGGAGCTAATTAGTATTTACACAATTAATAATGATTAAAAAAAATACTTAAAATAAACATGGCAAAATTATTAATTGTTATACGTCTTTACCAATAATGCAAAATTTCTTCATAATCTGGGAGTTGACATGATTTGAGTAAATCTCGCTCTAAGCACAAAGTATTATATTCTGCGACGTTGATCAAGCTTACCTCAGTCACTGGTTGTGTGACTATAGTTTCCTTCTCACCAATCTTTGTGTTGCCAACCATGACCGGCTGCCTGGTGATCACTTGCCTCATCACAGGCTGTGGTTTCTGCTGAAATTAAACGTCCAAATTTAAATTGCTACAGTAAAAATGATCTATATTGCAGTGATGAAACGCTTCTGTTAATGAAACCAAAGCTGAACTAACGCACATCTATATAAAGTAACAGCCTATAATCATCCCACTGCAGGGAAAAGGCCTCCATCATTGAAATCAAGTTACCACTGCAATGATGGGAATGATGCACATCTATATATATAAAAGAAAGTCGTGCTAGTTAAACCACTTATAAATCGAGAATGGCTAGACAGATTTTTATGATTTTGGTGTTTATAGATTTGTCTTCGTCGGGAATAGGATAATAAGAACTAAAAACGATAAAAAGTTTAAAATTACGAAAATGAATTTCTTGATAAATTTTTCAGAATCAAATAGTCCACGTCAGTTTAGTTAATAGAGTGACTTTACTCATTCAAATGGGCGACAAGATACAAATTGCGTGTCGCGATGTCGCGTTACATGTCGGGTGAAGTGTGGCAGAGGCGATACGAAGTTCGCGAGATTCGCTAGTAATAATACCTATAAAATAAACCACAGAACTTACCCCACTCGACTGTATAACGCTAGTTTTACTGTCGCTCTGTACAACCGACGTCTGAACTATCGTCGGCTGAACATTCGTGACCACTTGGCTCCTCTGCGGTTGTTGGACTACCCTGTGAACGCCTGGCTTCATCTGCGTGTTCATTATTATTTGCTGATTGTTAGACACTGCTATGATTTGTTGGTTGCCCTTAAAAATAGACAAAACAGTTGTAATTCAAGATTAGATAGAACGTAACAGAGAATGTCTGAATCCTTTTCCCTTAAGGGGACTACTAGAGCTGAGTATTGACTGCCCCCAATTCATTTAATTTTATTACTTCTAAACAAAATCAATTTTTAAAAAAACTGTAACAGTATCATTTTAGCAAATTACCTTTAGTATTTATTGAATCACAGTAAACTTTTCATTTGGTTGTTTATAAAGTCGAATTTGTCGCTAACGCCAAAAGCGGACACTTTTAGCAATAATGTACAATACGAAAGAATGGCAAAATGAAAAGCAGTTAACATTTTGTTTAGAAGTAATAAAATTAAATCAATTTGGGTCAGCAGTCTAGTGTTCCTCTTAAGTCAGTTGACTTTGGCAACATTCGCGACATATTGGCGACCTAGGTACACATCCTAAGAATGGTTTCTGAGCCTTCACTTTTAATTGAATGCAATATTTACAAAGGCAAAAGAAATAAATAATTTTTAAGCCAATCTCTGAGACCGGCTAGTGAAAAGTTAATTTAGTTTAACATCTATTACGTTTTTTAAGGTAAAGCAAATTTTTGAAAAATAAAATCAACAAGGTATTTATTATTTACTGACAGTTCGATAACGCTCCTAATTGACTGTAGATGATTACCTGTAATAGCTGCTGGTTGCCCTGTATGATTTGTTGGTTGCCCCCAATCATTTGTTGGCTGCCTTGAATTATCTGTTGGTTTCCAGACACCATTTGGTTGTTGGATGAGGTGCTAATTAACGCTGGTGGTTGCTTTTGGGTAACCACGATTTGCTGGCCTTGTGGTTGGTTGACGATTTGAGCTTTGTGTGGTTGCGGTTGTGAGGTTATAATTGGCTGCTGACTTTGGGTCATTTGTGGGGTATTCTGTATAAATATAATAATCAATTAAAAACACTAATAATGACGCTGAAAATTTGATACTACAAAATCATATGAACAAATCACAAATAATAAAATAACAATCACCTCTAGAAGCTTAATAGTCTAGTATTTGGAGCCCATAACCACAACTACTATTATAATAATATAATACATACTTATACACATCAAAGAAAAATATTTACGTATGATATATACGTAATATTATACATTTATAATACCATACAACACCAATATGAAAGATAAAAAATAAACATCATTTTCAGTAACATTATTTTTAACATCAATTAACATGGTTGCTTTAAATTAGATACCTACTCAACGAATATGTAAAAAAAAAAGTAATTAAAATGTTTTTTTAACGTAAATTACTTGATATCTTTTGTAATCGTTTAAACGTATAACATAAAAAGCAACCCTTATACGCAATCATCCCATTGATGTAATAAAAAAAACTACATACACAATCAGCGCCAATAAAGTTTCCCAACTAAATGTGCACCCATTTGACATTTGGGTGCACTTTTAGTACAGCCTATATCAATCGTATAGATAGTTATATTAATATTATTGTCGACATAATTTGTCGGATTATACAGAGTGTTTACCTAACATTCTTGGCCCCAATTCCGCTAATTTACAAATGGCTCAATAGAATCGCAATTGCATCTCAATTGTATATTTTGACACATTTATTATGGTAGTAATAACAAAATATGAGATAGTTGACAATGACATATAAAATCATCGTCAAAATATGCAATCGTGGACAGTTTAGGTGTCATTTTTGTATAAGACTGTGTATATAGTTCTTATTATACATGTATCATCCCTAAAATATTATCAATTTGAAGTAACCTCATACAACCATGCCTCAAACATAAACTGGCCATCATCTACCAAGCACAAATCTATAATAATGTGCATTGAACCTGAGCTATTGCCGTTTTGACCACTGTTATCGGCTGTGACGTGCTCACAAGCGTCGGCTGGCTGACAATCACCCTCTGGGTGGATTGTATCACGCCCGAATTCTGTGCGTGCAACAAACAGCTTTAGTGTCTAGCTAGTGAGATTTAAATTCGCTTGTATTATTTCTGTTAGCACTTTGATGGTTCTTTCTATTCTTGTACAACCTCTAACATTGCATCTAGGGCATATTATTATTGTTTGACTATCACCAAGTTAGGGCTCGGAATAAATTAGTTACGTCGCGTCATAGAGCTCCTTCTATTACGTTATAATGTATGAAACTATATGAGAGCTTATAAGTGCACTTACAAATGGCTTACCGAGTCTCAAGCATTAGGACATAATAAAACTTGCAAGTGAACGTACGTCTCGTGTGTGTGTATACAGATAGTAAGTAATGAGTCTTAAATTATTACCAAGTAATATTTTTAGTAACTTAAATTTGAAACATACATAGAAGTCATAGAAAATATGTTAAAAAGATTTAGTAAAGCATTAGTGATTTAATAATAACCAAAGGCCATTGCGCAAAGAAATAGGAGATGTGGATGTTAGAATTAAAAGTGAGTTAATTTAAAATCATTGCATCTCTTTTTCGCCTACGTGAAATAAAAAGTAACAAAATAGTAGATATTTCCTATAGTTAACAAAGGTTATTCCATTCACGTAGAAGACAAAGAGTTATCCGGACCTGAAAGAAGTTAAGAGACTGGCATCCTGGAATGTAAACCAGTATTTATACATATTAAGTAAATTTACATTTTGGTAACGAATTCAGTAGAGGAGTTCGTGTGTATAGTACTTCTAAGTTTTGTACAACTTTGATTGTAACTTTTGTAAAAATAACTTAGTTTGTCAATCAAACGCAAATATCACACGTCTGCTAACAATATTGCAAAATCACTTACAAACAATACAAAGATGGCACTGAGCGCTGAAAACGTGGATTATCGATATTATATGTTTTTAGCGCTGCGGTCAAACTATAAAACTATACATGTACAGAATTAGCTTCAAAGGCTAGCGCACTAAGGTAGCGAAATCTTAGGAGCCTTAACTTTTTGAATTAATTTAATCTAACATATTATTTTAAGCGTTAAATTAGCTAGTTTCTTTGAAGACAACTAACTTGAGTTAGAAGTTCCCGCTAAAAGATTAGGATAACTACTAGTTATCTTTAACTATTACTTATGTCTTCATAATTAAATTCATAATTAAACTGTAACTAATTAGTATTCATTTACTCAAAGTTTATTAGTAAGGTTGTGAGAGTATAATATAGCAGGGATTTTTTAAAAGCTTCAAATCGTAAAAGGGGAAGGTGAAAAGTTTTAACGATAACGTTTTAACGGAGGTGAATAGTTTCTCTCTTGTAGTCTATAACTACTAAGAAACTAGTCACAATATCGTTTTGGGGTCAAGTCTGACCCCCGTAGCTCTAAAGGAGTCAACAGCATTATCACTTATTTGTTACGTGCTATCTTACTACTTAGGTAATCTTCTAGAACAAAAAGGTGTTAAAATACCATAAGCGGTTATTAAAACCTAGCCATTGTTAATAGCGTACTTATAGCGGCAAGGTTAAAGTGAATAACAAAAACAAAACAGGTGGAGACAGTTAAAAAACCGAAGGAAATGAATATGTATTGAAGCGTGATTGAAGCACTATTTGTTTTTGAACCTGTATGATTTGTTGTTGCGTTATAGCCTCTGTCGCCTGGGCAATAAGGCTGTTTAGCGTCGCCTCGTCCAAGCCACCGGGGTTGTTCACCTTTGTAAAGTTCATATTTATTTCCAGATAAATATCAACGAGCATTATCTAGTGTAGCTTACAAACTTGTTTTTAATGATATGCAAGTAATGTATTACTTAATGCCGCTTATATTAAACACATCGAGTAGTGTAAACAACGTTTTTTGTAGTATCACCAGGTCCAGGGTCCGATTCCGGATAGTTCAATAAAGAAAAAAAATGTTTGTGAATAGTCTCGATTCTGAATGTTTTAAAAGCACTAATTTTTTTATCTGATAATATGAGACATGCACATTATAGATTATTCTGAGAACATAATAATGAGTGTGATGTTGTCCACACTTAGTTATTATAAGTAAACTAACATGAACATTTTGACGTATAAAAAGGGCTTTTAAATACAAATGATAAAAGAGATTATAAATACCGTTAAAGTAAGAGGGCCTCCACCGGTACCTTGTACTATTATTATAGTTTTCTGCATTTGAATATTGCCTGGTATGTTTTGAGTAATGTAACTCAAACCTCCTGTGAATAAAACATTACATTATATTTTCCAAAATGATATGCCAGTAAATATTTAGACGGCGTAAGAAACAAACTTAAATCATTGGTAATTTATACGGCTTTTTGTGATTTAACACTGTTTTGCTTCTAACATAATGAGCTAAATTGTCCTAATACACAAGAAAATAAATATAATGTCATTGGATATGTAACCCATTTCCGACATTTGCTAAGTAGGTATTTAGTACCATGTGTTCCGATTGTTATTTATTGGAACGAAGTTCCTTATCGCGCGTTCCGAAAGGGGGCTAGACGGTAAAAAATAAGACCAAAAGTTGTAACGACACTTTTGTAACGACAGTTTTTGCGATAGTTGTAAGCCGTGCGGCGTTCACGTGTTTCTATGTCTGTCTCTCTCTCTCTCTCAAAGTTTATTTATTTAAAAATAAATTTAAATAAAATAAAATTTTATTACAATTCTTTCAAAAAAAAAGAACTTCGTTACACCTCTTGACACCTCTCAAGTTTTTTTTTTGTTTTTGTAAATGTATGTTGTGTCAATAGTACCAAATAAATTATTTTCTATTGTATTGTATTGTTGTCAACGAAATATATAATGCTGAACTAATTAAAAAAATTAATAGACTCAGGCGTTACTTTGCGGAAATCCATAACTAATTATGGATTTAGAAAATTATTTTGCTAATGATTTCCGCTTGTTAATATACCGGCCTAGATACCTTTACCACACTACCCGCACTAACACTGATCAGTGACACTGACATTTTCTAAATCCATAATTTGCTGAACTAATTCTTAAACCTAAAAGCGAGCAATTAGCGTTGGTAGCTTAGAGGGTTGGAGTCTCGCCTTTTGTCATCCAGGATCATAATTCAAATCAAAGAATTTTTTGATGTACAATGTGCATCAATTTCTATACTAGCCTGTTCCTACCGCGGTGCTGTAAGTGGTCGACGTCTGCGGCCAACAGCCTTAGTGATAAAGAAAAAACAATTTTACAACAACAACATTTAACATACTGCACAAGACATTGGCAGTTTCAGAAGAATTTCATTAGAACAGCCTAAGGTCCGAGCACACCAAAGGCAGTCCTGTAGAAGAATTTTGGCGTAAGACAAAAAACTTTTTTTGTCGCCATAAGGCAGGAAGCACTACATTTTTTTTCCAAATCGTTGCCTAACCCGACAAACTGAATACGGAACCGCGATACAAGTTTCACCAGCTTTGTAACTCCTACTGCGTTTTGTATGCCGCGCTGCTACTGACCCGCTCTGCTTCTGTCTGACTTTTGGTGTGCTCAGGTCTTAAAGTATATTGTGGTAGTAAAGCTGAAGTAATTAAACGGTCGGAAACCAATATCTATCTTGTTACCTTGCGAGCTACTCGGTGTGGCGATGATCTGCATCGGTTGCTGGACAAATTGGGTCGGTTGGGATGATATAGCTTTTTCTGTAGATACAAAGAAGTCAAAAGTTTCACCAAACATTCTTACTTCAGAATTTGGTTAAGGGGACTACTAGAGCTAAGTGCTGACCCCAAATGATTTAATTGTATTACTTCCAAATAAAATCAAATCTCAAAAAACTAAAACAGTATCATTTTAGCCAATTACCTCTGGTATTTATTGAATCACTGTTAAACTGCTTTTCATTCTGGCATTCTTTCGTATTGTACATTATTGCTAAAAGCGGCCGCTTTTAGTGTTAGCGAAAAGTTCGACTTTATAAACAACTAAATTAAAAGTTTACTGTGATTCAATAAATACTAGAGGTAGTTTGCTAAAATGATACTGTTCTAGTTTTTTAAGAATTGTTTTTTTAGAAGTAATAAAATTTAATCAATTGGGGGCAGCACTTAGCTCTAGTAGTCCCCTTAACAAGTGCTTCCTAAACAACCACGAAAACATTGAAATGTACACACAAAATTTAATCTAAATTGGTCCAACCATTTAGGCGGAATAAGGTGAAAAATACACTTAAGATATGAAATAAAAATGGGTATCCTCGTATCGTGAGGTATCCAAATCACCCCAAGTATTGTCCCGCATCTTTTCTGTTTTCTATTTATGATTTTGAAATTTTGCCCTGAGCAACTTAAAAAAGTAAAACATTTCGAAAACTTTATGCAACTGAACCTTTATCATTTCCTTTCTTTCAAAATCTGGGTATTTTATGCATAAAAATAGAAATGATAAATATTCGTAACCAGCCGTCTAGCATTGTATCCCGGAATGAGTTAAGATAGTTAGTTTCACCAAACAATCTTCATTACCGTTGTCGATAAATGTTGTATGATCAAGTCAGTCAAGTCTTATTGCTGATCTTATTGATACAGTACCACATTAAATAATGTAGATAAATATCTATGAGCTAGGTTTTTAACTAGAAACAAAAACATCACCTTGAAGAATAATTTGTCCTGATTGAGACGCGATTATGTTCTGCACATCCATCGGCTGCACCTGCAGCATCGGTTGCTGTACTTGCATTGTCGGTTGCTGCACCTAGAACAAACCACATTAATGTTAATTTAAAAATAGCCAAATACCATCGATATATAATAACAACTTCAACAATAGTCTGTTACAACAATGGCACCTAAAACTGTCCTCATTTGAATTATTGACGTTGATTTTATGTCAGCGACCGCTTTATAACCCAGCCAAATTATGTTGGCATGAATAGTATGGACATTTATATCATATTTAAACTTTTCGATTGATATAGGTTGTACTTAAAATGTAAGCTTTAGTGGGTGCACTTTACTTTTTTTAATTAAAATGGGCTCTCTAGACCATAAGGTTAAATGAAGGGAAATATTAAATGTTTGAATATAGAGACTATCACGCATCGTCGTGATTACCGACGACAATTAATTTGAGATATACAGAGCTAAATTAGGAATGATGCGGTGATATAATTTAAAAAACAAAGACCCGAAATGGACCCAGATTATTATGCAGTAACAAACACCTATCTAAACATTCACATATAATAAAAGTAAGAAGTAAGATCAAGTACCTGCATTGTCGGCGTTTGGACTTGCATCGTAGGCTGTTGGACCTGCATAGTCGGTTGCTGCACCTGCATTGTTGGTTGCTGCACTTGCAGTGTAGGCTGTTGTACCTAGATGGGAATGAGCAATTTTAATATGGCAAACACTACGTAATAAGCCTGTACTCAAGGACAAATTACCTATTGAGGTAAATAGCACAAAGTTTGGGTTTAATTTTAATCAGCCATTTAATTGTGCGTACGACACATCCCCTTGCTTTCAACGCAAATTAGATTTCTATGTTTGTCAAACAAGTGATTCAACAAAATCGCCTTTAAAATGTAATCTTTGCTCACATAGAGTCGATAGGGAAATAACTGAATATAATAATTAGTGGCTGTAGTTTTAAATATATGTTAAAAATAATTCTCAAAGATGAACAACAACTTAGTCAGGCCGTGGCCATGAACACTGTAGTTTTCGGAACGTCGAGATCAAATACAATCTATAATCTTAATAAACACGAGTTTAATTCGTAAATATATCTTACTAGTTTACATTGAGCTTTGCCCACCACTATAAGAAGAAGCAGTATCTATTATGCCTGAGCACGTGCCCGAGGTACTCGACTTTGCGCTTTTTGACGGTCCGCATCAATTGTTGGGTTCTGCTGACGCGCTGGAGTACGGTTGCGTTCCTTACTTTATGCATTTAGCTGATGCGGAGCATGCGACGATAACACCACATCTCAAACGCCTCCGGGCGTCTCCTGGTGTACTCTTTTAAAGTCCATGCCTCGCATCCATACATGACAACTGGCCAAACATAACATAAAAGGACTCGTGACCTGATAATAGGCAAAGTTGAAGGGAAAAGGCGCGTTGGACGCAGGAAAAAATCGTGGCTGAGGAACATCAGAGAGTGGACCGGGATCAAATCCGTCGAGAAACTGTTCCGTCTTGCAATGGACAGAGAGAGGTTTGGAAAACTAGCGGCCAACCTTCCCAATTGAAGAGGCACTTAAAGAAGAAGATACATTGAACTTAGTAGGTGGTAAGATTATCTGCTGAAGTGTGTTTGTACCCCATTTTACGACTTTTTCATATTACAGCACGGCTCTTGCAAGCCATGATCACAGAAGATAGAAAGAAGAACTCATAAAAAACAAAGTGCATCCAAGAAATCCTTTTAAGATAATGGAAATAGGTTATAGGACTTTTTAATGTATTATAGTTATCAACGTACCTGTAATATTGGTTCCTGGATAATGACAGAGCCATTATCTCCAGTGCCAGCTACTAAAACAGATTGTTGTATTGATTCCGGTTCAGTTTTTGGGGGTATCTGTTGGATAAATTACCAAGTTTTCAAATTTTAAACGCGTTTTGGCATCGGAATTCCTTCGACTTTTTATTCACACTAAATAAAAGGAAAATATACAGGTAGGCTAAATGATGTGGCAAAAGTCCCGTGTCCCAGGCCGTGTCTTCTTCAATTGCTGGCTGGCACAATTGACTTTCGCCAACAGAGATGGGCAATTTTTTACAGCATGACAGATGCTAGAAAATTATTCACAATTTTACTGTAGTTGAATTTAAAATAGTAAAAGTTTGATGTTATTTAAGATAACGATTAGAATAGTGTCGTGTGTGCAAATAAACATTTACCACCATCAATGGTGTTTGTGTGTTGAGGAGGAACACGTCCCATTCCCCGCAATACCATGTGATATTATTGTCGAAAAGAACTTTAAAATTAGTTGGTAAAGTTGTACTGACCCAAATTCCTTTAAATACAAAGTACTTATATTCGTTTTACACATTAGGTCGCATTTATTTCCTAGCAAGACTGCCGCGATGTCAGCATTTTAGCAGCTATGAATATACTACAATCAACAAGGAGTTTGGATTAACATCTCATCAATGTCAGCATAGAAAGAACGTTTCATGGTGAGCAATAGATCGTTCAAGAGTAGTTTTCTAAAAAGACTCGCTTAGTCATTTGTCTAATATAGGCGTGGCGAATGCATATCTTGCCATTATCATTTGAGAAATTTAAAATAATGCCAATTTGACAACTCAAAAAAGTATGCTAATTAGTGCTAGATGATCGGTCTAATTACTTAAGATATTAAGATGAATAGATGAACAAAATTATGTTAACGCAAATCAAAATACTACCTAAATAGGACAAACTAGATACATTTAACAATAAGATGCTCGTTATCACAGACGAAGAAATTCGCCATTTATACATCTCAAGCAATAAACAAAAACAAATAAACAATAAGTACGATAATTTTCACGAAAATGACCTTGCCACGCATAGCTCTGGCTATCATAATCCCCGATGGCCGCAGCCGCTAAAGGTACAGACATGAAAGAAATATTTTAGTTATAGAGAGGATATTAGACAAATTATTAAATTCAACAATATACAACAACTCATCTAAATTAGAACTTAAACAATTCATGACGTTATAAATTTATTTTATTTATGAAACGTTATTAAAGCTTATGTTTTACGCCAAATTATTTAAATAATTATGATGTTCCTAAAAAACACTTTGGACTGGAAATCATTCTAATCAAGCAAAAGTAAAAGAAGTTATAAAAAAAAAATACCAAGTCTTCATCTTCTAAAGCGGAAGCAGCGAGGGCGGCATACAGATTTGCAGCGGTCTTAGATACGCCTTCTGTATTTCCCTAAAGACAAAATATAATTTAATTAATAAATATTCTTACCCAATGGGGACTACCGTTTCTTTGCTCACCAGTTGGCGCCACTGTAGACTGAGGTCCGGAGTTATAGCTGTTAAAGGCGATTGGCGCCGAAACAAAGTGTTATATCTTGAATCTAATTAAGGATATATTGTTTATAAATAACTATCTTGATATCAACAAACTAACTTCTGAAATAGTTGATCTTGAGGCCGCCTATTTTTGCGCTTTTTTTTAATTCCGCTTTTAAAGCGTTCACATTAATCGCCAAATAATCCATATTTGCGATATTTTACGAAGGAGATCACTTTCCAGCAGGTAAATTAAAGAAATTATAATTTATGCAACAAATTCCGCTAAAACCAGTACAAAGTGAATGATATTGGACCTCACGCGACACTAGCGCCTCTAGTGGCAAATTCACTAGCGATAGCCCCCATTATCCAACATCACGCCTATGACCTTCAACTGTCTGATATAGATTACCGAATTCAAACTGTTTTAAATAATCATAAACTGATCGACGCCGAGATTAATTACAACGTAAAGTTTCTATTTTCTGGCTCGTTTCACTACATTGATAGGCTTATATTTGACGATTATTTTTTCTAGTTGGCTGAATCGACGCGTTGTTGAACTCTCTGATAGCGGAAATATCTTTAAACCGCAAATAAAAATGTTTTACGTGGCCAGATAAACAAACAAGACTACCATCAGCATTATTGCCTTTTTTGTTAACAGAACGACATATAACCGTTAATAAAAAACGTATAACATACTTACATCTTTCTTATCCTCTACTTTGATTTTTTTGCTTGGCGGTTCCGTATACGAGTGATCCGTAATGACAGTATCCACAATATCTTTCTCAGTCTTCAGCGCTTGCATCACCGCGTGCTGTATAATCTGACCGCTTTGCAGACTGATCTGCTGGACTTCATTCTTGACCTGAACTATTTGCCCTTGGTCATTCTTGATCAACATCGAAGCCGGCAATTGGTCACTCTTCAACTGGATAATTTGACCTTGGTCATTCTTAATTTGAATGAATTGACCTTGCTCATTCTTTATTTGAAAGAACTGGTTGCTTTGTGATCCCATGGGATCGTTGATATGCAATACTGGCTCGTTCTCCGTCTTCACTTGGACGATTTGACCCGTTTCCGTGATTTGGATTGTTGGAGCGTTCAATTGAGCGCCCATTTGTACTACTTGCACGGGAGGGTTAGACTTTTTCTCTAGCAAGTCGGCTAGCATCTTATTCTGAGCCGTTTTCTGTAGAAAAGTAAAATATCAACAAAAACTAAATGATAGTTACAAAACAAACAACTCTGAAAAGCACACTATATAAACAAATAAACAATACCAACTAACAAAAAAGTTAAAATGCTCTACTAAGAGTCTGCATCAGAACACATGTGTACAGTAAATGTCAATAGCTAAAAATTGTCAGGTATACTATCGGTGTGCATATTTATCTATATATAAAAATTTCTTTCAATGCTGAAAAAATTTATGTTGCTTCACATTTTTACATAATCATGATTAAGTTACGAACGTACTACTTATTCTTATGTCTGGATTGTGCTCCTCTTAATTTCAATTCGGTTTATAAATTGGATCTATTTATTTACACATTTAGTACTCTATTATTGATCCCACGGAAAATTTGTAGAGGCGCGGCAAACCAAACCTCAGATGGCGGAAAATATTGGACTCCTAAGTGTTGAGTAGGACTAAGTGTTGAGTAGGACTACGTGGGGGCTGAAAGACTTTTACTCAGCAGTAGGATCCTAAGGCTGGATTATATAAGATGAGGTAGATTAGTTTGCTATACTTACGATTGTCAGTTGAGTTTGTTCATCCATTTGAATCTGCACAGGTTCATCCTTGATGACTGAAAAATATTAATAAATTATAAGAATTAAAGTATTTACAACTGCTAGAATTGCGAAAGAAAGCTTTAAGAGCACCTCTAAAGGCTAATTTATCACGTTTAGTACGTAAGCATGTTGAAAGTAGTATATATAATAAAAGCATGTCTTAATTACCTAAAGAATCATCTGCAGCGTTTATATAGACCTGAAATATAGAAAAACGTCAATTGTAAAGGTTCGATGAAGGCACTACTATTATTAGTACATATACACAGAGTCGGGGTCTCAACCTTAGAAAGAAGTTCGCCTTATTTACTTTAAAACAACGTAGATTCCATTTAAAAAAAAGGTTGTTTTAAAGTTTTTATAAATTACCTTCTCTGCAGGTGGAGTGCTACTAGCAACGCCGCCTGGTGTTATAGTCGAGCACTTGATCAGAGCCTCTGGGTCTACGTCTAGTACCTAAATAATATTATTAAATATTATTAAACTGTTAACTGATTGAAACAATTATGATTTCTATCATAAGAGTTCTTTATATCGTGATTTCTGCCTTATATAAAATTGTAGGGCGTTCGTAACGTAATATGTAAAAAGTATTTATTATTATATTGCGGTTGACTTGATAGAAATTTTACACGCCCCTCGATTTTATTTTTTGTCTAATCTAGTGGTGTGTTGACTAGTAATAGGACCTACCGAATTATTTTTCAGCTTTTAGCACATTGTCTACATAATTTTAATCCATATCTATACTAATATTATAAAGCTGAAGAGTTTGTTTGTTTATTTGTTTAAACGCGCTAATCTCCGGAAGAACTGGTTCGAATTGAAAAAATCTTTTTGTGTTGGATAGTCCATTTATCGAGGAAGGCTTTAGGCTATAAAACATCACGATGCGACCAAAAGGAGCAAAGCATTAGTAGAAATGTTGCAAAAATAATCGCGATCATAATAACAGAAATTGACGCTGACAAAGTCGCAGGCAATAGCTAGTTTTCAATAAAACCGTTTAATTTAAAAACTCATTATTTTATACATACATACCTGATTATTTTGAACGACAACTGTGTTACTAGCGGTCCCCACTCTTTGTTGACTTTGTTGTCTCTGCGCAACCTATATATTAAATACAATATTAAAATTCAGAATACTTATCAGCGTTCAGTATATTAGGTGAAACTTAACTGGTTTTTTTTTAAGTAGCTGACATGATTATTTTTAATAAACTTCAGAACGTTTGTTACTGACATGATTCAAATAATTATTGAAAAGAATCGGATGTTTGGACTATTCATTGAAACTTTTATTTAAATACAAGTAAGTTAAGATTACATAGGCTAAATCCTGCACATTATTCTTCAGCTTCAAAAGTATTCTACAAAAAAAAACACAAATACAAATAAGGTTCAAAATTTTTCTACAAAAATCGTATTTATGCACCAAAATTAGCTCTGAAAATGTTTGATCTTTGTCAAATGACATTGTTTTAATGTTCTAGACTCTAATCTATTAGTACAGATCTTGTATCTACATGGTGCATTAAATTTTACATTAAAAATATCTTGTACATTCAAGTACTAAGAGTACTCTTTACTAAAATTATCACATGCTTACAAATAAGCTTATGCCCGTATTCATGCGATATTTTATACTTGTTATTTCCTACTATGTTATTTCTTACTATGTTAGTTTTAACTCTTTTATTCATGCTATGTTTATTGCATAATACTGCCACTACAAATATACACTCTTTACAAAAACACTGGTTATGTAATACATGCATATTATTACATAATAAAACCTAGGTATTACCAGAATATCTCCATCAAAATAATCATCTAAAATAATAAAATCATATAACTTAATTACGAAACCAAAAGTATAGACAAGGATTTTTCAAAGCTTTTTTCAAATTTAATTTACAACAACACCATCAACTTAACAAGATATGTTCCAAATAGAATATTTAAATTAATCAATAATTAAGGTAATCGTAAGAATATCGAATCAGAACTCTAGTCGGACTGTGTCAGATTTTCAAATTTCAACATTTAGTTTCAGAGCTCCAACAAAATATTTCAGAAAGGTGCGATTTCAACTACTTTTTGCCCCTTTGGAAGTACAAAACCTGTATGCGAATATATTGTATTTTAAATGCCGAATCCAACAACGGTTTTCTACATTTTAATTGTTGTTTGTGATATATATAAAAGAACACTCGAAAATTTAAAACATTAAGAAAGTATACAAACGCAACAATATGTTGCATTGAACTAAAATAAGGAACTTGAAAATAATTATATTCCAATACTATTCCAAATAAAGTCAAATATACTGGCATGGTAAGACTAACTTACTGTTTCAGAGTTAATTAAATAGCGATGATCTATTCAATTTAAGACATAGACCTGCAGTAGCAACTTTTGTGATTTGAGTTTTACATTTGAAAACAATCAGAATCCATTTAGTCTTACCATACCTGACGTTTTACGGTGTCACGCATGATTCTAAATGACAATCACAAAACTACTTGTAAACAAGTTCTAACATTATTATGCCATAATATACAAAATAAATTAAATAGAATAATGAGAAATTAATGGGCAACAATAAATTGTTAGCTTTTGATATTACCCACCCAATAAACTAGAGACAAATCTATGCCATAGCTGCATAGATTTAATTAGAAAGATTCTAAAATATCAACTTCGTAGTACGCTGCAATTAAAAATACCTTAGCAAATATTTTACCATCATCAATTTAACTAAATAACTTAACAAACCCAGAACACTACCCTGAGCAACGCTAACGAACCCAGAACACTACCCTGAGCAAGACTTTGCTTTAACAAAATAATGTTACAACTCATTTGCCATACCCATCACTGTTAGTATTGTTAGTGAGCACTTACTTGCGTCTGTGGTGCGGGGCTTACTTTGTGTGCGAGAAGATGCTTGATCAATGTCGTGTTTGACGGGTTTGATTCTAGGGCCTGGGACAGGTGGGGGTGGGTCCCTGTTGGCTGCTGGGCTTGTGGCTGGATATAATAAAAACAGAGATGTTTACTTGTCTGACATTTGAATGTATTGATTTTCACTGTATATTGTTCGGAAATATTCTATGCATTTCTTTCTGTAAGTATATCAGTACAGTTCTCTAATGTTGGGTGACGTCATTTGAAAATTAGCTGAGCCGACTTCAGAACTCCGTTTTGGTTCATTTCTGCAGAATTTTTACTTAGAGTCGAAGAATAAGTCGAAACATAAAACTAAAATATTATCAACTGGTCGCGCCCGCCTGTCGCATCAGCTCCCCAGACGGTGGGGGCACGAGCGGCGGCCCTATATAAGCTTGTAGGTATTAACTATAAGTATTCATGGGCGTAGCCACGGTGGGGCAGGGTGTGGCGCTTGCCCCACCCTGGATCTGACCTGTAAGGTACCTATATAAACCTAAAAAAATAATTTATCTAAGTACTAACTACAACACTTAATATCCGTAAGAAATTTCTCACTCGACAGTAGACACGAGAAAAATAGAAACCACCAAAAGTTATCCTCTTTCAAAATCCTGTTGTTTTTCACTTGTGTGTGTGAGTGAGTGGTTGAGTTGAGAGGGAAAGCGACCCGCCACCTGCCGCGCCACCCGGCCGCATCCGCACAGTGCAGAGCTTCTTGTTCTTCTATCGCGGCGCGATTCGCATTGTCTGCATGTTTACTATTTTATTTTAAAAAAATTGTGAAAACGTGGACGATCACAGCGGCAGTTTCATAGCTGAAACTCAAGTAATAGCTGACGCTCTAAAAGTTGATTTTACAATGCCACGAATCGCGAAAAGACTGACGCACTGTGCAAATTCCCTGATAGAGTTTTGGAAACGATCGTTGATTCCCCTACGCAGACATGAAACAGCATTTTTCGGATAACAACTGACTAACAAACACGACTTCGACCTGATCCCGAAAATGAGACCCCTAGAGCCGCGTTAACACGCTACTACACCTGCTACACGCTACTACACTCAAGACCTGCCAGAAGTCAGCATTGACCAAATCGAGGTGGCTCTTAAACAGCTGAAAAATTGGAAAGCCCCTGGAGAGTATGGCGTTATAACAGAGTTGCTGAAGGCTGGAGATAATCCAGTACTGAGGCTTTAAAAGCTTTTTAATGCTGTCCTGTTTAAAGGGAGAACTCCTGAGGCTTGGAGTAGGAGTGTGGTCGTCCTGTTCTTCAAAAAGGGAGATAAGACCCTGACATAAGAGTGAACCTGCTGAAGAACATTTACCTTCTAAGCCACGTCTATAAGCTGTTTTCAAGAGTCATTACGAACCGCCTTGCGCGAAGACTCGACGAATCCCAACCAACGGAACAGGCTGAATTTCGGAGCGGATACGGCACCATAGACCACATCCACACAGTGCTGCAGATTATACAGAATACCGAAGAGTATAAAAATTCCTTGTGTCTAGCATTCGTGGACTACGAGAAAGCCTTCGACTCGATCGAGATCTAGTCCGTTTTGGAGTCCCTGCAGCGTTGCCAAGTAGATTGGCGGTACGTCCAAGTGTAGTACATATTTTAGACTGCTGCCCCACCCTGAGCCCATGGCTGGCTACGCCCATGTAAGTATTATCTGTAACCTATAGCACTGAGAGAACTAGCAACCTACTCGACTCTATCAGAAGGAAATTACTGTAGATAAATGAAAGTCCGAAAGTCACTGAAGAATTATATTGTTCACTAATAATTTACAATATGTAATTACACGTACTTAAATTTGCGTCTACTATATAAGGCTCGTGGTAACGGGTTAACAAAAGGCGTGACGGGGAACGACTGGCTCGCGCCGCCGTCCGCGCACCTTACTGTGCCATAATTGCATTGTAAGCAATTGTGAAATACAATGTGTCCCTACATAAAATCCTACCCAAAAATTTTGTTACAAAAAAAAATTTTTTTAACATAATAAAGTTACATTGAAAATGGATTGGCTTATTAATTTGGCTTCGAACCTATTCTATTTAAGTATAAACTGAATAACAAAACAATGAAACTTGAACTACGCAGGTGTCTTAAACGCTGTCTTGTAAGCAATTTATTGTGAAATACAATGTGTCCCTACAAGCTCGTGCGCGCCTCGCGAGCGCCCTCTTTCGCGAATCACTTCGATAACAATGTCGCGGCAATCACTGCTTGTATTTATAACATTCATTATTACAGTAAACTACGATCTCCAAACACCTTGTGTTCTTTAAACTGCTGAGCTATCCACCATCAACATACAAAGATAGATAGATAGATGACCAATTGAAACATTGCTTACTCTTAAATAGATATAGTCAATAAGATAAACCGAAATGAAAACATTCTGAAAACACTTAAAGTGTTGCAATGTCCTAAAATATTAGCCTAACGGTCATTTCCAATAACCTGTCTATCTTCAGTTTTGGCATATTGGAGATAGAAAACAACTTCTGTCTTTGTTTCTCTGGACGGCAAAAACAGAGATAGAAACTGTTTCCTATCTCCTACCAAAACTGAAGATAGATAGATTATTGGAAATGGCCGTAAATCATCCAAGGGTGAAAAGTTGCGATGGTGATGACTATAGATGGAAAATTTCCACATTTATGATCTTAACAAAGCATACAAAAACGAAGTATCGCGTTAGAAGTAAGAATAACAGAAGTTTAAAACTTACCTGCGGTGTAGGAGTTACTTGCTTGACTTCCACAGTAACCCCGGGTTTGTTGGTAAGCTGCGCTTTCAGTATCGGCGACGCTGGCCCTATGAAAACAGAAAACGTGTTTAAACGTATTTTTTTAAGGACAAAACTTAGCAATTAATAAATTTACATCAATTTAATTAATTAATGCATAACTGTACCACTTGTTTTGATTTTTTTACATTTTTAAACACAGTTTGATGTGAAACCTAATATTTTGGGCACACTATATTAGGGGTTAAAGTATGAAATTTCCGTTTTGTATGGACGAAATCGAGGAAAGTCATTTTTCCATACTAACAATTTTTTTGGTTTTTTAAAAAACGTCTGAACCGTTTTCGATGCAATTAAAGGTGAAAGTTAGATGGTTATAAAGCTACGCATTATAGTATTAAAATTTTTGAAAATCAAAGTATATAATACAAATATACTTAATTGAAGCAAGAAGGTCAGCTGACACATTGTAAGGAACTTTTCAACGACTTCCTTTGAAGTAATAGGCACTAGTATTGCATTTTTTTTTAGTCAAAAGTTACTTTATTTAGTTTTTGATACAATACAAAAAGAATTACGCAATAATATGACTATACTTAAGAGCTATAAACAAAATAAAAAGTGGGAAAATAATCGGCAATTTCATACTTTAACCCCTTTTACTAGCTTATCTAGTCTAGTAACTGGAAATAGTCTTACCTGCAGGTGGATTGGTTCGAGTAGGTTGGTTTCTCGGTCTAATACCGACGTATACTTGCTGAGTTTCTCCTGACGAGGTAGTAACGTTGTTCGGGCCGACTGTACCTCCAAACACGGTTCTATTTAAAAATAAATCATTCACATGAACATAACACTAGATTAAATAAAATAATGCTGGTTTAAATCAATAGCAATTAACTAAAATAACAGCCTTTTTTTTGAAAGATACCCGTTTTTATAGTAGGTAGAAACTTATGTATATTTTCAAACATTTAAACAATTGTTGCTGATACTTCACCGTACGCAGCAAAAAGCTCATAGTTATGTAAGTAAACGCAAGTTACTCCTATTATGGAGTATGTCCATGTTAAGATATAATGTGTACGCTAATCTATACTAATATTATAAAGCTGAAGAGTTTGTTTGTTTGTTTGAACGCGCTAATCTCAGGAAGTACTGGTCCGATTTGAAAAATTATTTTTGTGTTGGATAGTCCATTTATCGAGGAAGGCTTTAGGCTATATAACATCACACTGTGATCAATAGGAGCGAAGCATGAGTGAAAAATGTTGCAAAATTAATCGCGATCATAATAACAGAAATCGCCGCGGACGAAGTCGCGGGGAACAGCTAGTTATTACACATACATATATTATATAATCTTGTGTATGTTTTGTAAGTTGCCCTATTAATAAAAATATATATATACACAATAGCTGGTGTCCGCGATTTCATACGCGTGGACAAGCTACACTAACCGTACATTTTTTACGGAATAAGAAGTATCCTATGACCTATCCCAGCTTCAAAATCTTATGTGAGTGTTAAATTTCACTTTGATTCGTTCAGTTTCCGTGCGTGATTGAGTAAAAAACATCCAGCCGAACATTCGCGTTTATAATATTAGTAAGAAATAAGATTATTACTATCAGAAAATATACTAAATAGAAAGAAAGCTAAATGAAAAGTTCACTGACCTCACTAATCTGGGGAAGTGTGCGGGTGCAATGACCCCTTTCCTGTTCAACTTGGTGCAGTAAGCCACGTATTGGCGGTACACTGCCGCCGCTTCGCACGCACTGTTATCGTTCGCCGGTAATGGTTCGTAGGATGAACGTAGCCACGCTTGGACGAAGTGTTCGTTTTCCTAAAAAAAAATGGTATAATTTTACAAAGTATTATGCTAAGACAGTTAGGACTTTATTGGTATTTATGTCACCATCAAAATGGGACATCGTATGACTTTTTCATCAAGTTTATTACTTGATGAAAAAGACATAATGTACTTTACTTGACTTTATTTCCTATTATAGGCTGATAGTTTTAGCGTTACTGCACTCAAAACATTAGAAATGCGTACTTCGGAAGCTCCAATTGATGTGTTAGAATGATCAGAAATGTAAAAATCCAAAAATATTTGCCAGTAGCGACGTAACAAATACCTACTAATCACACTATTCGGCGAATCAATTATAAATGCTTGATTCATTACTTAATTCGAAGAAGGTCTGGAATGAATTTCGATTAGGAAGATTTTGTATAGGTACATACTTTAACTCCTATAACCTTGTTGTTCGACCCGGGGCTCGAACCCAGGTTCCCGAGATCTTGGCCCGGTACTAAAACCAGACCAACAGGGCGTTCATAGTATAAACCCCGAACCAATCAACTTTACTAATGTACAGTATCGAAAAGAAACATCTTAAGAATTTCTGTCACTATTATCAATATCTTTTTAAATAAGTGTGTTACAAGAAAATATATACCAATGCGAGCTAGAACATTCTATACATTTACCTGAACAGTTCGTTGCTGCATATGCGACTGTTGCAACGAGTTGACGGGCGCGGGGGAAGGGGTCGCCGTTGCGGCGGGGGCGGGGGCGGCCGTCACCGGAGCCTGTGCCGGTTCAGCCGGCTTCTGTTGGACTTGAGGCTGCGAATATTTTGTAACAAACATTGATCTATACTTATATTATAAAGCTGAAGAGTTTGTTTGTTTGTTTGAACGCGCTAATCTCAAGAAGTACTGGTTCGAATTGATAAATTATTTTTGTGTTGGATAGACGGATCCTTACTAAAACTTAACGGGTCCATCCGTGTGAAGCCGGGACGGGCCGCTAGTTTAACATAATATAAATATCCATACTATTTCATGTCGATATAATTTGGCCGGAAACTGCCATAAAACCAACGTCGATCATTCAATCGAGGGCAGTTATAGGTGTCTTTTTGTATCGGACTGTATAATTGGTTCTTAATATACAGGGTGTTAGGTAAATGGTATATCAAGCCGAGCCCAAAAAAGACGAAAAATTCATACAAAGTGGAATCTAACATTGGTTTGTATGAAAATAAAAAATGATAATATAAAATTTCTGACTTCACTTTACTATTTATATGCATTTGTTAACATCTAGGCTAGTTTTGGCTTGATATATCATTTACCTAACACCCTGTATATTGATGGCTAATGCTAAATAATCTACTACGTGTTAATGAAATAATGTAAAACCTTTCATGTGGTAGTTCAGCCCATGAAACTGAACAACTTTTGTTCTACAACTTTCACGAAACCCAAAAAAATATATTAGAATTTTCATACAAACTGGCCCCCGATTCCGAAAATTTACAAATGGCTCAATAGAATCGTAATTAAATCTCAATTGTATATTTTGACACATTTATTATTTATTTATTTAAATCAGGCAACAAAAGGCCCATGCAATATATACCTTAAAGTCTAACATACGTAATATACATAACTAAAAAATAACATACGTAATATACATAACTAAAAATAACTATTTATTGCCTAATACACGTATAGGGAAGGCGGCGACTAGTTGCGCAATGCAGTGTCAGGTATCCGACCGCGGAATCGTCGAAACAAAACATCTCTAGGCCAAAAATCTTCTTTTACGAAGGTCGTCAGATGTTCGGTTGGCACTCTCACCACAAATGAATTAAAATTCACACTATAGCGGGAAACCAGCCGCTCGACCCTCAAGAGTAAATTTGGCTTTCACTCTGATGAACTCCACAACATCTTCTGATTTCGTGGAGTAATGCAGGCGGGACACGTACAACTGCGTTGTCGGGATAGCCGGACGCAGCAGGTGGTTCTGTTCAGTCGGATCGGTGCCACAAAGGTTTCGGCGGACGGGCTTCTTCTTCCTTTCCACCTGTATAAAACCTTCGTCATCACAACCGTCTTCTTGTCTCTGCGGTATATCCTTAGAGACCGGTCGTTCTTAGTTTCCCCCCACTTTTTAAACCCGCTCGGGTTGTCGCTTGGCGGGTTGGTTAGCAGCGGTGACGCATCCGTATGCGCTGAAGCAAAACTGCTGATGGATGCGTTTTGCCCTTCTCGACGAGTGTTGGCGGCCTCCGGTGACCTACTTACCGTAGCAGTGTTTCTTAACAACATGACTTCGGTTTGCAACCCGCTGATAGTGTTTTCGGAGGCCTCCAATTTGCACTGAACCTCAGCCAGACTCGTTTTCAAGAAGATGATGTCCTTGAGTAGTCAAAATATACGATATAGATGCAATTACGATATTACTGAGCCATTTGCAAACTAGCGAAATGGGGGCCCTGATCAGCTGACCGAGTCAATTTGTATGAAAGTCCTAATTTTATTTCTGGCATTTTGGGTGTGTTGTAGAAAAAAAATTAATACAGTTTCACGGGCTAAGCTACCACCCGAGATGTTTTGCGTTTTTCATTAACACGTTTTATAACTCAAGTATATCACGGCAACTGACCTGATGCCGCTCGCCCGCTTCCCGCTCCCGCTCCCGCTCGGCGACACAGGCCAGCGCGCTCGGCCCGCTCACAGTCTCCACCACGCGCATGAGGATACAAGCCCGTGGCCCGTAGCTCTGTGCCTGATACATACATTACTTATTTATCACTAAGAATTGGATAATTGCAGTCACTAAAGTATGTTCAATGACGAGAAAATTATTTTTAATCTTAGGGTGATAGACCAGTTTCTTGGCCGACCGTACCATCAAACGAGACCCATAATAAGACTAAGCTCGTACAAAACTAAAATACAAGTAATCGACATCGCTCAGAAGATCGTACAGCAGTCCAAGTGAGCTAGACACACAGCAAAGAAAAGGTGACCCATAGGAAGTTCTTGAAATAGCACCAGTTGTACTAACTATCTGCTGAGGATCACTAGAAGACGCTAGATGCTAGCAGCGCAATACCAATCTTTTTGGCCTTCTTTAAGGATATTTGTGCCCATTTAGCTTCATCTTATAAGACGACTATCCTTCAACTACAATTTAGTATCGGAGTTTTCCAAGCCGCCTATTACATGTAGAGGCATTAATATGACGCGACTAGGATTTACGACTTCCATTTAGTGAAAGAAGCCGGAACCAACGGCTAAACGTGCCATGAGTCTGGAAGCAATAAGAGATTATAACACGACTATAGTCTTCCACTTCTTCCAGCCTCAAGTTATTTCAAAAAGGATCGTTTCCGGCCCCAGGACCCCACTTAACCAAACGGGTCTCCAATTGATCGTTTATTCTGAAAGCCTAATTACGTTTAACTAAACTAACCTCGACAGTAACCAAGGAAACCAGTGTGTGAACAAGACCCGGAACTCTTGCGACCGCCTCACTCGCTCTGTCGCCGAGAGACGTCAGTGCGTAAACGCATTCGAGAGTACACACCAACACCATAATGTCGCGCAACGTGAGTAGCGAACACACATCGCTGTACACCTGAAAGTAAGATAGTTATTTAATAATAAACATATCGACAGTACTATGCATAACGATGTTCGTTCCAGTTTTCAGACTACGTAAAGTGGGCAATTCACAAATGGGAAATTGTATTTGCATTTCTAACATATTTTATTACAGATACTCATAATCTTAAACAAAACAAGGAAAACGGACTCATATAAGAGTATTACCTACTGAACTAACCGTACATGAACTTAAATCGTGTGTTAAAGTTTAAATACAATCATAGGAAAAGTAATATATTAGAGTACCAATCGCTTGTCAAGAAATATCCTCCCGAATTCTTTTCAAAATATTACGACGGAATGCGCTAGGAGTCTCGCTTTGAATAAAATCATAGACCAAGGTAAACATAATGGAAATCTTGTGACCCATCCAACAATTACGAGAACCGTTTGCAAGCACAGTGTGGCTATGCTTTGACCATGACATTAACATGCCGTGAGATGGCGCTTTATTAAGTTTTGATGTAAAGGCCAAGAAAAATCCAAAGCAAGTAATTAGTATTTCAATTTTAAACCTAAAAAAAAATTGCATTATTTGTTTTTATTTCTTCATAAATGTTTACACTAATGCCGTATGTAAAACAAAGAAGTACGTGCTTTATTTTTTACAACAACTAACGGGCAAAAGCATGCTTTGCGACACTAGCGCTACGGCAGGAGCAGAACAGTCTACAAATAGCCGCAGCAGAGAAAGATTTTCTGCATCTTTCGATTTAACAACAGTGCACACTAATGCCATCTATGCATAACACAAAATTTTAACTTATTTTAGCTTTCTTCCGGAGGACGATTTTTACTAGATTGGAACCCTAGTATATTACTTTCCCTATGATACAATAATATGATAGAAATGTATGACAATAAATTGTCTAGATCGAACTGGCATTTATATTTTTGTAAACATATATATTTCAAAATTTTCAATGTTTTACTTTAAAACAGTTAAATGGAATGTTGATTGCATTACAAAAAAAAACAGGAAAAAGTGATCTATAGAAAAGAGGCCAAGAAATCTATTATTAGTTCCTTTGTAGTTTGTCTTCAACTTGTGACAATTTTTATATCATGTTTTACTTAAATACCATTACGACAACGAAGAGAATGTCCTTATAACTACTTTATTTAAAAAACACATTACCTTGGCCTCCAAAGCCTTGAGCAACGCGTCCTCATTGACCTCGTTCTGCGCTAGTTTGTTCAAGAGTTCCAAAGCGGCGAGCACCCGGGCCCGGTCCGGCGACACTAGCGCCGATTGGATGGTCGACAGCACGTGACGGGATATCAAGCAAGTCGCTGGGTCCTAGAAAATAGCGGTCAAGTGAGAATCGGACTCACTCACAGATTTATAGGTACATATTATGATCGCGCATACTGGGGCCTAATTGTGGGGGATCGTGATTGAATTGGACGATTTTGACATTTAGCCCATACTAGAACTGTCAAAAACCTGTCGTTCAATTACGATTGTGATACGATTCGGTTACGCGAATTAGGGGCCTGGTTGCCTAACCTTTATGAACTATACTACTACTAATCAAGACAATTTGTTTTATATTTAAATATGAATATTGAATGTACTGTACATAACATACTTGTTGTATCAGACGAGATTACTTGTCAAATTTCGTAACTCTAGGTCAACGGCAAATATTCTATAAATTTCAATCCCCTTGAGTATCGGCTTTAAACTGGTTTAGATTACGATGTCCTACACTTTTTTCGGTATCGTATAAAAATTTATAAAAATAATGTCAGTTTAGTTTGTTTTATTATATCATTAATTTATATCAGACAATCAAGTTTTTCACAACTCAGTTTATTACTATCTGACATACCTACTCAACAAGTCTGTAGACAGTATACAGAAGATGTTACTTCTTACCATAACTACACAAATTAATGATGAGTCATTACATCGTAATGAAGTTTTTATGACGCAAAAGCCTTATGAAAACATTCATTTCTACGACTTTCTAATGGATATGCTAAAAACAGCTCTATTTACATAAAACAACCATAAATATTTGCAACTAAGCCTGTATTTTAGGAAAAGAAAGTATGAGAATATATGAAAACACAGCTATCTTTTCAGTTTCTGACACAGTAAAAACACACACTACCACATACCTTTATTACGAGCTCTGTTGATACATTTCCGAGGGTGTCAAGACCCGATTGCCTTAGAGAGCCCACCCAGCAGTTCGCACAGAGTAGCAGAAATCTAGAAAATAATAAATATGTACAATCAGTCCACCAATATGAATAAAATATTACAATTAAAAACTTCTACAATGTTCTGTTAGCACACAAACATATTTTATTTTTCGAGGTATTTTACTTCAAGAGTTGATAAGATCATGATCATGGCGGACTTTAGTCCGCGTTGTGCGCTCGAGAATGACGTACGTATGCTCGACGATAAACTAGAAAATGATCGCACACCGTGTGCGTTGAGTCCGCGGTAAATTCGCGACGGACTTTTTATTCGCGGAGCGTACTTTTTACTCGACCGCGGAGAAAAGTCAGTCGTCTGCGCAAGCCATAAATCGTATGTCAAAGTAATTTAAATGAAAAAGGGCTATTACACTATTAATGATTAGATTATTTCAATGATAAGAATGTATGGTATTAAATTGTCCTAGCTCGTACTTGCTTAATCCTTTTGTAAACATTTATTTTAAGAGGAGGCTGACAATAGTGACCGAGTTTCTTGCGGTGCTTCTTCTTCTTTCAGCCCAGACTTGTCCCGAAGCAGTGGTAGCTTTAAATATTCGGACTTATTAAAGCGCCTCCTGGGGCCTATTTGCAGAAATAATACTGATTTTACTAATATAACCAGGGCCCTTACTCTTGCATTTGATTTAAACTCGAAATTCGATCTCGATTCAACCTAGTCAAAATCTGAACTCGATGATAAAACATTATTCGGTTTATGACGTAATCACCATCGAATCAAAGGATCAGGTTCACTTTCCAGAGTACCAAATCACAGATTCTCGTCGACTGACGTCGATTCGATTTTGATCGTAACTCGAACTCGTCAAGACTAAGCCTTCTGGAATGCGATATAGTCGATTTCCACTCGAATGATGACGCCGGCGGACGGCTTAGTAACTAGAATTCATAGTAATTCTAAGACCAATTAAAATTCTGTAGTTTGGACAATACACTTACCTGATCAAAGTGGTGTTCCTTGCCAAGTACTGTACATTTTCTTCATGAAATGACAACGAGCGAACTATAGAAGCTATTTGCAGCACACGCTGGGTATAAACACACATAGCGCCTCCGGGCAGTACTGGGGCGAATAGTTGCTTCTCTTCGGAAGGCTCAGTCACCCAGTCTTCAAGCACGTCCTGAAACGATGCCTGGTGTGGAGCGCGGAAAAATAGCACTCGTGAAATAAAAATAAATTAAAATAAACAAAACAAAACAGTAAATGGTCTATAATCATCCCACTATAGAATGATTATAGGCAAGGGCCTCATATGTACGAAAATTCGAAACTCCTGTTGCCCGACAAAGGGATCGAACCTAGGACGCTGAGATCTTGGCCCGGTATTTAAGCCACTATGCCAAACGGGGTGGTGTAACCTTTCCGTTGATCTACGTTTGATATTGTACAATTAAAAAAGAAAATTTTAGGCAAATTATTGTATATACATTTATAGGGCTAGGTAGAAGGTTTTATCTTCAAAAACACAAAAAGGTTCTCGCTTAGCATACGGGTGATCGCAGGCAACAACGTATCCCAACGGAAATCCAGTTTGTCTTTGACTTCAAAGTAATTTAATACAACTAACCATACCGGCGACCTGGTGAGGGACACGGCAAGCTACTGGATGCTAATAGCGCGAGACCGATCGTCATGTAAATCCTTAGGCATCCTACACTAGGACGGGGCGTCGTTTAACAGAGATGACGGAAATAATTTACACTTACATCATCAACCATCTTCTCCAATATATCCATCTCGCCGTCCTCTTGCATGAGGCAGTCCGTCAATGTGTTGTGGGCCGCCAACGCTTGCACCATCAGCTCTGGCTGTTCTAGACCTGGTTGCATGAACTTCGTCTCGTCCGCTAACTCCTTAGCCCCACCGCCTCCAGCTCGCATCTTCCAGAACTCATCGGGATAACGACCCCGAGCTTCGTAGTAAGATCGACCGATTGTATCCCGGAGACTCACTGAAAATCATCCGTGTAATTAATTCCCAACACAGAAATGCACCCTTCTTGTTTTATGGATGTATTCGATGTTCATATGACACGCTAACATCTAATGTGACAATATTAATTGTTACATGTAAACATAGCATCACATTGTAACTTTTACTTTAAATAACTAACTAAAATTGTTTATATTCGTTAGTCCTTCGATATGTGTTATTACTACTTTATTACTTAACAGTAGTAACATACCTACTTCTACTTTTCATTAAAAAAAAACATGTTAAAACAGTTTGTTTTTAAAGTATTCTTTTTTTAAGTAGTAACATCACATAATTTCCACAGAATATAAATTTCATCATTGCTGTGGTAACTTGAATTCAATGATGGAGGCTTTTTCCCTTATAGGTTGTTACTTCACTTTAATTTTATGCATTTCATCAAAGATCATCTGTCATAGTAGCTTAAATCTTTATAAGATTACAAAAAACTATACTTACAATGATTATAAACTCCAGCGTGAGCCAGCAAGAAGTCCAGTATATGCGGAGTAGAAGCCAAAGGCAGCCGGTTTGAGTGATCAGCCGCTAGCACAGTGCACACGTTGACAGCGAAGTCTTGCTCGTTCGGCATCGGGGATAGCAGCGACAGGGCCAACCGTTCCGATGGTCCCGCCACCCGTGTTCCGGTGCGTAGCGCCTCACCTGACGCTGACAGTGCAATTAACACAAACTAGGACACGCACCGGGGTTAGGGAAGAAGGATGAAAACAATAGTGATATTGGTGATAAGGATTGAATGATCTGTGTTGCCGCTTGATAGTTGACCATAGCTCAGTTATTAGATGGCGCAAATACGGTTATAGCATTGGTTAAGTTTTATACATTAGATAGGATTGATCTTTCGGCATCGGGGACAGAAGCGACAGGGCCAGCCGTTCCGATGGTCTCGCCACCCGAAATCCGGTGCGTAGCGCCTCACCTGACGCTGACGGTGCAATTAACACAAACTAGGACACGCGCTGGGGTTAGGGTAGGAGAAAGAAGATAATGGTAATATTGGTGGTGATAGGGATTGAATGATCAGTGTAGCCGATTAATTGACCTCAGCTCAGTGATTCGGTAGAACAATAATAAGTCAGTATTTATTAAGTCTAAAGCAATAGATAGATCAAACAGCTTTACTATTATACACCGAAAAAAAGCCGACGTCAATAAATGTTCATCTTCCTTTATTTCAACTGAAAATAGCCAAGAGGAAACAATTGATAAGTTAAGCGAAAAATGTAGTAAAAAATGGGTAATTCGATTCATTTATTGACCAAAATTTACGAATTTAATACTTCAGCAATGTATGAACTCTTGAGATGTCATTAAATGTTACGCTATCAATATTGCTCGTCATTATACTTGTACGCTAAGCTCGCAGCATAGTTTGTTGGGTCTGATCAGGGCCCTTACTCTTGAATTTGATTTAAGTTCGATCTCGATTCGACCTAGTCAAAATCTGAACAAACTCAATCGAATCGAAATCAAAATCAAGTCAAGATCGATCCAAAATGGCGATCCGTTAAACATTTTCGGTTGATAACGTAATCACCATCGACTCAGAGCCTTAGGTTCACTTTTTAGAGTACCAAATCACTGATTCTCGACGTCGATTCGATTTTGATCGTAACTCGAACTTGTCAAGAGTAAGCCTGCAGGTTCTTCTTCATAACCGAACTGAAGAGAAATCTTAAACTCCGACTAGACCACGCGGGTACCGGCGTTTTGAGTGGCTTATCTGACGCTGACGGTGCAATTAACAGAAACTATGACATGCGTGGTTAGGATGGTGCTTATTCTACAATTAATAGTGCAAAGCATCACGTGCAATAATCACTTAGTACAGACAACAGCACGTCCAAATTTTCTCAATTGATATTGATCTCTACTTGTTGGACAACCGGCCCTTCAATTCAATGACCTTTAACTTAACTTTTAGGGTAGGATGACCTCCCGTTGTCTGTACAATGGTATGGAATAGCAGAAAAGGAGGTAAGCAAATAAAAAAAGATACTAAAGAGTAAGGAAATTAAGATAAGTATATAAGTCGAATCTAATACACAACTATCCTAGAATAGATGACTAGTATGCAAGTGGTTTGCGGTTAAAGTAATCACTACAAGCCATCACAAAATTAAGTTTCTTATGCCAATTTTTAAACGGAAATTTGCAAAGAAACTTTGAACCTTCTACTAGGCTAAGGAATCACAACGGAAACAATAAAAGTGAAATTTCAACCCAAATAAATTAGTGTTGACTAACGGCTGGTTCCAATAACCTATCTATCTTCAGTCTTGGATATCGGAGATAGGAAACAGTTTATATCTCTGTTTTTGCCGTCCAGAGAAACAAAGACAGAAGTTGTTTTCTATCTCCGATATGCCAAAACTGATGATAGATAGGTTATTGGAACTGGCCGTATGTCATGTGGCTAATTGTTGTTTAATATGTCTTTATTACACAACAATTATCCACATGACAGCTAAAACGTCATTGGAAATAGGCAGAGCATTATAGTATAAATTGGAGCGGTGATCCATTAATACTTCTTACGGCCATTTCCAATAACCAATCTATCTTCAGTTTTGGCATATCGGAGATAGAAAACAACTTCTCCCTTTGTTTCTCTCGACGGCAAAAACAGAGATACGAAATCGTTTCCTATCTCCGATATGCTAAAACTGAAGATAGATAGGTTATTGGAAAATTTTGTCTCAGGCGGGACTCGAACCCGCATCTCCTCGCATGACGTATTAAACATATTATCCCTGCGTATAATTAGTACACGATTGACCGTTATTATGGTGAGATCGGTGGTGCGCGAGCCGGAACCGCATTTATGTCATGTGCCTAACTCTTTTGGTCAACTAGTATACTTCTTTACAGGTGTTCTCAATTAAACCACCGGATCTAATGATTAGATATCATAATATTACTTTCACTCTTTGCTACCAGTTTAGATTTTTCCATAAAAACAATATTGCTCACTTTGATGTTCATGGTTTGCCTCAGATATGCTACCTGGGTGTTCAAAAAGTAGTGAGAATGAAGTAGTAATGGTGGGTACTTGAAAAAAGATTTTATTGTCACGGAAAGATTAGTTCTTTGTCATAATACCCTCAAATAATTAGCTTTCTATCTTGTCTGTGTCAGTTGAATTTATTATTTGTTTCTGACGTGTCGATAACCCTCGCTAAAAATGGATAAAATTGAAATCCGTGCGGTGATAAAATACTTTTGCTTGAAAAATTTTACTACGGAACAAATTTTTAAAGATTTACGTGAGACATTGGGGGAGTCTGCTCCTCCATATTCCACAGTGGCTCGGTGGTGTGCAGAGTTTAAACGTGGTAGAACATCGGTAAAAGATGACCCGCGCTCTGGCCGCCCTTCGACGTCAGTCACTCAGGAAATGGTCGAAAAAGTTGAAGAAATTGTTCAGGATGATCGCCGTGTAACAGTCCGTTTTATAGCTGAAGAGTTGAAGATTTCAACAGGTAGTGTGCATAGCATTTTGCAAGATCACTTAGGAATGAAAAAGGTATCCGCGCGTTGGGTCCCGAGAATGCTAACGGACGCACAAAAACAAACGCGACTCAACATTTCAAAGAGCTCATTGGAACTGTTTCAACGAGATCCTGATCTTTTTTTGGCCCGATTCGTAACAATGGATGAAACATGGCTTCATCATTATGATCCAGAAACGAAACAACAATCAATGTCCTGGCAAAAACCGTCATCTCCCACGCCAAAGAAATTCAAGACTCAACCATCTGCCGGCAAGATCATGGGCTCAGTTTTTTGGGACAGCCAGGGGTTGGTAATGATTGAATACCTTGATCATGGAGCCACTATCACAGGAAATGTCTACGCAGAACAAATAAAAAAATTACGTCAGGAAATCCTAAAAAGGCGATGAGGAAAACTCTCGAAAAAAGTTTTGTTCCATCAGGACAACGCGCCGGCGCACAAGTCTGCAGTTGCCATGGCAGCAATCCATCATCCGCCATATTCACCGGACTTAGCCCCTAGTGATTTCTACCTATTTCCGCGTTTGAAAGAACACTTGAGAGGCACAAAATTTGAAGATGACGAAGAAGTGAAGGCCGCCGTAAACGATTTTTTAAGTACTCAAGATGAAGATTTTTTTTAAAAGGGAATTTTGGCCCTAGAAAAAAGATTTGCTAAATGTATTGACCTAAAGGGTGACTACGTCGAAAAATAAAATTATATTAAATTAATTCATTTTCTAACATAGCTATTCTCATTACTTTTTGAGCGCCCCTCGTATATCTCAACAAAAAATTTCAAATGTAACAAGACTCTATTAAAATGTCACTTGACGACCTCTGTGACGAAGTGGCGCACCGCACCAAGGTGTCGCCTGCTTTAAGCTGCCGGGTTCAATTCCCAGACAAATTAATGAAGAAAAAAAGTTTCTCTACATTTTCCAGTGTTTGGTGTTTGATAATTACTCATTTGGGATTAGAACAAAGAAGTGATATCTTTCACTATTTATATTTTTTTTAAAGTCTCTCTAACGTTTTAGGAAAAATCAAACAACAAATTTTTATATAAATATCAAATAAAAAACGAAACAAGCTACCTGATATGTAAACGCTGCCTCCCCCAAAGGAGATACGTGGCATTCCACCCCCTCTTCCTCTCCTTGGGTCCTCATCCATGTCATTGTCGTCATCTCGGCCTGGGGGGCCTTTGGCTCTTTCATACCTAATATCAATGATAACACGATAAAATATGTTATGGTCATGAATCAAAAAACTTAAGATTATACTAATTGAAAAAAAAGAAGCTATAAACTTTATAATCGAATCTCAACAGATAACAGTTAATTGCAATTATTAAGTTTTTCCTATAAAAAAAAACAAAGAAGTGGACTAGGGATATCACTGAATGGTACCCTAGGGATGGAAAAAGGAGAAGAGGGAGGCAAATAAAAAGATGGGAGGATGATCTACCTAAAGGCTGGAGGAGAAAAGCTCAAGATAGACAGGCATGGAAATGCCAGGAGGAGGCCTATGTCGGAATGACAACCTTACCAGGATGACGATGTCAAAAAACTACTGTTAGATTAAGTACATATATAAATTTATTTTAAAACTTTTAACTAGTTTAAGGTCAGAGAAATAAAGGCTATTATTATTATTATACAGGATGAAATTTTAACCACTTTCCAAAATTTTTATAGGCGTTCGGTATCGTATTTAGAGCCCATTTATGAAGTAAAAAATGTAAATCAAGCTTTTACCCAAAAATATTTTTCGCAATATAGTTTTTAATTTTTACGGTCCTAGGCCTGATAGGGTATAAAGGGAAAATCAAAAACGTATGAATAGTATCAAAGGAATAAATGAGATGCGAATCGCGTAAAAAGTGTTGCAAGGCGGCCGTATCAAAATTTTTAGATTTTTTGCGGACATTTTCTAAGTATTTTATCTTGACATTTTTGTACTGGGCTATACCAAAAGAAAAAATACGTCATTTGTTGTTTGTCTCGTAGATTAATATATTAAAATTTGGAAGGTGGTTAAAATTTCATCCTGTATATTAAGTTTTTCCTGGGGTCCTGTGTTCATTACCTGGGCCGGGCAACAAAAATTTCGAATTTTCGAACGTTGCTCGGGTTTGTGATCACCAACCCGCATTTTGCAAGACATTATGCCTTCACCTATAATTGCTATGGTAACGTGAATTCAATGATACAGGCCTTTGCCCTACAGTGAGGTGATTATGTGCAGTTACTTTACTTTTTTTAAAGTTTTGCTAACTACTAACAGGTTTGTATGAAATGTTACAGGATATACACCGTGCTTTTTGAACCACCTGGAAAACGAATCCCACGTTATTGAACCATTATGTATAACATCATGGAAGTGTTATTTATTTTTTGTATGTAATTAATTTTTTTAAAACTATAATATTTTGATTCATATTTTAAGCCTTTAACTGCCAAAGTACTAGACAAAATTATAATTTTATTGTTTGGAGGTCACCGGTGACCCCCATGGCGCTCAATGTGTTAATGTTGTAACACGCTATGACGCGCATAGACAAATTATTTTGCTGCGGCGGGGTATCGGTTGAATGGACCTTACACAGCTACATATGTGTGCGTCACAGCGTGTTCCAAAATAAATTGCTTAACCAATATTAAATATTTTAATAAACAAAAATTTTGATTAAAATAATACAGCCAAGAAGTTATACATAATAGTTACCTACATAACGTGGGCTTCGTTTTAAAATGCACCGTGTATAGAAAAAACAAACGATTAACGTTTGACTAAAAGATATTTGGGATAGTAGACTTAAATGTAGGTTTAAGGATGTACTCTGACATTCATCAATACTTACATCCACTGCCCAAATTATTTTCCCTTACTATGCTATCTGTACTTGGCACGATCCTATTAATTACGAATGCATGACAACTCACTTTTCTAAATAAGTCCCATAAAGTCTTCTAAGTAGTGTAGATCCATTGACACAGGGATGAGGTAATCTCAATGGCCTCAGGAATGATTCCCATGTGTCATTCTGATTGACCTGCAAAAAATCCCAATGTACATAATTACTGCACAATGGATTCATCTGGAAAACGATAATAAATGTGGAAAGGGAAAGGTTTGTGGGTTTTTATTAATGTTTAAGTTGTAGAATGATTCCCATTCTGATTGACCAACAAACAAATCAATTTTTACTGCACTAGGGTTTTTCCGGAAAAACAACAATACTCTCAGTCAGTAAGAGGCAGATTTGTGGATTTCAGTCCCACTTAGGGCAGTCCATATATTAAGGATCATAATTTTTTTTGTAATACGAGGATTCAGGATATTTTTGTATAGTAGAAAATATAACACAACAAGGGACACAACTTAATTTTTTATTCCAACCAATGACTTCTATAAATATAATGTTACAGCATTGTAAATCCATTGCATCTATAGAATTTTACAGCATGGTTAATGCGATTGGATGTTTTGCAACCATAATGAAAGTGAGCTAGTACACAAATTAATATGTGGTCATCTCAACTCATATTTTTACGTAGGCCTAAAACTGTTATCCATTACTAGACTAGAGATTTGACTATTTAATATTATAAATATTAAAAAAGGTGATTTAATTGCACATTATGTACTTGGGACAGCTTTGAGGACAGCTACTTAAATGCTTTTGAATTATCTATTATTATAGTGTCAAATTTTACATGTATAGCAAAAAATAAAATAAGCTTTCACAAAATGAAAAGGCTTCTTAAATACAAGTACTACCCAATGAATGCCTTACTCTTTGCCAGTCCATATGGCTGCTATCTTTGAATCAGCTGATAAAGATGTATAATAACAACAATAGGATGGTAAAAAAGTATCAAAAAATATGACATTAATAAAGCAGCTTCTTAAAATAAACTTACTTGTAATGAACTTTTTTACAAGAAAATAACAGTTACCTTCCCAAGTCCACCACGTTGTTGAACCAGTGAGTACAAATGGAACAGATCTATTTCAATTCCATTCACTATAGGCACCTTGTATGGTATACTGAAAATAATAATATCACCTTAATATGAAAGAAACAATAAATATCACCTCTCACACCAGGAAGTGAATTAATCCCTCAACCCCCAGGAGGCACGCGGGTGCCACAATAACAATTTATTTCAATTGTGTCTGGAATAACTCACAATCGAGGGATTAATACTATATGCAGCGCAGCTAACCGCTTCGTAGTTGAGGGGTTAAAACCAAAATGAATACTAAAGCTATTACAGTGTTATTATGATTTATCTAAAATCATACTGTACAAAAGCTTACTTTTAATATCGATGATAATTCAATAATAGTTATACATACATGTAATAAAACCGTTTCATTAGATAATGTGGTTAAATAGACATAGCTTTAGGCATTCACAACCAGTGTTAATTAGTCCGACTTTTTTTTTAATAAATCTATTGTATAAATTTTTATAGCCCCAAGAGAATTGGGAACAGACGAACCCGAATTGCGTACGATCCTTATATTCTCAATACTCACTTTTTAGACTCATTGAACTGCTTTAGCTCCTTGAGAAACGACTCCTTATCTTTTATATAGCTGCTAGATTTAGTATTTATTTGAGTTTTTGCCATTTTCACGCGTCCAACTACCGAATCCATTGCGGGGGTTTAGCACAGTAGTGCTAAGCTTTAGCTAAGAGTGAAGCTTTGGGGGTTAGCACATAGGAAAAAATTTTCACATAATAATTTTATTTTGCTATTTTAACCACAAATTAATGGAAAAATCCCAAATTTTGGAAATATTTTTTGTTAGTGTTGACATTGACAGCACGCCGGTGGTGGACGGCGGACGCGAAGATGCTTGTTGCCATAACTAAAAATATCACTTGTTATGGTGGCTATGCACTCTCGTCGAGAGACCGTGAGACTTGGCTATTGGCGGCTGCTGTACACTCTTACACAAAATACATTTTATATATATAATGAAGACCAGCGAAGTACTGCGAGGCGTTGCATTGCCAAAGCGAGATCCAAAATTGTAGTGCTATGCTCACTTTCTCTCGCCTCGCCTCGTGTGCTCTCCGTTCCGAGTCAGTTTTTGTGCGCGAATCAAAGGGCCTCGTTTACGCGCACACCATAGAGTATAGTAAATATACCAATGCAATGGCGCATCCTACTCTGTCTGATGCATTATTTTATTCAGCTAAAGCTATCAGTCAGTCATACCTTTTCGCCATCATTTAAGTTTTTTTTAATGATATACCTACGTACATCTTTATAGTGAATTAATTATTCGTATCTTTTTATTAATAATGGTGGCTTTACAGAATCGTACTCCTCTAGACTTTTAGCGCGAGTACTCTCGGCAAGTATGGCGAGAGCAATCGCACAGAAATATACCTTTAAGCTCTTGCGTGTGTGATTTGGTTTGTCTCGCATTATCTGCTCATTTTCTTGGGGTAATAAGTTAACTCATTCCGCTCCTCATAATTAGCAAACATTTAACACTAGTGTTCATGGCTCAACCTCTAGGTTGAACTAAGCGATGTTTGAAAATTCGAAACTATTTGTATTTATACCACCACCACCACCAACCCTGTTGGTCAAGGGGCGTTGGTAATTTGAATTCAGTGATGGAGGCCTTTGAGTGCAGTGGAATCATTGGGCCGTTACTTTACTTTTTTAGAGGAAGTCGGGTGTTCAGTTAGAAAGTAACTCCGCTGACTATATGTGAAGAAATGATAAAGGAACTTAAACAAAATTTATACAGAAATATTTACAAGGGAATCTATAATAACCAATTGGCATTTGGCGTCAGTATGCGCGCGCCATTTCTTGTCATACATTTCGGCACGAACGGTGTTCTCTGCGCATGCGCCGGCCGGGAGTCCGGGACCGGCATTTCGACAACGGCGCGTGCGCGTCCAGCGGAGTGCGTCGGACGCGGCGGCCATTTCATCGGCGTCGTCGGTGGTTCGCGCTGTGTTGCGCGTGCAGCAATCTTCAATATAAAACTGCTCTTTTCAGAGCTACTATCCTGTTTCCACAGCAAAATGCACCTTGGAAAGTAACGAGTTTAAGACGATACTACGCAGTCGCCGCAAAGTACCCATAATGTTTTGATGCGGGCTGTGGTGTGGGGGAAGATGATTTGATGATGAAAGTTAGTAAATATAAAAATTTGTTTTTAACTTAAGCCAATAGTTTGAAGTTAAATGTTACTTTTGAACTCTTAAATTGCCTTGTGATTTTTAACGTGAGTTGAAAAAACTGTCTTACATATGATATTTTTGGCGGGAAAATCCCCACCCACGCAATCACTGTGCAAGTGAGAGATCGGTGCGAGCGAGAGGGGAGATGACATGCGTGTGCTTTTCGAGGTCGAATGGCAATACCGTAGGGAGAGCCGCAACCACTGACCTCTCTATAAACTGGACCAATGATACCCTTTAAAATGACACCCTCCCAGATCGGGCCCGCCAGAATGGAGCCCGACCGTGATCCGGCATGCCACGGCATCTCCGGTTCCGGCGGCGCCACCACTGGTGGGTTCGCCATTTGGTAGGGTGCCTTTAGCACCCCACACTGGCCCGATCACGCCCGCTAGTATGGGCCCCGGTGCGAGCGAGCCTGAGGCTTCGCTTCGCGAAGCCTCACCCTCGGCCACACCGGAGTACCGCTAGCGTGGCGGACCTAGGCTGAGCGCCTTCAGCGCTCGCCACACTCTGCCCGGTTTAACTGATTAAAGCCTCCCATATGGGGTTTCAGTGATAGGTCCGTCAATAAAAAAAAAAAAAAAAAAAAAAAAAACCTTTAAAATGACAGCTCTCTGCTGTGCCAATTTGAAGCGCCCCCAATGCGTGGGAAAGGAACTAAATCTGACGTTAACTACAATATGGCCGGTGTTTGATTTTGATTGTCTCCGTGTTTATAAGTGATTTTTAAGGTTTAACGCAATTAAGTTTGTTTATTGTGTCGTATTAATATAGTTGATACATTAATAAGTGGTATTAGTTTATAGGTAAACCATGTAAGAGTGCATGTTATACAAAACTCGTTACCAGAAGGGAAGTGGGGTTACATTTCACAAGTAAGTGAATTTACAGCTAATATTCAACAAATTAAACTTCTATTGATATTACAGGCACCTATAAATCTCTCACTAATATTATACGTGATTACAACACATTTTGTCTTTCTATTACTGGTACATTAAAATTCAATAGTGCTGTAAAGTTCCGTGTCGATAAAACTTATCGATATTGACGTGATAACGTCTTTAAAATCGTTTTAGTCGGGTGACATGTTCAGAAACGTGTGTCACACCAAAACCTCACGAGCGCGATCGCAGGTATAACGAGAGAGAGAGACGGACCAATCTCCCGTCTCATCTCGAGCGCTGCCAGTCATTCCGTGAAACTTGTCACGCGGAATCCTCACGAGCGGAGGCTGGCATAGCGTTCGAGTGAGTGGACCGATCTTCCGTCTCTCTCACTCTAGCGGCATACAAACGAATGGAGATTTTCTCGTGCGGTTAAGTTTTCGTTGAATGTTTAAGATGTAATTTAAAATTTGAAAAAATTGTTATCTTCGTTAATTCCTTACTTCCCAAAAACTTATATCACCAATAAGACGTTATCACGTAAACATCTCGATCGTAAACCTACTTTACAAACAACCAATTTTTTTTTCCTATCAAATATCTATTTGCTTTTAACCTCTCTCACCAGTTAGTGAATTAATACTATACGGAGCCACCGCTTCGTAGTTGAGGGGTTAAGAACGGAAATCAATGAAGACAAATTGTTAATAATGATTACTAATTTACAGGTTTCCAACTGATAATAGAAGACTGGAATGATGGCTGGAAAATATTAACAAGCCTAGTTGGCGTCCGAAAAAATATGATTACATTTGTTCAAAACACTTCTCTGATGACTGTTTTATTAAACATAGTTCATGCACTGCTTTGAAAAAGTGCTGTATACCAACAATTTTGTGTAGCAGTGCCGTTAAGTATAAAAAAAAACTTAAAATTGCTAGAATTTCAAGATATTTTTTTTTCTGACTAAAATTTAGTGGATTTTGATTTGGAATGATATACAGCCTACCAGTTATTTGGAAAGCTGTTCCCATACGCAATGGAATAAAATATACATAACTTTTATTTGTCCCTTTTGATTGGTTGTGATTACGAAGAAAGGCTGCTTTATTTCAAAATAAAAATATTATCATGTGCTTTTGCAGAAAATGTATCTTCAATGCATGGAAATATGAGTTCACCTATCCCTTCTACATCGGGAAAAATAATGGTTACACCTCCACCCTCTGTACCTGAAACAATAGCTGATGGAGTAAATACAACACTTATTATGGATCCGAACAGCACCAACTTGAGTGGTAAGTGCTTGGTAAAGTAAAGTAAATTAAACATTTAATTCTCAAAGAGTGGTGGTTTAATAGACCTTAATTTATTACATGTTCAGCACTTCCAGCATCTTATTTAATATATCATTTAAATATTAAAATACAAAATTTGACAAATAAAATCATACAATTATTTAATCAAAAATAACATTTTATGAATTAAATACATTTGAATTAAATTATAAAAACAAAACCGTAACATTATTCCAGCTCCTTAATTATGACCGCATGTCACCTTTCATGTCATTTTACAGAAAAGCTGCTATGGCTTAGGTACTAGCCCACTAGTACTTCAAGCGCGCTATACTGTTGTATGTCCTGTATTTTTACTTTTGTTTTGTACATATTATATTTAGTTGTTGATTTTGTTCACTTTTTTTCTTTTAGGTCGAAGCACAAGTTGCGACGCGCTACTGAGTATTGCTTTAAAGGCGGCTAGGTTTGAAAATTCTTATTCAACACAAGAAGAGATAGTTGCCCCAACACCGTCCGTATCAGGAACAAGGATGGTTAATGATCAGTTGGTTGCAGCAAGGAACTCTTTTTGATTGTATTTAATATGAAGTGAATAAAAAAAAGTTGTGTTAACATGTTTGTTTATTTCCTCTAAATACCTCACCTCCTTTATTCCTTTCTAAACAAAACCTCATCATTTCTATTTAAAAACGTTCCCTATTTATAATGTTGGATCTAGCTAGCTAGCCCCACACCACCCCCTTACTCCGGTGTCCCATCGCTACTCTTAGTTCCCTTCCCACCCACTACTGCCGTCAGCGCCAAAATGGCGAAAATCAAATCGCCTCACTATGACCCGGCCTGTAGTTAGTCCAGCGTACTTGTATTATAGAGGTCAGTGGCCGCAAGCCATCTCACCATTAGAAAGAGAGGGAAATAGAACGGGCGTGAGTTTTAAGTTTAAACGACAATACAGTAAAGGGAGCCGCGTCTTAATTCCCTTCTTGTCCTCGTTATCCTATAGGAAAGTGTGTGCCTACTTATGGTTCGTTTCCTAAACCCCCGGCTGTTACTTTAATTATTTCCAAAAAATGCTTTACAAATATTTACAACATTTCAAAATGCAAACATAACAAAATATAACTAAAACATATATTAGAACAATAAAATCTTAAATACATAGTTGATAAATTATCATCACGCTGTCCCGTATACCTATTGTAAAATTGTTATTATAGGTATTTATACAACATCATTGACGGGTTTATTATCCAACACTTTGGTGTCAAAGAAAATCCAGGGTCATGAATACCAAACAAGTTGCTATTTTTAAACTTATCCTGAATACTAAAATCCATATCTTCGATTGCTCCGAATGCTCACATTGCAATGCAAAGTAATTTTCAACATTGCATTGAATCTATAGACTTTAGATTTATCAGATGCATCATGCTGATTATCTCTATCTTCGTGACTATACGAATATAGTCACGGTACGACGTACGAACCGACTTAAACATATCTTTCGTACTCGTGGACTAGAATACCTGTATTGAATGAACTTCGAATAATGTCTCAGAAAATGATTTGAGTTGAATTCTGATTGAAAGTTCAATTGATATTTCTTAATAAGTCCTAGCTTTGATAGCATTCGCATCACTAGTATACTGTACTGTCATAACAAATAACATGCGTAGTTTAAGGTTATAAAAAGTTTTATTTTAAATAACTCATCTCACATTTAATAAATCAGAAAGGGAGTCACTATAAAAGTAATTTAAAATGGTGAAAAAGAAGATAGATAACCGTATAAGGGTTATGATTGAGAATGGAGTTAAATTGGGACATAGAACTTTATTCCTTCTCGTTGGTGATAAAAGTAGAGATCAAGTAAGTAAATTCTTAATAAGTTAAATCATAATAACCAATTTTCAGTTTTATATAATCATATCTGCTTTTAGGTTCCAATCCTGTATGATATGTTGGTGAAGTCTACTGTTAAGGCTAGGCCTACGGTACTTTGGTGTTACAAGAATAAAGATGAAGCTATCAGCAAGTAAGTACTTTTACATAGATAGTATAAAATCAACACGTTTTTGGAAAATACTCCAGACACAATAAAACTATTTTTGTTATTATATATATGTCACTACAAAATTGTTAGCTCCACAAGTTTACAATACGAGAGATTGTAAACTAAATAAAGTATCAGTAACATTTAGCTACAAAGTTCATAATGTTACAGTTACATATTATAGAGTTACATAATAACTATGCACCATTTTATTTTATTTATTTTATTTTATAGCCATAAAAATCAGAAACATTTAAAATTATAGAATACAGATTTGATCATGCATTTTTTTCTGTGTGCCCTTTGGCAAAGGCCTCCTCCAATTCCTTCCAATGGCTTCTTTGTCTAGCTAGCCTTGACCAAGTCTTCCCTATGCTACTATGCACTATTACTAAAGTGTTAATGTTTTAATTCCATCTAGAAGTTGTAGTATTTTATTGTAATCACTATCACTTATAGCCACGGTCGGAAACGTGCTAAGAAAATAGCAGCAGGAAAACTAGAGGTATCAGAAGAATCTCTCTTCGATGCATTCAGAGTAGCAACTACAATCCATGGGAGATATTACTCAGAGAGTCACGCTATGTTAGGACAGACATATGGAGTCTGTGTTTTACAGGTACTTAAATTTTAGTTTAAATATACTTTTTTTAAAGCATTAAGCCAATTGCTGAAAAAAAGTATGGACATTCTATACATGATGTAATTTTAATTATTTTTTAATTTAGGATTTTGAAGCCCTATCTCCCAATTTAATGGCTCGGACTATAGAAACAGTAGAAGGTGGTGGTCTTATAATCTTCTTACTCAAAACCATGGACTCGTTGAGACAACTTCATTCCATTTCCATGGATGTTCATTCTAGGTGAGATATTGTATACATATGTATATTTGAGTTAATAAAAAAAAAATCTATGTCACAAGCTTTCTAAAAAGAGGTACTGAAATAAATAGAAATAATGGTTGGAGGTACTAACCAAAAAAATTGATGACACACCACTACTAGGTTAAAGCATGAATCCTTGAATGAATTTGTTTACACTCCAAATGTCTAGGTAGCTCAATGGTTAGAGCAGTCCCCTGGTAAGCAGAAGGTTGTTGGTTCGATTCCCACTTAGGCTGTTGAAAAATGTTTATTCTGGTAATTGTATTTTCAGATAGAAATAAGTTTTGAATGTTGAATTAAATCCTTGTGAAGCAATATCATTAAAATTTTAACATTTTGTTCGAAAAAAGTGCATTGGCATATTGTTATTGCTATGTATGTTATTGTGCAGTTTGAATGTTGAATTAAATCCTTGTGAAGCAGTATCATTGAAATTTTAACATATTTGTTTGAAAAAAGTGCATTGGCATATTGTTACTGCTATGTATGTTATTGTGCGGTTTGACATCAGCATTATTTCAGTCTGCATAATATTAGACTTGGTATGAATTTCAGATTTAAAACCGAAGCGCATGATACAGTTGTGAACCGTTTCAATGAGCGTTTTTTTTTGTCGCTTGCCGACAACCCAAGGTGCCTCATATTAGATGACAACCTAACCGTTCTTCCTATTTCTTCTAAGACAGCTCAAGTGGAACCAGTTGATGCCACACCTGAGGTATGAATATGAAAATTATTACATTCTTGATTTGTATGACTAATTGTGACCTCTAACAAAATCGTGTTATTTAGTTGATTTTAGTTATTCAATTAGTAAATCTTATATATAAAATTCTTGTGTCACAATGTTAGTTACCTTACTCCTCCGAAACAACTTTACAAATTTTTACCAAATTTTATATGCATATTCAGTAGGTCTGAGAATTGGCTACTATCTATTTTTCATACCCCTAAGTGATAAGGGTTGTTTACCCTTAACATTTTTTTTATTTTTGGTCAAAATTTTTTGTTTTTATTTTTCTATAATGTGGCATTAAAAAATGCATACTACCCTAAATTTTTACCCTTTTATCACTCACCCCTATTTTTTAATAGCCATTTTAGTAATTTAATAATTTTTAGGGCAAAACGTTTGCCGGGTCAGCTAGTCTATCTATTGTAATTGACAAGCAAAATTTTTGTTTTTGTACATATTCACTTTTTATTGCTTTAACTCTTGACTTTGATAACAACTTAGTTCCAAAATTTTTTTATTGATCATTTACTGGCTAGTTTATTGCACCAATCTTTTTTAAAATTAACTTTTAAAAAGTTTTAGCTTACGAATTTAGAATGTAGACGTCATGAAGTGATTCACACTTATATCTCATCTATAGGTCGACCGCTCAACTGAGTCCTTTCTGACGTCACTTTTGTCCCCTCCCAATTTATGTACCTACCTTCTCAATATTAATATTATGAATTAAATGGTCTTCCTTTAGGTAGTAAAAATATCGTCTGATTCATAAAAATGGTATGGAGTACATGAATTGGTAGGGGAAATGAAAATGAAGACGACAAAAGTGACGTCAGGAAGGACTCAGTTAAGCAGTCGACCTATAAATTTCATATTATCTCATGCTTTTGGCAATTGCTGTTTAAATTTTATATTTTTTTTATCATATTCTAGCGCGTGAATCCAAAGCTGACAGAATTAATGTCGTCTCTGTCTGACTCGCCGCCCGCGGGCCCGCTCGTGGCTCTCTGTCGCACGTACGACCAAGCGACAGCGTTGGTAGCACTTATCAATACACTGGCAGATAAACAGTCAAGGTATGTTAAAATCTAGTATATTTTAAAAAACAAAGCATTAAGCTAACTTAAAAATAAGTTTTGTGAAGGATAATTGATCTTAAAAAAATACAAGTGCAGATGCTGTTTTGTCTTCCTACTGTTATGTAGTTTCTATGACATAGTTTTTATTTTCAATATAGCAGTCTATAATAAAAAAAATATGTCTCCCACGTGAGACGTAATTTTTCAAGTTTAAATACTGATATTATAATTTTATAATTGCAATTAAATTTCTTAAATATCATATAAAGTATTGCATAAACTAGTAAAATAAAACATTATTGAATACACTTACATTTTTTTAAGGCAGGGGAATGCATATAAATATACTTTGAGACGGCGAGGGTTGTTGCAAGGTATTTGCCTAACCCACCCTCCATATCCTAAGATGCTCTGGGCAGACCCTAGAGAGTCCCATCCGGCTTCAGAGGGAACGAGTATATCCCTTCGATCTTGAGCAAACGGTGTGATAGTGCTCTCGCAACACCGCTGAAGATCTCTTTCAGCGGGTAGCGTATTTATTGAAGCATACACCTCGTGACAGTTGTATGCTTTAATAAACCATTGCCCTTAAAATCTTAACTTCCATTACAGACCTCCCCACTGCCTCACCGCGGCCCGTGGTCGAGGCAAGTCTGCCTGCCTCGGCCTAGCCGTCTCGGCCGCTGTGGCGCTGGGGTACGTCAACATTTACGTCACGTCGCCTCACCCCGAGAATTTGATCACACTGTTCGAATTCGTACTCAAAGGGCTTGACGCTTGCTTGTACCAGGAACATATAGATTATAACATCGTGAGGTCGACGAACCCGGATTTTAAGAAAGCGATAGTTAGAATCAACATAGCTAGGAATTCAAGGCAAACTGTTCAGGTAAGGGGTAAACTTTTGCATTGCAAAATTATTTAAAAATATAACAGGAATTAAAAGTGCTCGTTCGTTTTTGGATTTCATGACGTTTCGATCGGTTTACATAGAATCGAAATCCTCCATCAAACTTGCCATGTAATACCGTCCTGCAATTATAGCTTATGTAAACTTTAATGACTAATGACTTTTTTACAAGATTAAAACGTTCAAAATAACTTTGTTTTAAAATGTAAATTTATGAATCTACTGGGGCTAATCTCTAACTATCTATCTAATCTGGGGCTATGGCCCGGTAATTAGGTAGTTATGCCTTAACCCATCATTGTTGAAATAACTTGAATTCAATGATAGACGCCTTTGCCCTGCAGAGGGCAGTAGCGTGCATACCATACATCCAATAGACGATTATAGGCCGTTTACTTTTTTTCATAATGTAGATTATAATGTTTTATTGTTAATTTACAGTACATAACCCCAGACGACCACTCCCTTCTCTCAGCTGCAGATTTAGTGTTAGTTGATGAAGCGGCCGCCATTCCACTAGCCCACGTGTCGGCGGCCGCACAGAGGGCGCCACTGGCTCTGTTGTCGTCTACGGTGTCCGGATACGAAGGCACGGGACGAGCGTTATCGCTCAAGTTGTTCGCTCAACTTCAGAATAAACACAATGCACCACCACCGGTAAGTTTATATCTTCCGTATATTACTTTATTTGTATAGATTTAGTGTTAGTTGACGAGGCAGCCGCACAGAGGGCGCCACTGGCACTATTGTCGTCTACGGTGTCCGGATACGAAGGCACGGGACGAGCGTTATCGCTCAAGTTGTTCGCTGAACTTCAGAATAAACACTGCGCCACCACCGGTAAGTTTATATCCTCCATATATTCCTTTAGTTGTATAGATTTAGTGTTAGTTGACGAAGCAGCCGCACAGAGGGCGCCACTTGCTCTATTGTCATCCACGGTATCCGAATACGAACGGAACGAAAATCCGGAACGGGACGCGCGTTGTCGCTCATGTGGTTGTTGCACCGCCACCAGTAAGTTTAATATATCCTCCACATATTTCTATAGCGCTCATAGCCCAATACTTCTTCGTGATCAGTTTCTGTCACGAATGTTATGCAACGATGGCAGCAGTCACTAGTTGGATGGGTGACCGTTTGTGGCATCATACCTTGAGCGCTTCCGTGCTTTGGAGGGCACGTTAAGCCGTCGGCCCCGGCTCGGCGGTCACGAGATAACAGTCGATAAGCCTTGTTGGAGGCCTTCGGGCGGCTTGAGGAACGTCCAACGTTCCGGGTGATGTTGCCACTGCGTCGCCCTCGCCGTCCACCAACCCGCACTAGGCCAGCGTGGTGGTACTTAGGCCTTAAGCCCTCTCCTTAAAAAAATGGAGAGAGACCCGTGCTCAACAATGAGCGAAAATGGGTTGTTACTTTTATTACTTTATCAGCTGTTGCCCGCGACTATGTCCTCGTCAATTTCTGTTATTATGATCGCGATTAGGAAGTTTTAAAAAAATATATAGCCTAAAGCCTTCCTCGATTAATGGACTATCCAACACAAATTTTTTTTTTCAATTTAATTTATACTAGTAGTTCCTGAGATAAGCGCTTTTAAACGAACAAACAAACAAACTTCAGCTTTATAATATTAGTATAGATTCGTGTTAATCATGTAATATAAAAAAAAATTGATACTCAATCAGCGTCAAGCAAGTAATTATAAATAATAATTATCAATCTTAACTGCCTTCCCATGCACGGCCCATAATAATATTGTAGCTTTTAGCTGTATTAAACACCTAAATGTAAACATTATGGATGCAATATTATATGATGAATTGGCAAGTACAGTCTATAGATTATACATACCCAAAAATCAAATTTATCCAATCAATATCATTTCTTTAGTACAATACTACAAATAAGACAATAATCTAATTACCAGAGATCGGAATAGGTAGAGTGATTTTTGGTACTTGCACCAAAACCACGCCTAGAAATAATAACATGGATAAGCCATTTACCGGGTCTGATGTTCCGGTATACTTACCGGTATTTTTTATTATTATGTTCGTAACTTACTATAATGCGAACAAATAATAGACGATTACTCGTAATTTTCAAATATATTTTCGTTCTACTGTTTTTTTAAATTCTTTTTGAATGAATATGTTTAAATCTTTACGATGTATATCTCTATAAACTAGGATGCTTGATAAGAATATGATTTTAGAAACTAGGGGAACGGAAGGTTCGGGGCTTGGTGGAAACCCCTGACACCCCAAGTGTAGGAATTTAAACCCCACCTGCCGAAGATTCGAAAATCGTTTTTTAACGATTCTTCGTTTAAAAACGCGTTGTATTTTTGGACTAAAGTTAAGGGGCGATAGATTCTAAGCGGGACTCCAGTTTAAAAAGTAATACCTGGCAACGGAAAGTCACGAATTAAGCTAAGGAGTAAGAGCATCGGGAAAACTTGTATTGCGTAATTAAGCGTAAAACTGATTAAACGAATGGCAAAAATCTTTTAGGTGCATTCTCTGTGACAGTAAAGATGATATAAAAGAGATAAAAATCAACATTGTTTATTGTTTAACACTCAGTAGAAATATCAAAACAATAAATAAAACAATATTATTCCATATGTTTTAAAAAAACAATTACTTTACATAGTACAAAACAATATATAACTTATTTTATAAAATAGCGAACTTATTTTAAAAATAAGTTATATATAAGGTCGCTTTTTTTCAGGTAACATGGCTTACACAGAGTCTCTGTTTATATAAAATAAAAATATCCCTTTAATTTTTTTCAAACAAAATATAGCTAGTTATCATTTTACTTTTTTCTAACAAAAGAAATAATTATTTTAAAAAGCACCCTGTCTAACTCTCAAGTCTCAACGTAATCGGCTCCGTCTCACTCAATCCAATGCCCCACTCTTCCCACACCTCATTCATAGGTATTCGGCGCTAGTGCCGCGGTGCGCGAAGCGTGGGGAGAGAAGTAAGAGTTCATTTACCTAGGTACCTGTCTCGAGCGAGTACTACGTAGTAAGTACTGCTTAATTTTCTAAAAAAAATATGAAACCGGGTCTATGACGCCTCAATCAATTAGTTATTCCAAAAAAAGCGAATTTTAGCGCGATTCAAAAGCGGACAGCGCCATCTATTGATCGTGACTAAACAGCTGGTGAGTAAGGACCAGTTTTATAATCATCAAGTAAGTTCTGGGCAGTGCTAATGCTATACATAATACAAAATTACGTAAAATGATAGTGTCTAAGTAAGCACTACCCAACGAGTAATTAAAATAAAGTATTTAATTTAATATTATGAAGTATTCTGGCAGATAACACTTACAGCAACTTACTTGTAGATTATGATGAGTATGGTTAGGCAAACTTGTATTGTGATCCAATAAAACACAGTTTCGTTTAAGTTTAATTTATTAGGTAAATAAACAACACATCATAAACACCTTTAGCAATTATTTGTAATTGTTCATACGCTTCGACGAAATAAGACTCTCCATCACACTTTTTCAATCTTTGGACTGACAAGCCAATACAAATCGTAAAATCATTATGTAGGTAAAGGTATGGAAAAGGTTGCTATTATTTTTGTATTATTTAACCTGGCGTGTTCAAAAGTATAATTCATTGATATTTACACTGATAATCACAAGTCATATTTACATTTTTACACCACTTAGATTAAATGTTGGACGTGACGGCATTCTACTTGTAAATACGTCCTAGCGCGGTCCAGGCAATGCCTCCGAACTGAAACGAGCACATCTTCTTCACTTGACTTAACATCGAACGCGTTTACAATTCGGGCACGTAACTATTCCACGGTGCAAATTAAGTCCTTCGCTTGAACGCGGTGGCCAGCGGATAACGCTGCCGCGGCCGATCCAGGGGCCTTGGAACGCCTCGTCCAAGAACGCTCGTACCCATAGGCTAAAGCGCGCCGTCGTGCTGGTAGATACGGGTGGAGGCCTTCGTTGCGGAGCCGCCACACATAATATTGGCTTACCCCAAATACACGGGCTGCGTCTGCGGTGCTCGCCACTGGGTGACGTTCAATAAAATCCATCACGTCTTCCTCCAAGCGGACTGGGTGTCGTTGCCGACCCACATCGAGGCGCGGCCGGAAGCTTTCAGACTCCCGGTGCCGCTGCACAGCTCCAAGTACGGTGTGTACGTGCACAGTACTCCCGTACTGCGCGGCGTAAAGCTGTTGCGTCCGCACCATGTTTTGCCCCGCTTTGAGGTACTCCTGGCCGGAAAGCCCATACGGCATTATTACGATAACAATTACGCGTCGCGTGCGCACATACTGTCGCTTCGAATTTTTTTGGCGGACTGATTTGATTGATGTGAGATGAGAGATGTCTGTGTCGTCGCTCGCGCCGACGTTTGCGAAGCCCTCTTCGCAAACGTCGGGGGGGGGGGGGGCGTAGGGGGCGCCGACGGGAGTGAGTAGAAGCGGCACGTGTATCGATCGAACAAGGTCAGGGTCGTACATTATAACAAACGGGATGTTTTATTTTGAATTTTGAAAAGTGTTCATGTGATTTATTCGGGAACTAGCGAATAAAAATATTTTTTTCTTTTGTAAAACCTTATTCTTTTTTATGCTAAATCCGTCGTTAAAAGGAAATTACATGAAAAAAATTGACCTTATATATTGTTTTGTACTATGTAAGTTATAGTGTATAGTTTCTTAGAATAGATAAAAGTAAGCTCGCAACAGGTGTGCACGGCTCCTTTTGAACTATTGTCAAGTGATAAATACGAGATTAAGCATATTACCTGCTGCAGCCAAGGTCAAACAAAGTTCTAAATGGCTATCTGACGTATGACATTAATCGTATACAAATGTCGCATCTTTTAAAGCTCACATAGAGCAAAGGATTATTTAAATATGTCATTAAAATTATTTGTAAACATTTTCCAGAACATATCTACGTAACTTGAGAAACCCGGTATAAAAAATGTCGTAATTTTTGGTGCTCACATAAGGCAAAGGATCATTTAAATAAAGCATACAGATTATTTGTAAACATTTTCCAGAACATATTATGTATGTGACTTAAAAGACCTGGTATAAAAATATAAAGCCCGGTAATTCGGAGGAATGTCCATATTAATATATACGATTCCGGTCATCGACCCCATTTTACTCTACCTATTCCGATCTCTGCTAATTACAATAAGGCGGATTTATAAAATATAATTAACTATGACGTTACGAGTTAGCATAGTCAGACAACCAACTATTTATTATTTTAAAAACACTCGAAAATCGTAGATAGTAATATATTATAATGAGTTGTAATTTGGAAAGAATGGCGTTTTCGAATTATCTGTAAATGGTGTCAAATACCTTAACTAATAATTTTGCTTTGTTCTTCAGATAAAGCTCGAGGAGCCAATAAGATACCGTACAGGGGATCCAATAGAGGCGTGGCTCAATTCCCTCCTCTGCCTCGAAGCCCCCGCGCCTTCGGTGGGGGTGGGCGCCCCCTCACCAGCCGCCTGCGACCTCTACCGGGTCAACCGGGACGCGTTGTTCTGCTACCACCGAGCCGCTGAGGCGTTCCTACATAGACTGGTCGCTATCTATGTCGCGAGCCACTATAAGGTAAGTTTTTTGTGGAGTACGAATAATGCTGTAGCCATTAGACGCGGGTTTTTTAAATTTATAATTAATTTTTTTTTGTATTTCAATCTGCTGTCAGTCTACTGACTATGAGCAGATAGTTTGTAGATTATTTTGCGTGTTAAGTGTGTTCTCCATCGAGAACACTACTTTTTAAACTGCATCAAAGATTGTAATAGTGACTTAAGTATGTCATGTCTCTTGAGACGGTTGCAATTACAAAAATTATACGTCATGTCTTATGAATGGGAATTATTGGAAAAACAATAAAATAAATGTCTGAGAAGGCTTAGTAAAATAATTAAAATAACTATCGAAATTAAACTTCTTTTTTTTTATATATATCTTGCAACGACCATGTTCAAGATTCAATATTCATTTATTTGCATTACATGTGATATATTAATCAAAAAATATAGGTAGAGGTAGGCGTGATTTTGAAATTAAGATTGCTGTCTTTAGTTTGGCATTAACTTAGGTATATGTCGTTTCCACGCTAATAAATATACAGGTCGTGGCAACTTTTAAATAAAGCAACACTGTAAACTTGTACAATTACGAATGTTTTATGCTATTCGATGTGTATTTCTTACCTTAGCTGTCAATAAATAAACATAAGACGGGTTTTTCTCCTATTTGGGAAAAGTAAAACTATACAATTGAAAATCTTTTGAACACTTTAGAACAGTCCCAACGACCTACAACTACTAGCCGATGCGCCCGCGCACTGCCTCTTCGTTCTGTTGGCACCAACACCACCAAACGCCACTTCCATGCCAGAAGTGCTTTGTGTCATACAGATGTGCCTCGAGGGAAACATCTCTGCGAAGTAAGTGCCTTACTTTTATCCACAAATTTATATAAATAAATAATAAAAAAAAGGGTTGTAGAACTAGACAAAAATAAGGTTCTAGAATCATAACTAGTTAGTGGTGGTAATGGTTGGCAGCCCTCTTCTAGTCAACTAATACCATGCCCGGCAGGTGGGCGGATATCCGAATTGGAGCAGTGAGAATACAACCACTGTCATTTTTTAGTCTATGTTTTGAGCATAGAGTATAAAAGTGGTTGTGTTCTCTCAGGTACAAAATGTTCTTGTGATAGTTTTCATAGTTTTGTTTAGTTTGTTGCTTGTTGTTTTTATTTGTTTTTCTGTTTTTTTTCTTTTGTTTCTGTTTTTATTTATTTATTTTTGTTTAGTTATTTGTATGTGTTTCTTGTGAAGTTAAATTATTGTCTGTTATATTATGTACTTTTTTTTCTTAAACTATTTTTATGTTTATATATTTTTATTTTATTAATTAAATTCTAGTCTCCCGCAGAATATCATCGTCGTGGCACGCCTTAAGGTGAAGGGGAAGGCAAGACCTTGAGCATTTCGCGTGATATTGCGCGACATCTATCCGTGCATAAAATAATACAATATGCTTTTGTTCGACTAAGTAACGATCTGTTTCGCTCTTGTGCCGCTAGATGACGCGCAGGAGATTACGTTTTCCTGATAATTTAATGGAAAGTCTTGGTTTCCGTCCCTTTTTATTATCCATTTTTATTAAAGTTCACATTAAAACAACAAGAATCACACAATTTATATCACATTCAAAACATGCACGCTCACAGTCTAACAGAACGGCAACCTCGCTCAAGCCACGAAGTGCGCGCGGTGGTGGCGCGGGCATGCAACGTTGCCTTTACGTGCCGCACAAAAACGCCTGATTATTATTGTGAGCAAATCATACGCTCGTGGAAATTAGGCGCTAAGAGTAGTATCCATCATAAATACTTAATTTGTTGATTAAAAAACAAAAATTGAACTACAGATAAAAGGCACGAATACTATGAATAACTATACAGACTTTTAAACTGAACAAACTCCTCGTTTAAGACATAAACGTGTATAAGATCGCGGTCCTACAATGTTGAGTGCTAAACAAACGAATAACAAGTATTTAGAAATTAGAGGTAAAACTTCGACATATAAGTTACATGATGTATTAATTTCAAAGGCCCAAGTGCAATATTTTCGCCAGGAAACGTGCACAAAAACACCTCTCCTACGTGTATTCTCCTTACCCTTCGCCTTAAGCAGCCACAACATATGCTGAGCGAGAGTCCTTTTTGACACCTTTTTATTTGTAATGTTTCTGTAGGTATTATTGTTTATCAAATGTGTGTCAAATAAATGTTAAAAAAAAAACCAAAAAAAGTGTAGCTTCATCATTTCATAAGTCGCTTATACAATGCATAGTGTACAAGAGCATGGAACAGCTGTTTTGCTGGGCTATAATACTTCGAAATAGTAACATATTCATGAACGAAACTCTTATTTAGTTTATATTGGATTTCTATGAATTAAAAATCAAAACAGATTGAGAGCTTTCCCTTGACATTTGATTACATTATAGTAATTTTTATGATCCACGAGTCAATATTATTTAATTTGGTAAACTAAAACATATTTTAGAACAGGCTATGAATCTTCGCTGTACGACGATACATTAGAGAACCATTTCTAAAATTAATTCATATTAAGTACAAATTTGTCTTGAAAGTAAAATTAATAGGGGTTAAAGTATGAAATTGCTGATTATTTTCCCACTTTTTATTTTTATTATAGCTCTTAAGCATAGTCGTATTATTGCGTAATTCTTTTTGTATTGTATCAAAAACTAAATAAAGTAACTTTTGACTAAAAAAAAAAATGCAATACTAGTGCCTATTACTTCAAAGGGAGTCGTTGAAAAGACCCCTTACAATGTGTCAGCTGACCTTCTTGCTTCAATTAAGTATATTTGTATTATATACTTTGATTTTCAGAAATTTAAATACTATAATGCGTAGCTTTATCACCATCTAAGTTAGTATGGAAAAAAGACTTTTCTCGATTTCGTCCATACAAAACGTGAATTTAATACTTTAACCCCTAATATTACAATATTCACTGTAAGACTGACTGATAAAAACATGATTTTCTCGTTGCCAAATTTACGTATACAGACAAATACTGCTTCGGGACAAGTCTCGGCACTAGCCCAGACTTGTCCCGAAGCAGTGGTAGGTTTAAATATATGGAAGTGTAACAGCGCCTGGCGCCTATATGCAGAAATAAAACTGATTTTAATGATTTACTTTTGGATATGGAAAAGCCAAATGTTCGCGCGTAACGGAACGCACGAGAGACGGCGGTGGGAAGAGGGGCAGCAGTTTGTACTCTCACTGACATTAGGATATAACTTTGTAACTCTAACGAACATTTTGAAGATTTCTGCAAGATACTTAATTTTTTACTTTCAATGAAGACAAGTTGGGGTCAGGTTGGCCATACAAACAAGTACATCTTTTATTTATTGTAAGTACATACACCAAATCTCCTGATTCAGGAACTTTCTACTTGAAAGTAGACTTTGGTCACAGCATGAAGAATGTCCGTACTTGTTGGTGAAATACAATAGAAGTTTATCTACCTACCAGGTCCGTCAAAGACAGTCTAGGCCGCGGTCGCAAGGCAGCTGGGGATCTGATCCCTTGGAATATCTGCGAGCAGTTCGGGGACAAAGACTTCCCCAAGCTCTCAGGCGCTAGGATAGTGAGGATAGCTACACATCCCTCTTACCAAAGGGTAAGTGACCTTTCGTGTCAGCATATTTTTATAATACGAGTATAACATCAATTTCATTGCTGGAGCTGGATTCATTGATCACACACACACAGGCGTAACACATGAATTTCAATGGTTTCCATGGTGTCCATGATAGACGAGCCATGACTATCATGGGGTGATTTATATGATATTTTAAGCAATTAAATTGCAATTATAATATCAGTATTTCAACTTGTAAAATTATGTCTCAGGCGGGACTCGAACCCGCATCTCCTCGCATGCCGGGCGCGGCGCTTTAACCATTTAAAGCGCCGCGCCCGGCATGCAAGATGCGGGTTCGAGTCATGCCTGAGACATAATTTTTAGGGTTCCGTACCCAAAGGGTAAAAACGGGACCCCATTACTAAGACTTCGCTGTCTGTCCGTCTGTCCGTCTGTCCGTCGCTCTGTCACCAGGTTGTATCTCAAGAGCCGCAGTAGCTAGATAGTTGAAATTTTCACAAATTGTGTATTTCTGTTGCCGCAATAACAACAAATACTAAAAACAAAATAAAATAAATATTTAAGGGGGGCTCCCATACAACAAACCCGTTTTTTTGGCCTTTTTGGTACGGAACCCTTCGTGCGCGAGTCCGACTCGCACTTGGCCGGTTATTCAAGTTTAAATACTGATATCATGGAGTAATGCTGCGTGGTAACTATTTTGTTTACATATCAGGCTTGTGTCTTTTTTGTTGACCTGTTTAAAATTTAAGTTAAATGTACATATTTTATTATTTTCTCATCTATTTAATTTTGCGTCAAATTAATAATGTTCTTATTATTACCATTGATGTGATTAAAAAACTAGATACAACGTCAATAAAGTGTCCCAACTAAATGTGCACCCATTTAACAAAGGGTGCGCTTTTAGTGCAACCTATATCAATTAAATAAATACAACATATAATTTGGCCGGGTTATAAAGTTGACACTGACTTATAAATACCATAAATTTTAGGTGTAATTTTTGTTTTTGTGTTACTAGTTCTTATAATATATCGATGATTATTACCTATATATATTCCTTAAATGTAGATGGGATACGGCAAACGTGCTCTTCAGCAGTTGGCAGCGTACTACAGCGGAGACATCCCGTGCCTCGATGAAGCTCAATCTGACGATGAAAACTCCCACAATGACGGACGAAATGACACGCTACACACAGAAAGCATAGTGCCAAGGTGACCATAGACAATCGTGTATCGATTTAAATTATATCTCTATAATGTACTCGATTTTTTGTTACTAGTCAACCTTGCGAGTAACAGCCTCAATCATTCAAGTTATCAAAGCAATGATTGGCATAGGCATAATCTCCACGCTTGCCAAATGCGGGTTGGTGATCACAAACCCGAGCAATGTTCGAATATTTTTGTTGCCCGACCCGGGGATCGAACCTGAGCCAAACTGCGATCGCCGACCCACCTGCCAAGCGTGGCGATCTTAACAAAGTCCTCTTTTTAGAGAGGCCAGTCCAACAGTGAATTTAGATAGGCTGCTAACGGTGTCGAAGTCATATTACTTTCACCACTTCTGAGATAATATTGGGTGGCCCATTTTTTATATTCTTAGATTGTTTGGATTTATCTTGGCCCTATATAGCAGAATATCTATCGGAAAAATTAACGGCTAAAGTTAAGTAAGAAAGTATTTATTAGCTCTGCATTAGCTCATACATTTTTCCTACATTTAGGACGTCAAAATCAAATCAATGCACGTTAGTACCTTAAGTTCGCAGGGTCAATTAACTTACAATATTTGTAGGTATCGCTTAACAAGGCACATGTTTGAAATTTTTCGTTGGAATTTGACCTTATTCTAAGTGAATAAGGTTCAAAGTACCAAAAGGATTAAAACCTACTATAAATACTATAAAAGTGTTTATTACCAATCCTAATTCATAATTTCATAAATCTTCTCAGGGCTAAACCACCGACATTGCTGAAGCGATTGTCCGAGGTCAGAGCGGAACATCTCGACTATCTCGGCACGAGCTTCGGTTTGACGGAAGAACTACTCAAGTTTTGGAAATCGCAGAAATATGTACCAGTCTACCTAAGGTAACTTTATAACTTATTGTCCCTTCTGTCCGTCTCTTCTCAAGATCCTCGGTAAATAATTTTTAAAAATATAGATCGACAAATGTTGGCTTACAAGAATTAAAAGTCAAAAATCAAAATCTCGAAATTATCAAAATTTTAAATTCATACAGGTTTTCTGACAATATCCTGGCTATTTGACTGGTTTTCACATATTTGCTGAAAAATATCAAAATGAAAATTGAAAGTTGAAATAGCGCGCCAAAACGCTATTTTGTCAATATGGCGCTGCAATGGGGTCGGTGATATCACCTGCCTGTCTTGTGATCTGTAGCTCATATCAAATCACACATGAACAATGGATACTATTATTATAGGAAAATATTATCAAAACATTTTTAAAAGCTACTAAAACACAAGTAGGCAAACGAAGTTATCAAGCAGGTGACGTCATCATAAACCCGACCAATCAGAAGCGTTTCGTGTCACGTGACAAACATTTAAAAAAATGCATTTTTATTTCTGGATTTATAAATAAATCGTTTATTATTTTCAACTTCCGTTACTAAATAACCATTTTTAAACTCATAATATAAGGTGATATTGCTGATAATAGTAATTCGCGCTTTATTTTTCGCATTGGCAAATAGACTATTGTCATCATTTTTGCATAGTACTCATCAGCCGAAGGAAAAACAATTTCTCTAATTCGTCGGTTTTTTTAAATTATGTGCATGAATAACTTTTTACGGGTTGATTGATATCGATTTTTTTTTTGTTAATAGAGTACAGCTCAAAGTTAGTCTCTTTATAATTTTTAAAAAAGCAATCTTATGGGCAGTATAGTAGGGTTGGACAGTTTGACAGCATTAAAAATAAAAAAATATAATTATTTTAAACAATAATTTTACCCACCAAAGAGAGTAAAACAAACAACAAATTGTTGACAATTATAAAGCACCTACTTAAAATAAGTGTCATAATTATACCTTTTTCGTCGATATTTTTACTAAAGTTTTTTTTTTGTTTTAGCCAAAAAGCGAACGACCTGACGGGCGAGCATTCGTGCATAATGCTTCGCTCGCTGCACACTGGCGTCTGGCTGGCGGCCTACAGCTCGGACTTCAGGAAACGTTTGGCGCGACTACTTGCGCGATCGCTACGCCATCTACCCGCTTCGCTGGCACTTACCACTATGCTGAATGACCACGTCGCGGTTGAAAAGCCGGGTTAGTATATCCGATTCAATATGATTTTGTATTTGAGAGTTCATATGGGAAATAAATACTGGACGGAATGAATCGTATTGGAATTTAACCCTTCGAGCGTGGGTTTTTCCAGAAAATTAAAATCAACTGTCATCCTGAGAGCCGGCTGTCGCGCGGGGTTCGAAGCGTTAAAGTGGGCTTTCTTATCCAAGTATAACATAAGTACACATTAAAATTATTATTATTTTATATCTGTATACATCTTACAAGTGTATTATGTTAAACTAGCAAAATCTGTATCTGAAATTGGCGTTGCATTGTTTTGAATAACCAGTAATTAGTCTGTAAGAACATGCTGTAGCTTTTGTCCAAAAAAAACAAATTAACATCGCAATTTCAACAGTGATCAATAACGCACAGGCAATTCACAGCATCTATCATCTCTTTATCTGTTCAAAATATTCACCCTCTCTTTTTGACAAGAAAATAGTGACAGCCTGGTTTAAACACTCTGTCATAAAGTTACGGATTTTAGGACTACCGTAAATCCAGAAATCCGTAAAAATAGATTTAGTGTATTGACACTAAATCTATTTCATAGTGTTCGCGTAAGTTCGAAAAACCTCTAGGAAATTATAGACATACTTACCGATGGTCAGTCAAGTGGTAATATTTTTTCAAAACTGCTTCCTTCCTCTTTGTATGCCCTTTTAGGGTTGCGTAGCCGAATGACAAAAACAGGACCCTTATAGATTCGTCAAGTCTGTCTATCTGTCTGTCCGTCCGTATGTCACAGCCACTTTATTAGCATTACACAGTTGAAACTTGATAAATAGGTGTATCCTGTTGACCGCTTTACGATTTACATACAAAAAATAAAAAAATAATTTATAATGATATTTAAGGGGGGCTTCCCATACATAGAACTAAAACAAAAAAAAATTTTTACTCAAACCTAAGCATATGGGGGTATCTATGGATAGGTGTTTTAAAATGACATAGAAACCTCTCTCTCTCTCTCTAAAACCATTTTTTCCAAAAGTCTAACGTCTGGAAGATAGACGCTTCCAAAGTGGTAAAATGGGTGGGGACACCCATTTTACCATTTTACCACATTAGATCTTAACAAAAACTAACAACGAAAATTAATTTGAACGAGATCAAACTGCAAATATTACTTTGTCCTTCATACAAACACTATGAAAAACAAAGTTATTTTTGCAGTCAATTAAATATTGTGGTATTTTGGCTAAGTGGAAGTATGTGGACCCCTAATTCAGTTAGTTGGTACAGAACCCTCAGTGCGTGAGTCCGACTCGCACTTGGCCGGTTTTTTATGATTAAAATTCCATTTAAATGTTATTTATCCCAGCGCTAACAAAGGAGCGGATAGGGCAGTACCTCTCAGGACACGACTTGTCCCGGCTCGAGGCGTATTGCCGTCAGCAAGCCGACCACCGCCTCGTCGCCGACTTGCTTCAGCCGATAGCAGAACTAGTCTTCCATAACAAGACCAACGTGAAGTTAGACGCGGTGCAACAGGTAACTTAACCTAATAGGGTTCAAAGATTATTTCCCACAAGCAATAACATAAAATTCACTTATGTGAGATACTAACAAATTACTTTAACAAACAATTGTATGAGCGTACATTGAAACATTGTACATGGAGGGTATCATTAAAATTTGAATTTGAATTTGCCATCCTGCCCTGCGTGCCCCGAAAGCTGCTCGCACGGGGATCTCCTTCAGGCCAATGAAAGGGCAGTAAAAGTGGCTGAGTTTTGGTCCAATAAAATTTGAATTTGCTTTCGACTCGAAGAAGAAGAAGATCATTAAAACACTTCGCATTCCCCAGCAGTGGAACATTCGCATAGTACACATAAGACCACTATAGCCCTTAAAATATAACTCAATTTCAATGACATCGAAAATGGCTAGTGCTTGGACTGCCTCGACGGATTGAACGGAAAAACATAGTTTAGGCAAGTAAAGTAGAACAAAAAAATATGCTTAAAAAATTTACGCCTGTCACGTAGTGTCTCGGTGGCTGAAATCGAGATGCGGGTTTCTCAGAAGACATACTTTTTCAAGTTAAAATACTAATATTATAATTGCAATTAAGTTGCTAAAATATTTTAAAAAGTATAAAACAATAAAGTTTAATTTATTAAGTTAACAGTGTTCTTCCATGGTCAGTATTGTGATCATCATCACAATCACTGGAAATGAAGATCGATTATAAATTATCATGCATGTGAAATCGAATAAATATTAACTTTTTTTCAAGAAAGCAAAGGAAAACGTGGTGATAATCACAGAACATGAAAAAAGGTTATAAAGGCGATGTTGGCGGGTCTTATTTAATTATTTACATTCAAGCTTTATTTTGACAGGTAATTCTCATAGCAATGGGCTTCCAAATGAAAGATGTCGATGACATAGCGGGCGAGCTCGGCCTCCCCGGATCACAGGTCCTGGCCAAGTTCTACGAAGCTTGCAGAAAGATTAACTCCTCAATCAACGCAGTTCTAGAAGACACTGTGGCTAAGGAAATAGGCATAGAGGAGAAGAGCGCAGAAGATTCTACAGTAGCACCGGTGAAACAAAGCCTACAGGACGAATTGTCGAAGGCAGCGAAGGTAATTTTTGGATGTTTGGTCTTGTACGTTAGTGTTGCTTTGTAGAGGCGTAATTAGTTTTAGCAATTTCCAGCCTAGTTCTTTGTTTTGTTCCTAGCCGGAACTCACTTAAATTGGTGTGAGATGTGACGAGTCCTTTAACGTTTGAGCGATTACAATAACAACTATACCTTCGTATATCTCATAAAGCGATACCATAGCTGTAAATGAGTTGTTATCTAAACTATTAAAAGAGAAATGAAATGTTCATGTTTTTGTTTTTTTTGTGATAGGAAACCTTATGACCATATTCATATGAGTATGCGTGTCATTTTCTGAAAACTAAAATCCCAATTAGTAATAAAATTCCTATTGCAATACTGCTCAATTTATACATTTGATTAGGCTGATCTTCTATTGTAGAGCGAACAATCTGTTCATAATATCAATAGCTATGTGGCTCAATTATCCAATCGAAATCGATCTATAAAGATGAATATTGCTATTATTCTAAGTTTCAGAGTAATCCCAAACTTTATACACGACGGTTATGAATTTCGATAGAAACGACACATCTAAGTCTTTTGACCTCCGTGATGGAGTACCGTGTACACTGCTTTTAGAGGTGTCGCCAGATTTGGGTTCGATTCCTAAAACATAGTGACCCCTAAAGAAAAATATTATTTTCTATATTGTCTATGGTCCGGGTCTGCTAACGCGTGCTCACAGGCAATATGAATGCCTAATGTACAGAAAACAGCACGTCAAACTACCACAAAACGTCAAATTTTCTCAATTGATATTGATCTTCACTCGTTGGACTTAAAGTTGAAAATCAATTTAATGACATTTAACTTTTTGGGTAGGTTGAGCTGCCGTTGTCTATGCATGGCTTCTAGGTGTTATCGAAATTGAGTCGTAACAAGACAAAACAAGGTTCATATTTGAATAGCATTATCTTCTTTTTACATAGGACCTGGAACGCAAGCAGCGTAAAGAACTGTCAAAGCTGATGGGTGAAGACTTGGCGCAGTACCGCATCAAGGGCAGTGACCTCGACTGGCAGCAATCGCTCGCCGCTTCCAAACAAAAGCACCTTGTCTCCGTCAAAAGGTAATATTATAGCTACCTTACCTTTTTTGTCGCTGGAAAAATGCGTTACATATACCTGGGGGAAGTGACAGGTTATGTAGGACTCCGTATCTCCGCATATGGTCCGCATACCCACTATCGGCCGGTTCCAATAACCTATCTATCTTCAGTTTTGGCATATCGGAGATAGGAAACAGTTTCTATCTCTGTTTTTGCCGTCCAGAGAAACAAAGACAGAAGTTGTTTTCTATCTCCGATATGCCAAAACTGAAGATAGATAGGTTATTGGAAATGGCCGTAAAAATCCAGCGGTATCACTCTGGTGCATTAGGCTTTACAAACCCGAACTACGGGTTTCGCCATAGGCCTATGACCACAGCCATGCTCCGCAAACCAATTTTATAGTTTTCTCTAGATTAACCCTGCAAGATCACCAACCCGCATTTGGCAATCGTGGTGATTATGCACCCATAATTGCTGTGGTAACTTGAATTTAATGATGGTCTTTTCCCTGCAGTGGGATGATTATAGGCTGTTACTAATTACTTACCTTAACCTTGCTAGATTAGACTGCGGATACGGTCCGGATAGTAAAGGCAGTTTCGGTCGCGATAGCGGTACTAAGTTCAGCATTAGTAAGACGCATTTGCCGTGTGGTGCCGGCCTAAAATGTAATAGCACTTCAAGGGTCACGTACATAACCTCTATAAGGATCAATGTCCGCATTGGCAGATTGCAGCGATCATACACTGTAGACAAAATATAGTTTCTAGAGTTATTGAATTCGGGGTTTATACCATGTACCTTATTTATTATGAGTTTCCGATATTTCGGCACTGTTGCAAGCGCCATGATCACGGGAGAACTGAAAATATAGTTTTGCCAAACTGTTTACCACTGTCATGTAATGCCGGCACCTAAAAGTAAGGGGGGGGGGGGTGTTCTTTTCTTTCTATGGGTGCCGTAAGAGGCGACTAAAAGAGTACCACCAGAAGTAACCTCTATAAGGATCAATGTCCGCATTGGCAGATTGCAGCGATCATACACTGTAGACAAAATATAGTTTTGCCAAACTGTTTACCACTGTCATGTAATGCGGGCACCTAAAAATAAGGGGGGGGGGGTGTTCTTTTCTTTCTATGGGTGCCGTAAGAGGCGACTAAAAGAGTACCACCAGAAGAGAACGTTCAGCATCCTGCCAAGTGCCACTAAGTTTCAACATAAGTCGAGTATGCTTATTACTGCCACCGTTGTTTTGCCGCGCAGCCTGACTCCATAAATTTGGTCAGATTTACCAGATAATTACCTTTTTTTTTCTTCTAGTGGCGAGAAGCGGCTAGGCGATGACAGCAAAGAGATCGATGACCTCATAGAGTCGCACAACAACAAAGCTAAAAAGAAGAAAAAGCATTCTAGGAACTAATAAACTTGTTCCCAGTTAAATATATCTTTTTTTTTAATCAATTAATCAACAATATTTTCTAAAACAATAATAAATTAAGAAAATAATCAAAAATAAAATTTCATAAATAATAAAATCGACTGCCTGAGCGGAAAGTTGTGCCTCTAACCCACAATTTCCTGTATTCCGGGCGACTACTCTGATTATTGAGCTAGAACCAAGACATTTTGTGTCGACGAATTTATTAATCGCTTTACACTTTAAGCCAGTAGTTTGAATATACATTATATTCAAAAAAATCGGTAATTTAGAATGGCAAAATGTTTTTTCGTTTAGATAGTATAGAGAAGCTATTAAAATTAAGAATTACGTGTTTAAATCATTTTAAATATGCAAACGAAAAGCACTTGTGATACTTGCTTTATTTTACGTTAGAATATAAACCTTTAGCACATGAGTAAATTTATTCATGTGTCTTTATAGTCTTTATAGTCAGGTCAGAGCCTTGTGTCATTAAAGAGGGATCAAAATTGTAAACAAAATGGCCGATTCATTTAATTACATTGTAATATAAGAACCCTCTTCTGTCTTCGTCCGCTTCAATCTGGCATCAGGGCAATCTACAGATTGCCTTGGGTCAAGATCAATTTAGATTATCTGGATAGTAAGCGATCGTATATTATTACATCAATCAACCCATAACACAATCAAACTGAGATCAATCTCACAGGTTAAGCTAATGCCAGATTGGTCATTTAGGGCCGCGTATAGTATAGGATAGTTAAAAAGAAAACAATGAGTTCAATAATAATTTCTATAATTATTGTAATATAAAAAAGTGTTGGTAGTTATTCAACCCTTGGAATAGACAATAGATATTTCCTCTTAAACATAACAAATACGCGGCGGCGCAAAGCGGGGCGCTTCATAAAAAAATAACGATCTTGTGTCGCCAGCCCGCCTCGCGCCGCCTCTATATTACCTTTTATTACAATATAATGTGATCTAAGAAAAATAATATTTTCGTCTAACACCCGCCGGGCGTCTGGTAAACAATTTTATACTATAATTTGTTTGTCTCTTAATTTAAACACGCCTTACTTAGTGACGCCGGCTTTGGTTGCTAAGGCCCGACGCACCGAAGCAGCCGCTTGCTTCGTCCCGATACAACCACCAGGTGATCGCACCGCGACAGCGATTGTGCGTCTCCTCTGTCGTTGACGCGTGTTCCGTCATTATCGCTATTATGTCGAGAATAAAACATCCACTACAAAACAATAGAATATCATTAACATTAGCTGCTATTTATATTAAACCTTATGCGTTTTTCGATTCATTATACACTATTTCTCACTTTGCCGTACTTGTAGGATACCTTTAAATTTTAGATTTAAATTATACAATTGGCAACATTTTGGAGAAGCTTTATAAATGAAGACTCATTTTAATCATTAACAACAAATTGATTGGATACCCCCCACATCCCACATTTAAAAAAAATCAGCCATTTTCTACAAAAAATATCATCAAGCTATTTGAGAGCATTCCATCGAAGTCATACTTTTTGAGAGGGATTTAAATCAAATTTCCTTTTTTCGTGAACGTAAAAAGTCAAGCGTCATTAACGATCTTACTGTTCATTCAAAAGCAGATCATCAGCTGTATGAAGACTGATAAAAAACCGTCCAGAAATGAAAACTAAGTTGAGGCACACAGCAGTGTGTGTAAATCAAGTTACCCCCTCTTCAATGTTTTACTTTAGCTGCATTTCACTAAATTAATTATTTTAATTATTTTGTACTAACTTTGCATCAAAAAATCTAACTAAATTCTTTTAGTCGGTTATTTCTGTACATAGCTAATTGGAAGGAAGACCCAAAATTGACATGTTAGCAATTATTTTTAAAAACATACAATGAAAAATATGAGTTCAACAAACTGATTTTAAGTTAAAAGTAAATTATTGTTTTTAATATCGCTTCTAAATATAATTATAGATAACATTTAAATAACTACAACCACATTAAAATAAGGCAGGCGTTTATAATTAAACTAAATTAATTTAAAGGTAAATAACAAATAACTCCGATTTATTATACATGCACGTTTAAAGGTATCCTGCAGTAGATTACAAGTTAATCGTTATTTAGCTAAGCATTGCGGACGATGGACAGACCCATCGCCCGCTAAGACAGAACAAGTACACAGTATAGTAATTGAGAAGGAATTGCACTTAGGAGAGGACTAGCGACTCTTGGCACTTTATCTTATGCTAACCATTCTGATACGACACGCAAATTCAAAGAAAGTGTCAAAAATATCAAGCCCAGAAAGTGCTGCCACAGTGTAGCGACTGTCGCGCCACAGCTCGTGCTAGTGTTGCCAGCATTACACTGCGACGTACGGTCACCAATGGCGGAAAGAAACGTACAAGTACTACGTAATGAATACACCTCGATCTAAGTAACTAATTACTCGCATTATTATAAAATATATACTTTGATAACGTCAAGAATTTGAACTTATTGTACGTAGATTGTGTGAAGCCAGTTTACAGCGAGAGGAGCTAGTGGGGACAGGTTCTATACAACTTTAAATTTATTAATAAAGACACAAAAGCAAATGCACTAGACCTTATTGCCACACTTATTTTATTGCTACGACATATACATACTGATCTACGTATTAATATAATAATTTAAATTTAATAAATTACAACATCCAATAAAAAAAATATTGATAAATATTATTGCATTAATTTAGTTCATCTAAAAAACACAGAAAGGGGGATTTCAGCTTAAACGTTCGTCTCTTTACATCGAGTGCGGTAAGTGTACAGTGCTAGACATTATTTGAAATACTGAATAATACTTCGAATCTTAAAAGGAGAAAAAAAAACAACATAGGCATCATATCGGAACCGCTTTCGGTTGTGTGATTCCGAACAAAAATAAGAGGCTAAACGATTTATCACTAAGGCACAATTTAAATTTCCGTTTTGAACTTTATCTCTAAAATAAATGAATTCAATTCCCCTCCATGTTATCGCTAGAAATTTGGGTATTCCGTTTGGTGACACTGACAGCTAGTCTATATACGCGATAAGCCGTGATATGCGACTGTTAACCGTCCAGCTCCGAGCTCTGATAGGCCCTGATTTTCATCAGCGCTGTTACGTGTCAACAGACAGTACGAGGCCACATAAGGGTCACACCTTATGAGCCATCCACTGTGGTACCAGGGTCATCTTAGCTCCGAGACAGAAGCGATACACAGTAGTGTTTAGACAGTAACCACTTTAAAGAACCTAGGGGATTGTGTTCATTAATTCATTTTGATTTGAAAGGTAAACATCTCAATCTTGAAAAAAAATATTGCGACATACAAAGTAGGAAATATTTGTTTCAACATTTCGATGTTGCTATATTAAAAATTATTTTTATGGTTTCCGACTTAACACCCTTTATGTAAACACCTAAACGATACGTTCGCCTAAAAAAGATGCAAAAATAGTAATATTATGTATTCTACACATTGACTATCAGAATACGGTTTAGTTTAGTTACATTCGTTTAGAATATGAATTGCGTAGAGTTTTAGAATTATAAACGGCGCTTCAATGTAAGCATGCACGTGGGTAGTTACAACTTCCTGCTGTATAAAAGAATTATAAAAATGCTAAGCCACTAATTTACTATCTCCGTTAGTAGCATGTAATTTTAATTTAAAACTACTTAATATATATAAACATTTTATAGCCTGTGTGCCAAAATGGCGACTTTTATTGCTTATTGCATTTCAGAGTTTCGTTTTACTTAAAGCTATTAACAAAGCTGCGACTGTTTCTATAGTTGAGTTTTGATCCTTGTTTATTCCATTCCATTTAAAGTTATATTATAATACTTGAAATGAATTCGAACCTTAGGCCTAACTCCGCAACACAATATCGACTCCGTCTCTTTTACTCCTGTCATTATCAAGAGGTATGTGACAGAGACAGATAGATACGTATTATGGGCATCGAGTCACGTAGTCTCTTTGCAAACATTTCATTATTGGACAACATGATTTGAACCTTAGTGCCTTAGAATATTTAGAATGGATATTCGAAAATTTCAAAAATATTACTTATACTGCGCCCTTTATTAGGTCGGCGCGGCATGATGGCTAGTAATTTTAAGTTGACGGACAATAATGTATCTTATATCATTAAACCTAGGGTTGAAATTGAATGAAACATATGAAAGTAAACAATAAACTGTTCGTAATGGGATCCAAACCTAGGATTTAATGTTGACCGTATCTTATATTTGATTGGAAATTTGAATCTTAGAATAACATTTTTTGGTGAAGAATTTCTTCTACCTTGCAATGTAAGCCAGCGAAGTTACATCAATGTTTTAGGTTATGTACCTACTTCCAACACCAACATTATTATATAAGTATTTGAAATATTTTTTATACAGAAATCTCTCTAAAGAGAGCGTTGAATAATAACCTAACGGACAAACTAATTAATTACAAACTCATAACCGCGACATGTTGTTCCGACGTTATTGCTTATGGTCATTACCGTTTCAATACAAAATTTACAAAACTCAACCATAGAGATCAGTAGGAGTGCCTGCTACCATATTGTATTGCAAAATATATTACAGCAAAACTATACCTATCGTATACCAAAGCGCAATGCTGCCGGTGCTGAGGCCCACTACGTAACGCGCAACCCGTATTCAGTATCTATTTGTCTCTGTCAGACTTTGGTATGAGTACGAGACAAATGGATTTGAATTTAAGGCCATTACGTAGCGGAGTAAGACCTCTAGTGCGAGCTTGCAGCGAAACGATGATACTAAGCTACCCTACATATTATCATACGAGTTAATTGATATTCAGTTGCTTGTGGTGTTTCGATTTACAATCTCGGTACTGTTTACCAGTAGTTTCCATCGCTTAAGTATTTGTCTTCTCTACTAATTCAGGCATCCGACTAGACTACATTCAACGGCCTTGTGTTAAATAGAACGTACTATAGTCATTTGAATTTACCCAAGGAATATCGTTAATAACCAAGATTAAAGACTTCTTTTCTCTTATATTCACTCCATTATGTCAATGAATATATAGACAATTATTTAACACCATAGACATAGTATTATGTCTATGTTTATATGTTTAACACAGATTTTAAAGCAACAGTTCTAATGGCAGTAACCATGTGTCTCTCGCTCTAACTCCAACATGTGTGAAAGAAAGATGCAAGTCTGTCAGTTTAAAAACATTTTACTATATATAATTCCGTCTTTATTTATTATTTAACTCGTCGTACGATTCCTCTTCTAAATCCACTCTAACCTGGTGACAGTACCGAGTTATAAGAACTAACGAACGAAGACACGTGATAAGGCTAGTGCGGGCGCTTGCGCCGGTTATTACGACGTTTGTACTATGCGCAAGCGCGCGGTTTGGCTGACCGGTTTTCGCCAATTCTAGGGTGGTGGTTATGGAGGGTACTTTTTAATTTTTACCCAATAGTATACAGTGCTTTACGATAATATTAGTATTACTGCAATCAAAAATATAGTTTACCATATGAGTTTATTAGGTTTAAAATTAAAATTTACCAGTATTAAGAAATGCATTTTATCATGGGCTTAATTTTGCCACACTTTATTGAGGGCACTTTAAAGGGTGCTTGATTTGAATGCATATAAAAGTTTTTTTCGTAGGGTTTCAAATTTATAAATTTGGCATCATGGTGACATGGGCCGTAACTTAGTGTGACTTAGCTCATAAAACTGAGTGAAAGGTTATATTAATTTAACCAGTACCCTTTCTGAGCGTCGAAACTTGAGAAGATTATTCTTTAGCTTCACCACCCTAAAACTGGCAATTATTATTATGGTAGCAAAATTGGCTAAGGCAATTTTAATTACATGACTAACAATTACTTAAGCGGTACGAGTGATAAAAGGCTGCGATACAAATACCGTTTTCACGACATTCAACTACACATAAGATCACGAAATTGACTATAACGTATATTTCTTTCCCTATGCTATAACGCCCTAACCACCACTAATCCTGTCCCGACTCAAAAATAAAAGGAAAAACGTAAAGGAAAATAAACAAAACAAAAATAATCCGTACATAAAAATTATTGTAATTGTGTATCATCAATAACATAAGGTATAGTTACACAAATAATAAAATTAAAGGAAAACAAATTTATACATAATTCTTAACGCGAATAAAAAAACAAATTATACATGCTATCAACACAAGATGCTACCATAAAAAAAGAAAACAGTATTTTACAATTTCCTAAAACAATCGTCAAACGCTTTCTAACCAGCGCCTCACTTGATCCTCAACTTATTAATTACACGTACAAAAATTACAATTCAATTTGGCTTCGATTTAGGATTCTTAGATTGTTTTGGAATAAAAACTTTACTTGGTTATTTTTACTGTGCGCTAATTTATGGGCCCAATGTAATTACTTTTATTCTCTCCATATTTGATTAACTAGGTACGTTTCTAAAAATATCTTTAAAATGATTGTTTTGCACGTTTGAGATAATGTAGAATGTATTATGGCTTAAAAATAAAGCAGCAACAAAACATAAAAAGAAAAAGTATTACACAAATGTTAACGTGAAATTTAGAACTAAAACAATAACAAAATCAAGTACAAATACGCGAGTTTCGATCGAGATGCTATGTGATAAGTTAAAACAATACAAATAATAATCGCTACAACAATTTAAAAAAACTTGATAATAAAATGCGATAACCAATAAAGAAGTTATGCAATTTGTTTACACGAACATGTAAGTCCGTGCAAGTAGCCTAAACTTTTCATGGTGGTATCCACACTATCCACCGGAGGGTTCTGGCAAATAATTTGTTTGCGACAAATGATTTTGCAAACAAATTCGGTAAAAAAGTATTTTTGCATAGGATTATTTCTAATTCGATGCATTCCTTCTGAGATGTAGTAGAGTAGCTAAAATATAAAAAAGTTTTCATAATAAACCAACTATCAAATTCGGAAAAAATAACCAATACAATATCAAAATTTGTTGGTATATGTACAGTAATTTTTTTAATGTTGATTTATTTGGAAACGATGTATTTTTCCTCTATTACCACCTTTAGAAATGTATCAAATTTCAAATCCTCTGTACACGAACTTAGATTTAAAAGGATTAACCAGCCTCTGCTTTACTTTGCAATCGATATCATTCACCAATGGCATGTTTATTAGTAATATTTTGTGTATTTAAATATGCTGTATAATCCGTCTTTAATCATTAATTAACTAGCAATGGAGAGGGGGGGGGGGAAGCGCCACTTTATCCCGATAGGTGGCAACTTGTCTTTGGTCTTTTGGGCAAACTGTCAAAGACAAAACTAAGTAAGAATGTTTTAGTTATCAGCAGAGATCGGATAATCGGATGCATATTTATTTACCTAAAATTAGTTTTTGACTGGAATATTATGGAAGCGGCTTCTCAAAACATATTGTATGGCGATTCCGTAATTCCGGGATGTTTTCGACACAAAAGTGCATTCCATAACAATCAGCACTTCAACTTTAGGCAAATATGCATCCGAATATCCGCTCTCTAGTTATCAAATATGAATAATTTAATTATGATTCTGCCTAAAATGCCACAATGTTGTGCTTATAAATGCATACATATAAGAATACGTCGTGTTTACCCAATGATAAAAAGTTTTGACGGTCGTGTATCAAAGCAACATTTCGCAAAAATTGGACGCCGAGACCAAATGTGAGGTTACCATCGATAGTAAATATCGGTTGCAAAGCCATCGCATTATTGGCGACACAACAGAGGTCTGTCTGACTTCAAAATGAAATGCCATCGGTGTCTCTAACATTATTTTTGCAGTCGAATACGGTTTAAGTAAACTTCGCTTTGTTGACAACAAAAAATAAATCATTGACACATTACTAAAATAAATAAATAACAAACTAAAACGTATAAATAAAACATTTGTGCGGATTGTAAGTACCAATTTCGTGACATAAGCATGTAAGAACTCGTTTTAAAAATAAAACTAATGGGTAATAATTTAAGTATAGTTAGTACGCGCTGGTTCGACGGCGCTGCGTAGCGCGGTAACTGCGTGCGAGCCGCCGCGAGTTGCGAACTTGCGACTACCCTACACTATCGTATATGCTAACAACCGAACGCTGCAAGCTCCCCTAACAACATTTACAATAATAATCACTTTAAAAATAAATTGTCTTAATGAAAACAGGACCCGCTATCGCTCACGGCAGGCCTAGAGTGCGCGCCCCGAACGTTCGCCTCCCGCCTTCTTATTCAAACATTATTATGTTATATTATCTCCTTGTCCGATTACTTATAAATACAGTTTACAATATAAATTAAAATATAGAGTGAAAACTACACATTTCTTATGTTTACTATGTACAAGGCATCATGTCACTCCTTATTATTAACAACGTACAGTTTGCATACCGTCCTGCGCGGGCGGCGCGGGCTCCGTCGCGTCGCTTCATATAAACGTCCATACAAAAACCTATCTGGCACTAATATGTATATTCATTACAAAATGTATAATATAATAATATTATGTATATACAATCACAACATAAATTTGATAAACAACCGAGAGAAATATATATATCATATTGTAATTGGTGTTACGGCATTTGTCCGAGTTACTTTAGAACATTTTGTTGATGTCAACGTTGTTGTTGTACTCTTTAGATGTATTATTATTAAATTTAAAAAATATTTGCACTTTTATTTTTTAATTTGTTTTAATTCAATTAATTAATCAAATGACAACCGTCACTTTGTTCTTTACGTTTTGGATCGATCGATATTTCCCGCATTTCGAAACAGCTAATGGAAATCATACATGTAAACGAATCTAGCTCTCCTAACAGAGTTTTATTGTCACTCCAAAATATGTCATACAAGTCAAGAGATCAGAATCGGTCTTGATCATTTCATCTTTATATTCCAAGCTTACAAAATGATTATCGACTTCTGTAAACGTATATTGCGAAACATCTAGCTCATTTGTCTCCGAAATCATTTGATATGTATAAGAAAAAATGTTCTTCATAAACACATGACCCTAACACGTTTTGCTCAATCATTGTTCTGTGTCTAATCGTAGACTCTACTAGGAACATTTCGTAATTCAGTATAATGCACGGAATTTGTCGGAACTGATATTTGTAATTGTGACGTTGGTGTTCAACACCGTCGCGTCGATGAATGCGATCCGCAACGAACCGAACTAAATTACAGCTTAAAGTACGAATCATACCTCACATACTATTTCACACTTGAAAAAAATCAACTAAGCGAAAGTATATATGCGAAAAATTCAGAAAAAATTATTGCGAAGAACTACAAGTGATCCCATACATAGTGAGATATTAATAATATACTCGATTGGCCCACATGCGAACAACAGTTTTGTCGTATAGCTCCCATTACACTAAGAAACGAGCAATTCGTATGACGTGTTCCCGACAGTAGAACTCTCAATGATACGGAAGATAACTACAACGTAAAACACTTAAGATATGATAAGTCTATCACTTATTATTAGAGACCGAGCGCGAGGCCCGGTACCCGTTGCTAGGCAACGAAGCGCTATTTACACTTTTCATACAATTTATACAGTTTTTTTGGTCATCGTTTTGGGAAGTGAACGAAGTACGAAGACGTTTGTTCGGGTTCTGTGAACGCACAGATCTGACCCGTTGTTCAGGGTTGCTGCCATTTCTGTTAGTCCAAAGATACGCTGCCGTAAGTTAATACGTATGTAGATGTAAAAGTCGTATCTTGTTTGGATTAAATAGTACAAATCCGGTAAGTTATTATGTTATGCGAATATTCGCATCCGTAGTTCTAGATAAAGTTCTTTAAATGTACCTAGTTCGAGTAACGTTAGTACGATCGATTTATCTAAGTAGATAAAATAATGTATTATAAGGCAGATCTCCATTTAAACTAATTGTTACACCAAATAACGGTTACAATATTTCCGTATTGCTATAATTACAAATTAAATCTGTTAAAATATAATCCGTTAATTTAGTCTAAATTTGACATTTGGGCATAAGTGGAGATCGTCTTCATTCATTCATTTACTCGATGGTATCAGAATGCGTTAATATTTTGGTATTTTTATTTATCACACACTTATTTATGAAAAGATAAAACTCGTAAAATTATCAAGACCTTTCAATAATAATATGGTTTTAAAATATTATTTGTTAATTTTTTAAACTATAAACTAATGCATTTTGCTCATATTTTGTTTGTAAAGTTTATTGCACACGGGTTGACAATTCATTACATTTTGTTTGCACAACATCGTATTAACCAGAATCTAATCAGAATTCGAGAAGTCACTCATAGCAAACTTGTGTATTTAAAATGTAATTTAAAACCAAATTTTAAATACACCAGTGAATTATTTTATACTTAAATGTAGAAAAAAATAATAATGTTTAAATCCCAAAATATATAGTTTAGTCTCACGATCTTTCATTTCTGATTGGATGTTGGCAACGTGTATGTTGGGTGTTAAGATTGGAATATACATATATTCCAATTTCAATCATTTAGAAATATGAATCACATATTTAAAATCTTATGCAATTTTCGATTATTGTTACTATGATACACAGCAAACACTACAGATAGTTAAATATGGGCGCCACAGCGTTTTGACAGCGACCATTTTACCATTATTTCTTTATTAAAACTTCTTCCTTATTCGTATTTTAAAATTATGTCATCACCACACGGTGACAATGTGACGTCATAGTTAAGCTAGCGCAACGTATTTACCGAAATACCGAAATAAACACACTAAATATTATTCGCGGAATTATTGCAAAATAGGCGCAATAGTATAAACTCCAAAATATATCACAGCTACGCTAAATATTAGACGTCAATAATATAATAACTGTTTTTAAAGACAAAGAAATATATTTAATATTCGATATTCGGTTTCAAATACTAAAAGATCACTAAGAACTTATGTAACAAAAGTTATGACGTCACAACCACAAGACAACTTATAGTTTTAAACACATCAATAGTAAATCTACTTTTTAATTACTATTCTATCATGAATGTATATCACAAATATAATTGTTATAAGATGTCAATCATTCTCAAGGGTAACCCAACTTAACCCAATAAAAGCATTCAATCAAATCGATATTTAAAATCGCGTATCGCAACTTTGTGGCACTAAATCTGTAGGGTTGCTACAATTATCATAATTATGAAAGTTGGCAATTCATATTTCCATTTAAAATATAAGTTCTCTTTATTTCGAAAACATCAAAACGATGAATTAAGTTTTTAAATGTGATAGTAAGCTAGATTCAGAGGTCATACAATCTCGCAGATATTGTTAGTAAAACGCATTTTAAAAGCACACATTTTTCTTCTTTCAAATTACTAGCGTACTACCACTATTAATTTTCATAGTTTCAAGAAAATTTTAATATAAAGCCAAACTTTGGCTCCAATTCTTGGTCTGGCAGCGTCTAGAGCGAATCATATACTCTGTCGCTCATACAACAGTAACATTGGGCAACTCGGTTACCATTCTTATACAAGTCCTTACATACTGTGATTTTGTTTCAAATAGTTTTAATATGAGTCAAAACAAAACCACTAGTACACAAATCACGTCGTATACACTTAGTATCTGTCACGTGATATTTTAGAAATGTAATGCGATATTTGAGTTAGCCGCGTTTGTCACGTACATAACAAGGGTGAGTACCGATGCGGGTGCGGATGCGGATGCGGGCGCGGGCGTCACTCGCGCGGGCAACTCTTGAGCAGCGAGATCGCGTGACGCACGTATTGTACTAGATGCCGAAACGTGGACGACAATGAAAGCGGCCCGCACTTACGATCCACCGCTATGAACAGATCTGAAATGGAAACGGGTCTATTAATCTCTTTGACAGTAAACCATAAAATTATAATAATCCCGGCCGTATTCGGTCGGCCACAGCGACTTGGGATCTGATCAATGAAAGCGTCGCATGTGTGCTCTTTGGTGATTAACATACCCGATTTTTGTGGCGAATGTGTACATTCGCCAGCACACCTCCGTTATAATATGGACAGCCGCAGGTATTCGGGCCTTGAGACTAGTGCTGGTAAAAAGCTTTTCTACTTTTTGATTTACTTTCGGATTTTTTACCTAAGGTATATGTCAACCCCATCAGATCTTATTAACATTCATATTCAACATCCAACCGAATAATATACCAGTAAAAGTATTCACATCTGAAAGTCTTTTACTAATTGACACAGCTTATGACAACTTAATAGGTATTTTTGAACTTTTGTACTTATAAATTGGAATTCTAACTGTCAATAGAAGGACTTTTTATATTTTATCGATAAGTTATACTAATAATATATTTACTGACCTCTATTCGGCCTAAGACGGCATAGGCAGTCGGCTTGCTCCCACAGCTCTAGGGCGACATACAGGAAGGTGTAGTACTTTGTGAGTTGAAGTAACGCGTTGTGAGCCGCCGCCGGGACGCTGTGGGCTAACGAACAGTAGCCCGACGAGGCTCCCGACCCCACCGAACCGACCGACCCTACCGACCCCACCGACCCCACAGACCCGAGCGACCCAGCCGGGGACGGGGAAGGTGAAAGGGGTGACACGGAGGACACAGATTCGGCGCTCGCCGGCTGAAAAACGAACGACAAGTTAGATGCAATTCTGTATTTGATACCATTCACAAATGATTCGAAAAAACTAATCCTTGGAAGTCACACTTTTTAAAGGACTTCCATAATTACTTTACACAATAGAATCTATCGTCATATGGGTCAGATTTATCCATAAACAGAAGGCCAATCGGTTTATTTCAAATTGCATTTGTATGTTGCTTTAAAAGCAATAAAAGTCAGTTATTTGGGTAATGTGCAATCTAGAATTGTAATACAAAATCTAAGGCACAATTTCGTTTTGAGACACCATTAAAAGCCTGTCAAGTGATTGGGTGGTGGTGTTAAACCAAAATGTTTGAAATATGTTAAGAACTTAACAAAAAAAAAAATTAATGGTTAGTACAGGTCTTTACTTATTATGACTATAACACGCATATTATAATTTAAAGCCCACAGCTGGACAAACGCTTTCACAAAAGACAATCACAGTTTGACCGATGCACAGTAAAGATGAAAGAAGTTGCTGCCCGAGTTTTTCGGTTATTACTACACTTTCAGTTACGAAACGACATGCATATGATGATATTGTTAATTAATTTTAATTTATAGAACTTTGTTTGGAAGTAGAAGGGTACACATATTTTTAGACGAGTTTGTTGTTCAATTTAGCAGCTCATCTACAAACCTTTTGTTGATATTCTGTAACAATCTTGTTGTATTCTTTCACTTCACGGTTGTACATCTTGAACATACGCAGATAGAGCAGGGCTTGTACTCGCAAGCTGGAACAAAATTATATTTGTTAGTTTCATGTCCTACTTAATGCTCGCAAAAATTTTGCGTATATATATTATAAATGGAAAAGTTTAGATGCCTGTTTGTTACTCAATATCATATAATTTGAATATCATCAGGCCTGTGAACTGTGAGCCTTGGAAACAAGGCTCGGGGCTTAAGCTAGAGCGAGCTTTAATATAAGTAAGAGACTCGAGACTTAAACGGCACTATTTTTAACACTTATTTGTTTAAATGTCCTGTGCTATATTGTTAACAACCATACATACATACACACACAAGTAGTACTTACCTTTAATTCAACTATTTTATTTTATTGTCTTAATTAAAAATTTGTTTGGCATTACTGCTCACTTTTTATAACATCAGTTATTGTAACAATATGTGGAAGAACTGACGTCTGTCACACAGTTTCTTTGTAAACTAGCATAGACGTCAACAATCCCCATCTTTATAACTGAGTCCTTTGTTAGAATGTTACATTAATTTCTGAAGAGAACTTGTATGCCTTTTAGAACTAATAAAGTTAATAATACAGCACAGAACATTTAACCTAAATAAAATCTTTCTTAATACATTAAATGCATTAAATACATTCAATGTGGATAGAGTCCCAAATATCGCACTGATCCCAAAGTAAGTAACTATTCAAATTGTTTTTGCCATACATTGTTCTGTTAAATAAACAATGAAATGATCTCAAACACCCTGACCAGAGACAGTATAGTTATTTTTTCATCTACTTTGACCAGACTAGGAGTCTTGGTCGGGACACTTTTAAAACCTGTGTGTACAGACAACAGCACGTCAACCTACCACAAAACGTCAAATTTTCTTAATTGATATTGATCTGTAAAGTTGAAAATCAATTATATATACCACAGTTTCTCAATACTGACCTGAGTATATCCAGCTTGCTGAATGTTGAGTGCGGCGATGCTCGGAACCTCTGCGGCATCGAGTGTATCGACTTGATGTACTCGATTGTCTCTCGGTACACGGTGAAAGCTCCCTTAGTGTCAAGTTCAAGCTCCAGAACGCGGCCCGTGAGAACAAAGCACAGCACCGATTCTAAGTACAGCATAACGCGGGATAGGGGTTCCTGTTCCCGTTCAGCCGCCGTGCGGAGGCGGGTCGCCTCCTCCAGGTAGTATCTGGAAAGGAGAATTTATTTTATTTACCACTCGTGACAAGGCTCAAAGTCACACGGCGGGGAAAAATGCATGGCATTTCCCTAAGTGATAGGATAAGAAATGAGGAAATCCGTATAACTAAGATGATGTAGGTACATCGCTCGAAGGATTGCCGAGCTTAAACTGCAGTAGACGGAGTACATAGTAAGAAGAACCAATGGCAGTTTGGAGTAAAGTGAGCTAAGAGTCATTTACCGGGGATTTATCGATTTCAAATCCCTTGAGCTGCCACCAATGTTAGGCCGGGCCCCATAGGAGGGTTTTTATAAAAGGAAATATTGATTAATCTGGGGATGAATAGAAACACTTAATTAGTTTTAAGGAAGAGGCAGCCGTCACGCGCGATTGGTAGGAATAGACTGGCGAGCCCGAGAAGCGGGCGAGCGGATTCTGATCAAAATCGCTGATCCAGCGCCAGACATGGCTGTTCAGCATTTATGCTTACATTTAGAGGGTGTAACAGATCGGTGTGGAAATCCCTAGGAGAGGGCTTTTCGAACAATGGACTTCGTTGATGATGATGATGATGACCACATAGAAGTAGTAAGACACATGTGTAAGAAATGTGCATACTGTCACTCAGGTTTTGAGGTATTATTCTTTGGTATATACCGTTTTCTAATATCTACTGACAAATAGAGATGACTTATAATAAGCCCAGTGACATTATGGAACATTGAGGAAGTATTAAAATCTTTATTCAATCTTATACTTTATTTGATATTTTAGCAACTTAATTGCACTTATAATATCAGTATATAAACTTGAAAAATTTTGTCTCAGGCGGGACTCGAACCCGCATCTCCTCGCATGCCGGGCGGGCGCCATACCATTAGACCACCGAGACACTGCGACACGGCGCGAATTTTTTCAAGCATATTCTTACGCTGTGAGCCAGCGTTGTTCCATCAAATGTCAGGAGTTTGCACCCTTAACACCCGAAAGAAACATCTTTGCAGATGTTTGACAGTCAGTTAAGATGAAACAGCTATTTATATACTTTATTTGATATTTTAGCAACTTAATTGCACTTATAATATCAGTATATAAACTTGAAAAATTTTGTCTCAGGCGGGACTCGAACCCGCATCTCCTCGCATGCCGGGCGGGCGCCATACCATTAGACCACCGAGACACTGCGACACGGCGCGAATTTTTTCAAGCATATTCATATTCTTACGCTGTGAGCCAGCGTTGTTCCATCAAATGTTAGGAGTTTGCACCCTTAACACCCGAAAGAAACATCTTTGCAGATGTTTGACAGTCAGTTAAGATGAAACAGCTATTTATATACTTTATTTGATATTTTAGCAACTTAATTGCACTTATAATATCAGTATATAAACTTGAAAAATTTTTCAAGTTTATATACTGATATTTATTCAATCTTATTTATTGTAAAAATGCTCCTTTTTTGCTATAATATGACAAAGGTCTCTGTCCATCTGCGGCTCTTGGAAAATGTATAGCAGAATGAAAAAAAAAACATCATAAGTAACAAATAAAATAGTTTCAAAACTGTAATCTAACTACGAAAATGCTTTCGAAGTCATCCTGTATAGTTTAAAAATTTTTGTACTCAGAATTTTGTCTTCTTTCATTTGTTATGACGAAAATCTTTTTTTTTAAGTACCCCAATATGTTTTCGTAGTATTCACCATGTAGCTTTTTTTTTGTATCAAAAGGTAGCCTATGTTACCCGGACTGTAATAAGGAATCGATTGATACCTCATTCACAAAAAGCGTCTCCCAGACAGACGCGGCCTGAGTTGGCGGCTTACCGCGGGCCGTTAACTCCAGCCGCTATTCATTTACACTGACGCGGCTGCGGCCGCGGCCTGGAGCGTCATTTTTTGCCTACACTTCATCATGGATGGACGTCAAAGTGATTTGGAAGACGAAGCTTTGCTTTTGTTTGCTCTTTGTGAAGATGAGCAAAAAGGTAAAAAGAACTTTATATCTTACTATAGCTTGCGAGTGTGTTTCATCCTACTAATATTATAATGTCTGTCTGGGAAACGCTTTAGTAGTTCAGCCGCAAATTAGGAACCCAACTACATACAACTTTTAATTTGATTGTAATATAAATGTGATTTATTACCTAGTTGTCAATTATTTTATTTGATTTATAATTCACGAATACCTCGTTGAGTTCATAATGTAATTACTTTTACCATCTCTTGTACCTAAATGTTTGTTGCCGTTCTTATTATGTTATGAGTGAATAAATGAATATGAATATGACCATATTAACATAAGACAGCTGAATTCGTTACTCTTCCAGGGCCTCAATTCCGCTAATTTACAAATGGCTCAATTGAATCTTAATTGGATCTCAATAGCATATTTTGACACATTTATTAAAGTAGTTTTTAAGTTCAATTGTACATTAGCGGAATTTTGCCCTAGTCGGGTAAAAAGTAGTAAACAATGAAAGTAAAAATTCGAATGTTAAACTCACTTGTGATCTCTTTCCTCGTCTGAGAGCGCGTCGGCGGGCTGCCGCTCGAAGTACGAGTAGTAGATGGGCGTCTGCCCGCACGCGTTCGGCCGCTCGTGGTTCGTCGCCGCCACCACGCCGCCCTGGACAACAGAAACCATTGCTTTAATCTATACAGTTTTTTGGGGGACTGACAGGTGGAGGTCGATAGTGTAAAAGTATGATCGACTGTCATTTGTCGGTACATTTCCATGGTTGGTGTTATGATTTGTGGTCTATTATCTTCTTAATTTTCATATGCGAATACCTATAAATAGCTAAGTAGATATAATTTATGTAATCTATTATTTGTTTGATGTAGCTGTTGGTGCTCCGAATATAATAAAATAAAATAAATAAATAAATAAATAAATAAAATACTAATATTATAAAGCTGAATTGTTTGTTTGTTTGTTTGAACGCGCTAATCTCAGGAAGTACTGGTTCGAATTGAAAAAATCTTTTTGTGTTGGATAGTCCATTTATCGAGGAAGGCTTTAGGCTATACTCGTTCAACATCACGCTGCGACTAATGGGAGCGAAGCATCAGTAAAGAATGTATCAAAAAAATATTCTTCGCGATCATAATAACAGAAATTGACGCGGACGAAGTCGCGGGCAACAGCTAGTATACAATAACCGTTATCAGCGACGTCGTACGTTATCCGAAAGGAATCGTTCTATTTTCTGGAATAAAAGTAGCCTAGATGTGATATTCCAATGTATTATCTATTTCAGAAATATTAACCAGATATGTTAATCGTTCTGGCGTGATTGAATAACAAACATCCATCCAAACTTTGGCATAATTTTATTTTATTCAGAAAGTATTTTCCAAGCATTTAATATGCCTGTCAAATTCCAAAGTTGCTCGGACTGAATCACTTAGTTTGCTTAATACGTTGAGCCACAAACTGTGGAAGAGGGTGCCACACACTCTGGGTCCCCCCAGGGTGTGTGGCACCCTCTTCCATTGGTAAAAAGCATTGGTAGCTTAGGGCAGGTCGAAGTCTTAAGCTAGCACTGGTTCCATTAGTTAGATCAAGTGGTGATTCGTCAAAACTACGCAACCAAAAAATTGCATCGCCGCTGTAAGCGGCTACTGCCTGATCCGAGGTCCCAGGAGAAAATATATGGTTGGTTTACTTAAAACAACATCGTCCTCACTAGAACGATTCAAGCTGGTGAAAGCTGGCGTCATAACCGCCTGACTGGTTTACTTAGGGTAATGTTATTCTTCTAGAATGACCTGTGATCGATTCAAGCTAGTGAAAGGCCTATGGAGAGACCTGTAAAGTATCGAGGCTTGTGCAGTTGCCGCCGGATCAGTCTAACTTCTTTAGTTAAAGCAAAGTTTGGTTTGGGGTGGTGGGATCTACCTCCTAGTGGTCCACCCTGGGCAACGGCATCTTTGGTTTTATAACCAATGATGACGGCTAACAGATCCCTCTGCGGTGGTAGACTTCGTAAGAGGCCGCCTGGATGCTACCACCCTCCTGCCGGAGTCCAGTGCTAAACAGTTTCTCTGTGTTCCGCTGGTGTGTGGGAGAACCAGAACCTCTGGGTAAGCTCGCTCCATCTTAGGCTTCTTCTTAACCGTATGGTTATGTATGTAGTCAAGAGCAAGCCCATGATTTATAAAATATATATATATATCCACCCTGTAGTAAGGCTGGATAGACGCGGCACGTACCTGTTCCCGCTGCGGCGTGGGCGCGCGCTTGGGCACGCGCTTGGGCGGCGGCCGCGCCAGCGCGCGCAGCGTGTCCGCGCGCAGCCGCCCGAGCGGGATGCGGACCACGACGCGGGAACGAGCTGCCGCAAACAATATGGCTGGTTATAGTGTCACGCGGACCGTCAGTACGGATCGCTCCGTATCGACCAATATTCATATTCATATTCATTCATATTCATTTATTTCACTATAATATAACATTGCAGACAATACAGGCATAAAGATGTTAAGGTAGTTACATTATGACCTCAATGAGGTATTCGTGATTATACATTATTAAGTTATTAATTTCTTGTATTATAAATTATCTCAATTAAATATAGGTCTTACACAATTTCACTTAAAATTAAAAAATATAAAAAAAAAAAAAAAAAAAGATGTCAGCGTAGGGTCAGTTAATTTCAAAATATGTCGATAAATTTATAATAAAAGATGTCACACACAGTCGATATTATGTCAATTTAATTAAAAGTCAATAAAATAATCTAAATTTTAAAATAATAATAATAATTTCAATGGTATTAATCAAGTATGTATTTTAACTTCAAGGAGCGCTCTAGAGTGAAGCTGACGGGTCCGTGCGGAGTTCATATATATTGGGCAGGACGGACTACGGAGCATTCCGTATCGACGGACAGAGACACACTAAAAATATTAATAAGTACCATTGTATTTTATCGTTACTGATTTAGAACACTGATTTAGGGTTCCGTACCCAAAGGGTAAAAACGGGACCCTATTACTAAGACTTCGCTGTCTGTCCGTCTGTCCGTCGCTCTGTCACCAGGCTGTATCTCAAGAGCCGCGATAGCTAGACAGTTGAAATTTTCACAGGTTGTGTATTTCTGTTGCCGCAATAACAACAAATACTAAAAACAAAATAAAATAATTATTTAATAAGGGGCTACCATACAACAAACCCGTTTTTTTGGCCTTTTTGGTACGGAACCCTTTGTGCGCGAGTCCGACTCGCACTTGGCCGGTTTTATTTTAAACAATATTTCAACTACTAGTTTTTTATTTTGCGGCTATGCCCGCGTAACTACATGTATAATAAGTATATATTTACAAAAAAATATATGTAAGTAAGTTTATCGGTTGTTTAGTAGGTACCCATAACCCAAGCTATTTAAAAGTAGCTTCATTTGGGACTAGATGTGTCTGTTGGCCCAGTGTGTCATGTATAAAAAAAAAGGTAAGCTAGTTTCATATACAGGAAGTTTAGCTGTGGCAATTTGTTGAAAACGCGATCGCAATTATTATTACTAACGACTTTCTCACTTTTCCTAGCTAAAAAAATAAACCAAATTAACTGTAAAAACAACTTACAATTAGAGGTAGTGTCCTCCAGTCTGTCCTCAGGGCGTGCGGGCTTGAGCCCCGAACCGACGTCGGCCTCCGCACGCACGTAGCGCTGAACGCGTTGGACTGACAACTTGTCCTCCAACCGATCCAGCGATTTATCCGACAACCTCTCCATTTTAGGATCGACGGATAGCCGATCCATTTTAGCATCGCTCGATAACCGTTCCATCTTAGCGTCGCTTGTCAATCGATCGATCTTAGCATCACTCGATAAACGATCCATTTTTGCGTCGCTCGATAACCGTTCCATCTTAGCGTCGCTTGATAACCGATCTAGTTTCGGGTCACTTGATAATCGATCCATTTTCGTATCACTCGATAACCGATCCATTTTAACATCGCTCGATATCCGATCCATTTTTATATCGCTCGATAATCGATCCATTTTGACGTCACCAGACAACCGCTCCATTTTAACGTCGCTAGACAATCGATCAACTTTTACGTCGCTTGATAATCTCTCCATCTTGATTTCATTCGTTAACCTAAAAAAATATATTAATCAAATTAGCTTTTATAATTTTTATTTTGCTGCGAGCTCTGATTAAATTTAAAAATAAAAATTATACATGACGAAATTAAGCGCTTTTTGCTAACTAAAAACTTTTTGAAGATATTTGACTGCGTTACGGGTAAATAAATGTAGCTAAAAGTGATAATTTTCGACTATGCTCAATGTTTGTTTTACAAATAAGACATACCTCTCGATTTTTTCCTCGTGTAGACGATCGATCGACATCTTCTCGTCTGAGAGCCGAGATATCTTCTCGCTTCTGTCGTGTGACGATTTCCGATCGATCTTATCACTCGATAGACGATCGTGCGACATTTTCTCGTACGACACCTTGGTAACAAACACAGTTTTCAATGATTAAAATTCATTCTAACATGAAAACTTAAAATCTATTACTTCGATTTTGCTTTACATGGGTGTCTAAATTTTTTAAGAAAATAAGTATATCAATTTTATAGTTATTTAATTACCTTTTCGCCAGGCAACCGATCCGGCCGTTCGGGTATACTCCCCGACAGCCGGTTCGGGATTCGATCCGTCGGCCTAGTTCGTTCGGTCGGTCGCTCGGTCGGCGTCCGGTCGGTCGGGGTCCGGTCGACCGGTATCCGGTCGCTGGGTGGCCGTTCGGTCGGCAGTCTGTCGGCAGAGCGTCTGTGGTCCGTCCTGTCGATGGAGACTCGTTCCTGTATTCTCTCATTGGCTACACGCTCTGCTTCGCGTCGCCTGGAAAGATAATATTGTTTCAGTAAGTTATAACGACAACTAAGAAACTTTAAAAAAATTTACTACAATGAATACTTTCCCGTAGAGTGTTTTTATAGCATAAATATATAAATTACCATTTTATAGCATTTTCATTTTATTTATCAAGAAAACGGAATGAAAATGTAAATATAAATTGAAGTATTAATTTTCTAAAAGAGTAGCAAATTATTTTTAAAAACGATACTACACAATTTCCGGGACACACTACACTTTTCGATGTTACATGAATAAAATTTATTCAAGTGTGTATGTAATAATGATGATGAGGTTGAATGAAATACAAAAAAAAAATAAACCTTAAAGAGCTGTCAAACAAACAGTCAATTTTTTTTGATAAAATCTCTTTCGCTTATCAGCATTCTCTAGATGTTACCGTCGCCATGTTTATGAACAATTTTAAACAAGTATAAAAAAAAACAGTTCGACAAAAATTTGTACTTCAATTACTTTGTTATTCGTCAATATCCTTGTTTGTTTAAATTCTCTTTTGCTTGACAGCATTCTCTAGACGTCGCCTTCGTCATGTCAATGAACCATTTTCTGTCAAATGATTTATTTATCTTACCTGGCGACCGCCTCCGGTTCGGATGCGGGCGCTAATGCGGGCGCGGGCGCGGATGCGGGCGGTGGTGCGGGCCGCGGCGGCGTAGGGGACACTCTCGCCAGCGCCTCGCGCCTCCTCTCGGCGGATCGGTCGCGGCGCTCGTCGGCGCCATCGGGCGCGGTCACCTCGATTATTGTGACTTGGCCCTTGCCCTTGCCGCCCTTACCCTTGCCGCCTTTACCCTTGCCGCCCTTGCCGCCGCACTCGTCGCCCTTCTTCGGCGTGAACACCTGCAGGTGGAAAGTTATTGTCAATTATACACCTCGCATTCGGTTCATCAAACCAAATCGTATGCAACAACGATCGCTGGCAAACGACTTTCTTTTTTAGGCATTAAAATAATTGAAGTATTTATTGCCCGCAATGTATAGCGCGCACGAAGCGCTACCCGACGAGGATTGTGACCTTACTGCATACAATTAGATGTGCGTGCGTGCGGTTCATTGCGGGTTGCTCTCTTTAAGGCGTTTTTTATGAAAACATTTTCATCATGTTTCGAAAGAAAAAAGTTCAGTAATAACAAACAGTAGATTTACATGATAAATTCTTGAAAAAAAATTCCACTTTGGCCTTCAATATCTCAGTACCGATTCATTTCTCAGGTATGGTGTCCTGGAAAAAAATGATCGAAGAAATGGGTAGAATACGTGGTATTCGGCTTCGTTAAACCTTTTGTTACACCCTGTATAACATAACTAGATACAAAATCATAATCATAATTGCCAGTCCACTGCAGGCAGAAGCCTCTCCGATATGAGAATTTTGCCATAATCGAATCGCTTAACAGGCCGGTCACCGATCGCCATGAAGCTAATAATTGTCAAGAAAATATGCTGCTGCACGTTTTCTTCTGACAGTACTCATTTAGTCGCCTCTTACGATACACAAATCAGTGACAGAAAAACTTAATCTGCAGATGGGAGCCCATTAGAACATGTAGGTCATCTTTCAACTTATCCCTTTACAATCCCTTTACAAAAAAAAAAAACATTTCGGATATAATTAAGGCCAAGTATTCTCAATCCTCCTCTAATTGTGCCCGATAAGTTTCGGGGGGAACAGGTTGTATTATTTTCTTTTGTTTCATTCTAACTTCATGTTACACTACGCTTCGAATACTTATTTAATCATGTTATGTACACTATTGTTGGATTACCGTCTAGTCTGTAACTTAGAACTTTAAGTATGTATTAGCATTGACTGTGATCTGTTTGTGTACTTATACAAATAAATAAATAAATAAATAATATCTACTTAAACTTTATGTCAAGTATGTTATGTTGAATTTTCATAAGGGTAAATACGAAACATGAAATTAGCAATTTATATTTAGTCGCGGACATTTTAAAGTGTCATTTTTGTATGGGGCTGTAGACAAAGAGAAACACAGAAAGGTGTGTCTGTTACCTCTTCACGCGCAATCTGATTTAGATTAAATTTAATGTAGAGGTACTTAATTTGAGTACCAGTAAAGGATATTATAAAGATAGTTGATTCTCAAAAATCCTTTATTAAGGCTGTGGAAGTGCATAAGGAAGAAAAGAACCTCTTGACACCAAATTATACTTGAATGATAGTCATACCATCAGATCGTAGTGGTACAGACAACGGCAGGTCAACCTACCCAAAAAGTTAAAGGTCACTGAATTGATTTTCAACTCTAAGTCCAACGAGTAGAGATCAATATTAATTGAGAAAATTTGACGTTTTGTGGTAGCTTGACGTGCTGTTGTCTGTACTATTGGTTCCGGATTCTGTCGTAAAAACAAGTCACGTCAAGCCTGTTAAATGCGGCTTCGAAAACTCTTTCCCCAGATTTGGGGTGGTAGGATCTACATCCTAGTGGTCCACCCTGGGCAACGGCATTTTTAGTTTTCTAACCAATGACGACGGCTAACAGATCCCTCTGCGGTAGTATGCTTCGTAAGAGGCCGCCTGGATGCTACCCACCCTCCTACCGGAGTCCAACGCCAAACAGTTTTTCTGTGTTCCGCTGATGTGTGGGAGAACCAATGCCTCTGGGTAAGATCGCTTCATCTTAGGCTTCTTCTTAACCATTGAGTTTAGTATGTAGTCAAGTAAGTCCATTGATTATAAAAAAAATCCTTGCAGGGTCATAACAAAAGATGATCGTAACATACCCTGCGGAAGATGTGCGTCTTGGTATCCTGCAGTGGGTTGTGGTGCGGCGGCGGCTCGACCTCGGGCTGGGGCTGGGGCGGGGGCGGGAGAGGCGCGGGCGGCGGCGAAGGCGGCCGGTGCTTCGGCGGCCTGCCCCGCTTCTTCTTCGCCGGCTGGTCTTCGGACGGCCGCTGCTTCGGCGGCCGACCCCGCTTCTGTGTTTGGACAGTCGATACTGTAGGTGACGCTGTCGTCTGGGAAAAATTTCAATGCTATCGATCAGAGATAAATTTATTCATGTGAACAACAGCACGTGTGTTAGTTCTGATTCAAATCACTTATTTTGTTATTCAAAGAATTGTGTTTTTAATTAGCATCAGCAATAATAAAAATGCTTAAAAATATAGTTACAAAACATAACTGTTTTACCCCAACCAATTTTAAAAATTTCCATAGCAAATATTAGTTTTTTAATCGTTTGTTTTATAAAATCAGAAATAACGATTATTAAATTCGTTATTTGCAATGTTAATGGTTCCTAATTTTACCGCAGCATGCTTTTAAAATTTCAACCTTAATGTCATGACATAAGACACATTACTTCGTGTCAAATAAAAATCCCTTGCCATTACGTCCCGATATATTTTTTCTTATTGAAGAACTAACCTGGTTGTGCCTGGGCGTCTCCTCGTCGCTGGACGCTGCGGACGCGCGGTTGGCGATCGAGCGGCGGCGGCGCGTGGGCCCCGGCGACGGCGACGACGTCTCCGAGTCCGACATCTCCGATATTGGACTCTGTTGACAAGCACATAAGGTTTGAATTAGATTGTACTAATTGTACTTTATAGACACCATAGATAGACACTGTTACTGGCCAGTCATACATTTGACAGGGCATCAGACAACCAGCCGAGGAACTCTGGTCAAGGCTGTTATAATTAGAGAATTGAATATGAAAAAAACTGAAGATCTTTGGGGAATTTCCGTTCATATTATCAATACAATTATAAATTCAATAGCCCCTCATCTCGCAATAATTTTCAACAAATGTATTGATGATAGACAGTTTCCAACTTTAATGAAGTTTAGCAAAATTATTCCATTATTTAAATCCGGCGAGAAATGCGATCCCGCTAATTTTCGACCAATATCTATCTTGCCAGTACTAAGTAAAATATTTGAAAAAATTATGTTTAGTCAACTTTTATCGCACTTTAATTTGAATAAATTATTACATCACAATCAATATGGATTCAGGAAAGGTAGAAATACCACTGATGCGGGAGTAGCACTTCTAAAACACGTATTCGATGCTTGGGAGAGTAGGTTAGATGCTATAGGTGTTTTTTGTGACCTGTCAAAGGCATTTGATTGTGTGGACCATAAAACGTTAATTAAAAAACTCAGACATTATGGTGTTTCGAATGATTCGTTAGATTTAATTAACTCATATCTCACAGGTAGAACACAAAAAGTTTGCATTGATGGAACTGAGTCTTCAGGGTCGGCCCTTATCATGGGTGTCCCTCAGGGATCAGTATTAGGACCCTTGCTATTTTTAATATACATTAACGACCTTCCATATTATATGTATAATCTTTGTGAGATGGTATTGTTTGCAGATGACACTTCAATAATTTTTAAAATTAAGAGGGGCGAATTATCATTTGACGATGTTAACAATACCCTCTCTAAATTATTGCATTGGTTTGCTACGAATAATCTTTTGCTTAATGCAAGAAAAACAAAATGTGTTAAATTTACTTTGCCTAATGTAAGGTTTTCCGCCACAAATGTTATTGTAAAAGATGAGCCATTAGACACAGTAGACTCCTCTACATTTTTAGGTATAACTGTAGACTCTCGACTGCAATGGGGTGCTCTTATCAGGTCTCTGTCTGGAAGACTTAGTTCTGCTGCTTATGCTGTGCGAAAGATAAGACAATTGACTGATGTTGGAACGGCAAGATTAGTATATTTTAGCTACTTTCACAGTATAATGTCATACGGTATTTTGTTATGGGGCTCAGCGGCAGATATTGAGTCTATTTTTATATTGCAAAAACGTGCTGTGCGGGCTATTTACGGCCTTAGACCCCGTGACTCTCTAAGAGAGCTATTCAAAGAGATCAACATACTAACAGTTGCATCTCAATACATTTTCGAAAACATTATGTACGTCCGTAAAAACCTCGAATTTTTTGTCAAAAATAGTGACGTACACAATTTCAATACCCGAAATAAAGATAAACTTGCCGTTCCAGGATTCAGACTGCGAAAAGTAGGTAATTCGTTCATGGGAAATTGTATCCGTATTTTCAACAAATTACCACTATCAATTGCTGACCTCCCTGTACATAAATTCAAATCATATATCAAAGTTGTTTTAATGAAAAAGGGCTATTACACTATTGATGATTATATAAATGATAGGAACGTTTGGCTTTAAATTGTATCAGCTCGCACTGGCATATATCTTATGTAAACATGTTTATTTAAAAAGAGGCTGACAATAGTGACCGAGTTTCTTGCGCTGCTTCTTCTCGGCACTAGCCCACATTTGTCCCGAAGCAGTGGTAGGTTAAATATTGGGACGTGTAAAAGCGCCTCCAGGGGCCTGTTTGCAGAAATAAAACTGATTTTAACTGATTTTATAAACATACGAATTAACTTTTAGAAAAGTCAATTATTTATGCTTTCTTTTAATGTTTTAATGATCAGGTGAAACTATTCTCTAGTGTTAAGTGAGCTTTGTGTAAAATTCCATAATGCCATGATTCTAATTGTATAAAAAATTAGGATCTTCGTTTTTTCGGAGCATATATGGAAGGACTATGATGGGAACATTTTAAGCCCAGTATTAAAGAAACTGTCAGCCTAAGACCAAAGATAGTGGAGCCATCTATAATTCGCTTTGCATTTGCTGCCTCGTTACATAAACTGAATTTGCGATATGCACGAAGCAACTTATTTCATGCACAATGTTTTTATTCCTTTCATAGGATACATTTTGACAGAAGAATCTAATCCGGGCAGGAGCTAACTTTTTGTCAAATCAACTTTAATTAGAAATATATATGAAATGGACAATCTTTGATGTCCTGATCTATATCTAGCAGTAATTGAGTAATTGATTCAGTTAATTCTCATAAAACACTGTTTTACTTTACTACTGAGACACACGAAGTAGCAATTAAGCATTTATACATATAAATTAGGAATTCACCAGTTTGTTTTGTTACATTTTAAATAATAAAGTCTTCACAACATTCGCGAAAATGGGCAAAGTTGAAATATTAACCGGCGATATAACGACGTTACAAAAACATCAAAAGTTGAATTACGTTGCGAAATCTCCACAGAAACAGCAGTATTTTTGTACCGTTCAAAAATAAAAACATAAAACGAACGACGTCATAATCTTATCGGGAGTTCTCGTTCAACTTTATGCACAGTATGGTTTCCGCGGACCAAGTTTTTTGATCCGAGATAACCTCTCGTCGTAATTTATTTTTATCGCCTTATTACGTTGTTACGAAATTGTACCTTATTTCTTTAAGTTAGACAATTCAGTAGGTTCTTAGAATAAGCCATTACTTAGAACACAATGTAAAATTTTATTTGACTAACACAAGTTTTCACATAAAAGTGCGTCACTGCAATCGTTTGACGAGCATTTAAATGTGATAATTAAACCGTAATACAGATCTGACCTCTAATGCTATAGCCATATCGGAGAGATTGCCGTGTACAGCGCCGACGGCTTGCCACAAGATATCCTTCAGCCTGAAGAATTCACCCATAACTAGGCATCTGTCGAGGCCCTGCATACGGCACTCTAGGCTCGCTTCAAAATCCGCGAGTGCCGTCCTCAAGTTGCACTTTAGCATGGCCAAGTTGATCCATTTCTGCCGCACATCCTCCTGGCGTTGATTTATTATCCGCTGGAGCAACTCAATCAATGCCTCGAAAAGGGTTTCCATTTAAATGTTCCACTACAAAACGTCTTTGTGAGACAAATAGGAGCTTGTTAGTGGAAGTCCGAGTGTCATCGCGGAGACAATGTAACGATTATGCATACTTTTGCTTACTCGGATCCCTTGTACGGAGAAGTGTTTACCTTTTGAAACACGACGCCGGGGAAGGGTAGATCTCATGCACGGTGCGATATTCTATCGTATCATGTTATGCTATCGCGTTTGCTATGTCATAAACTGCGCATGTTGTGTTTTGATATTTATACAAATTCATCAGATACCTATTTGGAATGCGACATGAGCTTTAAGTCATCGATTTTTATTATAATACGATCCGTGCTAGCTGATAGGTAGTTAGAATGTACCGTGGACATATCTAATAGGAATAATACGAGTGCCTTCTCTAAGGTAAATTCTCGCTGCCTTCAATGTTTATCAGAATAATTAGCCATATTGATTAAAATGGCAGATTTGTTAAACTACAAATGTAAGGGTTAGAAGAAAAAAAAACATAAAAGTGCGAATCAGACTGGGCCACCGAGGGTTCCTTCAAATTTGTAAGAACTTATGATGACGGTTAACGGCGGATAATGCTGCTTTACTTCGATAACTGATTACGTACCATAAATAATGACTATATAATAGGGGTTAAAGTATGAAATTGCCGATTAATTTCCCACTTCTTATTTTGTTTATAGCTCTTAAGTATAGTCATATTATTGCGTAATTCTTTTTGTATTGTATCAAAAACTAAATAAAGTAAATTTTGACTAAAAAAAAAATTCAATACTAGTGCCTATTACTTCAAAGGAAGTCGTTGAAAAGACCCCTTACAATGTGTCAGCTGACCTTCTTGCTTCAATAAAGTATATTTGTATTATATACTTTGATTTTCAGAAATCTAAATACTATAATGCGTAGTTTTATAACCATCTAACTTTCACCTTTAATTGCATCAAAAACGGTTCAGGCGTTTTTAAAAAAATCTAAAAAATTGTTAGTATGGAAAAATGACTTTTCTCGATTTCGTCCATACAAAACGGCAATTTCATACTTTAACCCCTAATTTTTTATGATTTAATTGCAAATGTAATTTTTCTGATTTTTCTTTAAGTTTTTAGTACGGCGGCAAATACGGTGGAAGATCAAGTAATCCTACAGGGGTATCATTTTTTTAATAGAATGTACGGAACCCTAGTAAATGTAGTTCAAATCTTCCTTAAGTTGAAAATTAACCAGCTTAGATAACGCCCAACGAACAGATATCATACATTTTGCAAGGACATGATTTCTAGTAAAAGGGGAAAATATAAAACAAACCTTCCGTGAAGCGGAAGTACCTAGGGCACGTACGTAGGTAGCACTCAGAAAGGGCACTGAATAACTAACTAATTGGAGTACTTTGCGGATAAAAGGAGGAAAAGGGTTGTATGGGCGATACGTTTCATATTTTGTGGGCGTTTTATCGCGATTTCTTTTGTACATTATGATGACTACTAGCTTTTTGCCCACGACTTCGGTATTGGGTACAGAGAGAAGAGCAGCGCCATCTATTGTCTATGTCACGTGACTTAACAAAAAATATAACTGTTATGCCGTTTTACGTCGGTTACTACGCGAAATTTTGAGATAAATTGTAGCCCATATGTTGTTCTGATGTCTAACCTATATTATTAAAAAGTTTCGTCAAAATTCGTTCAGTAGTTTTTGCGTGAAAGAGTAACAAACATCCATACATACAATCTTTCGCGTTTATAATATTAGAGAGGATTAGGTTGTTCACCTGATTTAAAAGGTTACTAAATTTCTAAGGAATAAACTTCCATTTGTGTGTGTGTATTATACTATGTGAGTCATCGACTTATGTGATCTTTCTGCGAAAATGTCGAGTACATTTGAGTTCCCTGAAAAGAGTAGATGTATATCAGGCAGCACAAGGTCAAGCGAAAGCGTGGGTTTCGAGTGGGTTTGTAGTAAGCTCGATAGATTCCCAGAAGACTAGGGCTTTAGCAGTAATTCCATTTTGAAATTTGCGATGTCGAAGAAATATAGTATTATGTGCTTCGCCGTAAATGAGACTCTTATCTCTAACATTTCCAAGATTCGTTCGAACTGTGTATCAATGAGCGACAACTTTTCAATCTCTCTCTATTATACGCTTATATTTTGTATGTCACACGCATAATTTTCAATAGGCTGACTGATGAAATTTGCAAGGGGCCGCCTGGCTTGCGACCACCATCCTGCCGGAGTCCGACGCCAAACAGCACTCGCTGTGTTCCGTCGTTGTGCGGGATTTTTAGAGCGCTTCTGGGTAAACTTGCTCTATCGTATAAAATTAACTTCAGTGTCGAGCCAAGAGCAAGCCTATAATCAATTTAAAAAATATTCGAAGGATAATCACACTAACATTATGCATCCAGCTCTTTGACCGTCATTTGCCATAGTTATTTTTTTATTTATTTTGTTCTTGCTTCCTGTTTGATTCTTCCGATTATTCGGTTATGTAACTTAAATATGCTGTTTTGTTACTTATTGGTAAAGATTTTAGGCTTATATGTCCTCGCGACATGTGTATTGTGTAAAAAACACATAGGAAGAAGAAGAGTATAACGTCCACTCACCGGCTTCCCCTTCACATCTGCTAGCGCATGCCTCAACTCCTTCGACTCGTACGTCTGGTCGGGCGGCTGCGCGGGCGGCGGCGCGAAGTTCGAGAGGCTCCATGACGGACGCTGAGCGGGCGGTGGCGCGGGCGCGGGGGCCGGCTGCGCGGGCGCCGCGGTCGACTCGGCCGACGAAGACTCGCTCTCCGAGTCGGACGGGGAAGAGCTGCCGGAGCTGGGGCTCGCGGAGCCGATCGGGGAGAGGAGACTGGTGGGAAATAAATTATCATAGATATAGAATAAAGAAACTAGGTGCACAATCAGTGCCAGGGTAACGTCCGTAGCACCTAGAGGACGTTTGGATGCTTATTTGCTTTAATTTGCATTACTTTAGTAAACAGCTAATGTCAGGACATTAGGGGTCATCAATAAATTACGTCACATGATTTTCGAGATTTTCAGACCCCCCTCCCTCCCTCCTTGTCACGCATTTTTACGAAAATTCCCATACTTTTGCCCAATGTCACAAAAAGTAAGACCCCCCCTTAATGTGTGATGTAATTGTGGACGGCCCCTTGGCTGCTTAGCATAAATAAAATTAAGAACTAGATAGGCGTAGTTCTCTATACAAAATGTGACACATCGAACTGTCCTAGTTTTAATTCACTTTCTCTGAGCGAATCCAAGAAGATAATTCTTTTTAGGTTATGATATTCATATAAGTTGTTAAACCATTATAGTTTTTTTTTAAAAGATAAATTGACAATTTGAATGCAAACAGTGTCAGAAAATAAAAACAAATCACTTACGGCCCTAACGTCGTTGTCGTGGCTGCTACTTCATCATCGCTTTCTGACAACCCGAGATCTTTGTTCACCACATCGCTGAAAACAAATAACATAATACTATTTACCGCAGATCACCTAAGATAACATAAGGTACATAATTTTTAAATAATTATCCAGCCTATATCAGTCCACTGCTGGACATGATCTCGCCAAAAAGATTTTGCCATAATCGCCACGCTCAACAGGCGGGTTGACGATCGCATAGTCTATGGTGTAAAGAAGACGCTGCTGCCCGTTTTCTTCTGGCAATACTCCTTTAGTCGCCTTTTACGACACCCACAGGAAGTGAAAAAGTGGTGCTATTATTTTAATGTGCTAGCACCACACGACACATAAGTAAGCGTCTTAAGAAAAATCGCGAAGTCGCATAGCTGCGTAATTTAAAAAGAAATATTGTTTTATTCTGCTTGTTATATTTTAATTATCAGACTGAATCAATAAATGCAGACACATACATTATGTGACCCTGGGAGATTGGACATTTAAAAGTAAATATTTTAATGCCTTTACTTAATTTATTAAATTGTAATATGTTAACCTGCAGTTGAAATTAGGACAACATTAAATTCCAGTAAATAAATTTACATGAATACTATTCCGACCATTGATTAATGTGATTCGAATACAAGTAACTACGAGTAAGTATGTGCTCAAACATGACCTGGTTCAAAATTACACTACTTTAGAAAGTTAAGTTTTTTAGGGTTTTAGTAAGGATCTATATATACTTTTCGTACATAGATAACATTGTGTCGTTCCCAAGCAACCTACAACAATCATTAATAAATAGTCTAAAATTTTGATAAAAAATTCAAAATTTACAATGCTTATTTTACTTTATTTTTAAAAAGTTGTTCTTTACTTACGGTGATACGGAATTCCTCGAGTTTGATATCCGGTTGTCTAAGCCTGAAACAGAAAAAAATAATTTATGTAATACACATACTGAATTCAAACAATTTCTAATTACTATGCTTAGAATAATGACACCAGCCAGTCAGGTACGTTATTAGTAAATTGTCTCTGATTTCATAAAATTTAAATATATATACATAACCAACTAACACATAATAAGAATACAATTGGAACGTCAGAAGAATCATGGACCTCTTCAAGTAACTGGTGTCAATAAGAGTTTGATGAGGTACGTTATAGACTGTAGAAAAAAAAATGTTGTCCCGTGGAGGATCAGCTTGGATTAACGGAACCTTAAGAGGAAACACTACGGGCGAGAGAATTGAAAATTAGGTATTTGTAAAATCTATTGCTATCGCGCAGTGCCAAACGCCTTCACCGCAGAGTGTGATAAAGACAACTGCTTCTTGGACCGAAAATACCTACTAAAAGCACACCAAATCATCGTTTCGTAGTCCCCCGATTATTTTTACAAAACTAGACCGATTTAATACTTTTTTCATTAAAAATTAAAGAAAGGCTTTGGCCGTGTTAGTATGTTTTCCTTTTTTTCTAAAATTTAGGCAAATTTGTTTTCTGGTTGTTTGAACACAGCGGAAAATCTAGCGATTTTTTTCGATTTTTGAGGGCTCATATCTTTTTTATTAATTAATTTATGAAGAAACAAAAAAACATAGAAACATGCTAATAGTGGCCATATATTTTTGTAACAAAAATTATTGCTCTACTGGCTTTATCCAGGGAGGAAACAGGGGACTACGTATGTATGGAAAAACGGCCCTTGTGTTTCCTCTTAACTATTAAAAATTCTAGCAAATTGCGGCCACGTTATAGCAGTCATAACACTGACATCTCACATAAGTGAGAAATAGTAAAGAGTTAATATGTCTATTTTTTTTAAAATTAAAATTTCGGCTTTGAATTCAGTCCATTTAAACCTTCGAATGTGGCGTATCTAGAGACACTAGTATTATTGTTATTTTTTATTTATTTCGAAACAAGGGTTATAATACAAATTTTATGACAAATAGACCCACAAAGCCGACTAGAAACTCAATAGTGTCTGGGACGAGTCCTGAGCATACACATACGAAGGCTTAGTAAGAACAACGTCGTATGGCAAATATTATTATCATTTTTCATAACGAAAGATCCGGAACTATCTATGTATGTTATAATAATTTATCAAACAGTTTGTATTGGATCACACTGTAATGCAACCGCTGCCTGACGTTTCGAAACCCTCAAAATCCCATATTCATGGTCCGTGACACCGTCCACTAATAACTCTATGAATAACAAACACAAGTGTAAAGTGCAGTGAGGGCCTAAGAAAGGGCCCGTGTTTACTTAGGCGTGATATACAGCCAAGTCCGAACAAATTTTAATTAAGGCAAAACGTACTTTACCGCAACGACATAAAAGTCATTAAATCGGCATTAATATAACTGTTGAACCATTCACATGAACCAATTTGAGTGCACAGCCGCGGACAGGTGATTTAATCTTTATTACCATTCGAATAGGAGCGGTTTTAATTATTAATATCGTGAGGGGGAGCTCGTAAACATTGCACATACGCAGAGGTTAGGCTGATGGCCGGTAGCGGGGTTCGGTTCCGGGCCAATACCCGGGCGGTGTAAACAAATGAGCTTCAAGTCATAGACAACTAGCCCAACAGATGCCACATTCACATAGCATAACAGATTGAAATAGGCTCAGCCAACAGACTGGAGATATTTTCAATTCAAGTAACAACAAAAACTACAGATATGTCTTACATTTTATGAAATAAGTAAATCATTTAACTTTTCGATTTTAGGTGTGAGAGAAAAACGAAAAATACGCAAAATGTTCAAAAAATTAATCACGATATCTAAATAGACAACAAAACTCAACAACAATCAGAGTTTTTAAAGTAATTAGGTTAGGGTAGAAAACTTTAATGATTGTTACGAAAATCGTACTCTTACTGAATAATGTACGCGCAGCGTCTATTGAACAAAGCCATCTGCGTTAGAAGTTCACCGCGGTTATTTATGTTAGCGATTATGATGTTAGATGTAAACATGCCCACGAAAACGTTTGGGACATGGGAAATTGGGAATATCAAAAGCGAAACGTTTAACTGTGTACCGTAGTTCACTGTACTCGGACTTTTTATCTGGTGTGTTAATCGATATATTTTATAATAGGAACAAGATACATAGTCCGATACAAAATTGACACTAAAAACTGTCCTCATTTGAATTGATTTTACGTCAGTGTCAACTTTATAACCCGGCCAAACTACTTAGTATAGATATTTATGTCATGTTATAGTTTGTATCAATTGGATTAATATAGGTAGTAAATATTGTACTAAAAGTGGACCCTTATAAATAAATAAAATAAATATTTAAGACATGCCTCACTGGGCCACACAGAGCCATCTAGTCCCAAATTAAGGAACTACGTACCCTGTCGTATGGGGTACTAGACAACTGTATAATCTTACTGATATACCTTTTTTTTGTAAATACATTCTTATAATACATAGAAAACACCCAGACCAGTACAAACAGACATGTTCATGCACACAAATATTTGTACTGTGCGGGGATCGAACCCGCGACCCATGGCTCAGAAGCAGCGTTTACTACCGCTGATCCAAACGGTCAATCGGGGGCACTTTTTTTTCGCTGATCGTGTAATTATCTAGTTTTTTAACATATTGCATTTTGTCATACAGGGTGAAATTTTAACCACCTTCCAAATTTTATTGTAACGATCTACGAGACAAAAAAACAAAGAACGTATTTTTTCACTTGAAATATGTCCGCCAAAAATATAAAATTTTTGATACGGCCCCTTAGCAACACTTTTTTTACGCGATGCGCATCTCATTCATTCATTACGATACTATTCATAAGTTTTTGATTTTTCCATCATACCTTAACAGGCTTAGGCTTACCAAAAAATTGAAAATTATGTTGCGAAAAATATAGCGGATGGATGGTGAAGGATAGTAATACCAAAATGACGTCGGTCGGAAACTTTACACAGTTTCAATATTAAGGCAAACTTAGTGCTTACATATAGAACTTAATACTTTAGGCCAACCTAGAAAACAATTCATTTTGATTCGCCAACAATTCATTAAATATATTAAGCATTATTCTGTGCTAGCCTCACAAAGTTAAACTCTGCCTGTATTGATTGCTTAAGCTTATTATTAGTTCGAAAATAGAAATCTAAATAACTTAATCCAACTCTAAGGCAAAAATTATAAATTTCAGTGACTTTGATACTAGTGTTCAAGAATCAAATAAAGTTAGTAGTCAAGGTCAAAGTTAAACATTTATTTGCATAACGTACCTACTGTTACCTACATAGCGATAGAAAACAATGAATTCTATGGATATCGTTGTAAGAGTAAATAAGTTGACCTAACTAAAATAAATATTAAGCACTGATTAGTTTTTGATGAATTTGTTTTGTTAACTGTACTGTGATGTCAAAAGTGAAGGATCCAAGGGCTTTATTGTGTAACACCTACACCTATCGACATCTCTTAGCCTTGACCAACCAACGCACATTTAACAGTGATGGTCTTGAACCTCTCTCTCAACAAAACAATCAATGTTTACAATACAGTATAGATAATACGGTGCCACAAATGAGCTGGAAGCAATTTATCAAACAAGTATTGTTGGTCATTTTATTATTAAACATTATTATTAATTAAAGGCTTTTTAAAGTTGTACAAAGGTTAACCAATCAATATGAGAACTTATTCGCTAACAAGGCCGTGTTCGTTGTCGCCTCGATCGAATGAGTCATCAAACAAAACGCATTGTGTGTAAAGTAGAGATGCGCCCAATATTCGTTTAGTATTCGGTATTCGGCGTATTCGGCATCTTTTCCACTATTTGTATTCGGCCGAAATATTCGGTTCAATTTTCTTGGCTACATGACCCGATATAAAACTAACAGACACAACTTCTTCTGTTATAATTCAAAGACGTGCTATAAAAAATATGTTGAATAAAGCTAATAAAATAAAATCAATTTAACTTCAAGTCAACATTTATATTTAAAATAAATAATCTATCCAGTATTGTTGTTGTTAGAATAATAGCGCTATTCTAAGCCTACATATTATTATGCTAACGTTTTATTGATCTTACTGCATTAAACACAAAAAAAAATACAAGCATTTTTTTGTAAAACAGTCCTGTACAAAAATATAACTTCGAACTGTCTTAGTTTAAATATAAGTAGCTACTGTCCACATGACAGTACATACCGTACCGTACTTCTATTGGAATGCAAATTCAAAAGAGGACCCCCTCATCTGGCAAGTACTGGCAACTGACTAAGTCTATCTAGTCTGTCTGTTACGAATTTACGTCTAAATTACTGAAACAATTAAAATTTTGTATAAAGATAGAAGATATTCTTTCTTAAAGTTTAATCTATTTTAGACCTTGTGAAACGACATAGATAGGCTATTTTGTATCCTATTTCCAGGCACAGGTTTCCGCACGCCCGATATTACGTGTGTACTGGCAATAAGCTAGTGGTAGGTACGAGTAACATAAAGAATTAAAAGAGAGCAATAAAATTATTTTACGAAAAGCAAAGCTACCGCATTGTGCATTTGTTTACGAAACACGTTCTTTGTTTAAACACAACATACACATGCTTGGTTTATGCAGGCCGTATTCGGGAGCGCAAATCGGCCGGCTCGCTGAGGCTATTCAATTTATTGGCCAGACGACAATCGGGACTACCGTATCTTTGCTCACTAGTTGGCGCCACTGTAGACTGAGGTCCGGTGGTATAGCTGTCAAAGGCGATTGGTGCCGAAACAAAGTGTTATATCCTGAATCTAATTAAGGTTATATTGTTTATAAATAACTATCTTGATATCAACAAACTAACTTCTGAAATAGTTGCTCTTGAGGCCGCCTATTTTTGCGCTTTTTCTTAATTCCGCTTTTAAAGCGTTCACAATAATCGCCAAATAATCCACATTTGCGATATTTTACGAAGGAGATCACTTTCCAGCAGGTCAATTAAAGAAATTATAATTTATGCAACAAATTCCGCTAAAACCAGCACAAAGTGAATGATATTGGACCTCACGCGACACTAGCGCCTCTAGTGGCAAATTCACTAGCGATAGCCCCCATTGGGGCGAGAGTAGAGCGCCTAGCGGTCGCTTCGAATTAATGACTCTATTAATTTTGATAGTAATCCAGAGTTCTTTGTAGCGCGGGTTGTGTGTTATGTTATAACGAGTGACCTTAGGATTAATTTAATATTTCCTTATAAGCAGCAAGCTGAATACTGCTTCCACTGTTATATTAAGGCGGGGAATGTAACTTGTGGAAAATCTATGTTCAATGTGACATGTTAGGTATCATTCTCACACAATACTTGCCTCGAAGTTTATTTCTCTACATTGACCCGACCGAGAGTCAAACCCGGCAGGTGACAGGTTGAAAACCGGTGTGTACGCCACTGCACCACGGGGGTTGTCAAAATAAATTACCTTCTTACAGTGTTTCTCAGCAATATCTAAAACGGTACTCATTCAAGCGCTTCCAGTGGCAAAGCCTTTTAAGTTTTAACAACTTTTTGCCGACCGTATTGGGTAGGTAGATGCGCATGCGCCGCGGTTGCGCACGAGTCGCCTGACAGTGCGTTAACACGCGTAACGACCACACACGTGTATTCACGGTATCATGGTACGTTCACTTAGGCTACATATGAGATTTGATTTTTGTACTACAATTTTGTAGGACACAAATGCGACCTTGAAATAATTGTTCAATACCACCGCCTTTTTAAATTATGGTAGATAAGAAGGAGATATTATAAAGTTTTTTTTGTAAGCACTTATTATTTAAAATTATAGAAACTTGTTATTGTCAATATGATCATCACCAGCTTATATCAGTCCACTGCTGGACACAGGTCTATCCATAAGGGGTAATCCACATATTACGTCACACATTAGGGGGGGGGGGGGAAGGTTAAGGGGGGTCTTACTTTTGGTGTCATTGGGCAAAATAGTATGGAAATTTTCATAAAAATGCAAAATCTTAAAAATCGTGTGACGTAATTTATGGATTTATGGATGACGTAATTTAAGGAGGATTTTCCTATAATCGCCAGGATTGGCTGGAGGGCTGGCGATCGCAGTTTGGCTAATGGTGGAGGGAAGACATTGCTGCCCGTCTCCCTCTGGCAGTTCTCCTGTCTGCTCTGACGACACTCATAGGAAACTAAAACATAAATCTATTTCAAATATTGAGGTAGTTTAAAAAAATATGTAATCCACCATTTTGTTACGGCGGCCATCTTGGACCGATTTTCATCAAATCTAGCTAAGAACACTCCCGACTAATTAATCATTCAAACAAAAAAAACTAAATCAAAATCGCTTTATCCGTTCGGGAGCTACGATGCCACAGACAGACACACACAGAGAGACACGTTGACACGTCAAACTTATACCACCCCGTCGTTTTTGCGTCGGGGGTTAAAAATACTTCTGACCAAAAAAGTAATTGTATTTATGCAAAACGCAAAGCATATTATGCTTTAGTTATGATTCGTAATCAAGCCCATAATAAAGAATTCACATGCACAATAATTTTGATCCGCTAATTTAAACCTGATTAATTAATTCCAGTTAAAAAGCGGTTACTGGATGACCATAAACAATCGAGCCGGGTTCACGATTCCGAGTCACGAGCACGACTCGATAGCGTGTTTGCTTTCCCACGTCTTCGGCGATCGCGATTGACGAGACTTAGGGTTGCGATTTTCCGGAGAGAAAAATCGTAGGGTTTGGATTTGACGTGTTTTTTTTTCTTTTTATGTAGGTATATGACCACCCACTATTTTTTAAAAAGTTGAGTGATGATTATGGTTTGTTTTTCTTTGAAATATAGTTGGTTGCACATATTTGAGTTGTTAAAGAAAAATATTAAAAGTCAACATTAGGTTTGTCAGGTAACAAGATATACAACGATATTGCCGTAAGCCTATTTTATAATAAGGGGCTCATTTCATGTTTATGTGAGTTAATGTTTTATTTAAATTGTTATAAAATTCTATTGACAATAATTACTAACATAAGCTCTATTTTTCTTTAGTTTTTCAAGATATATCAGTATTTTTTAATCTCTAATATGTGAGTTAAAACTCTTTTAGGAGTTGACATCCCTAACGTACTTGTGTAGGACCTCATAAAGGCAAGATACAATACTTCTCAATAATACATACAAAATAATAATAAATTATTTGCTCCTGCGTTTCTGTTACCATAACAGCTTTGAAAGATCATAACAAACTTTACATAACATAAAATATGGATACGGGTTGTTTGTCTCGAATATAGGTGAATTGTTTTGAATTTTTCAATAACTAATACCTTTTTGAAATAACATATCACTTGCAAAACACAGACAAACGATATTACATAGAAAATCCACGTACAGTTGTAAACCGTTGTTTTGTGCAAATTTATTTCGATAGGTGCCGAATAATAAACCCGTCTAGACTCGCATACGATAAGTATCGATCAAAATAACTGACTGAACTCTACAATGCAGTGAAAGGATTAAGTTTAAAACTTATATGTCAGTCGAAATCTCTTGATAATACGAATGTTAAAGTGATAAGCATGAACTGTAGTACGAGTAGGTACTTAAAATGAAAGGTTGCAAAGTAATGAATTAAAATAAAATTACCAATTAAGAGAGATTCCCTAAATTACATATTTCTAATATGTTCAATAATGTATTTCCATTGTTGAACTTATCCTTGAAAAAATATTTTTTACCTATGTAAACGCGGTGTTAAATATTTTCAACAAGTAGTCAAAGCCACAGCATCTCTATTCTAAGTATATACGTTGTTAAAAAGCTACTTTTTGCATTATAAGAGACAAGGCAGCAGGCAGCCAGGCTATCAACGTGACCACACTATCGACCATTCAAGGACTTCGGTCCCATGACGTCATTAGGCCCCGTTGCAGCCCAAGTCACAGTACAAAGAAAGCAGCTAACCCACTCTGAAGAAATCTTCATATAAATGTATTGGAAACTCTCTCTCAGAAATTATTTTCATTCAGCCTCTTATTTTATTAGAATATTATTCTTCTGATTATAGAAATTTAGTGTTAGTTGTACTTTCACCAATGCTCCATGGCGTGTAATCTTAAGAGCCTGTATGAAACGTATTTATATACTGTAAATTTTAGTTTTACTGAAAGGAATAGTTTATGTTGAATCGTCTGGTAAAAAGCCTATCCCAATACGTGTATTGCTTATTATTATATATTGCTCCACTAGTAGTAATCTAATGATAATTGTTACTCGCAATTTAATATTAAATAAATAACAAAAGAAATTAAAAAAAATATTAAAATTCTTATGGTTTTATAAACAATCCATCCAGGAGCGACCGGACCTGCGCCAATTTTATTAATCCATAATGGCCCAGCTAGGAATCCTAGTACAGTCGATAGCACTCAGGCTATACTCCGGAGCATCTTAACTTCGTTGAAATAGGTTCGAGTTTGCAACAAAACTGTATTATAGCCTGATGTGCAGGTCATTGTACTTTTGGGTTCTGGTGTACATTATCTGGTCTAAACATTTAAGTCTGTGCTGGCTGTTTACCACCCTAAACAGCTAAATGCAAATGAATGGCCGCCGCCGGTGGCCATGTTGTTTTGTCGGGGATCACGTGAGTCGCGAACGTGATCGCGATCGCTCGCATTCGCATTGTGGATGTAGGAAACGATAAATTTTAACAGCCTGAATGTACATTTGACGGCATTATTGCATAATTATTTTTCGCTTTGCATATTCTCATAATCTGAGCTGTTTAATTACGAACATTATTAAGTCAGTTTTGGAACAATGCCGTAATTTTCGTGGTAGTAAGATTATCGAAACTAGTGTTAACCCTTTTACTGCTGGTTCGCTGTAAAAAATGCCTCAATTATATTTTACGTTTTTTTTTAAATAACTAAAATAAAAGCTCAACAACATGTAGTCGTGCAATGTATTTATAAGTCGCGTAGTAACTACATCAGACGCGTTAATAAACTAACGGTATTAGGAATTTCGTAAGGTTTGGTTTATTTTCGTAAATAATTAGTTGTAGTTCTATTTTTAATTGTTATTAGTTTGGATCATAAACCTCCGTCCTTTCGATATCTTAGGTGACTTGAGAGCTAAGAAGACATAAATAGTGTAGAGAAGACGAATTTTGTCCAGTAATTTACGTTATGAGACAGTGAAGTTTTTTAATAATTTTGGTTATGTACTTAGGGAGTAATACCGAGAGAAGTAATTAACCACAATCTAAAAAAACTGTCGAAACAGTGTAATAAATTCAATGCTTTGCAAAATCGATCCACAAGCGAGAAAAAAATTATCTTAGATTTACCAGCAATTAGAATCGCAAGTCATTTAACAGACAGTAATTTCAATGACCCTCAAACCTGCGAACTAACAAAACACAAACATGGTAAAGTAATTAGGAAAGCGTTGGTTCGAAGGGCCATAACTGTAATACGTCTTGGTCGGAAACTATTAGGGCTGCGCTAGGGCGTGACGAATACTGCGTGCATGCATCACGGCCAATCACGCGGGCTAACTTAGGGCTGATACACTTCCGAAACTAAAATAATTATGTATCCATTGAAGACACATGTATCGCATTTAATATTGATAGCTAATCAAGAGAGATTTACTTTTTCATAAATTGTTTTGAAAAACTATATTTTAAATGGGTATGAAATCATGGGCTACGTAGCTGAGGGTTAGGTGGGCTGAGCAATTTGAGTTTAAGACAGATGAAAGTTAAACATGTCATTAGAATAAGCATGTGTGTTGTTCATCCAAGTTTAAACTATGTTTTGGATAAGATTTTTATTAATATTAAACAATTTATTATATATTAAAACTTTGCACATAAAGCAGCTTTTGATTCATACGGGCATGAAAAAGAAGTAAGGCTAAACAGGCTACGCTTTCTATGGTATATTTTGGTAACTCATTGCGACAACCCTACAGACGGACTGACATAATGAATGCCGGTCAAGCGGTCACCCGCTCCTTTGTATGGTGATGGTTATAGAGAGCAGTACTAATGTATGCATTGTCCCTTTAAAAGAAATAATGAAATGAAACAAACTCATTTGACATTTTGTATTGTTGAAACCGTCCCGACTGATTTGGTATTTTAATTCCTAGAAAATTTTACACGGTTACGAGATATTAAGTATCTCTAACCGAGTATGCGTTTGTTGTTTCGGCATATAGCACTTGCATGTATGTGTATGTTAGTACGTTAACCGGTAAGCTATGAAAAATTTCTGAAGAATTGTAGGAGGCAAATGCAATAAAGATGGGATATTCGAATACTTTTCATATTTTTCACGCTGCATTAGCCGACTTGGGGAAAACATACTTCGAAATTGCTTTTATTAATTTAATTTTTTTTATCCTTTAATGATCACATGCACGAATTGTAGTTTAAAGTTTTAATCAATTAACAAACATAACAATATAACATTACAAGCATCTCTACACATAACGATATCAAATCTTTGAGTGTTGCTACGAATTTACTACGAATTATGACGACTACGATTTCGCTCTACAAATGATATATGTACGTCAATTTGTAGATAAGTCGATTATTTCTTTCTCTACGCTATTGTTAGTTTCGACGGCCATCACACAACGACTGCTTACTTATACGGGGTGTTTTTTGAATAAGTTTTTTTTATCGCTGCGGGAATATAACCACTGAAACTGTCATTCTGTATACTCTTTTTTCGTCTTTCATATATGTATGTCCACAATTATGTTTGCATGTGTTCATCGTGTTACTCGGGATAAAGACCACTTTTAAAATATGGCAGCCAGTCACACCCGTTAGATCGCAACAATACAATCCTTACTAATATTATAAATGCGAAAGTATCTGTCTGTTCTGTCTGTTACGCTTTCACTCCTAAACTACTGAACCGATGATGGTGCAAAGATAGATTAGATTAGAGAAAAAGGATATAATATGCATGCATAATGCTATTTTGTATCTCAATATTGGGCTCGAGCTTCCTCCATCGCGATAGCACGTTTCATAAGCTCTACAAAAAGCACTAAAATTTCACCAGATTAATACCTATTTTTAATACTATTCCACCACCACTGCGCTGGTAGAAATGTTAGAGGCTGGTAGAGTGGCTACTGTAGTAATAAATTACGAAGTCGTGTTGAACGATTGCTGTGATGTGGACCCGCAATCTACGCCCTACATCCCAGGACAGTGATTAGGTTGAAGAGTTTCTTATGTATTCGAATCAGAGGCCTTAGTACGCTTTCTCTGATACTTAATTACGCATTAGTATGATTAAAAGAGGCAAATGGAGTATACGGACATAGTGTTGCGGGGTTGCTTCTCTCTTTATGTTAAATTATTTTGTTCAACATAATAAGCACGTATTCTGCTTTCAACCCTAGCCTAGAGAATTTTATGGAATGAAAATACGCATTTAAAAACAGGCTGATAATATTAATCGAGTTACTTGTGGTGCTTCTTTCCAGCACTAACTCACAGTTGTCCCGAAACAGTGGTAGGATAAAACATTGGAACGTGTAAAAACGCCTCGGGACCGTTTGCATAAACAAAACGGATTTTTAGTAATAAACTGTTTGCAAACTTTCAGAATAATTAAAGTAAAACGTAATTGTCTTTGTTACCAGCTGTATACAAGGGGCAACAGCCAAGTATATATTAGATATTACATAATCCGAACTAGTTCCAGACATTTTCAAACGCTCCGTTACCACGTAGGTTTATACAAATGCGACTCTGCTACAAACTTTCTTAGGCTCTTTGTTTTCGTTATAAACAAAGTTACAACAGTCCAAGCTCTTACAATTTATATTGCGCAAAGGGTTCAAGATTTACCTGGTACGTACCGCCATTTTTTGTTCATAACGTACACAATTAGAACTGGAAAATTACAACAGAGTTACTGTACGGACACTTTTTTGTTTCAGAGTATTTTTTGTTATTGGAAATAATTTAAGAAAATATTGTCCTTGCTTGCGTAACGAAATTCTATACATAAATCTTGTGTTTTGCGAACTATTGATACAATAGCAAGTTGTAAACAAGAAGACAAACGTTGCAACAAGCCTAAACAATGGTCCTAAACAAATGAACTCTTTACATAACTTACGATCGGATACTGTATCTCCGTAAGCGACAAGACAGCGTAATATATTTTGAGGCATACAAATAACACAGACGTATTATTAGCAAGAATAACGTAAGGTTTTTGTCATCTGAGTTTGTCCATGAATCGAAGGATGATCTTCAGTTTTGTAGATTCCAGGACTTATATCAGCATGTTGAAGTCGCTTTACTTTTGTCGGGTTATGAAACTGATGAGTAGATAGAAAGTTTATGCTACATATTTTGACTCCTCTCCTGTGTACCTTCTTGTTAGGCGGCAAAATTGATATGTCTTAATCTAGTAAATATTGCGACGGTACGCACTTGAGAAATAATAACGTAAACTCTATGATGTTGTAGCATCAACATCGTTTACTGAATTAATAATGAACTAAGTTATAGGCAATGCTGCTGTAATCATGGAATATAATAGCCGGGGATTGGGTTCACTGGTTTTCAATGGCTCTCCCATTAGAATGAAACCTCATAAAATGTTTATCACCAGCAGCCTATAATGGCAAAGATTGTATATTTGTAATGAAGTATGTATTTCTTAACGCCCCATTGGCCTAGTGGTTTAAGTATCAGGTAAAGATCTCTTGGTCCTGGGTTTGATCCCCGGGTCAAGGTAAGCTAGGTAAAAAGGGTTTCTTATTTTCTGCATTTGGCAAGCCTGGTAATTATGCCTGTACCATCATTGCAGTGGTAACATAAAATCAATGATGGAGGTCAGGTGCAGGGGATCATTATAGGCTGTTACTTTTATGTATTTCTTTACATTATGTTACTAAATTTATAATTAAATAGCCCGATATAGTCCACTGTAGTATAAGCCTATTATTAAGCTTAGCTGCAGCCGTCTATAGCGAGCCCATTGCAAATAATCAAACAACTTGATAAATTCGATCATTGAATAAGAATCAGAGATTGGCATAGACGGCGAAAAGGCAATCTAACAAGGCGCCTGCGCATGTTAATTAGCTGTATTTATGACGCGGCGACACAATGCGACGTAAATTATGTATATCGGCGCATCGACGCGGGCGCACGCGTGAGACAACGCAAGATTTACGCGGGCCCTGTACATGGTAGCGATGCGAGATGGAACCGGCGATATGATAAAATTTAAGGGGAATAAAAATGAGATTGAAAAATAACCACTGTAAGAACACAAGCAAAGTATCTTTAGACATTATATTTGAACTTACATGGTCATTATTATATGAGTAAAATTTTCACCAATTTTTGGATTTCTAACCAATGATGACGGCTTACAGATGCCTTTGCAGTGGTAGGCTTTGTGAGAGGCCGCCTGGATGCCGGAGTCCAGCGCCAAACAGTTTTTCTGTGTTCCGCTGGTGTGTGTGAGAACCAGTACCTCTGGGTAAGCTCGCTCCATCTTAGGCTTTTTCTTAACCGTAGAGTTAAGTATGTAGTCAAGAGCAAGCCTATTATTTATTAAAAAAAAAAAGATGCAGTACAAAAAGCTAGATACACAATAAGCGTCAAAAAGTATCCCACTCTCGGGCATCTAAAGGTAGTTGACATAGGTGCGAGTTTGCTACAAAAATATGAAGAATGATGTGCAGGCCACCATATGGTATGAACCCCGAAACAATAAATAAATAAATAAATCATATTTAAGACGTGCCTCACTGGGCCACACAGAGCCATCTAGTCCCAAATTAAGCTACTATTAAGTACCCTGTTGTATGGGGTACTAGACAACCGATAAACTTACATATATACGTTTTTTTGTAAATACATACTTATAATAAATATTTCTTAAAATATATTCACGTTACGATTTCATGAGTTTTCTTTTATTGTGACGTTTGTAGTTCACGTGAACGGAATCGGTAGTATTATACATTGAATATAAATTATTTGTAATCAAGATACATATTTGTAATAAAAATTACAAAGCAAAACCCGCGTAAGTACATCGTAATGTTTGCTAAGATCCACATAAAAATTAGCATCAATCGCGCGATTACGTAATTTCCAATCGGCGAGTTTTCCACGATGCTACGTCACGGCGTTTCCTCGTAGCATACTACATCGACGCACGCGCAGATATTATAAACACGTTCAGAATTCGATGAAACGCTGGCTTTTTTGATATTTAGCCAGTTTTTTGTTTTCTTTTTTCACAGAACACAAAAAAAATTATGAATGAATTCTTAGAACAATCAAGGTTATTTCGGTTGGTTAATGCATCCTTACGTTACGAGAATGTTAATTTCGAAGTTATATTGTTATCGCTTATTCGAGTATTCTATAAGGATTTCGATGGTTCATATGATCATTTAGCAAAGACAAGATTACGAAGGATTATCAACGACGTATTGCGTGATTCTCATTAGGTCTAATATGAAATGTAAGTTAGGAGTAAATTGTAATATTCAATTACTCGCACAGCTTGAAGTAATCTTGCTTAACACATTAATAACGCGCAATGAGGGTTTGCAATGAACACATAACAGTTACCATCTAAACTGCTTGTTTAAATGAGATTATATTGAATAATATTACAAGAAATCTAAGCAAATTATTGCCTATTTAAAGCACATCCTCGTGTCATTTCGCAATAATTTACTAATACAAATATTTATATGTACACATAAAATTAATAATGTTTTCTGTAAAACACACAATCTCTGTGTGTTGGTAAGTTACTTACATTGATTAAGATAAGAAAAAACAATCTCCTACTTAATGCTATGCTCTGTATATCTGCAAATAGAGTATTTTATTGTAATTAAAAACAATCTCCTACTTAATGCTATGCTCTGTATATCTGCAAATAGAGTATTTTATTGTAATAAAAAACATAAACACCAAGTGATTTAAGTAAATGATTTTATAATATTTACGCCCTTCGCATCTGAAAACGTAGTCAAGTCAGTTGAATAAATATGCAATAATTTCTAGTTCATATTCATATCATAATATGACAACAGGTTTAATGGATCTTCAACATAATTTAAATTGAAAAATCCTTAATTATTACGTATAAGAATGATAAATGAGACAGCCTCGGTGTGCGCCGAGTTGAACTTTATCGAGCAGTTAAAAGAAACGACTAGTCGCAGTAAACACCTTGTTTCAAATTAACATATACATTTAAATGTAAAGGTACATATCCACTCGACTTGCTCGTTAGCGAGCAATCGGTGCGAGCAACGAATGATGTTCAAAGCCTATGTATTCGTTTATCGACAAACACACAATCAGGCTATTGTATCAACCAACGAAAGTTACGTCAATAATTCTGGTTAAAATGTTGAATTTCAATTTTATAAATTAAAAAACTAGAAGTCCCTACACTGGAGATCAATTAAGGAAGAAGTCTAACATTGAAATTCATGATAGTATAATAGAAAGATTTGAAATAAAATTAATATAATTAATTGTTCATTACACGCAAAGGTTCTGTGTGAACGCAGGTTTACAGCTAAGGGCCAACTCATAAAAGGCAGGTCGAGTAGAAAAATAAGCAGTTATTGTTTTAGAGTATTTATTGTGGAACAGAACGATACTATTAAAGTTGATTGTTTGTTTAGCTTCGTTATTGAATCGTTTAGTAAATACTGGTTACTTTTTGTATTCTTTCGACGACTTTAAAGTGGTGTAATTTGACAACTCTAAAAATAAATGTAATTTCGTTATACATACCGCAAACTAAATCATTTCCTAGTAGAATATCACCGCATTCAATCAACTGCTGGAGTAAGGTCAATCGGTTCTGATAACCGAAATCCGATGTGAGCAATCCCAACATTTTCACTGTTCACAAATACTAAGTATATCACTTGAAAAACATCACTGTACGCAGTTATAGTTCTAAATAGTATAGTTTATAAAGACTGTGTTTGCTAGAATCGTGCGCACTGCACATGTTCACTTTTTGGCGCCAACTTTGGACAGATGCGCTCGCGGCGGGCTCTGGTTGCGACTGCCAGCGTCTTCCGATAGCTATTACCGCTTACCGCGGACAGGTGGTGACAAAGGAGTCCCAACTTCCCCTCTATTCACTTACAAGTCACTCGACTGCTCGACCGACACATCGCTCAACTTAGTCCGCGGGGTTATTCTCGAATCCCCATTGTTCATGACGTAATATATTTCTGTTGAATCAACGGACACGTGCTGTCTTAAAAATAATAAAAAATTACGTAAGTGCAAAGTGACTAATAAATGGTACATGAAGATCTTGTCGATTCTCAAATGAATGAAGTTATATTCTATCCATATTACCTGTACGTATGTACTGATACTGAAACGTCCTAAGCATCAATTGGATTTAAAAGAAATTGAGAGTTGATTTTATTAGAAGACATGCCCGAATGGCTTGAGAATATCCCAATCGGAATCGTGTAAGTGCATGCATGGTGTACGTGAGCGGGTGCACGGCCCCCGCCGCTATTATTACTCGGCTAGGGGGGTTGGATAGGGGTTTGATATTCGCACATCAACATGTTTGCATTTCATCGATTTCGACTCGCGAGACGCCCGGGCTCCGAGGGCCTTTGATTACTAATTCTCTCGCCTGACCGATTTCGATATAAAACTTAAATGCCGCACGATTTCTAGTCAATTTCATTAATCGGTTTCTCCGTCTCTACACTATTTAGTTCTATGTAAACCGAATGTGAATCACCAACTTCAACTATTTCATTCACGTTTGAATACGAAGGTTTTATCTATAATTACTGTAGACTTGTTTAGTAGCCGGCATTCAAATTGTCTATCAGATAGTAGTGTCACAGATTTTTCCAGTTGTAAATTATTCCACGGTTAAAGTCAAGGTTCGCTTCGCGTCGCGTCGCGTTTGTTATTTATTTTGGTTAGCGCACGTGGTGCCGGTTCGGTTCCGACGCAGGCGGCAGCGGCGGCGGGCGCGGGTGTACTGACCGCGCGCACTCTCCACGTCACACTGCACTATGCACCGCTAGAATAGTAAGGATACGGACAATTAATCCCATTAATTAATACGCATAATTGTTATGTCGTTTCGCTAAGTCATAGCGTTTGATCGCAAACGATGGGCAGTTATTAAAGCAATTGCGGTGTCGTTATGTTATTAGAAATTGATGTAACAATTGACTTTCCTGTGTTTACTTCGGGCTGAAAACGCGTTATTATCCTGCCTTCTGTCAGTTGTGATAAAGTTATTTCTTAGGTTCACTCAATTACTATTCTGGACCAGTGATTATTTCATTTTTCTTTTGAGAACTCTAAATGTGATATGTTAAGAAGACTCACAAATTAGACAATTCAGTGCATCCGTGCGTAATCCAAGCGTATCTCTACTAAATAACTCGGTGTTGTAACAAGGACGCTATTATTACCGCTCATCAAGCCAGGATCGTCCGTCGCAGCATATCGGAGCATGGCGATTGCCGCGAGACAAGAGTACCCAAGCCATTTAACATACTCGGGATAGTTCATTATCTATAAAACTCACATTAGAAAAACTCGTGTTTGTATTTAGGAACATACAAAACTGTTTTAGAACTCTACATAATATTTTTAACTGTCTTAGCTGTTTGGTGTGGTTTATTTTTGGAAAAAAAAATATCGTGCTGCGTAAATCACGTTAAATCTTTGGTCACGTCTTTTGTCGCAACATAGAAGTCGTAAAAACAAGTCTGGTCACAGGCCTGTACTAAGCGGTTACGAAACCTTTAACACTAGATTATCCTTGAAAGATCAAGACAAGTAAAAGAAGATCCCACAATTCGCACCCGTTATCTGGGCGCCGGTAGCGCGCGGATATGGCGAAGCCGACACACGGTCTATTTCCGTGGCGTGCATTCCGGCTGCATATGTTTTATTCCGTTGCCTGCGCTAGCATTAGCCATGATCCTAGGCGGCATATCAAATAGAAAACAATATTTCTTTAAAGTGCTGATATAGGGTATCTGTGACATTCCAATGGAGACAAAGAAGATATTCTTATTCCTTTATGGGAATGTTTAGCATCGTCTCGTGCTGCTACAATGTTTCTACTCAAATATTAATTGAAAAGTCTTATTTAAGTGTTAGATAACTGTTAATAACTAAACATGCAAGTTTTGATGTTCTAATCAAATGTTACTATGCAAACGCTAGTTGAGATGGAAAGTTTAACAAACATTTTGAAATGCTGAATTATGTCCTTATTACAATATTGGAGTTCATAACTGATTTACGATTGAGTTGTGCCTAAAGGACATCGATCAAAAGGTGAAGGTCGGCAGGGCGCCCTGTCAATGCGTTTTATTCTATTAGCTCACAAAACTTCAAGAGTAAACGGTGAAAGTGTGCTCGGATGAGGTCGACCACCCGACAATTGACTTTTTTTTATTTTTTTATTTATTTTATTTATTAAATTTAGGACCACAAACAAGATCACAATACACAATATAATATATAAAGAGATTAATATACAGATAATATCATTGTGATCTTAACAACTCACTCTTAGTCACTGTATTAAATAAAGAAGTTTTTATATGGATGAAGCTTGTTACAAACATATTATTATCGCAATATTTATGTTACTTTACATAAAAAGAAATAAAATACTAGTAGTATAGCGCTAAAATTAATTACAATACACTTATATTGAGTCCATGACACCACTGCATAAACAGTATTGTCATGCACCTAACCCCATCTACTCAATGACAACCCGTTCAAGTTCATCAACAACCAATTTCTTAAAACTATTTCGCCCACAGGCATTAATATCTATATCATTAAAGATCTCATTGCATGAGTGCATCATACGCGATAATGGACATCTTCGTCCAGCTTTAGTACGACATAACTTATTTGCAAAGAGTTTATGCGAGTGGGCCACGCGCTGATGTGTTCTGGTAGGCACTCGATACATTATTTTCTCAATTATATCCATGCAATCGTACCTATTATGACAAATGTCGTATAATAGCATTGCCTCGAGAAGTGTACGCCTAGACTTTAGAGTGATAAGATTCTATTTATACAGAAGTTCGTTATGCATGCAGCATCTGAGAATTTTTTTCTGCACTATTTCCAGACTTTCAATGTACTTTATATACAGAGGATTCCAAATTGGACTTGGTGAGTGTTTGTTACTTTTGAGTTATATACTTATCGTCATTAATGTCTCATGACATGTGCTGATATCCCTATTTTTTTGCCTTTGGATGTCATAATGGCGACTAAAGGAGTCTCTAAGAAGAAGATGGGAAGCAGTGTCTGACCAAAATAGCATAGTCAACCTGTTTGTCAACCGTGACGATTATGGTAAATACTCCTTTTGGAGATGCCTCTGTCCAGCCAGGCACTTATGTGGACTGATGATGGTGGATGATAATTGTCAAACACAGCAGCGGGAATCCAAACTAAGATGTTGTCAGCTGCTAAAAATTCAAAATATCTCCAAGATATTCAAGATATTCATGCAGGACAGAACGGCTGTTGAAATGTTCTAAATCTAATGTTAGTGCTCCGTTGATTTATTCATTCCAACAGAATATTCTGTTGTGAAACCTAAATAAAATTCAGGACGGTGTCACGACACGAAATATATCGCAAACATGGCGCTAGCATTAAAAAAGGCGGGTTTCTGTTGACGGTGGCGAATCTGGGTCAGTACAAAACACCGACCACGAGAGTATACGGTGAGGACAAAAGATTGACGAGCCCGTGGAAGCGGGCTGGGTATTCCACAATTATAGGCCATTCCCGAAGTTTTTTCATTCTTTCCTACAACGTCTTAATGACTGGTTGACCAATTAAAAAATAAGAAATAAAAGTCGGCAAAGAGCTTTCAAATGTCGGTAAAAATTTATAACTGCCAAGTACGCATTAATAGTCCTGTTAAATAAAAAGCTATAAATAAACTTGTTTACTTGTTTTAGTTGGTAAAGAAATCACGAGGTCAACAAATTGCTAGCTTACAAATTGAACATTCAAATAGTTTAAAAGGCTTCAATTGTAAAAGCAACCTTTAAATAGGCACGGAATTAATCTGTACGTTTGCGCAAACCGGCCCTCCCCGCCGCGCCGCCCGCCCATGGAAACTTTTGAGAATACCACGAAGTGTTTTCACCCTTTCTGAGATTGACGTTAAAGTATTAAATTTGATTGAAAGCTGGGATGGCTAATTACTTGAAAAATTACCCCTTGCCGAGCGATGTCTTAAGTCGTGGTATAAGACTTGAGTAAACAAACAATGTTACGTGTGTTACAAAAGCAGTAAGCAAGTAAAGCTTTTGTCTACATTGTGTAATATTTGTTCGTCTGTCACACGAGTTTTATTTGCACCATGCATAAAGCTTTTCGGGCATTCTATACGAACGTCAGAAGGATAGCGCAGTTAAAAAAACATTACGACTGCCATACAGGCTTTTAAAATAATGAGTACCTATCTTTCTTATTTGAAGACGGCATAGAGACTAACTAATCATGGATTTATTAGAATTGGTTCCTAACGTTAAAAACAAAGATTAAATACTCTAATAAAGACATATCCACGTTATAATCAACGCTCATCAACGATGAAGGGGGAAAGTCTCGGCTGAATAGCGGCGAAATCCCTACCCCAAAATTAATATCACCCAGCCAAATTAAACGGCTCGCTTCCACCTAACATGGCGTATGTGTTCATATGCATATCGGAGTCAGACGCGTTCGCGCTGACCCTCGCATAAGCCGACTAAACGAGATACCTACTGCAGCCGTATAGCTACCACCCGTTAACATCGCTCTCAAATCGGTCGCTTAATGTTATGCCCCTCATAGTTTGATCGCTACAATGCGAACAAGTAAAGTAGATAATAACCACACGTACTAACACTATCCAATGTGTTGGTATAGTAGATTTTATTGCGTTATACGGAATCCACCTTGCACCCCTCATCCGGTGTTTAGAAGGGGATGGCGCAAGGTCAATGGAAACTTCGGGGACTGTATGTATACCCTAGTATCAAAATATAATTTATAACAGCTTACTGCGATCGTGAGTAGGGGTTTAGCGTGAGAAAAGGGTTCTAGAGACATCGCTTAATCGATTCGGATTAAAGTTAGGCGAAGACTTTCAGTCTCTTAAGTAGGGCACGTGTAAATTGGAAGCGACGATTCTCGATTAGCTTACAAAAGTTAAACGTAGTAATAGAGAATAATCACGAAGAAGTTCTGCATGACATTAATATATAATAATTCAGTTTATGCGAAGCAGAGACTACTACTCTTAGTTTCTCGACGAAATTTGCACATGAGTCGAAAACAGAAAACGTTTAAGATTGATATTAAAAATTCCATTCCGCCTCAAAGGAAACCGAAATGAGTTTAAAGATTGCCTAAAACTAGATAGACTAAACCACCAGAAAACCTAATGTCGGTGACAAACTGGAACAAAGAAAAAAAATGCTCTCGACCAGGAAGCGAAAAGTGTGACGCGCCTTCAGCTTTCAGACGCCATTATTTCATCCGTTTTTAACTTTGGAAATATTCTGCAACACCGACCATCGCTTTAATGCGAAATAAAACCTGACGACAATTCTGTAGAGTTGAATTTTCATCGTTCACGTGACGCGTTTACGTCCATACTAGATGTTCATAAACGAAGCAGTTAGAGTAAATCTGGTCTTTTCGGAAGACAATAGGGTGCATATTGATATTTCCATTTGTACGCACTTGAGGCATTTTAGTGAGAGGCAGTAAAGGTGGAGGACGATAGGCGTCCTTGCGGAGACGAATCGTCTTTCTTATTGGAATCGAGGAATGAACAAAGAAGCGCCTTGATACGAGATTGTTTCTATTCTACACTTTACATTTCAACTCTCTATTGTCACACACAAGAGAGAGAGCTTTTTGTGGCTATTTTAATTGATGACAAACGACATAAACAAGGCGATTCGATTAAAGCTTTTTTATTTATTACGTTGTCGTTAGAGTAACATGATTAAATCTAAACATACCCATAACTTGCTTTTAAAGGTTAAAGTAGAGTTATACTATATCTGATTTAACTTCGAAATCCACTATTTATGGCATCAAAGAGCAAGGAAGATTATAATGACGGAATCTTTGATGGGAGTATAAACTTTTGTCCGCCATTGCGTAACGGAAAGATCGCTCTTTTTAGCCCCTTAGAGTGTGTGGGGCCGGGGCAGACGCGCGCTGCATTCTAATGCCCCATCCGCATCGAAGGCGACACCTCTACTACTTGATCTCGGAAAGTCGTTTACAGTCATACAACAGGTTCAAGTTATCCTGGTATACAAAAACGGTAATTTCTCAGTAATATAAACTCCTTTTTGGTTATACAGATTAACAAACACGACATATTAATTTTAAGTACGTCAATGAGTTCAGTAGAGTTGATATAACGAGTCGAGATAATAGCATGCTGGGCTTATACAAATAACTATTTTGAAGAACAGTAAGAGTGTGTGTCTTTGTGTGGTGATAAAACTTGACAAGTCGTAAATGCTCATAAGAAATCATCTAACGTTATGTAACGGAACAATGTCAATGTTTGACACTCTAGTCCGAATCACACGGAAGATGAATTCTAATGACACGCCCTCGCATCCGATGTGACAATACGAGTACCTCTACCGTTTGGTTATGGTTGGTACAATGTTTATTTTATGCAATCGCACGACGTAGATACAAGTTTGTCATACGTAAGAAACAAACTAAACCCTGATAAGTTTTTGTTATAAATAAGTAAGCACCTAGTGCTCCGAACGTATTTCCACCGGATCGAAGAGAATATGGTGTTATGTGGGTCCGGGTCACACGCAAGTCACAAGAGTGCCTCCTGGGAAGCCGTAAACATGGGATGTCTAATAGTTACATTATGTTGAATTGCTTATAACTGCCCTTCTATAATCTGCCCTCTAAAAATCATAAAACTATCAATGATATTACTAAGTACTTAGCTAAGGACGAGCAAACATAGCACAATGGAACCTTGGAAGTAACCTTGTGTTTACGATAAGCTATATTTGCGATAACTGCAATGAGCTTAAGGAACAGTGGCCTTGTAACTTTTGAATTATTCGTTCTGTCGTAAAATAAAGTTCGGGGCGGATTTAGCTAATATTTTATATCCTTAACAAATAGTATCTTATAGGGATGTTACATAAATATTGGGCATTAAGACAACATTTACTGTTAACAGTCCATTGGTTGGGGTCGCTTCCTCAGTGCATAACGATACGCGTTTTATCACCGGCTCGCCTACCTATAAAACATAACATCGCCGACTGTACCTCCAGAAGCGATTTCACTTCACCTACCCTCCCTTTGTTCTTAGCATTTGGAGAAATGCGCAATATTCATCGGCATTCGCCGTCGTTTCTCGTACCTTGTCAACGTAATTGAGGCCACTTAATGACAACATTGTTTTACTTAAAGATTTTCTACGTTTCGAATTGCAAATATCGCAAATAAAATTCAGCGAAATATAGTAGGGATAGAGTCCAATTAGATCGGTATCGATATCGACATTCCGCGAAACGCGTCGGTAATGAATGGGCGCTCGGAAATCGTTAGTTCCAACCTCCGACATTCAGAATTGCCATTGACCGGCGCCACTGTCGCTCCGGCCAATAATCTAAATCGGTGCACATCAATACATCGGCTGTAGTGCTATCAGTTGTAAACTAGTGTCTGCTCTCGTAATATCCAGATACGCTCACGTATACCGTGGTGGCATAGTACGCGCGGCCGCGGCACGGGGTGGCGGTGGCGCCCAAACCCACCCTCCCGAGGTTGAGGCCGTCATGGTGTGTGTATGGGGTCGATAGATGGCGCTTTGCGATTAAATTGGCATATTGAGAAACGACGTACTCGGGAATTGAAACAGTGTACTCGGTACCGCGTTATATGGCGATTTATAAATGACGCCGAGGAGTTTAGATGCCGTCGTACACCTGGTTACAGATTTAAATAATCTGCCGCTCTCCTGTGCACAATATATTCAGCTTCTGTGTCATATAAATTTCTTAGCCCCGCGGTTTTATTACTTAGCTCATTTTACCGAAGTAAACTTACTATCGGGGAGAGAGAATTGATGAACAAAGCGGATATATATGCGCTCGTCATTAAACCACGAGTTTATTGTGAGTCTCACCTAAAAAGGATATTTAAGCCAGTTATTGTAAATAATCTTGACACAATATGATAGACGCAAGATAATAATAATATAAGTATTCTTTTTTGTAAGGGGATTGAATTCCGTAATCAAAGGCAGGTTATTAGGTTGAACGGATCATTTCTGTAACCGAGCCTGAGGCCCAAACTCTATCCGAATTTGCTAACCATTTAATTCGAACTTAAATCGTCTTCCTTATGTCAATACATCGCGAAAAATTGCAATCTACAACGGTCAATATTGCAACAGTACCTACACTTGTGTTTACTTTTTCAATTATGCACGGCGTTATTAACTTGCTACAATTACTTAAGCCTAATATAATCGTTTCTACAATAGTTCCACCCATGTGTTTACATTGCGGATTGCGGACTACATGAATTGCATTTCTTATCATGCACCATGTGGGCTATTATAATACAATTAATAAGCAAGACTGACGTGTCGTGAGTCGTGAGCGCTAATTGAACAATTATCGTCGTAGATATTCGTATACTACAAATTATTACAACCCTTCTATTACAACAAGAATAGGATCATTGAGTGCTGCAGTTGACTTCGAAGTATATGGTATAGAAGACGAATACAATACCATTTCTCTAGTATTCACGAAACAGTAATAGAAACTTCAGGTCATATCATCGGTACCAAGTCCGTCTGACGAAATTCTATAGCGTATCCTTCAATTTCCCGTCTGTCTGCGATTCCAATCGTTGCGGGCTGAATCGTTAGTGGTGCTCACTTTATGCCGAATCGATGTGGAAATACCGAATATACGAATATCTCATACGATACCAGCTTTGTTACAATAAGATAATACATTGCAATTACGATTATACAAATCTACTATTGCTCCATAAGTGCTACTCGTATATTATAAGTATACATGCCAAAGGAGATGTCCAAAAATGTATGGACCAAAAACCCAGAATCGACAGGAATAAAATGTATATCAATGGATTGACATTGAAATATAATATAATGTTACCAAGGGGGCAACCCTGAAATCGTTATAGTATAGGAGCTAGGAGCAAAATAAAATAAGTAAAAAATTCGTATAAAGCAATAATAAAAATAAGTTTACGTCATGTTGTGGCTTAATATGACGTAGTTTTAATGTTGTATCACTTGTGTTATACATGATAATTATCATCAACACATTTCACAAGCAACAGCAACATTAACAACATAATATTAAATACTCTGTTTTTTGTATATTTTTATTCTTTTGGCCCATAGATACTACAATCGTTATAGTAATACTGTGTGTATTATTTATTAGTAATTCTGTGGCTAAAGATTGCAAATATAAAAATAATTGGTATAGTATAGGAGCTAAGTGCCATAAAATTCTTAACGTATATTCCGTCTGGCTTTATATTCTAATCGTTGCGGAGAGAAACGTTATTTCATAAGAGTTGCTCACTTTGGAATATCAATTTACCAATAAACTAATACGCAAAAAAACATTTAGCGCTATTAAGATTATTCGCCTATCAGAATTTATCGTTCATGATTTTAAAGTTTATCTGTGTGAGATCTGTGTTTATCTCTTATTGAGATATTCAACAATTATCTCAATAATTTTCACACAGAGATTATTTCATTTAGCTCGTCAATTCTCGCTTAGCCTCATGTTATAATATGTAGTAATAAACAATGAAATAAATCGTATATTTTCAAAATAGGAGCCAATGAGTTAACTTGATAGTGGTACAAAGAAATGGTAGCAGAAAGTTAAACGTCATTTATTACCTACATGTTTACCTTTATATCTGTTAAAATACTGGGTAATGCTTCGAAATCTTCCTTTTAAATATCGTTACTTAACGATACTTTCAAATTGAATTGTTAACGTTATCAAGCTCTGGTTTAAATTATTTTAATGCTTTTATTTTGCAATCGGCCCATCCCTAGTCGGGCGTTGAGAAAAATACAACTTCATTCTTAAAACTTCTCAATTCTCGGCTTTTCGTTCGAGGAGTATTTCCTAGACGATTCTATTTTTAATTTCTCGTCAACCATCATCGATATGTTAAAGCGCTATCATACAATGCATTTATTAAAACAGTAACATTGTATGACATATGAGAACTTTTAAAAAGCGTAATTTTATATGGAAGATTTGGAGTTCCCCATTGTGTCAGATCTATGTCTGGTATCTATGTGAAATATCTATATATTATGCTACAGGACAGGTTTTCTAATCTGCGTAATAGAAATAAATGAAAAGAGAGTACATATGGATTTTCCTTCAGGCCTACAATTTCAAAGTGTAAAACACTTTGAAACAGGAGGAGATAGGGAGAGAGATAGGAGGAGACAGGAGATTATTTCAAGATCATATAATTTGATATATCGTGCGGTTATCATTAGAAGCATAAAATCATAAGTTTGTAATTCCAAAATTTCTAAAATAAACAGAAACTATTTACCAGCGTGTACTGAAACAGCCGTCGAACTATACACATTAATTAAAAGTTATCCAAGATAAGGCAACTAGGTTATTGAATAAATAAAACTTTCATTCGACGTTGCGCGGTGGGAAATTAACGAAACTCCCGGTCTTAGTCGAGACTCCGCTGAAAATTACTTGTGAAACACGAAAACTGACATTGGGGTATTTCTAAACCATTCCTTTCTGCGCGTAAATACGGAAAATTTGTATTTACCAACTAGTCAGATAAATATGAAATATAAAATTATTAAATAACCTCGACATTGAAATGGATGTGTAGACAAGGTCTAAAATGGCTTGGTTTTCCAATATTTAAAGATTTTATGCCAATCTATTGCAATCGGTCTTAGCATAATAAATTAAAAAGTTTTGCTTACATCTAAGATTCAAATATTTTTTTCTTTTTGTTTTGTGATTGCAATGATTTGTGAAATTTATTAAAAGTTGCCATATAGAGATTATATATTATAGCCTCAAGTCATTTTTGTACGCTTTAGGTATGATTTTATACTTATAAGAGTCATCAATTTTAGATAGAAGATATTTTAATACCAATTATCATATTGCCTAATGGACGACTATCGTTCAAAATCATATTTGACATCACCATAATGTCTGACTTGACTGTATGACAATTAATTCAAACACGGCTAAATCTAAGCCTAATTATGTTACAATCACGAATTAGACTAATCTCATTGATAGTGATTATAAGCCTCACTGATATCCAATAGACCAGTATTAATTCTATTACAAATATAGTTTCATAATTATGTATCGGAACTATTTTCTATAATCACTAATTATTCATCGCACGTCAAAATCAATTGAACTTCCTGGAAAATAAACAAGGATGAATAGCAACGCACATCGGGATGATTCGGGAAACGGCGAATGGTACTGCACCCTTCCTCCCCCCGCTAAAAAACAATGAATCACTCAATTTGAAAAGTTAAACCGGCCATTTTTACTTTACATTCTGCTCATAAATCCACCCAATTTAAATAAATCCGTATCAATTTGAACCAAATGCTTTTCATTGCAGCCACTTTTAGAAACTCAGAATAAATATTCCAGCCTATTATCAACTGACTGTTTAATTCCATTATAATTTTATTGAATAACTTCCCACTAGACGACAGGTACTATGCTCTAACACAGTTAACTTCTACAGACTACGAGACCAACATCTAAAATCTTTACAGTAAAATTTTCTAACTCAACCCGTAAGAACAATAACTAGTAATTAGTGTAGAGACGTAACTATTGACAGGAACGTAAATTTCATAGTAATACCACCAGTCTATAGTGATTTTATAAGAATATACGAGTAACACACTAAAACGTACTTAAGTTGGTCAGCACTCGGTAGAAAAAATAAGGTTACTATTATTTACATGATTTTCAGATGTTACAAGCTTAACATAATTCGGCAAAAATATATTCTAAATCTTGTTATAATAAAAAACACGTAGATATAAAGAGCTAAAGTACTCAAGTGGACCAACTTAACGTTTAATCAAAAAGTCCCCAACTTGATCCAGTTGCCGCGAGTGCCTTCAAATTAACAACTCAGTACAGTAAGCCAACAAAAGATGAAAAGTTTATTACTAAGTATATTCCGGAGGGCTAAAAATTAAGTAAATTATCATAGTTATCACAGACCAAACTGACTGTAACTTGAAATGCAAAGTGCATAAAAGTATGAGAACCACTGAGAGCGTTGCAATATTTCAGTGTAAACTTAAAGCTAATATAAAATGTCAAAGGGCCACTACCACTACATAACTGTTGGCCCCTTTAGGTGATTTGTTACGCGGCCAAACACATTGTTGAGTCCGCAATTCGCATGTGAAATGTGAAGGCAAGAGTTCCGTTGAAGATAAAGTCATTCGCAATACATTATTGCAACTTATGGTCAATTTTAATTGGTTGGAATATTTATGGCGCAATTAAACAGAACAAACGAAACGTTAGCCGTTAGAACAAAGACAATTTAATACTCCATTATTACGATGTTTCGTTTAGTTTAGTACACGTTCCCTTGAAGTGTCATTTCTTGCTAAGGCAAGGTATTAATCAAATGCGATGTTATATTTCCGAAACGTTTTAAAATACTTCAGTCGTAGTAGTATCTATACCTAAATCTACATAATATAAATTTTCACTACAGAGTAATTGTTGTGTATTCTGTCCGGATCTACTTAATAGGAAGTTAGCAGGTGTATTTCGTGTCTAAACAAGGAATAAACTAAGTCCGATCCGCCATAGTTAGTGAATCGATTAATAACCGTCTCGATTGAGACCATAGGCAACGCAGTGCCAGAGACGCCGTGTGTAAATGTAAATTCATAAGCCTCCTTAGCCTTATGCAAAGATTAAAATGTTTTTAAGTCTTAAACAGTTTTTTTATTATTTATTTTAAAGATATTTATTTTTTATTTTTAAAGACATGCCTCACTGGGCCACACAGAGCCATCTAGTCCCAAATTAAGCTACTATTAAGTACCCTGTCGTATGGGGTACTAGACAACCGATAAACTTACTTATATACATTTTTTTGTAAATACATACTTATAATACATAGAAAACACCCAGACCAGTACAAACAGACATGCTCATGCACACAAATATTTGTACTGTGCGAGGATCGAACCCGCGACCCATGGCTCAGAAGCAGCGTTAACTACCGCTGATCAAATGGTCGTCCAAATGGTGTCAGAGTAAGATTTTACACCTAATAAAAAACCCTAGTAAGAAATGCAACTTGCCCTTATAAGAGAGGCGATTGTCAAACCTTAAACGGATGGATAGACGGAAGGAAAGGATCTGTCATCTCTATCAATGATCAGATCCTCGATGAAGATGACAGATTCATTATTTTAAAACTGGAACTAACAACTATAAGATAATAGTAAAGTTGCCAAAAAGTGTTTAGGGTACGAGTATTGTAGCAGTTTACCCAATTGTAGAAATTATTGTTCGCCTCGGGCCAGCTAGCTACACCCATAGGGACTTTTAAAAAAAATTTAAAGCTACATTGAGCTATAGTTTATAGTCATTAGGGCTTTTGAAATTTCATTCCGATTGTAAGAACTTTGAATAGGCAACATCAATGTCAGCTGGTAGGTCATTACTTCTGTTAAATAATTGATCTTTGGGATTCGCTGATTCAGACAGCAAAACAAAGGATATCTAGCCAAGGACTTAGTACCTCTTCTAAGCAATTCAGTACGCTAGCCTTTTGTACCGAAATTCAGAAGGCGTCTATGACCTAAGTTGTCTCGGTTAAGGCTCACCTCCACAAGCGAGCTGACTGATTAATTAAATCGAATACTCCGACCGAGTCTTCGATTAATATTTAATTATACGCCAACTTCGTTAATGCTACACAAAGTAGATAGCTTCGCAGCTTTCGAACTACTATGTGCCTGAACTAGCATTCCCTGCTTTTCAGGCTTCTAGTCTAAAAGTCATAAACATACTAATTCTTAATAAATAAATAAATAAACTTCCAATCAAGAGCAACAATATTATTAAAAAGTAAATAAAATAAATGTGCTCGTATTTGGTTCTAATGTTGTTGCTGATAATTTAACAGCGGTTATGATTAACCCACTAAATACAGGATGAAATTTTAACCACTTTCCAAAATTTTTATAGGCGTTTAGTATCGTATATAGAGCCCATTTATGAAGCAAAAAATGTAAATCAAGCTTTCACCCGAAAATATTTTTCTCAATATAGTTTTCAAATTTTACGGTCCTAGGCCTGATAAGGTATAAAGAGAAAATCAAAAACTTATGAATAGTATCGTAATAAATAAATAAGATGCGAATCACGTAAAAAAAGTGTTGCTAGGCAGCCGTATCAAAATTTTAGATTTTTTGCGGACATTTTCTAAGTGCTTTATCTTGACATTTTTGTACTGGGCTACACCAAAAGAAAAAATACGTCATTTGTTTTTTGTCTCGTAGATTAATATATTGAAATTTGGAAAGTGGTTAAAATTTCACCCTGTGTATGCTGATATAAAAATATTATAGCGTCTTTAGGATAAGAATAATGAAACAATTGAATTGTATGAATAAACTGTTAATAAACATTGTATTAAATTTAGATTAAAGATACAAATATCAATTAATAACTAAGTCCACTAAAACATTACTAGAATATCAAAATGTGTGTATCTAACTAATTTATGGTTTATACTCGTAATACCAAGTCCGGAGTATAATTTAAAAGCAATTAATGAGAAACTATAGAAGTATAGATATACCGTGGCAATATCATTCCAACATAATTGACAGTGCATATCTGTTATAAGGTGATAATTTATTTTGTGTATACGTCTGTATCTGTACGTTTAAACAATATAGCAAAGCAAAACTCTTCAGCTTTTTATAGTATTTTCTCTTTCTCGTCATAATGCCGTATGACTACTATAAATATCAAATGTCAGTATCGCGCATAAACAGCTGTGTGTTGAACTAGGCAATGTTGCTAATGGCCCCCATTGTCTGAAACGAGAAGCGACTCTAATCATGTAATGGCGCGTTATTTATTGCGGTACATACGTAAACGCCGTCATAAAGCTACACCTCTCAAATGACCTAAATACTGATTTATTTATCAGCACCGAACCCTGGGCATAACTCAAAGGGTAACAGGACGAGGGAATGTACGGACGCACGCTTTACGATTCAGCGATCGTAAAAATTGAAACTTCGATGCAATTCTTAATACGGTATAAGATATCCAAGAGACACGATGTTCAAGCGGTTATACCGTCTGTGAATATGAAAAAGAAAAACTGCAACTCGTCGAATGCAAGAGTCCACGTTTAGACAATGCAGTTAGACTGACCTAACAATCAAACCAGTCCTACTAGAAGCGCACGAAACTTAAAAAGATCGTGTGCCATATTATAATCATAAGAAAGAAAAACACAAACAGAAATAAGATTAGTATCATTTATGTGCTCCATCGCTGGGAGATAGTTCTAATAACATTTAAATAGCTTATTGCTCAAGTACGGCTGGGAACTGTTTCATAAAGGCTGAACATCAAAGATTTGCCCATTAATAACGGCAGGCTGCCACTCATAAAGCCCTCGGCCCTATGAAATAAATAACGTGTTGCGAAACCTCGTAAACGCGTCGTCTGCTTAATATTAGTATTTAGTTCGGTTACGTAACGGCTCACCGGACTAGCACGTTTATGAACAAATTTATATATACACGTACTGACATCTGGAATTAAGATCGGTTCGTCATCTATTTCGGTATGCGCCTTGACATAGAAATTCAGTCGGTGCGCGATTAAAAACATTCGGATGCGTCATTTTCATTCGTATGAAAACAAACAATATCAATTGAAATTTAATACAAAATAAAGGTACATTTGCAAAAGTTTGGCTTGAATGCAGAGTTCACTATACGTTTTTCATTTATCACAAAACAAGCAATACGATGGATATTGCTCTCGGACTTTTCAGCTGCAAAAATCTTTCCCGTGGCGCTGTTAGCAAACAGACAGAAATAGAAAGAGTCGTCAGTTTTCAGAGGGTTGGCAAAACGAATCTAATTCGAGGCTAGTACCCGAGGGCTTGTCACATGCAGGCACCATTCGATTCCAATATAGTGCCACCACTTAAACTATCCCGATGGATAAATAATTGGATAAAACGAGGACTAGGCTGCACACATTTGTCGACTATAGTTGTGGAATGTGGATTCCTAAATACTAAGTGGATTTGGAAGGAAATCTTAAACATAATTATTGTAATATAATATTGAACACTAAATTAAGAGACCTTGAGGCACCTTCGCTGTTTTTGATATAGTAATAAAAAAAGATGTAATAATAACATACTTTGGAGTCTGATGTTTTCCACGTTTATCATGATTATTGATTTCAATAAAATCTAGCAAGCTAATGAAATCTTTGATAAAAATGATAAAAGCAGTAAAATGAAAGCGTAGATTTCAAAGTAATATTTCGTTTAGTGTATTCACATTTGGATTTAGTAAAAGAGAAACAGAATCCGATGTAAGTATAGCTTAGTCAGCGGGGCCGCGACGTCCGGGTACATATTAAACTCACAATGCGGAAAATAATATGAATATGTTTGGTGCGTCGTCTGCTTTTTGTACTATAGTAAATTTTGTATTTACTTTTAAAAATACAGATGGTTTAACGTACCGAACCTAGATAGAAAAAAAACTGGCCTTTGATTTCTTAAAAGTGTCGACCAAACAAAAAAAAAATTGAAAAGAAACTGGCCTAAAATTTCTTAAAATAGTAATAGACCAACAAAAAAAAATTATGAAGTATGTACATTCAAAACCGCAAATTTACTTATAAAAAAACACACTCGTAAAGATACTACTGAAACATAAAATTTAAGATAATTTGCAAAGAGATAATTAAAAACATAAAAAAAAAAATATTATAAAATAAATAAATAAATAAATGTGGACAACATCACATACATTGTTCTGATCCCAATTTGAATAACTATTTAAAGTATTCGTATTTTTGGAAACCAGAAACAACGAAGGTACCACAAACACCCAGACCCGAGAAAATATAGAAAAACGCATTTTTTCTAAATTGACCCGTCCGGGAATCGAACCCGGGACCTCGGAGCAGGCGACACCTTGAAAACTGATGTGTACGCCACTCCGCCACGGAGGTCGTCAAAAGTATGTACATTCAAAACCGCTAATTTAATTATAAAAAACACACTCGTAAAGATACTACTGAAACATAAAATTTAAGATAATTTGCAAAGAGATAATTAAAATTGGGCACAGCATAATTGGCTTCACACGACTTCGTTTTAATAAGAAGTCGGTATTGAACAGTTAACGCTAAAACCACGTAAGACAAGGGTTGCGTTACATATCATCTGCGTTACTCATATGTACGGAACTAGTGTTATTCACAAATTGCTCGTTATCACGACGAGGCAACGTTTTTAATCCGCACTATGCGTTTTATTTTTTACTCGTGCTTTAGCCACAGCTCACTGTAGGGTCGTCGCGAAAATCTCACAACAATGATAAATGTAAAAGCAACAGGAACTGACGTTTTTGCAGGATGAAACCGAGTAGGTTTAACGGTATCTGACAATGTTGATACATAAAAATCATATGAATGTTTCAACAGCAGTTTTTCACTAGTAGTTTGATATAATTGAAGCTAACATCTTTATCACTTGGTATTAGTAGGTATACAATTGATCTTTTATTATAATAATGCATTATAATGCATCAGGCATCCTTAGATGGACTTACGGGTGGCGAATATGCAAATCAAGGCGCTACCTACACGTTGCATATAAGAAGAAACTGTTTTAACGACATCTTTCAACTTTCGAAGTTCGCTCGTTTCGCATAATGGGAGACGCGGACAATTTTATAACCCTAGACCTGAACAATGCTTAAGCCACTTCATAAAGGCTATGAGTATATTGACGATATAGTTATTACTTCTACGTGATAATGAAGTCTCATAAAGACGATAATTAAAGATAATTATCTCCAATGATTGCAGGAATTTTTCATTAAACATTTCTTTAAAACATTATAGCTCTTTACTTGATTTTGCAATTACGAAAAATCAAGCAAATGAAGTGGAAAAATTATACTGGCTTGCTTTTGAAATTAACAAATATCAAAGGTAGCCAATGTATAAAATACATCCAAGTAACCAATATACCAATGACCAAAGTGAATTCACCAATTTAGATAAGCGGATTATAAACACAATACTGTAGGCATTACAATGTAACAGATTCCAGTTCTGTTCGCTTTGCTATGCAATCATTATTATTCAGTTAGCACACGCAAATATTTTCTCTGTGGTCGGTCTCTTGTTTAATGTCTGCGTCCTAGAGCTGCTTTAGTACGATCAAAGTCAAAACTATGAAATTACTCGTAGCATTTATCAAGTCCAATGTCAGTAAAAGCTGTATGTTACTTTGGTAGCTCAACTGAACAGCTCTTTTATTTCAATCATCTATAAAGTCATAGTAACTAACTATCCAAAAAATACAGGGTATGTCGCTAAAGTGAACATTTGTTACATACGGTTGAGAGCGAGCGAGTTTAGGTCACGTGATCTGGGGGTTTTTGCACAATTTATTTATTCGCGTCGCCGACAGGTGCCGCCGCCGTCGGACGATCTGTGCCCGCGATACGTGTAAACTGCCTCTTAATATTTCATTCCACCTTTTATTTAGGTGCACCCGACCTGAACGCGCTGCAAAACGTAGACGCAATTTTTTAAATTGTATTTTTAGACAGCACGCGAAAATAGAACATCGGTGTTATTGGCGCGTTGTTAATTCGTGAACGCTTTTTGTGTTTCGAATTTTATGTTGAACTCATAAACACTGGTCTCCTAATGCACCTACAGAAAAAATACTTATGAAGCTAAGATTTTTGATATTTTTGTCCAAACTTTACGTTTTTTCTTTTATTTACCAACTGAAGCTGATTGTTAGCACAAATTCATTTGTCTACATTGATCAACGACACGATTTTCAGTGGCTAGCGGTCAAGTGAAGACGGCGAAGTTATGACGTTATGAGCCAATTAGCGATCCACTTGTGATAGCTACCGTTTTTTTGAGTTTTAAACCAATTTAAATGACCATAAAAACAACTACTTTCTAACTGGAGTAGTGTTCGTACTGTATTATATTTTACTTCGACATTTAGAACTTATAGTGTCTACATCTACTGGTATTTATTACTTACTTGTGGGTTTTTTTAACTCTAACTCTTTCGTACTCTGCAAGATGGGTTTTTTTTAAGTAGATTCAACTATTTTACTTACATTTGGATGTTTGAAATAATAAGTAATTTTAAGTAAGATAATGTCGATCCGTCATTTCATAAAAAATTAGAATAGAGCCTAAAAAATGCAGCTTAAAAGATTAAGTAGATCTTATATGATAAATATATACATAAAATACATACGGACACGACATCTCATTCGATACAATATCTTATCGCGTGTAAACACAGCGCTCAACCAATACGACAACAATCAGAGACAATTTACTGATAACATTGACAACACTGTTTGTATTCACTCATATTGATTAATAATAATAATATCTCTTCGGAAAGGTTACATCTGATATTGATATAGGATGATAGGTAGAACATAGTATGCTTACTGCTCCATATTTATCTACATATAAATATAATGTAACTAACAACTACTTTGGGACCAGTTTTGGAGTTTTTTTTTGGTCGGCTCTCTCGGATTGCGTTTAGACACTACAGAGTAATAGGATCAGGTGCAAAATAGGTATGTTATAGTTAGAATAAATATGATTCGGGTAAAGGATTTAGATTTTATATTATTACAAATAATTAATGAAGATAAAATATTATAAGTATACATTGGTATCATCAGAGCATAAGGGACACACAATAGATCAATAGATGTGGGAAATGGGACATGGGCAGATACAAGAGAGTTTACAAAATGATTAATCATATACACTACAGTAAAAAAATGTGATTAACATCTCCAGTTTTGTAGTTTTAGTTTGAAAATTGGTCGGTGAAAGCTAATACATGTACTTTTCATAGTTCTATCTGTCACCCTGTATATCTGAACTTAAACTAGCACTTACCAGGTTTTGGAAGGGGCGTTTTGAGATCGTTGTTTGTTAGTTGAGGATTTTCTTGCACCTAACGAAAAATCCTTAATTAGAATTTTTCTATTAGTTTTATATTACACTGAAAGTCAACGTCGATTTCAATTGAGTCAATGCAATGATATATGACATATGTTCCATATTACTACTCCACTGTCTTTAAATGTTTATTATTATAAAATTTACATAAATTACATAATGTTTGTTATAAACATTAACTTCTTTTATTGAGGTTAAATGATTAACCCTTTATTTTAAACGTAAGACACCTAACACTTATAACCTTTTTGTTTGGATAGCTTAGGTATGTTAAAATTAAATAAATAATTACCTTATTCGTGTAGGGGTTAAAAATAAACTTGTTCTCCAATTCCTTGCGAGGGGTAGCGGCTATGACAGATAGTGGTGTTGGTAATGATTTCATTTCCTGAAAAAAAAAAAAACATTTTTATAATTAAAATATTAAGGATATTTTAGCTTCACATTTCTCTGATATTCATTTTTGTCGATGTGTAATTAGGACAAACTCGTTTGGTTTGGATTTAGCTCAACCATATCTACTGGGGCATCTTAACATTACTGACATAGGTGCAAGTTTGCAATAAAAATGTATAACCTAATGAGTAGGCCACTGTACAAGAAAAAAGCCATGTAAACATACGTCATGAAAAAATAAGAAGTTAAGGATTAGAGAGTTAGGATTAGAGTTAAGAAGGAGTGGGATAGTAGGTAATAGGCAGTTACTTTAATCGGTCATATAAAACTTATTTCGGTCATTAAAGTGAACATTATAAAATGAATTATCGTGTATGTTTCATAACCATATCACAAAGGGTTTACATTTGTAGAATTTCAGTGAAGTAAATCCTACATACAGGCTAAGCCGCAGTAAGCCTGTCATCAATGCAATGATAGGTATATCACATCCGCCATATTGTATTTACTGTTCCAAACAAGTAGCAACTAATACTAATTTACTTATTGTGATTAAAGAAAGTAATTTCAATGACAAAATAAACCATACCTTTAAAATACTTTCTATTGGCGGTTGACTGCTGTCGATTGCATTCTGCAAAGAATAACACGAGTAAATCAATAACATAACATAACACAGTTATAAATTAATAAAACAGTTTGGTCCAGTCGTTTAAGTACCGAGTGGGTTTGATCACCGGGTCGAGCAATAAGAGTTTTGAAATTTCACCGTTTGTGAACACCAACCCGCATTTGGCAAACGTGGTAATTATGACTGCACCAATCATTGCTGTGGTAAGTTAAATGGAGGCCTTTTCCCTGCAGTGGGATGATTATAGGCTGTTTCCTTAATCGGTGTGAAACATGGTAGAAAACTCTTAACAATCATTCGCTCTTAACTTTATCTGTGAACTATCATCAAAAGCCGAAGTGAAAGAGACACTTCGCCTTCACTGAACTAGTAGGTACTCGTAGTTCGGCAAAAGAGTCATTTCGGTTTTTCTTCTTGACTAAGTTACTAAATACTAGCTAATACCACTTACGCTTATTGGCAGAAAATTTCTTGTTGTACTTTCTGTGACGATGGGTGGAATATTACTAACATTTAATAAATTCGTAGAGGCTACAAAGCTTCTATGAAGAAAGGCTTTGATGTGGGAACGGACTAAACATTTAAATAAATTTTCGTAGATACATTTCCCAGTATACCCAGACTAAGGTCTAATTGGATAAGTTCGCTTCATACAATAATATGAACCGGGTGGCGAACCAGGATCATATAAGCAAAATATTTAACAGCGACAACAAATGGCTAGTCTGTCATCATAATCATCAGCTTACATCAGTCCACTGCTAGACATAGGCCTCTCCAAAAGTAGGATTTTGCTCATTATCTCTTCACTTTGAAGCTGTTTGGCGATTGCAGTTTATTGTCAATGGAGGCCAGATTACGCTGCTGCCCGTTATTTTCTGGTGGTACTCCTTTAAATGCTTAACGACACACATAGGAAGAGAGGGGTGATGCTATTATTTTTTGTGCCGACAACACACGGTGCGAGTCAACTAGACTTCAATCGGTTCGCGGAATCGTTACTCGAAATTATTACACAAAATAATCCGAATCGCTCCAACCAATCCAAAAGTGGTCGTTTTGTTTTCATCGCGCGACCGTATTACCATAAATCCATTGACCGTTACGAAAACCTGGCATCGGTTTCCGGCCGCCGGTGTTTCGTGCGTTACATTTTTTTTTTGTTTCGCCTGAAAGGTGTGTGCGCCACAGAGCGATAATCACTGGCTACAGCAACTCGACTTGTTATTGCTTCATTATATTAATACAGCATGCATAAAATGGTTAAAAGAAATCCACGAATAAGAATCGAGAAGGATATTCAAAGAGTGGAAATGTAATTTCAGGATCAAAGAGATATTTCATATATGCAATGTTTTGTTAATCGCACTTCTAAGAGTATCACAAACTTATTTTTGTTACATTTCTGTTGGAATTGACTCTACAATTCCGCGAATTAAAAGTAGTTGAGCCAACAATTTGTCTTTCAGGTTCTCGGTAAAAGTAAGATGACAAATATAATTATTGCAACCATATTATGCTTAAATTGTAGCAAAAAATACTTAAACATTTTCCGTGGTTCCCAATTACTTCGAACTTCGAAGCAATGGTTGGATAAAATATATGCAACGTGTAAAAGTGTCTTATTGGGTCTACTTGCAATATAAAATGTTGTAAACAATGATTTTTTAAATGTGATTAACCTCTACAGCAACAATTAAAAAAAGATAAATGCGTTTTAATACGTCATTTTTAAACCTAAGTCAAAAGTTAAACTTTTGCAATATAGCGTAGAGACATAATCGGTTAAACAATTCATTTGTAATTTAAAAATAAACTGGCGTGTTTAATGCATAATTTAACATGTACTCAGTGAATAAATAATGCATATTTAAATACTATTTCAACGTGAAATATTATACGACTGTTATAATTTACGAATAAGTACCTATAAGTACCGTTTAGAATATTACAAGGGCAAATGTTTACATACTAAGAAATAAACGCCGAACTGGGTCATAATTTACGATACTGGCACCGTTTTCAATTTAGGTACTGTAGGGTATTGATAAGCCGTTTATGTTGTATGTTTTATTTCCATTACCGCGGAGTTATGTGTGTGTAACGTATGATAAGACGCGGTAGAGTTATAAAGCATACGCATAATAGAGTTATGTAGAATAAGTTCACTGCGTTCGAGGTGTGACGCGCACATTGACATTTCGTGTACACAAGTTATCCTGGGATACAATTTGTTATCTTAAAAATCATCATATTATAGATGTTTATAGGAATTTTACACTCGCTTTTTCCGTTCGTGCTTGTCGGTACTTTTAACAGAAACGCGTTGTGATAAAAAAATAGAGTTAGTACCAATTAAGTAGTAATAAATGAAAGTGTTTTATATACTAATAAACTACAACGACATACAATTACTTAGTGTGCCGTGCACTATCTGGGATTTTTGATGCATCTTTAAAAACAATGTTTTTTTTTTCGATCTTCCCAAGTCCGTAATCCTCGCATGAAGGCACCGGACCGGAGGCATCGGATCTAAACCATTTTGGATTACAGCTGTGATGTCTTGTTATGTTTTTTACTATCGCTAATAATAAGGTAATTAAATAACCTACAATTATCGACTGAGGAAATCCTTTATGGTAATCTGTTATTGGGTAGTGTCCTTTCTGTCTCTATCTATATTGCGACACTGGACACATTGGCACAGTCGAATATAAAACTACATTTACGAGTACGCATTACGCCTCCTTAGCGAATCGGGCGATTAAATTTAGGACCAGTTTATAGCTACAATGCTTTGTGATTTACGATTCTGAAGGTAGTAAAAGTATTGTGTTATTGTCGAAGGAATCTGCGTACGGAGAAAATTTCTAAACATTGATGACGCTGTGCCTCTCTCTAACGCGATTGGTGTGAGCGAGATAGCACAAAAGGACTAGCTCGCAACAATCTCAAGCACCTATTTGGAATAGCACTTGCAGAGGTTTACAGTCGCGTGGTTAGACAATGTATCATACGTGTTTTTTATCTTTGTTTGCGAATTCCATACAAATGATAGACTGCATATTTTCAAGAAGTTTATTTTGATCGACGAGAAGAAACACATTAACTGTCTAACTAAGGATCGCGTAAACGTTAAATGGTTTTTTGGGACCGTGAAAGTGTCTGAAAGGGTCTATATGTATAATAATTAAACATTATTAAATGCTGCATGGATGTTTTCTTTCGCTTGGATTATTCATAAATATCTAAACACACAGGATAATGATTAAATTAAGATCCTTTGTATATTGAAATAGAACTAGATCCCAGGCGAGCTGAGCACGGGCGGGCGTAGGAGGGAACTTTGAAGTTCAGAATGCGTCTAATAACTATTAGACCGTAGTAGCTACATAATCAAAGAACACAGGATTTATGGCTAGAGCGCACATTATATTTCATACTTATTTTGGTCTTTTCAAAACTAATAAAACATTTTCCACCAACTTATCCTCAAAGTCAAATAAAAAATTACCGCTAGGAGAAGACGGGCAGCAGTGTCATCTAGAAATCATTGACCAATCTGCAATAATCGGAAAACCAACCTTTTAGAGAGGTCTGGGTCCAGCAGTACACTGATGCGATTTGATTTATAAATAGGTATGTAGTAAAAAAATGTTTACCTGTGTCTGGAAGCCGTTTGGTATCCGAATAGGCGGTGGTCGATGCGCGGGCGCACCCGTCGAGCCTGGCGCCTCGCTCTGCGTCAAACAAATACATCACATCAATAACAATACGTACGTAGATACATACAATAATTCACAGCATAACATAACATAGATAGAGAGATAATTATTATAACTTAGGTACAATAACTGTTCCTATGAGACTATATCGTAGTTGCAAAAAAGAAGTAGATAATATGCTTCTTTTATTGCAACATACATACTCCAGATTTTGATTTAGTACTCAAGTTTTCTCTCAACTCAATTTAAGGCAGTAGCATCGTTACCTAAAATATAGGACCATGAACTTGTTTGTTGATTTGCATAACAACGTAATAAATATCATTTAAATCACGGATTGCAAGAATAATTTACTACAGTCAATCAATACTATTTACTGTTGACGTATAAACATCAAAATTAATAAATTCAATAATACAGATAATAAATCATATTTATTTACCCTAAAGAAACATTTATTGATTGATAGTGATAAGATTCGCTACAGCGTTCAATTATGTTATTTCTAGTGTGTTCTGAAAAAAAGCCTTTTTTTATTCGATGGGCTTGCTCTTGACTACATACTTAACTATACGGTTAAGAAGAAGTCTATGGTGGAGCGAGCTTACCCAGAAGCAGCCTTTTCGCTCTTGCTTTAAACATTTTATGGTTATAATTTTTCGGAAAAACAATCGCAAGGTTTCGCTTGCACACAATATTGGTGTTGTATATCTTCTTCATAGCCTCTGGGAATTCACCTAGAGCCAACCCGTAATACTAAATGGTTTTGTTTAAATATAAGTTAAAGCATCAACCCTATTTGTTTCCACAGAACGGCTACGTGTATCGTTAGCAAGCGGAGTGATGGCTGTACGGAGATTACTCCCAGCAATAAGCCCTCCCATTCTTGTACCTCAAACTGACACAATGTTAAGTCGCACAATCACGATGCTAATTTTGTGAAAATGAACCGCGAATTCCAGAGGATTTGACATTTTCGAGTAAGTAGTACATTTTCTTGGTAGATCGTCGTTGAATCAAATTAAGTCTATTCCAGTGTCTAATTAAAACCACTTTAACAAGAATTTTACTTGCAAATTAATTATTTATAAAAAAGCACACATAAAGTACTGTTTAACTATTGAAAACCCTATTTATCCCATTAACCAATAAAAAAAAAACTTTCAAGATACAGTTAGATGAATATAAATACTTTTGTTACATACGAGTACATTTGAAAGTCGATATATTGTGTACACTTAAAAATATTATTCAATATGTGACAGCGTATTTTGCATGCGCAAAGCTCGTTTTAAAATTTAAGTTTACTGAATAGAGCTCCGAAACTACTCTATGCTACTGAAGTAAGACGCATTGAGTATGTGCCATATTTTATGTAGAATCGTTATGCACAACCATTGTGGAGTGACTGGGAAAAATAAAATCTGCGCAATATATTTATCATTTCAATAAATTACATAATATTCAAGTAACAGGCTGATTGAAAATAGACTCTTCCTTTTTTCATTTTTAACCCTTGCTGGGATCTATCGGCAAGTGACCCGTAATATACCATTGCTATGCTAATCATTACGATCAAAAGCAACACAGACAGTATTGCAATCTATCATCTTGAATTAAGACATTTGTATGAACATTCTCTCCATCTATTCGAGTGTGATACTTATTCGCGTATATCGATTCCCAATAGATGATTTAGAAGCAAGTCAGTTTTTAGGCCACACGCGGATCAATCAAAATACTTATCTTGATGCCATCACAATGGTAAACGGACAACTAAGAAGACCGACACGTAGACGACCCTCAACATAATGAGCACAGACAGATTAGAAGTTTTTGCGATAGCATTGATTTATCAATTGTGGTAGTAAGGTATTAACAAAATAACAACTCATCCTGAATACTGATTTAAACTTTCCTGGTCATTATTGAATCAAATCAAATCAAATCAAATTCGTTTATTGTGGAACACAGGTACAAAAAGTTCTTAATAAAAGTTGTAAGAGATAATAGTCTACCCTTTTATAACATAATTTACATATTTGAGTTAACTCCTTTGAGATTTACAAAATGGCGCTTCCTACTTACCAAAATATATGTGAGAATGTTGGAAATCCCGAAACGATGACCTTGTCCTGATAACTGAGTAAAGACATATTTCTGATAAATGCCAATGAAGATTGATGTTAGAGAACTTGGTGAGATTTAGGCAGGGGAATAAAAAACCGCTGTGCTCAGATGGTTACCGAAACAATTGAACTTAAGCATTACTAAAGAATATTCAAATGATTTGGTGATCCCTGCTCGCGGTGATAGGAAACTGATAGCAATATACAATGCCTAACAAACTGATAACAAATAAGGTCTCGTACTTATCCATTTCTGAATCATATTTGTATCAGTTAATTATAACATGGTGCAACCTGCGACTGCAAAAGAACAACCTATTCAATGTGTTTATTCAATGTATTGGCAATCGTGACGCAACTAATTATATATTTTTCCGTTGATAGTGAATCATGATATTTCAACAGATACTTATAACTCAACATGATAGAAGAACTACAACTTCATTCCAGGTCAAGTCTGCTAGTTCAGTAGTTCAGGGTCGTAGTTTAATTAGGTCAGACGTTTATCCTTTTATAATCGAGAATGGGCTAGCTTTAGGCCACAATCTAACTTTGAGTGTGCAAATGTTACATTCTAATTAACACTAGCAGAACTTAATCCACGTTAGTTACGTCCAATGGTTCACACTTATAACTGGCACCTATCCTTGCTAAGTAAACATTGTATGGGTCAATTTACTTTTTAAAAGGGTTAATGGTTTTAAAATGGGTACCTACTCGGAAACTGAAAACAACCAAAATAAAACCTATTTGCCAAATTCCTTCCATATCTTAGAATACACGTATGATAAGCAAAACGTAAATAGGAAGTGATAAGTAGTCATTCGAATGCGAATCAGGATACAGGACAGCGGTTAACTAAATATAGATACTTACAGATAGGTAGCATGCTAAGGGTAGTGTTCACCAACAGACATTTAAGTTTTAAACAGCGTTTAAAATATTATTTGACATATTTTGTATGGCAATTGTGTCAAATTAATCGTCAATTTATGTTTACCGGCTGTTTAAGAATTGGTGAACTCGGGTCAAAGTTATAACTAAGCTAATATTGTTTGTTTGTATATTTTTTTAGACTGTACTGTGAAATAGTAATACCGTAACATATGATCCTACCTTGTTGTAATTGTAGAGGCGGTGGTGAATGCGTCCATTTTGCGGAGCGTGCGACGGCTTTTTGAACTCGCTCTCGCGCCGAGACGGGGGACCTGCGACAATAGATAAATACAATTTAATAATTGCAAGAAAAATATAGATCATGGTATTACGAACACCAAAATACCAAAAAAATAAATTGTTGAACACCGAATGTGTCGGTATTCAAAGCGTAAAGACAGGATTAATCAAGTTTTGTGTATCACGTCATCATTTTGTCATCACAACTCCATTCTACGTTGTTCGTCAAGCAAAACTTCAAATAAAGAAAGAAAAATTAATTTTGTCGCAAATCTCTGCTGCACTTAGTAGGAAAAGTGGATTTTTGGATTAAATTAATATTTTATTATTATTTAACACACACAATTGAGAAATAAGCTTTCTCAATTGTAACCTACATAAATAATTGTCGGATAAGTTTATATTTAATCACATACATTTTTTTTATGCATGCATAAAAGTAGTTGGTTGTAATAATTAATTTTAGTATTTTTTTTTACTAACGACGAATTAAAATTTTAATCTTTATTAATATCAGATATTATGTATTGTACCAACTTAAACTTATAAGTGCGTAAGTATATAAAAGTTAATTATTTGATGTCAACGCCAAACCCGCGAACGGGCGGGTCGTGATTTTATGGATTAATAAAAGAGTAGGATCACTCCGTCCCTCCCAGAGTCGCGAAATCATAAGGCACTTTAACTCCCGCACAACTAAGGATAATGTTGTTCGAGCAACAAGTACGATTTATCGATGAAACATTTGTCCAGTCACGTGTCACACCAGCTCTATAGCATCGCTGCGGAAAACAAAAATGAACGTTTCTGAATCTGACCACGGCGCACGGGCGGGAATCATTTCGAAACGGAAACAATCCGAGCTGTAGCGAGGTGGCAATTTTACTGCGATTTAATTTATTGATAACATCACCAATAAAATATAAATTGAGGTCGACGGCTATGAGAATAAGATTACAAAAACTGTTACGAAATGCAGTTCAATAAAATACTATTGTAGTTTTCTATGGGTAGTGTGTACACAATGTTTATTAGGTTTTTGTTTTATTATTCTCCCTCCATCTAGACTAGAAGTCTAAAACGATCCAGCAAATCACAAATCTTCAAATCTCATATAACTGATAACGTTAAAAGTTTCATCTTTAGCAAGTATCGATATTTTAATGTACCTACCATCACTGGTAGGTGGGAACCCCCTTCCCCCGAGACCGTGAGGGGAATCTCGGGTAGGTGTTTAGCTGGTTTATGGAGATTGCCATCAGGACAAAGGAGTCCAAGTTACGGCGACTAGATTGCACGCTGATCCATACTTTACTCCCTGGATAGGTAACTTTTTCTATGGGACTTATTTAGGTATAGGTGTTGAATAGTGCTATGTCGTTTGAGTATTGATAAGATACTTAAAATCACGTTTTTTTTATATTCAATGGGCTTGCTCTTGACTACATTCTTAAAAAGTTAAGAAGAAGCCTAAGATGGAGCGAGCTTACCCAGAAGCAGACTATTCACTCTTGCTTTAAAAAATGAACGTGACTTTACGACCTTTACGTAAAAAGCTACTTGTTATCTGTAGTAGGTATATAACGTTATAGTATTTGAGCTAAGAAAAAGAATGTCAAAATTAATAACTAGAAAAACCTCTAAGTCGTAGGGATTCTTCAAATCATTCTAGTTAATCTGAAATCTGAAACCTCTATCAGAGTAGGTATAAACCGCGATCCTTTTCAGGTACGGTATTACAGATCTCCATAGTCCGTTCACATAGCCCGCCGTGCATCTCATGGCCATTACCGATATTAGATTGTAAAACCATCTCATGTGAGCGGAACGAAGGTCCGCTGCCCACGTAAACAAAACGCAGCAATATGAACTTTAATGCGCCGGCAGAGGGAGCTGTACGCTTGATTAAAGTTAGGGATGTCACTTCGGACACATTTGTATTGTTTACAAAAAGCCGCAAGCTTGTAAAGGTATTTTTCGGTCTGCAAATAAAAGTATTGATATTGGTGTTTATAGTGACTGATAAAAGCCACTGCTTTACCTGTATCAGTACCCACAGATATTAATAAGAATGCGATTTTTCTGATTAAGCCGATAAGAGCGTTAATTTTCTGGACGATTTACATAAACATTATGTTTTTTTAGCAATATACATAAATGCCATAAACTGGCTGTTTAATACGATTGAAATTGATAGAAACATAATGATGATTTAATTAAGACTTAGATGTGGGTAATCTCACATAGATTTAAGAGATAAATAACTTATGATTATGTTAATTGACAAGATAACGAAAATACATATTTGTATAAATTATTACATTAACTTTAAGCAAATCGCAACAGTTGGCACGAGGTTCAAAGTGTTTTAAGATAATATAGAAGCATTTTTATTACTAAAATCTAGGTATAGGTTACAAACAACACTTCCGACAACCCTGCCGAGTCAATTACGTGGCTCACGTAGCAGCATAACTCATTTCATCTATGCACTAACATGTGATTGGCCAATTTGCTGTTTTCCATTACTACTCGTGGTGACCAAGGCGCTGCTTAACAAGATCTCATCGCACTCAACTAGTTATATTATACAGTATGGCACACACTTTTATGGATGTCGTAACACTTATGTCGCTAGGACAAACGCCAGAGCCTTTCTATACCGTTTGCGGACTTGCCACATCTTCATAATTCGCAATGATGCCTAATGAATAAATAAGAAAATCTAAATAAATAAAGAGGCACTTATCCATTTTCTTTCGATAGTCCATTAAGTTGTTATTGAAGGTGATTGTTGCTGACCTAATTCTGGATAATATCAGAAGAATACTGGTTTAATCAAATACAAACAGTACATAAGTGCATATTTATTTTGATTTTGATTGTAAAATGGAGCTTATCATTTAGAGCATACATACAACAGTATGTCAGGTAGATACTAAACTTGTTCTTAAATTACTAGTGATTTTCATATTAAAATATTTTAACCTATGTATAAGTGTATATCGACTCTGGTTATCCATAGTGAATTTGAGACGTATGCCAAAAGGGAAATTCAAAAGGTTAATTTTATATCAGCACTTGAATGCACCACGGTTACTCGACTTCAGTATGAAAATATTAAGAGTTTTCTCTCACGGCTGGATCGACGCTTCCCGCCGTCTCTTAAAAGGAGTCGTTTCAAACCGATAGGTAACCGGCTTATTGGATTTGTGCTCGATAAAGTTATCTGTCCAAATCTATTAAAAACATCGTCAACTGCCATAATAGGCGTCTCTAAAAGGTGATTGATAAAATCGTTTATCTTTGAAAACAATTTTAGGGTGAGAGGAGTGATTGGATTGTGGCAGTTAACTTCAAAAGAGTTTAAAGTTACTTTTATACATTATTATTTCACGGACTTAGGTTTTTTTTTGAGTAAAAATGTACCATCATCAGATCGTATAAATCCAACGCTGGGCTAGGCCTCCCCAAATTGAGAAACTTATCACAGTCGCCACACTTGGCAACCTTGGCGATCGTAGTTTAGCAAGTGGTGGAAAATACACTGTATGTCTTCTTTTGGCAACAAGTAAAACTTAAATAGGACTAAAGAAAAATTAAGAAGAAGATATGAAATGCGCATACTAAATACGTTCACTTAAATATATAATTTATCACAACCAAATACAAAGAAAACAAAGATTTTAAACAGAAGATAAATATAAAAATATTTTTCATTAAATTAAATAATATTCCAATCACCAAATGCAATCAATCGTACCAAACGCGGGCGCATTGCGGCCTTTCGAACCGTTAATTTTCACTTATAATTTTATTGATATGCAAATGGCGGCGAAAGTGAAACCAAAACGAGTGCATTATTCCCTCCTCCCATTAGCAAATGGACGTTGACTCGCGCCGAGGTGTAAATAACCTCAGAGGAATATCGGAGATAGCATTGATATCATGTGCAAATGTTATTCATGTCCGTTCGGGTGCTTTGTTCAATTTTAGCCTGTATGTGTTTGGGACTTGCTTCGATATTTGGTCGAGTGCTTGATTATAATAAATAATACATAAAAGAGTTAATCCCTCAACCCCCAGGAGGCAGTCGGGTGCCACGATAACAATTGATTTCAATTGTGTCTGGAATAACTCACGATCGAGGGAATAATTGCTTGAGGATGTTTACCGTGTATTCATTTGTTTTTTATGCAACCACACGTTTAGGTAACAATGATGCCAGCGTCATGTACAACAAACTAACAGAGGAAAACGACGGAGGGTATTTCTATGAATAGTTGTTATAGCGAATAGTCGAATACCGATTAATCGCCATTCACTTTGGCGAATAGTCGAATAACTCGACAATACTATTCGACATTAATAAGGCACATTAAAAATATTTCTAATTTCTTTTAAGGTTGTGGGAAAAGAAAACAGTAAAGTTAAAGAAACTGTTTCATATCAGTATATAAACTTGAAAAATTTTCTTGCTCTTTTCTTGCAATTAAGTTGCTAAAATATCAAATAAAGTATATAAACTGTTTCATGTTATACCTACATACAGTTTTTTTGCACCACAATCTGCCTCTGTTGGATTTTAAATATTAATTAAAAAGCCTAACTAATTTAATTTCATTAATATGATAGACACAGGCACATATTACAGATAATAATTTATACTGTGTATTGTTTTATTAAGGAAAATAATAAAGATTGATTATTTTTATCTCATTAGTTTTTTTGTTCCTTAAAAGTTTATACTAGACGACTATTCGCTAAATGTCGAATAATACTAGCTATTATTCGGTATTCGACGAATATTAAAAAAAAATCGTATAATGCCGAGCCGAATACCGAATAATAGCGAGTATTTGCGGCAACTCTAATTTCTATCGATTTAATTGATCAAAACAACTTTCCTCAGACATTAGTTTGCCTTGATCATGGCAATTGCAACAGTGGCAATTAAACAGTTTGAAATCCAATTTAAAGTTCTACAAAAAACATTACTCGTCATTAAAAAATATTTATTGCCTATTTTATTGTACAGGCACTGAAAGATGTCATTATTATAAAACCTTCTCGGAATAACCTTCATCAGAATATGTACGTGCCAATCAATCGATTACTCATATTAATATTCATCAATATTCAATTACGTAGGTACACCCCGCAAGCGATATCGGTATTAAAAAATTAATGAATCGAAAGTGACGGATCGTCAAAGATTTTCACTTTTCTCACTTATCAATTCATCACACAAACACCGCATTATCTCAGTAACTCGCGTATTGTTTTATTAGTCGCAAAATAACAAAGTCTAAGTCAATCGACTTCAGTTCTTTAGGTTTACATTATAAAGACCAAAATCGCGTATCGTAACAAGTTAATTGTGACAATGTTGTGACATTGACACCTCGGGAAATTGGTTTCTTGAAACACTGCCTTGCTTACTATTCTCGTGTCTATTTTGAGTAAGCAATATGTAGGTAGGTACTTTACTGTCGTGAATAAACTCCGAATACAAATATAATGTGGCTTCACTACGCGTATTAGTTGATTTATACTGTCGCGATTGTACGCTGAAGCGTCAAAACTCACAAAAATAGACAAAGCTTTGTAATAAATAAAAAGAAATAAGAACGCAATGCCATACGGTGATAATAGATTTGACTTTCTTATGCAATAAGAACAACCTGCTCTGGCAATCTTATTCCGTAATGCCGGACTGATAGATGACTGACTATTTAGAATTAGAAAAGAATGCAAATATGTATGAGTTACAAAATATTACACGATGTATACTAAGCTTAGGATAGCTGTATACATACATTTAATTTTTGAGTTGGTCTGAACGTGAAAAATGATTTTATTACCACCCACCACCGCCACCCACGAAGCATATGATCATAAAGTAGCCAGTAAATTAAACAGGAATTTAGACTATAAAGAGAGCTAGCTACTTGTAACCAATGCACCTATTAGACTTCCAACCTTGAACGTTAAGAGAAAGTAACGATTTACTGAAATACGTTACAGAGCTATTTTAGGATATAAATTCGTTTAGTCTCGTACGATATCTTACAAGTGCAACGAAATAAAGAGAATAGCATTTTATATTTTTATGTGTACCTATAATATCTCATTCTCTAACGTCTACGAAGTTGATTTGATTTTGATGTTTCTCTATTGTTCAATAGCGTCGAAGTAAGTTTACACAAAGGTTCCGAAGCAATACCTGACAAATTTTGCATTAATCAGTCATTGACCTAAAAAATTTACTTAGGTAGAAGGCATTTCACAAAGATAAGACCTAGTTTTATATTTGCGATAAAAACATTGAACCATCTTAGATAGGTACTTTAATTCCGTGGGCATGCCAAATCAGCTGGCGAAATCGGGCATCCGTTATTGTATTACCTATTGTGTTGCGAGGTTACGACAATATATACAGTCAGGCGCAAAACTATACTAAAGATTAAAGCCGGATACACTTCTAAAAATTGAACATCATTCGTGGTTTTTTAATTTTTCAATGAACTGTACCGTCATAGTTTCGCAGCAGAGCATTCGTTCCGGTTACGTCAACAGATTAAGCTTTCGACAAAAGGTCAAATCGAAATCTCTTTGTAGGCAAACGAGCTTGAAACGCATAATTATACTGAAACGTTTGTGGATTGCGTACAGGGCCACAGCTTAGTTTTCAGGGGATATGGAACGCTCAAAGGCCGGCAGTAAACCCACTTACGTTCAGATATCCGATAGGCAATTACTAGTGGAATATTTTCAAGATATTCGGTAAGATATTCATAACAATATTAAAAGTCAGTAATCATACAATTAATGAAAAGAAACAGAGCGGTCAGCTATCAAAGCATAAAAAACATTTAAGTTTGACAGTTTCTTAGTTTCACGCCTCAATTTGATAAATTTAACCCTTTTCATTCTCCGATGAGCTGAAGGGTGAATTTGCTTAAATGCCTACACCACATTAAACTATGTTTTTGCTTTAAAATCTCCAAACTCAATCGTACAAGTATTAAGTCAAATTGGTCGACTATAATCCAAAATCCAAATTTTGACGACCATTTGGATCAGCGGTAGTTAACGCTGCTTCTGAGCCATGGGTCGCGGGTTCGATCCCCGCACAGTACAAATATTTGTGTGCATAAACATATCTGTTTGTACTGGTCTGAGTGTTTTCTATGTATTATAAGTATGTACTTACAAAAAAAAATATATAAGTAAGTTTATCGGTTGTCTAGTACCCCATACGACAGGGTACTTAATACTACCTTAATTTGGGACTAGATGGCTCTGTGTGGCCCAGTGAGGCATGTCTTAAAATATTTATTTATTTATTTATTATTTAATCCAACAAAATTTTTAATTCGTTTGCAAAAGGTTTTTTAAATATGTATTGCAATCCTTGAACCGCGGGTGGCGGAGGCGGGACGAGGGCGGGGGTGGCGCCGAGAACAATGGCGTCCAGTGGCCAACGACACGCGCGCACCTGCGGACGTTGACACGTGCGCATACGCAGACCTATCGAGCAATAAGTGTATACCGCAAGCGGAATAAGAGCGGCAGCGATAGCTATTTAAGGCAGCTTTTCATCGGTTTTTTACATAAAATTACAAAAAGTAGCTGCAGCTTGCGATACTAACGACACTCCGGCATACTAACGACACTAAGGTTAAAAGAGCAAAGCAAAGTAGACAATTTTACTTGAATATAAAATATATGGACCAATATGTTAGCATTTTGGTTCAAATTAGCTTAAATATGAACCTTGATGAAATATAAATAATATTTTGACAAACTTTTGAATTTAATTAATAAATTAATGGTTAATAGATTTTTAACTTGGTCAGTGAAAAAAATTGCAAAAAGCTTCAATATAGCAGATATCTAAGATGGTCAGTGAATTAATTAATTCGCTAACAGTAATACAATATACATATATATTTTTGAATTAAACATAGGTATGTATGTACACACAGGGGAAATGTTTAAGAGACAAGTATTAAATAATGCAAAAAATTTAACTCGCTACCGCTTATAATTGAACAATCACCCGCCGGTTGCTTACCTCGCCAATTAGCTGGATTGGCACACACACATTAAGTAAGACATATTAAATCTACCAACATACGTTTATAAGTTCCCAGACCGATTTAATTAGCCATAGCTGTCTCGTTTAAACAAATAAATTGATCGTAATGTAATTATAAAAGAACCTGTGAAATTAATTAGTACGATGAAAAAATTTTTTTTTTTAATTTAAATTTTTAAATTATAGGAAATTATTCTAGTTTATAATATGTTGTTAAATTATTCTAGCTCGCACTAGCGTAATATCTTTTGGAAGACGAGAATAGTAACCGAATAAAATCAGTTTTATTTCTGCATATAGGCCCCGGACACGTCCAAAATCTCTTTTGCTGCTTCTTCTCGACACTATATAGCCCATAGTCCCGCAGCAGTGGTACTCGTAGGTTAAAATATTTGGACATGTAAAAGCGCCTCCAAGGGCCTATTTGCAGAAATAAAACTGTTTTGTACTCTTCAGTATCCTGCTCCAGGCGGCGGATCACCTAATCAGGTGAACGACCGGTAATTTTTTCGCGCTATCGTCACATCCGGTGCGTGAGGCTAAGTGTCACCCGCGCCCGTGTGATGATCCATGTGTAGATACATATACATCATACGTCATACATAATCATAGTTTACACAGCAATGATGCTCGCGAATATAGATGTTTTATAATTTTTTTACATAAACCACATAATGGGGCAAGATTAACAATTGGCTCCCTCAAAGCATAGTGAGTAGTAAGTACAATGCTCTAACAAGTTTAATAATTTTGAATATAAATTTGCGTATTTTTTCTTTACAATCGTAACGACTATTTGATGTAATTAAAAAAAACTTTAGTAACTAACGATTTATCGGTGCAAAGCGATCGGCGGTGCTAGCTTGTTTGAAAACAACATTTTTTTGTGATTTTATGCGTTGGGAAAATATTTATAGTATTTTTTATATTCCTGACCATCCCAATAATAGGGCAGAATGACCAACCTGGACCTGGCCCATTCTACTCCTCTGGGTACAAATATTTTCGTAGATATAGTTTGACTAACAAAAACATGCGTGCTCTTTGGCAAAGACAAAAGCAAACTGTGAAACTGTCACTCTAAACGCGTTAATAATAACAACTACATTAGTGTTACCTCTGGTTGCTAAGCAATTCGCTACTGTGTTATAACACATCGAAACGAGGTAACAAGCGAGTAAAATGTTTAATTAGAAGTTATAATCAACTGTGATCTCCTGATATTACACAGAAGAAAAACCAATAGTTATTGCGGCAATACTAGTGACTCTAATGTCAATAAACATAAAACAGGAAAACGACCATGTGCAGTTAATAAAACAGCACCATTTGAGGTTTATCCTGATATTGTTGGTGTTCATAATGCCTCGTAATAAGACGTCAACCTTGTGGGTTCTGGTCTGTCCCACTTCCCAAATTCCTCAGGCATACCATAAGAACAATAGGACCAGCTTTCCTCTCTCATTGCATTGCGTCACTACCAGTGCGGAAATTGCGCGCAACTAGTCAAGTCGACTAGTTTTACCGGATTTACTCGAATGATTTTAACTGATTTTGATTTAAAACTACAAATACGGTGTAGATATTTAATTAAAAGAATAACATTTGTTTATTATTTATTATCAAGACAGAAACATGAAAGCTATTTTTATAACTTGTTCCTGTAACAAAAAAAAACTGGTTGCTGAGTCTTTATTCTTACACTTTGTCCCGTCTCTAGCTAGACTAAGCTTAGTAAAACTAGGAGGAGCAATCAAACCACCGGCTTGATCCTTAGACAAAACAACCAGATCTACTTTCGTAACACTCAGAGTTATTAATCTGAGCAGTTTCTCTAGCGTAAAAACCCGAGTTGACAGGGCTTATTCCCAGCGCAAATGCAAAAAGGGTACCTATTTTTTAAACGGTTTTTCTATAATATCTAGAGGCACGTGCTGAGACTGAGAACGCGAAAATCGAGCTTCCATCGCCCTTCTTAAATTACGTCTCATTCGTTTCTTGTAAATGATTTACAAGCAACAAACGTAGGTATATGCGCACGCGCCGCACACCGTCCAGTTCCGCGAGGTCACGCGGCGAGGAGTAAGGGGGTCAATGCGATCTCTCGGGGCTTTTCCTACGCCACAAGGAAGTCACTGCTCAAATACTTGTCGAGTAAAAATTACAACCATGACGTGAAGGTATGTTGTGTTGACTTAGTTGATATCTTTAGGAAGATCGTTCGTTCGCTGCAATCCGCAAAAACATGGTTTTTCGTGTCGCTTTGACTTTTTGTCATAGATAGGGCATTTTTTTAAATCTCATTTATTTTGTCAATGGATGAAGATCGATAAGCATATCTATATAAATCGATGGCTCATGTTGTTTACAACTAACTTAGGGTATTTCCTACATTGAAAAACGTAATCTCATAAAATATGTACCACATAAAACATAAACTAGAAAACCCGTGAATTAAATAAGTAGATGCGGGTGAGTAATTGTTTTTTGATAGTCAGTAATAATTTTATCTGTATTGATTTCTATACTGATAAGATAATGTATTATATGGAATCGAAGAACAGAAATAATAGTTTTATTATTAAAACAACTAAAGTATTTAAAGTGCAGAAGCATCGAACGCTCGATTGGTATGCAGACTGTCGCTGCATGAATTGCTAGTGCACATAAAATAGCAGGCGATACATGAATCGAAATGTATTTTTGGTTGCTCTATTGTATCTTTACCACGTTATTGTGGGTAGAGCAAATTTTATACGGGTAGAATAATGCATCAGATATTTATGCTATGTATTAAAAGAATATGAAATTAAACTAATCCACCCAAATCGAAAACAATAATTATGTTAAAATTTTAAACATACGAGTATTATTATACACGATTTACAGTCCAGTTTTACGTAAGCAGATTAACGGCCGGTCCTTATAACCTATCTATCTTCAGTTTTGGCATATCGGAGGTAGAAAACAACTTCTGATTTTGTTTCTCTGGACGGCAAAATCAGAGACAGAAGATGTTTTCTATCTCCGATATGCCAAAACTGAAGATAGATTATTGGGACCGGCCGTTAGTGTTCAGTGCTTTAACTACCGTAGGTATAGCAAATTAAAACTGACGTAAATTACTTAAAGTCTGGACCTACATAAAAGAACTGTCTCCTACGTTTTACTGTCACTGATTGCATATTTTGTTTTTTATTTTACATGTATGGATGCTCATTAGCAAAAAGTCGATTTAAACTTCTACGAACGATACTATAAAAAAGGCTATTTTAAAATAGTTAATCAACTAAATCAGCACATTATTAAAAACTTTAATGTTATGAGAACTCATTTTGACCTGATAAGATTATCCTATCAAAATAAGCTACCTTAGAGACTTTAATCCGTAATTATTCACAGACGGAGTCTCCACGGTTCAACTAGTCGAAGTGCTTAGGTAAGATTTTGAGTAACTAGTTCACATACTAACTGTGTAAGAATTTCAGTTATTTTTAACGTTGTTTCAAACCGTACGATAATTAAAAGTTTTATACATTTACCTATCAATTCAGCTTTGAATAAGAACCACGTATAACTTGCAGAACTATTTAGTATGATTGCTTATTATATTTTATCGTATAAGCAAAGTAAGTATAAACACATAGCAGTGAATTTGTGTTTTACGATTGGGATTTTATTGTAGGTTTCCGTTTCAGTGCTACAATAAAATATAAACAGGCGCCTACATAATAAATACGTAAGGTTTTAGTGTAAATATGAAACGTTTTATTGCTGCTATTTACTGTTTATCATCGCTATTAATTTAGTTACCATAAATCTTTCTTCAAACTATCTATTTTAATTAGTCTAAGTAACATTATGTAAGGTAAGTAGGTATAATATGTTTATTGGCGACTATTTCAGCGATTTATTTTACCTTACTGATCTTACTATCATTACTATCATTATAAGTGCGAAGGTTTCGGATTTCATCACGCAAGAACGGCTGAGCGGATCTAAATAAAATTTGGCAAGGCGAAAAATTCTAGGCAGGATTAGCACGTATGCTACTAAGTAAGTATCCCTAAAAAATTACGCTTTTCATGGGTTTTAAATCCAAAATTGGTATAAAGTTGCGGGTGTCAGTTTTGTTTTCAATAAAAATCGCGGCCCGTCAGCGTGTGCACTGTGCCTTGGGCTTTAACCGATAGATTTGTATGCAGACAGCTCCCTCTGTTAAGGGGCTTTTAAATTAAGCGCACAAAAGAATTACGACACAGAAATTAAAGTTATGTCCTGTAATATAAATAAAATTCTGTCGACACGACCTGAATAGATATCATATCTGGCGCCGACGCTCATTTTCATACTATTCCATATAGTCACTACCGGTACCTACGTTTCTATGTTACATCGTAAAGAGCACATTACATTGATTTTTAAGGTAAAGTGAATATCGTTGTTTTTAATGTGTTAAGTTTGTATGCTGAATAATTTATAATAGATTTAAACAGGAACAAGGTCAAGAAGCCAAATACGTAATTGTCAACAAAACGTATCAGTATTATTGAACTCATGATTATTTCGTAAATCAGACGGCAATCAGCAAATAACTAAAACCATTTATAAAACTTGCATTTGGAGAAATCAAACACATTCTTCTGAACAGTTAAACTTGCGAAATAATCGCAGCGTATTTTCGCATTCGAGTTTCAAGAAACATTTGTCTTCGGCACACAACGAGAATGGCAACACCGTGTACGGAATAAAAATAAAAACGTTAGGGTTGCGGGATACCATCGGCATCGTATCGGGACTGAGTGGGATCGATACACGCGTCTCGATATCGGGACGTATAGAAATCTTGGAAGTTGTGTTTATCTAGAGTACTAGCTGTTGCCTACGACTTCGTATGCGTGGAATTAAGAAAAAATAAAAGTATCAGAACATTGTCCCGGGTTAATAGCAAGTCTCTATTTCTGTGCCAGATCCTTTAAGCAGTTCCAATGCGATTGAGTAACAAACAACCATCCAAACATTCACATTAATGATATTAGTAAGAAAGAAAGATAAGATAATATCAGATTATTACCGTACGCATTCCTTTACTTTAGTTTAGCAATGAAAAGATTAACAATACAAATCTATCTAGCTAGATTTTGATGAAATTTTAGGTTAGAAAACTCGAAAACCAAATGCTCATTTGGTTAAATTTAAAGATTCAAACCAACTGTCATAACGTCACAAGGCTACGCGTATATCTAGAGACATGGGCGGAACAGTCTACGCATTCATTTGGGACAGTACAGGACCACAACCACCACCACCGGGACGTGGACAATTGGACATCACTAAGAGGCACGCACTTTCCACGCGTCCAGTGTCAAATGGCGATAAATCTTGCGGGACTGCAGAGGTCGCTTTATGGCCACAACTCGTGGACTATAGTCCACACGTCTAGTTGTGTTTTCGGGGTTCCGTACGTGTTTCTAATAACCGATTAATACCGGCACACAATGCTATGACGCAGCAAATATAATACATTTATTGGTGTCCAATAGTCTGCACTTTATTAGTAAAGTCGACAGGTTTTATCTACCTCAATCTATAGTAATAATATTAAGAGGAAAGATTGGTACTCTTGTATGTTTGGTTCACTCCAAAACTAGTGGACCGATTCAGATGAAATTTAATTTTTAAATAGTTGAGAGTTTAAGGAAATAACATTTTCCAAGCCGTCCGTCTATTCACAGGACACTACCGTGAATAATGACTTTTGACTTTTATTACAATTTTACCCTAATGTTTAAGTCACATTATAATCCAAATATTCATTTTGTATTTTTTCAACATTATTGAAATCAATAAAAAATGCCGATTCGCGTGATGGAGGTACGTTGTATCTACTCCATGTGAGATATTAGCGCGTTTAACAAATGTTTCGTTGGTTTTTTCGTTTCTGGCGTCGGAATCAATTCCCGTTTGTGCCAGGGGGCCTATAGCTCATGTTTGCGACGCGAGCCGATATGACTAGAGCCCGAGCCCCGATATAGGTCACACGAAAACCACATTATTTCCCTTATGCTTATGAAGATACAGTTCAAATTGCTCTCTTTATTGTACACCAACATTGCTGCGGGACTCGAAATTACAAATTAGAAGCATAAAAATTATTGACGACTCCTATGTGACTAAAAATGTTCGTTATCGAATGTAGGTCAATGGCGTTATATTTTTGATGATACTTTTTCCTCGACAGGCTCCTCTGCGATTCGAAGCTACGTTTGGCTCCTCTGCGATTCGAAGCTACGTTTCTTTATCTTGTCGGATTCTGTTTGATGCCATGTCACTAGGTAGTTTAAGTTAAGAGGAAACACAAGGGCCGTTTTTCCATACAAACGTGGTCCCTTGTTTCCTCCCTGGATAATGCCAGTAGAGCAATAAAATTTATTACAAAAATTTATTAATAAAAGAGATAAAAGAAATAAGATTTTCTGCTGTGTTCAAACATCCAGAAAACAAATTTGGCTAAATTTTAGGAAAAAAAACAAAATATACGAACACGGCCAAAGCCTTTCTTTAATTTTTAATGAAAAACATATTTCAATCGGTCCAATTTTGGAAAAGGAATCGGGGGACTACGAAACGTTGATTTTGTGTGCTTTTACGGTATTTACGGTCCAAGATGCAGTTGTCTCTATCACGCACTGTGGGGGAGGCGTTCGGGACTACGCGACAGCAATAGATTTTACAAATACCTATTTTTCAATACTCTCGCCCTTAGTGTTTCCTCTTAAGGTATATTAACGAAACTACACCGATTCATTGCAATTGAATGATCCAGCACTAGATGGCGTTACTATACTTTCAGTTTCTTACGAAGTTGTGACTCGATCAGCTGGTAAACGCAGATTGGTCTATGTAGAGAAGATGCAGCTGCTCTTCTTATGGCAGTACACGTTCACGACACGCTTAGGACGAACAGGAGTGCTGCTATAATATTTTCAATCAGCTCCACAGGTCGTTAACTGAATCGTCGTTAGCAGTGCTCACTTGCAGGAAGTGCACGCGAGACGCGCAACCTTCCACTTCCGAGAGGTCTTGCCAACTCGACGGACGCATTGTTTATCATTCTGATACCATAACAGGAAAAGGTAACGGTAGAATTGCAGCAAGCACAATATTTGATGGAACGCACAGCGCCTTAAAGTTGCTTCTTGTACTCTACCACAAATTTTTGTATGACCAACCAATTAAAATAAAACAAATAATTAATATTTCCTTACATAAAAAAGTAAAGTATCAGCTTAAAATCATCCCACTGCAGGGAAAAGGCTTCCGTCAAAGCATTTTTTTCATAGGTTTTTAACACAAATCTAAATCATAATTTTTGTTAAGTGAATAAGATTGGCAATATAGTGGCAACATTTTTGATACAATTCGGCAAGTTAATACTGCCATGCCTAGACTTAGTAAACTGCTATTTTGGTTCTCTTGAGTTTGTTTATTAGTTGATGTCTAACAACACGACAACTATTGAATAAGTAGTGAGCCTACTGTGTACACTCTAATGCAAATTTGCAGTATTATATTATCTTCGTAATGAGTCATCTTCATTCTATCTTATTGTTTTTGTTCTGATGCTATTTTTATCCCACTGTCAGATCAAAATAATAATGTTTTTGCAGTTTGCGTAAAATGAACATTGCATATGTTTCAGTACATTCAGTGAATACAAGGGTCGTCAGTTCGAATTTTGATGTCAAAATAAATAAAGGAGGCTTCTCCTTTCAAACCATGTGTCTATGTAAATTTTTTTGGGAATGACTACGCATAACTTTTAACCAGTTAAAACTATTTATTCAGATATACACTACCCAATAGCCCTAAGTTAATATCATTCATATTGAAATGTACAGGTAAATGGTATAACAAGCCGAAACTAGAACATATGCATATAAGTCAGAAATTTGATTTAATCATTTTTGAAAAAAAAAAATATACCAATTGGAATCCCAAAATTTTAGTTTGTATGAAAATATAAAAATTTAAATGATGATATCAAATTTCTGACTTCACCATAGTATTTATACGCATATGTTGACATAGGCTGGTTTCGGCTTGTTATACCCTTTACCGAATACCCTGTATATCCACCATTAAGAGGAAACACCTCCTCCTCCAATGCGATGCATCCTCTAAAAATTCAAAATTAGGATATTCGTCTTTTTGTACAGTGGCTCGCGTATCGGACATAATTGTAACAAAATGTACATAAACTACATTAAGGTCCCTAACACAGAACACGGTAAAAAAGTTAGAAAGGAAAAAAGACGCACCACAGAGGTTATGAGCAAACGCTCATACTTCTGCCCAAACATGACTGTAAGTGAGCGCTGTGATTGATTACGTTTGACGTCGCGTGACCAATATGAATTTGGACTTGTTTATGTGTGCGAAAGCTTGTGTTTATTATGTGCACACGTAGGTAGTAGTGGGGCGCAAGCGGCGACATCGGTTCTCATACAAATTCATAAAAATGGCGCATGACAGCCTTTCTAACCTTTTTCCATGTTCAGTGGTCCCTAATGTTTAACCTGATGCAGATAGGCTGTCGTCTGTAGAATGTAATGTTTAGTGACGAACATGTAATACTAAAATGAAAAGTATCGACACACATTTTTTACATTTAAAATGTAAATTCAGGTATTGTTTTAGGAACAAAGGATTTAAAACGTAGAATAAAAGCGACTACTATTATACACGTATCTGTGTTAGTTACAGCACGTAGAATAAATGTCAAGGGCGCGACCGACACGCCTTACTCTAATACATCTGAATAACCTGATACGGCTGTCTTTCAAATAAATAAAACGTTTTCATAGCATTTAACTATGGAAAAGCGTATATAAAATTACAAAATCAGCATTTTTCATTACGTTCATGACGACTATCGGTGGTTACTTGTTTGAATCAGACTTACAGCCATTTCCAATAACCTATCTATCTTCAGTTTTGGCATATCGGAGATAGAAAACCACTTCAGTCTTTGTTTCTCTGGACGGCAAAAACAGAGATAACAGAGAAACTGTTTCCTATCTCCGATATGTCAAAACTGAAGATAGATAGGTTATTGGAACCGGCCGTAAAATTAGGTGAATTTTTTTAGAATAATTTTTCACCCTCTTTTACTTCACCTTTTTTTAAGTTTTACCCTGACGACCAAAAATTATCGTTATCTCTCTACTTAATCAAAAGTTATGTGTGGTTATATTATAAAAATATATATACGAGTCGATAAAAAAATTTCTCCTCCTTTTTCATAGGTTTAAAAGTCATGTTGATGTACCGTAGTATATTAGCACTTTTATTGACTTTATATTAGAAATAATACCCATCATTTATAATCTAAATGGATTTGTTACGTAGAATTCTAAAAATATACCTACTCTGTATCTTAGCAAAGATTAACCTTGTTCTTTGGACTTAAGACAAAATCAGTTTTAGTTTTAAGAATATTAATTAGAATTCGGCACCTATATTATATTCCCTCGACAAACCATTAGTAAAACTTCTTAATAAAGTAAAATAAAATAAAAAAATATAAATGAGTGGAGCCCGAGTACGCTGTACTAGTGTAGTTTCACAATCATTATAACTTAACTTATGGGAAAATGGGTCAACGTAGATATTATTTTTTAAGGGAAAAGCTAAGATTATTCTAATGTCCAGACCCTTTTTTAGTCTTATATATATTGCGACAACATATAAATTTTGGACTTTTTAGTTGCGACAATTATTTGCCGCTGATTGTGTATATTTTTATATTACCTACATAAATGTAAAAAATCACAATATTAATGGCAAAACCTTGTATTACTTCCAAGAAACACCACTTATTCATAGAAAAACCAAATAAGTTCCATCTTACAAATGAAACAACGAACGCATGAGTAACATACATATAGAGTACTAAGAAACCATCAAAAACATATTCAGAGGCAAAATATGCCGTAACGTACATTATGAAATATTTAACGAGTGTAACTTCAGTAGTCGCTGCAAAATACAGAGGTCGAAAATTACTTGGAAAGTGTTTTATTGTGCCCGCCAAGTCTAAAGCGAATGATATAATGGAATCCGTCGGCTGTGGCGCGAGTAACAGGAGGTAGTGGTATTGTAATTAATTAATTAAATTAAATGATCGAAGGTAATTTGCTAATATGCATTATAAGCAACTCTAAAGCTGCTGGTTCACACCTATTTTAGTTTTGAGTTCTAAAATTCACACCATATACGCCTACATTCGCTTTAGTACGGGCGTAAGGATTGTTTACTAGATAACTAGAATTGGTGCTAGACAAAAATCTATCTCTACCCTTTTTTTTCAATTCCTATTTACTAAACTATTCATCTAGATTCATCATGGTGAAAAGAGCAATACATTTTACCAAGATTTTCTTTTAGTGGAAATGCTTGCTGTTTATCCCTCGATCGTGAGTTATTCCAGACACAAGTGAAATCAATTGTTATCGTGGCACCCGAGTGCCTCCTGGGGGTTGAAGGATTAATAAGGCTTAATCCTCATAATCAAATCTTGGAAACCTATTGAACGGCTAACAGATATTTAATTTACTTATAAATGTTGGCATTAATGCATTATAGTACGCATGTAAAGTGACCATCTCATACCCCGCTTCCGCTACCTCTCGTGTACGACTCAATTCTCGCGGGTCCGAGTCGCGCCGCTCGCGCCCCGCCCGCGATACGAGTAAATAAAACAAGCCACTGAAACGCTTCATAACCACCTCACTTTTTATTCCGACCTTTATTGCCGAGCTCGCAGAACGAGCTTAAATGTTAAGGCTAAGACACACAACTGGATTGGTATATGATACTAAATACTAGCAGCTGTTGCAAACAACTAAATGAAAAATTTACTGTGATTCAATAAATACTAGAGGTAATTTGCTAAAATGATGCTGTTCTAGTCTTTTGAGAGTTGATTTTGATTAGATGTAATAAAATTAAATCAATTGGGGGCAGCACATAGCTCTAGTTGTCCCCTTTAGAGGAATATGTCATATCCATATTCTGTAAAGAAATAATGTACTAGCATACCAATTAACAATACTATGAATAAATATGTATATCGCTTTTTATAATGTAACTAATTGAACAACACTTAAGAATTAATGTTGTTGATGTTGGCATAATAGGTAGCGTTCGTTTTAAATGTAGATTTCATTTCGTAGGCATAAACTAAACTTTTGTCCGTGTTTAGTGTGTGTTTAGCCTAACACTAAGCGCCCGAATCAATAAACATAATGAATATAATTACTGACGAATTAAAAGTTAATTACCGCTCTTTTACACGGTACTCAGTGTTTTTATATTAGGAATGTGAGTAATAAATAATAAATCAATACTAACAATAATGATCACATCTATAACTGAATTCAAACACGAGCATTGATACGTTATTCCATAGACATACCTACATTCACTATGGTCATGATTAGAACTTTGCGAGACTTGAACCCGCAACTAATGTCATCACAGCCGTCTCTTTTTGATTGGTTTCAAGTTTCTGAAGTGACTCAGGGTCAGAATAGAATATTCTAAAATAGTTAACAATCTATAATAATATTACTAGCTGTTTCCCGCGACTTCGTCCGCGTTAATTTCCGTTATTATGATCGCGACTCTTTTTGCAACATTTTTCACTCATACTTCGCTCCTATTGGTCGCAGCGTGACGTTATATAGCCTAAAGCTTTCCTCGATAAATAGACTATCCAACACAAAAAGAATTTTTCAAATCGATCCAGTCCTTCCTGAGATTAGCGCGTTCAAACAAACAAACAAACAAACAAACTCTTCAGGTTTATAATATTAGTATAGATAAAGCTGAAGAGTTTGTTTGTTTGTTTGTTTGAACGCGCTAATCTCCGGAAGTACTGGTTCGAATTGAAAAACTATTTTTGTATTGGATAGTCCATTAACCGAGGAAGGCTTTAGGCTTTAAAACATCACGCTGAGACCAATAGGAGCGAAGCAGAAGTGAAAAATGTTGCAAAAACGGTAAAAAATATTGATATTAATCGCGATCATATAAACAGAAATTGACGCGGACGAAGTCGCGGGCAACAGCTAGTTCATTATATTAGAAGTATAAAACATTAAACCAAACCAGCTGTCTGGAAGTAAAAACACAGTATTTAACGCTAAATTATTTAAGTGATGATAAAAAAAACAAAGTATCAATTTAATCTAAAATATTAGATTAGATAAATTCTTTTGAAATTCAAGACAGACGATGAGACGAATCAAGAGCTCAGTTTTTCTTCATTGTGGTCGAAATTGTGCCAGTTTAATAGGCTTATGGACAACGTATAATAAAACAAGAAGTATCTCGCACGATCAGAAGTCGAACACTTGAATCCAAAACCGGTGCAGTCGGTTCCCATGAACGTAATTACCGAGCCGGTCATCCATCACAGAAAGCCGACCGCAGTTATTGCATTTTGAAAACATCTAGCGGCCATTACAGTCACAATCGAGTGACGAGTCAATTTGCAACCGCCACAGGAGCGGACTTAGTAGCTATTTATTCATAGAGCTCTTCATCCTGGACGCGTTTCTATCCGGGTTACATTTGAATTCGATCCTTGGTGCAACAAGTTTTGTTTATTTTAAGTGCCATTTGAGTTCTCATTAACAAACTAAGTAATACGTAGCTGTTTATGGAGATTATCGTATTCCAATTCACAGTACATAAAATTTGTAGAATTATACATGCAAAAATTATAACAAAGTGAAGAAGATAATAAAATAAAATAAACACTTAGATACTTAGAAACTATACAGATGCAGACTTTTCTCTATTATGCCTTTTTATTATGAAGTAACATAATAACTGCATCACTGAACTACTTTAACAAAAAAATTACATTGAGAATGCTTAGTGCGTCCCTGCCTAAAACAGTGGTCAGCCGGGAGAGTGCATCGTGACGATTTGTCAACGCCACACGTCAAATGAACCTCGGCCATGTTTGAAGCGAAGAATGTGACCACTGGTTGTCGTCAGCAATAAAGCGTACGTTATTTATAGTTTATTTTCCATACGACATTAGGTCTGTAAATTATCAGATACCTATAAATACAATTATTCATTGAATTTTATTTTAAAAAAATTTGATTGCTTTGGAAGTAGTGTGCTTATGTATTAATAAGAATGATGAATACTTAGAATGGAAGTACTTGGTCAAAGATGCTTTTGTACTTGATTTCACTGCACTATACATACGATTCTCAAATACTATACAATTCAAATCCCACCTACCCATAAGAAGTCAGAGAGACCAAAATAAGACCCTGTAGATCTACCCAACCACATACTTTAATACATACTTGTACACACATTGGCCTCTTGCAGGATTCGAACCCCGCAACCATTGGCTATAAACCCTCTCATGCATAGAGCAATATGGATATAAGACTAGTATGTTACCAATTTACTCTGAAAAAAAAAGGTATTGAGTAAACAGCAAATCAAAACGTGTGTCTATTAAATTGAATCTTTAAATATTATCACATTGTATACACCAACACATATATCAGAGTTTAAAATTTCATAAAAACGTAACAGTTAACTAAATGTATGATGCATTAGTCGGTAGCTATAAATGCCAATCTTACAAGTTTTATGTAAATTGACATCCGTCGTTTTATACAAATGAACACTTTAAGGGCAGTAAAAAGATAAAAGAAACAATTTTCAGTAGAACGAATAGTCGAGTTGTTCATAAAATGAAACAAAAACTACTTATTACTGTAACAGCCGGCAACCGCTTCAGTGTGAGCGGCTATTATTAAAGACAATTACAAAATACGGTAATAAAAACGAATAATAATACGTTTCATACAGTGTGATCTAATGTTAGCTAGTCTGCGTTTTTTAGGTCGAAATTTCGACATAAACTAATACTATTTATGACTTATGTATGAATAGTATAAACTGAAAATATGAATTTCACCCTATATGTCTGTTTCGCTTTCATAAAACAAAATAGCTGAACCGATATTTATGAAATTTTATATGGAGAAATCTTAAACCATAATTTGACTTAAAATAGACTTGACTACGTATTTTGATAGTTCTACAATGGTAACAGTGCAATGTTTTTTAGCAATAACACAAATTTATCACATTGTATAAATTATAACTTTCCTGATTATTTGTTTTATCTTTTCATTTTCATAAATTCTATGAACATCTATTACAATCTACAGAATCCTAGATCATTAAATTATTTTGCTTATCAAATTGAAATACAGTAAATCGTTTTAATTGAACGAATTTCTAAGTAACCTGCTGTCTACAACTGCAGACGTAAAAGGTCGAACAGATGACAACACTCTACCTAAAAACTGAGGCATCTTATGTAGTTGAAATAGGTGCCATTTTGCAACAATAAATGTGTGTCCAGATGTACATACCGTTTTCACGGGACGGCAACAAATAAGGCCAGTCGCGTGACGAAGTGGGGAACAAACAGACCATCAGTTTGCTCGATAAGGCCACGGCCCGACTTACCCACGGCAACCATAGCTTAGTACGCTACTTTGCTGTCTTTAAACATTGTTATCGGGACTTGAATTATTTGCGAAAAGGTCATTAAAATAGACGTATTTTATTACTAAAACAATTATTAAAATAATCGAGATATTGCATGGTTGTGTATTTTCTAATATGTTCTAAAAATATTCTTATTTTATGATCAAAACCATACAGATCCAAAAAATATCGATTTAAAACCTGGCAAATGCTGTGCTACAGAGCAAAGAGTGTCAGTACTATTCACTTAAAAACTATCAAAGCCAGAAAAATCCTACACTAATGCAAGATATCAAGCAAAGAAACGATACTGCAGACTTATTACCTACAATGAAAACAATAATTTAAACATCTCCATCTGATAAGAAGGTAAAGTAAACATCTGTAAATGCAAATTGTCGCTTACACACAAGACAAACGGCTTTGTCGTGTCATTAGTCGTCGCGACTGCGAGCGACACCCGTTATGACGCGCCGGGGCCGTCACGCGAACGTGAAGGTGTGGGCCGTCTCGTGGACCGTATAACAAAAATAGAAACAACCCTATATAACGACACCGTATAAAATTTTACTTTTTATTGGTAATATTATTAAGCACTGTGAAACGCATCATTTTTCACAGTGCTTAATAATATTGTCAAACGTGTTGATTAACTGCTTAAATCAAATGCTTAAAAACGTATATTTAAAGTTTTAAAAAACCTTTATAAAACACTAGCTGACCCGGCAAACGTTGTTCTATAATAGCAAATTAATCAAATACTGAATGGAATGTCTAAGTGACGCTACACATGTAAATGATTTTAGGTCAAAGAACTTACAAATATACTGAAATTACAACAAAAATATATTACTTTACGACACATACTCTCATACCATCCAAATACACAAAAAAAAACCATTAAAATCGTTCGAACCTTTACGGCGGAGTGCGACCGCAAATATTGTGACACGAGATTTGTAAACGAGTATCTATATTGAGATTGAGAAGAGATTAAGAATAGTCTCAGCCGATTGATAGCTTTGCGTCACTGCTTGGTAGCAGGCAAGCTGGCTGATCTCTTACGGAGCGAGAGCCGTCGTTGGCGATATTAAAATCATTTATCACCGGGCTGTTTACTCTTTTTCACTGTACGTCGACCGGTTTCCGCCGAAACTGGGTCACTCTTCATTACGGCGAGCGATCGCATTAAAAGCAATACATTGATTGCCGTCGTTCGGTTCGCCTCCGTACGTCGCGTGATAATGCGCCGTTCGGTTCCATTATAAACGAGTGCCGAATAAAACCAAACTCGTTATCCCTAAATTGATTATAAGTTTCCTGTTACAATAATTCTCTATTTTGTTAATGGTCCAACGTTTTGGAATTATGTATAAATTACACTATGACTATAAGTTTTTTTCTTCTGTCTCAAATCATCAATATAATACTTATTAATATAATACATACCTAGTAATTTAGATCAATGGACTCGAACTTAATTCTAGCAAAATCTCTAAGAAAAATTCAATTTATCTACATTATGTATGAAAAATATAACAAATATGAAAAGAAAATTCCACATGTTTCGTTTGTAAAATTTTTTGGTAAGTATAAAGTTTTAATAGAGTGCTTTCTCATTTTCACTCGTAAAGTAACTGAACTCGTAACTTAATAAATGTTTCGCTTTAATCCTAAAGTCAATGCACGATTTATGCGATCCCAATAAGTAACTCAATTAACCAGTTTTAACTGGCAGTTTAAAGTTTGAATAGTCGAATCCTCGTAAAACCGCCGACAGCCGTTTTTACGGCGACATTTTACTATTACTCTCTTCAGATGGAATACATTACCTAGTGCTGCTACAAAATTTCATTTCACGACCTTATTGGGTGGATTGGAAAGATATGAATTTGTAATCGGTATTTTTATCCATTGAATCGTAAGGTTTAGGCTTTCATATTTTATGGTAATTAGGCAGATAGTTAAATGAGAAATGTTCTCACTCACTTACAGGTACGGTTTCGTGTATCAAGTGTACTTTAATTAAAATACCAAACAATTTAGGCTTTATGAGAAGCAGAATTTATGTTCGGATGCGCTATTGTGTAATCTTACGAAATCCAAATTAACCAAATATCTGGCTCAAAACATCGTTACTGGTTTTAGATTCAGTCCCTTTGCTAATAAACGCATATAATATATGACATAAAAATTTTTAGATTATATTATAGGTTCAACAATTTGATGTAACTAAGATAATTTTTATTTTTAAGATAAAGTTTACACTTAACCAAAACATCAAAGTACATTTACGGTTAAAATAGAAACTGACTTCAGACAAAATAATATGAGTATTTACATCACACTGCAATCGTTTAGTACATGATATAAGCGGAAAAGCTATTACTGTCAGAATCCGAAGCAACAATTATGAACATTGCCAAATACAGGATACACAGGCAGGCGCAGCGCTTAGTAGTTGGTTACTGCATGACGTTTCGTCGAGTCGCTACGCGTAGCGAGTCGCTTTGATAAATTTGGATAACGTGTACTACGGACTACGAGCCCTCTAGGGTTACCTATTTATTACAGATCATATACGACGTTATTCTATGATAAACGTTCATTCAACAGTCCACAGTTATTATGACAATGGTTCTCTATATAATAAGTTGCGCAAACACTTCGTAATTGCAAAATTAGTTCACCTGTTTCACCGTGTAATAAATAAAATGATGCGGTAAAAACGTTGTAAAATCGCAATTGTTACCTAAGCTAAATCATGAAAGCGATTAACTTCTGAACCTCGCGTATCAAAGTCACGTTGGCGATGCTAATTTCAAATTAACTGTTACATCTCGTAAGAGGGCTACATGTAGGGCTGTATTAATTGCTAAGTCTTTTAAGATAAGATATATAAATATCCACACATGTTGTAGGATTTATACAAATTTGAATCTGGTTTTTATTAGAATTCTTAATATTTACCCAACTTCTGAGAAAGGCGTTATACCGTGGCCGCGTGGTGCTAAGTCACAGATTCATATCAGAATTGCAATATTTTTTTTCCTAGAGACAATGACAGTTGGATTATTCTTTTCTTATTTATGTCCAACAGCGCTATATCAGTGCAATGTATTTGATCATAGCCGGCTTGGCAGACGGGTTGGCGATGACACTTTGATGGAGATGGTAGTGTTTTTTATATTTTAAGACACCACAAAGATACTTTAACTATTCATTTGTTTCTAATTTCGTCAACCCTATCAGGGCGACTAGTGTCGTCACGTTGACAGAACGCCGGCGGCGTCAGTCGGCTCTGCGCCGAATCATTTATCACCGTGCGCCAGCTACAATAGTGATTGGGTTCTCAGGCTATTAACGTGCTGGTACACTGGCCATGGGCAAACAACTTAGAACATTACTACGGTTATAGTAATGTATAATCATTGTTTTATGTTTCTATCCATTTCTACTTTATTTCTCTATTCTACATTATATTTTTTACTTAATTTAACAATTAGCTTAAAATACCAATGTACACGGAATGCTAATGAAAGACAATGCCTTCGATCATTACAGATCACATGTACAAAGAATGGATTCAAACTAAAAAAAATCTTTAAAGTTGTTTGGAACCATCAACGTAGGTACTCATATATGCTATCTCATTAATTAGTACTCAAATACAGGACAATCAACACACCTAACAGACCCTTTAGCGCGCCCAGCTCCCCATTCAGTAATTAAGCATGCAAACAAGTGCGAAAATGCATCAATTGAATTTGACACAAGCTTTATTGGATACTTTAAAGCCGCCCCTGTGCGGTCTACGTGCGTAGCGGTCGTAGCGCCAATCAATGCTAGAATTCGCTTACCCCCTGTATCGCTGAATCAATTTCATGCCATTTTCCCGATACCGATTTGGAGATTTGCTTATTCATATCCAAGGACAACGCCGTGTACTGGTTTGGTAGATTTGAGAAACAACATACGATCAATTTAACTGATACCGCTGGTGTCTGATTGATTATAATATGTATGGTTTTGTTTGCAATTTGTTTGTCTAATACAATAATTAAACTTCTAGGTACCTTACATGGTAATCGAATACACGCTTTTAAGATATTCGGACGACTGCTCTGCCGCTGCCGACAACTTTCGACGACGGTATTCAGCCATATTATCTTATCTTATCTTATCTTATAATATTATCTTATATCTATCTATACACTGTGCATTATGAACATCCTGGAAAACGAAGTCCACGTTATGTGACCACTATGTATAACGTCTTGGCAGAGTTTTTTTTTAATTTTTAACCAAAAATATCTTTGAAAAATATTAAATTGATTTAGCTATTTATTTTGAAACACGCTGTGACACACAAGGACGTATTTGTGTAAGGTTCATTCATCCAGGTCCTAACCGAAGCAAAATAATACTTACGTGCGCGTCACAGCATGATTTAAAATGAAAAGTCTTATATTTTACATTTAAGGACATAAAATGCAATACTCTGTTTGAAACTTATTTCGCAATGCCTTCATTTTAGGCAAATATTTAGCGGCAATTCTAAATGACGCTACCGATACTCATCTAAACTTTTACCGATTCTGCAATCGACGTCACAGTGACGCCGTCTAGCGGTCCCTGGGCGCGCTATTTTATCGTTTAGGCCTTACTCCGCAACACATTGTCCGTATATTCGAATCCACCTGTCCCTATCACTCATACGATGTCTTAAAGTATCTGAAAGAGACAGATATATCCGTAAATACGAGCTTCGTGTTGCAGACTCAGAGTAAGGCATCTGATATCGATATTACTATCTCGTTCACCCTTTTAGGTGCGTTTGATTGCCGCTGCTCGGTGTACAAACACGAAAATTAACAGTGTACAATTAAACTGCGGATTATAGTGTTTGTTGACGTGTTAATTATTGACACGTATTGTAATTTAATTAAACCGACCTTTTACTGCGGACCAAATTAACTATTGGACTACCTTTTGATATGATCGGAAATAACAATTTTACCGTTTTGAATATTATTTATGGTGTAATAATAAAAGTTTTACTTACTTGTTGATTGAATACAATTTATCTGATAGTAAATTAAGAACCTACAACTATGTCTCGGGTAAGTTTGATCTTTTTGGGAACGCGATGGACCGGACATTCAAACGGTGAAGTTATAAGATAAACCTTTAGATTTTTCGATTTATAAATGCATAACAGTCTGTTTCTCAAAAATTTTATTTTTTTAACGGTAATGGGCAAAGCTGGTTACGCTTGTTATAAATATAATTATTCTTAGAACTAACATTATAAATACTAATGTTGGGATGTATGTTTGATACTCAATCAAACCGAAACCGCTGAACGAATTTGGATGAATAGAGCATGGTGATAGATTACAGGCTGGAAAGTACGGCTGAAAAAATAACAACACGTACGTAGTCGAGGGCATCAGCTAGTTACACATATCAAATGTTTTTAGGTAAATAAAATGTTTTTAAGGAAATGTATTTAAGTAAAACCGTTGAAGTAGAATTGAGTAAATTTACATATTTAACTTCATGACTATCTATTTCTTATACCGTTAGAGTTCTATAAAAAAAGCAATAAAAACATCTACAGTTCAGTAAGCACTATTCAATCAGCTCAGTAACAATTTTGTAATTGAACATCGAGCGCAACGAATACCACTTCCGAGACAATCCCATTTCACATGCACGGCCGCGGGACGAGTATACAAATTGGCCCAAATTAGCTATTATGCAAATCATCCGAGGGCCGCAGCGGAAAAAAATATCGGATATCTACATTGGGCGCACCTGAAAAACGGGAGGTTCCGCACTCCGCGCGACCCAAGTATCAAATAAGTTCCCGCTTTTGTTATGGTAATGCCCCACCCAAATTATCTGTTCTGCGCATAATCTCGACAGGCATAAAAGTGCGGATTGTCGTATACAAGCTTATTTACTCCACTATCCGATTCAAAGATGAGATTGCCTCTGGAAAGTTACAACCTGTAAATCGATATTCAGGGTTGTCTAATGTGCCGACGCAATAGCCCCGAACCTTAAAGCGACGACACAAGGTTTATATTGGTTTAGTCCCTGAAACTACATGCCGCACGCGTAACCTTCCAGTAAAAGGAAATCTGTACTGAATTAAATCGAATTTCCACTCGAACGAGTTGTGAATCTTTGAACCCTTTACGAGAGGTATGTCCGCGGAGCGATGATCAAACGCGGCAACCCTGTGCCATGTCTGCTAGGTAAACCAGGCGAAACACATTTATCCTAGTGTCGTTATTCTTTGAATAACGTTAAGTAAATCAAAGAAACCCAGAGGTTATTATAGGAACTTTCACAAAGGTTCTTTTGTGTAAATAACGTTTATATTTGTTTATATCCCGACTAACAATGCGCTGGCGAATGTCGCCGGGCTTACAATCTGATTGCGCAATGGCTACTAGTTCTAGTTTAATGTTTCTGACACGTTAAACTTCTATCTCGCCGATTTTACTAATCGCGGTTTTGGTTTGGTGAAATCAAACAAAGGAATGGATAGAGAACGAGCGAATACCATTACGAGACTAAACGACGAGCGAAGGACGTGTAAAAAATGTTGAACATGAGATCTCCCTAAAGCAATTTATTGCCTTAAGCTTATTTATCTAGGATAAAAGATACTTTGACATATTTAAATTTTGATTTAACGATGTAAATAAATGGTATTATTTTTCATATAGTCACGCTTCAAAAAACTATAAAACTGTAAGTAATGTACGAAAAAAAATTGTCACAAATTATTGTAAGCTATTCCGTTAATGCACAAATTACGTATCATAGATATCGAAATTTTTATTATGATCTTGTAAAAAAATTAAAGCAAATGTATTACAAATCAGAATTAGAGAAGTGTAAAAATCCAAAGCATATCTGGGAAACGGTTAAGAAAGTAAGTAACACAACTAATACAAAATGTGTTTCTACACATTTGTTGCGTATAAATCCTAAAGGACCTTTAGACTCTTTGAATGACGTGAATGCTTATTTTTCGTCTGTTGGCCAAAAACTCGCCCAAAAAGTTCCCTATGTCTCATCGGGACCTGAATCTATTAAATCACGGAAGCATTTGAGGTCCTTTGTATTGCTTGACATAGACAACCAAGAAGTACATGAAACAATACAGAATCTCAGAAATGATTCGGCAGCTGGTTGGGACGGCATCCCTTCACGATTTTTAAAGTTGGTCTGTAATTCTATCACTCCAGTCCTCACTTACATTTTCAATCTATGTTTAGCTAGCGGCGTTTTCCCAAACTCACTTAAGAAAGCACTGATAACACCGGTGTTCAAGCAAGGGAGTAGAGACGATGTCAACAATTATAGACCGATATCGGTCTTGCCTGCTCTATCAAAAATTTTTGAAAAACTTCTTAATAAACGACTTATTAAATATCTCGAAAATGAAAATCTACTGGCCGAGTCACAATTTGGTTTTAGAGCTGGTAAGTCGACAGAGGATGCGGTTAGTGATTTAACGCAATGCATTGTCAACAATCTGGATAAGAAAAAAAGGTGTATTAGCATATTTTTGGACTTGGCAAAAGCGTTTGACACCGTTTCTACTCCTATTTTGCTGAATAAGATGGAAGACGCGGGAATACGTGGAGTACCACTTAAAATCTTTGAGAGCTATCTTTCAAATCGTTACCAATGTGTAAAAATTGGCGACTACGTCAGTAAAGAAATGCCTATTACTTACGGGACGCCACAGGGTAGCGTACTCGGACCAAGTCTCTTCCTGATATACATAAATGAGCTATGTCTTCACACTTCTATGAATGGAAAGATCTTCACCTTTGCAGATGACACTGCTCTCGTATATTATGGGGATTCTTGGAATGAAGTCCGCAGTCATGCTGAGCGCGGTCTGAGAATGGTAATATCTTGGCTGGGCAGGAACCTACTGTCACTAAATGTCGGTAAAACTAAATATGTTACCTTTTCTATAAATAGTAGTACCCAACCTAATTCAAAATTTGTCATTCGGGCACATATTTGTGATGGTTTTCCATCGAAGTCTTGTTCATGCGCACATTTGGAGGCAGCTACTCATATTCGATACCTTGGTGTCGAAATTGACAACCAACTATCATGGTCAAGACAGATTGAAAGTTTAAATAACAAAGTAAGAAAAATTATTTGGGTTATGAAAAACTTGCGTCATGTGGCTGATATAAATGTACTTAAAACTATTTATTACGCATTATGTCAATCTATTCTCTCTTACTGTATTGAGGTATGGGGTGGAGCATGTAAGACAAGATTATTATCGACGGAAAGAGCTCAAAGATCGGTGCTCAAAGTTATGACCCACAAACCTTTTAGATTTTGTACGACTGAGTTGTATAGACTGTGTGGCGTATTGACTGTCAGACAATTATTTATTCTAAAAACCGTTTTGAGGCAACACTCTAAATTAATTTATGACCCATCTCTATTAAATAACACAAATAGAAGAAGACCCAAAAAAATATGCAGCACAGATAAAAGTAACACTATTTTCTACAAAAGGTTCTCATGCTACTTGGGGCCACATTTGTACAACAAGGTGAATAAAAGCATAGAAATTTATAAGTTACATAAAACATTGTGTAAAAAAAAACTACGTGACTGGCTACAACAACTAGACTACAATAATACAGAAAATCTTTTAGGTTAATAAATCATAGGTTACATATTAAATTATCTTAAAGTAAACTACGAATTACGAATTACTTCCTTAATTAAGTAATTTGAAAAAGTACCTTATCAAACACACACACACACACACACACACACACACGATCAAACTCGTTGTAAAGTCTTAAATGTACAAAATTGTCCAATTACATGTTTTCAGATATGTTTCTAGCAATGAAATAGTGTTTAAATTTTGGATTGGGAAGGATCTGTCTCCTAGAATACAGGTATAACCTAAACTATGAGACAGAGTTAAACTGTTAAAAGTTTTTAGCACTACATTTTATCATAAGCATCGTACCTACTCTGTATTTGATTTTCTGTGCTGTTATGGACAATAAAGAAATTATTATTATTATTATTATTAATGCTGATATATGCAAATTGTTTTATACACTGCGAGCCTTCATTTAGAATAGGGAAAAATAGTAGTTTATGATAATTATATTATCACAAGAAAACTATACTTTTCTGCGGATCTAAGTTATTCAATTTATCACACTTGAAACGAGGCATATGCAAATAAAAACTTGCCAAATGATATCAAAACTTTAAAAGTGTATCTAGTTTACGCGATAGAATTTGAAATTTTTGCTTACAATAAGAACTTTGTGCATGTCGGGATTGAAACATAATGTATGTATTTAAATATCGCTTTATTGTCCGATATGTCTAGCATTAAGCTTGCCTATGACAGCCACAGAAAAAACGCTTCAGTCCATTTTCTTCTGGCAGTACTTTTTATATGCCTCTAACAATTGTAGATTATACAAGTCTATTGAATAGAGTTTGATTATTGTACCCGGTAAACACATGATTAAATAAAGTAGTGACTTCATTGGGAAGTGTAAATATTGATTGGCTATGTGCGCCTATGTGCGACTCAAACCGAAATGGTATGGCATGTAAAAACAGACACTTATTTATTGCATTTATAAAGAAGGTGTAATCTTAATAAAGGTTCAATAGTACAACTTACATGGCGCTGGACTCTGCGGCTCCGCGTAGATGCCTATTGACTTGCTGGGGTCGTCGATCAGCGACTGGGCGAGGTGGTAATCTCCAAGTTTATGCTGGATCTGTTGGCTCACGCGATCTCTGTTGCCGGTCACCTGGGGAAGATAATTAAAGGTTAGAAATCGAGTCTCGCATTTTTTTCTCGAATGTTTTCATGCTATAAGTGCAAATGTTATGTTATATTTTTTATTCATATTTTTATTCATTACTACCTTATTTTCTTTTATTTTTCAATGTATTAGTTTAGTTATTATGACTTATGGTGCCCGCAGAAAACCAGTGTTGTGGCACTCTGTGCCTCGACATATGCGTACCTATTTGGTACAGCCTCAATTAAGTTTTTTATTTTATTATTATTTTCAATGTAATTTTTTATTGTACCAAATAAACGTTTTCTTATCTTATCTTAAATGTATAGTTTCAGACTTTTTCCTTTAGATATAGTATTTAAGGCGGTGTCATTGGCCAAATTAGTCCTAGGTCAACGAGATATACCTTTAAAAAATTTGGTCCCCCTGAGAGAGTCGACGTAAATGGCCCTTTTTTTACGTGGACTTAGAAGTTTGAGTTTTTTGAAGTTTACTAGAAACTATAGACTTAAATATTAACCTCCACAATCCCATCCCTTGACACTTTATTAGGTTTTAATTTCAACTTATTGCCTCCATGCGCTTCCTAGATAAATGGTCTTAACAGTCAGACGAACAACAAAGTGATGCTTTAAGGATGCAAGTTTTTTCCTTTACGGTTCGGAACCCTAAAAATATCAATGGAATAATTAAACAGCAGAGCCTCTAGCTCGTCACCAATAAATTATTTAGCCTGTTTATGTTGATGCAAAAAATTATGTTTTCCTGTCAATCCCTTGACATTTTATTAAAACCCTAACTAATAAGTAATTATATTATTTGGGAAGCTCTTCTCATATTTCTGTTCTATATGAATGATAGTAGTCGAGTCTGATCCATGCAGCAGTGTATGAATAATGAAGTGAAAAATATGCCAGGAAAAATGGCACTTTGAATGAAATTAAACGTTATCGTGGCTTATATCAAGCAATGTGTCATTTATAATTTATTGCAGGACACAAATGATACAGAAGCGGAATAACGAGAAAGCGGACACGTGTGGCGGCCCTTCCACTCGGCAATTGGTGACACGCCAGTCCAGCCACGCCTCCTCCGACCGTCGCGTCGGGACCTCCTCACTTATCACTCATACAGACTATAAGTATAATTCTCGTCAACTATGTAAGTAGTATCTAGAGCAATGAAGGGTGTTATTAGTAACTCTAGAATGCAAAGGACAGAATTCATATAGTCAATCACTCGGCAAGAGTACAACACGTAAACGTTTCGAATTCAATCCAACTTCATTAGTAATGTGAGCAAGGAAAACATCCATATAAAACGTCATACACAAAGCGAGGTCACACATATGGCTTGCACCAGTGCGGGCTTCATGCCCTAAATAATCCTATCTCAATATCGCACGCGACACCACATGATTCATAATGTCATCATCCCGAAACTCCAAGTCTTGTGTGATTCTTATTGGAAATATGCTAATGTCTATTTTCGGCATAATCTCACTTCTTACTCGTTCCAGAGAATTCGCTTGAATCGCAATGTTATGGAAACGATGGATAATAATGGATTGCCTGCATTTCAGGTACCGGTAAACAGTTTATATTTGGTCAAATTAAATAAATTAGGGTAGGAAATTTGATGTTTAAAAACATGTGTCAAACGATGTCTTACAATATTGATCGATGTTCGGCTGGGGACTCGAACTTTAGCTTTACAAGTTTCAAGGATTTACGTCGTGTTTAGCCAACAATATTAAGAAAGAAAACTTTGGCAGTAAATAATCTGGTAGCTAGTTATTCTTTACAGTAGATAAATGAAACTATGGTATTTTCAAGGCACTTACCTATAGAACGATTGATGAGAAACTACCAATTTTCCTTTTAGATGTTACCATTTCCTGTTGATTCTTAAATTGTTTCTAGAATACCACACCTTGTGCAACCATTGTTCGTTGTCCGTTCAAACTGAATGTTTATGCCTTCTTTCGTTAATGGGTTGAATATCTGCTAAAGTTGCGCATCAAATTTATCTTCTAAATCTTTTTTCCTCGTCGTTGAGTCCTCGTAATTTCACAGTATCCAAATTCATAACTGGAAGTATTGTTCTCTAACTAGGCCTTGTCTTAATTTCCCATTAAATTGTGCACCTACTAGCAGGTACGAGAAGGCTTAGAGCTTTTCAGCGTAGAGGACTGTCTATTTGCCAAGTAACCTTCTTTCTGCTAGTCTAGTTTCATGAGGCTCCTGTTTCTGTCTCTTTCCTAGGCCCTATTAATTAGTGCACCATCTGAAAGGTGCAGAAGATTTATGTATAGGCCCGCCGCCCTTGCTCGAAGATGCCCGCGTGCCCTCTCGCCGCCCCAGGCGTCCCCCGCGAGGCCGTTGACTCCGGCGGGCTGGGTGCGTGCCACACAACACGGGTAAAGAGGTGTATGTGTGATAGAATTTGAGTTGAGATTGCATATTCTCAGTTAGTCAAAGTCAATTAATTAATATAGTGATGTCTTTCGTTTTAATAAGAGTACAGATTAGGATTATTTGTTGAATTTTGTTGTTTCAACTAGCAAGCACATAAGATTTGAAAGATGCATGATAACCCCAGATGGCTCCAATGGTTCTTGTGGCAGAGAATTACGGGTTTAGCCATATTTTAGATTAAATAAAAATGCTAACATTTATCATTTAATATTACAAAAACTTTTCCTTGAAGATATTCAACTATTTCAGTTATTCCGAGAAAATCAATTTATTGTAACATAAACGTCTGCCTAGATGATAGCCTTAAATCTCTGATCAGAAATAACAAATAGTCTAAAAGCGTGACCTAAATCGGGGGCAGTGAATGTGACCTACCTTCGCAGCTTGCGTTGGTTGAGAAAAAGGGTCGTACGCAATAAGTAATTTAAATATCATTGGTCTTACGTAACATCGTCGAACTAAATGTATAACACAATAGACAATTCATTTGATGGGCATCAAATGAAAAAATATTTTTTATATTCTGGGGGTCGCTTGTCTCGCCGCCCCTTCTTTGACAACCCCTGGCCTAAGTAAATAACTGCTTCTTTCGTAAAATAAGCTTTTACCACGGTGTAAATTGTATCAATCTATATCAGTTGTTCTATTTGGTTGTACTTTTGACTGCTGTAAGCTTATGAATAAATTAAATTACTATTGTTGATGGATCGAGTGGAAAAATCGAAATACATAGGTACAGAACTTCTTACAAAGATAAAGTACAATTTAAGTCCCGAATAGTCCCGATATCCCTAATGAAATAAAGAACACAGTAATGTTTCAACAACTAATGAGACAATCTATTTCATTCAGTTAATTATTGCGAAAAAAAGCATGTAATCAATGACTGCTTGCTTACATTTATTGTGGTTATTTTTAGTTTTCTATTCATAAGCTTTATATTGCTTTGAAAAATATTTTAATTTGTAAACAAATACACCTTACAATAAGCTTTAATTAGTATGGATTTTACTGAATCCACGCAAAACATATCTAAAGCTTAATATGAGTGGATTCAAAAAGTCGACCTTTTCCACCTATGCGCGCATTTCCTTTTTAAAATAAAGAATGAAAAATTTTAAGGAGGTTGCATAAAAATTACTGTTTAATTTTTCGGTCGCAGTTGTATCTCGGAGTGATTAACTAGGCATATTTTCATTAGATATTTGAGTGTTCTCCCCTCTGGTGCGGGAAGGGTAGTAATAGTACCGTCTAGACGTTGTACTCTGTTCAGCTCCGTATATACTAGTACTGTACTTATGTTTGTCATTGTGCGCTCACAAACTGCACTCCCTTTTAGCTTATCGTCAGCGTTAATGAATAACGAGGGATTTAATTAACGATAGCTTTCAGGTGTGGTCGGGGTGATGTTTTTAATAACTGTTTAATGCGAGATCAATCCTGGGTTTAGGATCGTTTTGGGATTAACTATTGGGTCATAATTTATCGATTCCTCATTGATGTTTCCTCGAAGTGTTATGTTTAGATAACCGTGCGTATAGAAACATAAAGAAGAAGCAAAAAAATTAAAAACTCAATCTTCTCGTTCAAACACTCATGTATAAAAGTAGTTGGTTACATATTTAGTAATATAATGTGTAATTGTTTTTTGTTCCAAATAAAATAAAATTAATAAAATAAAAATAAACATACTCAATTTGAAGATCAGAATTTAGAATTAGCTAAAATCGTATCATCAATTCTCTCAGCTTCATCAACTAATAAAAAAGATTTCTCTAGCATTATAAACAGAACGCATTGAATCGCATTTAACAGCGCGAAAGTTTCTCATCTGTCGGCAGTCCTTTATTAAACGGAGAAAATATAGGGGAGATTAATAGCGGTATAAACATAAAGTTCGCAACAACAAAGAGCGTAGGAAACATATAAAGAAGCGTCAGAAATGGATATTACTCCTGAAAGAAACGTTTTCCGTCCCGTATTGGCGAACGGTGCGCGAGCGAGACAACAATGTTGATACGAACGTTCAAATGAAGATAAACTAGATACGATTAAAGCACGTGCACCACCTGAGAATTTGTAAGACCTTGACAAGGTGAGACTCGAACTGGTATATTTACATCGTTGTCTAATCACTTTTTAAAAGCTGTTGCGTAAAGACACTGAGAATATGTATTCAAACAAATAACAGTAATTATTAAGTCTAATACGTAAATAGATGTATTTTTTTTTAAACCATACCAATTTGGGAAAACATATTGTTGATGACAATAATGCTGTAATTAGCATGATAATGGACAATTCATTTGTCGAACAGCACTCGTTTATTAACGAAACAGTTCTTTGTGTAATTAAAACTGAAAATGACTCGAGACATGAACAGCAGTGCAAACAAAAGTGAAATCAGGTGCGACACAACAATGAGAGTCTTTGTGTACGTACCTACACCGGTCAATATTCTCATTCATTCCGCGATTATCGTTGGTTTACAAAACACTCAATTTCAGCGTTGCATATGTTAGACATTAACATTCGTATCGTTAAATCATGCAGGGCTACCATCCGTCAAGATTTTTCTAATTTGGACGCCATCCAAATGTGGTAATCAACAATGTAACTGTTAAATGATGTTGACTCAAATAAAAATGACGGCACATGCAGGATGTGTTTTTGGATTCAGAAATCTTACAGGCAAACTTGCAGTTTATATTAGTTCCTGGCAATTTCGGTTTACAGAACAATTTGAAAGGATACTAACTAAACTTGTGCTCATGTACAAGTTTGCAGAATCATTTGCAGAATGACATTGAATGGCTAAGCCACACAGGATTTGCGACTTTTGTAAATTTTAGCCAGCCCTAAACTCGTTTAGTATCCTCTGCTCCCAATAGGATTCATTTTGTTTTGCAGCATGAGGCGGGAGGTTTAATTACACTTGTTTATGCACATATGTGTCGTTGTACGTCGCAAACTGGGTCGGCGAGTGCAGCCAGCCAACTGAGATAAGCCGTCCGCTTTTAAAACGATATTATAACTCCACTTTTTTGTTCGTTTTCAACGACTAGGCTGAAATAGATCGTGTTCAATGATTTAACTATTAAGTGTTCAAATATAAACAGTGCGGTTTAAAGAATTGATGTAAACAGATCTATTAATCATTAAAATTACAAAATTTCAAAATAAGAAATCTAAAAGAGTATATAAGTGCCGAGATGTATCAGTGTTAACATCGAAATCACGGACTAATCGAGATTCGTTATCATACTCGTAATTCCGCAATGTAAACATTTTATTAAACATCTTATAATTCGGCAACAAATTATCTAAGCGATCCGAGAAAACGTAAGCGTAATTAGTAACGTCAACGCGTAAACAAGCTTCGGCCTCGAACTCGCTTGACATTGGCGTCGTCCAAAATCGCTTGGTCTTCCGCGATCCGCTGATTCATTAGGCATAAAGTGCTGTGGTGAATAGTTGTGACTTTATCGGGGTTCTAAGTTGTGTAGATGAACAGCTACCATCAGTAGTTGTGCTAGTAGATCTAAACGCGGAGCACGTGCGAGACTATAAACCGCATACTTCACTTTTACTGTTGCGGATCACGCGATCTGCAGACGGCAGCGTTGCAACCAGTAAGTAGATAGGCTTCTCAGAAAGTGTTATTTGTGCAGCCGCTCCGACCGGTATTTAATGTTACGTCTCTAGGAAAGTTGCAGTGCATGCGCGTCGCCATGTACTTATGTTATCTGGAACTTCTAAGTTCTAAGATCTGGGTATTAGGGGGACTGTCTGTTGAGATTCATCTTGGAAAGTTCTAGAACTTTGTGCAAAGTTCTAAATTCCAGAATCTAATAAACTTATATATTTCTGCAGTTCATTTATACAGCATCTAACAGGTTATTCATTAGATTTCGCAGGTGTATTGTGTGTGTTATCTTAGCACAACACAACTCAAAGAGAGTAAATCTAAAGGCTCGTACGTCACATGCACGGCCAGTATCGCCACGTGATCGCTAATCGCTCCACAACAATGCACACAAAGTGTGAAACGATATCGCCCATTAGAAATAGCACGTAGGTGACATTTCAATTATCTTGTTGCTTAATACATAATTAAGGTGTTAATTTAATTAAATGGTTTAATCGACATATTATGAATATCTGTCTGCAATTTTCGCATTTATTGTATTTAGATTATATTTATTGCGATTCAGTGTATTGCTAACTGAATCATCATAATTTAATTTGTCAGTATCTGATATCCTAATGATAACTCCTTCGACGATTAAAACTAAAATAAAAGTGTATATTCTTACCTTGTCCGTTACTTACAAACTTACAATAAGGATTACAATTTCCTGTTGTTCAATAATCATTTCCTTTTGATTATCTATTAAACACTACCTAGGAGAGACGCCAAGTTGTATAGGAACTACTGATAGCTCACTTTCCCCTGATGTCGAAAGCGACGAGACAACAATTCGCGGCAAGCAGTCAACCAGCTCGCGGTCGAGTTTCACCTTCATCCAAAGAAATCATGCTGACATCGAAACTTTCAATAGTTTCGATCCTAGACTTGAATAAGGCATCAAGTCTGATGTGACAGTCATCATCAGACTTACAATCTTTTGCTGTAGTGTCAAAACATCATTGTGTTCTAGAAGATCTCCGAACTCGCGTCTATACTACTACTATTTATGACCTAACAACTTACGTAATACCTTTGTACACAGCAAGATGCAATTAAAATGAATATGGATATTGTTATGGTTGTCAGTATGACTTCTTTACATTAACTGATCTAAGTTCCTACACCTATTCAGGGTTTTCTAAGGTAAAACCTCACCAAAAGGGACTTTTCGATAGCTTTACGATACACGATATTAACATGATAAGCAATACAATCGTTATATAATCGTAGACGACAGTTACGTCTTCAATGGACAAAGATGCTTTGTTTTTGTAAAGGTACAAATGACCATGATCTCAAATGCGTCATAACAATTGACCTCCGTGTATTCTAATTCCAATTTCAATGTCTTTATTTTTATAAAACAAAAAGCTAAAAGCTGGGAAAGCCGGAAAGTACCAATGAGCAAGTCTCCAGATTAACTACAGCAGTACTTCCATTACAGCATTCGCAGTTCCTTTTCCCCTTCGGCGCGACTAATTCGCCCCATTGTAAATAGTCTAATGTCAGAGGCACACAGCATTCTTTTCTTCGCTCTGTTACTTGTTTATTCGCTGTATTTAAGGCTGCAATGTTTTAAGGAGAACTTGATATTTTTAGAGCCAGAGTTTACTGTTTGAATCAGATTTCTGAAAATCGTCTTTGTCTGACCGCAGACGTGACGTTCAAATCATGACCACTTTAATGTTGTTTATGACATTCATGTTTGCGGTTAGACTTTTCCTAATTTTAAAAACACAATAAAGTGGTCGCTGTATTTGGGTCAATAAGGATTCTTCAAAATCGCCATCTAAATAAAAATTATGATTCTTACGGCAGTTATTCATAGCATATCAATGATTTGCTGTTAAATATATGATTTGACATCATATTTGATGTAGTCGTGATGCTGTTTATATTGTAGTCATTATCATTAAAAGAATCAAGATGCAAAAGATTATGAGATATATGTAATGTTTCTGTTAAAATATTAACATATTGTAGGTTGATGCTCAAAAAATTTTTACTCTAGAATGTCTACCACTAGCCGAACGGTTGATAAAATCATAGGGAAAGAAATATACAACAATTTGGAATCATCTAGCGATAAAATCGTAGGGGGGATAATCGTCATTATCGCCACCTGAGTTTGCTAGAGTTTCAAGGCGTAGGTCATTCTAATAACTGGAGATTACATATTCATATACGCGTCAATACTGTACGTCATGCAAGCTATCTATGTAAAGCATAGTAATATTATAAACGCGAAAATAAATCTGTCCTTTTGTTACTTTTTCACGCCTAAACCACTGAATCGATTTGGTAGAAATTTAGTATGGATATAAGATAAAAAATAAGGTCAAGAGCTGATTTTAACCCTGGAAATAATTCTTCAAGAGGGTGAACAAGGAATTTACAGTATCTATAAAGATTTAGTAATCACTCAATTTGGTATAGAGATAGCGAAGGTACCCCAAAAAGAGTTAGTACTTGACAAATCGGTACATCACGCGCAGTCAAATTTCTACAGTTCCTTCTTTTATTATTGTCTATGAAGAACTAACGTGGTAAGTCTATCTAAATTGAATCTGCAAGCCGAACGCTTGACACATAGGCCTTAAAAAAGGAGGACTATGCCATTATCCCCACGCTCGTTAGGTGGATATGCGATCGCAGTTTGGCTAATGAATAAGAGAAAAGACGCTGCCTGCCTTCTGCCTCTGACGACACCCACAGGAAGATAAGGGGAGGCGCAATTCTTGACACATTATAGGTATAATCAAGAGTACTCACCCTGAAAGGAGCCGGGAAGAGCGACGACGCGTCGGGCTCGGCGGCGTGCGCGTGTGACATCTGATGCGCGCGCGCCTGCCGTTCGCGTTCGCGGTCGCGCTCGCGGTCGCGGCCGGCCCACGCGCCGGGGCCGCCGCCCGCCCCGCCGCCGCCCGCGCCCCCGCCCCCGCCCCTGTCCCGGTCCCACTTGTCGTACCTGAAACAATTGGGATAACACAATAAGAATAGAAGTTCATAATGTAAAACTTTTAAATAGTATCAATTTTGAAGATTTAAAGATCTGAAGAAGGAAGCTTTTTTCCTATTTATGTGATAACGTCTTTAAAATCGTTTTAGTCGGGTGACATGTTCAGAAACTTGTGTCACACCAAAACCTCACGAGCGCGATCGCAGGTTAACGAGAGAGAGACGGACCGATCTCCCGTCTCATCTCGAGCGCTGCCAGTCATTCCGTGAAACTTGTCACGCGGAATCCTCACGAGCGGAGGCTGGCATAGCGTTCGAGTGAGTGGACCGATCTTCCGTCTCTCTCACACTAGCGGCATACAAACGAATGGAGATTTTCTCGTTATCACGTAAACATCTCGATCGTAAACCTACTTTACAAACAACCAATTTTTTTTATATACAAAAGATTACAATGACTTTAATGGTTTATTATAATGAATCAAAATTACAAGGCTAAAATTAACCGCCTAGCACACCCCTTTCGTACGTTAGTTCTATTGGCTTGAAGCCTTCGATATAAGTAATATGATACTCTACCAATTACGAAAAATTTATCACATGTTATTTTTTAGCTGTGTCATAATGTGTAAAATACGCATTATCTGAGTAATCTTACTAATATAGAAAATGCAAAATTTCGGATAGATGCTTTTACCTACTCTACTCACGACAAAACGGAAAACGGATGAACGTATCAGAAAGCAGTTTGACCCCAACGCGGCGACGCGACGTTAGAATAGCACATAGGCAAATTTTTATGCCGGAAAAAAAACCATTTCAGTGTAAGAGTTTCCAATTGAAAATTACCGTACGTAGCGAACAAAGTCACGGGAAACAGCTAGTGTCATATTCATTATTTAAAATCCAAAATATTTGACATTATGCCAAACCAGTAAAATTTCATAGACGCAGTTTTATTTTTACAAAGCGATAGTAAGCTAGTACTTAAAGTTACTTAATATGCAATGGAAAATGTAAGAGTTTTCCAAAGGTACACAAAAGCCAATTTCCCAAAACACATTAGATAGTCATAACTTTCCACCACGGCAGCCAACATTTTCCTCATTATGTACAAACATTAGCGGAAAAGTTTAGTATTTCATAAAATAATTTACCAACAGTTATTTAGGATTTCCATCGTTACACAAACGTAGATCTACATATACTATTGTAGAGAGGTATTTCATAACAGATTGAAAGTATCATTTCCAGTTGTTTTTGTGGCATTGTTACTGAAGATTTTTTTTATAATCTTGGACATTATGAAAAATAATGGTTAAAAGTATAATTTGAGTTATTTATGTCTTAGTCGTATAGGCAAAAGTATAAATTACCATAGCTTCAGTCTGAGTTCAATAAACTGTATATGTACACGAGAGATCGCCGATATGTTCGTGATATACGAATTTTATTTTAAACGGGAACGCAGTGGTCGCTAACAATATTTATATAAACATGACCGCGAAGGCATAAGCAAGCGACGAGCATTACGATTTGCGCGTCATAAGTGGACGTACGCAGGGCTGAGCTTGGTAAATGAAAATATTTTAAGGCGACTACTAGAGCTAAAAGTGCTGCCCCCAATTGATTTAATTTTATTACTTCTGAACAAAATCAATTCTCAAAAAACTAGAAGAGTATCATTTTAGCAAATTACCTTTAGTATTTATTGAATCACCGTTAACTGCTTTTCATTCTGGCATTCTTTCGTATTGTACATTATTGCTAAAAGCGGCCGCTTTTGGCGTTAGCGACGTATTTGACTTGATAAACAACTAAATGAAAAGGTTACAGTGATTCATTAAATACTAGACTTAATTTGCTGAAATGATACTGTCATAGTTTTTTTGAGAACTAATTATGTTTAGAAGTAATAAAATTAAATAAATTGGGGACAGCACTTAGCTCTAGTAGTCCCCTTAAGTGTCTAATAAAAGTAAAATAGGATGGTTTAAATAATGTGTATATCTTTGTATTATAAACAAAGAAAACGTTAGTCGTGGTAGTTTATGCCCTTCACTCGTAAAGATCGCTTTGTCCGGTAGTAAGTAACGTTTTTTTTTTAAATTACAATCATTGTGTATTATTGTTGTGTAAGAGAAACAAATATTTGAATTGAAGCTATTTTTTATATTCGTACAAAAAACGCTGTTTGAGATAGTATTTTTGCTCTTAACTGTTATAAAAGCTAATCTTTTATTGACGAATGATATTAAGTGATCGGCAAATTCTTATTGGGGAAATGCCCTTATTTTAAAATATAGAAATAAAATTAACTTTTTCAACAGAGACTATGCTACGAATTCATTAGTGATATAAACGTAACATGATTGAGTTCGTTGCTTGCTAGGCATTTTCTTACTGGCTTATCCAAACCACAGATCGTCCTATATTTATATAAGTCAGGAAAAATTGAATTTGACTTATTTGTTTTATAATTAATTTTAAATTAAACAATTTTAAATAAGATCTATGGAATGTTTTATAGCTGCTATCTAGGGCATTAAGAAAAGTCATGGATTTGCTCGTAAGGTTGTTTGCGTGGTATTTATTTCTGAAACTTTTCTTAGGGTGCACTCGGCGACTGACCAAGTTTTACCTTAATCGGATTTATAGTTTGAGAACCCATAAGAGACATATAAATCAACGCCTAAGTTTACGGTGCAAGTAAAAAACACCCAAATTGATAAATATATTGATTATTTTAAAAATAAAATATTACTTAAATTTTTGTAATCAAATGTTCAAGAAAACCCTACACTAAACAACGCTACGCTAAACTACGCACAGCCATAATTTAAGTTTGGAATTTTAAAGGGGGTTAATATTGTAAATTAAGAAAATAAATATAAATAATAACGAAATAAATACATACAGGTGATTGTAATTCATTCTCTTATTTAATTCTTTCGAAATCACCTCCCAGTGTAAACTACTCATTTCATTTTATTTAATTTACGCAAACACAAAACGAATACATTTCATTTTATTAAAGTTGATAAACAGTTCACTGCACTTTGCACAAACCACGTCACGTACCGAACTTATCGAGCCCGAAATCTCAACGTCCGTTCAGTTCGGCGGTCGGAGATCGAATACTAGCCTAGGTTAGGTTAGGCGAAGGAATGCCAATCTCAGAAGGGTTAATCGAGTAATACGATTTTCAACTTATCGATTCAAATCGATACGTCACTCTTGAAAGTCCAGATTATATTTTTTCGATTACAATAAAAATCTTTAGGTTATTTATATTAAAAGGTAAATGTTTTAAAGAACGTAAAGAAATTAAGGTCATTCATTTGCCTTAAAAATTTTTCTCCTATTCTTAGTCAATAAAATATTTAAATAAGTATTTTAAGACTAGTTTTCTTTTTAATGTTATCTTACGCCTTTGCAATATGAATCAATTAAAAATACAGTTTTTTTTTAAATAATCACCATAACTACTTATGCGTTAAAAAAATCTACAATCGATATTGGCAATACAGACAAGTGGCGCCACCTAGAAGTAATTATCTATGCGAATATGTCAATCAGGATATCGCATTTAAATGTACACACGGCGGCACATCAGACTACACATGTTGACCTTGAGACCGCCTTTATGCCCTACGTAATAAAAGCTGTTATCGCAGTTCAACTGTTTAACTTGATTTGCTGTCGAGTGTACTACACCGTTTATAGCAGTCAATGAATAGAGAAGTAAATTTAGATTTAGATAATACAATAATGTATACTGATAATAACATTGATTTTTTTAAACAGTAACTTAGGATTATTTTCCCTGCTAATTCTACAGTACTACCAACAGCCCAGATCAGGAAACAAAAAAAACTCATCGACATTTCGCAACCTTTACTAGGAAGTCCTAAAATAAATACTTAAAGATCAAACTCTAGACTGTATACCAAACAAAACAACTGTATCCACCTATTAATTAATTTTTAAGCTATTGCATAGCTTCTACCGCGGGCCTTGAGCGTGGAGACCGAATCCAGAAATTCCGTAACGAAAATTACCTAAAACCCCCCGACCGGCACAGCGGTGATACTTTTTAGTTTTATAATTGCATAAGTTGATAAAAAATGCTATGCAATGGCTTTACCGCGGCTGTCTCCGAGTACCACACGTCTTTTTTTTTACAATATTGGTATTAGAAAGAAGTTTCTCTAAAAAAACTAGGCCAAAACCTAAAAAGTGTAAGGCGAGCTCGTTGACAATATGAGCAAACATAACAGCATTTTTAAGTCTACGCCAAAAATAAACAGTTCTCACTGCGTCTCTGTGGCAATGTAACACGACTGCGTATGTGTGTGTGTTGTTTGCGTCTTGCTCGCTTGCCCGCGTCCTTGGCTAATATATTATGGTATGGATTGAAACGAGTTTTCACTTCGATTTATTATGACACCAGATGAGGAATGATCCGTCACGGTGTGTAACTTGTAATAAGCGACTTTGTCTTTGTACAGGACGTAGAATATCTTATGTCGTTATTGGCTCTACTATATCAAACGATTTATATCAACAACATTATTCTTGTTTACATTTAAACTTCACGGATAGGATGGAATATGTACAACTAATCGATAATTGCGGATTCCGACATTTAAACATAATAACTAAACTCATTTCTGAGTACTCCTTACAAACATAACAAACAATGATTCACCACTACAGCGTTAGATCGTTAATATTGAATCAATTAGTGCTATTTTGTTTCTTTTTAACCCTTTGTTATACTCAAAATATATTCTATGCCCATGTAGAGTTCGCAATTCTTCAAATATTGCAATTACAATATTCAGTTACCAATAAATTATCACTTTATGACGGCAGGCCACCAACAACCAAATAAGGTAACGAAACCGCAAAGCGGTATGACCTATTTCAAAGTATAATACATTAATAAAACACCTCAGAATTAGTTTTGTAGCAATAACTTGCAATTCAAACCTATTCATCTTGCAGCCACTAACAAACACTAAAACAATATTCTTTGCACGGACGTATAATTGCGAAATACTTTAACTAATTCACTTTCACTAACCCGTCAGCGGGCGGCCGGCTATTTATTCGCGTAATTACTACGTCGTTTTAGCACATTTGCCGCGGGCCTTATGTTATAAATTTCAGTGATAAATAAGATAAAGTTTAGTCTTAGTCAGCTTTTTGTTGTAACCCTACTTTTATCACGTTCATTGTTAAGGTGCGCGTGAGATAGTCAATTATTTCACTAGCTTGGCGGAAATCTGTAGATATATTGAGATAATGAATAATATGGCTACACTAATGGAATTTGTTGACTCCTTTATCCTAGTGTTAATAGCTAACGAGACATCGCTTGTATGAAAAGTCTTGCTACAACGAACGGAACAAAGGGTTAACTATTACCTATCTATACTAATATTATAAAGCTGAAGAGTTTGTTTGTTTTTTTGTTTGTTTGAACGCGCTAATCTCCGGAAGTACTGGTTAGATTTGAAAAAATATTTTTGTGTTGGATAGTCCATTTATTGAGGAAGGCTTTCGGCTATATAACATCACGCTGCGACCAATAGGAGCGAAGCATCAGTGAAAAATGTTCAAAAAAATAATCGCGTTCATAATAACAGAAATTGACGCGGACGTAGTCCCGGGCAACAGCTAGTGTGTAATAAAAAAGTAAGGGTTGCAAATGAAACGATAATAGATACAACATCTACACTTTTCAATCGTTTAATACACATTTAACATATTTATTACAAAATTCACTTAGGTGACGAAAAACATCAAAAAGGCCATTAACACAACAGATAGAGAATATATATTTCTTACAAAGGTCGAAATTATGATAGCATAGAGAGCAAAACTTTACAACATGCCCTTAAAATTCAAAATCAACTATGTACTAATTAATATACGCTGTAAACAGATCAATTCTGAAAAAACCTACCATAATAAAGATGCGTGACTCCCGAGCATTACCGAGACCACCCAGAAGTGGCGCAATATTTCAAACATTGACCAAACATTTGTGGCAACAACGGGCATTTACCGTGAGTTAACCATATACCCATTTCAGTACTAGATAAGAACAACAAACATTGTGTCGCTTGCCGTGTTGGGCGCTTTTAAAATTGCCGACATACGGACAGGAGCGATGATATCTCTCGCTGTTGTGCTAACGAGGAAAAAATATTAAAATAATGGTATGTTAACTCCAGTACCTATTAAATACACGTCGCAATATTAACATTAATGAATGTTACGAATTGTAAAACACCGAAGTGTGTGTTGTCTCGTGGCTAAAGAAGTAGGACGAGAAATCGTATTATTATTTCTCAGAGGGATAATGGCATCTAGCGTGGTATTTTAATGAGGTTCGTTGTAATAGAAAGTATTAACAGGTAATTTAATAATGTCAAAAATATAATTACTTTGATTTTTATGAGTAATTTTGTATTTAAAACTATTTTAGCACCCTCAAATGGAAGTTTCATAGTAACCTGGAAAAAGCTCAAATAGCGACTTATCTTAATACCTATAACTAGGTATATTGAATTTGCACGCCACGTTTGCCTGCATTATGTATCGGAAAAACTACAAAACGAAACTAATTTGGATATTGTTTACTAAAAGATCAAGTGCTTTCTGAATGTTTGCGAATAAATAATTATACGGAAACGTTATTAAAATAACAAATATCAACCTAATCAAATCTTGTGGACAGTATAAATCAATATTTGCCAATAAGAATGTGAGAGGACCTAAGCCTTGTCATTTATTCAAACATTTGGATTGTCATTAAAAAATTTCATAAATCTTTATGTATCGTTACTTCTAATAGTAACTAATCCATAAAGCTATATACTTTCCAACCATAGTGAGTTAGTTAGTACTGACGTCAAATGTCAATAACAAACAAGAGTTCAATAAAAACAAAATGGCGCGTGAGTTTCCTTCCCAAATAAAAACAAAAGGCAAGCGGCTCATAGGCACCGGCCGGGCCGAGGAAGACGACAAGGCCGCGCGTGCGCAGCTAGCGAAATTAATGTACTTACTCATTCGACTTTGAGACGCTTCGCCCAATCAGTATTATTTGGGTGTACCAAGGTTATTAACTTATTAGTGACTAGTGAGATCAATATGGAATATTACTACTATACGAGTACTATAGCTGATCAATAAAATCATCTGTAATCCAAAAAGCCTTTGAACAGCCACATGACATGACTAGATACATCTAATTTGCTCCTTAATGATTATACAGCGCAATCTACAAAATTAAGAAACTGTCAACCTTAAAGTTAATTTGATATTTTATTCATGTCTCATGCCTTTTAAAATGGTTAACAGCTTTTTAGTTGACTTTTATTCACGCCAGGAAACAAGACTGTCTTATGGTTTAATTTATTGAGTTGTAAATCCGGATCGCCAACAATGTCTGACTCATGGACCAAGCAAGCCAAATTAGAAATAAGTTGACCAATTTTTAAATTGAAAATAACTCATAAAATCTAAACCAAATAATGCTACTGCATACACTTCTACTACTACTAACTATAGTTTTGTGTCGTCCATTGAAAATATTAAATTCTATATTTTACCATAATTTAAAAGATACAGAAATAAGTTGACCATTCTTCAATTGAAAATAACTCATAAAATCTAAACCAAATAATGCTACTGCATACACTTCTACTACTACTAACTATAGCTTTGTGTCGTCCATTGAAAATATTGAATTCTATATTTTACCATAATTTAAAAGATACATCTCTTTCCACTCAACGTCTTTACATAGAGGCGTTATACTTGAAAGTTCAACAAAGTGGTACACTCAGTCACTTCAGTTGTTTGCTTTATGTTATTGAGCTGATGATTCTCTTAACCTGTTGACTAGATCAGTTTTTATTTAAATTAAACTCTTGTCAAGAATCAAGTGTCGAAATCAATCAGTCTCCTGTTTGTAAAATTTCGTTCCTGAATGAATTGCTTGTAGAGACAAGAAAAGATACGGTCATTCAGGTTCGCAGTTGTTTTCATTTCAAAGGTAAACAACAGCTCGTGCGACGCCTGCGCACAAAACGGGACGGCGCACGTCGCACACGCCACGCCCCGAACCGCGGCGCCCGCGCTGACGCTCTCGTTTAACGCGTATGGTTGCCAGCTGACAACAGTGACAACTGATAAAATTTTATTTAATACTTGCAAATCGTGTACTTACATTTAATTAAACCTAAACACTGACCATCTTAATAATTTATTAGATTTTCAAAAGAAAATTATAAACTTTAGTAGAGTCGAAGTATCATATTTGTTAGGGGCTTTAGTCGTTTCGCACCACACGCGGTTCGAACTGCGGTGCAGTTAAGGCGAACCGTTACTTGATAGTGAAAACAAGCTATTGTAGAGCCCCTTCCTTTTTGACACAAAATAAAAACTATTAAGTACCTCACTATATTTATAACCTTAATTAAACTATATTCATGATAATTTACAATGCGACAACCCTAAACGGTTGCGCCTATGTTCCGATTTAGAAGAACCCATTTTATGAGGCGACGACAGAACATTATTGGTCGACTTCTAAAAACACAAATTAAATATAGCGAATAATATCTTAGGTCTTTGACGTATCAAATAAAATATTTGGTTATGGTAAATGGCCGAGGTCGGAAATGAAAAAGAAAATTACGTCTAACACAAAGAATCATAAAAAATCGAGTGTTAATAATCGACTCTTAATAAAAACATTCCTAGCCGCATCTTTTTAAACCGATCAGCGTTAGGTGGCTTTTAAAAGGACTTTAAAAACCTTTATTAAAATTAAAAATACGAAATTAGTATTTAATTAACAATCGGTAACATTTTTGATAATTAAGTCGGCGATAATATAAACGCAAATTATTAAACAACACTTGCTATTCTTAAGGCTTATGTTCGGGACAGAAAAATGATTCACCACTTGTCGTTTTCAATAGTAACACAACAAAAGGAATACAAGAAGTCTTTAACAATGGGTCTGAAGCAGATAATTAAAAACACAATACAATCAAATACCACGCAAGGAGTTAAAACATTTTTCTAATGACCAGACTAATAATAATCATTGTCCATTTACTAATCTGTGTTAAAACACCATTCAGAAATTTGGTGCTAAGCATGCATCGAGCTCCAATAGATTTTAAATTTGTTTAAATGACATTCAAACACATTAATACAGGAATAAGACACCGATTCAAGTCTATTTGACAACTGGTCAGCAAAGTGCAAACAGTACACGGAAGCCAGGTCTCATTTTTATTAGCTTACAAATTAGATTGCTAATAATCTCAGACAAAAGCTGGCTTGGAACGGCACCGATGCGAAGCTAATTTAGTTTGGACTTCATAAGTGCCTAGTACCTACGTACTTAATTAAGTTACTGACAAATGTTCCGTTTGAGCCAACAAACTTGGTACTGGTTACACGAATGAAAACTACAATTGAGTCTGACGCAGTGTGATACTCACATTTAGCGTCATATAGTTTCCCAAACGTTTTGTTTTCTTTTAAAATTTCCTATTTTACTATTGTAATATGATTTACATGGCTGATACATTCAACGAGATCGACGACACGTAAGCTTAAATTATTATAATACATTCGGAAACCAAAAAAACCGCTATAGTTTTAAACAATTCTTAGTGCTAAAACTATCCTAACTTCCGTCATTTGCCTTTACAACAACAAAACTAAAAACAGTTTCGGAATTTCGATGAGTGAATAAATCGGAAATACTGAATAAGATATTACTATCGTCACGAGGTTGATCGTGTGTCCGACGTTTAGGCGGCCACTACCCGGGCCTGTGTCATAGGTTGGCCGGTCATCGACACTTGGCTTATTTTTAGAGGACACAACCGAGATAAACGGTCAGTATCCCGATAAGAGTGTGAAAAATACCACTAGTACCTTCACTCTTACACAGAGTATTTTTTGGGAGATTGATTTGAGTTTATTAATTTAATAAACTTAATAAACTTTCCTGATAAATGTAACTGATTGCTTTGAATGCATATTATAATAGAACAGCAACACCGATTCTCATCATATGAATGTCGTAAGAGCGACAATAGAAGTACCAGGCAGCGAGTTCTCTCAACCATTTTTAAACTGCGATCACCAATCCGCCTACCTTCCTTTTAATAAATGTGTCAATTTATCATAATTAAATAAATAATAACATACAAATAATTGTATGATATTACACAACATATTTTTAGAAATGTCTCTAAGTCTCTACTTCGCTATGACCCCTGTCCAGTGACTGTTCAACTTGCACACGCGTGTTGTACACTTGCGTGGGCGAAGCAAATTACAGGTCAATGATACCACATACAATCAAATTAATTAATGAACATACTTTTATTGGAATATACATACGTAACATAGATACGTACCTATATATATCTTTATTGACCTAGTTCGTATCCATAAATGCATTAATTGATCTAATAAAAATGTTCCACAACTTAACATTACATATTATTTATAATGGTAGCAAAGTGAACTATGCTGCTAAAGAAATATGCTATCGGAAAACAAGTTTGTTTTGTGGTTTATTAGTAAATAGAACATATTTTTAATTTAGTTTTAGTACGCCAAGTAGCCTGGCCGATATGAATAATATTATTCTTTTATCATAAAATAAAACATTCCTAAACGCAAGCTCGTGGGTATTCGTCAAAGATAAAACCAGTTATAAATTACTTGCCCCTGTCCTCCCTGTCTGTCGGGTTCATGATTTATTAAATATTTAACCTAGGTCCGTCTGCAGTTGGAGCCTAGGTTAACCACCGAAAGTTTGCGACGAAAATTCCAGCATTTCCAGCTCTATTTTCAAGTAAAATAGGGCATTTTTAAATTTTATTATTATCTGAAGACATTATTTGAGATATCTTCAGTAAGCAAGGTTTGTTTGCTGCATAAATGTTTGGTTGTTCTTACATAATATCTGTAAGCAAGATGATTGTAGCTTGAAGTAAACCTACGATTCGTAGTAATCTTATCGACTACAATGAACCAACAGTTTGCTAACCGATTGCATCACAATGAATGCGCTTGTGCCGCACGAAAAGTTAAGAAAACACGAGTGAGGAGGTGAAAACAAAGGCTTATCGGTTTCAAATGACATCAGGCATTCGGAGTGGAGTCGACTAAGGTTCTTGCAATTGGCCCAACGTAGTTAATATGGATAATTAGATGAATCTCATCTGAAGCATTCGATTTTGTTTTATGCAAATATAATGTGTAAGAAGGTATTCAATAAGGCTTTGGCTACTTTATGAGTTTGGGGAACAGACTTAGAAAAAAAAAATGTTTCAATAACCAATTAGCAAAAGATACTAAGAAAACTATTAAGAATTTGAGACCCGATCTTCTTAGATCTCAAATATTCACACTACTCGTACCAAGTGAACATAACAGCAAACAAAACTTTAATGTCCCGGAAGAAAAGTGTTATTCTGCCAACCCTAGTAAAGTCTTTGTAGTGTTGCAATATTTAATTAGCTGGCCGGGTTATGTGCTCATTTGTCAACGAAGCCCGGCGAATACTAACGAACCATAAACTAGGGAAGACGTCGATATTTACACGGACTAAGGCATTATATTAAGGGCCTAACAGTAAATTTGATTAACGATTCTCTACTTGATTTGAAAAAAAGATAGATGATAAGGACACGTTTAACTACAAATCTGCTAGACGGGTAGAGTTTACCAACCGACGTTTAAGTTTTAAACAGCGTTTAAAATATTATTTGACATATTTTGTATGGGAATTCTGTAAAATTAATCGTCAATCTATGTTTACCGGCTGTTTAAGAATTGGTGAACTCGGGTCTAGAATATGTTATCTCCTTAGAAAACTCATGTTCTAACAATCATTATTAAAATATGAGTGATATAAAAAAAAATTAAGGCTATTCATAATTATGACAGATCGACCAGCCAACGTGAAGGTTTCATTTCCAATAATTCAGAAAACAAAGAATCACTTCGAAAATGGTAATAAAAGTTGCACACAACAATGAACTATTTTTTTTTTCTCATAAACTGGCTACTTTTTTCTATTTTAGAGACCCGGTACGTTTTCTTGCTTCAGCATCAGTCGGTATTCTAACTAGGTGAGACTTTGTTACTTTGTCAAGCAAGAGTTACTTGCTTGCTAGACATTAATTCATATTATAAACTAACCTTTCATTACTAACTAATTAAAATATGTTATGTCATTTACTATTCATATATGCAAGGATTAGCCGTTTTCTTTGCAACAATTGTATAACAAATCAAAATGTGATAATAATTAACGCAAAAAAAACTACATGAAAACCCTACTAACTTACGTTTAAATGCTCGCAAATTTAGTCTGAAAGAAATACCTAGGTGTCTATTTACTTAAAATGCAATTAAGAGCATTTTTGCGTTTCCTCAATAAATTGTAGCACTTAACATAAAAGCGAGCGACTTAACGGAGTATAAATGTCTGTCCGTTGTCATGCCCTAAGTTCACTAGTATTCACGACTTAACTTGCACCGTTAATTATCCGCAACTAATCCTTGGGAATATTGGGTTCAAGAGTATAATCCTCAGAGTCTCTAGTCTTATTTCAGAGAATTGAAACGATAAAGTGATGTTTCAAGCTTGTCTATTATGTAACTTACACGCAGACACGGTGATTTTCATTTTAGCAATGACGAACTCGGATAATGAATTCACTTTTAAGCAGGTGAATATTTCTTTTGTAACTAAATTTTCAAGTGAATAGTTACCATGTTTCATTTTTCGGATTTCAATTGAAACGGATAAATTGGTAAGCGCATTACCAAGGGTAAAATAGTGGTCTTGGCGACATGGGATGACAACTCGTATATCGAAAAAATAACAGACCGGTGGCCAAGAGAAGCACGATGGAAAAGGCCAAACATTGCCGATTTTGGAGCAACGGTTAAGACGAATGACTAAAACTAGCAGGACCGTAAGACGTGTCGCAGTTTACATTCATATTTAGCAGTGGGTAGATTAAGCTGATTAGATAGAAAGAGGTTTATCGTTGCCAACTTACTCGAACGGTAATCATCTGATTAAACTGACAAGATAACATTTCACATCAAATGTTATCTTACACTATTTTCGCCGATTACTTTAATATTGGCAATGATAATTCTTTTCACATTTGGAGTATTTTACCCAATCCTTTGATAAAACAACCATTTTTCTGATACATGTTAATTTTAGAATTGTTAATGTAGTTAAATTCAAAAGCAGTGGTTCGAGAAGCACGTATACTTAGTTATTCCAATAAAGTGCAGGGGTTTATATTGTTGTTATCACATTCAACTGTTATCACGTCTCAATAGCCTACGAGTTCAGCTAACTAGTAACTACCATAGTAGAAATTTTATTTAAAGGCAAGCTGCAGCAGTCTAGAGGCGAAAGTGTCTCGTTATTTTTAGGGTTCCGTACCCAAGGGGTAAAAACGGGACCCTATTACTAAGACTTCGCTGTCTGTCCGTCTGCCTGTCACCAGGCTGTATCTCAATAGCAGCGATAGCTAGACAGTTGAAATTTTATGTATATTGTATTATGTATTTCTATAAGCGCAATAACAACAAATTCTAAATACAAAATAAAATCAATACCTAAGAGGGGCTCCCTTACAATAAACGCGATTTTTTTGCCCCTTTTCGCTCGATATTAATAATGGCAACAGGTAGGCACTTGAAATATTCAAAAAACACTCAGTTGTATTTTAACTTTAAAAATAAATAATAAAATTTAAATAAAATTTACATTTAATGTAATAATAAAGGGGGGCTCCCATACAAAAAATGCCATTTTTTGCCTACTTTTGCTCGATATCAATAAATGGTAACAGGTAGGCACTACATTAACTAAGGCCTGATTTTTCAATAGTCAGATAAGGAATATTTGTCGAATAAAATACTAATACAATAAAATACACCACACTTTAGACATACACCACAGATCCAAATATGAATGTAAAAAGAAAGTGAATCAATGGCTGCTTACCTTGTCATATGAGGATACTGAAAAACTATTTAGTGTTGCCGCCTAAACACATATCATGCACACACGATCATACATACAAATATAAACCCACCCAACAAAACACACCATCACATACTTAACCATACAAACACACCACTACACACTTACATACACATACAAACTGCAGACATGCTGTTCTTCTAATCTATTATTTAAAAAAAATATATATATAAAACATACTTGATTGTTGTAACATATAACCCATACACTTTAGCCTTAGTTAAAATGACTGTACCGAAGAGTAGAGGCCCTGTTGCCTGTAACCCAGGTTTATCCTACCATAGGCAGCAGTAGTCATTACTCCAAAACCCTAGATATCTATGCTAAATAATGTAACCTACCTAAACTAACTATAAGGAGAAATGTAAATGTCAGTTTTTTGAATAAAGTTAATATTATTATTTATTATTATTAATGTGACTAATTTGAAAACGTCACCTATTTGTCAGCAATCATTAATGTTATTAACATTTTAAAATCGGTCGTTTTATACTTATTCAGTCTGATAAGTTTTATCTGACGTTTGAAAAATCGTCTCTTAGTTAATGTAGGTACCTACTGTTGTTTGCCTAGTCAATGGTACGAAACCCTTCGTGCGCGAGTCCGAATCGCACTTGGCCGTTTTTTATTTTAAGCTGTTATCGAAGATCAAGGATTAACTACATTATTATTACGCTTGATGCCTGAGTCCCAAAAAGAAGTCGAAGAAGTCATTTATTACTTCTTGTGACATCGTGTATTAAATAAGGTTCTTGAAAATTAAGATGCTCATACACATATTATAACTAACAAATAAACTACGAATCCGTATAGCTAAAGTCAAGACATCAAACAGACGTAAATATGTAGGTATATTATTACTGTACACGTTACTGCTAGTAATCGTGACACGAGGTATGTACGACGACGGTAATTTGCGATGACCGTTCATGATTGACTACTATAAGATACTCAACTCGACGCTTGCAGGCTCATACTTAAACATTAACAACATAATCGTTGGTACGTGCTACGGTAGACCACTAGTAAAGAAACCTGGGTTTCTTTATATAACTTGGCCTATTTACTTAAAGTACTTGCTGTATAGGGTTAAGGTTTAAGAGGAAACACTACGGTCGAGAAAATTGAAAAATAGGTACTTATTTGTAAAATCTATTGCTGTCGCACAGTCCCGAACGCCTCCACCGCAGAGCGCGATAGAGACAACTGCATTTTGGACCGAAAATACCTACTAAAAGTACACAAAATCTACGTTTCGTAGTCCCCTGATTCCTCTTCCAAAACTAGACCGATTTAAATACTTTTTTCACTAAAAATCAAAGAAAGGCTTTGGCCGTGTTCGTATATTTTTTTTCTTCTAACATTTAGCCAAATTTGTTTTCTGGATGTTTGAGCACAGCGGAAAATCTAGCGATTTTTTTAGATTTTTGGAGGCTGATATCTCTTTTATTTTTTAATTTATGAAAAAAAGAAAACATTGAAACATGCTTATAGTGGCCATAGATTTTTGTAATAAAAATTATTGCTCTACTGGCATTATCCAGGGAGGAAACAGGGGACTACGTTTGTATGGAAAAACGGCCCTTGTGCTTCCTCTTAAGAAACAATAGGTAGGTGCTTTCGCGTTAATATAAACGTTAAAAGTAGAACGTTAAAACTCGATAGATCTGGTATAAAATTAACTCTAGACAAAACAATACCATGTACGCGATTGATAATTCATACAAGCAGCTCCTTTAAGAAACTCGGTGTCTGAAGTCATAAATTTTGATATTTACGTAAGAATAATTACATTAATATAAGTTATTACGATAGTTTTTTTTTATTACATTAAATACGACGCCATTTTTACAATGTATTAAATATAACCTACAAGTCTGAGCTAAATAATGTTAGACGGCCTTACCGCTCAAATTAAGGTAACCACTGCAATTCAGGCAAGGCTAAATAACTATAATTAAATATAACCACAAAAAACTCAACAAATCCTAAGTGCCGACCTCAGAATGCAATCAAGCAAGGCATGCTCATAAAACCAACATCAAGTCATCGGCGCATTTATTATGATGGTGTTTACTTTCGCAAAACTATTAATGAACAAGCTTTGCTTTTGCGGAGGGAAACGGTGCTTATGGAGTGACTTCTTAAGTTCATGTTTTTTATACTTTGATTTAGCTTATCTAACTTATGGTGGTACATGTTATCCTCATTATCAGCAGGTTACAAACATATCTGTATGTGATGCTAAATACTTAGTTTAATTAAGGAAACCTGTTATTGGCCTTACTTTGAGTACAAAATTGTCAATCTAATACTTTAAAATACGCTGTTGGTTTCTGTAATAAATTAAAAAAAAAAAACTTTTAAACATGACCGGTGCAAATACAATATGAGCTGCACATGCTTGAGTGTACACAGCGTGGACCAAGACATAATTAACTAATTCTCGCTAAGCTGTGCAAATGTAAAGTAAATGAGCACATTTGTCAGCAACCGTGCAGGCAACTGCCGACGATACAAACGGATGGTGGCAGTTGCGTAATATGGCATTGAAACGGCTACATACTTATTGAGAGTCACCACCGCACATCATTATAAGGTTAAAGTTCAGGATTTGAAAGTCTAATCTGATTCAAAATTGGAAACACAATTCCTTAAATTAAGTTTTAGATTACCAGCCATTGACATAAGGCTGTCGAAATTTTTGATTAAGTTTTGACGGTAATCATAATTTGCGTCTTACGAAACCCATAAGAAGAAAAGGGGTAGTGCTGTTTTAAGTATTTTACGTGTCGGCACCTTATGGAAAGATTGCTTTCTTTTGATATTAGACTACTTCAGATCAAGAATGAACAGAATACGAGGGCGGGTCAATAAGTCCGTGACTTTTGGAATAAAACACAGATTTTTTGATAAATAAATCATTTTATTTTTCAACGTAGTCTCCCTTGAGCTCTATACACTTTGTCCAACGCTTCTCCAATTTTTTTATCCCTTCCAAAAAATATGATTTGTCAAGGTCCTCAAAATAGACCTTTGTTTGCGAGATGACTTTATCATTGGAGTCAAATCTTTTTCCACCAAGCCATTTATTCAGGTTTGGGAACAAGAAGTAGTCACTCGGAGCCAGATCTGGAGAATAGGGCGGATGAGGGAGCAATTCATAGCCCAATTCATGGATTTTTGCCATGGCAACTGCACATGTGTGCACCCTTGCATTGTCTTGGTGGAAAAGAACTTTTTTCTTGGCCAAATGAGGTCGTTTTTTTTTTCAAATCGTCATTGAAGCGGTCCAATAAGTTGGAATAATATTCCCCATTGATTGTTCTTCCCTTTTGAAGGTAGTCAATGTAGATTATCCCACGTGCATCCCAAAAAACAGTCGCCATAACTTTATTGGCTGACAAACCCACCTTGGCCTTCTTTGGCGCCGATTCACCCTTAGAAACCCACTGTTTTGACTGTTGTTTGGTCTCTGGTGTGTTGTGATGGATCCATGCTTCGTCCACGGTTACAAAACGGCGCAAAAACTCCTCCATATTGCGACTAAACAACGCCAAACCTTCCTGTGAAGTTGTTACACGATTGCGTTTCTGGTCGACTGTGAGCAAACGCGGCACCCATCTTGCGGAAAGCTTTCTCATACCCAAGTGATCTTTCAAAATTGAAACCACTGAGCCATGCGAGATCCCTACGGCTTCCACAATCTCTTGCACTTTCAATCTTCGGTCGGCCAACACCATATCGTGAATTTTTTCGATTGTTTCGGGTGTAGAGACCTCAACTGGGCGTCCAGGACGTTCGGCATCTTCAGTGCTTGTACGGCCACAATGAAATTCAGTAAACCACTTTTTTACCATTGAAATCGATGGTGCAGAGTCCCCATAGTATTTATCAAGCTTAGCCTTGGTCTCGGTAATGGTTTTTTTTTCGCAAAAAATAATGCTTAATAAGCACACGAAATTCACTTTTTTCCATTTATTCCTCATATTACTGGGTAGTCTGATAAAGATAGCTGTCAGACACAAACTAACTGACGCAGCAAGTTCAAATTTTGGTAGGAGTCAACTGACAGATACCTGTTGCCAGGAGTAGTGTTGCTTTTTCGGTAAAGAGGTCAGAAATTCAAAAAGTCACGGACTTATTGACCCGCCCTCGTATAAAGGTAAATCAAAATTATTTGCACCGTTTCATTTTGATGTAGTATATTACTTGAAAACCTTGATCATAAAAATATAGTGTATTCCATTCCAACAGAACTTTGCACACAATAATCAGATCGCAGTTTTCTGCGAGCAATCGTTATTTTATCATTGATTAAGTTAAGTAAGTACGATTTATTATTTTAAGAAGATCTCATTAGAACAATATTAGCATAAGAATTATCAATTCATTTTATTAACCATAATGATTATTTCGTAGCGCTAATAGCGATGTTCACGACAGCGAATGCAAACAATTAACATCATACAAGTATGGGTACAGATTAGGAATAATGCCTACTTCATGGTCCTGAGAAAGTTATGGAATAACTTTTAAATTCCGTATTATCCAATGTATGAATAGTTTCTTAGAATATATATCTTTAGGGAATTCGCACTTAAGCAGAAGGAACACAAAGGTACTTCCAAGAAAGGAATGTGAAAATGTCCTGTGGATAATATTTTTGGGTGAATCAATCATCCCATCAACTTTCAGATTGACTTTAAAAACATTATTAAGCTAGGGAATGTCATTTAAATTTAATTTAATATATTGTTCATGAATCAATTATGTTAGTTGAATGATATAGTAAGTTAGGTTGTTGCTTACAACAATAAATTTAGACCCAGTTAAATTCCTTGCGCAACGCTCTCTACCATAATGGTTTCTCATTTTGGAAGGTAGACAACAAACGCTGAATAATGAACAAGTTACTGCCACTTATCTAAAGTTGTTAACTATAAGAGTCATTATAGCTACGATAATGTGTGTAAGTAAATACAAAGTAAGACAGAAGTGAATATTGCAATAACTAAAGATATACTATATTTGTTGTCACAGTATATTTTCTAATATTGCTAATTAGTAGATGTATGTACATGCATTACACCGAAGCGGGCTTCATCGGATTTTATCATTACTAAAATATGTACAAGATAAAAGAGTTCAGTAAAGAAACAGGGATGCGAGTCGGACTGGCACCGCACACTCAAGATTCCGTACCAATACTCTCAGTGACGGCTTCATTTCAAAACTATTCATACACAAGCCCCGTTACAGGACGTCTCAAAAATTAATACTACAGCTGCAGATGTGCTAAACCAGCGTAGTATAAAATTTGCGTAATGAATACTGTAGTCACAGCGCAGCGAGTAAACAGTAGGGAAGCTTGAAGGCAAATGTTTGGCAGAGGGTTAGCGCACAAAGTACGCGTCGGTTACAACACAACAACAATCGGAATGCAGCTTTACAATCGTATTTCTTGCGGCGAGACGCTTTTATTGTTCCGAGTAATGAGACGTGCTCATTTTAAATGCTTGTTAATTGGATTAACAAAACTTGGGTGCTTGTGCTTGTTTGATCAACATGACATTTGAATTAGTAAAAAACAAAAGTGCTTTAATAACTAAACAAAATGGATGAATATATTATAGGTACAACAAACAACTCAAGTAAGATAAAGCTTATTAAAATCACACACCAAATATCACAGTTTGAAGCAAGGTATTTGTTTACTAACTAGGATTATCCCTGGTATTACGAGATAAGGCAATGAATTCGCCAAGCGTATCTCACACACCCAATTCAGTTAAAAACATGTTATTTATAAACTGTCAAAATAAAACGTTTTCATAGGACTGCGTTCGGAGCGATTAATTGAAATGCAATAAATTATACATTTATTTTCTAAACTTATGGATAGTTTACTTTCGTTAGAAATACTACTTTCTCGTTTTCATTACAAAGCGTTATTATCGGCAAACATCTAACGATTATTTCACAGAAGCGACCTTCAGAAAAACTTCAGCGTGCCGTCCGCGTCCGTGCCATAAACACTTTGTTACATCCTTCTTAACGCCATTTGTTCGGTTTAGAACAAGTGATAGCGTTTTTTTTTTGTTTGGTAAATATTATCTGTTTTATTTATGGCAGCAAAAACCACTGCTTTAAACTTCAGTTTTTTTGCGCGTACAGTTAGTTTTACTTTTAGTGTTATTTCTCCGAACGCTTATTAGACGGCAGAGGGCACAAAGCGGCAATTACTGGTGATCACGTGCACTGCGATCGGCGGACGTAGCAAGAAGTGCAACATCGAAGTACCGAGGCTTCCTGCATTAATTGATGTCATTTTATCAGAGGAGGAGCCAGTTACCCTCCGGCTGAAGTTCCTGCTTCCATAATAAGTCACCAAACAGCTATGTAAACAACTACTGTTTGTTCGTTGGGCAGGCTAAAATAAAATCATAAAAATAAAGCATTTGGATTTTAAAACAACAGGTTGTTGTCCACAAATATTCTGTGGATTGTAAAACTTCTATTCTAAAAATGATACATTTCAAACTCAAAATACGATGGTATGCCATACGGAGAACTAAGTAGGTCGATATATGTATCTTTAGTACACTTATTCATTCAATTGATAGCTGTCGTGAACATAACAAAATAGATTTAATTAAATGGTATCAAAATATACTTTCAGAATATTATTTAAAACGAAAAATAAAACGATTATAAAGTACTTGACGATAATATACTACGATTTAATATAACAAGACATGAAGTCAAAAGGAAAGTGCATCGAGATTTAGAGTGTGTAAGTTTGTATAAACACACTAACACACACACATCAGCATGTTCGCCTATCACATATTGTGATTTAATCATAAGGGACATTATCATAACAATATATCAATGTATTACCGACCAACTGTTGCAGTTTACAAAAGCTGAGCAAAGGCCACGGGCGAAAATGGGCCTGAACTTCACCGCCCGTTACACTGTAGAAATATGATTCAATATTTATTTAATGCTTTTTAATTTCTATTGACTTAAAATCACGATATTTTATAATGGGGTATTAAAGTATCATTTAAATAAAAACACAACTGACCCTAAATTGCTAAGTGTATTCTTCCGGTCCTAAAATGTTGCCAGGCATAATATGCGTTGATACACCACTTTTATATTTTTTCCTACAAAAGGTATATTGCGATAATGCAAGTAGGTAAGTACACACTACCGTTTATTATTTCAATGTACAATACAATAGAATTATGTCGTATTTTTTAAATGTCTTTAAAGCATATGAGAAATCGATATAAAGTTAATATTACATAGATGGCATTAGGATTTGTAAAAAAAGAAAAACAAAGTCAAGACTGTCAACTGTCACAGTCATTGGTTAGTTGGCTTCGTTTTGCTTTGAGCTTGTAATAATACATAGTGGCCGAGTATTATTTATTATTCGAATCGATGTCTTTCACGACTTTGGCTAAGTTGTGGGATTCTGATGGTAATGCTAGCATCCGATACACATAGCATTCGATACATACATACTAGTACTATCATGGGAATGCAAAATAAAAGATAAAGGCTATTCTATTATTAAACAACAGTAGATCGCACCTCAAGTATTAGTAAGTAGTTAAAAAGCAAGCAAGGGTCTTACGAAAATCTTATTCTACCTGCACAATTCTTGTATAATATTCATATACCTACAATCATTTTATTATGATGATGAATAATTGTAATAAATGAAAAAAATAGTTCTTAAATGAGTTTTTATTTAAATCCCTTTATTTATATTGCCATAAAGCATGTCGATCACAGACCTTTTCATAGTGCTATGAATAGAACAGTTATTTGAATAACCACAATAATTTCTTCACATTTGAGGTTATTTATTGTTGATCAATATTATGCTATAACTTTTTTCTCCCATGGAAGTTTTTTTTAAATTATTGAGTACTTGATATAAGACTATAGTTTCTATAAAATAACACCCATTTGTGGAAGTAACGTTTTCAGGCCCAGCTTTGCATGGAAGTTCGCCCGTCGCCTCTATTACGGCTTTTTAATCGTTAGTCGATTGTTTTTTATCTATTATAAGAACATAATATCTATAACTAGATTTAAAATTAGTCAGATTGTTTAACGCCATATATTTATTCACTTTACTTTGTAGAGTCAGTATAAAGTGACATATCTTTCAATGAGATATGTCACTTGTCACTGTACTGTTAGAAGCAGTACATCACTATTGTAACTAAGAAGGTTAACTCGAGTCACTTCCAATTTACTTCATTGGTTTATTAGATTATCGCGCGTTTTCTGAACGGTGTATTATGTATCATTCATCCTTGGGCTCTTACTGCTTAAGGGATAAAAGCTACTTCTGTTTGTCAAAAAGTAATCGTTGAGTGACGTTCTATGAGTCAGATATTTTCCAAAGTAAACACTGCAATCAGCATTGTCAGATAATACGTGACTTGTGTTTTACATAAGGTTTAGTTAAGTGTGTTTTATTTATAAATGCAACACGAAAAATAATTACTTAATTGGAATATCATAAACTTTATTAGCCTATTTGCTATTCCCCATAATCTATATCTGGTCCAAGTTTTATCCAGGTCCGTTTAACTGGTATGGTTTATTTGAGTATCAAACAACTATCCAAATTAGTTAGATAAGACTATAATTTAAGATTAAAAGTAATATCTACTGTTTATTGCCTGAAGATTCCGTCGGGAAACACTGTCTTTCACAGTCTGACTGTCCTATGCAAAAGTAAATGCCAACGCAAAAGTTGAAATTTTTTTAAAATATATTTTGCTTGAAAAATCTCCGAATTTGGCCTTTTTAAGAGTGAGACTGGATTCAGTCAGAATAATGTTTACGGTTCCTTGCAGAGCTCCAGGTGACTGCAGGTAGACAAAATTCGCTTAAAACGAAATGTTTGTAACATTTTGTACCTTGTGTTTTGAGAATAAAAGTACATGTTTATTTACTTATCTTTTAACTGTTACCGGTACTATTGCCGCAGATTCTACCAAATAAATTGTCAGAAATATCACTGAAGTACTGAGCACATAATTGCCAAACTGTACGTACAATATTAGAATACTTAGTTAGTTGTCTCTTTGGTAGTTGCCAAGACAATAAATCCTAGCCTTGAATGTTAGTTTAAAAGTAGCGTTTACAGTGAATAGACTAACGCCGTATGGGAATTGATTTCGGTTGCATGACCCGATAGCATAAACTCGCAACGAGCAGCCGACTATGCACCCGAGTTATTGTTCGTAGTTTTACGCCCCTAGAGAGCGCCTTAAAATGATATAGCTTGCATATTTCTGCCGCCTTTCAGACTTGAATCAAACTTTATCATCGGCACCAGAAACTCATTGCTGTTTTTAAACAGATTTGGAAATCGGAACATTTTAATAATAAATACGTCAATAAGACGCGTAGTTTCATCGTAAAGTCGAGAGTGTCTACATCTGAAGTTTTCGGAATCTTTTATTATGTATAGATTTATACCACTTGCCTAGGCAGTGAGTGAAAACCTTTACATCCACCTTTGAATATCTAGCCGTAGTCCAAAAATGGTTTAAATCCCTTGTAACAAGACGCAAGTCCCTTGACATCTGCATCCTGATCCAATGTAGAAGTAGGTATTTATGATTAAAAAAAATATATTTTGTACATCAAAGATGTCAGTACATCACAGATGGACTTCATTTTTCATGGCTAAAAACGAACAATACTTTTTAAACTAGAATTAAAATCGTTAACATTGTCAGTATACCTAAAATGGACTTTACTTTTTTACAAACTTATATTCATAATTGAAAGCGAACAATACTTGAAACTGGAATTAGTGAACTGTTAACACACGATCGAGTCAAAAATAAATGATCCCGTCATTAATTAATCCAATCATGGATGGTTATTAATCCAATTTGAATTTACAAGTGTAAACGACGAGGTGTTTATTTCGTGCTAACATTTTATTGAAAATCAAAGGGGAATATTAAACTGACAGATTGCCCCGAACGTGCATAACGATTAGCATTCATAAGTTAAGAGCGTGGTAATTTAAATAACCTTAGTAGGATACATTTACTAGAATAGACAGGATTCAAGTCAATGTTTTAGTTTATTTTAAGACTGGCTTCTCTCCAGTGAATATGTAGTAGGTATTTCCAAATTATAGTCGTAATATTATCTCATGGAAACACGTTGCTGGTATAAAAGTAATGGTCATGGTGCCCAAGGGTCATTTAATCCATAATTGTGGAACGTTAAACTTATACGTTTACAAATATTTTCACCTGACGTATACTATTATTAATACTGTTTTAATTTCTTAAATTTTACTCTAGCCTAGAAGACTTACCTACTTACTTTAAGAGTAAGTATTTAATAAACACTCAACACTCTTTATTTAAAGCTAATGTCATTTTAATGTTCAGCTTACACTTCGTTATAGTAGACGTCATAGTCAAAAGTCGTTTCAGTGCTAAAAATTAATTTTCTTAGTTCTGATTAAGAATTAGTTGAAATAGAACATTGGTAAAACAGTTAGTAGTTGGGGAGGTGGGATCTACCTCCTAGTGGTCCACCCTGGGCAACGGCATCTTTGGTATCCTAACCAATGATGACGGCTAACAGATCCCTCTGCGATCCCTCTCTTGTAAGAGGCCGCCTGGATGCTACCACCCCCCTCCTGCCGGAGTCCAGCGCCAAACAGTTTTTCTGTGTTCCGCTGGTGTGTGGGAGAACCAGTTCCTCTGGGTAAGCTCACTCCATCTTAGGCTTCCTCTTAACCGTATAGTTAAGTATGTAGTCAAGAGCATTATTTGTATAAAGAAATAATTTAAATCAACAATTTAATACAGGAAGGTATGTCTTACCCGACAGCGCCGTTCAATGGTGGGACCACACCCGGTCTCTCATAGCACATATGCATGCCAGCCGACACTCTCCCCTTCTTATCCGCACTGAACGAAATTATTACAAATTTATTTACACTTCATTAAAAAAAAAACACAAATTATTACACAATACGTTCGAATACGAATTGTTCAATCAACACCACGCACAAACATGTTTATAAAATATTCATCGGAGCCGGGCAATCTCTGTGAAACAATTTTAGCATTAGTTTCGCATCGCCCTAATGTATGCGGGCGGATCGCACGGTGTGCGTGAGACGGGCCGCGCGTTTGTATCACACTAGTTGCATTTGATTGTTGGGCCAATGATTATGATTGTTGTTACTTGTGTCAAAGAATCTTACCATTGCTGAATAACATTACATACAATAAAACTTTTAAACAAAAAAGTACATTAACGTCGTACTTTTATTGTATTTAATTAAATATTCCATAAATAAAATGAGGTAATTTACAATCATTATGACAGGCGTTATAATTAATTGATTTCATCCACGTGTAATGTTTACTGTATTAATACAGCCACGTAAAGAATCTTTAATTACGAAGTTTCTATTGTGAAAAGGAATATAATGAAAACACGTTAATTCGTATCGCGTTCAAGTGGAACGTCAATCATTAACAGTGAACACTGAACTATAAATAACTGGTTTATTTACCTGCCGGAGGAATAGAGACGCAAAGTTAAATTGTTAACCTTTCAAGCGTCCGCAATTATTGCGAGCGAGCAAAAGGAAACCGGCAAGCCAACATGTAAGTTCGAAATGAACGACAGTATCGCGCGCCGATGACGTCACTAGCCTTCGACTAAACTGTGACGTCACAAATTTCTTTCCAGAATCCGTCAATTTGGAACAGTCACTACAAAATGAATTTCAGCAAGCTTTGCTGTTTTAAAAAGACCAATTATTATCTAAAATTACTTTCGTCTAAATTGATTTAAAACAAGATTCAGTACATGTGACGCATTTGTTATTTGTTTACATACGTGTAATACGTAAGAATTCTACAACCATGTCAATGTCAAGGAAAAGTGGACGAAGTCAGATGGTGTTGCAACTATATTTTGCCGAGTGAACGCTATTCGCATTCATTCGCAATCAATTTAGAATAACATGATTATAGACCACCCATGGCGAGCCATTGGAACAATGAAATACTCGTAAGTATGGAATCACGAAGATGCTTTATACTCGAGTAGTCTTTTCTGTGAAAAGAACAAAATGAATAACAAAACAATCCATTTTTTAGGTGTCGTCGCAAAGATAAAGGCCAGTATTTTACTTTACAACGTTAAAGTCACGTAATTGAGAAGTAAAAGTGTAAATCCGAAACACGAAATAAGAGCAAAGATATCACACAACAAGACGAATGAATACGGAACGAGATTTTTTTATCATAACAAGGTGAGATCTTGAATTAAGAAACAGTGATTACTTGCGAATTTTCCGGGCGAGCTGATGATTAATTGCGCGTCTGTCCCTCGTATACTTTTTGCGTTATTTAGCCGGTGGTTGATAGCGTCGAGTAAATAGGTTGTGGCGGCTTTTTTCGTAGGGTCATGAGGAGCCATTACTCGGGTGTTTTCCCGTGTGATTGATCGGTGTTTCGCGCCTATCCCAGGCCGGATCAGTTTGTGAGTATGCACCCTTTTTGATACCGCCGTCAAATAAACCATGCCGGAGATAATATATTAGGACGTCTTTAGATAAACTAGGGTTTTATTTTATTTTCTCTATTATTCTTAGTTTTTATTACTATGTATTAGAATACAGAAATAACCCGACGACCTATGTTAGCTTTCAGGAAATTGTATGGCAAATCTTATTGAAATTAATGACGGAATAAACAATCGCGAGTCGCGACTCTACTTTATTGTTTCAGAACTCTTTCTCATTTCGCAGGGTATTACATTATAGTTTGGTTGGGGAACATTTTGCGCGATACAAAAATCACCCCGCTGTTCATAACAAAAGCCCATCATTGGTATGATACAATGACAGGCAGGCAGGAGCTAGGATCTGTGGCGGTGCCATGCGGGCACAACAATAAAACTTCATGAGAATATCTGTCAAGGTTACCACGGTAACAATTTGAGGAAATTTTCTGTACTGGCCAAAAAGAGACTGTCCCAAATCCGAGATACATTAACCCAGTTTAAAACCGAGGCCGAGCTATGACCACTTTGACGAAGGGATTTGTCGAAAGCGAAACATTTTGCTAATTCAAATTGTGGATAAAATGATAACAAGAAGAATAAGAGATATTAATTTAAACAAAGTACATAATGATTCCAGCAACGATACAATCAATTTTATTAAAGATGGTCTTTAATTTGAAAAACGAATTTATATAACTCTTATTAGAGATAAACAAGTCGGAGCCGTAGTTGATTTAGAAATCTAAAGTTACCCGTTTGTGTATTATATTAAAATCGTAAAACATCGTTTCAATAGTAGGACATAAAACTGTAGAGCCGAGTTACGATAAAGTAATGATTAAAGCACACAAATTTTACTGAGATATGCTCGGCTTATGGGGTCTGCATAAGGTAACCCACTAGCTCTTGCAACCCTTGTCGTGTGCCCGTGGGAAGATCAATGTTGCCCAAAGATTTGTGAGGTAACAATTGACCACTGACTCACACTATTCGAACGTATTATTATTCTGTAAAGAAGAAAAACACATTTCATTTAATCATCGTAGGGTTGACGGACGTCAGACGCTTTTTTTTTATATAAACTTTACCAACAATGCACTGCTTTTTTTTATACGACCGAAGTAAACGATAATAAAAAAGGGCTCTTTGATTCAAAGCCGAGAAATGTTTAGGACCAACATCTAAAGAACCTTTAAATGTTGACTGTAAAATGAAATAATATCTTAAGTTAACAACTTTGTTTTCGAATAATTAGTAAATTTAAGTTTTTATTACAATTCATTTTTCTTAAGATTACAGAGTTGCTGATATAAACAATACTTGTTCATACTCGTCCTTTAATATTTATGCTCGAAACAATTGTTATCATTGGCCCTGTGCTTATTCTAGATTAAATTGAGGCAGTTCAATGGATGTATTTCAATTAAATTATTTGGTGATTACACGTCGTGAGCAACGTAGTGATTATAATGATTGTTCTCTTTAACATTATCATTATAAAAATTCTGTATTTTAATTCCGACAACTATGGTATTTGACAGTTCGTGAATTACCTACTCATCAATTATAATATTTAGTTTAAGTATATCATTTCAAATTTCGCCTCCCTTGACACTACAATTAAACATGTGAAACGCAGTACAATTAAATGTAGAGTCTTGAATAGTTTTAACTTTTACATTCTGAAGTAGTATCCAATAATAAAGTTAGGCCCGAGTTCACCAACAGACGTTTAAGTTTAAACAGCGTTAAAAATATTATTTGACATATTTTGTATGGGAATTGTGTCAAATTAATCGTCACTCTTTGTTTACCGGCTGTTTAAGTGTTGGTGAACTCGGGTCTTGATGTTTTATTTTTTTGCTTACTGATTCCGCATTATAAGGTAAAAAATATTGACCTCGACACGAAAATTTTAAATAGTTACACAAGACAACAAAGAATTACGGATTCACAATAATTGGTAACAGTAAATCATATTCCCAGTTCCAGCAATCAAATGCGTCATGCATGAGTCAACATCATGGACATTATATCCGCCGTAGCGATTCTTACAAAAAAAACCCGTGGAGGTGCTCGCGTCCGACCCGATCCTATGATCCAACACTGCAATCCAAGTGATCACTGACAGTCCTCGCCACAGATTTCACTGTGACGTGCTAGCGCATACAGTCGCTGGGCAAGTTGACAACGCGCGCGCATTCCGCGTCCGAATGCAAGGCGCATCACGTTCTGTGCGAAAACCCGCCAAAACTGAGTTCCTCGAGTACCCTTGGTGAGATGTCTCAGTGTGGCTGTACGGAGCGCTGCGAAACACGACCTAACTACGGGCGGCGACGCGCTCGACTACCGCTCGCCTCGCGGGGCGGGAGCGACGAACGCCGCTCGCAGGTTATCGTGAGTCGACTACACAGATAATGATGTCAAAAGTGGATCGGACTAATGCTCTCTATTATGTTGTAAACGTTCCGAATATCCCGAGATGCCGAATGTTGCAGCGTCAGACTACCTCCCTTGCGCTTTGGGCCAATTGAATAATTCCTTTAATAGAATGAATAATCTAGCGCATTGATGGTTGAAGTAGGTATATTGAATAATTAAATCAATTTATTGGGACTGTCATATTTTCGGTCGCAGATTTTTCGTACTCATTTAGCAGTTTATTGTGTAATCAAATATACAATCATAATTAATTATGTAATAGATTTATAATTACTTAATTACGAGTAAAACAATAACATTAAACATTAACAACCTGATTAATATAATTTGACTCGTAGTAACTATATCCTATATAAAGGACGAAATAGACTCAAAATAAAATGATATAATATGACCATGGTTCCAATTTTCACTTTGGTAATTTAATTAACACGATTGGTAAAATTCCACAAAAATTCAAGATGTCTGAAAATTGCACCAACAAAGAAGTATTAGCGAAGAATCAGTCATCGAAGTGAACGCGCGCCCGACACAAAACACAGGCCGTAATTTTATTGTCCCACGCTATATCCTACGACAAACAAAAATGATACTTCTGACCCAATACATAGGATGACAAATCGCTTAGCCAAGTGGCAAGCACACACAATCTTATTCAGAATGAATAATGTTGATATTTTGACAACCTTCCGAATGTGCACCGTATCGTGATTGTATTGGAGTTGTTAACGCATTGCCAGTATTAATGCAGATGACACGTTTTGTATTACTGGATATTACTAGACAAGCACCTCCTAGATTGTAAATGTAATCATATTGCATCGATCATAAGGTCGAAATCTATTGTCTCTGGGAAATGGGCTGGCGCATATTTCCATTTAGCAAGACATTGTGTGGATATATTTTGGTTGTGTTGAAGCGAGTTAAGCGAGCTTCGTTTGATGGATGTTTCAGTTCGTTGAGGTTTTTGCGGTGGCATTTCGTGAAACAGTCGTGACATGGGAGCTAGAAATGTATGGTCATAAATAACATATCCGAATAATCATTATTTAATTGAGAAAACGCATTTAATAGTTTTGTAATTATTACTTATTAGCATGTTTGATGTCTTTACTTGACTTGGAGTGTTTTAGGTTTATTCCGTTGGCTGTGCAGATCCATGTATGCAGGCTTTCCTGCCAATTTCCTCAGTGCTTAACCTAATTCCGTCGTTGATTTTGAATAAGGCATTTTACAAGTGCTTCCATTTTTATTATCTTTATTAACAACCACTTAAATACAGTCTGCTTATATAACCTGGCCTCGAAGAGGTTGTCGAAAACATAAACATATATTTCAACCGCACCAAAGTATTGGAGGTACAGGCGCCATATTTTCAGGGTTGATAAAAATGTACAACGATGACCATTTAAGTGAGTTGCGCATTGATAAGTGATTCGTTGTTGTGACCCAAATTCGTGGGGACAAGTGGCCGGCGCCGTGGTGCGCTGCGGAAACATCGAATAGTCCCGAGGGAGGGAGAGCTACGGCATACCAATGGCGACTCTACTTTCTAAGGCCTGTTTTGTGCCTTAATTGCTCATTAAACTCAATACAAGACAACTGAGATTCGAAGGGAAAATTGTATGGAATTAACAATGCTTCTAATAGTTTTGTATTAAAAATCGTTTTAATATGTATAATATCTCACGTCACGTAAAAACGACGTAACAATCTTTTTTTTATCATTTCCATAATCTTCTTATTGAACTTATAAACACTGGAATCTTCAATGATTGCAACTTTTTTTCATATTAGAAATCTCAGTTAGAGTTTGTATTAACAAATTACACGATTTGTATGCACAGCTCATTAACCTACCATAAATCGTCGATATAGGTAGCTTCGACTTTTTTACTAACGTCGAAGAAATTGAATTCAATATCAATATTGATAAAGTTTTTCGTTTCGTGATTGAATTACAAGCTGTTGACTAAAAAATGTATCGTAATGAAAACAAAATCCAGACTGACTAGAGCTAGAACAAATGTCTTGTATCCATAACATAACTGGAACAAAAGTTCCGACTCCAGCATTGTATTCGTTCAAATGTCCGTGATCTAGGCATAATAATTACTGCGTAGCACAACAGCTCAATAATATTTATAATTCAAAAATACTGGCCATTTTTACGCTATATCTATATAGATGTTTAGGACTACCATGTTGGTTTAGTGGTTCGGTCGTAGGTCCTGGATTCGATTGCCGATCGGGTCCATTTAGAAAACGATCTTATCTAAATTGGGTCTAGAAAGGGAGAGGGGTCCTGTCTTGCCTTTGGTCGCAAGATGGAAGTAGTCAAAATGAGTCATATCAGAGACAGTACACGGCGTGAAAAACTCTGACACGAGACTATCCCAAAAGGAAAGTCATACGATCGAAAGAAGAAGAATACTTTTCCTTGGAGGCAAAATGTGAAGAGCAAATAGAAATCTTGTTGACAGAATTTTCATAAACGGGTGCGGATCCGTAACGCTACAGCGAATTTGCTCCGGCAAGATTAAGGCGCAGTTACACCGAAACGTCCCGTAATTAATTATATTCAGGATTGTTCGAGTAATTCCGCTTCACAGGAGGGCAGAGGGACCAAAATCCCCGGTTAAATATGCAAGCGAACGGTCCGCAGCGGGAATTGGTGCTTCACTAAAGAACTGTAGGAAGTACTCCTTAATGTAATTACTTCGGATACATGTTTACTTGCACGGAAGTAACGGTCCATTGGTAAACGATCCACGTAATTTTTCAACGAACATTTCAGCTTGATGAGAGTTTAAACTGTTTCGAATGTTGATTGAAAATTGTACGATGTTAATTGAATATGTAATTTTTTTCCCATGCTTGTTTTCAATGGCAAGCCCGTTGGGAATCGAGGGCAGCGAGCGTGACACTTATTTCTTTTCAGAAAGGAAAATCCGAAGCCAATTACAGTTTAATATCGTGTTCTGTTACGTTAACATTATTACTTTCTTGCGATGAGACATAAATAACTAGAAATCAAACGAAGAAAAAAAAATTATATCTTAATTGTAGTTTTGTTTTTGTATCAATTTGTGTGCAAGTAAAAAAATCAGTGATAAAATTGTGGTAACACTTCCCGCAGGAATTGATAAACATGCTCTAATTTAGTGTAGATAAATTTTCAACATAATATGCAGAGTTTCCGAACTCACGATAAGCGAGCCTTACAAATTATTAACAAATCTCCAAAAGTTTCCGAGGGCCGTAATCAAATTGGTGTAAAATTTGCAACATCATTAACGGTTTGGCGATGGACAAGTCAAATGTTCGGCAAAACTTATCGCTCATTGGACGGTTATCGCTCCGCTGATTTTCCAGTGCGTCAAAAAAGGCCATTGGTTTATCAGTTGTAAGCAAGAAATTTTGCTTGACCTTGGTGAGTCAATTGATCGACACAAAGACACGCCTAGGAACAAACTGCTAAATATCATAAAGAACAGATAGACTATTCTTGTAGGTATAGTGCGTGAAATTGTGTATATTAAATTATTACGTTATGATTATTAGTCAAGTTGATAAGTATCGAATCTGAGTTGAGGGACTGTGACGACAGCTTTAATTAAAACTTTTAAACATAAAATTATACGAAAAAAAGCGTCAAAAAAGTCTGATGGTAATTCGAATGTTGGCTTAATTCATGACTGTAGTCGTTTAAATTGTTGTTAAAAAGTATCAATTTTTATTTTTAGTGCTGTAAGGTATAAGGGTAGACAAATAGTGTCTACCCTTTTGTACGGAATTTTAATTAATAATTTAAATTGGAGCTATATCATATCTAAACAGAAAGCATCGAAATCATTACACCTGGCAAAATAGAGAACCGCCAAATTTATTTCTCGTTGAAAATGTCAGAAAATGAACCATGAATTTATGAACAGTAAAAAGTGAGACAAAATCAGAGGGCAGTTAAATTTGCAATATCATTAAATGTGGCGATGAGTTGAAACACCGCCAGCGTCGCCCACGATCGTCACTCGCGCTGTTATCTCTCGACGACGTACTGAATGAAATGTTTCCGAATATGGCAACTGTTCAAGAGCAAACTATACATTCACGTGTATACATTTTCACCAATCATAGAAGAACAAATTATTATTTTTTTGCGTGATAGTGACCTATACGGGTCATTTATTTCATTAATCAAGTAAATAAGCACGAGAGGTTACTACTCTCTTAATTCCAACACATCCAAATGAAAAGAAATATTGAAGCAGCTCATTAAAATTACATAAGCATAGCTATAACTTATACTTATGGTATCTAAGCCAAACTTTTAGTTTCTCCTAAAGTTGTACAGCGCATGTTGTAGTGCAAAAAAGTAGACACATCATCATCTTAACCAGTCTATATCACTACTCTGGCCTGTCCACCTACCTGATACCTACTTGCCATAATTGCCACGGTTGGCAGGCGGGTTTGCGATCGAAGTTTGGTCAATGGTAGAGAAAATATGTTGCTGTCCGTCCTTTTCTGACAGTACTCCTTAAGTCGCATCTTCCGACACCCATAGGAAGAGAAGGAGTAGTGCTATTCTTTTACTGTGCTAATACCACATGACATGGTTATAAGAAATTATATAATTAAAAGGAATATTACATATATACGTACATGACTTGGTTAGTACATTAAAGAAAGATAGCATATAATTTAAGCTCTTCATGCCGATATTTGCATGTGCTTAATGCGCTTTTATATGAAATATCAGGCATCAAATGCTTTATCTATACTAATATTATAAAGCTCAAGAGTTTGTTTGTTTGTTTGAACGCGCTAATCTCAGGGAATACTGGTTCGAATTTAAAAAATATTTTTTGTGTTGGACAGTCCATTTATCGCGGAAGGCTTTAGGCTATATAACATCAGGCTGCGACCAATAGGAGCGAAGCAATAGTGAAAAATGTAGCAAAAATAATCGCTATCATAATAACAGAAATTGACGCGTACGAAGTCGCGGGCAACAGCTAGTAGTTTATAAATATATATGAAACAACAGAACAAATTTGAAGTTTGTCGCTACATAAACCTAAATCATCAAAAAGTATTTATTTCACATTTTTATCCGTTGGATACAGCGTAGGGTTACAATAGTATAAAACGCGAATGTAAAGTGGGCGCCTTTGTAGGCGTACATTCATTGTTATCGCAGTGATATTTGAAGGAAACATTTCTAATGATATAAAACACCTACGCCTCGTAATAAAAGATAGGATACCTTAACGTAGCTGGAATCACACCAATCTCACAATCAAGTGTACCTTTTAAATGAAGACTAGCTATTGCCCGCGACTTCGTCCGCGTCAATTTCAGTTATTTATTATGATCGCGACAATTTTTGCAACATTTTTCACTCATGCTTCGCTCCTATTGGTCGCACGCAGCGTGATGTTCTATAGCCTAAAGCCTTCCTCGATAAATGGACTATCCAACACAAAAAGATTTTTTCGATTCGAACCAGTACTTACTGCGATTAGCGCGTTCAAACAAACAAACAAACTCTTCAGCTTTATAATATTAGTATAGATAATAACTTTTATACGGAGGCGCGCAAGGTTAATTAAGATCCTTCATTCCTTTACACCGCAGACGTTAAAGTTGTTATTAACGTTTATTACATTAAATCCTTCCGAAATGGTATGATTTCCTTATACTTTCATGATACCCGAAAACATGGGAAACCTCAACTTGAGCATAAAATTAATGCAGCACACCACACACGATCGATGGCAATTTTTTATACGGGCAATATGGATTTCACTTCAAATTGGAGGTTGCGTAGAATATCTAGTTAGCTCTCGTGACGTTGACGTTTTATTCAATAAAATTAAAAGTCGCAGATTAAAGTTAGTTAAAATAGACGTAACTATTAGATAGAGATTTTATACAATATTTTATACATATTTGATACAGATTTTATATAATTTACCATATTCATTTTCCGATGGTCGCGATGCGAGAAGACGACCTAAGTGGCGTGCAATTGGAGAGGCCTATGTCCAGCAGTGGACTGTGATAGGCTGATGATGATGATGATGATGGTCATTATCACTAGAGTTAATTGATTCGGGGTTATGTAATCTATGTACCTACCTTGTTTTTTGTTTTGGTATTTCTATACTGTTGCAAGCGCCATCATCACAGAACTGTCAGTCTGACCACCGGAAAATGCTTAGAACAATGTTTGAATTTACTAGAAGTTTGGCTACATTATGGTTGGTCGGTAGGAAAAATTTAAAACATGAACCCCAAATTAACACAGTAACAATTGAGAGAGGTTTGAATGATAAATCGTCAGAGCTAGTAAAAATTGTGTTAAAGTTTCCTTTTAGGATATGATAAAAAATGGTCATTACCCTGTCTGTACTGCATACTGAAGCGTTTCATTGGTTATAATTTACATAGATTTCATTGTCGTTTTTAACGTTGCTTTATGGTTCGGCAATGTTATTTAAACACTTGAGTATTAATATTTGTAACGGAGTTATTTAAAAAAATAAGAATATAGAAATTTGTGTCTAGCGTAAAGGAACTAATAACAATAATTATCTCTAAAAATATAATGTGCATTGTTTCGCTACGGTTATTTGTAAGAGTCTGTAAATGTTAAAATCTACGGTTCCCAGTCAAAAGAGCGGAACAAACTAGCCACAATAAATAACATCCGGATCAAAACGGACGGCAACTGTTCAAATTTGATTTGGACCGTACCGTTTCAGCTCGGATGCGTCCGCTTCATCGATAATATTGTGTGGCGATTGACAAAATGATGGGTTTAAAACCTAAAGCAGCAACGCGACTACAATATATTCGCATAGATAAGTACTTTGTTTTGACAAAATACGAAACTTGCATATTTACCTAGCAATTTTAGTATAGGCAATTTGCCTATTTACAAGAATCAAGATGCAAACAATGATCTAATGATCAATACATATTACAATAATAAATAACACGGATTAATAAAAATATAAGTCAGAAGTACATGTTTTATCATAATATGAGGAGACATATAAAAAGTTTTGTAACATTCCAAAAACGACTTCATCGTCGACAGTGATAGATGATGTACGAAGAAGTTACTTTCTAAAGTGGTGCTTGAAGTTAATCGATGTTTGCTTTTATTAAAGGAAAACGATAAATACATCGGTTTCGTAAAAAGAGAACAAATGCAGACGTGTGTCAACGGTTGCACACGTCAAACTGACAGGACAGTTAAAAATAAAAAAGGCGTATATATCGAAAGAGAAAAGTCTGGGTCCCTACCCCCGGTAACCAGACGGAAAAATACAAAGTCCTCGATTGTTTGCGCGGCCCGAACGTAGAGTGCGGAGTATGAAATAATTATGGCGGCGAGAGTGCCCCCACGCGTCTCCCAACTCTTTCCACTTCTGATCCACCCGACTCCGTTCCGCGGTGAAGTGACGACGAAATATCGCCGCAAATGTGGCACAAATGGACTTGTTGCTTTATCATGATTTCTGACACCGAATAAGACAAAAGTTTCTTCTGCTCAGGTATGTAGGCACATTTCTTGCAACTTAGTGTATAAATAATCTGCACGCCTTTCAGAGTTGTAATAAAAGTCATGATTTACACAAAGTTAATAAAAAACCAGCCTCTGTTGAGGTCTATGTAGATAGTTAAATATTACGACCAGATCATAAAACACGGAGCAACGAGCTTTCGATCACGTAGGTCCCGGGTAAGCTTCTATTGTGCTGGTCCATTCAACTGTCTGCAAAGCGTCTACCGCAAAATCTTAATGATCAGGTTACGCACAACAAGTCCACCAGCTTGAGTGTTATTTAAAGAGTGTTATTTAAATTATTGTAACTGTCTTAAATTATTGTAACTGTTTTGATGGACACGTGAGAAATACTAGTCAATAAAGAAAATACATTTTTATTAATTAAGTATAAATTGTTTTTAGCCACAGGTAGGTATTATGAAATACCTATGACAATGATGTGTATGTCATGAAGATATATTACGAGAGTTATTATAAATGAGAGTATTTGGGTGCCTGCTTACTAAAAATAAGTATCCATAACCGACGATAGGCATGTGTCAATCAAGACTGAAAGTGACATAGGTTGACTGTTAAAATAAGAAAAAAAAAAACGAAGAACGAAAAACAAATAAAGCTCTACATTATTTAATCAACAATTTTTCATGAAAACTTGCTATTAGCTAGAAGAAAACATCATGTGATGACCTTTCGTAACAGGAAACTAGACTCGACATTTAAGAAGCCATGACCTTAAACTGCAAATAATATTTTGCGAGAGAAATATTAAATTTATATTATAATAGACAATGCATAATACAGTCTGTAGTTAGCACGTCCTTATACACCCGTCACTTGACAAAGAAACGCGAAAGCGTAACGCATGGGCAATTTCTCACATTTCTCAGGCCTAATAATTTAGGTAAGTGGTTAATAATGCAAGCTTTTGTTACATATTCTGAAGAATTTTACTGTACAATAGGTTTAAGGCAGCAACAGACGGATTTAAAGGTACGCGTCCGTACTAAAACTATCAACAATTAGCCCTTCTTTATTAAATAGAGAACATTTTACGTTTTGTTGTAGATTGATGTGCTGTTGACTGTACATACGGATGAGCATGGAAGTGCTGGGAGGATATATATACATATCTAGAGAGGTGAATAAACCAATAATATATGAATAAAATAATTTATACAATTCAGAATAAGATATCATATTAGGACCATATCTTTCGAAACTTTAAATAGCCCCACATCTGCCACCTTTAACTGTAACAATCAGAAAAAAAGTACGGTGCACAAAAGCGTAATCGCTGCATGGAGGCAGTGTGGCGGACACCCTCCTCTAAGAATGGAATCCTTCATCTCGTTATCTGGTCTAGTCTGCTGTGATTAGGTGAACAATTCGCCAGACATGAAAGTAATTGACTGAATAAACCTATATCTTGAATCTCTAACAATGACACAAACACTTTCCCACAAGCCGTCATACGTCCAAGGCGGGCCATGTAGAGAAACGGGTGAGTGAGAAGTCTGTATTCGGAAAGATATGATCCCTGGACTGAAAAGTCATTCGGATCCTACAAAAAGGCCCTAGAGTTCGGAAACAAATAGCTGATTTCTTTCAGCTCACTAAAGAAAGTTCGATAGAAAGATGTCACTTCTGGCCGTAGTGACAATGATGTTATCAAAACAAAAATACATACTATGCCAAGACGTCATTCGCAAACTAATTAAGATTTCTATTCGGACAAGCTAGAAACATCTTTTATTTGTAGTCTTCGGTCCCAACATTGCAACATCGCAATCTCCCATCGCTACCCGTAACAATCACACGAATGCAGCGCACACAAGCTGTAATACGTCACTTTTAGAGGGTGACAACGGCGAGCCCTGTCGAGGAATGTCCCGCAATCGATTCTTCGGGACGTGCGCCGGGCATCGAACGTCTATGGGCGGATAATTGAAATACCTGCCGGTAAGGATTGGGAGTATTGGGACCGAGTCGGTATGTAAACGTTGTTGTGACTTAGCTGAGTGCAATTTTAGAAGTCACCGTTGAACAACGAGGTTAGTATCGAATTATATTATATTGTACTGATGTTAATATTTTATTTTGTGAACCACGAATATACCAATTACGGCTTTAATACAAGTAAGCTACCGTACCGTATTCTAAAAATCTTAAATCACGTAACGTACTTTTTTTTTCAAATTAAATTCTCTTCCAAATGTGTTAAGAAGTATAGCTATTATCTATATACATATATAGTTCATTACAGTCTCTGTTCGCGCAATATTCCGGTACAGCAATATAAATGGTAGTAGACATAGAGGATGACTATGTAATTTCATTAAAAGCACATTTGATGTTATTACTTATAAAAAATATTTCATAAAATTGATAAATAAAAACAAAACAATGCCTTAACTCTATGAATTAATTTGTTTGATATAAATACTATAAGAACTTTTATATAGTATCAATTAAAAATAATTTTAGCTCATTAAAATCAATTATTAAATCCATTAGAGTCTTAAACATTGTAGTTTTCTAACTTAAGAACTGAAATACATTGTAATATTTTTAGTGGAATAATGGATCGATTTTAGAAATTTATTGTTATTGTAGTCTTGAAACAGAAGACGCAGAAAAGACCTAAAGCCGAATAGGGCTAGTAAAGACGACAGTTGAGCCCCGAACACAGGCGAGCACGAAGTAAAACAGCTTAAACAGCAGAGTCGACGATATGGCCAGCCAACGGGATGATATTTCATATGAGAGACGGTTTTCACACACTTTTTGTTTTTATTTCTTACTCTATTCACTTCGGGTCGGAGCCAACTCGAATTCAGAACGAAATGTACATAATATTGCGATGTAATCCAATACAGCGGCTATTATGAAGTGAGTTATGTTTGTGCAAAAGATATCGCATGATACGGAACGTGTTTCATTTGGATTTATTTAATTGGCCATTAAGGGCAGTCTGTCGTTGAAAACTGCCGTTTTTTTATTAACGTTTACATTTGTGTCGTTTACGTAGTGATTTTACTGGGACGCTTTTTGCTTTTTGCTTCCTACTAGATTTTTAGTACCGGAACTAAGCGGTATTGCTTGAAATTTTCTATCCATTTTTACGATAAGGTTTATTCTCTTTTGCAGAACTGTTGTTGAATTTTAACTTCAGTTTCTCTGCGAAGTTTGCGTGATTTACATTTGAAATATTTACACCTTAGTACTGACTTTGTTACGTGACTATGGTATGCGACATAACCCTGGTCTAGCAGGCTATGATTGCGGTGCAATTCAGGGTAATAAGCAATTAGGGGCCACATTTCTCAACATCAATTACGAGTTTGGTTAGTGCTTCAGATGTAACCGAGCTGGAGATTAATCAACCTGCACTACAAACTACAAGCTTTAAGTCCGAAATAGGCAACGGCAGTATCTTAAAGACAACCTGGGCCCTAATTCCTCTAATTTACAAATGGCTTAATAGAATCGCAATTGCATACCAATCATGTATTTGGACATTACTACCTATTTTTTTATAATTAATAGGCTTGCTCTTGAATACATACTTAACTATACGGTTAAGAAGAAGCCTAAGATGGAACGAGATTACCTAGAGGTACTGGTTGGAACACACCAACGGAACACAGAAAAACTGTTTGGCGCTGGACTCCGGCAGGAGGGTGGTAGCATCCAGGCAGCTTCTTACGAAGCCTACCACCACAGAGGGATCTGTTAGCCGTCATCATTGGTTAGAAAACCAAAGACGGCAGGGGCAGGTGTTTGTGTTGCAAGCACATGCATTGTAATGTCAGTTGTATCATTGTATCTCATGTTTGTCAGTTGTTATTTACTTACATATACTATTGAAAGTTGAGATAAGGGCGAAATAATATTTAAGTAGATACTTATGAAAAGCTTCTAGTAGTAGAATTCTTTGTTATATGTTCTAAGATAATATAGGCTATATATCATTTTATGACATGTCTCTTGGTTAAAAAATTTATATATTTTTAAGAAATTTTAGTGCTAGTACTAATTTATTGTAACTACAATCCCTAAATATCAATGGTTGTAGTAGTCGCCGGGTAAACTCAGAAAAGTTGTGGGTTCGTGTCCTAATCTTAACTAGTCAACATTTTTATTCTAATATAAACCAATTCGGTAATCATCTAGCAATTGTAGTTATTGTAAGCATTAGTAATACAAGTAACCCATGACCTTTCCTATATTTATGCAACAGACTGCGAAATTTCAAAACATAATTTTCGTGATTCTTGCCTTATAATACTTTCTTCCACTCACTTTCGTACAAGTGGGTTCAAGTAACGGTACTAAATGGAAAGTGAATAGCAACGAATTTAATTATGTAACAGCTACAGAGTAGAACAAAGCTGTTTAGAATTTGTATATTTCGGTTGCGTGTATCACTGTCAAGGTTCGGCACTGCCTAGTCAGACTTGAGCCACATGACAACGATCGTTTGAACATTGTCCTTTCCCAATGAGTTAAGTGCTGTATTTAATTATCATAACATTTAAATGGTTGTTTGCTGTAACTTTGTCGTCGTGTAAGAGTTCTCTAATGCTCTTGGGGCCTCGAAATCAATACCTATCTGTATTGTTTGCTCTTTCAGTCAGAATATTACATTAGACTTACATTACTCTTCATTTTAGTCATCATTATGAGCTCGCCTTAAAAGACTGATTAAGCCTATTCAAGACGAGGATTTTTTTGACATTATCGTCACGCTTGACAGTCAAGTTTGCGATCGTAGTTCATCCTGCAGCCTATCTTTATCTAGCGGTACTCCTCTAGTCTCTTTTTACGACACTTATTAGATGATGGTGCTCTTCTATTTTTGGCATAACGAAAGGGCACAGATAGATAATACGTAAATAAGGACATAAAATATTGAACGCAGAAATTGCAATGCGCAATACCTTTGCTCTCACTAAATGTAAAAAAATAAGAACTAGATGCGTAGTCCCATACAAACACTTCGAAAAGTTCGAAATGTCCGCGATTGAATACCTAGCTGGTTGTAATTATGTATCATACCCGCTTGATGAAAATTCAACCTTACGTCCATCACATAAAGTTGAGTGGACGCTCATTTGAAGAGGACGTTTGTCGTTCGCTGATTGTGTATTTAGTTTTTATATTACTTCTATGACCATGCCCAAGAAGTTCCTATAAAGAACGAATAAAACTTATACAACGTGTTCCTTTTGATATCCCATAACTCTGAGGTTATGTTCTATAGGTAAAAATAATATAAAACGCCCTCTGAACATGAGGTTCAAAAATCAATAGTTTCGAATATAACATCAATTTTAGTTAAATTTGTTAAAAAAATGTATCCAGTATGGCGAATCCTTAGTTTTGCGAGACGTTGGCAAACTTACACTAAAGTGTAGTAGACAGTAGTAAAGTAGCGGGAGAGCGTAACTTGTAAAAAACATTGACGTGTGTAAGTGTTTCATTGATAAGTACCTAGGTCCTGTACGAGTTAATCGTTTTCATTCAAAAGTTCATTCATAAGAAGGTAAGGGTGTTTTACATAAACAGTCGCATGGCTTTTTAGAATTATTTTGTATAAAAAAATTAAACAAAAAAATTATGTAATGATTCACATTGAATTGCTGTCCACGACATAATATTTATGCCACATGTTGTGATGTGACGTACAGCTATTTACATGGTTATGCAATAAACATCAAAATTGTATCGGCTACAAGTTTAATATATGTATAGACATACTCTTTATACAATAACAAACAATTCCAGGTGATTGCGAGATGAAATATAGAAGAATAGTCATTTTCTTACACGCGTGTAAATCTAGATGGCATTATACGTTGGGCTGACAATGTGATCTAACAGTAACATACTATGAAATTTGAAGCAAAGATCGTAAAAATAATGAGACATGAGTTTCCTTAAAATAATCATTAATTAATCCTTAATTATCAAAAATTTAAAGATTTTACACTAACCAATAGCTATTTCAGATCCATAGAATCCATTCTATTTATTGGTTTCAAAAAAACACTGATTCGCCCAAGCAAAAAATGTAGTTTCATAATAACCTTAAACACATGAACGTGTTGGCTAATAACTTTCATAAAATATAATGTTCAATCCTAATAAACAAGAGTTAAATTCATAAATGTATCAGTAATTTCAATGTATCGTGTGTGGCTATAAAGACAATAATAAAGACAATATGGTTCAATTATAATTTAGACAATTGTCAAGGTACAAAAAATAACTAAGTGATTGAATTTATTTAGTACCGAAATCAAAGTAATAAAAGGAATCGAAAGAATCGTTGGAATCTGGTTTTCATATTATGTGACAACCGGTTTTTGGGCCCTTCCAGAACAAGGTTTTACCGGTTCTTTCGTTTCCTGGTAAACCATTTGCCCTTATCACTACCTGATGCGGGTCAACCAACAGTTTGTAATTTTGTCCAAATGAACTCATACGTTGAAATGAACTCAACTGAGGCCTAACACAACACCATGTCCGTAAATTCGAGTCTATCTGTCTTTCTTGCTCATAGCAATGTCTTCGAGTATCTGAAAGAGACAGATTCGGGTTTCGTGTTGCGTAGTGGTTCTTCTGTATTCATATTCAATGCAGACATGCGACCAGTGTTTGCGCACTCGGCCATGCGCGATCATATCGCTCAACGGTAAACAGAGAAATTGTGCAATAAATATTACTGTAAAATAAATAAATTAATGATAGTCTAACAATGTCACTGATGGACAACTGCCTTATAAATATTTACTGCTGCAAAATTGGTATTATTTATTTTATTTTATGTACAGAACAAAAACCATTTAACAATGCAAATCAACAAATTGAACGGATGAAATAAGAGTACATTTTTGAGCCAGTGCATGAAGATCGTCGAGAAGCTTGTTTAGGACCAACTAAAACTTGATTTACTTATTAAGTTTTTTCCTTAAAAACAAATTATTGGTCTTATTTTTTGATTGGCTCGTAAGGGACTTATTTTCAGGCAAATAGCATATAATAAAAAAATGCATAAGACGTTTTAAAATACTTTATTTGATATTTTAGCAACTTAATTGCACTTATAATATCAGTATATAAACTTGAAAAATTTCCCGCCTGAGACAAAATTTTTTAAGTTTATATACTGATATTACGTTTTAAAATATTAAAATTATTAGTTATACAATAAACCTAGAAAATTCATGTACTTTAAGCAGACCCGCAGACGTGTTTCTTAGCTTTACAGTTTGACCTGAAAACGAGGTTTTTATTTCAAAAATGTCGGCTTCAATTTTTAATGAAGTCATAGCCTTAGTTAGACTAGGGACCTCTTGAAACTGCAAGGGCATAATGAACGAGACGACAAGCAAGAGCGCTCTCGTCCTGGACCTGAATTCCTCACCATGTACAGTCAGAAACTAAACTAGCTACATTTTAATTTATTGTTTATTTAACAACAGGTTAATGACATTATGTCAAGTAACTAAAAAAATATTGTACAATAGCGCTCTTAGCGCGGCTATATTGCAAACCCGTTTAAATTGCCATAAATATTTGCAATCGCTATTCGGTTATTCTCTCTACCAAAATAAGAAAATATTGATTCCCTTTAAACTGTTCCTGTAAGTTACTGAGTTGTAGGAGATGTATGATGGAAACAATAAGTTGATTTTAATGACAACAATGAAAACTCCATATAAAATTTCATCTAAAACGGAAATAGTCAATTGTTCTTACTAATTCAGACTTTCCTTCCATGATAAAAGTGTCCGGGCATGTTCTCTCCATTGGGTAAACTGCGATCGTCAACGCACCTGCCAAACTAGAGTTATGGCAAAATACACTTTCCGAAGTGCAAATGTCGAGCAGTGACCTGATGATGATGATATAACTCCTTCTTTCTATATTTCAAAGATAGTTTAGAGTCAGAGTTATCCTAGCCGTCTATTACAGGACGTGACTTCCACCTTGAGACATAAAACGGGACCAGCTAAACATGCTTTCCGAAGCACGACTATTACCCCCGTTACACGCCCAAGCATTGGCCCTTGCGTAGAAGACAGACCTCCGCACTATTTCACCAACCGGGTCGACTTGATGATACGATGTTACTAGCCAAGGGAAGTATCTTCCACGGTTTATTCATTTGACGACCTACGTAGTGTCCCGGGTTCGGTAGTATACACAATGTTTTTTTAAATTGTATGGGGTCTGGGTGTGGTCCTAATTTCTACAAAACTAGTGCTTTGATAAGTTACTTACAGCGAGGATTACAGGATCAGAGCAATGTTTGTGATATTGTCCACATTTTTAAATTTATTTACTTCGAATCATACTATATGAGTGTTAACATTATCTAGGTCTCCGAAAACAACACTGAGTAGGCACTTTCGAGTCAGGCCGCAACTTCAGCCATATCTTAGATCTGGGGCGCCGAAACCCGAACGCGGCTTGCTTGCGTCTAAAACTTAAACCAGATTTGTGCATTTGCAAAAACAATTTCGTCTTGTGTCAGTTTCAGTATGAAATAACTAATAACTGTGTTTATGGTGTGTTGTTCGGAGTCTGCACATAAATACAATAGCGACACCTCATCTTTTCCCATGGGTGTAGAATGGACTAAAGAAGTACCCTTAGAAGAAGATGGGCAGAAGTGTCTTCTTCACCATTGGCCAAACTACAACAGTTTAGAAAGAAAACAAAACTACAATATAATGAATAACAGTCCAATACCCAAAAATACTGCAAATGTAAACCCCTAACACAAAAAATGTGACTAATGTCTAGAGTATTTATGTCACCGTAAAATTGTGAGATCTGTCAGTTCACAAAACAACGTGTGAGATTATAAACTAACGGTGGATTAGGTTAGGTTAGATTGTAATTAGGGAGTGCAATCTTGCAGCAAAATTTTCGATCGAACGACGAAGCGGATGAAAAACATCTAAAGCTGGTATATTATGCCTTGGTCGAATCGCGATTGCGGTATAGCATATTATTCTGGGGAGGAAGCTACAAATATAATATCAGAACAATAGTCCGTATAAAGCAACAAGACTCGTGTCGTGAGCATTTTAAGAGACTTGGGATTTTGACTGTTCCAAGCCTTTACATTTTAGTTTTATTGACAAATTTTGCGAAGCACATCAGTGACTATGAGACTCCAAGGGAAAAAGATATCCGTGAAAGCACGAGGAGAAAGGATTTTATTAATAAATGTGTTCCTCATTTAAAAATAGTAAGGCAGAGTTCCTATTATCAGTCTGTTGCAATGTTTAATAAGTTACCAATTGAACTAAAGAGTACAGTTTATCAAAGTAGCTTCAAAACAAAATTGAAATGTTTTTTGTTGGAAATGCTATGCTATTGGTGAATTTATAACTGAAAAAATTTAAAAGAATGAATTTTGACAAATTGTATTTTTTAATTAATTGACGCGGAGCGCGGAGAACCGATGGCCGTTGGGGCGGAAAGGTTCTCGAATGGCGACCGCGTACCGGACGACGTTCCGTGGGCAGGCCCCCTACAAGGTGGACCGACGATCTGATCAAGGTCGCTGGAAGCCGCTGGATGCGGACAGCACAGGACCGATCGTTGTGGAGATCCTTGGGGGAGGCCTATGCCCAGCAGTGGGCGTCGTTCGGCTGATATGATGATGATGATGATGAATTAATTGACATTCAAATGATAATTGACATTACAACAATACTTGACATGTAATTATATTAATAATTTTCATGATAATAATTATAATTTAATGTGGTTTATTGGTATTAGTGATTTATTCTAGTTAAGATATTTTTATTTATTTAAGTGGGTTTTTATTGGTACTCATGTTTTTATTCTAGGTTAGTTGTATTATTGTATTATTCCACACAATGTATTTTGTTTTTGAATAAATAATTGAATTGAATTGATCTTGGTATTTGCAAGATTTAAGAGCTCTAATCTCGCAGAATCTCGGTATTTTGCGAGATCTCGCAAATATACGTATTAATAAAAATATTAAATTGTAACTTTGTAAAGTTATTGTTCTAAGGGCGAAATAATGAATTAATACACCTATACAAAAATGTTGAATCAATTAATTTATAATATTACGGATTATTCTAAAAAAACATCTAAGAAAACAACATATCGACGGTAGCGACGACGGTGCCGATGAAGACATTGATGGTTGGAGTCGTAATTAGTTTTTTTTTTTGCGCCGTATCAATTTTATGCTTAGAATTCATATGGACATGTAAACCTTTCATATGGAGAACGTGCCGATGTTTTTAGAATAGACTTAAATATTTTGCAATGAGCAGTCAATTCATCCAGTGTCCTTAAAAAGTACTTCCATACATCCAGTGAACTTTAAACTCCTTATAAATTACATTTGATGACATTATGTCACTATTTCACTTATTCTAAAACCAATTTTCGAATGAAAACTGTCTTTTTTACTATTAAAAACAATCAGATCACTACATTAACAAATCAATACAGCACGGCCATGGAAACAATGGCAATATGGCAAAAAACACTTCGGCTGTCTCTAGAGCCGGGAAGCACCAGGCAAAACGAACGAACAAACGAACGGCTTGCGGCTGCGCGGGAATTCAGTTTGAGCGCAGCCATAATACGCATTATATATCTAATATTATAGCGCAGCCGCGCTCCTAAATGGTCATGAAATGTGTTGCTGTGCAATCTTGCAAATCTTGTGAGATCGCGCGCGATTTTAGGTGCAAGATCTCGGTATTTCGAGATCTCGGAATACCGAGATTGCACTCCCTAATTGTAATTCATTGTCATTTAATTATGAACTGTTAAATTTTAAAATTTTACCGTGACATTTAGATTCTCTATAGATTTACATGTGCGACTTGCTTACTGACGTAATATTGCGGCAATACTAACAACACTACTGTTATCTTCCATATCACCTACTAATGCTTCTATGGTAGGTATTGACAGTCCCTATAATACTCTAGATAATACTCGAACACAACTAACATAGCCACCTAACTAAAACAATATTCGCTCATTGTGTCATGTTTTGATATAAAGAGAGACAGTGTAACACGTTTATTAGCGCAGAAATAATCGCCAAGAGTTTTTAGTTTACGTTACATTCTCGATTTTTTCCATCATGTAATTAAAGTTCAATTTACATTGGCATATCGTCTGTTTACATAACGACGATCACCTTGACTCGTTGACACGTGGGCTAATGTTATCAACGAGTTATAATAACAATCAAACTTTTAACAACCACCTGTTTTGCATCCGACAACAACAAAGTTGATTTGTTCTAAAGGTTTTTACTTTTGTATTGTTTTTGCCTATGCGTCAATTCTCAAGGTATTTGATTTTGAATTCATCAATAGTATTGAACTTGTTATGTCAGTGAATATAATTTAGGATAAAATTTTTATGTTTATGTTTCGTCATTATGATGACTAATGGCCAGTGGGAGAGTTAAACAATGGTGTTGATGTTTTCCATTTGCCCATTTTCCGGGTGTTTCGACATGCAATTTTTAATATCGAAATTAAAAGTTTGTAAATAAATAAATTTCAACAACATCACATAGATTGTTGTGATCCCATAGTAAGTAGCTAAAGAAGCACTTCATTTTGTAAAATTTAAAAACAACGTAGGTACCGTCCACAAACACCCCTAAAATAGTTTTTCTTCATTGACCCGTCCAGGATTCGAACTCGGTACCAGATAAGTGGCGACCCCTTGAAAATATATTATAAACCACTCAAACACGGAGGTCGTAATGTTATTTTAATTTATTTGGCAACGGTTTGTATTCTGACACATTTACCGAAAAACAAACTCTGCCGAGTAAACATTCTGTTCTTGGCCGTCTATTTACATTCCCGAAGCGTGTAACGGTAAAAGTTAAACATTATCATATTAATTGAGCTAAACAATCTAAACAAGAGGATTACTTTAGACTTCGTACAATTAGCGTTTCTTTTTTAACAAACTCGTTCACGGGTCAAATTATAATGATATTTGTCCATTTGGGACATCCTCTTTCCACTTTATAAAAATTAAAACATAAGCTTTCACTTTTAAAATGCGAATGAATTTTTTATAAATGTAATACACAACGTTCTCGTAAGTATGTCCATTTGGAAGCAAATAGTTTGTAGATTTAATATTAGGTCTTTACATATAAAATTGGCGTTTTGTATGAAAAAATTTAAACGAATTTACATTTTTTTCATGGATTTTTTATTTGTATTAATCAAAGTAATCATCACCCATGCAATCAATGCATCTTTGCCAACGCAGTGGCAGTTTATTGATGCCCTTCTTAAAGAAATCAGCTGGACGGGAGGCAACAAATTCTTCAAAGGCATTTTGTACTACCTCTCGGGTATTGAATTTTTTTCCCGCCAAGAAGTTATCCAAATTCTGGTAAAAGTAGTAGTCAGTAGGCGCAAGGTCTGGCGAGTAGGGCGGATGACGGAGAGCTTCCAACCCCAGTTCTTGCAACTTAGAGACCGTCTGCTGTGCAGTATGAGGTCGCGCGTTGTCGACCAATGCTGGTTGGAGATGTGCCAACTTTTCCATCATTGTGTTCAGTTCTTCACAGTACACATCTGCAGTAATGCTCACCCCGTTTGGTAAGAAGTTGTGATGAATCACACCGTCGCTAGACCACCAAACAGTGACCATCACTTTTCTAGGGGTAAGTTTTCGTTTAGGGCATTGTTTAGGTGCTGAACCAGGATCCAACCAACTTGCTGAGCGCTTGCGGTTATCAAACAGAATCCATTTTTCATCGCAGGTAACAATGCGGTTCAAAATTCCTTCATTAATTTGTGTGTCTGTTGAGCAGTGCAAGGCACGTCTTGACGCGTACTTCGCGCTGGCGATCATTGAGTTCGTGGGACACCCATTTGTCAAGCTTTTTTACCTTGCCAATTTGACGCATGATGACGAAAAAGATTGAAATGCGATGAAATGTACCTAACACCAATCAATAAACAAATGACTACTTTTGGAAAAAGAATTCCATGTTTTTAAAATAAAATTAATTTGAAATTAGATTTCTTAGCCAAAAAAAAATTATTTTAATTTGAAATGGCCAGTACTGCAGAAGGGCAATTTCATAATAAGAGCTATTATTTAAATTGTTTTTATTTAAATGTTACCTAATAATTATAGTTAACCATAAATTATAACACTGCAATGTTTTTTTTTTAATCTATACTAATAATAGGGGTTAAAGTATGAAATTGCCGATTATTTTCCCACTTTTTATTTTGTTTATAGCTCTTAAGTATAGCCATATTATTGCGTAATTCTTTTTGTATTGTATCAAAAACTGAATAAAGTAACTTTTGACTAAAAAAAAAATGCAATACTAGTGCCTATTACTTCAAAGGAAGTCGTTGAAAAAACCCCTTACAATGTGTCAGCTGACCTTCTTGCTTCAATTAAGTATATTTGTATTATATACTTTCTCTTTCAGAAATTTAAATACTATAATGCGTAGCTTTATAACCATTTAACTTTCACCTTTAATTGCATAGAAAACGGTTCAGGCGTTTTTAAAAAAACTAAAAAATTGTTAGTATGGAAAAATGATTTTTTTCGATTTCGTCCATACAAAACGGCAATTTTATACTTTAACACCTAATATTATAAAGCTGAAAGGTTTGTTTGTTTGTTTGAACGCGCTAATCTCAGGAAGTACTGATCCGATTTGAAAAATTCTTTTTGTGTTGGATAGTCCATTTATCGTGGAAGGCTTTAGCACATGAATAAATATTCCCACCAGAATACAAGCTACCTATATGCGGCCCGCTGTTGTTCCACAGACACATAGCGCGGCGATGTACGCGTGACATCTCACCGACGCGTTCACCGACGCGTCGCCGGGGTAAGAACTGGTTTTCGCCGATTCAGTTGCGGTATAAATGACAGGGGTGCCGCCTGCACGTCGCACGCATTAGAAGACATTTATTTGAGTGATTTGGCTGACGAATTGTGATTTTACCATTTCTATGATTCAATTATATATACAATATTGATTATGGAAAATTGGTGTTAAATCTAAATATATAAAACAAAGGGTCAGTTACGCACTGCTATGGTTTGTTGCCGGATAATTGTATAGGAAATGTCTGGATCGACACAAGTACAAGAAATCGAAATCCTATCGGAAAATGCCGTAAATATAAGCAATGATTCCCTATTTATTCATCGTAAAGACTTTTATGTAGGTAACGTATCTACAGGCCGGGTTCCTTAAAATACCGCCAGGTCCAGATAATTATGTTAATTTTATTGGTGAAATGGAAAAAAAACATATACCAAGATTATTTTAATAATGATCCGAGAATTCAAAATATTGGAAATTAAATATAAAAATAAAATTATAAATTTATTGTCTTTTGGTATGCCATGCGAATGTTTTCCCATCAGTTATTTAAAGAACTTGTATTATATTCAGACTGTATCACACGTTAAAAAGAAATAAGAAATATTTAAAGAAAAATAAATTATTAAGGGTTAGCCATTTATAAACTAATTCAACTTTAGTATTGTCGAATTACACTAAACCTTATATTTTATACCTTTTGAAATACACGTTTTATTATGTAGGTAGGTACTTACCGTATTTTATTTGTACTCCCTATTTTTTTTTTACTTGCAACAGGTGTCAGCCCTATCAGAATAGTTTAAAAGTTAAGAAGCTTGTACTCTGTAGGAATATTTACTCATGTGGTTTTAGGCTATAAAACATCACGCTGCAACCAATAGGAGAATCACTGATGCTTCGCACCTACTGGTCGCAGCGTGATGTTATATAGCCTAAAGCCTACCTCGATAAATGGACTATCCAAAAAAAATCAATTCGAACCAGTACTTGCTGAGATTAGTGCGTTCAAACAAACAAACAAACTCTTCAGCTTTATAAAATTAGTATAGATAATTTAATTCAAACTTAATTTTAACTATGAACCATATAATAATAGACAGTTATAGTGAATAGAATAAGTAGGCACACTAGTATGAAATTACTGTGCGGAAGATGTTGGACATCATATTGCAATAAAGTCTTAGATTCTAAGTAACTCGGGTCCTAACTGTACGTCTTCCCCACTTTCATTCGTTGACGATACCATATAATTACCATTGTGACATGGGAAACTCTATTGAATAAGTAAGGCATGTTGTTGATTGTGAATGGATGTAGAATAATAATATGCAATAGATTTTTTTAATGTTCGCTGTTCAGGAAAGGAAACAACGCCTAAGTCGCAGATACAAGGCTATAATTTGTGATTAGATCAGACATAGACAGAGTACACAATCTAAAGCTGAACACACACAAGACACAGTCAACATGCTTGCAGAGTTGCTCTACTACGCAACGTGATGTCCGTATACACGGATGTATCTGTCTCTTTCACTTACTATGAGACATTGGGATGTGTAAGCGAGATAGATGTAGTCGAACATCTGTATATTCGAGTATCTGTATACTGTATTGCAGAGTAGGCCACTGAATTGCAGACAGCCGATGACGAAGCAGAATTCAATAAAACGAGTTCTACTCTGAAATTCTAATGTATATTACTAGATAACTAGCAGTTATGTTATTAAGTAATAAATCATTCCTCATCACCAAAATACATAAGTCCACAGCTGGACAGAGGCCTCTCAAATATGCGGATTTTTTGAAATCATCTCTCCTCGTTCACATTTTTTGTCGCTCTTTACGACACCTATAGGAAGATATACTGCTATTCTTTTCTGTACTGGGGGGACACCAAATGACACAAAATTATAACACGATATATACATATAATGTTATAATTTTTAAGGAATCAAGATGTTGATTCCCTAACCTGATCAGTAGTTTCTAAACATTGTGCTCTTGTTTTATTTAAAAAAAAGAGAAAACGCTATTCTGCAGCATTAATAATGCAGGTTGAAGGTCTCCGTACCAACGCTATTTAAATTGGCATAGATGTTAGTTTTACAATAAACTTGTGTTAAAATATTGGCCAGTCTGTCCATGTCAACAGGTGCCTTGTGTCTGTATTATCTACTTTTAGCAGTCAGCGGGCACTGTGCTTCTGCATCTTTGCCAGAGAACCAAGAAATTTTCTTAGTATTCTCTTTTTCATGTGAATTTCTCACTTAACGCAGGAATAAAAAAAAAATACTTCAATAAATTGTTGCACTGTCACAGATTTGTTGTCAACCAATAGCGTGTTAGCTTTTCTTTATACGCTGTGGGACGGTGTTTATTGTCTGTGTGTAGAAACAATGGCCAAAGAGAGGATACTACGTTTTACAGAATGAAGATTAGAACAAAGAGAAAAAATACCACTGTTCACGAATTTATGCGGTATCTTCAAGGCAACTACAAGCTTTAGTGTGCATCAATCGATTAAGTTGTTTCAGTGTTATAGTAGGGCGTGATTGGTTTCATTTCTGTAATTAGAAAGTTACAAAATGTTACTTCAACAATAGTAAAAATCTTACTAATATTATCAATGCGAAAGTAACTCTGTTTGTCTGTCAGTTTGTTACGGTTTCAAGCCTAAACTTTTGAACCGATTTTAATGAAATTTATTTCAAAGACAGATTAGACTATGATTGAGAAACGACATTACGCTACGCAATTTTGTGTCTCACTGCTGCGAACAGATTTCCGCCCGCGCAGTATAACGTGTTGTTTACGCAGACAGAGCAGCGGGCAAACAGCTAGTTACAGATAATTAATAGATATACGCTTCTAGTTATATAAAATACTGATCTTGGAAGTTAAAATACCACGAAGTGTTAACTCAATAATATCTAATCACAGAAACATCCTTACACAGAAAATACGGAATCCAAATAATGGTGCATCTAATCAATCACGGAGACTCGCCACAGTAAGTCAAACGGTCGTTTTTTGCCACCATTTGCATAGCGCTCTGTCCCTCTTTGGCCACCGAACTTTAATTACCGCTGAAGCAGGACGCCTATAGCTCTGTTGACCTCACCTGTGTGCGCGTGAGTCGGTACCGTTGCGTCCGTGAGAAGGAATTTTTGTGCGGCTCAGGCACTCAGCTGTTTATAGCGTAATCCGATTTGATTTAGATAATAAAATAACACATCAAGCAGTCAATTCATACAATTAACGCATAAATTACAATAACATTTTCAAAAGGTCAGTCGAAGTTAGTAAGAATTACGTTATCTTTTTTTTTTGCAAATATGTGTTCGGGTGATTTTTTTCCGGCTTGATACGATGCGAACGGTTCGTGCTTGAATTCCAGGACTACGGGCTCATTGCCATCAGTTCAGAATCAATTTTTTATTGACAAATTTCATGTTCCTTTACTAAATGTGTCTTAGTGGAATATCTACTTCTTTTAATATGGCATGACTATCCTTCAAGCGTAGTATATTAGTATGCTTGAAGGATGTAGGGTACAATTGGTCAAGCCTAAAATATGTGTCGATTCGACAAGCGCCTTTTTACTTCTAATGTTATTGTAAATTCGTAAAATAATTTATGGATGACCCCTTACCGGGAATGGAACCAACGGAACCGCATCTCTACCGTCAATGGAATATTGAACCATGAATTTATGTAATATTAACATCATTTTATAAACGCGTCGACGCATTTTCACCGGGCGCCAGCGATCGCTCGATAGGGCGCCCCGTTTGACACAGATTAGCGGTGCCGAGCGCGACATCCTCCGCATGGCTGCACTCCATTATGATTGTAAATTTCACCCTATTATACCGCGCAAGATATAAACTTACACAAACTCTTTAGCTGGTGTTCTCTATCCTTACTAATGTAATACATATCTATACTAATATTATAAAGCTGAAGAGTTTGTTTGTTTGTTTGTTTGAACGCGCTTATCTCACGAAGCACTGGTTCGATTTGAAAAATTCTTTTTGTGTTGGATAGTCCATTTATCGAGGAAGGCTTAAGGCTATATAACATCACGCTGGGACCAATAGGAACAAAGTACGAGTATGAGTGAAAAAAGTTGCAAAAATAGTCCTGATAATAATAACAGAAATTAACGCGAACAAAGTCGCGGGCAACAGCTAATTATATTATAAATTCCATCCGTCTTTTTGTTTGTGTGTGTGTGTTTATGTAAATCTCAATTTTATCAACAGGGAAGACGTTGCCCCTGCTCTCTTCTGGCTGTACTATTTCATTCGGCTTTTACGACATGAGACGAGAAGGGTGGTGCTAGTATGTTTAAGATCCGCACTACACGGCACAAAACCATTCAGTCAGTCTGTGTTTTACTAATACATTAATTTTATATAATAAAACCCTAAAGCAAAAGCTAAAGCAACGCCACGCAGAGCAGATAGCCACTGTGCTCCAAATCAATGATGACAAAAACCGCACTAAACATTACTTATATAACGTCAAATCCAAAGCATAAACTAATGGATGGGTCTCACATTGGTTTGTTTTTATTTTTATTTGTGTTCTTAAGAGCAACATAAATTTACATTTCATGAACGTGAATAACTTCTATTCGTATATTAACAAAATCTTTGAAAGAAAGTACCGGCGATGACAAAACGCCTTGTTTAATTTTCTCGAACAGTTCACGGTCGGACGAACCTCAATCATAACGTCTGTCCCTTTCTCACAACAGAAAGTTCCTTTCGTGAGTCAACCGACGTTCTCTTTCTAACTGTGATTTATTGCCTGGCTGGGTTTACATAAACTTGGCTACTTACTACATGTGGTAGTCCATTTATCACGATTATGACGCCATAAAGTAATTATTTTATCTCATTTGCATAACTCAACCGATAAGCAGTGTTGAAGCATACTAAACGACCGTCTTTAAACAAAAATACACGGTAGAAGAAATTGGGTGCAGACTGCAGTCTTTTCGATTTCGATGGTGTAGGTTCGAATAAGGTAATTCGATCGAAGTTTAACTCTGAATCCGTTCAGCATTCCGTTCAATACATCATAAAAAAGTAGGAAGAAGTCAAACAGTGGTCTCATCGATGATCAGATTATTTCAGAACATTAACAATAACACATTGCTACTAAACAAATTTATTGATCAATGCGACAAACGAATGACTAAAACGCCAGATATCCATTTAAAACTATTTATACCAACCGCAATACGTGCGAGTGACGTCGTGAGGCAATTTACGCGACTCATTCTCTTGAACTGTTTAGTCCAGTCATTCTGAGTGTGTGTCTCGGCAGTTAGGTAATTCCGTCCGAACTACTCAAGACGGTTATTATTAAAATTTTACAAATAATTCGTTATTTCATGATTATCTATACTAATATTATAAACCTGAAGAGTTTGTTTGTTTGTTTGTTTGAACGCGCTAATCTCAGGAAGTACTGGTTCGAATTGGAAAAAATATTTTTTTGTTGGATAGTCCATTTATCGAGGAAGCTAGTAACGGCGAAGCACTAGCGCAGAGCCACAATTTTTTCAAAGCTAAAAAAAAAAAAGAGAAACAGAACGTGTTCTATGGCAACCTATCAAATGTCATTACGTTTAAAGCAATGAGAACAACCCCACTAATGGGATAATACTATAGAATTTAGTATTAGTGGGTGGGTTTTTTGGGACTGCCATCTCGGACAAGTATCTTCGTATAATTAAGATTGAACTTCACTTAAGGTAAGTTCGTTTAATCTTATAATTATACTTAATACTTGTCCGAGATGGATTTTTACATGTAGATGTTTGAAGATGGGTTGTGAATCATTAGTACAATTTTTAAAGAATGAAAAACATCTATAAAACATCACGCTGCGACCAATAGGAGCGAAGCATCAGTGAAAAGTGTTGCAAGAATAATCGCGATCATAATACCAGAAATTGACGCGGACGAAGTCGCGGGCAACAGCTAGTTAGACATATAAAAGATAAGGCGACAATCAAAGACCGCTTTGAACAAAGCCACGACAGCTAAACATAATTATTAGTTTTTTTTAAACAGGTTGTGTGAATTTATTGAGGACTAAACAAAACAAACTAAAAGGCCTTCCTGAGAACAATAAGGTAAAGGTAATTTAATGATACTTTCTACATAGCGGTCTCTCATTTTTGATTTTTCTTTCATTTGTGCCTCAATCACTTATTAACCAAAATTATCAAATTTTTGTAATCATGTCTTCTTGTTTGGTTTATCTATTCCACAAACCTAACGATAAAGATGATTCTGTTAAGAGCAATATGTTGAAATGTTGAAAAGAGTGGACACAATAGGCAAAACGTGACATTGAGGGGATTAAGCAACCGAGCAGTTATATTAAGTATTTTAAATAAATTAACAGGTAAGTCCTATAAAAATAACACTAAATTTTGAAAGTTTGTTATTCTCGCAGTTATAGTTTGTCTTACTTTACAATGAACTAAAAGACCTTGCAGAAACAAGAAGAGTTATTTAAATATATCGTCTCCGTTTTATTTTACAAATTTCACCAAAAGGCACATTTTTGCTAAAATTTTACATGCATAATTGGTAAATTCAGCCAGTTCAAACCACTACTGACAGACAGACATCTCATCAAATGCATTTTTGGATACAATAATATTAGCAATTGATATAATTGCTATCAATTAAAACAATCCATTAATTTTTGTTTCTGCTAACGATGACGTTTTGCGAAAATGACCATCTGCGTCAAAACCAATCACACCAATTATATAAAATATATGTAGAAATCTATCTTGTCCTAACATTTAAAGATAAGGTAGGTGCAGAAATACTACCGGTTTTTTTAATGTAATATGTATCACTAAGTATGTACGGTTATAAATTCTATACCACCAACCACCGAACCAGTCAATGTCAATCCATTGGTAAAAAACCGCTTTAAAATCCCTAAAGGTAGTAACTAAATTTACAATCCCTTTATGAGTAACGCTTGGTCTCTTTGCTCCGGGAAACGCTTGATCATATATTTGCGATTGGGATTTTTTAATGATATTTGTCCTATTTATTTTCATCTATATTTAATTTCGGCGCATGCTAGGCTTTTGGCCGTGGGTACGCATGAGGCCGGCTACTGGTTTCACGCGTACCCATCGTCAAATACAGGAACATTTCTTGAGCCTGCCACGCTCCGAATGGCAACCTGTCTACGGCTTAGGGTTCCGGTTTGCGCTCCTCATAAATGTCCCTGTGGCAGTAATGTCGACAAGCTAGGACATCACGGACTGTCATGCCAAAAAAGAGCAGGCCGCTTCTCGAGACATGCCACACTTAACGATATCATACGACCATGCCACCGTTAACGTGCCATGTTTACTTGAGCCGACTGGTATTGCAAGAGACGATGGCAAGAGACCGGACGGTATGAGTTTGATTCCATGGAAGATGGGCCGGATGCTGGTATGGGATGCAACCTGTTCAGACACGCTGGCCCCTTCTCATCTACATGGAACCAACAACAGAGCTGGTGCGGCTTGTAAAGTGGCTGAAAAGCTAAAGCATGCAAATAGGGGTCTAGGCTCCGAATATGATTTTGTCCCATTCGGTGTTGAGACCCTTGGTCCGTGGGGTCCTAGCGCTATAAGGCTTTTCAAGGAAATAGCAAAAAGGTTAGTCGACATCACAGGAGACCGAAGAGCTGGCAGCTACCTCGGACAACGAATTAGTTTAGCTATTCAAAGGGGGAACGCTGCCAGTATCTTCGGATCTTTGCCTAAAGGGACTCCTTTTAATAATATATTTTAGTTATCATATTATAATTTTTAAGGTTTTTTGTTTTAGGTTCCTTGTTGTATATGTATATTTTTTCTAAAATATTTGATAACATAGTGTGAGAATGTAAGGACATAATATGAAAGAGTAGGACTTCCTGATTCTGATACAGGAGTTTAGTTCTAGTAGTTTGGCCTAAGCTCCTCAACTACGGGTTGAATAAAAAGAGAGTTCTTTTTTTATATGGGATTTTTAAAGAAGTTTAGTTTTTATCATTTGGTGCGTTGCTATCAGATTTCATTTAAATATGGACAGGAAAACAAGACAAATTTTGAACTAAAAGAATTATGTGTTTTAAGAATGAGAAAATATTCTCACCTAATTCACAATTCTCCCTCATCACCGAGATAGAGTTTACAATCTATCAAAATCAATTTAAAAAAACAAGACAATCATTACTTCTGTTCCAGCAAATTATATCACACTGCTCCTCTACTCTAGGCATCTAACTGATGAACTAACTCTAACTTTTAATTGGACAAATGCAATTAACTAGCGCTTGTTTGTACTTTCTACGAGTACATAACATTATCTACAAGGTCCAATGCAGATGTTTAATTAGAGATACATTTTGTTTGGACCAGATAAATACTTTCGTTGCTACATTTTTCACAGGTGTTATCAGAAGCGAAAATTTTGTAAATCTACATTGCTACATTGGTTGTCATTTTTTGTTTTTCTTTTTTTCTGCAATTCCACTGATCTTTTAATTTTTATAATATATTTTAATTTTAATTTTAAATTGATAATGGCATAATGTTGTTATTTCCATTTATTGTTTCAATTAATTGTGTTATATTCATCCATTTGTTTTGTATTATATTCATCCATTTGTTTTTTCAAGTGCCTCCTGAGCTCCCACTAAAAAACAGCGTCGCAGTACGCCTTCGGCTGTTGCGACTAATGCTGCCTTTTTGGCACATTAATTATTTTTATTTTTTTTGTTAACTATTCCAATTTCGAAGTGCCAAATAAATGTTTTCTATTCTATTCCAAATCCGTTAGCTAATATTTTTCTTTCTCCCCTTGTAAATGCAATTTCTTACAGAATTAAGAAATAAAGGTAGAAAATGTTAAAAAGTTGTGTTTTATTGCTGGGACTGAGCCGAATGTGTATAATAATATTTTTCATGAATTAGATTCAGCGACGACTCAATTGGTGTAGTGGAACCGGGATCCGCCTACTACGCAAAGGGTTTCGGGTTTGTTTCCCGGTCCGGTTAATATATAAAACGATATTTTCTAAATTAGTTTGGGTCTGGAACTTGATGGTAATTAATACTCGTGCTTCGGAAGGCACGTTAATCACGTCCCAGCTTCCGATTCGAAGAGGCCAAAATAACCCACAGCGAAGGACCGTTGGACTCTAGACACCAGAGTAACTTTGAAGGACAATACAAGAAGATATTTTAGATTTTGAAAAAAAACACAAATGACTATAATATTGCCTGACTGACGTTATACCTTTGGTCATACGTATTAACCTTTACCATACTTTGTCACAACTTCACCAAAATAAAATATTGTATGTTTTTATATTATACCAAGTTGTAGTAATCTTGAAAACACATCGCACGAGTAAAATTTTCTTTCGGCGTACACAAATCGTATTACACTCAGCCATTATCTTTCGTCTTGAGATACTCTGCTTAACAACCGTATAAAAGCTTGAGTACCATCATTGTGTATTCACTGTTAAGAATTCTTTGCACATTGTTGTAAGGAACGTCGGAAAAAAATATGTTCGAATCAATGACTTTTGTAGAGGCCAATGTTGTACGTATTATGCCGTATGTAAATTGCGAACTGGCTTTCGTTATTTTTCCGACGTTGCGTGCACGCAAGGGATTAACATGTTTTTGATGTACACTCATCAGTACGTGCACGTAAAGCAATACCCGTAAAAGTTTAATTTTCCCAATCGATTTTCAACTTTAGGTCCAATAGACAAGTAAAAAAATTTTATGTGGACAACATCATCGGTTCCAGTGCTCAAGTAAGTTATAATTAAAGGAATTGTTTTGTGGATATCAGGCACAATGAAGGTACAACTAACACCCAGACACAAACCAACATAGTATTTTTTTTAATGTAGAAACTTCGTTTGGTATTCGAACCTGGGTCCTCAGAGCAAGCAAAAAATTATCACTTTAGTCCTTTTTAGAAATCCGACGCAGTTTTTAACTGCAATCTTTCGGTTATTTAAAATTCCCGTTGGTCTAGTGGTTTAAATATGGGGCCAAGATCTCGGGGTCCCAGGTTCGAATCCCGGGTCGGGCAACAAAAAGTTTCGAATTTTCGAACGTTGCTCGGGTTTGTGATCACCAACCCGTATTTAACAAGCGTGGTGATTATGCCAGTACACCCATCATTGCTGTGGTAACTTGAATTCAATGATGGAGGCCTTTTCCCTGTAGTGGGATGATTATAGGCTGTGCTTTCTTCGGTTATTTAATTTTCAACACGATAGGCATGAAGCTCCCATTACATCTCTACAATAAAATTCATTAAAACAAGTTCAGCAGATGTAGGCGTGAAAATGGACTTACAGAAATACTTTCAGGAAAGTACTTTTAAAAGACAAGCTATTTTTGCGAAATTATGCCATGCATTCTCAGCACCGAATCCAGAACGCGTAAGACAATACAACAAATTAGGTTGGCAATCAGAAAGGAAAGACTTTCCAGAGTGTTAATTGACGACATTGTGCTTCTCGAAGGCAAATGAGCGCGACTAATTACGATGCAGATGGCATACTCGAGTAGCCTTACTAGTTGGGTATTTGAGTGAAAACAGTATATTTTCCGTATCGAGTTCTATGAAAGCATCTTAACGTTTAGTGCAAGACATTGTTCATCACTGAAATTGTTAATAGCCTTTACAATATCATAACGCTAAACAAATGAATAAGCAGATTTTTAATAATTTTTTTCAATAAATCAACTTTACAAAAATGAAATAATGGTAAGTAGAATGTAGAACCCCATACCAATTAGCATTACCAAATTACCATGCGATAAGCCACATCGTATAATCTAAACAAATTCATTGCCTGTTTGAAATATTAACAGCGACACTTCAGTTGAAGTAAGGACATCGCGTGGGTGTAACCACGCGAAAGGGAAGTCCTTTCGAAACGCGAAGACAACTGGCAAAGCGCCCTCCCTTCCTAAATAAATTTTGTTTATAAATAGCCGTCATTTAAGCGTTTTACGTATAAAAATAGATAATATCGCACTAGCATCAATATCAAGAGTACTTAAATATGGGTATCAGGGCAAGGATGGGTTCACCTCGACCTAATAGTCTCTGGAGGTCTCGACGAACAGAGGTTTCTTTGAGATTGATCCAGAAGAACTCATTTATTCATGATAAGACATGTGCGTGTTTATGTGTAGTGATGCGCTGAAGGTCATCGGACCAAAGTATTAAAATACTATCTACTTAGTTCTGCTGCTTATGCTGTGAGAAAGATAAGGCAATTGACTGATGTTGAAACGGCAAGATTAGTATATTTTAGCTACTTTCATAGCATAATGTCATACGGAATTCTGTTGTGGGGCTCAGCGGCAGATATTGAGTCAATTTTTATATTACAAAAACGTGCTGTACGGGCTATTTACGGCCTTCGACCCCGTGACTCGCTGAAAGAGCTCTTCAAAGAGATTAATATACTTACAGTGTCTTCTCAATACATTCTCGAGAATGTTGTTTACGTTCGTAAGAACATACATTTATTTCTTAAGAAAAGTAACGTACACAATTTCAATACTAGAAATAAAGATAAACTTGCCGTTCCAGGCTTCAGACTGCGAAAAGTAGGAAAATCGTTTATGGGAAATTGTATCCGTATTTTCAACAAATTACCAAAGGATATTGCTGAACTCCCTGTACATAAACTTAAATCGTATGTCAAAGTTATTTTAATGAAAAAGGGCTATTACACTGTTAATGATTATTTAAATGATAGAAATGTATGGCATTAAGTTGTCCCAGCTCGTACTTGCTTAAACCTTGTAAAAATTACCTTACCTTGTAAAAATGTATTTAAAAAGAGGCTGACAATAGTGACCGAGTTTCTTGCGCTGCTTCTTCTCGGCACTAGCCCAGACTTGTCCCGAAGCAGTGGTAGGTTTAAATTGGGACGTGTAAAAGCGCCTCCTGGGGCCTATTTGCAGAAATAAAACTGATTTTAACTGATTTTAACTGGTTGTATAATCATTAATGGAATATAAAAAACTACATCATAAACAGTGACAAAAAAAATCATTAGCATTCATCTTTGAGTCATATACGCAAAGTTAAATTTGCATTACTGTAGATGTGACACACATTAGAAGCTCTCTTGCAGTGTGGGCCTGGATAAAGTGATTGCACTATTTTTACAGTTTCGATCCCGGAAGGGGGTGAAACTAAATCATAACTTATTGAAAAAACTTTTATTTTTCTCAAAAAAAATATATTTGGCTGTTTATGTAGTATTTAGAAGTATATTTTATGAATGTTTATAAGTAAAGGGGTAGTTCTGTTTTTTTTTTATGTGCCAGCATAACATTGCCATTCTCATCCCACTATCTGGTCCACAACCAAGTCATTTCATGAAAGATTAATTAAGTTAAATAGATCGAAATATATCGAAGGTCGCGGGTTACGGGAAATCATTGAATGCTGATGGACTGGACCGATTGTTGTAGCTGGCTGGGATGATGATGAAATTTAAATATAGAAGTTGCAATTAGAACCCATTACCTTTTTGGTGGGGTTGAAAGAGTTGCAAGCAAATACTTAAAGTATTCAAAGTTAGGACTTAAAAATCATTTATAACACTTTATTAATCTCAATATACGAGTACATCACTAGTGTACCGTGGTCCACGGATGTGTCTGCGGGTATCTGACGACGGAATAGTTACAGATGTTACCAATTCCAGTGATTTACAAGGGACCGCTCTTTGCGCTATCACGTCTGAATACTGAAAATATGTGTGTATTTTAATCCGTTGTTTTTTGGAATGTGCATGTTACATTTAGCGCGTATTCTTCCCAAAGTGGTTTCCTCTCAAGTAACTTATTATTATACAATACCCCGATAGCTTAAAGCAACCATATCACCATCACCATATGTGTTCTTACCGGCTCGACTCCAGCATCATTTTGGGTGGCCTGGAAGAAGAAATGTATTTATTAATATAAATTGCTGTCACATTACTCCGGTCGCCCAATATCTTAGTTCCATATTAATGTGCGTTTGCAAAACTTGCCGACTAAATCCGAAGCATCTACTTAAGAACCTAGCAACTTAGTCAATCGATTTAAGTGGAGGCTTAACTGAAAGACGGCTAACGGTAGGTAGGACCTTATTCCCAGATGCCTAAAGAGAGAGCCTTTTATTAGATTTGCTAAATACACCCGAAAAGCACTTAAAAGGGCTAGATTACATATAACTCAATTTCGGACTCGTTTAGAGATCAGTCAGAAATTAATTCTATAGATCTATCATCATAAAGTTCGTTCGCTTCGTTTCGCTATTCAAAAAATATGTATATCATAAATAAGTCTGAGTAAATTATATAAGAGATTTCACAAGTATATTACGGTATTTTTTATGTTACTCCGATATTAGTTCTACCAGTTAGTTAGTTAGTAGTTCTGGTTTGGTCTGTGTTTTTCATTACACTAAGTAGGTAAAACAATGAAAAACTTCGTTCGACTCTATCGTCGATCGATATTGTTCTACTAATTTTGGATTTTAAATTCGTATAATTACTACAATATATTTCGATTACATAAAAATATCATTAGATAGTCGTTTCGTCCACTCCTCACTCTCAAAAGTTACCTTAATGATCTGCCTCCAAGTCCACTGTTATCTTAGGAAAATATACTAAATTAAGATTGATTGTTTAAGAATAACTTCGTTACAATTATGATCTGATTCGCTATTCACGTAACTTCGTTTCGCACCATGAACTTGGAATGGAATATAGTAAACAATAAATGTTGAAGGTGACAGACTTTTATTGAAAATCGAATAACACAAATAGAAATCTGTTTAATGTAATCAAATATTCACATAGCCGATTTAAAAAGTTCCAATATCACTAAAGCAAACTCGAGGTATACTCATGAAAATAGAACAGAACAGGACAACGACCGCAGACCAATCACGATAATCTCCTAATCCATAGATACTTAAAATTGGCAATAACACCCACTAGTGACCACTGATGTTGCTAGGTAAAGTTAAAAAATCAGGGTATTACCGTATTACATATCAACCTACGTATACAATCAACCAGTAAAGTTTTATCATATTACTATAACAATATTGTAGAGATTATCTTTTATTATATTGGTGTATCTCATTTGAAATATAGCAGCAAATGTGCATGTAATCCATGTACGAATCAGTAATAATACAAAACGTGTAAATGGAGAAACTAAATTATACATTTAAGAAACTTACTTAAAATGGAACTTTAACATCGTACTACCTTTTCTGTAACATTTAGTAACCTGATAACATTGAGCAACTTTTTACTGTCTGTGTGGATTCACGGTTGCAGTATAATACAACTACTCTGTATCGCAACATTACCAAGTGTCATCTAGAACAAAAGAAAGTGGCTAAATATCACAAATGTTACCATGTTTCAAATCCACAAAAAAAACTAAAGTTGAGGATACACCAGAATTTAAAATGTGGCAACCGCCGCCTAAGTTTGAGAAGCAACGCCCAAGAGGTTGTAGACGTTCATCCGCTAGGTATTGAGCGATCACCCCGGGGACAATATTTGGCATCATTTGTATAGACGTTTTATTCGAAACGGGCCCTATTTACTTACAACTCAATTGTTGACGACATTATGAACTTTATTTTATACACTCCGAGGTATGCAATCAGAACTATAATAAGTGATATAATAATATGTAGTAAAAAAGTAGTATAATATAATATGCAAATGTTATAGACTTAAGAGTCAATGCATCTGTCAAATCGCTACGTAATTTGGTTATTTCATCAAATGAAGAAGATACGTAGATCTCTTTATTTTAATCCCAAAACTATAAGTAGTCCTAGTTTTGTATTGTATTGTTATAATTTTATTTAACTTATGCATTTATCAATTACATTATTACTTTGGCTATGATTAGCCCGGGTAACATATTTTTACAATGTTCCAAACACTAAAATTATCACGAAGCTCAATATCATATAACGTCATCTCGATATAACATCTTAGGATCATTTCAACACAAGGTGAATAACCTTTTATAGTATAATAATAATAATGTTATTCTTGATTTAGAATGGACATAAATATTTAACCACGGTAAGAAATTGATGAAGACCCAACAATTCGACCATAACGGCCGTAAATGGCATGATATAATTTGTACGCCTACGGAATAATGGAGCGTTTACGTGAACAGTTCATGATTCTAACCCGGCCCGGTCAAGCGCAGCCCGGTTTATAACCTTCACCTTGTGAAATGTATTTGGAATATTGTGTGAGTGCTAATGGTATGAAAATATACATCGGTCATCAAAAGCGTTGATCCTGCATTAGTAAGGGCATTGATAGCTTTTTGAAATGGAAGCTTTTAATGGAACAATAAAATGTTTTTATAGAAAACATTCTGTTATTTTGAGCATTTGACCAGCCCAAATTTTTGTTTTAATGCAACATTAAGGTTACCCTGATATTATCTAAATATACGAACGTACATTTAGGGCAATGTTAAAGCTTCAGTCTCCCAGCCCTTATTATACGTGAAAAAGGTAATTATTTAACATCAAATAGGTTAACAATCAATGATGGATGTACAGATTTTGGAACACGAAGAAAATGTTTTTTATATATTTTTTCTTTTCATGTTCATTCTGCCGTCAAGAGTACACCTGTCCATTCAAATAATACTGAGTAGCTATAAACCTCGATTCTCTCACATGATGGTCAATTATGGTCAAGCATAATTCTAGAACGAACCAAGCACCGTTGGTGAGAAAAATACAGTTTCTCCGCTAAAAGTCTAACAATGTTTTAAATATCTTATCTTATCGCTTTAAGCACATTTTAACCGACTTCCAAAAAAAGGAGGAGTTTCCCATGTGGTCCCATTTTAACGAAGTCATGATCTGATGGTGGCATCCGGAGAAATCGAGGGAAACCCCTTAAAATTTATAAGCCCGTATTCCTTTTTTGCATATCTTTCTTAAGACTTTTCAGTATTTGCGTCTGGTACTCATCATTTTATGTTGATGAGCTGATGATGGAAGGTACAACTCCTTAACGGTTAGGAGTAGGAGGATAATTCTTTAAATATTATAGGCGCGTATAGTCAGATAGTTGTTTTCCTTCAGGTTATTCACGTGAGCTGATGATGGAAGGTCAAACTCCTTAGGAGTTGGAGGATGATTCTTAAGATTCTATAGCGATGAGTTTCTCAAATAATTCATATATTTTCATCTAGAAGTCGTCATCACAATTTTTATGTAGGTACTGTTTCCGGTCAACAGAGGATTAATAATTGTGGAATTTATTTAACACTAAAACGAGAAAAATAAATTATTTTTAAATAAAAAATTGAACCGACTTAAAAAAACTCACTAAAAAGTACAAAATAACACAAGAACAATGTTTTATTTTAAAACCTATTTACCTACTTACAATATTATTTTAACTACTAACAACTTAACAGATTGAAGTCGGTGCCAAGCCCAAACGACACAAAAATAATTCTACAAATGAAACAAATCAAATATGGAATTTAAAAAAAAAACGCTATGTTGGCGAGCGGCAATCAACTCAGTAGTGATTTTACTATACTCCTATTATATTTCGCTCGGCAACGACTTCGATCTGTTTAGTTGTTAGTAGTTAAAATAATATTGTAAGTAGGTAAATAGGTTTTAAAATAAAACATTGTTCTTGTGTTATTTTGTACTTTTTAGTGAGTTTTTTTTTGAAGTCGGTTTAATTTTTTATTTAAAAATAATATACTATCCATGTAAATGTAAAATTTTAAACAATACCGAAATCTATACTAATATTATAAAGCTGAAGAGTTTGATTGTTTGTTTGTTTGTTTGAACGCGCTAATCTCTGGAAGTAGGGACTGGTTCGATTTGAAAAATTCTTTTTGCGTTGGATAGTCCATTTATCGAGAAAGGCTTTAGGCTACATAACATCACGCTGTGCCCAATAGGAGCTAAGCATGAGTGAAAAATGTTGCAAAAATAGTCGCGATCATAATAATAGAAATTCACGCGGACGAAGTCGCGGGCAACAGCTAGTTTATTATAATGTTCGTCGTTAATAGTAATATACATATAAAACTTCACACAAATGCTTAGGGAGGAGGTTAACTAGGTGTGACGAAATGTCTAAGGGGAAGGTTGCGATTACATGACGTCAGAAGAAATATTATTACGTATGTTTCTGTCGTATCGATTTCTTAGTTGCGGACAAGGAAGATAATATTTAATAGAAGTAATAGCAAAGGGAGGTTCTTTTGAAAACGACAGTACAACGAGCGATAAGCTTTATTGCACACAAGGAAAATGGTACTCAGTAGTTCACAGATGAGGAGATTTTACACACAAAGAATGCATTACCTATTTCATGATAATGTAGTAATAGAAAAAGATCAACGCCACATAAATCTATTAAGTATTTTGATTAGCTATCACAAAGATAGTAAACACGCAGATCGGCAACAAAGATAGTGAGGCAAAAATCGTACAAGCGCGGTTATCGCCCGCGAAACTTGTTCAATGTTATGAGATACCAGTATCTCGCTGATAACGCGTTAAAGATAGCAGGAACTAAATAAACAAGTGTTACGAAAACAAATTGTTTGTAATTGGTACGCCCCCGAGATTACCGCATCATAGAAAGATTTAAGAAAACAGATTGTTTACCAACTATGTTTTTTTCTCAAGGCTTTTTTATTCGCATTATCTTAACGATGACTTGTTGTAGCAAATCGATCTACAGTACAGCATAGCCAGCACCTATTAACATCTAATTAAAGTCCCGTTGCTCTAGTGGTTGAAAAACCGCGCCAAGATTTTGGGGTCTCGCGTTTGATCCCCGGGTCGGAGAACAAAAAGTTTCAAATTTTCGAACATTGCTCGGGTTTGTGACCCGCATTACCTACCCATGCATGATTGCTATGGTAACTTGAATTCAATGATTGAGGCCTTTGCCCTGCAGTGGATGTAGATGATTATGGGTACTACTTTACTAAGGTCTAATTTCGAAAGTTATTTTTACTGATTTAAATTCAATTTGACAATTGTCACTTCCTACAGTTTTTTGTCAGATCAAAACCATTACAAGTTATTAAGAAAGCTCATCTACCGTGTTACAAAATGACGGACAAGTGCGTAAACGATACGACGCGACGTGAACATTCATCGGTTTTTTATTCGTATCAAACACGAATCGGATACGGATAAGTGCGCCAACGCCTTTATCCAGTTTATCGATGAAAGTGATTGCAAAACCTTTGGAATAACATTCGTTATCATTATTTCCATGAGATTAGCTTTTCCATTGGAGATTATAAACAAATGCGCAAATTAATCAGTACAGAAACCCAGATAAACGTGAGTCGCAGCCGTAGCTAATCAGGTTTATTAATCGAGCTACCTTTAATTACTTCGGTAATATGAATGCGTCAAGCAATACCCACTTATGTACGAGTGATACAATTAATGAGATCTCACGGCTCTGTTTTGTATTAGCTTCTCAAATAAAAACAACAATTCAAATTGATCTATACGATTTGTCAAGGTAGCTTTATTTCACAATGTTCATTGACATGACACTGTTGATTATAACTATAACACAATTAACCGTGCCTTAAAGCAAGTAAACAAGTCATAAAAATTATTTTATAACAGAATAAGTCGACTGTACTAAGCGGAAATCGAATCTAAGCTAACACCTAATTCAAACAATTTCTCACATTTAAGTTCCAGAAAATAATAGAACTTTGTCGTCTTAGTCACATTGTGAAGTATATACAACAAAATATTAAAATGATTTTGACAGTCGTTCAGTTGGAAAGGTCAAGAAGCGTCGCCCGATAACTTTATTCAAGTAAAATATACTCAATACATAGTCAAGAAAAAAATTGTAAGATTTATTTTGTTTCTTTTAACATTCCAGTGTATTTATTAGTCGATTGAAAATTTAATACAAATAAATAAAATTCAAAAGACGACTCAACAAAATTATTTTATATTTAACATTATTTATAATTAGGATAATTAATCCCTTTAAAGTTAAAACATTGTTTTCAAATTCACTCATTATTCATTGCTTGGGTAAAAATTTAATATGGATATATTTCATTTCAAAGAATACAAGGTGTCGGTGAAATACATTGTGGCCACTGGCCATGAAAAACAAGAACACATGTACTCGGATGATCGCGTGACTATATAAATATAAATCAACAGAAATGAATGAATACCGCGTACCACTATGTAATAATTACAAGTGAGATGTTTCCACTTTCTATACTTTTTCAATCCATATGTTATATGTTAGGAAAAGTTTAATTATTATCTTACGGTATTTCTGAGATACGGTAACAGTATTTTGCAATCATCATAAACAAAACTGCTTAGCAATGGGTTATATTTTTTTATTCTTTGTCCCGTTTCTGGTCCAGCTATGCTTGATTATGATCCTGCAGCAAGTTGCCATCGTAACTACGGAAATCGAGCAATCATACCATTTCAATTGCTAATAATACATTTTAATATTATAATAATAATATAAAAAAATACGTACTTGTAATATCAACGAAACTCCGTATGTGTATTCATTTGAAAATTTGGAGGAAACTCATTAATAATAAAATCGGCTAAAAACGAAGGCCACAAGTAATGTCTCTGTGACTTAGTTGGAATAGCAGACGCCCTGTGAAATTACGTGTGTTATAATCTGACTCTGGGGCAGTAGACAATGTTTATTTAACGTCAAACTTTATCTACATAATAAGCAGATCATACAACCTTTGTAATTCAACAACTCAACGGTACTCTTTGGTTACATATCAGGAGTTAACTGACTTTTTAACGGAGATTTTATGGTCCCAAGCATTTGTACAGGAGATAACTCTATCCTGTGAAGTATGGATGGCAGTGACCGCATCCTGTACAATCGTGGTCTTGGTCTAATAACTTTCAAACTATTGAAAGTCCAAACAGGTTGTTTAACGACAAATTAGCTTATAGCTTTCAATGGAAACACTCTGTGCAATTGAAAAAAATCTGATTTGAATTTTTGTAACACAAAAAGTTACTTATACTTTATGTAATTTTATGTTATGTGCAAATGATCTTTCTTTCGGGTAGCTTAGTAGACCCTTAAGGAAAATCAAACTTAGATCTTTGAAGTAAACATTTGATTATGATGAAAGCACTAACTTAAAAAAAATACGTTTCTTTTATGTATTTATTTCTGCAGACAATGTTGGCAGAACACTTTATCATAATAATAAAAATAAAATACAAAACACAAGTACACGCAATATTCCGTGTCATATTCCAATTTACAAATAATCTACTTATAGTGAGCCAAGAAAGTGTTATTAATCAGACCAAACTTCAAATCCAGGTTTCATCCGTTAAAATATCTGTGAAGCCTAAAATAATTATCAAAATAGCAAGTTAATACTTGTCATTTTGATAGTCGCAAGCAATAATATAACGCCCCGTTGGTCTAGTTGTTTAAATACCAGGCCAAGATCTCAGGGTCCCTGGTTCGAATCCCGGGTCGGGCAACAATAAATTTTCGAACGTTGCTCGGGTTTGTGATCACCAACCCGCATTTGGCAAGCGTGGTGATTATGCCAGTACCCATCATTGCTGTGGTAACTTGAATTTAATGATGGAGGCCTTTTCCCTGTAGTGGGATGATTATAGGCTGTTACTTTAAGCAATAATATTGCACCAATATTCGTGTTTCATGAAAACTTCTTTGAATGTCATTCATACAATCATAAGCACTAGTTTCAATTGATATGATTGGCTAATTTGAACCCTGGGTTGGTACACCAGTTTTTAGGTCCTATCTATTATCGCGATAGAGTACCGCTGACCTACAATCAAACTCCAATAATGGCATGTGACAATAAGCGATTAACATATAAACAATGACACGAATGTCCGTAACCTAGCATCGGCAACATAACACCGCGATGCATTATCTGTACCAATGGAGCATGCCTAGGGTTACCGCAACACAAGAGTTTTGATTTATTATAAACAGACCTAACTATGTCATGATGTATTAAAAAAAGTAATAATAAAAAAAAACTGTTCCTAAGAGAACCTTTTTTTTTATATCGTTCATTTTTTTTTATTAGTTTATTGTCTATTGGTACAGGTATATAAAACAGTTGAATACATGCGTTGTTGTTGTCTCAGTGAATTGCTAAGTCCTTGAGGTTTGTTTCCTTATTTTAATCTAGAAATCTCTTATTTTCCCATAATCAACCAGTATTAGAAACATTATTTCATAAGACGTGTCCGACAATCTGCAGGCCCTGTTAACCTTGGAGTAGTAGAAGTCATCGATTATTTCTGTCTGCCACAGTAAAATCAAATAGTAATTTAACACAAAAGAAAGATAGTTCATGTAGCAAAATTAAGTCGGCTAAAAGATTTGCCTCCGTCAAGATGCTACGATATACTTATCCTAAATCGTATACGTTAATATTATATTTTTGCACGATCAAGTCTTTTTCATTGTGCCTGCTTGCTGCTTACGTAGCAAAAGCAAATCAAAAAACTTTACCCACGAAGTGGTAGCATAGCGGAGACAGCGACCGCTTCGCACGTAAAATGTACGCCTTCGTAGAGTCACACTGAGAATAATTTTCCTTCTAAAGCTTCTCGTTTTAAATGGATACTTAGTTAATAATTTTTAATGCCTCCAAAACCAAGAACGTCAACCCTATTGTAACACACACTGGCATAACAGCGCAATCCACGTCGCGTCGCCAGTTCGCCACATCCGGAGATAACATTATGACACGACGTCTTATCCATTTTAATATCGCCACTTACGCCATTACGATCCTGCACCGATAATTGGAAATGTTCATTTTTAGGGTTCCGAAACAAAACGCCATCTGTCTGAGGACTATCACGCTTCCATTTTTTATTTAAAATTAAATTGACAGAAAAAGCTTAAAGTTACTAATAACAAGCAAGCGTCAGGTGGATATTGGCGCACGCTCAACCGATTATACTTACCCCCGTATTTATAAAGAAGTAATTACTTATTGCTTAAGAAAGTCATTACTTAAAGTGTTCATACCTAGTGCTTAAATGAAAGAAAATGGTCACCATTAATAGTCATATTATTTGGCAGAAAATGCTAACTTTTGGTAGTTATAACTTCTAGTAATTTCTTGATTAAGACATACAAATTGTCTCTCAAGTAATTACTTGTAGTCAAGTAATTACTTTTACTTGTTTATAAATACGGGGGTTATTCCGAACTCTAACTCGGTCATGGTGAAGGTAATATCAATTCTGATTTCTTGAATTCTCGCGGTTAGTATACTTTAAAATGATAGATTTATCTACGGATTCAACACGTGTATATAAGGATTTTAGATTGTATTTTGTTTATTATCCTGACTTTTCGAACACTCATGATGGTTCATGATTCTGATTACCCGAGATAAGCTATAAAAGTGAAAAATTCTTTTTTTATGGTTTTTTTATTTCTGCAATAATACCTTTAAAATGGCATCCTACATAATACATATTACGATAATGTATGTTAGTATTAGTGTGATTACGGGACATTAGTAATAAGACCGTTAATGTATTAGTTGGACAGGCGCTGAAATGAGACCAATGAGTTTTTTAAATAAACTTGCCTATGCAAAATCTAACTTTGTATAGCAATCAGACAGCGCCTCTTAGTGTTACGTTAAAGAATGTCATTTTATTCAATGAAAGTTACGCAACCACGGGAAGTTACCAGCTCGTCTCGCACTTGACTGATTTGGTGCGATTATGACAATGCGCTACAAGTGGAGTAATAGTATTTTTTATCTCTTATGATTCTTGCACGAGACATTTGTAAATGTTACAAAGGAAACAGAAAGAAAATAATTATATAAAGATACAGAAGCAACGCAGCCATAGAGTAGATATTATTGTTGATCAACAAAAGAAGAACCATCATAATTTAACACGAACGATCCATTACAAATCACAATGTAGGTCTTCATAATAAATCGTGATATCATCATTCGCTAGGTGACACAGGTGTCTCGGAGGTTGTTTCATCTATTGTAATTGCAATACATAAAACAATGCTAATTAAGTCACGACTGTAAGAATATCGTACGTACAGATAATTCAAATTACGCGCAGACAATAAATCAATTTTAATAATAGAAATCACGGCATTCGTATCGCGCTCAGTAACAGGCCTACGTAACATCCTGTTCTTTGAGCAGGTAGATTTGCGCCTAAAATCGCTCGCTTAAGGGAAAGTACAAAGGATTTCGTATCCTAACATCGGAGCCATAAAAATGAACGTCTATTTTTTACAAGAGCCCTATAGTATGTCATAATAAATGTATTTTATGAAAAGAATGAACAGAGCTCATATTCCCTCGATCGGTTCGACGTAACGTAACGGGGATGTCGGCAGTCACAAAGATTTAATTTACGATATTTCAGCAAAGAGTATTAAAAGCATCACTGACATTTTTTGTTCTAATGATCTTACCCTCTTATCTAAGTATCATTGTTTTCTTATTGTTTTACGGCGGTTTAATTATATTTTGGATAAAAAGCATGTCTTTTTATCAAGGTTTTTCAACTTCAGTATGGGGAGGAATGCGGAACATTACAATTTGCTAATGAGCATATTATAGCTTCTGGCAACACACATAATATTTTGGTTCGTAACTGAAATAAGCATAAAATAGTTGAATGTTTAAACGAGATGACGCGAGCCGCACAAATAAAAGCAAAATTTTAAATTAACTGCGGGCGAATTCTCTTTCATGTTGGAAACGTTTCGTCTATAATTTTATTCGGTGTGACGAGAGAAATGAATAATAAACTTGTCACTGTTTTACAACTTAAATCAGTAGCGTTTTTAGAGCAAAATCTTGTTAATCTGTTTATCTAGATCAAGTGGTGTTCTTTCGACGAGTTTGTTCCCGAATGGTGCGTCCGCTCGCGCGGTCGAGCGCCCTGTAATTTTGCTTTGATGAATTAGCTTAACGGCGGGACGCTAATAATTGGGATAAGGTCCGACAATACAAAGCTTAGAGCCCTCCAATTTATTAGCGGATGTATCGAAAGCTTTTTCCTAAGGAGAATACATTATGAATTTTTGTAAAAACGAGTTCAGTGTTCGGTTGATCGCACCTGTAACCTTGATGTATGCGGATGTCGATGTTCCCAGAGTTGTGGGTAGTAGTAGACGAAATAAAACTGAAAATGTGTCTCGCAGGCGGCGCGTTAGAAATTGAGGCCAGCATTGATGGGATTGAAAATGATGTAGTAGGTAGAGTTAACATCGCTATCGAAAGTGTGTCGATAGAGTTTACCCTATCGATCTACTTGACCCTAGTATTCCCAGGTGACAGGAAGACTTTGTAGTTTTTATGTTATGTGTCAAGTGAATTTATCAGCTACCATAAGAGCTATAGAAATTTATGCGTTTTCCTATAAGAAAGAATCTATATTGATATGAAAAACAGAAGTCAAGAACGGACATGTGGATGAACTGCAGACGATTTATGTGCCTCATTGAAGAGCATAGAACTTCTATTCATAATTAGATCTACTGCCCTGAAACCTGTAAAATAAAATGAAATAAAGACAATTTTATAATTTAGGTACTAAAATTGGGGACAGTCTAGAAATTCTCAATTTTATATGAGTATAATTGTAGTGCCTCGTTAGCAGGGCGAGCGGAGCGTGCGCGAGAACATGCGCCGCGGCACGCTCTATCAAACAAAACCTCTGCAATTACGGGGTAATGCTGGTATCACTTTTTGATTTCATTAATATTACAATTGAATCAAATTTATATTAAGTTTGCTGCCATCGTTCAGATTATATTAAAAAGTCAACGCATCAAGCAACCTCACGCCTCAATATTGGTCCTTTTAGGGTAACGTACCTCAAAAAGAATAAACGGTAGTTACCCTTATTAGATACTACCACACTGTTATCCGTCCGAATCAAAAATAATAGGGCATTTTCTTTTGACCTAGATATTTATGAAATTTGGCTATTAATACCGTCTTATACTGGAAGTATAGGTATAATCTGGTAACTATTCATTTGCAATTAAAACATCAAAAATGGTCTTTCTTCAAAGTACGTTATCATCACTAAACAACAATCGAGGTTCAGCAACAGTATGCGCGTTCATAAATGTATCTACAAATTTTTAGGAAACCCTCGGTGGGCGAGCGCTACATGTCTTTAATACTAACATTTAAACAAAACTTGACATTAAACATAAACAATGTTGTCTATACATCTATATTACAACACCAACTGATACAGACAGTCCCTTGCCTTTGCATTAGCCTTTGCAAGGAAACGAGACAGTTCCTAATGCTTATGTTCTGTGTACCGCGAAGCCTTAGCTCTTGACAAAGCTGTTAGTTTAGCAACTTGACTAATTCCTTCCCGGCTTCCTTACAAAGGGCTGACAAAGAGACTCTAAAAAATCTCTGAATATGTTAAATATTAGCAAGTAAACGTCAAATTTTAAGGTCAACGGTAGAGCAACTCATCCAAAAAAGTTGAAAGTATGATCATCAAATATCATATATCAGAACTGATGATGACGGTTAGTGTAGTAGCTAGTAGATAATTTCCTAAATTAGCTTGTGTTTGGAAGGAGCGAGTTTATAATCGCCCTTCAGAAGGCATGTCAAGGCTTTGGTCCTAGATTCTGCAGCAAGATGGAAGTCATAAAAAACCATGTCACATGAAAAGCCTGTAATAGGCGGCTTAAAAAACTCTGACATTAGACTTTTCTTGAAAGATAGCCACACAACAATAAGAAGAAACGTATATCAGATATAATAACGTAGAACAGGTTGATAAACTAGCGTTCTAAAGAAAAACAATAATTTGTAGATATTTATTACACCCAATAAACATATTTCGTGTATAAAGTAGCAGTATTTGAATCCTAATCGTACAGTCCTACAAAGAGTTTAACAATTTTCGCCTTTAAGCAAACAGCATTAGATAAAAATTGTTTAGTCGTTTTTGCTAATCTGCAAAGCGCTGCGATGCGGACGCTCCCACGCCCACTCCATGTCGCATATAAGTTTACCAACCAACTACGCTAATTTCATATACTCGAGATACTCGTAGATTCACCGTGCGGCCACACGATTAGTATTTGAGGGGTAACTACTAACTAGACTTTCACCAACTAACGCAGCCTTCAAGGTTTTAAAGGTGGCGGCTTTTTTAAAGCAGTGGATCATCGTACATAATTTTGACAATGACTTGACTTTGTTTTAAAACGATTTTCGAAGAAATGTATTTTGTTTCTGTAATAGGTAATAGCGTACTCCATTTTAAATCTACATGTAGGACTATGCCAATTTTGATGTGTTGGGATGGCGTACTTGTTTTTCATATGAAAAAGCGATCGTTTTTTTTTAATAGTGGTTGTTTAGAGGTCAGATAATAATCTATCAAAGACTACATTTTATCGAACTATGTCGCGGGCAACAACTAGTGTAAAAAGAGTTTCGACTGTAACTCCAACACATAAACATCAATACCAATTGAGAAAACGTTGTAAGCTGTTAACCGTACCTAGAATAGAAACGTAGCTTGCTTATGCGCATTATTATTTGCAATCAAATTTGCATCAAGCCATCAACCCAACCGTATAGACGGCACTGATATATGTAGATCCACATGAATGAATCAATACTACATTGACTATAGATGGGCAATAAATGATGGATCTATTGCGGGATCCATGGCCTTGACAATGTTGACTCTACAAGACCCGCCCACTCACTAGTTTAAAATAAACTTATAATAACATGATCCGGTCTATTTGTGTTCATATTTTGGAATAGGTTTTGGCCTGAGGCCTGAGACATCGGTATCCCTTATTTGATAACTTTACTTATTACTATCATTACGTCGACAACATTCTCACAAAGGATCTAATATATTTAAAGTATCAATATTTGTAGGTACTTGTTTATGGGGCGAAAATATAGTGGAATATAGACCGCGCACATTGAATATGATCTGTGAGTAGGCCCCCCAGCAGGTGGACAGATGAGTTAAGGTAGAGGTCGAGGGAAGCCAATGGATGTCGGTCCCGGGGTTGGATCTTATTCGGAAAAACCTCTGGGGAGACCTATGTCCGGCAGTTTACGTTCTTTAGCTGAAATTCTGATTATGAGGATCAAGGTTTTGGGTAGAACGTCTCTGATCACTGATTGTGTATTTGGTTTCTTATCTCACATCAATGCTACCTACCATACGGCAAAATAATATTTAAACACAGTGTAAAAACAGTAAAACTATAACCGAGAAAATTTTCGGCTCGGTACAAATATGTAGGCAGTTTCATCACTACTTTATCTACTCACAAAAGGACGGACAATAAAACCGTATCACCACTCCAAACGTACTTCTATCCGCGTTAGAAAATTCCAAATACAAATGTCGGTCCCATTCCATTCCACATCTTCACCTATTAGATTTTTAGTCGTAAAAAATCCGGTCACGTCCAAAATGCGTGACGAAATCTCCATACATATGCACGTAATGCACGAATATTCATCTAAACGTGCGATATTGTCGCACTTTACGCAATTCCACTATACAGGCTTGATAGCTTTTCAAATGTCAACTTTTTAGTTTTATGTGTTATTTGGTGTCATATATTATTACTAGTTGCCCGCAATTTCGTTTGCGGATAAAATGTAGCCATTATACCCACCCCACACAGCTGAAAATCATATCGATCCCTGTAAATATTAAAAACAAAAATGCTTGTCCCCCGGAAATTGTATATTTTGATGGAAAGTAGCATATGTGCTATTGCAGAATTTGCAGACCTATTATTCTCTTCAATCTTTGTATCAAACTTCAACCAGATTCGCTAAGCCCAAGTATCCCCATAGGATCTCAAGTCTCAACCCTATATTGGTTACAAGAGTGTCTCGTATTTCATTAAAAAGCTCGTTCTCACAACATTGATTATGTTATCGGCGATGTGGCGACGCGAGTAACTTGTTTAGTGGACTATATTGGTCAATTCCAGACGCGTAATCGATATAGTTTTGTGTGCATACGTAAGATAGAGCAACAGTTATCAATTGTTATTTACCTATATGTAATGGAATTTAAGTTGATAATCGACTGGGGAAATTTGACAATCACGGATGGGTTATGAATTTTCCCCGCTTATACAAGTAGAATGTTAATATACTTACGCCGATAAGTTCTAGATATAGAAAAAAAAATCTCTAGTACCATTTACACGTTATGTTAAATAAAAAATCCCATACAAATGTGGTAATGGAGCGTAATTGTACCTGGCTTCTTTTCCTATGGGTATCGGGATGTGTAACGGGATTTTAATTCGACCAAGAAGAGCCAAACTGCGAGTGCTAATTTGCCTACCCAGCGTGGCGATATACGCAAAATCCATCTTTTAGAGAGGACTAAGTCTATCAGCGAAGTGCGTGAGCGGATAATAACGACTATAATTTCGCTAACAGTAACTCCATTGGTCTATTTGTTCAAGCATAGAAGGATGCAGAAGATTACACAAAGAAAGATAAGAAAGAGAACATTTTGTTGATGATAAAGCTAATACCTAATACTTAAAGCGCCCAATGAGATCCTCTTAAACCTTTTAACATTAACTTCTTAAAACCTCGTAATAAATAGTTCATAATATTTATCAACTTATTGCATAAAAATAATTAATAATGGAATACCACTAGTTTAAAAAAAAGTATATTATTAAAATTACCTATATTAAAAAATAAAGTATTGATGATTTTATAATACGCCGTTGCATTCTGAACTGAGCTGGAGAACGCGATATTGAAGTCTATTTAAACCAACGGAACCCGAACTCAGACTCACGCAGCGAGCCTTCTCATTGGCCAGACCAAGGGTAACTTTTTTTTCGGCCAGTTCTTAATCTATAAAACCTCAAAGTCAATAACACGGAGCTAACGACCCCAGGATATCGCGTGATGGGTGTGAACTGTTATACTGACACGGTCGCCATGACGATGGTTTCGGGTATCAATACATGACACACGATTTGAACGGATGCGACCGAACTTATCGTTGACAGGGCTGCCAAAAAATACCTTCCTAATAATATACACTAAGTATACATAACACATTTTGAAGTCGAAATAAAATGGTATGCTTAATTATCTAATAGTCAGAAATATGGGGCATGGGCTAACCAATTTAATTTAAATAAAAACCAAAACAATGGCGAGCAAACCTATAGTCCAAATGTCGATCAAAACATCACATTGTTTCACGTACTAGGTCGCATTCCACATAATATCAAGACACGACAAGACGAAAACTGAGTCGTATGACGAAATGAAATTGAATATGGACTACTGTCAAAACTTGTTTTTTTTTTTTAGTTTTGGCATCCCTGCGGCCTGCAAACGGTCAGTACGGCCACCCAGACCGCTCGGGAACCAGCCAAGCCAGGTGACCTTGCTAAGTATCACGTCAATGGATTGTTCGACCAGCTGGTTTATCAGATAACTTTTACAAACAAAATTTTCGATGGCATATTAGACGTACCATAAAACTCTTGAATGGTTTAATGGTTTTAACCATCGAATAAAGAGTTGGTCCAAAATTAGGCGAGTGTTTGTTTTTTATTGCTTATTTACCTACTTAACACGTAAAAAGAAATATAGACTTAAAATTAAGGTTTTTACAGGAACATTTTCTAAATAAAAAATGATAATGTATATCAACGAAAAGGGTAACATAAGTTACAAAGGTATAACAAGTAAAAGTAATTTGCGCCGGTGACACCTCATACACAAATAACATATTAAAAATTTTACTGATTGATTACCTACTTCGTTGTTGATAATTTTTTTGTCTGTTTTATAACATCTATGGAGTTCAGAACTTAAAAAAGGAATATTGGCATTCATAATCTCTTTTTTTTTCGGGTTCCGTACCCAAAGGGTAAAAACGGGACCCTATTACTAAGACTTCGCTGTCTGTCCGTCTGTCCGTTTGTCCGTTTGTCCGTCTGTCCGTCTGTCCGTCTGTCCGTCTGTCCGTCGCTCTGTCACCAGGCTGTATCTCAAGAGCCGCGATAGCTAGATAGTTGAAATTTTCACAAATTATGTATTTCTGTTACCGCAATAACAACAAATACTAAAAACTAAATAAAATAAATATTTAAGGGGGGCTCCCATACAACAAACTCGTTTTTTTGGCCTTTTTGGTACGGAACCCTTCGTGCGCGGGTCCGACTCGCACTTGGCCGGTTTTATTCTAACTTATTTACTAAACCTAAGATTGTTCAAAGTTCGTTTTTGCCTAGCTAGTAATTCAGGCTACATACAACAAAATTTATCAATCACATATTGGATTCCCGCTAGGAGCAACTTAGAATCCTACCTAAGCCATCATCATCATCTCATCAAGGACCTTCCCTTAAGATGATTCTGCGATATTTCACAGTTTGGTTATTAATGGTAGAAATGACGATGATTCTCTTTTTCTTCTGTCAGTACTCATTCTATTGCCTCTTATGACACCTATCACACCTATGTGACAAAACGGAGAGAACACAATGAACGCAAAACCAAACCAGATGCTACACGCTTAAGCCATGCATGAACGCTGAAATGTACTAAAGTCAATCCGTTGTGCATACGTCAAAATCACTTGGGTTGGGACTAGACTATTTAATCAAAAATATTTTTTTAATGCCCAGACTTACCTAGCTAGATTAAGACGACCCATAATTAGGATTTGGATATAGACTGCTAGATTGCGACGCCCTTCAGATTCTTTTGTGTATGGTGGCTTAGCACTAAGACCGTATTAGGCTCTTTCTTCTAGCACTTGATACGAGACACATACATCGCCGGTTAATGTACCTTGATTGATTTCCTTATCCGATTTATTCTGTCTCTATTTTCTACACAATTCAATATTACCTACACCGATTACATAGAAATAAACCTTAACAGTCACAGAAATAGACAACTTAACCGCACCCACGCATTTGTTCGATTTCTATGAATAAATTGATGTTCTCAATTTATTTACTACAGAGAACACGAAATAATTTATTTGCAGATTAAATCTTGAAATGAGCAATTCAAAAAAGATAATGGTAGCTAAGTTTAGGTAAAATACCGCTTCTAATCAGGATTCAAAGCAAATAAACGTGACTTAATATAACGATACAAGAGAGCTTTTTCCCAAGTTGCAAATTCATAATTTATAGCTATCGGATAGCTGGGTATCGATTCGTCATCTCATTACCATGTCCCTTCAGTGAATCAACTTTTCCCTGGCTCGCCAGTCGCCACATGAGCACAATTGAAGAGTAGACCCGAGCAATTTCCAATCAAAATGTAAATTCAACCGACTATTTTACATTTATTCATTCATGTCTGCAGAAAGTGGCCCTGAGGTGAAACTTATTGTTTCGCCCGGCCACCAGTTACAGCGCCGACCTATTTTTATCTCATTGCCTCCCCAACTATCTTAATCTGCTTTCTTTCTCAATGTCCTATTGTTAGAAATGGCGCACTAAGTTGTTTTATTTAATCTATAAAATATGTATCCGGACAGATTAAAAAGAACTAATTGTTTTACATGTATTCTAAATGTTTAAAAAGTACGTCAATTGATAGCTTTGAACTGCACGAATGTTAAAGTTATCTTCCGTCTCAGTAATTATATTATTTAAGATCGATTGTGTTTAAATAAGTATTGATGTTGTGAATAAAAGTTTAAATGTTATTAATTATTCTATTTATAATAATAAACTACACATTGGCTGTGGAAAATACCAAATTAGTTTTAAAAGTTGTTTCATGTAAGAAGAGCAGTGCGCGCATAACGCATCATGGCGTCTTATTATTTGTTTTGACATCCATTGTGCTCAAGGAATAAATATTGGATAATTGATTTAACAGTGGTTTTTATTAGTTCAGAAGTGGATCGAAGTTCTGTGAGCGCCCTAAACTAAGGTTGAGTATAGGATTAATTACGCTGGTATTGGTAAGTACAATTATTTCTCAAAAATATTATCGCAAAGTGCCGGTATCAACAATCTAGTTAATCCGTACGATTATACGAGATTAATAAAAATTGTCAGTGCACCATTTATTTGGTAAAGCCTATGCTGCGATATTAATTACAGATTATCTATTAGTGTCTCAGTAGTATCACATAAATTTTCAAATGTGCGTAGTGTGAATATCATTTTACTATGGGAACTGTGAAAAGGAATAAGCAGTGTACTATTTCGTTCCATAGTTTAAAATGCGAAATAGCCAAGCGGTCAGCGGTTAAGGTGCTGTGCTAAGAATACAAGGATCGATCCTTATGTGACTCTACTCAGCATATTTTAAAATATATAAATATTTTTTTCATTTTATTTTCTGCTCTCTTATGAAAATATAAATATACTTTTTGTTTTAAATCAATCATTAAATTTTAAATAAAAAAAAAAAACTTACTGTTTATTCGCTCTCTTTCTCCTGTTACTAAACTTTTATTAGCATGGTTGAATTATTGAATACTAAGTAAAAATATCTCATCTTTACCATCTATCATTAACGAATTCAAATACAGGGTTAGCTTCCGAAATTGAGTTAACTGATTTTTGCTACAAAATCTTTTATTTAAGCGATATTTTTATATGTAACAGCAGATACCGCGACGACCTCCGTGGCGGAGTGGCGTACACACCAGTTTTCAAGGTGTCGCCTGCTCCGAGGTCCCGGGTTCGATTCCCGGACGGGTCAATGTAAAAAAAAAAATGTGTTTTTCTACATTTTCTCGGGTCTGGGTGTTTGTGGAACCTTCGTTGTTTCTGGTTTCCAAAATACGAATGCTTTAAATAAGTAGTTATTCAAATTGGGATCGGAACAATGTGTGTGATATTCTCTACATAAAAAAAAAAAAAAGATTAACCTACCATTTTCTACAATAAAACTGTGTAATAAAAATAAATGCTTTGTGTAAAATTTTAATATCGATCAAGGAAATAAACAATTTGTAATTGTGTCATTGTGCTGGCCACCGTACTTAGCTTATATGTTTTTATAGTCTTATAAACTCGACTCCTATAATATATACATATTGTTTTTATACAGGGTAACTACTAAAAAGAAAAATTACTTTTAACTATTTATTCGATTCAATTTGTCACCTTACTCTATATTTATGTTTGTGACCTTGATCTATAAATCTGATTAGCATACTACAAAATGGTTTTAAGTTTTAAAAACAAAGTATGAGTATGAGTTTTCTTAAATGAAATTTTCATTTCAGAATACATTATATCACTCGGTTTCGGTCATATATATATATACATATTATATATATATATATATATATATATATATGATATTATGTATATCTCACATATGTGCTAAATGCCATAGCCTACCCTACTGTACTGTATTTGTCCTATGATTGTTGAAAACATTTATTTACATTAACTGCTGGCTAAGTAACTACTGTAACTACTACTTTAGTCGCACACGTTCTGGTCAAGATCTCATTCACTAACAAACTAGAGTACCTACCTACCTACCTCATTTGTAACACTTAAATTTGAAGTTAATTTTGTACCACAATGTCAGATCGAGCTTTTACCCCTACCGACCCTGTTCCGTCAACACGTAGAAAATCGAATGCATCAAATCGCGTAAAGCGTCGCAGTGGACGTCATCGTGATTTCTCGCGTTTAAGAGATTCGCGCTGTCGTATACGTGATCGTCGTCATCGCCGCCGGCGTCGATGCGACTCCTACTCGTCCCATTCCTCGTTTAGCAGCTCCTCATCGTATTCTAGTCGTTCGCGTTCTCAGCGGCGCGTACGGCGATCGCGCGACAATTCACATCCGCCGAGGAGAACTACTAGTCGTTCTACCTTGTTTCGAAGGCGTCCGGAGCGTAGGTCGCGTATCGATTCTCCGTCGCCTAGAAAGAGCCGTTCACGTTCTACTAGTTATCGTCGTCATAGACGTCGAAATACAAGCAGCGATAAGAGCAAAATTTCCGTTACAACCGGGTTACGCTCGTTCCCGCGTGAAGGATGCATTAAAGACTATCCTTTAAATAATCCCGAGGCTACGGATCAAAATAAAAACACTAATTCCAGTAATATGATGAGCGATTCCATATTTGAAAAATTAGTCAGCGCCTTGCAAACCGGGAATTCACGTGGAAATACGTCGCATGTTCAAGGATCTCAACACATCATTACCGAATATGATCCAAACTCGAAGTCTCAAACTATGAGGGATTGGATCACAAAGATAAATGAGTCCGCAGAAATATATGGATGGTCTGAGCAGCAAACCATATTTTATGCTCTACCCAAGCTCAAAGGATTGGCAAGAAAGTGGTACGATGGTCTGACTACGGTTAAATTTGGCTGGACTGAGTGGCAACTGAAATTATTAAAAGCTTTTCCAGATGACCAAAACTACGCGGACCAGTTAATGGAAATGTTAAATCGGAAGAGTAGGCGGAATGAAAGTCTAGTCGAATATTTTTATGATAAAATAATGCTAGTGAATCGCTGCCAAATTAAAGGTCGTCAAGCCGTAGATTGTATTAGTCATGGCATATTCGACAATAACATTAGAATGAACGTAGAGGGTGCGCACTATGATGACCCCGATCAAGTCCTCGAATATCTACGAAATATATCTCATAATAAAAACGAAACATTTACTTTCAAAAGGGTTAATACAGATCGATCTATAGAATCTTTTCGAAAGTACGCTGATCAAACTCAAGAACCTAAAAATAGAGTATTTCATGACATAACGTTAACCAATAAGAGACCTCTAGCTTCGATAACCTGCTATAACTGTAGAGAAGTCGGGCATACTGTCGTTAAATGTCCCAAAGAAATAATTAAATGCAACAAGTGCAAACGGCATGGACATTTAGAAACCGATTGCAAATCGCTAAAATCATACGGTCAGGCTGGTATTAACTCAAACTCCTTATTGACATCAAAAAAAATCCTAAATATAGCAGGGACCAATGATACTAATTCGAAATATTATAAACAAGTTTTTGTTAATGACAAAGTCATGGATGCATACATTGATTTCGGTAGTGAATGTACCCTAATTAGTGAAAATAGATGTCAAGAACTAAATCTAATTTTACAAAAAGATAACTTACCGACACTACGAGGGTTTGGTAATAGTTCGATCACTCCAAGCGCTAAAACTCAAATAAGAGTCGTAGTAGACCTAGTGGATGTACAGGTTATTGCTTATGTGGTACCCTCTTTACTACTACCTGCAAACATTTTAATTGGTCAATCTCTCACTGAACTCCCGTCTGTAAGAGTTTTTAAAACTGATAAGGAATTAATGTTGTATCAAATGACGGCAAACAAAACCAATTCTATAACATTAAAAACTACGAACGAAACAAAAATTAAAAGTGATACGATAGTAGAAGTAAACTGTCCTCAAAATTATAACGGATTTGTTAGCATTAAATCTGATTTAAGACTAATCGAAGGTTCGGAATACCTTGTACTGCCAGGACTCTATCCAGTTATTAATGGCGTAGGACGTTTGATCACCATCAGCTTAAATAACCAGGAAGTGATAATCCCAAAAAACAAAATATTGGCTAGGGGTATAACCGTGCCTAAGAGTGTTATCTCTTCTGATAATAATGAGGATGCCTATATTATTAACGTGAGACGTATTCAAAACGAAACCTTTGCTATAACAAATGACCACATTAATGTCGACGCTAACCTTAATCCTGATCTTAAGGCTGAACTACTTAGTTTGCTTAACGAACACAGGGATTGTTTTGCCTTCTCCACCAATGAATTAGGAAAAACGTCAGTTACAGAAATGCGTATACAACTCAACGATACGACTCCAGTAACTTATCGACCTTATAGGTTGTCCCTGTCTGAGAGAGAAAAAGTAAATACTATCATAAATGAACTGCTATCTAATGGAATCATACGTGAGTCAAGCTCCACCAAACGTATCTGAGGCCGATACACCCAGTGTGTGTACGCGGTAACAAGCTCCACCAAACGTATCTGAGGCCGATACACCCAGTGTGTGTACGCGGTAACAAGCTCCACCAAACGTATCTGAGGCCGATACACCCAGTGTGTGTACGCGGTAACAAGCTCCACCAAACGTATCTGAGGCCGATACACCCAGTGTGTGTACGCGGTAACAAGCTCCACCAAACGTATCTGAGGCCGATACACCCAGTGTGTGTACGCGGTAACAGGCTCCACCAAACGTATCTGAGGCCGATACACCCAGTGTGTGTACGCGGTAACAAGCTCCACCAAACGTATCTGAGGCCGATACACCCAGTGTGTGTACGCGGTAACAGGCTCCACCAAACGTATCTGAGGCCGATACACCCAGTGTGTGTACGCGGTAACAAGCTCCACCAAACGTATCTGAGGCCGATACACCCAGTGTGTGTACGCGGTAACAAGCTCCACCAAACGTATCTGAGGCCGATACACCCAGTGTGTGTACGCGGTAACAAGCTCCACCAAACGTGTCTGAGGCCGATACACCCTGTGTGTGTACGCGGTAACAATCTCCACCAAATGTATCTGAGGCCGATACACCCTGTGTGTGTACGCGGTAACAAGCTCCACCAAACGTATCTGAGGCCGATACACCCAGTGTGTGTACGCGGTAACAAGCTCCACCAAACGTGTCTGAGGCCGATACACCCTGTGTGTGTACGCGGTAACAAGCTCCACCAAACGTATCTGAGGCCGATACACCCAGTGTGTGTACGCGGTAACAATCTCCACCAATCGTGTCTGAGGCCGATACACCCTGTGTGTGTACGCGGTAACAAGCTCCATCAAACATATCTGAGGCCGAAACATCCAGTCCGTGTATGCGGTAACAAGCTTTTTCAAACGTACCTGAAGCCGATACATCGTATATGGATATGCGGTACCTAACTTTAGAAAACTTAAATGAGGCCGATAGACTCTGTGTCGTACACGGTAACAAGCACTCAACGAGGCACCACCTGATATGTACACCCTGAGTGTCTACGTGGCAACCAGATTGATCAAGCGTATCTGAGGCCAATACTTAATGTGTGTACGCGATAAAAATATTCCATCAGTCAACAATCTGGAATAGCTAGAAAACATTGAAAAAAGAAAAGAGAAGAAGCCTTTTACATGCACTAAAAGCGTTTCATTTAGTTGTTGACAAGTGAAATTAATAATTAATTGAATGAGGACATCCAACACCTAACGGATGGCCGAACATGAGAGCTAAGACTATAATTAATTATAACGGTACACAGTATATAAGTACAAATGTTTTGTTTGTTGTTATTATTTTGAATTATTTTATTATCACAATCGAACTGATAGTTAACATGATGTAACATGGCACTAAATTTTCGTTGTTTAAAGTGTTATCGATACTGATTAACTTCCTTTTCTCCTTGTTGAAAGGGAGATTCCTGTTAAACTGTATTGTATTGTTCGGTTTATTCGTGTTCATTAAACTCATTTTCTAGTTTTGTTAAGTAAAATTTTATTATTCAAATTAAATTGTTGAAAGTACGTACATACTAGCGTAAGTTTTATAATTATATGTATACATAATATATTCTTTTGTACCCGTCTCACCATAATTGCCTAGGGACAGACAATTTTTCAGGATGGCCGATTGTTAGAAATGGCGCACTAAGTTGTTTTATTTAATCTATAAAATATGTATCCGGACAGATTAAAAAGAACTAATTGTTTTACATGTATTCTAAATGTTTAAAAAGTACGTCAATTGATAGCTTTGAACTGCACGAATGTTAAAGTTATCTTCCGTCTCAGTAATTATATTATTTAAGATCGATTGTGTTTAAATAAGTATTGATGTTGTGAATAAAAGTTTAAATGTTATTAATTATTCTATTTATAATAATAAACTACACATTGGCTGTGGAAAATACCAAATTAGTTTTAAAAGTTGTTTCATGTAAGAAGAGCAGTGCGCGCATAACGCATCATGGCGTCTTATTATTTGTTTTGACATCCATTGTGCTCAAGGAATAAATATTGGATAATTGATTTAACAGTGGTTTTTATTACTATTAAAGACAGACAATAGAGGAAAATACAAAAATAGCGATACCTTTTATTTTCGTACCGAAAGAATACATTTGATTTTATTTTCCTAAGAAGTTCGGCTACTAAAAGTTAAGTGTGTAACAGCTTATCATGAATTACGTTCTCATTCGTATGTGGACTATCTATACTAATATTATAAAGCTGAAGAGTTTGTTTGTTTGTTTGTTTGTTTGTTTGTTTGTTTGAACGCGCTAATCTTCTTGTGTTGGATAGTCCATTTATCAAGGAAGGCTTTAGGCTATATAACATCACGCTGCGACCAATAGGAGTGAAGCATAAGTGAAAAATGTTGCAAAAATAATTACGAACATAATAACGGAAATTAGCACGGACGAAGTCGCGGGGAGCAGCTAGTCTAATATAAAATTCTGTTTAATATGTATTATAATAACATTTTAAAAACCATTAAGCTATCTTCGAATGTAAAGTCGCATTACTCGCATTAATTAAAGTGTTTACTTCGCTAAAATCGCGATGCAAAAATAGTTGTTTCTTGGTAAGGCTGCAAGCTGTCGAGTACATTTCCCGACGTCAAAACGTAAATCTGTCTGGTGCACGACATTTATTTGTCGGCGTCGAGGACGGTGCACACTCAGACAAAACTACTGCTTCCTTCATTACCATATAGATCTACGAGTCGAGTACTGGAGACTCGTATCACTGTCTCGCTCGATATTAGCGTTTAAAATAAGGACAACATTTTTTTCTGTCTATATAGGTAGATATTAGAACGGTGGCCACTCTATCCTCTACTATCAAGTAGGCAGGAAAACTAATGAGACACTAAGCTACTTCCCTTTAGACTTTCCTTTCAGAGTCATCAATGACGAGTAATCGGGATATTCGCGGAATAAATCATTTATGTCCTTAGAGGATAAATCGATTCTGTGCTCAATTAACTAAAATAAATAACATATTGAATTATAAGGGCACTCATTTATGGATTATTTTCTTTATTTTATTTTAAGACTGGTTGTATTATGAATGTTGTTTTGGGTGCTTAATACGATTATTATTCGCACGCGTGAACGTGTATGACCCTGAACTTTTTTTACCACGTTGTCTCTAAATAGCTCAGCATAAGTTCCATTAAAATTCGCTTTTTCGATGAGTTTGAACCAGTATGTAAATCTCGGAATCGACACTTTGGGCTTGCATTTGATATCCGATTACGTTAATAATACTATTTCACTAGTAATATATTGTTTACGTATTTTGATTCTCTTTTATTATCATTAATCTACCAGTGTCGTTATATTCTTCTTAAAATAAACGTATGACTATCGGATCGTAGTTTATGATGTTTGAAAGGTACCTAATCATTATTCACACACATTGACACCATGATTACCAGCCGCCATAGGTTAATGAAAATAAGTTACCAACTTAACTTTATTGATGGAATAATAAAATGTTGTAATGATTAGTCATGAATATTGTTATTGATCAGAATTAATACTTGATATTGCGTAATCGTAGCGTCTGTGTTCGTGCGCGTATACGTAAGTTAATCAGTCGTTAAATTAGTGCCGAAATACTTTCCTCGCGAGCGTCGACTAAATAAAATTAATGGGCAACCGCTAACAATTTTCCACGGCGGCATGGCAGTTAGCGAGTCGTGTTGTCAGCGGTGATATTTCAACGATAAGCCACTTCTGAACGGTCTGCGCTCCTGCGTACGGTTTCCCACGGAGCCGCAGTCCGCAACAATGAATACGTATACGTGCATGCACAAGTCACTTCATAAGATCGAATATAACATTGAACTCTAAAAGCAAAAGCGTTTTGAGTGAGACTTTTAGCAGCGTACAATTGGCCTAATATGGGGATACGGATATACTGCCTACTTACTTGCCATACGGTGCGGACGTGTTGAACGTTGACTTGTTTAACATAAATATTACTCGTAATTGCAAGTGAATAAGAAAATTACCGTTTAACTGTTTTGAATGAAATGGAGACGAAATGTAGCGGTTGTGACGCCGCGATTTATGACATTTCGTTTATGGAGTGCTCGAAGGAGTCATGCAAGAAATTGTTTCACCTGAAGTGTTTATCGATGTCGTTGGACTCATTCGAAGCTCTTACACAGGAATACAAGAACCAGAACTCAAATGTAAGAAGTTATTTTGAATGCTTTCAGAAGTACTGTGGATTCATTCAGAGAAATGAAGTAGTTAATTGCAATAACCATCAATTGGATTTAGTTTTGACGTCCATGGATGGGTGTGTGAATGTGCGTGCCGCGTCAGAATCGTTGGTTCCAGTCGACGCATACCATCCGCCACTTGAGATTTCGGTAGAAGTGAGGAGCGGGACAGCGCCGGCGCCGAGTCCATCTCGACAACAACAGGTGAGAGTGGGTAGTGACAACACCGGCGGATGGAATTTTGTTAAGGCTAACTATCCATTACTCTATACAAATTTGGCTTCCATAGACTGGGCACCGTTGTATGAATTAAATAATGCAGAAGTCTGTCTATCCGTTTTCTACACTAATATTAATAACGTTATTGACAATTGTGTTCCAAGCAAAAAACAAAAGCTTGTAAATTCGAGGTACAATTACCCCGAATGGTACAATGCTGAATTAATTCGCGACATTAAAACAAAGGCTACTCTTCATAAGAGATACAAGGCGAACAAATCGATAGAGGATTATGAGGCATTCACTAAGTCGAGAGCTCGGGTAAAAATCATGATCCAAAAAGCCCATTCTCAATATCAGGATCGAATTCAAAGACATTTAGTAGAGGATCCAAAGGCTTTTTGGAACTATGTAGGTTCTAAAACAAAAAACGGAAACACTCGAAAAATATCTAAGGATGGGGTTGTATTAGAAGCAAAACAGTGTGCAAAGGAGTTCGCAGAGTTCTTCCAATCTGTTTATAGCACAGTCCCAGCAGAGCTCAACGTGAGCGCAGCTGTGGCGGCAGCGGGCAGTGAGAACGCAGCAGCGCGAGTACATCTTGATAGACTGCAACTGGCCGAGGTGGAAAGAGCGCTCGCTAAGCTCAAGCCGAAGCGTTCTGCCGGACCTGACGGTATACCTGCTTTTATCTTTAGGGACTGTCGGTTCATTCTTGCCGAGCCATTGTTGCACATATACAACCAGTGCTTAGAAAAAGAAGTCTTTCCGGAGATATGGAAAACAACTCGAGTTGTCCCCGTACCGAAAGGAGGTGGGGGAGAAGGCGTCGATGGGTATCGACCTGTGGCAGTGTTGTCGACTCCCGCCAAAGCTTTTGAATCCGCCATACAAAAAACAATGTACAATCAAATACGCGCTCAGCTGTCAGAGGCACAACACGGTTTTCGGCCTGGTTGCAGCACAACTAGCAACTTGCTGAACTACATGTCTGAGATTGTACCGGTGGTGGACGGTGGGGGCCAAGTAGACGTCGCGTACTTTGATTTCCGGAAGGCTTTCGATGTCGTTGATAACGACATCCTGCTCAGGAAACTAGCTGGCTTCGGGTGTACTCCCCACCTACTAAGGTTTTTGGCAAGCTACATGAGTAATAGACGTCAGTATGTGGAGTACGCCGGATATAAGTCAGATCCATACTTTGTCAGGTCAGGAGTGAGCCAGGGAAGTAACCTTGGTCCGCTTGAATTTATCATCATGGTCAATGACTTGCCGCAGGTCATCAGAAGCTCTGGCTGCTTGCTATTCGCTGACGATTTAAAATTGTTTTCACCAATAACCACTCTTGCAGATTGCGAGACATTTCAAAGAGATATGGATCGGCTGGTTTCATGGAGTAAGGAAAATAAATTATTGTTCAATACATCTAAATGTGTGACCCTTACTTTTACTCGAGCGCATAATGCCATCCGTTATGATTACGAGGTTGACACGGTAAAATTAAAACGAGTAACGGAAGTAAAAGATTTAGGAGTAACATTTACTTCTGACCTTAATTTTCGGAATCATATTGTCAATGTTTGTAAGAAAGCCTACAGAAATCTAGGATTCATACTTCGTCGATCATCTGGTTTTACAAACATCGGAGCGATCATCGCACTGTACAACGCGTTGGTGAGAAGCAACCTCGAATGCAATGCAGTCGTCTGGGCTCCACATGAGGCTAAATATAGTCTTATGTTGGAGCGAATTCAAAACAAATATACGAGGTATGTGTATTTGAGGAAGTATGGGGTATATCCGTTTTATCCTCTCATGTATCCTAATTTGTTCGTATTGGGTATGGTGGGGTATAACGAGCTACGAGTGCGGAGAGAGTTGTCTCTGGTATCATATTTGTTCAGTTTGATTAGAGGAAAGGTAGACAACATTCAGTTGTTGAGAGTTGTTAACCTGTGTGTCCCGGACAGATATGTGTGGCGCCGCCGCCGGCCGCCGCTACTGGCCGTGCCGCGCGCCCGCACGGGTCTGCTTGGTAAGGCGCCGGTGACGCGCGCATTGAACACTCTTAACCAAATAGCGGAGAAAATTGACTTGTTTTCTTGTTCTCTGAATGAATTTACAAGACTCGGACTTTTTGTAATTAGTTACCAAAAATAGAATAAGTTACACTATTGTATTAGGCTAAGTCCTGTAAAAATAGTTGTAAGAGTTGAAATAAATAAAATAAATAAAATAAAAAAATAAATAAATATTGACAGGCCTCTGAATAGTACTAACTAACTACCTACTCCATATAATTCAACAGCATTTATATTTTCCAGAAATAAATAAATAAATAAATAAAATAATAAATATTTTAGACATGCCTCACTGGGCCACACAAAGCTATTTAGTCCCAAATTAAGCTACTATTAAGTACCCTGTCGTATGGGGTACTAGACAACCGATAAACTTACTTATATACTTTATTTTTGTAAATACATACTTATAATACATAGAAAACACCCAGACCAGTACAAACAGACATGTTCATGCACACAAATATTTGTCCTGTGCGGGGATCGAACCCGCGACCCATGGCTCAGAAGCAGCGTTTACTACCGCTGATCCAAATGGTCATCTCAAGAAATGTAATTGACAAGTGGAAACAAAAAATTTTAAAAGCTCATACTGTACTTCAAACTTTGAGACAATAGAGTTTGTGATCTTTATTAAGAATCTTTAAGGTCATAAACCAATATTTCTTGTAACATACATCTCAACAATAATAAGTAATCATTCTATTTTCCGATACGCTATTTCCAGTACTTATTTTATAATAATGAACTATTTTATAATAAAAATGAGTAACAAGGCGCGTTACTTCTGAGAAAATAAATGTTTCTGTTTTCTTTTTAAAAAAGTTGCGAGAGCGTGAATCCAGGTACCAGGAGGATATAGGCCGGAAGAGTAACGGGACCTACCTCAAGCGCGGACGAGTCGCGGTCCTCGACCCGCGCTATAGGTGGCGCCAGCCAGTACAGACGCTCTGACCTGCGAACTTATAGACATTCTTCTTAGCTCTTAAACGTCTGAATGCCTGGTATTCAATATGGCAATAGATATGTTTTGAAATACAAATTCTAAGTATGACGTACGTCCACGTATGTCAGTGTACAAGCTCATTCTGCTCAACAGTTTTTTTATTGTTTTTTACAGGCCTCAGAAACTGATTCATAATATTTGTAATCTAGCCTACAGATAGCAAGACTAACACCCGTATTTATAAACAAGTAAAAGTAATTACTAATTACTTGACTAAAAGTAATTACTTAGGTGACAATTTGTAGTTCTTAATCTAGTAATTAATGGAAGTTAAAACTATAAAAAGTTAGCATTCTCAGCCAAACAATATGTCTATTAATGTTGACCCATTTCCTTCACGTAAGCACTAGGTAGTAATATCTTAAGTTATTATGACTTTCTTAAGCAATAAGTAATTACTTCTTTATAAATACAGGGGTTAGTATATTTATGATACGCAACAATACAAAGAAAAAAATGTTAAACGGTAACAACTGATCAATATTATCTGTATCTAATTAGTAGTTTATCGACAACCCTATATAATCACATCCTATCGCAATAACAATACAATAAAAGTAAAGTCTCAGATGGCGTCACGGTAACACACGAGCATGCCGAGGGCCGCCCAATCGCATAACGGTAACTCGCAGGCGACATACAGCGCGAGCCGGATGCGACGCGCGTCATCCGCTAGAGATGTACGACGGTACACTTACGATTATATTAAAAAGTTGCTTCATCTTAATATTTTAAAAGTTTTTTAGGAATTTTTGATTGTCTGCAAGACCACCATCATGCCATAATATATCAATCAGTTATAGCTACTGAGTTAAATAGTACAGTGTTCGCGATTCACAAAAATAAAGAATATATTTGGTCTCTCCACAGGTATACTCGAGACGATAAAACCTGTACCACGAATCCGAACAAGCAATATCAATCAACGTATTTCTCTAAACAGTTTCACTGCTGCTTGATACGTGCATAGTACCTACGTCTTTAGTGCAACTGTCATTGCATTTGCACAAAAAGCATCCAATTTGTCGAGTGATCGCTCTCTCCTGGCAGTAGCAGTGCACTCTAAGCAGCATTATGCGGAGTGATACGTCATCTAAACAAGCAAAATGAAACACTGCGTCGCACCCCGTGTCAAATGATAGCTCTTCTCCGGGAAGCAGCAGTGTCCTCTATGCAGTTTCACTACAGCTTGCTACCTGGAACGTCTCTAGTGTGTTTTTCATCGCATTGGAATTTGGAATATGAAGCATCCAGCGTGTTCGATCATCTCTCTTTGTCTCTCTCTATCCTGGCAGCTAGAATGCGCTCTGAGTAGTATATGCAGCTTGGTGCGTGGCACGTCTCTATCCAGTATGTCTGTCGCCGCATCTGCACAGACAGTATCAATCACCATGCAGCGCCGTCTGTCGAGTGATCGTCGCTCTATTCTGTTTTAGCTGCAAAGCACACTTGAAGCAATGATTTATTTTACTGTTTTTGGATAATATCAGCAGGTCTATCTTTAAATTAGTGTGATTGCTTACTTAGACTATAATATTACACATTACTTAAGGTCACTGGCCTCTTTTGAAATAAGAGGTACGTGAAGTACTCTGTCAAATAACGCATTTTTAATTCTGTAAAAATATTTGAGGGTGTTAAGCGCAAAATAAATGCTGACATCGTCTATTCTAATATCTTAACTCTTAATCAAAAACCTTTTATTCGTGAGGAGTTTGATAGCTGCTCATTAAAATGTTAATCAAATAACTTTAGGGCCAAAAATAACAGGCGGCAAGAAAATGTAATTTGTCAATGTTGAGGCCATCGAACCCAATCACGAGGACGCTTAACGAGTCGGTCTCCTCTTTTGTTTGTAATGAAGATTGTTAACCTTAGGCCTGAACCCGTATCGGGTTACGAATATTAAGGAGTTTCCCGAAACGAATAACAAATTAATATCTGTTCATCATCGGTCACTGAACAACACATACGACTACATAGTTAAGACAAAGATACAATCTGTGTTGATTTGTAAGAGCTTCCGATAAGATTATTTTCATAAATCAACTCAGTGGCAATTTAATCGATTTAAGATGATAACTTTGATTGATTAGCCAGTTAGTATATTGCAATGTATCAGAATATATTAGTAGATTTCCTTTTTCTAGGTTGCTTCAATTCATAGGCCAAAAGAATCTAAAAATTTAAGGCTTATTGCCTTAAATTTACAGATGAATGATTACTTTTTTTAATAAGTAAGCTTGTATAAGGATGGTCATGCCTTTAGATCTTTACTAATACTTAATAATAATTTTATTTGCTTTCATTTTCTATAAAATCTAGATATTTCGAACTGCTTTTTAACTTTTTACTTATTGCATCATTATTGAACGTTAATGGGAACCAAACGCAATCATATCAATAGCCTTTTCTGGATTTCTTCTGATCAGTCCGATCCTAAAAACTGCAGTAGTACTTAAGTATTAATTATCTAATAAGTAATTCGACCATTATAATAACTCTACTACGAGAAAATGTTGTTAAAAGCAGACGGATGGTGGATATTTAGCACCCCAAAAACGGTAGTTACAAGATCTTTCTTTTATTAGAATAAACCATTAATTGCATGATAGCTTGGTGTATTGGTAATACATAAACAGAAATCAGGAGTAGGTAGTGTGATTCATGTAGTCAAATAATTGACTTGTTTTATAGTTTAGCTCATCAGACTATCCATTTTTATTGAGAAAATCAATCTGTTCACACTTCAAACTGTGTTTGACAGTTTATAATTTGCTGTCGGTTGTACAGTTAGCGTCAAGGAATAAGAAAAAAAACTAGCTTGCGTCCAAAACCCAAAAAGTGTAGTTTACGCGGGCAGAGCCGCGGGCAAAAGGCTAGTAGTCAATAATAGCACAAGTAAAATATAAAGAGCAACTCTTAGAACTTTCTTTCAAGGCCAGCGAAATTGGGGACTGATCTATTAATAGTGATTACATAGACAATAATAAACCTGGGCGTTGCCAACCCTACGACAATGACATACTGACACACTAGACCGCTAGACAATATGGATCCGGTCGCCCGCGCAATAAATTAATGTCGCATCGAGCAATTGCGTAATGCGATCATCAAAACAACTACAATTCGTATTATATTTCATTATTTCACAGTCAAGTCAGCGCGCTTGCTGCATGCATGACTCAAACTATCTCTTTTCAATTCGATTTGGTTGGAGGAACCATGGGACAAAAGTATGCCCACTTTTATCGTTTCACCGACCTTATGTCGCTGTATTAAGCGTTAAAGTGTATTCATATTTTTTCAGCTGACTGTACTTGCCTACTTTACTAGCACTCCTCCCGCGACTTTGTTTATATTCGGGTTCCAGGTTTGATAAATTATATATTAGCTAGCTTATCACTCCTTACGGATTCTAAATTTCTTCTTCTCTTTCTCTTTGATTAATCCTTCATAATATGGTGTCAGGGTTTTCTAAGCCGCTAATTATAGGTCTCTGACGCGACTCGTATTGTTAGGCCGGAATACTTTAAAAAGCTTAGAAAAATCAAATTTCAGACTGACTGGGCTACAGCTTGGTAATTTTAGAGCATTAGTATATAAGCCAAATACAACAAAACCATACATTGCACAGTGTTGGCATAACAGGGGTTGAAATTGCAACTTTGCTCTATTGTTGTTGGTACTGTATTAACCTAACAACATACAGGTAGCGCCATCTACCGGTAACATGTAGAACTATACGAGTGAACATCCATGGCCTCCCACGAGTTGCGGTCCGAAATCCGTAGTACGTGGGAGTCCCGCAATAAATGAGTAAACATTTGTTTACGGTCGGCTGCTAATCTAGACTGGGCGTCTAGCTCTGGATTAGACTGATTAATAACTCCGCTAATTACTCCATTCGAATACCTACACGGTTAAGTATTTTTATTTGTCGATAGTGTTGTGTCACTGACTGAAGAACTAATCAAATCCTTGTCTAGGCGTAATGACTCTATCCAATAACATATTCAATGCCTAGGGATCGCTAGGAGTCTAGGATAATAGGATTTATGAGTGTTTAATACGAATCTTAAACAATAAAAATGTAATTCAAAAATGATTTAGAAGGCAAAGATATAGCGTTTTTCTAAAAACAATGTTTTATATGGTCTGTTTTTACGCTTTCAACAATAACATTTTATTACTCGTAGTTACATTTAATTACACTAAATCAAATTTAAGTGGTAAGACATTATTTTAACATAGTTTATCTTTGTGTCTTTTTATCTATAACGTCTAAGATGCAATTTAAAAATATCTGATGATAAGTCACATATTTTTTGAAGAAAACTTTATCGCTTTCTTGACTAAAGGTGAACAACACACAGTGGCATATTTGTAGCAATTAAATATGATCGAAATTGACCTCGATAAATTATCAATAATTTGGTAATGAACGGTCAATTAACTGCTACCTACCACATATTTAACCCAAATTAACAACCCAAATATATGGGTTCGTTCTACGAGTACAAACGTTAAAATCATAATATAAGTAACGAGCAGCGCTACTCAAAGTAGGTACCAAACAAGTCTGAGTCTAAATAAATACTTTGAAATAAAATATGAATGGAAAACCTATTTCTCTTTCTTTCATAGATAGGCTATGAACTCACGAGCTATTCATTCTTTATATTTCAATCTAAAGTTCAATCAGACAATTTTTTAATAACGTATTTTTTTTACATTCCTCTTAAAAACGTTTAGCTATGTTAAAGTCACATAGGTACCTACATGTCTAGCAAAATTTAATGATGTCACAAAATTTTAACTTGGACATGCTTCATCTTCTTACGAGTGTCACCCCAGATGGTTTAGGATTTTCGTGAGATTATCGTAACAGTTTTCTACAACAGATCATCGTCATTCAAATCATTGCTTGAAATTTTAAATACGTAAATCAAAACGTGCGAAACGCCGATATTGAAATTTACGGCCGCAGGGCGAAAGGCCCGCCGTTCCCAGAAATTGCGCACAAATGGCGAGTTGCAGGTACAAAATCTATCGTCAATGAATCCGAACAATATAAGTGTTTGAGCTTACTGTGTTTAGTAATCAAAGTAGCAATACAGCCTTGGCTTTTAAACCCACATTAAATAACACATGAACATGAATATTTTTTTAATTTGCTTTAAAGTTTCCTTTTATATTTCTTTCCCTATGCTTTTACTAAGGATTTTCTTAAACCACTGGATAGGATAGTATAATGACTGATTATGCTGCAACAAAGCATCATAGGAAATTAATTTTGCAGATGTTACAAAATTTAAAATATTTCCTAAGGTAGTAACAAATCGCCTCTTATCAAATATAAAGTCTGCGACATTTAGATGATTTCCGTCACTACGTAGTATTTTGAAAAACTAACAGAACGTTTTGTTTGTAGTCTTTTGAATATCGAATGGTTGATTGACAAACTACGTTCGTCAATGCGATTGTCGATAGCCTAAATTTAAAATGGTAATAAATTGTCAACGTACTCACGTGAATGCGCAGCTTTATTAAAAGGTACACAAGACGGGCCGCGTAGATCTCGATGTAGGTACGAGTATATCGCATATCGCTCGTCCGCCTAAGCAAGCGTACGAGCTCTTCTCGGAAACTTGTGAGATTGTGTAGTTTTTTAATATCAATCTTGAAACTTTAGACCCGTTTCTTTTGATAGTAAATCTAGCTAGGAGTAACCACTATTGTCTTTATGACAACATGATGCTTCAATAAAGATTTTATCTTGTTACGTATAGTGGAATGTAAATCTATCTTACTTTGAAAAATGAGTCTTATTTCTTAAATTTATTCCATCTAAAGAGCGTATTGTAATTGAATCATACATAATACATAACGAAGATGTAATCGTTATAATCCAATAAACCTTATTTCGCATATAATCAACACTAAACCCACATAGATTTAAAGGCAGTGTTCATTTCTCCATACCCAATACATACATATTAATAAGTTAAATTCCTCAGAAATGGCCGAGTTCCCATGTGACCGAGACGAGAACTTAGAATACCAAACGTTACACCTTCTGTTGTGATATTTATGATGGTAATGTGATAAGTGACATGTTATTGACTCCTTTACATTTTACTTATTCATAAAAGCAAGCGAATTCCTTTTCCTAAACATTTATCAGTTTTGAATTTCTACCAACATGAATGTCAATTGTTGGTTTGATTTGAGAATTAAGTAGTTGAAATCCAACTTAAACAAAAAAATGCAGTTTTTTAAAAACGAACAGAAGGGAAACTAAGCACCCTTTTGACCTATTAAATCGACGGAATTATTTCAACGTAGGACTATTGTATCAAGATAAACAATGCACTTTTTAAATTGTGAAAAGAGTCAGGAATACCTTTATGGAAATAATCTTCGCAATTATAGTTGTAAAAAATTAAATGATCAGATTGCCGGCAACAATCCAAAATATGTAGGCGTTTGCGTAGGTGGTGACAATATGAATGTGCTAGTTTTACAGGGTTTGAATGGGTGACATCTCGAGAGAGAGACAATAAAAGTTATCCAAACCAAAAATATCTAAAATTTGAATCATCCAAATTATAATAACAAAATCTATAATTTCTTTAGACACGAAATTAACCCTTAAGAATTCTGTCTCCGCTTTTCATTGTAAGAAGCCTCTCGTAATACTATAAAGAGGCTTTAAGTGCTGTTCGCTAAAAAGTTAGGACCGAACTTAGGAGTTCCGTTACTTTTTATTCCTAGAACATGTGCAATGTGACTGGTATACGGGCCTCGGTTCAACTCGACAATCGTGATAAATAAAACTTAAATTCACACTTAAATTTAGTCTAGCAGGGTCACCATTGCTGTAGTATGGAGAGTGTAGATTCCACATAAACCAAAAATACAATTTGGTAAGACATCTTTGATTTTATTTAGTCATATTTTTTGTCGACCTTTGTGGTGTAGTGTGGCCTGGTTCGATGTAGAATAAAAAAAATCTTTCTTATTTTTCCCGGGTCTGGGTGTTTGTGGTATTTACCTACCTAGTCACAGAACAAGAGCTTTGATAAAGTTTAGTTAGAATCAAAAAAATATAGTGTGATGTTGTCCACCAACAAAACTTAAATAATATTAGGACTCTTGAGTTTATTACCTACCAAAAATATGGTTATTTACTTACTATAATTTTGAGACGTTCTTAAAATGTTATACGAGTTTAAATAAGGTATCAATAACATTATAATGAGAATCGAATTTTCTTAAAGCGGAGAAGCTTTTCAGACAGAAGCCCATTTGAGGAGTATTGATTTGATTTACCGGCGGCTTTGTAATCTATACCAGTGACTTCAGGGGCATCGCTGAATAAATTGGTAAAGGATGTCGTATTTAACTATTACCGATAAAAGGAAAAACCTTTCTGCGAAGATTAATTACATACAGCCTGATTTTATTCCTAATATTCACATTTTCGAGTCAAGCCTTTATCGCCTCTCTTTACGATTATATTGTAACTATCCTATACTTGAGGTAGTTTTGTGTTTCGTTTACATTGCTTACTTTGTGTGGCATGTATGCAATATAAAGTCTATCTACATCTAATAAAGGCACATAAGATTAGGTTATACCTTTTCTAACTGGACCGCATCCAAAGGAAGTACGTAACGACCCTAAAAAAAGGTGCGGCGATTTCTCAACTATGAATATAATAACCATAATTATGTTATCTATGTATGAAACTCATAACAATTATTACCAGGCAGTTACAACTTCATAATTAAGTCATAACATTACGTACACCGTTGAGTATATTCAAGACATACATAATACGTAATAGAGGTAGGAGTATGAGTGAAGATCGCACATCATCATCAGTCTTTATAAGTGCAGAGTTCGACACATGACTTTCAAATGGTTAAAACAAAGGATTTTGCTAACTCCGCCATGTTTGGCAAGAGGGTTGGCGATTCTAGATCAGCCAATGGTGGTGAGAAGACGTTGCTGTCCGTCTTCTTCTAGCTGCACTTCTTACTCTATTCATATGACGAGAAGGGGTGGTTCTCTTTTATATGACTAGCGGACCCCGCGAACTTCGTATCGCCGCAGATATTGCATTTTGACGGCTTAAATGTCATTGTCATCAAATATGGCGGGGTTGGCAGAAATTGTTGTTTTTTGACTTTTTTTAGGCAATTTAAAAAAAAAACTCTGCGTAAAAACCATCCTCGTACTTCAAGGAATATTCTAAAAAAATAATTAGCGATATCGGTTCAGACGTTCTCGAGATTTGCGCTTAGCAACACATTCAGCGATAAATTTTTATATTATAGAAGATGACACCAAACAACACTGAAACGTTCACCGAACGCATATAGGCATATAAATTCCATAAACGATACTCGATATGGAAATGACTGACAAATAATAATTGTGAGTGGATGCTATAATTACTGATTAATTGGTGTCCGGAGGCTTCTCATTGATACGCATGCGGGTGACATATCAACAACGTGCACGAGTTCGGCTTTAGATAGGAAAACGTGTATTAAAATGTTTTAAGACCGGTTTTTTAAGTATTTCAATAGCTTTTGTAATTATTTTTTAATTATATTAATTGCTTGAATAAAAAAAAGAACTAATGTCTTAGGCGGGACTCGAACCCACAACTTTTGGTTACCGTGTGACTGATCTAATCTAAGACAGTCAAAAAAATTTAATTCTGGAATCAAATTTTCAACTTACACCAGCAATTCATTTGCTTAAAAACAGTCTCAAAACGTAAAGCTGTTCCATCTCACTCAACCGATTGTAAATTATTGTTAAGAATCTTTTCTCTTTCTTTGTATTTGGGGGCCTATTTGCAGAAATAAAACTGATTTTACTAGGATATTGATGATACATTTACCAAAAACATTTATAAAACACCGCTGGCTTACAGCGTAAAAACCTTGAATAAGGTTTGAATAATTACGTCGACGCAAACAAACGACCCGTTGGTCTAGTGGTTTGAATACCGGTCCAAAATCTGGTCCCAGGTTCGAATCCCGGGTCGGGCAACAAAAAGTTTCGAATTTTCGAACGTTGCTCGAAAATTCGAAACTTTTTACCTCTGGGTAAGCTCGCTCCATCTTAGGCTTTCTTCTTAACCGTATAACTAAGTATGTAGTCAAGAGCAAACCCATTATATATATAAAAAAAGGTGTATTTTTCGAAGACTTTTAGATGTTATGTTGGTATCCGTATCCAACAAGCTTTAATGTATTGTTGATTTGGTACTTTATTTGCATACGCTACATCTACCCACGAAGAGCGTGGGACGTCTATTCATCCCCTACCTATTAGTAGATTGTAGCATGTACTAATTTCGCGGTGAGAGGGTTTAGTAAACAAACCATTAGGTTTATTGGCTTTATAGTCCGCGTAAAGGTCAGATTTTCTTTAATTGTGTAAGAAAATAATAATGGATATACACATTTCACTTTATTAACTTTCGTTGCGTTTTTAACTGTTTGTTATTGACATTTCAAGTAATTTATTTTCATGGATCTGAACATTATACGCCGAAATCGACAGTAAGATGACAGTCAATCCTCTTCCCATACGATGACATAATTCAAAAGAAGCCTTATGAAAAGCATTATCAATTTCCCACAAAATTGCTCAATCAGCTTAGTGAAGTATTTACGTACCCAATGATGATCAAACAAGCAACTAAAAGGTTTATAATTTTATCCACATACGTTTTAAAAAAAGTCACAATTTGCCAGTCATGCAATGATATTACAAAAAATATCATTGCAGTCATGTATATGATAGCTATGTCAGCGGCTGAAACGTTTTTTGATGATTTGATATTTATCACTGTATTAGCGGACCCGACAGACGTCGTCCTGTTTTAACTATGAATTGGTAATTAATTTAAAAAATACATCAGATACAAATTTATTTATCGACATTGCAAAATTGTAACCGTTTGCAGCACGCATTCTGTCAATTTTATGTTAAACGCCCTAATGTTATATTAAAAAAGTTTAAATTGTCAAAAGCGATAAAGGTTACATTACAAATAATTTAGTATGGTGATTAGTGGTCTTAAATTTTCTAATTTTCCGCGCAATTTTCTCATTTCATTCTTTATTAAGAACATTCTCCTAACGATGACAAACAAAACAAAAAAAAAATATTTCAGTTTCATTCTCTTTCTATGGCGTTTCAGGCATTACTCGTTTTTTTTAAACACCTTGTATAATAGATTAATTTTCCACATAAGCGGTAGTGAAAACAAGTGTATGGTACCAACCGGCGATTATTTATTCAACTATGAAAATGCACTTGTGCACGAAACTTTGACTCGGCTCGGCGTACATTCGCGATCCAGCCTAAAGAGGGGGTATATTAAAGTGGGGCGGGTGGGAGCAATCTACACACCAGCCGCCACCCCACAGCGACTAATTTCCGACTGAATAGTGTACGGATTCCAGTTTTAATAGTATTTTCATATTTCATTGGGGAAATATACCGTTGACAGTCCGTGTAGAAGGCGCAAAGATGGTTCAAGATTTACTACGGTCGGATATAATGGGCGGGTTTCCTTCCTTTATGTAGTGCAGCCATTTGATGTATTACACAATATTATCATTTATAACTGCAGACATGATATTAAGATGATTTTCTTCAGTTAGTTCTTTAAAATAAATTATCTTTAGACAGTCGAATTCTGCACTTTACATGTAAAGGAAGTCCCAACTTCAATATTATTAGAAGTATCATAATAATATTACTGTGTAACAAAACACAAAAAAAAATTCGACTGCCTTAGGTGGGACTTGATTTAACTTTCGTTCATATAATATTATCATCATCATGCTGGCCCACGCAAGTCCACAGCTGGACATGACCCTCACCATATTAACGACATTACCCTCAATCCTCGCTTGAAATAGCATTTATATTATTGTTAAAGCGCGAATCTTACGTGTTTAGCAAACTAATAATGTGGTAAATTAAACGTACCTACTATAAATGGCTTAATTAATGCCAAAATCATATTGACTTCAGCCAACTAATATGGAAGCCAGAAATGCTATAATTTTGTCACACGTTACTACCATCGAGTAAAACGGTAAGATATGTTACGTAATGGTTAAGATGAGTGATTTTTGCTGCTATTTCTGTATTTATTTCTTAAACAATTAGGTAGGTAGTTGTAAACCTTTATCGTTATATTTATAATAACAATGTTAAGTTTAACGGTTGGACCATTTTTGTGATTAGGCAACCTAATTAATATGCGTAGAAGCAGAGACAAAAGTTTGAATCAAATTTTAATCGATTCATCAATCTAATGACGTTGTATTAAGTGTCAACATTAATTTGTTCAACAGAATTATTAATCTATTAAGTTGATATTAACGCAGGTTATAAAGATAAGAAAAAAATATCCCGTCGTAGTTGAAAAACTGTTAAACTGAGTTAAGATTTGTTAGCTGTGTGACGCGAATGCCGGCGACTAAGTAATTTATTTCATAATAATACTATTTTTTTTTTGTGTACAGTGATTTAATAAATACTAGAGGTAATTTGCTAAAATGATACTATTCTAGTTTTTTGAGAATTTATTTTGTTAAGAAGTAATAAAATTAAATCAATTAATTAGGGATATCACATAGCTCTAGTAGTCCCCTTAAGTAAGGACTTTACAGTCGGTCCTGTACTCTACCCAATGCTCGCCTGGTGACTACCGCCGAATTTGTACATGTTATGGTTATGAGACTGTTTTTTAAGCTATTAAAATTGCTGATGTAAAATGTTAATACAATTACTTAAATAATAATTGTTTAACTGTTATTTGTACATCTTTCTGTAATAATCACTGATTGTAATTTGTTTTGGTGGGCAATAAAGCGTATATTCTGTCATCTATTTATCACATACACTGTTTTAATCCCAAAGTAACTATGAGCACTTTTTTGTGAAAAGCAGGAACTACGAAGGTACGGGCAGCATCAATTTAATACTTTAATTCGACCGTTCTCTTTAGAAATCACCTATAAACATACAAGTCTTTACTTTGACATGTAGTACTAAACATCCCGACTCAAGACATTAAAAAAAAATGTTTTTCCATATCAAAGCCGATACCTCGGAACCGGCGACACCCTGCCTGATAACCTGCAAGCGACTCCACCACCACCACCATGATCGTCGTTGCCTGGTGAAGGCTGACGATATTTTTTCTTACTTGGTCATACGCAAATCATTCCTTTAGTTAGAAACGTCATCTTTACTCTTAGTAGGTAGGCACCAACCGAAGCGATGTTATCTCGAAGTGATGTGTACATACCTGTAACAATAAAATAGAATTATTAATATCACCGCACTACAAGGGTCCTATTACAAATTTCTAAAACGGTTTTAATTTTGAGGCGAAAGCCGACATTTTATCGCAATTTCATCGTCTTCAGGTCGTACCAACCGGCGATAAGTCCCTTTCCAACGGCCTTGTCGCTCTGACCTTTTTGTTTTAGCTCACGAGCGCGAGTTGATGGCTAAAGCGAAAGACACACAAACAAAAGTGCTAGCACTAAGTACCTAGTACATCATACTTGATAGACATTATTGTAGCCATATTCACATCAAGTAAACATATAAATTGTTTCTTGCGAATTCGTTTGCGTCGAAGTTTTGAAGTGTTCGTTACTTTAGGGATAAGTAAGTAAGTACTTACCCTTCGTACTTCTCTGACCGATAAACTAAAGCTATGGAAAATAATCTCTAGGCCTTTGAATTACTAAAAACAATTATTTAGCGTGAGAATTGTAATTTTTAAACAAGAAATACTATTATTTTTAAGATCCCTTAAAGTAGAAAAAAGTGTTTACGAAACATCCACACAATCTTTCGCATTTATAAATTTAAGTAATTTTTACGAGCGACTTTGGACGCGTAGAATTTTCAATCTTTAACACTGTGACTACCTATTTCCGGGATAAAAAGTAGCCTACGTGCCTATTTGGACGAGTACAGTGGTTCTCGCGTTATGAAGTGACAAATTTCCATCCAAACTTTTGCATTTATTATACATGTTATTATCAAGATAAGATAAGATTAAGATAATTAATTAAGATTTGTTATTATTAAGATAAGATTAGTCGAATTATAGTAAGACGTAAGAACATGAAGACAGACATCGTATAAAACATATTATGGCATTGTTTCAGTCCTTCGATATGATTATCGAATCTGATGGTCACATACTTACCTAGATCAATTGATAACAGTTTTGCTGCGCCAAGCCAGTGTGAAAATAGTTGTGTGAGGCAAAATTGCTTGGCTTTAGCAATTATTACTTTGACAGATAATACGAGAATGTGGTAAGTGTACTTAAAAGTTGTTTTTATGGGATTTCAATGTCGATTCTATATACACAAGTTGTTCCTTTTGTGCAGTTAAATTCTCATTAGATTTCAAATATGCACTTTGTAAGCAGTGTAGCTACAGCTTTAGTTTCCTATGCACTTCACTGGTGTGTTTGACGATGAAGCGCGTTTTTCTTTCGTAACTTCTGTTTATTAATAATTGTAATTATTTAATGTATAAATTCCCAAAGATTGTTGAAGTTAACAACCTACTTCCAATACTTGGATTTGTGAAATATAGAAAACATTATTTTTATTCCAAGATTTTAAAGTGCAAAATAATAAGTTGTCATTTAAAGCGATTTTTATTAAAATACCGACAGCTATTACAGCGCATAATGTTCTAAAAAAATGGTCGGCAAAGTATGAATAAAATAGAATATAATAGTTTATTTCCGTTTATTTAACTGTTTACTTTGTGTAAAAACGGTGTTTTGAAGTTTATTAAGTAAATGATTTCGTATTAACCCGGCTAGCTATGTATGTACCTAATCACTTTTATTTATCATTTATTATTAGCATACTTGGAAAGTTAATCATAAATATTAAAGTGATGCCATATAATATCATACTGAACCTTTTATCAGCTCAGATTTTCCTATGATTGACTTGCGCTCCGTTCCAGACTGTCCGTCTGAGAATCGGTCTTATCCGTCTTATCACACTCCCGAAAATATATGTCTGCTTACTGAAGCTAGATTCTGTTATCCTCAACATCCCATTAAGAACGTATTGAACCGCCATACATTATCAAAATATACATGGTCTATGGTCAAAAAAAGAACTAATTGAAGTAACTTTAAATGAATTCGATAAATGTAATAACCCGGATGTTTTGTGTTTTACTGAAACATTTATCAAATTCGGAGAAGAAAAAAATATTGGTATAAATAACTTCGAATTTGCCGCAAATTATTCAAGACCAAAAAAAAGGGGGGGTTCATGCATATTGGTACGGAGAGGAATCGATTTCAAAAAAATTACTTGTTTTGAAAAACTTGCTGCTATGTTCCACTTCGAAAGCTGCGCTGTTAACTTAGTCTCTAATAACATAATTATAATTTGTATATATAGGACCCCATCTAAAAAACTAAGACATGTCACATATTTTTTAGAGAAATTAGACCTCTTATTATACACATGTTTTGAAAAATATTCTAATAAAAAAATTATTATCACTGGTGACATAAATATTAACTTACTTAATAATAAGTGTAAACAAACAATGCAACTAAAAGATATTATTAATAAATACAATCTCAATATACATATAAATACTCCCACTCGACGTGACTCATGTCTAGATCTCATAATAAGTAATATTGACAACGCTTCAGGTTTTGTTTTACCACTATGGCTCTCTGACCACGATACAGCTCAAATATTGAAATTTCAAGTTGAGCAGAAAAGGCAATACCCCAAAAAAATATTTTTAAATAAAAGAAATTATTCAGAAGAAAACACAAATTTATTTAAATGCCACCTACGTAGTCTGTTGTTGGGAGACATGTTTGAATGCCATGATCTAAACACCGCATTCAATGATTTTCATAATACTTTTTGTTTGTTGTATAAACTTTGTTTTCCCATTGCCAAAATCAGAAGATTCTTATCCAATAAACCCCGTTGGATTACAAAAGGAATACAAAAAAGTTGCGCAACGAAACGAATATTACGGCACGCCTACTACACGAAGAGGACAGATAATGATCGGAAAAAATATATACAATATAACAAATTACTTAAGAAATGCGTGCACCATTCGAAGGTGATCACAAATAACAGATATGTAACAAATAGCAAAAACATAGCAAAAGCTACTTGGAATATAATAAAAAATGAATCAAGCAATATAGAAGCAAGGAAGTTTATTACTAAAATAGTGATTGATGATAGAGAGATACATGACCCGATAGAAATAGCTTTAAATTTTAATAGATTCTTTGTTGACGTAAATAAAATAGACACAGACACTATAAATTCATGCAAATCAAATAAATTGAATAATTCGATTTTTTTGACCCCAGTTAATACACATTATATTGACAAAACAATTTTGACGTTAAATAATACCCAGTCCGAAGGATATGATTCAGTTTGCACAAAAATAATAAAATTGTGTAAAGACGAACTAAGCCCTATTCTCACACATCTAGTCAATTTATCTTTGGAATCCGGGTCCTTTCCGGAAAAATTAAAACTAGCTATAGTCAAACCTTTGCACAAAAAAGGTGATATCACAAAAATTGACAATTATAGACCTGTGACCCTGTTATCAGTGTTTTCAAAAATTTTTGAAAAAGTGTTTCATCAGCAAATCTCTTCCTTTTTCAATAAATTTAATATAATAAGTCCAAATCAATATGGTTTCCAGAAAAACAAATCAACAACACAAGCAATATTTTGATTGGTTAATGATATCTTAAAAAACGTTAACGAAAAAAGGTACACAACAGTAATCTTTCTCGATATGACCAAAGCATTTGATCGAGTATCACACAAACAGCTACTCGAAAAATTAGAAATTAACGGTATAAGAGGACCTGCCCATAATTGGTTAAAATCATTCTTGGAGAATAGGACACAATGCGTCGAAATAGAACAACTAGACTCACACCACACCATACAGAAATATAGATCCAAGTATGAAAGCAACGAAAACGGTGTACCACAAGGCAATATCCTTGGTCCGCTATTGTTTCTGTTATATATAAATGATATAACTGCGATATCAAACCATAAATTCACATTATTTGCTGACGACATATCAATATTAGTATCGAGTAATAAAAATTGTACTATAGAACATCATGAAATTGACATTATGAATACATTGACATCCGTAATTGACTGGTTAAACAAAAATAATCTTCAAATTAATTTAAATAAAACTAATATAATGAATTTTAACAATTTTAAAAATAAATCAATTAACATTAATATTAAAGGACAAAATATAAAATGTGATACCAGTGTTAAGTTCTTAGGACTCATTATAGACACAAAATTTACGTGGAAAGAACAAATAGAAAAAGTGTTCCAAAAAATTAATAGGTTTGCTTTCGCTTTATACAGACTCGCAAAAATATCAAATAAAAAGACGGCTATTATGGCCTACTTTGCACATGTAGAATCCATAATACGATACGGCCTTGTTAGCTGGGGAAATGGCACTAACATAAATAAGGTTTTTATTTCCCAAAAGAGATGTGTTCGAGCAATATGCAACATCGCACCAGATGTTTCGTGTAGACCATTTTTTAAATTATTAAATATACTTCCACTCCCATGTATATACATATTGGAAATGGCGAAGTTTGTGAAGCAAAACAAACACCTTTATGTAGAAAAAAAGGACACGAACGCAACAGGCAGAAGTTTGCGATACCCAAACAAACTAACTCTAAACTGTCTCCCAAAAACACGAAGATTTAATAATAATGGATACGTGATGGCCATTAAAATATTTAATAAAATTCCTGAAGAATTTAAGCAGCTCCCTTTTAATAGATTTAAAATCACATTAAGTAAATGGCTGATGGAAAAAAGATTCTACTCAATCGACGAATTCTTTGAGCATAAAACAAATTAATTTAATAATAATGACCAATGTTATAATTTATTAATGTATACTGACTTTACGAAAATCTTATTGTTTTATTTACGGAATTGAATGATGGTAATAAATTGAATTATAATAATAATGGATCTATGTTAATTGTATTAGTAAATCATTTTAATAAATGTAATTATTTGCATGTTATGAATCTGCATAGCTAAATAGGCTTAAGATGCTGACTGTTCAATTGACCATCCACATATTTTTGTAACTACCCTATTTAAAAGCAAATAAATATTTTGAATTTATTTTGAATTTTGAATTTTGAATACACATTTCCACCACCCTTTAACCCCACAATAGGAAAAAAATCCCTATATATGAAGTTTTCAGGGTCACAAAATGTCTACGATACAAAATTTTATCTAAATTAAAAAATAAATTGAATGTACACCAGAAACAAACTTTCACACCTCTTTTTATACCCTTAGATGATTAACCGTTTCAATAGTTGTTGAGTTTATTCGTTTCAAACATACAAATCTTTTATCTTGACAATACGAGTAGAAGTGTAGATAGTGTAAATGTAGATAATTTTGGATTTTTCTATAAGAATTTCCCTTAACACTTTATGTGATAAGTAACTGTGGAAGTAAATACAAGGTGGCTGAAAAGTAATATACTTAAATATAAAAACAAAAAAACTGTAAATAAAGCCAGCAAATAACATATTTCAAATAAAATCGTATTATTTAAATCACCAAATACACTTTCTGGTTCTAAAACAGACAGTTAAGATAGTTGAGCAAGAGACTACATTAATGTGCTTGACGTGAAGTTTGCGCTCCTACAGCACGAGTAGTCGTGCGTGCATTACTATGCAAACTAAATAATATCCAGTATAGTGTCGTATAAGCGAGTAGAACGTAGACCATCTAGATATAATCGTGCCGAAACCCAAAACACTCTTCAACGTGTACATTCAGCACAAAATAGGTGAGCTAGCGAGCACAATAAGGGCAGTTACACACGTTCCCTCGTTAGAAACACAGTCAACAACAGACGCGTAGTGAGGCTAGCGAACTACACTGGAATATATCTATCTGTTAGGGATGCTTGCTCCGATTCGATACGATGATTTTTTTTGGTAAATCTTATAGCGAGCAGACGATCTAGCGACTTCGATCGAGGCTGAACAATTGTCGAGCTCTTCGATAAAAATCCTTAAAGATCATATCGCATGAACACGTAATATGCTTGGTAATTGATTGATTTAATTTAAGTAGAATTTATAACCCTGGTTGACTAATTCTACTTGTGACTGTTTCGTTGCAGTCACCAAATATCATCGTATTGGACGAAAATGTTGTTTTTATAAGTCTGTGAGTTCCTGGTGAGAATTTAGTGCCTCATATATTATAGGCAACCGAACTGGATCGATTTCCTGAATATCGGATCAACAATCGGATTAAAACATTACGATCCGCAAAATCGGATCGATGAACAATATCGCGATTCCCGCATCCCTAATATCTGTGCGGTTGGTTATATTATAGTCAAGTGACGGCTACATGCACATGGAACACAACTGCGATATTGAAGTGCAACATACTTGTGTAAGCAAGCTCATTAAATTTTCATACGTACAAAGTATTAGTATTTAATACTCGTACCATAAATTTGTATAGTACTTAGACTATTCAAATGTTATTGAGCGTCCATCCACAAAATATACTACCTATTATCTTGCTAAATAACTCGTAATCTTACAGACACAACACAGCACTGTAAGCGTGTGTTAGTCAAGATTGCGGCGAATTTGGTTGCTCTTTAGATACTACAAAATCTTAGGTAGAGTAGGATCACTATCGATATTGCGAATTTGCTACGGTATTAAGTACGATTAAGCATAATTAAATCTTTTTTATTAGTGAACCTTGGACTTGAAAAGGTGCACTTGCATTCGGACTTTTTTTATCTTTCTTTTTCAATACGTGATACCTAAGAGATTGCTTAATTTTATTATGAGTTAATCCGGCACTGAATGCTAGTAGCAAGAACCACCTGATCTGCAGAACGACTTCGGATTTAGTGTCCTAAGGCCTTCATAAAAGTCTCACTTTTGAGGCATCTCGTTCGTTATCGCTTGTTAGATGACTAGTCACTTGAGTCGAGTCGTGTGCGAGCACTCGGTTGGCCAAGAAAGTGGTGTGTAAGTAAAATAGCAATAAGGTTGGATTCAAAGTTATGACTTATTAGTAGAGCGCTCGCTAGCAGAATATTTTTACATGGGAAAATCAACCCTGTTGTTCAATGACACGCGAATGATTTTCAACCTTAGGGTGATAGACCACTTCCTTGGGCGACCGTACCTTAATATGCATGCAGTGCAGTAGCCACACTAATGTCATTAAGTTCACGCGGAGGCGGAGGCGTCCGTGGGCGTCGCGCTCGTGTTCCGACGCAAACCACCTTTGACTTTAAAATGTTAACTGGCCATCTTAATGAAAACATAATTAGCACAATAATGTTAATTTTCCATTTCTACTGAGGTAAAGGTCACTGAATAGAAGCCAGAAACCTGGCGGCATTTGAAAAGGGTATTTAATAAAATTGCGGTTCTCAATTAAATTTAATTGTTTTTTTATCAATAAAGTATAGCCCAATGTTATTTCTTTATAAAGTAGAAAAAACCGTTTAACAAAAAAAATTACCGACGAAATATGGCACCAAATTTAATCATAGTCGGTGCTAATCAAGTAAATATCGACCTACTCTACATTTGAAGCTTTTATCACGCTTTTCGTCGGTTCGTTAGTGATAAGTTTACGGAGTTTGAACGATAGTACCTTATTATATTAGGTAGTTATTACTTAACCTGACGTTTCGATCGGGATAAACCGACCGTGGTCAATGGATGAGGGATGAACGCGAAAGTTTTAAAGTTATGATTTTTACACCAACGATTAATATTATGTAGATATAATTATTACACGCCTTTAAGGATTCTTAGTTCATTAAACAGCAAGCTCTAATGTCATTTATAAAGTCGACCTATTTTCCTTATTAATTACAAATTGAACAATCAGTATTGGAATTGTTTATTTATTATTTATCATAATGACGCATGAAACACAGAGCAAGCAATTGGTCAGTTCATAAATAATATTTCACGTAATACAATACAATATTAGGTAATGGTGCGAGGACTACAATTTTAAATCCAGTTAAGGACATTGATGTTTAAAAATATTACTAGCGAATCAAAATTTGAAATTGCCCCACAACAACCGTTACGTGATTTCAAATAAATAAATAAATAAATAATGTATTTGCCAGAATATGGTTACAAATGGGATATTTATCCACGAAACACAAGGAATGGAAATAGGTTGATGTCAGCATTTGTCCCAAAAAGTGCTCGTTTAAAAAAAAATGTCGCCTGGATGTGTATGGTCAGTTATAATAAATTGCCTGAAACAATTAAAGAATTGACTGGTAAAAGGTTCCAAACACATTTGTTTAAATGGCTAATTACACATGTCTTTTACACTGTAGACGAATATTTAAAGCACGATTGTTATAATAATGCATGTACCTTGTAAGGCTTGAATTTGTTTTCTTTTTTTTTAACACTAGCTTTGACATTTGTTTTTCTTTAATATTGACATTAAGTATAATTGATTGATTTTATAAGATTGACATTGATTTACATAAAGAATCTAAATTGAAATTTAATATAAATAATGCATGTGTTTTAAGAAAGGATTGAATTAATTAAAGAATTATGTACTGTAGCTAAATTTAATATATTTGTATGCAACATTGGTTTGCTGAGGAAGAGGTTCGCAACTCTATGTAACAACTAAAATGTACCTTCTTCAAGGACAAATAAAAATATTTCATTTCATTTCATTTTAAAGGGTACGTAATAGTAAAAGATTATCCAGCATATTCTATAGCAATGCGACGGGCAAATATTAGGTCAATCTGATATTCGTGACGTGATTAAATAATAAAAAAATCGCATATATAATATTAGTAAGAGAACAGAAGTAAGATTTATTACGTAATGTTATTGCCATTACACTTTCTACGTAATCAGACTGGGCAAATATTGGACCTTGGCTGGGCGACATACCAAGTATTATATGACTCCTGCCCAGACTTAAAACGAAGATTTAAATATTTTTAATCTACTAATATGATTTATGTAGTACTTACAATATAAGCAATATAAAGCATGAACGTAATCGGGCCGTGACTTATTATTCTGTCGTTAGCAAAATAAAGAGCATTTTTTATAATGCAGTCATCGCACAGATTATAAAAAGTGGTTTAAATGTAAAATCGAAAAAAAGTCTTAAATATAATATTTACGCCGTCTTCACGCTACGGCGACGAGTGTTTTTTTTTTTATTTAAGTACCGGCTATTACATCGTAACAACACGTTGTGTTATAAATTTGTCTACAAAGCATATTTAATGAGTCATTTGTTATTAATAACGCACTGATTCTCTAAATGTAAATACTTAATTTGCTTTCATCAAATCTGTTTACTTACCTACTCAAATTCGTATTCTAAAATACGTTCGTGATTTAACTAAAGTCATGATTTTAATATCAATTATATTTTCAATTAACCGTTTTCACCTATAAAGGCCAATCCGTGGTGGGAGGGTGTGGGGGGGGACCACCCTGGGGCCACGGATAGTCCCCCTCGTCAATTTGTTATAACTTACTCGCAAACTTGCCTCAAATTGGGAATACGTTAAGATAACGAGTTTGATCTTTATCTTGTAGTTTGCTGTGATACTGCGGATAATATTGGCAAGGGTTTTGTCTATTATATGCAGAGAGGGTTGAGTACAAGAACATCAATTGATGAGTTGATGAATTTATTACAAAATGTACTTATTGTAATAAACGGCGGTCATAGTTAAAAGGGCGTAAAAGCATTTAGGCACTTATTGACTTTCTTACTCAACAATATTTATTAATGTTGAATATACATACATAATATATGATACTTATTAAAAATTCCAAAATTATAATAACAAGGATAACTTCAAAAACTGTACTGTTGTCCAAACAATCTGAACAAACACAGAACAAGTACCAGTTCAGCGACAAACGTGATGTCATAGTACATGCACGATCTATGAAACTAGACTGCCATCTCTATTATGCAACTGCGGGGCGCCAATTTTGGGAAAAAGCATTGCAGTGGTGCGCTTAAAACTGTACTATAGGTATTTTTTTTAGGGTTTTGAAGTCAAACCGAAAAGCCCTGATCATTTAGATTGTGCAGGCCATCTGTATGTAGCTTTAGCGTGTGGTACAGTTTCCAAAGTGTTATTCGCAGTATAAAAATATTAGAATATTAAACTAGGTAGGAATGTAAAGTTTACAGGATTACACAACTTTACAACTGTGTTTAAAGATCAATTCTTTTTATGTTATCCATGTACAAAACTGGAAGTCAAACGATATTTTTGTTTGCATACCACGCAACGCAACGTACCTACTATACCTATGTATCGTTGATGGATGTAACTCAAAAGCTCTTAGAACTCACTTCAGTTTGTTTCAACTAGTATCAAAAGTTAATGGCAAAGTAAATGAGCAAAAATATCGGCTTTTTGTACTAAAAAAATACACGTATGTTCCCAAACATGGTTCAAGCCGCCCAACCGCGAGTATTCGTAAAAATCCTAATGCATTCGAAATGTTGTACCAGAATCCGTTTCAGGCAGAGTGACTTGAATAAGAATGAGGTCAAATTGGATCAGGGAAAGATAAAATCTATGTAAGGTACAAGACAGCCTCAATGCTAAAACGTAAACCACACTCACTTCTTTGTTTTAGGAGATTACGAGAAAAAAATAAACGATGCTATTAATTTGAGGCCATTATACACTAAATGAAAAATTACTTTGCTACTAATTTACCAACTAGGTAAAATACAGGGAAATTTCAAAACGCAACAGTAATTTTGTTATCGCCCTGCTCCATCTACAACGCCTAATTAAAACACAGACAGACATTCCTCCTACGATATCAGACTAAAATACTAAGCTCTAATGTCTGTCAGTCTGCGAATCCAGATACATGGCAACAAAAAAATAATCACCGATTCCGAAGTATGGCAGAAATTTGCGCCGACACGCACGCCCAAGTGAGCGGCCCCTTTATTTGACAGCAAATTAATAATCACAAACGAGACCGGAATGTCGTAACAAACATTAGCGGCGCTTCAAAGTCGACTCTATAATGCAGCGGATACAGTCCAACGTAAATATTTGCGGGGACGTCCAAGTTCTTATACAATTTTAATCCTTACGCCTTAAAACATTAAAGCGTAAATCGAGCACCGGAACGAAGTTAATAGGTTGTAATTTATCCGGGTTAAAATGCTACGTTGCCGCTCCGGGTGTAGTGCGACGGAGACGACCGTGGTTTTATTTCTTAGGAAAGAGGAAGATGAAAGTGTTTTTGTTGTTGCGAGTGGTAGTCATTAGTCGCTGGGCATGCAGCTCGCGGGTGCGCCACCGTCGCCGTATTATGGAGGTGAGGTGCAAGTCACAAACGTCGTAAGCGGCATTTGTCCATTAAATTTTGAGGAAGACGTGAAACTGGTGAAACTCATTACTTCTTTCGATAAATTGCTTTTAACTTGTTTCACGCTCTAACAATGATATGATCGGCGTTTAACAAGACGCTTAAACAATGGATTGTTTTCATAAGTTTTAATTTAATCATTACTTTCTGCCGTAGGTATAATATGTAGAGCTTCTACCTACGAGGTCTTTTTGCATGTCCCACTATCATTAACTAAATAATATAAATAATAAATAATTATTTAAGACATGCCACACTGGGCCACACAGAGCCATCTAGTCCCAAATTAAGGTACTATTAAGTACCCTGTCGTATGGGGTACTAGACAACCGATAAACTTACTTATATACTTTTTTTTTTTGTAAATACATACTTATAATACATAGAAAACACCCAGACCAGTACAAACAGACATGTTCATGCACACAAATATTTGTACTGTGCGGGGATCGAACCCGCGACCCATGGCTCAGAAGCAGCGTTAACTACCGCTGATCCAAATGGTCGTCAAAAATAATTAACTAACGATAGCCGTATGTTATTAGTGCTTATGTTAGAGTTTACGAATAAAGCTTGATAGAAATGTGAACTGTTACACATAATCACGAATAATCTGCTAAGTGATAACAAATATTAGGTTATCACTCAGACCTAATTTAACTTCAAAGGACAAAAACTTATAAATCGTAAAAGACAACCCTACGCATTATTATTGTACCACGCGTCACAGTATAATTGCATTAGTTACTTCTTAACCCACATTTTGCAAGTTACTCCATAATTAGTACATTTGCCATGTTTGAAAATGAGTAAAAGAATATATTAACAGCCGATCTGTTCCCAGAAGCAATTGATAACCTTTGTTTAATGTTTTCTGATGAATCTGAAATTACCAAAATATACACATTATCTTGCTTCATTGTAGGTAGGCACGTTCAAATTTACAACGTAGAATTTATGTAATTCACAAAACCAAAATAATAAATTCAAATCGGTGTGTAAAATCAATCAGTAAAGATACTGCGAATAACATCCAGGAGGCACGCTTTTACTCATCACATTATTTTAATTACCACTGTTATGGGACAGACAAGTGTGGGTTTTAGAGTTTCGAAGTCAACAAGGAACCCTTAAAGTTTGTCCGTATGTTTGTCTGTTCGCCTGCGGTTAATCTATAGAAAGGTCAATGTTCATATTTGAACATGTCGCTACCAAAAAAATAATTTAACCAATAATCATTTTATAATTAAACAGGCATTCCTTCTTTTTATTTTTGTGTCAATCATCCTCAAAGAAAATCAAATAATTATAGTAAACACGATGACTATCCCAGCATCCGGTTTGTAATTCAAGATTTAGTGCTGCCACAACATAGTTTACCAACAGTTGATTCCATAAAATCGATTCAAATCGATATGTGTGTCCCGCGCGAATGAAGAGTATTACTCAATGTTTATTCGTTCTAATGATATAAAAATATGGTTTATTTACTGTGTGTGGTACATTACATTAAAGTGTTCATAAACTAGCATTTTGCTAAAAAATACTAATAATAAGATTATGCAATCGATTCTTCATCGTTCATTCTCTGTTTTATGAATATGTGTGTAGACAGCACGTAGCAAAAAAAAATTTAATGTCCAACTGTCATTCGCTTTGTATTTTTATATCGTGAGTGTTGTTTTTGTAAATTCTGTATCGAAGACTTCGTTTTCTCAGTACGGGCTCTGATATTTCTACTTCCAACGACTCTGACGCACTTTCAGATATTGAACTCGCATTTTGTTAACAAATCTCGCTAAAACGTTGACCGAGGCTCACCTTTGTTGTTGTAAGTTACCTTCTTTTAGCAAATGTTAAAAAACAGTTTTTAAGGATTGTGATACAAAATAAAGTTTATATTTTGTACTCGTATCTTCTTATTATAAACTAACAATACAACTACAACAAAAACACTCAATTGCTTGTCCACGCTAGGCCAAAGCCACTATGGTAAGTGAGCAATGTCCTTTGACATGGATATGTCTATTGTTAAAAAAGATGAATCTCTATGCTAAATTTCGTCTATATCCGTTGTCCTTTTTGTTTACAACAATAATATGATTCTTTCGTTGGTGACCCTTTTAAAATTATTCGCTGGTACTCAAAAAGGGATGGCCATCTTATCCAAAAGTGCTGCTTAACTGACTGCCATGTTTGGCATTTCGGTTTCAAGACCTAGCAACCCTACAGGTATAATAAGGCCGGGGACACGCGCGCGGTCGTGACTGCATTCATGCACCCAGAGCGGGATGCGGACCGCTTCCGGCAGGGAACGCACCCACGCTATTTGCATGCTCGGGAAATAATAGGACATCACGACGCAATGTCATATTCGGACTTAGTAGCCGATCTGATTTCTATAAGATAACTTAAGTATTTAATGGATATTTCTAATAGGTCCTAACTAAAACCACTTTTACTTTGGGCCAATTTTTTTTTCAAATTCAAATTCTTTATTGCGTGTCACAAAACTTTATATAAGGTGGTAAAAAAATATAAAAGTATTTCACATGTGACTCGACATAAGCATAGCTATATTATTAAAAACGGGCTCATTTACATTATAACGTACTTTATATAATATTTAAGCAATTTAATTGCAATATCAGTATTTAAACTTGAAAAAATATGTCTCAGGCGGGACTCGAATCCGCATCTCCTGGCATGCCGGGCGCGGCTCCATCCATCGAATTTATCCATCTGCTGTACGGAGTCTATTTATCAAAATATCACAAATAAAAAATAATAATCACTAGGTTAGGTGAATTAATGAAATATAAACCAATGACGGAAAGAAATTAGTTCCATTTAAAGATCACTGATAAAGGAAATAGGATATCGATTCAATTATGTCAACGTCCAATGTGAAACCAAGAAAATGATGTCAATGTTCATAATCTTATCAGTTCACAATGGGGTAAACTAACGTAACATAGAATTTGATATATGACAAGCGGACTAACATGCATTTACTAATCATTTAAAAATACCAATTTTTTTAAATGAAACTTCATAACTTTAATTGCATCATAGTTTCAGTATTGCTACACAAAATCTATATCAAAAGTGATCAAAAGTTTTAACAACGAAGAAGTTCAAGTACTTCTTCGTTTTAACAACGAAGAAGTTCAAGTACAAAAGTTTCGACAGATCAGTCTACTAAAAAATTGTAAAACGTTGAAATTAAAAATGGACAAATTCTATCTGTATCTACTCGTATTTAAAAATGGACAAATTGGGTATTACGTTCGACATACGCCACGAATAGACGATACAAATGTATGAAACTTATTCACACCTGTATTTTTTTAGCATACTTATTTAAAAATCGGCTGCAAATAGTGCGTTTTACCTACGTTGATTCTTCTCGTCACTTGCCCACAATTGTCACAACCAGTGGTAGGATAAAATATTGGGTCGTGTAATGCGCCTTCTGGGCTCTATTTGGAGAAATAAAACTGATTTTACTAGAATCCCTTAGTGGGATTGCCGAAACGCTATGTGATCGGTTTTTGACGCGAGCTGTCTTAGGACGTCTTTTAAAAAATGTACCAGTTGTTTGGGTTTGTGATCACCAACCCGCATTTGGCAAGCGTGGTGATTATGCCAGTACACCCATCATTGCTGTGGTAACTAGGATTCAATGATGGAGGCCTTTTCCCTGCAGTGGGATGATTATAGGCTGTTACATAAAATTTTGTGTAAGAGTTCACATTTCATGGCGTAAAAAAATATTCTATGCTATCTAAAAGCAGTGGTGAGTCCGTCAGGTAATGTAACAGTGTTACGAGCATGATGGAGTCAGTATTTATTTTGGTGCTTCGTATAAAAATAGCTTGTCTAGAATTATGGCAACTGAAGGTGTGGAAACAAAGCCTGAGCTGTTATTATACAAAACATTTTTTGTATAACCTGACTGTACCTGATCGATCTTTGATTTTGGATGTCAAAGTGTAAATGACGTACGCTTAATAGCTAAGTTATTCAAAATGCTCCACCCCAAAGCAAATACGATATTGCCAATAAAATATAGACGTGTTCTAGACTAGGAAACTGGCCCAAGTTAATATTCACATTATTTTAATTTGAGCCTAAATTACTGTACGGTTTAGTTCTGGTTTAATACTCTTATTCTCAGTTGGTGAAGACTTGTATATTCTTTCTCCTTGCACTTCGTCCCGTTACCAATATAATAGAAATGATCAAAAATTGTGGCAAGTGTAATTATTATTGAAAAGACCGATATCACAGACCTCTGTAACACTTAGACATGAGACGAACCAACCAGACCATTTTTAGATCTCCACTAGCAAGACTATACACAACGACTTATACAAGTTCAGAGAGGACAACGATTTAGCACTGAGCTATTATCGCTTTTGTAAGTATGAAATATTTTAAGAGTTAGTTATTTCGAGATTTCTACCATGTACCTTGTTTTTTATGAGTTTCCGATATTTCGGCACTGTTGCAAGCGCCATGATCGCGGAAGAACTCAAAGTGCCGAAATATCGGAAACTCATAAAAAACAAGGTACATGGTAGAAATCTCGAAATAACTAACTCTTACGATAGTGACCATGAAAGTTTAAAACAGTATATGAAATATTTTGGTGAAATAGGCGTAAGGCATCATTTAGATTTTAGATCATAAATGACAGTCTCCTATCGATCAGAAAAACTATTCTAATTTATAAATTTCTTACTGGCATACACTAACTACAAAGACAAATACAAAATTGTCTACTAAAAAGAAAGTTATTGTGACATAAATCAAAATTAATTAAATGCACTCATACATGAAAACTGGCCAGTTGTGAAATTGGCTTTTCAACTGCTCTTTAGTGAATTTACAAGCACTTATTTTTTTATTAATCCTTTGTGCGGGGCGGTGTGGCTTGTTTTCAGATGAGCGCCCGGAAATAAAGGTAAAAGAAAAAGGAACAGTAAAGTACTGACAAACTTTGAAACTGATAATGGTGTAGTACAAACTCTTTTAACACAGCCGCGTATCTGATCGTTGCATTATGACATTAGTGAACTTCATATTTATGTGTTACGTAAGTGTTTTAGAACAATGCAGTCTGACGCAAGTAATAGTATTACGCCTCACTGTTTAGCTATTTAACAAAATTAATATGATCGTCTTTTAAAACTGAACAAATTGTAATTTAAGAGTAAATCTTTTGTTTTAAACGATACATTATTTAAATCAAAAACAGTGTTTAAGACCGCGACACGGTAGAGTATCAGAGATATTCGTGACAATAAGTAATTTTTATATGACTTGATAATTTACACTAATTTAAGCCAAAAATACCCAAACAAACATAGTTTGTACCAAGCAATGACATTGGAAACCATACTTTATTCACTTTAATCCCTCAACCACCAAGAGGCACTCAGGTGCCACGATAACCATTGATTTCAATTGTGTCTGGAATAACTCACGATCGAGGGATTAAATAAGGTCAAAAACTAATGAAAAATTCAAGTAGGTAATTGTGTGCCATACAAATGCATAGGTAGGTACGCTAGCACCTGTTAACGTTATACCAACCTGCTGATTATTTAATGTGACATCAAATTATGCTTTAACGCAACCACCACCATAAGTACAGTTGAACTTATATTTAATTAACAGTCACTGAATACTAAATCAACGTACAATCTGCATGTCACCGAGCTCGATTAATATTCAAGGCCCCATAAATACGGCAACGCGATGCGCAAATAAATTAAAACGGAAAACGGTCCTTCACTGAAAGATAAAAGGTGCTAATTCAGAAGTAGGTTCGACGACATCGCACGAGGCAAGGTCGCCGCGTATGAGTCGTATTACCAGTCTAGTCTCGCCAGGTGTCCAGACTTTCGCGGGTGGTGGAACCTGATTTTCAGGGTTCTGGAACATTCGCCTCGATTTCAAACTTGATTTGGAACGACAAATATTCCAAGTCAATAGACAAAGTTGTGCTAAAAGTACCAACTGTAACAGCTGTAGTTTGGTATTTCTAAGGATATTAATCATAAAATAATTGACATTAGCGTTACATTACTCGAACCGTTACATTATCTATTTTTTGTCGTTTTATCCGTAAGAAATGCTTTGCTTACATTATATTTAGTATAAGTAGTTGTTCTCGTATTTAGTTTATATATGAAAGGTACTATGTGTAGTTTATTGCCCTTTTTTTTAACTTATAATAATTGTTACTTTAGTCTCATTTAGTTTTCTCTGTCGCACCGCCTACACAACTTTTCTGCTTAGCCCAATGGTCGACTGGGAGAGAATGCCACATGGCATTAAGTCCACCAATTGTACATTTATAATTTTTTTGTGCAATAAAGTTTTAAATAAATAAATAATAATTCATAGGTTTCTGTTGTACATACGTCTACTTGCAAATCCTTTTTTATTTATTCTTTTTCAATTAAAACGAGTACCTTAAATGAAGGAATAAATTGAAAAGATTTAACGAAGATAACAGGGAGACCTATTTTTCGAAATATTTAACAATTTCAGTATGGATGAACCTTTACAATGACCAAGAATATATCTAACATCAGACAAACAATAATACACAAGCTAGTCAAGTCAGAAGCTTCACTCGGAGCTTAGGATTAAACTAAGTGACATCCCCCAGCGAACTAACAGCTCAGTAGTTACGTTACGGAGCTAGATAGTGCAGTTAGATCTATTATCATATCATACACAGTGCTGCTGTAGCAGTTGTCAAGTCTAACAAACTGTCGACCAATGATGAATCAGATAACTGAAAACAAAGGTAAGTGGTTGTTTGTTTTGCGCTTAAAATTAGAGGGTTCACAGCATTATATCCGTAATATTATTTAAAATTAGTTTTTTACAAAAAAAATGCAGCCTGTCTGTCCTAAGCTAACGAATGTTTTGTTTGATTATAAACGAAAGAACACAGACAAATTTTCTAAAGAACGAGAATCTCTCATTAATGAATGATTTGTTTGCGCAATCTTACTCATTCAAATAATTCGTACAGAACTACAGAAAGGTTGTTAAAAACTGCTTTATTTTAACTTATCGTATCAGTCACCTAAATATTCTGATTTAAGGAAACTTAATGGTCATTTCGTATAAGGGTTCCTTGCATCGGGGTTTCTATTTTAAACATTGTTTTTTATTATAATGATATAGAAGTTCATAAAAAACAAGTTAAATAGTAGAAACTCCCGAAACAAATACGTTATATAGCGCATCAGTAATTACTAAACTCAGATTATGTGTAAGTAAAATCGAGTAATAAAAACTAAATAAATAATAACCTCTTTTGACAGAAATATACAAAACCTGATTCGAACTTAGCCCCTGACATCTTTGCTAGATTATCTGCTTGACAGAAGGCTGCTTTTTTTTTAAAAAAAGGTTGTTAGTTAATTATGAATTCTAAATTTTCGATACTCTTCAAGCTTTTTGTACATCTACAGTTCATAAAACCTGCAGCAAAATATCAAATTGATCAACCAAATTTTCCACTTAGACTAACAAATAGATATAATTCTCGTAAAAAAAACTGACATTATATAACGGCAGATTATCACAATAGATAACTTATCAAGGTGACTAAGCTAGTGACTGTAAATTATGAAAAGTTTTATAGCATTATAATGCGAAAAAATTCTACTAAGAACTAGGTAGTTTTCTAAAAACATTTTCTATTTTTATTTTATTTTCCTATTCTTATTCACTGCTGAACAACGGTCTTTCCCAAAACTTTCCACCGCTCCCTGTTCATTTCTAAGGCCTCCCAAATCACAGGAAAGCTAGTCACATCGTAAAACTACATTTACGTGTCTACCTTTTCGGTGATAGTTATCTTTGGGTAAATATCACGAGACAATTTTGCCCACCTATCCGGATGTATATATCCTGAATTCCTGATAATGTACCTACTTGAAAAAAACATTGATAAAACTGTGCGTAGGTTACTGGTCAAACTACTTTAAATAAATCGTCGACCCCAATGGCTGAAATTTTAAAAAGTTGGACTTAGGCAATCTAAATTTTTAAAATTATTTTCTGGCGACTGTTCTTGATACAAATTTTAAAAATTCATGTTTTGCAAGTTTATCTTAGTTTTGCAATGATCCATTAACATTTACGGCACGAAACGAAGTCACCAGAACTAACATTACTTGTATCGTGCAGTCTACGTAGCATAAGATACAAAAATACATAATAGAGATATTTATTACGTACTACATAATTTTCAGCCTTAACAAATTATTTGACTTGACTATAATGAAAGAATAAACCTTGACCAAAAAGAGAATACGCTGTTCCTTACGTTCAGAAGAATAAGAAAAGAAAGGGGTGGACTTATTCGTTTAAGTGTTGGCACCACACTACACTGTTCTTGTTTACACAATGATTATCTCCAAAGACCTTAACATTGCTACTTTGATAAATATATTTATTTTTATGCCGTGTAGTGCCGGCACATAAAAAGAATAGCACTACCCCCTCTCTTCCCGTGGGTGTCGTAAGAGCCGACAGAGGGAAAACTGCCATCAGGAGATGGGCAGCAGCGTCTCCTAGAAGCAACAGGCCATACTGCGATCGCCAACCCGCCTGCCAAGCGTGGCGATTATGGCAAACCCCCCCCCCTAAATATGAATACACCGCTAAGAATTCGGCCCCCAGTCCCCGGCGGCCCCGCTAGTCCTAGCTATGGCAGCAGCTATGGTAACGGCGGGGCAGGGGGTGCTAAGAATCCCCGGGTAAGATCCGGCTGCCAACAACGACGACTCGACCTGGCAACATATAACACGCGCACACTGAGGCTTGACGCGAAGCTCGTAGAGTTGGAAGAGGCAATTGGTAAGTTACATTGGGATATCATTGGGCTGTCTGAAGTCCGAAGAGAGGGGGAGGACTCGATAACCCTAAAATCCGGTAACTTACTATACTACCGGGAGGGCGACCAACAGTCCCTAGGTGGTGTCGGGTTCATCGTCCACAAGTCCCTTGTCAACAACGTGATTACTATCGGAAGTGTTTCGAGCAGGGTAGCGTACCTGATACTCAGAATATCGAAACGATATTCGCTGAATGTCATTCAGGTTTACGCTCCGACCTCAAAACACGACGATGTCGAAGTGGAGGCTATGTATGAGGAGATCTCTAAAGCCATGCATAGCTTTAAAACCCACTACACGGTTGTGATGGGGGATTTCAATGCGAAGTTGGGGCAACGTTGCGGTAATGAGTTGAGAATGGGGAAATTTGGATTTGGGCAACGGAACAAAAGGGGTCAGATGCTGGCAGACTTCATGGAGAGGGAGAACCTCTTTATGATGAACTCCTTCTTCAAGAAGCCCGTAAGCCGCAAATGGACCTGGATCAGCCCGGACGGTAAAGTCAAAAACGAGATCGATTTTATCATGTCAACGAAGAAGCACATATTCGATGATGTCGCTGTGATCAACGCTGTTAAGACAGGAAGCGATCACCGCATGGTCAGAGGCACATTGAATATCGACGTAAAGCTTGAAAGAGCGCGACTGATAAAATCCACGCTCCGACCAATACCGGCTCAAATTCAAAACCCCGAGTGCTTTCAGCTCGAGCTTCAAAACCGTTTCGAAGCCCTTGAGAACAGCATCGATGTGGACGATCTATACAACATGGTGGTGGATACTGTCCGTACGGTAGGGTCTAAGTACTTTAAAACCCGCCGTCCCAAATCAAAGAAACTCTCCAGTCAGACTCTCCTACTCATGGATCAGAGAAACGAAATGAGGCTACAGAACTCAGCGGATGCCCATCGCTATCGGCAACTCAATAGACAGATATCTAAGTCTTTGAAGAGCGACCTTCGTCAATTTAATACCCGACGTATTAAAGAGACCATTGAGCGGAACAAAGGCTCCAAAGTGTTCGCCAGAGATCTGTCTATTGGGCAAAGCCAATTGACGAGGCTGAAAACTGAGACAGGTAGCATCATTGCGTCAACACCTGAAATCCTGAGGGAGATTGAGAGTTTCTATGGACAGTTATACTCCACGAAAACACCTGTTGAAAGCAAGGCTAAAGACCCTAGAGCCAAGCTTACCCGACACTATTCTGAAGATATCCCGGACGTCAGCCTGTGCGAGATTAGAATGGCTCTCAAGCAGCTTAAAAACAACAAGGCGGCGGGTGATGACGGAATCACAACAGAGCTCCTTAGAGCGGGCGGTAAGCCGATACTTAAGGTCCTCCAAAAGCTCTTTAATTCTGTCATCCTCGAGGGCAAAACGCCAAAGGCATGGGGCAGAGGCGATGTGATGCTGTTCTTCAAGAAGGGTGACAAAACTCTCTTGAAGAACTACAGACCCATTTCGCTTCTGAGCCATATCTATAAGTTGTTTTCGAGAGTCATTACGAATCGTCTCACTCGCAGGTTCGACGACTTCCAACCTCCCGAACAAGCCGGGTTCCGAAAAGGCTATAGTACCATAGACCACATTCATACGCTGCGGCAAGTTATACAGAAGACCGAAGAGTATAACTTGCCACTTTGCTTAGCGTTCGTGGACTATGAGAAAGCCTTTGATTCGATTGAGACCTGGGCAGTGCTGCAGTCTCTCCAAAGGTGCCAAATAGACTACAGGTACATCGAGGTACTAAAGTACTTATACCAAAACGCCACCATGTCGGTCCGATTACAGAACCAGAGCTCTAATCCGATCCAACTACAACGAGGTGTGAGACAGGGAGACGTTATTTCTCCGAAACTGTTCACAGCTGCGTTGGAGGATATTTTCAAGCTTCTGGACTGGAAAGGACGCGGCATCAACATCAATGGCGAATACCTAACACACCTGCGATTTGCCGATGATGTAGTTCTTATGGCTGAGACCTTGGAAGACCTGAACATTATGCTCGAAGATCTCAGTAATGCTTCTCAAAGAGTGGGTCTTAGGATGAACATGGACAAGACGAAAATCATGTTAAATGCCCATGTTGCACCCGCTCCAGTTAACGTTGGGAACATTGCACTCGAAGTTGTTGACCACTATGTTTACCTGGGACAGATAGTCCAGTTAGGTAAGTCCAACTTCGAGAAAGAGATCTCTCGTCGAATCCAGCTCGGATGGGCAGCGTTCGGGAAGCTCCGGCATATTTTCGCGTCCGAAATACCTCAGTGTCTCAAGACGAAAGTCTTTGACCAGTGTGTGTTGCCAGTAATGACCTATGGGAGTGAGACGTGGTCGTTTACTATGGGTCTCATAAGAAGGCTCAAGATCACCCAGCGAGCAATGGAGAGAGCGATGCTTGGTATTTCCCTACTCGATCGAATCAGAAATGATGAGATCCGCAGGAGAACTAAAACTACCGACATCGCTCGAAGGATTGCATCGTTGAAGTGGCAGTGGGCGGGACACATAGCGCGGAGAACCGATGGCCGTTGGGGCGGAAAGGTTCTCGAATGGCGACCACGTACCGGACGACGTTCCGTGGGCAGGCCCTCCACAAGGTGGACCGACGATCTGATCAAGGTCGCGGGAAGCCGCTGGATGCGGACAGCACAGGACCGATCGTTGTGGAGATCCTTGGGGGAGGCCTATGCCCAGCAGTGGGCGTCGTTCGGCTGATATGATGATGATGATGATGATTGAATATCTGATCGTGATCAATGGGAATTGATAAAATAAGGGAATATGGACTTGCCTTCTAAAACATACACAAATGTCTTAATCAGACGTAAGACCTCAAAAATATCAGACGACGTTGATTAATAATATGGATTTTCATGCTCGTTCAAAGATGTTTTAAACGCTTTAAGCTAGATTTAGATCGAAACCTAAATTGTAGCAAAATATACTGTTTTCTTGAGTTTACGCGAACACTATACATTGAAATGAAATATAGTTTACGGAATTAGAACGCGTTTATTTTTGATTTATACGTTTAATTTTAGATTTAAACGTTTCGAACCCTTTACAGCGCGCAGCGTTCATGGTCACGGGTAGACTATAGAGAAGATGGTTGAAATTTACCAGCTGCTTGGGACCCTGTCTTATCATCATTGAAGTCCATAAACCATGGCAACTGCGAAGACTCCGGACACAGTTAGCTCATTTTGTGTGAAAAGGAACATAACTGACGATAAAAATTAGAGGCGGTAGTTAAACATTTTTTCAAATTACCATCTTAATCCCTCAACCCCCAAGCGGCACGCGCCTGCCGCGATAACAATTGATTTCAATTGTGTCTGGAATAACTCACGATCGAGGGATTAAAGACGAATAACACCTTAGTCTACCCATGACCATAAACGCTGTAAAGGGTTCGAAACGTCGGGTTAAATCAAAAATAAACGCGTTATAAATCCGTTAACTATCTTTCATTTCAATGTAGCAAAATATATTATATTATTATATATACGAGTACACTTCCTAGATGCGATGAAATCGGATTCGAATTGGGATCATTGTATACTACATAGGTATTATATTTTTTATTTTTTTCCTTTCGATCATTGTAAAATAATAGACGCCCTCAGTTTAATCTAAATCCTGGATGACATAAAAGGGATGATCGTTCAAAAATATATCTCTTTAAAGGCTGAAATGCTCGTTATTATGACTTGAATCGACGTGTGAATCCACGGTCCTACCAATATACAGCTCGGCTAAAAATACAATATGACTCTTCGCCATATTGCGGAACTTTAACAAACTAATTGTAATAGCAACACGATCCTATAATTTAATTTTCATGACAACCAAACTAAAATCGCATTATAATTATTATCAACGTTGCCAGCTGCTAAAAGTATAAATTTTTCATAGGTCGGATTGAAATTTCTAGGAAGGCCTAACTAATGAATGACATTTTTAAGCGACTTCAAAACATGAAGAATATTATTAATTTGACGAAATCGTTTGAATTTTGATGGATGTTCGATTACTCGAAAACGCCTTGACCAATTATTTTTTTTAAAGATTATCAGTTGCGATTAGGGTATTATATATATTTAAGAAGACTATTCAGATTATATTTAATTACTTACATTTATTACAAGCCTCTTCGTGTTGCGGAAGACACGATAAAGTTTGACAAGCCCGGCTAAAACGCTTCTACATGGAAGGCCAGTTAATTATTAAAATTATTTTATCTTATAAAAGAGGTCAGGGGAGATAGTTGACCGAGGGACTGTTAATAGGAAATATCTATCAATCAGTTTTTTATTCATAAAAAGTTTATTTTAGGCTACTTATTAATTCCTACTCTAACTCGGCTTGGGATCGGCACTGTTCCCGCTTGTCGTGAAATGGCCTGAATCATTACATGTAGGTAGAAAAAATAAGACCTACTGCAGTCAGTAAATGAAAATTTAACATTGTTTTTTATTTAACATTGAAACCTGCTTTTAACTGACAATCAATGTTAATGTTATTTAGAATTGTTTCATAATTAATCATAAAAAGCTTCATTATCATGTAGCATTATACTTAAATTGAATTGGTCAATATAAATTGATCACATATTTAAATTTATCCAAGCACTGCACAATGCCGGGTGTAAATAATTTAAAATAACACTCAATTTGTAACACTAATTGTAATTTGAGTCTTAAAATTACTATGTAAGAATCTAAAACGGCTATGAAACGGCTGTGGCGTGTATCAGTACATAATTTTAAATAGCATTGCAAATTGATAAGATACTATAATTCAACTGATGTATAAGTAGACATGGTTGAGTATCTGTCAACATTATCAAGCGATAAACTATGGTTACTGAAGTTTGTTTCGAATTCAGTGGAATGCAAGTAAGTTCGAATTATTTTAAGCCCCTTATACGAGAATTTCCACGCATAACAAAATAGGATGTAAATTAACTTAACGTAACGGTCAAAGTTTCACTATACTCAATACTCAATACTTTATTGCAAAACCATAATGCATACAGAAAGATGTTACAATTAATAAAAGACCAGTGTTATGGACCCTGTCGGGCACGCAACTTAGGGCTAGGAGAGAGGAAGCCTATCAGTATGCCTAGTACGAGTTTTCCCAAAACGTAAACTGACACAGTTTTCGTGTGAACGCCAAACTGTCAGTTTTCATAATCATTGGTAGTATAAGTGCCTTTTTTCAATAACAGTTTAAACTTTATCAACCATCGTCTAAACGTTAGAACGAACTTCACTCTTAATACTTTTGTCTCACTTTTACACTATGAAATAGATAAACACGCAAGACTCAGTCACTTTGACGTTTTGCCGATAGTTTGTGTTGTGTCAGTCAGTGTCGTTTGTTTTGAAGTTAAAATATTGTTACTTAAATACAATTTAGGAATAAAATTTACATCCATTTTCTTTAAAAAAAGTGTTGTTTGAAGTGAAAATTATGACGCGAACGAAATACGAACAAGTATCCGAAATACGGCTGGGGCAGAATAATTCCCGTTGTTCAATATTGTAGCGTTTCTCTTCATTTGCCACTTCGTCTTGTGTCGCTTGCCACGCGAAAAACCATCGGGCAGACATTTTCAACACCGAAATTCACTTAAAACCATTTTTTTGTATGATCTCACTATGTAGAATATTTTCAGTGACAAACAAAACTATCAAACTTTTGGTTTTCGTTTTCGTTTACTAAATGATAGATGTCAAATCGGTAACTCATACTACCAAATTGTCAAAAACTACTCGAATACTGACAAAGATAACGAAAACTTTTTATCGATGCAACTCATACTGCAATTTTTAGTTCATAGTAGTTTCCGCTAGAGGCGCTGGTGTAAAATGTATGGAAATAAAACGAGACGATCAAACTGTTAGAATACTATCAAAACTCATACTAGGCATACAGGTGTACTCGTATACAGTATGAAATTTTAACCACCTTTCAAATTTTAATATAAAAATCTACTAGACAGAAACCAAATGACGTATTTTTTCTATTGGTATAGCCCAGTACAAAAATGTCAACATAAAGCACTTAGAAAATGTCCACCAAAAACTAAAATTTTTAATACGCATCTCTTTCATTAATTACGATACTATTCATAAGTTTTTGATTTTCCCTTTATCTCGTACCTTAACAGGCTTAGGACCGTAAAATTGAAAACTATGTTGGGTGAAAACTTGACCCACAGTTTTTACTTCATAAATGGGATTTAAATACGATACTGAACGCCTATAAAAAATTTGGAAAGTGAGGAAAAAGTCATTCTGTATACATATACAGGGTGTTAGGTAAATAGTATAACCAGCCGAAACCAGCCATGTCAACATGTGCATATAAATACTATGGTGAAGACAGAAATTTTATATCATTATTGTATTTTTTTATTTTTACAAAAATGATTATTTCAGGTTTCTGATGTTACCATATAAGTATATATTAAGAGGAAACACCAGGGCCGTTTTTCCATACACACGTAGTCCCCTGTTTCCTCCCTGGACAAAGCCAGTAGAGCAATATTTTTTATTACAAAAATCTATGGCCACTATTAGCATGTTTCTATGTTTTCTGTTTTTTTCATAAATTACTAAATAAATAAAAAAGATAAGAGCCCTCAAAACTCGAAAAAATTCGCCAGATTTTCCGCTGTGTTCAAACATCCAGAAAACAAAATTTGGCAAAATTTTAGAAAAAAAGGAAAACATACGAACACGGCCAAAGCCTTTTTTTAATTTTTAATGAAAAAACGTTGATTTGGTGTTCTTTTAGTAGGTATTTTCGGTCCAAGAAGCAGTTGTCTCTATCACACTCTGCGGTGAATGCGTTTGGCACTGCGCGACAGCAATAGATTTTACAAATACCTATTTTTCAATTCTCTCGACCGTAGTGTTTCCTCTTAACATAGGTTAGTTTCAGTTCGTTTCACCATTTACTTACTTAACATGCTGTATATATGCGTTTGATCTATTTGACGATTTAGTTTATCGATATTTTAAGTATGTTTGACTCCTTAAGTATTTAGTATATAACAGATAACAGTTCACATGAAACCATGTAATGAGGGGTGTTAAGACAATAATTTTAACAGCATATATTTTTGAAAATAAAATTTCTTGTATAAAAATATTTGACTGCCTAAGATAAGACTCAAACCCACAACCTTCCGCTTACTGGGCGACAGCTCTAACCATTGAGCTACCTTAGGCATTTGGTGTGTCGATGAATTTATTCAAGGTTTTACGCTGTTATAAGCAAGTTGAGTTTCATCTATGTGTTTTCTTCGGTTACTAGAGGAAGTAAGTAACATCTAAAAAAATATTTTTACATAAAATACATGCATTTATTTAACTATTGGTAAAGATTTTTAATGATTTTAAAAAAGTTCCTTATGCCAATAAATTGCTAGTGTCAATATATTTTTATCATTTAGTTATTAATTTATAGTATCGTGGACCTTTTTCATTAAAATTAATTAAAGTTAATATTCTAGAATTGAATGTTGTAGGTAATTTGTTTAAAAATCCGATGCAGTCTGAGAAGACCTGGAATGACTGTAACTGAATCGTTATGTCTGTTAAATAACTATAACACCTTTTTATACAATAAACGCAGGTTTGAACGGACGTGTTAATATTTTCGTAAATTTATTTAAAACTGAACTAAGAAACTTTTAGAGGTAATATCAATTTCCTTCAACAATTCGCTTACCGGGTCTCGGGGTTAAGGTCGGAAAATTTCCATTGTATTTCTAGTTAGTTGAATCCGTTTAAAAGGTATGTTTTAGTGTAGTACCTAGATAAAATAATGGATTATTGAGTAGATCTTTGTATTACAAAATGTAATAGAAACAAACAAAACGAAAACAAACACGAGTAAGTCAAATATGGAAGGTATTTGGTATTTCCTCCTAGTAGTAATCCTACCATACCATAGAGATACCATAGAGGAGTACTATTATTACTGATACCAAGTAAGGTACATTACTATATTTACATAGCATTTTTTTTTTAATTAATACTGGTTAAATATTCAGGGTTACTTATTTCAATGGACATAGAAAAGATAGAAGGAACAGCATGGAAACCTAAGCATTTATTTTAAAATTCCTTAATCGGTTTTTAGTCTTAAGTCTGCCATGCAAGAGTTGTGACTATTAAACGATTTGTTTGAGGTAGATGATTTGCTAACTTTAGATACCAAAATAAGTTTTCGTCTAACGAGGTCATTCTATGGTGACCGTTCAGGCTACATTGGAAATGTATTTTAACGTGACTGCCGATACTATGTTGTTTTTCTTTAAAAGAGCATCATTAAAGGCAAAAATAAACTATTAACTCATTCAAAATATGCCAAATGAGCCAAGGCCGAGTTGGCTCACATACGAAATAGGAATAAAAAAGTTTTTACATCAGTTAAACGGCGCAAGTTGTGAAATCGGCAAACACGGTCGGTTGCGAAATTAATATGTTACGCATGAATACATGCATTTTCATTCATCTAGGCTAGTGCGGAATGAATCAGTTTTACGTAATGTCATAAGTAGAGGTGATGTAGAATAATCATGCAAATTGAGAACGATCATTTTTCATATTTTGAAAGTCAGCAAAGAGATTTTCAAGTTATGATCTGGAATATTATTTAAATTGTTTTCAGGCCCTACTCTGCAATCAGCAGAGGGAAAGCTTGCCATAATAGCCACGATTAGCAGGCGATCGCAGTTTGGCCAATCGTGTTGGGTAAACTTTTTACCAATTTTTTGGCAGTAAGTACGTACTCCTTTAGTCGCCTCTCATGACACCCATAAAATGTTAAGGGATAGTGATATTCGATATTGGGCGGTAACACACGGTTCTGTTATGTACTAATCGTATATAGCCAATTATGTGCCTCTCACTAATGGAAACAACCAAGAGTAAGAGATAAAAAGAATAGTAATAGTAGAAGTACCTAAATATGTATAACCATATGACCTCTACCTCAAGGACTCACAGTTTCATTCTTAATTTAAACTAGTTCAAAGTCTCCGAACATAAAAAAATGGTTTTATAGAAAGCATCAACGTAAAATTATGACCTCAAGATAGACAGACAGCTCTATAGAGACAGACAGCACGCAAGGAGACTAAGAAATAAAATTTATCACACGTGACAAAATACAAAAGTCCTCATAATGTCAATCCAACATAAGCTTACACAAACATATTTAAGATTGTATTTTGTTTGTTATTGTATTTAAGATAAGGCTCACATTATCGTAAACAGCTGTTTTACATTGCCAACGTTGAGGCAGGGGCACGACATGACCTCTCACTTTCTCTTGACTATAATCGACAGAGCAGATTGCGTATTGACGGAATACTCTATTCAATACATTATTAACCAATAACGTCGTTATTTTATCGCCAGTATCAAACAGGGAAAAGATTAGCTTTTTTATTTTATTTTTATTTTTGTCTGAAACGAATATACCTAGGTACTCAGAACAGAAACTACGGGACCGATTTAGATTAAATTTGTTTTAAGGCTAGAAAAGAACAGGGATAGTATTTGTTTTTGAAATCATCATGCATTATCTTGAAAACGATCATCAAGTAAATATGTATAAATCGTTCCTTAAAAATATAGAAAGAAAACAGCAAAAGGTCTCTCTCAAAACTCTATTATTTATTTTAAGATATAATATGAGTATTTAAAAACTAGGTACTTCTCTTTTACATTGATTCCCGAGCAACTTTATTTTCAATTAAATCCGACAATCTATATTTACAGAGTAATGACAACCATAGCAAATAAAATATTGACCTACAAATGTCACCAACTTACTAAACATTGCAAATGTAGAGCCAATATTTTTCTCAGAACCAACCAAAAGCTAGATGTTTTACTTATCCGTCGCTCTCCGCATCCTATTAGGGCGTTTAAACAGATTATTTGGATAACACATCATAGCCTAGAGATTTTGTTACAAATCTGTTCGGAGAGATACGAACAGGGTAAGCTAAGAAAAGGCGACTGCGAATTAAAAGAACGAGAATTAAAGACATAAGAATGGCGTAAACAGAAATCTAAGAGGATTTTATGTCTAGCAGTGGATAAAATAAGACCTTTTAAACAAAAAAATTCGGAGCGTGATGATTGCCGGAATCTCGGTGGAGACCTATTTAAATTAGTGGCTTATTTTGCGATTTTCTTCGGTTATTTTTTGGTTAAAATATTTAGTCATACCTAACTTATCCATTTAACAAAATTTACAGGTCGAATTGAAACCTAATCTTATACTCATTACTTGAAAAATAAATGAAATCAGATTCCATTCCCAGACGTGTCTAATTAGGAAACTACATTTTCTATACAGTCTTGAATCAGAATATGAAACTTGAAACTATGCCACAGGAACCGTTATTATTTCCGGGATATATTCCAGCTTTTCATCCAAAACCCTGACAATTTCCATTCATATTCGTTCGGCAGTTCGATTAAAGTAAGTAATAATATTAAAGTGTTTTAGATGTGCTTAATCCTGTTTCCTATTGTTTTATCTTATCTTACTAGGTATGTTAAAATGTTAAAGTTTGCATGGATGTTCGTTATTTAATGATGCCAATACGGCAAAACGGGTCTGAATAAAATTTGGTATAATAGGGGTTAAAGTATGAAATTGCCGATTATTTTCCCACTTTTTATTTTGTTTATAGCTCTTAAGTATAGTCATATTATTGCGTAATTCTTTTTGTATTGTATCAATAACTAAATAAAGTAACTTTTGACTAAAAAAAAATGCAATACTAGTGCCTATTACTTCAAAGGCAGTCGTTGAAAAGACCCCTTACAATGTGTCAGCTGACCTTCTTGCTTCAATTAAGTATATTTGTATAATATACTTTGATTTTCAGAAATTTAAATACTATAATGCGTAGCTTTATAACTATCTAACTTTCACCTTTAATTGCATCGAAAACGGTTCAGGCGTTTTAAAAAAAACTAAAAAATTGTTAGTATGGAAAAATGACCTCTCGATTTCGTCCATACAAAACGGCAATTTCATACTTTAACCCCTAATACCTAGGCTATAGACTATAGGCTTGAATAGCATATCTATCCTTCGTTTTACATAGGAAAAGTCTTAGGTTCCCGTTGGTTAATTTCAAATTCAAAATTCCTCGCGTACCTACAACAGCTAGTGACGTAATAATAAGACAAACATGTTTTGATAGTAGGTACCTACTTAATCGAAAGTTCCATTTCTGCGGTAAAATGATAACGGTGCTTATTTTAATTAGTTTATCATTAACCTTGACAAATTAGGACAATGTAGAAAACAAGTACTTCTATTAACTGTCAACTACCTATATGAAATGACTTATGATGAGAGCACAAAAAAAAATAAACCCCTTCTCTACCTACGGGTGTCATGTTTATTGTCAATACACTTGAGACAGAATGCAATTTTTTATTATTAGTAAAATTTTATCAATCTATTGTGTGATTACATAAAGGTTTTCCTGCCTACAACTACCTAGACAAATTGCAAAGTTGCCCTATTTGTGCTAATCATTTGTAGTTCATATTACTATCTCATGATGTAGGTAATAGTGGAATGTGCTTAGATTGCTGTTTACTATTAACAGTAGTAGCAAAAATTCATAAAAGGCTGATGTTAAAAAAATATTGAACTACCTAGCTATTAAAGTAGTACTGTAATTTAAAAAAATAAATAATTGTTTTTCGATCAGAATATGTTAATAGGTACATATATTCTGTAGGTAGGTATCCAAGTAGGTACCTATATGTTATTCGTTCATATGGTAATGAGTACCTAAACTGTTGTTATTGGTAATACTAATTTAACCTTTCATGGTCACCATACCAAGATTGATTTGGGATTTATACCATGTACTTAGGTAAGTACCTTGTTTTGTATGGTTTTTCTGATAGTTCAACTTTGTTGCAACCTCTGAAAATATCAGAAATTCATAAAAAGCAAGGCGCATAGTAACTATAACCCCCGAATCAATTAACTATTAGGTACTACATTATGGCTGCCACCTGTAAACAAGATTAAAGGCTTTAAGTACCTAACATACCGAATATATTGATGACACTATACACAATAACACGCATAGAAATTATTGCTATTTATTGAATTAAGGCACGTTTGATCAACAACATTTTGTGTTTGTACTTTGTAATAAAGTCACGTAATGTACACACGGCGGCACATCAGACTATACATGTTGACCTTGAGACCACCTTTATGCCCTACGTAATAAAAGCTGTTATCGCAGTTCAACTGTTTAACTTGATGTGCTGTCGATTGTACAATACAAGTAAGATTATAAAGGTTTATTAAAATGGCTAAGAAAGTAGTGTCGTAGTGTTGAGGATCCTTTAAAATAAGGATCTATTCTTGAATCGACGTGTACCGTAATCTTAAAATTAATTTATAAATAAATTAAGGCATTATAAAGGATCAAATTAAAACACATAGGAAAAATCCAGTATTTTTTTCTTGTTGATTGTACGCAGAGCCTAGCTTTACAATAAGATTCAGTCGATCAAGCAAGACAATTAGGAGTCGTAAACACACAAAGGTCGATTTTCAGAGGTAAAAAATAGATACAGTGAATCGACACAGTTATATCAACCGATTAAAAATCTATTTGATTTAGAACAAACAACCGATTTTTTCATCGATCGGTCCCAGATCGCCATACCTAACAGTAAGATATTTCTAGTCATTCTCGCTTTAGAAGTGTATTCAGATCAATTGAAACCATACAGCACGTATTTGCTGTGTTAGATTCAAACAAACCAGCATAGCATGAATGGCAAAGCATAAAAAAAATCGAATTGTGGAATGCACTTTCACTAGTTCGTTACATTCGCCGCGGAGCGTCGCGTCTTTGACGTCGCAGATAATAAAGAGAGATAAAACTATAACATAACGTTGCGCCCGCGCCGGCCCTGGGTGACCCAGTTTGGACCGCGCGCCCGGTACCACAAAACAGAAGATACAGAATTCAATTTCATGTATGTACTTCGCTTCTCATACCTACCTACTCAATGGTCGCGCTAGGGTCGTTGACTATCATTGTAGTTGCACTCGTATAGTTTTTGGATTTATTGTTGTAAATGAAACAGGAAAAACAGAAACATAAACCAATAATAACTAAACTTGCTCCATTTTTGCACAAAAAAATCATAAACGCGTGTCTCAAGCGGATGGATCCGCGCTCGTAATGGTCCAAACTGGCTCGAAATATCGAGTCTCTCTTAGGTGTGTCTATGTGTGAGTAGCTCGATCGCACTTTGTACGTAGATTGACTTCTACACCTACCTGACTTTGACACTGGCTCCACTGCCATCAGCGTTGCCAGATGTCCCGATTTTAGCGGGACGTCCCAATTTTAAATCAAAATTAAATGTCCCTCATGGGACAGGCTCAGTCACAAGTTAAATCTTCACAGAAATACCTATTATGAATAAGTATTTCTTATAAATAATTATTCTCTTATAGTAAGTTGCAATTTGTAAAACTCACTTCTTAGACTTATTACCTATTTGAAATGCTATATTTTTATAAGAAATAAAACTTTTTTGATTTTGACTTTTTTTTTAATTTATTTTTTTATTCAGAAGACGAATAAGACTCAACTTTTTAACGACAGGGTAAATTTGATTTAAAATATCATATCTTTATTAAAATACCTTTTTTATGGATATTTTTACTACGTAAACGTAATTAGAAGTCAAATAAAAAGATAAATATTCAAAAACTTTTGATTATACATATACGTTTTTTTACTATGTCCCGCTTTCAACGAAAGAAATCCCGCTTTGTTCACTCAAAAAGTTCCTAAATCCCGACTTGGCAAAAAAAAACTGGCAACGCTGACCGCCATCCACTCGTGATATGCGCAAAAAACCTAGTTTACTTTCTCCGATAGATTAGAACTAAATATACCTGCGACATTGCAATTTAACTTTGAAACTATCCCAAGGGATGCGTACAAATTTCATCTAGATCCGTTAAGCAGTTCTGACGTGATTGAATAACAAACATCCATCCAATCTTTTGCATTTATAATATTAGCTTTTGCGTGCAACTTTATCTTTGTATGGACTTCCTTCGTTATTGGATTTAGACTTCAGAGAGAAACGAATGTTTTTTAGAATAGTGATGTGGTAACCAACTGGTAGCGCCATCTATCGTCTGTGTCACATAACTTCACACAAAATACAACTGTTATGTCGTGATCCCACATTAACTACACAAAATTTGGGATAATATGGATAATTAATGGATAATTAAAATTTGGATGTCATTGTGACGTCTAAGCTACATTACTGGAAAGTTTCATTAAAATCCGACAGTATATTTTGCATTAAAGAGTGCGAGAACAATCATAGTGCACATCTTCGCGTTTACAATATTGCGTAAGCAAAGGATTTGTGTGAAGCATTTATTACAACCTATTATTTGGATAGGAAGCTAGTTCGGAATAAAATATGGTATAGTGAAGTTCACGTCTTATAATTACAAAATAACCCTAAAATTCAGTCTGTACAATTAGTAAGACGTTTACCTATGTACGCTACTGTAAGTTATGTTTGTGACTTTCTTTGTTCACTCAAACATCTATTAGATCAGAGTTGGCCATAAAGATACAGTCAGTAGAGTTCTTCGTCGAAAATATAAATAATTTAGACATGGCATAAAAGCCTTTTGGATATTTTTTATTAAAACATGGGCAAGCCCAACATGTCAAAAGTCAGCATTACCTACATTACGTGACAATACTTTAAAAGGTCCTATAATTCCAATGAGAGTGCTTTTCTAAGATTATACTTACTATAAAATTCATTGTCTCAAGTGGGGTTCGAACCCACGACCTACCTCAAAATTAAACCTTACCTCATAAGCTAAATTTAAATTTATATGTGTCGAAGATGTTACATTATCACAGTCTATTGCTGAACTCTCTGTATATGAACTTTAATCGTATGCTAAAGTAATTTAAATAAAAAAGGGCGACTATACTATGTATTAATGATTATAGTTTAACGATAGAATTGTTCCAGCTCGCACTGAAATAGGTATTTAATATTATATCTTTTTGTAAATTATTTAAAGCTGAAAATAGTGACCTTATAAGTCCTTTCTGGGGCCTATTAAGAAAAAAAAGGAATCTGACTTTTTTTTAGAGATTTTCTTTACTGATGTGCTTGTCGATATCTTGACTGACTATATATCTAAAGAACGAAAGTCATAAATACATTATATGCGCTTGTTTTCCACACTTTACTACGAGAACATAACACAATACTCGATCGCATTAAATATGCACATTATTGGTTGTTACGCGAGATCTCACATCGGGCCCTAATCTCCCAACAAGTTGCGGCAACTCCGTGCAAGCTTGTTTAGTAAGACAGAAATAATTGAAGTTCTTTCTGTGGGATCCTTTGTTCCCGGCGCTAACTTAGTTATTAATTAAGTTCCTAGCGATCGCGACTTACTCCACTACGTTTTAACTAGCTACCAGCCCAGACACTATACGCGAGGGAGATGTGACTATGTAATTTATTACATTAGATCGCTTAACAATATCAAAGGATGAATTCACTGACAACATCATTATTATAATTAGAAGCTAATATTAGTCTACTACAGTACTCTCCAGACAAAAGATTTCGTCATAAACGCCACACTTGGCAAGCGGGTTGACGATCGCAGATTGACAATTCTCCACTACTAGCTGTTGCCCGCGACTTCGTCCGCGTCAATTCCTGTTATTACTTGTTTTTTTTTTTGGTAACTTGAACCGTCTACGCAGCGCACGCAACGGAAGCCTTCAAATATTGATATTTTTCCCCGTTTTTGCAACATTTTTCACTGATGCTTCCCTCCTATTGGTCGCAGCTTGTTGTTATACAGCCAAAAGTCTTCCTCGATAAATGGACTATAAAACACAAAATTATTTTTTCAATTCGAATCATTAATTCCTGAGACTAGCGCGTTCAAACAAACAAACAACCTCTTTAGCTTTATAATATTAGTATAGATTAGCCAAATTGTGATGGTCAACCCGCCAGCTAAAATGGCGATTATGGCAAACATCTTTTTTACGAAGGGTCGCTGATTTATGCTGATGATAATGATAATACAGATGCAATACCTAAGGAAGCCTTATCCATCCCTTATTTAAGTTCTGACCTGTGCACTGCCTTTAGACTATTATAGTGTTATTTTACTTTGTTACTTTTACTGTAACACGATATATTTGATATTTAAATCACGTATTCTGAATAGCACGCACATTATAATCCCTGTAATGAAATGCGTTTCGTTTTACGTGAGATGAATTTAAAATAATTAAATAGGTAACTACGTAATAACTAGTTTGAGAAAAGCAGATGAAGAAATTACCAAGTTGACATGACCTCAATTTAAATTAAACGTTTCAAGCGGAAATTACTTCTGAATACTAATTAAAAAAAAACAGATTATACATTAGTTGTCGAAGCCTCCCTTTTAAGCATAAATATTATTAATGCCTGTGCCAGGAGGCTACGCTCCTTCTTAAGTGGTTTTAACAATATAATAATATAATTTGACTTAATTATTTATAAACAATGTTTTAAATATACATATTAAGTACTAAAAATCTTACTAATATTATAAATGCAAAAATTTTGATGAAGATTTGCTATGAATTAAGGCTGAACGTACCTATGTAAATTAATTTGCAACGCAGATAGGATAGGTACATTAGTAGCACAATGGATATTCTTTATCACGAAAAAAGTACTATTCCTGTGAGATTATTTCTCTACGCATAAAAGTCGCGGGCAACCGCGAAAATACTTTTTACAACACAAACTTTGATTATCACAATTTTTACATAGAATGTTGCTCTTTGCTAAAAATATTGACATGTCAACTTTATTTGTCATAATAACTTTTCACTGTACGAAAGATGTCGGATCCGTTTCTGGAGCGGGGACAGCAAAAAGTAATATGTTAGATTATGCCTTAAAATAGTCAGGCCAAATGTCACCTTTTCAATCACAGGCCGACGTAGGGGGCAATCCCCTAATCCGTGCTGGGGCAAAAACGTCGCGTCGCTTTCATTCAAAAACAACACACAAAATAGAGGAAACAAGAAATCAATGAACCGAATATAGAACACAACATGGTCTCCAAAGGGATATAAATAGTGTTTGTTAAGTTTTTCGAGGGTGAAAATAGCGACTTATGTTATTTGAGGTGAAGGAACTTAAAAATAACAACGTTCGGTATTTTCGGATGTCTACGTACAACCGAATAACCTTAAAGGTGTTATGTAAAGAAAACAGAAATAGAATTCCTAATCAGATATTGAACTTTGATAGTATAGATTTTCACATACGCGAATGGCAATTTTAATGTAGGAATCCTAACAAGAATGTACAGGTAGCACGTCAACCTACCACAAAACGTCAAATTTTCTCAATTGATATTTATCTCTACTTGTTGGACTTATGGTTCAAAATCAATTCATTGACCTTTAACTTTTTTGGTAGGTTGACCTGTCGTTGTCTGTACATATTGGTAGTAATCTTGATATTACCAAGTATTTTATCTAGGCTGTAACTTTTAAAATAATTAGATCAAAGACGAAAAGTGTTGCATGAATACTTTCAGGGAGGCTTCCCTTCGTATGCTTTAATAATTTAAACTAAAAACTTTATATTTATACAGAAGTTTGTTCCTTCTGGTACAATGCCCCAATAAATAAGAGTACTTTGAAGTGTTTTCCGAATAAATTACCACAGTATTTGTTTACACAAAAAAGTCACAGACGATTTTAATAACAATAACATAAATCCTACTCAACGGCTAAGTCAGATGAAAACATAAAACGTAGACCTAAATTCTTTTCCCTAAACAAGATACCTATTCCTGGCAGATTTGTAACTAAATGATATTCCTTATCAAAAAGAGGGTTGTATAATGGCGTCCCCTATCGGCGTTGCAAGGGAGGGGGCGTAAGCAGGCATATCTTACACCTGGATGGGGGCTCTATTGATTGATATCCCGTTAAAACACATCACAACAATGATAAAACAAAAAGTTTTGACCAGTTACATTATTTACTTAAAAATAGGTACGATTAAATTTGAATTTATTTATGTATTTAATATTCAGAAGACCAACAGCTAATGCAACTAAAAAACATTAACAAATAAGTATCAAAAAGCCAATAACAGGTCCTCGCAATTAATAAATGCAGAAGAAACAGTTTTTCTATGCACCTGTACAAACGGAGACAAGTAGAATATAAAATTGTATACAGGAAATTGCATTTTATTACTTTACATTCCGTTATGTTGTAGTCGTTTTCTTGTCATGCGATTATCCTTCAAGTAATCTGGTGTCAAAATCCTCCAAACTGCCTATTACAAGCCTCTGTCTGACATGACTTGTTTTACGCACACAACTTTCATCTTACGACCGAAGACGGGAACAACAGCTTTTGAAGAACGACTAAACCCTAACTTTCTAGATCCAAGCCAATTTACAAAATATTGTCTACTAAATAGACCCGACGGCGTGGAATCCAAGACCCTTGCGTGGTAAGCGGACTACTGGACCACTACATTAGAGTTCGCGATGATTCATGTATTCATGGAGTAGTTTACAGTCAAGTCAGAAAAAACTTTTTGTGTTTTAGAGTCTATGGGTCCTTCTCTTCCTATGGTACCGTAAGAGTAAAGGAGAACTGCCAAAAGAAAGAGAGCAGCAGATACTTCTCTCCGGCATAGGCCAAACTGGGATCGCCAAACCAAGCGTGGTGATTATCGCTAATGCTCCTTCTGGAGAAGCCTGTGAATTGATATGGACTCGTGATAATGATGGCTTAGATCTGGGTGGAATGGACCATGGTATAGTACGTCGTAAACTTAAATCAAATTTTAAAATTGATAGCAGCAAACATGGATGGCGTTTCAGTTTAATTAAATCAGTGTCGTTGTCTCCATCTGTTGAATAAAGTTTTTTGGCAGCCTTATGACTGATTTAAACTCACAATAAAAGCTAATTCAGGGAATTGCAATAACACTGTAACTTTTAAATAACCTTTTTTAATATAAATTGTCAGTTAGCCACATCAATCATTTCAATGTAAAATCTATCGGGTTATAGCGTTCACAGAAATACCGTAAACACTAAGCGGATATCGGCAGCAGTAACTTGTGGTTTCTCAGATTAAAATTCGTGCAGGTCCAACCACAACACGTTACTCCTCATAACAAAAAAGTGGGTTCATAAAAACCAGAATATCTTTGAATTAATATTAATTTTGAAAGACAATTTAGTGCCTTAGTTTTGCAATTACTGAAAAAAACAAAACAACCTTTCAATAAATCGTAGAGGAGTTAATTTTCTTTTGATAATGACTAATATTGCAGTTTTGCAACAATTTTTATGCGTAAATATTGCATAGTTTACAAAACTGTTTTTAAGCAATTAAATTTCTAGTGTAAATTAATAAAACGATTCCTTGAAATAAAGTTTAGACTGCGTTAAATAGGTGGGGATGTCTTTTTGAATATTACTTGGTGATAGTCGTAAATGTGCAACAAATTATTGATAATGGTGGTTCTAATTGATTAAAAACGATCACCCTGATAAGGAACTTAACAAATTGGATTCAGATTAAGTGAGGTGAGTGATTGACCCCTACATCATAACCCCTGAAAGTTAATCCAACAATATCAATACTGTGTTAAGTAACTTTAAATTTGTATACTTTAGTTGTTTACTGAAATTCCATTCAATACGAAATAAGAATTAACTTACAACAAATTAAAAAAAATGGTTTATCAGGAACTATTTGTGATAGAAGTATTTAAAAAGACATATACATACAACGTACATTTAACAACATTACATTACCTAGTTTCTTTATATTGCAAATTTTATGTTATATTGGGTTCAGTTTGTATGGTTCTTGATAATCAACTCTGCTTTTCATTTAACCTAACCGTCGTTTACACATCATTAATAAGAAACGAAAATAGTAAGGTAGAGGAAATAGGTGGGTAGTTAACATATTTTGTAGTTAAAGTGACAGTTTAATTATGCCGTTTCAAGCGAGTCGAGCTGAGCATTCAGCATTAAAGACGCAGTTCCAGCAAGGATATTCGTCGTAAGTGGCGGGCCCTCTCAAGATATAGTAAACGATTCAGACATTAACTGAGTTGTGTCGTGGGCGTTTTGCCAGCACCGTTGCGGAGATCCACTGTGTTCGCTATTTATTGCAATTATTTGAGGATTTCGCTAAATCTGCTGCCGTGATATCGATCGATCGAAACACTTCGGTCAAATTGGTGCATCGTGATTTATAATGGATTTAAGTTATTATTAAACAAAGATCTGGCATTTCCTGTCCTTCATTTTGATCATGCTCAAGCGTAATGATACGAAACGATACAAATTTCAATAACAACATCACTCATTTCCTCACCTAATATAAAACATGTTACGGGTTAGATACTTCTTTGGTTTTATGCTTCCGAGTATCCGATCTGTAGATTATCAAAACCAGCCAAGATCAGTCCACTGCTGGACACGGGCTTCTCCAAAATGAGGACTTTGCCTTAATCGCCACGCTTGGCTTGGCCGGCGGGATGGTGATCGCAGTTTGGCCAATGGTAGAGAACAGACACAGACACCGATAGAAAGAGAAGGGTGGTGCTATTCCTTTAATGTTCCGACACCACACGCCACGATCTGTAGACTATTACATTCAATGATATTTTAAGGGCTCTCGGCGACTTTTTGTAGCGTTTCGCTAGAATCGCTACTAACGCGCGTTAGTCGCATCTGCAACGCACTACAGAAGTGATGCCAACGCGCTACTAACGCGCTACAGCATCGTGACTGTATCGATGTAGACGCGCGACCGTGTCGGACGGCATCGGGGAGAGAACGGGGCGAGGAACTGAAGCGCGTTTGCATCGCGACAGGAGGGCCCTAAAGTATAGTTATGTTACCTTCATATGTAGTAATTTGCGTATTAAATCTGTTTCCAGCATTCCAAAACTTCACACATTGACAAGTTTCACTGATAAGCAGAACAAAAGATGCGAAATAGCACGCAAATGAAAGAGATGGCTATAATTTTTTACGATTACCGCTCGTGATTGCTTTCGACGCAGACTATGCACAAAACCCTATTAGGACGTATTTGAGTCTTCACAACGCGCGCACTTATAATTATAACATATATCTGCTTCGTTTTTTCGGTAATATCATTGATTATATTCAAATCCATATCCCTACTTTTTATGAGTTGAAGTGGACATATTTGTATTCCAATGCCGATCGATTTGTGTACAATAACTAGAAATGATTGAGTAGTTTTAAAGTTCAGTAGAAACTTTAAACGGTGTCGGCAAGGTTAACGAACCGAGGGCTCCGTAAAGTAAGGTAGGTCGACACGCCTACAAAAAAGTCGAGGTTCGCACTGAAGGATCTCTTTAAACCGATAACACGGGCGACCGGTTTATTTTGAGCCCTGGATGTTTATGGTTTACTCCGTTGTCGCCCTTTTACGAGGCGTAGTGCGGGGTGGGAGAGGCCACTTGAAATTGTTAATGTCTCTAGTTAGGGAAGAAACAAAAACAAACAGAGCATGGGTGGTCCGGCTAGTGTATGAGCTTCGCCATAGCATTATAAAACAGTGTATCAATTACGACTGCCTGGTCAAGAGGCTACTGGGTTCTAGACGTCCGTTTTCGCATTAATTTATCATTAGTCTTCATGTGTTACGTTCACGTCAGTTGTACTATTTGCATTGCCAAAACAATTAGTCTACGATTTATCTGATTTTATGGCCAAATATACACGGGATAAATATCCTACTATGAAAATAAATTTAAATACATTTGATGTAAAATTTTTAGATTATATTCAAGTTGAACCGAAAACAATTGTTGAAACGCAAATTAAACATTCAATATACCTACCTAGGTAAGATAAGAATTTAGCATGAACGACATAATGTTAAATCGTTATATTTGAAAAAACCTACCTTAGCCTGATGTAATTAATAAGAAATTAGTAAACATCTCCTAGTAGGAAGGAAACTAGAGTAGATACATCAACCAAAAGCGAGCCATACATTTTATTGAAACGCTAATAGAGGTAACAATAACTACTTAATGTTAAGAACTCGATTTTACAGTACCGATCTAAATAATAACGTGTGTTACATTAACGTCTGAATTACGGAGCGTTTAAGAGTTTAGAAGCAAAATGGACCAATCGTAAAACAACGATAACAAGCATGTTATAAGAGCGACGCGTGCGCAACTACTGCGATTAAATTAATTGCCCACCATTATTGTGTATTCAGCGCGTAACGTTATTGATTTATTTAGTTTATTTGATATTTTATGTACTCTATTTACAATTATGTATTACTGGCTGCCGCTCGCGACTTTGTATGACGCGAGCAATTTAAGAAAATTAACACTTTACTGTCCCAAGGGAAACGTATATTTTTCCTAAATAAAAGGTAGCTGAAGTGTTATTCCAGCCTAAAATCTATTTTTCTATTTCTTTTGCGCCGAATACCTATCTGTTTAGCCGTTTGGGCGTGATTGAGTAGGTAGCAAACACCCATCCAAACAATCGTATCTATACTAATATTATAAAGCTGAAGAGTTTGTTTGTTTGTTTGAACGCGCTAATCTATGGAAGTACTGGGTTCGAATTGTAAAAATATTTTTGTGTTGGATAGTCCATTTATTGAGGAAGGCTTTAGGCTATATAACATCACGCTGCGACCAATAGGGGCGAAGCATCAGTGAAAAATGTTGCAAAAATGGGGAAAAATATTGTAATTAATCGCGATCATAATAACAGAAATTGACGCGGACGAAGTCGCGGCAACAGCTAGTTCATAATAAAGTAAGACTATAGACCAGTAGAGTAACGGCCTATAATCATCCCACTGCAGGGCTTGCTACCATGCTTGCCAAATGCAGGTTGGTGATCACAACCCGAGCAATGTTAAAAAAATCGAGACTTTTTGTTGCCCGACCCGGGGATCGAACCTGGGACTCCGAGATCTTAGCCCGGTATTTAAACCACTAGACCAAACGGGGCGTTAGACCATAGAAAAGGAAAAATTCTTAAAATACCTGATTTAACTGTCATAATTACTCTTAAACTTCTGTGTTCCAGTTCACCAGCTCTCAAAACTAATTAAGAATTTAAGACATCATCATAAATAAATATAAATATTTTTCAGACATGCCTCACTGGGCCACACAGAGCCATCTAGTCCCAAATTAAGCTACTAGTAAGTAGTTTGTCGTATGGGGTACTAGACAACCAATAAACTTACTTAAAATGATTGTATGCAACATGAGACACACCCAAATTTCTTTGACCTTAATAATAGGGGTTAAAGTATGAAATTGCCGATTTGTACTGAAAATCAAAATTGTTTATTTTTTAATTTTTAACAAAGTATATTTTTTTTTTAGGTAAATATATACTTATAATACATAGAAACCACCCAGACCAGTACACACAGACATGTTCATGCACACAAATATTTGTACTGAGCGGGGATCGAACCCGCGACCCATGGTTCAGAAGCAGCGTTTACTATCACTGATCCAAATGGTCGATAATATTTTATGAGCTAATTATATACGAAAATTGATAAATTTAGTCAAGGGTATGACAATACTTTAGAAATGACTATCTTTTGGCATTAAAACGTCGTTTCGGTTGCCCTTACAATATTTTTTTGAATCCTTTATTTGACCCATATTTTTCTGTTTTTACCATTTTTCAACCAACCACCTGCGAAAAACAGGTATAAAAAGCTACAAAAACTAAAACTAAGCTGTTTAGGTTGTGTTTCTTAACTGTCAAAAAGAACAAAATGAGTATTACACAACCTAAAGAACAAAATGAGTTATCAAACTTTATGGCAAACAAGAAATCAGGGTTAAAGTTCATAGCAATGTTTTTTTTTTCAATTCAATTATTTTCTATTATATATAATATTTTTATAGATGATTTCTCCAATCAATTATTAACTTAAAAACAAATACATAGAACTATTAACATTTAAAAAAAACTTTTATTAGGAGGATATGTACAATTTCAGGGCTGGTAGATTTTATTTATACGGATAACAATTCTATACTATTAATTATGAATACACAGAATACAATCAATCCAAAATTTTCAATTAAATTTTAAAACATCAAAATGTGATTTTGCTAATGCTTATATGAGCCATTACAACATCCTTATTGAGGAGCTCCAGAACAAAAGCTGATAAATCCACTTTATGCCATTTTTTTTTCTGTTAGCCCCCAGTACTATTACATAACATACATCATTCAGGTCGCATCAAATCTCGTTAAAAACTTACTAAATAATTTTCTAAAGTTGGACAACTGGACCAAAACCAGATAAATACACATATTTTTAAGTTACAATCATTGCATTTTTAATTTTCGGACTATTACCGATAAATCCTTTACAAATTCTTTTAGATATTTTTTGTTCGAACCATTTACCGACAAATGTGTTCTCGCCTTTTATTTTTATTTTTTTTAGAATGAAAACACTAGTTTTGTGATAGCAATAATTGGCTCAAAAGGAGAAGACCCCAGAGCCGTGAAACAAAATTCATTAAAAAATATACTTATCTGTCTGTCAATCGAGTGATAACAACCATGTATTTTACTAAGTTTACCTTCCCGATAATTATTACATAAGTCGAACCATAAAAATATACTTATCTGTCTGTCAATCGAGTGATAACAACCATGTATTTTACTAAGTTTACCTTCCCGATAATTATTACATAAGTCGCACCAAAGCCGATAATTACAATAAGCCGTTATAAACCCGATAATTACATATTTAAAACTATATTGTAGCAATACTATCAAAATTAGATTTTTTATATATTACCTATTTCAAAGCCCTTGCTGCTATGTAAATTCACGTTATATTAGTTAAACAAACAACATTAACATTCCAACGTAAATCATTCTTTTTTGTTTCCTACAATAATACTAAAAGTGTATTTATTGGGTTTTGTTCTGGAGCTCCTCAATTGTTAGTAGATAATGAATAACATTGATTATGGTCAATGTTGATAAACATTGCCTGACATTGTACACATAGCTGTGATACAAGTCCCCTTTAAGGAAATATTCGGCCCTTGACATACTGCAACGTAAATTGAGGTCAAGGTGGTTGACTCGCCAAAAATATCTCCAGGTTTGGCAAATCACTTGCGTTGGTCCACATAATACATAATATGCATGTCTAAGAATATTAATTATTACCCTTTTTAATTTAATTTAATTATTACACTTAAAATGTGATGAAGTAAATAATTATTTTCACACTCCTAGCTACTTCTGTCTATTTAAATGTTCCGTATAACTATTTTAATTTTTAATACTTTGGATAATGACACTTACAAAACTTATTTGATGTGACAACTTTCATTTGCAAATTAGGTACCTGACAAATTCTTCAAAATGTTATGCTGTTATTTGTGGTTTTTAGCTTTTCGCCACTCTTATTTCATTAATGTTTTGATTTCAATCTTTTCCAAATTTATACTACTTAAACCTAGAAAAAATTAAAAGTTTGGCAGGATGTTTTACTCCATCACAACACCTGAACAGCTGAACAGACCTACCTAAATAAAATGTTGCACGATGACCTCCGTGGCGGAGTGGCGTACACACCGGTTTTCAAGGTGTCGCCTGCTCCGAGGTCCCGGGTTCGATTCCTGGACGGGTCAATGTAGAAAAAAGGGTTTTTCTACATTTTCTCGGGTCTGGGTGTTTGTGGTACCTTCGTTGTTTCTGGTTTCCAAAATACGAGTGCTTTAAATAGTTATTCAAATTTAGATCAGAACAATGCATGTGATATTGTCCACATTTACATTTACATTAACATTTACATTTACAGTAAAAATAATAATAATAATAAAAAACATATGAAGTAAAAAAGTAAAGTGACAACCTATAATCATCCCACTGCAGGGTATGGACCAAGTTATCACAGCTTCATTGGTTAAGTGGTAAAGGTGCCAGAAAAAGGTCAAGGGGTCCTGGGTTCAGGGTCCCAGGGCATGGGCAACAAGATATTCGAATTTTGTGAATGAACCGCCATTTGGCAAGCATGGTGATTTAGTCTGCACCCATCATTGCAGCGGTAGAGTATCATATAAAGTAACTTTGAACAAAGACCTAAAGTAATGTTGACAACAAAATATTGTCCAACAGTAAAATGCAGAGTTAACTACCTAGGTAGTAATGTTTACATGGGTACTACTTAAATACATCATCATAAATATCAATATCATGTCTCGACAAAATGGAACCAAGCAGTCACTAAACAAACTGCATGTAACACAATTTTCACAACATTTTCTGCTGAGAATGCCACCTTCACCTTATAGGTCCCGTGTTTTGCAGGTGTAATTCTACATACCTAAACTTAATAAGAAAGCACATATCGAGAATCCATCTTTGCTGTGGTAACTTGAATTCGGTAATGGAGGCCTTTGCTCTGCAGTAACATGATCATAGACCATTACTTTACTGGGTATTTTTATATGGAGAATATTGCTTCATGCCAAGACAGACAGGGTCGATTTTTACTATTATTAACTGCATGAGAGTTTCAAGTAAGCAAGTGGTCTTTAAAATATAATAAGTTTTTACAGGAACGTAAAAAAATAAGTAAGATACTGCATTTGAAAAGTTTTCAAAACTTATTCAAACTACATAACTATAATTAACGGTCCACTGCAACAACTAGGCATGCATTTACTGTTACATTTCCTCAAGTATTTTTAACTTTAAAGACTTTCGTGACCAATGGCCTCATCCTCAGATATTATCAATGGACTATTGCTGATGGCTGAAGGCTTTTACATCTTTATTAAACAATATAGCAAGCACCTAAGGCAGTTAACCAAAAGTGGTATTCTAGTAATAGGTGCTTGCAGGTACCTCGTCCCTCGAAACCCCATATTATTTCTTCATAAACAAGGGCTTAATTACTCATGATTACTAAGGCACCTTTAAGGAAAACAGTTGCACAGGTTTGGTACAAAGTTTACTTGATGCAAAAAGTAATTAATAAACTTTTTTTATTTAATTAGGTACCTCCTGTATTGTGTCACCTTCCAAGCTAGTAGTAAGAACAGTTGGTCTTTTAAAAATTCAAACTGAGAATTGAATACACAAACTAGGACAGCTGTGATAAAAACTAGGTGTGTAAAAAGAGTACTTCTAGAGAAAATAGGAGACCAAAACTATTTTTGTATGCAATAAATTGGCAATAGTTTTAACTAAAACAACTAAAGGAAAGTAAGGCAGTTGTCATAATATGTGAATTGTGGACACTAAAAACACGGCCACCTCGCTTTGTAGAGCGCTATCTCGCTCGTTCGTACGCGACTGTCCCATATCTATCCCTTTCACTCCCTTCACTACATGGGTAAGAGAAAGTAACAAAAGAAAAATAACACATCTCTAAATCAAGTAAAACTATAATAACCGCCTCATGAGGAACTACAAACCGTAGTTCAATAATAGCTTTATTCATTACAATAGCAAATATTTTGGATAGTAGGCTCACTAAACAACTACTATGGCAGATATAACCTATACAATTATCTAATGATAAGAATATCCTCGGCAACGATGCCGTAATTAGATAAAAATAGTTGCTACACACTTGAACATACATATAAAATTAAGAAGTAAACACAAACAGGTAAACTAACCCTTTCTTCATGAGCCACCTCTGATGGCCCCAGTTGGTGTAAGAAGGTTCCAGTGAAGAAAACACTCATCCATTTTATAAACACTCGTCAATTTGCACTAATAATATTATTTATGTTTACACTATTTGTCACAATTAAACCAAAATTCCACTTTTTGCTGCGCTAAACGCAGACGTCATTGACAAACAACCCAAGTGACGAGTTATTGCACGGGATCACATAGAAGACGAAAACACTGCGTATATTCAGGGACATAGCGTTCGATATATCACAATTGTTATCACTTGAGGTATTTACATTACTAAACAGATTGTCTATATCAGTAATTACAAAAATAAAAACGTACAAAGCAAAAATTCACTCGTAGACAGCATTCACGACGTCGCACACTCACGTAACGTGCGATTTCGTATTTTTATTCACTCACACACACATGTTTCATCAACAAATTATGACAGGTAGGCGCTAGTGTCGTTCGAATGATGGCTGGTAGATCTGCGAATCCTAGCTTGAACCGAAATTTACTATTGCACCATAAAAATATCGTTTAGTTAGATGTAGCCCTCAATGTTTTAGTTGTGTACAAAATTAATTGAAATACTATGTTTGTCTGCCTGGAATTTTGAATGAATGGAATTATTTATATTATCTTTACTGGTAACACTAGATTAAAATGTAACTTTTTTATGTTTTTTGCAAATAATTTTCGGACTTGGATGCTGAATGTTGGGTACATATATATTCATCATCCAAGATAAATATCATTTTTTATTTTTTACACGACCTATCTGGCATTGCATCATATTGTTTCAAACATAAGTTTCAAAGGCATTCAAGCGTGCAATGCATATTATTTATTTCTGAGGCCCAAAAGCTTTTCGTTCAATGATAGCATAAACAAAATGTTTACTATTTTGGGTGTTATTATTCTAAGCTATTTTCATACGGAGCTAACTTTGAATACTGTAGTACCATTTTTAAACCCATATACCATACCCATACCCATACAAATGTCGTAATCAGGTCTGAAACGCATGATTTTAATGCAAATTTTATATGATCGTAAGTAGATTTTTTCATTCCTCGGGAGTTGTCAAAATCATTGTTTTTAGAGCGTTCTGTACATAGATTTAATTCTATGGTTACTGGTATTGGTTACATCTATGGTTCTGTACAACCTTCTACACATGTATCCTGTGGTCTTTGGGTGGATTACACAGGGAAACTCAACATTTTGCCAAAGTGCTGTTGGCACCCCATATCATTTGGAGCCTATACCTACAGTGCTTGCGCTGCGTTCAGCATAGCATTGCTTGATGGTCCTGTTTGGGCTGCTGCCCTGATTCTGCAGCGCTCAAGAGATGCTTGCCAGTTACTATATAGTTTTTTTTATGCAACTATGCATAGGCAGTATATATCCAGTGGCGGATGGTGTGTTTGAGAGGCCCTGAGCTGATTAGAAAGACTGTGGGTTCGTCATCTGCCTAAGGCAGTAGTTGATTTTTTATATCGTATTTTCAATATTTTTTTCCCTTGCAATACTGTCTGAAGGTCACCGGTTTCAAGGTCTCCTGCTCCGAGGGCCTGGGTTCGATTCCCGGACGGGTTCATGTAGAAAAAAGTGTTTTTTTCTATATTTCCTCTGGGTGTTTGTGGTACCTCCGTTGTTTCTGATTTCCTCAATACGATTTCTATAAATAGTTACTTACTTTGGGATCACAACAATTTATGTGAGGTTATCAAACATTTTAATGAGGACTAGGGGCCTTCTGAACCCACGGGGCCCTAGGCTGCAGGCCTGCAGCCCAAAAAGTCCTTAGTTAGATCAGCCCCATAACAACAGCTAATGCTGCAAATTAGACGCCCGCGGACGTCGCGCTACGAGTACTTAGTAGAAATTCTTAAGTTTGTATTATTAACCGTGCTGGACTTGATCTTGTTTCTAGTGATTACTTGTTCAGTGCTTGTTACGACCACAGTAGCCGTCGTTTCTAGTTCCACCAAATTGAAATTTATTAATAAATTGTGGGTTAGTTATGCTCATTATTAATGCTATATTAACCGAGTGGGGTAATCGCAAATGGACGGATCGGTTGAGCCTTGAGGCTAATGATGTTACAAACAGTGCTGAATTTACAGATTTTCCGCCCTTGAGCTATTAATTTTTCGCCACCCCTCATCATCATCATATCAGCCGAACGACGCCCACTGCTGGGCATAGGCCTCCCCCAAGGATCTCCACAACGATCGGTCCTGTGCTGTCCGCATCCAGCGGCTTCCCGCGACCTTGATCAGATCGTCGGTCCACCTTGTAGGGGGCCTGCCCACGGAACGTCGTCCGGTACGCGGTCGCCATTCAAGAACCTTTCCGCCCCAACGGCCATCGGTTCTCCGCGCTATGTGTCCCGCCCACTGCCACTTCAACGATGCAATCCTTCGAGCGATGTCGGTTGTTTTAGTTCTCCTGCGGATCTCATCATTTCTGATTCGATCGAGTAGAGAAATACCAAGCATCGCTCTCTCCATTGCTCGCTGGGTGATCTTGAGCCTTCTTATGAGACCCATAGTAAACGACCACGTCTCACTCCCATAGGTCATTACTGGCAACACACACTGGTCAAAGACTTTCGTCTTGAGACACTGAGGTATTTCGGACGCGAATATATGCCGGAGCTTCCCGAACGCTGCCCATCCGAGCTGGATTCGACGAGAGATCTCTTTCTCGAAGTTGGACTTACCTAACTGGACTATCTGTCCCAGGTAAACATAGTGGTCAACAACTTCGAGTGCAATGTTCCCAACGTTAACTGGAGCGGGTGCAACATGGGCATTTAACATGATTTTCGTCTTGTCCATGTTCATCCTAAGACCCACTCTTTGAGAAGCATTACCGAGATCTTCGAGCATAATGTTCAGGTCTTCCAAGGTCTCAGCCCTAAGAACTACATCATCGGCAAATCGCAGGTGTGTTAGGTATTCGCCATTAATGTTGATGCCGCGTCCTTTCCAGTCCAGAAGCTTGAAAATATCCTCCAACGCAGCTGTGAACAGTTTCGGAGAAATAACGTCTCCCTGTCTCACACCTCGCTGTAGTTGGATCGGATTAGAGCTCTGGTTCTGTAATCGGACCGACATGGTGGCGTTTTGGTATAAGTACTTTAGTACCTCGATGTACCTGTAGTCTATTTGCCACCCCTACTGAATTATAAATTTAGATGCATACTTAATATCGTTATTTTTTTTTACAACTATTTCGGTACGTTTTTAAAGCTAAGAAAATCAAAGCTTTGTTTTTACTGCACTATTTATAATTTTTTGGGCCCTTCTGCCGCCCCCTTATTATGCCGCCTTGGTAGACTTCGGAGCAATGCGGCTTGCGGCTTGCGTCGTGCGTCACTTGCGGCCCACGCGGCCATGCCAAACCCTTTCCGAGCGAAGCGTCGCGGCCGCATGCGTCGGTTTCATACACTCCTTTAATTCAGAGTACAGCCGCATGGCCGCGTGGGCCGCAAGTGTCGCATGTCGCACGACGCAAGCCGCAAGCCGCATTGCTCCGAAGTCTACCTTTAAGCTTCAGCTTTTTCAGCTTCTATGGTAAATCTGGCACTGGTTACAAAGCGAAACCACTGAACAAGCAAACGCTACGTTTTGGTCGAAACCATCCTTTGTGAACTAATTTCATTCCAGACTATATCAGCCCAGTCCAGACTCGCACTGGCCTCTCCAAAAAGAGGATATTCATAATAGCCACACTTGGCAAAAGGCAAGCAGGTTGGCGATGAGCTATGGTATAGAAAAGACGTTGCTGCTCGTTTTCTGGCAGTACTCAGTTTAGAACTTTGTTAAGACGCTGACTGCAGCCGATGACCTTGAGCAATAAATACACCCACAAATTTATTCGCCTTTGAATTTCTTTGCAACGCGCGGCAGCTATCACTGTCGATTCCCGTAGGAGTGACAGAGAAAAAGCGCATGGAATAGAAGGGCCTAAGTGCCAAACAACAAAATTCGTTGTGCAATTTAAAATTGCCATTTTATTAAAAATCTAAATCAGCCATTTGCTTAAGCAACATGTAATATAGAATATAGCAAAATTTTATTATCATTGTTATACGGACTGCTGAGAAAAATGGTAATTTATGTATTTTCAGAGGCTACTTTGAGATTATTTGCTATCGAGAAAAGTTTTTAGAATCGTGTTTTGGAAACAACCACCTAGTCAAGAATATGATCAATTACAACTACATAGAATTTGGCAACAATACGAGCCATAGGCTTAAAGCAAAACAATTTTCATTGAGCTGAATTTGGCTCATGTCAGCGTCTTAAGTTCAATAATCTATACTAATATATAAAGCTGAAGAGTTTGTTTGAACGCGCTAATCTCAGGAAGTACTGGTCCGAATTGAAAAAATATTTTTGTGTTGGATAGTCCATTTATCGAGGAAGGCTTTAGGCTATATAATATCACGCTGCGGCTAATAGAAGCGAAGCCTCAGTGAATAATGTTGCAAAAATAATTGAATTCTTATTAACAGAAATTGACGGGGACGACGTCGCGGGACACAGCTAGTACTTCATATGATATTTCAGCAACTTAAATGCAATTATAATATCAGTATTTAAACTTGAAAAATCATGTCTCAGGCGGGTCACTCGATCGAACCCGCATCTCCATGCATACCGGGCGCGGCGCTATACCATTAAGCATAATGGGTTCCATTCCTGGCTAGAAATAATTTTGTACGACAATATTGAAACTTATTCATGCGAATGTTAACGTAAGCTGGTTTCGGCTTGTAATGTCATTTAACTAATATTAATTGTCATTTTACTAGGTAACAATAGTCGTGGACGATTACTAGAGCATTGTAGTTGTAGATCATTGTAACTTGTCTACGGCTGAATATGTAGTCACAAAGATTCGTGTCGGTTATTCAAACGTATAATGACAATTTAGCGCAATCACAATAGGTAACTCTTTCTTATAGTACAGTCGTTTTAATAAGGTTACACCTACTGTGGTTCTTACAGTCGACAGCAATTAAACTATACGGTGCATTTATAAGTGCGAGTTTGCAATAAAAATGTAAAGCCTGGTGTGCAGGCCACCGAGAGAGAGAGAGAGAGAGATATTTCCGTTTAGTGTTTATCCTGTTAACAAGTCAATAAAACACAAAATTTGTAAATACATAGTTTTATTAGAAAATGAAAACAAAATTCCTTACACTACCTAAATAAGGCACGACGTGTCCAAATAAACCGCGAAACACGCACCAGTCTTTCACAAGCGCCGCGAACGATACAGTAGCGAAAATAATTTCACAATATAAAACAGTAATTAATAAAATCAGTCCCTGTACATAAATACTCAGTTTACAAAATATACAATTTGTTGCAAAACAAACGTGCTGGTACCAAGATAAAAAATATTTTTTTTTTACATTTCTCTCTAATCCTTGATTGGGGCCGGTACGGTATCGATGTGGGGATTTTAATTTTATACCAATTAACATTAACAACACGTTAAGAACAACGCGTAAAAATATGGCTTTCGTTAGCATTATTAGATGTCATTTGATAGCAATTAAATACAACGGGAGGCTATGATTTCTTTCGATATGTTACCTAAAATTAGTGTTATAAGAAGTTAAAATATTAGTTATACAAGGAGAAATACGCGTCTAATATTAATAATATTACCTAATAGATATGTTGCGAAGCCTAAAATTTACAAAATGTACAAGAGCTATTTTGAACAATATACATCATGTGCGCTTACTGTCAAGTCATATCGCTTTGTGATAGTGGTGGTTATAAAAATGTAAATTAATTTAACCTTTATAATCCTTGCAGTGTAAATGGATGCGAGTGCTGTGCGTATACTTTATTATTTGTTATGTTACAATATAATATTTAAGTTTACATCCGAAGCAAGAGTATACAGTAAATTACAATTTCCTAAAAAGATTACATTATTTAAACAAAAATGCAAAAATCTTAATCTGAAATAAATTACTAAGCCCCAAGTTAACGACTCATTATACACTAAAATACTACATTTGTTAATAATATAGGAATAATATCTTATTTGTATGTCTTTGTACCAAATCATGATTTAGGCAGAAATTTTGTAATTTTGAGTTTCAACAACGAGAATAAACGAGAGAGCATTAACACCGAATATTTTTATTCATCTCGGGCCCGCCCCGCACGTATATGAGACTGCGCAACTTTTGGGACGGCTTGGAATGTATCTTATGTTACAATATTAAGGTTGAAATTGCGAAAGTATATCACGGCAAGCTAAAACCATTAACATTGCAATTTGAGCCGTTGTATTATACGATAAGATACATTACTATTTGTCGACTAAAAATCACTTGCAGTTCCGTCCCAATCGTTGCACAGTCCATAAATCGAGAGCTTAAATGAGTCACGCAATGTATTCGCCATGCATGTCAATATTATCAAATAAATCACACATTGTCCCACATTGATGATAAAATTATACATTAAAACTATTCTCGATTGTTGCGAGAGCAACGCCCTCGAGGTAGAAATCGTACGACTTTTCAGAGAGACGAAAAGTGAATTTCAGACCTCTGTTAAAGGACATGAGCAAAATTTTCACATGAAAAATTTTGTATGTCGAGACCAAAAAATACGAAAAATTTACACATAAATATAAAAAATGTCAACAAACAGCTCCATATGAATACGATTATCATAATTTTCACAACAATTTGACACTTCGAAATTATTTATTCACTGTTTTTCACGCTTATACAAATTATTGTCAACAAACAATAACATGGTGCTAAATTTAAAAGACAATAATTTTCTCCAAAACTTCTTTCAATTAATTAATTGGTCATATTAAAAGATTTCTAAAACGAAGTCAAATATCAGTCGTTTAGTTGAAACAGTTATTTTTTTTGTCTAGCAACACTTTTATATGTTTCATCTAATCCACAAATACCGTTACAAGTTAAAAGATGAATAAAAATCGATAAAAAGTTACTGATGCAAAATTTACAGACAACAGCACGTCAACCTACCACAAAACGTAAAATTTTCTCAATTGATCTCTTTTATTTGGACTTAAAGTTGAAAATCAATTCAATGACTTTTAACTTTTTGGGTAGGTTGACCTGCCGTTGTCTGGACAATCGATTTATTTTAGTTTTAAATAAGCAAGGGTAGGTTATAAATAGGGTAAGTATGAAGACACAGCGTTACTCTGATCAGTCATTTTAGTTAGTGCTGAGGTCAGCGCAGCCGCGGCCACAGGCCGGCGCAACACAGGGGTCAGTAGTGGTCGACGTCAGCCGCCGGGGCCACGGAGTATACCGATGGGGGCCTGAAAAAAAATACATCATAATTATTTCAGTATTTAAGAGGAAACACTACGGTCGAGAGAATTGAAAAAGAGGTATTTGTAAAATCTATTGCTGTCGCGTAGTGCCAAACGCCTTCACCGCAGTGTGATAGAGACAACTGCTTCTTGGACCGAAAATACCTACTAAAAGCACACCAAATCAACGTTTCGTAGTCCCCCGATTACTTTTCCAAAACTAGACCGATTTAAATAACTTTTTCATTAAAAATTAAAAAAGGCTTTGGCCGTGTTCGTATGTTTTCCTTTTTTTCTAAAATTTAGCCAAATTTGTTTTCTGGATGTTTGAACACAGCGGAAAAGCTAGCGATTTTTTTCGATTTTTGAGGGGTCATATCTTTTTTATTAATTAATTTATGAAAAAACAGAAAACATAGAAACATGCTAATAGTGGCCATAGATTTTTGTTATAAAAAATATTGCTCTATTGGCTTTATCCAGGGAGAAAACAGGGGACTACGTTTGTATGGAAAAACTGCCCTTGGGTTTCCTCTTAAACTTGAAAAATTATGTCGAACCCGCATCCCCTCGCATGCCGGGCGCGGCGCTTTAACCATTTAGCTAAATGCCGCTTTAATAATGGTTAAAGCGCCACGCCCGGCATGTGAGGAGATGCGGGTTCGAGACCCGCCTGGGACATAATTTTTCAAGTTTAAATACTGATATTTTAATTGCAATTTAATTGCTTAAAATATCATATAATGTATTATAATCATTTGGTTGTCTATGGCTTAAATAATAAAGACACGCAAATGAGCCCCGCTAGGGCATTAAAATTATTTAAAATTACAATTCAGTTACAAACACATCCCCCGCATTTAGAAATTATAAATAACAAAATTAACAAAAAAAAATTTTTTTAATTTTAAATCTACAACCATACTAGTATTATACAAGACGTACAAGAGCAGGGAACAGTTGTTTATCATTTCATTGTATATTTGTTCGAGTAAACACAAGAAACAATAAAAAAATATTACAATTGTAGCAGTAGTCGTCTAAATCATTGATTTTCTCGGGTCTGGTTATTTGAGGTGTCTTCGGTGCTTTTGATTTCTACAATACGAGTGCTTGGAATCAGAACATGTATGTATATTTCTAGAAGTAGCCCCAGGAGGTAATTTAAAAATCTAGCAGGGAAGTGATATAAGGCTGGTGTGATAGTGACAATGATTTTAGTTTCAAATCATCACTCAGCCTTGAGGGAACTTCTAGAGCTAAGTGCTACCCCCAATCGATTTAATTTTATTACTTCTAAACAAAATCAATTCTCAAAAAGCTAGAACAGTATCATTTTAGCAAATACCTCTTGTATTTATTGAGTCACAGTAAACTTTCCAGTCGCCTTAAGTCCACTGCCAGCAGTTCAAGGGAAGTCTTGGTTAGAATATCAGTATATAAACTTGAAAAATCATGTCTCAGGCGGAACTCGAACCCGCATCTCCTCGCATGCCGGGCGGGCGCTATACCATTAAGCCACCGAGACCCTGCGACTCAGCGCGAATTTTTCAAGCATATTCTTTTCGCTGTAAGCCAGCGTCGTCTCATCAAATGTTAGGAGTTTGCACCCTTCTTGGTTAGAAGTTTACCTTAGCGCTCGCCTAGGCGCGGGCAGACGGGAGGGCCGAGGCAACGCAGACACTCTCGCCTCCGAACTGGACGCCGGTCGGGGCTGTTCAGTCGCCACCACTGCTGCTGCTGATACAACCATTTGCATAATCAAATAAAGAAGATAATATGGCACTAGCAACCCGTCATACGACTCGTTGGACTAGTGATTTAAGTACCGGGCTAAGATGTAGGGGTGCTGGGTTTGATTTCCGACTCGGGAGCTAAGAGATTCGAATTTTTGCTATGCCTAATGCGTATGGTCACGTGTTATCTACACTTCTACACTTATATTATAAAGATGAAAGATTGGTATTTTTGTGTGTGTGTATGTTTGTAATGAATAAACTCAAAAACTACTGTGCCCATTTCAAAAATTCTTTCACCATTGGATGGCTACATTCACCCTGAGTGACATAGGCTATATTTATTGCTAGAAAAGATTAGGGAACCTTTAATTGTTTTCTAACAAATGCGTCATGGATTTATATAACATTCTATTTTATAAGTTAACGCCCTTTCATCTCCCCATTCAACTAGCTTCGAAATCTCTAAAGAAAAAAAGTCTATCACTACATATCATCATTTCGTAAGATATAATATTTTAACTTACCTGGAAGTGGTTTTTGTAGAGGTACAGAGGTAGGCCTAGAGACACGCAGTTGCGACGCTCCCGCTATCGAGTACGGTCGTGTTGTTGGTGGCTGTAAGAGTTCAGTTTTTATATAAAATATAGCAAATTATTTTCATTATTAACTACCAAAAATTCATGAAAAAAGAAGCACATACAATAGTTTAGAGATGGAACAAAGTTAAATTGATTTCTCACGTTGTTGCGATGTGGGTGAAAAGTATGGATTTGATGGATTATTTAAAGGCACTAGTATATAAGCTTCCCATCATTATAAAAATAAATATGTTCTAATTAACTATCAAAAATGTATCTTTTATTAGCTTTCTACATGCGACTTTGTTATGGATGAGGCACGAGTTTTGTTATTTTAATATATTCCATTTCAGTTCATAATAGAAGTACAGACAACAGCAGGTCAGCCTACCCAAAAAGTTAAAGGTCATTGAATTGATTTTCAACTTTAAGTCCAACAAGTAGTGATTAATATCAATTGTGAAAATTTGACGTTTTCTGGTAGGTTGACGTGCTGTTGCCTGTACCAAACAGAGCTGTGTGTCGGATGTGTATGTATAAGCCATAAAGTATGTCTTATCAATCTCTGTCACTCTTTCTCACCTAACACACCTCCGTATATTGATGTAATATAAAAAACTAGACACATGATCAACATTAAAACGTGTACCTATTTAAATTGAATAGACATACATACATACATATTATCACGCCTCCTTCCCAACGGGGTAGGCAGAGACCAAGGCCTTCCACTTATTACGACCCTGGCATACATCTTTCGCTTCTTCCACATTCATCAATCTTTTTATGCATGCTCGTCGATTTAGAGTACTCTTGACCTGACCTTTCTTCAGAACATCCCCGATTTGATCGTGATAAGTTCGTCTAGGCCTTCCTCTTCCAACGTTCCCTTTCACACTCGTCTTATAGATCTGTGTAGTCATTCTTCTGTCATTCATCCTCTCTACATGCCCAAACCATCTAAGCATCCCTTTCTCAATCCGTGTGACAATATCTTCCATCACAAATTTAATAGATCTAGCATTATTTGAATATCCATACTATGGCATGTCGACATAATTTAACCGAGTTGTAAAGTTTAAACATAATATCAGGTCAATCATTCTATCGAGGACAGTTACAGTTGTAATTTTTGTAGGCGCACTGCGGGTTATCTTCCCTTCCTGGTTGATATACCGCGATCGCGTACCAAGCGCTTTTCCTCATCCTTTGTGATGCGCACCGCCAAGGAGTGGAATGCTTTGCCTGCGTCTGTTTTCTCGAAAAACTATAACCCCAAAATTTATAAAGCTAGAATGAATAGGCTGCTTGCTTCTGGGTAAGCTCGCTCCATCTTAGGCTTCTTAACTTGTTAAGTATGTAGTCAAGAGCAAGCCCATCTATACTAATATTATAAAGCTGAAGAGTTTGTTTGTTTGTTTGTTTGAACGCGCTAATCTCCGGAAGTACTGGTTCGATTTGAAAAATTCTTTTTGTGTTAGATAGTCCATTTATCGATGAAGGCTTTAGGCTATATAACATCACGATGCGACCAATAGGAGCGAAGCATCGGTGAAAAATGTTGCAAAAATAATCGCGTTCATAATAACAGAAATTGACGCGGACGAAGTCGCGGGCAACAGCTAGTTGAATATAAAAAAAAGAAAAAAAAGTTTATCTACTTATTATACATCGATATCGATGCTTCTGTTAGATATACAGGATGAAATTTTAACCACATTCCAAATTTTAATACAAGAATCTACGAGACAAAAAACAAATGACCTTTTTCTTGTTTTGGTATAGCCCAGTACAAAAATGTCAAGATAAAGCACGTAGAAAATGTCCGCCAAAAATCAAAAATTTTTGATACGGCCTCTTATCAACACTTTTTTTTACGCGACGCGCATCTCATTTACTCATTACGATACTATTTATAAGTTTTTGATTTTCCCATAATACCTGAACAGGCTTAGGACCGTAAAAATTGAAAACTTATGTTGCGAAAAATATTTTCATGACCTACGTTTTTTACTTCATAAATGGGCTCCAAATACTATACTGAACGCCTATAAAAAAATTGGAAAGTGATGAAAGAGTCACCCCGTAGACATGGCGATGTTAGTTGTCACTCACTGGTAAATTGTGGTTTCGCATCGAGACCGGCACGCCGCAGCCCACGCCCGAGGCCCGCAGCTGCCGCAACACAGGTTAATATCAGCGCGTGCGCAACGTATACCAACTACTCTGACGTCACTACTCAATCGCCTTTTTAGTTATAGCAGGGCCTCGATAATCCGTACCACAGCTAGTCCGAACGTCTCTATAATCCGAACGAACCCCCATACCCCTGCGCAACCGCCGGCTCTCACATTTACGGTCTCGCAGTGCCACGCAGTGCGTTTTAGGTAGTACACGTATCGCTTTTTCGGAACCAGTGTCAAGGATTCCACATACTCAAGCTGTGTCTTGCTTAAATACTTGTTTAGATGGGCAGATGAAGCCGACATTTCTATTCCGAAAAAAATGCTGTTATGTAAATTAAGGGATAAAGCATTTTCTATGTCGCTAAATACTACTCGTCAAAGCACTATATTGAAATTCTTTAAAAAAGTCTGATAAAGTTTTATTTAACATACATACTTAAATCAATACATTAAAATGAAAAAAAATAATGTTTTATTTCTAAAAATGCCTTTAAAAATGACTACATACTATAATCCGAACGCTTCGTACATCCGAACAGGGTATACATTTTCGGTGTTCGGATTATCGAGGCCCCGCTGTAATTTGCAAGCGGTGTTTTCCTCAAAAGATTGTTACACTACAGTCAGACACTGGTGAACTTTATTGATAAATAAATACTGGCAAAACCGCAGTATCTTCTTGATTTAAGTCTTTATTTGACAGAGTATTTATTCTGTTATACAAACAAAAAATTCTAGCCGCACATTTTGAATACGGAAAGTTACCAAGTGAGACACTTAGAAGATACCCACGTGCTCGCATTTCAAAACTATTTACTTAATTAAAACAATAGACAAATACATCTTGTCGCCATATTGAAACATATGACTTTTTCAGTTATGTCTGTCGTATTTTAAGATTGATTTGGTATACGTTTCGCATGCTGTGGAGACAATGTTATTACATGGTTCTTGTTAAAACACAAAGTTAAATGACAATGTAAACATGAATTTTATGACATGGATATTACTGGAACGGCACAAATGTTTAAACACGTTTTAGTTTGATATATCACCAACACCTTAGCACAAAACACAAACCCATTTCCAAATAAAAAAATGTAACTTTAGGATACAAATAATTAACTTACTGATAAAATTTTATATAATATGTCGAAATAGTCTTACGTTTATTCATAGACAGCTGCCCTCTTTGATAGTCAATAAGCCACGTAACACTGACATTGAATCAATGGCAATGGGGACTATCGCTAGTGAATTTGCCACTAGAGGCGCTATTGTCGCGTGAGGTCCAATATCATTCACTTTGTACTGGTTTTTGCGGAATTTGTCGCATAAATTATAATTTCTTTAATTTACCTGCTGGAAAGTGATCTCCTTCGTAAAATATCGCAAATATGGATTATTTGGCGATTAATGTGAACGCTTTAAAAGCGGAATTAAAAAAAAGCGCAAAAATAGGCGGCCTCAAGAGCAACTATTTCAGAAGTTAGTTTGTTGATATCAAGATAGTTATTTATAAACAATATAACCTTAATTAGATTCAAGATATAACACTTTGTTTCGGCGCCAATCGCCTTTGATAGCTATACCTCCGGACCTCAGTCTACAGTGGCGCTAACTGGTGAGCAAAGAAACGGTAGTCCCCATTAAGCCAGCTGTCATGGTTCGATTGCATTCACATGTACCTGAACATATTCACTATCCAAATAAAGCAACTATCATTTACTGTAATGACATGATACGGAAGTATCACTCCGATTATTCATCAAGGCAAAATGATCTGTATTTTCGTGGTGATAAGATTATTTTCCTCGCACTTACATCTCTAGGTGCCACCAGCTGGCTCTGAGGTCGCTCTCTACGCAGCGTCTCCGTGCCTTGACGCACGAGAGCGGGAGGTGCAGACATTTTTGACGGTGGCTTCTCTTCATCTCTCTGAAGTAAAAGTTAAGAACACATACAATCTAAATACAGTAAGCAAGATGTCATATGCATTGAGAAATTCCCTAATAGATGTTAAAAATATAGAAGAAAACATCAATCTTTATTAATATTATTGAGAAAGATTAATGTTCTCTTCTGGTCGATTGATGAGCTGTTCTTTGTGCTGTACATTACGTTTCAAGAATTTTTTTTTAAATTCACAAGGGGAATTATTGTAGTAACCTTTGTTAAAAAAATTACACCTTTAAAGAAGCTACGAATAATCAATACTAATATTATAAAAGCTGAAGAGTTTGTTTGTTTGTTTGTGTGTTTGTTTGTTTGTTAGTTTGAACGCGTTAATCTCAGGAAGTACTGGTTCGAATTGAAAAATTATTTTTGTGTTGGATAGTCCATTTATCGAGAAAGGCTTTAGGATCACGCTGCGACCAATAGGAGGGAAGCATCAGTGAAAAATGTTGCAAAAATGACCGCGTTCATAATAGCAGAAATTGACTTGGACGAAGTCGCGGGCAACAGCTAGTATACAATAACCGTTACCAGCGACTTCGTACGTTATCCGAAAGGAATCGTTCTATTTTCTGGAATAAAAAGTAGCCTAAGTACTGGTTCGAATTGAAAAATTCTTTTTGTGTTGGATGCTTTGTTGATCTGCTGTAGAGAAGCTTGTCTAAATGTTCCTGGCTTGGCTAATGAACGCCTACCTGTTGATCCACGGCGAGCGTGTATGAATCCCTTCGTATCGGCGGCGCGAGCGCAGTGGGGCTGAGCGCGGGGTTGGACCTCCACCCTATTCAATTATCGATGCATGCTTTGTTGATCTGCTGTAGAAAAGCTAGTCTAAATGTTCCTGGTTTGGTTAATGAACGCCTACCTGTTGATCCACGGCGAGCGTGTATGAATCCCTCCGTATCGGCGGCGCGGGCGCAGTGGGGCTGAGCGCGGGGTTGGACCTGCACCCTATTCAATTATCGATGCATGCTTTGTTGATCTGCTGTAGAAAAGCTAGTCTAAATGTTCCTGGTTTGGTTAATGAACGCCTACCTGTTGATCCACGGCGAGCGTGTATGAATCCCTCCGTATCGGCGGCGCGGGCGCAGTGGGGCTGAGCGCGGGGTTGGACCTGCACCCTATTCATTTATCGATGCATGCTTTGTTGATCTCCTGTGGAAAAGCTGGTCTAAATGTTCCTGGTTTGGTTAATGAACGCCTACCTGTTGATCCACGGCGAGCGTGTATGAATCCCTCCGTATCAGCGGCGCGGGCGCAGTGGGGCTGAGCGCGGGGTTGGACCTGCACCCTATTCAATTATCGATGCATGCTTTGTTGATCTGCTGTAGAAAAGCTGGTCTAAATGTTCCTGGTTTGGTTAATGAACGCCTACCTGTTGATCCACGGCGAGCGTGTATGAATCCCTCCGTATCGGCGGCGCGGGCGCAGTGGGGCTGAGCGCGGGGTTGGACGCGTACACGCCGCGACGAACCATAGGCCTCCCGGCTGGGACGCGCGACCCAGCGGTGGGATTCCCTGCTATTCAAGTATATAGGTACTTAAATATACTTCATGTAACTCCAAATAAGTGTGTGTATGTAATAAAGGAGGTACTGCCAGAAGAATACGGGCAGATGCTTCTTCTCTCCACTATTGGCAAGACTGCCATCGCCAAACCACCTGTCAATCGTTAGCTTGAGACAGGCCTCTGCATAACCCTCCTTTTGGAGTTGGACTGACATATTCCTGGTGATGTTGATCGAAATTTTGAGATGATACCTAGCGAATATAATGACGTCATATAAGAAACTTTGTCAAATAATTATAAAAAAACAACGGTATTTTTTCTGTTTAAATAAAAATAAAAATTTTACCATGAAATTGCCAATTAGTAGTTATTTTGGGTTTTTATTACTAAGCATTCGCTGTTCGTTTAACGTCATACAAGCAAAATATCATCTTTACGTCTATCTCACTGCAATGGAAGATATATCACAATAAATAAAAACTATCTACAGCGTACGGTGTTCATGAATGATATTCTATATGACGATAAATAAAAGGGGTGAAGGCAACATAATTTAATTGATAATCTTACCTGATTAACCAGTAGATTTATTACGATAAAAACGATATCTCTATTGGTTCGATATTACTTTTAACAGTTGTAACACGATTTTGACACTGCATCAACTTTCTTTATGGTTATAACATCGTTATAATTATCTTCGCATCCCCATATTAAACAGGCCATAGGCTGAAAGCCCAGTTTGTACAGGGTTATTAATTAAATCGAGTTTTACCAAATTAGCTCGACCAAAACATTGTGTTTTATTGCGGAGGCAATTCATGTAACTAAATTTAATATATTATCAGCAAATCCGATGCTAGTGTCTCTCTACAACGTCATTATAAAAAATGTCATAAGTAATATTTGTATAGCTCATTTCGAAGAGCAGTAGCAAGGATAACCAAAGGCCAAAAAGGCAATCACAAATTATGTGCAAAAGTGTTAAACTTCGTTTGTATCATCTTAGAACAAACAAATGGTTTAGTAAACGCTTTCGTCAAAATAAGTAACGTGGCTCAGGCTCTGTACCCGCTTCGTTGAAACCACACTCTAAAGCAACTCTCACAGCTGTGCTTTTATCATGCTAGCTCACCAGGTATCCTGCTAAGCTCCCTATGTGAACTGTATTGCCTAAGCTTGGAGGTAGGCAAGCCAGTCTTTCTAGGAACTGCGGTGGGCGGCGCCATGCCGTAAGGCCCTGGAACATACAAAGGGTGAGACTACGTGCGAAGCGTTAACAAGCGCGACAAGCATTGTTAGATGTTTTGTTGTGCATTTTTATTTAGTTTAATTACGAAAAAATATATTCAGTTGTATTTATGTTTCGAGGCAGATACATTGACACATCTATAAAAAATATTTGCATTAATTTTACTTCACTTTTAAGCAGTTTTTCAACCTATTGAAAAATACGTGTATACATTTAATATTATAAAATCATATCTGTCATAAAAATTAAATACATTATGAGTTAAAATCAAATACGGCTATTCTGTGCTATCGACTAAAAATAAAACTATTAGTAAAGTAATAAAGGGAGTGCATGAAATTATAGACTCGAATTATAAATACAACTTCAGTAGGTATGTAACAAGGCAGAGTATAGATTGTCTTTGATATTCCATTTCGATTTTCAGGAAGAGAATCAATTGTGTGTCGCTTTATATTTCTAATGTATATACTATATATTCTACTCAGATACAACGTTATACAGAAAAGAAGACAACCGATCAATACCCCTAAACTCCTTCTAAAGGTTTCTAATCACGATATAAAATCACTACACGATAACATAACACAATGAATAGCAGTGATATGAATGTATGATGAACGAAGTGAATACCTATTGCTAATGTTTGATATTTCACGATCTTATAATAAACAACAAAACACCAAACATTTAGTACACATAAAACAAAACGATTAATCCGTTACACAGCTCAGTATAGGTACCACGAATAATTTTATTAATCGGACTTGAACTCTCACGCAAGTTATATACATTAACTCACAACAACTCCATTCGTTATTCAAACTCACCTGAATGAGTAGGGGACATCCTACTTGGCGGAGACCTCTGAGGCGTAGGACCCAATATTCTCTTCTCTGGACTTGTTTTTCCTGCTAGTATATCTCTCTTGGCGGAGGATTTCTTGATCATTGTTGCGCTATTTATCACGGTTGTGTTGTGCATATCGTAAGTTCTCTCCATACCAGACGAATTGGAGCTTTGCACTTTAGTCAGCGTATACGATTTGTCATCTATCATGTCGTATATTGGCGATATTGTGCTGTGCAGGTTTAGCAAATCGTTTTTGGTGCCCTTCCTTAGTGACATTAGCGGTGTGGAAGCAATTTGTGCGCCTGGAATTCAGTGTTAGCAGATGAACGCCTAACTTTTCGTACCAAACAAAACATTATAAGATCCACTATTTTTATACACTTCACACTAACGGAGTTAAATGCAACGAAACTACGTTATTTAAAGGTAAGTGGTAATTTACCTTCCCGACGTTTCGATTCGGTTGCACGATTCATGGTTGCGGGCAGACTGACAGAGTCTGTGTGAAGTGTATAAGTGTATAAAAAATGCAACAAGAAAGTTTAAAATCCTATATCCACTATTTTAGCAAAATTAATATTTTATTCCTAAAAAAATTTTAAATTAGTAAAAGATTTTTACTGCTATGAAAATCATTAATTATACATATTATAAAAAGTAGTGACGTCACGGCTATTGTCGTAAAAGTATTATGACAGGCCATACAAAATTTCAATTGATTGGCGTCAACCCTATAATGAGTTCGAATCTGCCACCGTGCTACTTTGAGCAATAGTAATGCTTCAACATTATTATTTCAAATTGCAATGAGACATCTCAATATTTCGTAACTTTTCCTAGTAAGTAGTAGTAAATTACAAAGACTCTATAGACTTGACAAGAACTTATGAGGGAATCGTTATGAATGAAATCCACAACACATACAGGATGAAATTTTAACCACCTTCCAAATTTTAATATATTAATCTACGAGACAAAAAACAAATGACATATTTTTTCTTTTGGTATAGCCCAGTACAAAAATGTCAAGATAAAGCACTTAGAAAATGTCCGCCAAAAAACAAAAATTTTTGATACGGCCGCCTAGCAACACTCTTTTTACGCGTTGCGCATCTCAATCATTCATTACAATACTATTCATAAGTTTTTGATTTTCTCTTTATACCTTAACAGGTCTAGAACCGTAAAAATTGAAAACTATATTGCGAAAAATATTTTCGGGTGACAACTTGATTTACATTTTTTACTTAATAAATAGGCTCTAAATACGATACTGAACGCCTATAAAAATTTTGGAAAGTGGTTAAATTTCACCCTGTATAATGAGTTTTTAGCATCGAAGCATGAGAACCATGTCCACCAATCCGGATAAACCAGTGACATCCATTCTTGATCCTTAACCTTTTCCAGAACCACCGACCAACTTAACCACCCAGGCAAGTCTTAAGGGAGGGCAAAACTAACTTTATTTAGTCGCACCCCAACATCCTTAAGACGGCCCTACCACCGACAATTCTTTATATGTAAACAAACATTACTATTTCGTTTCGAAGATGTATACATAAATAAAAAATACACATCGAATACCGAACCACCTGAGTTTTTGAGTCTGTTATAAATTCGAATCGTAGATTATGCTGTTTTGAAAACAAATAATTATGTTAACTACATCACTGCTTGTTTACATATTCACATATGAGACCTGTCATATTTGTAAGAGTAAGTTCTTCCGTTATCTTGGCGCTAGCAACATACTTAAATAATAATATCGAAAACGCATAAAAGACAAGGCAAATAGTAGAAACCCCGAAACAACTAACTCTAACACTATATTTTCACAAAAGCGGAGTGGATCGTGAATAGACCAATGACAGTGCTCGAAATCTGTGCACTGTGGAGATTTCAAGCACTGTGATTGGTCCAGCGTACCGTGGTATGCTCCACTCTACCTCAGTGGAAATTCAGCCTTATCTTCGAGCCCAGGAAGGTTATAAACCTATCGTATTTATGTCCGTCTTATAGTCTATAACATAATACTTACGGGGGTCGTGTGTAGCGGTATCGGGCACGCTATCGGGAGGACTGGAAGAGCTGAAGGTCCCCGTGTCGGTACTCTCGCTTGAACCGACCATAGCTCGCTCTTGGGAACCCCATTCCTGTAGGGTAAACAGACTTTTGATGATTTTATGCCTACTATGGACCTATGCATAATATGTTACGACTAGAGTTCGCATACTCGGATGCATATTTCCCTAATGTTGAAGTGTTGTCTGTTATGGAATGCACTTTTGAATCGAAAACAACAAAAAACTAACTTGAGGTAAATATGCATCCAATTATCCGATCTCTGGTAATGACCGTTTAATTATACCGCTGTCCAATTTCGATGATCATTCCATCGACAAGAATTTAGGTCTATTTCAATTTCAAAAACAAAAGTTTGGTAAGTCTAGTACAAAAAATTGGTCAACGATTTTTATGATTCAACTCGATTATTAAAGTTTAATTTATAAATTTTATATGGTAATCAAGCATTTTTAAGAAATCTAGATATTACACCGGTAGAGTGTGGTTTATCGATCGTCTGCTTAATCCTGGAACTGTTTCCAGAGGATAATCGATCATTTTTGGCTTTATAATAATCCGCATACCAAACGCAAGTAGACAAAGATAAATTAAAATTCGTTGTAGCAAGCGAAGCTTGTGTTTCTAAGCAGGAATTTCGGATTAGGCACATTCGATTTATTGAATATCTATTATAAATGATCAAAAACCTCTTATCAATAATAATTACCTCTTGTTGCAACGTTCTTTCGCTCGCATCAATTAGGTTCATCGTCGCTGAATTGATATCGATAATCTCATTCGGCTCCTCAGGCTTCACATACACCACCGTCGTGTCCATAGCGCTAGCTTTAGGCGATAATTTCTTAAAGGTCGCGTTCCGTTTGGGAGTCTCTCTAGCCGGCTCCTCCATTCTATCGAAACCACCATTCATCGCTCTCCTCCTCGACAGCAGTTCCGATGCGTTCTCCATACTTTGTCTTGGCACTGTTATCGTCTGATTCGGCAACTGGATCGTCTTGATCGGCGATGGTTCCGCCTGATTCGGAAGCTTCTCCGGCTCAGTCGGCAGAGCCTTTCGGGCCAAAGACAACTTCTGTCTCGCTTGTATTATCTCATTCAGCTCCTGTTTATCCAGCGTCACGTTGAGACTATTTTTGCCTAGATCGACTGTTCTCTGCATACCCATATCTTTGTAGAACGCATCGTCTTGTTCGAAAGTCGCGTTCAGATTCTCTTTCTCCGAATCGTTCGTTCTTCTAAACTTTGTATTGGAATAATGCAGCGTTATCGTCTCAGTCATGTCAGGGCTCGTCTTAGGAATTGTTTTGGGTGACTCTTTGTTATCACAGTTCTCGTTTAGGACTTTACTCGTGTCTATTTGGCATGCTTCTTCGCGGGATTTTGTGTAGCTTTCTGAATTTTTTATGCCCGATTCTCGTCTTGTGAAACTGTTGAATAGTTGGCACCTCGGTCTGGCTGAGAGGAGTTTCTCTGATTGTTCTAGATGTGTGAATGTGGCTGAACTGAATATGTTTGAATCGGTTGTGGAATCCTTGTGTTTTGGTGTGTTTGAGACGACGTAGGAGGAGTTGACGGAGCTGACGAGGCTGGGCGGGAGGGAGTCCATCAAACTGTCGTTGTCTGGGTAAGTGGTCTGTGAGAGGAAGCTTGTGCTCATATCTTTTTCGTCAAGGATACTTAAGGTCATACTGGTCATCATGGGGTCTATGCTGTCGCGCCCAGACGCTGGGATACCTGTTAAAATATTTAAATTGCATTTTATAACTTTCCAAATGATTATGAGAAAATAATATGTTACAAGGCCATTTAGCAATTTCGTTATATAATGTTGGTCAACAGACCTCTGTAAAATTTAAAATGATTATACGAAATCAACAAAATGTGTTTGAAAGCAACACGTGCGCGCAATGCAATCACTGTATTAGTTACTTACAAAAATAAATTGCTCAAATTGTTTTCATACCATTTTGGAGTTAATCATTTTATTTTACACTTCTCTGCATAGCCAATAAAGTGGTAGGCATGGCGAACTTAATGCTTAATGCAAGCATTTTCTACCAGTCAACCGTGTAAGTCAACAGAAATGTTAAAGGTAAAGAAGATAATGAATTAGAATATGTTTAGTAACAGCCTTTACTCATCCCACTGCAGAGAAAGGCCTCCATCATTGAATTCAAGTTACCACAGCAATGATGGGAACTGGCATAATCACCACGCTTGCCAAATACGGGTTGGTGATCACAAACCCGAGCAACGTTCGAAAATTCGAAACTTTTTGTCGCCCGACCCGGGGATCGAACCTGGTACCCCGAAATCTTGGCCCGGTATTTAAACCACTAGACCAACGGGGCGTATATGTTTACTTGATAAATAATTTAAATTGCCTTTTACAAAATTTCGTCAGGTACACTGGTTTATGCATTTTATACTGATTACCTAGTACATTAAAAAGATAAAAATTTAATACGAGTATCAAGGCCGCTATGAACTAAAAAGGACAGCAGATAAACAAATTTATAAGTCATCATTACACAAGTTGTGTAAATTTAAAAAAAACTCTATTGCTTTGTGCTAAATAAAACTATTACAGTCGACAGTTTACTAAAAAAAACCCTTCATTGCTGTGGCAACTTGAAATCAACGATAGGCATTAGCCATGCAGTGGGATGATTCATTCATAGGCCGTTACTTTAATAAAAAATATTTTTTTAATAGACGCAAGCATCAGAAAATCCTTTCCCAGTCGATGAAGGTTGTGGTGTATTATTTTGTATCTGTAAGTTCGCACCATGCGCTTGCGTGTTTTCTGCCAATACTCGAGACGCGTGTTGAACACAACGAGAAAACGATGCATACGGTTGTTTATATAATTTCATTTTATAGAAACAACATACAAATTGATTGCATTGATCATACCTACAAGAATGATCGGCTTAAATTCATGTTTTAATAATTAAGTAATTATAATTAAGTAACTATAATTGAAATTGTGGTAATTCGGAATAAAAAGATTGAGAGCTATTCCTTATCGACATTTAAATGGGTAATTAATATCGTTTGTGTCATTGAACTTTGATGTCATAGGGTCTTTGATAGAGGTCAATGGAAACAAACAATGAAGACAACAAAAATATTACATTTGTAGACTCAAACAGTGTCTCGACTTACCTGAGTCTCTGTGTGAGGTAATCGATTTCCTGCTGTCCATCGACTCATGGTTGAAGTTCCCAGAGCTCTCCATGAGTAGCGACGACACCAGGCTAGGGGGGGACATTCGCATCAGAGATTCGCCGCTCTGGTACATGTGAAGACTGCCGCGATCGTTCATGATATTTGTTAGACCCCTGAGGAGTGAATACACAAATTTATAATAACACAGTTTTTAATAGTATGAACAAAAAAAAAAGATTTGGAATTGAAATCGAAAGTTTAGAAAGTCACTCCTTTAATAATGTTCTAATTTTTGATAATTTAATTATTTTTATCTGTCGATGACCGATTATCCATTTATTAAATATATTTTAAAATGTAAACGTTTTCTTATTTGTCGAATGGGATCTTGCTTAGCCTGTAACAATCATGCCATTAAGAATTAAAGCTCCTTGTCTAAACTGCATGTACTTTTGTTGTATCATGTTGGTGAACATTATACACCGTGCAATTTTAACCACCTGTAAAACGAAACTCACGTTATTGGACCATTATGTATAATATCATGGCAGTATTATTATCTTTTTTATTAAAAATATTTTTTGATAAATTTTAATTTTTGATTGAGACTTTTAATTTTGTAACACGCTGTGACGCGCCCAGACGTATTATTCTGCTGCGGCGGGGTCTCGGTTGAATGGACCTTACACATCACACATCTGTGGGCGTCACAGCGTGTTTCAAAATAAAAAGCTGAACCGATATTCAATATATTAAGGGAATTTTTTTTTGTAAAATAAATTGAATAGCATTGCCAAGATGTTATACATAATAGTTAAATAACGTGGGCTTCGTTTTACAGGTGGTTAAAATTGCACCGTGTATAAAGAAAATCATTTGATTACTCTTATGGCTCACTGGCGTCATTGCTCAACCATTGCCTCAAACTGCGATCGCTAAACCGCCTGTTAAGCGTGGCGATTATGGCCAAATAACTTAAAATTCCTTGACTAGATATTATTAAACATGGTTGTGTGGCTAGTGACACTGTACAGGGCCCCAATTCCGCTAATTTACAAATGGCTCAATAGAATCGCAATTGCATCTCAATCGTATATTTTGACATTATTACCACAATAAATGTGTCAAAATATACAATTGATATGCAATTGCGATATTCTATTGGGCCATTAATGAATTAGCGGAATTGGGGCCCAGGTTTTCTTATCACGATGTTTTATCACCGCTTATAAAATTATTAAATATTTTACATAACATTCGGAAAGTGATTCGCGAGACTTAGACCACAATAGCTAGTGGTAGATACAGGTAATAGGTACATGATCAATCAAATGTGAAAGTTAATCTGATAGATTTGTTTTTTTTTTGGCTTGGCCATGCACTTTCTTATGTGGTTTTATCTATTTAGTATCTGCTAAGTCATCCAAAGTAATTGTCATGAAAGCCTTATGCTTTTGTTTTGTTAATCATTGATCGTTGGCGGTGCAGATCATTACGAAATAAAATGTAATGAATTCGCCTCAGAACATTTTAGACATTCTACAGAATTATATTATTGGCGCTGGTACTGATTTACTAGCTAAAAAATAGTTCAAAATTCGGTAAAGACTTAACCGTGTAATAGGTATTATGTTTAGTATACGATATTTCGGTATTCTTGCATTGTCGCCATGATCACGGAAGCAAAGTAAGACTTACAGGCTAGAAATATCAAAACAATCAACTTTACATAGTAGATCATGCTAGTGACCATAAAAGTTTAGTTCCGTATCTTGAGGTTATAACTAAACTAGCTGTTGCCCGCGACTTCGTCCGCGTCAATTTCAGTTATTATAATCGCGATTCATATCAATATTTTTTCCCGTTTTTGCAACTTTTTCCCCAGATGCTTCGCTCCTATTGGTCGCAGCGTCATGTTATATAGCCTAAAGCCTTCCTCGATAAATGGACTGTCCAACACAAATGTCCAACACAAAAAGATTTTTTCAATTAGAACCAGTACTTCCGGCGCGTTCAAACTAACAAACAAACTCTTCAGCTTTATAATATTAGTATAGATATGAATTTTGAAAGAAATGATTTCTTGAATGAACTAGTGCTAGATCACTCGTTGTCGTTGCGAGTAGTGTGGTGTGGGTACCCAGGCCGATATTCAAGAGCGAAAAATATTTTACAAAATTATTTTCAAAAATTACTTATGAATTTTCTGCAAAGTAATGCCTGAGTCTATTAATTTTGATCTAGTAAATCGTGGTACTTTGTATTGATAGTTATTACTACACGTATGCGTCGATAAAGCAGTTTTTGGTATGAAAGTGTTTTGCCGGCAGGCATCAAGCAACTGAGACGCGAAAGCTGATTGAGCACATCGGTGTCAGTAACATAATAGCTATATGAACTTCAAAAGTTAATGACATACTTGTTGAAAGTGTTGTGCAGATTGTGCGCTGGTTGAGAAAGGTCGATGTTGATTGGCTTTGAGGGAAGGTGCTCTGACGACAGCCGGTCTGAAACTTCCGATGCCAACGTGACATCCAGGTCTTCCAACTGGAAAGAATATAATCATATAAATAATCATTCAAGAGTCCTTCTAAAAGTGAAACAAGGCTGAATAGTGTGACGTGTAACATCATACAGTCTTCAAAAATAGCATTATTGCACCACCACCTTTCCGTCATAAGGGTATCGTAATTTAAAACTCATTCCTCTTACAAGTCGTATACAAATAATCTTTATTTAGTTAAGATTAGACTAGTATTTAGTCAAAAAAAGGCGGACAATAGACGGCTCGTTGACGGCCTCCACTAATGAGTTGACCAACTAACGACGATGATGATTTTTATAATTAAGTTCAGATATCTCTTACTTTTTATAAACTATATGGCTGATAGATAATCTCATTTTCATACGTTACTATAAAAATATTAGTAATTTGGTTTTTGTTCGTCCTATGCTTTCGATTATGTTTGCAGTTGTTTAGTCTTATATCTTTCAACTAGCATGTCCTTTTTGACAAGGGATGAGTAAAATCAAACTAATTGTATATACCTAAATTCTAAAAATTCATGTTGACCTAGTAACAAAATTTAATAACCGGCCAAGTGCGAGTCAGACTCGCGCACGAAGGGTTCCGTACCAAAAAGGCCAAAAAGTCGGGTTTGTTGTATGGGAGCCCCCTTTAAATATTTATTTTATTTTGTTTTTAGTAAGTATTTATTGTTATTGCGGCAACAGAAATACATAATTTGTAAAAATTTCAACAGTCTAGCTATCGCGGTTCTTGAGATATAGCCTGGTGACAGAGCGACGGACATACGGACTGACGGACTGACGGACAGACGGACAGACGGACAGACGGACAGACAGCGAAGTCTTAGTAATAGGGTCCCGTTTTTACCCTTTGGGTACGGAACCCTAAAAACGTTTACTGTTCAAGATGTATATCTTCTATTCATTTAACTACAAACATAGAACTAGTGTTCCTAATTGTTATCAATTATATTCAAAAGGGGACTGGATCACAGTGAATCGAGCGTGACGCGAGGTGTGAAAAAAAATCTAATTACAAACGTGAGACAAAAACAAAACAACACGTATTGATGACAGACTGAGCTTCGGCGGACAAAGTAAATAGAACGTGAACAAAAGACAATATTGCTATTACGAGCAGATTACTGATATGCGTTATTTAAAAAATCAAGAACCACTGATTCCAAAAAAATTTTAAAAATAAAATTCGTTATTAATGTTAGGAACTTAGGACGTATTCCTCAGGGTTGATGACTTTTAATTACAAGATAAAATATTCTGGCATTAGCAACATCTCTCCGTTTCGAGCTTCCACAGTTAAAAGTTATTAGAAGCCATTCGTATATTAAAAACAATTAGTATTTAAATGCATTCTACACTGAAACCTTATTAATACGTTTAAAAAAAGTGATGGGGCTTAAGTAATGGAGGATTTAAAGATAACATGATTGATTGAATTACCAATTGGAATGATCAATATCCGGCATGATGTAGACCGTGAAAAGGTAACAATACGCATACAGCATCGTCCATCGATTACATCATAGCAAATGATGAGCCAAAAATCAGCAGAAGATTATAGGTACTAAAATTACTCAACATTGCTAAAAAGAATAAAAGCATCACTTTCCAGTGAGACCAATGATGACTTTCAATTTGCTTTTTCGTTGGATAACTGGACGTTATTTTTTCTTTTAGTGGCAATAAGATCGCCAGTGTGATGTGATAACACCACTTCTTCCCGCCTTAAGGGTGGTGTCAACAGCGTGTTTTCTACACTATATGCCAAACCATGTTCGCGAATTCTCATGGCAAGCGGGGTGATCATGGTAACATCTCCTTTTGGTGAGGCCTTTGTCCAGCCATGGAATGATGATCATCAATATCATTGCTAATGGCATACATCCTGCAAGGATCGTAATAATATATCAATGTATCAAATGTATGATTCTTTCAGTCTGCTTACGGCGGCAGGTGTGCATTTGTAAACTTCCGACATTTCACTGGATGGCATTCGTTTACCACGTGGGGTAGGGTTTGATCATTTCGTGCCAAAAGCCAATAGGGCTGCAGTCGATTTCTAGCGTGTATATTGTGTGGTATAAATCTGCAAGTGGCACATTGGACAGATGACGATCTGGCGAAGGCTGCTTTCGGAGCTGGATTATGAGGGCAAATAAGACGAGACAAGTTGATGAATTAGTTTATTCCTAGGCATAAGTGGACTTGTGGAATGGAATGTGTTTACAGTGTATTGTAATGTTGTGCCAACAAAATGACTGTGTATTCAATTCTAGAAACATTACCACATGAATGTAATTTATGAGCGTTAACGACTTGCAATATTCATTAAAACTGTTTTCAACAATACACAAAAGAACTTTTTCATCCCCCCACCTCGGAAATGGTATTTTTGCTATTCGATATCTGAGCGGAAAATCCGTTTTTACCCGCTTAGGTTAAAGTAAATTTGAATTTAGAACATCGCGTGCACTAGGTATGTGACTTCAAAACATCATTAAACCTATTTACTTTCATCTCCATGGTGCCGTATTTATCATATTACTTTTTTTTATTTGTTAAAAACTCAGACTCTTAACCTCCTTGGTGTACTTTTGTTTTCAATTTGCTTTGCGCTCGCCATTTTGTTTTGAATTCCTATTGTTATAAATAAGAAATTTGATATCATAATGTTGTAGTAAATATGTACCTAAACTGAAATAAAAGTATCTCGTGATTGTAAATGTTTTATTTTGCATTTAGTCATTTCCTCGCTAAGGGGGGATGAAAAGTTACGTGTTGCACTCGAGTGCAAAGATTTTTCACCTTGTGCTCTTTTAATCCCCTCGCTAACGCTCAGGATTCTAATTTTTTAATCCTTTGTTTGCTCGGTCATCAAAGTTGAGCACGCAGTTAAAAAGGAACTTTGTACTCTTGTATAACAAATAACTATTCTCGACAACGGTCATCTTATGTGCACCTACGCATGATTTGATACTCATTTCACCATTTTTAAACCCTTTGCATAGATTAATAAACAGATACTACCAGTATATAAACTTGAAAATTTTTGTCTCAGGCGGGACTCGAACCCGCATCTCCTCGCATGCCGGGCGGGCGCCATACCATTAGGCCACCGAGACACTGCGACACGGCGCGAATTTTTCAAGCATATTCTTACGCTGTAAGCCAGCGTTGTTTCATCAAATGTTAGGAGTTTGCACCCTTAACACCCGAAAGAAACATCTTTGCAGATGTTTGACAGTCAGCTAAGATGAAACAGCTATTTATATAATTTAATTTTGATATTTTAGCAACTTAATTGCACTTATAATATCAGTATACTTTAAACTTGAAAAACAACGCTGGCTTACAGCGTAAGAATATGCTTGAAAAATTCGCGCCGTGTCGCAGTGTCTCGGTGGCCTAATGGTATGGCGCCCGCCCGAGGAGATGCGGGTTCGAGTCCCGCCTGAGACAAAATTTTTCAAGTTTATATACTGATATTATAAGTGCAATTAAGTTGCTAAAATATCAAATAAAGTATATAAACAGATACTACCCTCAGATTGCCTTTTTTTATACGATCTTTGAGATTTTTCAAAAAACTGTTAATTAAGTGATGGGAGGTTATAACTCTAAGAATATCCTTTTTTATTATTAATTGGAATTGTGGTAAGCTTTGTTTTGTCCCAAATGTGCTATGTATTGGGTTCATAAACACAGACAAACATTAACTTTACATGGTAAATGTGTGATATTATTATAAAGTTTCATACTGTTAACATAGCCAGGTGCTTTATTATCACTATGCACCTATGTAAACACCCAGCCAAGCATGCGTCAATAAAAAGAACAATACTCCTTGCTTTAGGAATATTTACTTTTTGCACTGTTCTACTTTATTTTGGACTTTAAATTTGACTTGTAACTTCATTATTTATATTTAAAAATTAATCAACTGTTTTTTTTATAAAATAACACTTCCAGCGCTTTTGTCGCGTTCTACACGTCTAGTTATTTGGAACAGTTGTAGCAATCCGACAATTTTCATACATAATAGTCATTATTCTACTGTGCCGCAGAAAGAGAAACTTCCCTACAGGAAAATCAGACCATATTTCGTTAAATGTTAAGAATAACCTTTTTTTGGAAAGAAAATGGCTTGTGAGTGCAGCAACGTGGCCAATCGCGTGCGAGTTTTGTCTAAAAACGGGTGTTAGTGTTGTGTGCGTAGATGGAACCAAAGTTGAATGTCATTTCGCGCGTGTTACTATCCTAGAGAAACATTATTCGTAGGATATTTAATGTTACTGAATGTACAGGTTGCCTTAGGATGTCTTCTCATAACACCGAGCATGTGATATACGAATATATCCAGGGATAGGAATCGTCTATTAATCATGTGAACAATTTAAATGCACGGAAAGATAAAATTCTGAAAATAGATAAGATTTTGGAGTCGGTAGCCTAAAACCTCAAAATTAAGAAATTAATAGACGACCCCATAAGAGCTGAGGTTCCACTTCACGACCATGGCATGTGAGACACGAAATATCGAAACCGAGGAACAAGAGTCGAAATTCTCTCGAAACGAAGCATCGAAGTATCAAAATTATATCATCAGCACGCATCTGTCCATTGATACCTTTTCTAAAGGACGATTTTGTCTTATTCAATAAACTTGACAAGCGTGTCGCCGTTATAAGTTTAAAACGGTGAGCGTAGATTTCCCTGCCAGTCTTCTTCTGGCAGTACTCTTTTGGTCGGTCTTTGGTCTTTTGATAGTACCCTCAGGTTTAAATTAGGCCAACATCGCATAGCAAAATGATATAGTTATTCTATCGTTAATTTACCTATAAATATTTCAACATCAAGGCAATTGAATTATTATTACTTAGCACTAAAGGTTTAATATCAAACGACACTCACACTAAAGCAAGATAATAAGATTTACAAAATATAGCTTAGTTATATTCTAATGCTGCAGTAATCTGGCCTATTTGCTCATTTGAGTGTGCGACACTGCACTTTATACTATTATTATAACACTACGAACAAAAACACAATGTGTGACACATAATTATTTACAGCTGCTGAAGAAGGCTATCGTTTATAAAATGATATGTAGGTAAATGCTTGTTTGGCTTCGACTCAATATCGGAAACTACTCCCTTTTCTTCTTATGGTGGTTATTATTATTTTTTAATTTCATAACCCCTCAATCCCATATTTAATTTTGTAGTCTGTATCCTTACGAGCGGAATTTACAGTTCGAAATTAAAATGAAAAAAGGTTCTTGAAGAGTATTTGAGAAATTGAAGACATCTAAGCGCGTCGGCTTATAATATTCCTCTATACATCTTTGGATGAGGAAAGTGTTATGTTAAACATAATGTAAACGTCATAACATCTAATTATGCAACTTTGTTTCACGGTCACGCTAACCTTTAAAATGTTTACTTTTTAAATAATCGTTCGTACTACTTTTCCAACAACAACAACAAGTAACAATGTGACCCACATAAATGGAATTGCATTTTTAAATCTTTTTTTACACATTAAGCAATGGGTATTTCTATAGTACTTATAGACTATGCGTAAAATAGAATAGCACCACCGCTTTTCGTCCTATTGGAGCGTAGAGTCAACTGAAGGAACACAGAAGAATACAGTCAGCAGCATCTTCTAATCCATAATTGAACCACCACGCTAGGAAGGTGGCGTTTACGGCAAACCCTCCTTCTGGAGAGGTCCAGCAGTAGACTGATAAAGCTGATGATGAAATTATATACAATACCAACTTTCAGCTGATATCACGTACCTAAATCATACTATACTCGTACAAAATCAGACGTCATGAAGTAAAGTAAGTACTACCACTAGAGGCAAGGAAGTACATTTCCTATTTAACGATTTACACAAGGTGCTTGTATAAGATTGACTGCCAACTTATAGTTATTTCACGTTTAAAATGATCTCATCATACCCAGATTATGTGAAGGAATACCGTACAATTTATTGAAACAGAATTGCACAAATTAAAAGAAAATATGTCTATAGGGCGGAACCTCAACGCCTACAATGCCTAGTAGCATTCTCTACCAGACTATTCAACGATTGCATGGGCTTAAAAAAATAATTCGTGGTGTTTCTAAGACTAATTTGATTTAATTGCTTGAAGGCTTGTCTTTTTATATTGCTTTCTAATTATTAAAAATGTAAAAGAATGAAAACAATTACGGTACTTCGTGTTCGACAGCAATTTTACAGCAAGATACTTGTCATAAAAATATGACTTCTCCCTAGTAGAGTGGCGTATTCAAACGTACTTCGGTTTCAAGGTGTGGCCTGCTCCGAGCCGAGGTCCCGAGTTTGGTTTCCGGAGGCGTCAATGTATAAAACAAACTTTTATCTACCTTCATTATTTATGTTTTCCACTAAAACAAGTGCGTTAATAGTTAATTTGGGATTATAATAATGTGTATACATATAGCATACCTGCGGATCGTCATCATTCACCAAGCTCCGCCTCTTCATCGCGTACTCTTTGACCGCCGTACTGTTCTCTGTATTCGTATCGACATTGAACGTTTTCAGTCTCAGCATGGGGCTGATAGGACCCAACGGCATGTTGTATTTGTTGTACGTGAGGTATTTGTTGGCGGACTGATGAAGCGAGTTGTTTGGCGACGCGTTGTTTGAAGGCACTTCGACTATGCTCTGGATGCTCGGTCGTTGGACGCGTTTCTTCGGCCTGACGAATGTGCGGGAATCGAATTTGTGCTTATCTGGCATCGCGACTTCATCTGGAACAAATCAAAGATATTATTATAGATACTCAAAGTTTCTTGTCAAAACAATTGACAAAAATATTTTATTTGTTTTGATTGTATTAAATAAACACTATTTGTAAAACTTTATAAACAAGGATATTTAAAGGAAAGTAGGTCCATTTTCAAATTTCTTTATCTGAATACAATCATCTCGTGTCCAATGTTTCCAGACGAATACAACTTGGGTGTGTTTTCCAGACAATAGAGAACAGATGTAATAGACTGAATAGGTGTAATTACGACTTCTATCTTGAGATAAAAGCCGGGATCAACAGCTAATCAGGAATCGAACTCGGTGGGTACCGAGTTTGAGTGTTTGCGTGGTAGGCGGGCCACCCGGGTTGTCGTTAAAGGTTGGTAGTTACTTAAGGTACACGCTTATAATAAAACAGTTACTTTTATAATACGGGCGGAACCTAAGTAAAATTTCAACATTTTGGTGACTATTTAAAAATATTTTTGTTTCTTAACTTGTAAGTTAAGAAATAAATTATAAATAACTAGCTGTTTCGCGCGACTTTGTATGCATGAAATTTTAATAAGTAGGTATCTATCCCACAGAACCACATAGGTAGTTCCCAGATACAAATAAGTCTAAGTGCTATTCCAGACAATATCCGTGCCAATTTTTGAACTGCCATTCTAGTATGATTAAGTAATAAAGTAAAACTTCCGCATTTATAATATTAGTAACATAACTTAAGATTTTCCGAAAATATCCCGATAGTCTCGTCAAGTAAAACAAAAGAACCCATAAACACAACCAGTACCATCAAGAATAACATAGGTAGTATTGTCGCTACTAATGCTGCTATTAAAAAAGATTTATTGAAAAACCATTAACTTTTGTTTATTACTTTACGTGACATGATGAGGCAACCTAATCCAAATTGCACCATAGTATTCAACTATGCAGTTACATCAATTCCAATTTTAGAGAAATGGTCGCGGTAGATAACCGAACAGATGAGGTTAACAAACCCATTTAAAAAAATCGCATCTGAAACTTGACGAAATCGTTACGCTCGAATTTGGACCTTATTCGTTCAAAGTAAGAGTTACTTTGATAGAAGTAGAAATCACAGTTAGAGCGATGCAAAATAAAGAATTCGAAATTCAGTTTGCGACGCCATTGAAATAATTGGCGCCCAAATTGGTGAACGATTTGCAATTGGTATGCGTTGTGACCGGGTTTTATCAGGAACTTGGGTGACAGCTGTTATTTTCTGTTATGGTGGCACGTACAGTGCAATGAAAGGTCGCCGATAGTTAAGAAACACTTACGGCCGGTCCCAATAATCTATCTATCTTCAGTTTTGGCATATCGGAGATAGAAAACATCTTCTGTCTCTGATTTCGTCGTCCAGAGAAACAAAGACAGAAGTTGTTTTCTATCTCCGATATGCCAAAACTGAAGATAGATAGGTTATTAGGACCGGCCGTTAGTGAATTATAGTTTAGGTACTAGCCGTTATCCGCAACGTCGTACTTACAGTTGATGGTCAGGGTGTAGACAGGGTGGAATTTTGTATTACAAAGTTTTCCTCGGAAACCGTACTTTTTTCTTTTCGGGGAAAAAGGACATTCCACTCTATTATTTAATCCTAAGTGCTAAATGTCAATAAGTAACAAACAGCCATCCAAATTTTCGTATTTATAATAAAAAATATAAAAATAAAAAAGTAGGCCCCATCTTTATTAGACGACCTCCGTGGCGGAGTGGCGTACACACCGGTTTTCAAGGTGTCGCCTGCTCCGAGGTCCCCGGTTCGATTCCCGGACGGGTTAATGTAGAAAAAATGAGTTTTTATACATTTTCTCGGGTCTGGGTGTTTGTGGTACCTTCGTTGTTTCTGGTTTCCAAAATACGAATGCTTTAAATAGTTATTCAAATTGGGATCAGAACAATGTATGTGATGTTGTCCACATTTATTTATAAAAAAATATAAAATAAATGTTTCTTCTTTAAAAATTTCAATTTTAATTTTTAAGACCTAACCATAAAACAACCTAATAGGTACATAGACAATAAACAACGATAAAATAAGTATAATACTGACCCTAATACGGTTTCCTTATCTCGACAAACATAATTTATGAAAAGAAAGCGGCCAAGAGGAACATTATTACGATTCATTGCGATACTTAGCCATGCACGGTGCGTCTGTTGGTAATGCCCTTCCTACTTCGTCCAATCGTCCCACACGCTAACAATGTCCCCAAATAAGTCCTAAGCAAAAGTGTCGGTTTAAAAGGAAAAAAACTCTAACCGGTTGGAGCAGTAGTGCGTTGTACGCTTATTAGACAAGAGTCCCGGGTACGAAATCCGGTCGGGTCAATTCAGTGCGTCCGACGTTATGCTTCTGTCACAAGGAAGTCATACAAAGAAGTCACGTCACAGCCTGTAATCAGTGACTTAAAAACTTACCAAACTATTTATATCCTTAAAGTCAAGTCATACGAAAAGAAGATGACTTGAAAGTTGAAATGAAAGAAAGATAGAATATGGTTGCTAGAATAATAATCTATTCAATTATCAATAAATCACCGCAATGTATGTTCGCGCATAACATCCGATCGACTGCACCAAATTGAATAATTATTTTTGGTTATGTTCGTAATCAAATAGTCAGGACAAGGTATGTATGGAAGAAAATGTTTACTAATTGAATTGAAAACTAAACTGTTTTAGAAATATCTTCATGGAAAGTGTGTAACAAGAAAACATGGTCAAGGTCATAACAGATCATTTGCTTACATTTTCTTCTTTGATAAACCCACGCAAAGGTATGATGCACGCACAGTTTTCACAGCTAGTGATAAATATTTTTTGGCATCACGATGTAATTGTTCTACAAATGTTGCGAACAAACAAAACCTTGCAATATATCCACACACACACACACACACATACATGCATGTAGCAAACTCAATTGAGTTTTTAGAACTTTCATCGGCATGCGTTGATTACAGTCGACAGCAAGTTTTTACATCCGATCCATCAATGAACTTCCTCATACCACATCTATAATTTTGTATCATCATCCTACGTTTCATTTGATCGGTTTTAGATAACCAAAAAAGAATTCCTTTATAGTTTAATCAAGGTTAGTTTAATCATAGATTGAATATACAAAAATTAGATCCATACATATTTACTGACAGAAAGATGTCCTAACCAAATGAGCACCAGCTAAACATTTGGGTGTTCTTACACTTTAGTTGCATTCATCTATAAACCCAGTACGTAAAGTTCAATTTTCTTTACAGTAATCATCTAGTTTTTATATTTGACCGAAGGCTTTAATGCATAAGCGCACTACCGTAAAAAATCTCATTAAGTATAGGTAAGTATAACTTTTTCGATGTTGCAAAAAGTGAAACTAACTCGCCATTTATGAAACAAGTTTCGAACCAATGGCAATCGGCGCGTGGGCGTTACTTTCCTTGATGTATATGGATTGTCTTCATTAATTTACAATAACGTAATATGATGAATTGTGTGTCGTCACAAACGGTGCTTATGTTTACTATGGTAGCACGGCTAAATGTGGGACAAAGTATCCTAAGATGAGATAAGCTTATTTATGGCCATTTCCAATAACCTATCTATGTTCAGTTTTGGCATATCGGAGATAGGAAACAGTTTCTATCTCTGTTTTTGCCGTCCAGAGAAACAAAGACAGAAGTTGTTTTCTATCTCCGATATGCCAAAACTGAAGATAGATAGGTTATTGGAAATGGCCGTTAGTGGTCTAACGTGTAATTGGAGTTTCACTTAACCTTTTTCATGACCAAACCGGATTCCATAAATAATTTAAATGTCATCAACTGACTTGTTTTGTATGAGTGATGACGGGCAAGAAAGGTAGCAAGTGAAAGCGACAAACCTATAGATATCACAATGTTTACATTTATCCTTTACATAAATTGATTCAAGTCTACTTATCATGGGATTACCCTACGAGTATGAACTGGTGTCAGAATTTTTTTAGTCGCCTATCACAGGAGTCTGACGCGTCTTGTTTTTCGTTTTACGACTTCCATATTGCGACAGAGGCCGGTACCAACGGCATAACGGCTTTTTGAAGAACGACTATAACCAATCAAACAATTTTTTTTTAAATTGATGTGACTCAAATCAATTTTATTTTCGCAAATAGGCCCCAGGGCGCTCTTTTACCCCAATATTCAAAGCTACCACTGCTTCGGGACAAGCCTGGGCTAGTGGCGAGAAGAAGCAGCGCAAGAAACTCGGTTATTATTGTCAGACTGGGAATCGAACCCGAGATCCTTGCAAAGTATTTGGACCACCGAACCATTTCAAAGGGGTAGTCAACAAGTATAATGTAGTCGTGGTAATGATCCGATTCTGAGATGCGACTATATTCTAGTTATTACATGCATAGCCGTCATACTTCCGTAACACTCAACCAGATAATTTAGTACCACGGCTATACACGTAATGCTATTTGAATGTGCAAGCTTTCCCACAATGTTTTCTATTACCACCGATTGAGTGGTTTGAACGGATTTATACCACTCAATCGGCGGTAATGGAAAACATAGTGGAATACGTGTAATTCAAAAAATGCAGTACGTGCAGTGATTTTAACCCGACCTCCTCCGTCCGGATGAAGAGATACGAGATTCCGTCCACAGAGCTACTTCGTGGTTTCACTTAATAATAGTAGGTACGAAATAATACGCCCGGTTTCGTTTCCGACTGTTTCTAATCCTCTACGCAATTCGTAATCGCTCTCGTGTTGTTAACAACTTTTATGTAGGCAAGACAAAGATGGCTAATCAATGGATCGCTAAGGCCGTTTCTATTATGGGAAAACACTTGTGATACACTGATTTCCTCATCTTCTACTTCCCTTCACTGTTTTACTTCAATTACGGAAACTAAACTTGTTGCGATACGAAATATTAGGCGCAGCCAGACATAATACCGTAAGCGGAGTGGGTCGGAAACTGGATATCGATGCAAATATCTGAACTCTCTTACGATATATCGTGAAATTTGCATGCGCCCAGTTACCGGTAAATACATACATACTTGAAAACGACCGTTTTATCCCTAATGAAATTTAAGTTGAGCGTTCTTATCATTGGAGCTTTGTGATAAAACGTTAGTATGTTTATAACGTAGAGTTGCTATATGAAAGACAAAAAATGTATTTAAAAAGAACTAGATTTATTACCAACTTAAATATTTCATGTTATTCGCAAATAATTTGAAAAAGAAAACTTATTTTGTCACGACAACACATTCCAGATTACGTTTAAAAATCACCAAGTCGTAGGTACAAATATTTTCAAATTGAATTCACTGTGAGGAGCCTTTAAGTTGAGAAATGTCAGGATAAATTCTGTGATAATGATACCTATGCCTCTCTAAAATACAAATCTCTCATACGATAAATTCGTCCTTTTACCGTCTTAACAATAACAAACTCTTAACATCAAATTCCGTTTTTAGTTACAGTTGCTTAGCACCAACAATGAGGTTTGAGTGGTTTTAAACTATATGTAACTGTGTTGGCCACCTACATTATGTTTTATTCAATGCATGATGTTTTATGTCTTGTACAGACGTCAGCACCTCAGACTAATCTTATGGTGTCGAAATAGGTGCGATTTGGTAAAAAAAAATTGACTGATTTGCAGGCTACATGTGTACAATATTCACCCATGCACCGTTAGTTCGTTACTGTTTTAGCAACGATAAAAAAAAATCCAAAAACAGTTTCAAAGATAATTGAGCTAAAATCAAACAGAAGAAAAGTCTTTCAGAGGCGGCCTATTAGAGTAAGCGCATGACTATGACGACATGATTTATTTTATATATCAACCCCATCTTTCTATCCGTGGAGTTTTTTCTTTAACTTCGATATCTACCTTATTAAACAAAAATTAGACATTAAAATCGTTCAATACCGTCAAATGCGAATTCATACATTAAAAAACATACACGGCGAATAAGTTTACCTTTTTATCGTATCGGTAAAGGTGTTTTAATCTTTTATGGATAAGGTCGGTTCACTTTCGAACACTAAATGACGGCATGTTCGAAAAAGCTAAAATGAGTAAGAAGTTTACCCTTACAATAAAAGCCGTAAGTACCCTTATGTGAGTCACCACACCAGTTCTCCACCTGGTCAAGTGAAATGTATCACCGGACTAAGTAGTTGGAAAATCCGTATTTCATATTTACTAAATTGAAGAAAAGCCTTTTTAGATGTTTTCAAAAGATGAAAAATAATAGGAGTTCAGTAATTTATACGAAATTTATAACGAAGTAAAGTAAGACCTATTTCAACAAGTAAAGCAAATCCACGCCTAAGAAATAATATAAAATAATGTTGACAAAATTAGACAAAAAGCATAAAACATGATAAAAATAAAACCGTGTCAAAAAAGCAATATACAGCGATCGTCATTAGCCGAGTTATCTATTGCTTATTTTATCCCTTCTATCAGTTAAAATACCTTTAAATTAAAATATATATATGTATATATTTGTGGATAGTAGGAGTTTCAGACCACACTAGGTTTCCTATAACCATGCCGGCAAATTGCTACACTTGTAATTGAACAATTGCCTCGCTGACATTGAATTGAACCTACAATAGCTAAGCTATCGACTCTACCGGTTATCGAGTAATCGACAAAGGAAGAACCATACGTATCGTCGTATGGAGCAAAATTCATCGGATGCGTCATTCATCATGATCAAACTATGAATAGGGTTACCAGGTATGAAATTGAAAACTGTCGCCAAAAATCCTGAATATATAAATATTCTGAGATTTTATTGCGAATGCTGTAGATAACATAAAATTCATAATTTTATTAATATTAGGGGTTAAAGTATGAAATTGCCGTTTTGTATGGACGAAATCGAGAAAGTCATTTTTCCATACTAACAATTTTTTAGTTTTTTTAAAAACGCCTGAACCGTTTTCGATGCAATTAAAGGTGAAAGTTAGATGGCTATAAAGCTACGCATTACAGTATTTAAATTTCTGAAAATCAAAGTATATAATACAAATATACTTAATTGAAGCGAGAAGGTCAGCTGACACATGGTAAGGGGTCTTTTCAACGACTTCCTTTGAAGTAATAGGCACTAGTATTGCATTTTTTTTTAGTCAAAAGTTACTTTATTTAGTTTTCATACAATACAAAAAGAATTACGCAATAATATGACTATACTTAAGAGCTATAAACAAAATAAAAAGTGGGAAAATAATCGGCAATTTCATACTTTAACCCCTATTATTATAAATGCGAAAGTTTGGATGGGTTTTGATTCAATCATGACAGATCTGGATCTGGATTAAATTGCGCATAGGCTAAATTTAATCGCAAAAAAAATAATTACCTAGTTCCAATGATATTACAAAGTTTGCCTAGTTCCCATTGGCTAGTTTCTCCAAGCGTTTTCTCCAAAGTTATCGTTTTTGTGCCTTTTTTGTATACTTTGCTGTTCATTTATGAGTTGCGTTTAAACACATCGCAAAATACATTGTCATTATATCTGTCTAGCTAAACGCATTTTATTACATAAAACACGAATAATTTGAAAAGACCTTAATGAGATTTTAATTGAGATGTTGTCGAAAATTCGGAATTGTCAAGGTGGGCGCATAAGAGCAAAAACATGAAATACACGGGCATTCAATAGCTTGGCCGCGATTTTTGGGAATGTAGCGAAACCTAGTGACAGGCCTTAATTATCTATTAAAAACGATGTACAAAAAAAGAGGTGAAAAGGAAGAATTAAGTAACCACTTTTGAATACCATAACGGAATAAAACATTTGTTACTGGAAAATAATTTTATTTATAATATAGCATGTATGAGAAGTGAAAAGGAAAGGTACGTTGCCAGATACACAGGGCTCAATGAAAAGGTTACAACTATTAAAAGATCTAGCCGGTATAATAAAGTTCTCACGTACTTTGCTTGCCTAATTATTTCTTCACACTTTACTAAGCGGTTAGTTTAGCAATATCACCGATTTACGAAGTTAGGAATTGTTATCAAGTAGATAGACAAAATCTGCTATTTATATTTAACTACAATTACTGTTACAGTCCCAGTGGTCTAGTTGTTTAAGTACCCAGCCAAGATCTTCGATCCCCGGGGTCGGGCAACAAAAGTTTTTAATTTTCGAACATAGCTCGGTTTTCTGATCACCAAGACCGCATTTGGCAAACGTGGTGCTTAAATCTGTACCCGTCATTGCTGTGGTAGCGTAGTTCAATGATGGAGGCCTTTTTCCTGCAGTGGGATGATTATAGGCTGTTCTACTCTGCTTTACTATCACAGCGTACTTTTCAGTTGGTATAGGGGCCTAATTCGCGTAACCGAATCGCAGTTCGATCGTGATTGAATTGGACGATTTTGACATTGCCCATACTGGAACTGTCAAAAACCTGTCGTTCAATTACGATTGTGATACGATTCGGTTACGCGAATTAGGGGCCTGAAGCCTCAAATTTGGTCTGATTTAGGTCCTACAAATGGGTGCACAAGACCAAACCGCTTAAGCGAAGAAATTATAATGGAGTTACGAGCAGTGAAATACTATTAGGCTCAGCAGACAGATGACATTTTTTGATAAAATACTATTAGACGACCCAGAGCGGATTGATTATATTTTCTGGCCGATTGACACATATTAGTTAGTATTCAGTAGTGACCCAGATCAGAAATAGTCCAGACCAGACCCAGACCAGACCTATAGTCGTACCAATATTTTTTTTTGTCAATTGACATAGAAGTGAAAAAAAAATACTAAGCCGGTAACCAGTGTAAAAGGAAGGAAACTAAGACTTTTCCAGACGGCTGCACACATTCCCAGCACTGATGCATGTGTGGGTGGGTGTAGTTGGAAATCGGATCTTTGTCCCGAGCTTATGGTGCGTGTCGAGTATCGGAGATCAGCCAGTGATTATCTTCTGGGCGTTTGTGATACTATTTGTGTGGCAGGGTAATATTACATTACGAATTCTTGATTGGATGCTAATTTGGTAGGGTTCAGTATTCCTTTTGGAATTCGGAAGCCCCGGTTCCGGCGGCGCCGACTATAGCAGGTTCGATAAGGCTGGTTGGAGATCGCAGCAGGTTCCCGCAGGATACCAGCATGGTGGCACACCTGACGCTACTTTCACACAGATATGGTTTTATCCCAATATAATTCATATGTAAGAGTTTACACGTGCATCTGGTTTTCAGATCCAGTTTTATTGAACCAAAACGTATCCTGCATGTCTCCGTTTGAAATATTAAAGGGTTAATAGATAAATTGGGATGAAATTGGCGTATTGGTACAGGGTTTTCTTGAACGCAAGCGTCCGTTGGATCGATTAACGGTTACTTTTTCTGATTGGAATGTGGTGTGAATGGATAGTGAAAATAACTTTTTAGTATGCTAGAGGGTAATTTATGGCGTGTGGGAGGCATAAAATAGAATAGCACTATATAATAGAAGGCAGCGTTTCTTTCCATGAATAGCCAAACTGAACCTGCCTGCCCAGAATGGCAATTATGAAAAAATCCTATAGGCCTATGTCTTGCAGTAGTCTGTGATGATTTCAAAAGGATTCCATGGTGAATTCTACCAACCAAATGCTCCTAATGTGGACATACCCTTATTGTAACTGCCTGAACGGATAATTGGCGTTTTGTTTTCATTTAATTACACGCATCATCAACTCGTGAATTGATTCTTTTGTTTTTGATATGACCTTGATGATCAGCTTACAACAAGGCAAGTCATTCGCTGTCAGATGACGACCCAGACGGATCCCAATTTAGAAATCGATTTATTGTAAACTAGCTTTATGCCCGCGGCTCTGCCCTCGTGAACTACATGTTATGTCGCGCGGACGGAAAGCGTACCAGACGAACAGACAGACAGAGTTACTTCCGCATTTATAATATTAGTAACGAAGTCAGAAGTGACTTGAGTCTGGAAAGGGTTGGACTATATTTGTACTTTGGAAGGCATTTTAAGCCGTTAGTTCTATGTTCTATCTTCTGTCGTAAACCAGTGAATTTTCGTAGATTTTATGTTTGCTATATTGTTTATTCTTTATCATGTTGCTATAGGCTTCAAGTTTAATTTTGTTTGTAGCAAGGTCATCATCATCCTATCGTAGTCCACCGCTGGATATAGGCCTCTGCAGTTGCACGCCACTTGGGTGGATCCTCGGCTTCTCGCATAAAGCTCGATATGATGATGGATGATTATTTAATAACAATATTGTACCCAACGTTCTGTTGGTCTAGTAGTGGTTTTAGATATTGCTAGCTGCCAATGACACTCTTAACCGTGAAAAAGAATATAAAATCTTGATTTCATCCCTAAATATTTAATTATAACAATTTACTTTCTAGTTTTGACAAATGTTTAACTCAGTTTGCTTGTTTCATTACAATGCATCAGAGTTTATTGCTCATAATAATAATAATAATAAATCTTTTATTTCCATAAAAACATTACATAACAAATGTAGGTATCCCTGGCATCTGTGAGAGGTAGGTTATTATACCTAACCTGTGTTACAGAAGCCAGTGCTTCCTCCCGAGTATCATTGCAAACGAGTCGAGTTAATAAACAATGACTTACTTTTAAGTATATTGTCGAGCAGCTCATTGAGTTCGTGTTCCATTTGCTGGTAGTCATTATCCTCATTGACAGGCCAGTCGCATGATAGATTCCAGTCCACAATGTCTACTTTGTTGCCAGAGTCGTTAGGGATTGTGTACAACCTGTAATGAAAAAAATATTACAAATTTTGCTGCTGGTATAGGAAAATAACAGTACCCATGACTTAATCAGGTTTTGTTACTTAATTTATTTAACAACTTATTATTTAAAAAGTTTTGTAGGTTTTGTGACATTCAATTTAAAGTAAATTGTTTAAGTACAGAAAATGTATTTTATTCTTCCTTAACAATAAACTGTTAAACTTTATGATTTAGTTTTTATTGTAGTAAAAGAGTGTTAACAGGAGAAGACAAAGGCCTACAATATAGCTAGCATTGAGAAACAAGAGATCAAAGATTATTGTTTGTTTAAAAAAGCTTTTTCATAAACATTGCATAGGTTTTTTTTTAGCTTAAAACAAGTGTTCTTTAATTCCTTAAATAAATCTAGAAGCAATAAGCAGCAGCAACAAGACAGTTGTTTTATGCAATGTTGGAAGAAATAGAGCCCTTATTTCAAACATGTTTAAATGATTATGATAGAACTTTTTCTTACCTTCACTGGGCAGATAAGATAGCAAGCTAAAGACCACAAGCAGCAGAGGTTTAAGGTCTAATCTCTTGAACTTAGATGATTACCGACACAATAGAAATTGTCATATGGCTCTAATCTATGCTTAAGAAAATGACCAGTTAATTATTAAAAAAAACACAAGTTTAGGACTAGATTCCACTTGTGTGGAGTGTCCCAGTTTGGCGCCAAAGGGTTCGAAAATGTCTCAAAAACACAAAAGTGTATGAGTGCCAGTAGGATAAGATTTATTTCAATGACCTTACAATATATGGAAAAAAATTGCTTGATTACTTATGTTAGTTAGTTTATTAGTGTTTATGCTAGCTTATGCTGCTAGTTTATTATAATGAAAAACATATTCAAAATTTGCATTATATACAAAATATCTGAATACCATTTATAGTTTTAATCAACAATAACATATTGCTAAGGGAGTTTATTATTGTTTATCAGTCTTGCTATCATTTAGATAAGTTTTATTAATACTAATCAGATTACTGAATACACTTTTCAAACTAAATGTAAAAGTATTTTGTGTTTTGTGAGTATTGCATACTTATTTAATAAACTTACCACAAAAAAACAATTTTAACAAGTAAATTGTTACTATTGGACAGTAATAGAATAAAAATAATAATCTATCAGGAAATAGAAACTATGTGCACATCTAATTTTATGCATTCTGTCACATGTATACATATCCAATAATAAATTGGAATACAATATGATATTCAGTTTATATAAAGAGTCTGTCCTTACTGGTCAAAGTGTGAAACTGTGTTAAAGCTCAATATTGACAAAGTTTCATGTTCAGGACAAGAGAAGTCATGGGATGAATCATTGGAAGGAATAAATGAAACATCTAAACACTGACCGTATACCGGTTAGACTGGAAATGATACAAGATACAACTTGTTGATTAATTGGAACATCGAATATTGGTAGAAAAACTGACATTTCTACTCAACATGAGACATTTGCAGGTGGCCCTAAACATGCATGTAACACTACACCAGTCACAGATTCCAACATACCAAATATCTTAAACGTTACTTACCATGTCTGGTCATCGGAAAAATCCAAGGATTCCACGTCGATCAGATCAGAATCGAACATATCTTTGTTTATATTTTGATCAACCTGATTCATAATACCAGAAATGTCGAAACATTAATTTGGCACTTTTCACTGATCACATATGAATTTTAAGCAAGAACTACATTTATTACAAAGAAAACTGTATAAATATAAAGAAAAAGATGTAATATTTTAATAGAACCAACACGAAATCGTCCCAGACAAGTTTAGTTTGGAATTTGACATATCGCTATCGCCATAGGCAATCTGTCTGGGTCTGCCAAAAAAAGGAAAAAAAAGAAACAACGGTAATTTCCATAGACAATACTACTTCAATAATTTTATTTTAAAATTAAAAGCTCAACTAGTATGTAGAAATGTTTTATAGGTTTATTTTAACTTTTTATTAGTCCTGCTGCTGGATGATTCCTCTGACAAATAAATAATAATCTTCGAGCAACGCGGCCTTCCGTCCCATAAGGGAGTAGCCATACGAAGCGTTTCCCCTCTGTCAAAGGTATAAGCCCAATTGGGCATTAGCGTTTATAAAAACTAGTTGCGCTCAGATTTCTTCCTAGACCGAGTCCAGTCGCGCAAGTGAACGCTGCCGTATTAAAAATGCCGAATTGCTCAGTTTTCTGTTGTAAAAAGAGGTCTGCAAAATCAAGTTTACAAAATGATGGTGTTACATTTCACATGTAAGTAAATTTGTATCCTATTATTGCCATTTAATTACATTTAAACACTAAATTCGCATATTTTATTCTTGAATAGTTGTTGGATTTGTTCAACAACATCAGGTCCGCTCGCTCGTGCAAATTTCAGATCGGTCGCGCGATAAATCCGATTTCTTACCGCTGGGCAACATAGTGATGTTATTACTTTCGCATGACATAATGTTTGTCGATAAAGGGTGGTGGTTATCGACGAGGTTATATTTAATCACATTAGACAAATAATTGTTGATATGGTTTTATGTGTGATGTAATATCTTTTTTATGTCATTAAGTTTTAAACTCTTTAATAGTAATAACATAATAGTAATAATTTATTTTTATTTGATTTAATCATTCTATTTAGTAGTTTTTAGGGTTCCGTACCCAAAGGGTAAGAACGGGACCCTATTACTAAGACTTTGCTGTCTGTCCGTCTGTCCGTCGCTCTGTCACCAGGCTGTATCTTAAGAGCCGCGATAGCTAGGCAGTTGAAATTTTCACAAATTATGTATTTCTGTTACCGCAATAACAACAAATACTAAAAACAAAATAAAATTAGTTTTTAAGGGGCGTCCCATACAACAAACCCGTTTTTTTGGCCTTTTTGGTACGGAACCCTTCGTGCGCGAGTCCGACTCGCACTTAGTAACAGCTTATAATCATCCCACTGCAGGGAAAAGGCCTCCATCATTGAATTCAAGTTACAACTGCAATGATGGGAACTGGCATAATCACCACGCTTGCCAAATGCGGGTTGGTGATCACAAACCCGAGCAACGTTCAAAAATTCGAAACTTTTTGTTGCCCAACCCAGGGATCGAACCTGGGACCCCGAGATCTTGGTCCGGTATTTAAACCACTAGACCAAAGGGCGTTACTCGCACTTTGCCGGTTTTTATTAGGTATTGTGTGCAACTTGTTTCTTTTCCTTTGTCATTGAAATATATAGAAATGTTTTTAATGTAATCATTTAAACTCGGTTTTATTACTAACTTTTTTTATTAAATTAACTTGCAAGATCAATAATGGAAAAATATATTGACACCAGAATTTCTTTTTCAATGAAAAAAATTTCATCCGCCAAATTTAATATACACAAAATTAATTCATTTTAAGAATCAATGAACTTCTTATCACTAATTTTCACGCAGATACGTAATTTACTATTCTCAAATTCATTATTAATCCATAATTAGCGGATCCGGCAGAGTTCGTCCCTTCCATCCCTCCAATCCCTCCAGTCCTTCCCATCCCTCTAATATTTTTAAATGTCGTGTCACGGTTTATATGGTGTCACTCCTCTAAACAGCTCATTTGTAGCGATAGCGGTATAAAATCATCAGCTCTCAGCGGTATAAAACTTAGTCTTCGTCCTAGTTTCGTACCCATCAAATCTAACACAAAAAATCAACATCAAAATCGATTGTTATTTGAATATCAAAAGTTGTTGTTAAGATCCTACTAATAAATAAATATTATAGAAATTAAGTTATAATTGCTTTTAATTATAACTTCATAATTTGTTCTGTAAATAAAGATAATATTTAATACATAAAATGTTGCACTTTGTTACTTTTATTCCGTCTTCAGAAAAAAAATATCGATATTGCTACATGAACAGTTAAGTCCAACTCTATTTACGTTGAAAACGGGTCAATGTGTGAGTTGTAACTCATCCGTACACGAATTGTTGCTGAATTGTTTAATTTTTTGTGTGTGAGTGTCGTCACTACAATGTTGTTTTTGTATGTGAGTATGCGAACCTGCGCTTGTGTGCACATTTCCCCCCGCAAAAAATGCCAGAACTTTTTGTATAGAGCAGAATCGCTATGTCCCGGAAGGGAGTAGTCTGTGTTTGACACATTTTTTCTTTTTAGTAGTTTTTTTATTATTACAAATCTTTTAAAATACAGTCAGCGCCATCTAGCGACGTATGCGGGTATCACCGCTACTCTTAGTCCAATCCATCCAATGCATTATATTTTGACCAAATTATGAGCGTAATTAATTAATATTTTAGTGTAATTTGTTTATTTTATTTGTGTAATGTTCGAGTAGAGTAAAGTTAATCGTTCGACTATTTCTTCTTGTAAACTTATAAGTATACTAGCTGTTTCCCGCGACTTCGTTCGCGTCAATTTCTGTTATTATGATCGTGACTATTTTTGCAACATTTTTCACTCATGCTTCGCTCCTATTGGTCGCAGCGTGATGTTCTATAGCCTAAAGCCTTCCTTGATAAATGGACTATCCAACACAAAAAGAATTTTTCCAATCGGACCAGTACTTTATGAGATTAGCGCGTTCAAACAAACAAACAAACAAACTCTTCAGCTTTATATATTAGTATAGATATAGAGTATAGATAAGTATAAAAGCCAGTCTAGTCTTATCCAGAGTTTTCCTTTAATTTTATTTATATGCGAATTAAAAGCAGAAGGGGAGGCATTCGCCCAGCAGTGGGACGCTATAGGCTAGATTTAATTAGAAGATGTGTCCCACTACGCTGGATTTTTACAATGACAGTCGATTTTTTTATGTACCAATAGTAGAAGGGGGCATTTTCGTCTCTCTAATACAGCTGAGCCCAGCTGAAGGTTCTTCATCAGATACTTCAGACCTTCGATTTTTGACATCAAATGAAGCGGCCTACCAAGTTGAATATTTTTTGTAAAGGCGGTATGTTGGTTGGGCTCCTGTGTTTTCTAATCAGGGTCACCAGGTACTCCAGATTTTTGATTATCCTAGTTTTTATGTGGCTATTAAACCCTAACTCGGTACCAAATTTCAGCTCTCTGAGTTTATGGGAAGTACTAGTTCTATTTTGATAATCATGAGTGAGTGAGTGTCATAAATGCGAAACTTTGCTTTCGCTTAACTTCGGAACTAAATGACCTACAGACCTGAAATTTTGGATTTTAAGTATGTAATTATAGCTTACTGGATGACGAAAATTTCTGCGTTCTGGTCTTATCCAGAGGATCTCAAAAAGGGGCCTGAAAATGCGGCGAAATGGTTCCAGTAAAGGATAGTACGGCAGTGTTTGCTTAGCGCTCGACTTGGCGATAGGTAGATAGTTGTGAAGGTCCAGGGGGCTAACCATCAGCTTATAGCAAGCCACTCAATTTCCAGGCAGTTCAACAGTAGGTCTGCTTTTGCGCTGCTAAAAATCATACCATAACCGCTGAAAAGCTGGGGGCTAACCATCAGCTTATAGCAAGCCACTCAATTTCCAGGCAGTTCAACAGTAGGTCTGCTTTTGCGCTGCTAAAAATCATACCATAACCACTGAAAAGCTGGTTGCTAACCATCAGCTTATAGCAAGCCACTGAATTTCCAGACAGTTCAACAGTAGTTCTGGGGGCTTACCATCAGCTTATAGCAAGCCACTCAATTTCCAGGCAGTTCAACAGTAGGGCTGCTTTTGCCCTGCTAAAAATCATACCATAACCGCTGAAAAGCTGAACGACTTTAGCACCGCTAAACCAAAAGGTGAACTGCTAAGCTTGTCTATGGTCTGTTTGTCTGCAGATTGCATGAACGAGACAGAGCTATACTGGTTCAGATAAATCTGTCTCTTTTTAGTTGAAAACGTTCAAATACACAAATACATGATTTATTCCAAATTACCGGTTTTTGAAAAACTTTATACTTATTGGATTTTAAAGAGAAAAAGTCGATCTAAATGTTGCTATTTTGCAGGAGATTACTTAAAATACTCAATTCTAGTAAAATTACCTTCTTGGCGATAGTAATTAATGTACAGTGTTGGGTTATTGAAAATGTGGATAGACATTTTAACGTGATCATGATTGGAACGGTTCTGCCTGCATTTTTGGCGGTAACATTCAAAAATTGAAGAAATATTCCATTTTCCCGGAGTAGTACGTACGTTCGACTATTTTATATTTACAGTTAAACCACATGAGTAAATATTTATTCATGTGGTTAAACCATATTTTCACAATGTCATACTTGTGTGTAAGTATTGAATAAAGTAAAGTGGAATTGTAAGTAATTTTATTAAAATATTAGTATAAAAAAGTGATCATCCATTGACTTTCAGTGAAAACCAACAAAAAAAAACGCCTAGTTTCTCACACCCAATTGTATAACCTTTGGGAATAACAGTTAACAAATCTTTAACAGCTGGAGACCACTCCAAGCGAATGGAAAGGGTGGCAGAAATTTTAATTCTGCGGGCGATGTAGTCATACAATTAGGGTTTGAATGAAGTTTCTGGTTCAGTTACACAGTGTAGTAAAAGACTACTACTACTTTTTACACGGGTATTATAATAATCTATTCTATTTTAGTACTGACTGGGTAGACTAAATGCAAAAAATAAAACATAAAATAATTAATGATTCAAGGAGAGGAAGAGGAAACAGAAAATTATATTACATATTAGGTATTCTCTATCAGTTGAGCATTTGGTTAAGTAGACATGTTTTGCAGAATTTTTGCAGTAAAAAGAACAAACACATGATTTCATATATATAATATAATTAAAAAAAATATATTTCAAACACATATTAAAATAAAAAATACATACATAATTTAAAAGTACTTCAGTTTTAATCCTACATTTAAAATCTAACAAAACATCCATAACTTAGTATATGTATTAACTGGTCGGCTACCGAAGTTGTGGAATCGAGCCATAAGACAATAATTGATTTGTGTCTGGAATTACTGGTATAAAAGGGGTTAAGAAATACATCAATACATAAGCTTATTGGTGAACCTCTTCGTCTGTAAGATAAATTTGCTTGATCTGTGAGATAATTGATTAGCTGCATTGCAAAATGTTATGTAGGATTACAAATGCTTTTGCAATAAGGCTAGCTACCTGAGGTTGGTAATGAACCATTGAATAAGAGTCTGTAGAACACCTATAATTGATCTCTCTCTGTCATTAAGAGTTTTTACATGTCTCTGTATAGGTATAATAGGCTTCAGAAAAATCTAATTCTGCTTTAACAATTGTTGTCATCATAAATTTGAGCAGTGAATATCTAGAATCACCTACAATAAAAGGAAATATTCATTAATTTTATCATCTTTGTAAGACTGCTGCAAATGTGTTATATAAGAACTAAAACTTAGTTGTGTTTTACACCCAGGCAATATTTAAACAAACAAAATCAGCAACATATTCATAACACAAGGGTTTTAGGTGCTATAACCTGTAAAATATGTTTCTTTATCTTTTCTTTTTACTCAATTGAACGGAAAGGACATATCTTTAAAGTTAAACTAAAATGTGTATTGTATGTTTACCTAAAAGCCATACAGATGCTATAGTGCTCAGTTCATTCAAGTGAGACTACAAAGGATGATTAGACCATATTTTAATGTAAATTAAATGAATCATAGCCATCATTTACACTTATAATTTCCATGTATTTGTTACAAATCTGAAAAAAGTATTACTCATAAATATTAGTAAGAAAGAAGAGTTATAAAATTTAAAGGTACAGTTTTTTCAATATATTCTATTGTATATACCTATTACATCACAAAACCATGCTAACAATTTTGTCGAAATTGTATTTTCATTTTGGTAAATGATAATATAAACATTTTATACAAAATACTAACTCAAAGACCTTCAGGTTTCTTTACACTGTAATTAGGTTCCTTAATCTATAATGAAACATGTAAATTTTCACAAAACTGCTGAAAAAAGTCTGAGAAACGCATAAAATATGTCGAAAAAGTTAGTCTCATAGTAACTTCTTCATGATGGCTAGGATGACATTAGCTTCGCTCAAAAGGACGTTTACCTGCTGCCAAATTGAGTGTCATGGTATGAAAAGATTGAAAAGTTCATAGTAAAAAAATGGTGAACGGTTTAGAAACGTCGACGTAAATTGGCCTGCCACAGGCCTGCTAAAAACGATGTCATAGTACAAAAGAGCAATGCAGTGCAATAGCAGTCCTGCTTTAAGAGCTAATGGTAAGGCCCATGCTTTTGCGCTGCTAAAAATCATACCATAACCGCTGAAAAGCTGAACGACTTTAGCATCGCTAAACCAAAAGGTGAACAGCTAAGCTTGTCTATGGTCTGTTTGTCTGCAGATTGCATGAACGAGATAGAGCTATACTGGTTCCATAAACGTAGTGGTTCTATAAGACTGGTTCATATGAATCTGTCTCTTTTTAGTTGAAAACGTACAAATACACAAATACGTGATTTATTCCAAATGGTGCCAAATGATAGACTTTTAGAAATATTTTGGTATTACCATAGATTTAGTATACGTTTATGGGTATTACCAATTACAGCCCATTAACACATGAATAAATAAATATTCCCTAACGTCACTTTTTTGACACCGGCCAATGGATCCTCCACCCAGGCTATGAACTTCTTGCTAAAATAAAAAGACTTTTTTGACATTGTCAAATTCATAGACACGTCGCGTCAAACTTCTTTCTTTTTGTCTACGGACACGTTGTGAGCACGTTTTACTGTGAGCAGTTTTTACGGCAATACTACAAAAATGTCGTCCCATCTCAATTGGATGATTATCCGCAACAACAACGCCTTCCTCGTCAAGAAGAAGAACATTAAAAAGCCGTTCAGTAAGGAGCCCAACAATGTGACTAACCTCAACTCGTATAGATACAACGGCTTGATCCACAGAAAATCTGTCAGCGTGGTTGAAAATCCTGACAGGAAAGGTTTTACAGTGGTTTACAAGAAAGCAAAGGCGACACACAAGCCCGCCAAGAACACTGTAAGGCGTCCTTTCAAAGCCGGAGCAAGAAGGTCCCTCTTCAAGGTTAAGAAGCTGCTGAGAGCTAACAAATATCGCACTGACCTGTCTAAGGCTACCCTCCGTCGTGCCTCAGCTATCCTCAGGTCTCAAAGGCCTATCAAGGCGAAGAAACCTAAGGCCGCGGCTGCCAAGACCGAATAAGTTTTACATGTAAGCAAAAAATAAAAAAACTTCAAAAACATAACCTTTTTTATTGGACTACTATTTTGATCAAGTGTTAGGTTATTAGATCTGTAAAACATTTCTAGATGAGTACTGCTAGCAGTATTGGGTAAATTGGCTTATTGGTTCTGCCTTTTCATTAAGCCTGATAGGAATGTTGGTTATAGTTAAGTAAGTATAAAATGCACTAATAGATCTCATTGCATTGCTACAAGTTCTAATCCTTTAACTCCTATAGGATTATAAGACTGCCAGCGGTTTCGAAATAACAATTGATTTTAATTGTGTCTGGAATAACATACAATCGAGGAGTTAAGAATAAAAACAAGTTTAATACAGAATAGGAATGAAGAGGTGATGTTGATAGAACTTAAAAATATTTAAATTTATTTATCATCTTTTATTATGTGATTATTTAAGGATGATCTGGTGTTGAGCTATTTCAAGCCACCTATCACAAGGTCTCTACTCTCTCAGGTGACATGTACTTCTGTTTGGGAAAGAAACTGAAATTAGCATAATGTGCCTATTATTATTTCGATTCCTGGGTGTTTGTGGTGCCATCATTTTTCTGGTTTCCAAAAAAAAAGTGCAGTGTTAAATAGTTATTTAAATTGGGGTCAGAACAATGTATGTGATGTTGTTCATATTCCACATTTATAGAAGGCGCTTTTACACATCCCAATATTTTAACATACCACTGCTTCGGGACAAATCAGATGCAGTGGATATGGTTATATGAGAGAAGTTCCAGCCTACTTAGGTAATCCACAAAAACCTTATTTAGCCTGGAATTATATTTTATAATTATTGCAGCCTGGAACACATCCTTCCATGCCCGCATACTTGTATGAGGATCTAGGCTAATACTTAATGCTCAATTCATAAACAAACTGTCCATCCTAAGAAAAAGGGGAGCTGGTGTTTATAAGTAAAAAAATAATTTTGCACCAAATATTTTATTTAAAACAAACCATGATTTCCATCACATACATTGGAATGTAAAATAAACATTACACATTGGTTAACTGACAATTTGATAATGGATATCTAGCCTCATTCATGATTTTTCTTTAGCATACATAATTTTGTTGGACTAATATAACTTTGTAAATGGACATTATATATATTAAATATTAATACACAATAAATGCAAAGATTTAACACTTGAGACATTCAATTGTTTTAGATGATATTTACAAAAGATTTAATATCACAAATAAACTGTACATAAATATTAAAAACACTACAGGCAAATAATTCCAATATTAACTTTGATATGCACAAATTCATTTATGAAATATCACCAGAAATAAAGTTAATTTACAAATATAAAATAGCAATCAATTAGTTTGTACTGTCACATAAATGAGAAAAATATTTGAGCTTTATAACTATGTACTTATTAACATATTGTATTAAATTGTTCAGGAAAATATTTTGTGCACAAATATTATTATATTTTATATATTGTTGTAAGATTAAATAGTACAGAATACATTAAGGTATAAATTATTGTAGATTATCATACAAATAATTCTTCTTTATTGTATTTAGATATTAAACATCCACCTACCAGCTACGTACCTACTACACTACTAAACAGCTTTGCTTGTATCAAACTCGACTAAGAATCTATACGACATCAAGGTGTAAAGCATTGTTAGGTATCTAGAGGGGCTAGTAGCGTCTATGAAAAGCTTCAGGTACAAAATACACAGTAGAAATGAGAAATAAAAGGCACAAACATTTAAACTATCCTTATAAAGGCACAATCCACCAAAATTCATTTAAGTATTATCAAATATAATGCCCATCGAAAACATCTATGCAAATGTGTGAAGGTTTCAGACTAACTTTTTTTTGTGCGCGTATAGGCCCGTTAATGGTATACCTTGAATTGCGCGCTACATAAAACCGAACACGAGTGTACACAAACATTCCTGCGTGTTCAAGCGAAACATGAAATAGGACCGTATTCTCGCTCGCGCTTATATCAGCTTCTTCGCGCGTCAACGCTCGAAGAAAACAAAACGAGCAACTGTATGTATACAATACAAACTTCCAAAAACGTGCTTAATGCTAGTCTGAAACCTGTGTGGTTGGGTGTTACCTTAGAGTGCTCTCATACTATGCGGCTCAGTCGCACAGCATGAACTGTTATCCAATATAAAATTCTGGTCGCGCGTCTTAAATCATTTTCCTAACTTTCGGACAGTCCTTGTACAGAGCCCACAGTGAGCCTTGAAGTTACTATCTGGACAACAACAAGCTGCGGGACGGGTGCGACCAAGACGCGGGCGACGATCGCGTGACTTTTGTCCAGTTTGCAGCCTGAGACCCTATCCGAATTCAGACCCCCTTCTACGATCGGGCCGGCTAAAATTAAATCGAACAAGCTATTTGCGCTATCACTAGCGAGTTTATTGACTAGGGAGTTCGCCATTTACGGCTGGTCCCCATAATCTATCTATCGCCAGTTTTGACATTTCGGAGATAGGAAACAGTTTCTATCTCTGATTTTGCCGGCTAGAGAAACAAAGACAGAAGTTGTTTTCTATCTCCGATATGCCAAAACTGAAGTTGGATAGGTTATTAGGACCGGCCGTTAGTGGTACCTTTTGCATCCTACACCGACCCGATCAAGCTCGCTAATATGGAGTCCGCATGACAAAATTGAGAAGACCGCTAGTAGGGCGGAACAACACTAAACGCATACAGTCGGTTATGTATGCTCGAAAGCGAAAGAAAATACTGTTTTTATTCGTTTCCGTCGCAGTGCTCTTCCTTAGGCCCTCCGCAGACTGAAGCGGACATCCGCGTGCGGATCTGTTTTGTGGAAAACCGTAGACACACGCAGCTCATGCGTGGTTGATAATAAATTAATAAGTTCTCCATTTCAAGTAATTACAGCACGAAACTACCCACAAACTGTCAAAACGGAACTATCATTAGCACGTAATTAGATGTCCGTGGGGCAGGCATCTGCAACCGATCTCCGCCGCAAAAGTCCGCTTCATCAGCGGAGAGCCTTACACTGAATGTACGTTACTACGTTTATACTTGTTACAACATATCATTGAAAAGTATCTCTCGCGTGTCAACAACGCGTGATGTAATTCACCGACCCTATTTAGCAGTGCAGATGCCGCGCGACCGATATAATGAAAAAGCACTCTTAACAGTGAGCGACACTGCAAATTAGGACATTTTCGACGGCTTATACAAATCCTTTGGTTAAATGTGACAGAGTCCAATGTTATTCAGTGGGAATTTTGGAGCATAATATTTTTATCTTAATATACATACTCACACAAAAAGGATACTTAATGCCTTCCAAATGTAGTGGACCAAAATTTTTTTTATAATAAATTACACAAATCACATCAACTTACATCCTATTATAGAGACAGAGAATAGGATACATTATGTATATTTAATCCGGAATACCGGATATTGTTGTCTTATATACAATTTGTCAATATAATACTCGAATCATATTATGTTATTATTATGTACTTTTACAAGTACTTACAAAATACATTTTCATTGGTTTTCAACCTTATTCTATACCATTTCAAATTGTGTTTGTTAACACCAATAGTCTAAATTAATGTAAAATTTATCATTGCAAGTACGATAATAATTTACTGTATACAGGGTGTAACAAAAGGCTTAACAAAGCCGAATGCCACGTATTCTACCCATTTGTACGAGCATTTTTCCAAGACACCATACCTAGAAAATGAATCGTTACTGAGATATTAGGGTCAAAGTGAAACATTTTTTTTACAAGATCTTTGCATGAAAAAATTCTGTTTGTTGTATAAAAACTTTTTTCTTTGAAAACATTTTGAAAATATTTAGATCTTTTTCATAAAAACGCTTTAAAGAGAGCAACCCGCAATAACCCGCTCGCACGCATACCTAATTAATTATATGAAGTTATGTCACAATCCTCGTCTCTACAGTAGTCATCGTCTCATAAAATACTTGATTTATTTTAATGCCTAAAGAGTCGTTTGCCAGCGATTTTTTAGATACGATTTGGTTTGATGAACCGAAAGCGAGGTTTAAGGCTTCGTTACGCTTTTTGTTACACCCTGTATTTTAAACGAAACCAAAGAGTGTATTTATTTTTGTATGCGCAGTGCTAATAGTCACGTGACTCCCACACTTCCCCCTCTCTGTACATTACTTCTCTGACCTTGACCGGTTTCAACGGTAGGGTAACAATTCTTTATCTACGTTAAATTACAATTGTACATCCAACTACTACGACACTTTTGTATATCCTAACTACCACACACATATTATTTAAGTGGGTAGGCATAACGCCCATTTTACTAGAGAAGCTCATTATTAATATTGACGCGTGTTGTTTTATATTGTTCATTTTATTTTCAATTTTAGCTATCTACACACATAACCTATCTTAGGCACACATTTATTTATTCATATTAAGGAGACTGGCCGTGTCGTGAGGCTATAAAATGGGCGACAACCCGGTTATAGAGAGCGGGATAGAAATATTGTGCTGTCTCTGTCATATATTAATCACATTATTATTAATTTATTATAATACTAGCTCTTGCCCGTGACTTAGAAATGGGTTCAGACAGACACGAGTGAGAGCTTATAAAGAAAATCCGTCATGTAGTTTTTGCTTGATATAGTAACAAACAACATACATCCATCAATTCATACAAACATGCGCGTTTATAATGTTAGCAGGATGGCAATTGTTTATTATTGTAGTTTTCAAATTATATACAAATTGTATTAAACTTGATACGAGAACACAGCAATATAATTTTAAAAAGGTCTGATAAAAGGTAAAAGAGTTGTTTTAAGAAGTAAACAATGCAAGCATCGACGGATAACGCCACGTGAACCAGATGCCTTACTCTGCAACACGAAGCTCGTATTTACGGATATATCTGTCTCTTTCAGATACTATAAGACGTCGGTATGAGTGATAGGGACAGGTGGATTCGAATATACGGTCATTGTGTTACGGAGTAAGGCCTCAGTCACGGATGCTAAATAATGACAATCAAATTAGTTACTGCGACATGTTGGTACAATGACAAGTTAATTTCATTCTATCAATGCCTTAGGTTACTTTGCTTCTTACCCATAAATATGTCTCATAAATGACTGTAAAGTAAAGTAATGAATAATTATTCAACATTATTATAATACTGTTTTGGTTTTGCATTTCATTATGTGCATAACTTAAAATATTTGAGATAAAACTTAAAAATAAACTAAAATCATACGATATCTAAGTATGTGCGGTTATACAGGAAATCAGAGAGCCGTTGATATAGCAAATTCATACATGTAATTTTATTTAAGGAATTGATAAAAATATTTTGATTGATATTTAAGCAACTTACATAATTGCAATTATAATATCAGTATTTAACCTTGAAAAATTATGTCTCAGGCGGGACTCGATCGAACCTGCATCTCCATGCATACCGGGCCCGGTCGAGTCGAGTCCCGCCTGAGACATAATTTTGCAAGTTTAAATATTCATAGAAATATTATATGTAGTCAATAGCACTTTTCAGCTATAACTGACGTCGCTTAGTTGAGCCAACAAAGAAGCGAATTATGTTATTCTGGGCGATGTATAGACGTTATATATTTGAATATACTAAATTCATTTCATTAATCTTGGGATTTGAATTCAAAACATCCCAAATTAAATTAATCATAGACTCAATTCATAATTCCCTAATAAAATACACCTAAAATAATGGCAATTTAAATGCAGTAAATCAAATAATTACATAAAATGACTAGTAAACTTATAAAACTATGCTATATTTTGTACACATTTGTGACACACCAAAATTTAAGGTATACAATAGTAATTGTGCAATTTTTTAGAAACCTATAAATTTATTTTTCTAACAAACAAAAGAAGACTATACGTTTTAGAAGATAAGTGTTTTGCCTTTGCTCGATTTAAGCGCATCCATATTTTAGTTAAATTTGTCTATGGAAACTGACAGATAGGTTTAAAATTCGACATCTCCCATTATTCATAGGCTGTCTTCTTTTTCATTATTTGTTGCTCACATTCCAATTTAAAAAATACCGTTTACTTTGAAAATGGATAATAATGGTAACACTAGGCGGTACCAAAATCATGCCGCGTTAATACAACAGCGAAAGAACCAATTAAACACATTTTTAGAGAAAGATTTTGGCGATATTATGCAAATACAATTCATATTCATTTCAATAAAGTTAGTGAATACCAATAATTATTCAATTTAATTATTATAGTACTTAAAATTTAGCTTGATTAGAATGACACCTGTCAAACTGAGGTGACTAGTGATGGGACTGACTCGACTGATCAAACGAAAAAAACAGATAAGGCATATAAAATAAAGAGAAAATCAGATATATTAAGATTTAACAGTAAGTCAGTATCGTGATCATTATGAGAATAATTGTAACAATCATGAAAATCAATTAGAATTTTTTTATCGCATAAAGTATCTAATAAATTTAAAAATTTTTCGTCAACCATTAATAATTGCAATTATATGTTCTAAGCATCAACCAATGCTCATTAAATAATTTATAACATTTATGTTACATTATTTCGATTTTGAAATACTGTTAGTCTGTAGATTTCGATTTGTCGATTTGACCTTATCACTAGTGATTATGAAAAATGACGTAACCTTGTAAAGACGTCTTTTCAAGTTAGGTGTAATTTATGTGACTGGATTATTTTAATGTTTTTAACTTTAAATATCTATTTTATATAATTAAATTGATTAGTATGTACAGTAATGTATAAAAAAAAATTCTTAACATGCCAGTTAGCAATATTTTTTCGTGTGCAAACATGTTTCACTTGTGTGACGCTGGTACAAAGTTACTTCGTCTCTTTCAGTGAGAACTGTCATTCTAATCAAGCTATATTTTAAAAACTATTGTAATATTAAAACTGATTTAGTTAGGTTATTCGCTTGTCAAGGAAACAGACTTTATCTTTAAGATGTCTTACGAGTATAATGCTTTTTAACTTTTCAGCTTATATGAGCAACGGCAATCAGTTCTGTTTTTAAAATTAGAACGCTGCTATGAAACCGTTATACGACATTGTCGGGTCTTTTTTTAAAATTTTCGTTATATTTACCATATGTGACGTAGGTTGTGTTTAGCGTTTTGACATTCATCATGTCAAAACGCTAAACACAACCTACGTCACAGCAAGCACCAAAATAAAATGTGCGCGTTTTTTTAATAACTACACATAGCTAACTATTCAAGTCGTATGCATAGACAATATTCAAATTTGTTTCTTACAGGTGGACACAACAGTTTTAAGTATTATCTGCATTCAAAATTAAGCTTTATTATAACCACAAAGGGTTAACTTAGAGGTAGTAACAGACTTAGAGCTGCAATCTGAGCTGATTAATACATATCTGGTGAAATTGAAGGATTTCTGTATTTTGTGTTAAAATCACTCCCAAAAATGATAAACTTCCTAAAGACAAACGTCAAGAAAAAAAATAAACAAGGGTTGAGTTCCGCAAAAACAAGGTTATTTTTGTAAACCTAGAGTCTCGAAGCTTTGTCTTGTTTGTAATAGTGGAATCGTAAAAACCGATCTTTCATATAATTTAATCAAGCAGATCATTTATTCGGAAAACTGTTTTTTTAAGTATACACCTTCAAAAAAGTTTACCAATCGATTGTTTTACTAGTCAGTGTCACTTGGATGAAGAAAAAGAACCATCCAAAGCCACCCTGTATATTGATAATAAAATTAGCGAGCTGTGACCTAGCCGGCTTACTGAAGTGATTCTGCTAAGACGTGATTATTGACCCATTTTTATGAAGGACAAGTGAGAGAGATGGAATAAAATATATACCTCTAGTATTTCAGTGTACGGTAACACTAATCAAGTTTAAGATTCGAAGCTGCGCATGCATACTTAAGTAAGACAGTCTATCAAACTAATGATATGAGTGGAACTGAGCAACTTTTAACAAAAATCCTCCAATTTACGCAGACGACTTACGCGTTACTATACTATACATAAATTCGTTACAGAAAATATAGTTTGCTAATTTGAAACATACGTCAGTTTTAATCCATTTCAAGAACTCCCTAACACTTTCAATGTCTAATTTGTATGTTTCAATTCAGCGAACTGTATCAAAATTATATTAAATAAACAATTACTCACAAGCAAGCTTGCTGTCGAACGAGCTAAGAGCGATGCCGAACGCTTGCAAAGCACACAACGGGTACCTGAAGTCCATTGTGAATACATCCTCGGATATCCTCCCGAATTGCATAACCACATAGTCCGGTTCCGAATCGTGCACAATTTGAAAGTTTTTCACACTAGCCTGCGTCACTCTGCCGTGAAAGTTTAGTACGTACGATTGCGTTTCATCGCTCCACACAGGCGTCTTGTTGTGGAGTACTACAATGTCGTCGAGGTTCTGACCTTTCCACCGTTCTAACAGTGTTTCGCTGTCGTCCTGCGGTGCGATCGTAACCCGTTGTCGGTCAGGCGTCATGCCTGGGAGGATGACTGTCATTTTTCGAGGACCTTTGAAGCCTAGGACGTTGGTGTCCTGAAATAAAAAGGTCATAATTTAGCACAAGACCTTTTTTAAATAGGAGTTACAATATAAAGTTTACCAAAAGTAGGCATATGAATAATAATTCTTAGCCTTTTTGAAATCTGACATGAGATTCAGACTTGAATAAATGTATGAAAATGACGACTCTTTTAACTTCAATAACTTGGCTCACAGCAATCCTACAACCTTGGTGCCATATTAACTATTGTGCCAAATGGCTAGTTCTAAACATACGTACCATTTTTTTTGTTGGTCGGTACTTTTAAAAAAGGCCCAAAAATGTATGGAGCCTGAATGTTCTCCTTTAAATTGAGGCTTAAATAACAACTGAACAATTGACTTTGTATGACAAAGTTCCACAACTACTAGTACTACAAGAACTCACATAGACCACAGCGGCGAGTTCGTGTCGAGTCCTCGCGTGGTCGTGCTTACGCCAGGCCTTGCCGTTGTCGTAGACGGTGAAGGCGGTACCCAGAAGATTAGAACGTAATTTCCCAGCGAAGCTGTCAGCCGTGCGAGTGAGTTCCGTCGGATCCGTGGATATGAGGTAGTTGGAGGTGGCAGACTTCTTGCGTTTGCGACCTGGGGGACCGATGAAATACTAAACACAAACCGAGTACTTTGTGATCTCCTTAATACTAGGTTCTTTTTAGGGTTCCGTAGCCTAATGGCAAAAAACGGAACCCTTATGTCTAAATGTCTGTCTGTCTGTCTGTCCGTATGTCAAAGCCACTTTATTCTGAAAGTATTAGTATTACACAGTTGAAACTTAGTAGGTGTATGCTGTTGACCGCTTTACGATTCTCATATAAAAAAGAAAAAATAATGACATTTAATTTAAAAAATAATCCCCAACATGAAACTAAAAAAAAAAAATTTTTTTTTTACTCAAACATGCAGATGGGATATCTATGGATAGGTTAAATTTGAATTTAAATGAGGACATAGGGGTTTGTTGAACCATTTTTTCCAAAAGTCTTAATATTTGGAAGATAGACGCTTCCAAATTCGTCCCTTCTTATTATATAGGTACATCAACTTTAATTTATTTGCATATATGTGTTGTATGGGTATTGTATACATATGAATATATATTATATTATATGTATTGTGTGTATGTATTGATGTATTGTATTTGTGTGTGTATATATATATATATATGAATATATATTAGTATTATATATTGTACTAGTTTTGCTTGTAATTGCTAATATTTGCATTGCTTTTTTACCGAAACATTTCATTGTATTTAGTGCCAACATATTATTGTCAACGCACATTCATTTCAATTTCATCTTTACTTATGTCTTTATTTAAAAAAAAAAAACATGTTGTGATATCCTATTATTGGCTTTGTACTATTTTTCATGTGTCACACCAATGTATATTTATGGCTTTGCTGTTGGATATCCAAATAAATTAAAAAAAAAAAAAAAAAGTGGTAAAATTCTAACTTTTAAACTAAGCAGGAGAAAATTTTGGTAAAAAATACATAATGTAGATCCCAACAAATACTTTTAACGAAAATTGGTTTGAACGTGATCAAACCGGTAGTTTTTGAGATCTAGCACATTTTCAACAACCGCAAATATTACTTTGTCATTTATACAAACACTATAAAAAACAAAGTAATTTTTGCAGTCAAAAAAATACTGTGGTATTTTGGGCAAGTGAAAGTAATTGGACCCTTAATTCAGTTAAAGTTGGTACGGAATCCTTAAGTTTGCAAGTCCGACTCGTACTTGGCCGGTTTTTTTCATTTGATTTATTCTTGGAAATGTATGTGGTATGGAAGTATGTAATAACATGCACAATGCTCATGTTTGTGTCGTGTGGTGCCGCTACGTTAACTCCTCCTTCTATTTAAACGGTGGTCTTAAGAATACTGCCAGAAAACGGGCAACATTAGCCAAACTGCGATCGCCAACCCGCCTGCGACAAGCGTGGCGATTATGGAAATTTTTTTTTGAGGGGTCTGGGTCCAGCAGAAGACTGAAATAGGCCAGTCATGATTCAACACCGAGGGTTGTTATTCGTCATACATTAAGAGGAAATACAAGGGCCATTTTTCCATACAAACGTAGTCCCCTGTTTCCTCCCTGGATAATGCCAGTAGAGCAATAATTTTTATTACAAAAATCTATGGCCACTATAGCATGTTTCTATGTTTTCCTTTTTTTCATAAATTAAATAATAAAAGAGATATGAGTCTCCAAAAATCTAAAAAATTCGCCAGATTTTCCGCTGTGCTCAAACATTCAGAAAATAAATTTGGCTAAATTTTAGAAATAAATCGAAGTATACGAACACGGCCAAAGCCTTTCTTTAATTTTTAATGAAAAAAGTATTTGAATCGGTCTAGTTTTGGAAAAGGAATCGGGGGACTACGAAACGTAGATTTTGTGTGCTGTTAGTAGGTATTTTCGGTCCAAAATGCAGTTGTCTCTATCACGCTCTGCGGGGGAGGCGTTCGGGACTGCGCGACAGCAATAGATTTTACAAATACATATTTTTCAATTCTCTCGACCGTAGTGTTTCCTCTTAAAACAAACGCGTATTATCTATCTGTGTCTCTTTTATTTTCAAACAATCAACCACTTGTACCTAATTAACCATTCAAACAGTTCAAAAGACAGTTCCAGAATGATTCATTGTTTACAAATTGAACAAAACCATGGTGATCGGTGACACATACTGAGGTCATTTATCGTAAGTGAACGATTTAGTTTTGTCAATATTTTCATTGCTACAGACGCATTGTATTCAAGTAGCAGTGAATACATTGATAAGTTAATTGTACTTGCTTGAACAACATTATCATGAAATATTTTGGGAAGTAAATACATTTACAACAAACAGTGATAGTCATATTGTTTTTATCAAATAATATTTCTACATTTATGATAATTTAATAGATTAGTAACATGTAATAGCAAACTCATAATAAAACTAAAATACTTATGTGATTCTTTCTATTCATTGTTAAGTGAAACATAACCGCATAACAGGCAAAAAGAAAACAAATGTGAACATGATCGTCTAAAATACTATACAATGCGATGCAACATTTTACTTTAAGCACAAGCTGTCGATTATTTTTTCACGGTTGCATCATATCAGTTAACTTTTCAAAATTGAGGTTAAGCTATGGCATGCTACAACTGTTTATGGCTTTTAAATAACTGTATTCTATAACGATATACACCTCATGAACTCACCAGCTAATAAAAACACTTTTTTCCCATAATCCTTCTCCAGATGCAGGAAGTAAGTAGGATAAAGCCCTCTATCCATCCCTTTGCGATCGCGTGCTATTCTACACTTGTATAGCGTGCCGTGCTTGGCTGGAGTCACGACGAACGTCTCCACAGCGCCTTCCACTGAACCCTCAATTTCTGCAGTCTGAAGAGGAAATTTAGTGGTCATTCAGGTTAAACTTTGGGGTTTTTAAAGTTGGTAATAACTGCCAGTTGATCTACATTATACCTGGGAAAGAGTTCAGTTTTGTCCAATTTTAGGAAAGGATCTCTCGTCGAATCCAACTCGGATAGGTAAGATTTGGGAAACAACAAAACACCTATTTAGGCAACGATATTAAATTCGTTGTATTTAGGTCTCAAAAGAAGGCCCGAGTATTTCCCTGCTCGATAGAATCAGACATGAGGAAATCTGTAGAGCTAAAATAACCAACCTCGCTCGAAGATTTGCCGAACTGAAGTGACAGTGGGCAGGACACGTAGTAAAATGAACCGATGGCCGTTGGGAACTCAAGGTTCTCAGGCCCCACTACGTAACGCGAAGCCTGTACATACGCATCTATCTGTCTGTTTCATATACTAGAAGACATTGGTATGATTGATAGACACTCATGGATTCTAAACGGACAATTTGTTGCTGAGTACTAAATAAATAAAATAAATAATCGTCGTTCGGTGCGTGGTCCACCAGACCTGGTGTGGGGACCAGGTGGACCGACGATCTAGCAAAGATCGCGGAAAGCCGCTTGATGCGGGAGGCGCGGCACCTTGCGGCATGTAAATCCTAAGGAGAGGCTTATGTGGCAATGAACATCGTTTGGCTTAGGCAATGATGATGATAAATTTACCCATGAAGAAGGGATAAGATACCCTGAGCCTAGGTATAGATAATTAAAAATAAAAACAGTCAATGAACTTCAATGTTTCCATTTAAGTCCATTTTCTACGGTGGTTGCTAAATTTCCCGTTATCAAGTTAATTGCTTTAGTTTGGCTTCGGCAGTAGGTTAATGACATTCTACATAACAGCTAAGTTCAGATAAGGACAATTTAAATTTACATTTTGCAAACAATTAATTGTTCATATTATACTAGGTAGATAGGTTCAAAGACAATAATAAATAGTTAGGTTAAATATTTGCAGGTGGCTAAAAATGGTTAATCTGTAAGGCAAGATTTTAGTTCATTGATTTAAATCAAAAGATACTATTAAATTAAAAACACATTTACCATGAGAAGTACAGCATATTTTTTTTTCGATCGCAGCAGTACAAATTAGTAACAACGTCTTAAGAATTTAGATAAATTCGAGCAAGTTCTTGCGATACAGCTTTGCCTAGCCACCGCCTTATAAGTTGTAACGTATGCATATTGTAACGGCCTATAATCAACCCACTGCTAGGTAATGGTCTCCATCATTAAACTCAAGTTACAACAGCAATGATGGGTACAGGGATCACCATGCTTGCCAAATGCGGGTTGGTGATCACAAGCCTGAGCAATGATCGAAAATTCGAAACTGATTGTTCAACCCGGGCATCGAACTTAATTTAAATGACTTAAACCACAGTGAATATTGCTTGTATGTCTTTAAATTAAAAAAAAGCAGGAAAGATATCCAAATAACTTAATTATCACCTGGCTAGGCGAGAGATCCCGGCGTTCAGCACCGCGAGGCTGCAGTGGCGCGACCGCCGCGTCTGCGCACACGTCGTCTGTGCTCGCGTCGCGTCCCATGCTACAGACGGGAACACTTTCCTCCTCTTCCTCCCCGCTTCCCGACCCATCGCCTACCGTTAGCACCTCTATTTGATTGCCTAGATCTGAAATTTTTTAAACAAATTATCAAAATGAGCTTAAGCCCAGCTAGATGGGAGTGTCGCAAATAGTTGAAGGTAGAAACTGAATGCGAAAAGCTAAGACAACAATTGGCTGTCATCAAATAAGTAGATTAGCAAGAGCCTAGCCCTGGTGGAAGGTGTCAAGTAAAAGATAATGCTATGATAAAGAAATCCTTAAAATGGTGGCAGTTCACCCAATAAACCTGAATGAACAGGGTAGAACACTGTATACTGGCAAACACATGGCAATTTAATAGACTTGTCCTTGTAGCTCCTAATTGTCCATATGCCAGCGCTACCCAGGCTTTGTTTTCTTTTTCAAAAGGCCATATATGGTTCCGCGACGTATTTCGAATATAAATTCTAGCCTAGATTTATAACTTGGTGCCCAAACTATCATTACGCAAAAAAAAGAACATGATGGTCCCTGTCGATATGAAAAACAATGTCTAGTGTCTACCCATCCTTCTATAATATTAGGGGTTAAAGTATGAAATTGCCGTTTTGTATGGACGAAATCGAGAAAAGTCATTTTTCCATACTAACAATTTTTTAGTTTTTTTTAAAAACGCCTGAACCGTTTTCGATGCAATTAAAGGTGAAAGTTAGATGGTTATAAAGCTACGTATTATAGTATTTAAATTTCTGAAAATCAAAGTATATAATACAAATATACTTAATTGTCAGCTGACACATTGTAAGGGGTCTTTTCAACAACTTCCTTTGAAGTAATAGGCACTAGTATTGCATTTTTTTTTAGTCAAAAGTTACTTTATTTAGTTTTTGATACAATACAAAAAGAATTACGCAATAATATGACTATACTTAAGAGTTATAAACAAAATAAAAAGTGGGAAAATAATCGGCAATTTCTTACTTTAACCCCTATTATGCTAATCTAGACTTATCTCTCTCTGAGTCAAATATCAACCAGATCTGTTCAGCTGTTAAGGCGTGATTAAGTAACAAACATCCATTCAAATTATCGAATTTATAATATTAGTAAGAAAAGATTTAATAGGTACATTGAGGGACACTTGGTAACTATTTACGTAACTAGGTAAGCACTGAGACAAAGATAACACACGCCATGGAAAATAGTTGTTCCATAATATTGATATTTCATAGGGTGTACTCGCGTGAGCAGTGGCAATAAAAATGGCGTCTCGGAATTCATACGAAATGACATATTTTCAACGTAAAACATTCAGATTCCTAAGCAAATACAATATTAAGACTAGCATACAGTAAATAGTTCAACTATGGTCTGGTTGCATATGTGCAATTTTAACATTCTTTATATTTTTAAAAGAACACTTCGCCTGCGGCTCTGCTCGCGTCAACGTTATATCGTACGGGTGGAAACCTGAGCCTAGCAGTGGGACTAAATAGCCTATATCCTTTTAAAGAGTCTAATCTATCTTGGTACCATATTCCATCAAAAACGGTTTAGTATTTTAGGAGTGAAAGCGTAACAGACAGACAGATGGATACCTTTTTTAGAGCTACTTTCGCATTTATAACATCAGTAATACCTACTAGCTTCTCGCCAGCAGCTCTGTCCTCGTGAAGTAGGTACTCAACATAATATTGTGCGAGCGGAAAATATAGCTTCACCTATTATTTAATAATTGACTTACAAACAAAGAAACTCGCACATTGAAGAACAATAAATATATCTTTTAGTATCTATGCCCCTTGTAGAATGTATTTGGTACAATCTCAAAGGAATAGCCTGGGCTAGATGTATCTAGGTGTATTGGAAGACTAATTTAGAGACCATGTCATTGTTTGTTGCATAGTTTACATATATGTATAATAAAAAGACATTTAAATAACCAATGAAGTAACTGCACACTTATATTTAACTGTGTTTTTAGTGATTACATACTTTTAGTCATTTTATGAGAACATGAGCCATTTAGATGTAAATAACTCAGAAATCAGAGCGCTAAATTGATTTTATTGACAAAACAACTTAGTCATGAGTTCTGTGAAGTGAAGCTTCATTATTGAAACTAGAAAATATTATAATTTTGTTGTTGATCATAATATGGAATATTATCAACAGTAAAAAGAATGAATTTTGCACCATGACATTTAGATGTTAGTTTACATTGAGTTACCAATTTAAAAAAAACAATAATAGTAATTATTAGCATTAAGAAGTTTGTAGAATTAACTACAAATATACATTTAATAAAAAATAGGATAGAACATTATAGGAAGGATAGAACATTTTGCTTTAACCCTTTGACGCTGGGTTATTCCAGACACAATAAAAATCGATTGTCAGCTGGTTGTCACTTAAGCGTTGAAGCATTATAATTTACATTTAAAAAGATACATAGTTATCGTTATAGGATGTCCCTCAGTTCGGCGTGCCTATTGGCAAAAGCCTTCTCCAACGCTTTCCATTCGTCGTCTCGTCGAAGCATTAAAGAAAACCAAATTAAATCAATTTTGATGACAATGTAAAAGCATTATGTTAATAGATAACCACAAATCATGCCAAACAACACTTAAGGAATTGAAAAGAAGCTCTTATTGTTAAAAGCATAAGGCATCAAGAAAATTGTTTATATGACATATAAGATCCATGAATTCACTATACTTGCTCTATCACATTTGTAAGACATTCAAGACAGTTACAATAAAGGGCAACCCAGGTGTCAATTTTAAAAGGGCCTCTATCAATTTATTCATACTTTGTATAGTGTTCCAGTTGTGGTCAAACCACTACATGTTTGTTAAAATAAAATGAGTGGTGTATTGTTGAGAAACCACTATTACAACTAATGGTTTCTTTTCACCAATAGCTACTTACCATCATAAGTTGATATTCTATTTGTTTGAAGCGGAATAACCTGGTCTGGGTTGACTGGCGACATAAGAAATTGCATCGGACCATCATAGCCTGTTATAAAAAATTAAATGCGAATAAAAATAATTAAATGAACTGACAACATGAAACATGCATACAGAAAACTAAACATTGAGTAGGTATGTCCAGGCAGGAAAATATTGACAAGCCTTACCATGGAGTTCCCGCGAGCGACTACCAGATATAGGACGTTTAGCAGAAGTGACTCTAAGGTCGTTTGCCTGCACCATTCCTGAATTCTGTCTTTTCTGTTTCATCTTTTGCTCCATCAATTGTCGCTGTAAAAATCCCACCAGATAGTTAGTCACCTAATTATTAAAACAGTAAAGGCGAGAACTCATCCCATTTAACGAGATTTTTAACGAACTCACTTGCTGTTCGATCTTGTGATCGCGAACATTTATTGAAGCCATGTTCACAGGTGCTTCTACGTGTTGCAATATTTACACTATCACTTTATTAAATAATTCACTGCTTCATTATACTTTTATCTCAAAATTTGAATAGAATAATTGGCATTTTGTAAGCTCATTTTTGTTTATAAATCATCTTGCCTACCGTTGCCCTGGAAAATAATGTTGCCAGTTTCGTTCGGTTATGTCATCAATAATAATTGGTAGGATTAGGTCACTTTTTAAGATGAAACGAATAGAACTTCTAGGCTAGGCTATTCAATTGCAAGCAATTGAACAATATATGTGTTTTTTTATCTGTTTGTTCCCACTCTATGCTTTATACCAAGTATGGTATGACAGCTGTCTGAGCTGTCATTACTGTCAGTCATGTCAGTTTCTTTCAAGATGGCTCCTACTCGGAGTATTCTGGGATTTTTAAACCCTAAAACTATTTCTTCCGTAATTTCTACTAATATATCTAAAGCACCCTGCAGATTTGTTCATAAATGCAGTAATTATTGTGATAATTATTTAAGTGCTGCGACTTTGTCCGGTGCAGTTTTAGGTCGTAAAAATTTTAGAAGTAAGTTTTACATGCTTTCATTACATCACACGGGACTAAATTCGTGAAGAAATCAGTTGCATTTACATCAGAATTTATTTATTTATCTTCGTTAATTATAATATTACTTGTTCTCTGTAGATAAGTACCCATGACGAAATATTGTTCTGAAACATAACCTCAATCTATTTCAGATGTTTCGGCCCAAAATTATCGGTATATTCATACTTCTAACAGTTTAAATGTTCGGGCCGATTACTATAAAGTACTTGGGGTAGCTAAAAATGCTTCTGCTAAAGATATCAAGAAGGCTTATTATCAACTTGCAAAGAAATATCACCCGGATTCTAACAAGTCTGATCCTGAGGCCTCGAAGAAGTTTCAAGAAGTGTCTGAAGCTTACGAAGTGAGTTATTAGTCGTTATATTGCATTTTATTGATTTTACTCACTGAAAATATGTGTGAGTCCTGTAATTTATGTTACCTTACTAGGTATTTTATATTTTGATCTTGATAAGCAAAAAATACAACTGTAACAATATATTTGCAGATACTCTCAGATGAAAACAAACGCAAGCAATATGATACATATGGCACAACATCAGAACAAATGGGCATGGGAGGTGGCCCGACCGGAACCGATGGGTTCACTCACCAATGGCAGTATAAATCTACCATAGACCCTGAAGAATTGTTCCGGAAGATATTTGGAGATGCTGGTTTCAAAAGTGAGGCTTTTAGCGACTTTGCTGAGAGCCAGTTTGGGTTTGGTGCAGCCCAAGAGGTACTTAAAGACCTGTTAAAAGTAGAATTACCTAGTTTGTTAAGTGATAATTTTGTGACGGTCCACTGCCACACTATTTATTTATTATACTAGGAGATGTTGAAGAATGCCAACCTGCAATCTTAAAAACAAAATGTAACCCCATGTAGAATTTGATCTTGTTCTACTTAATATACTATGCTACATTATGTATTGACATCTATACAAATATTATAAAGCTGAAGAGTTTGTTTGTTTGTTTGTTTGAACGTGCTAAACTCTGGAAGTACTGGATCGAATTGAAAAATTCTTTTTGTGTTCGATAGTCCATGTATCGAGGAAGGCTTTAGGCTATATAACATCACGCTGCGACCAATAGGAGCAAAGCATCAGTAAAAAATGTTGCAAAAATAATCGCGATCATAAAAACAGAAATTGACGCGTACCAAGTCGCGGGAACAGCTAGTACCTAGATAAGTATTTAGCATAGAGATGACACCATATCAGTTTGAACACTGCAATAGATAATACCATAGACATAATACACTTCTTAACAGACTTCATAGCTAATTTGTACACTGATTTGTAACACTGCATTTATTATTTCTGAATGAATCCAATTCAAAAAAAAAAAAAAAAATATATTAATGGAAGGGCTGTTTTTCCTTTGTGCTATATATAGTATGCTTTGGTGAGACTTGAACCCATGTCTTTTGACTGTATTGTTTTACCTGTTATTAAAATTAGGTAAGTTAAAATTGATCTCTTACATTATAAACCACTTGCATAAATTTATCTTCGCAAGATATCATTAGTACTCATTACCCAAGTCAGTTGGAAAAGCAAGTACTATCTAAACTGCAAACATTCTTATCCTAGTGATGATAAATTTATTCACTATTGTAATTTGAGCCCTTACATTAGTTTAAAACGTTGCACTGAATAGATTTTTGTTTTGTGTGTCAGGTAATAGTTAATCTTCGGTTCACGGAAGCTGCGCGTGGCGTGAACAAAGATATAAACGTGAACGTTGTGGACACCTGCCCTAAATGCCAGGGCTCCCGCTGCGAGTTAGGCACACAAGCTATTAAGTGCACATATTGCAATGGCACTGGTATGGAGACTTTCTCTAGAGGTAAGTGAATTAATATCTATTATCTATTGATATTAGAAATGTGTACCAGTTGGTAAAAGTCATAGAATCACTTAAGGTCTACTCCTGTCATGATGGCAACCGTATATAGTGACGCGAGTGGTCGAATTTGTAATGTTTTAGTGCGGTGACTGACGTACTAATTTGAATGTTGGGAGCAAAGCAACACTAGTTAGTTAGTTGGACTTGAATTTTCCGCACTTAGCCTCTTGAGTTGGGCCTTTGTGCGTGACTAAAATTTTTAGTTTTATTCATACCATTTCAGGTCCGTCCAGAAACTCACTAGGCCTCGTATATTTTTGAGTGCCTCTTGTATGGACTGAGATTCCTTAAGGAATTCTGTCCGTTGTGTACTTACGCTGTTACACTGTGCTATCACATGCTCTGGTGTTTCCTCCTCAATCAGACATCTTCTACAGAGAGGACTATCTGTTACGCCTATATTGAAGAGGTGCTTATTGAGAGCACAGTGACCGGTTATAATACCTGTAATAATACTCAGGCTCTTTCTATCCTGGTGCAGAATTTTGCGAGATAGGTTTTTATTTGTGGTTTTTAGAACTAGTTTGCTTTGCCTGCAGTAAAGCAACACTATACAAAAGGAAAAAGAAATTATTTGATATTGTTTGTTTTAGGTCCATTTGTGATGCGTTCCACATGTCGACACTGTCATGGCACAAGAATGCTGATTAAATTCCCTTGCATTGAGTGTGAGGGGAAAGGACAATCTGTAAGGAGCTTTTAAACTAATAAGTATTTTGTAACACAGCTTTATCAAACTTACAAATGTAAAAATGTAGAAATACAAAACAATAAATGGGCCTTGACAGACTTATTTCTAAGCTAGGAATTCTCCAGAAGCTTAACTCAGCCAAAAATCAGTTCCACAAAATAGAACCCAAAATGGGTTCTATTTTCACAATATACATCACTGCGCGCCGTTTTCGCGGCGACTTGACCTTGAGGCAACAAATCGCGTGCAAGTTTAGTCTATAAGTCTACGTATACGAAGTCTGCGGACGGGTCGCATTTATGTGTATTCTAAAATCAATTACTTCATTCTGAGAAAAAAAAAACATGTCTGGGATATTTCTTAAAGATAGTCTATTTTATAATTTTTAATTATTAGTAATTGCTTTACTTGCTTTTATTAAATGATTTGTTAATTATTTTGCTTGGTATTGCCACACGAAATCTATTCAAGCATTGCATTTGAATAGCGCATTAAGTAATATGTCTGTCAATTGAGTTGATGTGTTAAGAGGTATTAGTAATTGCTTTACTTGCTTTCATTAAATGATTTGTTAATTATTTTGCTTGGTATTGCCACACGAAATCTATTCAAGCATTGCATTTGAATAGCGCATTAAGTAATATGTCTGTCAATTGAGTTGTTGTGTTAAGAGGAAACACAAGGGCCGTTTTTCCATACACACGTAGTCCCCTGTTTCCTCCCTGGATAAAGCCAGTAGAGCAATAATTTTTATTACAAAAATCTATGGCCACTATTAGCATGTTTCTGTTTTCTGTTTTTTCATAAATTAATTAATAAAAAAGATATGAGCCCTCAAAAATCGAAAAAATTCGCCAGATTTTCCGCTGTGTTCAAACATCCAGAAAACAAATTTGGCAAAAATTTAGAAAAAAAGGAAAACATACGAACACGGATAAAGCCTTTTTAAAATTTTTAATGAAAAAAGTATTTAAGTCGGTCTAGTTTTGGGAAAGTAATCGGGGGACTACGAAACGTTGATTTGGTGTGCTTTTAGTAGGTATTTTCGGTCCAAGAAGCAGTTATCTCTATCACACTCTGCGGTGAAGGCGTTTGGCACTGCACGACTGCAATAGATTTTACAAATACCAATTTTTCAATTCTCTCGCCCGTAGTGTTTCCTCTTAAGTTCTTTCTTCCATCAATTGACATACTTATTATGATCTACCAAAGCGCAATCCTGCCAGAGATTTTGTATGGCAATACAGAACTATGGTGTCAAGATTTAGCACACTAAAAAACAAGTTTAACTTTTTTTTCAAAGCAAGTAAAATCTTATACACAAGAAATGTATTATATGAATTCGCATTTTACACTCTTAAATAAGATGCAATTTCAATGGAATAGTGTCTTCTTTACTGTTTCTTAATAGTTCTTATTATTTTTTGATAGTTTTTGTTACTATTGACGACCTGGTTGGTTTAAGTGCCGTGGTCCACTTACTATGCAAGGGTCATTTCCCGGTAGGTTTAATATAGGAAAGGATCTTTCCCAACTTGGATTGGTTATGCAAAAGATGGGGAGAAGGCTTTGGTCATAGTTTCTTCCAGGGCGCCACCAGACTATTATTGAAAGAATATCGTACTGACGTAAGATGTTACTATTTTTTCTATGGCAATACAGACTTATTTTTCGTCAATAGGTCCAACGCAAAAAGGTCACAGTTCCGGTGCCAGCGGGCGTCGAGGACGGGCAGACGGTCCGCATGGCTGTGGGAAACAATGAAATCTTCGTCACTTTCAAGGTCGAGAAGTCTGCGTACTTCAAGAGAGACGGACCTGATGTGCATACTGACTGCTCCGTGAGTATCAGCTAATTAAAATCAGTTTTATTTCTGCAAATAGGCCTCTGGAGGCGCTTTTACACGTACCGATATTTAAACTAATAATATTTATTGTAAGACATTTTTATTGTGATAAAGAAATAAATAAATAAATAAAAATAAAACTTACCAGTACTTCGGGGACAATGTGAGTTTCTACTGCTACTTCGAGAAGAAGCAGCGCGAGAAACTCGGTCACTATTGTCATTAGTTAAGGAGATATGCCCTTGTTTGTTGATGATGACATTTTGACCAGCACTGTAGAGACAAGATTTTTTGTATGCCTGCATTACTTTGCACAGAGTTGACTTACTACGATTTTTTTTTAATTGATTGTATTTTTTTGGAGTCAGAAATATTTCATACAAATATGGTATAAGAATGTATTGCATTTCTGTTTTCAGATTTCAGTGTCCCAAGCGTTACTAGGTGGCACTGTAAGAATACAAGGCATATATGAAGACCACACTTTACAAGTGAGTGTAAATTAATTATTACTTTTATTTTAGTAGATAGTAGTAGTAGCAGACAGAATTTTTATATGGCCGAATTTACAATGGTAAACTCTTAAGATGGCAGAATTTCACTAGGCATAATAACTTTTGGCAAAATTTCATTATGCATAATTTCGTAAAGCATAACGTTTATTTAGTGCGATGACTACATGGCACAATTTTACTTGGCATACTATGAATGTGGCAGAATTTCATTAGGCATTGCTATTTCTATAAAAAAGTATTTTAACCTTTAATTGTATTAAGAAATTGTCCTAAAAAATATACATGTTGTGTTACAAAAGTCTGTGACAGAAACGTATCGTTGCAAAGACTCCACGCAGTCTTGTATGCCCTACCCCTAGAGTGTTATTTAAACCCGCATAGGCGCGGAGGGGCGAGGCGGCCCGCGAGCTGAGGAGCAGGTGGTTTTAAAGCTCGGCGCCGCGGCTGAGGCTGGCCGGCCAGCAAGCCGAAGCTGCGGTGGTGAGCTAAAACCATCTGCGACGAAAAGCTCGCGTGGGACCGCCGGAGCTCCGCAGCGCAGGAGCCGTGACAGAAACCATGCATGCTGCATGCTTGATTGCATGCTGGATGCTTGCTTGCAAGCTGCATGCATGCTTGCTTGTTGCATACTGCTTGCAAGCTGCATGTCTGCTTGCATGCTGCATGCCTGCTTGCTTGTTGCATACTTGCTTGCATGCTGCTTGCATGCTGCATGCATGGTGTATGCTGCTAGTATTGCTTACATAGCATTGCTTGGGATTCTGAATGTAAGCTTTCTGAGATATAATAATTCTGCCTTTTAATGACTATAGTTATAAAATGTATGCCAAAAGACGATTCTGACCTGTGAACTTTCTGCGATATGATGTTTCTGCTTTTTAATTATTGTGAATATCAAATGTATGCCTAAAGATGATTCTAGCTTAAAAAATTATGCGTTTTGAGTGTCTCATTAATGAGTAAATGCCAAATGAGTTTCTGCCTAATGAAGATGATGCCATTCGCTGATATGCATAATAATATTACGATAAAAGGTTATGACATTCAATATAATACAAAGTTCAAAATAATTTATTGGTATGTGAACATGTCTTATAAATAAGTAATTATTGAAATGAAAGATAATTTTACGGATTTAGGACGCGGGTAGACTACGAGTCTACCCGTGACCATGAATGCTGTAAAGGGTTCGAAACGTCGGGTTAAATCAAAAATAAACGCGTCCTAAATCCGTAAAATTATCTTTCATTTCAATGTATAGTGTTCGCGTAAACTCAAGAAAACAATAAGTAATTACTTATTAAGTTAAAGAGTTATGAGTTTAAAATACTTATCAATTTTATTGATTTGAAATGTTTTTTACAGATAATGCCTTGCACCTCGTCGCATAGCACCATCCGTTTGTCACGCAAAGGCATGAAGAGAGTCAGCCAACATGGCTACGGAGACCACTACGTACACATAAAAATACAGGTAACATGATGCTATGCCTATTATGCTTTGTTGTAGGTAATTGCGGAAAATTAATATAACAATGAAAAAAAAAGGTTTTCAGATAGGTGACTAGGATTCATATAAGTAGGTTATAGAGAACTAGCTGTTGCCCGTTCAAACAAACAAACAAACTGATAAACAGAAACTGTATAGATGTGAGATCAATTTGTAACCAAATTAAAAAAAAAAAAGATTTCTGTATCACATGTTTATTCAAAACTCAACAGAGACTATATCTGTGAATTTTTTACCTACACACCCACACATATACAAATACATGCACACGCACACGCGTACGCGCACGCACGTATGCATGGACGCAAGACTTATAAATTTGAATTTATATTTCGGTTGCAGACACCAAAGTCACTGAGCGACAAGCAAAAAGCGCTGCTGTACGCATACGCCGAGTTGGAAGAGGACACGCCCGGCCAGATACAAGGCGTCTCGTACGACAGAGACGGTAAGAAACGATGAATTTATCGATATAATAGACCTTGACAATCAGCATAAAATATAAATATTATTGTTACTGCAAAAAAACGACATTGCTACAAAATTATTAATATTATTTCGCTTTGACATAACTAATCAGATATATTTGATACTATCGAAACCATCTCTCGAAAATTATCGTAGTACTCTCGAAACCATAAATAGTTTTCATTTATAATCAATTAATAGCGTAGCCTAATAATCGTTTAAAACGATCGATTTGTAGGAGAAAACTGATTTTAGATGGTCATATTGATGAACCCACAGAACATAAAAAAAGGTTAGAAAGGCTTTCATGCGCCATTTGCATGAGAGCCGATGTCGCCGCTTGCGCCTCACACTATTTGTGCACATAATAAACACAAGCTTTCGCACACATACACGAGTTCAAAGATCGCCAATTGAGCGAATTCTTTTGAAGTCGCGTGACCCTATTGGTCAAAGGAAAGCAATCATAGCGCTCACTTAGATTCATGTTTGCGCAGAAGTATGTGCATTTGCTCATAACCTCACATCGCCCTTCTAACCTTTTTTTCGTGTTCTGTGGATGAACCCGATATTTGATTACCGTATTGATCGAATCGATATTCGATAGTATTGATAGTCGTGTTGATTTAACTAATCGTTGATACGTTATATTGGTTATATTGATATCATTAATTCAGTTAGTTATATCGACAAACTGTTATCAATCGCCAATATTAGTAGTAGACTTAGATAACAAAAATCAGTATAGTGTATAGTTTTTTAGTGAAAATCTTATTACAAAAAAAAATGTCCTACTTTATCCAAATAGTGAAATTTGTTAACTTTAGTTGTTTTTTTTGTTTTACCTTTAGTAGGAAACTTATACTTATTTTGAAGTAGATTGCAGTAAATATATTGCTATGTTTAGATGCTTTAATCGAGATACATACAAATACATGATAATATACGCTTCAGTTTTAATTCTTATGTAGTACTTACATGATATCCACTACCCAAAAGACCCTCTAGTCTGTTGCTTTGACATACTACCGCAAAGATGCCTAGATAAAACTAAATTTGTTTTGCAGACAAATCAAAAAATAGTACAAGCGATGATAAACAAAATATACATCGTATGAACAGAGATGCCGAGGACACAGAAAGAGACAAAACTAAATCGTGGACGTTTCTAGAGAATCTGGTTGACACGTACAATGCACATAGACCTGCATTTGTCACCGGTTTCTTTATGTCTGTGGTCGTCTATTTGTTTATAATGTTCAACGACCCGAAACAGAATGAAAATTTGCAAAACCGTATGAGAGAATGGGATAATAGAGAGATAAGGGAGCCAGATAAACCGTTAGGCTACGAAAAGGCTTTGGAGAGGCAAAGGAAAGAGCATCCAGAGTTGTATGAGGCTTGAGTGATTGGTTCATGTTGTTAATTTTTGACTAAAGTGGAGAGTAGTTACTATATTCAAAAGACAATTGTTAAAGGGTATAACGCTTTGGTCCGCTCGGTTTAAAACAACTGTTGTCTACGCCTTAGTGACATCACAACCTTGTGTGGTATGAGAAAGACATTAAAAATGTTATAGTACCTACATATTGAAGTCATAGTAATTTTAAAGTATACATAATATTATTTGGCAAATTATATAAAACCATCAGTCTGGCAAAAGGTAATGAAATAAAAATAAATATAAACTTTATGAAATTGATGACTAAAAGTTCTTAAAAAACTAGAAAAAAAACTTGATTGTATATAAGTTACAAAATGTGATTATGAAGAAAAAAGCTTAATGATTTCATGAAATTATCTATTAAGGTAAAATTAACATTTTGTGACAAATATGAGGTCACTTACTTATCCTTACTTTATGGTAATCTTTCCTTTTTTATTTTTATTTCTCATCTTGAGTCAGGCTTAAAAGATATGCTTTTTTATTGTTCCTTATTAGTCAAAACGAAATGCATTTTGAATTTTTAGAATTACTTACATGCATTGCTGTCGTAAAAAAGATAAAGTATTGAATTTTGTAGTCTGTTCCTACGTATACTTTGTAAAGTTTAAGGTCACACCTACGCCTATACAATGCACAGTACAATTAAAATTTGCTGTGATATGAGAAAACGTGTTACACAATTCTTTCCGGAAAATATATTTCACATTGACAGACTTAAACAGAATTATATTCAGCCCAAACACTCCACAAATATTGTACCTAAAATCTAGGTATCCGCCTTAGATTGATCAAAGATTCTAGGTTTCCATCAAAAATATTATCAATGATCACAGTTATATTAGTATTTTTAAACACAGCGTTTAAAAAATAGTTTCTTTTTTTTTCACAGTTAACAATCACTTTTTCAAGGAGATTTTTGGTGTCACATGTTTATTTAATTTTACAACTCGCATAAACACACTTTTGTCCCTGACTCTGTTTAGTCTGTGTGCTACGTATTGTCTGTCATTTGTCAGCATTTTTTTATGAGACGAATCTGTAGTTTTTAGGCAACCAAAAAAAACAAAATATTATATGTTACAATTCCATTTTGAACACCAGTGACACAAAATATGCTAAGACGTAGTATTTTTATTATTGTTGGTTTAAATATACAACTCGTATGAATGAGAGATGAATGTGAATAGCTTACCAAGGGATATAGTATGATGGTCATACTTAAATTATTTGTAAATAATTTAATGAATATACGAAATTCAACTATTATAATGTTGTTTTATTTATATCCTGTTTGGATTCCCTAACACCATCATGCTATAATCCTCAAATATCCAACATTAAAGCCTATGAATTCAGTATTAAAATACATAATAATGACATATTTTCTGCTCGTTTAGGTGAGACAATGTAATGACGAGAGAAGCTAAGAATTATGTGAGTTTATTCCTTTACGTATAAGGGGTCCAGTTCCAGTTTCTTATGTTGGCAAAATCATACAGATGTATTAATAATAATTACGCGTTTCAGAGGTTAAAATATTAGTTATATCAGAGTTTTTGAATTTAATGAATCGTTTGACTACACCGTGCAAAATTTGAAGTTAATTCAAGTCCAAGGTCTTGTAACTTAAGCTGGATTTTTTTGCGATAATTTCTTATGAGACCAGACTATGACAGTAAAATACAAAGTCAAAAACAATGAAATAACATCCGCCAAATGAAAGTGGTGTTTAAGCCACACTGTCAAACTAATTGAGGATTGCACAATGTCAATGAAAGACAACCATTTAACTGGCATATTTTATCGTTATTATTGAAACATGAATAGATGAAAAATTAACCTTAAATATTGAGACATTCTGTATAAAAAAATGCCAACTTGAATTGGATCATCTTTAGCTAAAATTGGTAGAAAGTTAGTAGATGGCAGAAGTACCTAAAGTAGAATTTGAAAAAATTTGTAAATTTTTTCGAGTTTTTTAATTAGCATCAGTCAGTATATCAATAACTGTTGAAAGTAAAATAGTCTACAAATCTTTGGGATTTTGTTGCATAGCATGTATAAAAAGGTAAGCCATTAAGCTTAAGGGATTGCTAATACTCTCTCTGATGCTTTTAAATTAACATACAATATGTTATAAAAACCCTGTCCGATCCATTAAGGTGTTATTAGGTATCTATATAAGATTCTATTTGTGTAATAATTTTCATGAAACATTAGAAAGAAATTACCCCATGAAAAAAAATACAAAATTCGCTACATTAAAAAAGCTTACATGGTAATCCCAAGAGGCGGTGAACGGACGCGCGGGAGGCGCGGAGATGCGCCGGCGCTCGCACTCACAGGTAGCGAAGTCATGACCCCAGTTGACCCCGGTACTTATTAGTCAGATGATAATGTGTCAATTGTACGAAACTGAGACTTCTTGATAGCTCTGCAAGTAGCTTTTTTATTTGGTAGTATGAGGTCACTCAATAAGGACACTGATTTGATGGTTGTGGCGAAGATGTTGTTCCATATTTCTGCCACCGTCAGAAATACAGGCTTCACAGCGTCGCACTAGGTTGTCCCGCACCGATTGTAACACACTCGTATCCGCTTTAAGCGCAACAATCCGCACACGCATTTTTGCTTTACTGTCACATAATTTTATGAAAACTGTTTGTAGAAACGACATTTCGCGGAGCAGAACGGTACGACCACTCGGAAGTAATGTCTTGGCGAAACTGACCTGTTGTAATAATAAATAATAATGCATGATCAGGATATATCCACTGACACGTGCCGCGCGGCGAGTTGAATCAAAGCGGGCGGCTACCTTTACGCTATGTCAAAGGCGCCGCCTATGTTTATTGCGGTGCCGAAAAGCGAGTAGTTTGCTTGCGTCAATGCCGACAATAGAGCCGCGCGACGGAGAGTGTTACCACATTTTGAAAATTTCCCCGTTGTAGGGTAAATGGGTGATAAACCTGTTGACTTTAAAAATCGATAAAAAAGTTGTATTCATGAATTACGTAATTTTGATACTTATTTTGGTTATGTTAATATAGCAACTTTATGACCCTTTCGGATCTGACAGGGTTTTTATAACATATTGTATATGCAGGGAGTAAAAGAGTATGGAACAATATTAAGGTTGATGTATAGGAATACTGAATCGTTTGGTGTATAAATATGAATTCGAGGAAAGCTCAAAAGGTAACTGCAACGCGATTTAATTCAGCGCTGATGAAAATCCTGACGAATGAGTGAATGAATCTTTGAGTTGTTGTGAAGCGGAGTAACATTGAACTTTACCTTAGAAGGAGTGTAGTAACATACAGAATAATCTTACGAATATTATAAATACAAAAGTTTCAATGGTGATTGTTACTCAGTCACGCCAGAAAGTCTGAACAAATCTGGATGGCACGGAGATAGACTATAGGGTGATATAGCTCATAAGCTACTTTTATATACGAAGTAGCGGGCAACAGCTAGTACCAACTAAATAAGAGTCCATATTCTAGACGTTTTATTTACAAAGTTGTAGTTGTGGGTCGGTTTGTAAAAAGAATATTGCAAGATACAGTATAGTGTAAAAGCGGAACCTGTAACATAGACAAAATAATATTGTTCATCTTAGTTATCCATTGGCACAGATTTGTATTGGTATGAATAAATATGTAGGTAATAGGAAAGGATACAAGGCATGTAACTTATAAGGCAAGTGACGACAAAGAACAGATGGATGAATGATTTGAGTAATGAATAAGAATGAAGTGGATGATGCAATGATAACTGTTTACACTGTTTAAGATATACTTACTGAAGAAGAACGACTATACTATAAACGATGACCCCAAATTATTTCAAGGCAGTGCATTTGAATCAATAATAAATATTTAGTATAGGAGTTTCATAGGATTCTTATTACCTATTTACAAAAAAAAAAAATATTTGGCATCAGATTTTTTCTTTTCCCTTTTGTTTAAGAGGAAACACAAGGGCCGTTTTTCCATACAAACGTAATCCCGTTTCCTCCCTGGGTAATGCCAGTAGAGTGTAGAGCAATAATTTTTATTATAAAAATCTATGGCCACTATTGGCATGTTTCTATGTTATCTTTTTTTTTCATAAATTAATTAATAAAAAAGCCTTCAAAAATCTAAAAAATTCGCCAGATTTTCCGCTGTGTTCAAACATCCAGAAAACAAATTTGGCTAAATTTTAGAACCAAAGGAAAATATACGAACATGGCCAAAGCCTTTCTTGAATTTTTTATGAAAAAAGTATTTAAATCGGTCTAGTTTTGGAAAAGGAATCGGTGGACTACAAAACGTTGATTTTGTGTGCTTTTAGTAGGTATTCTTGGTCCAAGATGCACTTGTCTCTATCACGCTCTGCGGGGAGGCGTTCGGGCACTGCGCGACAGCAATAGATTTTACAAATATCTATTTTTCAATCCTCTCGCCCTTAGTGTTTCCTCTTAATTGCTTATTTTTTACATGTTTTAAATAATAACATTCATTCATATTTTTGTGATAGGTAATGTAAAAACTAAAAATTATCCACAATCCATTTCCAACTTTGAAGTGAATCTATTCATTAAACCATAACAACCACCACAAAAAGAAAAACGTATCGCTGAGCAGAATTTAAATCATTTGAATTTGGCTTTAGGCCATTATAACATATGACCCGACACGCGCGGGTCTATCCGATGCGAACGAGCTAACGGGTGTGTTCGCCTTGTATCTTGAAGTGCTCGTCACTCAAGCTCAAGTACGCAGTCACGTACACACGTTCAAGAATGGTATAACCTTTATATATGTATTTTTAGTATCACTTCCAGCAGTTATTCTTAGATTTTAAAGTTCAATCAAAAAAATCTATGGATTGCTTTATTAATAGAAATATGATGTAACTATCAAGAAAAAATAAAAACATTTCCAGGTAAGAAAATATCAATATCAGAACCTCAAGACTTGGTGGACGCCGTGAAAGAGGCTCTCAGGGACAAGAAGCCCATCCAAGGCGCACCAGAGACCCCGGACGAGGATGTTCTGAAGGAACCCAAAAGGAGCAAGGGATAGGTTGTTCTATTAATTATGAATTATATTATTTTGTGTAGATTGACAGTCTACGAAAGAATTGGTATAATTTATTACTAAAGTTAAAAAGACTTAATTCAGAATAAACTATTGTATTTGACAGAAATTAATGATCTTTCTTACAATATTTGTATAAAGCGCCAAGTTCTTTCCTTAAAAACTTTAACAGGTTGTCTTTAAGTGCATATTACTTATTATTACAGCAACTACCTTTATAAACAAAATAAAATTAACTCGTCGAGCAAGAGGAGCGAAAAGAAATTGGTTACTCTTCACTTGTGATTTTTTGGTGTGTTAACACTCATCATTCATGCTTTGACAGTTATTGTGTTGCCACGTCTCGTCATTTGGACAATATTAATGTTTTTATGTTATAAGCGAGCTAGCGCTTTTGCATGATTTCTTGGACTGTCATTCTATATGGATACTTTTTGAAGACTAGATAATTCAAATTTTAGGTTATACTCGTACATTTTTAAAGTTTCTAAATGAATGTCTTTATGATTTGGGGTATTTTTATTTTACAATTTCGTTTTCTGGTATATTGTAACAATAAATAATATTATATGTAGATACACTCTGTGATAAATTAACGCAAAACAGAAATTATTTTTTGTTTTTTCCCCCGACTAATATTTTTAAGGTAGTTTCCATATCTTATCGATTTGTTAAGTTTAGAACTACATAACACAAAGCTCTTACCAATACCAAATTATGTTGCGAAACATAAACAAACCTGCTGTATATAGCCGTTGACTAGTTTGTAGGAAATTAAAACACATGAATAATGTTATTGGGATTTTATTGCTAAACCTATTTAATACTATTCGACCAAAACAATTAAGCGCACAATTTTGCAAATAATTACATTTTGTTACTTTTTGTTGAGAGAAATAAAGATTTTATTCATTCATTCCTTTGCTTATTCCCAATGACGTCTTAGCTGTCATGTTTCTAGTTGTTTTGGTGGTGTATTAAAGTAATTTGTTGTCTACATGTACAGTCAGCTGCAAAAGAATGCAAACACCTTATGCGGTTGTATTAAGAGTCAACATTAGCCTGAAGTGTACACATACGTTTGCAGCTGACTGTACAGTGGTCTGTACATCAGGCTACACATTTTTGTTCCAAAATCACACTTGTGTCAACTACGTAAAATGCACCTGTGATTAGCAAGTTGTGCTGTCTTTACGTACAAAAGCTAGAAGACTACTAACATCACCAGTAAGTAAAAGAGACGGCGTTCTACAAAATTTGTCGGTCGTTCAGCTTTTTTTATCCCACCGCCCTCATACCGGCCGGCGCGGTGTCTGAATTACCTTACTAGTATTTATTCTCCTAAAAATAAAGCGTGATAGGTGTATGCCTACGATTGCCATAATTTTTTGGGATGGGTTATTTTGTGATGACTGCATATATAAGAGATATGAAATCAAGAGGTCGATATGAACTATAAAATAAATATATTTATGATTATATTTTTCATAAATAAACCATCATCTTAGCAGCCATTCTGAAACTATTTTTAGTTATATGGATTCAAGATTTATTGTTCCTTATTGATGGTGAAGAGCCTGTATTTTTTGGACATGAAGTTCGTGGTATCGCTGCTTTGAGCCCGCAGAGTTGCCAGTGCGCACGATAGCAGCGCCATGGCGCCCTCTACGTAAAAACCGTAGGAAACGCGGACGTAGCTTTCTACCTGAAAGGTAAGTATGAATATGAGCCCATGCAAAGCGTCGGGTAAGTATTAGATATTAATACTGATATCGATAAAATATTGTTTGCATCAGGGTTTTCATGGATATATTTATAACATCGAATTAGGACTCTACTATGAAACGCGATTCACGTCAATATTTATCTACTTATATGTCTCTTTCATATACTCTTAAACATTGGCATGAGTAGGAGAGACAGAAGGAGCCGAATATACGGATTGTGTTGCGGAGTAAGGCCTCTGGATGCGGACGTAAGAAAATCATTTCGGGTTCGATTACAGATGAGATGACCACACATATTTTCTAACGGGTTTGACTGTTTTCGATGGATTTTTAATCATAAGGGCTCGGAATTGGTCCTATTAGAACTGTAATTGTAACCTTAACGGAGACAAATAGGATAACAAGCTACTAAACAAAAATATATTTTTTATCCTACAAAAGATTGCACCGCCAAATCTGGGTCGGAGCCTAACTATTAAGCACCGACAGACAACCGACCGACTCTCAAGCGGCGTAGTTTGTCATTAAGAAAAATTATATACCGCCTAGTAATAATAACATATTTTAACTAAAGAACTAACATTCTCGAGCCCGCCCGTGGTGGTGAACTCCAAGGGAAACATGATGGTTTCTAGCGGTAGGCGCCCGCGCAGCACGCCGAACGCAAGCGCACCGCACGCGTAGTACACCGCCATCGCAGCGGGCACGCAGCGACCGAAGTATAAAACAGTGAGGATTCTCTGCAAGATCCGAATAAAAAACATTTGATTAGCGGATCCAGAATTTAGGAGGAGTTGACTTGCTTCATAACCAGCCTCTGTTAGCCCACAGCTAGACAAGGGTCTCTCAAGGGTTGGGTTGGAGGGAGTAAGACTCTGCTGCCCGTTTTCTTCCGGCAACACTGATGCCTTACTCTGTAACACGAAGCTCGTATCTACGGATATATCTGTCTCTTTCAGATACTTTAAGAGGAAACACAAGGGCCGTTTTTCCATACCAACGTAGTCCTCTGTTTCCTCCCTGGATAATGCCAGTAGAGCAATAATTTTTATTACAAAAATCTATGGCCACTATTAGCATGTTTCAATGTTTTTATTTTTTTCATAAATTAAATAATAAAAGAGATATGAGCCTCCAAAAATCTAAAAAATTCGCCAGATTTTCCGCTGTGCTCAAACAACCAGAAAACAAATTTGGCAACATTTTAGAAAAAAAGCAAAATATACGAACACGGCCAAAGCCTTTCTTTAATTTTTAATGAAAAAAGTATTTAAATCGGTCTAGTTTTGGAAAAGGAATCGGGGGACTACGAAACGTTGATTTTGTGTGCTTTTAGTTAGTAGGTATTTTCGGTCCAAAATGCAGTTGTCTCTATCGCGCTCTGCGGCGGAGGCGTTCGGGACTGCGCGACAGCAATAGATTTTACAAATACCTATTTGTCAATTCTCTCGACTTTAGTGTTTCCTCTTGAGGCATCGGTATGAGTGATAGGGACAGATGGGTTCGAATATACGGACATTGTGTTGCGGAGTAAGGCCTCTGCATTGGTCACTCGCCTCCTACGTACGACATAGGATGAGTGGTTTGGTATTGTGGTGCTATTCTTTTAATGTGCTGATGTCATGGGACTTGTCTTATTTATTTATTAATAAATACAACTATGATACATACACGTTCACGATAACTACGATATTATGAGAACGTGTTAATTCATGAAAAACAAAAAAAAAGGCTTTAAACAGTACCTACAACATAATTGAGAACAGTAAAAAACGCATTCTAATGGCGTCGTCATAATAACTATTCCAACTTTAGACCTAAAAGAAGAGGTTCTTTCTTCATTGCTTATTCTTATTACTAGTACTGATATATCTATGTGTTAGAGCCCGGAGTAAGCCGACATAATAGTTTATCCAACTATTAATGGAATATGAGAAGGTAAGGTAGGTACAATTGATAAATCATACTGCAGGAAAAAGTGAACTTCGGAAACGAGTCGCAAGCTGTGCCAAATACTTAGTTGAAGTTTGTAGATAGTAAGTGAACGGACTGAACTGACTCGGACAAAATTTTATAACTCCATTTTCATGGCACACATCGTTCTGAAAGGTAACAAATAATAAATAAAAAAATAATTAATTAATGTGGACAACATCACATACATTGTTCTGATCCCAATTTGAATAACTATTTAAAGCTTTCGTGTTTTGGAAACCAGAAACAACGAAGGTACCACAAGCACCCAGACCCGAGAAAATGTAGAAAAACCCCTTTTTTCCCCACATTGACCCGTCCGGGAATCGAACCCGGGACCTCGGAGCAGGTGACACCTTGAAAATCGGTGTGTACGCCACTCCGCCACGGTGGTCGTCATCTGTGGAACTCTAATTTATTTAAAAAAATCGGCCAAGTGCGAGTCGGACTCGCGCACGAAGGGTTCCGTACCAAAAAGGCCAAAAAAACGAGTTTGTTGTATGGGAGCCCCCCTTAAATATTTATTTTATTTTGTTTTTAGTATTTGTTGTTATTGCAGTAACAGAGATACATAATATGTGAAAATTTCAGCTGTCTAGCTATCGCAGCTCTTCGTAATAGGTAGCGAAGTCTTAGTAATAGGGTCCCGTTTTTACCCTTTGGGTACGGAACCCTAAAAATGAATACCTAATTTGAAGAGAATTATATAGGGTGTTATGTAAATGGTATAACAAGCCGAAATTAACATATGCATATAAGTAAAAAATACTATATTGAAGTCAGAAATTCGATATGATCATTTTTTTAAAACTTTTTTCATACAAATCTCAAAATTTTAGTTTGTATGGAAATAAAAATAATAAAAATGATATCCATTTTCTGACTTCACCATAGTAGGTATACTTTATTTGATATTTTAGCAATTAAATTGCAATTATAATATCAGTATATAAACTTGAACAATAATGTCTCAGGCGGGATTCGAACCCTCATCTCCTCGCATGCCGGGCGGGCGCTATACCATTAAGCCACCGAGACACTGCGACTCAGCGCGAATTTTTCAAGCATATTCTTAACGCTGTAAGCCAACGTTGCTTCATCAAATGTAAGGAGTTTGCACCCTTAACACCCGAAAGAAACATCTTTGCAGATGTTTGAAAGTCAGTTAAGATGAAACAGCTATTTATATACTTTATTTGATATTTTAGCAATTAAATTGCAATTATAATATCAGTAGGTATATAAACTTGAGAAATTAAAGAGTATTTATATGCATACCTATGTTAACATAGGCTGGTTTCGGCTTGTTATACCCTTTACATAACACCCTGTTGTATATATTATGACCGTTTACCTATACCCAAGATTTCCATGTTCTGTGCCTATACCACCTCTTTCCATGTTCTGTGCCCATACTGGCCCATACCTATAGCTGGCTTACAGACTAACTAAAGCCTAGAATAAATTCATCGTGACAATCAAAGACTTGGTAGCTCAATTGATTAGAGCAGGGGTCGGCAACCTTATGACAGGCTAAGGCCATAAGATGGCGAAATGAACTAATGGCGGGCCGCACTTGTGATATAAACGTATAATTGGTATTATAACCCATAGATAAAAAAAAAAGTGATGTCTGAGATCCTAAATGCAGGCTATTTCTTTTAATTCGTAGAATGGCACTTAAGTTCTCATCATGATTTGTTCATGGATTTAATTTGACATTTACAGCTCATTTACAAAACATTTACGGGCCGTAAGAAGCCGGCAAGTAAGAAGTCCGCGGGCCGCGGTTTGCCGACCCCTGGATTAGAGTAATCACCCGGTAAGTGGAAGGATGTGGGTTCAAGCTCCACCTCATACTCAAAAACTAGTGGCAAACTAATATTAATTACAAACATTAGTTTTTATGCCACAATCAACTTTAAAGGGCGTAAGAAGGGGTGAAAGTTCGTATAGGAAAACAATATTTTTTTGAACGATTTAAGTATCTAATCGAAGAGCCGCGGTGGTGCAGTGGACTAACCTACTACGCAAAGGTGGATGAAGTCGCGTTTGTACCGTACCTACATAACAAAGCTTTTGGACTTACCTGTATTTTTCGACGTAAGTAATTTTTGTTCTTCTCAGATTGAATAAGTTCAGAATTACCACTGCTGCTCGGACCATCTGAAATTAAAAGTTTAGGTTTTTACGTATTTAATTGAGTTAAGTATGGAAATGCTCTTGCTTTCGCGTAGTATTTTAATGTCTATTTTAAAAAAGCTGGTTTCGGTTCGTAATACCATTAATTTAACATCCTGTTTAAGGGTTGAAAAATTATCATTCTCTACAAGACACTATATTACAATCAGTAGCTAAATTGTTACATAAGTATAAGTAAGGATTAGATTTCAGTCGCAACTAAAGCAATATACCTACTTATATTATGTGACAAGAATTACTTAAGTAAGCTGCAAGAAGGCGGGGTACATAGGGGTAAGTATTATGAAGTACCTATCAAAATACATTTTTATCACCATTTGCTAGTCATAATAAGTAAAAATTTTTCCTAGCGCAAAAGTACTTTGTAGGTACTTCTACAAGGCAAACATATACCTAACCCATAAAATTCTAGTAACAAAAGGCACCAATTAAAGGGATTACGAATGGCGAACACACGCATGTAAACATCGCAGTAGTGTATTATTTCAGTGTTTCACTAAAAAGACTTATCGTGATCATCGATAAAATATAATGTGGGTGTGTTATTCATAATTAAGCTACTCTCATCATATCTCATATTTCATATTGTAATTAATGTGACAATAGCTCGGACGCCTGACTGGGAGCGGGTCGTGTGCTAACTAGCGGTGCGCAGAATCAATCTTTTTCCGGATCAGGGATTTATAAATATTTTCATCAAACGATTTCAATCACTCTTTTAAATCTTTAAATCCCAAATACATCAGCGTTGTAAAGATTCAATTTGACTCAAAACGTTAATGATTCTTTCAATCTAATGTGATTTATAATTATATGCAATCATCTTCTATCTCTTTTCGTTTTTAGTCACGCTGCAATAGCCGTCTCGATCTACATCTTTTCGTGTTTCAAACAACAATCCTAACTGAACCTTAATTCAGTAGATTCCAGACTCAGTTAGGATTTACAGATTTAAAGATGTATTATCTTTTCGTGTTTCAACCTGAATCTTAACTCAATAGATTCAGTTAGGATTGATTGATATTTGGGAATCATGAGATTTAGAGAGTGATTCGATCCTTGACACGGATGTACATCTTTTTTTTAATCACTCCGCAGTTACACACCTCTAGTGCTAACCAAAATAAACGTCACGCTGGAGTAAGTCTATATGCCTTTCATTTAGCTCCTGATAGGAACCTGAGATTCCCAATACCTAATTGGTGACCCCAACGTGATGACGACCTCCAATAATGTGAACTTGATACACAGTCACATACAAAAATAACACTTGTTCTAGTTTAGGTATACAGGTGACTTTTTCTTCACCTTCAAAAATTTTTATAGGCGTTCATATCGTATTTGTGTTACTTTTGTTGTTTCTGATTTTCGCAAAACAATAGAATCAGAACAATGTATGTTGTCAAGACTTATTTAGCTGCGTAACTGTCTATGCCACAACTTATAGACCTTATACTAAGACACAAGAAATCGTTATTTTGATTATTTTTGATATAATGAGTCAGATACTGAAATTAGAAAGTGGATAGCGGGCTTTAAATATATCAACGGTTAAGTGTTCTATATTTTTTTATTTTTTTTATATATAATGGGCTTGCTCTTGACTACCTACGTACCTACTATTAAGAAGAAGCCTAAGATGGAGCGAGCTTACCCAGAGGTACTGGTTCTCCCACGCACCAGCGGAACACAGAAAAACTGTTTGGGGCTGGACTCCGGCAGGAGGGTGGTAGCATCCAGGTAGCCTCTTACGAGGCCTACCACCGCAAAGGGATATGTTAGCCGTCATCATTGGTTAGAAAACCAAATATGCCGTTGCCCAGGGTGGACCACTAGGAGGTAGATCCCACACCATCCCAAAATCATCATCAATCATAATACATTGAATCTGTGCAATATCTCAAATGTCTAGCTAGTCTCTCAAACTCTAGTTACTAACTGTCCGCCACATAAGCGCGTGTTTACTGTACGCTCTACCGATCTCGTTTGCATGGCACTTAATTAGTAAATGCCTGTTAGTTTTGATCCCATCAAAAACGTGTTATTAACGCCAAACAACATTCGAGGAGTAGGTAAGTATACCGAATACCGACTGATGGTCACATACTGCTGTGGATTTGATTGAATGGTGAAGTCATTTATGTCATTGAAATGATAGAAATTACGGATTTAGTACTACGCGTTTATTTTTGATTTCACCCGACGTTTCGAACACTACAGCGTTCATGATCACGGGTAGATTTCAGGTCATTTATGTTACTTTTAACCATCTTTCACCTTATTTTAAATATTTATACCGTCATTATCATCACCAGCCAGCCCGCATTTAGGGTTCTACCTACCTTGCCTAACTCAAGTCTTAAAACCGAAAAGACGAACATACAGTTTTGCTGGAAATTTGGGTAAAATGTGATTCGAATTCTAACGAATGTTGTTACAAATACATAGACTGCAAAAATCATAACCCTTCCTTACGGCTTTGCCGTAGTCGGGTTAAGACGGATTTGTTCCACTTTCCCGACAGTGCAGGAAAAATACATGCCGACATTTCAATAGTGACTGTTTGTAGACCCAACCATCGGTACGAAAATTATATCTAGTTCCTCTTACGAAGGTCTAATTGCAGATGCTTCGTATATTATTAGAATTATTTGCCATATCTTGAACGATAGTACCTATAAGAGGAGTCGTGGCAAAGCGCTAGGAAATATTAAAATATAAATTGCTTTCTAAAGCGATTCCCCAACGTAAACAAGCTAAATAAGCGGATGGTCGGGTGCTGTAGGTGGCGATAATAATCGCACTTAATTAGTTAATGCCTTGCCTAACGACTAAAGCGTTCAAACAGGGATGGATTTAGAACAAACATGTTTACAGAATTAAACATTGTCTTATGAACAAGGATGTTATTGCTTGTTTTAAGTGAATTAATTTGATTGGTACCTTGCGCATTTAAATTTATTTAATATTAATTGTTTGTTAATATTCTAAAAAATAATTATTTTGTTCTTGTTACCGGTATGTATTTATAAAAAAGCTAACAGTTACCCACTTTGTCTAGAAATACTAACAGACTGCTAACCTACTTACCATGTTGTATGCAAATAAAAAATTTGCTTACCTTAACGCCTGAAAACACATACCTACGTAACGTATTTGAGCGTAGTCATTTTACGAGAGTGCTTAAGTACTTTACGATTTGTGTAAGTTTAGGCATATAGCTTAAGAAAAAATCTCCGACATCAACAATGCGAAGTAAGGAACTTTAATTTTTTTATTACCAAGTTACATGTCCATGGCGGAGTGGCGTACACACCGGGTTTCAAGGTGTCGCCTGCTCCGAGGTCCCGGGTTCGATTCCCGGACGGGTCAATGTAGGAAAAAAGTGTTTTTCTACATTTTCTCAGGTCTGGGTGTTTGTGGTACCTTCGTTGTTTCTGGTTTCCGAAATACGAATGCTTTAAATAGTTATTTAAATTGGGATCAGAACGATGTATGTGATGTTGTCCACATTTATTTATTATTATTATTATTTACATGTAAATTTCTCTAAATCAAATTTTCCTCAACTTTGTTCCTTATTCCATCTCTGTCTTGAGGGAAGAATTTCTAGCGAACGCAGCTATTTGGGGTATTCACAACCACGTTTTGTGTCGATGGGCAACCTACCCGAGGCAGTTTGTGTAATCTTCTGTCTGGGCACAGAATCACTGCCAATAGCCATATTCTACAAGCCGTTCCAACGGATATGATTGTTTAGCAGTATGGAGGTTAAGTTCTTGCTAATAATAATAATACTCCAATGTTCAGTTCAGAAGGGAATGATTTATTATGGAAACTTAGCCTAGTATATACAAAATATTTACAACTAAGTAGTGACTAAACTAAGTAAGCTTATATCTAGTCTTAGCCAATAGTAATAGAATTAAAATATGGTGTGATTATTTGAGAACACGATATATTGTTGTATCGCTCTTTTGTGTGCGAGCGAGAGAGTACACTATTGTGCGTAGCTCGCACGACGTAAATATAATATATTTTGCTGTGGGAAACAAAGAGCGTTATAACTATTTGGAGTTTTATCAGGTCTACACGATGCTGCTACAGTACTCCCCCTCTAGCGAAGCGTACCGGCAGCTTAACACATCGCCCAGAACGTGTCGTCTTCATTGCACTGCGAAAGTCCTTGGCGACAGTGGCAGTAGAGGGGGTTGTGGCGGCGGCCGCGACTGGGGCGGGTGCGACGCTAGCCGAAGCAGGGGCGCGAGCGACGCTAGTCAGAGCGGGCTCAGCAACAACATGGGAGGCCGCACCGCCAGCAGGAGCGGCGGCAGCGGGGGCGGTGGCTGCGTCGGCGATGTTTATTGAGAAGGCCGGCTTCAGTCGGTCTATGGATACAGTCGCTTCTCTTCCAGGTAGTCGTAGCGTGAATGTTTTCTCGCCTCTTCGTAGTACTGTGTAGGGGCCGTCGTAGGGTGGTTGCAGTGGCTTCTATACGGCGTCAACTCGTACAAAGACTTGTTCACACGACTGCAGGTCTGGATGAATAAATAACGTGCGTGTGTTTCCGTGTGAGTGAGTTGGCATTGGTCGTAGTTTGTTTATAATGCTTCGGAGTTTTTCTACGTAACTGTAACCCATGACGTCATTCGAACTTGAAGGAAAGAAAAAATCGCCGGGCAGTCGTAGGGTATGCCCGTATGTGAGCTCTGAGGCGCTCACTCCGACGTCGGTCTTAACTGCTGCACGTAGTCCCAGTAAGATGGTTGGTAATTCGTCGATCCAGCTGTTGTTGTTAAGGCGTGCTCGCAGTGCGGTTTTCATACAGCGATGCCAGCGTTCAACAATTCCATTGCTTTGGGGATGGTACGCAGTGGTGTGAATTTTCTTAATACCCAATAGCTTTGTAAGGGCGACAAACAGATGACTTTCAAATTGTCGACCTTGGTCTGTCGTTATCAGTGCTGGGCAACCGAATCTTGATATCCATTGTTCGTAGATAGTTTTGGCGACTATTTCGGCTGTAACTTCGCATACAGGGTGAGCTTCGGGCCAACGCGTAGCACGGTCGATCATTGTTATAACATATCTGTGGCCCTGCGGTGATGTTTGTAGTGGGCCTACGATGTCGACGTGGACGTGCTCGAAGCGTTGTGATGAAGGAAACGATGCGAGTGGGCTTGTAGTGTGGCGTTGAATTTTCGCGCGTTGACATCCTGTACATGTTTGCACCCATTTCTTGACGTCGGTGTTCATAGAAGGCCAAAAGTATCTCTTCTGTATGAGTTTTCGTGTAGTTCTTATACCAGGGTGGCTAAGGTCGTGAATCGCATGAAATGCGGTTTGACGAAATTCTTCGGTGAGGTATGGACGAGCGGTTTGTGATGACGTTTCGCAATATAGAGGTTTCGTAGTAGTAGGCAGCGATATTTTGATAAGACGAATATTCGGTCGATTTAATAGTTCCTTTATGTATTCATCTTTTTCTTGTGCTTGAGCGAGTGCGTCGTAGTCGATCGTGGTGGGACAGGTGATGGCGTCGAGACGCGATAGTGCATCTGCTACGACGTTATGTTGGCCGCTGATGTGTCGAATGTCACATGTAAACTCGCTGATAAATAACAATTGTCTTGTACGACGTGGAGTTTCGTTATCAGACGAAATCTTTTGCAACGCAAATGTTAGCGGTTTGTGGTCGGTGAAAATAATTGTTTCTCTGCCTTCGATTATTTTTCTGAAGTGTTTGATTGCTAAGTAGATTGCTTGTAGCTCTCTGTCGAATGTCGAATACTTTTGTTGTGCGGTTGTAAACTTCTTCGAAAAGTATCCGAGAGGTTGCCATTTCTCGTTGACAAGCTGTTGAAGAACGGCTCCCGCGGCTGTGTTCGATGCGTCGCACATTAGTGCGAGTGGGACCGAGGCATGTGGGTGAGCGAGATAGGTTGCGTCTTTAATGCATTTCTTGCAATCTTCGAAAGCTTGAGATGAATTATCGTTCCATTGAATTTCAGTCTTGTCATTTTTCTTAGTTTTATGAAGGTACGAGTGAAGTGGCGCCTGAATACTTGCTGCGTTCGGAATGTTTTCTCGGTAATAATTGATCATACCGAGAAAACGTCGAAGTTGTTCTATGTTTTTCGGTTTCGGGTATTCAGTGATGATTTTTACTTTGTCTTGCGGTGGTTTGATGCCTTCTTTACTGACTGTGTAGCCGAGGAAAGTTACTTGCGGCTGACCGAAAACGCATTTTGCCGGGTTTATAGTAATGCCGTATTCTTCTAGTCGTTGTAATACGATGCGTAGGTGTTGTCGGTGCTCGAGTAGGCTATTCGAGCCTAGGAGTAGATCGTCGACGAAAGGATAGACGAAATCGAGGTCACGAAGTACTTCATGAATAAAGCGTTGAAATGTTTGACCTGCATTCTTGAGTCCTGGGCAGATTCGAGGGAATTCGAATAAGCCGAACGGTGTTATGATGGCAGTTTTCTCTATGTCGTTTTTGTGAACAGGCACCTGTTGGTAAGCTCTGTTCAGGTCGATGGTTGAGAACACCTGCTTGCCAGATAGTTGATATGTAAAGTCCTTGACTCTTGGTATCGGGTAGCGGTCGGGTTTCGTGATATTGTTGAGTCGTCTGTAGTCACCGCAGACACGTAGATCGCCGTTCTTCTTGGGCACAATGTGTAGTGGACTTGACCAAGGATTCTTGCTAGGTCTACAGAGGCCTTGGTTAATCATATTTTCGAATTCTTTCTTCACAAGGTTGTAGCGATGTGGCGGTATCGGGCGGGCACGACAGTGTAGCGGTGGGCCGGTTGTTTCGATGAAATGTTCGACGTTGTGATTGGGGTTGAGTTTCATCGATGAGAGGCGTGTTATACCCGGATATTCAGAAAGTATGTCGTGGTAAGACTGTCGTACGTCAATGCTTCGGACTGTTGGCATGGTGGTGTAGCGACCCGTTGCGTTGGTACCGAGCTTCGTAGTGTCGTCGATGAGACGTTGATTCTTCAAATCGACCAATAAATTGTGATGTTTGAGAAAATCGGCACCAATTATTGGTTTGCTTACGGCGGCTACTATGAAAGTCCATTTGTACGGTCTTCTGAGGTTGAGATCTAGTTCGAGTGTCTTCTCGCCATAAGTCGGAATAATAGTGTTGTTTGCGGCGTACAGATTGAACGGTAGTGGTTTCTGATACGCGCCTTTACGTTTTGGTATAACCGAGATGTTCGCACCGGTGTCAACCAAAAACGCCAATCTTGTATTTTTGTCTGTGACAAATAGGCGGTAAGACTTGCTCCCAACGTTGGCATCCGCCTCAGCCAACGTTTGATTTAGTTTTCCGTCTTGTTATCGTCGATGAAACTGCATGGTGATGTACAACGTCTTGCATTTTTCCCGAAGCGACGATGATAAAAGCAATACGACGACGGAGTGGAAGAGCGAGATCGGGAGTTCCCGTAGTGCGAGCGGGACGGCGACATGTGCTTGTGCGTTCGAGCGCGAGATTGTTGCCGCGGATAGTGATAACATGCTCGCTGGGGTGCTGAATTTTGATTTTGGTGTTGCTTGAGCTCGCTGACTTCCAAATTTAGTTTTCGTACTTCTTTGATTAAGGCTTTTAAGTCGTTCGGTTGGTCTTGCTGGTGTGACGATGTTGAGGTGGTAGAAACGGCTGATATTTGGTAATGTTGTTCTAACATCTTGTCGGCGAGTTTAGCAAGTTCGTCGAGTGCTGTTTCTTTTCGAATCGTATCGCTGACGACGAGTACGGAGCGGACGTGAGGAGGAAGTAAATTCATCCACATCAATCGGAGTGTATTGTCAGGTAGTTTGTTACGGGCAAGCGTTCGCATGCGACGTAGTAGTCGGCATAAGGAGACTTCTATGTCTGTCGTGGGTGGGGGGTCGATTGGGGCACAGTGTAGAGAACGCTTATAGTAGATAAGCGTGCCGCCGCCACGTGTGGACCTATCATTTCTGACAATAAGATAGTTCGCAATATTAGGATTGCGAAAAGAAGGTTTGAGACGGGTTTCCTGAACCAGAAGGATGTCTACCTGGTGCTCGGTCAGGAAGAGGGATACCTCATCCCGTTGGTCTAAAAGGCCATCAGCATTGAAAAATGCTATGGTGATCGACCTCGGCTTGATTCTATTTTTTGTATTATCCATTATTGATGGAAGGATTTGATTGTTTGAAGAAGAGCAATATGCTCGACGAGGATTTTAATCCTTAAATGGGCGTTGCCCACAGACTCGTCCAATTTCTGGCAGATGACATCGACCTCTTCGTAGTCGATGTCCTCCATAAAATTGGCCAGTCTGTTTAGCTGGGCCTCCATGTCCCTCGAGGGGGACGGCTCAGCTCGTGGGGCTTTGGGTGTTGGTGGTGGGGGGGGGGGGCAACAGCTCGTACGGCCGGTGTTGCAGGCGGAGCTGCTACCACGGCCGGGCTGAGACTGGAGGTCGGGGTGGGGGGGGGCGCGGGGGCCATGGACGCCATTAGGGGTTTAGCCCAGGCGTTAGGTCGGCATGGTCGGAGAGAGGGGAAGGCCGACGGTGTGATGATCACCCGTGGCTTCCCCGTATTATGGGGGGTGGGTCGAGAGGAGGGGGCTGAGGCCACTGGGCGGGGTAGCGCCTTTGGGGCCCTGGGACATCCGCGATAATTCGCAGGGTGTCCAAGACCTCCGCAAAGGACGCATCCGGGCGGCGTGGTCGCCGTCTCCCTGTCACGCGCGCAGTCCGTTGTGCCGTGGTCCCCGTGGCACTTTACGCACCTTGGGCGAGCATGGCAGTTCCGGGCTGCGTGGCCATATAATTGGCAGCGATGACACTGCCCAGGGAACCCCTTTTTACGGGGGAGTTCAACTTTAAGGCCGCTAATGGCGCAGATCGTCTTCACGTTGAAGACTGCCTTTCCCTCGGCCGAGTGGTCTAGGACCACTTGGACCAAGTCGAAAGGTTCGCGCCTGCGCCCCTTGAAAAGACGGTGGACCTGCCTGGCTGGGAAGCCCTGGCCTTGCAGGTCGTGAAGGATGGCCGGAGTGTCCAGCTCTTTCGGGAGACCGCGGATGATCACCCGCAGTTCCCTTTCCTCCGGGAGGGGATAGGTATGGTACCCTATCATCCTCCCGTCGAGAAAGCTGGTGAGGGAGCGGTGGTCACCCGAAGTGGGTACCACTACCTTGATGCCCACAGCACAAGTCTTCGCGTGCGAAAACGCGATTTTGCGCTCGTTCAGGGCGGCGCTGATGACGTTCCAGGACGATTTGTCCTGGACGAAGATAGGCGGCACTTTGCTCGCCTGAGTGGGGGATGGGGTGGTGGCCTTTGTCCCAGAAGGCTGGGAGGCGGCCGACGGTAAGGGCCCCTTTTGGGTCTTAACGACCTTAGCGGGGGGAGGCGGGGGCGGGGAATTGCGCGATTTGCGCGATTTGCGGGCGCGTTTAGCACGTTTCACCGTGATGAATTCATCATCATCGGTGGCGGAAAGAGAGGAAGTGGAGTCCGATTCCGGAACGTCACACTCCATCACGGAGACTGGGGCGGGAGAGGGGCATGCCTCCTCCGGGGGGGAGAGAGGGGTCCGCTGCGCCAGCGGGAGCGGCGAGCGCGAGCGGGATGGGGTAGAGGGCGTCGACGGGCGGGGCGGGGGGTGCGCGGAGGGCGCTACCTCTTCCGGCTCCTCCGAGCGAGGCGGGTCCGGGGAGAAGGGGCTATCCCTTCGGTAGTCGTCGAAACGACGAACTACTTCAGGATAATTTGCCTGGAGGAACTTAAAGAGTTCCCCCAGGAGGGATTTTTCCGCCATTACGGCGGTTAGTGTGTAGACGTGACTCTACTGCCGGTTCGCAAGTCGCAACCTCCGAGAAGAACCGGTAAGAAACTCGGAGGTGTACACGGTGTGTACCTCCCTTTCCTGTAGGTGTACAGGTCTGGGGTGTGTCGGAACAATGTGCCCTACCGGTGTACTACTAAGTAGGTAATCTACAAAGTAGGGTGTGTGGCCTACGCCTAGCTGACCTTCGGGAGGGCCCGGGTGAACCCGGGATACGCTCCCTCAGGGATGGAATTGCAGGAGAGGAAGGGGGGACACGCCCGGCAGTGGCTGGTGGGAGTATTCCTAGTGCCTCAAAAGCGAGGAGGAACGCCTCGCAATCTCAAGCAGACCCTCCAGGGGGCCAAGGAACTCCCCCGGCGTACCGGCGGCGGAGGGAAACTTTCAGTGCCTTAAAAAAGGCGCTGTCTGTTGCTCCCTATCAACAGAACCGCTTTACAGCGTTAAACTAAATCGGTTTCGTTGGCACCGTTAGGTTTCCGCCGATTTAGCCGCGGGCAAAACCACGTAAACCTGTAAACATATAAGGAGGACTCTCGACTGAGCGAGACAAAGGGTGGGGGAAAGCTGCGGCGCGATACGTCTGTATAGCGCAACAACTAGAAGAGGAATGACCGGAATGATTTATTATGGAAACTTAGCCTAGTATATACAAAATATTTACAACTAAGTAGTGACTAAACTAAGTAAGCTTATATCTAGTCTTAGCCAATAGTAATAGAATTAAAATATGGTGTGATTATTTGAGAACACGATATATTGTTGTATCGCTCTTTCGTGTGCGAGCGAGAGAGTACACTATTGTGCGTAGCTCGCACGACGTAAATATAATATATTTTGCTGTGGGAAACAAAGAGCGTTATAACTATTTGGAGTTTTATCAGGTCTACACGATGCTGCTACAATTGAATCAATTAAGGCTTAAACAAAGCTGTCCTGTTTGCTGGATAGTTTCTGCAGTGGAATCGTCCTTCTTGTCTTTTTGTCGAATGATTACCCTTCAAGGATAATCTGCAATATTACAGGTCTCTAGCCTTACTAAAGTACTAGTGCTAAAGTTTACTTTCACGCGACACGACTTCCATAGTGTAACAAAAAGTGGAGGCAGCATAACAGTGCCTTTCGAAGCACATAACCCACCCGCCATTTCCAGACCAAAGCCAATTTAGCAAAAATCATTTCCTAACTAACATCCGATCATCAACCCAGGGTTAAGTAGTAGGTGGGCCACAGCACCACTACGACAACAGCGTCATCTCCGTAGAAGATGCCCAAAAGTGGTTAGACAATTTGGACTAGTACCTTCGACTGGAGTTGGAATCTGATATCATATATTATACATCGGGAGAGGTTTTAAGTGGACAACGCCTGGATAAAAAGATATAAATTATTGCAAAAGAACACACTATGCGTAGTGCTTTCACCAAAAGCGATAAAGATTGCTAAAGGTTGCTAAAAGGAGTCCTAGCAACCTATAGGCAGGAAACACTTAAATAAGGATGGAGAAAATGGCTAACAGTTCACAAACTGGGTTGGTGGGATCTACCTCCTAGTGGTCCACCCTGGGCAACGGTATCTTTGGTTTTTTAACCAATGATGACGGCTAACAGATCCCTCTACGGTGGTAGGCTTTCTAAGAGGCTGCCTGGATGCTACCACCCTCCTGCCAGAGTCCAGCGTCAAACAGTTTTTCTGTGTTCCGATGGTGTATGGGCTTGATGGGATAACCGATACCTCTGGGTAAGCTCGCTCCATCTTAGCCGTATAGTTAAGATGTAGTCAAGAGCAAGCCCATTATTTATAAAAACCATAAAAATAAAACTGTTGACAATATAGGTTTTTTTACTATAATATTCTGAATTCTCTTCTTTGTACTACATTCAATACAATTAGTTCCGCCTGAGTGATTTAAACTTCAGCATATAAAGTGCAATTTGTAACGTTGTGGAAACTTGCAATAAAGTTGCAATGCTCAAGGTCCTTCTACAATTAAACGCACAAATGGCCTGGCCTTAACCAACCGGAAGAGCAAGCAACAATATGTAAAATATGTTTACTGCAGCCATTTGCAATGGGCGTTATGCGCAGTGCTTTGGTATTTCAAGCAGGGCTACCAAACACGCTATGTAAGTAAACTTCTAAAATACACAAAATTAAATAATTGTGATCGTATGAGGGTAAGGTTACAGTCGATATTTAAAAATGTATAACGGGATTGAAACGCGAACATTTATGTTTTATTGACTGGCGTTAAAAGTAGTAATTACTGTCGATATCATAGATTTAATTATTAAATCTATGGTCGATATACTCGGAAAGATTTATATGCCACCGTGAAATTGTAAACTTCGACTGTTTATAATAGAAGGTAATCCATCGGGATTATAATCTAACCTAACCTAACCCGCCGTTAGTTTATAATCTCACGCGTTGTTTTGTAAACTAACCGATCTCACAATTTTGCGATGACATTAAAGTATCGTAAGAGGTGACTAATAAAGTACTACCCAAGAAGAACACCATTGGGCAAACTAACTGCGGTCGCCAACCAGCCATCTTTAGGAGAGGCCTGATGTTGGCTGATGAAGCGCAGAAAATCTATCTCTTCCAGACAAACTTTTGATAGTTTCAGTCGGAATGACTCGATCTTACAAAAGATGGAAGTGCGAGGTCAAAGCCGGTACGGAAGTAGTTACACGTTTGGTTTTTGCAAAGCTGTGTAGATATAGCGGACTGATTAAGAACAGTGCAAGAGGTCTCCTAATTTTTTAACTGTTTATGTTACAAATGTTACAAATGTTTTCGGAAGACTTCTTTATATGTAAGAAATTTTAAACTTGAAAGGAAAAAAATAAGCCTTCTTTTGTACGCAGTTTAATTTAAATTAAAAAAGGTTTTAAGTCGGCAACCCTACAGTGCCGGATTGGCTTCGCTCCTAAATGGCTATTGAATTTCTTTTGGAAAATTTTATTTTAATATTATTAGAATTCACTTTAATGATACTTAGCCTTTAGAGTAGGTAAATAACTAAAAACTCAGGCGTGCGTTAAACATGGTTAACGAGATTTTTACCGGGACACATGACCAATGCTAGGCATTAACATCTACAAAAGGGGAATTTAATTATAATCTGCACAATTTGTAGGTGGGTTTAGTTAGGATCGTAGTTTCTTCTCGCAGTGGCCACTTCTGACACCTACAGAACAAAAATCTCTAGAGTCTAGAAAAGACCAGAATATCTCTAGTTCTGGTTCAGGTTGGTACCAAAAAGCAGTATCTATTGTTGTGATTATTAATTTATTGTTACATTGTTTTTAAAAAAACGCATCGCAACGTTGACCTTTGAATTGAGACAAGAAACTAGTTATGACAAGTTACATTATTTTATTTATTTATTTATTTATTTAATCTTTATTGCACAGATTTAACAAAAAAAGTACAAATGGCGGACTTAATGCCGTATGGCATTCTCTGCCAGTCGACCATTAAGTTAAGCAGAAATGTAAAGTGGGCGGTGCGACAAAGTATAAGCAAAGTTACAAGTAATTATTTAAAATAGGTACAAACAATTAACATATCATACATATAAATAATAAACTAATATATAAGCTTCAAACAGTATACACATACGTAAATGGTTATACACAAATACAATTACACAATACATACTTGAATATATGAAAATATGATAAATACATAAATAAGATGACTTACAATGAAAAGTGAAACTAAGTAGAAGATGACAAAAATAATTTGCGGAAATGGGACCGAGCAAGTTTCTTAAATGAGTGTTTGCAGGGTGCTTGTTTAAGTTTTTCTGGAAGGGAATTCCAAAGACGAGAGGATTGAAGGAGAAAAGACTTGGATACGAAACCAGTGCGGTGAGAAGGAATGGAAAGGGTAAGTTTGTTTGAGGAGCGCAACTGCCGAGAATGTGTAAAACTGAGAAGAGTGAAACGAGATTTGAGATAAGAAGGGGAATGAGGATCGTTTAGTATAGAGAAGAGAGTAGATAGCATTCTAATGTTGCGCCGAAAGGATAAAGGCAGCCACTGAAGCTTCAAGCGATACGCGGAGATATGTTCAAACTTCCGAAGACAATAAATAAAGCGAATGCCGTAGTTAATTAGACGATCCAATTTATTGAGTAAAACTTGGTTCAAGTCGCAATAACACACATCAGCGTAATCAATCAGCGGAAGAACAAGAGATTGTACGAGAGAGATTTTAGTCCTAACAGGAAGAAAGTGCTTAAACCGACAGAGGGAGCGCAGTGTGGCGGTGACCTTACGACTAACCTAGGATACGTGTGTCGTCCAATTGAGCGTAGAGTCTAAGTGCAGACCAAGATTTTTGACACTCGATGAAAAAGGAACAACTACACCACCAAGATTAATCGGAGCAATAGAGGAAATGTCAATTTGGGAAATTTGTCGCTGACTACCGATCACAATGGCTTGGCATTTAGAAGGATTCACAGCTATACCATAACGGTCAGACCAAGCCGAGATACGTCTAAGGTCACTATTGATCCGCTCAACGGCAAGAACAATATCGCTATGGTGACAATGCTGGTACAACTGCAGGTCGTCAGCATACAGATGGTGAGAAGAGCCAATGTCAAGAGTAATGGAATCAATAAATAAGGAAAAGAGAATTGGAGAAAGTATGCCACCCTGGGGTACGCCTGTGTGCAGATCACGCCAGTGGGAAAGAATCTGATCAACACGAACTGCCTGTTGGCGGTCCCGGAGATAGGAGGCAAACCATTCCAATACATCAGAAGAAAAATTAAGGTGGGATAATAAAGATATAAGGACATCATTTTAGAATGATTCCAATAGCTATCATTTGGGAATTGAGGGAAACGCTTTGGTGTTATCAAGAGATGAAAAATATTACTCTTATGTGTTGTTGCTTTTGGCTTCGCCTCTGTAAGTATTCTATTTAAACTCTCATATGCCTAAACTATGCAGAACTCTTAATATGCAGTGAGTTAGGTAATGAACAGTAGCCTGCATATCTGGCAATGTTATTGCAAACTCGTACTTATGTCAACTAGGTTAAGATACCCCCAGTGTATAGCCTTATGTGCTGTCGTAAAATTTCTACAAGCGCATGAGCTTGCAAATTCCTCAAAATTGCTATAAATTTCTTCAAACAAAAACATTTCCAAATTTATTTCTCCCACCTACGTGCATTCCGAACTGTATTTATACTTTAGCAATGCATGCACATGCATGCCAAGCGAGTGTGGTGACAATGGTGAAATGTATTATACTACTTTATGAAAAACCAAATCGAGGTAAACTAATGTGGGCTAAAGATAATTATTACTATACAACACTTCACGTGTTAACTATAGCCAAAGAATATTTTTTTCTCCTAAAATTGGTAAATCAAGTTCCTAACTAAATACTTATTTTACAAGTTGCGAAAGCAAAAACATGCATATAAATAAATAAATAAATAAATGTGGACAATATCACGTACATTGATCTGATCTGATCCCAATTTAAGTAACTATTCCGGGAGTCGAACCCGGGATCTCGAGCAGGCGACACCTTAAGAACCGGTGTGTATGCTACTCCGCCGCGGAGGTCAATGATAAAATATAAATTAAAGAAAGAGCCAAAATTACCTTTGGCGTCAATAGCAGCGTTGCCATTGTTTATAGAATGTTCTCTGGTTCGATTTCGTCTCATCTTTTTAAAGTACGCCTCCACCTTTGCTACCACGCAGGTGCTTGCATTTACCACTGCAAAGTTAAATTGGATAAGTGATTATTCCCAAAAATATCAAAAACACAGCTTTGGTGCCCATAACGACCTAGACGACTTAAAATAAGCGTTCTACAGGTGAATTTTGATTGGAAATGTCTTCTATCCGGAGGCGTCTGTATATGTACTGCCGGTGCGTGAACAATGTTCACCTTACCCAAAAGTTTGTTGACTAATTTCGATTTCATCCCGTAGAAGCAAAAACTTTTAATTAAGTCTTCCTTCACAGTAAAACGCGGGCGCGGAGGTTTGATCAATAAAGCATTTTTTGAAGTTGGCATCTCGCATAATAATTTATAGGCAAACCAAGATTTTATTAATCAACATAACATAACTTCAATCTTTTCAAAGATTTTTGTAAATATTTGTGAAAATTTTCGTCAAATATACTGATTTAAACTTTCAGGGTCACTATCGTAAGAGTTAGTTATTTCGAGATTTCTATCATGTACCTTGTTTTCTGATTAGCAATTATTCAGTTGGAGTAGTGTTGCGTTATTTCGTCTCTGACGCAAGGGTCCTGGGTTCGATTCCAAGTCGGTCCAATTTAGGAAGCAATATTTTCTGCAATAGCTTATGTCTGAAAGGGGCTGTAGCCTAGGAGGGCTGTAGTCGTGCTTCTGAAGACTCGTTAAGCCTTTGGTTCCGATTTTTGTCACAAGATGGAAGTCGTAAATACATGTCATGTCAGTTGGAATCGCACATAATGAGAAAGAGAGAGAGAGAGAGAGAGAGAGAGAGAGAGAGAGAGATACTGTTTAACGTTCAAGGCAAGGCCTATAGCGTTTGCACGTCGTTGTATTAAATGCTTATACCTAAATTTGTAAATTAAAATCGACACCTCCACATGGCTCTCATCAGAAGGCATAAAAAAGGCGCATAGCAGGAAATGGAGATAATGGTTGGTATTGCCCACAAACTCAGAAAGAAGGAGATCCTTAAGAGAAGTACGACTACTGACATCGTTTGAAGAATTGCTGAGTTAAAGTGGCAGTGGGTGGGGCACTTAAGAGGAAACACGGGTCGTTTTTCCATACAAACGTAGTCCCCTGTTTCCTCCCTGGATAAAGCCAGTAGAGCAATAATTTTTATTACAAAAATCTATGGCCACTAATAGCATGTTTCTATGTTATCTGTTTTTTCATAAATTAATTAATAAAAAAGATATGAGCCCTCAAAAATCGAAAAAATTCGCCAGATTTTCCGCTGTGTTCAAACATCCAGAAAACAAATTTGGCTAAATTTTAGAAAAAAAGGAAAACATAAGAACACGGCCAAAGCCTTTCTTTAATTTTTAATGAAAAAAGTATTTAAATCGGTCTAGTTTTGGAACAGTAATCGGGGGACTACGAAACGTTGATTTGGTGTGCTTTTAGTAGGTATTTTCGGTCCAAGAAGCAGTTATCTCTATCACACTCTGCGGTGAAGGCGTTTGGCACTGCGCGACAGCAATAGATTTTACAAATACCTATTTTTCAATTCTCTCGCTCGTAGTGTTTCCTCTTAATAAGAGGATGTTGTGGATAAATGTGGGTAGGTCACTCGATAGACCGACGATCTGAATCGAAGCGTTTATCTAAATCGTCGTAATTATTGGCTTTTAAAGTAATTAGTTCTAGTACTTACTGAGATAAATATGCGTAGGAACAGCTAGTATGGCATATATTAGAGCTGAACTTCTCCCCCAGGACGTTTGCGGGACTGGCGCTCCGAAACCTATAACAGAACAAGTAAGGGTTAAAAAAATACTCATGGTTATTCCACAATTGTGAACTTAACAATTTTTCTATATTGTCTTGGCCTTTTGGTAATCTATCTATATCTATATCTATATATCTATATCTATATCTATATCTATATATCTATATCTATATCTATATCTATATCTATCTATATATTTATAAAAATCTCTTGCTGTTCGTTAGTCTCGCTAAAACTCGAGAACGACTGAGCCGATTAAGCTAATTTTGGTTTGAAATGTTTGTCGTAGTCCAGGGAAGGTTTAAAAGGTGAGAAAACATGGAAAAATTGCGAGGAAGATAGTAAAAACGTTAATTTCATATTCCCATATAAAATGCTCTACATAAAATTTTTGAGCCCTTTAGTCAGTTTTAATGATGTTAGGATAGGTGATATGAAGTACACCGGGTCAACTAGTTGTTAATATAAAGAGCTACCTTTAGATGATGAAGATGATGATGATAATGATTATATATTATACTTATTACTATGTGATTAGAGCGAAGTATGTGATCTTGTCAACTTTATTTTTAAAATAATGTTATACAGGTCCTGCTGGATCCTCGTTGAATTAGTCCTTTCTTAGTAACTTTTTTGCGTTCATTTGGCTTGAAAAACTTGTAATAACCATTGTTATGCGGTATAGCTTCAATAACATTAAAAATAGAGGATTTTGAAACAATCGTAGGACAAGTAAAGTTAGGCACAGAACAGTGCAGCGGCTAAAGTGCTTAGCGGTAAAAGCGGTAAAAGTTTCGCCAATTAGTCTAAAGTATTTTAAGTATGAGCAATCTCAACTCCAGTTTAACAACGTGCTGCGAGTGTAACAATTACAATAATTATAGACTTCAGTTTTAGAAGTTTTAACATTAAAACACTTAAAAAAATTAAAACTAGCTGAGGTATGTATGTAACTAACATTAAGCTACTTGATTTAGCATTGAATTATGTAATTATTACGTACCGTTTCGTAGGTACGAAATCTGTTACCACAATGAAAACTTCGGACATGTTTTTATCAGCCTTATGCTTGGTGTGCAACGATTAAAAAATACGAGATACCTTCCAGTGTAAAGTATTCAAAGATTGATCAAGATTGAAAGCCAATGCCATTTAATATTGTAACCAGTTTGTTATTTATAAAATTAATACTTTAAAACTTCTTTAAAATATGAAATCCTGCTATGTTCTATGGTTGCTATGCAGGAGGAGAAAGCGCGCCAAATTATCGACGCCATCTTTTTCAATGTCATGATGGTTATGTTACATCATCTGGCTGGTTTGCGAATAGCTTTTTTTTGTGGTAGCAACTTAATATCATAAAATGCATGAGCCTACGTCAACAATTTTAACCGAAATAAAAGTTTATTCCTTTATGATTACTTGTGCGTGCAGTGCTGTGCTGCCTACCTAGAGCAGTCATGACGTAAATGCTAAACAGGAATGTTCCACTTAAGTCCCAGAATTGTCCCGGGTGTAGTTTGGCACCTCGCGCCATAGCCATCATTGTGAGTAGTCGCTCGTCTTCTATCCGCTTCTCTATGGCGTTTTTCCATTTTGGAGATAGAGGAGTTATCTGCAATTTAATATATACTAACATTAAAAGAGTTATCTTGTTACAAATCTCGTGTGACAGTGTTTATTATCAAACTTTGAACTATTTTTATACAACTTGTGGTGTTGTGGTAAGTTACGGAAAAGGTAATAGTCAAACTTTTATCCTGAAAAATGTACGGTTTCCGTGTGACGCTTAAGAATTCAAAATTCCACGCGTACGGAATCCCAAGCGACAGTTACACATGTTATGTGAACTCTATGTACATTGACGCCTGGGCGACGGAGAGTCTAGCCGCTGAGTTTGCATTTCCTGCCGATAGCAGCCCTGCGCCGGAGCGTCGATGCATCTTGGGACGACAGTCTATTATTCGTATTCATTAAGGTAACATTATGTTAATATTTTGTAATTGAAATAAAATAAAAAGTATTTTTTTTATAAAAAGCTCTCGGAAAGAGCATAATTGGCGCAGTCGGTAGGATAGTGCTGAACTGGACAACTAAAAATCGTGTTCAGTGTCCGTTTCAACGGTTTACAGTGCGAACTATTTTCCCAAAAAGTGACTTTACGTTTTGTGGAAGCTGCGACGCCTTGAGGGTCTACTTTACCTTCGTAAGGACTAATTACTATGATCGCAAATATTTTGCTGGTGATACTGTGAGTACACTTGGATTTAATGAGTTCATAACTTTTCCTTTCCCTCAATCCATGATTTATGTGTAAACTCGTAAATAAATTAATTGAAAGTTTTAATTTAAATAAATAATTAGCAAATAAGGTTGTATTGCACAATCTTACAATTTATATTTTAAAACTAATCATTGTGAACAGTGTTTTTTTTTATTTTTACATAATGGCACAACTACAACTTTTCGATTTAGCATTAAAAATAGTGCCCGAGTATAATGGAGATGTCAACTCTTTATATAGATTTTTAAGTGCAGCTGATCGTGTTTTTGCACAATATTTTGATCTTGAAAATGTAAACAATTTTCTAAATACTATTGTTATCAATGGACTTATCGGAAAATTGAAGGGAAAAGCTCTCGACATAATTGACGTTAATGCCGCAAATTCATGGCCAACAATTAAAGATGTTTTGATTCAAAATTTCTCAGACCAAAGAGATGAAAATTCTTTAAATCGTGACCTAGTTAATTTACATCAGGGCAACGAGAGCCCCCAACAATTTTACGATAAATGTATGAATGTGTTGACGACCTTGATAAATTACATAAATATTCATAATGATGATCAAAACGTTATTGTCTGTAAACGAGATTTTTTCACAGCCCAAGCATTAAAAACATTTTTAGCTGGACTACGAGAGCCCTTAGGGTCTACGATTCGGGCTATGCGCCCTGAATCCCTACCTAAAGCCTTGCAATACATAAAAGAGGAAAGTAACATTATGTACTTACAAAAACGTAACCAACCCCAAATTAATAACAATAATAATAAACCAATTAATCAAAACCAAAATTTCAGAATTAACAACTCACCTAGACTCCCTCCAAACTGGTATCAGCCAAGACCAAATAATTTTAATTATAACCCAAACCGTTCAAACTGGAATAATAACAATAATAACCAACAAAGTTTTAGACAGCCAAATTTTAATCAATATCGCCAAAATCAAAATCAACAAAATAAACCAAATTATTTTAATCAGGACCCAAAACGAAACCTTATACCAAAACCAACCCCTATGAGTGGAATTTCTTACCAAAATGCACGAGGTAACAATAATAACTCTCCAAGGTTTATTCCAAATCCAAACTACAGACCGCAGCAACTCAATCCACAAAATCCAAACTATTTCCAAAACGTAGGTCACTATCCCGATTTTGTTTTCGAAGAATTAAACCATAATGAAATTAACAACGCTGATTTCCCAGACCAAAATTACCCTTCTTTCGATTATAGTTGCGATTATAACGACGACTTTGAACCAGAATTTATCCCAGTTTCATACGATGACACAACCCAATATGAGGCTGCCCCAGAACGCGAAATCGCCTCTAAAGTCACTGAAAATACAAATTTTCACGATGCCCTAGACCAAACCAAAGAAACGTGATACAAGTCAATGTTCACTCTAAAGGACAGCTTCCATATATACAAATAAATAGTCCTCCTCTGAAATTGCTAATTGATACTGGTTCAAATCAGTCCTTTTTATCTCCGGAGGCAATCAGAAAATATTACCCAGGTTTTAAAATAAATCACGAACCTTTTTCAGTCACAAATGTGCATTGCACAACACATCATAAACATACGATTGAATTGCCTCTATTTTCTGAATTTAATTCAAATAATATTTGCAAATTTTACGTCTACAAATTTCATAATGTATTTGATGGCCTTATTGGACTAGATTTGTTAGAAAAACTTAAAGCATGTGTCAATTTATCGAACAAATCTCTTGTAACGGAGTCTGCCAAGAATCCTATTCACATGATGGAAACCGGAGTTCACAACCTTTTCGAAGCATTAGTCAAAGCCAAAAGCAGTTCCACTCTCAAGGTTCCTGTAAAAACAGAAAGTGGTGAAATTTTTATACCGGAAACGACAATAAATCAGTGTCTTATGCCAGCACTGATTACACAATCAAATAAAGGATACGCTTACGTTGAAATCAATAACTCTACCTGTAATGACATAATAGTTAGTTTACCAACACCCATAAATGCGACCCCTTTAGAAAAAAATTTTGATTGCTTCAATTTTGAAGTTCCTTTTTCAAAATTCGCTGACGTAGAATCCCTTCTCAGAACAGATCATATGAATGCTGAAGAAAAGCAAAAAATAATTAAACTATGTAAAGATTATAGCGACATTTTTTACTATGAAGATTGCCCTCTTACTTTCACAAACACAGTAAAACATAGAGTCAGGACCACAGACGAAATCCCTGTGTACACAAAATCATACAGATATCCATTTGTACATAAAGCAGAAGTACAGGCTCAAATAGATAAAATGCTTCAACAAAAAATTATTCAACCATCTGAATCTCCATGGTCTTCTCCAATTTGGATAGTTCCTAAAAAACTCGACGCGTCTGGCTTACAAAAATGGCGGCTCGTTGTCGACTATCGGAAGCTTAACGAAAAAACTATTTGTGACAGGTATCCAATCCCAAATATTTCCGATGTGTTAGATAAATTGGGTCGTTGTCAATATTTCACTACTCTCGATTTGGCTAGCGGCTTTCATCAAATCGAGATGCACCCAGACGACGTAGAGAAAACCGCTTTCACGGTAGAAAACGGACATTACGAATATTGCCGGATGCCTTTTGGCCTTAAAAACGCCCCATCTACGTTCCAAAGAGCCATGGAAAATGTACTTCGTGGGCTTATCAATGAGATTTGTGTCGTTTACATGGATGACATAATTATATTTTCAACTTCCTTGCAAGAAAACATAACGAACACCGAAAAAGTCTTTCAAAGACTTAGAGAGGCAAATTTCAAAATTCAATTAGACAAATCTGAATTTTTAAAACATGAAACTGCTTATTTGGGACATGTTGTAACCCCATCTGGTATTAAACCAAATCCCGACAAAATTCATGCTATTAAAAATTTTCCTATTCCCAAGACCCCAAAGGAAATAAAGTCATTTCTGGGACTTCTAGGTTACTACCGAAAGTTTATTCCCAATTTTTCAAAATTAACCAAACCACTTACGTCATGCCTAAAAAAAGGTGCAAAAATAAACATAGAAGATCCAATTTACGAAAAGACATTCAAAATTTGTCAAGAAATTTTAATGAATGATCCCATTCTCAGCTACCCAGACTTCGAAAAAGAATTCATCGTCACTACAGACGCTTCTCAATTTGCTATTGGAGCAGTTTTGTCCCAAGGTACCATAGGTGCTGACAAACCAATTGCCTTTGCTTCCCGAACTCTCAATGACAATGAAATTAACTATAGCACAACAGAAAAGGAATTGCTAGCCATTGTGTGGGCAACTAAATACTTTCGCCCATATATATTCGGCCGAAAATTTAAAATAGTTACCGACCACAAACCCCTGCAATGGCTCGTGTCGCTAAAAGAACCTAATTCAAGACTTACCAGGTGGAAGCTCAAACTAGCAGAGTTTGATTACGAGGTCGTATATAAAAAAGGGGCTGCCAATACGAATGCGGACGCTCTGTCTAGGGTCATTATTAACAATAATGAGACGGAACCATGTGAAAACTCACCACAGTCACCACCTATAGAAAACCCTCCTGCCTCCGAAATTCTCGATGATATTTTATCCCTTATTGGAAAAGTTTCTGAAATACCTGATATAGATAACATAGAACTAGATCAATTGCAAGATGACACAATCCACACCAATCAAGAACAGCCCATTTTGGAAATTCCAATTGCAGAAAGACCTGTGAATGCGCATAAAAATCAAATCTTTATTCATTTTGTTCTACATTCACCGGCCAAAGTAATTATAAAAGAAATATTCGTAGGTAAAAACCGAATCATAGGGCAGATTAGCTTAAATAATTTAAATAATGAAATAATCGAACTCTTTAAACACTATGTACGGCCAGATATTCAACATGGCGTTTGGCTATCAGATTTTAAATACCTACCAGATCTTACAAACATTTTGCAAACGACTTTTAAAAATTCCGCTTATGACCTAATATTCTGTAAAGAAAATCTACAAGATATAACTGACACAGACGAACAATATCGTTTATCAAAAGCTTATCACGAAAGTAAATCTAATCACAGAGGTATAGCGGAGACAGAAAAACAAATAAAACGAAAATACTATTGGCCAAATATTTCTAAAACCGTGACTGAAATTATAAACAACTGTTCCACTTGCCAAACCAATAAATACGAAAGGCATCCAAACAAACAATGTCTTCAATTTACACCAGTCCCAACAAAGCCATTTGAAATTATACATATAGATACTTTTCAAATAAAGGGTCAGAAATTCCTTACCATAATAGATACATTCTGAAAATATGCGCAAGCTTATCCCCTGGAAAGTATGTCGGGAGTAAGTGTTATAAATTCACTAACAATCTGGATGACACATCATGGCCTCCCTTTGAACATTACAGCCGATCTAGGCACAGAGTTTAAGAATCTCCCTCTCAAAGAATTTGCTGCTTTACATAAAATAAACCTACATTTTACCAGTGTTAATAATCCCCAATCTAACGGAGCCATTGAAAGATTTCATTCTACAATACTAGAACACATTCGGTTACTCCAACAGAATCATAAACAGACCACTATTACCGAGCTTATGCTGTTCGCAGTATTAGCATACAACAATTCAATCCATTCAGCCACCGATAAGAAACCCGTTGAAATAATTAATGGCCACTTAGATAGCCGTGATCCATTTGACATCCTTTTAGAAAAACAATGTCTACAAAATTACATTAATAAACATAAAGAAATAACAACAGATATGTACGCTAAAATTAATGAACGCTTAAATTCGAGACAAATGGCCACTATTAGCAAATGTAATCAAACATTGGAAACACCTCTCGAATATGAAGAAGGTCAAGCTATTTATTCCAAAAATCCGCTTGCAGTTCGCCATAAAGACCAACCTCGATATTTAACTAGAACCGCTGCCAGAGATTTAGGTATAAAAGTTGCAGATATCAAAGCGCAAGAATACCATAAACGAAACATTCGCAGGCCCCTTAAAATGCAACATTATTTGTTACAGGATGACGGCGAGCTACCCGGCACTAGCCGAGGAAGCGAAACTAACGCCGATGACAAATAACCCCGGAATATTACCATTCAATTTAGGACCATCTAAAGTTAGGCAATCTTACCATGTGTTCTTACACTATATTGATTTAGACTGTATTAAAGATCAGATTATCATCATCCAAAATCAAGTTTTTACACTTGAAGCTTTGGTTAGTGACTTAAGTAAAGATTACAAGTTTAGATTTATTATTTTACAAGACTATATTACTAACCGGTTGAATAGTATTTTAGATAAGTTTAATTCTTTAAGTAAAACTAGATTTAGAAGAGCTCTTATAGATGGTTTAGGCACTATAATTCACAGCATTACTGGGAATTTAGATCAAAACGATGCTCTGAGATATGACAAAGCCATAAATATACTTCAGAAAAATCAAGATGCAATAACACATCACGTTAATCAGGCAATTACTCTAAATAAACTCTTTTTAGAAAACTTTAACACCACCATTTCAGCCGTCGTGCAAAATCAAGATAAACTGTCAATTAAAATAACAGAAATAATAAGACATACAAATATATCTGAACAAAAATTTATCGATTTTGTTAAATTAGACAGCTCGTTTAAATTATTGGAAATAAATATGCAAATCATTCTTGAAACCTTATCTGATCTAGAAATTGCCATTTCTCTGTCAACAAAACTCATAGCTTACCGTAAGTGGATATCGTTCTCAAATATAGAATACTTTATAACAGAACTTAACAAACTTTACAGGCCTGATCAGTTAATAACCTCCGATGTGAAAGAATCTCGTATTTTTTGTAGTTCCCTAGACGTAGGCTCTTATTTTAGCGATAACAAATTAGTGTTTGTTATTAAGGTACCAATTTTTTATAATGATGTGTTCACATACTACCAATTGTTCCCAATCCCTACCTCCAATTACACAATTCTCATACCTAACAAATCCTATCTAGTTATGAACGAAAATGCGTACCAGTATTTAGATTCACCATGTAATGAAATCGGAAAATATCACTACTGCCAAGGAAATATGTTTCTCCAAGATTCAAAGCATAACAACGATTGCATTTATGAATTGATAACATCGCAAAAACTTGCAAAATGCGAATACCAACAAATCAAAATTGAACAAGAAATATTTGAGATGATTAATAATGAGTATTATATACTTATTAGTCCTAACTCTACAAAATTGCACATACAATGTGTCCAAGATGAATATATGCAAGTCAAAGGTGTACACTTACTCCAACTTCCAGAAAACTGCAGTGCGTCTATTAAAAACCTAAAATTCACAAATTTACATTACGTTTTTCATGGAAAACCTATCAAACTATTTGGGTTAAATTTGGAGGAAGCAAAAATTAAGGACCCGCTCCAACGCCTGAAAATAGATAATGTGGACCTAAAACAGCTTCATAATACTATTGGATTTTTAGAACGAGAATCGGAAATTGGCCAATTAGAAGACTTAGATTTTCAACCGCATTTATACTGGACTACACCGCTCTACATCATCGTAGCTATTGCAGTTTTTTATTTTCTCACCGTCAAATGGAAGAAATATAAATTATCCAGAGCTACTACTGTGACTACAGAGACTGAACGACCTGTAACTCTCCAAAACGAAGCTTTTCCTCGGTCTCTCTTCAGATAGGCTGAAGAAAGGACCTCTATTTCGTCGGGGAGGTGTTATGTGAACTCTATGTACATTGACGCCTGGGCGACGGAGAGTCTAGCCGCTGAGTTTGCATTTCCTGCCGATAGCAGCCCTGCGCCGGAGCGTCGATGCATCTTGGGACGACAGTCTATTATTCGTATTCATTAAGGTAACATTATGTTAATATTTTGTAATTGAAATAAAATAAAAAGTATTTTTTTTATAAAAAGCTCTCGGAAAGAGCATAATTCACATAATGCTCCGTGAACACAGTGTAAAGTTAATTTAATATTGTTTTTTTTATAGTTTTTAAAATAAGACAGACTACGAAAAAAGGTTTATATAGGATTTTTCGTAATATCTTGTATACACCGTGAAATTTTAGTGGTTGTTTTCCCGCAGTAAAATGATTCTATCTTGGTAGTACAATAGATTTGTGCAGTTTTTTTTTATTCAAATAAAAAAATAGCAGTTTCACGATTGTGATAAACGAAACTCGAAAGCAACCTCGAACCAATGGTATCAGCCGCGCCGCAGCCGGTCACCGGCCGGGGTCATTGCCCCTCGCGCGGTGCAGTTTATGCTGTATTACTTAGTGCGTAGAGCTTCTTTTGCTTTGAACATTGATTCCGTGCGGCAAGCAGTACCCAAACACGTCACATTTTGTAAAGATACTATCGTATCTCACGCTTTTGAGTTGATGATTATTTTTTTGATTTCTTGAGAACAACGATATCTTTATTTTCGAAAAATAACTTGCACGATTCGATGGTGCTACTAAAGGTAAATCGTTCTGTTGCGGGAAAACAACCACTAAAATTTCACGGTGTATATAATCAACTTCGTAATAAAAAATCTCATATACCTAACTAATTGAATAGTCAATACTCGTTCGAAACAAAACAAAAATTAAAATTCAGGCAGCCGGCCCTAACAAAAAGATCGAAGTTCCCTGTTCAAGGGTTAGATAATTTTTTCATGGTTGGCGTGACTGGCATTTATAAAACAATCTCACAATTTTAAGTTAATTACTTATGCTAGTGTTACAAAAATGCAATAACAGGTATGGTTCTAGTATTGTTTTCTGCTGTTGTCGTGTTAAGCTCTACAAAATATTTTTTCGATAATAATTTTAAGGATAGGCTTAGTAATAAAAACGCACTTTTCAATGTCTTAAGATTGGTTTTAAAAAATTAACTTAAACATGATGTAATACTAAGTAGTATTATATTATGTGTAGTAATACTTAAAAAAGTAATCGTAATTCTTATTAATTTGAAGCTCCTATATTTGCATCAGTAGGTACCTATAAAAAAACAGATCACGAACACTGCAAGGTCTGCAATAGATATATACAGATCTATTCAAATTAACATGTTTTCTGCAACAACTTAAGGCGGTGTAGTTCTAAGATGCAGCGTTTTTGAGTTTTTAAAACCCATAATATGTTAACTAGAAAACTGCGTTTTAAAGTCTGAAAAAAATATATGTCTTAGTTAAGAATCTAGTCTAGTCACAATAGCTGTCGGTTACACGATTTGATTAACTTGGCCCGATAGAAAAAAATCACAAACTTACATCTGTTCGAAATGTTCTCTTCAATTTGACGACTAAACTACGGACATTTTAAATGCAAAATACGTGAACGCGGCGCGGCTCGTCAGGCCCGTACTGTCGCGCGCAGGTTCTTACAGTGCGCATAGGTGCTCCGTTATAGGCGATCGATGGATATCGATCCATAAATCACGAACTACTGGGCCTTAATCAAATTATAATATTAGAGGTCATATCTCTATGGTCCCAACTTTATACTAACAAAAAGTGACACTTGACATTGATATAATAAACGATTCAATTTTCATTATTGAGCTGTGAAGAGTATCTTTGTATTTATTATAACCACTATTTGGTACTAATTATTAGCCCTTCTTACACGTTTCTAACACAATATTAGAGTTATTGTAATAACACGATTCTACAAAACAGATAAGTTAAAGATTCAAAAACGAGATCTGTTTATAAACAAAAGCCTAGAGCTTACAGGGCACACTAAGCCTCTAATTCCGATGCAGTCCCCCGCCCCACCGCGGCACCGCCCTTCGTGACACAATGGAAGTTAGACACAGTAGTACCAAGGTGGTATAGGGTTTGTCGTTATCAACCACACACAGAGAATTTTGCCGTAAAGTTGCGGCACAAAACAGTACTGGTAAAAATACTGAAACTGTCATCCTAACTGTAACAGGAGAGGCATACTTGTTACAATTATTAAGATTTTGATATTGAAAGATACATTTAGCTGTAGCAGGTAAATGTATCTTTCAATATTAAAATCTTTAAAAGCCGGCTTTAAGAAAACGTCATGCTTATTTGATGGCTATCTGTTTGTTATGGTGCGGGTATTAAACCTGTGACCCTTGCGTCTCAACCGGCGCTCAAAACCATTGCGCTAAACGGGTAGTCGGCTAATTAAAAAACGCCCATCCCTTCAAGGCGATTACTGATATTTTTCTTGATGTCTATTCTCAGGGGTGCTCGGCGTCTACTGTTTATTTCTCATGGGTGCTCGAGCTCAGCACGAGCCGAGGGTGCTGAGCACCCACGGAGTTGGCACCCCTGGTAGCAGGAGGGTTTTGCCGTCTGTAACTGAAGTTCATTGCACTGAATTTTTACGAAGCCGCGCAAGTTGCATATAGGACGGACTTTGCGCAACCGCGATGATTTCAGCAGATGTAACATAATCTATAAATAGATAGATATTTTTTATTGCACACAATACAAAATAGCCTTAGTTATGGCGTTAGTTTGATTTTTACCAGATGCTCTATTATATTGTTGCGGTACGTGTATGTTACAAATGCTCGGTTTCTACAATGAAAAGAACATAACACTAGATTCAGAATGGCAAAACAAATTCAGAACGTGGCAATCGATGACACGTTTGATTAGAGTAAAAATGATTAACAAATGATTTAGTAGCATATTTTTATACGATAAGTGGTTTCTGTCTGCAGTTATTTAATATTAACACTCCAGAGTAAAACTAAAAAATTCAGGTTGCTGCGGAGTAAATCTACTGTAAATCTTCACTGTATACGTACGGAGACAAATCCAAATTGGATCTAACTACGCGATGGGAAAATTAAAAGGAGATTTTCCTTGTAATTAGTTTGCAAAGAAACCGCGACTTAATTTGGTTAGGTTAGATTTATATAAATGTACAGCGTTTTTAACCTACTTCGAAACATCAACGTTTGAATCAGCGGCAAAAATACTTGTATTTTAATTTATACCGACTGAAAACAGCCATTATTAATGACTGGGACACAAATTGAAACAGCAGTATTTTTTTGTCATAGTGATATTATAGCCATGTTATTATATACCTAATATTTTAAACCAAATATAACCAATGTTACCTCGTTGAAAAACATTAAAATAAAAGATAAATTTTACGAATTTAACAAGATAGCAGTATTTAAACTTGAAAAATTTTATCTCAGGCGGGACTCGAACCCACATCTCCCCGCATGCCGGGCGCGGCGCTATACTGAGACGTCGTTCCCACCAGAGACATAATTTTTCAAGTTTAAATACTGATATTATAATTGCTATTAAATTGCTTAGATACGAGTATCATATAAAGTAATAACTAGATAGCGTTTATTTAAATAAATAAATGTGGACAACAACACATACGGGTTTATTTGAGTTTCACATTATATTTTGGAATATTCCGACGCTTCGATAATTTTAGAGCGTTGCATGGTCACGCATGGGTAGACTTTACAATGTAAAATTTAATAAAAGCGAGGTAAATCCGTAAAATTTTGTTTCATTGATGAATAACATATTAATAACATATTACAACTTATAGTTCTTGGTGTAAAACGAATCGTTTTCCACCAGTATAAATAAATAAGAAATTAAAAAAGCTCTCTCCTTCTTTTTACGGAGAGGGGTTCAGTGCTTAAAAATTTTAAATCGTCACTTATTTTTTTGTCCACTATATTAAGCTTCAATTTTAACAAAAACCGGTTAAAAGTTACGGTTGCTACATCCTTATAAATGACAAAGACCTGTCATATAAGTGTGTGTTGCCAGTAATGACCTATGGGAGTGAGACGTGGTCGTTTACTATGGGTCTCATAAGAAGGCTCAAGACCCAGCGAGCAATGGAGAGAGCGATGCTTGGTATTTCCCTACTCGATCGAATCAGAAATGATGAGATCCGCAGGAGAACTAAAACAACCGACATCGCTCGAAGGATTGCATCGTTGAAGTGGCAGTGGGCGGGATACATAGCGGGGAGAACCGATGGCCGTTGGGGTGGAAAGGTTCTCGAACGGCGACCGCGTACCGGACGACGTTCCGTGGGCAGGCCCCCTACAAGGTGGACCGACGATCTGATCAAGGTCGCGGAAAGCCGCTGGATGCGGACAGCACAGGACCGATCGTTGTGGAGATCCTTGGGGGAGGCCTATGCCCAGCAGTGGGCGTCGTTCGGCTGATATGATGTCATATAAGTAAGAGTCCCCTACTAAGAGGGTTGTTCTACAGTTGGTGAAACGTATCTTAGGGTAGGGGTTCATTTAGGGGTACTTTTATTTTAAGAGGCACATAGCTATGTAAAGGTTTAGGGAACGTTGGTGTAATCGGGCATTAGTTTCACAACGCTCTGGCCTAGTTCGGGTTGGTGGACGGTAAGGGCGACGCTGCACGCTGTGGCAACATTATCCCGCTGTGGCACGTTGGATGTTTTTCAAGCCTCCCTAAGTCCCCCAACAGGGTTTAAAACGGCTGTTATCATGTTATGGATGAAAATAAATGGAGTTGTAAGTTAGACCGTAATAGGAACTTATTACTTTGAGCTTAACTCAATATATACACACTAGACCAGCCTATATTGACAAACATGGCATTGGGCTGTGGGCTGTTTGACCGTTATTAGCTCAAGCCCCGGCAATAAGCTGGGCATTATTCTGTCTGTAATTCTGTATTTCACATCACTGAAACAGAATGGACAGTTGACAATATAAGTATTAATAAGCAGACATGATAATTACGTCATTTTCATGCAAAACTAAACTATAATAGTTTCCCTGACTTGTTGTGTCAAAAGTTATTAGTCTGTCGGTTTGTATGGGATAAGAAAATGTTTTACTATTTTCTTTACGAATTTGTTATTTATTCTCTTCATAAAAACTATTGTAATTTAAGAAAATATTTAAAAAATTACCATATCAAAATTGGGGGCGGTTAGCAACACATTTGACGATTTCTTACATGTTTGGAAGTGGACTATGCATGAAGCCTTGGTAAAAAGCTTAGGAAGAGAGTTTATAAGAGTTACCTTTGTAGTTAGCAATTGCTCTCAATTCAGTACCCTTGATCTGTGAAGAATGGACTTGGCATTTACAGAACAATCAGTAATGCCCGGCTATGACTGAATTAAACATTGTCGGTATCACATCTTGGCCAAGTGATTTCATTAATCGGCAAGGTTTGATCGCACCGATTATTACATGACTCAGATATAAGTATATGTAGCATACAACCTGATCCATACACGAGGAATCTAATAGCAGACATTTTAGGCTGAGTACTTCCAACTAAACTGCTTAACGAAGCTATAATAATATCGCCAAAGTTGGTGAAAAATAGTTACGGTTATTCCCTTACTTTTTCTTTTTATTTCGAAAGTCCTGAGTAGGTTTTAAAACTTAACATGATTATATTACTTAAAAATAAGGATCTGATAGAAATCAGGATGGAATATGGGTATAATCAAAGATAACACACACGAAATGAGAATTAGGTAAACTTCCCTTAGTAACAATTTACCTCAAAAATGCGTAGCATAAATAAGCAATCAGATGAATATCTGTACACATAAATTCTTATAAGCCGTTGCGGGTCGGAATAATGGTACTCGGTGGTTAATCGACCTACCATGGACTTTAATTCGCTTAAGTACCGCCTGTTTTCTAGACCATTGGCTTCCCGTTGCTCTAATAAGTCAATTACGTGAGTAAGAGGACGATTTTCTATGAGAATGCACACGGAGCTTACACTTGGGGCCATGAGGTGTACCGCGTAAGTTTAAATTAACTTGATTAGCCGAGTGTAGAGCTGAGAGGAACTATCGATGTTCGAAAATAAATAAAACATTGTTATGTTCTCATCATCCTTATTAATACAAACAAAGATTTTTTTATGAAAAGTATTCCTTTATTTTAGAAACTAGCTGTTCCCCGCCACTACGTCCGCGTCAATTTCCGTTATTATGATCGCAATATTTTTGCAAAATTTTTTACTCATGCTTCGCTCCTATTGGTCGCAGCGTGATGTTATATAGCCTAAAGCCTTCCTTGATAAATGGACTGTCCAACACAAAAAGATTTTTTCAAATCGGACCAGTATTTCCTGAGATTAGCGCGTTCAAACAAACAAACAAACTCTTCAGCTTTATAATATTAGTAAAGATGTAGCTGCAGGGTCTGTCTCTTTTCCAGCATTGATGAAACTGTGCCTTCCAAACGTGACTTTACCAAATTTTGATGTACAGACAAAACAGCACGTTAACCTAACACAAAACGTCAATTTTTTTCAATTGATATTGATCTTAACCTGTTGGACTTAAAGTTGAAAATTAATTTAATGACCTTTTACTTTTTGTGTAGGTTGATCTGCGTTTGTCTTTACTTTTGAAGAAACCCACGTCCAGCTGTGGACTGGTCATGAATTTCAGTAATAACTAAAAGTAACAGCCTAAAATCAACTCACTGCAGGAGATGGGTACGGGCATAATCACCACGCTTGCCAAATGCGGGTTGGTGATCACAAATCAAATCAAATCAAATCAAATCAAATTTATTTTTCAGATATTAATCCACATTATAACTAATTACAACTACACATCTTAAAAAATAAAATAACACAATTCTTAAAAATAATACAAAAAGAAACAAGAAAAATTAATAGAATTTAAAGTTTTCATTTCTATACATATACATGTAAGGACATACAAAACTTTTGTATAGGATTATCCATTCTCTCAGCAATAACCTTCAGAAGAGTATTGGTGCTGCCCTGCACTCTTTTCCAGAGTGAAGCGACTCGCTTGCGCAGCACCGCTCCGAAGCCATCAGTGTTCCAAAACCCGAGCAACGTTCAAAAATTCGAAACTTTTTCTTGCCCCACCCGGGGATCGAACCTGGGAGCCCGAAATCTTGGCCCGGTATTTAATCCACAAGACCAACGGGGCGTTTTTCAGTATAGGCGGTTAATTAATTAGGTACATCTATGCTTACTACCACAATGGAATTTAAAAACTTATTTACGTTTTATAGGTTCTTTGCTTAGTTCTTTCTGAGTTCTCACTCAGTGGCAGAACTATTAATAAGTAGAAATAAATATGAATTGATCTAACATTTATATAATATGCTAAACTCGACTTTAGGATATAACGTCTAATATTTCAAAGCCTGTTAACCTATACCTTCCTGTTTACCTGTATTAATGGCATTATCTTTGTTTTTAGTTATTTTATTTTATTTTGTTTTTATTCAGGAAATCAACAGCGATACATTGTGTAAGACATCTTAGTTCATTTAAAATTACAGCTAATTACAGATTTCCACAAATTTACATAAAGAGTTGGAAGTCATATAATAATTAAAACATAAATACTCACACCATGTATACAAAGAAAAAGAAATATTTATTTATAAGATACCGCCCGAAGTGGTGTGTGTGTGTGTGTGTGCTTTAAGTAAATCATCTCTGCCAATGTGACGCATCAACATTTATAATGAATTCAGCAACTTTATAGCGTTCACCTTAAAAGTTGATTTGCTGTGAATAAATAAGTCTATCTCGCTGAAGGTCTCGTTGTAAGCACGCGTTACGCGTTATCAATGGTAAAGAGATTGGACGGTGGCCATCTTGGTACTTTTAATCGGTCTGTAGCGTTACCGTACATGTTTGATTAAAAGTACTTAATGAATAAATTAAGTAACTAGTCGGAAATAAAAGACATCTACTTTGAAGTCGTTTCTTTCAAGTATTTACACGATACCTATTTAAGTATGTCTGACTTCAGTTCACAATAGTTGATTGGAAATAGAAACTGTAAGTTTGTGAAAATGAAAATTAAATTAAAATATTTCAGATATATAAATATCGAGTCGAAGGTTGAAAGCACTGGTTTATTAGGGTTCGAGTGAACAAAATCACACGCACTCTTGTTGAGGAGTTTTAGAGGAGTGATACTGCAAAGCTAACTTATAATTAGTTTTTGATGTTCAAATAAGATCACATGAATTAGTACTCGTATAAGCCGGCAATAATATCAGTATATAAACTTGAAAAATTTTTTCCCGCCTGAGACAAAATTTTTCAAGTTTATATACTGATATTATAAGTGCAATAAAGTTGCTAAAATATCAAATAAAGTATATAAGCCGGCAATATTAGATGTTCAGGCGGGGGAAGTTAATGTTATATCTATAAATTAAAATGTATTTAAAACAAATATAATGCCTGATTTCATCGTTCACAAATACCGTGGAATATTTTGTAATTACAATAATGATGGACAATAACCAATAATAATAGCCTTCCACATCTCTCTTCTTTCGATGACTTTTTACAGATCGATAGGCTGAGAATCAGGATGTATAAAAATTGCCAAAAATTGGATAGAATTAAATTTGGAAAAAGAAAGAAATATCCACTATTACCTATATGTTATAGAAAATGTATGGACATTTGTATCCACCAATTTAGACAATAAATTTAAATTGCAGATGTTTTTACAAATAATTTAATAAATAAGACAGTATGTTTTGATACCAAACTGAAATAAAAAATCGATTACATCTTAATCAAATTCATCACTATTAACATCATCACCTCAGTCATACGTACTTACTGCTAAACATAGGGTTCCCCCATGGATTTCAATGACGATCGGTCCCACGATACCCTTATACAGCGCCATTTTGCGACCTTCAATCGTCAATCTATCGGGATCTAACTGAAGATCTTCGTCTGAAGCGCGGTTGCCATTCCAGAACCTTTCCTCTCTAACGGCCATGAGTTCTTATTAAGTGGCACCTTCGCTGTTTCAGATTTCCTTAAAGCAAGTGCTTCAAATAGTAATTATTAATGTGATTGTATTTGTTTATTTATGTGACCCGCTCACTGCCACTTCAGTTCCGGATTTCTTCTAACGATTTTGGTTATATTAGTTCTCCAACGGATATACTGATTTCTGATTCTATCGCTTAAGGAATACTTAGTATAAGAATCGTGCTCTCTCTACTGCTGCTAATCTTGTAATTGTATTATACAGGGTGAAATTTTAACCACCTTCCAAATTTTAATATATCAATCTACGAGACAGAAAACAAAGGAGGTATTATTTCTTTTGGTATAGCCCAGTACAAAAATGTCAAGATAAAGAACTTAGAAAATGTCCGCCAAAAATCTAAAATTTTTGATACGGCCGCCTAGCAACACTTTTTTTTACGCGTCGCGCATCTCATTCATTAAATATGATACTATTCATATGTTTTTGATGTCCCCTTTATACCTTAACAGGTCTAGGATCGTAAAAATTGAAAACTGTATCGCGAAAAATATTTTCGGGTGACAACTTGATTTACGTTTTTACCTTCATAAATACGCTCTTAACACGATACTGAACGTCTATAAAAATTTTGGAAAGTGGTTTAAATTTCATCCTGTATTGTTAATGTAATTAAAATAATAATATAATAATATTAAAATAAAATAAAGTAGCAGCGATAAGATTGTCATTGTCGATGGAGGGTTTGGCATAATAAAATATTTATTGTCAAAATACAATTTGGATCTAAACGTAACATTAGCTATACAACACGCGTGTTCCATTCATGTGGACGGAGTGCAAATCAGGGTTGATACACTTTTTATAGCTTTGGTGGTAATAAAATAATTTCGTATAGGTTTAGAATAGTACAATTTAGTGCATTCTCGTCAGTCTTTTAATAATTTTAATTAACTTTCTAGCTTTTTTAACTTTCTAGCGGACCTAAAAATATTTGTTAAAAGGACTAGAGTGTAAAATCGACTATTTGTGCCTAAGGTAGATGTGCTACTGAAATTTATATCTATAGGTTCAGTTAGTTTAAATAAGGCTACATAAGTGTTGTCTATCACCGTTACAAAGGCTTTGGGTAGTATTATGATTATTTGCTTATCTAAAAGAAGAATAAGAATGACAATTTATTAATAACTTGGTAAGGGCTTTTATTTTATTTTTTGAAACTTTACTTACCTTTTCTTGCTTTATTTTCTCTTGGGAGTAGAATTTTCGTAACAAATCTTGATATCTAGCCAATTTATGATGTTAGATTTTTTAATTTGCGCGAACACATTATAACATTTACGTTTCCAACTCGCATTTATTGCAAAGAGCACTTTGTAGAATCCATAAACGCTGTAGTATACGAATCGTGGGCATAAAGTACAATTTAACAAACAACGTAATAATTGTTTTAACGACAATAGTCATCAAATCGGTTAACCCTGCTTACATTTAAGAAGTTGAAAGAAAATTAAGAACCCCTGTTCGTTGTCGGTTGAAAAAGGGAAATAAAAGCTGTAATAAACTACTTGCAAAAACAAAAAGCATTAGCAGGTTTTTTTTGGCTAGCAATGGATGTTCGGTATCTAGCAACCCTGGTACTGACGCTCCATTAGGCAGGTATGTCAAATGCAGTGACCATTGAAGGTCGTTGACCCTGTCATAGCACTGATTGCCGCATCTGCCGTTTTGGAATTTGATTTAGGTTACGCTTGATTGGGCACAATGACGTGACGTTCAAAGATGCATGATGGTTTAACCCTGCTGTACTTTCCTAATTGATCTTTATAATTAGGTAATTAACGCCAACTTTACGATGATGATGATTACGATTAGGTAATCGTAATCATCATCATCGTAAAGTTGGCGTAGTGCATCTACTACGCTAGGGTCCCAAAAACAATGATTTCTAAATTGGCTTGATTCTGGAAGGGGGGGGGGGGGGGTTATAGGAGCAAGTGAGAATACGTCACGTCAGAGGCCTGTAGTAAGCGGCTTTAAAAACTCTGACTCCAGGTCATTCTATCATCCTCGAAGGATAATCACACTGTAAGAAAAAGATTAACTGATTGATTTGTTGGTAATTATAATCTTTAGATGATGATTGCGTATTAACAGATTTTGGTTTAAAAGCACATTTTTTATAAAATCACCTTTTTTTTAATAATCAATGGGCTTGCTCTTGACTGCATACTTAACTCTACGGTTAAGAAGCAGCTAAAGATGGAGCGAGCTTACCCAGAGGCACTGGTTCTCCCACACACCAGCGGAACACAGAAAAACTGTTTGGCGCTGGACTCCGGCAGGAGGGTGCTAGCATCCAGGCAGCCTCTTACGAAGCCTACCACTGCACCGCAGACCTCACTCTTTTGCACGGTGTTATCATAATCACCACACTTCACTTGGTCAGTGAAAAAAAGACTGTTTAAAAGGCGCCTTAAAGAATACTACCAAAAAAAAGAGGGCTAGCAGGAGCCTTCTAAAGGGTAAAATTAGACTGGCACGACTTATCACAGTACCGGTGGTCTGGTCAATCAAAAAATGCTTCACAATATAAAACAAAATAAACAAATGTGGTCTCTATGTACCGAATTGTGGTGATACATCGACGCGACGGTATGGAAACATCGACCATATTTAAAAATAAATACAAATCGACATCCGCCTAGTTATGGATGGTTGGCGCTAACAAGTTTTACTTTGAAATTATCGCTTGTATTTGAGCTCTCTAGGTTAGTGCTTTTGTTTAGGATTAAGACCGAGGCTTATAAGATTATGCAAAAAAACATTGACTGTTTAAAGTACCTTTTCATAGGCTTTAAAGTGGAATATTTATCATCAACAGCCTATATTAATTCACTGATAGACACTGGTCTCTCCAAGGAGGATTTTGCCATATTCGCAACGCTTGCAGGCGCAGTTTGGCCAGAGGTAGAATGAAGGCGTCTTGTACTGCCCGTTTTCTCGCAGTACCTACTCCTTTAGACGCCACTTACAATTCCCCTATGAAGGAAGGAAAGAGGTTGCGTTATTCTTTGAACGTGTCGGCACCAAATGACACTAACATTGCAATATTTATGACTAAGCCAAACTCAATAAAGATTAAACTACGGGCTAGAAAAAGGATACTAAATTAAATAAGGATTCATTTTACTTTTCAAATACATTTAACTACAATACTGTATAGAGCTTCGGTTAAACCAAACTATACTAATGAACGCAATCTAATTAAAATGTAACAAAACAAGCACATTCAAATTAAACGGATTGTGCTAATTAATTAAAGTTGTAACGGAATCAATTTAAACGGAATCTTTTAGCTGCCACTTAGTTATTTTCTAATTTTCTAACAGCTCAACATTTTACATCGAGAAAATGTTAATACTCGTAGTTTAAAAGAATTTCAGTAGCAATTCCTCCGTTCGCTTTTATTTTAAAATTAGAATTCCTTTCGTTACTTAGAAACCTAATGCGAACAAGATGGCAGCGTAAGGTGGAAATTACTGTTTCATTTTTAAACAATTCTCAAGCACGGAAACTGATGGAATGAAGACTGTTTTTTTATAATTAGTGGCTGTTTAAAGTTTACAGTGATTTTTTTAAATTTTTTTTAATTGGTAGTGGGCATTTAGATCATTGTTTATTCGACATCGGCAAAATATACTGATTCAAACTGTCATGGTCACTATCACTGGAGTTAATTGATTTGGGGTTTATACCAAATCATTTGTTTTTTATGAGTTTTCGATATTTCGGCACTGTTGCAAGCGCGATCACCGAATAATTCAGCTTCAGCTACTAAATTAATAGTTTTAAAATGTTATTGCTTTGAATCATATTTTTCCTGTAGATTTCGTGTAGCAATCAAAGTCAAATTTAAACCCTGTAACTACAATGTTTTTTTGTCGCACTTTACAAAAAATACGCAGCAAAATTAAACCCCCTTAAATTAAAAAAAACTTGAGAGGTGTCGAGGGACACCGGGATGGAACGAAGATCATTTTTAGTGAAGGTATTGTAATAAAATTTAATTTTATTTTAAATTTATATTTAATTCTCTCCCTCTCCCTCTCCCTCTCTCTCCCTCTCCCTCTCCCTCTCTCTCCCCCTCTCTCTCCCCTTTCCCTCTGCCTCCCACCCTCTCTCCCTGTCTTTCTCTCTCTCTCTCTCTCTCTCTCTCTTGCCGCACGGCTTACAACTATAGCAAAAAGTGTCGGTCAAAAAGTGTCGTTAAAATTTTTGTTGTTAAAACAGTTAAAAGATTAACCCTCAAAATAAACATTTGCATAACAAGGAAAAACACGCGTTAATTTTCTATAATATCTATTTTTAAACGCAGCCAAAAAAAGTTTTTAAGCTTCGCAAACAAGAAATTATCGCAAAAACAAATTGTTGGCTTGAACCCTCATTTCACGGCAAGCATTTCCAAGGTATAATTTGTGCAAACTATTAAAAAGAGAGTTGTGCAAACTCGGTGTTTTGTCACGTTTAATTTTACAGAGCAAATTTCGGTGGAACTCCTGTTGCGAATGGCTTTTACATTGCGTGTTGTTATTTTGTGCAAATTCCACAGCAGCATTGATGACACAGCATTAAATAGGTTGTGGGTTTTCGGAATTGAGGCAATCGATGTTGACAGTGTAGTACATCCAGTAAGATTATTGTCGACTCAGTAAAGTGAATGCGACAATGACGAATTACCCCATTATCTGCGTGTTTGTGACATTATTTTAGATAAAAACACTGTTACATAAGGTTTTTTTGAGGATACGGTAGGGAAACTAAAGGACAGAGAGAAAATGTAATACAGCATCTCCTCTCCAACATTGGTCAAATAGCGATCGCAGTTTGACCAATGTAAGACCGTCGCCAGGCGGATTTACCAATTATGACAAAATGGCGAAATCGTTTACAGTCGCTTAGATAATCCTATGGACATAAGTTTAAAATCTTTATTTACCGCTATACTTATCAGCGTATAGTTTAGTGTTATCCTATTTTTCTTTCGGATATTCAGTTGTTTTTCCATATTTTCTCACATTACTTTGTTGCCATTCAGTTGTTTTTCTGAAACAATATTTTTACGAGTGTCAACCTAAGAGGCAGCTAAGACACATAATTCAGTTTTTATTTTTAATGGGCACTGACTATCTACCTAGAAAAAAAATTCTTTCGATCTATTAAAGAAAGAAAGAAAGAAAGAAAGAAATAAATGTAGTCATCATCACACACATTGTTCTATTTGAAGCACTCGTATTTCAGATATCAGAAACAACGAAGGTACCACAAACACCCAACTCGAGAAAAAGTAGACAAAACACTTTTTTTTTCTACATTGACCCGTCCGGGAATCGAACCCGGGACCTCAGAGCAAGCGACACCTTGAAAACTGGTGTGTAAAAGTGTATATGACTTTAACAAAACAGAATCAGCTCAAACTATATTTCTGACCAGTGACCAGTGACAAGTATTAGATCACTTTAAATCCACGAACCATAAGTAAGAGTCGAGTTTTGTTGAGTTGGATTTTGGCACTAGCTATCTCAAAACGATTTTAATACGAGTAGATCCAGATTTGATGATAAAATAAAATATTTAAACTTAGTTTCACTAATAGCTCCCAAACTAGGTACTCTTGTCTCATAGGAACTGATGAATTGATGAGTCAGTAATTAGGACTAACGGAGTTGTAATGATAGATTATCCTACGGATTCAAGTCGCTTTTATTAAAGTTTAAAATTTGAATTTAATTTCTCTTAGCATTACGAACGTTTTACTGCGATTCACAGGTAACCTTTGAGGTATGTAGGTACCTAAATATTTCACTTTTTAAAGTAGTGCTCGTGTGAATACAATAAACTAATGTACAAAAATAATGGAGTCAAAAAGTATTACAACTAATATTACATGCACTTAACTCTTGTGCGTGCGTGTGTTTGTGCGCGCGCTTGCATGTGCGCGCGCTTGCATGTACACGCGAGTGTGGTGTGTGTGAGTGAGTTTGCACCACAAACTCTCACCCTCTTACTTAAGTTTTGTCTGCTTGTGTGAGTGTGTGTATATTAGTAATAACAAAAACGACACCTGCTTTAATAATTAATAATTATTTAGCTATTTGTTTTATTAAACATTCCAGAACAAAGGTTTCTATGAAAAGCCGACAGTAACACTCAATACGACGTGGGCGTAAATGCCACGGCACAAACAAAAGCTGATCAACTGAGAAATTCGCTTTTGTAAATATTTGATTTAAAATATTTCAGCGAAATTGCTTTCAAGCGGTGATAAAATAAATGTCCCGCCCAGGCGCCAATGCTCGGTGATTTTACACTTCTCGATAATTTTAGGTATTACATAAGTTTGGACTTTATATTAAAAAATGGAAACCTGAGGCAGTTGGACCGATCTGCTAGCCTATATTTATCACTGGAGCCTTATTAAAATCTTACAGCAGTATTAGTTCAACCTTGTTTTGTGCTGAATTACACCTCAATATGAACGAAAAACTTCTAACAAACATAAATAGAAGTCTAACATTTAGATCTCTTAACAAACTTGATTAAACTAGGCTTACTTGGCTAACTTAGCATATTATAGGCTTCTTAAAATGCCGGAAAAATGTACGGTTCCCGTGTCATCAGTATGTTTATTTTTCATATTAAGTGGGATTTATGCATAGTAATAGAGTATTATCTTATCTGTGGTATCAGTTTACGAGTCAGGGTACAGCAAAGACTTAGTCAGATAATAAGCAAATATATGTATAGATACTTATATTTAGACGTTTGCCATTTCAAATGTAATATCCGACCGCACCCACTGGCGAATAAAGGTTGAAATATCAAATCTGTGTAAGGCAATCTTGTGTGGGCTCTACAAGCCATTAATCATACTCAGGTAAATATTGAAAATGCTCGGATAAATTGCAAAACCCCGAATCAACTTAATGACTGACTTTATATAAAACCAAGGGATTGCTGATTCGAATCCTGTGAGTGTTTTTTTGGTTTAGGTGCGACTGTACTATATGTATGTATGTATACACCGTGAAATTTTAGTGGTTGTTTTCCCGCAACAGAACGATTTACCTTTAGTAGCACCATCGAATCGTGCGAGTTATTTTTGAAAATAAAGATATCGTTGTTCTCAACTAATCAAAAAAATAATCATCAACTCAAAAGCGTGAGATACGATAGTATCTTTACAAAATGTGACGTGTTTGGGTACTGCTTGCCGCACGAAATCAATGTTCAAAGCAAAAGAAGCTCAACGCACTAAGTAATACAGCATAAACTGCACCGCGCGAGGGGCAATGTCCCCGGCCGGTGACCGGCTGCGGCGTGGCTGGTACCATTGGTTCGAGGTTGCTTTCGAGTTTCGTTTATCACAATCGTGAAACTGCTATTTTTTTATTTGAATAAAAAAAACTTCACAGATCTATTGTACTACTAAGATAGAATCATTTTACTGCGGGAAAACAACCACTAAAATTTCACGGTGTATAATATTACGAATTATTATTAATATTTCAAGAATGGGCCACACAGAGCTATTTTGTCGTAAATTAATCTACTAATAAGCTTGTACTATGGGGTACTAGTGTACTTACAAAACATATACAACACCGAGACTATTGTTGTACTATGTACTGTGGCAGTATCTGTACTGTGCGGGGGTTAAAACTGTGACCCAGCGCTCAGAAACCGTTTACTGAACCAAACTGGCTACTACCAGCAGTACCAGATAACACTTAAGTATTACTAACTATTACTTAAGTGTTTAAAACTGTACGGGTAAAGGTAGAGTTGTTTTGCGATTACGATATGATATAAATAATATTTAATATTAACAAAGAATTGTTTGTTAGTAATAGGTTAGAGCTATTTATCTAAAAAACTGTAGATGAACAAAGTTTAAATTTAATTAAGTTTAGCGTGAATAGTGCACTATTTTATAGACGGTATCTGCTTAAAGTTTCCGCTTGAAATAAACCAGTTGCAGTGTATTTGATTTATAAAAAATCTCTTTACCAAAATTTCCTCTCGTGGCAATATTGTCGCTAAATTCTTAACCTAAAATCGGAGGGTGGTATTCCAGAGGGAATCCAGGGAATTTCGGGAGTGTCGCCGCTGTCCCGGGCTTCCCTTTGTCATGTTAAAACTTTGTCTACATGGATTTTGTGGGATTTAAAAAAAACCGCATAAATAGATATCGTTTGAATAAAACACGCAAGCCTGAAATGCATGCCCACGAGTGTGGCTTGTAGAATCTTTAATCAAATGGTTTGAAGAAACTTAAAATAAAATAGTTAGTTATTTGAGTTCGTCGCCATTTTACTCAATATAATTAATTTGATATTTATCAAATTAATAATAAAGGACTTAACTTGTGTTTATTAGGATTTTATATTATACTAGCTTTTTTTCGTTTGCAGTAAAGCCGAATGAAGCCGAAGCTTTGCACGGGTTTACTAATAAAAAAATAAGTAGTCTTTTCATGTAGATGTTTCTAAAAAGTTATTTGAGTTCGTCGCCATTTTACTCAATATAATTAATTTGATATTTATCAAATTAATAATAAATGACTTAACTTGTGTTTATTAGGATTTTATATTATACTAGCTTGGCGCCGCGCTTGGCAGGGTTGTCAATCGCAGTTTGGCCAATGGCGAAGAGGATTTTTTTTGCTGCCTTTCTTTTACTGACACCCATAGAAAGAGAAGGAGTACAAAGCTAGCTCAGTCCTTGTTTATTCCATTTCGCATAAGAAAGTTAACGCATGTATTACTGTGTATAGGTATATGCTTTAACCTAGGAACGCTTAGTAAATTTCAACTACTTAGTAGGTAAAGTAAAGTAACAGCCTATAATCATCCCACTGCAGCGAAAAGGCCGCCATCATTGAATTCAAGTTACCACAGCAATGATGGGTACTGGCATAATCACCACGCTTGCCAAATGTAGGTTGGTGATCACAAATCCGAGCAATGTTCGAAAATTCGAAACTTTTGGTTGCCCGACCCGGGTATCGACCCGGGACCCCGAGATCTTTGCCCGGAATTTAAACCACTAGACCAACGGGGCGTAACTACTTATTACAGGAGTAAGAAGTAGGTAATATAAAACAAATAATGTTCCAGTTCAAGAGAAAGGAATTAGGAAAATCCATTGATCCCTAAAGCTGCGGAAAGGGCGTTGAAGTATAGGTCCCGTAATTATCCCGCATCACGTCAATCGCCCGATACGCTGTTCTCGACAGGAACAACTAGGGCAGAAAGATTTTGGTACTTCGGAAGGGTTGATATTAACGTTGGAACAATACGAAACAGTCTTTAGAGCAAAACATCTTAGATATTTAGTTCTCACACTACAATGTTGTAATTTTCGTTGCAGAAATGTGACAACATGTATAAAAAAATTGGAAGCTAATTAAAATGCACTTAATACAAGTCATTTCATTCTAATTAATGTATAATCACATGATAAGAAGAAGAAAAAAAATCAAGGCGCCAGTAACAAAAACGATTGAGAGTCCAGTCTGAGTAGCAGATCAAAGTGTATTGCGTAGTCCCCAAGGCAAGCAAATGATGATGGAATATAGCGGATATGAAATGTTCTAAAGTATTGTAAAGCCGCAAATTTTCTAAGCGAGATTCATTTCTCGAATTATTATTTTTCCAGCCCTAGGCCGCAATACATTTAAACGCAATAAAAATAGCTGGGAGAGCGATTTAACCGAGTACGCGATATAACTAGGAGCAAAATATTTCGGGCAACGTCATCCAGCATCGCACTTCTAAGCCAAAAAGAAACGAATGTACCTAATATTGACGATAAATTGTTAATTCGAATTATGTTTAAAATCTAGTATTGTCTTTGAAATTGATCCCATGTCAGTTATTTGAATCAAAATCGTTTACGTTATTTTACTGTATTTTGGTTAACTTTTCTTAATATTTTTGCTGTATATTATGAGAGTTGCCTTTGTCTCATACCTACTTATTTATCACCGTATTAAATTATGTACTTACAATTTTATTAATTAGCTCACAAACTATAAATGCATTTATTTTATATAGTTTCCATTATAAAGGATTGCTGTTTGAGCAAGCCTTTATTTTCCTCTGCAAACTGAAGTCATTCTCTACATAGTAAAAAGTTAAAAATGTCCGCAATACTTTTGTCCTTTACGTTAACTCCATCGCCTGTGCAGGCTTTGTAATGCTAATAAGATGTTGATTAATATCAGGCTGATGCATTGTTCAGGTAGCGGGTAAAGTTGAAACTCATTAATTTGACGACTGCCTTTGTCGAGTGTTTTCGAGAACCTACTACGAAGCAAAGTAGTCCTGGATCTAGTTCAGCAATGGTACACACATCAGCACGTCAATCTACCACAAAACGTCAAATTTCATCAATTGATACTGATATCTATCTGTTGGACTTAAAGTTGAAAATCAATTCAATGACCTTTAACTTTTTGGGTAGGTTGACCCACCATAAATATGATGGTCATCGATTTTAAACTTTTTAAACAAATATCAGTGTCGATTAAGAAAGTTTATATTTTGTGGTAACCTGATCTCCTGGCCCTGTGGAGGTGCATTATATTTTTTTAAATGTTAACGGGAAATTAAACGCGATCATACCTTATTATTTTGACTGACGTTTGCCTGTGACCATGGTCGGTGCAACCTGATCGAAACGTCAGGCAAAATTATTATATTAATAGCTATTCAACGTGGAAATGCTGCTAGCATAATGGGAACCTTTGGGTCGAGCAGGGCGCAGAGTGGGGATTCGTTGTGGTCAAGATAAACCTTGGAGCGGCTGTTCCGTGTGATGTAGTTTTGTGACATTTTATACATACCTATAGAATAGTTAATGTGACGACGCTTGTTGCTGATTTTGTTTAATGTAAGTCGAGAATATGTAGGTAGGTACCTAATGCAAACAATGCATACGGCGAGCGGACAACTGGGTATCTCGTACCTCGACTTATCAACAAAGTTAAAGTAAAAGCAAAATTAAATGTCAACCAGCAAAATATAAAATATAATTTAAAGAATATTTTCTTGGAATGTTGTAGCTATATTTATTTAATCTTGTCTATATTTACATAATATTGTATGTATTTATAAATTTTAATTATGTTTACGGATTTCAATACAACTTTTTATAAATTTTACAGTGACCATAGACGAAAATAATTTTACTTTTTTTACTATAGTTAATTAATTTATTGTAAGCTCCTGATAGCACCAACACAAACCTCAGTGCTTTTAGGTGCTATCTTATATAATTATATTGTTTAATTGAAGTCTTTTTATAACGGTAAATAAATAAATAAAAAAAAAAATAGAAAACCAGAAGACAGGCACAGTGTATTCTCTTTCTAAGAACAAAAATGGGACAGAAAGGTTCTTCAATGGGACCGCACGACCGCATACACATGACGATAAAAGAATGTCGAGTTAGTTACACACGAGAACAGCTGGACAGATTTTTATGATTTTGGTGTTATTGGAACTGTCTTCGTCGGGAATAGGATAATAACTATTTTAAAAATTATTAAGGTAACACTGAAAATGTTAAGTAAATGAAAAACGGCTTAATGTAGAAAGTTGCCAATACTTTTATTGTTTTTCGAAGTAATCTCCGTTCCTCTATACACATCGCATTCGATAGAACCATGGGCTCGTAAAGCGAATACCTCGAATTTTATCTTTAGCTCTTGGGAGTAAATGAAAGTCGCAGGGCACCAGGTCAGGACTGTATGGCGGATGACTCATTATCTCGACACCTGCCATAGTCAAATATTCAACAGTCCGTTTTGAGGAGTGCGCTGAAGCACGTGGTGAAGGAGGATACTGCTTCGAGGGCGCTGCTGTCATATTTTTCCCAAGACTACAGGCAAACAGCGATTGACATACCAGTCTGCAGTAACTGTCTTTCCATCTTCTAGCACAACTGTCGCGAAATGACCTTTCCGACCAAAGAATGAGGCAATCATCGTTTTTCCTTGACTTCTTATTTTCTTTACCTTAGTTGGCCGATCCTCGAAAGGAAACACCCACTGAGCTGATTGTCTTTTGGTTTCGGGTTCGTAGCAATATATCCAGCTGTCATCACCTGTGACGATGTCAAAAACAGCATTTGAGTCATCGCCGTTGAACTTATCTAACATTTGGCGACACCAGTCAATGCGAAGGTGTTTCTGGTTGTCGGTTAAAGTATGGGCAATCCATCTGGTACAAAGTTTCCTGACACCTAAATATTAGTCTTATATTTTTTGAACTTGACTCATACCAATGCCTAGGCTTGCCCGTATCTACTGATAGGTCACTCTCTTATCTTCCTCTATCATGCGTCGCACAGCACTGATGTTATCTTCAGTAGTCGCTGTTAAAGGACGTCCCTCGAGCGGATCATCATTGAGATTGCTACGTCCACGCTTAAATTCGTTAAACCAATTGTAAATAGTGGCACGAGATGGGGCTTCATTAAGAAATGCTAATCGCATCCTATCATAGCTTTGTTGTGGTGTAAGCCCACAACGAAAGTCATAATAAATCATTGACCGAAAATTTTCTCGCGTTAGGTTCATTTTCACGTGTAACAAGAGTTTTAGATATTTCGCCAATTCACAAAAAAAAAGACAAAGAAATGCAATGTACTACATCAGGTTACCAAAGAGTTCTTAAATTGAAATGCAAAAAAAGTTTTCATTAGCAATGTTTCTAACTGACCAGTTCTAAACATTTTCAGTGTTACCCACGTATGTTGAAATAATTTGCAACGCGAAAGTTTAAAAGTACATTATATCTGTTAAAGTACCTATATTAATTTTCGAATAGAATTACATTGAATCGTTATCAAAATTAGGACAAATGGTTTTCGAGTGATTGAAATAGAAAATAATCCAAAGACTGTGTAGTCAATCACTAAAGTCATTGGATTATTTGTTATTTCAATAAATAAAATCACGTTATTATCAGATGCCAATTTAGGTACCAATGAAACGTACGTTCTGCATAGCAACAGGGGGGCGTTACAATCCTTTGGGTTTGTACAAGCAGCGTAGAATGTTTGGCATTCCTTTAAAGGAGTGCCTGCTAGTAGCTGGGTCAAACCAAAGGTATTTGGTCGCAGAGTCACAGGACACCGCGGAATATCGCCGACCGGAGAGTGTCCCAAATATCCGGATTCGCATTCCGGAATATTCGCAGTTTCAAACCCGGATTGCGACTGAAGTGACACAAATTTTTTCAAACCACAACCAATTATTAAATAGTATCAGTGAGGAATGTTTTGATGTACCTACAAGTGCACTCACGCAATACCGCCCCTACCTACTAAAAACTTCAGTAACTGCATTGATCGAGTGCTATATTTTAGGTGGTATATTCTTCATGTATTTAATTTCATTAGGTTAGACAATGCACCTAATTTTTAATATTAAAAACTATCTGATAAGCTATATTAGCTGCAAAAAAGGAAGTGATAAATGATGACTAAGACTAGTGAAAGCTAAAACCCTGGCAAGATGGCGTATTATTGGGGAGTCATATCATCTCCCCGCTACGGTTATAATACGGAATAAAGGTGCAGTGTTAATGTTAATATTTTAATTGTTCCAATGCCCTTACAGGGACATTTACTGAACTATGTATTTTAAAAATATCTTAGTACTAGCATGTGGCAATAAATACTTTACCTACTGCTACATTGTCAAATAGACTATCAACTTGAAGTCTGATAAATATAGAGTCTGATATACTTTTTTCGTTTTGTCGTAGGTTAAACGTACATTAAACCAAATTTAGGATAGGTGTTACGAATTCTAATATTATGTACTAATAAGAAGATTATCTTACTAACCCAGATTAATTTTATAAGTGTAAAAGTTTGTAAGGATGTTTCTTCCTCAAATCAAGCTTAAACAGTCCAAAACAGAAAATGTATTTAACAAAAAGATACATGCTGGAACAGCTTCTTTTCCTAAGTTCCCATAAGATCAAGTATTCGCTTCAAATTCGATATCCCCAGCGTACGTAGTCACGGTAACAGCTAGATCTATTATGCTAAACTTAGATTGGATGCCTAATCCAATTCACTAGACGATGACATAACACTACTTGGTACTGGCATATTACGCGAAGATCAATTAATAGCGTGACCCGGATCATTGGTCAAAGCTTGCGTGGTAATTTGGTTCGCCCAATTATCTCGGTCCATAGACAATTCTGAACTAAACCAGCTAATAAGGCAGACATCACTTGAATAACAAGAGGTAGCAAATAATATGGATGACTAGGTCAAGCATGTGCAGAGTTAGGTGTAAAATTGTATAATGATATTATAATTGTTATATTTTGTGCATTTATTACCAAAAATAAGATCTATTGGTTACTTGAATTTACACGAATACTCTTCACTGAAATGAAATATAAACTGATTGTTTTATCTCGCTTTTATTAGGATTTTATATATAAAAAGTATTTTACAAATACAACTAACAAATCTATTAAAAGTTAACAAAAAACTGCGAGTGCTATCAGAATTAGTTTTAAGGATAAAAAGTCGCTTAATTGCAAATACTAAAAAAATCTGGTAAATAAGTTAAGTGTACGAAACATGTCAAATAGTATCAGTTACTACTTTCTTTGTAAAGATCAAAATAATGAGTTAGTAATGGGCACAACTATGTTTAAGTATTGCTAGCAGTACAAATTTGATGGTAAAGTGTACCGAAAAATGTGTTCAATGCACTAGAGAATTCACGTTACTAAAAACTAGATTTTTAAAATATCATTTACAAAATGTATAGTTGTCACGTATAGCACTATGCGTTCTAGTTAACTTACTCGAAAGTCTGGTTAGTAAAACTAGACCTTTTTCTCCGTGTAGATTGTATTTTATCCCTGTTTCGAACACTTTGCAGCGTTCATGGTCAATCAAAATTGTAATGAAAGCGAGTTAACATATTGGTTTTTTGAATTTACTTTAACACTACACTGAAATGAAATAGATTTAACTTGAGATAGGTAACAATAATTTTTGTTTGTATTTTGTACCGACGTTTCAAACACTTTTATAAAAATATCGACTGTTGAGGTGGGAATCGAACCCACAACCTCTCGCCTACCGTCCGACATCTTTAACCATTAAGCTATCCTAACATATAATACTAGTATCATTTAAACGGAACTGAGTTTGTGTGATTTTCTAATCACTTGTACCTACTAAGTACATTTCTAAACCAACAATGCTACAAAATATTAGAAAGGAAATATTAATACACATCATAAAAAAATAACTATACCTAAGCATGTATTACACCAAACAATCAACTGTTCTTAAAATAAGGTCGACCTATGAAAAAATCGCTTAATTTTAACTTGCCCACGCCTACTTATTGGAAGCGCAAAATCAGGAAGCCATCAGAATATTTGGCAAGCCTCCATTTGGACTGCCAGCGCTATGTTATGGCTTTTCCACTACTCGACTGAAAGTAATCTACTATGGCGAAGTCAAAAACTTGATGTCAGCATTTTGTAATTTTTCATTTCCATACTAAACTCAATTATTCAGGTACTATTTTTATTTTGGTACATATTTACCATGTAAAAAATGGTGATATAATTTTTTTATGTATGGATCAATTTACATTCATTATTTGCTAGCTTTTTTCAACTTGTAAGGATAAGCCTTACGCTGTGCTTAATATTGCAACCTAATAATATAATTATCATTTCACGGAAGATTGTCTGGAGCTTTCAGCGATAACACCACGGATCTAAACTTTACAAGTTTTTGTAAATATCGACTGTTACTACTTTCTATGTTTTGCAAATATTTCTGCAAACATATCCTTAGGGGAGGCCTACGTCCACTGCCTTTTAAACCAATTGGCCTTAAAATTTAATAGTTTACCCAAGCCATTTAAATTTTTGCTCAAATTAAAAAGAGTATTATACCAGTCACTCAATTTACGAGCAAGCGAGGTACAGATGACAACACATTCAGTTTAACACTGATACATCATATGAAGTTGAAATAGGTGCGTTTTTACAACCAAAATATGTTGCCTAATATGCGGGCCACTGTATTAAAATCTACCGACAACAACGTAACTATTTACTTTCTTGTTACTATTTTCAAAATCCTACGTCATGTATTCAGCCATAATCCCTGAGATTTAAAATGAAATTTTTGATGCAACACAATTAGACACAAAAGCTCCAATCCTGGAATGGAAGATGAGAGCAGAAAAATCTCGCTTCTCCCAATTAAAACGCTGTGTGTAACAAGAATGTTCAAATTACTCTCAGTCCGTTCAGTTTATGCTATTTTCATTGCATCGCCAAGATGCTGGCATCTAGCTACCCGGTTTTTCAATTAAATGTTTTTGAATTTTCTTTCGTATTTTTCAGATGTTTATTTCCATGCGGAATGTTTGTAATTCACCGACAGTTACAAACACAACCGAAACAAAAACCAAATAAAAAAAGCAGATGTTCTGAAGTGATAAGTTTACATAATCACTGCGACTGATTTTTAATTATAATAGAAGATTGAAGATTGTAGAATCTCAAAACCTTTATGTCATAATATAGTAACCATGAAAGTTTATATAACATTTGTCAATGAAAGTAATTGTATTGCAATACTGATGAGAATTTAACATTCTGTTAACCTGTAACCTGATTCATTACGAATATTAAAGATGATGAAATAAATGCTCTAGCGATAAAATAAAAACCAACCTTCTTTGTGTACACATAAAACCTTCTTTGTGTACACATAAAAGTTTTAGTTTGCACATCGCATTTACCATGAATTCTGTTTTGCCAATTTTAGTTACTTTGCATTATAATATCAATTTAAACTTGACATTTGTGTACACATAAAAGTTTTAGTTTGCACATCGCATTCACCATGAATTCTGTTTTGCCAATTTTAGTTACTTTGCATTATAATATCAATTTAAACTTGAAGAATTGCTCAAAGTATCATATATAGTACTATGAGTTGCTGAAGAGAATTTCATTTCTCGGTACTCGGAAAATAATAATGTGAAAACAAAGTAAACAAAAGATGGTATTTATTTTGTTTCCACATAAAATATACGTGGAAGCCGTTAAAGCAAACATTGTATGTAAAGATTCACGTCAAACCCGTACATAAGGAACATCAATACCTTCGTAATAAAATACGTAGATTTTATTCAACCGATACCCCGAGTATGGATGGAAATACCGAAATACGTTACGCACCAATTTGCACATCTCACGAAAATGAAATTTGAATATTCCAGTGGAATCCAGGTGCTATAAGGATAAGAAATAGTATTATACCATAGAACCGCTTTTATGGTATCTCCAGTACTACTTTGGGACAGGGAATTGGTAAGGTTTTATTCACTTTTAACAGTAATATTATTTGTTGGCTAACAGTATTAGTGGCTATCTTTCATAATTATGTTAGAAAGAAAGAAAGAAAGTCATATTTATTTGACACAAATGAATAATAAACACAATAATCAACAAGAAACTAATGCACAAAAAATACAAAATAATTAATAATAATTTAAAACATATAACTAAAAATTGAGTGTCAAGATGGTTCCCGCTCAGCAATAGTCGTAACAGCTAGTGGCTATTACGACGCTGATTTTCAGCGGGGACCTCGACGATAGGGTGTGTGACAAGGACCTGTAGGCCCGCCTGACACCGCCGAATCTCCCAATACTGCACCTGTTGTCGGTGAATTTTCGACACCCAAGCGAGAAAACCCGGCAGCCCTCGACGAGTCCACACGTCGCCGTCGGCGTTACGCGGTATCGGTAGAATTTATCAGTCAATATATTATACCCGCAATAAAATCAAAGTACTTAACGATATCTACAATTGAATTGGTGATGTGAAAGCTACAATTATAAAATTATATAAAACAAATAATAAAAAAAATAAAACTTAATTAAACATGTCTAGCAACTAAAGGTATTCATAATACTCGTATGTTTGACAAAACGATTTGTTTATAACTGTGACCAACCAAAATAAACCAGCCAATGATATTTAAAAAGTATAGATAGGTTATGCCCTTACAAAACTATCGAAATATATGTGCCGCTTGCGAACAACTGCACACATGCGTAATTCTTATTTTGTCCTTGTCATACTCGTGAAAAGAACAATTACTTTCTCTTTCATGGATTTGAAAAGACGTCACAATTGTGACGTTTTAGGGACGCATATTGAGAGCGCATGTAACATATCTATTACTTTTTAAATATCATTGAAACCAGCCGTCACCCCCGAGCCTGATGTTAATGGTGTCCTAGCTTGTCGACGGTGTTCGCGCGCGTTCACCGACAAGATTGGTTACTGAAGCCATATTAGGGCACATGGTAGGGCAGACCAACGTACCAGCCCTCATATTCCGGACTAATTTATAGTAGTCACCGTAGCCGAAAGAGGCTTGGGAATTGGGAGTATGTATTTTTTAATTGATTGCGTAACTGTGATGGACATAGAATGTTCGTTAATTCATGCTTTGACAAGAAATGGTATCGTTTCATTTCTTTTATATACTACATAAATCACAGTAAAGCAGCGATTTTAGCCTTATCTTATCTACTGATGCTATATGCAAAAGTTTGATAGATATTTCTTATAAAACCACGCCAGAAAGCCTTAATGGATCTTTAAGAAAATTGCCATGTAAAAAAAATCTAAATTCCTTTATTTGTTCCAAATCATATTTACACAGGTGTGGGACAACCCTTTTAAGTAAACTTGTATTAGAAGGGTCCCGCTCTTTCGACGTAGCGAAATTTATAGAAAAACATAGGAAAAATAAGTAATAAGAAAAATTGCAGATAGATAATGGTCTGGAAAAAAGTACGTTTTTCGTAAGTTAAAATCAGTTAAAAATTAGTTAAAAATCAGTTAAAATCAGTTTTTTTTCTACAAATAGGCCCCTGGAGGCGCTTTTACACGTCCCAATATTTATCCTACCACTGCTTCGGGACAAATGTGGGCTAGTGCCGAGAAGAAGCAGCGCAAGAAACTCGGTCACTAGGAGAGTTTCAAATTCAAGATACTAAGCAATCTATGTCGATAGATATGGACACCTATATCAGTAGCTCAGCAAGTGATTCTACACTAATTGAACCTCGGAATAGAACTAACGGGCCATTAGACATTAGAGCCGATAAAGTAGAGGGTTTTGCTTCATAATAAATCAAACAAAATAAATATAATAATATAAAACTAAGATTTATCACTTAACACGATTAAGTGTCTATCAATCATAAGTTCAGGCATGAATGGGGGCGTAAAGGGCATATTAAAGTTGAAAGTAATGTAACCGTCAAATCCGAAAAGGGGAATAATATTAGCGTTTCTTGTGAGTTGTGATACGTAATGCGGTTTGGCTAAAAAGACATAAATTAATTTATGTGCGGAAAAGCTGTTAAAAGTATACTGTACTATTGCCCGCTGTTGCCCGCAACTTCGTACGAGTTCAGAAAATATCCCAAGGGTACCGTACTTTTTTCCGGGATAAATAATCTTAAGTAAAATTTCATCATAAAATCATTCTTCGTGCCAAATACAAACTTTCGCATATTTATAAAGAAAAACGAATCACCGAAATGTATTTGTCACGTAAAATTGTGAGATGTGTCAGTTTAAAAAACAATGTGTGAGATTATAAACTATCGGTGGGTTAGGTTCGGTTAGATTGTAATCCATCGACGGCCAATTATAATTTTCGATGACATACTACCGATCGACAGCACCAAATCGATCGGGAAATAGTTTTTGGTCAATAGTGGTCTGGCCAGTAGGGCTAAGATGCGACCCACGACATAATATTATCGCGGCCAATATCGCGGCCTTTTATCGTATTTTGACAGCGTTATATCGTTTGTCTACCGCTGCTAACATAGCATGCCATTTATGTCATCTCTAAATGTCCAAAAATACGAAATACGATATAATTGTCTACAAACTCTAACATGGGTTACACAACCTTCGAGCATTAATGCTCTAATGTGACAACGCAGGTTACGTCTTAGGCAAGAAGTGTTTTAGCCAAATCGGACGTAAAATTGAACGAATGATTAACCAATGTTTCTACACAGAAAACTATATCATTATGTAATATGGCTACATCCGTTTGTCATGTAGATAAACGTTTGTCTAGCGAATATTTTTTATCGCGGGTGTTTGCCATGTTAGGAATCCCATAAAAATAGGTTTACAGTAGAATTAGCGAAATCTTTAACTCAAATGTTAAGAATTATATAATTAGGAGATCTTCATTTGTCCCATTAATTCATGTTGGAAGTAGGACTTTTTATTTAACTAGGCCTAGTCAAAATTTTAAGAAGGAATATTGTATGCACGTTCTTCTGTTTTTTAAACAAACAAAAAATAGAGAAGGTGATTATTAAAAACGGGACATAACACATATTTATTACTTTTGTAACTCTAAGAGGTCTACTAACACTTACAAATACCAGTAGTGTAGTGTATAGTAGTAACATCACTCGTAGTTTATTAAAGGAAATATTGAGCCCACCCGTGAAGACGAAGACACCGCTTACCTGTCGCTTAGGGGGCGTCCATAAATTACGTGAGATGTTTAAGGGGGGGAGGGGGTCGAGTTAAATCTCATCTAATCTTACGTTGGGGAGAGGGGGGGGGGGGGTCTCGGCAAATATCACGCAATTCTTTTTCTGATTGAAACAAAAAAAAATACTTTTTTGGTCCATTTAATCCAGACTGTACATACATGCTTATGATTTAATTTTGAGCGTAATCGTAATACGATTAAGATCATTCACTAATTCGTTCGAAAGAAAATAATTTCATTAAAGTTTACGTAAGAAACCCACATTTTGAAAAATCTCACGTGAGATTGGGGGATGGGGGAGGGGGTTGAATAAAATCTCACGACATCTCACTAGGGGGGGAGAGAGGGACAGAAAATTAAAAAAAAACACCTCACGTAATTTATGGACGCCCCCTTTGTGATCACGGCCGCTGTAGCTAGATCGAAACGTCAAAGAATTTAGTGATGCTAGTACCAGTTATTTAATGAATATTGAGTTCAGTTGTTTTTATAATTAACAGTCCTAAATGGAGAAGTTTTTAATTTCACGCCGTACCTACGTACGTACGCTCGCTACTTAGGTACATTTTGTATGTACTAGTAGGGACTACTGAGCCTAACCATTTTAAGAAAATGTTTATGTGCACAGTACTACGGCACTATAGATCGGACGCGGGGCTTTGTTGGTCGCCGGCTCGTAGTTTCGTAGTATTTTACTACGAATTAATGTTATTAGCTTGTTACAAATTAATTCGTAGCAGACATACTGTCTTACCCATTCATAAAACCATACAAACTCCACCCACCGGCGTTAAAAGTGCAATACAAACGATTCTGGCCGTAGGTAAAGGTAGTCAGGGGTACGTGTCTGCGATACTACACTAACCTGTCTCAACTCCGTAGCAAGGTCGATTACAAGTTGATTTTGCTCCTTCTCAAATTGTATTGACACCTCGGTTTCGAAAGGTCCTGAAAATTATGAAATTTAGATAAAAATACATGGACTGTTAAAAAATCACTCATACTTATAACTATGTAATGTGTTCTGATTAATTTTTGCACAAGCCTTAATTGTTTTTTGATTTAATTAAAACAAGCTTAATCCCTCGATCGTGAGTTATTCCAGACACAATTGAAATCAATTGTTATCGTGGCCTCCTGGGGGTTGAGGGAATATACGAGTATACTTAATGTTCTTTCGGTATTTTAAGCCTTTAACTGCCGAAGTACTAGACACAATTAAAATTATATTGTTTGGAGGTCACCTGTGACGCCCATGGCGCTCAATGTTTTAATAAATTGTTCCTAAAGTCTTCCTGTCAGTTCTTTATTCAGTCATTACCCGCTTATGTGAGTCCACTGCTGGACACGGGCCACCCAAAGGCTGGCATAATCGCCACGATTGGAAGGCAGGTTAGCGATCGCAATTTGGCTAATGGTGGAGAGAAATCGAAGCTAACCGTCTTCTTCTGACAGTATTCCTTTAGTAGCTTCTTACGACACCCATAGTAGGAGAAGGGGTTGTGATATTCTTTTTATATGACGACACTACACGTCAAAAGTATTTCTTTTTGCGTTTGAGTCAAATTCAAAAGTTTTTTTCATAGGTTTAAAATACTATACCTTCAAAATGTTGTATTACGAAAACCCACAAAACAGTCCACAGTACAAGAAAAGCAGCCAGCCCGAACTGGCACACTAAGCATCTGAAGATTACAGATAAGGTTGATTCGTGAGGTATTTGTGGGGCTGGATATATGCGCAACCAGGTTTCAGGGACCTGTAACAAAAAATGAAATTTATTATAGAATTGAAATTACTTCAATTAATAATGAAAATCACATTCCACTTTATAAAGTCCTCGAAATGCTCGTAGCCTGTAAATATAACTGAATAAATAAATAATAAAAAATAAGTAGATGTCACACAAAAAAATAAAACTGCAACAAAACGGGTAATGCTTTTTTTGTTATGTTTGCAATAGTTAGGAAAAAGTTTGTATGGAAGAAAAAGTTAGATTGTATGTAAAAAAAAACATTAATATCCACTTGGAAAGAGTCCTTGCATTATCTTTATTGATAAAGTTTTTATAAGGATTGCATGTTGGCTTTAGTTGATAAAGAGATCGTGATTTTTGAAACTAAACATAAGTTTAACATAACAAATAAGAGTAAAAGATAAATTACTTGAACAATGGTTTTGAAATAAGTAGTCAAAAATGACATTGTTTACCTTTTCTATTAATACTGCACTATTTTTCGTTTGAATAAGTTTACTATTGGTAGCTGCAAAGTCTTCTTCCATTTTCATATAATTTGCTCCTAATAAATTATAAGTTTCGAACGCATTTTTCCTTACTTTAAAATTGATTATGGGATCTCTAGATTTATAACCTTGATATCTTTTATCGCACGCTCCAGGTAAATCTGTTTTATGTCTGCTATAACCACTATTATCACTGTTAAATCTATTAACATTATAATTGACACTTTTGTTTGTAACAATCTTCCCCTTGACATGCAATCCATCGCCATATGGTTTTGTATCGCCATTGATATCAACTGATACGAAAAGTTTCTTCATTGGTCTAACTCGATTACCAAACTTTACTTTTCGGTAAAGTGGTTTAACAAAATTCGCATTTTCTTTAAATTTGTCGCGAAGGGACTTCTTCATGTTATCGAGCGGTCGGGAAGGATTATCGGGAGGGACTGGTAACCTTAATACTTTGGTATAGTGCAGGTTCCCAATCTTTTACAGCCCGCGGCTTAATTACAGTTAAATAAATTATGTCATGATACCCTACCCTCAGCCAATAGTGCTCATAGCCCAAATGCTTCTTAGTGATCAGCATCTGTCACTAATATTAAGCAACGCTGGGAGTGGTCACTAGCTGGATGGGTGACCGTTTGTAGCATCATACCATGAGCGCTTCCGTGCTTCGGAAAGCACGTTAAACCGTCGGTCCCGGCTGTTGTTACAAGATAACAGTCGTTAAGCCCTGTTGAAGGCCTTCAGGTGCCTTGAGGAACGTCCAACGGTGGGGTGATGTTGCCACAGAGTCGCCCTCGCCGTCCACCAACCCACACTAGGCCAACGTGGTGGAACTAAGGCCTCAACTCCTCCCCATAAAAAGGAGGGAGAACCGTGTTTACCTTACCCTTGACAGCTATTTTAAATAGATATAGTTTAAAAAAAAATAAGTGCCGGCCGCAATTAGGCGATACCCCGGACATATAGATTTTATGTTTACTAAGATTTTCTTCCCTGTTCTGATATGTTTTATGATTTAACTTTTGTTCATAGATTGTTAAATACTTCGTTATAAATAAATATTGCATAATCTACATATAATTTTGACGTGACAACGTCTTAAATTAGGTTGCGGCTGGGAGTCACTTATGAAAAAGTGTAACGCTCGGTAACGTTACGATGAGTCACCGAACGAGAGAGAGGCCCGCCGAATGCCTTGCGTCTCTCTCCCACTCAACTATGATCGGTCTGCCGCGCGCGCAGCACTAGAGAATTAGGCGCATTGAATCGGCGCATGCTTGTGTCTCTGTCTTTGTCTTTCTCGAACGTTCTTGGCGTTTGAAAAACAAGAAAGCGTCATAATACAAGTTCACACGTGTGGTTAAAGTATCGTCAGCTGTGTCTGTAGTGAAAAGACGTTGTCACGTAAAATCTTCGCCCGTAAAACCGACTTTGCAGGCAACCATTTTTTTTTATCACATTGATACATTTCAGAATCAAAATAGAAAACAACAAGAGGGACTTAAGAATTCCAATCATTGTGATGGCGGTGATGACACAGTTCTTAATATAATGCAGGACAATTTACAGCAAGAAATTAATGTTGAGCTGTTCACTTTAGGCGGTGTTATCGCTAGAAGCGATATCTTCGAGACATAAGAAGGTCGGTTTTTAGGAGCATAGTAATTATCGGCAAGTGAGCTATGACGACGCGACCTAGCACTTAAAATATTGTTGGTTTATAGGTTATTTTTCCGGTTTTTCCTGGATTCATGGTTTCGGATAGTGTAAAAGAACCGACACATGGTGGGAGTGTCGTGCAAAAAGGGGTGTTTAGTTCCTACGGAGTGTAATACCTTGGCACCGTGGCGCACAGTTTAGGAACCCCTGGTCTAGCGTGTTGAAACTTGCAAAAGTAGGCTTCATCTAGTTCATTGATCGTAATTGCACCTCAACTTCCAAACTTTCGCAGTTGGTTTTGAAATTTTTGGTGTTTTTAAACGGAAGGATGATGGACATTGAATGGATTGTGATGATGATGTTAGTACATACGTTTATTACACGGGTAACAGACTACTTATGTTTGTTGTCAAAAAAAATATTCTTATGGAGAGGAAAAATGTAACATTTGTTAGAAATATAGTTAAAATAACAGTTTTCTATTCACATACAATCGTAAAATGTTGACTTGCCAATAACTTGTACAGAACGAAGCCTATAAGGATATATACAACAAACATTGTTCTGATTCCTATAAAAATAATTATTAAAGCCACTTGTTTTCTTCTACATTAACCCGCCCGGGAATCGAATACTGGATCTCGGAGCAGATGATGCCATGAAAGAAAACAATTGTTTACGTAGTGTCGGCGTACTTAAAATAATACTTAATTTAAAAGTGCCTGAAACTTGTTAGTTTAAGGCTTTAAAGTGCCTTAAACTTGTTAGCTTTACCTTGTTAGGTATGTATGTTGGTGTAAATGTATGTTACTGCCTGGTATGTGCAATTTTTTTTTAGATTATTTATGTTTGCGAAATTACTATTATTGAGCACAAACATTGTAATCTCCTATTACTCGTACCTATAATCATAAAATTATACTTGCATTTGTGTTACCAGTTCAAGAACTAACAAACTCAATCAGGTTGGAACGAGCCAATTTTATTAGTGTCGCAAAGTGACTTAACTCTTTATTTTGGGTATCTACCTATTGGAATCTCGTTCGTTACCTCCATTAGAAAAAAAAGGATACGATTTTGATATACCAATTCCTATGGTCCTGATATGTTTATGACGTACAAATTGCAACACAAACACGATTCTATTTTGGTTCATGATTAATTTTTATTCTTAATAAAGGCAATATAAAAATATCCAAAAGTAATTATTACTTTTATTGTCAAGTACTCAATAAAAAAAATTAACTTAAAAATCTTTCCTTAGATAAAATACTTCATGGTCAAGATATAATAAAGTATAGAGCATGGTAGATGTATAATGGTATGCCTGCTATCTTAGAAGACCGTCAATTAGTAGTTATTATAGTTTGAATCTTCGAAATAGAAACTATTATTATAACTTACGTTTAGTCTAAACAAAGCCACAGACGGCAAAAAAATAATGGAGTCATATCCACACAAAAATATAGGTACCAATCTAAGAGTACGAAAGAAACAAAGTTTAAATTGAGTTGGTGTCATGTGGTCTGTCACTCGCGGAGGGAAAGAGTGCCCCATTACCATCGGGCAAAACCCTCACTATGGACAAATTAGTTTCTAGCATAGACGAGGGTCGAAGACATATTGTATTTACTTTATATGTAGGTAACGCTCATTGGTCGAGTGGTTTGAATACCGGGCTAAGATCTAGAGGTCCTGGTATGAACCCGGGCAATATGAGTTTCGAATTTTTGTGATTAACAACTCGCATTTGGCAAGAGAGGTGATTATGCCTGTACGCATTATTTCTGTGCACGGAGAAAAAAAAATTACAATACTACCAGAACGACTTGTATAAACAAATCTATTAAAAGTTACCAAAAAACTGGGAGTGCTATCAGAATTAATTTTAAGGATAAATAGTCGCTTAATTGCAAATACTAAAAAAAACTAGTAAATAACTTAAGTGTATGAAACATTTCAAATAGTATCAGTTACTACTTTCTTTGTAAAGATCAAAATAATGAGTTAGTAATGGGCACAACTATGTTTAAGTATTGCTAGCAGTACAAATTTGATGGTAAAGTGTACCAAAAAATGTGTTCAATGTACCAGAAAATTCACGTTACTAAAAACTAGATTTTTAAAATATCATTTACAAAATGTTTTAGGCTATAAAACATCACGCTGCGACCAATAGGAGCGAAGCATCAGTGAAAAATGTTGCAAAAATAATCGCGTTCAAAATAACAGAAATTGACGCGGATGAAGTCCGGGGAACAGCTAGTTACTTATATTTAACCTTGTTCCAAGGCACAAACGCTCCGCTGGTCTAGTGGTTTAAATACCGGGCCAAGATCTCGGGGTCCAAGGTTCGAATCCCGGGTCTGGCAACAAATAGTTTCTAATTCTCGAACGTTGTTCGGGTTTGTGATCGCCAACCCGTATTTGGCAAGCGTGGTGATTATGCCAGTTCACCCATCATTGCTGTGGTAACTTGAATTCAATGATGGAGGTCTTATCCCTGCAGTGGGAAGATTATAGGCTGTTACTTTACAACGCACAAAGTCTTTGGGTCGCTAAACCCGAAAATTAAAAATGTTAATGGCGCTCTCAAAGATAATTAAGCTATATTATATCTCTATCTATAGCTTCAAAAAAAAAATGGAGTTCTGTAAATACCTGCATCAAATGTTTGGTTTAAAAAATCAAATATATAAATACTAGATTGCACATTTCATGTATTTCCAACTGCACATTGTACACAGTTTGAGCAGTAAATTATATACTTTTCTATGATATTCTATTCAATTCATTGAATTTTTAATTCCTTACTTTACTGGCGAAAAATAACACTCCTTAAGTCTTTAAGACTATATGAATTGGTTGTAAATAAATAATCCAAGATCTAACTAAAGGATAGGCTTATAAGGGGAAGAAAGTTTTCTTCTCCCCTCGGGACGAACCGATTTCTTCCCAATCGCTGATACTGGCAAGAATTATAAGGGTCTAAACTCTAGATATAAAAAGTTAATGGTATCCTTTCAACTCAACACGTTTTAAGACTTATATAATTAACTGTTAACATAAAAACACATTTATGTTTCGTTGAATAAAATAATTGGCCTATTTCAGCGTGGAATGACGTCATTTGACGCTAATGATCCTTATTTTAGGCATTAACACATCCACGAAACCAGAGCTCCCCGTAATAACCTTTGAGCAACCATAGGTTAGAATACGTTGGGGTTAAGGACGTAACAAGGAGTCTTGTTTCCATGCGTATTATTATAGTTATTGCTCAAGTTGCGCTAAGGAAAACGGGGTAACTAAACGTTGGGTATGCAAATGCACATGAAATTATTGGAGCATACACCAACACATATAGGTAACAGGGATACACACAGCAGTGTACACGTTTCTACTTTTTATCATAAGTAATATTTCTAAAAAGAAGTGTCCGAATTTCTTTTGAAAATATTTTATATTGTTTTCAATTCTATAGATTCCGCTGAAATACTTGGTCTTTGACTTGACATTACTATAGGTCCCCTTTATTAAAACAAACTATCGCAAAACTATTAAATAATTTAGAAATTCTAATTTATTTAACACTGCTTATGATATGAACCTTGATTGATTTAATACGTCTATACTTAAGTCAGTTTAAGAATATTTTTCGCCTAAATTATAAAGTAAGTATATCATAATTTTTCTTTGTAGCCGACTATAATTCAAAATTATTATGTTTTTGTAACTATTAGGCTGCTTCTTAATCGTCTATGTATTATAGAATAGTTAAATACTTATAGATGGCTCTCTTTAAAACATTACTGCTAGCTAAGTAGTTTGGTTTTAGCTAGAGAGCTAGAGACGGAATCGGAAACAGCAAGGGCTCAACAAACACGGACTTGCCGACATTAATTTAAGGTGGTTTTGTATATTGCCCCTATTTGTTTTGATCCGTCTGGGGATCGAACATGTGATATCGGAACTGGCGTCACTTTAGACCCTTGTGCGCCCTAACAAAAGAGGTCGTCTTTATAATGTACTAATTTTGAAATTTTTAATTATCAAGCAGCATTAATTGTGGCTGGTCTTTATTTTTCTTCTTACAATAGCGAAATATCTTTTATCCCAGTAAACAATTTCATTGTAAAGTTATGAAGCAGAATTAACTTTATTGGGGAGTATTTTCGTAATATCTTTACAGTTATTGCTTTTCTTTATTAACTGTTTAGTACTTTTTTGTTTATGCTAAAAGTTTGAGAAAACGATTCCGTGTTTTGCTAATTTATCGTCTCACATTATTTTTGTGGATGCCACAAATAAGTTAGCATACGAGTGAACTGTAGTTTTGTCTGTATTTAACAAAATATGTAAATTTAGATTAAATTTTCTTTCATTCCAACATAGAATGGAAAAGCATGGGCTTAACTTTTAGTTGAGTGACATAAATGTTTACTGGATAGACAAAGAATATTTAACACTATTTACAACAATGTTTGCAAGACATATTACTTTGTTATATCACTGTTTTATAAGTAGGTATTCAAGTGTTTACAAAAATATATATATTACGTGTTAATGAAATAACGCAAAACCTCCAAAGCCTAAACTTTCAATACAGAAAATGTATATTCGACGACCATTTGGATCAGCGGTAGTAAACACTGCTTCTGAGCCATGAGTCGCGGGTTCGATCCCCGCACAGTACAAATATTTGTGTGCATGAACATGTCTGTTTGTACTGGTCTGGGTGTTTTCTATGTATTATAAGTATGTATTTACAAAAAAAAAGTAAGTTTATCGGTTGTCTAGTACCCCATACGACAGGGTACTTAATACGAGTAGTAGCTTAATTTGGGACTTGATGGCTCTGTGTTGCCATGTCTTTATATTATATTATATTATATTACGTAATATTCAGGGTAGTAGGTAAATGGTATATCAAGAAGGACGAATCTGGCCTGTGTTGACAACATATGCATGTCAATGCTATTATATCAAATTTCTGAATGCACTATACTATTAACCAAAACTCTGTATACAAAATAAAATCTCCGTAACAATAAGTTGTAAAATCAAACCTTTCTTCGATGTCAAGTGGAAGAGCATCAGATAGATTTTTTCGTTTCCATCTAATATCTGCGGTGGAAATATCAAGATATATGGATCGCATTAACATGTTTTACTCATTTCGGTCAAGGTGAAATATTTTTACGTTCAAGGAAAATGTTTTACCTATGTGAATCTTTCCTGAGGCTGCTTTTCAATAAATTTTTCTTTATCCTCTGTAAAATGATTGGATACCTATATGTCACATAGTTATCTTGCCTTTAACAAATATTATAAATTAATATACGTATACTGTTTTCAAATTACCATCTTAAAGACGAATAACACCTTAGTCTACCTATGACCATGAACGCTGTAAAGGGTTCGAAACGTCGGGTTAAATCAAAAATAAACGCGTTCTAAATCCGTAAACTATCTTTCATTTTAATATACATATGATAATGAAGAAGTAATATACATAATAATGGCAGTAAAATTATTTATGAACTTATAAAAACCACTCTCGGAGTCGGGGTTAACCAATTTTTTTGTTTGTTTTGAAAATCTATCTACAATCTACAAATCTATAGATTTTCGTAAAAAATCTGATTGCACCTACACCACAATATGCATTGAACCTGATTTTATGATAAGAATTGTTATTTGTCTGTATTTACCATAACAAAACAAACAAAACATCGTAATAATATAGACAAAATAGATAATATCCGACTGTAATACTAAAAAAATATAGATTATATCCCATTGCCACACAGTTGTATTGATGTAGATTATAATGATTGTTATTATGACTATAATGATGTTTTAGTACCGTTACTTAAAGAGTATTCAAATGCATTTTTATTACTTTACTAAACATTAGATTTTAAATCGTTGTTCTTTTATTTTTCTTTATTGCCTTACTAAAGCTCTGACTGACACATTTTCGTCACCTTCCGAGTGAATGATAATATTTGAATTATAATCTAAGGGTACCTACCCTTAGATATCCGAAAACAGTAGGTATTTCTTCTAGGCTTAAGGTTAAGCCTGTTTGTGAGGAAATTATTTTGTATTTTCTCCGTTATTTCGTTCACATTTTTCAACGTCTCCGTACTTACTATGTAGGTATGTTAATTAGCATTCCTAAGCAGCCCTCGTCCATGTCAACCGCTCACAGAAACATGCAAATAAGCCTTCGTATCGATTTAATGACTTACGACCGGGCCTGTATTACTAAACTTGAATGCAATCGTTTACGAAATCGCTATTAGAACATTATACACATAGAGTGTAACAAAAGGCTTAACGAAGCCAAATACCACGATTTCTACCCATTTGTACGATAATTTTTTTCAAAGACACCATACCTGGGAAATGAATCGTTACTGAGATATTGAGGGTTAAAGTGAAAATTTTTTTTACAAGATCTTTACATGAAAATCTTCTGTTTGTTGTTACTAAACTTTTTTTCTTGAAACATGTTGAAAATTTGTAGAACTTTTTCATAAAAAAACGCTTTAAAGAGAGAAACCCTCAATAAACCGCACGTACGCCTAATTGTATGAAGTAAGGTCACAACACAATCCTTGCCGGTATCGCTTCGTGCGGCGCTAAACACTAACTTATGCCTAAAAAAAAATGTCGTTTGCCAGCGATAATTTTTGTTACACACGATTTGGTTTGCTGGACCAAATGCGTGGTTTAAGGTTTCGTTAAGCTTTTTGTTACACCCTGTATACGGTACATTTTCAACCACCTGGAAAACGAAACCCACATTATGTGACCATTATGTAAAACATCATGGCAGTTTTATTTTATTTATAAATAAAAAAAATTTTTGAGAAATTTTTATTATTGATTGAGACTTTAAATTTTGTAACACGCTGTGACGCGCACGGACGTATTATTTTGCTGCAGCGGGGTCCCAGATGAACGTACCATACACAGCTACATCCGTGTGCGTAACAGCGTGCTTCGAAATAAATAGTCGAAACAATATTTTATATTTCTTTATAAAAATTGGTTGAAAATGCAACATGTATAAAAAGTACAAGGACCTACCATATTTTTATTGAAAACATTCGGCCCTAAAACCTTTTGATTTGAATCTCCTGTACCTACGCAGTTGATTTGTGTTTTCAATCTCACTTTTACTTTCTAACTTGTAATATGAAAAATGGGAATGTTTGGATGGATGTTTATTATTAAATCACGCCACAACGAATAAATAGATCGAGATACAATTTGGCACGGAGATAGATTGTAGGTTGGAATAGCGCATAAGCTACTTTATAACTGTACTTGTGAAAAAAATATAACATAGAAATGAAAGATAGTTTAGGGATTTAGAACGCATTTATTTTTGATTTAACCCGACGATTCGAACCCTTTACAGCGTTCATGGTCACGGGTAGACAAAGGTGTTATTCGTCTTTAAGATAGTAATTTGAAAAAATGTTTAACTACCGCCTCTAATTTTTATCGTCAGTTATATATGTTCCTTTTCACACAAAATGAGCTAACTGTGTCCGGAGTCTTCGCAGTGTTGCCATAGTTTGTGGACTTCAATGATGATAAGACAGGGTCCCAAGCAGCTGGTAAATTCCAACCATCTTCTCTATTGAAATTAGGATGTTTTTTAATTTCTATTGCTTCGCGTATCATTCTAGGTACATATCGGTTTTCCTTAGCAAGAACTTTTGGTTTATCAAATCTAATGAAATGGTTGGGCTTATCAAACGCATGACTACAGACTGCAGATTTCGTTATACGCATGTTTTTCATATCGGCTATGTGTTCTCAAGAAAACAGTAAATATAACAAAAATATAAAGCTGTATAAAATCAGTATATAAACTTGAAAAATTATGTCTCAGGCGGGACTCGAACCCACATCTCCTCGCTATACCATTAAGCCGAGACACTGCGACTCAGCGCGGCAGGCGGGGGCAGGCGCGCCACAGAGGTTATGAGCAAATGCTTGTAAGTCGCTGTGATTGGTTTCTATTGGTTGCGCGCATAAGAATTCGCTTGATTGGCGTTCTTTGAATTCGTTTATGTGCAGTGGGGCGCAAGCGGCGAAATCGGTTCTAATACAAATGGCGCATGACAGCCTTTCTAACCTTTTTCCATGTTCTGTGGATGAAATCATAGACTTAGAATATACTTTTTTTAAGTTTATGGATGAATCACTGATGGTTTACAGCGCCTTGCATGGATTCGTCGACAAAAAAAAAACAAGTATTATTTTTATTCAAGGAGTCGAATTTCCAATTTAACACAATATCTCATTTATTTATTGGAAAACGAGCGAAGCTTGGTTGCCCAGATACCTATATTAAGATTTGACTTAAACAATTAGATTCTCCGATTAATGGATATCTTGTTTCAAGAGTCCAGTTCAATAGAGATCGTAAAGCAATTGTAATAAAATTTAGGCGATAGCTCTCGCTAGCACTTCAGTCGTGAAAAACAAAAGTTGCCGCTCCAAAATGATCTGTTATCTTGACACCTCAGACTTGGAAATGATATAATTACAGAATTTGAAGAAAAAGGTAATCGTTATCTATTCAAAACGTAAAAACCGTTACATTGTGAGTTGAAAAAAAAAAGGTTAAATGGTCATGAATTTCCAACTACAAAAAACCAGTATTTATTGATGACATTTTCACTTAGAACTAAAAAAATAAAAAGAAAGATTTAGGAGAAAACTGTTAAACTGTAAAAGTAAAAGTAAGGTAACAACCGATAATCACCCCACTGCAGGGCCATCCATCATTGAATTCAAGTCACCACAGCAATGATGGGTGGAGGCACAATCACCACACTTGCTAAATGCGGGTTGATGAACATAAAACCCAGGACCCCTAGATCTTGGCCCAATACTGGAACCATTAGACCAACGTGTAACGGGCCGTTAAAAAGGTGTTACTGAATAATTTCAGAATGCAACGTATAATATACCGGTATAAATTTACATGGTCAGAATCATCAGATCTAGTTCTGACAGGATTTGCACCAGTATGTACTTACGTTGCGCCAAAATCTCAGAAAGTCATAAAAAATAAGGCAGGTAAATGATAGAAACCCCGTAGCAACTAACTCTTTATGATGTTTCACAGTTTAGCTCTAATTTTCCCTCAGTGAAATAGGAAAATATAGCTAAAATTAATAATAATTTATCAAAAAGTTGTTACGTTAGGGTTAATACATCATCGGTGAAATACCTAAAAGTGTCGAAGGGCTCATACGATTTCATGTTTTCTGGCAAAAATGTATTATATTGGTATAAGCATCTGTAACTTTGACTAAGATCTGTAACTTTGATTATTTAGATCTGTAAGTAATTTTTTGTATACCATTGTTTGTTTTTCATTACGGCGATCATTGTTTCGATTTCAAACAGAAAGTCGGATTTCGTAAACGAGAACACACTCAAACAAGTTGGAGGGAATATTGATTTTTCCGTTCGGAAACTTGCCAGGCAGCGCGCGCAGCTTCTGTCAAAATGAAACATCAGCCGATTCAGGAATTCTTGTATATAAATAATTCGAGTAATTTGTGGAATTTCTTACTGTGATATTATTAGTGAAAAGTCTGTGATGTGAGAGTTTCAGTCATCAGTGTTTATTTTAGGAAACCTTAGACGGGGAAAGACAAACGAGCACCTTTTGATTGATAAACAAGGATATTTTGATTTTCAATTTTCTTCGTATCTTGTTTTGATTTAAAATTTATTGTTTGCGCACTGTTTTCTCTATTTATCATGTGTGTGTATATATGTATTTCTTGGCAATACGATGAGGTATGCGACAAATTTCCATAGCAACCCTTATCATGTCTTTAAGTTGGCAAATGACAAGGTACGACTGTAGGTAGGTATCTTCATTTCAGGTAAACTCAAAATCTGTATTCTAATCTGAATGTACGCATTCTTGATGTAGGTATATTACCTGCTTATTTTACCAAGACAATGTAATAAATTCTAAACTAAAGTATGAAATATGAAATGGTTTTAGACTACACATAATTAACAAATTCAGTTTGTCAAGGCCAACATTTTTATCTGCATCGCCGGTTTCACATGAAAGCAGTTTCATAATCAAAGAGACATAATATAGACGTGTACATCGGGGTTAGACTGTCAATTGATTTAAAAACATTTACCACAAAGTTAACTTTAAAATTGTTTTTTTATAAATTGAATGAACACTAACTGTGTGCTATATTGATTTTCGTTTATAATTGAAAGAAAAGGTGAATTAGCAGAATTAAATCACATCACTTTAGGTCACAATGAATTCAAATTAATTAGTTGGAAGGAATTTAATTTAAATGGAAACAATAGTAATGGACAGGATGTGGATAGTGAAAAACCAGTGTGAATTTAACTAAAAACGGACGATGTCTGTTAAAAATGACGAGATGTCTGCGAATATTCGGAGCTTATTCGTTCCGGTTAACGAGGAGACACTCTACGCTGTTCCTCCTAGCTTCGTTTATCCTCACGATCACGGTTATACTGCAGCTGTACGCATACCGACACCACGAACAACCACACATGAGACCAATGATCGGTGACTTTGAATACAGACCAGGCTCCTTCCTGAAAGGCAAGCAACCGAATGAGAACACGTCATATTGTGAATTCCGATACGGCCTTCCAGAAGTTCTCAAATGGGGAACGTTCCGTATACACTCAACTCCCGAAGCAGGAAATTTAAGCCCTTACAACGTAATTTATAACGCCATCAAAAGCAAAACCTATTCAAACGCTAGCAAATTTGAAGCTGTAACTTACGCTACACAATCGACCCCTGAATTCATATATCACATTGTCGAAATCGCAAGGTACTGGGATGGACCTATCAGTCTATCTGTTTTCGTTCCAGATTACGATTTAGATTTGACCATGCAAATAATGACTCAACTTTGTCAGTGTTATTCAGGGATGGCAAAAGTGTCCCTTCATTTATTTTATCCGAGGAAAAACCCTCCGAAAATAAGGACTAAAGAAGAAATGATGGTGACAACTACAACGGTTACTACGACGACCTCGAATAGCTCGATGGAGGAGATATTGAGAGCCAAATTAGATAAATTTAGGAATCTGAATAATAAAACACGAGCAGAATATATACAGTGGGTAAGAAAGAACAAGATAGAAAGAATGATGGTGCGTATGCCAAAGAAGAGAACTGTGGCGTCAAATTTAAGATTCAACGATTGTTCAGGGCTGGAGACGTTTGATATAGCGACATATAGGAGAGAACACAATATGATATATCCAATAAACGTTGGTAGGAATGTAGCGAGGAACGCATCGAGGACGAACTATTTTATTGTGTCAGATATAGAAATGGTGCCAAGCGATGGCTTAGCTCCGAAATTCCTGACAATGGTGAGGAAACTTATGGGCGATAAGAAACGCGACGAGGGCTGTATATTCGCTAAGGCTGTCTTTGTAGTGCCGCTATTTGAAGTGGAGAGGGGTGAGGAGATCCCGCGCGACAAAGACACGTAAGTTGATAAATGAGCGCTTCTGTATTTGCGGATGAATGAACGAATACTCTCGCGCTGTGTGCGGGAATTTAAATGTGCCGCGTTGTAGCTAAAACAAACACAAGACTTGGTTACGTTGATTAGGAGTTTGTTTAGTAAAGCTTTATTTCTATTGAATTTCAGAAAAACAGGTCCGAGAGTTCGATTTATGTTGTGTTTGAATTGTTGGATCAATGAACTTGTTTTGGGTCATTGTTCTTTCTTCTTTTCATAATATGAAAATTAGAATAATCATTATAATAGGTATATATGACTTTTTGCAGAGTTTGTTAAGTTATCAGAGATAAGATATTTCCGGCAAATAAATATGACTACTGTCAGTTCCAAAAATTCAATTGCAACTAAAGCAATACAAACAAAAATCGCATAATGCTTACTCCTAATACCAAATTAGCTTAAAAAACTCAATTATTTCAAGAGTCATTGATTATACTTAGACCAACTTCCGTAATTACCGACGACAAGTCAATAAAAATAGTTTGACCACCTACGTGGTGGCACACCCGTTTCCAAGGTGTTGCCTGCTACGATGTCACAGGTTCGATTCTCGGACGAGTTAAACAAAGTATTATTTTTTTGGGTCTGGGTGTTTGTGGTGCCTTGGTTGTTTCTGATTTCCACAAAACAAGTGCTCTCAACAGTTACTTAATATGAGGTCAGAGTAATGTAGGTACGTGATATTGTCCACATTTTTTTTATTTGCAGTAAATAAGGAAGTAACTTAACTTATTCTTAGAATGCCTCATTTTTGAGAAACTCACTCATCCAAACGTCTTTATTATCCTTTCATAAACAGGTAGTGGGCGTACAATAGGGTTGTTGCTTTCTAGCCCTGCTCCTCCCACTGTCGCTAATATATAACCTTTATAAGACTCCATCTGTCCATTTTAGATATGTGACTAGAATGTAGAATGCATTGTAATAAATATGTATAGCGTAGGTACGTATATCTCAAGGCTTTGTAATTTTGGTCTAAGCGTATAAAGTTTATAAAATAGCCAACAGGAAGGGTAATGATTTCAGCAGTCTATGTATATAGGATGAAATTTTAACCACTTTCCAAAATTTTTGTAGGCGTTCAGTATCGTGTTTAGAGCCCATTTATGAAATAAAAAATGTAAATCAAGCTTTCACCCGAAAATATTTTTCGCAATATAGTTGTCAATTTTTATGGTCCTAGGCCTGATAAGGTATAAAGGGAAAATCAAAAACGTATGAATAGTATCGTAATGCATGATTCCTTAGCGGCCGTATCAAAGATTTTAGATTTTTGCCGATATTTTCTAAGTGCTTTATCTTGTCATTTTTGTACTGGGCTATACCAAAAGAAAAAATATGTCATTTGTTTTTTGTCTCGAAGATTGATTTATATAATAAAAATTGGAAAGGTGGTTAAAATTTCACCCTATATATATTATGTATGTAAATATTTATGTGGGTTCCACATTTGCGGGTAAACTACTGAGCCGATTTTGGTGAATGTGGTATCAATCGATTCCTTGTAACAGTGCTAAGGGTTCGGTCCTACGATGTACAAAGCTACCTTTTGCTAAAAAAAAGCTACACGGTGAATGCTACGACAATTAAATTAAGTGCTTTGAAAAAAAGTTTGCAGTCATAAAACGATTGGGGTAACAAATGAAAGAGGACAAAATTCTGAGTACAAAAATGTTTGAACAATACAGCAAATATGTATACATACATATATTTGAATTCATTGCATTTTTGTTGTCGGGTTACAGTTTTTAAACTATTTTACTCGTTTACTACATTTTTATTTAATTTTTTATTATTTTTTTATATTTTTTTTTATTTTATGTTTTTATTTTTATTTATTTATTAACTACATATAAACATGTGTCGTGTCGTGTTTTAAAACTATTTATACTTGTTGTTTTATATGTGCAACGATGTTGCAACGATAAAAGAGAATTGTATGGATGTTAGAAAACACTAAGAAATACGATTAATGTTTAAGTAGTTCCTATAAATGTAAATGTACCTACGTCCTCACGTTTCCTACAAAGTGCGTTGAAATATATTTTTATAATCGTTGCTTACAGATATGCTAAAGTACATACATACAGATATACACCATATTAGACAATCATGCGTGCTGCAGCTATCTAAAGCGATTTATTACCTAGACAGGGTTGACTGTCTCAAAAGTTAACTATTTCGTTATTTGATTCAACTATTGTAATTAAGTAATTTTATTCGAATGAATATCATGCAAAAAAAATCAGTTAACTCATGATGTTTCATTGAAAAAGGATTTATTCTCATCTAATTTTTTTTATTAGTATTTATATTATAAAAATCTTGAAGGAACTTTTGGAAGTTCAATAACATATTTGGATATGATATTGAAACAAATTTATATCATAGTACCAGTTTTAAAAATTCATGTCCTAATAAAATATTATATGATCAAATGATCATTCCAATTTGCCAATCACTTCTTAAATTACAAGACAGTGCTTCTTTTCATTGTTGTTCGTAAATATATCTTTTTTAGGCACACTGTAGTGTTCCATTAACCATATTTGGTTTTTACGACCCGACACAATTTTGATGAAAACGCTGTCTTATTTTTCCATGAAATAGATGTATGGTCTTATTCTTTATCTAGGCGTGTTGACCCGAGGGTTGACGGTATGAGAAAGTAAATCGTTTCTTGTCATCTGTTGATGGACGCTGCATGTAATCGTATTTTAAAAGAAAAGGAATGATTCCTCACTTTGTTTTTATTGTTCCAACAAAAATGAATTTTTGTAAAAAAATGTAACTTCTTATAATTATTACAAATGCGAAAGTTTGGACGGATTTTTGTAACACAATCCGCCAGATCGGATAAACGGAACTGGATCAAAAAATACACTGATAAATTATAGGCTGAAATGACACATCACAAAAACAAAATCATTCACATCTGATAAACATCATCAAATAAAATACACTTTTAATACAGTCATATATTATTTACTTTCCAAGCTGTTCAATATCAGCTTGGAATCAGTAGTGATTGTGATATATATTATTTTAACAACAAAATATTTAATTATCCTTTTAAAAATTGCAAAACATTTTGCTTTGATTTTAATGTTGATTCTAATGACATTGTAGGTATCTATCTGAACATACGGATCGGCCTTTTAAAAGAAATTCCAGTTAAAAAAAAAGTTCCTTACTATAAAAAAAACCAGTAAGTGCCAGTTAAACTGAAACATTCCCCTTCATCAGCCATCGGGGGTGGGAATGGGCATACGAATACCGGAAACGACTGATTTTACAACTTTGACTGTCGTTTCATCACATTCCTTCCTGCAAGGAACTTCTCTTTATGGTAAAGTCCCAGGGATAGGAATAAGATCTCAAATATATAGGTACTTCTATCTTATCAGTATAGAAACTTGAAAAATTTTGTCTCAGGCGGGATATTTTTCAAGTTTATATACTGATATTATAAGAGCAATTAAGTTGCTAAAATATCCAATAAAGTATACTTCTATCTTTTTTTTAAATTATATTATTATATTATATTATAAACGCAAAATTTATTTTACTTTTAATGTCTTATCTTATCAGTAAGATATTAAAATACCATATTTTGATGGCTGTTTCTAGCTCAATCAAGATAGAACGGCTGAACGAATCTGGATGAAATTTAGCACGGATATAGAAAGCAGGCTGGATAACACATAGCTCTTCCTCTCCAAATAATGTGCGGTACCCGTAGGGTAGTTTCAAATGCAAAATTCGATGTGCGTGTATTCTAGTAACAGACAATATCCTATAATAATAATAAAAAAAAGGTTTTTGTATGTTTAGAGCGAAAAAACTAAAGAACTGGTTAAGGTGAAATTTCAAAAAAATAATAATAAAGAGTAAGTTGTAAGTAAATCGTAACAATCAGAACATTATTGAAAGTCAAATTATTATCTTCAAGAAGTAACGTATGTTACATAATTCATAAGTACCACTAGCCCCTGGTTCACTTGCAAAGCGTATTGCTAGCGTAAAGTCCCCACATTACGGCCAGTGTCGTCGTAAAATAACGTTTACAACTGGGAGTTTATGCAGCTATCGCTTCGATGTTGGAACCTATCTAACTTGGACGATTTTACTCCCTCATCAGTTGTTGGAGTGGTTAGACCACACGGGACACTTTTAGCTACCGACGAACAAACACATCTTAGATGCACTAACTTAAGGTGAATCCACACGTGAATAATTTGAACGTTATTTGAAATTTAAAATAAAATTAATTTGAAATCATAAAATTGACATTCACACGCTTGCCAGGGCAAATTATACTGCTTCATTATGTACAAACCAATATCATTGTAAATACGTGTATTTTGTGAATAAATAATTTGAATTTGAAATCTTGATAGTTAGGTTTTTAAGATATTTGATCTTTGATATTTTAATACATCCATTAAATTGTAAGAAGTTTGTCTCCACACAATTTGATGAACCATAAAACATTTCGTCAAATGTTAGGACTGCTTGATTTTATTGCTTTGACCCAATTTTTAGCCGATGAAACAGAAGAGGACAATGCTTATCTTTTTTTAAACAAATTTTTTCGTAGGTCGTAGGTACCTACCGCATAACTTTTTCGCCATTCACCATTTTCAAACGGTAGTAAACTTTTGTTCAGAAAAGTAACGTATAAAAGCCATGGAACGAGCCACCAATTTTGAGTTGGGAACAAAAAAAACAGCGACCATTGTCATGAGTTGACGCGAAATTGGTAAAGTATTTCGTTCGATTTTCGGTTAATTTTTTATCTGACTTCGGCAAAGCCAAAATTAAGGTTGAGGATTTTGTATATGTCCATGTATCTTTAATAATCTTTATGTAGGTTTACATTTCCGTAATATACATTCGTAACACCTTAACCGTTCATTCGATTTTGACCAAGGTAATACCTAAATATGGACTTCATATACATTGTTCTGATTTTAAATTAAGTTACTATGCAGTTGGTCTGTGGAAATCATAAACATCGAAGGTAACACATACTATAGATGTTCTGTTTTCTAAATCGAACCGTCCAGGAACCGAACTGGCAAACGCGGAGCTGGCAACACATTGAAAACCGGTATGTAAGCCTCGGTCTAAAATGAGGTGTCACTTAATTCGTTATTATGGCTAGGGAATCATAGCAAATATCTAACCGGCTTCAATTATAGGAAGAGTCGTTTTTAATGTAGTCCGGTAACAGGTTGAGCTTTTTACTTAAATTATAATGTAATCAAGGTAATACCTAGCTCTTTTGGTATTTGCGTGGTCCTGGAAATGGTATGTTAATGTTAAAATGTCTATGTCAATAATATGGGTTTGTTTGTGGTCATGAGAATGGTCATAAGTCTTTTGACAATTGGCATAAGAAATTCAGACTTAATTTTAATAATAAAAGTTTAAGTGTAGAAAAGCCTTTACCATCAAAGCCGATTACTGGGTGGTTGCATCGGAACTAGTAGAAAATAAACCTATCAAGTTCATCTTACCATTTGAACTTTGAAGAGCAAACAGGCTATCAAGATTAACTCTAGAGATCATTGGAGATTTAGAATTGTTAACTATGTTCGTGATTGTATAATATCGAGGTGTGTAGATTCTTGATGTTTGGAATTTAGTTTCGCTATTTTAGCATACCTATTCAATACGTACAATGTTATGTTGGTTTGTGTACGCTTCAAAAACTCAAAAAGTTCTGCACCGATCGAGCTGAAATTTTAGCATGATATATAATCCGCATCATGGATTGTTTTTATCTATTTATCCGCGACCGCGAAAATAAAAAAAAACTTAAAAAATAAAAACTATTCAATCACAATGTGCCACACCGAAGCGTGACAGGGAACAGCTTGTAAATTATAAAAAAACTAGCCCTAGGCTCTGCCTGCGTGAACTACAGATTATATTGCCTTGCGGAAACCTCTTTGTGGGATAAAAAATAACCTAAATTATTTCTTAAGGTCTAATCTATCTTTGTACGTAAAGCTCGATAGCGTAACAGGCGGACAGACATAATCAAATAGCCAGTCGCGTACAAAATAACACTTTGACGTGTTATAATTTAAAAAGAAACTCATGTGTCATACATATCGTAATGCAAATTCTACCTTACGTATATGACTTACGGCCATTTCCAATAACCTATCTATCTTCAGTTTTGGCATATCGGAGATAGAAAACAGTTTCTATCTCTGTTTTTCCCGTCCAGAGAAACAAAGACAGAAGTTGTTTTCTATCTCCGATATGTCAAATTTAAGATAGATAGGTTATTGGAAATGGCCGTTAAAGATGCATGCAACTAGTGTAAAAGAGCACCCAAATGTCCAAAGGGTTCTCATTGCTGGCTACCATTTAGTAGCTTGGCGTATGGGGTACTAAACAACTGATATAAATACTTATAAACTTTTGTAAATATATACTTATTATACACTAGCTTTTGCCTTTGACTTCGTCCGCGTGAAGTAGTTATTTTTGCTTTTTTTTAAATAAAATACCATCAACGCCCTTTTTTTAAAGCCGGTTAAAATCCTAGCCTTATATCCCTCCTCAAGGTCTAATCGACCATCGTACAAAATATCATCAAAATCGGTTCAGTGGTTTTTGAGTTTATTGATTACAAACATACACACACACAAAAATACAAATCTTTCCTGTTTATAATATTACTGTAGATGTAGATAGAAAAACACCCAGACCAGTACAAACAGACATGTCATGAACATGTCTGTTATACTGTACACAAATATTTGTACTGTGCGGGGATCAAACCCACGACCCACGGCTCACAAGCAGCGTTTTACTACAACTGATCCAAAATATGGTCGTCCAATTTTATTTTGGAACAATGTAATAAATAATAAATAGATACTAAATATAAAAGAAAGTCGTGTTAGTAATAATAACTCAAGAAAGGATGGACCGATTTTTATGAGTTTTGTGTATTTGAACGTGTATTGATCGTATATTCGTCGGGAATATGATAATAACTATTAAAATCATTGAAAGGTTAACGCAAAAATAAATTATAAGAAAATGATTTTCTTCATATAAATTTTTAACCCCGCCATATTTGACAACAATGACACATAAGACGACAAAATAAAATAATAACCTGAGGCGATTCGAAGTTCGCGGGGGCCGTTAGTTACCTAGGTATATCATAAAAATAAGTTACTTTGTTGTATAAAACATAAACAGACAATTAGACGCCTTTGATTATTTCTCAAATTCGAAAGAAATTGCTTTTCTGACTTCTGTTACGGATTTAGGTTATTTACGACGGATGGGTGATTGATTAAATTTTGAACAAGAGTTACGCGTGAAGCGATTGATAGAAAATGTTTTATCACGATACGAATGAAGCTTTGGAACTTAAGCACTTCTAATAGAACTTAAGTAAATATAAAAATGTATTTTTAAGGTTCTTAATGATATTAAAAGTTTAAGTATATTAGATAGGTATTTGAAGTTTACAATAAAGAATCGGGCAAAACTTCAATCTTTCAGAAATAAATAATTCTAGATAAGAAAGTTCGAATTCGGAATATGATTTACTGGAGACTTGTTTCATAATAGCATTTCAACTCGTATACGATATCGGGAGAATCGTGATACGAATCCCTAAAATATGTAGGTAGGTACCATTATAAATTCACACCGAGTAAATTCTTTTATAGTTATTAGCAACTACATGTGACGAGACTAGTATAGGCAGTTTATGACATTAGACGAATCTGTTCAGTCACAGCTATTATCATTATTAATGTATCACATAATGTCTGCTAACTTCAGTAATGTTTCATTTAGTTACGTTAGATTGCTACTTAGTACAAAGTGAACTCTAAAAGCTCCACATAATTCACGGGAACAGCTACGAGTATCTCAGAATATGCGTAAATGTATTCTTTCGGGTGGAATAATATCTAGGTAGTACCTACGTATAAAAAATGGTATTACTTTTATAGTTTTTTCAACAGATTGGTGAAGATGGTGGCTTCAAACCGTGCGGCTTATTTCCACCAAAAGCTGTGCTCGCACTGTCAGCGGTTTCCTGGTCTCCAATCGTGGCTGACTAGGCCTTCACAAAATGTCATAGAGGTACGAGACTTATGCTTATCTTTGTAATTAGATATTTATACTTAACACGTTTAGGTAACAATGTTGTTATGGTGCTTTAAAAAAAAAACTCAATGTGTTATCAGATTTCATAACGATTCATGAAATATGCGAAGTTATGCAAGATTGGAGATCGAAGTTCTTTAATTTTTTATGTCGAAATAAGATATCGTATTCTTTACTGCATATAAGTATAAAAAAAACTTAGTAATATTGCTAAAACAAATACTTCATTTAAATTTTTACCTGTTGTTACGTTGATTTACATTTTGTATTCAACTTTGATTAGTAACATCAATAATTACAAATTGTCCGTCATTTTGTGTAACTCATTCTCGAATCTAATGTAAGCATTATCTTTGTAAGTAGGTATACACTTAAGGACCAAGATTAGTCAAATTGGAAACCTTCTGTCATTAAAGAAATACCTTGATGTGTATTTTTATTACGGCCATTTAATACAATGCCGGATTACGATTTTAATAGAGTACCAATGGAAACCCAGCTTGTTCAACAAAAAATATGAGACCTAGATGGATAATAGGTACCAACAGATGGGTATTTCCCAACGCTAGTATTATTAAATAATCTCAGTAAAATATTAATCTATCAGCGAGCTAACTCATCTGACCAGACCTGCAATGATGTATTAAAAATAGCAAGCGCATCAGAGAAAACCAATTTTCTATGAAAAACAATGATGTAACAATTAATCCTTGTAAGATCCGGAACCCGGAACAATCTTTTAGCCACACCCACGGCGCTCACCACTTAAATGTATTAATGGAGGCTTTCTATATTAATATTAGACTAATTGCTTGCGTCCTTTTGCTTTATATGAAAGTAAGATTACTTTGTATGTATTTACGAGTAGAAATAATCTGGATCCGCTTAGTTTTAGGTTAAGATGAGACTGTCACTATATTAGTGAAAATTACAATTATAAGTAAAAAAAAACACTAATAAGTCATTGTTCATGTAGGTAACTAGTAGATATAGTATACTATTCTAAAGAAATACTATTACCTAGGTACCAATCATAGAAAATAATTCTGAATGGAAAAAAATTAAGGAAATTGTAAGTGACATCTAATATAAATTTTTTTTGTTGACTATGAATTGCTCTACTTAATTGCTCAATAATTAACGCGCCCCGCCTGCTCACTTAGACTGAATTATTTCGGGAACTCACTGAAGAGGCGTTCACTTAAACCAAGAGAATGTGGTTCCTTAGCAAATTATCAAAGATATTGATTCTATCTAAAAAAAATCTAAAACTTGTTTATTTAAACAAGGCCAAAAATCAATGTATTTTTTTTTATTATTCGTAGGTAGGTACCGAATAAAGAAAACAGTACAAGTAAGTATATTAAAACGGCAATAGGTAGACGATTGAAATATGTATGCACTTTAAAAATTAATAATTAAATTATATTAAGGTACAAAACCCTTCATGCATGAGTCCTACTCGCTCTTGGCTGGTTTTCAGATCGTATTTTATTGCTTTGTGATTCAATATACAATAATTAAATATGATATATTCTATAAAAGGAATTTAATTATTCTAGACGTACTTACAGAGTGTCCTATCTTAGCCATTATTAGTAGTAAATCTGTCTAAATCACGAGATAATATTTTGTTAAAGGAGTGGCGCTAGTGTGACTTTATACTCGTTCTTAACGAGTAATTTAAATTGCCGTTAAGCAAAGAAAATGCATTAGATGCCAAGGGTATCCGTAGGCAACAAAGACCAACCTACGTAAAACGAAGTTTTTAAAGGTAAATGCTCACAATCTCACTTTTTAATATAAAAAAGAACTCGAAAAAATGACAAATTCGCAAGATCCGTTCAAAAAGTTTAGAGATTAAAGTTATAAAGATCTAAGGCAGTGTTTCCCAAATATTGTTCTGCCATGGGCCGGTAATTTTTCACACTGTCCCTTAGTTACCCACTTAATATTTTTAAAAAGAAAACTGATTATTAGGTAAAATAATACACATTTATTAATAGCAAAAATGTTTCATTAATAATAACAACTATTTAGTCACTAAAAGAGATGTCCCATAGCAGGCCCAGACATTCTACAGTATTCTAAAATTTTAAGAAAAATCTACTGACTTTGGGAAAAATACAAATAACTGTATATAACGTATAATTTAACAGCTCAAAAATAAATACAATCTAATAAATATCCCTCTCAATTAGGCATACAAGATGGCGTTTGACGAAAAAAAAAAAGATAAACCATAAACTCTTAAATATCAGTAGCTGTCAGATTTCCTTTGTCAATATTTGACATAACCGTTCTATTCAAGTTTTTTTCACTCGTCATAATCTCAGGTGAAAAGATAATATTATATCTTTCGCAAATATATTTTATATCCTTTAGGCATTACATAAGTTGAAACAATTTGTTTTGTTTGTTATTAATACAACAAGCATAAGTAAGCAAACAATATCACTTGTTCGAATCGAGTTAGGCGATTTTGTAATTGTCAATACTGACAGATGTCATCAAAGTATCATCTTCCGCCATGATAGTTTTTGTTGTTTAGTATTGCTATTCTATTATGTTTATTTTTGTTTGAGCCATTAAATGAAGCAATTTTAAAGAATTTGGATAATAACAAAGTGATATAGGTATATTGCCCTAAGTTTTGACAATGTGTACAGGTTCTGGGCCTAGCCTCCATACAATTTGGGACAACCCCTTTGCCTATGTTTTACTAAAGAATTCAAGATCTCCGAAAATGACGAAAGTTTAAGAAGAATATTTACCATACCACGATCGATAGTAGGTATTATTTTATAAACATGGCGGGAATGTTGCGTCCCGTATTTTATTTTGATGGCCCGGTACCGGGTCCGACCAGGCAAATGGCAAACGCTGATCTAAGGAGTTATAATTTTTCCTATATCATATTATTATTATGTTTTATGCGTCAGCGGACAATACAAATTAATTATTTTATTTTCTTCTCCGTTTCATTTTAGTAATTAATTTTATTTGTTAGGAAATTTTGTTTTTCTATTTGGCAGCCCTGCATTTTTTAAAGGTTAAATAAGCCTAAGAGCCATCAGTATTAAAAAAAAAAGAATAAGAAAGGATTCAATTATCAACGAATAATGTTACTTTTACTCACTGTCTTCTCAGATGATGTAAGCGTAGAGACAAAGTATTTAATTGTGACGGTGTTGACGGCCAAGTGTTCTTTCACTTGCCTTGTTTTAATAGTTCAAGAGAATTTAATATGACACAGAAAAGTTTTATGATTAAAGTCACCCGGACTAAATTACATAAAGTTCCTAATTCTACGCTTACGACTTTGTCCGCGAAGGAAAATTGTATCGCATTCCCAGTTATACCACGCTCTTTAGAGAAATTTATTATTTTCGTAATCGCTTTGTGTACCTATATTAAACTAGATTTACGCCCGTGGATCTGTCTGCGTTAACTACACGTTGTATCGCGCGGGCGAAAGCCTATGTCCAGCAGTGGGTCACAAAATATGTTATGGACCTTGACCTTGATCTTGGTCTACTACCATTGAACCAAATGTCATCAAAATCGGTTCAATAGTTTAGGCGTGAAAACGTAACAGACAGACAGTTATATTGGGATTTATAATCATAGTAAGGACTGAGAAATTATTGTTTCCTCATAATAATAATATAAATAATAAATATTTAAGACATGCCTCAATTGGCCACACTGAGCCATCTAGTCCCAAATTAAGGTACTATTAAGTACCCTGTCGTATGGGGTACTAGACAACCGATAAACTTACTTATATACATTTTTTTTGTAAATATATACTTATAATACATAGAAAACACCCAGACCAGTACAAACAGACATGTTCATGCACACAAATATTTGTACTGTGCGGGGATCGAACCCGCGACCCATGGCTCAGAAACAGCATACAAGTTCCTAACCCCTTTTAAACTCTTTGCGGGATGATTTTCTTGATAACAACTAACGGTCGGTTCCAATAACCTATCTATCTTCAGTTTTGGCATATCGGAGATAGGAAACAGTTTCTATCTCTGTTTTTTCCGTCCAGAGAAACAAAGACAGAAGTTGTTTTCTATCTCCGATATGCCAAAACTGAAGATAGATAGGTTATTGGAACTGCCCGTAAGTTTCATAAGTCCTTGTGTATCTTTTGGGTCTCGATAGCCTTTCATTTACATGAGAAATCATTTCCGTTCTATTCGGAATTTGTTCTAATTTGTAATAAGATTTAACCAACACCCAGCTCCATTAGGAAAAGAACACTCTAATTCATACTACCTCGCAATACTGCAGAAAGGAGTTAAGAGGAAACACAAGGGCCGTTTTTCCATACAAACGTGGTCCCCTGTTTCCTCCCTGGATAAAGCCAGTAGAGCAATATTTTTTATTACAAAAATCTATGGCCACTATTAGCATGTTTCTATGTTTTCTGTTTTTTCATAACCTTATGAATAAAAAAGATATGAACCCTCAAAAATCGAAAAAATTCGCCAGATTTTCCGCTGCGTTCAAACATCCAGAAAACAAATTAGGCTTAACATACGAACACGGCCAAAGCCTTTCTATAATTTATAAGTAAAAAAATATTTAAATCGGTTTAGTTTTAGAAAAGTAATCGGGGGACTACGAAACGTTGATTTGGTGTGCTTTTATTAGGTATTTTCGGTCCAAAATGCAGTTGTCTCTATCGCGTTCTGCGGTGGAGACGTTCGGGACTGCGCGACAGCAATAGATTTTACAAATACCTTTTTTTCAATTCTCTCGACCGTAGTGTTTCCTCTTAACATGCGTAATCGATATAATATCATAAAGTAAAAGATTTTGTTGCAGCCAATGGTGATCGCCCGTCGGGAATACCCGTACCATAGATGGGAGCCACTGTACTTCGGGACTCACAAGGACCCTTGGTACAGCGAGATGCTGTCTTGGGAAGGAAGACAAGATAAGATGACTCAGGTGATAATTTTATTTCCATTTCGTTTGAGGCCCACGATTTTTGCTAGGGACGCACGTAGAGAGAGGAGAGTCATGTGATATTTGTACCTGTTCTTCTCTTTACGGAATTAAAATGTTTTCTTGTATAATGTGTGAAACTGAATCAACATCAAGTTATATAAGTTTTTAACAAAAAGTAATAGCCTTATTTGTTTACTACAATCGAACATGTATTGTGGGGACTTAAACCACGGGAGAACAATATCACTACATTATAAACAAGTTTTTTATTTCGCTAATGTATAATTGTGATCATGATGATAGTCTACCATAGCGCCAAATATCACCTGGATCCGTTTAACCGTTCATCCTAATTGATAATATTAGTGAGATTAGTGACTCGTGTTTAGTACACATAATGTCACATTTCTTTTCTTCCAATGATATTTTAAAGTATAGATAATAGTACCTTAATAGTAATTCGCGTATTAAATCTGTTCACAGCAATCCAAAACTGCACACATTGATAAGTTTCACTAATAAGCAGAACAAAAGATGCGAAATAGCATGCAAATGAAAGAGATGGCTATAATTTTTAACCTTTAGAGTGGCAACGCTTTATTAGAGGATTGACAGTTATTATTGCGCTTGTGGCACATCATCCTGCAACCTAGGCTCGGCCAACACTCGACTAGTGCGGTCGGTTTTGTTCTTAGTTAAAATTTTAGAACTCTATGTCTTTACATTAGTGTTCAAAATGTTTTTGACAAAATAAACTAGCGATAAAAGTATAGTTGTACACATCTTTTCTTAGTGAAATTTAAAACCGTTGGTCAGTAAAGGCAACGGAGCCCACTAGTAAGCACCTAATACTCGAATGAGCTGGATCGATCGATTTTATAGAGGATTTTGAAGTGATTTTTATAGTTAAGTTAGTGTAAACTATGAACCAGTATGTAATTCAACTAATTAAACTTAATTATGTGATGTGTGACGTGATTTTGGTTTCAAAATAGTGCTAAAACCGAGGCCGTTCGAAATTTTTCGTAATTGTCATTGAAACTTGATATTTCCATTAATCATGGTAAGTAATATGGTTAAATACATTAAATTAACTGTGTTCGTTATCAAGCTTTAATTTAAAACATTAATCTATTCGCCAGGATTTGTGAATTCTTAGAAAAAATCATTTTTGTAAGAACCGGTACTCGGCCATAATTTTTTCACCTACTACTTCAATCGGTTTTAAATAAAAAACTTGTATAGCCATAAATAAATATTTTTAGCCATAAATGAACCTTATTTAGTGTCCTATGTTGTTGTACAATTAGAATCAGAAAACTTTCAGTCACTAATTTTTAGCATATTTTTCTTTTTTAGAGACTGAGGTACTTTGGAAGTAACAACAATTAATAACTTATAGTAATTACATGATACATTAATATTAAATGTAGGTAAAAGTTTGTTGACAGGCGCCAAAGGAGAGGTTAATGATTACCGCTCGTGACTGCAGTCACAGTCGTCGCGACGTGGACGTTGTAATTTTGGGTATTTGAGTCTTCACGACGCGCGCGCTTATAACATATCTGCTTCGTTTTAATATAATATCATTGTTTTGTTCCATGTTTATAAACGTGATAGATTATCTATTTGGTTACGGTAAGCTTCGCATTTATGCTTTGGCTGAAATTTAAACAAATTGAGTGAACTTTTAATATCTCGTATTTAAGTAAGTAGATAATGATTTAATGGCACTTTCTGAAATTGTATTATTATGACGTAGGTATTTGCCGTAAAAGGATTCTAAACGATTAAGCCCCTAAGAGAGTGACATATAAATTAAAAGTTAGGATCTCGATCCTCAGTATTTGAGCTTAGTGTCACGAACTGATCAAATAAAACTTAGGTTAGGCAAAGCCGCCTGAAAAACGAAGTTTTCTTATTAAGTATTCCTGGAACCACCACTCAATTTCCGACTATCTAAATAGAACATTTCCAGCGTTCATCTACAAAGGTGAACTTTAATAACTTAACGACTTTATATTGAATCATAAATTAAAAATTCTTAGTTCGCGGAAGTTATTTCACGGAAGTTCTCGAAGAAAAATAGACTACAGCTAGTCCATATTCAATTACGCGCAGGAACTAAGTATAAAAATATTGCTTTCCTACTACAGACAAGTGTCTTCAATAGATAAAGCTTGTTCTAGTCGCCCATACGGTATTTATTTATTTAAAAGTATGTCTGTCTTAGACTATTAAAATTGCCAAAGTTTTCTACCTGTCAACCATGGGGCTAAGGCATTGTATCGTATTGTCGCCTAACGACTGTGACCATACTTATTTGACAGTCGCGGTGTGAACATGAACTCTACCCGTAGTATGCGTTCTCTACCAAGCTGAGCACAGAAGGTATCAACGAATTCAACGATATTAAATTTTGTGTTTATCTTTTTCATGTGTTTATGGAATGATCTTTAAAATAATACAGATAACAGGCTTGTATTACGCGTTGGAAGGCATATATGTGTCATATCCAGTTGAAATTCGCTTTAGGATGGATGATTTTATATTAACTGTAGCAATTTAATTGCTTAGAGAGCGCGGTTTTTGTTCCAGAAGTAGACATACTGTATCACTTTGTCTACGTAAATAGTTTTGTAGTTTAGATTCATTGCCCTAAATGGCTACACAGGTTTTCCATCAAAAGGCAACCGATTTCACGAATATAAAAATTAGTGAATTCAGTCGCATCTATCTGCGGCGTCTATTTGCGTAGTTGTATGTTGCTGCCCACGCCGCAAGCAATTTTAATCAATTATTGGACCCTGCTTCGTTCTGGTACGTACCGAGAAATCGGCAAAGTTAGCTCTAATGCCGTTTATACTTTTCTGAAACAAAGTTGTAAGATATGTTCTTGTGTGATCAAAACCGACGATCCGCAAAAGGTCTGCTTCAATGTATTTTTTACTGTAAATCGTCATTTTTTATGCGATATGCTAAGTTTTGATCGTGTGCAAATGTACTATTAAATTCTATATAACTCATCTTCATTAACACCTAAACTCATCTCAATCAGTGCACTGCTGGAAACGAGCCTCTCAAAATAAAAGCCGCTCACCATAAAAGTTTCGCTTTGCTGGCGGGATCACTGTTTCCCACATGGTGGAGTGAAGACGCTACTGCCTGTTTTCTTCTGGCGGTACGAGTAATACTTCAGTCGCCTTGTTCGACATTGTATGTATGACGATATGTATGAAGAGAATGGGTTGTGCTAGATGACGATACCACGCGACACAACACCACTTTAAGCGTTCACCCTTAGTCATATTTTAACTACTTTAGACAAACATAACATAGGTACTGGTTATTTAATCACCTTGGGCATAGATTAAGTCTGTTCTAAGATAAATTATACTCGTACCACATGATAAAGAATAGTCCAAATCATAAGTGTTATGTTGTCTAGTAAGATTTTATTTCTCCAGTCAAAAAAGATTACTTAACCATAAGTTGCAAAATCTCCTAACCAGTTCACAAGTGCTGTCTTAAATAAACAACTAAAATAACAGGTACATGTATATCTATGAGCCCTACGGAAAATAACATATTCTACAAACGTTCTCTGAAAACACTTAGCGAAATCCCCAGGACCAAACACGTACGAACCACACTTTTCTAACTAAGTTTGAACAAAATCTTTCCAAAAGAAATCCTAACAATTCCATATTCTGTTGACCTCCAAAACTTATTTGCACGTCTACAACTTGAGGCACATTCCAAGTTGGTTGTACCCTAACTTGATTTAACAATCCGGAAGGACAGAATTGTACCAGGACTTCGAAATACTTGGGACATATTTCAGGTGCATGAACTAAACGGCTTAATCGGTAAAACTATTAATAACACTTCTATACAGGGTGTACCAGAGCTTGGAACAGCTGCGTTACAGGGTTAAAGTACATCAGAATATAAACATTCAGAGCTTTCCCTTATTAGTAATTAAATGAAAATGACAGAATTTGTGATAGTTATTTACGAATTTTTGACCTTACTCCTACAGGATCATATTAAGACCGCCGGCCGCGGCGGTAGCGATAACAATTGATTTTAATTGTGTCTGGAATAACATACAATCGAGGGGTTAATAACTTTGTAACGGAAATCCTTTATTGGTTTACATTTTTTACTCGTAGGTTATGATTTGTTCTATTTCCTTAGCTGATCCATGCTTTGGTACATCCAGTTTAGTCGTGTGAAGTTTTTTTGGTGTCCATCAGCATTTTTATCAGCATTGACAATAGATAAATTGAATTGAAAATAGTTTGACAGCCGGTATAACAATAGTACTCATATTTGCTATTACGTTTGTTTATGAATATGACGTGATTGAACTAGCATGTAGGGCCAAACCCAAATATTTTAAACTGAGTTTATTTTAAAATCAGTTAAATCAAAATCAAAATCAGTTAAAATCAGTTAAAATCAGTTTTATTTCTGCAAATAGGCCCCAGGAGGCGCTTTTACACGTCCCAATATTTAAACCTACCACTGCTTCGGGACAAGTCTGGGCTAGTGCCGAGAAGAAGCAGCGCAAGAAACTCGGTCACTATTGTCAGCCTCTTTTTAAATAAATTTTTACAAGGTAAGGTAATTTTTACAAGGTTTAAGCAAGTACGAGCTGGGACAACTTAATGCCATACATTTCTATCATTTAAATAATCATTAACAGTGTAATAGCCCTTTTTCATTAAAATAACTTTAACATACGATTTAAGTTTATGTACAGGGAGTTCAGCAATATCCTTTGGTAATTTGTTGAAAATACGGATACAATTTCCCATAAACGATTTTCCTACTTTTCGCAGTCTGAAGCCTGGAACGGCAAGTTTATCTTTATTTCTCGTATTAAATTTGTGTACGTTACTTTTCTTAAGAAATAAATGTATGTTCTTACGAACGTAAATAATATTCTCGAGAATATATTAAGAAGACACTGTAAGTATATTAATCTCTTTGAAGAGCTCTTTCAGCGAGTCACGGGGTCGAAAGCCGTAAATAGCCCGTACAGCACGTTTTTGCAATATAAAAATTGACTCAATTTCTGCCGCTGAGCCCCACAACAGAATTCCGTATGACATTATGCTATGAAAGTAGCTAAAATATACTAATCTTGCCGTTCCAACATCAGTCAATTGCCTTATCTTTCTCACAGCATAAGCAGCAGAACTAAGTCTTCCAGACAGCCCCCTAATATGAGCACTCCATTGCAAATGAGAGTCTACAGTTATACCCAAAAAGGTAGTAAAATCTACAGAGTTTAGTGGTTCATCTTTAACAATTATATGAGGGGCAGCTAACCTTACGTTTGGCATCGTAAATTTAACACATTTTGTTTTATTTGCATTTAGTAAGAGATTATTTGTTGTGAACCAATGCAATAATTTAGAGAGGGTATTGTTAACATCGTCAAATGAAGATTTGCCCCTCTTGGTTTTAAAAATCATTGATGTATCATCTGCAAACAATACCATCTCACAAAGATTATGTAAGTAACAGGGAAGGTCATTTATATAAACCAAAAATAGCAGGGGTCCTAATACTGATCCCTGTGGGACACCCATAACAAGGGCCGACCCTGAAGACTCAGCTCCATTTATGCAAACCTTTTGTATTCTGCCTTTAAGGTAAGAACTTATTAGATCCAAGGAATTATTCGATGCACCATAATGTTTAAGTTTTTTAAGTAATATTTCATGGTCTACACAATCGAAGGCCTTTGAAAGGTCACAAAATACACCTAAGGCATCTAGCTTACTCTCCCAAGCCTCAAACACATGTTGCAGGAGAGCAACTCCAGCATCGGTAGTATTTCTACCTTTTCTGAAGCCATATTGGTTGGTATTTAATAATTTATTTACACTAAAGTGAGATAAAAGCTGATTAAACATTATTTTCTCGAAAATTTTACTTAGCCCTGGCAATATAGATATAGGTCGAAAATTGGAGGGGTCACATTTTTCGCCAGACTTAAACAAAGGAATGATTTTGCTAAACTTCATTAAGATAAGATAAGATAAGATAAGATAAGATTTATTCTGTATAAAACTTAGCCTAGATACAATTAAAGTCATAAGTTATGTAATTCTATTAGTATACTAATTTTGTTGTCGATACCTAAACTAAGCAAAATAGTTTTGCCTGTGTCTTAGGTATTCATAAAATGTAGGTTAGCGCTTACTCAACAATAAATACATTACAACAAGTTAGAACTATTAATATTACATTATTTTATTAAATTAATCTACTTATCGAGCAATACTTTAATCTTAATTATGAAACAACTAATAATAGATTTTCGGTATCATAGTATGTTTTAGTATTAAAGTTGGAAACTGTCTATCATCAATACATTTGTAAAAAAATAATAGCGAGTTGAGGTACTAATGAACTTATGATTGTATTGATAATATTGACAGAAATTCCCCAAAGATCCTCTGTTTTTTTCATATTAAATTCTCTAAAAGTTTTTGTAATTATGTCAGGGTTTATATGTCTAAAATTAAATGAAGAATTGCACTCTTCGACAACAGACCTGAGAAGGGATTCAGCTAGATCAGCAGAAGAAGCTAGCCCTTCAGTAGTAGAGGGAGCTATATTCGAAAAAAATGTCTCAAATGTGTTTGCAACCTCTGTGTTCGTGTTTATTAGCTTATCCCCTAACTTGAGAGAGTAGGTAGGATTATTTGGTTTTACTCTACATGTCTCTTTATTAATAATATTCCAAGTGGTTTTTGCCTTATTTTTGGAAGCCGAAATTAAATTATAAAGATATATTGACTTCGCTTTGGCACATACTAATTTAAATAATTTAGAGTATTTTTTAACATGTTCTATAATATGTGGGTTTTGAGAATCTGCCTTTAAACTATATAAATCATATAATGTTTTTCTGCTTTTATAAATACCAGGTGTAGCCCATTCATTAAACTTACACTTCTGATTGTTTATTTTTACTTTTTTCTGTTTAAAATGTTTATCAAATTCCTTTTTAACTAAACCAAAAAGATTCTCATATAATTCATCAACATTCTGATCATTAGGCTTTAGCAAATTCACACCCACTTTAATTTTTTCCTTAAACTTTTCTATTTTATTAAAAGTGAATTGCCTATACACAGAATCTACTTTGTTAGAGACATAATGGTGCTCGAACGATGCTTCTTGTCCGCTGTGGTCCGAAATAAGACAATTTAAAATCGTTTTTTTTAACACTTTACCATCACAAAAAATATTATCTAAGCAAGTAGCTGACGTGGGCGTCACCCTGGTGGGTTCATTAAAAAGATTAATTAGATTATAAGACTTAAAGAGATTAAGAAACCGGGTGGACAACTGCGTTTCTTCTAATATATTAACGTTGAAATCCCCACATACCACTACTTTCTTATTCGATTTTGAGAGCTTTTTCAGAGCCTCATCCATAACAGTTTCAAAAACGTGGTAATTAGCTTTGGGGGGGCTATACACGCTAATTATGATATATTGTTCCAGCTCAGCACACGCTAGTTCAATAGTTCGTTCAACCGAGAGCGACACAATGTCTTTACGTTCTTTACATTTTAATTCATTTTTTACAAGAATAAGTGACCCCCCTCTTGGTGCAGACTCCCTTATGAGCGAACTAGCGTCTTTATAATTTTCAATGTTTAACATTAGTTGGTGTTTTTTAATCCAATGTTCTGTAAGGCATATCACATGAACGTTATAATCTTGAAGAAATAACCCTAAACCTAACTCTTTGCCGGCCAGGCCTTGTATGTTTTGATGAACAATATTGAAATACATATCAGGCCTAGCTTTTGTCTTTCCTCTCAGTTTAAAGCCTCAGAGGTTGTCAAAATCTCTATAGGTTAAAAATCTCTATAGTTGAAATGAAATGTATATGTATATGTATTTGACTGTACGGGTAGATTAAGGTGTCATTTGTATTAAGAAGTTAATCCCTCAACCCCCAGGAGGCACGCGCGTGCCGCGATAACAATTGATTTCAATTGTGTCTGGAATAAATCACGATCGAGGAATTAATTTAAAAATATGTATTAAACTACCTCCTCTTATTATTATCGTCAGTTATGTTCTTATAATGCAATATAATGCCAATATAGATGGATAGATAATAAACTTTATTGCTCACATTAAAATTGGTACACTCAATTAAAATAATAGTGTCAATCATCTTCTCAATTAAAATAGTATAATTTTTTAAACATCTGTAGCTGCACTTACCGATATTCATTAGTTAGCATTTGGGGTGTAAATAAATCCAATAAAATGGATGGGTTTGTCAAACGCATAACAGCAGACTGCAAATATTGTTACATAATCCCTCAACCCCCAGGAGGCACGCGCGTGCCGCGATAACAATTGATTTCAATTGTGTCTGGAATAACTCACGATCGAGGGATTAAATGGTTTTGATATCGATTATCTTTCATTTCAATACGTTCGCATAAATTCAAGAAACCAAAACTTACTTACTTAGAATCTAAGTAACTAGCAGGCAAACTAATATAACCCTTTCTCATCAGATGCTAGAACTGTGCCTCCAAGAATACCGCATGGTCGTACTGGACGGTGGTTTTCTGTGTCACGCTGCTGTCTGGAAGACAAGTGCCCACCACACTCGCGCTGAAAGAATTAACACTCAGAGATACATGAAGATCATTGGTGCGCTGAAGAAAAAGTATCCAGAAAGGCCACAGTGCAAAGTTATGTGGGGTTGTAAGGACTAGGATATTGACTAAGATCATTGTGAATTGTTGTTGGGGATATTTAATGATAGCAATACTTAAGCAGTATCGGAATTAGGTAGCGTAACACATATTATTGTCTATACATTTCGATGCAAGTACACTTTTTAAAATGATAAGTTAAGCAGGTTTAAAAAGTGAAAGCAATATAGGTTCTAAAAAAAGTAAAATTTCACTTTCTGATAAAAATGTTTTAATTCAAAAGTAAGAAGATAACAAAAAAAATGACACACAAGCAATGATATTTAAAAAGTAATAGATATGTTTCATGCGCTCTTAATATGCGTCCATAAAACGTCACAATTGTGACGTCTTTTCAAATCCATGAAAGAGAAAGTAATTGTTCTTTTCACGAGTATGACAAGGATAAAATAAGAATTACGCATGTGTGCAGTTGTTCGCAAGCGGCACAGATATTTCGATAGTTTTGTAAGGGCATAACCTATCTATACTTTTTAAATATCATTGCACACAAGCAGAAAAAAAAGGAAAATGATGTTATATATAATAAGCCATACAAAGGAAAACACTGGCCAGTATGAATTCGTCATTATGCTACCACGGATTTAAAAAGCGCGCTGAGCGTAGTAGCTTAGCTTATATACGATTAAATTCAAATTAACACGGGTATTCTTAGGTAGGATTCTAATTATTTTTTTATGATGTCATTGCGTTGTACCTAAATCGCATTATACCCGCCTCTGGTATTAAGGTTGCTTTTTTATGGTTTTAAAGTGTAATAAAGAGATTTGACGGCAAAATGCGCAGTGAAATTATTAAGATGGCTTTGGTAATGTGTTTAAAACTAATGGAGATAATGTAGTCAAGGTAAGGGCTTATAGAATGTGGGATAGATTGACATGATTCGCTATTGTGATGTGATATTGCGTTTCGCGGCATGTGTAGTTAAACGATCAGATATCTTGTTATTTTTATTTTCTGGAGACTGTTTTTGATTCCTGAGCCTGAGTTTCGTATAATCTGCTTATATGTGAACGAAAAGCTAATACATGACCATTTAAGCTGTATTTTTAATAGGATCGGCTATACAGTGTAACTTATTATATACTTAAACTTATAACTTATTATGTAGTTAACATTAATGGAGGTTGTAACACATGTTTTAGATACCTACATTCAATTTAACAGTTTATTATTAAGTAATAATGATAAAAGCAAGGTGGTCGAGGGTACTTCTTGTATTTAATAAGAAGCAAAATGTGGCTATTAAATTAGCTATTAGGGGTTAAAGTATGAAATGAAATTGAGAAAAGTCATTTTTCCATACTAACAATTTTTTAGTTTTTTTAAAAACGCCTGAACCGTTTTCGATACAATTAAAGGTGAAAGTCAGATATAAATATAAATATAATTATAAAGCTACGCATTATAGTATTTAAATTTCTGAAAATCAAAGTATATAATACAAATATACTTAATTGAAGCAAGAAGGTCAGCTGACACATTGTAAGGGGTCTTTTCAACGACTTTCTTTGAAGTAATAGGCACTAGTATTGCATTTTTTTTAGTCAAAAGTTACTTTATTTAGTTTTTGATACAAAACAAAAATAATTACGCAATAATATGACTATACTTAAGAGCTATAAACAAAATAAAAAGTGGGAAAATAATCGGCAATTTCATACTTTAACCCCTCTTATTTGCAATTATTGATATTTAAATATTTTTTTGTGGGATTTAAACAGTGATGCCCTAAAAAAAGAGCGAGACTGTCCTGCCTGTTTTAGACTTGCCTAATTTTTTGATTGCAAATTTAAAAAATTGGCCGTCCTATAGTATGACATGGAGATGGACACAATCTAGATTTTTCTAGTAACACCGATAATGGAATGCGATTTTCTGAGTAAATAAATCAGACAGTGGCAGATAAATCTACCACGAAACGTCAAAGTGATATTGGTCTTAATGTGTGGGGCTTCAATTTGAAAATCGATTGTTTGTATTTGAGTCGGATACTGTTCTGTTGACTTTATTATTTTTAATTCATAATACATTTGTATGATTATTATTAGCTATTCTTATGGACAAGCATATCATACCTAGTTATTGTAAGTGGTGTGTGAAGAGTGAAAGATCGTGTTCATTCATACTCTAATCAATTCACGTGTGTAACCACTGAGTAAGTACTATTATTTAACTTGCAATTTATTTGTCATTATCATTTGAAAAATCAAGACGTTTGTTATTGAAGGCGGGTTCTTCAAAAACAAGCGTTTAGGTTTTTTAATAAGATGAATTTTGATTGACAAAATTTGGTTACTTATGATATCGAGTGTTAAGAAATATCTCAAAATGTTTCATAGAATGTTAATTACAGGTAATAAAGATGTTAGTCATGTATAACAACTTATTCTTGTCTAATTATTATTATTTATAAAGATAGTTAAAAAAAAAACTAAATTCACAATCAGCGACCGAAAAACGCCCTCGTCCAAGAATCCCGCTAGAATAATTCGGTGCTCTTTCAACTTGGTAGCATTCAATCTAATGTTGTGGTACACAAGGTTGAATTTACATTGTAGCAGTTAACATGACAACAGCTACGTTTCACACTTAACACTACACGGGGTTTACTGCAACCTATAAAATAAAAATGTAATAATTTACCTGCGCCCGCGACCATGATTCGTGCAATCGGATCGAAACGTCGAGAAGGTAAATTATATTTTATTTTACCTTTAACATTCATTCCGTTGCAGTAAACCCCGTGTAGTGTTAAGTATGAAGTGTTAAAAATGCAACAAAATAGTTTAAAATCCTAAACAGCTATTAGGTACATACGTTGCTTCGAATGCAGTCATTTTCAAGTATCATTTTTGTATAGGAATTCGTAGGTTGCAAATTTTGTCTCTGTATACAAATGAATAGGTACGTCTATAAAAGTAATTAGTGATCGGTACTAGTACTATACCTTCTTACATCAGTTCAAAAACCATTTAGATATGGATACGTTGCTAAGTACGTCCTGATACCACAAAGTTTTTTTTTGTGATCTTTTGATCTCATTTGCTGGAGAATTAAATAAAAAGACGCGTCGTTTCATCAAATGTCGTCTAAAGTTAATAATATTGACTTATGCAGAACTTTCCCGGTATAAAATACAATCCAATCGTTTGTGAATTTCTGTAAGTGGGTCCAATATACGATAAACCATAAATTTTGATGAATTGTTTTAAAGATAATGCAAAAGCTCTTTTGTACTGAAGAAATCAATCTGGGGTGAGGTAAAATTTCATGCGGTAAAAGTTGGTACAAAAATACTACCATTTGTTTGTAAAATTAATAGGCTACTTGACTGCTATCAATTTTGGCGCAGTTGATGAATATTATCTTTAGTATATTGGTTAAGAAACCGGTATTTATCATTTTCAGATGTTAAAAGTTTGAGATTGCTAAATATTTCTAAAATGAAATTATTATTTTTTACTTTTTAAATTTAAGCTTTGAAAACGCTGTCGGCTATTTTGTGACGTCATACATCTTTAAACAAACTGCGTGCGTCATTTTAAGCGTGACTTTGACATTTATGACACAAGTAAATAAATAACACTATGAGGTAGTGATGGACTAGTAGTGTTCGTTTATTTTGACTCGTATGACGTCACAGCACAGGCCACAGATAGTCTAAAGCTTTTCAGCGTTTTCATACGTCGCACGAAAAGTAAACTTTAAACTTAAGTTTTACGGTTTTCTAGGTCCTACAAAAATCTGAAAATATTTTTTTTGGTTTATTTGGACATTAAATAATCATTTAAAACCTATTTCCAAAAAGAGTCAACTAGCCTATTATTTCTAAAGTAAAGTCGGGAATAAGGGTTGTTGGTCAAACCTACCAATAGGAGGCAGGCTTAGCAGCGTATCCTATCTATACCGGAAAGTCATCTTATACCCTTTCCAATCGTTTATTTAACTTTTGACAGATCACGCACATAAAGTTTTGTAATAATTTTTGATACAATGTACTACAGAGAATACTGTACTTCATGGACGGGCTCCGCCCACTTAGAGATGAGTGTCATTCGTGATTAATGACCACAGACTATAAAACGGTTATGAAATAAATCGATTATCGACTGTTATCTATGTTATTAAAACATACAATAAAATTATTGTGATTATATTTTATATCAAATGATGTAAAAACCTTTATTATTTTGCATTAAAATACCCTAAATGTCTCTGTTTAAATGCATAAATAATTTGCGTAATGATAACAGTTCCATCGTACTCGTACCTAGTAATGGGATCGAATTTATTCGCTGCAAATTAATGAATCTAAAATAATCGTTTAGACTTACTGTAAAAAAAAAAAAGTAAAGTAACAGCCTATAATCATCCCACTGCAGGGAAAAGGCCTCCATCATTGAATTTAAGTTACCACTGCAATGATGGGAACTGGCATAATCACCACGCTTGCCAAATGCGGGTTGGTGATCACAAACCCGAGCAACGTTCGAAAATACGAAACTTTTTGTTGCCCGACCCGGGGATCGAACCTGGGACCCCGAGATCTTGGCCCGGTATTTAAACCACTAGACCAACGGGGCGTTACTGTAGAGACTTACTGTAGTTTGATTAAAATAAAAAGCATTTGAATGAACTGCGGTACCTACTTGTAATGAACAGGTGCAAAATTTTGAAATTCATAGTAACAATAATGAAAATGAATGTTAAAATAATGAGTGTGTTAAATTGATCAAAACTGCATCATGAATAAAATCGATCGATAAAAGAAATCGAATCGGTAACGGGTCAGGGATCACTATTTGATTAAGTATTAGAGCTGTCAAAAGTTAAATAAACGATTGGAAAGGGTAATTAGTTTTGATTGTCTGTCACTAATTACACGGTAAAATGATAACAGTGTTTTTATTTCTAGATAAGAATTTCTGACTCTATCTGTGATTCATTTAAGAAACAATGCACCAGATTATTTTTTTCTTTTAGAAAAGAGTAATATGTGTTTATAGACCATCTGTGTATGTATTGTATTACCAGTAAATAAGGTTACATGGTCAGTTTATTCTCAGGAACCTGTATTTATTTTTTAATAAAGGCTAGAAAACAACTAAGCTAAGTTAAAACCAAACTCAACGGTATTCAAATAAAAAAAAATGTAGGTGATAAATAGATAAAAAAAAAATTGTAATCTAATGTTTGGTTTTTAAATAGATTGTTACATAATATAATTTTTTGTTAATTAAATTACTTGCTAGATTACATTCGAATAATTTTAATCATATCTTCAAGTCTAGATTTTGTTTTGTACCTATAGTAATTCAATGGAATTAATCATAATATCATTAAAGCATCATTCCTACCTGTCTGTCATTCAGGATGTTTTAATATGATTAAACGACATCCTTAGTTCCTTGCGAACCTTTTCAAACATTGTTTTAATTTGTTTGAGAAACTCGATTCTTAATCCCTTTGAACCTCTTAGCAATTTAAATAGACCGTCCCTATTTGTGAATTTTGGTTGTATTTAACTCTATGAATTGTTTATTACATACTTTAATAGAAAGCCTTTGGTATCAACCAAAATAAAAATAAAAATATTTGCATAATCTGTATAAAGTTCCTTAGGGGTCATCCATAAATTATGTCACACGATTTTTGAGATTTTCAGACTTCCCCCCCTCCCCCCTTGTCACGCATTTTTACGAAAATTCTCATACTATTTTGCCCAATGTCACCAAAAGTAAGACCCCCCCCCTCCTTAATGTGTGACGTAATTTGTGGACGGCCCCTTAGTCTTTAACTGGACATAAATAGTAAATATTTTTACGATCATGCGGCCTCAAATTTTTTAAAGACAAGAGCTATACATCCTAAATGCGAAAAACTTTTTAAAGTATTTATTTTATTTTATGTAGATAACCAGGTTGTATGATTAGTGTAGGCTAGGTTAAGCACAACACAGTATTACCTACCTACCTACCTTTAAAGTTGCTGTCCTGAATTTGGTGTCAGATATTTTCACTTATCACTGTACAGAAACAACAGGTCAACCTACCCAAAAAGTTAAAGGTCATTGAATGGATTTTCAACTTTTAGACCAACAAGTAGAGATCACTATCAATTGAGAAAATTTTACGTTTTGTGGAGGTTGACGTGCTGATGTCTGTACCTACCTACCTTTGCCGTACCTCTCAAAGTTTTTTTAGGCTCTAACGAATCCGCAAATATGTAACTCGTAAATATGCTTAACACGTTCACGTTTATTTGGTGGGTTGAAAATCTAAAAGGTACAAACGAAGCGCACGCACTTGCGCTTATTAAACTCTCGACTACCTATATCTAAGCTTTTTGAAAAATTTACTTGGATTTAGTCTGTACAACAGGTGATAGAAGATTTAAAATACAGTAGCCATTATTATAATCTTGCCAGGTTGTGCTCCTTTAGTTTAAAATCATAAATGCTAATGCAGGTCAGTTTATATTTTATTTTTTATGCGTAGATAATGACGACTTTCTTTAGAGTTTTCATCAATCAATATTTTTTCACACGTAGGGAGTGTGAAAAAATATTGACGTTATAGATTTTTGGATCGATTTAGGTCTTGTAGCTTCACAGAATGAGTTAAGTTTTTCTTTATTCCCACTAGTTCTGCTGGTCAGTTCTGTTGACTGAGTAATCGCGACTGTAAAGCTGTTGCCAGAAAATACCTTTTCAACCCATCAATGTATTGATATCTCAGATAATATTTAATAGTTCGTTTTGCGCATTGTTCCAGAATTTAAAATGAATTTTAAATTGTGAAATAGGATTATAAAACTAAATAAAATCCGAATTTTTAAAAAAATATTTAAAATCTTTAAAAAATATAGTAAAGTGTAATTCATACTCAATCATCAACATTTTTATCCATCTATGTAAAACAACTCATCCTGAATTAAAAATGTATAAGACAAACCTTGTTGTTTCTTTTAAAAAAATGATTATTGTTTGTTATCATGAATAAATTTTGTTCTTCAAACAAAGTAACTAATTTTGGTATTCGCCGATCATTTTTTGCACTTCTTAGATCCAGAATTTGGTAAGTATTTACAAAAAAAATCTAAAGTGAAAAAAAAATAAATTTAAAAATAAAACGGCTGGAAACAAAAGTCGTCATCACCATCATCAGCTCACATTAGTCCACTGGGTACAGGCCTCTCCAAAAGGATGATTTTGCCATAATGGCCACGCTTGGCAGGCGGGTTGGCGATCGCAGTTTGGCCAATGGTAGGGCGAGACGCTGCTACCCGTTTTTTGGCGGTATTTCTTTCTTCTCTTACGAAACCCATTTGACGAAAAGAGATGGCGCTATTCTATTTTGTGTCAGCACCACAGGGCTCGAATTTTATTTGGTTGTAGCCAAAATTAATAAAAACATTCCAGGTCACTTATTGATTCCTAAGTAAACCTAATATGACCTGAACTTAGACTTCGTAAATAGTAACTTTAAAAACCTTTTTTCATTGCTTTTGATACTGTTCTTTATGCAATTAAATTGCTTTATTAAAAATACAATTCCTTTAACAAATATTGTCGACTGCCTGAGGCTTGAAGCTTGAAGCCATAACACGGAGGAAAAAAAAACATTCACCTAAGTAGATATTTTTTTATCTTAACATATATGTATATAGGTTACTTTTCCTCCTTGCTTCCCCTTTTTTCAGAAAATTCCATTAACATTATCCGAAAACAGACATCCGACACGGAATACTTACTTATATGAATTCTCGGAAACATTTATTTCCACGTGTAGACTTATTCCGTCATTTATCGACATATACTGAGAGGCATACATTACACGTCGTGGGCAGTGGAAGAATAACACACAAGTCTAAATTTAGCACCCCAAACCCTCCTCGCGTCTTTTATAAAACATCATATAAATATATTTATTTGTAAGATGTTACATAAAAGACGCTTGTTTGTCTTAGGACAAAATAGAACTGTAGATGTAGAGTAACAGTTTTGAAATGTAAGCTTCGATAGTAACGGCGTATAATGGCATATTATGCTATTGCAGGGTAAAGGCCTCCATCATTGAATTCAACGTACTATAGCAATTATGGGTTTAGGTATAATCAGCTCCAAAACCCTAGCAATGTTTGAAATATTAAAACTCTTGTTGCTCGATCCGGTTATCGAACCAAGGACCCCGGAATCTTGGCCCGGTATTTAAACAGTTAGACCAACGAGGCGTTATTTTAAAAGCTAGACAAACTTCGATAGACCATTCTATATTTTTAACAGTTATTTCCGTATTTTAGTCTCAAATAATAACACGAAAACGTTGTAATTACTTCTTTAGTTAATACCTACTACAAGTAGGTACACTAGCAATTCCACAAATTCTAAGTTCCATAAAATTTTGTTTTGTTCACCAATTGTGTTTCAGCGATTCATCTGATAAAATTGCCGCTATCAGAAGAAGCATGGCCAATACCGTCTGATGGAGTCTTCGTGTGCTTACACAAGAAAGGCACTTAAATGGCTATTTGTTACAAAGTAAATGTGCGAAGGCAAAGGTAAATATACTAGTATATTGAAAGAAAAGGTCCTAATATCAACGTAGTGATGGGATAAGTTTGGAAGTGTTTGAATTGGCGCACTCGATACTAAAGTAAGTACGTCGTGACTTTATATCTCTTTTAGCCATAAGATTATATTTCTTTGCCGAAGGACGCCTAATGCTGTTTATTTTTATACAGTGTGCATGTAGCATAATTTAAAATACATTATTATATGCATTATAATGCATAAAATTAACTAGTCCGCCATCTTGAGTACCTATTCCACCATGTTGCACGTATTTCGAATGACGTTACGAAGCTAACCATGCATTGCTATCCAAACTTAACGTGTATACAAAGTTTCAGCTCAATCAGTTGAAGATGTTTGCTTCTAAATTGAGTTACAAGATACATCCAAGCGAACATAGTTGCACGATTGCACATTGCTGGTTAAATATATATCTTCTTTGTATAAAAGAAATTCGCGTTAGTTAGTTAACTAACAATATTGAAAGCTCTAGAACGGCTAAACCAATTTTTATGATTTATGTGTTTTTGGATTAGTCTTCATCCGGAATATAAATGAATGAATGAGATGCGCATCGCGTAAAAAGTGTGTTGCAAGGAGGTCATAATAACCTAAATTTAGATTTTTCGCTGACTTTTTCTAGGTGCTTTATCTTACCATTTTTGTACTAAACCTATACCAAAAGAAAAAAAAACCTAATTTGTTTTTGTATCATAGATTGTTATATCAAAATAGGGAAGGTGCTTAAAATTTCACCCTGTATGTATTAAAATTGTGGCATTCATCGCCAAAAAAAAACCAACCCCTGAATACGACAAAACAGCAATTCCTGGGTCAGCAAGTGTTACATGAAAGCTTGTAAGAAATAAGGAATGGTCACCTCACTACAAAGGTTATAGGTACCTATCAGTAAACAAGGCGCGGCGGAATCTTTACTTGCCTCAGAATTATATTTGAACAAAGCCAGTGGGCGTCCGTTTCTCTCAATCATCCGATATTAAATTCAGAGAAAGGTTGCGCCATTTTTAATATTAGTGCGGTCTGATAAGATTTTTATTACGATTGATTGTAGACCGAGAAAAGGCGCTGTGTGGATCCAAACTAAAATAGAATAGCACCGCCTCCTAAGATCCTTTTGGTACTCGTATTGTAAATGGTGATTATTAATGTACATAACAGTTGGCAGCAAACCAGGCTGAACATTAGGGCGTCTTATGTCGTTGGAATAGGAACGGTATTGCAACAAAAACGTAAAGTCTGTTTTGCGAGCTCCTAGAACGTATTATGTGTACTCTTTTACTTTTTTGCAAAAATCATCGGTAAAATGTGAAAACTAGATGCACATTTTCTTGAAAATGTCACTTCGAACTGTCCAAGATTAAAAAGCAGCTCAACCATATATCGACTAGACTTAAATACGAATACCTATAACAAACTAAAGAAAAGTGTTCAAGGGATCCGCATTTAGTTAAAAATTGTGACCGACTGTGAATCTAGTTTTATATTTTTTGTATAAAACAAAATTTATATGTATGAATCAAATGAATGCAATATGCATAATTGATTGTATAACGTAGCAGAATATCTGGGGTACCTTTGAAGAGGAATACCCTCAGAAACCTAGGTTCTGCTACGCTACAAAAGAAAATTTAGAAAAAGGGAAGTTAAGGGGACCTACCTCTCTAAAACTATTCCCTAAGACCTAAATAAAATACAAGATTATTATAAAAAGTATAGTGGTATATTTACATAACTAAAATTTACAATAATAATATGAATGAGGAGTGGAGGTGGCCCGGCGATAGACCACGCCAGGACCCAACTGCCCAGCTAAAGGGAGATGACCCGGCGGTCTGCCTGACCAAGCCGGTGTCCAGCTGCGCAGGATGGAGGTGGCCCGGCAGTCTACGTGACCGCCAGGGTCCAGAAGCCCAAATAAAAAAGGCCCGGCGCTCTAAGTGACCGTACCAGGGTCCAGAAGCACCGAATGAAGATGTGCCACTTTTTAATTTAACTCAATTTATAACATATTTTATAAAAGCTGAGAATAGCGTCTGCTGAAAGCCGAATGTCAATCGAACTGATTGAAGTGCTCGCCCGACATGGGCGAGGCACGATCGAACAATTTTGAATATCAAAATAAGAATATAAAAATGACGAGAGTGAGTTTAGATGGCAAAAAGTTTCTGATCCGAAATTTAAAATAATTTAGAAGAAAATAAGGATTTTGATAGTATGGTTGCCTATAGTAACAAATCTGCCAAAATAACAGAAAAATTTAATTACAGAAGTCAAAATTAGAAAATACATAAAATTATAAAAAAATGTAAGATAAACTAGTAAAAATGATAATGGGATGAGAGGGAAATGAGAGGTGAAGTATCTACATGCCACAATTGGTGTGCAAAAAGCCTAATGTCCTATATTAATATAGAGTATATTCGTATTATGCGCATACAGAATAAATAGGATTACCCACCTAACTCATTCAGAATAATTTACTCGTTACACATACAATGCGTTTGTTTAACGGCCAAAATCGACCGAACTTTCCCTCTACAAACTGCAATTTTATCGAGCCCATGAGAATGCGTGTAAACCCTAACTTATCTAATTAAAATAATTCATCCCAAAAGCAGTTTCAATAGTTATAAACTGAGACTTTAGTGCGAACTCCTAACAACTCACAAATAGCTTAAGGCGAAACGTCACGGGCATTATTTGGTACTGAGATTGTCTTTTAGGGCGATTTTGGTCTATTATTTTTTTAAGTGAGGATAATGTATGTGTATTCCAGTCTAGATTGGAATCAATACATTACAATGCAGAATGTGCTTATTACACTAATATAAAAATGTTATTACGCTACTTACTAATTCATACTGCTATTAGGTGTATGTTCGTGAGTGATACTCATAACAGAACTATTAGGTATTTGCACTTAAAAGATTTGGGAGATTATTAGTTTTTTTGTCGACATGACATTCTTATGTTTCCCTACCTACCGTACCGTATGCAAAACATGAAACAATGGCGAATACCTACTTTTTAACATTACCTACCTACTTAACAGTAACTTTATATGATATTTTAGCAATTTAATTGCAATTAATATTTATTAAATTAATATTTATATAAGGTAATATAGGTTATACCTAAATTATACGTGATGTTGTCCCTTAACATTCAAAATGGTGTAATTTAATCCTACGACTAATTAATCACAATAATAATTAACTGCGAAACTAATTGTACTAAAATTTACTTCAGCCATTAAAGAGCTGCCGAAACCGTTGAAAGCATTTTATTAATTGACAGATTGAAATAACGTACATTCCAATTAATTGCGTCGTTTCAGTTTCAGTTTAACAAAATAAATCATTAAGTGGACTACTAGAGGTATTGAACTGCCCAAAATTGATTTATTTTCATTTTTTCTAAACAAAATTAATTCTTAAAAAAACTAGAATAGTATCATTTTAGTAAATTACCTCTAGCACAGATAATATAATACAAATGAATTAAATGAAATTTCCTTCTCCGACTGATTGATATGGCCAAAATTAAAATTCGCTTTTAGCTCCTTTACATGAGTTTATACGGAAAAAGGTATACCAAATAACATATATTTGAATGAAGGACTCATTTTTATAAAGTAGTTTTCAAATATCGACGGTCAAATTTCTGGGCCCAGATAAATCAGAATTTGTTACAAATGAATCAGAATCAGGAATAAAAATGAAAGAATTTATGTAAAAATCGACTACATAAATCGAATCGACCAGTGATAATATTAACGGAACAATAATCTGGTGATTTAGAAAATATTTTTGAAACTTTGCTTTTTGTATGATACAATGTATTTTGAAGAATATGAAAATAGTTGAATGTGCGCGGAAAAACAGAATTTGTCACCAAAGGAATAGTAATAAACAGAATCGGTATCATACCGACAGAATCTACAACTGTTGTAAGAACATTAATTAACTAGATTCGGAACAAAGTAACAAAAAACTTATAAATAAAGAAACCGCTACTAGTGCAGGTAAATATAAACAATTAGCGCGTAAATAGGCGCCACTATGGAAATATTATTGCTCATTTTAACAATTATATACTGAAGAATGGATCATAAAAAATATTTAATTTATGATTCATGACGGTTTTTGCCCATATGAATCAGGATTATGCCTAAAGTCATGCATAGCTCATCATCCATACGGACTTTAGTATTGTCAATTTTCTACATGAATCTATAACCTAAAAGCTTCACATAAAACTCAGATTCAAATTTTAAAACAATAAAATAAATTTTATTAAAAAGGAATTTTAATCAGCATGCCACCTTAACCAAACACAGATGAATCAGATATTATCTTCGTAGCTCTGGAGTTTTAGCCACCAGCCGCACGTCCGCCTCCTCGCTCGTTTGTTGGGCGACTGGCTGAGTGGCTGAGTGGCTGGCTACTCCCGCGCGGGGAGCCAGTCGTTTGATGCTATTACGCGACCAAATATGGTCAAGCACAGCTTAAGCCGCATGAATCAGTATTATACGCCGGACAATTCATATTTAATTTTTTATAAACACACTAACGTAGATATAATATACGAGTAATATATAATTAATACGCATAGTTTTTGGCACAGGTCAATTCATTAGCTATCGGTACAAATTAATTTATAAAGATATCTCAAAGGGATAAGGTTACATCGACCATTACGTTCCGAAAAATGGGAAACGGACGCTCTATATAAATCAGGAGAACGGACTTCTAAAAATGTTTTCTTATATCTAGAGAACAATTAATCCAAAAATCTTATTGTACTTAATTAAAGGCAATGATAAACTTACCAAAAAAAATATTACAAGCCGTGCCATTAGTTGTTTGCAGAAATATACCCACAGACATAGAAAATTTAGTCTCTGAAGACGTACCCTTAACTGTTTTTCATTATGGCATTCTTTCGTATTGTACATAATTGCTAAAAGCGTCCGCTTTTGGCGTTAGTGACAAATTCGACCTTATAAGCAACTAAATGAAAACTTTACTGTATTATATATATGATAGTGTTCTAGTTTTTTGAGAATTGATGTTGTTTAAAAGTAATAAAATTAAAAAAATTGGGGGCAGCAAATAGCTTTAGTAGTTCACTTAATAGGAACATGGCGGTTTTAAGGGTTTTTAGTAGGCATCGTGCCAACATTTAAGTATAATTAAAACATTTCAGTGAAAATCAAGATCTTGTGGCTTTTTATTTATTAGAGAAATGTTTCAGGGTTTCTACAATGTACCTTGTTATTTCGAGTATTTAATATCTCAGAAGATCACATGTAATATTATTTCTTTTTTTGGAACTGTCGTTGTTGCAGTGGTGCAGCGATCCGCCTAGTGTCCGATTCCTAATCGGGTCAATTTAGTACACGAACTTGCTACATTATTTTGTGTCTGGAAAGGGCGATAAAAAGAAGAAGATCAAAACTTGTAATCAAGTGTGAACGGTCAGCCCATGACAGTTACTTCATTTTACGCCTTTTCAACCATTGAGTTGTAGGTTTTTGTCAGGATAGATAATTCTTTTATTGCAAAAAACAAAGGTAACATAGATTAAAATGTGACACATATGTACAATAAGGCGGTCTTATTGCTGATAGCAATCTCTACCAGACAATATACCAGACACCATAGACAGAGGATATACCATTTTTCACGAACTTGGGGAGTTTCCAATCACTGTGCTCCTGCAAGTCTTCTGATATCATCATTCCAACGCATCTGTAGGCTTTCTCGTGGTCGCTTCTCACCCCACAGTATCCATTCTACCATTTCCTTGCACCACGATCCTTGTTTACAGGCGACATTGCAAGCCCACACCCTCGTTAACGTCTAAAGCCAATTATTTAGTATACTAATTCAGTTCTTCCATGACAATGGCGGTTGCAACAGTGCCTGAATATCGGAAACTTATAAAGGTGCGCGTTAGAAATGTCGCAACTACTAACTCATATTATTCAGTATTTCTCTAAACAATTTTTTGTGCAAGTGCTTTTTGTCCAAAATATAAAATGGGTCCAGCTTTTGAATTGCGCTACCAAATCGAACGAAAAACATATCATCAAAATGGTCCTGCTAAGAAGTTATGTGCAGACTACATAAAAATATGATACTCTTAAAATTTAGAATTTAGACTTATTTTTAGATGAAAATAAAATAACATCAATATCTCCTGCCCCAATCTTATTTAATTGTAATACCTAAAAATAGAACTCTCCGAATTCGGTATCTACCCAATTATTATCAATATTGGCAACATTAGGTACTAACTGAACTGTAAGGAACGACTGTCGTGTTAATTACTAATCGATTGTATTCCTTTTCCGACAATTTTCTTATACATGTCGGAGACTATTTTTTTCTCCTAATAATTACGTGTATCATTAGACGTACTTAGCTTGTACGAAGAATATCTGATGATTACTTGTTAGCTAACCTACTATATAATTTTAATGTTAGCGTCGCCCAAATTCTGTCCTATATGATACTACATTTTTCAGTAAATTTTAACAAAAATTACTTAGTCTAGAAGATATTCATTTCGCACAAGACGTGTGCGAAGCTAGAGGCAGACGTTCAGCTCGTTTTAAATTAAAGAAAAACCTCCATACGATTTTAAGAACGTAATATTCATGATATTTTTTTAAATTTAACGATTTTATAACATTCGCTCATCTGTCCTAGAAATAAAGAGAAAGAATAAACATTACAGGGGAATGCACAAAAAGCAAATAGAGGCTTGTTTGTGTCGAGTGTCAGCGCCATTGTTTCGAGAGCTGAGCCGGCGGCGCATCTAATTAGTTTTGACACATATAAAAGACACTGTTTGGAAGAAGAGAAAAGATGTCCGCCGAATTCAATTGAAGAGAGGTTTTTTGTTAGAATCTTTTGTTTTTTCCCATTACACTTATTTCTTAAAACCTTCTAGTAATAGAGTGTTGTAAGAGACACCTGAAAGAGTCCGCTAGCATGCTGACAACAGAGACCCTGAAAACCGAAATGTATGACGAAAAAATACCAATTAAACCGGTTGGTTTAGTCGTGCATTTATCCGCCTACTACACAAGTGTCCCGGGTTTCATTCCCGGTCAAGTCAATTCAGGAAACCATTTTTTCTATAGGCTTGAGTCTGAAAAGTTGGGGTGGTGGAATAGCACGACTGTAGTAATACAGTCGTGCTTCGAAAGGCACGTTAAGCTTTTGTTCCCAGCTTTTGTCGCAAATGTATGTTGTTAAACAAGTCATGACAAAGGCCTGTAATAGGCGGTTTCAATTCAAATACTCTGAAACCAGACTATCCATAAAAGATAGTCATACGTTAAGAAGCACAAGAAGACCGACACTGTAAGGGTCTGTATAATCGAAAATAAAATAAAATTCAATATTGTATTGTCATTCAATTACCTGCGGCGACTTCGGCCTTACGGCCGGTCCCAATGATCTATCTATCTATTGTTTTGGCATATCGGAGATAGAAAACATCTTCTGTCTCTGATTTTGCCGTCCAGAGAAACAAAGACAGAAGTTGTTTTCCATCTCCGATATGCCAAAACTGAAGATAGATAGATTATTGGGACCGGCCGTTAGACAAGTGGCCTTCTTATATCGTTTACGCAAGACGAAAGGATGTCAAATGTATGAAAATGACATAAACTTACGATCGTTCGATCGTTTGTTAATGTCATTTTCATACATTCGTTATCTGTGGGTCTAGCATAAAAAACTATCGAATTCAAATCGTTTGCGTGTTTGTATCGCCATCGAAATATTTAGTATGAAAACTTAAACAGCGCTCGCGCGGTCAAAACGAGAACTACAAAACAAAGCACGAACTTTGTGTCGTTTGCTTTCGATACGCAAACGATTCGAAATCGATAGTTTTTTGTGCTAGAGATACTGGGGCCTTAGACAAAGTAACATCGCTTCGTACCGAAACGATATCGAAAGTCGTCATCGTCTCTGAGATATCGAAAACAATTTCCTAGCCAACGTAACACGATTGTCGCGATCTTTGTGTCGAATTGTTTAATCGATAAGAAACAAAAATATTGTCTATGGTATCGAAAATTTAGCTGTCAGTGTCAGTAAAGAAGTGTCAAATCGGATCAAACCCGCGAGGCGCGAACTTATTTGTTGTTGTTTTCAAAAAGTATTTAATGTTAAGATTAAGTGAGTGTTGCGTTTAATCATTTTCAAATTATAATTAAAACAATATTTTGGCAAGTGGTAAGTGAATAATGTGTTATTACTTTTAGATGGTGTCCAAAACTTAATGGTATTCAAAATACATTTATTTTTTTAAGTGTCGGTTATTTAAACGATGATGGAGTAATCTGTATTATAATTTTTAGTAATAAAGCTAAGAGCACACAGCACCTGAAAAATATAACAATACAAAGGTTGGAACCTATTTGGTTTGATGTGGTTTTATTTTAATTTACAGAACATAATAAAATGAAATAATTAAGGCTATTTAAGTACTTACACCATTGTAGTATTGTGTAGTAATATTATTGTTGTATAGTATAGGTAAACTATGAAAACGAAGATGCTTAACTCAAGTTATTACAAAATGCGACAACCAGCAACATAAGTACCTATATGCCTGCATTACTTAAGATCAAATAATTGGTATGAATGTAAAATTTCTTACCTTTATTTCCAGGGGAATTTCAGGGGAACCTTTTAATCCGGCATGGCACTTTAGATCGTTACATAACTTTCTAAATGTTCTTTTATTAAGCCTGAAATGTTGGATGAACAACAATTCCGGCATATCCTCAATCGTTTCCAATCGCCGTCGCTGTCTTATTCGGTTTTGGCGCCTCTCCCAGGTGTTCTCATTGTGTGCAGCCCACAATAAACGTAAAGTATGCATTACAAACAATACGATCGATATACGATCTGCGGTAAAACCTCTAGCACAGAAGAAATACTTGAAATGAAAGTAAATGTAATCACTCCGTGTCAAAAATCTGCTGCTGAATGAAATCCGGCCATATTGTTTCTTTAACGACAACGTTTTAACATGCGTTTCGCTATCTTTTTTGGCAATCGCTATCGAAACGAAGGCGAACACTGAAAGTGCTGCTTGTCTACGCATTTGTATGGGATAACTACAAAAACAATTCGTTACTTTATGGTTTCGTTACGAATTAAAACATTGTCTACCAACTGGCGATAACGATGTCGATTGACCACGTGATTTAACGCGGCTTATGTCAATCCCATACATTTTAGTCTTATCTAACTTCGTTATCGTTTTTAAATTGTTACTTTGTCTAAGCCCCCTGTTCGTCTAGCGTAAACGATATTAGGAAGCCACTTGTCTAAGGCCGAACTACGAGTATTTTGATTTCAAACTACCATAGTTGAATTCTGGATAATAAAGTAGGTTTTACTTGAAACAAAGTAGATGTTTGACGCTTTTTGTTGATTTCACGACTAAAGCTTAACACCAGGGTCACGAAATTTCAAAGCTTTTACTTTAGTAAAAGTCTACAGCCTTTGAGCAAAGTAATTGTCTCCGGTACACGTTCTGGGCCGAACTTGACGCTTTGAACTTGGGATTACCTCCTGAAATTTGCTATTAAATTACTTGAAGGTCAAACTAAAAGGAGGGCTGTTCTTCCAAATTGCATATTTATTGAGGATGCTCTAAATGATTAAATTCTTGTTTTTGTTTCCTTTTTCGGGAACATATACATGTTTTGAGAATATTGTACAGTCGTTGGTAACTTGGAACTTATCTGTCTGTCTGGTTAGTGAATCACCGAGATGTATGTAAGCTCGCATAACTTCCGATCAACTGCAAGAAATTGAATGGTTCTTTTTTTTGCATGAGAGAAAATGTTTGCTTACATTACCTTCATTAATAAACCCTTGAAAAGCCGAAACTTACAGCTATAAATTAGTAATATGTACATCACTGTCATCTTTCACTATTATGTGGTGGTACGGAACCCTCAGTCCGTTAGTCCGATTGCACGTTTTTTACATTTCCTCGAAATTATAAAGTTATTGCGATAATAAAAAGTAAATTTAAATTCAGAGTTAAATATACCGCGTCGCATCACCGTTTGGGTACTTTGGGAATTCAAATATAACCCACATAACAACTTCAATAACCCTCATTGTATATTGTGATTCTGATGCTAAGCAGAAACCGGTTATGGCCGGATAAAACCGGGTTAAGCTTATTAAAAAGAACTACCTGGTTGACTGAGAATTTGCGGGTGGCGTCATGCCTAAGCGGAGAGTGAAGCGGAGCGGAGCGGAATTTTAATTTAATGACAGCGAAACGGAATCTGCTTAGGGCTTACAAAACGAGTTCAAATGCACAAACTGAAACAAAATATCAGTATTTAAACTTGAAAAATTATGTCTCAGGCGGAACTCGAACCCGCATCTCCTCGCATGCTGGGCCCGGCATGCGGGTTCGAGTCCTGCCTGAGACATAATTTTTCAAGTTTACATACTGATATTAGAATTGCAATTAAATTGCTTAAATATCATAGTAAAGTACGTAACAAAATATGTTGTGTGTAAGATTTAAAACTTAATAGCACCACCTCTTTCCGTCCTATGGATGTAAGAGGCGACAAATAGATCGCTGCCTGTAAATGACGGGGATCAACGTGTTACTTCAGCAAACTGCAAGCGCCAACAATATACACCGTGAAATTTTAGTGGTTGTTTTCCCGCAACAGAAAGATTTATCTTTAGTAGCACCATCGAATCGTGCGAGTTATTTTTTGAAAATAAAGATATCGTTGATCTCAACTAATCAAAAAAATAATCATCAACTCAAAAGCGTGAGATACGATAGTATCTTTACAAAATGTTACGTGTTTGGGTACTGCTTGCCGCACGAAATCAATGTTCAAAGCAAAAGAAGCTCTACGCACTAAGTAATACAGCATAAACTGCACCGCGCGAGGGGCAATGACCCCAGCCGTTGACCGGCTGCGGCGGCTGGTATCATTAGTTTAAAAAAACTGCACAAATCTATTGTACTACTAAGATAGAATCATTTTACTGCGGGAAAACAACCACTAAAATTTTACCGTGTATAATGTCAAAATCCTGCTTTGGTCTATGTCCAGCTATAGACTGATGTAGTCTGCTTAATAAAAAACAACAAAATACATGTATAACATTGTTTTGATCCCAAGTAGGTAGCTAGTAAAGCAATTGTTCTTGTGGACATCAGAAACAATAAAGGCCCTAAACAGCTAGTTATAATGAATACTGCGTTCGTTCAATTCCCAAAAGCTAATTACTTATTTCTTATAGAATAGTATTATAACTCCCGTTGGTCTAGTGGTTTAAGTATCGGGTGAAGATCTCGGGGTCCTAGGTTCAAGCCCCAGGTCAGGCGTCCAGCTTTTTGAATTTGCGAACATTGTTCGGGTTTGTGATCACCAACCCTCATTTGGTAAGTCTGTACCCATCATAGCTAAGGTAACTTAAATTTAATGATAGAGGTCCTGCAGCGGAATGATATAGGCCGTTATGTAGATAATGAATAAATCATTTTTTTAAATCAGAAAGACCAAAGGCCAAAAAAAGCTTTCATGGATGAATACTACGTATTATTTAACAGTATTTTCATTAAGCTTTTTCGTTCAATATGGTGTGACCTTTACAACTCTGTCCGTTTTCAGATATTCTCCAAAGGTCGTCGTAATGCCCTGTGAAGGGTCGAGAAAACCCGAACCTTAGTTGACACAAAATTTGGCACTGAAATTTGCATTATTCAAAACATTTCGTTCATAATAAAATAAATGAAATAAGTTTTTATAGGGATGGCAATGAAAACTGACGGAAAAGCAAATACATTATTTATACATAAATTAAATAATATCCATATATTTATGTATGACCTCGCATAACTTTTACTAGATAAAACGTTTTTTTTTAATGTAAGATGTAGCTCACTGTTGATTTCAATTATAAAATAAAATAAACTTTTTTCCAAAAATAGTTACAAACAAATTACCAATTCTATGTCAGCGTCAAACAAGAAATCGCCATAAATCATTTGACCGACCGGCTTTTCTGAGGGGTTGAAGTTCTACTGGCTTACAACTTTTGAGCTTTCTCATTACTATCGGCGTCCCGGATTTATAGTTGTTCTGAAACTAATTCAGTAACTAAGAACTACAAAGAGTACTTTTAAATTATATGATTTTCAAAGCGTTGGACATACGAGCAGCTTCTAGGTACTAAGCTATAGATTAATTAACAATCAAGCGAATTTTAGTAGATCAAGCTAATAAAACGCCTAGTACGATACCGTTGCGGTGCCATCTAGTGACGACTTTGCGAAACAACAGTATATAATAAACTTTTTGTGTAAAACACGCATATGTACACTGTGGCTGACGTGGATATCCCTAAATAAATAGGGTCCGGTAGACTTATGTCCACCGTCGAAGGGTCAAAGTTTTTTTTTCAAAATTGCTATGTTCGTTAGCTTTATATTTAGATTTGACGACCATTTGGATCAGCGGTAGTAAACGCTGTTTCTGAGCCATAGGTCGCGGGTTCGATCCCCGCACTGTACAAATATTTGTGTGCATGAACATGTCTGTTTGTACTGGTCTGGGTGTTTTCTATGTATTATAAGTATGTACTTACAAAACAAAAGTATATAAGTAAGTTTATCGGTTGTCTAGTATACGACAGGGTACTTAATAGTAGCTTAATTTGGGACTAGATTGCTCTGTGTGGCCCAGTGAGGCATGTCTTAAAAAATATTAATATTATTATATCACTAGCTGTAGCCCGCTACTTCGTTCGCGTCAATGTCTGTTATTATGGTCGCGATTATTTTTGCAACATTTTTCACTTATGCTTCGCTCCTATTGATCGCATCGTGATATTATATAGCCTAAAGCATTCCTCGATAAATGGAATATCCAATACAAGATTTTTTTTTCAATTGGAACCAGTACTTCCTGAGATTAGCGCGTTCAAACAAACAAACTCTTCAGCTTTATAATATTAGTATAGATGGGGACAAATGTGTTCTGGTACTGCTCTGATTGCTCTGCGCGATAGAATCTGAAATGAGGGAGTCCGTAGGGGAACCAAGATAACCGACATTGCTCGAAGAATTGCAGAGCTAATGTGGCGGTGAGCGAGACATACAAGATGAAATTTTAACCACCTTCCAAATTTTAATATAGCAATCTACGAGACCAAAAACAACAGACGTATTTTTTCTTTCGGTGTAGCCTATGCGCATCTCAATCATTCATTACGATACTATTCATAAGTTTTTGATTTTCCCTTCATACCTTAGCAGGCTTAGGACCGTAAGAATGAACGACTGTTCTGTAATGATGAATGCATCGGACGACGATCTTTATATCCACTCGGAGTTGTTGACAATCTGGTGAAGGTCACAGAAAGTCTATGAATGGCCTAGTTCCAGCCGTAACGTTGTTTGGCTAAGATGATGACAACTGTTCTGTTGACAGTATCTACTGTGGCAGTAAACAATGGTTCATCAAAAGCAAAAAAAAAAAACATCTAATTATACTGCTGGATATGGGCTTCTTTAAAGATGGATTTTGGTAAATCGACACGCTTCGCAATTGAGTTTGCGATCTGGCTATCGGCCAACGTTAGAGAGAAAACGTTGCTATTACCCCTCTTTATCATAGGATTCATAGGCACTCCTTTCGACCTTAAAACCGAAAAGCGTAGATGCATTGTACACTTTTATATTTTAAAATGTTCATCAGTGAATATTCTATTTATTTATTCATGAAGGACTTAACACTAATTACGCATGTCAAAAATCCCGGAATGAAAATGAGTTCATGGTTTTAACTTCAGAAGTTGTTTTTGCGAGATGAAATTAAAACACAAAATATAAGAGAGGGTATTTGCACAAACGAAAAATTTATGTGACACACGTCTGATTTGTAAAGCACATATTTTGCGTTAAAAAAAGAGTGTATTTTAGTATAAGATAGAAGCCTGAAGCATTCATGACTCGGAAATGTAATCTATACTAATATTATAAAGCTGAAGAGTTTGTTTGTTTGTTTGAACGCGCTAATCTCAGGAAGTACTAGTTCAAATAAAAAAAAAATTTTTGTGTTGGATGGTCCATTTATCTAGAAAGACTTTAGGCTATATTAGATCACGCTGCGACCAATAGGAGCGAAGCATCAGTGAAAAATGTTGCAAAAACGAAAAAAGTTATTGAAATTAATCGCTATCATAATAACAGAAATTGACGCGGACGAAGTCGCGGGCAGCAGCTAGTGTAACATAAAAAGTACATAAAGTTTGACCTTAAATAAATGAGCTAGGAAATCAAATGTTTCATCCCTAGAGTAAGCGTCCATTTGATTAAGTTCAGCTAACATTAGAATAACAAATAAAATGTTTAATCCCTCGATCGTGAGTTATTCCAGACACAATTATTGAAATCGATTGTTATCGTGGCACCCGAGTGCCTCCTGGGGGTTGAGGGATTAAATCAAGTTTTAATTTAGAGCATCTAGTTTTGACAATTATGTATAAGTTTAAATGTACCATACTCCGGTATTTTTTATTAAACTTAGAGTATCTTCCGACGTATTACCATTACCAGTTTTTTTTTGGTCGCAACACTCCATTTTCATAATGCGTTTAAGTTGAGGAAGTATTGTGCAAAAAGCGTAATCTGTTACGATGATACATTGCACATGTCATGTGATGCTTTTGAGATAATCTTCACTGCACATCACCCCGTGTCACACAGCCCTAACGAAGAATAATGGGTTTTATTTTCGAGAGAGCGGAAGAAAAACCAAAAAAATGGTTAAAAAAACCTTACGAACATTTTATACAGTATGTTTGGGCATGCACTTGATAAGTTTAAATTTGCTTACAGATAATTGTGTATGGTTATATCTTAATTTATTATTATCTTATCTGTGATCTTACTAATGCTTATGCTTACTACTCGGTTCCCGTGGGATATTATAAATTTCAAAATTCTAGGCGATAGCTAGGGGCCTATAAAAGACCTATATGTATGGTAAAGCCAACTCCGCTAATGGGTTTCATAGTGAAGATAAGGAACTCCAATAAAATCGCTATGCTTGTGTGTCTGTTCATCAGAAGTAAAATTAAGAGACTATTAGTATTGTTAAGATTAAATTGAGCGTATATACGTGTATTTATCACGACGGAAGAGTTGTGAAATAAAAATGTATATTTAGACATCCTCCCCTTTTCCCATTTTACCTCTTTTATCTCTTCAGTGTGTGACGTCGTTGGGTAGTTCTTTTTAATTATGTGGATATGTTCTCGCCATTTGTCGATTCGGGGTTGTGACATTTTAAGTTTTAAAGTGCTTGTTTTTGGTAGAGACAAGTGTCTACTACACTTTTGACAGTTTAAAGATTGTATTTGGATATGTAAAAAAAAAAGGATACAGTAGGTTAACGAAGGTAGGAGAAAAACGTTTAACGGGACAACTATCAAAGCTAAGACCCGAGTTCACCAATTCTTAAACAGCCGGTAAACATAGATTGACGATTAATTTAACACAATTCCCATACAAAATACATATGTCAAATAATATTTTAAACGCTGTTTAAAACTTAAACGTCTGTTGGTGAACTCTATCGTAGGCTTTGCAAGTTAAAGATCCCCGGGTCGGGCAATAAAGTTACGAATTTTCGAACGTTTCTCGGGTTTGTGATCACCAACCCGCATTTGGTAAGCGTGGTGATTATTCCAGTACCTTACTAAGGCCAGTATCCATCATTGCTGTGGTAACTTGAGTTCAATGATGGAGGCCTTTTCCCTGCAGTGGGATGATTAAAGGTTGTTACTTTACTACTACTTTACTACAATTCTTAATTCCGCAAACTCTGCCATCAAGTTATAGTCTAAGATCCCACCATACAACGACCTTCCCGAGCTGTTTATTGGATGAAAAGTATTTTATATACAATTAAATATGCCAAAAAATATATTGCAAATGGGTTGCCTAAAAAATTTCAGTCCAGAGTAGAATTTTTAAAATTTGACAGCCGAATTTCATGACTTTTTTTTTGCATTCAACCGTATACTACCGTGTTCATAAATGAATAATATTTATTTGTATTTAACTTTATTTAATTAACCAGACCGGTGCAATTTACTAGTTCGATTTACCTGTTTACCTGTTACCTGTCAACCTAACGTTTGCATATTCTTTGGGCTTCATATTTTCGATTGGTATGAAATTTGTCTATTAACCAAACCAGTAAAATAAATTAAATTAAAATAAAAAAATAATAATTGTTAATTAATCATACTCTGGACTGAATTTTTTTAGTCAACCTATTTGCAATATATTTTTTGGCATATTTAATTGTATTTAAAATACTTTTTATCCAATAAACAGCTCGGTGAAGGTCGTTGTATGGTGGGATCTTAGACTATTAACAGAACATGATTATGAATACAATATTTTTATTGAAATCCAAACAAAATATCGTCTGTTGGGTCAAATTGTAAGTAAATTTATAAAGAAGTCAAACATTATTGGGTTAATGTAAATAAGAATTAAAAATAAAAGGCAAGTATAACATTTCTGTTTTGTCACTTTAGTAAGGTAATTTAAATTACCTAATCCTTTCTTGTCGTCACATTGATAATATTTTGTATTATTGATATCTTTTAATTTACGTTTCTTATACGAATAAATCAAGACTTTAATAGGTTTATTCCGAGCTTTAAGTGCAGCTGATACGTTCAGAAATATACTTAATTTAAATCTTTCCTCGCAGAATAATTTGCAGGGAATATAGTTGAGATATTCAAAGATGTGACAAGAATTAGATTATACCTTAAACAAGTCTTGTTCTTCTGTAATGTAGACTACAATAAAAATATCTCTACAACTTTAAAAATAATATTATGGTTTTGTATTTGTATATTTTATAACAATAGTTGGTTTGAAATTTTAATCTTGTCTTATATATATATAAAAATGAATCTCTATTACCGTTGGTCATCGCATCTCGCGTGAACGGCTGGACCGAATTCGCTAATTCTTTTTTTGTTTTGTTTGTTATTGTTAGGATAATGTTCTTATGAAAGAAAAAAATAAGAATATTGCGCGGAAAATTAGAAAATTTAAGAAAACTTAATCACCATACTAAATTATTTGTAATGTATACTTTATTTGATATTTTAGCAACTTAATTGCACTTATAATATCAGTATATAAACTTGAAAAATTTTTTTTGCCGCCCGGCATGCGAGGAGATGCGGGTTCGTGTCCCGCCTGAGACAAAATTTTTCAAGTTTATATACTGATATTTGTAATGTAACTTTAGCGCTTTTGATAATTTAAACTTTTTAATGTAACATTATGGCGTTTGCAGATTGTTCATTGACAGAATGCGTGCTGGAAACGGTTTCAATTTCCAGTGCGGTTAGCATTTGCAATGTCGATAAATAAATTTGTATCTGAAATATTTTTTAAATTAATTATACCTACCAATTTGAAAACAATATTCATAGTTAAGACAGGACAACGTCTGTCGGGTCCGCTATAGTCTAGAATATTTTTTGTATTATCAGTATATAAACTTGAAAAATTTTGTCTCAGGCGGGACTCGAACCCGCATCTCCTCGCATCGGGTTCGAGTCCCGCCTGAGACAAAATTTTTCAAGTTTATATACTGATATTATAATTGCAATTTAATTGCTAAAATATCAAATAAAGTATTTTTTGTATTGTTTAGCATGAATCCTTCTCGTAGAATGGGTGTCATTAGAGGTAACAAGTGCTATAAAAGAAGACGAGCTGCAGTGTTTTGTCTGCTAACTGTAATTACTAACATCTGCCAAGGGTTGTGTGGTGATAATACCAAAATCCTGCTTTCAATGGAAACCAATGTCTATTAGTGGTGATGAGCAGTTGTTTTTGTACTTTGGATGTCATCATAGACTGGTAAAAATGAAACTCTCTGTCACAGAGAAGAGTTAAAGCCTTCGGTACTAGAGGAGATAAAATAAAAAGTGGACCGTGTTTTGCAGGGTTAAGCATAATTTATCGACAAGTACAGTAACAGTGACCGCGCTCTAGGAAGAAGGGAGTGTTCGACGGAGCATCGATGTTCGCTCAGAACCGAACGTTACTCGGTGAGTTCGTTCGTTCGTCGATTTACGTCTCGCATGGCTGCGAACACCTATGAGACTGGCGAAAATCTCTGTTTCGTGTTGTAGAATATGCTTAAAAAACTTACAATAAAAAAAAAGAAGTGTAAGTTCAATGAATGGGCTACACCTGGTATTTATAAAAGCAGAAAAACATTATATGATTTATTTAGTTTAAAGGCAGATTCTCAAAACCCACGTATCATAGAACATGTTAAAAAATACTCTAAATTATTTAAATTGGTATGTGCCAAAGCGAAGTCAATCTATCTTTATAATTTAACTTCGGCTTCCAAAAATAAGGCAAAAACTTGGAATATTATAAATAAAGAGACATGTAGAGTAAAACCAAATAATCCTACTTACTCTCTCAATTTAGGAGATAAGCTAATAAACACGAACTGAGAAGTTGCAAATACATTTGAGTCATTTTTTTTAAATATAGCTCCCTCTACGGCTTACTTCTTCTGCTGAGCTGAATCCCTTCTTAATCCCTCAGTTCCCAAAAGCTCATTAGTCATATAAAAAAAGGGACTATAGTCCCTTTTGGGAACTGAGGCCTGTTATCGATGAGTGCAATTTTTCATTTAATTTTGGACATAATTATAAACCCTGACATAATTACAAAAACTTATAGAGAATGTAATATGAAAAAAACGGAGGATCTTTGGGAAATTTCTGTAAACATTATCAATACAATTATAAGTTCATTAGCCCCTCAACTCACTATTAATAGGGGTTAAAGTATGAAATTGCCGATTATTTTCCCACTTTTTATTTTGTTTATAGATCTTAAGTATAGTCATATTATTGCGTAATTCTTTTTGTATTGTATCAAAAACTTAAAAAAGTAACTTTTGACTAAAAAAAAATGCAATACTAGTGCCTATTACTTCAAAGGAAGTCGTTGAAAAGCCCCCTTACAATGTGTGAGCTGACCTTCTTGCTTCAATTAAGTATATTTGTATTATATACTTTGATTTTCAGAAATTTAAATACTATAATGCGTAGCTTTATAACTATCTAACTTTCACCTTTAATTGCATCGAAAACGGTTCAGGCGTTTTTAAAAAACTAAAAAATTGTTAGTATGGAAAAATGACTTTTCTCGATTTCGTCCATACAAAACGGCAATTTCATACTTTAACCCTTAATATTTTTATTGCCATAGGTGTATTTTGTGACCTTTCAAAGGCCTTCGATTGTGTAGACCATGAAACATTACTAAAAAAACTTAAACATTATGGTGCATCGAATGATTCCTTGGATCTAATAAGTTCTTACCTTAAAGGCAGAACACAAAAGGTTTGCATAAATGGAGCTGAGTCTTCAGGGTCGGCCCTTATTATGAGTGTCCCTCAGTGTCTTCTCAATACATTCTCGAGAATATTATTTACGTTCGTAAGAACATAAATTTATTTCTTAAGAGAGGTAACGTACACAATTTCAATACCAGACATAAATATAAACTTGCCGTTCCAGGCTTCAGACTGCGAAAAGTAGGAAAATCGTTTATAGGAAATTGTATTCGTATTTTCAACAAATTACCACAGGGTATGGCTGAACTCCCTGTTAATAAACTGAAATCGTATATCAAAGTAATTTTAATGAAAAAGGGCTATTACACTGTTAATGATTATTTAACTGATGGAAATGTATGGCATTAAATTGTCTCAGCTCGTACTTGCTTAAAACTTTTGTAAAAAATTATTTAAAAAGAGGCTGATAATAGTGACCGAGTTTCTTGCGCTGCTTCTTCTCGGCACTAGCCCAAACTTGTCCCAAAGCAGTGGTAGGTTTAAATATTAGGACGTGTAAAAGCGCCTCATGGGGCCTATTTGCAAAAATAAAACAGATTTTTATGATTTTTAACTAAAATTAAACATTTAGCCAGAATTCTCGGTTGCAATACAGGCTGAGATACTATCACACACATCTCGAAGAAATTGCTGCCATTTCTATCAAACGTAGAATATACCATAGCAAACAAACATTCGCAAAAAAAAGCACTCAAATTAGATCGGGTGCCCTTCGGTTCGCCTAAAATTTAAAGTCCTAATTTCATATGGCCGAACCGTATTAGCCTAAACTTATAACGTATAATTATTGTCTAGTCTAACAGCTATTTTCGCACTATTATAGATTGGTCTAAAAATAAAAAACCCTAATTTCAGTATATCTAATATCGAAAGCACTAAAATGTATTAGCAATTTTTTTTTTTTGGCATTCCACGCAATTTTTTTTAAATCGAAAATGTTTAAAAAACGAATCGCTCACAAACCAAACCCAAGCAGTCTTGTCTGCCCTACCCCTGGAGTGTAATTCAAAAGCGCGTAGGCACGGAGGGGCGAGGCGTGGGACCGCTGGAGCCCCGCAGCGCCGAAGCCGTCACGAAAGTCTGATTGTTTGGATGCATGCATGATTGCTTGTTTGCATGCATGTTTGCTTGATTGCATGCATGATTGCTTGTTTGCATGCATGATTGCTTGTTTGCATACATGCTTGCTTGTTTGCATGCATGCTTACTTCTTTGCATGCATGCATGCTTGTTTGAATGCATGCATGCTTGCTTGTTTGCTTGCATGCATGCTTGCTTGTTTGCTTGCATGCATGCTTACTTTTTGCAAGCATGCATGCATGCATGGCTATTTCAAATATTGATAAAGTTTTTAACTTTCTGCGAATAAATCTTTGGAACTGTAAATGGTAGGTATTATAATATATTCGGCTAAATGTCGCTATTGGGAAATTATAATACGACGATATAAAGTAAGGCAAAGTAAAAATAGGCTAAACACGTTTAGGAAATGTAAAAATGTGCGAAAAAAATGTAGGCTAATAGTTTGAGTGCCAATGACAATTAGGAGTACAAATAATTAGGCATCCGATATATACCCAATCAGATCACACGATTTGGAGTTACGATGTAATAGATACAAGTTCAACGTTCTTTTTTGCGTCGGTGTTAAAAAGGCCGTTGTAAAATACGTTACTAATTATTCTCATTATAAGGGTCGGCAAAACTTTGAAGTATCCGAACACTTATCACGTTTTTGGCCAGCCTCTCAAGTTCGATGCTTGCCCCTTGAACATTTCCGTCTCGGGAAAAAAGGCGTGAAATAGCCTCGTCGACAACACCCGGGAGTTTGAGGCTTGAGTGTTGCCTCGTTACACAATGTTCAGCCAACGTGAAGAAGTTTAGTTTATTTATAAGATGTTCGCAGCAAGATAGGGAAGGGTATTTCGTTAAGAAAAGCCAACGCGAGATCGAATTACAGTGGTGTATTACGGTAATATGATATCGCGTACTAATACTTGGTATACTCGTATTTCGAATACATTAGGTATTGATAGCTACAAGGCAAATTATCGAAATATTGAACACAATAATTATAAAATTACTTAGATAATAGAATTTAATATATGATAGCATTAGATCTTGTTATTTTAAACTTACAAAAGCTGATTTTAGTTAAATTTAAATTTGGTCTGTCTTCTCGGTACTATGTATTTGGTTTGTATTTTAATTTTAGATTCTATGTTTACTTTAATTTGAAATGTAAATTGATTTTGTAACTGTCAACAGTCAACAACGAACACGGTAATTAAACCTGTTTAGATAGAAAAAAAACTACGGATAGAAAAGTAAAATAGGTTGCCATAACCTGGTGTATATGGAAAACCCTATAAATTCTTATTGTCCTTAGCAAGCTTTGCAAATTGGCCAATAGTAAGAGGCCCAGCTGCCTGTCTCCTTCTGGGAGTTCAGGCCGACACGTTATTAGGTAACATGGGAGTACTTTAACTGTCAGTCCGACGACACCTTATGGCACTCATATTGTCGATATTGTATTTAACTTTGTCATTGTATTAAAAAAATAACTCAAATTAAATTTTTCGTATCCATTAAAATGTTTGATGGTTTGTATTTGAATAATCGTAAAAGAAAGTCGTGTTAGTTAAACCGAGAACGGCTGTACCGATTCTATGATTTTGGTGTTTTTTGATTTGTCTTCATCAGGAATAGGATGATTTATAAGTGTTAAAAAAATTATTCTTGGAAAAATAACGTTAAAAAATTATGAAAATGCATTTCTCGATATTATTTTCCAACCACGCCAGATTTGATGACAATGACATTTCAGACGTCAAAATAAAATACCATTCAGAGGCGAATATGAAGTTCTCGGGGTCCGCTAGTAATAGAAATAAAAATGACTTCGCAAGTTCATTCATGTAAATTTACACGAGCAGCCTGTGGGTAAACTACACTCGCAGGGCATACGACGCCCTACGAGTTCAATATAATAACGTTTTTAGGATGATGTTGCGGTTGCCCCGCTTCTGTAGCGCATCAGCGATGTTTGCTTGCACAGATGATTTTTACGCGATTAGGCGCAAACGCATCGCTTTACTGTTGCGCAGAGTACGGGGTAGCAGCAGCATCATCCTGAAAACTATTTCGGATAAGTTCGATTGTCCCATTCAGTCATATCTTGTCAGATTAGTGATTGGGGCAATAAAATAGATTTTTAGTTTTATTTTTTTATTATTTATTTTTTCCTTAATTTGTTTAATGTCAATAATTATAGATTTAAATATTACTGTTTCTAACCTGAATTGGATCACTGTAGTCTGAATAAATAAATGCATTATTATTAGGTATTATTAAATTTTTCTTAAAATATTTTTGCGTCTAACATTTATACATTTAATTGACAATAATAAATAAACGATAAATTATCTGTACCTACTCACCTTTATTATAAAAAGGATGCCTCACAATGACATCTTGCATATAATATACAGATATTATTCTTGAAAGTGATTCAATTGATCTTAATTACATACGTCACTTATGTGTTGCTACTATTAATTAGCGAGGTGTTCCACTGATAGATCGAAAGCAAACACTCGTGCGGAGTTTCATCAAATAACAAACATTGATCAGCATAAATCAGAGTTTCCCATTAGCTTAATCATGGTTATAAATAGTTATAGTTGATTCTGTGATTTAAACTTTTGTGATTATTAACAGTATTAGATACCAGCAGACAGACACATGAAGTACGGATATAGGAAACTTAACAATTAAGAGGGAACACTAAGGGCGAGAGAATTGAAAAATAGGTCTTTGTAAAAATGTATTGCTGTCGCGCAGTGCCCGAACGCCTCCCCGCAGAGCGTGATAGAGACAACTGCATCTTGGATCGCAAATACCTACTAAAAGCACACAAAATCAACGTTTCGTAGTCTCCCAATTCCTTTTCCAAAACTAGACGGATTTACATACTATTTTTATTAAATTTAAAGACTTTGGCCGTGTTCGTATATTTTGCTTTTTTTTCAAAAATTTTGCCAAATTTGTTTTCTGGATGTTTGAACACAGCGGAAAATCTGGCGAATTTTTTAGATTTTTGAATGCTCATATCTCTTTTATTAATTAATTTATGAAAAAAAGGAAAACATAAACATGCCAATAGCGGCCATAGATTTTTGTAACAAAAAATATTGCTCTACTGGCATCATCCAGAAAGGAAACAGGGGACTACGTTTGTATGGAAAAACGGCCCTTGTGTTTTCTCTTAACAACTTAATAACTCTGTTAAGTTTAAATACTCTTTAAAATAGTTAGTTCCATAATGCATTCATAGATAGCGCTGCAGGCATTTGCATCGCGATAACTATGTTTTTCATATGCCAAAATAGTGTAGGTCTCTAGAGAAAGGCTCTGTAGGTTCATTTTCTTAACAGTCCCGTTCGACCTTTTGAGCACCGTGTGGTGCATGCATCCTACATTTTAATGCTTCGAACCCCAAGCGACAACCGGTTGTCGCGATAACAATTGATTTTAATTGTGTCTGGAATAACTCACGATCGAGGGATTAATATATCACCACTCTTCTTTGCTTCTCTGGATATAAGTACTTCAAAACGAATTTTGAGTGATAACTAAATGAATGTTGAAAGTAGAAGTCTGATAGTGTTATCCCTTCATCATCGGCAAAACTACATAGCCTTCACGCCAGCTTTTTGTGGCAATTGACAATCTGACCAAGTTTGTGTGGTTAGTTCGTTGCAACTGGATAGGATTAGAACTGTGTTTCATTTCGAATTTAATAGCGATTTCATATTGGTACATTAACATCTCGGTACTGATCTCTCCGCTCCACTACTCAGGTCTGGATCGGACCAAAAGCTTGCTCATGGTTCGAAAAAGCCAAGCTAAGTTACCGGATATACTCCTCCTAGCTAAGGTGGTACACCGGGTATATTATATCGAAATGCAGAAGTTTTTGTACTCCTAATAAGTCATTGGAACACAAGTTATTAGGCTAAACTTTTTTGTCACATATTTAGTTTTCCTAAACGTGTTTGAGAGGAAACACAAGGGCCGTTTTTCCATACAAACGTAGTCCTCTGTTTCGTCCCTGGATAATGCCAGGAGAGCAATATTTTTTATTACAAAAATCTATGGCCACTATTGTTTTCATGTTTCTCTGTTTTCCTTTTTTTCATAAACTAATTAATAAAAGAGATAGGAGCCTTCAAAAATCTAGCGTTACGCCAAAAAAAAGATGCGAATACATTTTAGTGCATTCGATATCAGACATACTGAAATTAGGGTTTTCTTTTGGCTTCTGAAGGGATATCGGTTAGAGAATTTTGCAATTTTATATTCTCAGGTTATAGAGGAGTTAGACTACTTTTATTCATGCGAATTTGTTTTGTCGTAACAATAAGTAGGCAATAAACTCTGTATTTTGTCTAGTTCTTCGACAGTTTGGCAGCGAACACAAAAAAAAGACTTAATAACTTTAGGAGTTTATACAATTGTTAAAATTCCTATAAACTATATCGTCCCCAGGACTAATACTCATCATCAATCTTATCATATTCAAGCAGTCAAGTCAAGTAATTTTGACTGTCAATGATAAAACAGATTTTTGCTCTTCCAAAATCCATTAGCTCAAACGACGAGGCAATAAACAGTTTAGTAAAATGTCTCGTTTCGTATGCAAACTAAAAGGTCAGACAGCGTTGGCGGTAAATATTCCCTCGTCATTACGAGATTTGACTGAGAATGACGCGCGTCATTTATTAAATTTCGCCTAAGCGAGGCGTCCGCGTCAAAGGTCATGAAAGGCTTTTTGTGTTGCTGCCTTTGCCTTTTCAGCCTTCCTTTACAGATGTGTCAGCTAATAGATTCATTTTCATGAGTGCCTCTTTGGTGTTTAGGGTATACATTCTTATTATAAGTATTTATCTGTTGAATAACAGGTCAACCTTTAAAACAAAAGTTATAAAAATTTGATTGACAGCTTTAGAACAATAAAATTATAACACTATTGTTACAAAATTAAAAGCAGAAATTTCCAAATAAGAAGCTAACGACATTGTTATGTACGGTAAAACTCTAAGTTTTTTAAAACTGGGAAACATTTTCAAATTAGCACACACCGCGACACACACACACTCAGCAAACAAACGCACTTTGGACACAAATACATTTTCAATTTAAAACGTTAAATTCAGAAAATAAATGAATAAGTGAACATTAATTATGAACAGATTTTAGTTCACATATAACATTTCCATTTACTAGCTTCACAATATGTTGCTGTGTAATTATAATACGTGATAGTCACGCTAGATACTAAGTACTCTATCATAATTATTAACCATGCAGTCTTACGGATGTCATGTGCCAAATTAATTCTTATGTCCACGTGATAAGCTTGAATGTAAAATGTGAACCTACTGTGTTCAGTACCCGTATTCGGAAGTTAATCATCACACACCTGAGCGTAATCCGGTGGATTCCATTATTGTTATGCCATCAACATTCAGAAACCCTCTGCCTCAGGAAATAGGGGTCTGATTGTGATACAACGATATTAAAGCTCGGTTTTTGCGTTCAATTTATGCAACCGAGTCTTTTAATGCATTATCTACATATTATGAGAACGTATTGGGACGTCAGTCATGTTGCTTTATATTAAATATTTGAATATTCATTTGAAAAGTGTAATGAAGGGATAAATTTTGAATTATTTTAAAACTGCATCGTGTGTCGACTTTGTTCGCGGGAACCACAGGATGCTTGGCATGTCTCACCCCCTTTGTTTTTATTCATAAAATAAAACAAAATAAAAACTAGCTGAAGTTATTCTTTAAAAGACTAGCTTTCTCTGAGTGAAAGTTCCGGCAAAAGCTGTCTAGCCGATTCAGAAATAAGCCGGAACAAACAGAGGAAAAATATTTAAAAAAAATAGGTTTGATGCAATTACCGCGTAAATAATTATAATTTAAATTACAAACAGACAGTTCAATTATATTGTTATGAACGTGGAGTTCGGAATTTGGATAAAACACCGTTGACTTAAAAGAAGATTTTATTAGGCGATGAACAGGTCGCAAACACTATCACAAAAGCCAAATCACAAGAATCGTAGTCCGGTGGGTCGCTGAGGTCGTTGGTTCCAAAACACTATTAGCCAATCCGTAGAGTAGTCCTTAGATCCGTTGGTATCGCTAAAGTCGTCGTTACTTCGCACTAGATCACTTTTCGCAGGTATCGCACCGAAGTTGAGTCAATCACAACTCTAGTGAGTTATACCATTTTGCGCCTTAATCTGTAAACTTAAAGTACAATGTCGCATGCACTAACATCTTGTTATTACTTTGTGGTTCAACTTAGGTAGTTATGTACATTCCTCTAGCGATATCTCGGAACATCTAGCATGTCCGCGACACTATTTATTTCTGTTCATTGTTTTAATATGTAATAAATGCATTAAGTATATTTAGTATAGAAGTCTTAAGAGACCAATCTTTATTTCGTTAAATACATTTCTGAAATCATCGATATATAATATATTTCATCAATGCTGAAAACCCGAAAATAATTATTTCCGTTTCGTCTAGATATCGTTTGGCAGGATATAACCATCTTTGAACGCGTGAAGTAAGAATCAAGATGGCGGCACGTACGATTTTTGGCAGTGACGTGCAGTGACTAACTTAACTCGAGTGCTATAAGCGAATGCCTTGAGTTAAATTAGTAATCAGGCGTCAGGTGCTCTTGAACGAACATCGTTTTTATGGCAATATGTCACTGGCAGCTCAACATTTTCGATAACTTCCTTAACGTCATACTCGTAGTAAGTTAAAGAAAGTTGTTAAATATTAGATTCATTTTACGTAAAAATACAAAGTTGTCTTCGAGAACTTGCTTACAAATAAATATTCTGTGTAATGTTTTTTTATTCATTACCCCTCTACGGCAAAGCCAACTAAAAGGGTAATGAATTCAGCCAATGTATATGTCGCAGGGAAATGAGGATATTAGGGATTTCATGAAATCCCTAGGGATATGACGAAATCCCGGAAGATGTAGAATATTCTTGTTCATTACGTCTTCTTACTAAAAGTATCTAGTGATATGATAAAATACCAAATTATGGTTAGTCATATGTCAATAAAAATCGAGCCAAGCATTTCTCTCGCTCGCTCTAGTAGGGGCACTAGTGGGAGCGAACTTAGTGGATATTTTACTAAAACTGGTGGTTTTAACACCCCATTTAGTGGCGTATAAATCCATAAATTGTAATCAGCCTGTTTTTACAACCGTATTCTTAATTTTAGTAAAAAGACGTAATAAACAAGAATATTCGACATTTACCGGGATTTCGTCATATCCCTAGATACTGAACTACTGAGCCCATTTTGCTGAATGAGGTATTAATCGATTTCTCACTACAGTCCGGGTAGCAAAAAACTACATAGTAAATGATACGACAAAATAATAGAGTACTTTGAAAAAATTAATTTGGCCTCCTAACGATTGGGGTATCGAATGAAAGAAGTCGAAATTCTGAGTACAAAATGTTTAAACAATACAGCAAATATACAGGGTGACTTTGAAATAATTTCATTTTCGTAGACGGGTTACAGTTTTGAAACTATTTTACTCGTTTACTACATATACAGGATGAAATTTTAACCCCTTCCCAAAATTTTTATAGGCGTTCAGTATTTTATTTAGAGCCTATATGAAGTAAAAAATGTAAATCAAGTTGTCACCCGAAAATATTTTTCGCGATATTGTTCTCAATTTTTACGGTCCCTAGACCTATCAAGGTATAAAGAGAAAATCAAAAACTTATGAATAGTATCGTAATAAATGAATGGAATGCGCAACGCGTAAAAAAAGTGTTGCTAGGCGGCCGTATCAAAAATTTTTGACTTTTGGCGGACATTTTCTAAGTGCTTTATCTTGACATTTTTGTACTGGGCTATACCAAAAGAAAAAACACGTCATTTGTTTTTTGTCTCGTAGATTGATATATTAAAATTTGGGAGGTGGTTAAAATTTCACCCTGTATATTGGGGTGGTAGGATCTACCTCCTAGTGGTCCACCCTGGGCAACGGCATCTTTGGTTTTCTAACCAATGATGACGGCTAACAGATCCCTCTGCAGTGGTAGGCTTCGTGAGAAGCCACCTTGATCCTACCACCCTCCTGCCGGAGTCCAGCGCCAAACAGTTTTGTCTGTGTTTCGCTGGTGTGTGGGAGAACCAGTACCTCTGGGTAAGCTCGCTCCATCTTAGGCTTCTTCTTAACCGTATAGTTAAGTATGTAGTCAAGAGCAAGCCCATTATTTATAAAAAATAAATAAATATAAACATGTTCCCTTGTGTGTACATGTTAAACGTAGTGTAGGACGCCCTCAGGCCAGGAGGAGTGGTGATTTGCGCAAGGTGGCTGGCAGGAGCTGGATGCGAGAAGCCGAGGATCGACCTAAGTGGCGTGCAATTGGAGAGGCTGATGATGATGATGATGAAACATGTTGCCTGTCGTGTCAGTACTTAAAAAGAATAGCAACACTCCTTCACTCCCTATGGATGAAATAGGAGACTTAAGGAGTACTGCCAAAGAAGACGGGCAGCAACGTCTTCTCTCTACCATTGGCCAAACTGCAATGTGATTGCCAAGCGTGGTAGCGATTATGGAGAGACTTGTGTGAGAGTGTAGCAGTGGACTGATAAAGGCTGTAGGCTGATGAAAATGATGACGTATATAGCAAATAAAACCACTTTCCATAACTGTGTTACCTGAAACTTTCAATTTATCAACAGTTATTACCATAACTTTTTGTAACCATTTTTAATCATGGTCTCTGTAGTGTTAAAAAATAACAATGAATCTTAAAAATAATCCGTAAACATAGTTTCAAAATACACTGTGATATTAGGTACATAAATATAGAAAAGATGGATATAATTACTATCTTGCTCGTACAGTGGCGGCGCAAGGCCTAAATTTAATGTGGGCGAGGTACATTACGCTAGGCCCTCTGATAATATAGGCACGCACTTTGCGAGGCCCTCTGGTGGTATAATTCATTTTATGATATAGTTTATCAGAAATATCTAGTATTTCATTTACATTTAAGCCAAAGCGTTGAATATCTTTAACTTAATAATTAATTTTTAATGCATTTATTATGTACTTTTGGGCTTTCCATGCTTTTTCTTTATTATAAATATGGGGCGCGAGGCCCCGTGCACCGCGCCGTGGGCGGCCCATACCGCACACGCCTTACGCCGCCTCTGTGCTCGTACATATTACATTAACTACTTATTAATCGATACAACGTTCCGAGAAATACTCGTATCCTTTGAACATAATTACTCGTATTTAATATTTTTCTGCGTGGCTTTTGAAAGAAAGAAAGAAAGAAAGAAAGAAAATATTTATTTGACAACAACAAACACAAAGCACAATAATAAAAATAAATAAAAGGGAAACAAGTGTCAAAAAGGTTCCCGCTCAGCATTAGTCGTGACAGCTAGGGGCATATAACGACGCTGATTTTCAGCGGGGACCCTGATCAGGAGCGTGGGTGTGACAGAGACGGGTAGACTCACCAGGCCACTACCTGGTCGGTCTGACCGAAAGGAACCCGGCAGGTCCCGATGAGTCAACACTGCCTGCTGACTTTAGTAGGTATGTTATTGTTAAGTCACCCCGTTGGTCTAGTGGTTTACGTACTGGGGAAAGATTTCGGGGAGTGTTCGATGCCCAGGAACAGAATCAAGAGTTTCGAATTTTTGTGGAAAGATTCGGGGACATGGGTTTGATGCCCAGGAAGATAATCAAGAGTTTCGAACCTTCGAACATTGCTAGAGTTTGTAATCACAAGCGTATTATGCTGTACCCATGATTGCTGTAGTAACTTGAATTCTATGATGGTCTGAATAAGATGCATAAAGGCTTTGTAAGTCGAGGTGTGAGATAGCAAATTGCACGTGGCGATTGGCGCCGGTTTTTAGAAGCAGATAAGTAAAGCACTCTGTAGAACAACCGTAAATAGGTATATTTGAAAGCACAATTAAGATTGTTCTTTTAGCAAATAATACATTCTCAAATGTGAAAAAACAAGGAAGAGTTAGATACTTTTTTCATTCCTAAATTGCCTGAATATTTCTATAGGACTTTTCGGTGTTGGGGTAAACAAAAATATCGAGTGAGTCGATTGGCTGAGAACGATTACATAGATAGCAAGTAACATTGTTGCTTTGTTTTTGCGAGCATGTCGTTTGGAAACGTCCTGTTTCATTTTGCAGTTGCTGTGACCGTGGTTTCCCCTGGTGTGTTAGATTTATTCCATCCTGCATGTACCTATGTGAAATAAAAGTTTGTATATTTCATTACCTCCAGCCGTTCAGCCGTTCAGCCGTTCGTTTCAAATTTCATTGCGTTCGATTCCATTCATTGGAAAGAAAGATCTTTGGTTCTTTTAAAAAAAAATGTAGTGAAAACATCAGTGCTGCCACAGAACATTGGAAAAGGTTAGAAAGGCTGACGTGCGCCATTTGTATGAGATGTCGCCGCTTGCGCCCCACTACACATAAACGAGTTCAAAGGAACCAATCATAGCGCTCACTTACAAGCATTTGCTAATAATAGTAGGGGAGCCCAAGCGGGGATTTCGGGATTTACTAAATCGTGGCAGATTAATATACAGGGGGATACCTTGTACCCGGTTAAGTACCTCCACCAAATATGAGCCCATATATAAAGCCGAATTTTTTTTGCACATTATAATAATGGCCGTGAATTTGCGTCAGATCGAAATCGTCAGATTATTGAATGGGAGCTTTTTTTTTGGTGCACTTAACACCCCCTTAGGAAATCTGACGCGCTTGATCAATATTTTTTTTCATTTTTTACCCTTATAACGCCCCATGTACAACCACCCGCATCATGCAAATGATCAGATTTACATACTTAAATAAATAAATAATACTGCCCTTTATTTTTCTATGGGTGTAGTAAGAGAAAACTAAAGGAGTATTGGAAGGAAAGGACGAGCATTTCTTCTATCCGTCACTATTGGCCAGACTATGACTATAAGACGTCTGCCATGCGTGGCAATTATAACCAAACCCAAATCCAACATGTGAGGCTTATGGTAAGCGGTGTCTGATGTGTGAAAAAATATGTTTCTTTGTCAGACAACAGCACGTCAACCTACTACAAAACGTCAAATTTTCTCAATTGATATTGATCTCTACTTGTTGGACATAAAGTCGAAAATTAATTCAACGACCTTTAACTTTTTGGGTAGGTTGACTTGCCGTTGTCTGTACCCATTTATGTTTTTCTCTTCAGAACTATGAGTTATTTGCGTATACAGTAGGACTTTGTAGTCATTGGCATTTATTCGAGCTATTGTACCGCTACAGAGGAAAGTTTTTAAGTGAACGTGAAGTGTCATAAGATGTATACGCACGTAAAGAAGAGTGAGTATTATAACAAATAAATCAAATTTTGTAAAGCACAATTATTGGAGTATCAACTGAAACGAATAAATAAAAGGCGTCGGGCACTTAGTTATTTTTTCAGATGAGTGAGTTGATGAAATAGGCAATATTATAATTGGGGAGGGTAACTTTGGTTTATAAATAAAACAAGAGTTTTCTTAAAATTATGAATGTTATTATTAAAGAAGGCTGTACGTTGGGCTAAACTCTGAAGGCTTCTTTTGTATGATTATACAATAATTACTCCCTACAATGTTATGTAATTTAACTACTAATTTATTGTATTCCATAGGTTACATATGGTGTTACACTGTTACGGTATCTCTTAGAAATCTGATGGGCACAACAATAATTAGAAAAAATATTAATGTTTAGTTAGTTGTATCAAATCACATCAAAGTTTTCACCTAAAATACAGGTACAGAATAATCATTTACTTAGTTAAGGCATCTAAAACTAGAACCTGACCTATATAATGCCGATGTCATCAAAACATAACATGCTACATAACGGTAACTCACGAGCATACGCCTTGCACCGGTAGTTTCGAAATTAATATTTTTAATAAGTTAATAAGCATAAGCGTAAGCTAAATATAGTTTATAAGAGACCCCAAAATGATTTTGGCTGCCGGATATGCGTCTCTATATTTAATTTATTATAAAAACACTTAAACATACGTATAGACCCTGTAGTTCTTTGTCTGGTTTTCTTAATGTCATCTAAACCTAATTGTGTCGCTTGGTGTGAATCGAAATCTGCCATTTTTAATGTTTTTCCCGCCGAGTTTAAGTGAATGTAGGTTGGTTTCCTTTTTTAAATCTATATAGTAGCAGAAAGCTCTTTTCGGAACCTGCCATTTTTAATGTTTTTCCCGCCAAGTTTACGTGAATGTAGGTTGGTTTTCTTATATTTTCAAATTCACAGAAACCACTTCGCTGGATATAAGTCTTGCTTCGAGTGTCAAGTACTTCTTTCACCCTACCCACCCTCTGCATACCTATTTCCAAATGTTATATAATTTTAAGGCATAACTATTATGTTGGTAATACTTTTTGATTTTTAATTTCTATAAAAAAAATACGGGCAAAATTTGTGGAGGTTGACTCCCTTTCCTTCTCTCCCCCTCAAAACTCTCTTAAAAGGCTCCTCGATTATAAATCCCTACCCCTTTGTTTCTCCAATTCGTACACCTAAATTGTTATTTACACGAGAAACTTTATCCAGCTGCATTAAGGCCCACGGAAACCCAGTTATGTGACCAGACAAACTAAAACTTGGACTCAAGTTTAACATCTCCAAACTTGGTAACAGGGTCTGATGTTTCGCGTTTGTTTCTTGTTTCAGAGCTGAGATCCCCCGTTATTGTTTATCGACGAAGTTTGTGATCGTATTCAAATAATACGGCTATTATTCAAGAGGCGACAGTTGTTGGCGTCTCCAGGCCGTTTGGACGGTTCTAGAATTATCGGCGATCTTCGTATACTTGAAGTGTACTAATCAGGAGATGCGGTTGCGTTCCATCGTTGTAGACGCGACAACAATTAGCTTCAACAAAATATGTTTGTAACTATGATTTGATAGTTAGTATGGTTCAGTGGTAGTAAACGCCGCTTCTGAGGCAATGATCGCGGGTTCGATCCCTGCACAGTTATAGTAATGGCTTAATTTGAGAGGATCGCTCTGTGTGGCCCAGAGTGGATATTGTTTAAATCATTAGCCATATTATAAGTAAGAGGTGAATATCTTCAATTCATCCATTTTTCCATAAGGTCAACATCGTTACCGACATAACTTACTTAAATCGCCATCAATCAGCATACGTCACTCTATCTATATGTATATAGTAGAAGTTATTCGTATGATTGATTTAATTAGCTTTTCATAATATTGCTACTAAAGTCCGTTTTTTATTTAGTTTTCGTGTTTTAAGATGTCTTTCAATATTCTACGTACAAATTGCCGTTAAAACATCATTAAGGAATGATATACTGCTATATACAGCATGAAATTTTAACCACTATGACGAAAAAACAAATGACGTATTTTTTCTATTGGTATAGCCCAGTACAAAAATGTCAAGATAAAGCACTTAGAAAATGTCCGCCAAAAATTTAAAATTTTTGATAAGGCCGCCTAGCAACACTTTTTTTACGCGTTTCGCATCTCATTCTTTCATTACGATATTATTCATAAGTTTTTGATTTTACCTATAGGTATACCTTAACAGGTCTAGGATCGTAAAATTTGAAAACTATATCGCGAAAAATATTTTCGGGTGATAACTTGATTTACATTTTTTCCTTCATTAATAGGCTCTAAATACGATACTGAACGCCTATAAAAATTATGGAAAGTGATTAAAATTTCATTCTGTATATTCTCAGGCCTTTGAACATCAACTTACGTTAACAACTTCAGACGATATGGTATAAAAAAGGACAACTACATTAACATTCTACAAATGAAACGTTCATTTAAATAAATTATTATCCATCCTAAAATATCTACGCTGGTTATCATTATAAATAATAATTTAATTATGGACGTATTTAACGACATCTGAAATTTGTAAAGCGAATTCACCGTTACAGAGAAAATTAATACTGTTCATTATTTTTCTGATTCTGTTTATAAGCACAGTGAATCTAGACAAAGTAAGATTAGGGGCTGCCTTTTAAGCAGATAAATTGCTGGTGTAAATTGAAAATCAATTATTATTGATTGAATATTTTTTTTAAAGTATTTTATGTTCCGGTAAGTGATAGGGGTTCGGGTTCCAACTATGATAGTAAAAAAATATAAATATAAATAAATATAAATATTTTAAGACATGCCTCACTGGGCCACACAGAGCCATCTAGTCCCAAATTAAGGTAGTATTAAGTACCCTGTCGTATGGGGTACTAGACAACCGATATCTTGGCAATGCTAATACTAGTTATAAATCATTACCAAATATTACGTTAAATTCAACACAGTGTACTTACCAACAGAGAGTTGAAAATCCACATTTGTCTTGCCTAAATTTAAATTCAAATTTAAATAATGTAATTAAGGCAACATCTAAAGAGGAGTCGAATGATGTCATTTTATATTCGGATAGGCTAGGAATTGGTTACGGCTCTATATTAAACAATAAATTAAGTTGTAATGTAATAAATAATTGCATGCCGGATGCATCTTTTGATGAAATAATTAAAAAAATAGAAAATACTCAAGTATTTTCAGCCTCAAGTACCATTATTTTAATGTTAGGTGATAGTCAAAAAATCACCAAAAATAGTATTATAAAATCATTTTCTATTTTGGATAAATTATGTGTTAAAAAAATATTCCTCTGTGCCTTTCCATTCTGTAAAAATAATTTGAATAATATTAATATGAGTATTCACTTAATGAATACTTTATTACATAACCTATGTCAAAGACATAGTGACAAGTTTGTGTTTTTTGACACAAACAAATTTATTAAAAATAGTTTTATTTTGACAGGCGGCTCTGTACACCTGCCTCATAAAATAAAAAAACAAATTGCTACTTTGTTAGCATATAATATAAATATTAACTTTTTTGCTAAAAAAAGCAAAAATATATTTTATGAACATGTTAGTACTTGTACTAATTTAAATATTTTGCCATTGACGACCTCTGAGGCTTTAAACTAAGAGGAAAGACAAAAGCTAGGCCTGATAAGTATTTTAATATTGTTCATCAAAACATACAAGGCCTGGCCGGCAAAGAATTAGGTTTAGGATTATTTCTACAAGATTATAATGTTCATGTGATATGTCTTACAGAACATTGGTTTAAAAAACATCAACTAATATTAAACATTGAAAATTATAAAGTCGCTAGTTCGCTCATAAGGGAGTCTGCACCAAGAGGGGGGTCACTTATCCTTGTAAAAAATGAATTAAAATGTAAAGAACGCAAAGACATTGTGTCGCTCTCGGTTGAACGAACTATTGAACTAGCGTGTGCTGAGCTGGAACAATATATCATAATTAGCGTGTATAGCCCACCCAAAGCTAACTACCACGTTTTTGAATCTGTTATGGACGAGGCTCTGAAAAAGCTCTCAAAATCGAATAAGAAAGTAGTCGTATGTGGGGATTTCAACGTTAATATATTAGAAGAAACGCAGTCGTCCACCCGGTTTCTTAATCTCTTTAAGTCGTATAATCTAATTAATCTTTTTAATGAACCCACCAGAGTAACGCCCACATCAGCTACTTGCTTAGATAATATTTTTTGTGATGGTGGAGTGTTAAAAAAATCCATTTTAAATTGTCTTATTTCGGACCACAGTGGACAAGAAGCATCGTTCGAGCACCATTATGTCTCTAATAAAGTAGATTCTGTGTATAGGCAATTTACTATTAATAAAATAGAAAAATTTAAAGAAAAAATTAAAGAGGGTGTAAATTTGCTAAAGCATGATGATCAGAATGTTGATGAATTATATGAGAATCTTTTTGGTTTAGTTAAAAATGAATTTGATGAACATTTTAAACAGAAAAAAGTAAAAATAAATAAACAGAAGTGTAAGTTTAATGAATGGGCTACACCTGGTATTTATAAAAGCAGAAAAACATTATATGATTTATATAGTTTAAAGGCAGATTCTCAAAACCCACATATTATAGAACATGTTAAAAAATACTCTAAGTTATTTAAATTAGTATGTGCAAAAGCGAAGTCAATCTATCTTTATAATTTAATTTCGGCTTCCAACAATAAGGCAAAAACTACTTGGAATATTATTAATAAAGAGACATGTAGAGTAAAACCAAATAATCCTACTTACTCTCTCAAGTTAGGGGATAAGCTAATAAACACAAACACAGAGGTTGCAAATACATTTGAGAATTTTTTTTCAAATATAGCACCCTCTACTACTAAAGGGCTTGCTTCTTCTGCTGATCTAGCTGAATCCCTTCTCAAGTCTGTTGTCGATGAGTGCAATTCTTTATTTAATTTTAGGCATATAAACCCTGACATAATTACAAAAACTTTTAGAGAATTCAATATGAAAAAAACGGAGGATCTTTGGGGAATTTCTGTCAGCATTATCAATACAATTATAAGTTCATTAGCCCCTCAACTCGCTATTATTTTTAACAAATGTATTGATGATAGACAGTTTCCAACTTTAATGAAGTTTAGCAAAATCATTCCTTTATTTAAGTCTGGCGAAAAATGTGACCCCTCCAATTTTCGACCTATATCTATATTGCCAGTGCTAAGTAAAATCTTCGAGAAAATAATGTTTAATCAGCTTTTATCACACTTTAGTGTAAATAAATTATTAAATAGCAACCAATATGGTTTCAGAAAAGGTAGAAATACTACCGATGCTGGAGTTGCTCTTCTACAACATGTGTTTAATGCTTGGGAGAGTAAGCTAGATGCCATAGGTGTATTTTGTGACCTTTCAAAGGCTTTCGATTGTGTAGACCATGTAACATTACTTAAAAAACTTAAACATTATGGTGCATCGAATGATTCCTTGGATCTAATAAGTTCTTACCTTAAGGACAGAACACAAAAGGTTTGCATAAATGGAGCTGAGTCTTCAGGGTCTGCCCTTATTATGGGTGTCCCTCAGGGATCAGTATTAGGACCCCTGCTATTTTTAATTTATATAAATGACCTTCCGTGTTATTTACATAATCTTTGTGAGATGGTATTGTTTGCAGATGACACATCAATGATTTTTAAAACTAAGAGGGGCAAATGTTCGTTTGATGATGTTAACAATACCCTCTCTAAATTATTACATTGGTTTACAACAAATAATCTTTTACTAAATGCAAATAAAACAAAATGTGTAAAATTTACCATGCCCAATGTAAGATTTGCTGCTACTCATATAATTGTTAAAGATGAACCACTAAACTCTGTAGATTTAACTACCTTTTTAGGTATAACTGTAGACTCTCATTTGCAATGGGGTGCTCATATTAGGGTGCTGTCTGGAAGACTTAGTTCTGCTGCTTATGCTGTGAGAAAGATAAGGCAATTGACTGATGTTGAAACGGCAAGATTAGTATATTTTAGCTACTTTCATAGCATAATGTCATACGGAATTCTGTTGTGGGGCTCAGCGGCAGATATTGAGTCAATTTTTATATTACAAAAACGTGCTGTACGGGCTATTTACGGCCTTCGACCCCGTGACTCGCTGAAAGAGCTCTTCAAAGAGATTAATATACTTACAGTGTCTTCTCAATACATTCTCGAGAATATTGTTTACGTTCGTAAGAACATACATTTATTTCTTAAGAAAAGTAACGTACACAATTTCAATACAAGAAATAAAGATAAACTTGCCGTTCCAGGCTTCAGACTGCGAAAAGTAGGAAAATCGTTTATGGGAAATTGTATCCGTATTTTCAACAAATTACCAAAGGATATTGCTGAACTCCCTGTACATAAACTTAAATCGTATGTCAAAGTTATTTTAATGAAAAAGGGCTATTACACTGTTAATGATTATTTAAATGATAGAAATGTATGGCATTAAGTTGTCCCAGCTCGTACTTGTTTAAACCTTGTAAAAATTACCTTACCTTGTAAAAATGTATTTAAAAAGAGGCTGACAATAGTGACCGAGTTTCTTGCGCTGCTTCTTCTCGGCACTAGCCCAGACTTGTCCCGAAGCAGTGGTAGGTTTAAATTGGGACGTGTAAAAGCGCCTCCTGGGGCCTATTTGCAGAAATAAAACTGATTTTAACTGATTTTGATTTTAACTGATAATCTTACTTATATACTTTTTTTTTTGTAAATACATACTTATAATACATAGAAAACGTCCAGACCAGTACAAACAGACATGTTCATGCACACAAATATTTGTACTGTGCGGGGATCGAACCCGCGACCCATGGCTCAGAAGCAGCGTTAACTACCGCTGATCCAAATCGTCGTCAAATATATATTATAAGAAGAGGTATAATAGTAAAAAAATATATATTATAAAGTAAAAGGTTCAAAACGTCGGGTTAAATCAAAAATAAACGCGTTCTAAATCCGTAAACTTTAATTTCAATTATAAGAATTGTATCAGTATATAAACTTGAAAAATTTTGTCTCAGGCGGGACTCGAACCCGCATCTCCTCGCATGCCGGGCGGGCGCCATACCATTAGGCCACCGAGACACTGCGACACGGCGCGAATTTTTTAAACTTGAAAAAAAAATTTTCAAGTTTATATACTGATATTATGAGTGCAATTAAGTTGCTAAAATATCAAATAAAGTATATAAATGGCTGTTTCATCTTAACTGACTGTCAAACATCTGCAAAGATGTTTCTTTCGGGTGTTGGGGGTGCAAGCTCCTAACATTTGATGAAGCAACGCTGGCTCACAGCGTAAGAATATGCTTGAAAAATTCGCGCCGTGTCGCAGTGTCTCGGTGGCCTAATGGTATGGCGCCCGCCCGGCATGCGAGGAGATGCGGGTTCGAGTCCCGCCTGAGACAAAATTTTTCAAGTTTATATACTGATATTATAAGTGCAATTAAGTTGCTAAAATATCAAATAAAGTATATAAGAATTGTATTTCAATGGCAGATTTTCTTAAAGTCGGCTGATATAAAAAAGTAAGGCCCGACAATTGTAATATTTGTTGGGGTAAATCCCTGAAAATTATATATTTTGAAGGTTCAGAGTATACGAATATGTATAATGTTTGTCAAGCTTTCTTCTGCTATCTAGAGATTGTAAGCGACAAAAAAAATATTCAGATTGTAACGTTGTCAAGGGAAGAGCTTTGCAGTTAAATATAGAAACAGTACGAAACGACATAATATATTGAAACATAGATTTTGGATCAAAATATGTTTACTGTGCTTACGTTATGAAGCACGGTAAACTGTTACCATATTAAATAACTTTTACTCATGAGTTTTTTTGTATTATTTGACTCTCGTGGCGACTCTGGTAACAGTGACCACGATAGTTTAAATATATTATTTTCACCTAACCTTCTGTACGCGTTTGTATTGTGTAATATGGAAGAAGTTTGTGTGTAATTTGCATAATTGTACATTTAAATACATTTGCATTTTTTGATGGGTCGGGCTTATTATTCAAATTGTAACTAAACAGAGATAATAAGACTGTTTTTGAAAGACAGCTGGTAGTTCTGTGCCATACAATAACATATTTAGAAACTGTGATATCATTTGAGATTTTCATTTAATTTAAAATAAAAACAAACGCAGTATTTATGATATTATTTTGGCACTTGATGTGAACAAAATTATTTTAGTGATTAAGAGAAGAAATTGTAAAGACGAATTACGTTATTCCTCTTTGTTAAATCTTATCGAAGGGTGTACATAAGAGCGGTGTAATCTCGTCTAACCCCAGATCATCATCAATGCCTTCATCACTCCACAGTTGGATATACAGATTGCCAAAATAAGAATTTTGCCATAGTCGCCAACCCTAGCACCCTAGCTTCGTCATCCTAGTTTGGCCAGTGGAGGAAAGACGTTGCGTACTCCTAAATGCTTCTTACGATACCCATAGAGCCAGAGGGAGTAGTGCTATGCTATGCATCTATTTCTAGGGCACACACTGACTGTTCATGCAGGCAGAGCTAGCAATGAGTCAAATACGAACAAACAACATACAGCGAAGGTTTTTTTTGAGGGTTATCTTAACTGAATTTACCACTGACTAAAATAAGTAAGTTTTTTTTTGCTAGTATTTTTCTGGGACTGGCAAAAACGTTTATTATGATGGTGCTAGACCTTGCATCTCCCTAGCAAGCAACGCTTATGCAACAGGATGGGTAATTCGTTAATGGGAAATTGTATTCGAATTTTCAATAAATTACCACTATCAATTGCTGATAGGAACGTGTGGCTTTAAATTGTTCGCTCGCAGTGGCATATATCATAAGTAAACATATTTATTTAAAAAGAGGCTGACAATAGTGACCAAGTTTCTGCGCTGCTTTTTCTCGGCACTAGCCCACATCTGTCCCGAAGCAGTGGTAGGTTAAAATATTGGGACGTGTAAAAGCGCCTCTAGGGACCTATTTGCAGAAATAAAACTGATTTTACTGATTTTACAGGCTGTATTAAATACATTTCCGGGAAAAAATGTGACCAAAATGGCATAAGATTGAAGGAAACAGTAATAATTTCAGTTTTTTTTCCACGCTAGTTTGAACGCACGTGAAATGTTTTTAAGACTGAAAATCTCAACTGAAAACTCGAAAACGACTAAAAGCATCCTAAAAGCTATTGGCAACGGAACCATCAAAGGCGGTGAGAGAAAGTCTACGAAGCCTGCTAATGCAATCACTGAATTTCGCGCCTCAGGAACGCGTAGGAGGAATTACTTATTTACTTAAATGAACAAGAAACGCTCAGTGAAGATAAAAATAAGGGTACAAATTCAACAATCATGCCTATCCGGAAAGAAATTCAAATGAGCACGCCTTGACGAAAATATATTCAAAGGGCTTGCAAACAAATTAGTAGGTATGTCTTAATAATTCATATTTTAAATCCAAATGCATCAAACCAACCGAATCTCAATGTTTACGATTCGACATGTTCCTTTTTAGGGTTCCTTAGTTGAGACAAGACTTAACAGTCTGCAATTTTTAAACAGATTTTTGATACTTTTGCATGCTTTATAGGGTTATAGTATCTACATTAAAAATGTAACATATCTATACTAATATTATAAAGCTGAAGAGTTTGTTTGTTTGTTTGAACGCGCTAATCTCAGAAAGACTGGTCCGATTTGAAAAATTATTTTTGTGTTGGATAGTCCGTTTATCGAGGAAGGCTTTAGGCTATATACTATATAACATCACGCTGCGGCCAATAGGAGCGAAGCATGAGTGAAAAAATGTTGCAAAAATAATCGCGATCATAATAACGGAAATTGACGCGGACGAAGTCGCGGGGAACAGCTAGTTTATGATATGAGTTTAACAATTCTCAAATTATTCTTAAAATTATGGTAATTTGGATTAAGAAGATTAAGAGCTTTCCCTTGACGTTGGGTAGATACGTTATGGTCAGTCGTATTGTCCGCGACTCTTATATGTGATCACCAATCCGCATTTGGTAAACTGGTAATTATGCCTATGCCCATCATTGCAATGGTAACATGAACGCAATGGTGGAGGCCTTTGCCCTGGAGTGGGATGATAAAGGCCGTTACTTTATGTGAGGTGTAAGACGACTAAAGGAGTTAAAAGACGAGCAGCAACATCTTTTTTCTACCACTGAACAAACTGCGATCAAGCCTGCCAAATGTGGTGGAAAAATATTCTTAGTGTCTTGCTAAACTAGTCTAGTTATGTAATGCGGATGCACATTTTATTGCATCAGAATACTGTTAGTTTTACATATCTTGACTTCTATCTTCATATTAGAATAAGTATATTTGTAATTTCCCAAAAGTAGTATCATAAACACTTTGTATGATATTGTAGCAATTTAATTGCAACTATAATATCAGTTGTTTCTCTCGGGTGTGGTGAATGCAAGCTCCTAACATTTGATGAAAATACGCTGGCTCACAGCGATAAGAATATGCTTAAAAAATTCGCGCTGTGACGCAGTGTCGCGCCCGGTATGCAAGGAGATGCGGGTTCGAGTCCTGCCTGAGACATATTTTTTTAAGTTTAAGTGCTGATATTATAGTATCATAAACGACTGAATTCCTTTAGTCTGTGAACAGAGACTTGTTAAATATGCCATGAGCCTGTTTGTACTCTGAATAAAATAGTGTGACAAGGAAAATTGTGTCGACACATGCCATTCACGACGACAGATGCCGTTTTCATTGTTTACAATTTTTACTTTGCCCAAATAGGTCGGTTACAGATGTCGCTTAATATATGAATTTTGATTTTCAAAGCAAGCGAATTAGCCAGGATTTTCTTTAGCTAATAATTTTGATATCTAGATGCGAGAAGTGACGGAAACATTTTTTTCGTCTTTTATAGATTTTGAACAATACTTCTCGGTCAAAAAAGTGACGGGAAAAGATGAATAACAGTCAATAACAGACAAATGTTAGTTATTCGTCAAAATTTATTTTATTGCCTTAAGTAGGTTCCTTCAGAAACTATAGGCTTACGCCAACGAATAATCCAAGTATCAAAACATTTTTAACCCTTTTTCCGGAATTGAGTTCAGTTCTCGACGCCAGTGATTTTTTATATCTTCCACCGAAAAACGGGTGCCACAAAAGTACCACATTCTGAGTTAAATTCTAAGTTTAGGAAAACGAAGGAAGTCGGCTGAAGTCATATTTATATTTGTATTTGTTTTTAGTGAATAATTTGTTGCGCATTATCGTGATGCAAAATAAAAAAATACATACTGCAAATCTGACCTTTTTGACGTATTTTCCATCTTAAATGCCGTATATTTCATAAATTTGAAATTATTTATCTATCTGCTCTTTATTATAGTTATTACCAAAGCGAGGTTAATCACCACATCTTGACCATTTTTGATAGCTGCAGCACTCGTAGTCGTAGTGTCATTGATAAAAAACAATTTACCGTTATCCTTCTGTAACATTTTCAGTGACTCAATGAGAGTTCTATGATCAAGCTAAAAATTATAAAGTATTTAAAATCTAAACAACAGAGGCTACTCAAACTCTGCGCTAAGATAGAAAACATTTGTGCCAATCTTACAACAACAACAAAAAGTTTTAATTTTAATTCTGCACTGCGTGGAATTCGTTTACTTGCTTTGAATAATTATTATTACATATTTTCTATTAGGTCTTCAAAGTACTAATTACATTTTCTAGCTACATAAAAAATTACTTACAGCTCTTTTAATTTTCAAACCATTTCACTGTACGACTGATATTAATCCCTCAACCCCCATGAGACAACCGGTTGTCGCGATAACAATTGATTTCAATTGTGTCTGGAATAACTCACGATCGAGGGATTAAGAAAAAGATATAAATAACATGAAAAGCTGGCTTTGCTTTGAGTTTTTGCCCATTGGCAGATCACTTTTTCTTTTCGATTTTCTAGTAAGGATTAAACTGATATAATTTACGACGTTCGCAAGCTTTCTAAAATGTATTTTAGTAATTACAAAAGAACATGTTAAAATTTGTTAGCCGGATTATTTCAGGAAACCAAAATGATGGTATAAGTAAGTAGTAGGTATCTATTAGAAACTTGAAAAATGATTTGAGACCATTGAGTCATTGGCTTAATAGTATAGCGCCCGCCCGAGTACCGTCTGAGACATAATTTTTCAAGTTCAAATACTGATATTATAATTGCAATTAAATTGCTTAAATATCATATAAAGTAGTATCTATTAAGTTAAATCTTATAAAAAATATATTTTGGTGTGAGAGGATTGTGGAGAATAACTATAGTGTTTCTAGTTATTTCTGCTGTTACTTGCTAATTCATACGCGTAAAAAATAAATTTATATCTATCTCACGGTAATCGTAAATTTTTCGGAATATAGAGTAGCCTATTGCTATTACAGCCTATACTATACTTTAGTTCAGGCGTTATTGATTCCAAACATCTAAATATACTTTCGCATTTATTTATTTATTTATTAAGAATATATTTATAATATTAGTAAAATAATAATCATCTATATTTCAGGGGCCAATTCCTCCCCCATCGAATGTTTGATTCAAAGGTCAGTTACAAAGTGGTTATATTAAAAATCATGTTAGAGGAGAACAACAAATTAAGGGGATTAGGTGAGCTAAGTGCTGCAATTGATTTAATTTTATTACTTCTAAACAAAAACTATTCTCAAAAAACTGGAATAATAGCAATTTAGCAAATTACCTCTAGTATTTATTCTTAATACCCTTAAACTGTAACTGGAAGTTAAAAAGTAGGTATCAGTGAAACATATCTTTATTTTTATTTGAGTCATGTTCAATGAGTGCGTATGTGTATGTGTGTTTGTTTGTTTTATTTTTCGTTGGGTTGCAGATGTCTCCACATAAACCTACCCATAAAAATGAAAACCTTATCGATTTTCAACTTTAAGTTTAAATAATAATTAATAAGTTTCAATTAAGAAGGTTTGTCAATTTGTGGCTGATTGATCTGCTGTCATGTCTACGTTTGGAAATGGTGAAAGATGCGGAAAATAATAATAAAAAGTTTTTTTTCGCAATGTTTTTCCTTGCGGCCTGTATAAAAGGATACTATTGGAAACATATTTTCGTATATTTTTTTTAAAGACGACAGTTAATTTATAAAAAAATATTTATAAAATTTTGCATAAAACATTTTTAACAGTGTTAAAAAGGATTACCCACAAAATTACTTATTCATTATACTTTTGAATAAGATTCCAGAACAGAATGTGAACGGAAAAGAGCACCTACCTACTCACGGAGTCAACGTACTCTTTTAAAACTATTAAAGAATACTTATTATCTATTAACACATGCAGACAATAGGCTTCTTTTGTCCTGGAAAGTGTTAAACTTACTACATAGTTAGTTTTATAAAAAGGTAAGTAGATTTTAGAAAAGATCCAAAATTAAATTGTATTATTCGAAGACACGATCCATAGACTAAATGGGGTATTTAAATGATCCAGATATGATCTTTAATTCGAAAATTTATTGCTTTAATTAATATCCAAATCTGGAAAAACTGTCCTTTCAGATATTAATGTTTATCCTAAAGCAAAGTAGTTAATTTGATGCAGAATCGTATTCTACAAAAAGGTAAAACTTGGGTTAGTACAATTAAAATAAGTCTTCATGCTATAGAATACATTGAAACAATTCCTTGAAGACACGTGTTTATTCGAGAAATTCATTTTAAATTTACACCTGAAATGTAGGTATATGCCAACAAAACATTTATGTTATGATGATTAAATGGTATAATCCAATATTCATAGCCAGAGAAGAAGATATTTTTTATACCTACTTTCAATTTTCCAAATATTATAATAGAGAGTCGACTGATTGACAAAGAGATCCCACATCAAATGATTTTTTTTTCCTTTAACTATTTCTCACGCGAATTATCCACAGAGCACATTACATCAACAAACAATACGACGTTATGTTAATGTGCCTACAACATTACATGTCGCCTGTCACAAATCTCCTCCGGAAAATATTGGAAGGTGAGAAATGTTGTCGAGTCTCCCTCGGGTCGGCGTCGCAGTAAAACAGCGCATAACTTCAGTAGGTCAACTTATTTACGCTCTAACACAAACCTACGTATTTAAAAAAAGAAACAATAATTCATCATAGAAGCGCCTTTTTCGCCCTATAACAATGATTAAATTTTTGTCTGTCTTTATTTTTTTTTTTATTTTACTTCTGTCACAGATTAATCGATCCATTGTAAAAATGTTTCGGGAATGCTCGACGAAAGAGTGGAGATCGTTTGTTGTACGAAATGATAATCGTATTTTGATAACTATAAGCCTAGCAACAAATCATCATTAGCAGCCCCAGTGACATACCGCGATAACTATTCATGTAGGGGGAGACATTTATGACCTCTTTAGTTGAAATGAAATTATTGTAGTGAATAAATTATGCGTTATTATTCGAATCCCTTGAAATCAGTCTATCACGATTTTTTACTAGCAGTGATTACGGTGCTTTGACTATTGCGTGAAGACGGTTCATTTATATGTATTAAAAATTGTGTTTTTGGTGTTTGCAATTTTAATTTGATGTTTTTCTTATTTTTTTTTTATGTATCAGCGCAACCTCTGGGTGACGGCTGAAAATCAGTGTTTCCGCCTTGGGGTGGAAACTTATGCTGAGCCTTGACCCATGTTTGCTGCAGCAAACACTGTTGACAAATGTCTGTTTTAATTATTGTGTTTGTACTGATTTGTTTGTTGTTACAATATTTTGGTGTACTTACCTGTGCTTTATGTTAATTGTGTTTACTGTGGCAAAATAAACGATTTATTTTCTTAATAAAAACGTTTTATTTTAAACGAAACCTTGTAATGACGGCTTCAGTAAATACTAGTTTTTTGTATTTATGTCTGAAACTATTCTTTTGGCCAAAGACTTTTTGAAGCTTTTCCTATTATAGTAATTTAACTTATTAAGGAACCAACCACTGTGACTCCTAAGCATGATATAAATTGATGTAGGTAGGTAATTCAAAAAGGCGTCAGTTTCAGATAGGTTGTATGCTTTCTCAAATCAAATTTACCATTATCATCATCATCATCAGCCTATCATAGTCCACTGCTAGACATAGGCCTCTCCAATTGCACGCCACTTAGGTCGATCCTCGGCTTCTCGCATCCAGCTCCTGCCAGCCACCTTGCGCAAATCATCACTCCACCTGGCCTGAGGGCGTCCTACATTACGTTTGCCGAGACGCGGTCTCCACTCAAGAACTCGTTTACCCCAGCGGTTGTTGGTTCTGCGGCTAATATGGCCAGCCCACTGCCACTTCAGCTTGCTAATCCGGTGGGCTATGTCGATAACTTATGTTCTCTGCCGGATTACCTCATTTCTGATTTTATCCCTAAGAGAAACTCCGAGCATAGCTCTTTCCACAGCCCGCTGAGCGACTTTGAACTTGTGGACTAGCCGTACCGTCAGTGTCCTAGGTAGGACGCACTGATTGAAGACTTTCGTCTTGAGGCATTGTGGGATTGACGATGAGAAGACTCGACGTAGATCAGATAGACCAGATCTCTATCGAGTCGAAGGCTTTCTCATAGTCCACAATTGCTAGACACAAGGGCTGATTATACTCTTCGGTCTTCTGTATAATCTGCCGCACTGTGTGGATGTGGTCTATGGTGCCGTATCTACTCCGAAATCCAGCCTGTTCCGGTGGTTGGAATTCGTCGAGTCTTTGCGCAAGGCGGTTCGTGACGACTCTTGAAAACAGCTTATAGACGTGGCTTAGAAGGGAAATGGGTCGATAGTTCTTCAGCAGGGTCTTATCTCCTTTTTTGAAGAACATGACGACAACACTCCTACTCCACGCCTCCGGAGTTCTACCTTCAAACAGGACAGCGTTAAAAAGCTTTTGAAGCTCCCTCAGTACGGGTTTACCTCCAGCCTTTAGCAACTTGGATAAAAGATAGTATATCCAGCTCTGAGCTATTTGATGGGAGATACATCGTACATAGACGTGATAGGAATTTATCCAGTTTTCAACGTAAGAGCGATGGCGGTGGGGTTCTTATTGCCGTTTCGAGTAGATTTGGGTCCTGTAGAATGTATAACTGGGAGAGTGTGTGTGAGGATCTCTGGGTCACGGTGACTGTTCCCAACACAAAACCATTGGTAACATTAACACTTTGTGCAGTGTATCTTCCTCCACCTGTTCAAAGGTCAACACTGGAATACTTTGTTGTGAATTGTCACAGTGTCCTGGTGCCAATGGTGGGTGATTTTAATCAGGGCAACATTGTTTGGAATTGCGGTGACATGGAGCCGATCCCTCAATTGTCTAATGTGAACCAATATTTTATAGACTTCTTGACAGTAAGTAACCTAAACCAGTTTAATAGGATCCTTAATTCCAAAAACAGATTGCTTGATCTTGTTTTAACAGATCTTCCTACTTGCAGTGTATCGGACGCCGTCGATATTTTGAGCAATGTGGATCCGTTGCACCCACCCATTTCGATAGCGATTCCCATACAGAACGAGCCACTTCTTCAATCAAATATAACTCAAAAGCGTAACTTTCATAGAGCTAATTATAATGATATTAACGAACATTATCACGAATTGACTGGGAAGACTTGCTTTCAGTAGAGACTGATATAAATAAAATGACTGATGTCTTTTACGAGATCATAGCCAATACTATAACTAATAATGTCCCTATGCGCAAACCTCGTCATAACAAGTTTCCTCCGTGGTTTAGCCCCGATTTGATAAGACGGTTGCAAGAAAAAGAGAAGTATAGGAAGAAATATAGAAAATACTTAAATCCTCTTGACCGAATTTCATATCGGTTGATGTCAGAATGATGCGGTGTACTTGTTAGGGCCTGCTACAAGACGTATTTAGGCAATGTGGAGCGCAGTATCAAAGCTAATCCAAAAATTTTTTGGAATTTTGTTAAGAGTAAACGTGGTGCTGGCATTTATCCAGCTTCGTTGTCGAATGGCATAGTTTCCACCTCCGACGGCTATGAAATTTGTGGTCTCTTTGCCAATCATTTCGCATCGCATTACGAAAGCTCAACGACCACGACCAATGACAGTAAGACTCCTTTCTGTCCTAAATCAGAATCCTGTAGTAATTGTTTTCTGCCTTTCAAGCTGAACTATGACTCAATTGAGAGAAAACTTCAAAGTCTAGACACTACTAAAGGAGCAGGAGCCGACGGTTTGCCACCAATCTTCATAAAGGAATGTGCGTCTAGCTTGGTATTGCCACTAGGTATGATTTTTGACAAGTCTTTGGAGACAGGCGTCTTTCCCAGAATCTGGAAGCTGGCTAAGGTGGTTCCTGTTTTTAAGTCGGATGACAATAGTTTAGTACAAAACTACAGGCCAATATCAATCCTTCCAATCTGTGCTAAAATCTTTGAGAGCTTGGTATGTCCGTATATTCAACAGTACTTTGGGAGCATTGTATCTGATAATCAGCATGGTTTTCTTAAGGGTAGATCAACCTGCACAAACTTAGTGAGTTTTACTGAAGATTTGGTTGAGGCGATGGATGCAAACAAACAAATCGATGTGGTTTACACAGATTTCAGTAAAGCCTTTGATCGAGTGCCACACAACCAACTGGTTGTTAAGCTATCTGAATATGGATTTTTCGGTTCCATATTGCGCTGGTTGCGTTCATATTTAGTGGGACGTAAATTTTACGTAGTCGTGAATGGCTTCTCGTCTAAGACTCACGAAGTCACAACAGGAGTTCCACAAGGGTCACACCTAGGTCCTCTTTTGTTCAATATGTTTGTGAACGATTTGCCTTCTCGTTTCCGCTTTTCTAATCCTTATTTATTTGCTGATGACCTAAAGTTATCAAAAATCATAGAGTCTATGAATGATGCTGCATTACTGCAAAAAGACATCAACTCACTCAAGGAATGGTGTGACATCAATGGAATGGAGCTTAATATTAAGAAATGTTCATTTATTAAGTTCACAAGAAAGATTAATATCCTTCCTACCAACTACTCAATAAACGGGATCAAACTTAAGTAGGTTCAGGTGATCCGGGATTTGGGAGTCCAAATATACAGTAAGAGTCCAAGTAGAGTTTAAACAGATTTCAACGAAATATCTTCGTTACAATGCCCTTGTCCGATCCACCTTGAAGTACGCTAGTGTAGTCTGGAGACCACACTATACCAACCATTCACTACGGATAGAAAGGGTTCAAAGAAAATTTACCAGATATCTTGCGTACTCCATCGGTGGAGCCAAGAGATCGCTCGCATATGAAGAGAGATTGGCTCATTTCAATATAGTCAAACTTGATAAGCGCAGAGACCTTTTAGACAATAATGTTCTTATACAAAATTATTAATAATCATCTTTGCTGTCCAAACCTATTAGAAAAATTTTCGTTTCGCGTTCCATTTCGCTTGCCCCGTCATCCCATAGAAACATTCAGAGCTCCATTCCGAAGAACTGTACTAGGTGCTAACTCACCTGTCCCTAGAATCATCAAGCTCTACAACGCTTATAGCCGCTCCACAAACATTGATGTCTGCTCCATGTCATTGCATAAATTTAGAAGTTCTATAATGGATAAATAATAACTTTTAGTATGTATAATGTAAGCTGTTGTTTCTTGTCCCTTAAGTAACTTACTGTGTGTTGTGTGTTATGTTATGTGTAATGATTTCGATCAATTTTTGTACGCAAGCTGTGTTCGCCTATAAGAGGCTTTACATTTAGCTTATCATCTAGACTTAAGTTTGTTATAATTATTTCTGATGTAAAAGTTGTTGGTGAACCTTTAATAATAAAAAAAAAACTCTGTTGTAACGCCATCCTCTCCAGGGGCTTTTCCGTTTTTTAGCTGTTTAAGAGCCATCTCGATTTCGTCAATGCTGACTTCTGGAAATATTAAGTAAATAAATAAAAAATTATAGTTGCTTATAAAGTAACACAGTAAACATATTTTTTCATAATATGTTTACTGTGTTACTGGGACATGTCAAAAATAGGGCGTTATGTTAAGGCAACGCTTTTGTAAAAACATCAAGATATAACGTGAATTAAGTGACAATGGCAGCTTCGGAATATTCGTGTGCAAAATTATATATAAGTACTCATAATAGTTGCATAATGAAGAATTCATAATGAATTAATGGTAGATCCATTTTGTATTCTCAGACGCCAATGATATTACAAAGAAATAGATATGTTATGTTCATATTAAATTGCGTTCACAAAACGTTACGGCGCTGCACGATGACAGTTACATAGATTAGGCAATGTAACCAAAATCAGACAGTACAAATATTTGAAAGTAGGAAGAAAATAGAGAGAAATAAAACAGGTTGTATTTGTATTATATGAAAAAATATTTTTACTATGTAAGTACGTAACATAAAACATACATTGGAATTATGAGAGTTACACAAGTTAGAATTTTTAACAGAAATATTTATGTAGAAATTTTAACAAAAAGATATTACACAATTACATCCAGTCTGATTCACTTCGTTGCTTTCGCACTATTGCAATTCACTCTTCTTTTCTAACTTCATTACAAGGAAAGCTAGAAAAACAATTGTAAATAGTAAATCTTAACACTGACGGGGTACTTACGTTCATATTAACTACTCCATAAACATCACGGTTCAAACCACAGAACATGGAAAAGGGTTTAGAAAGGCGATGTTGGCGGGGCAGGCACGCCACAGAGGTTATGAGCAAATGCTATTACTTCTGCCGAAACGTGAGCACTGTGATTGGTTAGCGTTTTTTGTACTCGTTTACGTGTAGTGGGACGCAAGCGGCGACATCGGTTCTCATACAATTGGCGCATGACAGCCGTTCTAATCTTTTTCTATGTTCTGTGGTTCAAACTATCAAAGTAGGTACCAAATTTAATTATGAAGAATTTCATTAGAATTATTTTTAAATAAATACCACTATGTGTGCTATGGTATGATTAACTCGTCATATTGATACCTAAATTGTCGCATCTGAATTTTTAATCTATGTCGTCGTCTTAGCACTTACAAAGAAACTTAAAAATTAAAAAACACGTAGTATAAAACAAATATTTTTATGAACTTACATGTGATATGTGATCCCTTGAGATTTATTCATTTTAGCACAATAAATTGTGCAAAATCGAAATACACAAGGCGGCCTTTTTCAAATTTTTTTTATCTGTCACTGTGACTCGCTCTGAAGCTTGTTTGACGCAAACTGATTGAGACATGTTACAATTGACTCAAAAAGACTTCTTAACTTAAGCCGCGAAGTAACATATCTTCTTCTTTGTAATATCATTGTCAGACGCATTTCTATTCTAGATCTCGTATTCATAACTTATTTTATTATTGTGTATTTATGCTGTTTGTTGTGTGGTGCCAGCCTAAAAATGGAATAAAAACAGCCCTTACCTTTATATGGGTGTTGAAAGGACCGCCAGAAGAAGATGGACAGCAGCGGCTTTTCTCCCTGTTTGCCATATGTCACGATCCTGCCTACCAATCGACCTTGATTCGTCCTATGGAGAGGCTTATGACCAGTGCATGATGTGGGCCGATGATAATGATACCTAATGTTCATTTTAGGACTTAGTCTATGCTGTAAATATATTGTGTAATATTTAATGTTCTGCGATCCTTCTTGTAGTGAGTAAATAATATGTTTTAAATGATATTTCACGGAAAATAATACAGTGGAGACACAGTGTTTTCGATTTATCGCTAAGCTACATCATAAAACAAAGCACTTTGTATAACTACGCGATTAGCTGCAAATTATTACCGATATCGCTAAATGTATACATTTATAAATGATGAAGCGAAATGGTTTGTTGGAGCATCTGTTTTTATTTGTACCATTTTAAAGAGTTGATCATGTCAACGGCTAATACCTACACTCGAAAACCGGGGCATTACTATTGATGCTAATTTTGCTACCATTCCACACTTAGATCCGAGTCCTAGGAGCCTACAAGCTTGTAAACATTTATTTTAAAAGAGGCTGACAAAAGTGACCGAGTTTCTTGCGCTGCTTCTTCTCGGCACTAGCCCAGACTTTTCCCGAAGCAGTGGTAGCTTTAAATATTGGGACGTGTAAAGGCACCTCTAGGGGCCTATTTGCAGAAATAAAACTGATTTCACAGTCATTGCGATATGTTTTTACTGACATTTAAAACTTCTTTTTTTAACGTTTTGAAATGCTTCGCTTCAGTATGTGTCCTGTGTATACATTTGTTGCAGCTAGGGCTTAAATTGCCGGATTGCAAGTAATTTAATGAGAAAATAGACAAAAATAGTATTTCCATTATAATCATAATTTTATTTGCTATCCTCAAAAAAAAAAAAACGGTGCACGCCTCGAACAACTTGTATAACACTTGAATAAACTACTAATGCCTTAGGAATAAGGAAAAATATCCTTTATCTAGCATGTACTAGCAAATCTTTTGTTTAATTGTAATGTTACACAAATAGCAAAATCTCTGAAATGCAGTTATATCTGTTTTAAAGTGGAAAGTCCATCACATTAGCGTAATAAATCTTATTTGCCACGATGTTATGGTCAGTCAAACACCGTAAACAATAAGATAGAGGATTGGGTGCGTCACTTATTAGAGAATACAAAAACAAAATACCAAAGACAGTACCATGCCACAAATCTACTAATAATAAAATGGGATGCGATTCTATTTAATATGTAGGTACAAGTGGTCAGGGAGAGCTTCAAAAATTAGCCTTTGTTGTAATTTTAGTGTCCTTGCTATATTTACATGCATATCAAACACGTAAATCAGGACAGATGTTTCTCAAAATTTTGTTAACTTAAGTTGAAAGTCATTTTTGAATGTTGCTGAACAACAACATTTTGTTGTTTCTTTACATAAACTGTTACTCTACTCAGTAAAAAGTTCGAAAAATAACATGACGTGACTACAAGTTTTCTGCAATCCAAGGAAATATCAATTTACATTATTTGAACTACGCATGGACTTTTAGTCATAATTTCTCAGAGAGAGATACAAACTTCTTGGCGTTCATGGATTCATCGTGTGGCAGAAAGAGAAACTCCGAGTAGATCCCGGGACATTTGACACGGGTGTTAGTTTAAGGGGCCCCTTTCCGACGTACATCAACACTCACTTTCACTACTCGTGTTTCTCTCCCTGCCTAGCCAAATCTGGTACGAACCTGCTATTGCAGCTTTAGACACAGAAAAAAAGTAAAGTTAAAAGTAAAGTTAAAACCCCTTAATTATATATCAGTGTTATGCTTCTCCAAGTAATCTTTTTTATTCTGATTCTATTATACAGTCACAGGTTGGTGCTCAACAAGGTGATCCGTTGGGACTATTATTGTTTTGTTTGGCCATTCAAAAGGTTATTTCCGATTTGAAAGCGCCTCTTAATGTCTGGTACCTTGATGATGGTATTTTAGGAGGAAGCCCAGAGGTGGTTTTACAGGATTTGAATATTTTGATCCCAGCATTAAAAACAATAGGGTTGGAGATAAACCCAAGCAAGTGTGAATTATTCGGATGTTGTGGTTTGGACTCTAATATAAAAAAAATTTAAGCTCTCTTGCCTGGGATCAGACATATTAATAAATCTTCACTAAATATGTTAGGTGCACCCATATTCCCTGAAGGTGTTGGCTCCGTTTTGCAACAAAAAAGGCAGGCACTATCTGTGGCACAGGAGCATTTGACGCATCTTTCTAGTCATGTATCGCTTGTTCTGCTGCGAAACTGTTTAGCCTTGCCGCGGATAGTGTATGTCTTGCGAACATCGCCCACTTGGCTTTTTGAAAAAGAATTGAAGCTACTCGACAATATGCTTAGGTTTGCTTTAGAGTCAATAATCAATGTGAGTTTAAATGAAGTACAGTGGTGTCAGGCGGCCTTACCTATTCGATATGGAGGTCTGGGAATACGTCAAGTTCAGGATGTAGGGCTGGTGGCTTTCTTGGCTTCTGCACATGGGTCGGCGGATCTTGTTGCTCGCATTTTATCATTAGATGGCAGCAATATTCGTTTGCCTTTTGTTACTGAGGCCTTTGAGAGGTGGACCATGCTTTGTCCAGCTGATAATCGCCCAGAAAATCTTGTGGTTCAGAAGGAATGGGACGACATCCTCTGTAAACTATTGTATTCCCGTTTGTTGAGTGGTACCGGAGGAGCTGATTTGGCGCGTCTGAAGGCTGTCATAAGGCCTGAATCTGGTGCGTGGTTACATGCCTTTCCTTCTCCTCAATTAGGCACACTGCTCGATAACGATTCTTTAAGAATAGCAGTGGGTCTAAGATTGTGAGGCAAGGTGTGTGAAGCGCATCGCTGTATTTGTGGTTTAATGGTGGAGAGGAATGGACACCATGGTTTAAGCTGTCAGAGATGTGCAGGTCGCTTTCCAAGGCACCATTCAATTAATGAGATTATTCATAGGGCCATGACATCACTAAATATTCCGTGTATTTTAGAACCTCCGGGATTATCTCGGACAGATGGTAAGAGGCCGGATGGACTTACATTGGTTCCATGGCGGAGGGGTCGGTGTCTCTTGTGGGATGCTACGTGTGTTAGCACTTTTGCTGCGTCTCATTTGAAACAAACCGTTGTTTCTGCGGGGTCGGCGGCGGAAAACGGTGCGAAGTTGAAACACTCTAAATATTCAGCATTAGAGTCACTCTACGATTTCGTACCGTTCGCAGTTGAGACGGCAGGACCATGGGGTAGAGAGGCTCGAGACCTTTTTAAGGAGTTAGAACGACGGTTGCGAGAGAAAGGGAATGATTCCCGCTCTGGGTCCTGGTTGGTTCAGCAGGTCTCCATTGCCATTCAACGTGGCAATGCAGCCAGCGTAATGGGAACCTTCGGATCGGCCAGGCAGCGCGGAGAGACTGAAATAATTATTTTATAGTTAGTTATATTTTATTTAGTGCTTTTTTATATCATTATTATATGTTATTAAGATTTTATAGGTACACATTAATTTTGTAAAAATAATAATAGATGTATAATAATATAAGTTAAAATATAAAATGCATTGAATTCTTCTCTTTTTGTAGATTTTATAAATATGCATAAATAAGTCAGAAATTCAGAAATTACTTCAATCATCTTCGAGTACAACGAAGTGTGTAAACAAATCAAATCAATTATTCACACAAGTATACCCATACTTAAAGCCCAAAGTGATTCTGAATCATAAGTATAAGCAGCCATCCGTGTAGTCACGACTGACCGCCAGGGCTGTACCTAGTTCGGGGCCCTGGATCAGGAAATGCTTTTAAGTGTTAATAGAGCGTCAAGACTTAGGCCAAGAGCAAACAATACAAAGCTCATGTTGCATGTATAACAAAACAAATCAAGGTTATACATATACTGATATAAAATACTTATTAATTCAATCTGTGGAAAAACGAAATGCTGAATACGCCCATCAGTTGCTTTTGCTGTAGATATAGTAATTATAATAGTACTCTTGTCAGGTTCTCAGTGAAAGAAGTGCGGTACTATAAAATTTCCAAGCAGAAATCATGACTAGTTACCATTCGTAAAAGAAATGTATGTAAGGTAAATAACTCTATGTTACTTTCATAATTTATGACATAAATGAATAAAAATTTACAGTAAATTATGTTATTTTTTCTTTTATATAAAGGATATGTCCCAAATTGTATGGAGGCCAGGCCCAGAACCTGTACACCCCACCAAAAGATAGACCAATACACCTACAAGATTTTGTTATTATTCAATTCTTTTAAAATGGCTTCGTTAAGTGGTTCAAATAAAGAGTTAAGTAAGAAAATAGCAATACAAAACAAAACCATCATGGCGGAAGATGACATTTTGATGACATCTGTCAGTTTTGGTTTCATAATCGCGCATCTAGGAGTCGAGTGCCATCGCTTGCTGTAGTAACAACAAACATTATGAAAGTAATGTGTCAATCAATACCAAATCCAGAAATCGAAAATGAGGTCGTTATAATGAACTACATTTAAAACGTGACAAGCAGAACAAAAACTTGAAGTGAATGACTATGCCAAAGTGACAAGGGGTATCTGACAGCTACTGACATTTAAAGTTTTTCTAGATTGACGCCATCTTGGAATGCCTATGAAGTTTGATAAATTATTCGATCTTGTTTATTTTTGAACCACTAAATTATATGTTATATAAATTTATATGTATTTTTCACAGAATCAATAAATTTTTCTTGATTTTTGTAAATGGTGTACTATGTCTGGGCCTATTATGGGACATCTACTTTAGTTATTGATTCAATTGTCAGCTGAAACTTATAAGATTCTTTGTTTCTGAATGATCTTACCATAGACATACAATTGCTGAAACTTCCTCATGGGCCCCAGAGTGTAGACCCTTTTTATCGCATGAGAACGGACCTGGACTTTTCTGCTTGGCCAATCAAAAAGTTAAATGTAGATCGTATATCTGTTGTACCGTGTAGTTTTCCAAGTCACGGTACAGTAAAGTAGCGGAGCTAAGTTCTGAAGTTATTTTCGTTCCGAAAAATGGTTTGTGAGATTTTCTTTCCTTGGTACGGTAAATAAAAGAAAAATTTTCTTTATATTGTCCTTCTCAAGTTATTGCTTTGTGAGGTATTAGATTTAGGAAAGAAAATAGTAATGATAAGCTCATTAGTGTGAAATTACAATTATTTAAACAAAAATCTGAAAGTACTAAGTTGTCCGTTTATGCCAGTGTGGTAGAGAGATGTGCACATTAAGATAGTTTAAATTAAATTAAAGCACAATTTATTTCGCTAAGCATCATTTTTAGTTCCATTTTATTTAGTTTTACATATCTAAAATAATTATTTGGAACAAGATTCCTTTAGTATAATATTTTAAATGAAAATAATTTATTTTAAAACGATCCGATAAATTGATCCGACTGGCAATTGAACCCAGGACCTTTATGAAGTATGCGTGCCACCGCACTACAATTACTAGTGCGTGCCAACGTAAACCAACAGATTTAATTAAGAAGACCTACAGCGCGTTACAGTAAGTTTAACAAGTAAATAATGGTCTCATTACCCTCTAGTTTGGCCGTATATCAAGATTTTCTGTATTCGTTCATTGTTGTGTTAGCAGTTTGAGTTTTGTTGCTACTATCCGCTATCGCTAAGCCTCAAGCCGCACTCTCGCGTTAAAAGCCGTAAAAACCTTTATACAACTAGTGATCCCATAACAGTGGGCGTAAACTCCGAACGACCCATAACTGAGTCGTAATGCATATTTATGGAGTCGCCTTCTATTAGCCAAAGAGCTCGAACATTGTTTGTCGATGTGGTTATCGGTAAATCATATATTATGATAGTTAAAGATATGCAACTACTAGTTGATTAACGTCAAATCTAATGAACAGTGATTTTAAAATCAAGCTTGTTTTTTTCAAGCTTGTCAACAGGACTTTCTGTGTTCCGCTTAAAGTGCATCTTCAAGTAACAAATTAATTTTATTTATGAAAAATATTTGATGTTTTTATTACCTATATTGTATGCTTTTATTATGTTTCAATATGACAACAAAACCTCTTTCCGAGATTTATTTACTACAAAGTCTTTGATTATATAGCCAATGCTCTAAGTACAAAGTAGAGTTAATTGCTGTCCTGTTCACAATAAATCACAGGTGTCCTCTGTTTTAGTGCTTTTCAGAATTCTGTGAACGCTACCGATCCCTAAAAAGAGAGTAGAATGGTATTTTCTTAAAATTATCGAAAAGTGAAGGGATAAAGATGTAGTTTAAAAGATTATTAAATTTAGTGGCCGTTACTTACGCGAGCGTTAGTAACACTGCCTAAGAATCTTTTATGAACAATTACTATTTAATACATTATAATTTATGAAAAGTACATGAAATATATTCCATGACTACACGGTTGGTGTACCTAATGGGACGGTAAAACACATACTACTACTTGCTATTACTAAAAGGTACTAAACTATATTTTCTTAAGGATACTTTGGAAGGCATGTAAGATCGACTTATGTCACGAGGCCTGAAGTAAATAGGCTTGGCAAACACTGAAAACAGGAGAATGAGCACTTGACTTCAACCAAAAGAGGTAGGCATGGTATCCTCTGACGCGCGGCGATTATAGAATTTGATCTGCCGAGCTGCACATTCAAACGTGTCTTACTTCTAAGAGTTAGTACGCGTGTATGCTAAATGTGTATGCGAAAGACCTACTACTTACTCTTCTATTACTTATTTATTTTAGTTCGCAATACCCACGCGCTTCACCAACCGCTAATATCAAGCGACTAAGTTGCATTGTGTCAGTTGACACAATATGAGTGGAGCACTAGCCGCACGCAAATGCGGTATCTACCTCTATTTTAATACACTATCTTTGTCAAACACCTAAAATATTTTTGAAATCCTATCCTAATATTAAGAAATAAAAAAAAGATAAAACAGCTTTTTATTACTTAGACTGTGTGAGATTGGCCGCTTACTCCAAATCAAACCTTGGAGTGTAACATATTTTTGCCATCTCGGATAAAACCCACTTATAAATCTTTGGAAAAACGACTTCGAACTTTTCTTTTAATTTAGCAAATGGTATTAAATCTAGGTAGAAACAAAAGTTGGCGAGTTAAAAGTAATTGTCGTAGATAGCCCGATGGCTCCGCGCCAAGGAGTCTGGTTTGCTTCCTGTAGTACCTATCATGAAAAGCATTATAGACTAAACCAAATATACAGATAAAAAAATAATGCATAAAAGTAGTCATTGGTTGGATTATGTGGCACCAAATTAAAATATGTGGCTTTTAAATAAGCATGAAGCGCCAGTAAAATTTTTAGTTAGAAGTATAAAATTAAATCATACATAATGATTAAAATTTTTATGTTCACTAGAGTTATTTAACTTGGAGTTTAAACTATTTATGTTTTTTTTATGACTTTCCGATATTTCGGCAGTGTTGAAAATAGCATGATTAAGGAAAAACTGATAATGCCAATGTTCCATGATCATGGCGCTAGAAATATCAGAAACTTGTAAAAACAAGGTAGAAGCTCCGAATCAATTAGTTAAATTATTTTTACTTTACATTTTATTATTTTCCAATTATGTTTATTTGGTTAAAATTGTGATTCTTCCTTGTAAAAGATCAAAGAAAATTTATTCTCATACAAACAAAATTCCATTAAAAAGAGATTGAAAATAATTTATTTTCTAACTTAAGTTTCATTTTAAATATTTCCATTTTTATGAAATGTAAAGTATCTCACTTCTTTTCGTTCTATGGGTACCTATTTTAAGAGACATTTAAAGTATAGTACCATGTTTTATAAGCCTTCCCTATAGCTATAGGCAAGGGCATATAGCTATTGGGACGTTCCTTACATTAATTTATCATGTTGACAGCGTCATTGTTTCCGTCGTTTGGGGATGTCGAGAGTCAGAATGTGGGCCGATGTCATGTTACAGGCGACTTGATGACGTATACCCTTAGGCTGACATGTCGCATTTGAATCCCGAGTCGCACTGAGAGATGGATGAAGAAAATGTTAGTGAATTTGTTAAAAAAATATCTCTAGTAACTAAAAGAATATCCTTAGAATAAATAGGCAACCAGCTTTTGTATGTAGTGTGAGAAAAGTTTTTTTTTAAATTTCGGGTAGCAGTTAGGTACTATTGTAAAAATATACCGTTAAAATTTAGTTTACTAAAAATAATAGTAAGACCATGTAGTGCTTTCAACTTGTTGTGGCAGTTTGCCCGCGACCACGGTTCAGGCAATTAAATCAAAACGTCAGGAAACTCAGGAAGGTGATAACTTTTTACCTTCAAATATAGTAGCATTCATCATTCAGCCATAGGACGTCTACTGCTGTATTGTGCTGGATTGCCAATACTCGCCACGCTTGCCAGGCGGGTTGGCGAGCGCATTTTTTATAAGATTTCGCACGCAGACGCTGCTGCCTGTTTCATGCTACAGGAATTAGGTAGTCGCCTGTTACGACACGCCTCCTGTTGGCGGCGGGGAAGTATATTCTTTACGGCCGTCTCCACACGGCACTTTTCACTAAATAGTAGCATTAACTCCGTTCTAATATTTATTTGATATTAGTAATTATTTCTTTCTGATGATGGATCTCCACGATCGGTCCTGCGCCAGGCGCAACCGGCGGCTGGGGGTTGAGGGATTATTACATGAATACCGCATGAACAAAACTAGAACATTAGTTATAAATATTTTTAAAACGTACGAGTAATATCTTCTACATTTATAAAAGTTGTTTTCCTCTTTCCGTCCCTAATATTTTCGGGGTATGTATTATAATAATGTCCCACGCAACATACACAGCTATATACTTTGTACTTGTTTGTTGAAAGTCAAATCTAATAAGCCTTTAACTAATTAAAAATCATTATTAAAATTTATGTAAAATAATGTATTTTGAAATGAAAGATAGTTTACGGATTTAGAACGCGTTTATTTTTTTGATTTATTTTTTTGATTTAACCCGACGTTTCGAACCCTTTACAGCGTTCATGGTCACGGGTCACAGTTTCAATGTATAGTGTTCGCGTAAACTCAAGAAAACAGTATAATGTATTTTTATTTAGTACTAGCTGTTTCCCGCGACTTCGTACGCGTCAATTTCTGTTTTTATGATCAGATTATTTTTGCAACATTTTTCACTGATTCTTCGCCCCTATTGGTCGCAGCGTGATGTTATATAGCCTAAAGCCTTCCTCGACACATGGACTATCCAAACCAAAAAGAATTTTTCAATTCAAACCAGTACTTTCAGAGATTAGTGCGTTCAAACAAACAAACAAACAAACTCTTCAGCTTTATAATATTAAGTATAGATAACCACAAACATAACAAACACAAACACTTATTAGTGAAAACTATTAAAACTAATATTATAGGATCAATCAGGTCTTTTTAATCATACTTAATAGGGGTTGACGGGAATAGGGAATTACAGACAGCGATTACAAATCAATAAGTGATCTTTATGGCGCTCTCCTTGGAGATCTTTTCATTTTTTTCCATATAATCGGAAATACGATATAACCGGGAGTGACATTTGAATACGGCTTTCCACGCAAGCAAAGTCAACAGTACAGGATAACCCTATTTGTTCATACATATCAAAAGCTTTAGTTCACTAGGATGAACACTAGAAAGGGGGCAATTTAAAGCAAATTGACGTGGATGCTGCAAACAAGCGCCATATAGTTATTGTGTTCAATGATATTGCACTGCGCTTTCATTATAACCCCATCCAGTTTCATCTCACCTTTACTCTCCTAGAAATTGGGTTGAAACCCGCTTGATATTGTCACTCGACCCGGCTATCGAGGATAGGAGATACAAAATTGACTTCGACGGGCCTTTAGATCCGTAGACGCGTAGGTAAATTGTATCTATTACGGAACAGAATAATGGATAGCTTGGTAAGTAATGTGGAGGAAGGTAAAACACATGTACAAACTGATTGGATTTGTTTGTTATAAAACAAGCTTTTCCTATAGCTACTCTCAGGATCAGAATAAAATGGATGCTCTTGCTCTACAATAGGTATAGTGTAAAAAGTAAGTATCAGCCTAAAATCATCCTTACACTGCAAGGAAAAGGCCTCCATCATTGAATTCAAGATACTACAGCAAGGATGGGTACTGGCATAATCATCACGCTTGCCAAATGCTGGTTTGTGATCAAATACCCGAGCAATGTTCGAAAATTCGAAAATTTTTGTAGTCCGACCCGGGGATCAAACCCGAGACTCCGTGATCTTAGCACAGTATTTATATCACTTGGTCAACGGGGCGTTAGACGTAGATATATATTTACAGAAAACTTCCTATAGAGTAAAACTTCGAGAGGCTGTATTTGTTTGAGTTTAAGGTGATTACGTTGACGAGAATGTTAAAGTTGATAAAATGGACTGAAAGAGCTTCGCATCAAACAAATATTTAGCTGGTTCACTCCAATTTAATTGCACAAAATATTTTTTTAAAGAGCTAACGTTTTTGAAGCCGACAAAATTTTTGATGATTTTATCTTGGTGTAAGTGTTTTCATACTAAATGTATAGAAATGTACTGTCAAGTCTTTATTTGTTTAACAGGTTAATGAAATTTATTTGTGTGTTTAGATTATAAGAGATAATGTATCGCGTGCTATCGATACATTTAAAGAAGATCCCAGCGAACTAAGAAGATCCCATTTCTTCTTAAAGGTGTCAAAAAGGCGACTCGACTATTATTTTTTTCATTATTGTGTGTTTCTGTGGTAACTAAACAGGAAATTTTAAAATTATAGACTATTAAATGAACACTGTTTTTACAGTATTAATGAATATTTAAATCTTAGTGTTAACTGATAATTTTGTATTTTAATTGCTTTTATTGACTTTATATTCTGTGACATGTTTTTATTGGTATTTGAATTTTATTGCTACATAATTATTCATACATTCTAATATATATTTTTGTTTTAATTTGATTGTAATTTATATGACATAATTGTAAAAAATGTATTTTGCATGCTATTTATTTATGGCTGAAAAAGTTGAACTCCATAACACAATTACCACCTAGATGTACCCTTTTTCAAAGGCAAATAAATATTCATTTCATTTATGTTGTTCTGATGTCTAAGCTAAATGAAGCGTGTTAAGTTAGTTAAGCTTCTAGAAAGTCTTATCAAAATCCGTTTTGTAGTTGTTGCGTGAAAGAGTACCTACTTGACAAACATCTTTACACTGAAATTATCTTAGACGCAGGGTATTTTTTTAACTTGTTACGTATGTTTAAATTAGTTTAGCATTACGAAATAAATGTTCACTTTAGAACCATGAAAATGTATATTAGGCCGTTCAAGGCAGTTAAAAATAACCAGCTTCTTGCTTCTTGTTTGCGATTCCAAACACTGTCGCCTTGGGGTGACAATGCATTTGGAAATAATTAATAAATGATTTAAACTTTCATGTTCACTATCACTAGAGATAATTGATACGGGGTTTATACCATGTACAGACGACAGCACGTCAACCTACCAATTAACAACCCATCTCCCTCCTTCCTTTTTATGGGGAGGGGTTAAGGCCTTAGTTCCACCACGCTGGCCTAGTGCGGGTTGGTGGACGGCGAGGGCGACGGCAACATCACCCCCCGCCGTTGGACGTTTCTCAAGCCGCCCGAAGGCCTCCAACTGGGCTTAACGACTGTTATCTTGTGACAACAGCCGGGATCGACGGCTTAACGTGCCCTCCGAAGCACGGAAACGCTCATGGTATGATGCCACAAACGGTTACCCATCCAACTAGTGACCACTCCCAGCGTTGCTTAACATTAGTGACAGATACTGATCCCTAAGAAGCATTGGGCTATGAGCGCTTCTCAACCTACCACAAAACGATAAATTTTCTCAATTGATATATTGATCTCTACTTGTTGGACTTAAAGTTGAAAATCAATTCAATGACCTTTAACTTTTTGGATTGGTTGACCTGCCGTTGTCTGTACCTTAGTTTTTATGAGTTTCCGGGAGGACTCCGTGAGCATGGCGCTTGCAACAGTGCCAAAATATCGGAAACTCATAAAAATTAAGGTACATGGTGGAAACCCCGTATCAATTAACTCTATTAATAAATGATTAATGAATGTGAACAACATCACATACAATAGTTCTACAAACACACAGACTCGAGAAAATGTAGAGAAACATTTTCTTTATATTGACCCGTCCAGGATCGAAACCTGAACCTCAAAGCAGGCGACACCACGAAATCCAGTATGTACGCCACCCTGCTATGCAGGTAAAAATGCATGCTTACCTCCTGCGTGACATTTATATCTTATAGTTATTTAGTATGAAAAACATTGGGATTTCATCAATAAAGTAGCACATGGTCAGCCATACTGTGTTGGTTTACCTATAAGTTTTACAACTGTGTTTAAAAAAAAAATTCGGCCTAGGTTTAGATCAAAAGTACAAACTTGACTTTATTGCTCTGAGCCTAGCAATATAAAGACCGTCTTGTAAATGTAGACGAAAGATAAGCCAAGACCATATTGAAGTCGCGTGAAAATAAAGGTGAATTATATTTTATTATCCAACCGAGTGAATGGGGACTACCGTTTCTTTGCTCACCAGTTGGCGCCACTGTAGACTGAGGTCCGGAAGTATAGCAGTAAAAGGCGATTGGTGCCGAAACAAAGTGTTATATCTTGAATCTAATTAAGGTTATATTGTTTATAAATAACTATCTTGATATCAACAAACTAACTTCTGAAATAGTTGCTCTTGAGGCCGCCTATTTTTGCGCTTTTTCTTAATTCCGCTTTTAAAGCGTTCACATTAATCGCCAAATAATCCATATTTGCTATATTTTACGATGGAGATCACTTTCCGGCAGGTAAATTTAAGAAATTATAATTTATGCAACAAATTCCGCTAAAACCAGTACAAAGTGAATGATATTGGACCTCACGCGACACTAGCGCCTCTAGTGGCAAATTTACTAGCGATATCCCCCATTAGGGTCGCAGTCTGTCGCTATAGCGACGTACTAATCTTATCTGTGCTAGTACTAAAATGAACAAGGAGCACTCGGTTTACTTCGTTATTCACCATAATTTATAAGCGATTTTAGTCCCACCAACTAAGGTTTTCTTCGCTCATTTGGTTAGGACGTTTTTGGCGTCACTGATGGTGCAGGTGAATGATGAAATCAGTCGACAAAATTTATGAGGTTGTTCCCATTAATATAACATAATAACCAGAAATTATGTTTTACGTTAATTGAAAAATCAATAGAAATAACTCACGAGCGTTTTGTACGCTAGACGAAATGAGACGTTGCTAAAAGTAAGCTTTATTTTATGATTTTTGAAGTGAATTACGTGTTTATTAATATTTATATAAATAAAATATTTTAAAGGTCTCATAATAACTGACAACTTAAAAAAAAGACTCAAATTATTATCTTTAGGAAGCGTTCAACTAACAATATCTATATTTGTCGCCAACTGGTTGTATCATCTTTTGTTTTAGTGGCTAGCCCTTTACTAGTTGTGGAACATCAAAGAGTAGCTCTCTTTGAACTGACTAGTTGTCGCCACTATTGACGCGCTAGTCTCCATTGACTGGACCTAGTGATTCGCAGCATTTTGATTAAACACATCGCTGCATCGCTCCAATTTAAGTATCATTACAGTTTTGGCGAATATCGTTTGGAATTGCTAGCAAAAGCATAGCCAAGGCCTTATGTCGTATGTGAACATGACGATGCAGTCTTTTTTAGTACAAGTAACAAAATTAAAGTTAAGTCTCAAGATTCCATAACGTGTTGTTTATCCTAGTGCAAGTAATATTTTTTACTCCGCTCTACATTTTAGTTAATATTCCGTTCGCGTTTTCCAGTTACCAGGACGTCTTTACAAAGTCAATAAAACTCGTGGAAAAACGTTCGTATCGGCAAGGCCTCTGAAGAGTCAAGATAAATAGCTTGTTGCTAAGAATAACGCTTTGAAGATCGATATGCCTTGCTATCATTTTTCCGGGAATATTAGAAATGAAGACCGAGATGTTTTAATTAATAAGTCAGCTCTGGTAACACAGAAATATAAATACTAACTTTAGTTGATTATATATTAATTGACTGGACGTAGGAATAACTTTTTGAAGTATTTTATAAAATATTTTTTTTTATGTGGTGAGTGCTGATTCCATAGTAAAAACTATTAAAGCGGAGGCGGACGGTACCACAAACACCCAGACCCGAGACATACAAAAACAGTTATCCTACATCTACCCGCCCGGGAAAAAGAACCCGGGGACACTTAGCTGGTGAGTCCTTGTGCCAAAAACCGGTGCATACGCCACTAGACCACGGTCGTCAATTTTGTTTCCTATTTATATATTTTTTTCTGTCAAAATGTGTCATTACATGACAGACTTAGTTATCTAAAACAATTGAGACTAGCTCAATAATACCAGCTCATGTTTTTACCTTGATATTACTATTTTAACAAACAGTTCACCAATAGAAACATGATAGTCAACTTTCACAGTGCTATATAACATTTTTCTCTCCGTTGCGACGGATTTGATCAGAAGTCACTTCGAAGGTAGTTCTCACTAACTGGTACCCATAAAGTTGAGGCAGGTGTCGGGAATGGCCGCTACTGGTTGATAATCAGGAAGTGTTGCCACACGAGTCACTAGGGCTGTCACATACAAAAAAAAAGTTGATTAGACACCGGTTTTTAAGGCGACAAAATCTCTGTAGGCCCTATTCAAACCAGGGGTTCGCCCCAGATGTATAAATAACAATTTTCTATATTGTCTCAGATCCGGGTGTTTGGGATCTGGGTATTTCTGTTACTATTGTTGTCATTAACCTAAGATTTTTGTCAAACCGCGTGTACATATTATCATTTGCATCGGCGTCAAACGATAGCTGATTAATATTGACTTATGACATCTTGCTTTGGCCGTGATGTTCTGATATAGCACAAAAATAAAATAGCAATATCTCTTTCTTACTATGGGTGTCAAAAAAAGGCGACCAAAGCATTACTTACTACCAACAGAGTTTTCTCTTCAGCAGTAGTCAAAATCTGCGATCGCTAATCTTCGTGACAATTTTGGCGATAATGGTAGAATTCTATTGGAAAGTTAGCCGTAGACTGATAAGAGCTAATAATGGTGATGAAATGACGTAATTTGAAGTTAGTTAGAAATCCTGATAATAATATATTGTGGGGACAACCCCGTACATGTCATGGTGTGTGTTAGTTAGGTTTTAATAAAAAAATGCAGGATTCATTACGGAATATGTATTTTTGCTGCGACAAAGACCCGTTTTACTTCAACAATATAGTGGAGATATCATTTGCAGTACCCGATTGAAGGTGTAAAGTTACCTTAATCTAGCTGACATGAATGCTATGATAATAAAATATTTGTTTAGAGTATTCATGGACACCTTACAAAAACTCGAATGTTTTTACACAAAGCACACGCGTTTCTGTAGCACATAATCTTTTCGTTTGCCATGGATCGTTTAATAGACATGCTAAAACCATTATTATATGTTAGGTACATACCTAGCATGTTTTGAAAACTTCAATGTCATAACAATACAATAAATTGTAATATGTAAAATGTTTTTTTAAATTGTTCATTACTTGTTACTAACGATACATATGCATAGGTCGTTTGGGAGTTAGGAAAATGTTACTAACTACTTAAGCTGGCCTTCTTTATTCCTGATATTGAAAAATATGGTGTCAATATTTTACTAAAATAGCAAGGCACTTGAAATCTCAAGGGAGATTTTTCTCGAGTTTCGTGTAAAATTTTCTCGCCCTCGTAAATGGAGTGGAGGTTCCAGTGCTCACATCTATTGGGGAGCTCGTGAAAAATATCTGATGAAAAACCATAGAAAATGACGATCTAAGATGCAAGTACAAAAGGAACAAAATACTACCGTAGCTAAAACGAACTTGATACATGGTACAAAAACTACTCTTCGAACGGTCCAAGTATAATTTAGAATCAGTTAAAATCAGTTAAAATCAGTTTTACGAGGGCGGGTCAATAAGTCCGTGACTTTTGGAATAAAACACAGATTTTTTGATAAATAAATCATTTTATTTTTCAACGTAGTCTCCCTTGAGCTCTATACACTTTGTCCAACGCTTCTCCAATTTTTTTATCCCTTCCAAAAAATATGATTTGTCGAGGTCCTCAAAATAGACCTTTGTTTGCGAGATGACTTTATCATTGGAGTCAAATCTTTTTCCACCAAGCCATTTCTTCAGGTTTGGGAACAAGAAGTAGTCACTCGGAGCCAGATCTGGAGAATAGGGCGGATGAGGGAGCAATTCATAGCCCAATTCATGGATTTTTGCCATGGCAACTGCACATGTGTGCACCCTTGCATTGTCTTGGTGGAAAAGAACTTTTTTCTTGGCCAAATGAGGTCGGTTTTTTTTTCAAATCGTCATTGAAGCGGTCCAATAAGTTGGCATAATATTCCCCATTGATTGTTCTTCCCTTTTGAAGGAAGTCAATGTAGATTATCCCACGTGCATCCCAAAAAACAGTCGCCATAACTTTATTGGCTGACAAACCCACCTTGGCCTTCTTTGGCGCTGATTCACCCTTAGAAACCCACTGTTTTGACTGTTGTTTGGTCTCTGGTGTGTTGTGATGGATCCATGTTTCGTCCACGGTTACAAAACGGCGCAAAAACTCCTCCATATTGCGACTAAACAACGCCAAACCTTCCTGTGAAGTTGTTACACGATTGCGTTTGTGGTCGACTGTGAGCAAACGCGGCACCCATCTTGCGGAAAGCTTTCTCATACCCAAGTGATCTTTCAAAATTGAAACCACTGAGCCATGCGAGATCCCTACGGCTTCCACAATCTCTTGCACTTTCAATCTTCGGTCGGCCAACACCATATCGTGAATTTTTTCGATTGTTTCGGGTGTAGAGACCTCAACTGGGCGTCCAGGACGTTCGGCATCTTCAGTGCTTGTACGGCCACAATGAAATTCAGTAAACCACTTTTTTACCATTGAAATCGATGGTGCAGAGTCCCTATAGTATTTATCAAGCTTAGCCTTGGTCTCGGTAATGGTTTTTTTTCGCAAAAAATAATGCTTAATAAGCACACGAAATTCACTTTTTTCCATTTATTCCTCATATTACTGGGTTAACGGCGGGGCAGGGGGTGCTAAGAATCCCCGGGTAAGATCCGGCTGCCAACAACGACGACTCGACCTGGCAACATATAACACGCGCACACTGAGGCTTGACGCGAAGCTCGTAGAGTTGGAAGAAGCAATTGGTAAGTTACATTGGGATATCATTGGGCTATCTGAAGTCCGAAGAGAGGGAGAGGACTCGATAACCCTGCAATCCGGCAACTTACTATATTACCGGGAGGGCGACCAACAGTCCCTAGGTGGTGTCGGGTTCATCGTCCACAAGTCCCTTGTCAACAACGTGATTACTATCGGAAGTGTTTCAAGCAGGGTAGCGTACCTGATACTCAGAATATCGAAACGATATTCGCTGAATGTCATTCAGGTTTACGCTCCGACCTCGAAACACGACGATGTCGAAGTGGAGGCTATGTATGAGGAGATCTCTAAAGCCATGCATAGCTTTAAAACCCACTACACGGTTGTGATGGGGGATTTCAATGCGAAGTTGGGGCAACGTTGCGGTAATGAGTTGAGAATGGGGAAATTTGGATTTGGGCAACGGAACAAAAGGGGTCAGATGCTGGCAGACTTCATGGAGAGGGAGAACCTGTTTATGATGAACTCCTTCTTCAAGAAGCCCGTAAGCCGCAAATGGACCTGGATCAGCCCGGACGGTAAAGTCAAAAATGAGATCGATTTTATCATGTCAACGAAGAAGCACATATTCGATGATGTCGCTGTGATCAACGCTGTTAAGACAGGAAGCGATCACCGCATGGTCAGAGGCACATTGAATATCGACGTAAAGCTTGAAAGAGCGCGACTGATAAAATCCACGCTCCGACCAATACCGGCTCAAATTCAAAACCCCGAGTGCTTTCAGCTCGAGCTTCAAAACCGTTTCGAAGCCCTTGAGACCAGCATCGATGTGGACGATCTATACAACATGGTGGTGGATACTGTCCGTACGGTAGGGTCTAAGTACTTTTAAACCCGCCGTCCCAAATCAAAGAAACTCTCCAGTCAGACTCTCCTACTCATGGATCAGAGAAACGAAATGAGGCTACAGAACTCAGCGGATGCCCATCGCTATCGGCAACACAATAGACAGATATCGAAGTCTTTGAAGAGAGACTTTCGTCAATTTAATACCCGACGTATTAAAGAGGCCATTGAGCGGAACAAAGGCTCCAAAGTGTTCGCCAGAGATCTGTCTATTGGGCAAAGCCAATTGACGAGGCTGAAAACTGAGACAGGTAGCATCATTACGTCAACACCTGAAATCCTGAGGGAGATTGAGAGTTTCTATAGACAGTTATACTCCACGAAAACACCTGTTGAAAGCAAGGCTAAAGACCCTAGAGCCAAGCTTACCCGACACTATTCTGAAGATATCCCGGACGTCAGCCTGTGCGAGATTAGAATGGCTCTCAAGCAGCTTAAAAACAACAAGGCGGCGGGTGATGACGGAATCACAACAGAGCTCCTTAGAGCGGGCGGTAAGCCGGTACTTAAGGTCCTCCAGAAGCTCTTTAATTCTGTCATACTCGAGGGCAAAACGCCAAAGGCATGGGGCAGAGGCGATGTGATGCTGTTCTTCAAGAAGGGTGACAAAACTCTCTTGAAGAACTACAGACCCATCTCGCTTCTGAGCCATATCTATAAGTTGTTTTCGAGAGTCGTTACGAATCGTCTCACTCGCAGGTTCGACGACTTCCAACCTCCCGAACAAGCTGGGTTCCGAAAAGGCTATAGTACCATAGACCACATTCATACGCTGCGGCAAGTTATACAGAAGACCGAAGAGTATAACTTGCCACTTTGCTTAGCGTTCGTGGACTATGAGAAAGCCTTTGATTCGATTGAGACCTGGGCAGTGCTGCAGTCTCTCCAAAGGTGCCAAATAGACTACAGGTACATCGAGGTACTAAAGTACTTATACCAAAACGCCACCATGTCGGTCCGATTACAGAACCAGAGCTCTAATCCGATCCAACTACAGCGAGGTGTGAGACAGGGAGACGTTATTTCTCCGAAACTGTTCACAGCTGCGTTGGAGGATATTTTCAAGCTTCTGGACTGGAAAGGACGCGGCATCAACATTAATGGCGAATACCTAACACACCTGCGATTTGCCGATGATGTAGTTCTTATGGCTGAGACCTTGGAAGACCTGAACATTATGCTCGAAGATCTCGGTAATGCTTCTCAAAGAGTGGGTCTTAGGATGAACATGGACAAGACGAAAATCATGTTAAATGCCCATGTTGCACCCGCTCCAGTTAACGTTGGGAACATTGCACTCGAAATTGTTGACCACTATGTTTACCTGGGACAGATAGTCCAGTTAGGTAAGTCCAACTTCGAGAAAGAGATCTCTCGTCGAATCCAGCTCGGATGGGCAGCATTCGGGAAGCTCCGGCATATATTCGCGTCCGAAATACCTCAGTGTCTCAAGACGAAAGTCTTTGACCAGTGTGTGTTGCCAGTAATGACCTATGGGAGTGAGACGTGGTCGTTTACTATGGGTCTCATAAGAAGGCTCAAGATCACCCAGCGAGCAATGGAGAGAGCGATTCTTGGTATTTCCCTACTCGATCGAATCAGAAATGATGAGATCCGCAGGAGAACTAAAACAACCGACATCGCTCGAAGGATTGCATCTTTGAAGTGGCAGTGGGCGGGACACATAGCGCGGAGAACCGATGGCCGTTGGGGCGGAAAGGTTCTCGAATGGCGACCGCGTACCGGACGACGTTCCGTGGGCAGGCTCCCTACAAGGTGGACCGACGATCTGATCAAGGTCGCGGGAAGCCGATGGATGCAGACAGCACAGGACCGATCGTTGTGGAGATCCTTGGGGGAGGCCTATGCCCAGCAGTGGGCGTCGTTCGGCTGATATGATGATACTGGGTAGTCTGATAAAGATAGCTGTCAGACACAAACTAACTGACGCAGCAAGTTCAAATTTTGGTAGGAGTCAACTGACAGATACCTGTTGCCAGGAGTAGTGTTGCTTTTTCGGTAAAGAGGTCAGAAATTCAAAAAGTCACGGACTTATTGACCCGCCCTCGTATTTCTGCAAATAGGCCCCAGGAGGAGCTTTTACACGTCCCAATATTTAAACCTACCACTGCTTCGGGACAAGTCTGGGCTAGTGCCGAGAAGAAGCAGCGCAAGAAACTCGGTTACTATTGTCAGCCTCTTTTTAAATAAATTTTTACAAGGTAAGGTAATTTTAAACAAAGTTTAAGCAAGTACGAGCTGGGACAACTTAATGCCATACATTTCTATCATTTAAATAATCATTAACAGTGTAATAGCCTTTTTTCATTAAAATAACTTTAACATACGATTTAAGTTTATGTACAGGGAGTTCAGCAATATCCTTTGGTAATTTGTTGAAAATACGGATACAATTTCCCATAAACGATTTTTCTACTTTTCGCAGTCTGAAGCCTGGAACGGCGAGTTTATCTTTATTTCTCGTATTAAAATTGTGTACGTTACTTTTCTTAAGAAATAAATGTATGTTCTTACGAACGTAAATGATATTCTCGAGAATATATTGAGAAGACACTGTAAGTATATTAATCTCTTTGAAGAGCTCTTTCAGCGAGTCACGGGGTGGAAAGCCGTAAATAGCCCGTACAGCACGTTTTTGCAATATAAAAATTGACTCAATATCTGCCGCTGAGCCCCACAATAGAATTCCGTATGACATTATGCTATGAAAGTAGCTAAAATATACTAATCTTGCCGTTCCAACATCAGTCTTTATCTTTCTCACAGCATAAGCAGCAGAACTAAGTCTTCCAGACAGAATAGCTAGCTCATGTGATTTTGACGTCTTAAATATGGCGTTAACCTTACCAAATTACCTTACGCCGGCATCCGTTAGAATAGTAAGTTAAATAATAAACTAATAATTAGCAAAAAAATAATAATGCAACTACAAATTGAGTTAGGTACAACAACAATCCTATCTTTCAAGATGGATCAAACTGCATACAGTGCGCAAAGTTTAATTTAAATCGGTTCAGTAGTTCAGGCCCCTAATTCGCGTAACCAAATCGTATAGCAGGTTTTTGACAGTTCTAGTATGGGCTAAAGGTCAAAATCGTCCAATTCAATCACGATCGAACTGCGATTGAAATAGCTGAATAAGGCCCCCGGATTTCATCGCGAACAAATAACGCGCTACGTAATTTTTATATCCAAAGAAGAATGCTATAAAAGATACGGAAAAAACGACTAGACGAGACGTCAGGTTAATAATTAATTTACTGATCTACCGAGAATCCGAGATTGATGGTTACGTAATATTAATCTTTTCATTGTTTCAATTTAGCTAGGAGCTTTTTTGGGATAATTAGGGTTTGTCAATCAATCCTTTTTCAGTACAAATCGAAGCAATGCTCTACTGTCATACTTTGTCTCGTTACTGGAATTCAATCCTCATTCAGTGCAGGCCGAAGCACGCTCTAAATGTCATTGAATAACTCATTTTTGGAATGGAAACTTGCAAATGTAGTGGTATTGTATGAACTTCAATGAGCAAGTTATGGACCAAACGGTTTTTAAAGGCATTATTTACAGTGCCCGGTTATTATGAACAATCATAAATTAGATCGGTCAATGTACTGGTAAAATTAATACTTTGAGGGCGGTTCGTAATAATTTAATCTCGATTTTATTCCGTTAGTTTTAAGATGTCTTTCTTGTTCTTCAGCAGCATGTTTTTGCCCTGCAGACATTTATGTCCTGCTTTTGGGCCGGTGAGCAGTCCTTATAGAACCCACCGCCCTTTGTAAGATTTTAAATGACCAAAACCAGAAGTTTGACGTTAACCAAATACACAAGGTTATGGGATCAAATGATAAAAAATAAAAAATAATGTGGTTACTACTCACAAAATTATGATGCAATTTTTTATCGATTTTGATGTAAAAAGAAGATGTTAACAGAGTTGATATCTTCTGGGGTTTTTAGTGTGTACAATGGCATGCACATTATACGACTCATTTCTGATGAAAAATCAAACCTTTTTTAACTTTTTACTTAAAACAATATGCATCTAACGAATACCAGATAGGAAATAAACCGCAAGACGGGGTAAATTTCATTACCACCCTCTAAGAGTATTTAAATTGTACAACCACGCTGTATGCACTGAATCCATTGCATTTTTTCTTTACAAGATGAGATACAATTGTACTGCTGTAGAATTTCAATTTTATTCATGTAGATGTTCCAAGTAATGGACAAATTGATTTCAAATCAAATCAACAGCCATTTTCTGTCCACTGCTAGACGTAGGCCTCCTTCAAGTCACGCCACAATTGTCTATCCTGGGCTTTCCCCATCCAGCCGCTGCCAACAGTTCTCCTAAGGTCATCAGACCCAAAAAATTGATTTGTTCTCTATTAAATCAGAACCTCTATACCTAGATGTTTCACGCTACGTGTCATTTTTTTTCATTTAAATGGTTATAGCCATTTCTGGAATTTTAAAACTAGATAGGTAGGATAGATCAGCGTCAAAAATGTTCCAACCTGAAGTGTGCCCGTTTGACATAGGGGTGCATTTTAGATACAACCTACATCAATCGAATAGTTACTACAACAAGACATAATTTATCCTACATTTTATACACGAACACTATTAAAACAAGTGGGAAGAAATATTCACATTAGTTCTGTTAAAAAGCCAAGCTAATTATTAACAGAACTAGTGGGAAAAAAAATTCATTAGTTTGGTCAACAGAACTGTCCAACAGAACTAGTGGGAATAAAGGGCCTATTGCACATAATTTGGCCTGGTTATAAAACTGAAACTGACATGAGATCAACGTCAATATTTAGTTCCTATTATAACAGCGTGTTAAGTAATGATATTATTATAACAAGCCGAAATCAGTCTATGTCAACATATTATGCATATAATTAGGTACAGACAACAGCACGTCAACCTACCACAAAACGTCAAATTTTCTCAATTGATATTGATCTCTACTTGTAAGATTTAAAGTTGAAAATCAATTCCATGACCTTAAACTTTTTGCGTAGGTTGACCTGCCGTTGTCTGTACTATGGTGAAGACAGAAATTCGATATCATCATCAATAAAAAAAAACACCACGCCTTCGTAAGAGGCGACTATAGAAGTACGGCCAGAAGAAAACGAGCGGCAGCGGTTTCTCTCCACCAATACTAACTATCCAGGTACATATAGATACTTCTACTATTATTCTAAAAGTAAAAGTAAAAACTATTACAAAGTACAGACAACAGCACAAAACGTCAATATTTCTCAATTGATCTTTACTACCTAGTTGGATTTAAAGTTGAAAATCAATTCAATGACCTTTAACTTTTTGGGTAGGTTGACCTGCCGTTTGTCTGTGCATAATGTAAAGTTAATATTAAAAAACCGCGTTCCCGTTGCAAGTCCATATAACATATACGTTTGAGGTTGTTGACCTGAAATCGTTCCGATCACTGGCGCTAGATGGCGTACCTTCCCCTCTCCTTGCCGCGTGCATCATTGCACATGCATTACTTTGCACGTCTGGCACGTCTTCATATTACATCTTACTCGCTTCACTACACGATATAGCTTTCGGAATATATTATAACTTTGTTTTGTAGCTTCGAAATCAACGACTGGATTTGAAAAATTAATACCAAGCTTACGTAAACTTGGTATTCCATACATTTAGTAAATCGCAGGGGCTATAATATGTCTCATCTCCCGCGCTGGGGAAAGAAGTCACACAGGGGATAGGCCACTCATCGCGTAGATAGAATGACCTACTTAAAAATTGCAAACAATAGCTTATATACAAAATTTTACTGCCCAAGATGGGACTCGAACCCTTAACCTTTTTTTTTTCAATGATTGCGCTTCAGAACTAGCATTTAGTAGCACATGCAACCTACCTAGTTGTTATTTAGAACCATGAACTGGCGGTGGAAATGGATGAAATGTGATCAGTTTGTTTCCTTTGTTCCAATCATAAAGAGAGGCTTTTGTAAAGTCGAATGGCAATCAACAAGTAGACGTATTGTTTATAGTTGTATACTGACTTTGACTACATACGTTTTAATTTCAATTGATTGTTTCATCTATACTAATATTATAAAGCTGAAGAGTTTGTTTGTTTGTTTGTTTGAACGCGCTAATCTCTGGAAGTACTGGTTCGAATTGAAAAATTCTTTTAGTGTTGGATAGTCCATGTATCGAGGAAGGCTTTAGGCTATATAACATCACGCTGCGACTAATAGGAGCGAAGCATCAGTGAAAAATGTTACAAAAACAATCGCGATCATAAAAACAGAAATTGACGCGTACGAAGTCGCGGGGAACAGCTAGTTCAATATAAGGATTACGCTGATTGGAAAGTCTCAATTTGAATAACCAGCGTCCTGAAAATGACTACCCTACCCTTTTTAGGGTTCCGTACCCAAAGGGTAAAAACGGGACCCTATTACTAAGACTTCGCTGTCTGTCGGTCTGCCTGTCACCAGGCTGTATCTCAAGAGCCGCGATAGCTAGACAGTTGGAATTTTCACAAATTATGTATTTCTGTTGCCGCAATAACAACAATAAATACTGAAAACAAAATAAAATAAAAATAAATATTATCCTACACAACAAACCCGTTTTTTGGCCTTTTTGGTACAGAACCCTCGTGCGCGAGTCCGACTCGCACTTGGCCGGTTTTTCATACTTTAAATGGGTCTTAACTGAGAAGAAACTAAAGAATTACCTCTAGCAAAAGACAGGCAGCATGCAGCGTCTTATTTAGGGTTCCGTACCCCGTACCCAAAGGGTAAAAACTGGACCCCATAATTAAAACTCCAAAGTCCGTCAGTCTGCCTGTGTGTCTGTTGGAATTTACAGCTAATGTATTTCTGTAGCTGCTTTAACATAGAAAATTCTAAAAGCAAAATCAAAATAATAGTATAAAACATTACTTTTTTTGTTCTTTCACATACCTTTTTCATAATTTGTGCCCAGATCTTCTGTTTTTGGTTGTAACACTATTTTACGTAACATCCTGTTGATTTTCACACTGACCCGTTCAAGGAATAAAGTTACAAAGTATTTGTGAAAGAACTAAATTCATTGCTCTTAAGTGTATCTGATTTTTGACATGTCATACGTGCATAACCCACTGGGATCCTTGCTAACGATGTTAAATAAGGGGCATTTATAATACCTTCGTCTAGAGGGACACAATCAATAATATCCTATTCATAGGAAGTTCATTAATCCATGGCATTAGTCAGTGTGGCGTTTCAGCTTGACTTGACGGCTATTTGGGTCAACCATCGTCATTGTTGTGTACAGTCAGCTATATAAATGTAATCAAAAGTTTTTTTTTTAACTCAAAAGTAGTGCTTTATTTTAGTTAGTTAGTAGTTTAGTTTACAAACACTAGTTAAAATCATTACCAGCATTAACGCCTCGTTGGTCTAGTGGTTTAAATACCGGGCCAAGGTTCGATCCCCGGGTCGGGCAGCAAAAAGTTTCGAATTTTCGAACGTTGCTCGTGTTTGTGATCACCAACCCGCATTTGGCAAGCGTGGTGATTACGCCAGTTCCCATCATTGGTAACTTGAATTCAATGATGGAGGCCTTCCCTGCAGTGGGATGATTATAGGCTGTTACTTTACTATATCAGTTCACTTCTAGACATTGGCCTCTAAAAAAGGAGAATTTTGCCTTAATTGCTTGGCAAGGTTTGCGATGGCAGTTTGGCCAATGCTGGAGAAAGATTAGATGTCCGTTTTCTTCTAGCAATACCCTAGTCACCTCGTGCGATACCCATAGGAAGAGGAGTGGTGGTTTACCTTTTTATGTGCCGGCAACACACTACACTATTTGGTTTCCAACTGTGAAGCTTGTTTTTTTTTATCGGATGAAAACTAATTAAACTTTACTCCATACTAAAGTGTACTTACTAACGTGGGCATGGACTTCAATGACTTTTGTTCTAGCTTTTAAGAGACTCTTCAGTATTAGGTTTAAAGATTATTTATTCACTTCTCAATAAAGACGTTACATCACTTACTTGAGAAAAAAGCTTAAATAAGTATTGTGGGTAGGTACACTGTTCGTCGTTCGCACTGAGGTTATTATATAAAACAAAAAGATAATTACTTAACTTATGTCATTCTATCACTTCTAGAAAGTATTGGTACCTATTGAACTTTGTCATCCAGAATGTGATAAAAAGAAAACTGTCAAAGTGTGTGTGGGAGACGTAGCGGGTTGCATAACTGCTCGAGAATTTGACAGAAATTAATATTTCTTATTTACTACCAGTTTTATATAAATAGGTACTTTACATTTCACGAGTCCTTACTCGTGAAATGTAAAGTACCTATTTTTAGTAATAATAGGCCTTGCCTATTATTACTAAATCGTTCGTATAGAATATCAATTAAATTATTTTTCTTACGAAAGGGAAGTAACCATCCCCAATGGTCATCTCAAATATATAGGACTAGCTGTTGCTCGCGACTTCATTCGCGTCAATTTCTGTTAATGAAATAGTGATTATTTTTCACTGATGCTTCGCTCCTATTGGTCGCAGCGTAATGTTATATAGCCTAAAGCCTTCCTCAATAAATGGACTATCCAACACAAAAATAATTTTTCAAGTCAGACCAGTACTTCCTGAGATTAGCGCGTTCAAACAAACAAACAAACAAACAAATAAACAAACTCTTCAGCTTTATATATTAAGTATAGAGTATAGATGCCTTAGAAATGTTTTTTTCAGGGGTCTATAAATCACTTTTTCGGAATTGTTGATTAAATTGAAAATAACCATTTTCTTGTCGTTGTGATAATCAAACAAGCAGGTAGACAGAAATCCAAACAGACAAACGGGTACATAGAGACTCAGAAACTCAGACACACAGGTCACAGATGCAGAGACGACAAACGAAGACATGGCTAAGACGAAACTATAAGAATTCCTTGTCGCAACTCTAAAACTTGGCGCAAACCTGGTCTTTAATTGTTGTTTCTTTAGTAAACGAAGTTCTTTTTAAGTCTAACTTCATAGATCTGACCCTATTCTACTTCGTAAGTCTACGTCAGCTATTCCTGAAATGGCCATACTATTCATAGCCGACCGCTTTATTCCTGCCTGCTCGGACGTGAGCGTTTTAGTTAGCACTAGGGTTACAAGGAGGAACCACTTTTCTTGGCCATTTGTTCCCATTTGAACCCAAATTCAATTGAGAAATCACCTTGACGGTATAAGGTATGACCCCAGTGCCACATGAGGCTGATTACAAACAAGCTATTACTATAATCTACGCTGGCTAACAGCGATAAAAGTATACTTAAAAAAATTCAAGCAGTGAAGTAATGTCTCTGTTGCTTTAATTGACAAGCATCGCCCCTGGTATGCATGAGGATGGGGGTTTGATTTCCGCCTGAGACAAAAATTTCAAGTTTATTATACTATAAGTTTAATATATAATACTGAAATAAATTATTTTCCTCATTATAAATAGACTGCTGAAATCATTACCCTTCTTGTTGACTTTGCCGTAGCCGGGTTATAATTTGGCCACATAACATACCAATGCATGGTTGTTTTTAAACACTACTTACTTATATAGTCATGTTTGATTATATTGTTTAAAAGAAAAGAAAATAATATTTGCAAAGGCATCAAATAAAATCGAATGTCCCCAATACGTGTTCCCGATATAAAAGCGCTTTTGTGGTACCTACGTATATGATTTTTTTTTCGTCTTAGAGCACCGATCTGAATAGATACCTATATATTTTCGTATGTATGGCTTCGCGTTGTGTACTGTGTAGGGCTTTTGTACCTTATCATAACATAGTCCCATTTTACATAAAACAATTTCAGACGTTTACTTGTGTATCCTGCATACACTGAGCCTTGGCCACCCTATTGTGCCCCGAAATATATGTGTCGTTTAGATCGGCCGATATAGAGGAACTCATTTTCGCCAGTCTCTAAATGCTATGCTATATTAGATTGTAAACCCATAGTGGTTAGGGACAGAATGGTATGCAATTTTGAAAAATTGAAGCAGACTGGCATTGTTGAGGGATCGTAATAATGAGTTATCTTCGTGTCATAAATCCTCAAATGAAGGATATGAGGATGTTTTATCTATTTTATATTCTTCATACGGCAAACTTAAATTTTCTGGTGTGTATTTGAGTCCTATCACATAAAGATAAAAGTCAAACAACTCAAGAAAAACAAAACGATTGTACCACTACAATATTCATTGGAAATACCGAAGCGTGTCTATCCTAATTACGAAATGAATTAGCAAATCGAGTAACTCAATCAATTCAACAATTATTTCTAAGTAACTTTGTGGGCTAGTTTTTTAGTACTGTCTTATATCTGTGGTTTTACCAACCGTTACAAAGGAAAGGTTCTTAATTTGTGACGTATATTTTTTTCTATCACGACTACTTATAAGTTTTTAACACGATGAACGATTTCTATGATTTTCCCTTTGGTTCGATAAAATGTCAAAATCGGTTTTATTTCAAATAGATGATTTAGGATTACCAAAAATTAAAAAACCGGTCAAGTGCAAGTCTTGCGCACGAAGGGTTCCGTACCATTGACTAGGTAAACAACAGTAGTTACATAAATTTAGTTAATAAGGTGCATTTTAACTGTTACCATTTATTAATATCGAGCAAAAATAGGCAAACAATGACGTTTTATGGGAGTCCCCCCCAAATATTTATTTTATTTAGTTGCGGCAACAGACATACATAATTTGTGAAAATTTCAACTGTCTAGCTTACGCGGCTCTTGAGATATAGCTTGGTGACAGACAGACGGACAGACAGCGAAGTCTTAGTAATAGGGTCCCGTTTTTACCCTTTTGGGAACAGAACCCTAAAAAAAAACAATTATCACAAACAAGAAAAATACTGACGATAAGCGTGGTACAGGCCACACATTTTGAGTCGATGCCTGATTTCTCAAACTCAAAATTGGTCGGTAAAATTTTTATGAATAGATTTTATTGTTGAATGTTTTGATTTATAATTACTTTTGTTGACTGCCATTTAATTACTTGGATATCCTTATGACATGTGTTGATGAGGCTGCACAATAGATTGGAATATGATTATAGGTATATATGATTTAGTCTTTAAAAGACACATTACATAACCACACATAAAGCTTTGATCATTTAATACTATTACAGCTGATATCTAGTGCGTCGATGTCGAAGGTACTTACAAATTAAACCAATCTCAGGATTGTATTTCATAAAGGAACAGCCCTATCAACAAGCAGTATGCCGTTGTGCGGCCAATTGGCCTGTCATAACGGTTATCGCTAATGTTATAGCCAAAACCGTTGTCGAGGAAACGATCGCCATCATTAATGATAATCTTGGCTACTTGACTACTCAAGTAGAGACAGTACGTTACATTTATTAGCTGTAGCATTCTTATAGCTAAATCCTACTTACTCGTATTAAATTTAATAAAATTTTAACCCCTACCAACTTTTCTTTGACGACTGTCTGATCTAGCGATTGCGAGTTTGTATTCGAGATGTTAAGTTTACTTAAGACTCACAATATTGGGAACCCTTTTGCATGAACATTTTTGTTTTGTAAATTAAAATTTCAATAGCATGTTTTTCGCAATGTTATTAATAATATTGTAAAGCGAATAGCATTTTAAATTTTAAATAAATAACGTGACATATTTATTTATTTTCAAATTAATCTAAATACAAAGTCAAATTAATAAGAGATACACGACACGTACTACTACACTAACTACACCAATTATAATGTTTACATAGAAATAGCGGATGCTCTAGAGTTTTTGTTAGAAAGAAAAATTATGAAAACGATTCCTGTAAAATAAAACTAGTAATTTTTGTCTTTTAAAGAAGCGAGAATTGTAAATAAAGGACAATGGCCCGATTATTTAAAAACCGCTAATGCAGCGTTAGCACCGGAAGAGATTTTCGCGCCTTTTCAGTGTAATGGCTGCAGTTATATTTACCGAGTTCTTAGTGTAAAACAAGGAAAAAACTTACGAAATTCTTGTTCTTATTTTTGTTATAAACTGTTTTTCCTTTAATAATAGCTTGCTAACTCTACATTTTAATTTTTAAATGTTTTAAAAACTATTCAGTCTTTAATACTGTGGCTTGTAGATACCTCACCTCTCATTACCTTCTCACCCCATTATCATTTTTACTAGTTTTGCTTACATTTTTTTATAATTTTATGTATTTTCTAATTTTCTTCTAAATTCTTTTAAATTTCTGTTTAGAAACTTTTTGGTTTGCTCTCGTAATTTTTATATTCTTATTTTGAAATTTAAATTGTTCAATCAATTTAGTTTACATTCGGCTTTCAGAAGACATTGTTTTGAGACTCTATTCTCGGCTTTTGATAAATGTTATCATCATCATCATCATATCAGCCGAACGACGCCCACTGCAAGGATCTCCACGACGATCGGTCCTGTGCTGTCCGCATCCTGCGGCTTCCCGCTGGATAAATAATGATAAATGTTATAAATTGTGATAAATTAAAAAGTGAATTCCATGGACCTAAAAAAAATAGAATTCCTGACACTTTTATTCTTGGCATTGAGAGTCTCTATTCTCGGCTTTGGTAGACTCATAGCAAATAGTGAAGTGAACTAAACTAGCACTCTCATCTGGTGCATTTGGACCCTGGCACGGTCACGTGGACCGCCGGCCATCTTTACCCAGTGCTTCTGGACCCGGGCGGTCACGTAGACCGCTGGGCCACCTCCATCCTGCGCAGCTGGACCCCCGGCTAGGTAAGGCAGACCGCCGGGCCACCTCCCCTCCGCTGCGCAGATCCTGGCGTGGTCGACCGCCAGACCACCTTCCTTCTTCAAATTCATCAAATTGGGATTTTTTTTACATAAAAATTAGGTTATGTAATTTATTTTTTTATTTTTAGACTGTAATATATTTACTTTATCTTATCTTGTTCTGTATTTTATTTTTCTAAGGGAATAGTTATAGAGAGGTAGGTTCTCCTAACTTTCTCCCCTTACTTCATTTTCTTTTGTAGCGTAGCAGAACCTACCTACTACAAAAACCTACTAAACCACTACGTTACTTTATAACGTAGCAGACAAACCAGATTGTCTGCTACGTTATAAAGTAACGTAGCAGAATATCTGGGGTACCCTTGAAGAGGAATACCCTCAGATATTCTGCTACGATATATTACAGAAACCGAAACTCTGTGTCGCCTTGATTTTTAATTTAAAGATAAATAGAATAACACCTACGTTAAATGGAAAAACATGCACATAGTTCTTTTACTTTATTCATAAACGTAAACTTTATTTGTATATTTTTACAATATATTTTAAGAAACGAAATAATATTAATACGGTTTTCATTGTTATATTGTAAAACATGTCGCAAAATGCATTCCAAAATATATCAACTTCTACACAACATTACTGTTGTACCTTGAATTCAATGATGATTCATCCTTTTTCCTGCAGTGGGATGATTATAGGCTTTTACTATACTATACCATAGATAACATTAGCTGTGTGATATTTTATAGGATTTATATAAATATGTTTTCATAGTTTAGTTAATAGATTAGTGTAATAACGAAACTAGGCAAAAGTACCCACGTTCCCGGTCAGGCTATATTGAATTTCAGTTGGATAAAACCGATCCAAAAAGAGTTTATTCTATAATCTTAGTTTCACTTTAGCCACCACTTTTACCAAGCAAGATGTTGCTGCCCGTCTTCATCTGGTGGCGCTCCTTTAGACGTCTCTTATGACAGCCATTAAATAAAAAGGGGGTTGTGCTATTATATTTCAAATCAGCATTATATATTGAAGCAAATTAACAAAAATAAATCTTACCATAATCTAAACCGAAGCAAGTGTTCATGTGATAGTAATCAAAATGAGTTCGTTCACATCTAGTCTCTATAAGAGTCGGTAACTACAGTCTTCCAAGCCATTCGCGTGGTAAGAATTTGTGAGAATCATTAGTTCTGGCCTTTGTGCGTCTTTCGGAGAAATTGGTGTCTAATTTATTTAGGTCTCCAGAAATGGCTCTTATCCATTTAGGTTTCTACTAGATCTAGGTTCGTATGTCCTCTTCTTAGAAGAAAAATATTTCGTTTGCTTTTAACTTTTGGAGAGGTTTAAGCGAGTAATAAATTTTGAACACAATATGGTCAGTTGTAACATTTAAAGTGCCTTATAATGAAATGAAAGCTTAGTACAACAAATTTTAATGAGGAAAGATGTTTTATACAATCATTCATCAATATCATCAGCTTTTGAAAGACCGCACTTACGAAGTTCACAACAAGTAATATGATCAATTTGCATTCAAAGGATTATATAAACCTTAAAGAAATCGGTCCAACGGGTAGGAAACAAACTCTTTTTGTCTTGATCGCCTCTCCAGACAATTTTTCTCTAATACGAAGATAATTTTCTAAGAGATTTCATTGCAACCTGAATTTTAATAAAAAAAACTAATGAAAATTTTAACCTATAAAAAATAAAGAAGATATGTTTAATTCGATGCGACGAAAGTAGGGTTAGCAGCCAGCAAAAACTATATTAAGATTCCGTAATTTGTACTGATGACTACCTTGAAATAAGTCACTAAATTTACTTTGTTTGGCGCCAAACAAGACATTACTTGCAATTACCATGCACCAACTCACAATTATGGGCGGCTTTACGCTTTTCGTTCATTTCTAGGGTTCCATACCCAAAAGGTAAAACCGGGACCCTATTATTAAGACTTCACTGTCTGTGTGTCTGTCAGTCTGGCCGTCTGCCCGTCCGTCCGTCTCTCTTTCACCAGGCTGTATTTGCCGCAATAACAAGAAATACTAAAAACTAAATAAAATAAATATTTAAGAGGGGCTCTCATACAACAAACGCGATTTTGTGCTCTCTTTTGTTTGATATTAATAATGTCAACAGGTAGGCACTACATAAACTAAATTTATGTACCTACCTACTGTTGTTTACCTAGTAGTACGGAACCTTTCGTGCGCGAGTCCGACTCGTATTGGGCCGGTTTATTGTGAAGAACTAACTATCTTTGTCTAGGTCTTTATGGTATGTTACATAAATACCGAAATACCTTATTAAACCAAGCCTTATACCTCGTACTTATTCGACAATGTTTAGGTTGCTTACTAATTTTAGACAAGAAAATTTTAAATGCCGGTTCTGAATTCATAATAATGGCTAACATAAATACCTACAAAATACCTTTTTATACAGGACTACACCCATTTGTTTCACTTTCGTTAAATGTGACAGATATTGCAGGGTGCTGCTGTAAAATATCTTAAGGTTTACCGGCAAAATTGCAAAAAATATTATCCGTTAAACACTTTGGTAGTCTTTTATAAGGATAATACAAAACTATAAGAGTGTCGTAAGTTGTTTTCATACAGTAATTATTGTATTGGTATTTTAAATAAAAATAAAAAATAAAACTGACCTTAAGCGTGAAATAAGCCGCCAATTAAGTCAGTGCCAAACAGAAATCAACGGTAATCATATGCCGAAGACAAGAATTTTATGCCAAAAGATTTTACTGAACAGCAAGAATACATTTATATTGAATCTTGGGATCATACGGGAATTTGTCTCCTCAGTGGGATACAAATTTGCATGTGTTATTTCTAAAGGAATCTTTGTACCAATTTTATCAAAATCGGTTCAGGAGCGTAGGCACGAAAGCGTAACCAGACAGACAGACAGAAAGACTGTCCCGTTTATAATATAGCAAGGATTAGGGAAACTAAGGATAGTCTACAGAACATTTATTTGTCCAAAAGATAATCGAGTGATTCAATACTAAACTTGAAAAGCGTTTATTAAATCGTTTAACTGAAGGAGTAATGAATGAAACGGCTTACAGTAGATCTCAATTTGAATTTCTAAAGACCGGCTACATCATCCGGAACCTCCTTCAATTACAAGTAATACTAACATTTACGGTGTCCATTAAATCTCTATCAAAGGTCACCAATCCCTTTTGGTACTAAGGAGTTTAATAGCAATCAGTGTCGATGAAAATCCCGTAATAGCTCCATGGATCTGCCATCTGAATCCAATTAGAGGATGGCCATGATTCCGCAGGCCCACGGGATTACGAGGGATTACATCAATTCGACACCGAGGCCCAAGTTAACTTGTGCAGTAAGGTTGCTATACAGATGTTGTCGTGATAAGATTGATTGAGCTTCAGTTTTGCCTTTTGAACTTTTAAGGCTACAAATCCGTGATTTTTATTTGGGATAACAAACAGCAATCACAATATAGCTTAAATTCTAAAAGTACATTACTTTTGCAATTTAGGCTATATTGTACAGCCAGTCAGCAAGTTTTGGTTATTCTGAAGCCCACACCTAGCTTTCGCCCGCTTCCACAATCGATACATTAGTTCTGGTGATATTCGCTTGCCTAATCAATAATTGAATTTTATATTATTATACCTAGTTATATACATTTCGTATTTCTTATGTAATCTCTATACGGGATTAACTGTGGTATTAACATCCTAACGGTAAATGGTATAACAATCCAATACTAGGCTAGTTTTGGTTGATGTTAACATAATTAAGCATAATAATGTTTTTGTATAAGGTCATACATGATAGGGTTGATTCCATTCCACTTTTAAGCGAAATACTGATAAGATGCCAAAGGATTGAAGGAGGAAGAAGTGCCAGAAATATAAATTTATTTTATACTTGTCCTATGCGCACCAAATATGGCAAGAACAACTTCATAACTCGTGCATACCATTCTTATAATAGAATTTTTTAGTTGTAATTCAGGTATTCTGTTATTTGGACAGTTTATAAGTAAAATCTATATAGCAGCGGGTAACAGTTAAACCTAAGTTAATCTTTTTTATGCTATGTTTGTTTGTTATCGTTGAGTTATGTATTTACGTTACGTACTTCCAATATGTGTTACTTATATAAATTAAATCATGTTTGTTTCCCTTAAAAATAAAATAAATAAATAAAATAAATAAATAGTGTAGTGAAGTCAGAATGACGATATCAAATTTCTGACTTCACCATCATAGTACTTATATGCATGTTAACATAGGCTGGTTTCAGCTAGCTATACAGGGTGTTAGCCTGTATAAATATATCTTTATAAATTCTGTTATTGTGACTGATGGCGATACAATAGGTATACCTAAACCAAAAAGGAAAGGAAACATGACACAATTTGAATGCTTATGCTAAAGTTACCAGAATGTCACTGGTTAGTTTTTTGAATTTGTCGTATGTAGAGCCTATTTATGAAGTAAAAAATGTAAATCAAGTTGTCACTCGAAAATATTTTTCGCGATATAGTTTTCAATTTTTACGGTGCTAACCCTGTTAAGGTATAAAGGGAAAATCAAAAACTTATGAATAGTATCGTAATGAATCAATGAGATGCGCATCGCGTAAAAAAAGTGTTACTAGGCGGCCATATTAAAAATTTTAGATTTTAGCGGAATTTTTCTAAGTGCTTTATCTTGACATTTTTGTAGTAAGCTAAACCAAAAGAAAAAATACGTCATTTATTTTTTGTCTCGCAAATTGATAATATATATTAAAATTTGGAAGGTGGTTAAAATTTCATGCTGTATATGAGTATTTAGGGACCATTGTCGGAATGGCACGATAAGGGATTTTCAGTTTACGAATAGTAATGTATCTTATCCAATTACTCTACGGTTGAAATTGCCTTACCTATGGTTTTAGCATATTGCAGAGCATAGTTCGAAGTACGGATGACCATGTTTACCTTATGTCTAATATATCAAGTTCCTCACTTAATGCAAATAGAAGCTTTTAGAACTTTCTTATTGCATTTTTCACACTTAAACTTCAACACTATGGGGTTTCCCGCAACCGAATTAATTATTAGGGGTTAAAGTATGAAATTGCCGTTTTGTATGGACGAAATCGAGAAAAGTCATTTTTCCATACTGACAAAAAATAATTTTTTTTAAGAACGGCTGAACCGTATTCGATGCAATTAAAGGTAAAAGTTAGATGGTTATAAAGTTACGCATTATAGTATTTAAATTTCTGAAAATCAAAGTATATAATACAAATATACTTAATTGAAGCAAGAAGGTCAGCTGACACATTGTAAGGGGTCTTTTCAACGACTTCCTTTGAAATAATAGGCACTAGTATTGCATATTTTTTTTAGTCAAACGTTACTTTATTTAGTTTTTGATACAATACTAAAAGAATTACGCAATAATATGACTATACTTAGGAGCTATAAACAAAATAAAAAGTGGGAAAATAATCGGCAATTTCATACTTTAACCCCTATTATTTAAAGGTAGTAGGTAAAGTAACAGCCTATAATCATCCCACTGCAGGAAAAGGGCTTCATTATTGAATCAAGCTACCACAGCAATAATTGGTGCTGGCATAATCACCACGCTTGCCAAATTCGGGTTGGTGATCACAAAACCGAGCAATGTTCGAAAGTTCGAAACTTTTTGTAATTCGGCCCGGGGATCGAAACCGGGACCCCGAGATCTTGGCCCGGTATTTAAACCACTAGACCAACAGGGCGTTTTTGAAGGCAAACAGTTCTTTACCTTCCCGACGTTTCGATCCGAATCAGTCAGCAGTCTGCCCGCGACCTTGAGTCGTATACGTATATATACCTTATATATTTCCAGAAAAGTGTTGGAAAATAAGTAGGTACCTGAGAGGGGGAAGACTATTAAAGACAGATATTTTTAATTATCTACTACGTCGACGATTAAGCAATAGGCAATTCGAAAATATGATAACCCATGAATGACTTGCTTCATAGATGAAGCGTTAATAAATCTCGGTTGATATATTATTACACGTAACGCTGCGTCATTTTCATTATTGTGTTTCCTTCATAATAATATTAGATAAATACATAAATATGAATAGCGTCACGTACAGATACTATCACATTATGTTAAATACTGGGGCCTCTTATGCTGTCGAAATACGTGTTATTTTGCTATAGAAATGCAAACGGATATGCAGGATTGCAGGCCATTGTGCATTGTTCTAATCCTAAAATATCAAATTTTTATTGAAAACAAAGAACTAGAACTCGTACTTCAGACCCGTATTCGAGACAATATATATATAAGTAATTTTCTACATTGATACGTTCGAAGATCAAACTTGGGACTTTAGAATTGGCGTTACCTAGAAAATCGGCGTGTACACCACTCGATAATTAATTTGTTAATTACTGTTTTAACTTATTGGTATTTTGGAGTTGGTTTTTTTCTTTTGCGGTGACATGAATGCATTGAACAGGTTTTTTGATTAATTTAGGGCTTTTTAGGGTTCCGTACCCAAAGGGTAAAAACGGGACCCTATTACTAAGACTTCGCTGTCTGTCCGTCTGTCCGTCGCGTCGCTCTGTCACCAGGCTGTATCTCAAGAGCCGTGATAGCTAGACAGTTGAAATTTTCACAGATTGTGTAATTCTGTTGCCGCAATAACAAAAAATACTAAAAACAAAATAAAATTAATATTTAAGGGGGGCTCCCATACAACAAACCCGTTTTTTTGGCCATTTTGGTACGGAACACTTCGTGCGCGAGTCCGACTCGCACTTGGCCGGTCTTATTTTATTTATATTTTAAGTTTAACCTCGGGTTTTACATTAAATGCTATAAAAAGCCGAAACTAGCCTATGTTAACGTATGCACATAAATACTACGGTGAAGTCAGAAATTTGATATCATCATTTAAAAAAAAAACATTTAAATCGGAATCTCAAAATTTTAGTTTGTATGAAAAAAAAAAGTTATCAAATTTCTGACTTCACCATAGTATTTTTATGCATTTATGTTAATATAGTCTGGTCACGGCATGTTGTACCCCTTACCTAACACCCTGTATAATAAAAATGGCTTTCGTGTAAAAATAATTTCATATTTAGTGCTTTTATAAGCAACGTTTCAAGACGCCTCAAAAGACATTCAGTTGAATCCATGCCATTGTCCTTTGGTAGGTATTTTGGTTTTCAGAACGATAATAGAAAAGTTTTCTAGACATAATTAATGAAGGGGATGAGAAGGGGTTGAAAATGATGACTGATATCTGAAGAGCACGAAACAATAAGGAACACAATATAACAAGAACGTGATACCACTTTAAGCGCGATGTAACCAAATTTCAAAGCGGTTCAAGTCAGATTAGTATATTCAAGTCAGATTAGTATACTATGTAATATAATATTGCGTTTGTTATACATGTAAGCGTTATTACAATACAGTTGATTGGCTGTCATAACACCCTAATTAATATGTACTTCAAACAAAGCCTATGAATAATTTTGTAAATAATGCTGTGTATAAACGGGTGATTGATTAAATAAATACACTGTGAACACCTAGCGTAGATTATCTGTCTAAAATTTTAAACACTGATGTTTGATTTACGATGAAATACAAAAATAAATAGAAACATTAATTGAGATTCAGTGTTGGAAAATAAACATTATTATTATTTAACTCCCGCGGGAAATCACGGTACTGGGGCCGGTCCTTTTGACAGTATCAGTATTCAGTACCTGCCACGAAGAGGCCTTTGAGGTACGACAGTAAATCTCCATCTTTAACATCAATTCTCATTTCTTCACACCTTTCTCGACGGAGACTTCTGCTTTGATGATACTCTCCAGTTACTCTGACTCTCTGACTCTGACTTCAGTAGACTTAAATGTACAATCAATAAAAAAGTATCCGCCTTTAATCATACCATTGCAGGGCACAGGCCTCCAAAGTTGAATTCAAGGTACCACAGCAATGGTTCTAGCATTATTTATCACCACGTTTGCCAATTGCAGGTTGGTATGTAGTACAGGCAGTATACTTACTATCAATAGCAAATACTAATTTACCTTCCCGACGTTTCGATCCGGTTGCACGAATCATGGTCGCGGGCAGACATGATTCGTGCAACCGGATCGAAACGTCGGGAAGGTAAATTAGTATTTACCTTTAAATAACGGTTCGATGCATTAAACCCCTTAATGTGTTAAGTGTAAAAATGCAACAATAAAGTTTAAAATCCTATATATCAATAGCAATTTTTTCATCAGTTGTTTAAACAAACCTACAATTTGAATATCAGCATCATCATCTACAAAGTACATAATAAGGTAAAGCTCTCAAAAAGAAACATTTTGCCATGAGCGCCACGTCTGGCATCCGTTGGCAAACGCCAAAAATTTCGATTTTATGCAAATGATGGAGGGATGACGCTGTAGCTCGTCTTATATTTTAATTTTCAAGTTCTAAGAAATTTTAGTCGCCTCTTACGACAGCCATAGGAAGGGAAGGGTGGTGTCGTGCTATTTTTCATTGCGTTATCACCACAGCACACAATAATAAAAAAAGTATTTAATTATTTTAAGTATAAAGGTAAGTACAAAGTTAAATATTTATTAATTACACGAAATAAAGTAGAAAAATATAAGTTAAGGTGCTTTAATCACAACTTGGGGTATTACCGCAACCGCTTTCGGGTTTCAGCCCTTCCTTATTTACTCTACCCTTAAAATTACGGACGAATTAACGTGTTTCCAGTTCTCGGCTGCCGATTTATAACCCGTGTTTGTAACGAGTGAATTAAGGAACGTTGTTTAAAGCCTTCCCTTTCAAATTGAGGACGTAATATGTAATATTATGATTTGAAAAATATTTTTATTCGTTCTTGCTTTTAATATTAGGGGTTAAAGTATGAAATTGCCGTTTTATATGGACGAAATCGAGAAAAGTCATTTTTCCATACTAACAAATTTTTTGTTTTTTTAAAAACGCCTGAACCGTTTTCGATGCAATTAAAGGTGAAAGTTAGATGGTTATAAAGCTACGCATTATAGTATTTAAATTTCTGAAAATCAAAGTATATAATACAAATATACTTAATTGAAGCAAGAAGGTCAGCTGACACATTGTAAGGGGTCTTTTTAACGACTTCCTTTGAAGTAATAGGCACTAGTATTGCATTTTTTTTTTAGTCAAAAGTTACTTTATTTAGTTTTTGATACAATACAAAAAGAATTACGCAATAATATGACTATACTTAAGAGCTATAAACAAAATAAAAAGTGGGAAAATAATCGGCAATTTCATACTTTAACCCCTATTATAATAAGCCATGATTTCTCAAGTCAGTCATGAGCCAAGACGTGGACATCAAATAAGCAACGTGTAGTAAACCGATTTAAGCCGTATAGGACTGTAACTACCTATTCAGATTTTTTTACGGGACTGCCTCGCGATTATTTAGTATTTCATTTAATCCTGTTTATTCACAGGTTTTATGATAGTAAAAAAAAACTAGACTAAACAATTTTTTCAACTTACTTAGGTAGGACATGAATCCTAAACTTCCACTTGCCAGGGGACTGCTCAAACAAATAGAGCTACTAAGACATTGTTTGTGTTTACGAATTTATTTAATGCTTTTACGGCAGCGTTTCAACAATTAGAAACAAACATTTGAAAAAAAATTGACCCGATCGGGAACCGATCCTAGGATCCCTTGCATACTAGTGAATCAGCAAGCTACTACACCAATCGAACCAAATGGTCAATTAGCAAGTAATTTGTTCTGAATCAACGGTACTAATAAATCTGTCAGCCAATCATTATCTAAGTTAGAAGTGTAGTAATTTATGGACGTAACCCTTTTTACTCTTCATCCCAAAGTAACGCTAGAATTAACGTGCCTAATTTATATCCTTTGTTTATAACGAGTTTATTGAGGCATTGCTGAGAGATTTCCCTCTTAAATCCAGGGACTAATCTTTCCCAACACGCATTTTAAAATATAATCAGGTTTGTGGAATCAAAAATACTTATGTAATATTTATATGTTGTCAAAACTTTAGTAACTCTAGGTCAATGTTTCAAGACCGTTTTGAAGGAAACTTCTTTAAAAAAATAAATGCTAATATTACAAATTAGTAATTAGCAAGTTAAAGATATAATATAATGACCATTTTATTGATAAAGTTAAGTAATGTTGACTTTTATATTATTTATTTCAATTTGCAACAATTCAATATTTACTGAACGATTGCTTAACAAACTTGAGCGCCTACAAAATCTGGCTATTCGTTTCATCTTTGGTCTTCGCAAATACGATCATGTCTCCGAATTTCGCGCTAAGTTAAAATGGCTACCAATTAGACTTCGTCGTAATGTGCACATCCTTTCTTTCCTATATAAGATCCTGTATGATCCTGCTACCCCTGAGTACCTTCGCTCCCGCTTCCAACTTTTACCTCCTGATCCCCGCTCTAGGCGCGATTGCATCACTACGATGTTAGAGTGTCCTAGAGCAAACACTAAGTTCTTTTTCAACTCCTTCTCTTCCCAAGCTGTGCGACTATGGAACAAACTCCCTAAGGCTATACAAAGCAGCCCTTCTATAACATCGTTCAAGATTCGTTTAAAAGAGCACTATTTATCTCAATCATTACAATGTATGTAGTTTATGTAGGTATATGTATGTGTTGTATGTATTTTATAAGTAGGTTTATCCTTTTTTTTATATATAATTTAATTTGAAGTATATTAGAGTGTAGTTTAAGTAGGTATATTTATCATTATCTTATGCTAGTTTTTTTTTTTTTTTGTAAATTTTCTTTTTATCTTCTAAATTACTGTGCCCGTTTAAATGCATTTCTTCCACACCAGTTAGGTTGGCTGGAAGAGATCTCTTAAAGAGATAAGCTCACCTTTGTAAACTGTTTTTACTGTAACAACCTTTATGTTTTTTTGTGCGCAATAAAGAATATATATATGCGTAATTTCAACATCTCCAGACTTAATGTTTGTTTAAAATTATCAAATGAACAATTTTAAATTATCATTTTTTGGGTTCCATGCCCTCCTCAAAGAAAACCCTTTAGAAAAAACTTCATATGACTGATCTCCCTTACAAAATTAAAAGAGTAACATTATCCTGCACTAATGAGTAGATTCTCCTGATATAATTTGCAGGACGTTTAAAATTAAAATAAATATATATTTCAAACGATCGCTTGTAACTTTTAACGATCCCTTATCCCCCCCTACTGCTTCAGTGGGTGAATTAGATTTACAACGGCCAACAGAGACACATTAAAATCCAACTTAATTTTGTCTAAAAACACTGGCCCAGCCCTAATAAAAGCAAAAATGGATTTGTCCCAAAAGAACTGGAATTTGTCACTTAACAAGCCTGGGGTATTACACATACCTCTTTATCAGTGAGAATCTTGTTTCGTTTATACTTTATAGAGATACAAAAATCCTGACATGATGATTTTTTGAATTTACACCAAAAACATTTACATGAAAGATATTTAAGGGTAGACCAAGAGCAACGTAAGGTTTTTAAATAAATAAATAAATAAATGTGGACAACATCACGTACATTGTTCTGATCCCAATTTAAATAACTATTTAAAGCACTCGTATTTTGGAAACCAGAAACAACTAAGGTATCACAAACACCCAGACCCGAGAAAATGTAGAAAAACACTTTTTATCTACATTGATTTGTCCGGGAATCGAACCAGTTGAAAACAGGTGTGTACGCCACTCCGCCACCGTACCGTAAGGTATTTGAAACAAAATCGCAATTTAGTCAATTGTGGAAAGAAGGCGCTGCTGCCCGTCATTTTCGTTTAGCTAAATGAATGAATGAATGATATCGTTTATTTGCATCAATTTTGAGAACAAGATATGGTGTTCTGGGTACAAAACTTTCCGTCAAAATCTACTTAAAATTAAGCATGCAAATCTATACTAATATTATAAAGCTGAAGAGTTTGTTTGTTTGTTTGTTTGTTTGTTTGAACGCGCTAATCTCAGTAAGTACTGGTTCGAATTGAAAAAATATTTTTTTGTTGGATAGTCCATTTATTGAGGAAGGCTTTAGGCTATATAACATCACGCTGCGACCAATAGGAGCGAAGCATGAGTAAAAAATGTTGCAAAAATAATCGCGATCATAATAACGGAAATTGACGCGGACGAAGTCGCAGGGATCAGCTAGTATTTATATAAAATAGTACAGCCTCTTACGACACCCATAGGAAGACCAGCCCTTTAGCACTACCAAACTATACCTTTGTTTTTTTCTGATGTTACACACAAGATGATAATATTTTTATTTCACTAATCGTGTGATTATACTTCAAAGATGAACTGGTGTCAGAATTTTCCATGGCGCCTGAATAGGCATTTGTCATGACTTGTTTTTCGACTTCCATCTTGCTATATGTAGAAGCCAAGGCGACTTTACGAGCTTAACATAACAATTAGTATGTATAACAAATAAATATCTCCTTTTGCTGAGATGTTGATGATGATGGACAAACAAAAATTTAAGCGTTAGTAGTTAGATCGTTAAAAGACAAATATGTGCATTGTGCAAAGCTGCAGAGTAAAGAATATAGGTATTAAAGAATAAGAAATTCGTCGGAAAGAAAACATTGGCGTTTTTATATTTTGCATTTAGCATATATTTTTTTGAATGGACGCAGCATAACTCACAATGGAGCGCATCAGGTAGTATTCAATAAATTGTTGGAAAAATACGCACGGAGAATGATATTACAAGAAAAAAGCACACTTAATGACGACTCTCTCTGTCAAATGATATTTTCATTTTATTTCATTCATTCATCTTAATGCTATCATTGAGCAGATTAAAATTATGTCGTAATGTCTAGTTCAAATGTCCAATAACAGTATTTTTAGATCCAGTTTTATGATACGTAGTCAAATATAATAAATGATAAAGGTGGTGATATTTTCTTTTTAAATGAGGTTGATTAACAACTAATTTGTAGTTATAGCATTAAACTTTTTCTAGAACATTCCTTTTTCAATAAACAATTATCAAGGTAAATAACCATTGGTTAAGTTAACTACTTGTTAAAACAACAAACCGACTGATCATTGTCATAAAAAAATACGCAAGTCTTTTCCTTGACCTACACTTTAATTTAAAAAAAAAATAATGCTCTGCTTCATTCTGTTTCCAATTAGTGCATTTTTGGAAAAATCTAATAGGGTGTTGGGTAGGCTGATGAAAGGAATTCATAAAATTGTTTTTCAGAAGTACAACGTGATTTGGTAGTATACATTTTTAAAATTAAGGTTTTAAACTGTTTCATTGTTTCTGGAACACCTAGCTAACGTTTTTTTTTAATTAGTTATTTTTTTCAAGACTGTTTGACTTACAAATAATATGTATTTAATGAAGTTATTTCGTCAAATTGTTAACTAACAAAACGGAACTGAACGTGATACTCATGATATAACTGGTAGAAGAAATTTCAGGTTCATAAGATAGTATAGAAAAAAAAAGTAAATAACATACTTATACCATTATCATCATCATCCTATATGTCTCCATAGCTGCAGTTGAACATAGATCTCTAAAAAAGGAGAATTGTGCCAAAATTACAGGTTGGCGATCGTGGTTAGGCCAATAGTGGAGAAAAGACGCTACTGCCAACATCTTCTGACAGTTCTCTTTTAGTCACTTATTAAAACACCCATAGCACGACCTTTTCCCGAGCTACATATTCCGTTTTAGGCCGGCACTACAAGCCACGCATACATTCGTACATACCAAAAAAAAAACAGTTACTCATGAACTTATCAACATAAACTTTTCTTTAACAACTTCAACAAATAAAAAATTAAATACCCAATTAAAAAAAAAATTGGATCTTGTGTAACGTGTCGTTAATTCTGTAGCAACTTTGAGTTCAATTTATCGATTTTTCGATCGACATGGAGATAATTAGGGGAGATCCTTACCCTGTGCCGTCATATGGCAGTGACGAGACAAAGACAGTTGATTTGTTACAGACATTTTGATGTCGATTTATTTATGTTATAATCAAGAAGCTTTAAGCTTCTTGGTTATAATTATTGCAGTCTTCACTTTAAATGGAATCGGCGAGAGGATAATCTTATATAAAATTCTCGTGTCACAATGTTAGTTACCTTACTCCTTCGAAACGGCTTCACTGATTTTTACCAAATTTTATATGCATATTCAGTAGGTCTGAGAATCGGCTACTGTCTATTTTTCATACCCCTAATTAATTTTATTTTTAATTTTTGGATAATATTTTTTGTTTTTATTTTTTTTATAATGTGGCATTAAAAATACATACAACCCTAAATTTTTACCCTTTTATCACCAATCCCTATTTTTTAATAGCCATTTTAGTAATTTAATCATTTTTATGGCAAAACAACGTTTGCCGGGTCAGCTAGTAATGCACTATAATTATGTGACGACCATTTGGATCAGCGGTTTTAAACGCTGCTTCTGAGCCATGGGTCGCGGGTTCGATCCCCGCACAGTACAAATATTTGTGTGCATGAACATGTCTGTTTGTACTGGTCTGGATGTTTTCTATGTATTAAAAGTATGTATTTACAAAAAAAAAAGTATACAAGTAAGTTTATCGGTTGTCTAGTACCCCATACGACAGGGTACTTAATAGTAGCTTAATTTGGGACTAGATGACTCTGTGTGGCCCAGTGAGGCATGTCTTAAAAAAATATTATAAAAAAATCATTATATATATAATTCTTCTGTGAGTGTGTATGTCACTGAACTTCTCTCAAACGACTGGACCGATTTTGATGAAATTTTTTGTGTGTGTTCAAGGGGATCTGGGAATGGTTTAGATTCACAATTTTGTCGGGGATAATGTTAGGTGTAGTCCAACCCTAAATTTTTTTTTTATTTTTTTACAAAATTTTTAATTTCTATTTTTTTATGATACAACATACAAAAATACATACAATCCTAAATTTTTACCCTTTTATCACCAACCCCTATTAGGGTAGGGGTAGGGTAGGGGTAGGGTAGGGGTAGGGTAGGAGTAGGGTAGGGGTAGGGTAGTAAAATATTAAAATTTTATAAAATATATACAACCGTAAATTTTTACCCTTTTACCACCAACCCCTATTTTTTGTTAGCCATTTTAGTAATTTAATCATTTTTATGGCAAAACAACGTTTGCCGGGTCAGCTAGTATATTATAGAATATTATCCCACTGCAGAGCAAAGACCTGCATCACTGAATTCAAGTTACCACAGCCATGAGTGCAATTACCACGCTAGCCATATGCGGGTTGGTGAATATAAACCCGGCAATGTTCGAACATTCGGAACTCTTGTTAACCGACCAGGGGATCGTACTCAGGACCCTTTGCCTGGTATAGAAACCACTAGACCAACGGAGGTTTACTAGGAGGGTAGGCAATCAATGATAAAATAAAAACGCGTATCCTGATTAAAATAGTCATACCTATATGGGCCTCGAGGCAAATGGGATCTGGCTTTGTGTTAAGGCCCGGTAGTTCGGAATTTATGGATTGATATCCATTGAGCGCTCCGTAAGCGCCAGCGCGTGACAGTACGGGCCTGACAAGCCGCCGCGCTCACGTATTTTGTAGTTATTTAAACACTTGCTGTTGCCCGCGACTTCGTACGCGTCAAGTTCTGTTATTATGAACGCGATTATTTTTGCAACATTTTTCACTGATGTTTGGCTCCTATTGGTCGCACGCAGCGTGATGTTATAGCCTAAAGCTTTCCTCGATAAATGGACTATCCAACACAAACATAATTTTTCAATTCGGACCAGTACTTCCTGAGATTAGCGCGTTCAAACAAACAAACAAACAAACAAACAAACAAACTCTTCAGCTTTATAATATTAGTGTAGATATTAATTAAAGGCCGTCCACAAATTACGTCACACATTAAGGGGGGGCGGTCTTACTTTTGTTACATTGGGCAAAATAGTATGGGAATTTTCGTAAAAATGCGTGACAAGGGGTCTGAAAATCTCAAAAATCGTGTGACGTTATTTATAGATGACCCCTTAAGTATATCATTTAAAATAAACAAACTCGGCAACTTTACCTAGCAATATACAGTAGCTTTACATTTTGTCGTAATTAGTCGTAATATTGAAAACACATCACAAACAGGTGTACGTTTGTGATTTTTTTCTATCGACCGAAGTTAATCAAATTATGTAACCGATAATGAATGTGACTAGACTTATTCTTAAATAATACACCAGCACCAGCGTTAAGGGGACTAGGTACTAGAGCTATGTGCTGCACACAATTAATTTTATTTTATTACTTCTAAACAAAATCAGTTCTCAAAAAACTAGAACAGTATCATTTTAGCAAATTACCTCTAGTATTTATTGAATCACTGTTAACTGCTTTTCAAATTCGACTTTATAAACAACTAAATGAAAAGTTTACCACTAGACACATTAATTACGAAATTTTTAAAAGGTTGATGAAAGATTCATAGGAAAGTTTTAAACATGCCTGGTATCAAAATTTTGTTTAGTTCCCTAATTTAAAGGTGAAACAAACCATCATCATCATCAGACTACATGAGCCTTTATCACCACGTCCAGAAGGCGGGTTGGCGATCGGAGAGAAGACGCTGTTGCCCTGTTTCCTTATTCTTATTTCTTCTTCATCTCCTTATTTATCTACTTCTAGCAGCATCTTTAGTCGCCTCTAGTGACACCAATAGGATAAAATGAGGTGGTGCTATTCTATTTCACCACACGATACAAATCAAAATATAATAGAAATAATTAAGTATGTCACAATAATAAATCACTCAAAATACTGACAGTTGCCAGACACAAGAAGCAGGACTTTGTAGCGGGCATCTATGAGATGAGAGCTAAATTAGAAAAGTTCAAAACCAGATGAGAGAAACCCTTGTCGCCCGGGCGTTTTAACAAATGTCAGGCATTTATAATTTTGCTTTTGCAATGACATGCTAGTAATATCTAAGATAGAAGCAGTCGTTTTAAATGGAGATTAAGTCTAAGTTGCTGCCACAGAACATGAAAAAAGGTTAGAAAGGCTGTCATGTGCCATTTGTATGAGAATCGATGTCGCCGCTTGCGCCCCCACTACACATAAATGAGTTCAATAAACTCCAATCAAGCGAATTCAGCGACCAACAGGGTTGCGCGACGTCAAAAGATAGGTACCAATCACAGCGCTCACTTACAAGCATATTTTGCTCATCACCTCTGTGGCGCGCCTGGCCCGCCTACATAGCCTTTCTAACCTTATTCCATGTTTTGTGGTTGCTGCTATCTACTCTCTCACTGAGCTACTTTGGACTTAAAGCTATCCCAACATCTTATTTAGTGACATTACCTTTTCTCCAGCGGCTCTGCCCGCGTAGACACAATATATCCTTTTCAAGATCATATGAGACCAGAATTTCATTAAAATAGGTTCCGTAGTTTAGGCGTGAAAGAGTGACAGGCAGAAAAACATATCTATACTTTTGCATTTAAACAGTATGAAATTTTAACCACCTTTCAAATTTATTATAGCTTTATTATAGCAATCTACAATACAAAAAACAAAAGACGTATTTTTTTTTTGGTATAGCCTAGTACAAAAATGTCAAGATAAAGCACTTAGAAAATGTCCGCCAAAAATCTAAAATTTTCGATACGGCCTCCTAGCAACACTTTTTTTACGCGATGCGCATCTCATTCATTCATTACGATACTATCCATAAGTTTTTGATTTTCCCTTCATACCTTAACAGGCTTAGGACCGTAAAAATTGAAAACTACTCGTATGTAACGAAAAATATTTACGGATGAAAACTTGATTCACATTTTTTACTTGATAAATGGGCTTTAAACACGATACTGTACGCCTATAAAAATTTTGAAGATGATTAAAAAGTCACCTGTATAAAAACTCAACATGATCTATACTTAAGCACACGTGCGAAGCTCTTTCATCTTATGAAAAGTAACCTTTATGAAAGTGCCTTAAGTATTTGGTAACGTATATTAGAGTGAAAAGTTGGACGTGGCAAGTACATAAGCTACTTACAAGTTCGTACATAACTCTGGAGTTGTGGTTGTTCTTTTAACATACAAGACGTGAGCCTTCGCTTTTTGGAAGTATTAATATGAAAGTAATAAGAAAACACACGCACAATTGAGTAGATACAGTGGATTACATTATCATTTAGCATTTTTTTGGAATTTTTGCGAGGGTGAATATAGAACTTAGTACTGTAACTGATTTAATATATACACGATGTAATGTCCCTAAGCTGATAGTATGCTGATAGCATGCTGACAAGTATCATATCACTATAATAGTTTAACATTTTTAAAGTGCGCACCGGACGATGATCATTAGTAGACCTCACCCGTTGAACCGATGATGTGGTGAACGTCACATTTGCGGGCTGTTTTGGCTCTAAGTACCCAATACTTAAAAGTTTTTGGTGACGCTCATTTACACAGCAGTATGTCCACTTACTTTTATTATTAGCAAAATAGAATAAAGATGTCGGAGATACATTAATTACCGTGAAGTAAGTATACTACCTGCTAGTTTTTTTTTATGCTAATGAAAAAACAAACATTGCATTGAGTTACTGCTTTATGCCTTGTGGTATTTTTAGGTTCCAGTAAAGCTAGAAAAACAGGAGTAAGACCAGTTTATAGAGAATTTCGTGGCGATCCAGGATATGTACTTAACTCATTTTTGATAAAAATCGATTTACTGCTCTTATTGCTAGCGCGCCAGCATTGGTCTCGTCTTCTGTCTCAAGGTAAAAGTCGTCACCAAACTATCCTCAAAGATAATGATATAATCAATAAAAAAAAAATAAGAAATTCATAGCATATGCATATTTAAACATTAATTTCTAATCGTAAACTTGCATGCCGTATCAATCTTCTCTTGCTTCAATCGCAATACCAAAAGCACATAGACTGATTAGGCTATTAACCCAGTGCACCGCGCGCTCCGAGACAGATTTAATCATCAATGTAAGTACCTAAGTTTGTATAGAAAACACGCGTGGTACAGCACACTGACAACGCGTTGGCGCGCACGGTGCAGTGAGATGATTGCATCAGTGCCTGCGACCGTATTCAGTCAGTAGAGCCTACGGCTCGCTTAATTCTAGCTGTGTTCTTATCTCACTTCCACATCAAGTCAAAACATCAGATCGCTACGTTTGGCAGTCGGTTTAGCCAATGATGACGAGTAAAGAAGGAAGGAGTATCGCTATTCAAGATTTGTCTGGCAACACATAAATTATTTGCTTCGCTGTACCACGTACATATGACATGATGAACGGGGATTACATTATATAATAATACCGTTTAAAAAATAAAAATAAACGTTGCCCTTCCTACGCAAATTGCGTAAGCCGCTTGTGTGGGAGCTGGTAAAGGTATGGATCATGCTATTTTTAAACGATGCACATTTGCAAATTCTCATTTTCTGGGAATCGAAAACATTTTAAAAGGTTTTTTGAGCTTCTACGGTTTTGTATTTAGTTATTACAGAATACAAGAGAAAAAGCATTTTTTTTTATAAGAAAAACTTTTTAAAAATAAATGTGGACAACATCACATACTTACATTGTTCTGACCCCAATTTGAATAACTATTTAAAGCATTCGTATTTTGGAAACCAGAGACACCGAAGGTACCACAAACACCCAGACCCGAGAAAATGTAGAAAAACTCATTTTTTCTACATTGACCCGTCCGGGAATCGAACCCGGGACCTCGGAGCAGGCGACACCTTGAAAACTGGTGTGTACGCCACTCCGCCACGGAGGTCGGCAAATATGCTTACACAATATGTACCTATATTGTGTACATTTTAATTCTTTTATGTCTTTTCGGTACCGTCTACTAGGTTAAATAAAGACCATGCTAAGTCATCGTTTAATTATATTTATAAAATATGATATCATAGATACTTAGTTGACCATACTATAGATTAGATAGTAACTAAAAATAAAATAAAATAAAATGTGTGAATCACACACTTGGCAATGAATTAATGTAATTTAGGCGCTTGAGCGAGGTTCTAGAAATACGAGCCTTCGAATTTTACCATCTAAGGTTAAATAAATAATTCATAATTCATAATTCATAATTCATAATTCATTTATTCACTTCAAATTTGTGATACAGAACAGGTTGATACCTTTGTAGAAGCAGTTGGTAGTGCTTGTCACAAATTTACCTTTTCAAGGCATCAGTGATACATTGTAATTACCTACTTTCTTTATAATACATTAATACATGATCAATTATCATAAATTACACTGTTAGATTTATTAAATTTTAAATAGTATTCTAATATTATAATATGTTAATATGTCTATCGCTCGCTACTGTCATACATTTTAATATTATTACGTGTTCGGTTTTCAATATCATGTTACCAAGTCATCGGTTATCAGCAAATTGTAAATTTAACAATAGTTAGATGACTATAACAACTAAACCTAACGTCACCATAAACTAGAGATTAGTTTATGGTTACTAAAAATGAAATAATAGGGGTTAAAGTACGAAATTGCCGATTTTTTTTCCACTTTTTGTTTTGTTTATAACTCTTAAGTATAGTCATATTATTGCGTAATTCTTTTTGTATTGTATCAAAAACTACCTAAAGTAACTTTTAACTAAAAAAAATGCAATACTAGTGCCTATTACTTCTAAGGAAGTCGTTGAAAAGACCCCTTACAATGTGTCAGCTGACCTTCTTGCTTCAATTAAGTATATTTGTATTATATACTTTGATTTTGAGAAATTTAAATACTATAATGCGTAGCTTTATAATCATCTAACTTTCACCTTTAATTGCATCGAAAACGGTTCAGGCGTTTTTAAAAAAACTAAAAAAATTGTTAGTATGGAAAAATGACTTTTCTCGATTTCGTCCATACAAAACGGCAATTTCATACTTTAACCCCTAATATAATAAAATGTATGAATGAACCACACTCTTGTCAATGAATTAATTTAGATTAGGCCCTTGAGCAAGGTTCTAGAATTTCATCAGAGCGCTCAAGTTTTAAGATCTTACTATGCAACACGAAGTCCATACATACTTATCTATCTGTCTCTGTCACATACTTAAAGATATGTGCATAAGCAAGTGTTCAGAATGAAGTCGAATATACAGACATTCTTTTGCGAACCTTTGAACCATAGATTCACTACTTTCATTATCAAATAAAAAAACAGCTTCCAAGTGGTGTACATTTCTTCACTAGCACAAAACCGCTTAAATAAATATACGTGCCTCCACAAGTAGTGCAGCGGATATTTTATTCAAATCGCTGCATTGTCTATGCTAAGGAGCCCGTGAAAGATTCACAAATGCTTTTGTTCCGGCGAGTACCACATAATTCCGGTTTCGAATAGCGTTGAAGTCCAACAAAAAATGTGGCCAGGAGAAATCATATCCGGAAACGGGTCGAAAATAAAAAAGCTGTTGAAATGATATGGTTTTGATATTCTTGTGTTTCTTTCTCCTTTGTGAAACTTATTATGGTTATTTTGTATCTGCAAGACTTGCAACAGAAGAATTGCGTGAAATGAACTGAATGCGATTAACATGATTTTACTTGGAAAAACCTGTTTAAACTATGATAGCAACCTACCGTAGAGTATTTTTAAACACAGATACTTTACTATTAAGAAAGAAAAAAAAACACAATAAACAGCAATCATGTTTGTGTCGTGCCCGCAGATTGAAAGAATAGCGCCACCACTTCCTTCCTATGGGTGCCGTAAGAGGCGACCAACGGAATACTGCGAGAAGAAATCTTCCTTCTGCCATTGGGATCGCGATCGCCAACTAGCCTGCCAAGCGTGGCGATTATGGCAAAATCCTCGCTTTGGAGAGGCCTGTGACCAGCAGTGGACTAATATAGGCATAGGCATAGACAGGTTCATAATGATGATGATATTTCTCTGAAATGTATGCAACTTTTTAATTGAAATTACTTAGTTGTAAAATGTCTTGCAGCCATTACAGTTTGATGAACTTTTGCAGAGTAGAACCTGATATTGCAGCAATTAACAAAGTAGTTTGCCCTTTTAGTTTCTCGGCGCCAGAAAGGCAATTTCCCGTACAACATTTTCCTAAGTCTACGTCTTCGTTCTACGATTAATCTCGTTTATAGTTTATAACGCTAACGCACTGATGGTGTTGTGTTATATGTACCCGGCCTAGACCTTAGGGTCCCCGGTTTGATCCCCGGGTCTAGTTATAAAAGTTTAAAAATTTTCGTATATTGCTAGGGTTTGTGTTCACCAACCAGCCTTTGGTAAGCGTAGTTATCAGGTGTGCCTGTACACAATCATTGCTATGGTAACTTGAATTCAATGATGGTGGCCTTGGCCCTGCTGTGGGATGGTTATAGGCCTCTAGTTTAGTAATAAGGTTGTCCATGGGACGTTTAGTTTGTTTATTTGATAAAAATAATAGGTTGTCAAATAGTTCCAATTTTCACATGTTTGAATTATTTTATTGCGATTAACCTGCGCAAAAAATACCACATTTAACGGAAGAAGAATAGGTAAGTAAGTAAATAAATAACACATTGTAAATAAAAATGTTCTAAATGTTTATTACCCAACAACGACATAAGATCCTTGTGACATTATAAATAAGTAATTAAGTAACTTTGAAGTTGTTCATTCACTTTTCAATACAAATACAAAAAACCGGCCAAGTGCGAGTCGGACTCGCGCACCGAGGGTTCCGTACAAACCTGCAAGGTTTACAAAGTTCGTTCATAAATTTAAGGTTTTCGGAATTTTTCCTTTATGTGTGCTATAAAACGTTGCTTCATGCCAATTTTCAAGATTCTAAGTCGACTGGAAGTACCCTTTAGGTTTTGATTCCCTTGCGAGTACTTGCGAGTTTCAAAATATGCAGCTTAAATTGCTGTTTCTTTTGATTGCGTTGACATAGAAGTTTGATTTTGTTACAGCTTAAAGGTATTATAGACCTGAGTATTTGGTATGAATTTCAATTTAATACCTCTACGCGTTTATGAGGAAATGGGTAGTAAGTTTAAAATTATTAAAAAAATATATATTATGTGATGTAACTAAAAATTTATGGTTTTCGTAATTTTTCCTTTATGTATGCTATAAGACGTTGCTTCGTACCAAATTTCAAGATTCTGAGTTCACGGGAAGCACCCTGTAGGTTTTGATTCCCTTGCAAGTGTCGAAAATTTGCGGCATAAACGGCTGTATCTTTTGATTGCGTTGGCTTAGAAGTTTGATTTTTTCACAGCTTCAAGGGACGGTAGACCTGAGTAATTGATATAAATTTCAGCTTCATACCTCCACGCGTTCCTGATAAAAAGGGTCTTGACAGACGGACGGACGGACGGACAGACGGACAACAAAGTGATCCTATAAGGGTTCCGTTTTTTCCTTTTGAGGTACGGAACCCTAAAAACGAACAAAGTTCAAAACTGTTTTGATACTGTTTTTAAACAAAAAAATAGCTGGTGTAATTTGAAAATACGATTCCTTGAATACAATTTTTTCGACTGTTTTAGGTGGGACTCGAATCTTTTATGCATTGTATTTTCAAAGTTAAAAGCTGTAAAAGTTTGACTCAAGATATCTATATGAATTAAATTGTGCGGTTTAGTGTCGGCACACAAATAATAAAGCACCAATTTATCTCTTACTCATCATCATCATCTCTGCTAATTGACGCCCACTGCTGGACATAGGCCTCCTTCAAGGATCTCCACAACGATCGGTCCCGCGCCACCCGCATCCAATTACCAGTAACCTTCGTCAGATCGTCGGCCCACCTGGTGGGGGGGCCTACCCACAGATCGTCGTCCGGTGCGCGGTCACCATTCCAGAACCTTTCCGCCCCAACGGCCATCGGTTTTTCTTACTATGTGTCCCGCCCACTGCCACTTCAGTTCCTCAATTCTCCGAGTGATGTCAGTTATCTTAGTTCTCCTACGGATTTTCTCATTTCTGATTCTACCATGCAGGGAAATACCAAGCATTGCTCTCTCCATTGCCCGCTGTGTGACCTTGAGCCATTGCGATTCTTACTATGCGGTCATAATAAGTGACAAAATTAAGCGGGCAGCTGGGTTTCCTCTCCACCAGTAGGAAAATTGCGGTCTCAAAACCGCTTGTCAAACGTAGTGATCATAGCAAAAGCCTCCGTTCAGGTGGACTAATACAGGGTGACTTTTTCATTACATTCAAAAATTTTTACAGGCGTTCAGTATCGCATTTAGAGTCAATTTATGAAGTGAAAAATGTAGGTCAAGTTTTCATCCGTAAATATTTTTCGCAACATAGTTTTCAATCTCTCTTATATGCCGACGACGTAGCCCTGATATCCAATAACCCACAAGAACTACAAGAACACCTCGAACAATGGAGAGAGCCACTGGAAGCAAATAGATTGCGCATCAGTAGAAGTAAGACCGAATATATGATCTGCAACTTTGACCCAGAAAGTTCCATCAATACTAGTATTAAGCTTGATGGCATAGATCTACCGCGAGCAAAATCCTTTAAATACCTGGGATCGGTTATCTCTGAAAATGGGACAATTGAAGCTGATATTTTACACAGGATGGCGTCTGGATGGAACAAGTGGCGTACGCTAACCGGATTCCTATGTGACACTAAAATGCCCATTAGGACGAAGGGAAAAATCTATAAAACAGCAGTGAGACCAGCTTTACTATATGGTTGCGAAGTATGGCCGACAACCAGAGCTCATGAGCAAAAACTGCACACAACGGAGATGCGTATGCTGCGGTGGTCGGGCGGAGTTACCCTTAAAGACAAAGTACGCAATTACCCACAAAATTTCTGAGGCTAGACTAAGATGGTACGGTCACGTTATGAGAAGACCGGACGATCACGTTGTCAAAAAGTGCCTTTCCATCGCTGCAAAAAAGAGGGGTAGAGGAAGGCCCCAAAACACTTGGATGACAAATGTTCAAAAGGACATGAAGGTTTTGGGACTCCGCGAACGAGACGTTCAAGATAGAAGCAGATGGCGTCGCATGATTGGGAAAGCCGACCCCGCGTAACGGGATAAGGCGAGGCGGAAGAAGAAGATAGTTTTCAATTTTTACAGTCCTAAGCCTGTGAAGGTATTAAGGGAAAATCAACAACTTATAAATAATCGTAATGAATGAATGAGATGCGCATCGCGTAAAAAAAGTGTTGCTAGGAGGCCGTATCAAAAATTTTAGATTTTTGTCGGACATTCTTTAAGTGCTTTATCTTGACATTTTTGTACTGGGCTTATATCAAAAGAAAAAATACGTCACTTGTTTTTTGTGTCATAGTAGTTATATCAAAATTTGGAAAGAGCTTAAAATTTCCTGTATAGGCTGACGCTGATAGCGACAAAATTGCAAGTGGTTAATTTCTAGCTACAAATTGGTTCTACGAGCTACTTCGAAAAGTTTCTTCCTCTGAAAGTAATAGCAGATAATTTATTTAAATGTAACTGGAGCTGCTTAGCGCTCCAAGTTTACCACTTCCCGGCTTCGTAACATGACAGCTTGAGTGGGTTTTGCAGGAATGGTTGGTTTTTTTTAAATCAAGTTATTAAGAAATGCTTTCTTTAGCGTTAATCATAAATCAGAACATTGTGGAAAAAAGATTAAATTCATGCATTTTTTTCATTATAGTTCTACGACATTTTTAGCTCTATGACTCACAGTGCATGATCATTCGTATCGTATCTTGTCCGATTCATTTTCAAGCACAATGATTATTTTAATGTCAAAATACCATAAGAGAACCAAGTTATCCGACTTCGAAGAATTGTTACATACCTACTTATAATGGGATAAATATAAAGGGTATAATGGGATAAATATAAAGGGTATTCAATCTAAATTATGTATCATAAAAAACTGAAATGGCTTGACTAGGTGGGTGAGGCCGTAGATTTTGCCACTTGTTAAAAAAGAAAATTGTCTCCAATGTTTATCATATTTAAAAAAACAGAAAATACCAGATAAACTGTATATTAATCTCATAATTATTTCTTTCAGTTATCTTTTATCTCTTTTAAGATCATTTTAAACGGATTATGGTGAGCTATCATGTTAAAACGTCAATCTGAATATTTTTGGACCCTAATTTTAGATAAAAAAGTGATGTCTTTGATGGTAGACTACTTACTTGTCGCTATTTTTTACCTTTATTTTATGAGTCTACTAAGCTATTTTTCATTTATTCTAATTGTCTGATTGTTGAGATACAAGAACGTGGTTTTAAACTATTCAAAACATGCATAAATCAATGATTTATAAACATTCAAACATTTGTCTTCTTTATTTCACTTCGACGTTACTTTTTTCTTCGTTACCGGTATTTCGATACACAAACATATAAATGTAATCTTTAATAGAAATTAGGAATGATTATGGCAACACCGAGTATTCAGGCCAAAAAATAAGAAGAAAGGTCGCCATCTTATTAGTGACCACATTGCGACAAGTGGATGATCTATTTTTCGGCAGCGAAAATCAAAAGTGTTTTTTGGTGAAATAAAAGGTAAATATCGACATTTTAACTATTTTTTACGTAAAACTATGTGTTGAAATGGATATTGTAGATGAAAGTTTATAGATCTATTCCAAATTTGGCTTAATTTAGAAATTATAACCTATAAAACTCTTAAAAATCGAGCTTCTACGTTACTTATGCGTTACTTCTATGTTACTGGTAACAAATATGCTATGTTACGTAACGTAGAAGCATTGTAATGGCTAGTGCATACTGTTAATTTCGCTAGTTATTGAAAAATCGTCGGAATCACTATCTCTTTTCTATGTAAATTGAAATAAATTTAAAAGTCGAAAGGGGTGTAAAAGTTAAATATGGTCAGATTTCACAGATAAACCCAATCAAAATTGTATTATTATAATTAAGAATTGGTAAAACAAACAATAGGTTCATATGTGAATTGACGTCAGTCAGATGCAAGTTTCAGACTCTTTCCGTGTTGTGGTTAGCGTAGATAATATTACTTGGTGGATGACTTCGATGAAGTATATTTTAAATAATTGTCTACCCGTCAGTTGCACTGTATTCTAAGGTTTGAAAGTTGATTTTAATTGTTATATTGAGTAATTATGTTAATTTTCTGTTTCTATTACAGTATAATAACTACGTATATTACGTTTTTTTAAGGATTTATAATTGTAGAATATATAAATTCCTAAGTGATTCTCGTTACTTGCTCCTGCAGTTTAAAAAAGAATTTGTTACAATTTAAAAATAAAAATTTTATTACCACCGTACATCCACTAGTTTTTTTTTATCTTAAGTGTCAGTATGATATAAGCCTAACAATGCAATACCGTTACTTTCGCGTTACTTTAGTGTTAATGTAACGTAGAATATTCTGCGTTACTATGCGTTACAAAGTGGCAAAATCCACGGCTTTACCCATGTACAGGTTGCTGCAAAACATTTGATATTTGTTGCATTGTCACTGATTGACACGCATGAAATTTATCACTACACACACAGGATACCTACAATATAACAGCTTAAATCATTTAAAGGTAGAAACAATATAATTTTTTTTTGTTAGGCTGCGTTTCCACTAACGCGGAGAGGAGAAAAGAAATCCGGTGCATATCAGTTAAAGTTAATTTCTCAGAGAGACCGCACGCCATGTCTTGTATACCTTTTTCTAATTGAAGATGAAGATAACGAATCAGATGAAGTGGCATTAACTATTTCGGCTTTTTTAGATTCAAAGAGAAAATGTAGATTTCGGATTCGACAACATATAAAATACCATTCTGAGCATGGGGAATTTTCAACTTATTTTCGAACGTGTGACGATGAAATAAGTAAATAATGCAATTAATGATGTTTTCATTAATTGCATTATTTACTTAAACCTTATTTTTTCCCTCTACTCCACCCCGCACCGCCCCGCCCGCTCGTTCCCGCACCGCCGGGGTTGTGCGGAGGCCTCCATTAATTCCGCTCAGAACCCCGCATGCTCATAATGTTATATCAAAATCCGCTTTTGAAAAAAAAAGATTTTGAGCGTTGTGATTGGTCAATTCATGCACCGCTAAGCTCCTCTCCGCTCCTCTCCGCGTCAGTGGAAACGCAGCCTTAAGGTGTCGCCTGCTCCGAGGCCCCGGATTCGAGTCCCGAATGGGTCAATGTAGAAAAAAAATGTTCTTCCACATTTCCTCGGGTCTGGGTGTTTGTGGTACCTTCGTTGTATCTGGTTTCCAAAATACTATTGCTTTAAATAGTTATGCAAATTGGGATCAGAACAATGTATGTGATGTTGTCCACATTTTTCTTCTCTTTTTTTTATTTTACAATAAAATAATAAGGACTGTTGCAATAAATATAGTGTTAAGTTACCAGTCTTCGTTTTAAATAAATATAATAATGTGGCAGTTAAGATTATAAAACCATTAACAGGGCTAATTTCTTTTTCTACCCGTTTTAATTTTACGCCACGATTTTCCATCAAGATTTACAATAGCCCATTACCCTTTGTTATGGGATTCTTAATTTTCAGACTTAATTAAAAAACACAATGGCTGCCAGCGACCAATGGCGTCAACATAAAAGTTGAATGATGATAATTTACATAAAAACTTTTGTCTCGTATCAGGCAACTGGGGCATCATCATCATCATTATCAGCTCATAGCAGTTCACGGCTGGTTATGTCTTTTAGGCCTCTGCCTCGAATTTTGCGGGCAGCGGGGCTATTAAAAAAGTAAGCCTATTGAAAAAGTTACCCATGTGATAGGGTTACCCATGCGATAGGGTTACCCATTTGATAGCGGTTACCTTTAATTGTGTTAGCTTATTAGTTCGGTATAACCTTTTAAATAAGGTTAACCGCTTATCACAAAATATAGGTTGCACATATAAATTAAAATAGCCTAACAGCATTCCAAAACACTTTATAGGGTAAGCCTATTTACGGCCGGTCCCAATAATCTATCTAACTTAATTTTTGGCAATCGGAGATAGAAAACATCTTCTGTCTCTGATTTTGCCGTCCAGATTAACAAAGACAAAAGTTGTTTTCTATCTCCGATATGTCAAAACTGAAGATAGATAGGTTATTGGGACTGGCCGTAAGGGGTTTTCAGTATTGGTAAGCGCTTACCTGGATTACCTAATCATATTGTTTGGTTTAGCATATCGTCGGGGTAAGCCCGTTGACAAGCTTACCTTTCGGATAGGGTTTTTAAAAACAATTGTTAATAAACAACCCGAACAAATACCCCTTTAAAGGTAAGCGGTTCCGGTCCGTGGCCTGAGTAAGACAAGTCCCGCTGGCGAGCGGCGGGCGTATACATTTGCCGCCCCCGCCCCGCAGCGCGCTGCCCGCAAAATTTGAGGCAGAGGCCTAAAAGTTGGATGCATTAATCGCACCTCAGCAAGCGAATTGGCGATCGCAGTTCAGCCCAAGCTGACCAGAAGAGGCTTCAGTATTTAAACTTGAAGAATTATGTCTCAGACGGGACTCTAATAGTTTCATCAAATGTTAGTTAGAAGTTTTCTTGCACTCTCAACACCCGAACGAAACATCTTTACAGATGTTTGACAGTCAGTTAACTGCCGGTTCCAATAACCTATCTATCTTCAGTTTTGGCATATCGGAGATAGGAAACAGTTTCTATCTCTGTTTTTGCCGTCCAGAGAAACAAAGACAAGTTGTTTTCTATCTCCGATATGCCAAAACTGAAGATAGATAGGTATAAACAGATAATATATTCAAATACTTTATATGATATTTTAGCAACATAATTGCAATTATAATATTATCAGAACTTCAACTTGAAGAATTTGTCTCAGGCGGGACTCCAATCCGCATCTCCATGCATACCAAGTTTAAATAATGTTATTAATTGCAATTAGTTGCCAAAATATCATACAAAGTACAGAAGAGGATTTTTCTGGTATTCAATTAATCGCGATACCAATAGGACGCAAAGAGGATTTATTTTTTATGAAGTTTAAAATATGGATGTCATATAAAGTGACTACATATACAGCTCTATATTTTAATATCACTTCAAACTCTTCTCGTTTAAATATAAGCAGATGTCATGTATCTTACCTAACCTAATGAAAGTTTAACCTTACGTTACTGGTGTATGTAGTTTTTTATTTTTAGAACAGGGAGATAAAATTAAAAATGTCTCCGCTTCGTCAATTACGATAGTTATTGTGCTTCGTACGATTTATTTTATTTATTTAATCTTTATTGCACAGATTTAACAAAAATAAAGTACAAATGGCGGACTTAATGCCGTATGGCATTCTCTGCCAGTCGACCATTAAGTTAAGCAGAAATGTAAAGTGGGCGGTGCGACAAAGTATAAGCAAAGTTACAAGTAATTATTTAAAATTAGGTACAAACAATTAACATATAATACATATAAATAATAAACTAAAATATAAGCTTCAAACAGTATACACATACGTAAATGGTTATACACAAATACAATTATACAATACATACTTAAATATATGAAAATATGATAAATACATACATTTATCTTGTACAGACAACAGCACGTCAACATACCACAAAACGTAAAATTTTCTCAATTGATATTATTGATCTTTACTTGTTGGACTTAAAGTTGAAAATCAATTCTCATTGAATTGAGTTGGCTTTAATTTGTTGGGTTGGATTGACCTGCCGTTGTCTGAACAACAAATATAGTAAAGTTACGGCTTATAATCATCCCACTGCAAGGCAAAGGCGTCTATTATTATTATTATGTTGGTCTGTTTCCGATCACGGGACTATGGAGTCCCGGACATTTGGAAGGCGTACGAGGGGCCGAAGCCAACTCGCAGAGGCCTGTTAGACAACATTTATCTTTACGATGTGATGTGACACCGAACGACGATTATTCCTGTACGCACTATATAAATGCGTCCAAGGACAACCCCCGGTCAGTGCAGGACTATTGTAGAATGTGGATACAAAGGATACTGGGCTATGGGTTTGGGTGCTAGTGGACTGGGTAACTGGGACTATGGAAGAACTATGGCCCCTGCCTGACCTATGTTACTAACACAGATAAAATGGCAGGGGGTGACTTGCACACTCGTTTAATGGGCCCCCGAAAACGGCCGCTAGCACATAGTGACGTAGCGACAAGGGGGCAACATAGCCTGAGGTGCTTGAGGAGTGGAGAGGTATTACACGGCTCTCAGGACAATCCCGGTAATCCGTTCAAGATCCCTACAAGCATCTTACTGCAATACTTCCTTCCTCCGAGCATTTCTGCTCTAGCGACTCTCCACTCAAGCCGGCCAATGAAGGCAAGCAAGAGGTGGGAGATATGTTCCTCGTCAGTGTTCACTCCGACCGACCAATGAAGGCAAGCCAGAGGTGAGGAACAGGAATACTCCCGGGAGCAATCAGGTTCGTGGGGTCGCTACTGCCCAACAGCTCGCCACAGCTGCCCTGCGAGGTTATTATTATTATTATTATTAGTTCTAAAAGGCATACATAAAAGTTCTCTTCAGAAATTAATGTAACATTCTAACAAAAGACTCAGTATAAAGATGGGGATTGTTGACGTCTATGCTAGTTTACAAAGAAACTGTGTGACAGACGTCAGTTCTTCCACATATTGTTACAATAACTGATGTTATAAAAAGTGAGCAGTAATGCCAAACAATTTTTTAAGTAAGACAATAAAATTAAATAGTTGAATTAAAGGTAAGTACTACTTGTGTGTATGTGTGTGTGTGTGTGTGTGTGTGTGTGCGTGCGTGCGCGTGTGTGCGTGTGTGTGTGTGTTCATGCATGAGTATGTGCGTATGTGCGTGTGTGGGTTCGTGAGTGTGTAGATGTGTATAGTGTAGTATAAAGAGAGTGAGCGAATGCGAATAAGTCTTCTTGGTATTAGTTTTATTTGTAAAAGAAAAGGAAAAGCAACCACCCTAATCTCTTTTGATTTGGCTAATATACATCATTTTAGTCCCTATGCTGCCTTCAGAAGGTGCTCTGTTTCAAGGTAAGTAAGTTTTTGTAACCAGGATTTTAGGACGTATTTTACCCTTGTGAGTGGACAGGTGTAGATACGAGTAGTTATTTTATTTAATTTGTTGTACACTCGACAGCACATCAAGTTAAACAGTTGAACTGCGATAACAGCTTTTATTACGTAGAGCATAAAGGCGGTCTCAAGGTCAACATGTATAGTCTGACGTGCCGCCGTGTGTACATATAGCAACTACGAACATGGTATTGATTGCCTGCAAGAGCCGTTCTATGGGGTACACTACGACAAACTTTATGACTCAAACGGCGTTTTAAAAGGGTCACATTCAAGGGAAGCGAGGAATGTTTTCGTAGTATTAGTTGAAGTACATATAACTTCCTGACAGAGAGGACTTCGCAGTCAGCATACAATTGAACAGTCGGATAACGATAGGGTTTTTTGGTCATGACCTTTAACACAGCCCTCTGCGCTCTTTCAAGTCGGAGAAGGTGCGTAACACTTGAACCACCCCAAGCTGGGATGCAATAAGATACAATCAACTGTGCTAGGGCATAATAAACCATCCGAAGGGTGTTTATATCAGCCGAGTTTCTGAGTTTTCTTATTACTGGCATTACTTTGCGTAATCGTTTTGTCAAGTTCTCAATATGCGTGTTCCATTTAAGAGTGCTGTCAATGTGAACACCGAGATATTTAATATCACTAACACGGGTCAAAGAAAAGCAGTCACAGGTATGGTCACGGTTCTGCTCTTCACAAGTGTGCATTTTAACCTTGAAATGTTCGCCAGGCTGTGAAGTCATTGAAGCGGAAAAGGTAATATATTTGGTTTTACTTACGTTTAGACTAAGTAAGTTAGTTTCTAGCCATTTAGCGACATTTCCCAACGCATTTTCAGTCAAAATGCGAGCATTTTCCCATGTGTCTCCTTGTACAAGCAGAACCGTGTCATCTGCATACGTAATAATTTTGCAATTTGGTATAGTTATTTGACATAGACTATTAATATATATTAAAAACAAAGTTGGACCGAGGACACTACCCTGCGGGACGCCATAGCTTAAAGGACGGTAATCACTAGAATAGTTTAAAAGTTTCACACATTGTTCTCGTCCAATAAGATAGTCAGAAAAAATATCCAAAGCTGTTCCACGTATACCAATTCGGTCCATCTTACTAATCAAGTCTATCATTGAATTCAAGTTACGCTCGCCAAATAAGGGTTGGTGATCACAACCCGAGCAATGTTATAAAATTGGAAATTATTTTTGCTGCCGATTCTGGGTTTGAACCCGTTATCCCGAGATCTTGATCTGGTATTCAAACCACTAGACCAGGGATGGGGAAATAGATTTAAAGATGGGCCATATACAATATTACAACATTTCTGCGGGCCAAGGAGCATTTACTTAATCTACAAGTAAAAAAAAAATCATATGACTACATATAATGCATTTATAGTTTTGATGTTCGCAATTGTATATTTTGACACATTTAATATGGTAGTAATGTCAAAATATATGATTGCGATGCCATTGCGATTCTATTAAGCCATTTGTAAATTAGCAGAATTGGAGCCCTGTGTTCGTTAATTTGTTTTTTCGAACATTCATTGTAGAAAATACTTGTTCACAGATATATGAAGACCCAAACATAGAAAGTATTCTCTGAGCATGTCTTATTAAATTGGGAAACTTAGATCGAATAGTTTTTAGCGCGAATATTTGAATATTGTGTATCGCGGGCCGATTGTATTTAAGTGAGGAGTTTTGATCGCGGGCCGAATTAAATCTTGTCGCGGGCCGGATTTGGCCCGCGGGCCGCCATTTCCCCATCCCTGCACTAGACCAACGGGGCGTTAATATTCTAAATACCCTCACATAAATAGTAAATAATATCCACACTAATGGATAATAAAAAATAAATTAAACACTTGTACGGACCGTCATATTTCTATAGTCACTAACTTAGAAGAAGGGAACCCCTAGAAACGTTAATTGAATTTTAATGACTTTTGTTCTTTCATTATTTACTAAAGTTCACCCGAAAGTCTTCATTTATTATGGTCGTCTGACCTAGTTTCTACATTTAAAGGTTATAAGGGCTAATCCCTTATAACCTTTAAATGCAGTGAAATACAGGAAAATCAATCCACGAATACCTACTACTACACATTTACTGCGACTGCGTGTCTTAACTGAAGTCACAATTTATTTTTAATTACAAATTTACTAAAAATGTTATTTACTTTATTTGATATTTTAGCAACTTAATTGCACTTAATTTGATATTTTTCAAGTTTATATACTGATATTATAAGTGCAATTAAGTTGCTAAAATATCAAATAAAGTATATAAATAGCTGTTTCATCTTAACTGACTGTCAAACATCTGCAAAGATGTTTCTTTCGGGTGTTAAGGGTGCAAACTTCTAACATTTGATGAAACAACGCTAACTCACAGCGTAAGAATATGCTTGAAAAATTCGCGCCGTGTCGCAGTTTCTCGGTGGCCTAATGGTATGGCGCCCGCCCGGCATGCGAGGAGATGCGGGTTCGAGTCCCGCCTGAGACAAAATTTTTCAAAAAAAAAAATTTCAAGTTTTGATGATTTTATACTGATAAAAATGTTATTATTGTAAAGTGTCCCAAATCCGGTTATTTAAATACGCAGTATCAAAAACATTTCCTGCAATCCTATACTGAATTATTATTGTAATGTGTTAAGAACGAGACCGAGTGAATTATTACGAGAGTAAATAAAACTACAATTCCAGTTCATTCGTTATCATTGCGCTGGAAACAGCGTCCAAATTGAACACTCAGTATACAGTGGCAGAAATTTCAAAAAAACGAATTCTTATGACCGTAAATTCAACTAGATTATTGTAGCGGGTGTTAATAGGCTAATAAGTTCAAGAGATGACTTCAACCATCTTTTTCAAACCAACGGTTACTTCCCTCGCCGCTGGCAGCAGTTCGTTCGATGCTAGCAGAAACTGACCGGTTCGCTTGCCTCGCGTTTCCACTATAAACGGATACTCCACGCCTCGGCTGTACGCCCAGTCCAATGCATTCCCTGACCCTTTCATCATGCGCAGCTGACTCACCGTCCCGGCTCTGAAGTGTTCATTTGCAACTGAACGCATAGCCTGTACAAAAAGTTTAATTAATATTGAAGAATTGTTGCATCGAGTCAATAATTATACGGTTTAAATTGCTATTTATAGACCTTCACAAATGCAATCACAATACTATATTGCTACTTTTTTACGATACTGCTCCCTTCTTCTACCTCATACTCCCACCAAATGTCCTGTCTACATGTGATGTTACTCTATCGCTTTTGTCGCTTAGTCGCGTGATGCAGTTGCTGCCAACATGTAAGTGTAATACTTTAATGTTATTTTTTCTGTTAGAGAATTAAATAAAAGAGGTATATATCGGGATGCCTAATTATTTGTACTCCTAATTGTCATTGGCGCACAAACGATTAGCCTAAAATTTTTTCGCACATTTTTACTATTCCTAAACGTGTTTAGCCCATTTTTACTACGCTTAACTTTATATCGCCGTATTATACCTTCGCCGAATATATCATAACACCTACTCTTTTGCAGTTCCAAATTTTTATTCGCAGAAAGTTAAAAACTTTATCAGCATGCGTGCATGCTTGCAAAGAAGTAAGCATGCATGCAAGCAAGCAAGCAAGCAAGCATGAATGCATGCAAACAAGCATGCATGCATGCAAAGAAGTAAGCATGCATGCAAGCAAGCAAGCAAGCATGTATGCAAACAAGCAATCATGCATGCAAACAAGCAATCATGCATGCAATCAAGCAGACATGCATGCAAACAAGCAATCATGCATGCATCCAAACAATCTGACTTCCGTGACGGCTTCGGCGCTGCTGGGCTCCGGCGGTCCCACGCGTGCTTATCGTCGCAGATGGCTTACGCTCACCACCGCAGCTTCGGCTTTCTGGCCGGCTGCGCCGGCCAGCCTCAGCTGCGGCGCCTCGCTTGCAGCCTCCTGCTCCTTAGCCCGCGGGCCGCCTCGCCCCTCCGCGCCTACGCGCTTTTGAATTACACTCTAGGGGTAGGGCAGACAAGACTGCTTGGGGTCGGTTTGTGAACGATTCGTTTCTTAAACATTTCGGTTTAAAAAAAATAGAGCGTAATGTCAAAAAAAGATGCTAATACATTTTAGTGCTTTCGATATTAGACATACTGAAATTAGGGTTTTCAATTTTTAGACCAATCTATAATAGTGCGAAAACAACTGTTAGACTAGACAATAATTATACGTTATAAGTTTAGGCCAATACGGTTCGGCCAAATGAAATTAGGACTTTAAATTTTAGGCGAACCGAAGGGCACCCAAATAAAAGAAACAAATAATATTATTATTGTGCTATATTTCGATCCGAAAAACAAACGAGACTGAGGAGTAGGTACCGATGATTTCTGCACGTATTATACGTGAATCACATTTCTAAATTTAAGCCTGGCAACCCTTTAAAAATTAATTATAGATAAATAAATATGGGAGCTATAAATAGGGACCCTTCTCTTATTTCGTCTGTTGAAAAGGGATGGCATTTATAGGGTTATGATGATTTTTTGCTATAATCAGCACTGCCGCACACATCCTGTTTTGCAGGATTAAAGTTAAATAACCAAGCTTATCAAATCCGTAATATATTCCACACTAAGTGTACTTTTTACGTACAGACCTACTAAAGCCAAAGTTGGGCTTTTTAATCCCCTATGAAAGTCAAATGAATTTGCCGTGAAGCGCCCAAAATAAACTTCAGAGGGGATTATTTATTTTAGCCACAATTTATTTTAGCTTTTTCTTGAATAAAAAATAATAGCCCATGGAATACCTTCAAAATAAAATAATCTACCACAAAGTTTTTCTTCTTTGCGGAATCTCTCTAAGGGTTCTATTACAAAATTGTACATCTTTGTGGGTTTTGGTTATAGTGGAGGATAAATTCATGTTGAGACTTGTTTTCTTTTTCAATTATTTGTAAGGCCCAGCATTAATCGACCACGAGTCGATTCTGTATAAAATATTGGTGGGAAAATCTAAATAAAATATTTATTCCTTCAGTTGATAAAATAAATTATACCAGGTTGGCATATAGGTATATCCAATCCTTTTTCAGCTAGACGACGGCCACGGTTGGGCATAGGTTCCCTCTAAATAAATCAGTGAATCAGTAAAATCAGTTTTATTTTTGCAAATAGGCCCCTGGAGGCGCTTTTACACGTCCCAATATTTAAACCTACCACTGCTTCGGGACAAATGTGCGCTAGTGCCGAGAAGAAGCAGAATATCTCCACATATCGGTATCGCACTGCCCACATTCATTTTCCCATGACCCTAGTAATACCTAGTGGGCCTTGTCTTCGGTCCAAGATTAGAACCAGATTGACTGATGACCTATCTATACAATATCTTGAAATCACGTTATCATTGTACCTGTAAAAACAGCTTAAACAATAAAGATTAACAAACTTCCAACAATCACAGCCCTTGTCACGCTAATTTAATAAGTGTTCATAACAACTGTTTTACGAGTCACACGAAATTTATTATGACAAGATAATTTGATTAGGCTTTGTTACGCGTAAATAATGTTTTGGGTGACAAATTACTTGTATAGGTTTGTCGCTTCAGTGGAACAGAAAACCGGAATTCACGCATAAGATTAATTTGGGTTTGACGCTGGGATGTTATGACATATTTATTAGGAACTAGCTCGCGCCCTCGGCTTTGTCCGTGTTAGATTTATAACGCTTTCCTTTTAACGCATTCCTGGTTAAAACGCGTGGTTTAGTAATCCCGTCAAAACTCTTGAAAATTGTCTTATTCCAAATTTGTAATTCCTTATAAAAACTTTTACCCTCTTTTCGGAATAGTTAGGTAGAGGATAAAAGTTTATCCTACGTCATTCCCAGGATCTTTAAATATCTGTGTTCTAAATTGCATTTGAATTTGTTGTGAAATCCACTTCTTTTTAACTTTGTAAGGTATGTTTTCCGGAATAAAAAATATTTAATGTCATTTACAGGTTTTTAAGAAGCTCTATACCAATTTAAATACTTTCTTTACACAGTTAACATATCAAAGGGACTTAAAATAAATATACCTTACCATAACCATTTCTTTAGCAACTCGAATATGCCGCGGTGCTTCCATGGTCGGTGTCCCATCATAAACCCAAGGGAAGATCACAGCGCTACCATACGAGTGAATACTTAGGTAAACCGTGAAATGACGACTGGTGATCAAATTCTGTAATATTGCATATTTAGATTTCATCATCATCATCAGCCTATCGCAGTCCACTGCCTGGACATAGGCTTCTTCAGTTGCACGCCACCAAGGTCGATCCGCGGCTTCTCGCGTCCAGCTCCTGCCAGCCATCTTGCGCAAATCATCACTCCACCTGACCTGAGGGCATCCTACACTATGTTTGCCGAGACGCGGTCTGCACTCAAGATGTAGTTCATTGCTACCGCAAACACTAGTAGCAATCAGTTGCGATCACAGCTTAGATCTCAGCCTATAGGCCATCCATATGGATGTGTTAAGAGACTACTAAGGAGTTCTGCTTTAAAAAAACGGGCAGCAGCCTCTTCTTTTTACAATCGGCTAAACTCTGCCAAGCGAGGCGGACTCCACAATCCCATAAAATAATCATATACATACGTCTGAATTCGTAAAAGGCAACGACATTTTAAACTAAAATTCGAACTTCAAAATTTAAAAACATTATTTGAAGATAAATGTTCTTTGTTCGTATAAAACTTTATTATTATTATGTAGTGTGTATGGACAAGACCTGCGTACTGTAAAAGTTTCAAAATTGAATTAAAGTTCAAGCAAACGTAACATAAAATAACTGCTACTATCAAGACTTAGGATGTCTGAAGAAACAAGCCATAGTTTTGAACTTCATTGGGTAATGGAAGATCATTCGCCCGGCAGAAAATAAATAAATAAATAAATATTTAAGACATGCCTCACTGGGCCACACAGAGCCATCTAGTCCCAAATTAAGCTACTATTAAGTACCCTGTCGTATGGGGTACTAGACAACCGATAAACTTACTTATATACTTTTTTTTGTAAATACATACTTATAATACATAGAAAACACCCAGACCAGTACAAACAGACAAAGGTTGTGAATTCAAATCACACCTGAGACAGTCAATAAGTTTTAGTTTTGTGCCTATTTCCACTGATTTAGAGGGGTAACGCGCAACATAAGTAAGCATGAAGTAAATAATAAATCCATCGCTGACTCATGTTGTATTGTTGCTCTTTCAAGGAAGAATAACTTTTAAAGACATCTTACCCTTAAAGCGATAGTTTCCTGCTCGGAAAACGGCACTGGTCCACAGTAATTCATTGAACACATGTCATTAGAAGCACCTCTATTGCCCCAGTTGGAACTGTAACAACGACATAATAAATAAGTAGATCAAGCGAAGATCTTGCCGATGGTCTTCTTTCATGTTTGTGACTAGGGAAAAAAGTTGATAGATTACACAAAAATAAAGTCTATTTCTAAATATATCAAACTACTGTTTCTTGAAGCAATATGATTACTTAAAAATAGTTATTTGAATAAGAATAATTGAATAAATTTTGAAATAGAATTACAATGAATGAGACTCTGATTTCCTCCACCTCTTCTATTCCTGTGAGCGCCGTTAGAGGCGACTGAAGAAATACTGCCAGAAGAAGCTCGTCTTCTTCATAATAAACGTGGCTAATGGCAAAATTCTCATTTTAGAATCTTCCTTTTGTGTGAAGCTGTCGTCTATTATTGGTTGGCGATAATTATAAGTTTCGTGTTTCTATCAAAATCTATTTCGAAATGCCTCGAAAATTATTATTGGAGAAATCAGTAATTAATAACTACCTAATGCAGTGGTCGCTGCGATTTAGTATTTGTAGTATTTCAAACATGGACTACCTCAACTACCTACTATATCAAAGAACTCTTGGTACCTACATTTCAGTCCGAGCAACCATAAAACAACGCAAAACACTGAACTCTATTTCTACACGATAAATAAAAATCAAAAACTCAAAGCGATATTGGCATTCTTCGACGAGCGTCGAGAAGAAAGGCTTTCAATTTAAATTCTCAAATGATGAGTTAATAGTATTGTTTACATTCCATCGTGAGTTGTGTACTATGTCTGCACTTCAGACCTGAAGGCGATGTTCTAGAAGCACGTTCAGCTATTTGTCTAGTGCCTGATAAATCTAGTGAATCTATACAAAGTTATGTATCTAGACTAGGATTGTCCCTAGTATACATTTTAAAGGTTTGTTTTGATAACTAATAGGGAACCTGTGAAAATTACAAAGTTGCGATCTTTATGGGATATTTCCGGTTTTCACCGTTAGTCTCGTGACAAAAATTGATTTTTTCATTTTAGAAATTCTAGAAAGAATATATCTCATCAGCGCCTAGCACGGTAAAAGCGCACATAAAATACCCGTACTTAATGAGTGAGGGCACTTATTTTTTATTTTATTTATTTTAAGGACAACCAACAAAGCAGCTTAAATATTAATAAACACCTATAATATTACAGATTTTAACAATAATTGGTGAAATATTTAATGGTGCTGCCTTACTTATAGGCTGCCACAGCATGCACAACAACAATTTAGATAGGTAATTTAGAAACTTATTTAGATAGCTAAATGTTTCTAGAAACCGGTTAAAAACCACTGTATTTTATATAATGATATTCTAAAATGTATTTTAGGTACCCAGGTTAATGTCAAGTCCTAAGTGTCAAACTTATTCTCTATGGATATCTGTATCCTTTACACATGCAAATTTTGTAATAAGCTACTCAGCCTGCTATTGTGAACATCCAACAATTACAAAAGTTTAATGTTGAAAATTAAAGAGCTTATTAACATTAGAGCCCAATTAAATAGCGGTGAGACGGCAGTATTTACCACAATTTGATGGTAATAGGGGTTAAAGTATGAAATTGCCGATTATTTTCACACTTTTTATTTTGTTTATAGCTCTTAAGTATAGTCATATTATTGCGTAATTCTTTTTGTATTGTATCAAAAACTAAATAAAGTAACTATTGACTAAAAAAAAAATGCAATACTAGTGCCTATTACTTCAAAGGAAGTCGTTGAAAAGACCCCTTACAATGTGCCAGCTGACCTTCTTGCTTCAATTAAGTATATTTGTATTATATACTTTGATTTTCAGAAATTTAAATACTATAATGCGTAGCTTTATAACCATCTAACTTTCACCTTTAATGCATCGAAAACGGTTCAGGCGTTTTTAAAAAAACTAAAAAATTGTTAGTATGGAAAAATGACTTTTCTCGATTTCGTCCATACAAAACGGCAATTTCATACTTTAACTCCTAATACATTATTCAAATAGTTGTTTCTAGATTGTATGTGGTGCCGGCCTACATTAAATAGCCATAGGTTTAGCCCCACATAAACCTATGGCTGTTGGAGGAGACGACTAAAAGGTTCTGCAAAAAGAAGACTGGCTTTAGCATCTTCTCTTCCTTTATAGGGGCCTAGCATTTTTGGGAACATAACAGCTTTTTACAACGTTATAGATTGAAATGGTTAGACTTTGCTTGTTACTATGAACGTTGAAAAGAATTGGAAACGTCGGGATAACTAATACATAATATAAAACCCTAATGAACGCGAGCTAAATCCGTATTTTTTTAATGGCATTAAAGATAAGATTAATCTCTCGATCGTGAGTTATTCCAGACACAATTGAAATCAATTGTTATCGCGGCACGCGCCTGCCTCCTGGGGGTTGAGAGATGTCACCAGTGATTGTCATCCATACTCCACATAAACATGAATAACAATAAAACGATTTTTTACTTTTAATAATAATATATCTAAGCTACTAATGAGTACAGGCGGACTAATCAATGCTTTATACGAATTAATGTTACAGATTGTTTATTTTGCTTACACGCCTTGATTAATTATACACGATAGAAATGCTTAGATAAACGTTAGTGTCGTAGTTACGATTACTTAGTTATTTGCTAAGATGTAAGTAAACGCAAGTAATATTACGGTGAAATTTAATGTTTGTGTTCGATTAATTCTCTCAACGCGTAATTTGACTTCGAGTAAGTTTAGACATTAATCTGATGTGCTTTCATAGATTAATTCTGATTAAAGAACTTTAGAAATAACTTAGTCTAATAATATTACCTTGCGCATTGATAAGGTATAAATAATCTTTTTTACGTAGATAATAAATAGTTGGTTTTGAAAACTAAGTATTAGTTTAAACTTGGATGAAGGCCTTTGTCGTTGATACGATAATAATAATATGGATGTCGTAAATCTCTCATGATGGAACGGTAGCAAGCAATCAATGATCATAAAAGTGCGTAAATCTATGAAAATATATACCTACCTATATTTTCTATGAAAACAATGTTGTGTTAAAATAATCATTGCAATTTTTTCATAGTAATCGTTTCATTCTATATTTTGTGTAAGAATTGTTAAAGTGATAAAAAACAGTTTTAAATTGATATCGCACTGTTTCATGTGGGTTGCATATTATTTTATACATAATTTTAGACTTATATAGTCTACTGTGCACATTATTAACATAATTCTGTTTTTGTTACGCACTTAGCTCTTGCACTGCGGTAATTACGCTCACATTGAAATAAGGGACCTAACTATATTCTCATTAGGGTGGCATTACTTTGACCTAGTACTGTTTGGCTGTATATTATTGTGTAAAATCAACACCGCTTTACTGCTAAGTGGTTAAAGTACGCTTTGAAAGGTTTATATAAAGGAAGTTGACTGAGTGATATAAGAGTAGGCTAGGGCCTAGAAGAAGCAGCGAAAGAAACTCAGTCACTATTTTCTGCCTTTTTTTAAAGACTTCAGTTTACAAAAAGATATATTATATGCCAGTGCAAGTTAAGACAACTTATTGTCATACATTTCTATCGTTAAAAATGCGAATACTCCCACGATGGAGAGTGAAGCTTTCTGACCAAATTCTTAAGGGTTTTTCAGTCTTAAAGAGATAAGAAAGCCTGTACCAAAAAAGTAAATAATTAAGTTTGACGACCATTTGGATCAGCGGTAGTTAACGCTGCTTCTGAGCCATGGGTCGCGGGTTCGATCCCCGCACAGTACAAATATTTGTGTGCATGAACATGTCTGTTTGTACTGGTCTGGGTGTTTTCTATGTATTATAAGTATGTATTTACAAAAAAAAAGTATATAAGTAAGATTATCGGTTGTCTAGTACCCCATACGACAGGGTACTTAATACTACCTTAATTTGGGACTAGATGGTTTTGTGTGGCCCAGTGAGGCATGTCTTAAAATATTTATTATATTTATATTTATTTAAGTAACTTAATCCATCCATTAGTTTTATTTTAGTAAGTATTTTTCTACTGCTTTATTGATAGAGAGTGTTGCATGTATAGAAAAGAAACCACACTGTTTATATATCCTTGCAACATTGTTTGCTGAAACATGACGAAGTTTATAGAGCAAAAGCTCACCGGCAATAACAGCGAGGTATAAACGACTACTTAGATGACATAGTTATAAATAATACTTAGTATACTAACTTCTATCCAAGCTTTTATAAATTAAGAGAATTTGATAGTTAAAACGAATATTGAAGAGCATACAGCATGTTTGGTAATAGTACAAACCGAAACCTGCCTATGTTAACATGCATAAAAATCAAAATATTAAAATAATGACATCAAATTTCTGACTTAACTGAACATAAGCTGGTTTCGGCTTTGTATACCATTTACTTTATACCATGTATAAGGAGTTACAAACAAAATCCGAAAAAGGGTAGGGTTCCGTAGACACTATTGCCAACTACGTAACATACCGACTCTCTTTTTTCTGATACCTTTTTCGCTTATGTGAAGATTTTTATAAAATTTGTTTGAAGTTATTCCACTTTAACGTTTCTTACGGTCTACTGCCTTTCAACTTGCAAACTCTACTTTGCTCTAATAGTTTTCATGTTACCTTCGTTTTATATGCTATACTGCTGAAATATTTTTTACGTATCCATGAAAACAGACTTACACATACCTAAATGTTTATAATTTTATTTCACGACTTTAATGGCTTGATTAATATAATATATTGCCTAAGTTACAGCTTTCTGGTATTAAAAATCTCTGAGATTAACTCCTGGCAAAGAGACAGACAGTCTTTTGTCTTGACTAGGCAACTCTTGACAAAAGTTGACAAATAATATTTTTTATCTATTGATTTATAAGTTATTGTGCATATGTTAAGCTTGCCTGCTTGCCTATATGCATGTTTGCATGCCTGCATGCATGCTGCTTGCCTGCATGCATGCATGATTGCATGCATGCCAGCTTACATACACGATGATTGCTTGCAAGCATGCTGCTTGCCGGCATACATGATTGTATGCTTGTTAGCCTGCATCCATGCATGCTACCCTGCATGCATGCATATTGCCTGCTTACGTGCATGCATATCTCCTTGCCTGCGTATTAATGGCATTCCGTACTATTAAATATTCAGAATTTACACTGTTTGGTATTTTTAAATTCTACATTCTGACGATTTTGTATTAAGTAATCATTATCTGTTTTAAATGTTATATAAAAGTAGTATTATCGTAAATAAACGATATACTAAATGTTATTATACAAAATAAAATTTATTTCCTTTTAGCATTATATCATGTGAATGAATAAACGAATGTTATACTAAATGATTTTATCCCAATTGTTACTTTTATATGTTATAAAATTAAGTAATTTAAAATTATTTCTTTCCATAATTATATTAAAAAAGTGTTATATTAAACAAAATTATATCATTTGATTGTCTATGTTTTGAATTTTATACGATATGTTGTTATACTATATATTACACACCCATAGTAACTTGTACCCCTAACGTAGTACAATATGTATTTTATTCAAAAGAACAGGGATAGCAAAACAAAGCTTTTTGAACTGCACCTGGTTACTGGGTGGCTGGTACCAACCAGCGGGGCTATCAGAAATAATATTATTGTGACCCATAAACCTACCTTAAGGAAGTTAAGGCTGTCCCAAATCCCAAAATGATAAATTTTCCTTATCATCTCTTTTATGAAAATCCCATAAAATATCCCCTAAATAGGGAAATTTCGTCACTCAAACTTTGAAGCAAAATTGACAAGCAAATGTAGAAAAATGGTAACCCAATTATGTACCTAATTTAATGGATTTGCATTTTGATTTTACGTTGGGCTACAAGGAACAACAGTCTCATAGTGTTGTAGAAATATCGATTTGACAACCAATTGTAGGTACTCAGTATATAAGCTTGAAAAATTATGTCTCAGACGGGAATAATTTTTCAAGTTTATATACTGATAATTATAATTGCAATTAAGTTGCTAAAATATCAAATAATGTAAATTTTAGGTACTAATTAATATTTATGCCAATTGACCACGGAGGTAGTTATATTAAACAATTATTTTGCTAATGATTTTCGCTTGTTAACACCGGCCTGTGGTGAAGGTACCTGTGCCGGTGTTAACAAGCAGAAATCATTAACAAAATAATTTTCAAAATCCATAAGTATTTATATTTTGTCTATAGCTATTATGTGATGGTAGGAATTAGAATAGGATGTATTAAAAAAAGTCTTTACGGTTACGTAGTTTACATCAGTCCAAAGCTGCACTAAGGCTGTTAAGAGAACCAATTGGCGGGCGGTTGGCGATCGCAGTTTGTCCAATGATAGGGGCGACACCCCTTTATTCGTAACAAATATTAAAAAACTGATTTCCAAGAGGTAGGCACCTCTGAGGTCTGCTTTCGATTCCTCTTCAGGACGAGTCTATATTGAAAACTTCTGTTTTATATTAACAAGGTGTTTAAGGTAGCTTTGATGTTTATGATTTCCCATAACAAAAGTGTTTAACACATTCCCGGACACAATGCTAGACACAATAGAAGTTTCATTGTTATCACCTCGACAAGCGGTTGCTGTCCGAGAAAGTGTTAATAGCTACTAGCTACTTTGGGATCAAAACAATGTATGTTGTATGTTTTTTGATTGTTGAATGAGGGTACGTAATGGCCTTTTGCACAAGTGTTTGAACTATCAATTTGAGGCTGCAGGTTTGTAAACCGTAAAGGTCTATTTAGGACCGTGTTAGCTAAAGATTGTAAGGTGTTAGCAGATTTTGATTCTAGAAATAGATCTATAAAGACCTTCTTATAATTTTAAATATTTAAATAAAAGTAAATTAAATAATCTTATTAACCACGAAATGTTAAACCTTCGTTAGGTAAACAATGTACGGTAATATATACAATTAATTTAGGTTTAAATAAATTTGTTTTTTATAAAAAAAATTAATAATTATTAATCGCTAAGAAGCACGATTGATGTTTAATCCCTCAACCCCCAGGCGGCACGCGCGTGCCGCGATAACAATTAATTTCAATTGTGTCTGGAATAACTCACGATCGAGGGATTAACACTATTTAAATTTTTACTTATATCGATAACTTGCTTGTTACAACACTAAAGTAAGTCAAGATTTGCAGCGACGAGGAGGCAAAATAACAAATAACACGACCGAAACTAAGTTGAAGCATAATTTGTTCTGAGGTCACTGTTGGGATGGCACGCCGCATTGCTTAGGTGCTCGAACAAATTTACGATTTAACCGAGCTACGAACTTAAGTAAAATGTCCACTGCAAGCTAATTTACTGTAGAATTTTAACAATGAATTAATGTAGACAACGTCACATACATCACTTATTGCGCTGTAAATCAGAAACAATGGTGATACCACAAACACCCAGACCCGAATAAATATAGAAAAATCCTTTTTTAGACATTGACCCGTCCGGGAATCGAACCCGGGACCTAAGATGCAAGTGACAAAATTAAAACCGGTACGCCACTCCGCCCCGGATGTCGACAAATAAAAAAAACAATTTATTAATCTTATCATGTGATCGTCCTTCAAAGATGATCTGGTTTAACTGTTATTCAAGCTGCGTAGTTTGGTTTCTAACTCATTTTGCTTTTACGACCTCCGTCCTGTGACAAAAGCTGGCTAATAATTCGGGAAGTAACTAAACATGTTTCTTAAATTAGTCTATATTTATTATTTTTTATGAAAAAGGTTTTATAAGCTGTACCTCTAAAATGTGTAAATGTTTTTATTTTTTTAGTCTTAGTAAATTTATTGGCAACGAGCTCTACGCCCGCGGTTCTGCCAGCGTGAACTCCACGTCATATCACGCGGTCGGATACCTGTGCCTAGCGGTGGCATATAGAAAGATAGATTAGGTAGGCTTAATACATTCGTGTCTGTAAATCCATGGAATCACACATACAAAATTTCAACCCAATCGATCAAGCCGTTTAGTAGTTGGCATACCGACAGTAGCGCCGCCTAAAGGGGCCTGCGGTAAAAAGTAGAAACAAAATTTTAAAATCGTCAAAGTATTTTATCGCTATAAATATTATTTACATAATTCAGTAATCAATACACTTATATTGTTTTTATAAATGCTAAATTAAATTTACACCACTGTGCTATCGCTTGCCTGTGGAAGAAAGGTTTATGCTTCTCATTAAAGTTTGAATGTAATCCTCTTCGCTGTACGATTTTAAGAGTCCTCAGTGTAATTTTAAATTAATTAACATTCCTTTATGGATAATGGAGACTTATCAAACTTCCGGTAGGCGAATCCGTTAGGATTAATCGTCTTTCCATTACCAAATAATATTCAGAATGAAAACTGTTCAAACCTAAAAGGATTATAAGGGCATGTTTAATTCATTAAAGTTTCATCACCATCAAATTCTGGGGTAAATTTAAGTTAAGATAATATGGTCATGTCCAGCAAATAGACAACACACAACGCCTTATGACCTTATGTTTACCTTTGGAGACCTGTATTTATGCCGCTCAAAAACTACATGTCTCCTGTGTGTAATACTGCGATTGGCCCGGACATTAGTTATAGGAGTGTTTAATTATTGAGAAGTTTTAGTGATTCTTAGTTGCAAGCGTACGACTTTCGGTAGCAACAAGTATGTAACGTATGCTAGGTATTATATTAAAGCTATTAAGATACGACGTTTCAAGGATTAAGTGCTTAGAATAATAACTCACTCAAAATTTCTATTCACGTCAACGCCATCGCACGGCCCGCTGAAGCGCCGTCTGTTCTTCCGCCAGAATCGATCCTTTGTCATGCTGTACTCGTAGCCATCGGGGTTCACTACCGGTATAATGTACCTGGCAATATTAAATATGGATACAGTATTGCTTTAATTTGACGTGATAACGTCTTTAAAATCGTTTTAGTCGGGTGACATGTTCAGAAACTTGTGTCACACCAAAACCTCACGAGCGCGATCGCAGGTATAACGAGAGAGAGACGGACCGATCTCCCGTCTCATCTCGAGCGCTGCCAGTCATTCCGTAAAACTTGTCACGCGGAATCCTCACGAGCGGAGGCTGGCATAGCGTTCGAGTGAGTGGACCGATCTTCCGTCTCTCTCACTCTAGCGGCATACAAACGAATGGAGATTTTCTCGTTATCACGTAAACATCTCGATCGTAAACCTACTTTACAAACAACCAATTTTTTACCTTAATAATCTCTTTGTTTTTGCTTTTAAATCTCAGTGTCAGTAAAATCAGTTTTATTTCTGCAAGTAGTCTACGCCTCCAGGGGGAGGCGCTTTTACACGTCCCAATATTTAAACCTACAACTGCTTCGGGACAAATGTGGGCTAGTGTTACGTCTTGATAGTGCGATCCGCTGTGTTTTAAGACAGCCCATTATGTCTCATCACATTTTTTTACTGAATCTTAATGCCTTAGCCATTTCAAACACTTTATGAATGTCGCGAATCGCTACGACTTTCGGTTTTTTTAAATCACAAGGTTTTACTTGACCTAGTTCACCAAATTTACAAAATAATTAATAAAAAAACAATTATATTGTATAGGTATAAGTTGTATATAGCTATATTTAGGTAAATATGTTGTTTACATTTAGGCGCAGAATGTCCAATTCGCAAAATATCCAACGTTCGCAAACTGTCTAGTTCGCAGAATGTCCAATTCTCAGAATGTCAATTCGCAGAATGACCAATTCGCAGAATGTCGAATTAGCAGAATGTCCAGTTCGCAGGATGTCCAGAGCTGGATGCAAGAAGCCGAGGATCGACCTAAGTGGCGTGCATTTGGAGAGGCCTATGTCCAGCAGTGGACTGCGATTAGCTGATGGTGATGATGATGATGATAAATTGAGTTGTTTAATGACATACCAGTCCTTGTTCTTGATGAAGTTAGGTTGCTTGGTAAAGTTCCACGCAATATGTTCCATGAAGTACAAGACAGACAACACCGCCACCCATTCCCTGCCGTGCATACCGGCTTCTACCAGAATTGCTTCGTTTGACGTGTTTCCATTTGAAAGCTTTAGCATCTGCGGAAATCACCCTTATTATATCAACACAAAAGACAGATGGGTACAGAAGTTAGTCTACATACAAAGTACGATCGAGCAATGAACACAATATAGTCACAGCTCACAGACGGAATTCCATTCTCTTGAGACACTCATTTACGAAGTTTATTGGGAAGAAATGGAGCAAGTTTAGTTATAATGGGTTTATATTACTGTTTTTCCTGTTTCATTCTCAACAATAAATCTGACAACTAGATAAACGAGTGCCATAACCATTGTTTTTTGTGCATACCTAAGCCTTAGTCGATGAATCCTAGCGCGATCTTCGAGTGTGTAGGTCTTAGAGCATTAAACCAACGTGTAGTTAAGAGAAGTAGAGTATTTTATTTTGTTTTATTTTATTTATTGTAGGGAACCAAACAGGTAATAATTACAAATAAAATGCAACATAAATGTAGAACATAAACCAATAAAGTCTCCACTTATTGTAATAACATAAAAACTAAGCAGTAGAAAAGTAAAATCCAAAACAATAAAAAGCTAATTAATCACAATAAGAAAGTAAACAGAGAAAAAAACAGCAAAAATAACAATACATGCAAAGCAAAAATTAATAAACAACACCAGAATTACAACCAAAAAGCAATATTATGTAATAAAGTTACACAAACTACAGTGGTTTTTTTTTCAGCACCTATGGAGTATGGAGTTAGTAGTAGTAGTAAACCTTGTTTGAAATCTTTGTCATTTGGCAAATAGACATCCTATATTCAAAGCTGTTTTAGCTAATAGGGGTTAAAGTATGAAATTGCCGATTATTTTCCCACTTTTTATTTTGTTTATAGCTCTTAAGTATAGTCATATTATTGCGTAATTCTTTTTGTATTGTATCAAAAACTTAATAAAGTAACTTTTGACTAAAAAAAAAATTCAATACTAGTGCCTATTACTTCAAAGGAAGTCGTTGAAAAGACCCCTTACAATGTGTCAGCTGACCTTCTTGCTTCAATTAAGTATATTTGTATTATATACTTTGATTTTCAAAAATTTAAATACTATAATGCGTAGCTTTATAACCATCTAACTTTCACCTTTAATTGCAGGTTCAGGCGTTTTTAAAAAAACTAAAAAATTTATAGTATGGAAAAAATACTTTTCTCGATTTCGTCCATACAAAACGGCAATTTCATACTTTAACCCCTGATATTAATTTTTAGAAGTACCAATGCGAACGGGAAAAGAAGGAAAAAACCAAAGAAGAATAAAGACAGTAACGCGAGCCCGACTAAGTTTTAACTATGGTCTATCAATAATAATATCAGTATTCAAACTTGATAAAATTATGACTGAGACATAATTTTTTCAAGGTTTATAATATTAATAGTCAAGCGTATCGTGGTGTCTCGATTAAAAACGGAATTAGAATTTCAAAATAAAAGCTTACTTTTATATCTTTATTATGTACGGTCTTCCCTATACTCTGTAATGAGCAAAACTTCGGATTAGCTGCTGCAATGCTTTTGAGATAGTCGTAAATATCGTTTAGTTTTGGATACGAGGTCCAGTTTATTTTTCCACCTGAAATAAAATGAGAATATCAAAGTAAGAGGACCACACTACTATGTAGTAAAGGAACGAACTACAAAATAGTAACGACGACTCATCATTTTTAGGGTTCCGTACCCAAAGGGTAAAAACGGGACCCTATTACTTCGCTGTCTGTCCGTCTGTCCGTCTGTCCGTCGTTCTGTCACCAGGCTGTATCTCAAGAGCCGCGATAGCTAGACTGTTGAAAGATTTCACAAATTATGTATTTCTGTTGCCGCAATAACAAAAAATACTAAAAACAAAATAAAATAAATATTTAAAGGGGGCTCCCATACAACAAACCCGATTTGGTCTTTTTGGTACGGAACCCTTCGTGCTCGAGTCCGACTCGCACTTGGCCGGTTATTATTTTACAGTTTATGAAGCCTCATTGGTCGAGTGGGTTAAGTGCCGGGCCAAGATTCTTGGAAGAAGAAGGTCCTGGGATCGATCCGTGGGTCGAACAATAAGAGTTCCCAGTTTTGTTACATTGCTTGGGTTTTTAATCATCACCTGTTTGTATTCGGCATGCTTATTGAATAAGCCTGTACCTATCATTTGTGATTAGATGATTGTAGGCTGCTATTTTTCTATATTTTTCAAGTTTTAATGCAATGATAGGAACAATACCTATCATTGCTATAAAAAAGTGCACTATCAAAATCATTGAAGCCCTTTGAGGGTTGAAACACTAGAATGAAACGTAATTTTCATTATAAAACGTACTTTAAAATTATTATTATTATTATTATTATTATTTATTTATACATTAATTACTATTATATTTTAGGTAAAGTTTAGTTAAGTAATTTTGGCTGTACACATAACAGAGTATTGTCACATTTATTCATGTCGTATTGTTTTAACTGAATGACATTCAGTCAAGATAAGATTTTTTTTGTATAATTGTACTTCATCAAATAAAAATATCGGCATAGAAATTGACTTTCTAGCAGAACGTTTGGAGCCAACAAAAGTAAATATATCGCATATTTAATATTTGTCCTCAAACAAATTTCATCAATTCTAAAGAATCATCGGCAAACAGATTGTTACGAACCTCGCCGCCAGTCGCCATACTTTTTCATTAAATCCTCTTTCTCAATGGCCTTCTGAACATCCTCCAATAGTACCTCGTAACTGATATTCTGGGATTCGAGAAATTTATTCCAATATTCGGTCTCGTTTCCATTTAAAAGGAAATCTATATTGTTGTCGCACCGATGCCAAACATCTTCGCTGGGAATGTTCGGGGTTGCATTAGAATTCTGAACGTATTTATAGTTAAGTACATAATGTTTACCTACAAGGTTGGACTGCGAGCATAATGTTTATTTTTAGGCAAATATTGGGTTGTATACTTTAGGTAACTTCTAAAAGATAATTAAAAATCTGTAAATAAAATGTAACTTTACATAAGCTATCTTTTAATTTATAAAGAAAAAAAAAGACGTGTGGCACTCGGAGACTGCCGCGGTAAAGCTATTGCATAGCATTTTTTATCAACTTATGCAATTATAATTATTTATTTATTTTATTTATGCAGTATTTCTTTTCCTTTGTTTTTTTTTCTTTGATATTAATTGAAGTTACACTTTTTAAGTTCTGCTATTCATCGATAGATGGAAAAACTAAAAAGTATCACCGCTGTGCCGGTCGGTGTGGGGGGTGTTAGGTTATTTTCGTTACGGAATTTCTGGATTCGGTCTCCACGCTCAAGGCCCGCGATAGAAGCTATGCAATAGCTTAAAATAAATATGACAGGTTACAATAGACTATGTAAGTATTTTATAAAATATACAAACAGAATTTTTAAAAGCGAATCATATTAGTAATAGTCTAAATTATTGTATATAGGAAAATTTTTAGTAGTTATCTACTGGGTATTACTAGTTTCATTACAAATAAGCTAATTAATACCTTTTTCAGCAATCAGTTTCTCGAACTCCAAACTGACATTCATTTTTTGAATATCCGCTTGCCACAGTTGATAATTTTTGTAAGACGTTCTGTCATCTCGTTTCGCCCAAAGAATTGCATGTCCTACAAAAAAAAAACACTCTTGACTCACGAATGGAACTTTTTATTTATGTGTTTTTTTTATTGTATTAAAAGTTATTAAATCACCTATTTAAAATTCATGAGTATATTACTAAACTAACAATTATTAGCAAACTACATGATAAGCCGCGTATAACATTAATTTGATAATTTGACAGCTATATAAATATTTTGTAATAATTGCACATTTCAAACATGAATTGAAAATCAGAACCCGCCATTATCTACAAATCAGAGCAGAGGCGTAATTTTCTTTAATAATACTCGTAGTTCATAGCCGCTACCATATAATGAAAGTGTCAATACTTTTACTTTAATTGACATTATTAATAACTACGATCTATTCCTTTCTAATACCAAAAACTAATACCAGTGGTAGGTATTTGTTTGTAATCGTTATTAATTTTCTATTCCGGACGAATACCATGAGTCCCAAAATACGATATGTTTTTTTTAAATTTGGTGTTGGTTCGGAATAGTAAATTTATTACGACAAAACCAAATCCCATTGGTATTAGATAGGAATAGATCATAACTACTCGTAAAAACCACCCGTTAATACAAAAATGTGATACCTTCGTTTAATAATATTAATAGCACAACTGTTTGAAACATAGCTGTAGAAGGTACTTATAATATGTAATTGTACGGAGCAGAAAGTCATACTATTTTATATATACTTTTTACGAGTGTCGAGCATGATAACAAAAACCAATCAAAGAATCTTTAACTTAACCATAAAAACGACATGTATGTAGAAAATTACCATGGCTAAATTCATTCAAAACAATTTCTTATTGAAAAAATCTTTAAGTAATGACTGACATCGAATTAGTTTTTAATTTAGCCCTGACCAGTCCACTACTGGACATAGGCTTCTCTTACTGGAGGGATAATCTGCAGTAAGAGAAGCCTAAGCCCCTACATTAAGTTAGTAAAATATCATGACAAAAAGAGAAACTGTGGGGGCATACCGGCCGGGGGCAACTCGGAATAGGGGCATAACGGCCGGACCCCTTCGAGCAACGCGGCCTTCCGTCCCGTAAAGGCTGCGTTGCTCGAAGGCCGGACCCAATCTGCATGGGATAGAAGGCTAGTTTATAATAATCATCATTGCATATGACGATAAGGATAACTATCTCAGTGGTCGAGTAGCCTAAAAACCGGTTTTCAAGTGATCGCCAGCTCTAACGAACAAGGTTCGATTCTCCGACGGGCTGTTGCAGAAGGTAGCTTAAGTTAGTATACAATATGTCATATTTCCTTGGGTCTGGGTTTTAGTGGTTCCTTTGTTATTTCTAATTGCCATAAGTACAAGTGCTTACGTAAATAGCTACTTGGGATCAAAACAATGTATGTGATGTTGTCCATATTAATTTAATTAGTCATTACCATTTACGATTGGGATTGTGTGTTCGTTAATCATGTTACCAAAGCTCTATAATTAAATCCCTCATTTCGGTAGTACAGTGTCACACTATCGTACCCATAACATCAAGCTCCAACCGATTTTCAATTTTAACTACAACTCATAAATATCAGTTTCAATTGAGTGAAAAATTTAATTTTGTAGTAGGCTGATTTATAGGTATGAGTATATAAATTAAACTTTAGTGATTTTTGGTTACCTAATTAAATGGACATCAATATTAATCGGATATTTTTTTTTATTCGATTTACATAATTTACATTAATATTGAACTTTATTATAATAACATGTTTTCAAACTGTTATTAGGCAAGTTCTTTTTTTGCTGGTGTAAATTAAAAATACAAGTTTTTGAATTAAAGGAAATGTCCCAAATTGTATGGAGGCCAGGCCCAGAACCTGTACACCCCACTAAAAGATAGACCAATACACCAACAAGATTTTGTTATTATCCAATTCTTTTAAAATGGCTTCGTTAAGTGGTTCAAATAAAGAGTCAAGTAAGAAAATAGCAATACAAAACAAAACCATCATGGCGGAAGATGACATTTTGATGACAACTGTCAGTTTTGGTTTCACAATCGCGCATCTAGGAGTCGAGTGCCATCGCTTGCTGTAGTAACAACAAACATTATGAAAGTAATGTGTCAATCAATACTAAATCCAGAAATCTAAAATGAAGTCGTTATAATGAACTACATTTAAAACGCGACAAGCAGAACAAAAACTTGAAGTGAATGATTATGCCAAAGTGACAAGGGGTATCTGACAGCTACTGACATTTAAAGTTTTTTTAGATTGACGCCATCTTGGAATGCCTATGAAGTTTAATAAATTATTCGATCTTGTTTATTTTTGAACCACTAAATTATATGTTATATAAATTTATATGTATTTTTCCCAGAATCAATAAATTTTTCTTGATTTTTGTAAACTATGTCTGGGCCTATTATGGGACATCTCCTTTTCACTGCGTGTAAATAGAGCTCATAATGCTTTCGGATGTTGTAACCATACAAGTTTTTCTCAAATTTTCAGAACTCAGGATCAGTAAAATCGATTTTATTTTTGCTTGTTTAGTCATTTCCATATGCTGTTTTGCAAGAGAGTTAGAGCTTTTGTTAGGGTGCTCGCCATTATTTGGACTACATAAGGTCTTTGTTGGCTTGGCGTACTTTGATCCCCCATATGTAATCTTATGCACCATTATTACGTGCTGTACCTCTACGTTATGAAAAATTTAGCATGCTGTAACCAAAAAGAAAAATAAAACAACAACTTTTCTTTTGATAAATTCCAAATAAATAATTATGACAAAGGCATTTCCGTCTATAGTTCTATAGAAATAGAGCTTATTTTAATAGGCACTTACTAGAACCTGTGTACGTACAAACATTAAATACGTGGGTGGTTATGCATTTCAGCGTGGGCGTCTCAAAGAGGAAGCGTGGGCTGCGCTCATTCCATAAATAGTATGGCCTTTAGAGCTGCATGTGATATTAGTTACACGTTAAGGGCGACCCAAACCATTGTTAGCGTGAAGAGGCCGGTCACTAGACGTACGAATATTTATCGTTGTAATTATGACCAATAATTGCAACCCAATTGCTTCTTTTTCGTTCCTATAAGTGTTGGTGTAAATGGTATCGGGTAAAAAGTATTAGTAGAGAGTTTGTTTTAGTTCCATGTATGGGAAGCCCTTAAATGTCATTATTTTTTATTTTTTATATGAAAATCGTAAAGCGGTCAACAGGATATACGGACGGACAGACAAACGGATAGACTTGACGAAACTATTAGGGTTCCGTTTTTTGCCATTCGACTACGGAACCCTAAAAACTGATCCAGCCTTTCTCGAGTTATAAATGGTGTAACTAACACGACTTTCTTTTATATAATACAGAAGATTAATTATTGCCTTAAATGTTTAATTATGACGCAAACCCAATTATTGTAGTAATTCTAGAATGATACCAACACATTTGCGCAAGTAGGTACAATACTCGTAGTTACACTCAAGTTGCAGTGTCTACATAATAGGAAAGGTATTTTTGTGGCGTTTGTATGGAGTTTCGACATGCTTTCCGGGTTGTGCCGGTGGTCTAGTTCGCAAAAGTATGACTTTGTTTATTGCATGCCACAAGCAAGGTATTGTTCAAATATTGTCATTGTATTAAGTGCATACAAGCTGCTTGCTGTTTATTTCAAGTGATTCAGTATTTGTCATCATACTCATCATTGCCTGGACAATGACTGGCTGGCTAGTTCTTAAGCGATCGTGTTTAAATACAGGGTGAAATTTTAACCACTTTCCAAATTTTGATATATCAATCTACGAGCCAAAAAACAAATGACGTATTTTTTCTTTTGGTATAGCCCAGTACAAAAATGTCAAGAAAATGTCTACCAAAAATCTAAAATTTTTTATACGGCCGCCTAGCAACACTTTTTTTACGCGTTTCGCATCTCATTCATTCATTACGATACTATGCATACGTTTTTGATTTTCCTTTTATACCTTAACAGGTCTAGGATCGCAAAAATTAAAAACTATATCGCGAAAAATATTTTCGGGTGTCAACTTTATTTTCATTTTTGACACATTAAATAGGCTCTAAATACGATACTGAACGCCTATAAAAATTTTGGAAAGTGGTTAAAATTTCATCCTGTATAATTAAAAAAAAACTTATCTGTCATGGTCACTTTTGGTCATTAACACTATCACTAGAATTCATTGAGTTGGGATATACGACTATTACTGTGTTTTAATTGTATTATTGAATTTTTATTAATTGAATAGATACTGTGTATTTTATTTCTATTTTTACGAGTCTAATGCACGGTTCCACTAATGATATAGAACGTATTGTAAATGAATATTTCTACGCTATTAGTAGCAGAATGTGCTGAACTATTTATAATAAGACCTTATACCACTACTTTTTTAGAAATAAATCTTTTCATTTCATTTCATTTGTACCTTCCGTATGAGATTCCAATATGTCAGCACTGCAGTTGCAAGCGCATGATCACGGAAAAACCGAACTCTTATAAAGGAAAAACTGGCTTTCTACGTACTTTCTACTACATTGCCATTAAGTACAGCTATTCCTTTACTTATAAAAAAAAAGTTATGTATAGCCTAAGCTGATGATTGAATTCTCTCGCAGCTTCAAAAGCATTCCGACAAAATTATTTGTTCTCTAGTAAAGACAGACTTAAGATTCTGACGAGCAAACCTTAATCAGGTGATATTTTTTTAAAGATTAAATAAGTGCTATATCATCAATCCACTTCAGGGTGACTATAAACCCTATGGTGTATGTTCCCCACGTTATTAAATTATCAGATCATGAAAGCCTTAATTTTAATTAATCGTTTTAGTTTAAAATAGGCAGGTTATATTAAACCTACTTATGGAGTTTACATTTAATGTTTTTAATGGCTGCGGATAACCTTATATGAAGAAGCAGTAATGCCGCGTCAATATTCAAAACCAAATTTTAAAATTGGAACTCTCCTGAAACTCTTTTAAAATTTAAATTCAGAACGCTTGTGAAGAGGTGAAAGCAACAAAGGCTTGCTAGGCGTGCTCCCGCGACGGAAGAGTTCGTAATGCTTCTAATAGGGTTTTCACAGGCCAGTGTTGTAATTACACGAGGAAAGAAAATATACGGGTCGTGAATAAATACATTTTCATATTATCTGTGTGCCTGAATCATTGTCAAAAATAAAATAATAAAAACCTAACACATTTATAACACAAGCTACACTTTTTAGTCAATGGCCTTGTCAAGGCAGATATCGCTCTAAGGAGACTGACTGAACTTTAAAGTAATTGTATTCAGAAATTAAAATTAAAAAACTGATAAATTAATACTAGGTCAAGTCTTTTAATTAATAATTTTAATGAATCAAGCTTTTTATTAATATACCTTATCTTGATATTTCTTTTTAATTGAGAGCATCGTCTGATTTACAAAGCCCTAAAAAAATAAATAATCTTGGCTTTACAAAATATTTTGTCTAAAATACTTATAGTGTGTTTTTTGGTATTATTAGTATCTATACAGAATCTAAATTTGTAATTTTTTTTGGCTATGAATATGAATTCGCAGAAATACTCGACTATCTGATAAGCTCGTTTTTTGTATTTTAAGTGAACTTTGTCTATTATTTAGAAGCTTTTTTTGTCAAAACTTGTCCCTAAAAGGAATCGTGCCTATCTTGAATTTATTCTTTTCCGGATTATCTCGAACGGTGATCCAACAAATGAATCGCTTTTTCCGATCGTTTTAAGTGCCACAGGCATTTTTTCCCTATTTCTAGCGAGTCCTGTGTTAATTTAGCCATTGAATTCCAAATGCGTCTGAGATATCCACCCGTGTTCTAGGCTAGGATAACCAAATTTAATTGTTAAAAAAAGGGAAAGGTTTTTGGTAAACTTTGGGCACATTTTATTAATAATTTTTCCTTTTTTATAAAAACACTGTAATGTAAAAACAATGACATAAGGTTGAATAAATAACGTACAACATAACGTACATTGTTCTGTCCACAATATTGTAACTAATTATTGACAACAGCACTTGTTGTGTGGAAATTAGGAATAATAAAAACATCCGGACACGAGAAATTAAGACAAATACTTTTATTGTTTCATTAATCCATTCATGAATCGAACCCGGGACCACAAAACAGGCAACCTACTTGAAAACCGGTGTGTAAGCCATTACAAACTATAATACATTGATATCTAGTAAGCAATGCCAAGGGTTTGATTATCAAACAATAGTCACCAGAGGAACTATATTGCTCAAGGTTGCCATATACCTACATACTACTGTCAATTAAAATTAATTAGCAGTATTTTCTTGTTTATAATTTATTTGCTTAAAGATTAGTTTAACAATTTTAAAAAGCTGTTTCATTGAAATCAACTGTTAAATATTTGTAAAAGATTACTCTCAGATGTTGGAGATACCTACTAAGCGAAAATATTGATGTAACTCCACTGGCTTACAGCGTTAAACCTTGAATAATTTCGTCGGACACTAACTCGTTGTTTCTAGTTTCCAAAATACGAGTGCTTTAAATAGATTCAAATTGGGATCAGAACAATGTATGTGATATTGTCCACATTTATAAATGTTTATGCAGCTCAATGTTGAAACGAGATGCCCAGCAGGCGGTAGGTTATTTTTTTAAAGTCCCATTATTCAAGGAATTGTATTATAATTAGCAGGTATACATTCGTACTAACCAATTAATTAAATTACTGAATAAAGTGCATGCCACTAACGTGTTGTGATAGTACTTTTTGCTCAAAGGATCAAAGTTACCATTTTTGGATTGTACTCGTATATCATAGAAAAACATCACGAGGAGACAAAATTTAGAAAAAATATTTTTATTCCACTAAAGTTCAATGCAATGATCTCGGAAGTATTTTTTATCCCGATAAAATATTTTGAAATAGGGTTACCCTATAAGCCGTTTAAAATTCAACGTATAATTGTGCAAAGAGACGGCTTGGATATTCATACACGAATGGTTCCGTCATAGCTGCGTGCGAATGCAAACATAAATTAGATTTTGATGGGACTATTGAACTGTATGACCTTTAGACAAAACAAACCAATTAAATCATCAATTACATAGATATCCTACGGGCATTGTACATTTTTCCGAGAACCCTACAACCCTACCGAGTAACCCTACTAAGTACATTGTTCCTAATCCAAACACTAGCCTAAATGCTAGATTTCCAACTAAATACTATCTCTCTGCCAAATTTCATTCCTATCTGTTGAGGCGTTTTGGCGTTATTAAGTAATAAACACCCATCCAAACATTTACATTTATTAAATTACTATGATTTGTAATATTAAAATAGTACTATAATTCATACTTAGTCTTCGTTTAAATTCAAGAAACCATAATGAAATCAAATTGTGTAAGGACAGTGTTTCAATATACCTAAACTGCACGCACGGCTAGGTAAGGTTCCAAAGCATCATTAAAAATATATTTTTACTTTTAATAAATAAATAAATAAATATTTAAGACATGCCTCACTTTTGCATCAAATAAGTTTTATGCTCAAAGAGTGCCAACCCTAAGGGCTTCAATTTTATCAACAGCGCAACACACAATGAGCTATTATGGCTGGAAGAAGTTCGCTCGCTTTAAAAACGTCGCGCGGTATGTGGAGCCTTTGTGATTTCGCGCCCTTGTAGCTCTTAGTTAATTTTTAAACAGAAGGAGTGTGCTAATGGACGAAGCTCCAATTAAAAGAGTTTAGTCAAAGATTACTTACTTATACAAATACGATGTTTATAAGAAGAAAACGAGAAGCAGCGTCTTCCCTCCATAGGTTTAACTGCAACCGTTAACCTACTAATTAAACGTAGTCTTGAAGAGGATTATTGGCCATTATCAAAATGTATATGGCACCGTAAAATTGTGAGATCTGTCAGTTTAAAAAACAACGCGTGAGATTATAAACTAACGGTTTTTTAGGTTAGGTTAGATTGTAATCCATCGACGTTCAATTATGAACTGACGAAGTTTATAAATTTTATAGTGACACATATTATAGCATTGAAGTGATGTGGGTTGCTTTTGCTGCTGTAAAGTTGGGAAAAAAAGATAAGGTGATACTGTAAGCCTGAATCATTAACTGAAAATCTACGCCGATTACTTAATTTGATAGTTGAATCTGTACTAAACCGCCTTTCAGTCTTTCTGTGTAATAACTAACTGTGTCATATAGGAACTACAGGATTTTAATTAGGTACCACTGACATAGCAAAAATATGTCAAATTGGGTATTTTTTTATCACTGCACACATTAACAATCTTAAACAAGTTTAAAAAAATACGTTATAAATATGTAACCGAAAAGAAGAACGCAAAAATTTTAAAACTTTTTTTCACTCAACTTTTATCAGAAGTTATAAACGTTATCTTTGCGAATAATTTAAATGAGGAAACTTCCAGAAAATAAATTAAGTCGGCGAGTTTAAACAACAATGCGAACCGAGGGAAAATATGAAATCAAAAGCGGCACTGAAACAGAAACCGTTGAGTTATATCAATGTTTCAGCTCTCTGAAAATCGTTATAATAAATACTGTAATCTGATATTTTTTCAGTTTCACCTTTAAGTTTTGTGAATCAGTTACATATTTCGTATACCTATTGTTTCTAACAATGTTAGATTGAAACTGTAAGACACCCGTATTTATAAAGAAGTAATTACTTATTGCTTAGTAAAGTCGTAACTTTAGGTGTTATTCCCTAGTGCTTATGTGGCGGAAAATGTTCACCAATAATAGTCATATTATTTGGCTAAGAACGCTAGCTTTTGATAGTTCTAACTTTCAGTAATTTCTAGATTAAGGCTTACAAATTGTCTCTCAAGTAATTACTTTTACTCAAGCGATTACTTTTACTTGTTTATAAATACGGGCGTAAGAGTTGATTGATTGGGGTGTATACTTACCATGTACCTTGTTTTTTAAGAGTTTCTAAAATTTGGCGCTATTTGTTGTGAGTGTCATGGTTACATACGAAAATGTTCTTCCATGATCTTGACGTAAAAATTCGAGTCAATTGATGCTTGTGATTATAAACATGGAAGTTTAAAATATAATTATATCGAATAAACTATGTTTATATCATTCCGTTCCGAAAATTATGATAACGATAATAGCCCATTAGCAAAATATGGGCATCAAGACTTTTTTACACTTAGTTATCTAAATATAAAATATATATTGAACTGTATTCTTGCAAATAAATAATTTTTACTTTTTTACTTTACTTTTTTATAAAAATTACTAACATTACTATGGAATAATTCAACACAATAACTCTTCAGTTTTCCTATTTTTTTCCACGGGCAAAGTTACGAAATACCTGCGAGAGAATTACACCTAAACAAGACCACATCTACATGTAACACTACTACCAAAAACCTTTTTTCAGACCCCTTCAAACTTTCCAGGTCATTTCTAAGTCTCAAGTGGCTGTACTGAAATTAAATTATAACTTTTGCAAGTGGTGATAAGAGGCAGCCTACACGGGAATGTTGTCCCAATTTTGGAAGCACCATGTCCACAATTGCGGCGTTGGAAAGTCACAACTAATTAACTCCCTTGTCCCAGTAATTTGCATCCACAAATTGCAAAACGAGTCAAGGAAAGGCGTGAGTAATAAGAGCACATTTAGCTATTTCACAGTGTTAGAGCGAGATAGAATTTAGTAGCTATTCTTTGGTGTAGCGACGTCCTTGTCTGACAAAAGCTTAATACAGCTTTTGTCAGAGAAAATTATCACTGTGTACGTATAGCATGCAACGGTTTATAGGTAACGATTTCTGCGATTCAGGTGAATTATTTTTCATCTTCATTGTTCTTAGTAAGATTGTTTTTAATATTATAGTGTGTTCTTATTTTTAATTAAATAGGACTTTATGCACTTTTTAAATTTTTTTTTTAATTTTTAAATATATATACTGTGTTTTTTAGATTTAAAAAATATACAAATTTATTAGTTAGGTATATCGCTAAAGGGGTTGTCGATGTATATATCTATCTATCTATCCTTATATATGATCTATTCCTTTCTAATACCAAAAACGAATACCAATGGGATTTGTACATTGCCGTAATTTATTTACTATTCGTAACGAATACCAAATTAATAAAATTAGTGTCGTATTTTGGGACTCATGGTACTCGTCCGGAATAGAAAATGTATTACGATTAAAAACAAATACTACTGGTATTAGTTTTTGGTATTAGAAAGGAATAGATCCTAGACTTGTGACGTCACTAGATAGGTTACTTAAAAAAAATGAGATTGTGTGTATTCTATTTTCAATACAGTCAACTGTCCTTTCTAACAGTTAACCGGTTTTAGGTTTTATACAGATAAGTAAAAATTAAACAAGTCAGTATCTATCTGGTACATGACAATTTTATGAAGATAAAGTGCACTTAAAGTTAAAAGTCACGGTTAAAAGTTACGTCTGTAACTTTGTAAGGATTTAGTTGTTGTTATTTTAGCATCATTTTTTTGACAGAAGGTACATAGACTTTATAATTACCTAAATAATACCATTTGTCTTTCAAACGAGGATAATATCGTTGTAGTATGAAATCACAGACAAAAAACCCGCACAAGAGCCTGAGGCACCGCTCACTCTTAGCCGTTTTGCGGTCACAAGTCTAACTAAGCTTAGCGCCTTCAAAAAAGTAATTTATAAAAAAAAAACAAAGAAAAGTGTCTTTAAAAAATTAGGACTAGCAATTTTTACTTATTATAACGTTTTCTGATTACAGTGAGAAGTGATGGCTCTTTACCAAACTCATTATTTAAGAGGTTTAATGGGAGTTTTGGTTACTTTTAACGTTCGTATTCAGACTCCTGATGGAGCTACGGAGAAATTGTTTCAATAAACTTGATGATTTTGACCTACATTATAAAATATTACTAAGAACTTCGAATGATTTATTTGGTTCATATCACAGTGTTAACATTTTTACAAATAACAATAGATCATTATCTATTTGATAAAATAAGCCTAAAGAGAAACTATTTAAGTTTTATACAGTACCTACCCGGCAAAAAATATTGCACATCGGCAATAATCGCATTTCCGAATACAAACGAATGCCAATTTTCATGTCCATAAATTATTATATTTATATATGAACTTGAATTTAGAACTACATGCTTTATTGTTGTTTTGTTTTGATTTCCGCGTAAACTTAAAACTTCTTCCTTTTTGTAATTAGAGTTTAAATTCTTCTAAAGTAGGTGCCTACTTAATGCTACTTAATGTTATGATCCTAAAACAACTAGCTTTAAAGCGCTTGTTTTATGGAGTTAAAACCATGAAGGTACCTACCATTACCGCCATGCGCGTTGTAACAGGAAGCGTGATATCAAAATAAAGGAGTTACTCAGGCGTTACTTTACAATTATAACTAAATATGAATTATGAAAATTATTTTGTTAATAATTTCCTCTCGTTAATACCGGCCTAGGTACCTACAGTCAAGATCCTCAAAAATACATGCAGTCATCATCATCATCGTCATCATTATCAGCCTATCATAGTTCACTTATAGACATAGGCCTCTCCAATTGCACGCCACTTAGGTCGATCCTCGGCTTCTCTCGTCCAGCTCCTGCCAGCCACCTTGCGCAAATCATCACTGAGGACGTCCTACATTACATTTGCTAAGACGCGGTCTCCACTCAAGAAGTCGTTTACCCCAGCGGTTGTCGGTTCTGCGGCTAATATAGCCAGCCCACTGCCACTTCAGCTTGCTAATCCAGTGGGCTATGTCAGTAACTTTAGTTCTCTGCCGGATCATCTCATTTCTGATTTTATCCCTAAGAGAAACTCTGAGCATAGCTCTTTCCATAGCCCGCTGAGCGACTTGGAACTTGTGGACTAGCCGTACCGTCAGTGTCCACGTTTCGGCTCCGTATGTCATGACTGGTAGGATGCACTGATTGAAGACTTTCGTCTTGAGGCATTGTGGGATCGACGATAAGAAGACTCGACGTGGTTTCCCAAATGTGGGCAGCTTTTGGGAAACTACGTCGAGTCTTCTCAACTGAATTCTTCTGTTCACCTCAACATCAAAGTTGTTCCTACCTAACTGCAATGTCTGCCCGAGGTACCAGTACCTACAGATAATGCAAGTACTAATACCCAACAACAGTATAAGAAAAACCTAACAAGCTGCTCACTCGTTGACGGTTGTGTTGTGTAGACCTAGGCCGTTAACGAGCAGATTTTGTTAGTAAAATATTTTTTATTATCCTATAATTAGGAAGCGTAAATGAACCTAATTCCACACGCACAAAGTTGCGAGCGGAGCGCTACTTGTAGTATCTAAATACATGCCAATTATCTATAACAGTGTGTAAATGATCTAAGAAATTTTGTTTGACCCTATGCCTATAAAGTCACCACTATGCAACATAACCATTAAACAAAGGACCTTCCGAAACAAAATTAAGACCCATTATGGGATGTTTATGTGGCTTAAAATTTTCTTGTAGAAAACATCACAGTAGAGTAAGAAGAGTAACACTTTTCATCCTCAATTTATCATTATACAGTCAGGTTTCTTAATAGGCAAGTACTTAGTACCTACCTACGTGTAAATTGTCGTTTTAGAAAAACCATGTGACTAAGTGTGTGTCAATTTTGCATAAAATTTGATAGGTGCAAGTGCTGCAAGCCATAATGACATTGAGACTGCGACTCTCGAAAAGAATAACTTGTGTCCTTTTGTTTTCTTGGTAGTTTTCTGTACAATAGAATAAATAAGTCGTTATGTATTTACCCTATGAACAAAGTGGCATGTAAAAAAGCTATTGAAAAATGGCTAAAGACTAAAACATACTATGATACCGAAAATCTATTATTAGTTGTTTCATAATTAAGATTAAAGTATTGCTCGATAAGTAGATTAATTTAATAAAATAATGTAATATTAATAGTTCTAACTTGTTGTAATGTATTTATTGTTGAGTAAGCGCTAACCTACATTTTATGAATACCTAAGACACAGGCAAAACTATTTTGCTTAGTTTAGGTATCGACAACAAAATTAGTATACTAATAGAATTACATAACTTATGACTTTAATTGTATCTAGGCTAAGTTTTATACAGAATAAATCTTATCTTATCTTATCTTATCTTATCTTGTTAGTCTGCCCGTAATCTGGAGCTGTAAAGTATTTGAAACCGGGACATACTTACTTCAGACTAACGTATATTTCTAACAGCAGCAGCTAGCAGTTTTCCGTTACTTTGACTATGCATCATGACTGAAGTATAGTTTTTTTTGAGGAAAACAAAAATTAACTAAAACAAATGCTTCTACAGATACGATACTTTGTATCGCGAAGCATTATTTATGACAGTTTTCACCTTTTATGGCACCTTAGGGTTGTAGCATAGTGAAAAATTGGCTTCAAAGAGTTATTAGTATAAAAAGAGGATAATATGGATAGAATCTTACAATCGTAAAACTTATTGTGGGGCCAGCTTCACAATCAAAATACAAAAACTTACAGTGTTTTAATCAAAGTGATTTTTCTCTTTTCGTATTTATCCTAGTTCTCAAGTAGTGAGCTATTGAAATTGACATCAACAATATGTCAAATGATAAATCATATCGAAATGCGACAAGTAGCTTCAGATGTTTGCGCATTAAAAATACTCTTTACCTTAATTAAATAAACATACATTTCCAATTTCGAAGATAATTACATAGACAAAAACAGGTCAAGTTAAAGTTAACCGTTCTCATTTCTCTACGCCGAAATGAACGTAGGCAGAGCAAAAACTTCCAAACAAAATTAAATTAAACAGCGGGAAGCCTGGGGCCGCAAACTTTCTCTTGAACACCCATTCTTGGTTTTATTTACCAGAAATGAAACGATCTCGTACCTTTCCTGAGATATCGTTATTATCAACGCCTCTGTTTGTACATTCAACAACTTATCAACCTGCCGTAAATTGTCGAAATATCCTATTAAGTATATAAACTTTTTGTGTTGGTAAAATTTATTTCTCCAATCGATTGGCAAAAATTGAAATTCGATGGGGAAACATATTGATGTGTACGAGCTGTAGATTGTACGTTCATTCATTACATTATAATTGAATTAGTTCATGAAGAAAGTAAAATATGTATGTATAGTATGTAATATTTTGACTCACAAATGAAACAAGGTTTAGAGAACTACGAGTTGGAAACTCGTTAAATGTTCAAAAATGTATTTAAGTCTCTAAAGTTAAGTGTTGATAGCAAATAGTTACTCATTCAATTCTCTCAATCTTGTTTTTAAACAAATATTACAATTTCAATCATAATTAGATTTAATTTAAAATGACGTCATGAATATGTTATATCAATGTAACTAGTATAACTGTATGTATATAGATACTGTATCATATAGGCTTCTAGCAACTCGTGAAACTTACAATGTATCGACAAGAACCTTATTAGTGCTCTCTATTCTTTGCTTTTTTCCTCATCGACGAACTAGTGATAAAAGTACGTAAGTATACGTGTAACTTTCTCAATATTCAGATGAGATCAGACCAACGCTAAAAATGCTAAAAATATACACAAAGCTTTCTTGTAGGTACACAATCTTTAAGGTAGAAGATATTTCAAAACGAAAAAGGGAAATTGCGGCACATTGCCAATGTAGCATTGACAATTTAACGTTGCCAATATAGATATTAAGAATATTGATGTTGTTTTTTATTCTATCTTTGTAGCTTTAAAGCGAATAAACACAAAAACTACTGAGCTTATTTGGATGAAATTTGGTATGAAGGTAAAAACTCCTTTTTGTCCTTGAAAATATTCCTTAAAAGGGTTGAAAGAAAGTGCGAATGGAAAATCAATATGATTATTCATTTGGAATAGAGAAGAACAGAAATTGTACAAATTTAAGTGAGATCACTTCATTAAGGAGAGCGATATAACTGGAATCGCAACATAACCGGGAGTACGATATTAGCGCGCTACTTAGTGCTAAATCAAAGCCAAATTAGTTCTATAAATTACTTCTTAATAATTTATTTTCTTATTTATTTTATCATTATTATTATTTTCTTTTAGTTCTGTTAATTACTTCTTAATAATTTATTCATATCAAACAATAAACGCAATACATAAAACCATGGTATTTTTAAATTACTTCTGACTACTTTTGACAATCTTTTGTTAAAATAATGGCACCTTTAACCTTTGAGACATTCTCTAGAACACAATCTTCGTCTTTGAATCATATAGACCAACTTATATGATTCCTTTCTTCCATTCCAAGCTCTGATTTCAAGGACTTTCGAACATATGATAACATTTACGTAACAAGAACTCGATACTGTTAAGATATTCATATCGATGCTTAACAGCCAAAAAGGGATAAGCAACATTTTTTACGAAATTGACTTACCTATATGTACATCACTGGAATCGCAATTTTTTTCTGCATCTTTCTATCTAGGTTTCATCACCCTAGGAGGTATTTTTTGTCGGTTACGCTGTTGGTAAATTTAGGTTTAGAGCTTAAATTTTACGTCGTAAACGCCCGATAATTTTGTATTTTTTTCATAGTGGTGGTTAGTAATTATCATATTTCAAAATACTTACTTACGCAATTTTAGCTTTCATTATATTATTTAGCTGGAAGCTTAGACCTATTTGGCTGGAAAACAATAAATAGCAAAATAGCTTAATACATTATGGCGGTTTACGCAATTTTTAAAAGCGTCGCTTAATATTCTTGGGTCGCATTTTCTTACATTCGTCATGGCGCATAAGATAAATAAAATTGTCCTAGTGAAAATGACTATTCTTCGTGGCGCATATGCTATTTTTCCCTGCCGATATTTAAATAAACAGGGCGGTTAGATGATACGACGACTGAAAATATTTAATTACGTTGTAATATTTTACCAACCGACTAGTATTGTCGGTTACCCTATTCGAAAAAATCTAAAATGGCGGATACCGGCGTTCTCACGCAAAATAAACATTCAATGCGTCGGCGAACGTTGCCCAAATATCACGCGCGCATACAATCCATTCCGGCGCGCAGTTTCTTCGAGTGCGCATTGAAAATAGTAAGTAAGATTTCATATTTATGTTGAGATATTCCATGAAGATTTTTGTTAGAATACTTTATTTTTATTTTGTGTAAACTAATTGCCTAAAGTATAAAGTTTTGTGAAGGAATTATAGTAATAAAATCTTGTAGGCATCTAACTGGTTCTAATATTCATTATGATGAGTATTTACCTACTTTGTCCTGTGTATGGTTTTAATGATTGTATTTACGTGAATGTTTGTTAGTACGTTCGTTGTTTATGAGTATCACAACCCAGGTTATAGCACATATTACTAACTTTGGAATGAGATATCTTTTACGTAAATATCTTCCTAGTTTTTAAAAACCGCTGTTTCACAGATTAGTTTGTTCTGGTCGGTCAGAAGTATTTTCCAATCGTAATCCGAGATGAGATATTTTTACTACAAACGAAAGTAATCACTCAGTACTTATACAATTTCACTATAAATAATGTTTTGAACAAAGAAGGCTGTTATTTGGTTTGGCATTATTAAATAGCTATTGGGGGAGAAATAAAACTGATTTTAATTGTACTAGCTTGACGCCTTTACTATTACATAAAACAAGAATCTTAAATTGGAAATCATTTGATTTCCTTTTACTATGATTATTGAAGTGGACATTATCGTAATTGGTACTTATGTTATCATTATGTTTAGTAATCAACTAAAAAAAATAGTATTGATATTAACCATGGATTTTGCATAGAAGACCATTAGCCAATCAGAGAGAGAAATAATGCACTTTGCATTGAGAACGCAAAAAAAAGACATTATATTTATTTACACACCAGATCACCACGATACTGCATTATCGACTATGCAAAAGTGACACGTGAAAAAATTCACTCAAAAGAGCATTTCTTTTTTTTATCAGCAAAAAAATTTATGAGAAGATGATGCTGGTAATAAAATATATTGGTCCAAATTAAGAGAAGTCAAAACTGATAATAACTATCCCGATAAACTTTTTTATAAGTTTAGTATTGGAGGAGAATACAAAAGCACTACTCATCAGGTTAAATAGCGATTACTACATGTTGCAAATGGCTTGTAATTTAAACAATTACTATCTGTGCCACAACCATTAGGTATACAATGATTTGATAAGTTAAATTTTCTATGCAAAATCAGCAATTATATAGAAATTTAACGCCACTAAACCAATCTTCTGAAATTGCAAATCATCAATTGAGTGATGGTGAGGATGAAAAGCCTGAATGTATGCTTAGTACTTGATAAAAACAGTGCTGATATTTATTGACTTCTAGCATGAAGGGTTTTACCAAATTAAAATCATTTCTCTTACTTTGGATACATATTACTCGCACTTTAAATAAACTAAAATAAAATGGTTATTTTTCTTCTTCTTTGGGTGCCTCTTCAATTGGCAAGGTTGGCCGCTAGTTTCGCAAACTATTTTCTGTCTATTGTAAGACGAAACAGTTCCTCGACGGATTTGATCCCAGTCCACTCTCGGATATTTCTAAGCCAGGATTTTTCCGGCGTCCAACGCGCCTCTTCCCTTCAACCTTGCCCATCATAATGAGTTGAAGCAGCCTGTATCTGAACACGTGTTCAGATACAGGCTGCTTCAAGTTGAGTACCTCGGGCACTCAACTTTGCGCTTTTTGACGGTCCGTATCAATAGTTGGGATCAACTGACGAACTGAAGTACGGTTTCGTTCCTGACTTTATGCATCCAGCTAATTCGGAGCATGCGACGATAACAACACATATCAAACGCCTCCAGGCGTTTCCTGGTGTCCTCTTTTATAGTCCATAACTCGCATGCGTACATAACAACCAGCCAAAAATTACATATTATAAGGATTAATCTAAATTTTTCTACTGTTTTGTTTTGTGAAAACAAATTATTCATAATTAAGTGTTGAATTTTTAAATTCTGGATCTCGTACAAACTAATTATAAATAAACTATTATTAGATCTGTGAAATTCTGCCATTTTGTAAACAAATAAAGACTGATTACTGTAAAAATGAGATTTTTTTATACCTTACACTCAAACTCTTATATTTTTATTATTTCGCTAATACTAAGTTTATAGTCAGTCACTACTTATGTCGTAGTGTCTCAACTTTATGACATACTTAATGTCGGTTAAGGGATATTGATAGAAATAAAGATGCAGTTTATTCATTTAGGCTTACATAGGAGTTTTTTGTAAAAGAGGTAACGACATTTTTCCTGTTCAAAAAAAGTCCATTTGAGCATAAACGACAAAAAATACTATTAGATGAATGATTTATGATAGCTTAAATAATTCATTTTGAGGAGAAATATTTAAAATATATATAACTAAATTTAGGAAACTCAGGAAGCGAAATTCAACGTTTTATGATTTTTTTTCTTAATTTTGCAACTTTAAACCTCTCTCCTGTAAAGTTCGTTAAGTGTCCGTTATCCCTTTTCGGCTGTAAGGGATCGATATGCACCTACAAACAAAGTTAGGAATACGTTGTAAGTTATAACTTCGTCTAAATTATTAACATGAACATTACTTCAGCTTTTAGGAAGTAACGAATTTATAAAGAACCATTATTGAGAAACGGCACGCTTCAAAGCTAGACATAACCCTTCCCTAAGGATTTCCACGATGAGCAGTCTCGCAATGCGCTATAATCAACTATTTTGAAAAAAGTATGCATTTTAAAGGTTTATAAATACAAATACCAATTTTAGAGAGAGTTAGAGTTCCATACCGTACGTTGAGATTTGCGATATACTTACTCGTTTAGAGTTGAGAGAAAACGAATTTAGAAAAAGTATTGTTTATTCAAAGTCAAGACATCAGGAACGCCTAAATTTTTGAAAATTGCATGGGCGCTCTTGATTTAACAAGAAAGTGTATACAGATAAAAACAAAACTAACTGTATTAAAGTAATTTAAAAAGGTAACTTCATAAGCAAGATGCCAGCTACCTAACTGCCCTTGGTATAAGTTAATTTAATGTAATATAAAAAAAAACATGGGCAATGATACTGTCAAAACTACTATTTTACTTAATCTGTTCTATAATATATAATTCGTTACAAAGCTCTTTATATCTTATTTGGCTATCCGAAAAGCCGTATACTAGACTGAGTAGAGACACTTAATTTCGGAGATTAACCCTGACGTGAACCTACCTGTACCTGCATAAGTTTGAATCACATAGTCTAATAGTGATTGATCAAATGGTGCAGTTTCGTACCGGTTCTTGAACAAAAAGTCGGAGTTAAATACCGGTTTACCCAAGGACAGATTTGTTAATGAACTTTGATGTTATAAAAAATATTTATAAATTTACAAAATCATAGTATTGCGATTAATGTCTTACTTACTTCAACGTGAATCAGTTTAAAAAAAATATTAGCTATGGTTGAACTCATACGTATATTTATGTATTATTATTATACAAATTAAGGGATCATTACTGAAATATTTCGAATTAAACCATTTGGCGTTTTATCTAACATAACATAGTTTTTGCAAAATCAAAGAATGTCTGTACATATTTGTCGTACGTATTTAATTTTCTAAATCTATTGTCTTCTTCTAATAGGTGGTGTTTGAGACGTCGTACGCGTAAAATTTTGGATATGGAATTTTAAATATAGTCCTGGAACCGAATTTTTTATTTCATTAAAATAGCCTACGATATACGAAATAAGACACAGATTATAAAATCATAAAAATTGGTCAAGCCCTCAAGCAGGAGTTCTAAAACACTGTGACAATGTGTATTTTTATACATTAGCAGATATATTCAAAACAAATTGAAACGAAAAGAATCAAAGACACTCTATCTGAAACCGGTAAAAACCGTTTTTTTGGAAACACTAAACAGATCAGCCTCCAGCGCTAGTTAGCTCCTCTCTTAAGCAGATTAACAACTTTGCCCTAACGAACGCGCAACTGAGTTCACTTTACACATTTTGCGTGTTATTATGATACGTGCGTGATAATAACATAATCTTTTAGTATAAATGCGGTCTTTGCATGTAAATCACGAGTTAAATTAGATATCTGGAAGCTTTTTATGACTACTTGACTTAAATATTGAGACGTTTAAAAGCACCTTACGGGACACGGGTAGCAAAAATATAAGTGTAGTGAATGATTTCAGCAATTTACATGATAAATTAAATTGCCTCTCTTATTTAAATTAGGGTTCATAACTGCTCAGAGTTGTCTTAGCTCTATAATGCTATTTTAAGTTGATGTATTATAGGTATTTTTACCATTTTAGATGAAGAATGGATGATAAGGCATCAAACGCGTCGCAGTATGCTATTAACAATTATGCTTCATATAAATTACGGCTCTTAGCAAAACATAACATGACAACACTTGACTAAGGTATGAAATGATTCAGGTGCTCATGAACCGAAGACTCTTGTGAAATTCCAACCTTCAACCTTCAACTTGTTTTCCAAACACACTGACACAAAGACTTTAATCACTTAAAACTACATAATAACTTCGAAGCAAACACTTAATTACGGTAAAACAACAATACTGCGTGATTCCTGAATCTGTTCAAAGAGTCGCAGTGAAATAGTGTTGAGCTGAGTATTTACGCGTTTACAAACAAGATGGTTCTCAAAGTTGTTTGGTTTAGTAATTTCAAACAAATAATACGAGTATCTCTAGGGTAGACTAAGGATAGAAGTAACAGAGGACAACTGTAACATTGGCGATGTTTCTAAAAAGCACACGCGCGGGTGTTCGTGAGTTTAAAAATGCACAGGGTCTTGTTTGACCAGTTTGTCAGACATTTTGTCGTAGAAATTTAAAAAATAAGCCGCTGATTGCGATTTGGTCTTTGAAACATATTATAAATAAATAGTTCGGGAATCGAGAATAACATCGCAGTTTTTTGCGAGCTTTCCCCGATTTTACTTATGATTTAATTCAAATGAAAAATAACTCTTTATCTTTGTGTTAGATTCGACAAATAGCAATGTTATGCAAAAAAAGGTTTTTTTATCGACAAATCTGAGAATTACCTAAAGAAGTTACAAATAAGTCCAAATGAATAGCCCATCACTATCAGCTAAGGCCCTGTCAGGTTCAATTCAAGAATCCCGTTTAGTTGAGAGGAAGACGTTCATTAATTTCGTATTTTGTTCGCGATGCTTGAACCCTTCTATTGTTTAGTAACAATAGAAATAGACTGTGTTCTGTTTTAGGGAACGCTTTTGTTATTTCGAATTATTATCTTACAATAATTGAATTGTATTGCATCACTATCATTGTTCAGTATTTAGCTTAGTTATTTAGCACAACAATATTTTTCTTTTCTTTTTTCTAATTTCATTTGATATACTTACCTGGGAATTGTCTGTTGCACAACACAACCTGCGTAACGAAACGCAATTAAAAAAGAAGCATCGCATCAAGGCCAAATCTTGCCATTAACCACAGAAAAAATATATTTTAATTGCTTAATTAGTCCCTAACAAACGAGCAACAGTGCAGATACGCATCTTCGATGATCGGTGACCATCCCGTCACCGATTATCGAAGATGCGTCGTCGACATGTTTTACTCGTAGATTTACCAACAATCGCGCCTGTATCGACCTTATTAATTAGTAATTTTTCCTGTCTGTTTTCTCCGATAAAGACAACATTTATCCTGATCTTAATTTAAAAAAAGATAGGACTATCTAGTTCAAACGTTTAAGCTACCACTCGTTCTATCCTAATAACTACATTAATACAAGCGCCATGGTCACCGGTGAACCGTAAACCAGAAAATGTGTTTGTGTTTGGCCTTTTTGTAGCTAAGACTTAACCTAAGTCTTCAAAACTTTGTTAATTTGGAATATTGTAAACCAAATTGGATTTGGTAAATATTATACTTGAATCATATGATGGCTAAAAGGGTAGACGACACAATGACTACTAATAGGTTTGTATGAAAGGCATACTGCGCCGGGAACAGGGCCAGTAAATGAAGATGACTAGGGACTAGGTACAGATTTTTATATAGGTTTGTAACATTAGCCTCGGGCGGACCGAAAGCTTTGTATGATCATGAATTCGTATGTTATTGTAGCTAAAACGTCGGTCGCACGCGCTCAAAATCGACGCCCGCGCTCGTTGTTATGTGGGTGCTCATATTGTTTACCAGGAACCTGTGCTATGTACAGTAACAGGTGTCCAGTAAGAACCTGCACTGACCCTTACACCTTGCTTCTCCTTAAGTTTGTCGTGGTACTTACTGTATATGAAAATAGGAGTTACAGCTATTTCCCCCATTTTCAAGTAGGTATCTCAATTTGATTCAGATTTTTATAAATCACTAAATAAATAAATTTTATTCAATTGATGAGTACTTTAAATGCATTAAAATTTTACATTATGAATTTAAAATTATTAGTTAGTAATTATTTAGTAATTTTACGAAAACGCTGGTCGCCATGTTGATCTGTTTTCATGACGTCATTTTGATAAAAGATACAAAAAAAAATTTAAAATAATTATTCAACAATAAAGTAGTTATTATTACTGCTAAATTTATGCTATATCCTTTAACAAAACCTTCACTTATACGTAAAAACACCAACCATTACCATTTTTGCTATCGCATATGAAATCTTAAAAGTAACTATAATAAGTACTTACATAATTTCATGAGCTTTAGCATATCCTAACAATTTATCTAAGCAAATGTACGTGTCACCATGCGTTCAACAAACCATTTAAGTAAATACTATTTACTTTTTTACGTCTTCAGTAAACGCGGGCAAAAGTAGGCTTTTAGTTTTATGGCGCGGAAAATGTATGGCACATGCTGCTATAACACTGTAAATGTGTAACAAAACAATTTGTGGTTGACGCTAGGGTCACCAAATCTTTGGGGTTGGTAACACACGCTGTGAAATATCGGTAAGTATAATACTAGAATAGTCCTTGTTTTGCTATAGGTGTCGTAAGAAGCGACTGTAGGATGCTGCCCAAGAAAGACGGGCAGTAACGTTTTCTCTCCACCATTGGCTAAAATGAGAATGCACAAAATAAATTTTCCATTTAACGCTTCGTTGGTCTGATTGTTTAAGTACCGGGCCTCGGGGTCCCGGGTTCGATCCCCGAGTCGGGCAACAAAAAGTTTTGAATTCTCTAACATTGCTCAGGTTTGTGATCACCAACCCGCATTTGGCAAGCGTGGTGATATTATGCCTGTACCCATCATTGTAGCTTGATTTCAATGGAGGCCTTTGTCCTGCAGTAGGATGATTATAGGCCGTTAGTTTGCTTTAACTTTTTTTAATTATCCGTTTTTAGAGGCATAGGTCCAGCAACTAGACTAATGCAGAATAATGATGAATGAATGATGACAATAATCTTCTAAACAAAACTTTATTTTAAACAAGAATATGTTATCTATTTTAAATTAAAATCAAAGATGGTGTGGATGAAAGAAACGCCCAGGCCCCTAATTCGCGTAACCAAATCGTATCACAATCGTAATTGTACGACAGGTTTTTGACAGTTCTAGTATGAGCTAAATGTCAAAATCGTCCAATTCAATCGCGATCGAACTGCGATTCGGTTACACGAATTAGGCCCCAGTACTCCAGTTTGTAGGATAAATGTCAAATTAATACTTTGATATCGTTGTTTGTCCATTTAATGGTTCATATAATATCGTCATAACTAACGAGAGATCATGCAGTCTATTGTTAATGCACTGAGAACAATTGGATTAATTTGATAGCATTTTTGGCGTAAATGAGAACACTGGCTATGATTAACCACTTGAGATAAAGTCAAAAGAAAGAGAGACGATCAATGGTAGCAAATCCTGCAATTTTTGTTGAAGTATAAAAACCCAACTAGAGTATTATTGATTAATAAATATAAAAGCATCGTTAAAAAAATATGGAAAATCTTAGTAAATTAAGCTGAAATAGCTAGAAATTTCAGTAAATGAATGTTAACTAGAAGTAAATATACCCTAGGGTGTAAAAATTCATCGAATTGATTCAGACTCCTCAGGTAAAAAAAGGAAATACATTTTACAGGCTCTGAAATCTCTTTATTGCTCTAAATATTTAGGTAGAGGTTAGAAAGGTGTAAATTGTATTTGTCATTTTTTTTTATTAATTGGATAAGAAATAAGTTTTAGGCGGAAACTGAATTTTTGAGATATTTTGATTGTGATACACGTAATATGAGTATCATATTTATTAATGTTCTGTGAAAGCTTTGACTGATATTTTTCATATTAATTTTTGTATTAACGCGAACATTAAAATAAAACGTAGCTAAGATGATTCGTTAAGCTATAGATATTAAATATCACTTTAATTTTGCTTTCGATGCTTAGGAGCTACTATCTTAACCAAGTCATGCCATCAAAGGAGTACCTACACAAGCTATGGCAATAATGAAAACAGTCCTAACACAGCTCTTGTTGCGAGAATAGGAACTAACTAAATCGGAGAAAGTAGTTTTCAATAAGTTTTCAAAATACTTTCAAAAGACAAATAACACCATTGTCTACATGTGACCACGAGCGCTGTTAACGTTGGGATAAGCCAGAATACAATAGAAAGACCTTGCACATAATATTTTAGTTAAATCCAAAAATATCTCTATGATATCTTTTAGTTTGATTGCTGTAGGTACAATGTTTCTGTAAGTACCTAAATTTTCTAGTGTCGATATGTCATCTAGAGTAATAAAAGCGTAATAAGAGCAGTAGAGCTATACAAACTTTTTGTTGCATTGATTTAGGATTTACACCAGATTGCCATCATTAGCAAAGTTTTTATATGTGATTACATAAAAATAGTTTTATTAGTAAAATTTGAAAGCTATTCCAGAATCCACTTTCCAATTCCGTTCAAACACATGACTTCATGTCAATCATATTTGATTGCTTGTTTTGTTGCAAGAATTGTGCCATCACATCAATAAACATGCGATTTTGAGGCTTTTTAACAGTTAAGTTAACGTTAACCGCATTAGGGATATCGCGAACACTTTGACGCAAAAGAATAGGAACAGAAGGCAAGTTTAAAACAAATAAATTTTTCATTCTTACAAAGTCTCCAAAGTTGATATCTATGACTTAATTAGTTGCACAAAAAAGGCAAATGACGATGCAAACTAGTTTCAGAAGGATTATTTGGGATAAATACATAATATCTGCAACTACACTGCGAACACTTACCAAGATTTTATTGAAGTTCTACTACAACATCTTTTAGTATAAATAATTAAACAAAGAAGTGAAGTGTATAAGGCACAGACCTTACACACTTTACTTGACACCACTTGTCGCTTCAAGTTGAGCATAGGACTGCTATATTATATGCAGTCAATACCAGCGAAAAAACCAAAAAGCAAAAACCGTCAGTATTGAAAAGAAGAAAAGCAAGTTGGGAAAAGGTCCACATAATTATTCAGACGAATAAGTATTCGTATTGAATAAAAAACAATAAAGTATCGTTATGAAAAATCAACGTTTCTTTCTATTTCTGCACTTACTTGCGTTACCGATTGCACCTGTATAAATTTCCTCATATAACCTTGTGTGATCTCGTTCATGTTACGACTGAAATTAAACGATATAGCGGAGATAAAAGAAAAAAACTATTATATGACCGTATATAGTATTCTATACAACACCATTTATTTTTCTCGTCGTACGATTATTTTTCAAGGATATCAGGTTAGTCCTTCAAAAATAATCTTGTGTCAGTGTTTTTCAAGCCGCCTATCATAGACATGTTACGTGACGTGTTTTTATAACTTTCATCGCTTTCAGCGAGACAAAAGGACTTATCGTACCTTCGCAAGCAATACTATAACCCACCAAATTTTTTCAGTAGGTACCAACAAATAGTTTATCTATAAAATATCTCAACAACGTAAGAGACCAAAAATTTGCAGTAAAAAAATAACGCAATGGTATATACGTATTGTAGGTACTTCTAAAAGCACTCCGGAACAACCATTTGCATTAGACGTAAGTATATATCTGTCAGATGGTTTCCCCTTAACGGATGACTGCATTACAATACATTTTAGTTAACATGACTTAACAGGCTTGCAAAGCTTTCTTTTTCTCCATAATGCTATCGATTGATAAAATATGACAACCTTCGTGGTCAGTTGGTGTATACAGGTTTTCATGGTGACGCCAGCTTTGTGGTCCCGGGTGCAATCCTTTGACGGGTCATTATAGAAAACTATGATGTCTCAGGTTGGGGTGTTTGTGGTAACGACTTTGTTTCTGATTCCATAAAACAAGCGTTTTATAGCTACCAACTGTAGTTTCATATACATTATAAAAGTGAATTTGATCTAAGGATTTTGATCGGTAGTAATCTACAGTGCAAAAAGAAACCTTAAATATGCACTATAAAACATTTAATAGTAATATTTATAGTAATATTTTACTTAATTTTATGAATGCAAAATTTGCATGATATTTGTCTCATCACTCTTGAAAAACTTTACGGTTCTCTATAAAAATTGGCTCGAAAATAGGATATAGTCTGAAATAGCACATAGGCTACCCTATATTCTAAAAAAAAATTGGTACCTGCGGTAAAATGTCCAATTCATATTATAAGCGAACAAAGTAGCGAGCAACAGCAAGTATAAAATAAGCTACCTACTTAATATCTCATCGGTATATAAAAAAAAATAGATTTCGAATTTTGGTATTTTATTTAAAATAAGAAAGGGTATTTTGAAGACCTGCTTTCTAAATATAAAAATGTCGATAATCGAAATTTTATTTGAAAAGTTTTCTGGTACACGTTAATAAAACGCACACCGGCAACAAGAGAGTCATAACACAAAAAAATACGAAGTTGAGATAAGTATCCCAGGAGGAAGGCAATCACAAACTTTATCTGCTAAAAAAACGTCATAATTGTAGTTTGATTCCTCGCCGAGAGATGGCATTTAATACCCTTTTTCACCGAGCCACTTTCCTACCGGTTGCAGCGTAAAAAGTGTCACATCAAAGTTGATACAGAATTGTCGTGCATCTAGTGTGTGTAGTAGTGTCATAACCTTTGTAACGACCGTATTACGGTAAGTAATTTTCATATATTTGCTTTGATTTCAGCAAAAAGACAGCCACAGCATGTAATATGACCATATTTTTGAGTTATTTTCACTAAGTATTTTAAAATTAGAGAATATAACTGTCACATCATGTGAAACGACACTTTTCTTGCTTTGGCGTTGGTTGATACCAAGTTATTATATGAATAGAAGTGTTTTAACATGTGATATAACTGTACTACCGAATAAGACAAGTATTTGATTGGGTATTAATTAATAATATGTCTTTATTTCTGCTTAATAAAGTGTTTATAATGATTTTAGTTCACATTACAACTGTCACAATTATTATGCTTATTTTTTAATTTGTTTGGACAAAATGAAACAGAATTCGAGAAACAAATTCATGATTGATTTCCTTTTACGCAGTGACCCTCCAGAAATATCCGTTTATATAGTTGAATCTGAAACTTATAAAAAAAATATCAACAATACCAACACACTTTCTTATATTGACGATGGCAAGTGACAGAAATTTTTGATAAAATAAATGCTAAATTTTACATAGTTAAGTATATTGATGTTCTCTTCACATCAATTTTCAGCACCTTCATCTAAAAGTTTTAAGCAATATAGTTTACACAAAGATAAATATTTAATCAATGAGGATGGAGTGTGTAAGTATACATTATTTATTTTACTTTTGTAATCTTTACTATGAGTTTTGTAAATAATGTGTAAAGGTGCTTCAATTTCAGGAACCATACATTGCCAGTAGAAGCTACAACTCCTTCAAATGAAGATGATTTTGTTGAGGATTACATGGATCATAGAGTCAAAGATCCCGATTTTGTTATTGGTTGTGGTATGCCCATAAGAAGCCCTCTTTTTAATAGTCAGGAAGAAGAAATAACTGGTTACTTATGTTCTGAATCTAGAAGTATAATAAAGCAGGAAGTAGATCATAATAATCCTGTTTTGAATTACGATACGGTTTCACCTAATTTCAATTCTAAAAACATTGTTAGTTCTAATCTTATTCAAAAACGTATGGATTCTAATTTGTTTCTGATTCCTTTTCTCCAAGCCCATCTTCTAGCTCCATACATACTCAAGCTTTAGTTTATCTTCTGGTTCAAGCTCCAGCACTTCGCGTTCGAACTCCGCAATATTACCATCAAGCTCTTCGGCCAATGCCTCATCCCCACTGATCGCATTTTCTCTTCAAGGCGAAAGGGAACTAGAACCCAATCATCTGCCTTATCCTGAATTTATTTATTACTTGAAACTGGGCGACATTACATTACAACGAAATTTTATTCATAAATCTATTAAACCTATCATACCTACCTACATTAGATTTACTGCTAAAGAAAAACCTAGACGAGTCAATCACGCTTTTTATTTAACATTCAATCAAGAAACAATTCGCGTCTGTAAACTCTTTTTATATTCATTTTCCTTACATAAATATTCAAAAATTAAAAGTATATCTCATTAGTTTTTGATAACCGTGCACATTCAAAACGGAGGTGAGGCTGTCCATTCTACAATTGAAAAACAGATATAGAGAAGGTTTTAAATCTAGGTCTATTTACGTGCCAAGCCAGTACGCTAAAGTGATCAGGTCAGCGAAGAAAAAGGAAGACTGTACCTATTTGACTGAAATTAGTTCCTGCGATTTTATGTCGTTAAAAACTTTAGCACAGGATATGGGAATCCAATAAAATCCTTTAAAATATTGCACGTGAAAAAAAGGTTTGTATACTTATCTGAACTTATCTACTTATCTAGTGTCTAAAAATGTGCTATATTGTTTTTATATGAATAGTTTTAATACTTTATTTGTTTCTAATTTAACTGGTAATATCTAGATACTTACAAATATGTTTAATATTACTTGATTTATATTAAAAAACAATACATACCATTACCTACTAAAAGTGTTTTATTTTATGAAGTCTTCGAAAATTTTGTCGAAAAAAGTGACACATTAGAGGAATTTAAAAGTAAAAAAAATATATAAAATGGAAAAAATATCTTTAGATTTTAATTTCTATAAAAATATAATAGAGCATTTAATAGTCTTCTTAAATATATATTAAATTCTTCGATAGGCTCTCTCGGAAAAAAAATAATGGAATTCTAAGTTATAAAAAAAAGAAAACAGTGATTTCCCAAAAACTACATTTATTGTGTTGTGACACTCTCATTGCCGGTGTGCGAAAAGGTTAGTATCAGTTTAATTAACGTTAGTAACAAGTTGTCTCATCAAATACCCGATGTTTGGCAACCCTAAGGCTTGGCAGGGGACGTCACCTAAGCAATCTTCGCGTTTATAGACTCTGCATGGAACCTAAGATTTAGTTTATTTCTTATTTGGACTGAATATAAAAAGGGTACCTTACATGGAAATTTTTCGCTCTTCGAGTATTTTTGTACTAGGACAATTGATTACCTTTAGCAAGCCAAATATTTACTAATATTTATTTTATTTAGTGCATTTATTATTTTAGATGCCAGCTGCGTTATAAATATTTCTTTATTACAAGCTTAACTTAGGCACTACTCTAACAATAAGAGTTAGAAAAATTACACCTCTAAAATAGAGATAATAAATAAAGTATTAAATTAATGTAAATACGTATGGAAAGAAGAATTTTGAATAGTGCAAAATGGAGATAATTGGCTAATTCTGATTTCGGAACGTTTTCATGACGAGATTATTGAATCAAAATTATTTTAAAAGTGATTCCCTTTCCACTCAATTCTTGACAGTCTAGAATAGAATAAAATATAATAGAATAGAATAATATATTTATTGCCTTCGTTACAAAGAAATGATGGTATAGAAAAAAAAACATGAACAATTATTAAGAAGTAGAACTATAAGAAAGGTATGACTTTGGAAGTGATTCTACACAGCGCGCTGGTTTTCAGTCACTTCCATCTCTCCATTGGTGATAGGTGTAGAGTTAGGTCTTGAGGGCTTACAGATCCAGGTATCAGTCTTACAGTCTATCAGCATAATATGTTTTACGTCTTTTATTTCATTCATTGCTTTGGTAATGCGTTATTTTGGCCACTACGCTAAAATCTCGGTTTCGATTTCTAGTCAAGTCAATCTGGAAACGACCTTTTATAAATTCGTTACGCTCTGGTCCCTTTTAAGGCATATTTAACGCGAATTGAAAAACTCCGACACGGAACTAGCCTTAAAAGAAAGTCATACAAAAGAATAAGAATATACGAGTAGCAATTTTTGCTTAATATTTAATTTAACGCTTTGCCGAGTGTTTTTAGTTCGGTGCGATTAACCTAGATGCGGAAAATCTGCTTACATATTAAATTGGGAGCGATTGCCATCAGACACGTTACTAATCCTGACATAATACTTGAAGCTCCGATAAAATATATCTCTGTAATATGACACCTGGCATTCGTTGCCTGAGGCTCTACTACGCAATGCGATGCTTGTAAATACGGAGCTATCTGCCTCTGTCACATACTTTTAAACATTGGCATGAGTAAGAGAGAGTATTGTGATACTGAGTGAGGTCTCTGATTGTTAGTACGTAAACCCTCGTTCTTCTGAACTTTTTAAAACGGCACTAAGAACCTCAAATCAAAACCTGTAAGCTGTGTAGCTTTTATAATTTTACGTCCGTCGTGGTGTAGTGGCATAAACACCGATTTTCAAATTTCGCCAGCTCCAAATTTCTGGGTTCGATTCCCGTGCAAGTCAGTCTAGAAAATATTTTTTCTGTATTGTCTTAAAGCTAATAATTATTAGTTCCTTCGAAGTTTTCGCCAGGTGGTTGGATAGTTACCTACTTGCTTTAGAATTAGAACAATGTATGTGATGTGGTCCAATTTTTTTTTAAGTAAACAAAAATTATTTGATGTTGAGTAGGTATGCATTTACTTGCATCTGCTAACATACCCGTAGTATGTGTGATGCAAGTAGCGTGCTTGAGATGTTCGTGTTGGTTTTAACGAGTGAAAATTATTAACTAAATAATAATTAATTCGAATTTATAACCATCAAAGGGCTCTTCAACAAGTAACGATGTAGGTTAAGTGTTTTGAGCTCATTTACTCATAAATATTCGAAGATTCCAACAGTAAACAGTAATTTAGATTCCTTGCACGCGCTGAGATACCTACTTCAAGTAAGTATTATATTAGGGCGAAATATTAATAATAAGCATTATAGGAACGTAGTGGCATAATTATGGTAGGTAGGTACTGAAAGAATGTTTAGAAATTGTGATCTCTTAAAACGGTATTATTTAATAGAAGTAATTTATGAACTTTAAAAAAAAATATTCAGTAAAAAATTCCGAGTGAATGGAGTAAAACCGACTAGTAAGTACTCAATAATTTTCAAAAATGTCTTGTTGGAACAGATTCAAAATTTGTGTCTTATTTCAATCCTTTTTTTTACTTACTTTTCAAGGAGATTAGATTAGATTAGAATAGGTACTCTTTATTGCACACCACACAAGAAATAAATTTACAGGAAATGTTACAGAAAGATGTACAACTTGGGCGGTCTTATCGCCTGTAGCGATTTCTTTCAGACAACCTTTGGGTGCAGGATACTACAAAGAAAGGGGAAGGTGCACAGAGTACTTAATGTAAAAATAATCAAACATAACAAAACAAATTAACTTAAAAAACTTAATTTCTACATAAACATACATATACATATTTCAAAATATAAACTTAAACACAACAATACATAAATACCTTATAATATACATACATATAATAAATATATATAACATACACTAGATAACACATATGATGTGTCAAAATATTGAACAGCAATCTATTATGGTTACAAAATACGAGTAAATAAATGTCAATGTCAAAGCGCTAGTAAATGCGCTTTGAGTCGACGCTTAAAAACTAATAATGTCTAAGATAGTCTTATGGGCGGGGGTAGGGAATTCCATAAGCGGATAGAGTGGACGGTAAATGACTGCGAATAGTAGTTAGTGGAATGGGGAGGACATTTGAAAATAAGTTTTTTGGATGACCGTATCTCACAATCCTGTGATGACTGCAGAAATTGGAAGCACTCTTTAAGGTACGGAGGTGATTTAGGGTTAAACAAAATTGAATATAATAAAGAAAGGATATGATAGTCTCGTCTAAGTCGGATGGGAAGCCATTGGAGCCGAGACCGAAATTCTGTTACGTGGTCGTACTTACGTAAACCAAAAATGAGTCTTTGCAAAAGTTTTGTAAGCGCTCCAGCTTGTCGAGTAGGTTTCCGCTCAAATCAGAGTTAGCTATCTGCATAGTCAAGGATGGGAAATAGCAAAACCAGGATTTGCTCCAGTGTAGTATGCAACGAAGGTCATCGTTAACCACATCTACAACACTAGAAAGGTCTTCACGTCGTCTTTGAGAATATATTTGGAGATCGTTTGCATATACCTAAGTAAAAGGAGATTTTAAAAATTTGAGTAATTGTATTGATGAAGAGAGATGAAGAGAGATGAGACAGCACGCCACCCTGTGGAACGCCGGCACTAATGTCGCACCATGCAGAGAAGGAGTCCTCAGCACGAATGCGCTGCCGACGTCCATGCAAGTAACTGTGAAACCAGTCAAGCACCGTTGGAGATATGTTAAGAGAACGTAGTAACCCGAGTAAAATGTCAAAGTCAACAGTGTTAAAAGCGTTACTAAAGTCAAGTAACGCTAGAACAGTGAGTTCCTGACTATCCATGCCAAGCCGAATATCGTCTGTAATTTTAATTAAAGCAGTAGTTGTGCTGTGGCCTGGACGAAAACCCGATTGAAATCGACTTAATAGATGATTTAGGGACAGAAAGTGGTTGAGTTGATGATGGACAACGCGCTTCATAACCTTAGACAGGAAAGGAATGATTGAAAAGGGCCGGAAATCAGAGTAAGAGGTAGGGTAAGCTTTTTTTGGGAGTGGGATCATTTGGGCATATTTCCATCATGAAGGAAATACGCCTGAGGAGAGGGAATGATTAAGGATGTGGCTGATTACAGGAGTAAGGATATCTAGCAGAGGCAGAATCATATTACGACTAATAAAGATGAGCAGTCAGGAGTTGGAAATGAGGAAATTTGACTCAGAGTTTTACTTATAGTTGTGCTATCAACAGCAACAGAAGTGGAGAAGTGCTTATTTAAAAGATCTAAATTGATATCTTTGGGGACAGAATCACCACGTGCTTTTCCAACTCCAAGTGACTTAAGGAATCTCCAGACTTTGGCTGGATCTCCATTTTCAACTGATTTGTGAATATGGTTTTTATTTTAAAATTGAAATGCGGCTTATGCTTATAATCTATCGAAAAAAAATCGTTTCTTGTGGTTAAAAGTAATGCGTGAACGATGATACTCGTACATAGAAGAGATAAATATGCGCAAGATTTTACTACGCGTCAAATTGACAACCCCGGTTGCTTTTTGTTGGTTGGTAAGAAGTTAAAATACACCAGTCATTTCCTTTCTTACTTATTAAAATTGATATTAAATATTTCTTTATCAAAATTTAATCCATTGAAATGAGGGAAGCAACAAATAATAGCAGAATAATAGAAAAGTTACAAAATTTAAGTCCCAGTTACTAAATAACTCAATTAAACAAAAATTAAACAAGGTGGCTGGCCAACGGAATAGTAATTATTTACCTAGTTCGACATGGTAAGGCATCAAAAGAGTAATGCCAACTAACATTATTAAATATTTTACGCATTACTCGTATGCGTAATATACGATGTTCATAAGTTTCTTCAGTAAACACACAAGTGCTTACTAACCATAAGGATTCTACCCACGTACCGGGTGAGGTGACAGGAGAGGCGCAAGATTTTGCTACGATTACCATAATAACTTTTACAGGGCGTATAAATAAAAATAAGAATATATTATAATAATATTTTACATGCAAATAAATTTAATAAATACTCAGGTAAATGAAAAAATTACATTTTAATAACATAACCACATGAATCATGAGTAAATACTTAGACGGACAGAGTTTAAGCTTCTTAAGAACATCAACTTGTGACAATGGAATTGTCAACTAGCGACTGGCGGCCAGTTGTCACGCACACATGCGGTTGGATGAAGCTAAAACTCTTTTCCGTTTATCTACTCAAGTGACAAACTTTAAAATGTTTGTTGTGAAACCAGTGCTGACTTAGACAGAGTTAAAAATCGGCATCAAATTTTCGACATACCTTTTGGACACATCTTAGTGCTTCTACGAATTTCTTCATTCCTGATTCTTTTGAGCTGTGAAATACTAAGCATTGCTCTCTCTTAATTGCCCGCTGTGTGGCTTCCATTAAGCCTTCACAATTGCCCCATTTGAAGCGATCACGTTTCAGTTCCTTAAGACTGTTTTTGACAAAGATTATTAAGATTATAACGGTATCAACCAAAGAATCGCATATCTGAAGCACGTAGCAAGAAGATGGTCGTTGGGGTGGAAAGGTGTTTTCACCGCGCACCAAATACGATCTGTTCGTAGGCATTTTGCAAGTAGACAGACGATCTGATAAGGTCACGAGAAGTATTTATATAAGTACAGAGTCACATCTTCGAAATTCACCCGGGTCCTCAATGCTGGCGTCATCATGATAATCTGTATACACCAACGGACCACGATGGTCGACATTATTTTATCCATTGATAGCTCCAGAGCTTAACCCTAATTATTTGTGTAGATAAAAGAAAGCTTTTGAGGCCTGTTTAGTCATGTTAAAAATAGCTTTGCTAACGAATCAAAATGTATAAAATCGACATGTTGGCCTTAGTTCCTACGGGACCAGGGAAAGTATTTGATAGAATTCGACCTGCGTTTCCATGGCAAAGTTTATCAATTTCATAGGCGCAGGCATATCATAAAATATAGCTGAAGTTATATGTTACACGTTGTATATATTCATACAATACAAAACTAAACAAGTCGCTTTTATGACTGCTTAAACTTTATCACAAATCTTAGTTTGACGCTTTTTATAGATCACAAACTTTTTATCGCTAACTTCTATGTTTTGTTATGATTATCAGTTAGGATACCTACTCGAGATGCGAAACACAAATAAGTAAAAAATAATTACCAATTCAATACACAAACTGAAGCTGATTTGAATGAGCGAGACAATATTTCCATGAAAATAAAAACAAGTAAGTACTATCTAATCTAAAACGTGAAGCATACGTTTCGGAGGGTCTGTGGTGAGTGAACATATTTACAAGTGAAATGGTCTTTATATAATCAGAGATTACGTAACGTAACGTATCACGGACCGAGAACAATAAATATTTACGCTTGTAGCTATATAATATGTAAATGACAGAGAGCATCCTCTGGAGAAAAACCCACAAAAATTACTTATATGGTGTTTGATCATAAGTAACGAAATTTCAATTATTTATTACTGCGGAATATGTGGCTTAACTTAATCACTCCCTGGGCTAGAAGCACCTCAGCTCTCACGAAATTAAGCAACGTCTCAAGACGTCACCTGACTTGTCAGGACTACAGCCACTGTCAGTCGTCTGCCACCTTAAATCGCTTGCAAACACCCCGCGGACAAACGGCCTTGTTTGGCTATTTCGAGAACAGCCACACAAAACATAACACGCAGTAGGGTGTTTTTTGTGCAATTGCAATAGGCTAACTGCGAACTCTTTTAGCAATAGCCAGATAGAATCTTTGTTACACACAATACAAAAATAATGATATTCGAGAATTAAGTGAAGTGTAGCAATCTCTTCTGTACCTTAAACTTTTTCATGTTTACCATAATAAAAATTTGACAGGCGGATATTAGTGCACACAAAGCTTTTATGTATTTAATTATCTTCTGTACGTGTTCAAAGTTCATGAAAAGGACACAAAACTCTCAATTTCATTTTTAATTAGTAAATAGTAATTGGCGTCTGTTGTGGCAACTTTTAGTTGAAACCCTATAATTGACAAAACATCTGATTGCTTTATAAAAACTAACGATATTTTTCTAAATTCAGTGATTTAAGTAATAAAACTACCTTTTGTAAATGTCCTATACCAAACTTGACTAAGAAAGATATTTTTATTTAATGATAATACGGTTTTCAGCTTTCAAGTAAGCGGTTTTCAAGTAAACTGGTATTATCAATTCCAACAAACATGTCTGTTGAAGGCCAACATCATCATCATCAACCTGCATTAGTCCATTGTTGGATAAAGGCATTTGTTGGCGATCGTATTTTGTCCAAAAGTGAAAAAAAAAAAGACGTTACTACCCGTCTTCATTTATCGGCACTTCTTTAGCCGGCAACCCGCGTATTGAGAGTAAATTTTTGGTGTCGATCCCACGTATGGATTCTTTTTTTTTTATTTGTTAAGGAGAACACAAACAGTAGTGTATAAATTGGCTTACATACAAGTATAAATCCATATGTTAATACACACTAACAACGTGTTCCACGTATAAGTTATACTAATAAAGCTACTGTTGTTGACAATGTTTGCCCTAATCTTCGAAACAATAATAATATTAAGGTAAATTATTACGAAATTTACAAATTATAAAAAAAAATACCTGAAAACTGTCTGATTCTGTCACACTAGAGGACCAGAACCTATTTAACTGATCTAGCTAGTTAACAAGACCCACCTATTTTCTTTGTTATATTGACAGCAACCAAACCTGTATGATTTGAGTCACATTTCTTGAAGAATTGTTGAGCTGAAGTCGTAGTGGGTGAGACAAAACAAGAAAAATCGGGACCGCGCACCGAACGACGAGGTAGGGGAGGAAGCGGACCAACAATCTAGTCACAGTTGCCAAAACCTTGCAGGTCTGATCATCAGAACCTTAGAAAAGGCCTATTATATGCAATAGTGGATGTCGTATTTATTTAAAATCATGATGTTTTAGAGTGTTTCTTTGCTTTTCATGGATTCCGTGAAGGCTACTCTTACTGTTGAGGCAGGTTTCATGTCTCCGTCAAGTCACCTACGTGACAAGCCACTTGTAACGCATGACACACTTGATTTAGGCTGCGATAAACGACGATGTAGATTCCCATAAATCGCTAGCAAAGCAAAAACTCAGAGACCTAATCAAGCACACGTATTCTGCATCTTCCTGATTTGTGGCAGAGACGTAAAATGAGATTTACGACTGTGAGCAGCCCAGCGCAAACAAACTAGCGTACTTATTTACGTTCACTTTGTTTTTGTTAAGGGCGGTCGTATTGACACGCGCCCTACAGTTTTAGTCCAAATAGAGATTCGAAGGCGGGCCTTTTGTGAATGGATGTGTAAATTTTATGCCGACCATTTGGGGTAACGAGAACAATGGAATTATGCTTTACGCACGCTATCAAATAGTAATAAGTTCCTGAAAAGATAACATTGTGTTAGGGCGGTTAAGCGTCTGGTTTAGTGATGGGTGACATGGACAACCATATTAGCGGTTGCGGGTTTGAATCCCGCAATGGTTTGAGAGCATAATTATTTGTACTGAGGCCTAACTGTCAGAATACATAAATTGTACAAGATGCAATAATTATTATTTTCAGTTTTAGGTTAATAAATGTTAAAAAATAAATAGGTAATCGGCCACATACCTGCACGGTGCATTTTTAACGGCAATCAATAACGGCAGATGTCTATTGTGCCGAACTCCGAACAATGTTGGCAAAACTAGCAGTAAAACAGCCCCGACTCATGAATCGATCTTCACCATTATTGCTCCATGACAACGCGAGACCTCATACAGCACGAGAAACCGTTTTGACCCTTCAGGAACTGCAATTAGAAACCATTCGACATCCTCCGTATTCGCCAGACCTTGCTCCAACGGACTACTATTTTTTTCGTGATTTGGACAATTATCTACGTGACAAGAAGTTTTCTTCCCAGGAGGCAGTACAAAATGCTTTCACACAGTTTGTGCAGTCTAGATCCTCAGAGTTCTATCACAAAGGCATAAATGACCTTCCTAATAGATGGCACCAATTTATAGATAATAATGGTAACTATTTTGATTAAATAAATTTGTTAAAAATTAAAAAATAAACAATTTTGATTTTCAGTACAAATCGGCAATTTCATACTTTAACCCCTATTATTATAAATGGAATAATGTGTGTGTCTGTTTGTTTGTCCGTCTTTCACGCAAAACGGAGCGACGAATTGAAGTGATTTTTTAAGTGGAGATAGTTGAAGGGACGGACATTGGCTACTTTTTGTCTCTTTCTAACCCCCCACTTCCCTAAAATGGGGGTTGGAAGTTTGTTTGGAGCATTCCGCAATTTTCAAGGTAGAAAGCTAAAAAATGGTATGCGGTATTTGTGTATAACAATAAAATCGCGCATCATTTTTTTTGGAAATCCGCCCTCAATCCCTTAAAAGGTGGTGAACTTTTATTGTTACCCCAAATTTAACGCGAGCGAAGCCGCGGGCAAAAGATAGTGTATGTATAAAATCATTACACTATTGCCGAACGCCGAATAAAAACAAAAAAAAAACTCGCACATTCCTCTCCAACCGTTATTAAGCTTTTTGTACAAAACATGCGTGTTTTTGTGAAACATGCTAAACTTTCATGAATAGGAAAAAACTGTTGTTTCAACAACCTTTGGAGGGATTTAATTAATATTTAGATACTGTCTCTTCTGAAAACTTTAATAATAATAATAATAAATATTTCAGACATGCCACACTGGGCCACACAGAGCCATCTAGTCCCAAATTAAGGTACTATTAAGTAGCCTGTCGTATGGGGTACTAGACAACCGATAATCTTACTTATATGCATTTTTTTTTTTAAATAAATACTTATAATACATAGAAAACACCCAGACCAGTACAAACAGACATGTTCATGCACACAAATATTCGTACTGTGCGGGGATCGAACCCGCGACCCATGGCTCAGAAGCAGCGTTTACTACCGCTGATCCAAATGGTCGACTTTAAGTATCAGTTTACTCCAATGTATATAAAATATCAACACGATTATTTTCGGTCCATTGGGACCGCAGTATCTGTTAATATCAATAGGTTATAAATAAGTACATACCAGTATATAAAGGTGAACCACATCACATACATTGTTCTGATCCCAATTTGAATAACTATTTAGAGCACTCGTATTTTGGAAACCAGAAACAACTAAGGTACCACAAACACCCATACCCGAGAAAATGAAGAAAAACACTTTTTTCTACATTGAACCGTCCGGGAATCGAACCCGGGACCATGAAGCAGGCGACACCTTGAAAACCGGTGTGTACACTACTCCGCCAAGGAGGTCGACGAAAAAGGCTTATGAACCTACTTAATACCAAAGTTTTGTTTAAAATAATTTAATATTTTAATTAGTTGAACGCCCCGTTGGTCTAGTGGTTTAAATTCCGGGCCAAGATCTCGGGGTTCCAGGTTCGATCCCCGGGTCGGGCAACAAATAGTATCGAATTTTCGAACGTTGCCCGGGTTTGTGATCAGCATCCCGCATTTGGCAAGCGTAGTGATTATACCAGTTCCCATCATTGCAGTGGTAACTTGAATTCAATGATGAAGGCCTTTTCCCTGCAGTGGGATGATTATAGGGTGTTACTTTTTTCTTTATTAGTTGATGTCATTAAGACATACATTGTTAATTACATTTGTAACAGTTTTTAAATATAGTTTTTTTATTAAGCTCCTACGCGGTTTTGTTGGATGTACTGTGATGAGCTAAAGAGACAATAATTTGTAGATATCAGAAAAATAGTACTACAAATAGTTGTTATAATATTATGAAGAACTTGATGCGACCAAAAGAAACAAAATTTAAACCTGTTGCTGGGCAAAATTCAAAGAAAAAGCCAAAGAAATAACTTCAAAGGCAGCAAGATTGTCCGATCTGTTGCCCACATTTGTTTATTAACTAATGAATTTCAGATACTTTATGTACGCCAAGAAGGCATTTGAAATGCTAGACATGTTTTTTGTACATAAAATTTCATTGTATTCGAGTAACGTTTCTCATATGCCGTACATCCAAGAAATTTGAGGATATTAGTTGCTAATATATTCAAATTAGTTAGTATAATTTATGTGTAACATGTTTTCATGGAATTCCTGGAACGTGTATCTTTGAGCTGGCGAAAATTCAGTCATGACGGCACTAAAAATGAGATTCAACAAGTTGGGTGGAATATAAATGTAAAAGTAAGCAATTTAGGTCTAAATAATACTTTTATCTTGGTATGAAAAGTATGTCTTTTTATCGTATATACGAGTTAATACACAGCAATTATGACTACTCTAAAAGTGTAGTATGTAGATACCTACTTTTAAATGATGAAACCTACGGAAGTGTAATTAGGTCATGTCGCAATTAACGTCAATAGCAAATGTGCAACTTAGCGATATTAGTCATAAGTAATTTTATAATATGTTTAATTGGTTAATTCATTCAATAAACGGACATCATAGAGTTAACTATGTTTTTCTGATCACCACTACCTCTAAACACCAACCCTCTATACCACAAAAGCATGTATGTAATATCATAAAACACAACTCAAATTTGCTACTTATTAAATCTACATCGAATCTTAAACATTTCACATAGTTTTAAGTAGGTTACTGACACTAACCGAGTTATTTTTAGCTTTCGTAAATAATTGTTTTACTAAGAATTAGAATAAATTAGAAGTTTTTATCTTTGAACCATTCACCCCGTTTATTTGTAAAACGGCTAGTATTTAGCTTAATTATTTACTTTTATTTACTTTTTAAGAATAGTCTTGCACAAGATTTTACGTTTTTGTATAACTTGTAGACTATAAGCCTGAAAAACAGGGAATCCTAGTTCAGGCACATAGGTTATTTTTGAACACTGTATTTTTAGATTTTAAATATACTTCTTGACTTAGGGTTTAAATAAAAAAATAAAAAAAAAACTCATTCATTCATTACGATACTATTTTTAAGGAAAAATGCTATTAATTAGGTGTTTATTTCATGTTGATAAACTTTTAAAATGGTTACAAATTATTTGAATGTATTCAACATCTTCACCTATTCTCTACCTCATGCTTCAAACCTATAGGTAATGGCAATGGAAACACATTTAGGTGAAGATTTTATAGACTCCTGAATAAGGTTGCTGGCTGCACTTGACTCGGTAGAACGCAGACCCCGAAAGATTATTGAAGACGATGAGCTAGTGAAAACTAAGCTTCAAAGTCTAGGCCACCGTCGCAGAGTTGCCCGCCTGTCGGTATTTTACAGATTATACTTCGGAGAGTGTACTCTTGAGCTGCATGAGCTCATTCCGCCTTCTCCTTTCTATCTTCGGGAATCGAGGCGCACTGCAGGTTATCATCCCTTCCTGGTTGATATATTGCGATTGCGTAGGAAGAACTTTTCCTTTTCTTTTATGATGCGCACCGCCAAGGAGTAGCATGCCCTGCCTGTGTCTGGTTTCCCGAAAAATTATAACACTACATTTTTTAAAGCAACATCGAATAGGCTGCTTCTAGGTAAGCTCGCTCCATCTTAGGCTTCATCTTAACGTAGAGTTTAGTATATAGTCAAGAGCAAGCCCATTGATAACAAAAAGAAATACTACTAAATCATCAATCATCGCATCAGTACATATGGTACATTCACAGAGTCTTTAAAATGATGATGACAGGGAGAGGGGCTTGTGTACCTTGGATCAAAATATCTTAATGTGGGAGTGGTTAGATGTTGTTCTTTTTTTGTTTTTTTTTTATCAAGTGGAAATGTCACTGTGCTTCACAATTCATGGCTTTGCACTTGCTTTGAATCTCAATTTATTCAATTAAAAAATAATGTAACAGCAATTTAATGTACTTATGAGTCAATAAGATAAAATAAGTCAGATTGGGATCCAACTAAGTAACATGTACAATATTCTAGCATTATATCTGCACTTTGTTATGTACACGTATTGCAAGTGTATCATGTTAAACTAAGAAAATCTGTAATTGGCATTACATTGTTTTACTCAATAACTATGTAATTATCACGATCAAATCGGGGATGTTCTGAAGAAAGGTTAGGTCAAGAGTACTCTAAACCGACGAGCATGCATGAAAAGATTGATGAATGTGGGAGAAGCGAAAGATGTATGCCAGGATCGTAGTAAGTGGAAGGCCTTGGTCTCTGCCTACCCCGTTGGGAAGGAGGCGTGATAATATGTATGTATGTACTATGTAATTAGTCTGTAAGAACATGCTGTAGATTTTCTCTAAAAATAAAAAAATAAAAAATGTTGTTAAGGGTGGTAGAGCACCCCGTATAAAATAGTAAAAAGAGTATTTTTTTAAATCATTTTCGATAGTTAAGCTTTGCTACATAAAAAATACAGCACAGAAAAAAACATTTAAAGCTGCACAATGAGGCGAATCTATTCACTAGAAGTAATCTCTATTTGAAGGATACATAAATCAATAGGTACTTAGAAGAAATATTGGGTTTAATTTTATCAACGTAACTACTTGTCTTTTATTTTTGTTTTGAAGACAGACAAAACGAAACTACATTTATCTCAACGAGCGCTCGGAATGTTGTAAACTAATTTTGTCCGATGCATTTGCAGAAACTCAATTAGTTAGTTCCCAGCGGAGACTGCCGACCTTGTGTCAAGTTTGTTGAAGGAAAAGCCTTGTGTTCCTTTTTAAGGCTACGGCTGTCATCAAACGAAATATAGTTTGGACTCGACTACGACGATATTTAGATTGGACCCGACTACTTACGACGAAGCCAAAAGGCAGAGTTATGATTTTAGCATTCTACTTATGTATATTTATACAATAACAAACCTATATTCTTTCGTATCGCCTAAATTATTCATCCAATTTAGATCAATCAAGACTTGATGTTAATTGGACACTAAGTTAACCGATTCTTTATTTTGCTTTGGGAAATATAGTCAACATTTTAACCGTGTTCAACAATAGAAGGAGTCTAACTTCTCGTAGTCAAGTAACAGTTTTGTCACTAAAACAATAAAATTAAATACACTTTTATATTGACACTAGCTGTTGCCCGCGACTTCGACCGCGTCAATTACTTCAAACATTTTTCACTCATGCTTCGCTACTATTGGTCGCAGCGTGATGTTGTACAGCCTAAAGCCTTCCTCGATACATGGACTATCCAACACAAAAAAAAATTCAATTCGAACCAGTACTTCCAGAGATTAGCGCGTTCAAACAATCAAACAAACAAACAAACAAACAAACTCTTCAGCTTTATAATATTAGTATAGATAGATGAACACTTCTTAACAAAGCTTCCTTCATAGTGACATTTTAAAATGCTGCTTCATTCAATGATTATTAGCTTAAAAATTAAATGTGTTGTCTGTTTCCCCCGTTTAAAATAATATTTAATTTATTATTTTTAGATAATTATAAACATGAATTCGACTATCAACGAAATTTGTTTTTAACACAGTGTTACGCGTTCTTCGTTCTATCATTATCTTTATCAACAACCTACATCAGGCCACTGCTAGAAACAGGCCAATCGCCACCCTTTTAGGCGGGTTAGCGATCTCAGTTTGGCCAATGGTGCAGGGAAGACGCTGCTGCCAGTCTCTTTCTGGTAGTTTTCCTTCCTCTTACGACACCCATAGGAAGAGAAGGGTTGATGCTATTTAATGTGCTGTCACCATATCGTCACTGCGCGTGCAAAACTGCGCAAGAGCAGATTAAAAATATTGCGTATCTGCTTTTGCTTGCTTGAGATTTTTGACATTTTACTTTATTTTACAAACCAAACTAAGTAGCACTAGTAACTTTTATGTGACTTACTACTTACTTTGGTCCGTAAAATATGTATAGTCACATGACTAAAATTTCTAGTTATTTTCACCTCGTGTACGCGGTATTTACGAGTACAAACTGCTCTTACGCGGTTTTGCACGCGCATTGACGATATGACAAAACTCTACAACGGCTATGGTGTACCTACACACGACAGCACATCTATCTAATCACTATGGTTTTCTTCTGCAGTTGCAATAAGTGCCGTTTTGCAATAAATCTGCATCCCATTGCACAAGAGTTATCGCCAACTGAAGAACCTTTCAAGTCTTTCATGGAAAATAAACATTGTTCCGCACTAGCCACAGTAACCTCAACTTGCTCTCTCAGGCGTGGAGTTGCACTCACTGGGCCGTATGTATTCCGTAATGCCTTTTGTGTCCTGTTCGACAACTAGATTGTTACGAAGCACTTCCTTATTCAAATAACAGTGCCACATGAAATGACAGGAAATAGAACAAGGAGCTTCGGAACCGCACACAGGATATTGGGATTGCATTGAGCGAAACGAACTTGATTAAGTTGGAACTGAGTAATTGTAGATACCGCGAGTGTATATTAATTCGATCGTTCTTAAGTACCAAACTAAAATAATAAAGCATTTGGGTTTATTAATGCCTGTAAGTCTGTAAGTTAATTACTGTAATGTCAGTTATAAAATAATATCTTAGAAAATATGTATTTACTATTTTGGTATCAGGTTTGTCAGCGCGAATCATACATATATATTATAATATGTTCATCCTGTAAGGTTTAATGTTTTATGTAAAAGAGATATGTAAATTAAAACAAAATGTCAGCTTATTATGCAAAATCTAAATGTTTAGTACTAGAAAATACAGGCCAATATTAGCAAATCATTCGTAACATCCGGTAACTTTTATTAAAGTATTATTATGTTTTTGTAAATGTTAATTTATTTTAAATATTTGTTTTACAGTTTATTTATTGATAAAAACTTATTATGTAATTAAATGTTACGATATAACTTATTTTTATAGGACTAAACTTATAAATAACTAACTAAGCTTAGCTTCCGGTACTTCCGGTAATGGCCCCTTTAAGTATCGTTTCGCGGAAAGAGGGAGGGAGTGTGTTCATAAGAAAAGAGGTGAACAGTTGTGTCTATGGGGTATTGTCGTGTGATCGTTTTATGTGTAGTCCGAAAAAGAATAAAAGGTTAAAAAGTGGTAATTTGAAAGTGTTTTATTGGTGTATTTTACAATCCATATAGTCAAATGGTATTATCATTAGTTTACTTTTGTCTATTTCTCTTTTTATCAGTATAGCTATTTATATATTTTACTTTTTTTTTGACAACAAATTTTTATAAACTTATAAACAATTGCTGTATTTTTTTTAATTTCCTATATTCGAATCTTGTCCTGACAATAACAAACAATAATAAAAACTTTCTGATTTGATCCCCACGATCGAAAGTTATGCGAGTACGTACATTACTTAGGACAATTTATTAAGTTATATTAATTATCTTAAAATAATAAAACACTCACGAGAATACCTGCATTAGAGTTATATAAAAGGCATTCGGCCTCTACGTATCCTGATTATATTGTTTTGTGATACAAATAGCAGCATTGTACGGAATTTTAGTGGTTATTTTTTTCAATACTTAGCATAAATTTTTGTTAAAACTTTATTTTTACATCAGAATTAATCTTCTGTTTTGTTATTATATTTATATGTTTATCGTACGTAATGTAATATTATGTGATATTAACTCCAACACTGAGTGTTATCGACACCACAATCTGAAGTAAACAAACAATGAATGTAACATAACACTGAGATACAAAACAACCCCTGAAAGCTGTGTTTATCTCAGATAACGTTCTTGTGTTTCCTTGCAATTACCAACAGTACAAAATAGCTCGTTAAAAATAAGAAGTGAGAATGGGCGAAGATAAATTACTTGCCGTCATAGGCTCATGTTACATCTGCAAACAGATTTATGTTGTCCTCTGGGAGTACTGGGAGTTCTGTGCCTGAATGGATATAGGTTTGAATCATAAGAAATGGCGATTATACAAGTGTTATAATTTAGATGCCGGCAGAAAAAATCTAAATAATTCAAAGTTGCAATAATGGCCCAAAACTGAATAGCACTGAGCTTTCTCTACTAATGGGCGATGGACTAGGCAATTAAAGAAGTACTGCGAGAAGTAGATGGGCAGCAGCTTCTTTTAAATATCATCACGAAAGGCTTACACACCAGTTTTTAAGGAATCATCTGCTCTGAGGTTCCGGGTTTGATCTTGGACAAGTCAATATAGAAAAAAAGTAAGAATTATGTATTTTCTCCAGCAGGGACCGGATTAGCGGCTAATTTTTAAAACCCCTTTAAGTGGTCATCCTTACGATAGGCTTACCCTTTCGTATAGGTAATCCTTTAAAAAGCTTATCCAGACAAAAGGCTTACCGTATCCCTATACGGTTACCCTATCCTTATGATAGGCTAAGAGTTTACCAAATCATTGAAAGGTTTTTTTTTCCGCTTTATTGATCCCCCCGCGTCTCGACCGCGATCGCCTTTTCCATCGTTCGTTGGTCAATAGTCAAACACATTTATTCATAATGCGCCCGCTGCCGTTTCCCTACACGCCTGTGTTATATCATATGACTATTATTTGACTTGTAATGGCGTCGAAACGTAAATTAGAGAACAAAGATCTACGTAAATTAGAGAGTGAACCTTTATTTACACAACCACCAGACACCAATCTAGGTAAGTACCTGTACTCTTAACATGTACTCGCGTGGTGTCCAACAGTTTTGTTGCCAGGGAAAGCGCTTCCTAAAGGGTTAGCCTATGAGATAGGGTTATCCTATGAGAAATGGTTTTTGTAAGGGTAACGTAACGTGCATGTTTTAACAGCTTATTTAAAGGGAAACCCTTTTAAAGGCTTTCCATATGATACAGTTAGTCAATCGAAAGGGTTACCAAGCAATAGGGGTTTTTTATCCAATAAAAATATTCAGGCCTATCAATTAGCCGCTAAAAACCCGCGTCATGGAAAGCGCTTCCTGTCCCTGTTCTCCAGTCTGGGTGTTCAGTACCTTCGTTGTTTCTCATATACATAAAGTAGATTATGTAAATAGGTGCGTACTTTGCGAGCAGAACAATGTAGGTTTGTGATGTTGTCCACATTTATATGAAACTAGCGGACCCAGCGACATAAATGATTGACATTGATGATTTTGACGTCTTAAATGTCATTGTCTTCAAATATACTCGTAGCGTGGTTGGAAAAAATATTAAGCTTCCTTCTTGGTAATATCATTTCAAGACTTAATTCTTTTATTATTAACTATTCGACGTTTTTAATACTTATTATTCTATTCCTGACGAAGACAAATGCAAAAACACCAAAATCATAAAAATCCATCCAGCCTTTCTCCAGATAAGTGGTGTAACTAACACGACTTACTTTTATATAATGAGATAGAAGAATTAGATATTCTTGTTCCTTTACATATAAATTATCAAATTATACTGTTTTCTTGAGTTTACGCGAACACTATATATTAAAATGACCATGTCTAGTAGTGTCAGTAGTCTACCCGTGGCCATAAACGCTGTAAAGGGTTCGAAACGTCGGGTTAAATCAAAAATAAACGCGTTCTAAATCCGTAAACTTATTTTTCATTTCAATTATCAAATTATTAAAGTAACCTGTAATTGCGATGGCCATTCGCGGGTTAAGGTCGGGCTTCTCTCTCTAAGATCAGACTGTAATGACTAAACTTGAACATAAAAATTTAACACAATATATAAATACTAGCTTCTTTTTCTTAACTTGTTGACGCGGCAAACGCTGATTTGTCGTGATTTTTCTTATGGACGAATGTCATATTTTTAATACTTTATTATCCTATTCTGAATGAAAACGATTCCAAAATATACAAAAATTCTAAAAATCGGTCCAGCCCTTTGAATTATAAGTGGTGTAACGTAACTAACACAACTTTCTTTTACATAAAGTTTAATTTGCGGAAATAACAAGACAAATGGCATATGCCATAAATCGTATGACTTAAATCTCTACGTCTAATGTTGCTGAGTTTTTATTTTTAGCTACCAGCTCGGGTTAGGAGCTATAAAAGTAAAGCGTGATGCCTTTTTTCTTTCAAAGTTATCCTACTTTATTACGGTCCCATGGCATTTAAATATAAAAAGGTCTAGTGGATAGCGGTAATCCACTTCATGCAGACCAACATAGCCTACATATGCTATGACTACGTCACGAATACGATTTTTGGCATGAGTACACAATCAAATATACCTTTACTCACAGTTTTGTTTTTATATTATTATGTTTTTTTGTTATTATGAATGTGGAAGAAGCGAAAGATGTATGCCAGGATCGTAGTAAGTGGAAGGCCTTGGTCTCTGCCTACCCCGTTGGGAAGGAGGCGTGATAATATGTATGTATGTATGTATGTTTTTTTGTCCTTGCAATATACTCGTATCTCATCCTTCAAATCCATTTTGGAGCAACGTCACATTTATATATAAATATATTTGGCATTATCAGTGCTTTGGATTACTTTGTAAGTCAACTTGGAAAACTTTGTAAGCCCACTTGGAAATATTAAACGGAAATATATAATTAATAGATTTTTTTTGTAATAGGCAACTGTTTTTTTTTTGTTCTTATGTAGGTATGGCTTATGTTGTCAATAAAACGAAGGAGTTATTTGCATTTAATTTATGGTTCGTTTAAACACATACGAGTAGCATAGATCAGATACAAATAATAAACACTCCTTAACTGTTCGGTATTTTATTTTGTGAAAAATTTCTTTAAAAAGTTGTTTGCAAAAACCAAGAAATTTAAATTTTTACATAGTCAAAACATAAGTTACAAGGGCGGGTCAATAAGTCCGTGACTTTTGGAATAAAACACAGATTTTTTGATAAATAAATCATTTTATTTTTCAACGTAGTCTCCCTTGAGCTCTATACACTTTGTCCAACGCTTCTCCAATTTTTTTATCCCTTCCAAAAAATATGATTTGTCGAGGTCCTCAAAATAGACCTTTGTTTGCGAGATGACTTTATCATTGGAGTCAAATCTTTTTCCACCAAGCCATTTCTTCAGGTTTGGGAACAAGAAGTAGTCACTCGGAGCCAGATCTGGAGAATAGGGCGGATGAGGGAGCAATTCATAGCCCAATTCATGGATTTTTGCCATGGCAACTGCACATGTGTGCACCCTTGCATTGTCTTGGTGGAAAAGAACTTTTTTCTTGGCCAAATGAGGTCGGTTTTTTTTTCAAATCGTCATTGAAGCGGTCCAATAAGTTGGCATAATATTCCCCATTGATTGTTCTTCCCTTTTGAAGGTAGTCAATGTAGATTATCCCACGTGCATCCCAAAAAACAGTCGCCATAACTTTATTGGCTGACAAACCCACCTTGGCCTTCTTTGGCGCTGATTCACCCTTAGAAACCCACTGTTTTGACTGTGGTTTAATCTCTGGTGTGTTGTGATGGATCCATGTTTCGTCCACGGTTACAAAACGGCGCAAAAACTCCTACATATTGCGATTAAACAACGCCAAACCTTCCTGTGAAGTTGTTACACGATTGCGTTTGTGGTCGACTGTGAGCAAACGCGGCACCCATCTTGCGGAAAGCTTTCTCATACCCAAGTGATCTTTCAAAATTGAAACCACTGAGCCATGCGAGATCCCTACGGCTTCCACAATCTCTTGCACTTTCAATCTTCGGTCGGCCAACACCATATCGTGAATTTTTTCGATTGTTTCGGGTGTAGAGACCTCAACTGGGCGTCCAGGACGTTTGGCATCTTCAGTGCTTGTACGGCCACAATGAAATTCAGTAAACCACTTTTTTACCATTGAAATCGATGGTGCAGAGTCCCCATAGTATTTATCAAGCTTAGCCTTGGTCTCGGTAATGGGTTTTTTTCGCAAAAAATAATGCTTAATAAGCACACGAAATTCACTTTTTTCCATTTATTCCTCATATTACTGGGTAGTCTGATAAAGATAGCTGTCAGACACAAACTAACTGACGCAGCAAGTTCAAATTTTGGTAGGAGTCAACTGACAGATACCTGTTGCCAGGAGTAGTGTTGCTTTTTCGGTAAAGAGGTCAGAAATTCAAAAAGTCACGGACTTATTGACCCGCCCTCGTATCTAAGATAAACGTGGATTGACAAGGAAAACGAGTTAAAAGGCCGAAAGGGGATTGCCTGACGGAACATCATCAAAGTTTGTAAATGGGAAAGGAGATGTCCCAAATTATATGGAGGCCAGGCCCAGAACCTGTACACCCCACCAAAAGATAGGCTAATACACCTACAAGGTTTTGTTATTATCCAATTCTTTTAAAATGGCTTCGTTAAGTGGTTCAAATAAAGAGATAAGTAAGAAAATAGCAATACAAAACAACAAAACCATCATGGCGGAAGATGACATTTTGATAACATCTGTCAGTTTTGACAGTTTCAAAATCGCGCATCTAGGAGTCTAGTGCCTTCGCTTGCTTGTAGTAACAATAAATATTATGAAAGTTATGTGTCGATCAATACTAAATTCAGAAAACGAAAAAGAGGTCGTTATAAAGAACTCAAAATACATAAATGCGACAAGCAGAACAATACCTTGAAGTGAATGATTATGCCAAAGTGACAAGGGATATTTGACAGCTTCTGACATTTAAAGCTTTTTTAGATTGACGCCATCTTGGAATGCCTAATTGAGTTTGATAAATTATTCGATCTTATTTATTTTTGAACCACTAAATTATACGTGAAATAAATTTTTATGTATTTTTCCCAGAAACAGTAAATTTTTCTTGATTTTTGAAAATGTACACATGAGATACATAGTACATAGTACACTATGTCTGGGCCTATTATGGGACATCTCCTTTACGGCTAATATGACTTTTATTCCGTAAGTAATAAGATTCCAGGTAACGCACTAAGACGTCTTGTTCTACCAGTGCGCATTATTTTCTACCAACGACTTTTGATGTGGTGTAAAAGTAACAAAATATGTTATGTGCTATTAATTGGTATAGACGATTAAAGCGCAAAGGTAAATATAAATACCTAAACATTTAATTTTATTAGTTAATAATATTATAAATAATAAATAAAAATAATAATCTTTTATTTCAGACTAATTACGTCCACTTGTTAATGAAACATTACTTATACTATGTTAGTTTCAGAAAACAATTAATAAATAGAATTGATCAATATTACACTATGTATATTATGTATCCTTTTAATCTGTAACATTAAATATATCAAGCTAATTTCACACCCGTATTAGTTAAGGTGAAAGTTAACGCAAACTTCGACCCAAAGATAACTACATACAGTATATTTTTGCATGCATGAGTCTGATCGACGGCCGGTCGAGTCAAATCTAGTCACCACACATCATCCTCACGGATGCGTGAAAATGTGATTTTAGTAGAGCCTGAAACAGCATCGAGTATATTAGATCTGACAGATAGACAGACAGACAGACAGATACCTACGAGTACACATCTATCATATTGTGTAAAATACTTCGTGTTACTCGTACAAATATATGTAACGTTGTTTTCTGCACTCGTCTTGGACATTGTTGGACATCTGCACTCGTTCTTTAAAATTATTGGTATTAGATATTAGTAATATTAATAAATTAACCAATCTGTTCTTCAGTGATGATTAAGCATATAAGTAAGTATTAATAAGGTACTTTGCAAACCGTGATTTGTTGTTTAAACAAAAATTCTGTTTATTTTGTATTTTAAAATTAATTTGTCACTTAATAGTAAGATTTGGCATATCAGTAAGTATTTATAAGGTACTTTACAAACCATGATTTGTTGTTTAAACTAAAATTCTGTTAATTTTGTATTTAAAATGAATTTGGCACTTAATAATATGTAAGCATTATTTAATTTGATTGTGTTCGAAGCTTAATGTACTTTCGCCTAGTCTATAGTTAATTGCGAGGACCTGTTATTGGCTTTCTGATACTTATCTGTTTATGTCTTATGTTGCCTTAGCTGTTGGTCTTCCGAATATTAAATAAATAAATAAAAAAAAATTATATTAAAACAAAATTTATTGACCAAACGAGAGACTTCTAAAACCTACAGTATTGGGAGAGAATACTTCTTATGACGCTATACTGTTCCTTAACACTTTCATGCGAACATGCTATTATCTGAGCTCGATGCGATTACGCACATATTTTTTTCATATAAACTGGATCGACGCCCAGAGACGGTCTGCTAAGAGCACGTGAATTTAGTGTTATGTTATAAAGCACTTACGTCATAGGACGTCAACGTATACATACGTCGTGCCAAAAAGTACAGATAAACATCTATACAATTCCCAACAACGTGTAATAACGTTGGCGTATACATATGATAATAAAGCCTTTATTTCCAAAATATTTACATTATACTGTGCTACACCTATTACAAAATGTATCTTATTTAGGCAAGCCTTATGGCAAAGGCCTCCTTCAACTCTTTCCACTGATTTCTGGCTGCCGCTACTCTTATTTCAAGGTAATATTTAAGTCATCCTCTCATCTTGTTACTTTACGTCTTCTGCTTCTAGTGCCGTCCCTTGGGTACCAAGTCGTCACCTGTTTGCTTCACTTTTCCGTTTTGCAACGGAGCATATACGTATAAATACTGAAGTATATTTACAAATATTGAAAAGTAATAAGAAAGCAATGACCATTGAAGTGATTTTAGAATAGTTACATTGTAATAACTACGTAAATAGTAAAAAAATAAGATTAAGCGTAATATTATTCACTGCGGGCTGTGTGTGGACAGCAACGCACGCGCGCCTTCCCCTGCGGCTCGCACAGGTCAACGGAATGTATGACGTAACCTGCGCTGATTGACGTATAGTAACGTTGTGCGTCTACAAGGAGCGAATCACTGCCAGTGTATGGAGTCTTCAAAGATGTGTAAAATTTCCGACACGGTGTAGCACTACATTTTTAAGAGTTTGATGCGTTGTCGCACAGCAACCGAACTAATAGAGATTAGTATGAACAGGCGCCGTGCTACTACGTTGTGCTCAACACAACACTTATTAGCTGAACGTACTAATACGCTGTGCTTCACCACATCTACCACAATTTGACGTATACATACGTTGCTTGCGTGAAAGTGTTAAGACACAAGGTTAAAGCTTCATTTGGTAAGCGTGGTGATCGTGCCTTCATCTATCGATGCTATGGTAACATAAATTACAGTAAATTGAAGTGATGTAGGTACCTAATTGTAAATATTTGATGATATTTCTGATGTTCTTGACTAATGATGTATGCGTAAACTTATACTCTTTGGTGTAAACTTGTAAAATTGTCTAAACTTGTTTGTGACTTGGATTTTTAATCTATTTATGTTTACAAGTGTAAGGAACAATAACATAAAAAAAAAAACATGATTATAAATAAACGAAGTGTCAAATAAAACTATGACGTCATGAAAAATGTTAGCAGTTATAATGGCGCCGGCAAGACGGATGCGTTTGAGATTTGCTCTGTGATCCGTGAAATAGACTTGCCTTTATCGGAAGTCTGACTTGAATTGACGTGTCAAACGTGTTACTGCTCGGTTCAGTGCAGTTAATGCAGTACAGTGCATTCATCAAAGATGGTCTTTACGATAAGAGTTCGTTTTTTAGGGATACCTATTTTGTATCTAGTTTTATGACGTCTCATCCCACTTCCTCAATCATCCCAAACTAGTATTTAATTCCCAGCTCAACCTATGTTATATTTTTTTAAATCAACCTAAATGCATTCCTTACTCATCCCAAGGTAAATATTACAAATACATGTATGTGTATTTATAAATATATTATTTAATCAGAATTCCTGCAGTTTTTATTTAATAAAATGACTTCGACACAAAAGTTAACTGAGCTTAAATTTCTAAAAAGTATATTTTTATTCCGACCGTACACAAAAGTTTTATATTTTTTAAGTGGTTTTGCAATAGGATGAGCTAGGAATGTTTTTGGGATGAGTAAGGAGCTTTAAATGAAATAATTGTTGTGGGTTGAGTAGGGAACACAAATGGGATGAGTGGGGAAAAAATAATGAGATGACACGTCATAGGATGAAAAAGGAATAACCCGCTGAAACATCGGAATCTCGGAGTCTTGTCTTGAGTCTTGCTTGAGTCCTAAAGAAAAAGACCTAAGTACAGTAAGGGCTCTAACACACGAGCAGCACGTTGACGACGGCAGAGGCGACTGCAGTCGCCGTCACCTGTCGGCAGCTAGCTGTCGCCGATGTTGTCGACTATCTTTGTACAAGAGCCAGTTGAAAATGGATTTCGTTGAAGAAACACTTTTGTTGCTTTTACTCCGTTGTCGTCGATGCAAGAGAAAGAACTCATTTCTATGCAACTCAAACAGCCCATGCTCTATTTTTTATTATTTTGTTGTGGTAATCTTCTAGGTTCGAGTTCCAAATTATTTCATTCTTTTTGACAGCACTAATCAATTTCTTCTATTAGGCTTATTTTGTGCAAGTCCTCGCTCCTGGGCTAACTGCATTCGACTGTCAAAATGGCGGACGCGGCTAGCTGTTGACATCAGACATCAACTCGTCGACAGCACGTCGATGGCATGTCGACAGCTAGCCGCCGACTTCTAACGTCGGCTGCAGTTACATACGTCGACAGCAAATTGCTGTTCGTGTATAAGAGCCCTAACTTATACATTTATGTGAATCTTGTGTCACTCTTTAACACCTTTGGAACGGTTTTACTTATTTTTTTTTTGTATTTATTTTGTAAGTAAGTCTTTTTTATCAACAAATTAACGGTTCTTCTGAAAAACTTTCAAACCCAATATTCCACACGTGAGAAGTCAGGAGCAGGTAGTATGAAATTGATCAAGTATCAGACATATAACTCGTTGACTTCACCCTTCGTTTGCTCGTGTGTAAAAAGTAGGTATGTCAAGTGTCGTGTCAGAGGTCAATACATAAGTAGGTCGGCATACATCAAACGGCGGTCGGAAAATGAACGCCCGAGGGAGGTTATTTGAAACAATTCCAGTTTTATCGGTCCCCGATGAAGGTAATGACCTGGAGACAGGATACTCTACGTATCCGACTGAGGGTTATAGCGGAGTTAAGAGGAAATACTTGTTTTATGATTTCCATAAGGGACATGAAACGAATGAAATTATAATTTAGGTTACCTTTTTTATTATTGTGAATAAGACGATAAAACCGTGACTTGGTTCGGATGAAATCAGTTCATTCCAAGCCATATCGCTCTCGTCAGAGATACAAAAAATTTACGCTGTCTAGCAAGTAAACTTTAAAAGTTATTCTCAACACGTTTTCCATGTCCTATTTTTGTCTTTTTAAGAGATGATTTCCTGGACCAGCCTAGACTTTTCAGTGTCAATCTATCTCCATAACAAATTTTATCATAATCTGTATAGAAATATACTAAACTTTCATCCCTCTTTTTTCACCTGAATAAAAAACGCATTTATAAAGTTTTAATTTTCGGTAAATACGAGTAGTACGAGGTGTTTTCTCTGCTAATGCGTTTGTTTAATCTATATTAAGAAGCAATCGCTATTTAATTTCATTGTTATTTCAAAGATATTCATGTATGAAATTACTGTGAAATCTGTTATATTTAATTGAATGTAAGTAAAAAAAATATATGCAATTACTGAAAACTTTGAAGTTACAAAAACTGACATTAATTCAGAGCCAAGCCTTTATAAAATAAAAAAGAGCCTTTGACAGCATAATCTAAATTGCAAATTCTCAAATGACATGTGTTACGGTCAGTGGTCAAAGGTCCAATAGGCGCAAAATTACCAGAACACTTCACACTGAGGATTTTAGGCTGAATACCATACTTATTGTTTTATGTTAATTATATACATGGAATATTTGATAGCACCTTTTTAAGGGCAAATTTACGCATGCTAATTGTAATCCTTTTGTGTCGTAATCTTCAATTTAAATAAATAAATATTAACAGATCTTGATATTGGTTCGCATTTGATCTTTAAAACATTGTTGAGTAAAACAGTTCATGGGATTTACTGTGAAATCGGATCGGATCGTTATCGTTATACATACTACAAGTATTTTAAGTTAAAAAATAGTATTTACTTTCCCGCATTTTCGATGCGATTACAATAATGATTATTATCGATTCGGCAGCAGTAAATCCCATCAATGACATGAAACTTTTACAAGTATTAGTAGTTGGTATAGACATAATTGATAATAATTGCAATTGTAATTTGACATTAAAATTCACAATGCGTAGAAAAATTAAACTGTTTTTTAGTGATCAAACCACACACGTAGTCCACCTTTTGTTAAAATTTAAAGCGTGTGAATATTTATTCAAGGCAAAATAATTGAATAATTTGACATAAAAGTTTATTCTCAGTAAGTAGATACTAACCACAAAGTTAAAGTTTTTAGTCGGGTACAAATCACAGGCTATTGAATAAAAGAGTCCTCTCGAGGCTGAACATTCGATAAATTCAAATGGGATATAAAAAAGGGATAATTTCACAAAGTTTTATAGAGTCCGAATATTACCTAGAAGAAGGAAAGGTTAAGCCTAAATGAAATAAAGGTAACAAGCCTTTATCAGTGTTGTTTTCGACTGCCGTAAAAAGAAGTTTTTAAAGTAAAACTCTATAGGGGCTCAAGTTATTTCATTGTTGACCATGGCAGTTGTGGTCTGATCCCGGGTTAGATTACACCGGACAGCTCAATGGAGAAAATAAGCATTTTTCTACATTTCCTCGGGAATGGGTATGGTACCTTCGTTGTTTGCGATTACTACTAAATAAAACATGTGCTTCAAATATTTATTTACTTTGAGGCCGGAATAATCTATGTAATATTTTCAATGTTTTTTCCTACAGTTGCAGTCCCAAATATTGTAAAAAATATAAAAAAAACAAATAAACTCCAAAAAAATAGGTACAGACGAAAGCGTACATTTTTGAATTTGGTTTTTGTGCAAATTTGGCAAATATCAACGCCATGTTGACAAAAATTAAAAGATACGTAGTTAAAATTTTTAATTAATATCCAACTGGCATGAAGTACATCCTAATTTTAAAACGAAACTACTAACAACATTTTATAATTAATTACTCCCTCGCCCGTGAATTTGAGAGTAATTAATGTGTAATATTTGCCCGACGCGACGGCTTCTATTCCAACAAATGTATTTTCCATTCGAGTTTGAACTAACATCATCCGATGCTTGGTGTCACAAACACGTAGCTATTAGTTAATATTTACACTATTATAAATATCAGTAATGTTTACAACGTACAGTGGTCAGCACATTTCTTGTATGCCAACGACAATCACATTAACACATTTTACAGAATCAATCGGGGCTTATATGTATCTTGTATTTTATGAGTTTCAATTTTGCAAGCGCCATAATAACGGCCATGTTCTCCCGTGATCATGGCGCTTGCAACAGTGCTGAAATATCGGAAACTCACTCATTAAAATTGTATTTAAAGCAGCGACACTAAAATCATACTCTGTTTAGAAGGTATAACGGGATACGAACACACATTATTTCATTTATCTGACGTTTTGACCGAGTTGCATCGGCCGTGGTCACAGACTGACTGGTCACTTTAAAAGTAATCATACTCTGTGTTTTAACTGAACTAAAATAATTAACAGACGTAATGTACGTACTACTTTTACCTATACATAGGTTAATAATTTGTAGATAGCTATGTATACATTATCGTTTAATAATCGTTTAAAGCGAAAGTTGTAATTCCAATTATACAACTAGATTGGATAGGCTCAAAGCACTAACGACAGCTTTGTCTGTTTAGTTCAGAAAGGGCATAGATTTACTAATTACATGTAGGAGAGGGTTTTATCCAACATAATCCTGTGGGTGAATGCTCATATTGTATACTACCTAACGACTTTTAAGTACTTAATAAAAGAGTAAGATGGCACTAGATGACAAAATTTTCTCTTTATTTTCTTTTTTTCTGTTGCAGTATAATTCACACAAAGCTCAACTTTCCTTATGTATTTTAGATGACTGAATATAATTCAATTATTGAAAGTACAAATAGGTAGGCTTATGAAACCGAACCGTCGGTCCATAAGCCTTTTTATCAATCTGTTAAAGAACGAAGTGGCAGTTGGTGGTAAACATAGTAAGTAAAATTTATGTCTATTGGAGCGAGAATCTTGGGAAAAATATAAAAACGGCGCACCGGACGTCGATCTGTGGGAAGGCCCCCACCAGGTGAACCTACGATTTGGCGAAGGTCACAGGACGCTGCTGAATAAAGGTGGCGCAGGGCTGCCATTTGTTGAGATGGAGGAGGCCTATGTATAGCAGTGGGCGTCGTTTGAGCCCTAAGACCTTGATGATGAATCATCATTTTATTTCAATTCATCATCATTCGATGTAGACACCAAGCCTGCGCGTGACTATTAAAATGCTACGAGTGCTGCTACAAGTATCTAAGTGCTACGACCGTTCACCGTAGCATATGAGTGTAGCAAGTGCCTACGAGCCATACTACGTGAACTTTACAATAATTAAAGAGCAAGAAAAAACAAATACTAAATTCCCGACGATTATGTAGGTAGGTGTCCTTTCATATCACTGTGTTTTTAATGTTAATTATTGTAACCTTTGTAGATAAAGAAAACAAAAGACATATTGTTCCATTTTTTAATTATTTTGACATGTATACCAATAATTTTGAGGAGTACAAAATTGTAACTCAGGCAACCCTTACAGAGCAAAACAAGGCAACGATTAAAATTAATTAATTATCTAAAGAATTTATAATGGTAGGTATATCAATGGGAGGCGGTATGCTTCTTTAATTAAAGTTGTTTTTTTTCCTTGCATTTTCCTTTTGCCTGAAGATAAGGATAATCATTTAAATGTGCTTGTTGCTCCACATTCAACTCTCGTTATTCCCAATGTTCAATCGTAATGGTTTGGGTGGACGATTATCTTTGGTTTGCTTAGGTCCACAATTTCCATATTATTATCTTTTGCTTCCTTTACAAACAGCAAACGCCTATGATTATTTGGGAAGAGAGAATTGAGCTCATAACAATTTTCTTACTTACTTAGGTCGGTTGTAGTACTGATAATTTTATTACAGTGGCCTATGAGGGAATAATAATTATTGTTATGTACGTCTTATGTTGTCTTTATGGGTGGCCAATGCCAAGCAGTGTTATTTATCTAAGAAAGAAAATAATGTATGTATTATATTATTAAAAATATCACCCCTTATCTTCCTTCGTTGTAAGAGGCAACTAAAGTTGGGGTGGTGGGATCTACCTCCTAGTGGTCCAACCTGGGCAATGGCATCTTTGGTTTTCTAACCCATGATGACGGCTATCAGATCCGTCTGTGGAAGTAGGCTTCGTAAGAGGCTGCCTGGATGTTACCACCCTCCTGCCAGAGTCCAGCGTGAAACAGTTTTTCTGTGTTCCGCTGGTGTGTCAGAGAATGAGTGCCACTTCCTGGGTAAGCTCGCTTCATCTTAGAAGCCTAAGCCAAGATTAAGAAGAAGCCTTCTTAACCGTAGAGTTAAGCATGTAGTCAAGAGCAAGCTCATTGTTTATAGTAAAAATAATAATAAGAGCCTCGATAAACACCTCAAGAGGCTCACGTTAGGCGCTTGGGTCAAGAGTAGGATACAGAAGGCAGTACTTTTCGACACAGCCCGCATTGTGAGGAGGTTCTTGTCTCTGGAGCCTTAACCACCGGTAGCTTGGACTCTGATCTCGATGCTGGTTGGGAATTATTTATTTTAATATATTTATTTTTTTATAGAGATTCCGGTTTGTGCTGAACTTTTGATTATTTCCACTATGTAAGTAAGTACTACAAATACGGCATTAAAATGCTATTACAAATATAACACATATTAATATAACAGTAGAGGAGATTCTTTCCAGACTTGGAAGAGTTGATCAGCCAAATCGAACATCAAACGTCAGAAATTAAAACCAATTTAAAAGAGAACCCTTCATCATTACCTAAACTGACTGAAGTAAAGCGCAGTCGAGTGAAACTTATTGTAGCGAAATGGAACCGTAAACTCGGATGTGACCCATTAAAAGGCCGTATCGTGACGTCATTCACATGTGGCTGTGTTTTATAGGTTAAAAAACACAGCTAATTCTTTTACCCGCCATCGCGCTCAAAACAGGATACTGGATCAGGGTTCACACCTTACAATGTTAGGGTAGAGTTCGTGGCATTTCTATTAAAATGTGGCAAGAGACCATTACCATGTTTAAATGTGAATTATTAAAGTCTCTTTGATATATGACTTTAGAGTCGACAAAAAGAGAACTTAGAAGAAGACGGGCCACTATTGGCCTAACTGCGATCACCAATACAGCTGTCAAGCGAATTATGGCAAAGTTATTTTTATAAAGGCCATAGCAGTATCTACCACGGTTATGATGAAGTTATTTCTAGATTTTTTTTAGTTCAAAATATCCTGATGTGTTAAGATGGTTAACTCTCGCGGATTTGACTATGAATTACTGCTATGACTTATCGGCGCGATGTACCAAGAACAAATGACCGTGATGAGGTGAGTGACAAAACAAAAACCAGACCATAATATGGTATTATTTATCAAAATGATATAATACAACCCTATGCTGTTATTAGAAAAACAAAAAAATTGTTCCTTACGTACCTTTTTCATACGAGTATTTCTAATTAATGAAATGAAAAGTTTGGCACCAAAATGTCTAAGTTTTAAGTAAATAAAGTTTTTTTTATTTATCTGAATACAAAATTTGATCTAAATAGCTAGAGATATGGCTAGCGATACACAAGTTGAATAAAATACAACGTATGCAAAATTGTTTGGTTAAATAAATAAGATATTGTATCTTATTGCTGACAACCCTAGCCTCAGCCGGGTTTCTATTGTTGCGGCTGTGTCACGTTACTGACAGGGGTACGATCAAAACAATATGTGTTGAGGACGTTCTGCCCGTGACAATTGGACCTATGGTTTGGTGTAACAAATATTGTGCCAAAAAAATACGCGAGTCTGGCGCCGACGCTGTGACAATAAACGTTCTTAAAATTTCAATAGTGTCTAGAGTTTTTTTTTATGTAACAATATATTGCTTTACAAATCATAATTTTGAAACGTTGCACGCTGCTTAAAACAAAGGAAAAGCTAAATATTTAGCATTGTTTAGTTTTATGTGTTGATACTGTGTTTAATACAAAATAGAAACTTTTAAATGTATCTTTCTTTTTGGCTCAACGATGAATCACTATATTTTTTTACATTGGTAATGCAAATATGTCAATGTCCCGTTGGTGGTTGGATATCTTGGCCCGAGACAGTCAAAAAGAGTTTAAAATTTTCGAACAGTGCTCGGATTTTACCCCCATTTCAGCAAGCGTGGTGGTTATGCCTGTACCCATCATTGTTGTGGTAAAGTTTTCATAGTCATAGTCATATAATTTATTGCAACATGTTGGTATTAAAGATAGTACATACAAATATTGAGTCCCATTAACATGACCCCGTAGGGGTATCGCAAAATACAAAATAAATCTTTAAAACATAATAAAATAAACATAAAACATAATTAAAATTTAACATCAAAATATTCTTTTAGCGAGTAATAACATTTATGTAGCAAAAAATCCTTTAACTTTATATAAAACTCGGCATTTTTGTCTATTTTCTGAAGTGTTTGTGGTAATTTATTATAAATTTTTATCGACTTGTGATAAGTGCCTGAGCTTACCATGTGAAGTTTAGTAAAAGGTGCAACCAGTCTATTTCTGTTTCTTAAACTACGTGGTTGATGATAGAAATCTTTTGCTTGCGCATACATACTCTTGTTTCTTCTGAATAGTTTGCATATTTCTAAAATATATAAAGAAACAAGAGTTAGTATCCCAAGCTTGACAAAATGGGGTTTGCAACTTTCCCTATCGTCCACATTGACAGGAATCCTGATACATCGTTTTTGGATGACAAACAAACGATTTACAAAAGAGCTATTTCCCCAAAGGATGATACCGTAGCTAAGCCATGCATTAGCGTCAGCATAATAAGCACTCATTGCAAAACTTAAATCGGTGCAGTTTTTTAAATCATATAAAGCGTACGTAAATTTTGAAAGTTTTGCAGCAATCTTTTCAATATGTGCTTTCCAGTCGACATTTGTATCCACTTCTATTCCTAGCAATGTACAAGAGGTCTCAAAATCTATCTTATTATTATTACGTTAATTCAATGATGAATTCCCTTGCCCTGCAGTGGGGGGATTATAGACCGTTACTTTACTATATGGCAACGCAAGAACATTAAAAGAGAAAACCAACCCGCATTTGGCAAGCGTGGTGATTATGCCAGTTCCCATCATTGCAGTAGTATCTTGAATTCAATGATGGAGGCCTTTTCCCTGCAGTGGGATGATTATAGGCTGTTATTTTTTTTAAATATATTTTAAGATACTTTTTACACGAGTAAACCACTGGCACAGCGACAATCCCATAAAACTGTATGTGTAACCGTATTTGCCAAATTCTGGGAACACTGACTATAAAACTAAACCTCCAACCAAACAAATTTAAGATAAAATCTCATATTCCTGTCACGCTTACTATTCGGGAATCTAAACATGTTTTATAACTGGGTCCTTTTATCGGACAAAGCGTTTGGACTGCGAACATAGTCGATAATACGATTTATCGCTCCATAGGGATCTAGTTGGACGATATAGATTGGCTGGATAAGCCTTTTAGGTTCCTATACGAAATTTTGAACAGTTCTTCACTCACGATTAGAATGAAAAAAAATACGAATGACGCTCTTAACAAGATCAGGAAACAAAATTTACCCTTGCTAGTGATAAAATGACGAACAATTTTCATTTTTCATGGTGTTAACTTGGTTGATGAATCTCGCCATGGCTTTCAGTCAGACGCATTTTCGGTTCAACACCCAGTACACCTAAGCTTTTTCTGGGATGACCTGTACTAAGAATCTAGCCATTGGAGACAATACTAAACACATAAGTTCACTGCTGGACAAAGGCCTATCCGAAAGTCATAATCGCCACGCTTGGAAGCTGGCAGTTTGAATGATTTAGACAAACGCCACTGCCAATCTTTTTCTGGACTTTCTTTATTTACTCAATATACTACAGTACTAAATATGCTGACAGATTAATTTTCTTGTCTCTTCTAGCAAAGGCAACGGTTTATAAACTCGCTAACACTCTTAACACTCGGTGTGAAGCCTTTCAAAGCGTTAATGTATGTGGCATTCACTCCACGCTTAACTCTCTCTCTCGAGACAAATTAGGAATATTTATATCGTGCTCACAAGCTTTTGCATACAGTTTCAATAAACTGGGCTCTTCTAAAAGGAACGGTAAAATATTTTTAAACCTTAAAACTTACCTTGCCTCAAATGTTAGGCTTTTAACGTGCTGTAGTCTAATGTAGTAACAACATTGTTAGGAATTGTAATTTTATTCTTGTCTGTTTTACTTTCACTGTTAAGCATCATCATCATCATCTTATAAATAAATAAATAAAATATTAATATTACAAATGAACTCACAATTCCAAATATCAAAATTATCTTATTAAAAATAATGAAAACCTTTCTAAAAACAAAATCATCCTTCTAACGTTTAAAAAAATGCCAACGTATCCTCAAAAGTGTGTACCGAGAACCATTTTATTAGAACGTTTCTGTACTTTGTGGATGAGCGATCAGCGGATTCTGTTAAATATTTATTTGGGACCGCAGTGCCCACAATAAATAACCTGGGACAAGTCACATGTCGCCAAAACAGGGAAGACAGAATCCCAAAGGGCTAGTTGAATTGCTAAGTACTTATTTGTGATGTTTTCTTTGTACATAAATAAGTAAGATATATCTGTACCGTACAAAAGGCTGCAAAATTAATTTAACTGACACATGTTCAATTTCCTTGCATTTTAATCGAGAAAACCTCATTTCTTTGCTTTTTTTCGCTTGACAAAACGTGATATGGACTGGGTGACAAAGTTATATTAGTTACTTAATATTTTATTTGTCATTTGATTTTTTGAAGTGGCGGCAAATCTAAAAATCTTGTTACACGTAAAAAATTTCGGGCAATGATTTATTATGACTTTCGTTGTTGGCTTACTCAACAAAAAAGCTATGATAGGCTGCGTTTAGCATTTCTTAATGAAGCCCCATCTCGTGCCACTATTTACAATTGGCTTAACGAGTTTAGGCGTGGACGTAGCAATCTTAATGATGATCCGCGTCCTTTAACAGCGACTACTGAAGATAACATCAGTGCTGTGCGACGCATGATAGAGGAAGATAAGAGAGTGACCTATTAGCAGATACGGGCAAGCCTAGGCATTGGTATGAGTCAAGTTCAAAAAATATTACACAAACATTTAGGCGTCAGGAAGCTTTGTACCAGATGGATTCCCCATACTTTAACCGACGACCAGAAACACCTTTACATGGACTGGTGTCGTCAAATGTTAGATAAGTTCAACGGCGGTGACTCAAATGCTGTATTTAACATCGTCACAGGTAATAAAAGCTGGATATATTGCTACGAACCCGAAACCAACAGACAATCAGCTCAGTGGGTGTTTCCTTTTGAGGATCGGCCAACTAAGGTAAAGAAATGAAGAAGTCAAGGAAAACAGATGATTGCCTCATTCTTTGGTCAGAAAGGTCATTTCGCGAAAGTTGTGCTAGAAGATGAAAGCACAGTTACTGCAGACTGGTATGTCAATCGCTGTTTGCCTGTTGTCTTGGAAAAAATTCGACTATGGCAGGTGTCGAGATAATGAGTCATCCGCCATACAGTCCGAACCAGGCGCCCTGCGACTTTCATTTATTCCCAAGAACGAAAGATAAATCCGAGGTTTTACGAGCCCTGATGAAGATGCGGTGAAAGCGTACGAAAATGGCATAAAAGAGACCCCTAAGGAAGAATGGGCCCACTGCTTTTCTCAGTGGTTCCATCGAATGCGACAATGTGTAGAGAGGAACGGAGAATACTTCGAAAAACATTAAAAGTATGTGCAACTTTCTACATTAAGCCGTTTTTCATTTTCTAAACATTTTCAGTGTTACCTAGGTATTGTATTTGACATAACGTTTAAGATCAGCAACATATATAATTTTAAATATACTATTGGAATAAAAGTTGAGCTTTGAAATAGATTTAAATACGTAGAAAGTTAAAAATTATTAGAAATTCCACCATCAACAAAATTTATAAAATATGAGGCATCATACTTTTTGATGACAAAAAAAGTTTATAATTATAATTTTTAAGTACCTACAAAAAGTTCGGCCTAAGATCAACATCGCCAACGTACTCATATAGTTCATAAGAGTGTTGCTAAAAATAACTTAATTCATCACTAAAAACTCCCATTTAATAACAGTCTCAAACAATGGCCTATAAATTGACGTCTGAAGTGGCCAATAAACGTACGCCCAACATTGAATTTTCCATTGGTGTCAAGCTTTGCGGCCTCGTTTTATTAATGAAGAGATTTTATAAGGTTTTCATTTTTCACTCTATTTTCTCAAGTCCATACTACTATATTTAAAGATATAATATTATAAACGGAAAAATGTGTGTGTCTGTTTATTTGTCCGTCTTTCACGGCATAACGGAGCAATGAATTGACGTGATTTTTTAAGTGGAGATAGTTGAAGGGATGGAGAGTGACATAGGCTACTTTTTGACTCTTTCTAACCCCCCCACTTCCCTCAAATGGTTGGTATTGGTATGACTATTTGTGACTAATAAAAAAATCATGCATCAAATTTTTTCGGGAAATCCGCCCCCATACCCCGAATATATACGAGTGAAGCTGCGGGAAAAAGCTAGTAGGTATATATTTTCCGAAGTAACTAAAAACAGATGATAATATTTTTTTTTCAATTAAGATTTTTAAATTTTTGATGTTTTACGTAATTAAATTCATTTATTTACAAGAAAACATGGTACAATAAGATCATAAGAAGAGTACAAAAGGTCGGCATGTCTCGCCATTATATTGGCATGTAAAAATTTTAATATTGATTAATAAAGGAAGCAATAATAATCAGAATAGCAATATGTCAAAATAATATGTCAATATTAATACTTATGTCAGCAATATACGAGTAGAAAGCAATATGTCAATAGTTAAATTAGGTATGTCAAACAGGATTCATTTAATTAGCTCATTTATACTGCAAAAATTTTTTTTCAGGAAGCCAATCACACAATTTGGTTAAAAATAGCGGCTTTCTAAGTTTTTTTATACATGCGGGTATCTTGTTATATAATAATATGTACAAGCAACTCCTCATATGTTTTATTAAGTACAGGCACAACAGCACGTCAACTTACCACAAAATGTCTAGTTTTCTCAATTGATATTGATCTCTACTAGTTGGTCTTAAAGTTGAAAATCAATTCAATGACCTTTAACTTTTTGGGTAGGTTGATCTGCCGTTGTCTGTAAATCAGGTTAATAATTTGATAGTGTGAAGTGCTGATAAAGTAGGTAAGTACGACAAAAAAATTTGCTCATCATGCTAGTATATGCCTTTTGAACAAAACAGGGTTTTAATTATAAAGTTTTGTTTGACTGATTCCGTACAAAATAATTACAAGTGAAACTCCCATTTCTAACAATTTTGTAAGAGGCGATTAAAACCGTAATTTCAGAAGAAGATGGGCAGCAGTGTCTTCTTTACAAAGTTATTGGCCTAACTCCGGTCTTCAACTTTCCTACCAAACTTGGTGATTACTGCTGTGCCTGAAGGCAAATATGAATAAAAAGATACAAAACAGCTTTATATTCTATAGAATTACAGGTTACAGAATTGAGAATCTCCTTGTAAGTTTAAAAATAGATCTATTTTGAGGAGATTTCCAATTTTATAATAAAAAATCAATTGAGCTATATTTACTAGTCTTCTAAATTATTTGAAAGAAAGAAAGAAAGAAAGAAAGAAATATTTATTTGACACGACAAACACAATCATTAACATTTAAAAAAAAGGAAGTAAGTGCCAAAAAGGTTCTCAGCAGCATTAGTCGTTACAGCTAGAGGCTTATCACGACGATGGTTTTCAGCGGGAACCCTGATGTTGGGAGCGTGAGTGAGACAGAGGCAAATAGACCCACAGGGTTCTACCCAATCCCTCAGCCGACCTCGAAAACTGTTGTACGAGTGAGTGAAAGGTCCGAAGGCTGTCCGATTTCAAAATGAACCCTGTGATTTCGTGAATATTTTTCGCAAAATCGTTTCAAATTTTTACGGTCCTAAGCCTGTTATGAGGGTAAAATCAAAAACTTATGTAGTATAATAAGTAACGTAATGAATGAATGAGATGCGCATCGCGTGAAAAAGTGTTGCTAGGAGGCTGTATCAAAAATTTAAGATTTTTGCGGACAGTTTCTAAGTGCTTTATCTTGACTTTTTTGTACTGAGCTATGCCAAAAGGAAAAATACGTCATTTGTTTTTTGTCTCGTTGATTGCTTGCTTGTATAGTCTAACGGATAAAATCTCATAAAAAGGTATTAAGCAATGTAGAACACTTAATTTGATGACATGACGTATATCTAGGTATACGATAGGTTGGTATTATATAATTTGATTTTCAGAAATTTAAATACTATAATGCGTAGCTTCATAACCATCTAACTTTCACCTTTAATTGCATCGAAAACGGTTCAAGCGTTTTTAAAAAAACTAAAAAATTGCTAGTATGGAAAAATGACTTTTCTCGATTTCGTCCATACAAAACGGCAATTTCATACTTTAACCCCTAATATAAACTATATACAGTACGAAGTTATTTTATGAAATTTAATATACTTTAGGCGACGCGACTTTTTCTTTTGAACAAGAACATGGAATTAAACACTTTGTATATATACTTAATTGAAGCAAGAAGGTCAGCTGACATTTGTAAGGGGTCTTTTCCACGACTTCCTTTGAAGTAATAGGCACTAGTTTTGCATTTTTAACATTTTTTTTTGACATAGGCAAAAGTTATTTTATTTAGTTTTTGATACAATACAAAAAGAATTACGCAATAATACGACTATACTTAAGAGCTATAAACAAAATAAAAAGTGAGAAAATAATCGGCAATTTCATACTTTAACCCCTATTATTATAGTAAAAACTTTAACATGATATTCTGCTATATTTCTATTGGAATGACAGTCATAACCCAAAATACACATGACCCATTTTAAGTAACAATCATATCTAAATCTAGTACGAACTAAAACTATATTATTTGTCGCTTTGGTACAAACTGAAACTAAATTATTTTGGGATACCGTAGGAACATCTGGGCTTTGTCTTCGTTGCTGATGTTACAAGCCTAGATATAATTAATGAAGTTTGATTTCAGACATTTGAGTTATGAGTTGTGACCGAATTTGGTTGACAGCTAAATTATGTTATGATACTGTGACAAAAATTGTCGCTAAACTTTGTTAGTGTATTAAATTTTACATTTTAGATGACGATTCTACAGAAAAATCAATTATCCATTGCATTTGTAACAGGCTAATCAATTCACTGCAGGGCAAAGGCCTCCACCACTAAATTCAAGTTACCATAGCAAAAGTGGGTACAGGCATAACCACCACTCTTGCCAAATGCGGGTTGGTGATTACAAACCCGAGCAATGTTCGAAAATTCGAAACTTTTTGTTGCCATTGGATTACATTAAAGGTACTAGTAAGTAACTGCCTATATTCAACCCACGGCAAAGTAAAGGCTTCCATCATTTAATTCAAGTTACCAAAGCAATGATGGGTACAGGCATAGTCACCACACTTGCCAAATGCGAGTATGTAATCACAAACCCATGAAAAGTTCAAAAATTCGAAAGTCTTGTTGCCCAACCCGGGGATTGAACCTAGGACCCTGAGATCTTGGCTCATTACCTAAACCACTAGACCAACAGGGCGTTATATTAACGGATTATAAAATATATTAACGCCATGAGAACTAACGAGTCAATACTTTCGGAGCTCAAAATAACCAAGCGACTCTCAACCATATGCCAGGAGCGTGCTCTCAACTTCTTCGGACATATAATGCGTTCATCTAAGCATCGGCTGGTGAAGCGTCTAATGCTAGGGCAGATGGAGGGTAAACGTGCTCGGGGCAGGGCACCAACTAGCTGGACGGATGCGATAAAGAGGGCTGTTGGAGGAAACATATACGATGCGGTCCATAGAACTGAAGACCGCGCGGCTTGGAGACGTGTCGTGTATGGTCGCGATCCTCAGCACTGAGGGAACGACGAAGAAGAAGACATATTAACGGTCCTTTAATTGCTCTAGGATTTGATTAGTACCTTGAGACCTTCGATGACCATTTGGATCAGCGGTAGTTAACGCTGCTTCTGAGCCATGGGTCGCGGGTTCGATCCCCGCACAGTACAAATATTTGTGTGCATGAACATGTCTGTTTGTACTGGTCTGGGTGTTTTCTATGTATTATAAGTATGTATTTACAAAAAAAAAAAAAGTATATAAGTAAGTTTATCGGTTGTCTAGTACCCCATACGACAGGGTACTTAATAGTACCTTAATTTGGGACTAGATGGCTCTGTGTGGCCCAGTGTGGCATGTCTTAAATATTTATTTATTTATTTATTTATTTGAGACTAGATGACCCGTTGAACTTCGTATCAACTATCCTAACGACATAAATGAGTAAAAATTTTGATCTAGAACATTTTATATGAGAAAATGAAATTGTTGTTTTTACTATCTTTTACCCAATTTTTCCATATTGTCTCACCTTTTAAACCTACCCTGGACTACTATAAACATTTCAGAACCAAAATCAGCTAAATCGGCCGATCCGTTCTCGAGTTTAAGCGAGACTAACGAACAGCAATTGATTTTTATATATATAGATATCAAGCGACATCTATTAAGTTGCCAACATTGAACACAACACACAAGGATACTTAAAAAGTGTTATGCAACTTGATATAACTAAGGTTTGGGTTAGTTTTCATAATCAAAATATATTATCGTGTCGTGTGGTGCCGGAAATATTTAAGCACCACCCCTTCTCGCTTATGGGTGTTGTAAGAGGCAGCTTAAAGTGTACCTCTAGAAAATAATGGGCCGCAACGTCTTCACTGCACCATTTACCAAACTCCGATAGCCATTATGGGGTGGTGGGATCTACATCCTAGTGGCAACGGCATTTTTGGTTTTCTAACCAATGATGACGGCTAACAGATCCCTCTGCGGTGGTAGGCTTCGTGAGAGGCAGCCTGGATGCTACCACCCACCTGCCGGAGTCCAGCGCCAAACAGTTATTCTGTGTTCCGCTGGTGTGTGAGAACCAGTACGTCTGGGTAAGCTCGCTCCATCTTAGGCTTCTTCTTAACCGTATAGTTAAGTATGTAGTCAAGAGCAAGCCCATTATTTATAAAAAATAAATTAAAAACAGCCACCACGGCTGCCTTGGGACTATTGAAAGACCTGTGTTCAGCAGTGTTCTGAATACATAATCAGACCATTGACGTCAGACTATTTCAACTATCTATTCAGTTCTCTTTCAACTGATACTGAGGCTCAAATCGAATTCTAATTAGAAATGTCCTACGCTCGCTTCCCAGTCCTGTACGACGTGAATAGGGCTTAATTAAACGAATCAACCCCGTTTTGGGAATGTTGGATGGTGCATTGGAATAATGAATGCAGCCCACGCATCGCATTCGGCTCTCAGTCCTGAACCGCAGTATGAGCACAGTTCAGTTAATAAGGCCGGTGCGTTGAGGCTTTGTAGCGTCATTTCATGTTCTTGAACCGATACAAAAAAGAAACTTAAAATTAAACGTGTTTTTTTATAAATATATACCTCGCATAACTTTTTACCAGTTTTACCGTATTTGATGTTATTTGTTTGATATATATCAAATTATATATATCAAAGTTGTTCCTATTTTAATTTGATAAAAAAAAATACAGTCGAATAGAGAACCTCCTCCTTTTTTTTGGAAGTCGGTTAAAAATATTTATTTGTTATACACGTGACCACGAATGAAGTAAAGATGTTTCGTAAAACATCGGGATATATTGAACAAAAATTTCAGAATCGCGAGTTTACTTAGTAAATAAATCATTCATTTCATGACAAATGCTACAGAACAAGCAAAATGCAATTGGAAAGTTTCGAGCATTTTATGCACGGTATTAGCAGCCATATTAACTGTTTTGAGCGAATAACCCAACATAACAGAACAATGGCTGTCAAGAAAAATGCAAATTGTATTTTAAAGTTAAGCCCACAACAAAGTTATCCTACATTCGAGAAATGATGTTGTTTTTAATGACAGATTAAACTCTTTTGAAGAGTCCTTAAACCGGGACATTTTCCATTACCCGCTGTCAGATGTTCGCCGACCGAGTATTAAGATTGTTATTGTTAATTTCTGGGAAACAACGAATAATTATAAAGCTTTTATGCGGTAAATGAGTCACGGAGGCATAAACGCGCCGAAATTTGATAATTAAAAATTATACGGGAACACCTTAATCGCACTTCTGACTTGAAATTAATTCAATGGAGACACGGAAATCGTTTTGGAAAGGTGGAATGTGTTAGTGATTTATATTATGTGATGTTTTGTAGCTAGTCGGTCTAATTCTTAAATAAATAGTCGCCGTGCTGACAATTGTGTAAAGTTCATACTTGTCTTGAAGCATAAAATAACTTCCCGGGGCCTATTTGCTGAAATTAAACTGATTTAACAGATTTTCGAGTTGAGAACCACCTATTTTTTTGTTTTAAACAAGATACTAGTGCTAGTTAATAAGCAAGTACTCAGTTGTTGCTTTAAAAAAGCAACAACTGAGTACTTCCGTACCCAAAGGGTAAAAACGGGACCCTATTACTAAGATTTCGCTGTCTGTCCGTCTGTCCGTCTCCCTGTCACCAGGCTGTATCTCAAGAGTCGCGACAGCTAGACAGTTAAAATTTTTACAACTTATGTATTTCTATTGCCTCAATAACAACAAATACTAGAAACAAAATAAAATAAATATTTAAAGGGGCTCCCATACAACAAACGCGATTTTTTTGCCTGTTTTTGCTCGATATCAATAAATAGTAACAGGTAAGCACTACATAAACTAAGTACATAAGTTCCTCGTTTGTAAATGTGTAGGTTCTTATCATTTTGGCTAACCTAAAAACGTTTCTCATTGCGATTGACGTGATACAACTGAAATTCATGGAAATCCATGTAGTGCTAATTAATTAAACAACGTGCCACTGCCAACCAAGTGTTATAAGTCCGAAAGTATGAATTCCGACTTAAAATTATGCCCTTAAGTGGCTAAAGCTAGATTTCTTCCAACTCAATAAACATTAGTAGAAATAGGAAATATGCTTGTGTTTCATTCCATCTGAGGTTATGTGGCTTTACAGCTGACTGGGCTTTAGGATAAGGTGTATTTTTGGCAGCACTGCAGCCTTGGCAGCGGTCCAGATCAGCTGCAAGAGCTGACTATATCATTTGTCCCGAAATCGTGAGCTCCACTGCTATCACATTGTAAAATGCACGATAATTTTACGTAATTCCAACTTTGAACATGAAAACTAGTGATGCAAATGGTTTACATTAAAAGTGTATCGATATTATTATAACATTGATTAAGTATGATGAAAACTAAATAAAGAATTCAGTTCATCTCTAATATCAATATTACTATATGGAACTAGTTTTATTAGTATCAATCAAACAACGCTATAAATTGTGTTACATTACATGCACGTAATAAGCTTGTCATAGCAGAGGGTCTTCACGATCTCTGGTGTCGACAGTAATTACTAGCACTTAGCCACTTACTAAACCATTTTTTTTATTTTTTTAGATTGGTTAAACTGAAGTACAATTCCTCTAAATAACTCAGTAACATAGCTAGCGATTAAATGTTCATTTCAAGTTTATGTGTAAATATTATAGCACAATTTTTATCAGGTATGAAGTATGAGCATGAGCTAGTTAGGTTGCAAAATAAAAGAAGATCCTTGTCACTTCCTACTTCCTACGTCAGTTTCCCTGCATTTTAATATTTGTACAATATTCGGCATAGAACCAAAATCGTGTTCATCGAAACAACAACAGGGTTACCAAGTTGTAGTGGCAGTAGGCTGGTCATATCTGTCGAAGAACCGTAAACCGTTGGAGTAAGCGAGTATTTTCAGAGGGTCAGCGACTCATCCACCGTAGTGTAAAACACCCTCCAGCCAGTTTGAGTTAAGATTTGTGAAGGGTCGCAGACAGATGTATCTAGATGCGATAAGCTAAAGGTTCGACTACTATGTTATTTTTTCTTTATGTATATTCTTGATTATGATAATTTGGGACATAGTAAAAGTGTTGTTCTAACTCATATAAAGTTATGGTGTCTGTAGTGTCGATATTATTATACTATCGATAGGTATGCAACCCTAAATAACAGTTGAAGTGTGTACACTAAACTTTTATTTGAAAACTGAGAAAAAACTAACTAGTATTTGTACTGGGAACAGTTGAATACAGTGGCAGGTCGAATAAACCTCAAAAACTTGACAATACGCGTCATTCAACTGGGTGCTGAAAATACTACCTATAACGCGCTTGCTGTTACTGAGTGGAAAGAGTAAACAGATTTCTGCATAATGGCATAATAAATAATAATTAATTAACAAAGAACTAACAAAATCAGTAGCTAATTACGAATAAGTAGTTAATTGTTTGTTAAAATCGACTTAAAATTGGCTACTGTCTTTTTTTCATTTTCGACGGCTTACGATATTTGTCACGATTTTAATAATATTAATAACTGATCTGCTTTGTGATAATATAATATCTGATTAATAAGTATGTTTTGTTTAATATGTCGTTTATTTCCTAATTTCGCTATTGAAAAAAGGGCCATACAAGACTCTCGTCCGTCTTCACTGCAGCTTGAATATATGCCTAATACATAAATTGGTCGCACTTTTGTTTCTTTTCATACAAGTACCATTAGCCCATTATGATATCCTAACAATAAACGAGATATACGTGGATTAATCGTGAGGTAATAAACACAAAGCTTGTACATTTATTTTAACTACATAATATTTGTGGACGTAATATTAGTAAAGTATGTGATAGACAGCGGCCCAACGTAAAAGCCATTTTGAGTTAACGTCAAACTCTATCCAGGAAAAACAAAACAGAATTGAATTAATAACAACCGGTCAAATGGAGGAGTTCCTGAAGTGGACGTATTATTTTTATGTACTTGCTAGATATTTCCTGCGACTTCGTAAGTGCGTAGTTTTGAATTCGTAACTACACACGAGATAAAAAAATCTGGCAGTCGCCTCTTACGACACCTATATAATAGGAAAATAATTCACATTCTAAATAAGAATTTTAGTTTCGACCGAAACTAGAGATATAAAACCGACCTTTGGTTATGACAATAGACGTGTTTCGGTCGCAAATTTGTGTTTGTCAACTTGTCATTGTCGCAAGATGTTACTCTTTTCAATAAAATTACCGATTATCTTTTTTAAATTTTCATAAAACGTTTGTAAAAATAATCTAGCTATGCTCCCGGTATGCGAGGAGATGCTGGTTCGAGTCCCGCCTGAGACATAATTTTTCAAGTTTATATACTGGTATTATAGTCTAGCTAGTCAAAAAGGCACTTTGTTGATACAATTCTTGTCGAGCCCTTTTGTTATCTTACCGGCAACGAAATCTTTTAAGTAGTTGCATGATTAAAAGTAAAGTAAAGTATCAACCCATTACGCTCTCTGTTGAGCACGGGTCTCTTTCCTTTTTATGGACAGGGGTGAGGCCATATTCCCACCACGCTGGCCTAGTGCGGGTTGGTGGACGGCAAGGGCAACGCTGTGGCAACATCCTTGGACGTTTCTCAAGCCGCCCGAAGGCCTCCAACAAGGCTTAACTACTGATAACTCGTAACAGCAGCCGGGACCGACGGCTTAACGTGTCCTCCGAAAAACGGAAGCGCTCATGGTATGATGCCTCAAACGGTCACCCATCTAACTCGTGACCGCTCCCAACGTTTCTTAACATTAGTGACAGCGACTGATCACTAAGAAGCATTGTGCTATGAGCGCTTCGATTTTATGAGTATGCTATATTAAATTTAGTCTGCTGTTAATAGCAATGTTGTATTTACCTACCTAAGTCTATTGTTAACTAAATAATGTTATTACTTTAGTTTGAAACAACGAAATTCTTGAGTAATGTAGTAAGTTGTGAACTCCGGAATACACAAACAGAAAATTTAATATTGCGCTAAGTTAAGTGTCTCATTGCAGACCCTGACTCGACTAAGTTTAATATTAATGCCATCTTCAAAGAACGTTGCACGCCTTAAGAGGGATAAAAGTATAATTGATGATCCGTTACTACACCCATTTTAATAGGTACTATAAAGTTGCTAATCCGAGTTGTTACGAAAACGCCTCGTTGGTCTATACCGAGCCAAGATCTCGGGATTCCGGGTTCGATCCTTGGACCGGGCAATAATAGGTTTCCAATTTTAGAACATTGCTCGGGTTTGTGATCACCAAACCGTATTTGGCAAGCGTGTTGATTATGCCTGTATCCATCATTGCTGTGATAAATTGAATTCAATGATGGTGGCTTTTGCCCTGCAGTGTGATGATTACAGGCTGTTTGTTACTGAATTATAAATCACACCCATTTCAATACTATAAAGTTGGTAATCAAAAGTTTGATACAATAATAAGGACTTGGATTTTCACTCAATCATTCATTCGAATCGATCATACCCTAGAGAAAATCTTTCTAGATAAGATTCTTATTTTATTATACCAAATAAGGTCGTTTCACTTTGGACCCAAATGTCAAACTTACTGCCTCTCTCTCTTGGTTTTAAGAAATATAATAAAAAATTGAGGGATTTTTAAAACAGATAAGTGAATAATTCGGCTGCTTTCGGTAGGACTAAACCCACAAGCTTCCACTTACACCGCGACTGCCCTAACCAATTTTTTATTCAAGAAACAATTTTAAATATTTTTTAGAATTTAATTCCTTGAAAATCTTTTTTAATTTATTTGAAAATAATATCATCTAAACCGATTGACTTCACGTTGGTCTAATGGTATAAATACCGGACCAAGATCTCGAGGTCCCGGGTTTGATCCCCGTACATTGAACATTGCTCGAGATTGTGATCACCAACCTTTATTTGGCAAGCATGGTGATTATGCCAGTACCCATCATTGCTGTCGTAACTTGAATTCAATGATGGAGGCTTTTCCCCTGCAGTGGGATAATTATAGGCTGTTACTACTAACCAACTGATTGTAAAATAAACTTAAAAATAATTCTCTTGTATGTAGGAGGTACAGAATCAAAAACTCTTTTTGAAATTACGCATGCTTACAAACAATGACTTGGTAGCTTAATTGGTGAGAACAGGGTCCCGTTAAGCTAATAATTGTAGGTTCAAGTCCTATCTAAGGCAGTCGTTTTTTTTTCAAGATTTTTTCAAGATGCTGATAAATTTTCAAATGCTATTTAATTTATTTTAGTTATTTTGATTTTATTGTTAATAGTAAAATCGGTACCTACTTATTCCGATGTAGATATATTTTTGAGTGAATGAGTTAGCTTCCTGATAGATGAATTTAGCCGGCTAGAATTTTTCTCCTCTTGGTTATTCAAATTAATATACATACTTCACAATGTTTCCAAGTTATACTTACTATACCTACTGATACACCGTCTTCTTCTTACAGTACTCCTTCAATCGCCTCTTACGACACCAACAGGTAGAGAAGACGTAACTGCTGGCATTACACGACGTAGACATTAACAAGCGGAAATCATTTGCAAAATATTTTTCTAAATCCATTATTAGTTATGGATTTCCGCGAAGTAACGCCTGAGTCTATTAATTTTATCAAATCAGCTAGCGTAGCTGTACAGGCGCGTCTCTATATCAAACTTACAAAACATCACCGCTTAGCGGTTCAAAATGTCTGGTTTAATCAGCAGTGTAAGCGTGAACATCTTATTCGTAGACATTATAGACAGTTTATTAACTCAGGTACCATACCTTCGTACACAGAACATGGAAAAAGGTTAGGTTAGGTTAGGTAGGTAGGTAAGCTGTATTGCGTCATTTGTATGAAAACGATGTCGCTTGCGCCTCATTACTACTTGTGCGCATACTAAAAAACACAAGCTTTCGCACACATAAACGACTTCCAAGAACGCCAATCAAGCGTTTCTTTTGATGTCGCGCGACCAATAGGGTCGCGCCACGTCAAAAAGAAACCAATCACAACACTCTCTTATATTCACGTTTGGGCAGAAGTATGATCATTTGCTCATAACCTCTGTGGCATGCTCGCCCCGCTTACATCGCCTTTCTAACATTTTTTTCCGTATTTTGTGTCTTCGTAGTTTATGGTTTCATAGAATAAGCGTAAATAGTTTACTGAGTAACACCTTCATGCTGTACATGTAGAGAGAGAGTTGGCTGCAATCGCTAGGACAAAACTGTCACTTGATTATTCTCTGTGTACTTTAATAAAGCACACACATACATTACCTAATGATACTGACTCGCTCCTTTGTATAGCTATTTACTTTGAGTTAAGTAATTCGGAGTTTGTAACGTTTTTTTTTATGAGTTTCCGATATTTTGGCTTATTGTTTCGCGCTATGATCACGGAAGATCATGGCGTTTTGCAACAGTGCCGAAATATCGGAAACTAATAAAAAACAAGGTACATGATATTAACCCCGAATCAATGAACTCTAGTGATAGTGACCATGACAGTTATAATCAGTATATTTCTTACTTTTGGGATAGAACATTGTATTTAATGTTATTTACATATATTTTTTTCAGTATATAAACTTGAGCAGTGCCGCCTGAGGCATAGTTTTTCAAGTTTATATACTGATATTATAATTGCAATTAAGTTGCTATACTATCAAATAAAGTATATATTTTTTGAATTTTTGACGATAGTTCCTCTTCGAAAATATCCACCACTCCCTATCTAACGCTTAAGCCCAAAAAGCCAGACAACTCGTAGAACCACATTTTTACGTTTACCTTTTCGCTGTCACACCCATCTTCTAACCATTATATACCATGTCATTTAATTTATATACTTGAAATATAATTGAGAATTTTTAGTGAGGTAGGCGTGATATTGGATGTTGGATTGCTGGCTTGGGTTCGACATTAACTTAGGTAATATATCGCTTCCACGCAAATAAATAATCATGTCGTGGCAGTTTTTAATTAAGGCAACATTGTAAATATTGCAAATCCAATAGCATTAAAAATGCTATTGGATATGTATGTCTTGTAACCTGTTTTTAAATAAACAAATAAATATACCAAGAATAATATCTTTTTGACTTAATTTGCATCAGAGCAATGTTTGGAAATCTTTTTTCCCGACATAGAGCAATCTATCATCACCCCAAATTTTATTCACTATCGACGAGGCAGGCAGCCACCTCCCGTAACAGGAAAAGGGGAACCATGTCATTTTACTTTGATAAATAGGGCTTATAAATTATGAGGATAAAAAAATAAAATCACAATTGTTCGTCCATAAACATTTATTAATATAATTTATCATTTTCCATATTCCAATATTAGTAATAGTACAATTATCATATTCCATGATCAGGAACATACAATATAAGAAGCTACGTACAGAAGACTCTACTAGGCAGCAATACCATATACCCCCTGTCAGAGAGTCACACAGAGTACATTAAAGATTCGTTTTATTAATTATGCATTATGACATGTTAATATGTATTTAAAAATCTAAGTTGCCAATCGCAAATACAAGTGGCGTTGTTAATACAAAGGCTTATTACAGCGTCTTTCACCAAGTTTTATTAACCGTTAGTCTCTTATATGACTAGAACATTTATTTTAAAAGTTACATTAATATTTTTTTTTCTATTTTGTATTATTCGCTACTACCTATTGACATAAGTTTACCACCAATTTTAGCAGCTACATCACTACATTAGCTTACTTAACTCTACATACATACATTGCGATAAAATAGAACTGCCTCTGTAGCGACTGGTCCGTTGGTGAAAATGAAAGTTTGAAACTAAAGAAGCCAAGAACTTATCGCCAGAGGCAGTTGGCAGGATCCGATTGGCCGAGCTCAGCGTCGGGGCGTACGGATTGGGCAATAAGGCTGGGTGATTGCCCAACCACGTAAGCGGACACTCGACGCAATCAGATAAAGTAATGCGCAAAACTAAACATAAACGCGAAAGGCCTAAACCCAACAACAGAAAGTACCATTCCTAAATTTTGTATAATGGTCCAAAAATATTTCCAAACTAAAATCTAGGTCCCTGTTTTTCGATTCGAATCTCTCTAAGCGATAGCTCTTAAGAAACACTACTGAAGATGTGGGAAGTGTAACAGAAGTGGGAAAACGCAAGAGGTCCGTGTTAATTGCTGTGGTTGTCGCATCCGATGGAACGGCGGTCAAGTCGGCTGGCAGGAGTTGGTCGCCGCTTCAGGGGAGCTAAGTGGGGAGCAAGTTACCCCCACTTTTGGAAGAGGCCCATTCGCTGGCAGCGACAGTTGGAGCCCCAGAGGTTGCAGCGGCACGAGGACGAGTGGCAGCAGTCTCCGGGGCGGTGGTCGCAATTGCCTCCCCTCCGAATACAGGCCCGCCTGAAAACGTAGATCAGCGACGATCGTCTGAAACCACATCATCGAAGTCTAGCCTAAGTTTGTGTTCGTGCTCTAACGTAATGGTGCTGTCATGCAGGTTTATATTGGATATAAAATAATTCACAAATAAGCAAGACTCACCCTTAGACGATGAGTTAATTATATTTACAAAGTTAAGGGGAAAAATCCGTTGAAGTTTGACTACACATTTAGTTTAAAATCATTTTTGTACGGGATTTTAAACATTCTTGTTGCACTTTTACATACATCAAAATTTAACACTAACACGGGATTTAATGTTTAAATATTTTGCAAGTGACCAAGATTCGTACAGCCAAGTCGAAATATCGGTCACCGTCAAACACTACCAGCCTCTGATAGTAATACCCTCCGTATAGTTTGTTTAAATCGAGTGCTAGTGTTAAGGTTATGAATAAATTTTTTGATCTAGAAAAAAGAACACACTCTATAATTTACATGCCATCTATGCTAAAATTGAAAATTGAAATAGAACTGACCAATAATAAAATTACGTTGATTTAAAATTTAAAAAAGTAGCTCTAAAAAAAACTCACTTTCCAACATCTTGAAGGAGCTGCAGATCTGCTGGATCTTCCCCGTAGTCGGGCAAGTTCACTTCGACATCTTCGTCACCTAAAACAATAAACAGTAAATACATTATTCGATGAAATGCTACATTTTTCAGCTGTAATTTGCTTTAAGAAGGACTTATTAATCCCTACTATGCAGATCTTCTTCAGATGCAATCAGCCTAGGATAGCGGTTTCCAGATATGGTCAAGTTTAAGGTGTAATCGTAAAGTCAATAAGGCTTGTTTCTATTTGTGACACGGCCCATATACTATATTTAACGGGCCAGACACTATCCAGCAATAACCTAATTAGAATTTGAACTGTAGCTACTAGAAATCTAGGTCTTGAAAAATTTTATGAGGAAATTTTTTAAACACCAAGTCTATGAATAAAGTGCAAATAACATTGATTAATATCTGATAGAAGAGAACTGCAAAAGGGTCTGGTCGACTGACTGTTAAAAATACATGTTGTATCCAGATGTCCAAAATAAAATTTCTAGAGACTATTTAAGAATAACAATGAAATAATAGCAAAATTTTGACGGCTAGCCCACCACACTCTATCAACGACCTCTAGTCTCATTTACATGTCACATGATTCCTCTTACGGATTTTGTCTTTGACTTTGTGGTCAAAGGTCTAGGACAAGTAATATTTTTAATCGTTTTTTTTTTCAAATTGGAACTTGTAGGTTTAGTTATTAATATAATTTTTATTTCTTTACTCTATCTCTACAAGTAGCCACCAAAAGACAAAGACAAAAAATAATATCAAAAAAAGAACTCGACCAAATTTTAATACTTGTTTGACAGTTTCAAAAAAAAATGTGCCGAAATTCTTGGATGGCCTTTCAAAAGATATACATTTATTCTAAGAGATGTAAGAGTACCGTTGCTATTAGGTTAAAGCATTAATTAGGGTCTAAAATCCTAAATTGTTCGGTGAGAGGCGATTAATGTTGAATTCGAGGGTACAACAGAGCCGCCACACACTGATTACGTGGAGCGAACCTACCTCGAGACAATGGCTTTGGTTGAAGTGATGTGCTTAATTATATCAAATCTATATTAAAATATCAATAGTAAATACATCTGTTTGTTACCATTCTATTAAACCTATTGAGATGAAAATGTTCTATGGAAGTAGATTAGCATTTATACATTTTTGACCTAGAAATCATCCCTGGAAAGTATACAAGTGTAGGTTCTTATGGAGTATCAATAATTTTTAAATTGTTTAGATGCCGATTGTACAAAATTCCGTCTCAGCCCTACTTTTGATGGCTGAGAAGCTACTTTAAAAAAAGTAACGCAATAATTATTTAAAAATTTAAATACCTAAAACAAATTTCGAATGCCTTAGGTGGTTCCTTTTATTCAAGAAATGTTATTTTCAATTTACAGCACCAATGTAATTGCCTAAAAACATTTATATAATATAAAGCTGTTCTATCTCAACCGATTTAAATGTTTATAAAAATAATTTTCTCGGAGGCTTAGGCTTTTTCAAGAATGTATCTGGACATAGGTCTAACAACAGTCTGTTGAAGGCTGGTAATGTTGATGTTGATTTGCAATCTTTCAAGTTTTTGTGTTTAAGTCCGCTGTTGGACACAGGCCTCTCCAGAAGAGATTCACATTATCCTAACGCTTGGCAGGCGAGACGGCGATCGCAATTTGGCCTATGTAGGAGAAAAGGCGGTGCCTTATGGCGGTAGGTACTTCTTTTGTCACTTCTTAAGGGGAATCACCCACAGTAACACCCGTATTTATAAAGAAATAATTACTTATTGCTTAAGAAAGTCATAACTTATGATGTTACTACCTAGTGCTTAAATAAAGGAAATGGGTCACCATTAATAGTCATATTATTTGGCTGAGAATTCTAACTTTTGATAGTAATAACTTCTAGTAATTATTAGAGTCAAGTAATTACTTTAACTTTTTTAGATGGCGTGGTATTCTATTTACTTGCCGACACAGCAAGACAACATCACTAACTTGAAAAACAAACGGACGTACCATTCTAGTAATTACATATTATGAAAATCTCGGAGAACCCACGCGTTCACACTCAACCAACTAACGAGGGTCTGATTCTTTATAATTAGGGTGTGAATACGGATATAATCTTATTACAAAATCAGGTGGCGTAAACGGAATTCGGCCATCTTTCCGCCTGAATATTTAACGTGAGTGACATTTTCATTTGCTACCTTCCATTTTGTGTGGTTTACACGTTAAGTGCACCGGCTTTTGTTTGGAGTTTTAATTGAATACAATACTTGAATACGCACGGAATTCTACGTATCCTCACCCACGTTTATTTCATGTTTCAAATATACTCAAAAGTTAGGCCTCCATGGCCTATAAATTCACAACGCCGTGAGCTGGCTGAAGGACTAAGACATTGATATATGATCCACGCAGAATATTATGACGCAATGATGATGATCACACAGAAGAAAATTTACTTTTAATAAATATATGTAAATAAATGTAATTAACATGCCATGTATGTGACATTGTTTTCATCCCAAAGTGAGTAGGTACTACTTAAAACACTCATATTGATATATTACAAACACCCAGACCAGAGAAAATGTAGGAAAACCCTATTTTTCTACACTAAACGTTGGGGTATCAGGTCCTCGGAGCAGGCAACACTTTGAAAACCGGCATGTACGCGACTTCGCCACGAAGGTCGCATGTGTGAATGATGATCTATTAATGGTATTACCTGGATCAATGTAGGACGCATGCGCCCATTCTGCAGCGAGCAGGACCGCCGCTAGCGCCAGCAGGAGCGCGCCGGCGCGCGGCATACTGCCCATACCAACCGCTGCTTGCCTGCAACAAACGTATTGTTAGATAATAAAGATATGGTCCAATGAAAGTATTGGGTCCTTGCTGAAATTACTGCAAAATTTCTCATGGTGTTCAAAACGACAGGATAAACCGACTTAGTCTAAACACAAAATTGTAGCGACACCATTAATATTTTAAAAAACCATGTGCGTGTGTTTTGATGGTAGTACATATTGGAGAGCACACCAACAAAAAAAAAACATTTTTTTTGCACATCTTATTATATTTGAAATTGTCAGTTTCTTACCAAATTGATCTACTAGATGTTGACCGTGAATTTTTATTTTGAATTTTATTAACTTATTGACTATTCCTATACTTTTTAGGATAAAAGTTGCCTATGACCTATTCTCAAACCTATTCTCAAACCAAATTATAAACACAAAGAACTTAATGAAAATCAGTCCTAACCTCTCCTAAGGAACTCCTCAGCGATCTGTCTGGCAACCTCTGCGATCGTACACACTTGATATTATAATACGTCTTCCTAAATTAAAAGTTTCCTCATTCTATTAAGATTCTAAAAATTTAAGTTCTTACGACTCGTATGTCGTAAAGCACCAACAATGACTTTAGACATTACTTTAAAGAATCCTACGAAAACTAATAGGAGAACTAATATTCTTCTCAAAAAATAAACTTTTATTTTAGCAACCTGTTTTGTTATGAAGTATTTATCTAAGTTATAAGAAATATGCAAATGTAATTCTGAGGATTTCTACATTCTTTTAACAGTGAGCTGAGTTAAATAAATGTAATTGAATGTTTAGGTATGCTGTTTCTTTTCTTATAATACCTTTTAATTTACTACTTCATAAACTAGTGAAATAAAAAAAAGTATGGCAAATAAATCATGTATCAAATGGAAAAGTTTAAAAGAAACTTTAAAAGTTTAGAAGATAGTTTGAAGATAATTTGGTGTAGGTGTAGTAGTTCAGTAAAATGATATTTATGTAAATAATATAAGGATTTTTTTAAATATGGCAATTCACATAGCAAAATGTGACTGACCAATCGAATAGTAATTTGTTAGATATTATTTAATACGCCCAATTTGTGCTGATTTACAACCTATTTCTGCTCATAGCGAAGCCGCAAACCGCAAACCTCAATGTAATTGCAGAACTGCTCGCTGCTCTAATAAATTACAATAATAGTCTTCAGATTAAAAGATTCATTACCAAACTTTTTTTTATGTGACAGCTATATGACCTGACTGGAAATGTTACATGATATTAACCAATTTTTAGTCAATGTCAAACAAGAAATCGGTGACAAGCGTAAGTATAAGAACAAGGGTTTAAAAATAAAGAAAACATCAACAATCGCACCAGAGGCAAGTCAATATATTTTTCAAGTGTGAAGGTACCCTATGAAAATTAAACTTAGTTACTATTATCTGTGTCCAACACCCTTTTTATATCGTTTCAAAAACACTCAAAGTAAAAGACACTTTAATTCGATTATGCAATTAGGCACATAATTGGCTAAAAGCGGATAACTTGACAGGGCTAAATAATCTCGTTAACGTACGAAAATACACAATCCGATTACTACAGTTTTTTAAGCTTAGCTGTAGGCAGTGATCTGGCTAATGAACAGCAAAGCATACTAAAGGCTAACCACTGCAAGATATTAACGAAATATTTGATACAATACTTTAAGTTAATGCAGCTACTAGAAAAGAACTTCAAAAAGGTATGTACCTGGAAATGATATTAAAATTAAGCTTCAGACTCATAGCAGTAACTGTCTCCTAAATAGTTGACAGAGTGTTTTGTGTTACATGTCCTTGCCACAGTATCTTAGAAGACCAAATAGGTACAATTCATCTAGTATACACATCGATTTGTATGTGTGCTTTTAAAAAGTACATAATAAATCACTGCTGGTTTGCGAAAATATCTGATCACAAAAAAAATCTTCAATATTATTTAAAGTAAAACAAAATATAAATACTTATTTCTCTGGTTATAATGACGAAATTGCTACACTTGGTTTTGTTTCAAAAAAAAAAACAAGTGGATGAAACATCAAGTAACATAAAAAGATAAAACAATAAATTATGTGTACCGATCTTTTCTATTGTTTCAATCGCCCTCTACTTACCTAGCCTAGTCTTATAAATGTTTCAATATTTTTACTTGTACCAAACAATATGTACAATAAAAATTCTTCCCCTTCTTATCATCAAGCGAAACCCTACTAAAAACCGATCACTGATCTAAAAGACAAAAATCGTTTACTAAGTAACTAAAAAAACTTTCTGGCTCAAACACCTGTAGTGAATATCGCGCTGCCTTATACAACCAACAAACATTAAACAGAGATACTCTAACATATTATTCTTAGTAAACCAAGCAATGTATCTCATAACGACAATTTAACCTGATTACGGAGCACAACAGCCTCGCAGATCCACCGGACTTTCCTTGTCGAAAGGTTTATTTTAATGGGAATTAAGAAGCTTAGTAGGGTGCAGACTTGTTTCAAAAGCTATTTGGGACCGCCAGTAATGACCGGTAGTAACAGTGGTGTTATCGAATATTCTCTTGAGCCTTGACAGTATCGATTGCTCAAAGAGTTGTAAAACGATGTTTTGTTTAAATTGGGAACGCACGCACTTTGAGAACTCAATATTATTTTGGAATATTTAAAATTTATTTAAAAATAAAAAGGACAACGCAGACTAACGAATTAATGCAAACAAATGAATCGTGACATCTAAATCTTAATCTAACCACTGTCTGAGACAATGCGGGTTAATGCTGAGAAAAAATCATGTTAAAAATTTCTTATCACACTATTGAAAACATGTTTTTGAAAATAATTACATTTACTATTGATCAAAGCTGAGAAAAAGCTTTTTTGATCGTGAAAAGCCTTGTGTTTAAGATATCATCCAGTGTTTTACAGTAAATAAATCAATATAATAATCTAAATATTATTTAGAAACACGTTTAGTCTCTGAGAAGACAAGAAACAAATACAGGCGTTTAGGTATTGAAACTTGGAGTAGGTCAGAAACATCCTTTAGTCATTGGCAATAGTTGAAATCGATAGATAAAAGACGACATGATTATAAAATTTTATCTAAAAGTGAATGTAATACGAGTAGCCGACATTATTCTTAGCTAAGTGCAGACATCACTGATTCATAGCATATCCTGTGCTTCTATATTAAGACCGAGAGAGCTGTCCCTTTCTGAATTCAATCCTAAAACTTACTTTCACCATTATCACACAATCTCAACACAGTTTCTCCCACAAAGGCGCTTTGGACGATCGCAATCGCCACCCTCTCAAACGTATGAGGCACGTACCTCCCGCTAAGTCCCTCAATGACCCATAAGAGGGACAGAGAGGAATTTATTGTTTAGAAAAGCCTGATAACAACTTTAATGCAGCGCGAAGTTGAGAGCGTCGTTCGAAGCGGGGACAAAAACTATAAAGATTTAAGTAACATAATATATTAGACACGCTGTTTAAGTAACATAATATATTAGACACGCTGTTTAAGTAACATAATATATTAGACACGCTTGAAGTTGTGGTGACGTCGCCATAGCAAGATGATTAAGAGAAGGCCTGATTAAAACAATTTTGACGACGATTTGTATCAGCGGTAGTAAACGCTGCTTCTGAGCCATGGGCTGCGGGTTCGATCCCCGCACAGTACAAATATTTGTGTGCATGAACATGTCTGTTTGTACTGGTCTGCGTGTTCTCTATGTATTAGAAGTATGTATTTACAAAAAAAAAGTATATAAGTAAGTTTATCGGTTGTCTAGTACCCCATACGACAGGGTACTTAATAGTAGCTTAATTTGGGACTAGATGCTCTGTGTGGCCCAGTGAGGCATGTCTTAATTTATTTATTTAATAATTACAGCTTATTCGAATAACACCTTAGTCTGCCCGTGACCATGAACGCTGTAAAGTGTTCCAAACGTTAGATTAAATCAAAAATAAACGCGTTCTAAATCTGTTAACATAACTATATTTCATTTCAATGTATAGTGTTCGCGTAAACTCAAGAAAACAGTAAATTACAGCATAATTTCTATTTAATTTCAATATAGCTGGTTATTAGCATTATCAATAGCGTAAATTTGCAGTACCGCTTTAGTCGCCTTTTACGATACCCATAGGAGCAAGGGGTGTGGCGCTATTACATAATGTGCTGGCACCACACGACACAATTTAGTTAGTACTAGTAAATGAAATAAATTAAACATGAGGCTCTGCGCAGTCAATTTATATAACCAAAGTGCGTGCGATTAAATCAACTGCAATCTCATTAGGGAAATCGCATCCAAAAAAGGCATTTGGAGACCCAAGAATGGGATTTAGTCATAGTCGCCACTCTTGTGGGTTAACGACTGCAGTTAGACCAATAGTGGAGAAAAGACTATTTTAGAAGCCTCTTATGACACCCATAGGAAGAGAAGGTGTGGTTCTATTCTATTTTATGCCGGCAGCACACAGCACAAGGTATAGTACCTAATCAACGCCGCCTCAAAGCCGTGCGTGATAGCTATGTGTTGTTCCTAATTAGTTAAAATGATTTTAGGTAAACATTGAACTTTTATAGCTTGGTTTACAATCTAACTAGTCTGTACTTATGATTTGTTCTTTGTCTTTGCTAGGTACAAAATCTAAAAGCCAGTCTTTGTCACATAAACTAGACATCAAAACCACTTCGCTTAAAACCCTGAAACCTCGAACATCTGGAATTGAGTTACAAATAGGAATGACAATATCGGCAAACCAACAAAAATTTTCGATACGATAAAACATAAAAACGCCCTTTGATCTTCGGCGGATCGTCTCGAGATAAAAGGTTTCGTCAAAATGTTTCCTAAATTGCATATCATGTCGGGGCATAACCAACATAGACGTAGTGGGCCCATTCAGTTATATTAATTTACAAACCCTCATTTATTTAATATCTATCTAAGCTAGTAGTTCAGTTCAGTTCTTATAATGGCACTTGTACATTCTAGCTAGTGTTGCCAGGTGTACCGATTTGCGCGGGACGTCCCGATTTTCAGGGGTCTGGGGACACGTCCCGATTTGCACCTGATCGGGACACTAAATGTCCCGATAAATCAACAAATTTCATAAATAAAATATTAATATTAATTAAATGACACATCACATCACTATGCGAAAAAGAGCGCCATCACTCATATTATTATGTATCGCGCGTATAGCTTTGTTTTGTTCTTTGGCTCAGAGACGCGATCGCTTCACGATGGTGGTTCACTCGATCAGTAGATCAGTCACCTGTATAAGATTAAATTTAAAGTAACTAGGAATATTAGTTGCAAGACGCAATAAATATAAGTTAATTAAAAAAAATACTTGTTTTTTTACTGTCCCGATCTACAACCATAAGTCCCGATTTGTTTTACCTTCTGCCCCGATTTACAATTTGGACCTGGCAACACTAATTCTAGCATGTCTTGCTGAGGGTACTCGTCGACCCAAACCAGTCAGTCGATGGAGACCCTGTTAACTCTCGTTTAGTTAGCATAGAAAAGGACGCACTACTAGGTGTCAGTTATTACCTACGACGACTATGACGTCACCATAAAAAATTGGTTGTTTGTAAAGTAGGTTTACGATAGAGATGTTTACGTGATAACGAGAAAATCTCCATTCGTTTGTATGCCGCTAGAGTGAGAGAGACGGAAGATCGGTCCACTCACTCGAACGCTATGCCAGCCTCCGCTCGTGAGGATTCCGCGTGACAAGTTTCACGGAATGACTGGCAGCGCTCGAGATGAGACGGGAGATCGGTCCGTCTCTCTCTCGTTATACCTGCGATCGCGCTCGTGAGGTTTTGGTGTGACACAAGTTTCTGAACATGTCACCCGACTAAAACGATTTTAAAGACGTTATCACGTCAAAAATACTAAGTAATTGTTGTTCTACACGACTAGCGAGGAAATAGCGCCATATTGAACGACACGAGAATGTATAGTGATGCACTCGCGTAACCTAGCGAGAGTAAAGGAATAAATTTGACTCGTACACCTAAACCGACTCGGAACGGGGAACACACGACACGAGGCAACGTAAGACAAAGTAGACAAAGCGAGTGTAGAATGTTAAGACAACGGCAGGTCGACCCACCCAAAAAGTTAAAGGTCATTGAATTGATTTTCAACTTTAAGTCCAACAAGTAGATATCAATATCAACTGAGAAAATTTTACTTTTTGTTTTAGGTTGACGGTACACACTCGCTGTACAGGTCTTTCGATGAGTACGGTATCAGAAGAGAGTGATTTTACTGCTCACATAAATCAACTTACACTCACCGTGGGGCAAAAAATATAAATTTTATGGAAATAGATATACAATGTAACTTAAGTAGTACCACAACAAACAACCTCACAAACCGTTACAGAAAGATTTTTGAGGGTGGCGGTAAAGTTTTTTCGTGTTTTAATACATTAAATATAAATTATAGTAATTTTCCATTAAAAACATTTGTACATCATCGAATTAATTAACTAAGTTTCTTGTAGTGTGTTGACCCAAAGTTAGGTTGCTTAAATTTTTTTGTTACCTTATTGCATGGAATTTTCTTAAAATTCTTGAATTTTCTTTATTTAGTATTACTTCAGTATATAAACTTGATAAATATAAACTTGAGACGACGCCGGCTTACAGCGAAAATAATATGCTTGAAAAATTCGCGCTGAGTCGCAGGGTCTCGGTGGCTTATGGTATAGCGCCCGTCCGGCATGCGAGGAGATGCGGGTTCGAGTCCCGCCTGAGACATAATTTTTCAAGTTTATATACTGATATTATAATTGCAATTTAATTGCTAAAAAATATCAAATAAAATTAGTATTACTTTTTTTTATTATGTATTTAGACATTATCGAACAAAACTATGACTATCCTCTACACAATGTCCGTACATTCGTCTGCATCTGTCTCTCTTACTCATCATAAAACCTTTAAGTCTAAGACAGCGACCGATCGATCCGTATCATATTGCTTTGTAGGTTCTCCGATAACTGTAATCCATCACAACACATGCAATAAAAACCCTGCGAATTGAAAACCTCTTCTGTTATTGTAGGCTTAAATAATATTTCCGAAAATTGTTTAAAAACTGTAACCCCACCACGAAAATGCAATGATTACAAAGGCACCGTGTACATTTGCTGTATTGTTAAAACATTTTTGTACTCAGAATGTTGTCTTGCTTCACTTTGTTTCCAAAGTATCCAATACTCATATTATTTTAGCATTCGCCATGTTGCTTTTAACTACATAAATACCCACATACATAATATATACATAGACTGCTAAAATCATAACCCATCCTGTTGGCTGTCGGGTAAAAAGAGTGGCAAGAACCAAGACAGTACGGCTCGTACTGCAATAAATATCAGTTGTAAATCAACAGCCGATTTTCATGACATTCGACGGAATTTTATCAGAAGCAGACTTTATATATTACCAATAGCTGCATGCAATATGCCGCTGAGAGTAGAAGATTGAAAATGTGCAATAGTGTTCTTATAACTGTTCGCCTATTAAAATAGTATTTGTATTTTACTTATGCTAGTAAAAGTCTATTCTGTTTGAAATTCGATCGCAGTTTGGTCTAATTCGTAAATACTTGTTTTGTCTCTCCAGTAAGGGTTGACAATGATTACCAGAAATAACAGTCCTGATCCATAATTATGCTGGGAGAAGCAGCTTATGATGGGCTATGAATCAATTTTTTTTTTATAATACATAGTCAGGTCATAAGTTCTGTCACACAATAAAAACTTTTCAATTTAGAATGCTGGCCACAAAAAAGTTTATTGAATTCGAATTTCGAATTATTCATGAAAATAAAAATGTGTACTTTTTAGAATTTTCCTCATTTTTAAATATGGAGTGGACACTTAAAGAAGACCGTGTCGCGGTTATTGCATTGCATAGTTGCGGTTACGCGCCAATTCAGATTTTAGACTTACTGAAAAATTTGAATATAACCAAAAGATTCGCTACAACAAACAAAATGATAAGGTGTACGCACACAGCAGTGAAGAAGCGAGCAACCGTATTCCGCGTGTCCAACGAGGTCATTTTCCATCCTCGCTCATGGTTTGGTTGGTAGTCTCTTATTGGGGCTTAACTGAGGTACATTTTTGTGAGAAAGGCGTAAAAACGAATGCAGTTGTGTATCAAAATACAGTCCTCAAGAACCTTGTGGAACCTGTTTCTCATACCATGTTTAATAACAGGCACTGGGTATTCCAACAAGATTCTGGGCCAGCTCATAGAGCGAAAAGCGCACAAGACTGGCTGGCGGTGCGTGAAATCGACTTCATCCGGCACGAAGACTGGCCCTCCTCCAGTCCAGATTTGAGTCCGTTAGATTACAAGATATGGCAACACTTGGAGGAAAAGGCCTGCTCAAAGCTTCATCCTGATTTGAAGTCACTCAAGGCATCCTTGATTAAGGCAGCCGCCTATATTAACATGGACCTCGTTCGTGCTGCGATAGACGACTGGCCGCGCAGATTGAAGGCCTGTATTCAAAATCGCGGGGGTCATTTTGAATAAACTTTATTACCATATGAATCTATGTTTTATTAAGTTCATTTTGCTATATAAATGGTTACATAAATAATAAACATGTCTAAATTATTTCTTAATACACATGTGACAGAACTTATGACCTGACTAGGTATTATAAAAGTGTTTTTCTGTAAATTGGCCATCATTTAATGTAGTGAGTCCCGAGATTGTAAAAAAAATAAGATAAATGAAAGAATCTAACACAGGTTGACCCGTGACCATGAACGCTGTAAAATGGTTGAAACGTCGGGATAAACAAAAAAATATTATCCCAAAATCTATAAGCGCAAGTTGAATCCATTAATTCTAATTCTAGATAAAATAGTGGTAAAATAAAAATGTTAATGTCTAGAATTATTATATACAAGTTGTTGCCCGCGACTTCGTTCGCGTCAATTTGTGTTATTATGATCGCGACTAGTTTTGGAACATTTTTCACTGATGATTCGCTCCTATTGGTCGTAGCGTGATGTTCTATAGCCTAAAGCCTTCCTCAATACATGGACTATCCGACACAAAAAGAACTTTTCAATTCGGACCAGTACTTCCTGAGATTAGCGCGTTCAAACAAACAAACAAACAAACAAACTCTTCAGCTTTATAATGTTAGTATAGATATAACAGAATAAGTTCGAGAAACCAATATGAAAATCTAATAATTTGTAGTAGGGTTACGACACTGTCAGAACATGATTCAAATTTTAACCGACGACTCCATTAAGCGTTTGAGGCAAAACTCCACTTACCTATGAAGGTTCACTATAAACCACTAATAAATATAACTCCGTCATTCTTGTCCAAATATCATATCATCTCAACGGCCCCATTGACAAGAGGGCCCTTATATTGCCTTTTGTGTTGTCCCTTCAGACACTGAAGGTACGAGTGGGACATTCTATTTATAGTTAGGCAATTACTGGAATGGAGTGACCTCACAGATATCACGCCTCGTCCTCAATCAAAGGATGAAGAAGTAATCTAAGTTGCACTAACTACCTCCTTTGAGGAGTGATCGTGAAGGCTTACAGATAAAAGAGATGAGCTTGTCATTTCAGCAAAATTGTTCGAAGAAATATGAACAAATATGATATTAAAAATGCAAAAGTAACTCTATCCGTCTGTCTGTTATGCTTTTACGTCTTAAATAATAAACTAACTTTGATGAAATTTAGTACAAATTAAAGCTTCAGAAAGGACACATACAAAATAGTGTATATTTTATATCCCACGGCTGGGCATGGGATTCCGCCCTCGCAATAAAACGTGTAGTTCTATAAAATAAATTTTGCTACTTTGTAGTTCGTACTGAAGCTCAGTATGAACCGATGGCGAGTTATACAATGAATATTACAAAATTTAATAATAATAGGGGTTAAAGTATGAAATTGTTATTATTATTTTCCCACTTTTTATTTTGTTTATAGCTCTTAAGTATAGTCATATTATTGCGTAATTCTTTTTGTATTGTATTAATAACTAAATAAAGTAACTTTTGACTAAAAAAAAAGCAATACTAGTGCCTATTACTTCAAAGGAAGTCGTTGAAAAGACCCCTTACAATGTGTCAGCTGACCTTCTTGCTTCAATTAAGTATATTTGTATTATATACTTAGATTTTCAGAAATTTAAATACTATAATGCGTAGCTTTATAACCATCTAACTTTCACCTTTAATTGCATCGAAAACGGATCAGGGGTTTTAAAAAAAACTAAAAAATTGTTAGTATGGAAAAATGACTTTTCTCGTTTTCGTCCATACAAAACGGCAATTTCATACTTTAACCCCTAATATATGTAGTGCACAATGGAGACAGTTTTTCGGCTATTTAATGGTTACTAAACATTTAAAAGATAATACGAAAATAGAAGCCGCTATGATATAAAGTTAATACAAGTAGTACTATAAACTACGGAAAATTAAGTAGTTATTTTCGTTAAAACTGAATTGACACCAATCTTCATAATAATATGTCACCGCTATGCATATTGCTGATATGTATGAGCTATGGCTAAATATACGAAACGATAGTTGGATATTTGAATGTCGGACATACTTTATGGTTCGTCGTATCAAATCAACTAAGTTGAAGTTGATTCATCTTGGGAAATGCAATTAATCTCCTATTGGTAATATCCTAGATTAAAATATAAAAGCAAAAGGAACTTGTATCGCAAGTGACTATATTATCCAATTTTGTTCTATGTAAGTATTTAAGGTATAACAACTTCTTTTGTTACTAGCCTGAAAAGGAGTACTTACAAAATCTAAAATTGCAGTCGAAAATCACTTACTACTCGTATTATCAAATAAAGATCCCTGAATGCTAACATTCTAACGAAATTAAGTAATTTAGTCGTTAAATTTTTCACTTACACGATAAATATGGAGTTAGTTGTTTTTTTAAAAATAGTCTTTAAAATTACAATTTCTTAAATTTATATCCTATTAATTTTCAAAAACAGATTAACAACAAGAAGCAAATAAATCAAGAATTTCGAAACAAAGTTCTGTAATTTGTGCAATATTATTTTACGCAAATCCGGAGGGTTCTGTATAATTTATATGAGGGACAGACAATTATGATTTAGCAGTAGTTTATCTCGTACTATCTTATCATAGTTTTCATAATACCGTTCAGTCGCCCGGGTATTGGTAACCAAATGTTTGCCTAATTCATCATAATATGATAATAATCATATCGCATCATATATAATATATTTTATTTTTATTTTTATATATTTGGTTCATCAACTATTGTAACAATAATACTTTTAAATTCAGGAACACATAAAAAAAATTAAGTATGGTAAATTGCACAATAGATTTTTAGACAAACACAGCATGCTCTACTTCAAGTGTACTAGTTTAGACGAAACGAAATAACATTATATAATCCATAACTTACAGTAATATTGCGCAAACCTAGAGCTATGTGTAAAGTTAACATAAGATACGTAACTTCAAGTCTTTATAATATTTAAAATTAAAAAGAAATGTAGTCTGAATCACTAATTAACTCATAATTAAGTAAGTACACAAAATCTAACCTCTATGAAAAATAACACTCAAAGACACTCAACTTTGAATTACTTAATATATTACTATGTCAGCGTGGAACTTTATCGGTTACAATTGATGCTAAGACACAGCTTAAGTAAGTAAAAACCTGAGTAAATAATTCTAATTTCAACTCGACACCTCTACATGTTCTTAAAATAAACGGTCTTGACACAGAGACGGACGGACGACAAAGCGATCCTATTTCCGTTTTTGCCGGTTCAATTTTTGCCTGGAACCTTGTTAAATGACTTCCAATAATGTTCAATGTATGGCATATTTTGAGCTAAGAAATACATCCTTGCACTGTATAAGGATATAATATAGGTGATGTGAATGTGGTTGATCTCGTCTTTAATATTGTAGGGCAATATACACGAAAATTTATTTCTTTTCGAACAAAGTAGGGTGAACCTTTTGGAGACGTGTTACAGATTTTTTTTCCTGGTTTTATCTTCGTAATGCCCAGTCGACGTGACTGGCTCAGTAGTTATTGCCGTTTCTGCTTAGTTGTTACTTTGAACTAAAGGAACACACACAGAATACTTGCAAAATAAAAAAATATTAGTCAAAAAACTGTTTATCGAAGAGTTGTATTTAAAAAAAACCTGCATATAAATAATATGAAAAGTTTCACAATAGGTTCAAATGTTACAAAAAGACAATGTTAAAAACAAAATTTTCTTGGTTTTGTCAAAAAATATAAGATGTCGAATATCTCAAAGTTTGAGCCATAACTATTAAGTTAACTTTCTTAATATTTAAATCTTTTAATAGATTAACATAAATTTATTAAATCGTGTGATGAAATATAAAGAAATTCATATCGTATTTTGGGACTCATGGTGTTCGTTCGGAATAGAAAATTAATAATGATAACAACAAATACCACTGGTATTAGTTTTCATATCTATTATATTAGCTGTCGTACCAACTATTAAGTCATAAGGACTCATTTCCTTGCACCTGACCTCTTCTTTATGCGCTTATCGGATTATTATACACAGATTTTGAGTATACCCTTCAATTTAAATAATACTTTAAGTTAAATAGCTTTGTACTTTAAGATTTTAATGAATGCAATCATAAATATAGGTCTAACATGTGTGCCTCTTTTAAATTCTTATTTATAAACACGTTTATTAATTAATTATAAGACGGCGTGCTCGCGACAAAGCCTCTGAAATAACGTTAAAAATAACTTTAATGCGACTTTCAACTTTATTGACAGAGAGAAGGAAATATTTATTTGATACAACAGCAAACACAAAGCGCAAACATTAAAAAAAAGGAAATAAGTGCCAAAAAGGTTCCCGCTCAGCTTTAGTTGTGACAACTAGAGGCTTATTGGTCCGCTTTTATCTCTTTGAGAGAAATAATTTATCCAAACACTATCAACAATGTGAATACCTACATTTCATTTTTAATACTGGCTCTACATTTAGAAAACTGTTCGTAAAATTTATCAAGTTTCGTATTCTTAAACATCTTGTGGAGATAAGCTTTTTTTCTAATTCCATTAATTATCTCTCGGGTATACCAAATGGGGTATACAAATGGAGAGTGTTTGTTATTAGGCTTTTTTCTAGGTATGCATTGATCAAAAATATAGGTTAGAGTATCGTAAAAGAAGTTTAAAATCTCTTCTAAATCACTCACCTCGTACATTGGAGTCCAGTCATTACATGTTAGCATGTGATACAAAATTGATAATCAGCCTTATAAAAATTCCACTGCGGTCTATGATTTCAAGCGCGCCTTGTGCTTTCGTTGGGAACTGGCTCGGGCTCCAGGTGCCTGGGGCCGCAGGCGGCGCGTGCGGCGTTCACACTGAGCTGAGCTGAAGTGGTGGGTGGTACGAGTCATCACTTACTAGTCCCTCGTCCGCTGCCGAAACCAACACCGAATCGCTTATTAAGCCCGTGGTCAGGACCAAGTCTAATTGACGTCCTAAAGAGTTGGGTACTGTATTACCCTGAGTGAACTCGCAATGAGACATAAAACACTCAAAATAATTACTAAAATTAACAGAACAAGAATATAAATTAAAATCTCCGATTACAATAACTTCCTGATAGTTATCACATAGTTTTTCTATTAACCTACATAATATCATATTTAAAAATTATTCTGCGAACTATTGGGTGGGATGTACACCAAGCAGCACAAAAACAAAAATCTGTTTTTTTTAAATGAACCATTGCACTGACCATTTCAAATGAGCAAGAGTCTATCGGAGTGTTTGGAACGACCTGACGCAGCTCGAAACGGTGGGTCGCTGCAAGAAGTACGCCACCCAGTTTCCGGCCGATCGATCTCGGCGTCTTGTATTGATTCATTGCAACCTGTTTCCGTTATTGCAAATAAGTTCGAATTTGAAGATATTAGTAACTATTAGTAAAAATGTCTAATCTCATTCTCAGACCTCTCACGTTCTGATAAAATATATAATCTACCACTTTATTGCCTTGAATATTTTTTATCATATAATGTTTTCTCGGAAGATTTACGAAACCAAGTCCATTCATTAAATTCAGCATTAACTGGCCAAACTTCTGCTTTATTCAAGTTTTCGTACGTATTTTCTGATACACCTATCACAAAAGATAAATAGTCACGTTCCGTTTTATGTTTGATCTCATAAATTTTTATTACTTCCGATTCGCAAAGATTCTTAATATGATCTGTTACAGCTTGTACGGTGGTCTCCGGATGTAAACGCCAAACGTGAAGATATTTCTTACGATCTGTACTTTGTATAGACTTTTGATTTGTATTTACTCCTATTTTTACTTCCTTAGGCAATGGGTTTTCTTTTTGTTTTAGACAACCTTCCAACCCGATTTTATTTGCTTCTCTTCTATATCCGCAACTAATGGGGTATCAGTAGTACTACACGAAAGAGTCTTCGGCATCATCGACTTATTTATATTTGGATTATTGCTGTGTAACGCTGGTTATCCATCACTTTTTTTACTAAAGCATGTGTACCTTGGCTAACTTTATCCGCAAATGATATACCAGGTTCGATGACCCGTTTTTCCGATTCTTGTGGAATAGATCTGTAAATTTTATTATCAATTTTATCCTCAATGACCTAAGGGTTAATTGTCAACAAATGATCAGGATCACTTTTTGTTTGGGTGAAATCACTTTGAAAAAATCAGTTAAAAATCAGTTAAAATCAGTTAAAATTTTAAATCCAACTTCCATTATAATAGGAGAAAATCTCTTTTGGCTCCCGTGCAGTGCATTCACATTGGTAAATGGTGTATTGATAATATTGAAGAAATTTCTGGTCACTCTTACCGGCGATTCAAAAGTGGGTACATCGTTAGCACAATCCATAAAGCAATCATCTATTTTAGTCGATGGTAAGCAGTGAGCGTTCTTTACATGCAAAAATATGAACTCGTGAAAAAAAATAAGAATAAATATAATTTAATTATAACAACATGTATGTACTTATAATATATAGGAGCTTCATCCTTCAAAATAATATAAGTCTGGCTCTCAGTCTCTCTGACTGTCTACCTGGCCCCCAATTCCGCTAATTTTCAAATGGCTCAATAGAATCGCAATTGCATCTCAATAGTATATTTTGACACATTCATTAAGAGGAAACACTACGGACGAGAGAATTGAAAAATAGGTATTTGTAAAATCTATTGCTGTCGCGCAGTGCCAAACGCCTTCACCGCAGAGTGTGATAAAGACAACTGCTTCTTGGACCGAAAATACCAACTAAAAGCACACCAAATCAACGTTTCGTAGTCACCCGATTACTTTTCCAAAACTAGACCCATTTAAATCCTTTTTTCATTAAAATTTGAAGAAAGGCTTTAGCCGTGTTCGTATGTTTTTCTTTTTTTCTGAAATTTAGCCAAAATTGTTTTCTGGATGTATAAACACAGCGGAAAAGCTGGCGATTTTTTTCGATTTTTGAAGGTTCATATCTTTTTTATTAATTAATTTATGAAAAAACAGAAAACATAGAAACATGCTAATAGTAGCCATAGATTTTTGTAACAAAAATTATTGCTCTACTGGCTTTATCCAGGGAGGAAACAGGGGACTACGTTTGTATGGAAAAACGGCCCTTGTGTTTCCTCTTAAGGTAGTAATGTCTTAGCGAAATTAACTCTGTCTCCCTGTCTGTCTGCATGTCTGCCCGTTACGCTTTCACACCTAAACTAATGAATCGATTTTGATGAAGTTTGGTACAAACACAGATTTAGACCTTTTTGCATCCCACTACTGGCCCCTAATTCAGCTAACCAAATCGTATCAATCGTAATTGAATAGCAGGTTTTTTACAGTTCTAGTATAGGCTAAATGTCAAAATCGCCCAATTCAATCACGATCGAACTGCAATTGAAATAGCTGAATAAGGCCCCTGGGCGTTTTCGCCCGCGCGATACTATGTGTAAGCCGCGGACGAAAAGCTAGTATTTCATTAAATCAACGAAAACGTCAATCAAACTTGTCCACCAGTTGAAAGCCACCACAACCCAACATCTATTTACGCTTTGATCCTAATTATAACTATTGAATCTGAGTTCTGTCCTTGTAAATTGTCAACACGTTTTGATTGAAACAATTCTCTCTTTGTATCTAAATTAGATTTGGGTCAAACTTTATTAATATAATGTAATGCTTGATCTACACATATACTTAGAAGTATTTATTTTTATGCTCTTTCAACAAAGCTAGTATAATATGCATACGCTGAAACGAGCAAGGGTTGAAAGAAAGCAAAATCGTGCTCGCCACACAAAAACTATATCTATACGTAATATATCAGCAAACTTCTTATTTACTTACTTTAATAATTGTTTGATTGGTTATATTAATTTCACAACTTAATCTAAGAAATAGTTAAAGTCAGGATGGAAATATCGTAAGTTGTATTTGTAGCTTCATGCTCGTCTGGCCTAGTGGTTTAAATATCTGGTCAAGATCCCGGGGTCCTAGGTTAGATTCCCGGGTCGGACAAGAAGAGTTTCGGATTTCCTAACATTGCTCAGGATGTAATCACCAATCCACATTTGGCAAGCGTGGTCATTATACCTGCACCCATCATTGCTGTGGTCACTTGATTTCATTGCTGGAGTGAGATGCCCTTTGCTCTGCAGTGGGATGATTATGGACCATTACTATACTTTTTACACTCATCACGTACCTGGATCATTGTAAAAACCGAATCAGACTATGTAGTTAGCCTAAAGTACTTTTAATACAAAAATGCTGATGATATTTTTTTATTGCTAGCATAATGCTGCTTAAGACCGCGCCGTAAAGTCGACATTAACTACTATTAACGACGCATTCACAGTCCGACGACACTTTAATCGCTTCAGAACACCCTGTATTAGCTTAGCGCACACTACGTTGGTTTTTACCTTAAATCCACTTAATAAAGATAAACACAAATCGTATTTGTTTATGCTAATTTTAAAACGGTAAAGCCATTACACCAGAATTAATTTGGACGGTTCATGTTACGAGATCTTCTAGTTTAGTTTGTAAGTACAAAACACTATTAGTACGAGTATAATATAGGATTTAAAACTTTTTTGTTGCATTTTAACACTTAACACTAAACACTTACGGAGTTTAACTCCTACAGGATCATAAGACCGCCGGCGGTCGGGATAGCAATTGATTTTAATTGTGTCTGGAATAATATACAATCGAGGGGTTGATGCAACGAACTACATTATTTAAGAGGAAACACTACGGACGAGAGAATTGAAAAATAGGTATTTGTAAAATCTATTGCTGTCCCGCAGTGCCAAACGCATTCACCGCAGAGTGTGATAGAGACAACTGCTTCTTGGACCGAAAATACCTACTAAAAACACACCAAATCAACGTTTCGTAGTCCCCCGATTACTTTTCCAAAACTAGACCGATTTAAATACTTTTTTCATTGAAAATTAAAGAAAGGCTTTGGCCGTGTTCGTCGTATGTTTTCCCTTTTTTTCTAAAATTTATCCAAATTTGTTTTCTGGATGTTTGAACACAGCGGAAAATCTGGCGAATTTTTTCGATTTTTGAGGGCTCATATCTTTTTTATTAATTAATTTACGAAAAAACAGAAAACATAGAAACATGCTAATAGTGGCCATAAATTTTTGTTATAAAAATTATTGCTCTACTGGCTTTATGCAGGGAAGAAACAGGGGACTACGTTTGTATGGAAAAACGGCCGTGGTGTTTCCTCAAGGGTTAAAGTCATTTACCTTTCCGACGTTTCGATCCGGTTGCACGAATCATGTTCGCGGGCAGACGCGATACTACGAGTATTAGTATGTTTCATAATTATCCCTTGCTGTCCATATACATGTCTTTACAAGTCCTATATCTATACACCGTACACTTTGAACCACTGAAATCGCGTTATGTAACCATTACGTATGATATTTAGACAGAGTTTTGTTTTTTGAAATTCATAAAATGTCGATTCAGCTAAAGCTAAAATATCCTGTGACGTGCATGGACGTAGCTGTGTATGGTTCATTCACCCGGGAGCCGGCCACAGCAAAATAGTACGTACGTGCGCGTCACAGCGTGTTTAAAAATTTATAGTCTGAATTAATATTTTGTATTTTTCAAAAAATATTTTTATAAATAAAAAATAATACTGCCAAGGTGTTATACATAATGGATGCATAATGGGGCTTCGTTTGCCAATAGGTTCAAAATACACGGTGTATATAATAGTGTTAGTTAGACCGTTCATAAATCGCTGGTCCTTTTGGTTCTTACCCACGACTTCGTTTTTATCTTTTGAATTTCAATCAATCAGCCTATTGCAGTCCACTGCTGAACGTAGGCCTCCCCAAGGGCACACCACAGTGCACGATCCCCCGCTTTCCTCATCCAGCCACTACCAGCGACCTTCTTTAAGTCCATCGGTCCATCTAGCAGGGGGGCGTCCTACACTACGTTTGCCGAGACGTGGTCTCCATTCGAGAACCCGTCTACTTCAACGCTCATCGGTTCTGTGACAAATATGGCCAGCCCACTGCCACTTCAGCTTGCTACACTTTTGGATAATGTCCATAACTTTGGTCCTCTGCCGGATTATCTCGTTCCGCATTTTATCCCGCAGCGAAATACCGAGCATAGATCTTTCCATAGCTCGCTGAGCGACATGCAGTCGGTGGGCCAGCCTGACTGTCATGTTTCACGTTTCGGCTCCGTATGTCATGACGGGTAGGACGCACTGATTGAACACCCTACTCTTCAGGCATTGCGGCAGTGACGACGAGAAGATATGACGCAACTTCCCAAACGCTGCCCAACCCAGCTGCACTCTTCTTGTGATTTCACGTTCAAAGTTGTCTCTACCTAACTGCAATATCTGCCCGAGGTAGACATATTCTTCCTCAATTTCGTCATCGTCCACTTCTGGGAGATCGTCGGAAAAGTGGCGCGTAAGTGTGGCTCTTGGGTCATTCGCGTCAGGCGGAGGCTTTGGAGCATGCGAGGCATAAAGCTTCTGATAGAAGTTTTCAACTTCGGCGAGGATCTCTGGAACTGACGTGACGGTTTTGCCTGTAGAGTTTTTGAGCTTCGTTAGGTGGCTCCTACCCAGTATTTTAGCAAAGACTTTTGACCCCCGATTTAGCTCAATCTCTTCTCTTATGAGATCCGTATTGTAGCTCCGGAGGTCACGTCTCACCGACTTGCGGATTTCTTTGTTGAGACGGTGGGTATCCGACGAAGCTCCCTCCGGCATCTCGCGTCGAATCTTCATCAGTTTCAGAGTCTCCGCCGAAAGTTTAGACTTACGGCTAGCTCGCTTGCCCTTGAAGTGCCTGACTCCTACTTCGCAAAGCACCCTGGTCACACCTTCGAGGTCCTTGTCAACATCTGCAGTGGTTTCCAGCGCGGCGAAGCGATTGTGTAGTTCCAACTGGAACGCTTCAGAGCCATTCACGGTCTGGATCGGTGTTGGACAAAGAACGGATCTCACCATACGACTTCTCTCAACCTTGAAGTCAATATTTAGGGTGCCTCTTACCAGTCGGTGGTCACTTCCGGTGTTAAACCTATTGACCACAGAGACATCCCTAAATATGTTCTTCTTGTTCGTCAGGATGAAGTCGATCTCATTCTTTGTCTTACCGTCGGGGCTTTGCCAGGTCCACTTCCTATGGGGCTTTTTCTTAAAGAAGGTGTTAATACAGAACAGCCCCTGCATGTCCAGAAAGTTGACAAGCATTTGCCCTCTATGGTTCCTTAATCCAATTCCGTGAGGCCCGATAGGATATTCGTCGCATTCTCGCACTCCCACTTTGGCATTAAAGTCTCCCATGACAACGGTGAAGTAGGTGTTGGTGGTGTTATTTATGGCCTTTGCGATATCTTCGTACATAGCCTCGACCTCTGTATCCAGGTGTGTCGATGTCGGCGCATATACCTGTACAACCTTGAGGGTATACCTCTCGGTCAGTTTCAGTACAAGGTACGCTACCCGGGTCGACACACTGGATACCTCCAACACGCTGTCCCGGAGAACTTTGTTGACAAGGAAGCCTACGCCACCTTGTGACTGCTGGTCACCCTCACGGAAGTAGAACAGATGGCCGGATTCTAGGGTTGTCGTGTCCTCCCCCTGTCTTCGGACTTCAGACAGCCCCAAAATGTGCCACTTAATATTTTCTAGTTCTACCTCCAGTTGTTGTAGGCTTTCGTCCAGCCGTAGACTGCGTCCATTGAACGTAGCCAAGGTCAAGTTGTGGCAGCCGTGATCCCTCGCCCGGGGATTCTTCGCACCCCCTGCCCCACCGAGATCAAAGCCGCTGCCGTGGCCCGGAACCGTGGAGCTGCCGGGCACTGGGGGCCGTATTTGCGGCGTACTCATTTGGGGGTTTATGCCCATACTCACCACGCTGGGCAGGCGGTTTGGTGAGCGCAGAGCCGAGTCTCGCACCGACGGCGCTGCTGCCCGCCGCCGGCCTGGGTATTTAGGCTCGGCGTATTTGATGGTTATACCGCCATATAACCATATGGCCAGGTGGCCAGAGCCTCGTTTGCTGATTGGCAGGGTGCACCGCGTGCAGGTGAGGTTGGCTTGGAACATAAAGATAGCAGGCTGTCCCCTTCACCCCTTTTGAATTTACTATCTGTTTAATGAAATGAATACTAGTTTATGTGTCATTTTTGGTTTGTAATCCATAAATTCTTTGTCAAATCGTAGGCCTGTTCTTCTTATTTGTGTTACTGTATTAGTGTGTGCTTTTCTTTTTTACCTTATTCCTATTGTTTTAATTTTGCTACCTATTTGGTACACTTTTATCGGCATAGCACTCTGGGTCTCGACGAAGAAATGTTTTTTTTTCTTTTCTTTCTAATTTTTAAAATTTCTATTAGATTTGTTCAGTACCTAATTTTGACGTGATTGAGTTACAAACATTTATCCAAACTTTCGTACGCGTTAAGAAATTGCCCCACGGAAACGTTACATTTTCCGTAAAAAAGTAAGTAATCTATCTCCGTCCCAAATTTCATTTAGATCCGTTAAGCCGTTCTAGCGTGATTGAGTAAGAAACATTTTTCCAACCTTTCGCATTTTTGATAGATAGTATGTTTAGCAAGATGACTGAATCGACTTCAACTTAGTTTGTTTATTTGGTAATACTATTTAACTATTAAAATATCTGAAAATTCATGATTAAAATTAAAAATTGAGATAATATATTCCTCTACACATTTTCTCATGCGCACGCCATTATGTATAGCAAGACAGAAACTAGAAAAAAGATTTTGGTAACTCACAACGCTACTTTACTGCGGCACTCCTTAAAACAAGCGTTTTTTAAAACACGTGGAATGAATATAAAATGATATATTTTTTATTTATTTATTTGTGTCTGTGTTTTAGGAGAATGTTTCTAGCAAATGGCGTTAAATATTTATAAGTCTTACTATAAGTAACAAAACCTAGAAACATTATATATCACTAGTATAAAAAGATTGTCACATTACTTTGTAAGTTTGGTAGCGTTTCGTAGTGATTACGGACTACGACGTAGCAGTAACTGTAACTATCGTTCATAGTGACTACGGAGAACGGCGTAGCAGTGTTAGCACAGTGTAAATAGCCACAATTATTAAATTATTCGAATCAAATTGTTTTTACTACAATCAGTGTAATAGCGGGGACATCTTCTTACTAAATTGATTTACACCCGTATTTATAAAGAAGTAATTACTTATTGCTTAGTAAAGTCATAACTTTAGGTGTTATTACCTAGTGCTTAAGTGATGGAACTGGGTCACCATCAATAGTCATATTATTTGTCTGAGAATGCTATATTTTGGTAGTCCTAACTTCTAGCAATTTCTAGATTAAGGTATACAAATTGACTCTCAAGTTGTTACTTTTACCTGTTTATAAATACGGGTGTTAGTCTTCTAAATCTCGTTACTGTTGATACTCGTAGCAAGCATTATTCTTAGATATGTAAAATGTAAACAATGTATTTTGCAAGAATTCACAAAATTCTTTTTTTTTATTATAATTATTTATGTTCAGAGAGGGCAAGTGGGAGTTTATGACAATTGATGCAACATCAAAGCCGATGCAATCCAGCCTTTGACTAATGCGGCTATTAACGTTAATTTAAAGTTTTTCTTAAAATGTTATTAAAAATAAAGTCTACGATAAAAAACCTACAAGCCTGTATTACGAGTATTATCTCTTATTCTTGTCAAAAGAATAAGGTTATACATAGTATCTATTTATTGCAACCTTTGCAAGTTACCGCGTCTATTCGACGCCTTGCGCATCATTGTCAAATCCATCATTGTGACAAATTACATATTGCTCCAAGAAAATATCACTTACAATAAAAATACAGTCACTGACAAAATCAGCTAATTTTTTTGTGGTATTTTGCGTCACTAATCAAAGTTGTTATATGTCCTTTTACAGTTGAAATGTTTTTTCACAAGATTTGTTAGTTAATTTCGCCTTAGAGTTCTGTGGTAAAGGATATTTTGGAGTTTAGTTATATCTGTAGTTCTATCCATCTTTATTTTTATATAAATAATTTTGTTAACGATTAGATACCTATCATCTTAGGTGTGATTTTGATGCAGCCAAAGTAGGTTTCACATTTTCTGCGTTTTATTGAGCTTCTCTAAACTTGCTTCCTACACAGTTATTGTCGTGTAGTGTCACATTACAAGAATAACATTTAGGTACTCATTTCTTCCTACGGATGTAGTACGAGGTGACTAAAGGATAGCTGCAAGAAAAAGACGAGCAGCAATGACTTTTTTTACTAATAGCTATACTGCGATCGCTAACCCGATCGTCAAGCGTGACAATTTTGACGAAATTCTTCTTTGGGAGAGGAAGTCGACCAGTGGACTATCATAAGCCGGTTACGATGTCATTATGGTTATTTAGTTTCTCTTAACTTGCCATCTGCAGAGTAAGGAATATCTATCTATTATATACAGGGTTATTTGTAACTCGATGCATTCCTCTGAGGAGGTAGTACAGGTAAAAATTAAACCCGTTTCGAAATAACTTTACATGAAATTGTAACACATTTAAGATAAACCTATACAGCTGACCTTGTTATATGTAATTATGTGACAGTGAATTACATTTTAGAGATTTTACAGTTGGTCAATTAAGAAGTTAGTTGTATTTATGCTTTCTTTACACCTCCTCAGAGAGCGTCAAGATATAAGTAACTCTATATATCTCAATGATATTATATTAAAACGAACGAATTATTATATTAAAAGTACATAATATGTTATGTTACAAGCGCGCGCGTCGTGAAGACTCAAATACGTCCTAATTAAGGCGTTTTGTACATAGTCTGCGTAGAGCGCAATCACGAGCGGTAGTCGTTAAAAATTATAGCCATTTCATTTGCGTGCTATTTCGCATCTTTTGTTATGTTTATCAATGAAACTTGTCAATGTATGCAGTTTTGGATTGCTCGGAACAGATTTAATACGCGAATTACTATTATGAACGTAACATATCTATTTATACTTTAATATATCATTGATATACCTAATTTTCCAATGAGTATATCTTACAAAATTCATTCTCATTTTTTAATCATAAGATGACGTTCCCACGACCATATGGAACAGCTTACAGCGCTGTCGACACGCACTTGATCGGTTTTTATTCAATTCGTCGACCGTATTCGGTATCTCGAATTTCCAATTACAAAGCTGAAATGAGGAAAAGTTGGGCGTTTCTTTGAAGAGCGTGTCTTGAGTGTTATTTTAGGCAAGTTGCAGATGGTATGTTTTCGAAAAGATGAAAACGCGAAACTTTTATCAACGGAACGGAATTGGAATGGAACTTATTTGTTACAGATCTCGACTTATGCTTTTGTATGTATGTAAGTGTTCCTAAGTTCCAAAACTTTATCGTCCAATTTCAAAAGTCAATGGTAGGTAGTTACACTTTAAAATGTCAATTGAATGTCAATTTTTGTTCTTCTTTTTGTATTGTTTGATTGATATTTATTTGTATGTTTACCTTTCAACGCCCCGTTGGTCTAGTGGTTTAAATACCGGGCTAAGATCTCGGGGTCCCAGGTTCGATCCCCGGGTCGGGAAACAAATAGTTTCGAATTTTCGAACGTTACTTGCAATCATTACCATCATTGCAATGGTAACTTGAATTCAATGATGGAGGCCTTTCCCTGCAGTGGGATGATTATAGGATGTTACTTTACTTTACCTTTTACCTTTGAAGGATAGTTGATCTCAGAGTTTTATAAGTAGTATAATAGAAGTAGTTCAACCCTGTAATAAGTTTTAATTGTTCTTACTTCCATCTGGCGACTGAAAACCGGGACCAATGACCTAACGCACCAACCGATGCTTCCTTAAATTGCCTATGATCTGGGGCTGAGTGGAGGACTACTCACAATTTATAAAAAAAAGTTTTCTAAATGGACCCATACGGTAATCGAATTCGAAGCCCTTGAGTGTCTAGGCGGGTAGAACACCAACAGGGTCGTCTGAAGGTTAATATCAATTGTGACTACTACCTACTTGGAACTACTACTGCACCAATCGTTACAATGTCGGAATTGGCAAAGATATAATGATAGCAATGATAAACTTAGTTCAAAATAATATGCATGAGAACAGCTGAAGACTGACTGCAATAGCGTGCATTGAGAAACGCCTTTGCCCGCATTTTTTTCTTTATATATAAAATACGAACCAGCAAAGGAGTACCTACCTACTACTTCGTCTACCGGCGAAAACAAACCGGCTTACCAAATGATACATCTTTAAAATGACTTTCTAAAATGACGGACGCTTTTGGGAATTTATTTGTAACTCGCCCTCAATACGGCAGAGTTGTTTGTTCTTTGCTTTGTTTCAATATGACAGTATAATTACATGCGAAAAAAGAAAAAGCTTTTTTGTCAGGTCTGGAGTTCCAATAATTAGGAAAGAGGACGGGCCAGATGAGTGGCGAAAAGTTCAGCAATTCGAAGTTTTACCTTTTTATGAAATTGCTTACCTACTTTGTTTTCACAATACTTTTTTGTGATAATCACCTATGGAAACTCACTTAAACAAAATGACATATTTGTGGCAAACACATTCTTAACATACACTAGTACCTATTGTAAAAAATGTAAAATTTGAAAATTCACAAACTAAGTAGTTGCAGGAAAACAGATACAAGGGAAGTAATAAAGTAACCTCACGTTCATATACATAAATACATATATATAATATATAATTTCATTCGAAGTGCGTGCATTAAAAACCTTTTTTATTTAACCAAAATTCTTAATTAACATCACGACCATAATATTAAATATGCTGATATTTGCATTTCCTCGCAGCGTTCTTATGTCATCTGACTGGTTAATCTTATGACATCGTAATATCCGGTGTTGTTTCAGAAATTATGATATGGCTTTCGTTATTTAATAAAATGTTAAACGTGGAGTTTTGCCACATTTACCACAGATCAAAAAACATCACATTTGTTTGACCGGATATGAGTTAATTATAAATATTCTCTGAAGTACCCATGCAAAGTCTAAAAGTTTGTTAATTTATATATTTAATTACATTCTGACTTATATAACAGATCATACCTAATCTAACGGTATTGCGCTTTTAACTATATAATGTGCCCGTCTGTTTGCTTATCAGTCACTTCTGCACTTTATAACTGCTGAACTGATTTAGATAAAAGTTTAAATTATTATAGTTTCAGAGACCATTCAATGAAATACCACAAAATTGAAATCAAAGAGACAAGTAACGTAAGAGTCCTGTGAAAAGCAGCATGGAAAACCAAATCTATTCATCCTTGAAGGAAAGACATATGGCAAGAGGAAAACTTTTCAACAAACGGAGATACGGATAATAAACATTGTTATTGATTGTTTTTATTTGCATTTAAATCTCCAGTCAGATCTAAATCGGTGCCAGTTGAGTTTCTTGTTTATAATACAACTGGATGAACTTTGATATCATCCACGAGAACCGTATTGTTTTCCGGAACACATACGGAACCGGGACAAAAATACATAAAAAATTAGTCAAGCAATTGTGGAGAATTTCCATAGAAAACACTGCGAAACAAGTTTTTTTTATATTATTGGATTACTTAGAAACTTCAACAGATCTACAAAAGTTTTTTCTATACTATTCTAAAAGTATCCTTTACTATTCAGTAGCATGAACGAAACACGAATGCCAGTCTTACCTTTTAAAAGATACGTAATCTTAACTAAGAATGCGTACCTTTTATTCCCGTCTAATCAAACCGAACATATCAGTATGTTAGGAGTTTGCACCCTTAACATGTGCCCTTAACAGCCGAAAGTAACATTCGAAACAGAAGGGTTCGCGTCCCGCCTGAGACATAATTTTTTATGTTTTAATACTGATATTATAATTGCAATTTAATTGCTTAAATATCATATAAAGTAAACCGAAAATACTTAAATCAAATATCAAAGTTACTCATCAGGTACTTTCACCGCGCCATTACCTTGGTTGCGTAATTACTCTTAATAGTACTTAAGTCAAGGTGTGCAATACTTCCAATGGAAGTGTATTTAGAGCCTATTACGTTTTAGTGCGAACGCCATAAAACCTGAATTGGGCCGCCTTAAAGGAAAACAAACAATTTAACGGTTCACGGAGTAAGATCCACCCATTTGCAGGCTGATTGTGGTCCGTGATACATGTCAAAGGAATCAGCCAATCCATTTTGTATATAGATAGATAGATAACACTTTATTGCACAAAATAAAAGAAAGCAAATAAATTACAAAGAAGAGAAAATGTACAAATAGGCGGCCTTATCGCTTTAAGCGATTTCTACCAGACAACCTTTATATATGCATTCCTTACGCTTATTTAATATGATCTGATAGCTAATAAGATGGTTATGTAAATCGTTTACAAAATAATCATGTAAAAATTTTTTTTTAGAATTTTATGAGATTAAAGAACTTATGACAAGCAAATTACATAAATCAGTTTCACAACCCGGCTAAATTAAAATTATTTTAATGTGCTAATCAAAAACATTTCAAAATGTACTGGTTGTTTTTCCAAAGCTTTGGCAAAAGCAAGTCAGATTGATTTGAATGTTCGGTGAAATGGATCCGTTATTAGCAGTTCGTCAATATCTGCTCAAAGCAACGATGTCATCAAATCAAGTGTGCACTGATGTATTCAATATCAAAGCCACTAATTATATTATACTAGCTGTTCCCGCGACTTCATCCGCGTCAAATTCCGTTATTATGATCGCGATTATTTTTGCAACATTTTTTACTCATGCTTCGCTCCTATTGGTTCCAGCGTAATGTTATATAACCTAAAGCCTTCCTCGATAAATGTACTATCCAACACAAAAAGAATTTTTCAAATCGGACCAGTACTTCCAGAGATTAGCACGTTCAAACAAACAAACAAACAAACAAACTCTTCAGCTTTATAATATTAGTATAGATACATACACTAATTAAACGCCCCTTTGGTCTATTGGTTTAAATACCAAGCCAAAGGGGCAAAATCTCGGGGTCCTGGGTTCCACCCGGGTCGGGCAACAAAAAGTTTCCAATTTTTGAACATTGCTCGAATTTGTGAACACCAACCTACATTTGGCAGACGTGGTGATTATGCCTGTAACCATCATTGCTGTGGTAACTTAATTCAATGATACCCTGTAGTGAGATAATAATAGGCCGCTCTTTACACTAGTTATCTTGTTCTAGGAGTGTCATTTCTAAAGTTCGTCGATTAAGGAATCATTTTCAGAATGGACTTAATTAAAATTAAACCTAGAATATATTTCATTCAAGAGGAATAACGAAGCAATTGCTAGTAACGCTAGGACAATCTGATTGGTGTAGAGGTGCAGTGTTCCGCCTGGCACGCAACGGTTCGATTCCCGGTCATTTCAAAATAGTAAGCGATATTTTTAATTGGTCCTGGAAGGGGTATTCGGATAGGACGTTAGGTCGTTGGTCTCGTCTTCTGTTGCATGATATAAGACGTAAATACTGATCACACTTCATAGCATTGTAACAGACATCTTGGAAAGCTCTGTCACCACCTTGAGAAATATTCATACGTCCAAATAAAAACGTCTTCTTCATTTGGACGTATATTCTTCTAGATTATAAGTATATGTTTTTGACTTAGACTTTCTATGAAACGAGAGAAAACCTGACCAGCAGAAATTAAATATTTTCTTACTAGTTATAGGAACTTGAGAATAGAAATAGTAAAACCTTCCACGCAGGCACGAATAGCTTAACTTATGATCGTCACGTTCTCGCCTTTAATCTCACAGAGCGCCGCGGACCATCCTCAAAATGTGAGTATCTTTTCGCTAACAATCGATAAAAAAATATTTTCCTTCTGGTTTCCTTTAACGGCAAGATTTTGAAATTCGGACGATTTGTGTTTTGCTTTGAATGCAAAGTCACGGGCGCGAATCCATATTTGGGTATAAACAATCATTATTTGTTATAAAATTGATAGTCGAGCAGATATAATAAGTAAACATTCTTTCGTTTTTCAATACCATATGAAGTGTATTTAAATACTAGATACAAAAATATTTTAACATTCTAAAATTCTAGGTCGGTGTTTTTTTAATATACAAAAAGGTAGTGGACAACCTATTTTTTAAAAGGTTTCTGATAATCAAGGTGATCAATCAATCAATCATTTATTTGCTCTAAATAGGGTAATTTTCACATTTAGTGGGTGTTTATACATTTTTGGAAAGCACTTAAACTTGATGTTCGATAAGCAACTTTATAATTATTAAGAAATAATAATATGTCACAATAACAAGATGTAACTATACTGTTTTTTTTTTAGTAAACCTGCCACTTAAAGTTTTAAGCTGCAGTTAATACGTATGTTATTTTGTTTTCATTACCTTACTTCCATTTCAAAAACTAAGATACTATAAGATTATAACGTAGCTAAGGAAAAAAAGATTTTCACACGTAAACCCAAATTCGGCAACTAGTATCCAAATAAAAACATTATGCCAGCTGCGAACACAAGTTTTGCTAACTCGAACCATACATTATAAGTTTAGGAGATTGAAAACTTCTTGTCAATAGCAAACTTTGGGTCACCCTTCGCAGTCCTTGGACAGGGAAAACACAACAAAATACTCTAAAAGCCTTTTGTTGCTTCTGGAACCACATCAGGCAAAGGGTATTATACCATGAAGGCTGAATATCGGATCAAATAATATATGTGAGTTGTAAATCTTATGGAAAATAACATCATCCTTTTCAAATAAAAGTTTTTCATTTTTTTGTGCGGCTGTTTTGATTCTTAGAAACATATTCGATACTCGCTGTACAGTCAGCGTATTAACTCACTACAAAGCATCAACTATTCTTAAGAGGAGCTGCAACAACACTGGCGCCAGTTCTCTTGACAGATTTATGAATAACGGATCACATAGGACCCTCGGTAAGTGTTGTGTCTAGAATTTTCTAATACCCTTTTATAAAGTTTCATATTGAGACACGAAGCAACAATTCTATAGAGGAACGGGGCCGCTTTTTGAAATCGTTTTATCGCGTCTCAATGTAAAACTGTATATAGGAAATTCTAATTAAACTTGCCAGGGGTCTAATCTGAGCCGTTGTTTATAAATTCGCCGCAGTCATGAGATATGTTAACCATTATGTATAAAATGTTATTTAAAAAATAAATGGTGCTAGCGTATCCATTATTGCTAGCTAGCGTGTTCCTTAGTTCCTAATAAAGTTAAAATAAAAATAAAATGTTATTACGTTTTTTTGACTGTAACCAAAGTAAACAATTTAAAAGTTTTGCTTCGCTGTCAGTGGCAGACAGAGCAACTGTTCGAGAAATACCGAAATAAATATTTGAAATTCAAAACAAGCATCAAATTCAAAGTAATATTTATGAGTATAATAAATTACAAGACTATTCCACGCGAAACATCATTCAGTCATACGCGTTATAATTTATTAATGTCTTACGGAGTAAAATTGTGAGAGATATTTTGCTATAAGGAATGTGTGTATGAGTACAAGCTTTCAGTAATTACAATTAATGAAACAAAGGTAGCGGAATTTGATGAAAATGTAAGTACGATTTCTGAGAACAGATTAATTATCTATCAGTGTAAATAAATTTAGCAGGATTGATACATTGAAGATTGCTATTTTGTATCATTAAATTGCTTTATAGATTTTGAGAATCATGAAAGTCGTTTATGATGGATGACTCAAGGTCGCACAGGCGGGCCAATGAGAGAGCGATGCTTGCTATTTCTAAAAAAGAGAAATAGTTATTATATTTATGAAAATAATCGCGTTAAGCCTTTAAACTATTTACATACTAATTATTAGAACTTTAAATTATTTCATTTAAGTTGACAATGTCACGGCGTTGTTCTTCCATAAAAAAATAATCAATGCCACATAGGTGTAGCTTCTCGTAAACAAACAAAATTTAATTATAATTACCGTTTAATTTGCTAATTGTTTGCATATCGGCATTTGTTCACTTACAGCCTTGCGATCTAATCCCATTAGAAACGTTTACCACGCTATTTTTAACTACCTTCATTGTTTAAATAACACTATAAACTTTGGATCATTTGGATCAGCGGTAGTAAACGCTGCTTCTGAGCCATGGGTCGCGGGTTCGATCCCCGCACAGTACAAATATTTGTGTGCATGAACATGTCTATTTGTACTGGTCTGGGTGTTTTCTATATATTATAAGTATGTATTTACAAAAAAAAAGTATATAAGTAAGTTTATCGGTTGTCTAGTACCCATACGACAGGGAACTTAATAGTACCTTAATTTGGGACTAGATGGCTCTGTGTGGCCCAGTGAGGCATGTCCTTATTATTATTATTTAAACTGTAAAAACGCAGTAAAAGGTATTTTACCATAGTTAAAAAAAGTTGAATTTTATGATATAACTAAGTAAAAACTAAATAGATACGCAATCATGAACAGAAAAACGGTCTTAATCAAAAAATAAACGATCGTATAGGTACTCTTTTGGATTCCTAACGATTATTTATGTTACCAAATATTTCAAACTAGACAGTTATAAACAAATATTTAAATCACTTTTATTACGAATAACGCCTTAAGTAATCTACCCGTGACCGCGACCGCTATAAAGTGGTCGAAACCTCAAGATAAACCAAATAATAATGTAAAACCCTCAAATTCTGCTATCTGTAATATGAAAACAATGATTTGATGCAAAACCAGCAAAAACCCAATTAGCAACGAAACTAAAATAATTTACACAGACTTACTTCTTTTACGATTATTTCAGATTTTTTTTTTACTTTTGTTAAATTTTCTGGAAATAAAAAAAAGACGTGTGGCACTCGGAGACTGCCGCGGTAAAGCTATTGCATAGCATTTTTAATCAACTTATGCAATTATAATAGGGGTTAAAGTATGAAATTGCCGATTATTTTCCCACTTTTTATTTTGTTTATAGCTCCTAAGTATAGTCATATTCTTGCGTAATTCATAAATAAATAAATAAATAAATAAATAAATAAATAAATGAATAAATAAATAAATAAATAAATAAATAAACAAATAAATAAATGAATAAATAAATGAATAAATGAATGAATAAATAAATGAATGAATAAATAAATAAATAAATAAAAAAACAGCACCCCTCTCGTCAAACAGCACCCACCTCGAAAAACAGCACCCCTCTCGTCAAACAGCACCCACCTCGTTAAACAGCACCCCACCCGTCAAACGGCATCCACCTCGTCGAACGGCACCCACCTCATCGAACGGCACCCACCTCGTCGAACAGCACCCATCTTGTCGAACGGCACCTGCCTCGTCGAACGGCACCTGCCTCGTCGAACGGCACCCACTTCGTCGAACGGCACCCACTTATTTAAACGGCACCCACTTCGTCGAATGGCAAACGCCTCGTCAAACCGCACGCACCTCGTCGAAAAGCCGTATCACCGCTGTGCCGGTCGAAGTGGGGAGCGTGAGGTTTTTTCGTTACGGAATTTCTGGATTCGGTCCCTGCGCTCAAGGCCCGCGATAGAAGCTATGCAATAGCTTAAAAACTAAACGGTTTACATTTCCAAATATTAACGTAAGGCTTTTTACAGGGAAGTAAATATTCTTAAGGCATAACTCGACCAGTGTAATATGCCATTAGGCAATATACATTGACGATCGCGTGACAGTACCCCATCACAAAAACATTGAGTATATGAGAAGGAGAAAAACTAACATTTAATTTTATTGTTAATAATTCCCCTTGCTATTGTCGAAGTACATACAGACAACAGCTGCACGTCAACCTGCCACAAAACTTCAAATTTCCTCAATTTATATTGATCTCTATTTGTTGGACTTAAAGTAGAAAATCAAATGCCGCCGCAACCTGCCGTTGTCTGTACTTATGGGAATTTCTTACTAGCTGTAACTACGCTGAAATTTGGAACTATCCATCAAAAATCGTAAATATTTATGCCAAGTGGTTGTATCAAAATGAACTAGGTACCCTATTAAGGTGTTACATATTTATTTATTTATTGCATTTTGTTTACAAAATAAATGTGACAAATTTAATTTTATATGTGTATATAATATTAAGTTTTCTGGAATAAGTATCTCATATGGTATGTATAGTAACACTAAACCAATCCCATATAAAATTTCTGTCGTTGCGAAGCAATTCTAAAAATACTACATCGCAGGCCGGAATTAAGTAAGAAGCCTCTTTTAGTTTGAAAGTGCCAATTTAACACGATTAGTCGAGCTCTTCGTTAGACGATTGACCTTGAACCCTCGTTTGACCTAGATGTGACCTAGACAGATAAAGTGGGTTAGTACCCACTAATGAATTGGAAATGCTTCTAAAGGGAGCACTTACTTACTTAAAATTAATCTGAACAAAGCAAAACAGAGAGATTTTTTGAGATTTCAACAACACTCACATATACATAAACAAATAAGATAAATATGCTTAAATATGTCACTTTAAATTTAACTTTTCTTACTAGTAAATTCCAGAAATCACTAGCATTTTTAGTTTGTATTATAAATATATGTATGGATGCTTTTAACTCTTTCTCGTAGAAACTACGGAACAGATTTTGATGAAATTTTCTAGTAATTTAGTTTACTTCAGAATAGAAACGAATAATTACATATGTTGTGCATGCAATTTTGAAGGACGGCTTTTTGCATGTACTAGTGCTTACTTTACTTTTAAGATTATGTTTATTTCATGCTTTCTATTAATATTTATTGCACACATCCCTACATACTTCATGCTAGATTGCATACAATTATCATCTGTACTTAAAAACGAAATAAACATGTTTCTATAAAAATAAAGTCACTAATTACCCAACGAATCAACAACACTACCCCTGACCATTTTGACATGTAGCACATGACGTCACACAATCAACATGGCGGACCCAACAAAAGCAGAAAGAATGTTTGAGCGAAAATGTAGCAGGAAACGTAGCTGTCTTGACCCTCCGTTACGGACAATCTCCGTAGTTAGCACGGGCTTTGCCCGGTAAATGTTCGCATTCGGAGAGTTTATTGCACACAAGCGCGTGTATAAAATATTCTGGTCTATTAGTTTGTTAGGACTGTAACTTTGTTTTTGTAGTTTGGAACGGAACAATTGGCGTAATAGTGTGCTAAACTATCTCATATTACGTAGTACATGTATTGAACAAAATTTAACATGTTTTAAAAAACAACACATTTTTTACAACAACGAGTCTTAAACAACAAGTGTAGGACTTTGCAACAACGTTACAGTGCAAATGGTTAGAAAAGACTACCCTCCTTATTGAATGGAAGTCCCAAAAATAAAATTTGTTTATTCTATACAACTAATAATTTATTTAGAGTATTTTTTATCGTCAGCTTCTTTTTAAATCATCATCATCATCATCATCATCATCATCAGCCTATCGCAGTCCACTGCTGGACATAGGCCTCTCAAATTGCATGCTACTTAGGTCGATCCTCGGCTTCTCTCATCCAGCGCCTGCATCCTCTTTTTAAATAATGCGCTTCTTTGAAAACGCTCTGCTTAAGTCCTTTGTATTCATACAGTCTAACCGGTCTTAATGACACGTCAGCTGACCGGCACAGGCGGCGTGACACATGGAACTAGAACGCTCTCGGCTTGTGTGTGACAAAGAATCTGTGTTTATGTAAAACTATGAAATGTAGGTGGATTAAACTGAAAACATACAGGGCGTTATCAAATGGATATGACATCGTTAAGAGATTCAGATTTGAATCTTGCTTATAGAATTGCAAAAGAATTCAAAATTATAGTTTAAATTACCCCGTTACACTTTGTTTTTATTCACAAAGAAAAAAAATTGTCTATGTAACCTGAATTTTAATAACCAAGCAGTTTTATATTGAATATGGCCATACTAATCAGTGGTTATGAGAAAAAAGAGCTGGTTTCTGATTTATTTTTGTTTCACATCTTATCATCAACTTACTCACAATGTCAACGTAGCATGCTTAACTTTTACTTAATTAAATCTAAGAGAGATCTATGCTCATGAGATCGACAGCAAAATAACAAGTGTTTTATAATTTCTTTATGCACAAAGTAGTCACGATTTGTATTCGAAACATCCCTAATAAATCTTTCTGTCCAATAAACTGTACAGGGAACAACCGTAATAAAAATATCTATTCTTTACTACGATTTCCTAACGATAACTCAAACCACAGTAAAAATAGGGCGTGAATAGTATGAAGTAGAGCGACGTTGGAGAATACAGTTAAATCATCGAGCGTAGTGAGCGCAGTTCAGGCCTAAGGAAGCGTACCAAAATTGGTAATGCAGAAATTTCACATGTATACTACGTTTACTGCATCTGGTGCACAACAATCGTGTATTTCGATAGTAACCAAATATCAAATTGATTAAGGATTACATTTTACAGGGAAATGAACACTGTGTGGTTTGAACCTGACTTTAACTTCCTTTTTCCCTATTTTATTACCTTTAAATAGGCTCATTCTTTCTAGAATAATAGTAATATTATTTATTTCAGTTGTTTGCCATATTTGTACATATAACTTAACATTTATTACAAAGATTCATAAAGGAAATCAAATACAAAATCAAAATAAATTAAATTAAATACTAACAATAAAAATAGAGAGTTTATAAAATCAGTCGAGAAATTTGATCGTTCCATTCATATGCAATAAAGTCCAATGCCTTTGAATGGGCCAGTCAAATTTATATTTAATAACCTTGAGGATGCTATTTGTGCTCTTCCGTAGCCTGCATTGCATCGACGCAGTTCGCTTCCTCATGATGCCATAAAAATCTACGACACCAGCTTCAGCAAACATGCATGAAGCACTGCAGTACCTAGGAAGGCCCATCAGCATCCTGAAAGCATTATTATACTGAACGCGAAGAGCATTGTAGGTCTTCTGCGTGTAGTCGCACCACAGGCTGCATGTGTAAAACGTTTGACAATACGCCTTAAACAGAGTAATTTTGACGTCATGTGTACACCTAGCAAACCTGCGTGCGAGCATATTGCATCGGACCGCCAATGCCCTTCGTTCCCTCTCTATATCATTGTCGTCAGACAAATATTCATTAAGAATGTGCCCCAAATATTTAAGTTGACACACTCTTCTTAATGGTTCACCAAGAAGCTGTACCGGAGGTACTACCATGGGCTTCTTGCGGTTACTATTTAATAAACATTACAAATAAAAACAATTCTTGTATTTACAGAAGGCCTGATAAAATTTCTGTATCAACTTAAATTGAATAATTTAAAAATAAAAGCTAGGTATATTTGAAAAAGTAACATGTAAAATATAACCTTGTTTATAATATACATGGGTAACTGAAACCATAAAATTTTGTGTCCTACACCCCTTAGAATCAGGCCTACTGGTTATACAATAATACTGTTGCACAAACTGCTATGTACTGCGAACACCTGCTTGCAATGCTCAACAGAAAACGCAACTTACAACTGAATAAGTGATTGCTATGTCTATTTATAAATGAGTTTACATCACAATCTAGTTTACCACAACAGATGAGAGAAGACTTTCTTGTACAGAAGTTCTTTTGTCGAGGTATTCATGGAATAATAAAAAGATTTGTCGAATCCTAAATGTATGCTAGATTTAAGCTAACTTGCCGTTTGTGAAATTTATTCAAATCGAATTCTCGTGTGTGTTGTTTGATTTCTGATTTGAAATGTAAATTTAAGTTATCAAAGACTTTTTCACACCCTAAGTATGAACTATATCAACTACTTTTATACGACTTTAATTTTATTAATATTTAATTAAACACCGAATTTATCTTTCCTGCGGACCTATTAACCGTCTTCTAAAGAGTTTTTCTGTCGTTTATGATTTTCTCTCCTTGATCAAAATTTAAATATCGCAGTCAATTTGCTTAAAGAATGAAGCGGTATCTTGGAGTTAATTTAGGTAATTTGTGGGGGACTTCCTGGGCAGAGTAATTATGAGTGCGAAGACCCCGCTCCTAACTAGGTAAGATTGGTGATGAATACGTTCTTAATTATAATTTACGAATAAGAATAAAGACAAAGCGAAAACTTGATAATAAACCCGCTAGGAGTTATTGTCTCCCAAAATGTAAAGAAGACCTAAGTATTTTCGATGAATTTTCACCGACAAAAATGCCAGCTTTGAAAAATTTCTTCTTCATCTTTTTTTTTAATGGCGATAACTTGCGTTTTCCGCAGTGGGTACACTGTTCGGCCACTATCACGTCTGCAGCTGTTACACGGAGATTTACGAAAAGTACGATACTTTAAACGAACTTATCACAAAACTTAAAGAAAAGAATGAGGAGCTATGACAAATAAGAATGAATGAACGGATTATAAATAAATAAATAAATAAATATTTAAGACATGCCTCACTGGGCCACACAGAGCCATCTAGTCCCAAATTAAGCTACTATTAAGTACCCTGTCGTATGGGGTACTAGACAACCGATAAACTTACTTATATACTTTTTTTTTTGTAAATATATACTTATAATACATAGAAAACACCCAGACCAGTACAAACAGACATGTTCATGCACACAAATATTTGTACTGTGCGGGGATCGAACCCGTGACCCATGGCTCAGAAGCAGCGTTAACTACCGCTGATCCAAATGGTCGTCAATAATTATTTGATGTTAATAAATGTAGATAAAGACTTCAAAAGTGCAGGATCAATAGTACCTATATTTAAAATTAATGACATTAATGAAATTTGGACAACATCACATACCTACATAGTTTTGATCCTAAAGTGAGTTACTATTTAAAGCACTTATATAGTGTAAATCAGAAATAACGATGGTACCACAAATCACAATCACAATCACGCGAGAAAATGTAGAAAATCATTTTTTTCCTACATGAACCCGTCCAAGAATCGAACCCGGGACCTTGGAGTAGGCGGCTCCTTGAAAACCGGTGGTTCGCCACGGAGGTCGTTATAGTCATTATAGTTTATTTATATTGTTCTAGTATACTTTGGAAAAAGCTATAAAATGCGTAAAAAACCAAATCAGAGGCCATTAATGTACATCTGCTATTATAAATTTTACTGTGATAGAATATCGAATTATTATAATTCATAAATATAAAGCCATCGTAGCCAATAAGAAACCTTTTGTTTTTTTAATATAACTGACACGACCACAGATTTCCAAAGCCATAATTACTTATTCATGTTTGTTTAAACTATTAGAAGCTCTAAGCAAAATTGCAAACAATTTAATTGATTTAGGTATGCATCACATGTCATATATGCCAGATCACATATCTTGATAATTGCAAATTCAGTCATCCAAAATCGATATGGTATTCCTGTTGACCTATAACACTGGAATTTGGCAAGCCAGGTCTCACAGCAGGAATTTATACCAACTAATTAAAAAATAGTTCATTTATAGTTACGATAGTCCATTCCATTTGAAAGATTGTTGCGACACAAGTAATTGACCTTTAATTTATTAGTGACAGTTGCCTGCGGCTCTGCCCGCGTGAACATTCATTATATCGCGCAAGCGGAAACCTGTGGCCACAAGTGGGGTACGAAATAGCCGATGTGCTTCCTCTAGGTTTAATCTAGACGTAAAAGCGCATCAGACAGACGGACAAATACTTTGGCAATAATGTTATTTATAAGCAAGGATTAGTTGATAATACGTATGAATTGCATTTTAATGGAAACTGAGATAACTGTCACACGGATCATCTTTTAACGAATGGACTATTTGACCATAACTCCTTTAGATTTCACATGTAAAAAACTAGTTATTAGCGCATCAGACAGACGGACAATTACTTTCGCAATTATATTATTTATTAGCAAGGATTAGTTGATAATACGTATGAGTTGTATTTTAATGGAAACTGAGATACCTGTCACACGGATCATCTTTAACGAATGGACTATTTGACCATAACTCCTTCATATTTCACATGTAAAAAACTAGTTATTATCTGGTATTACCGTTTTTTCTGTTTCATTCTTAACAATAAATACGTACGGCAAAGCCAACAGGAAGGGTTATGATTTTATTACCTGACTGCGGCAAAGCCAGCAGAAAGGGTTATATGTGTGTGGGTATTTTTTTATTTTAACTTTTGGGATATTCGCTCAATTTTAAAACACTGACGTCGTCAAGTCTAACTAAATATAGGTTCTATTAGAATGTAGGCATCACACGGCATAGTGCATAAGTAAACTACGTGACATTTAAAATACTTTAGAAGACCAGAAAAGTATCGAATTACCCCCTTAACGCGCAAACGAGTTTATATATAAGCTTGGAAGCGTAACAAAAATCTCTGGTCTCATATCACATTTTCTTGTTCAGCATTTCGTAAATAATGTCATCGTTTTCTTTATGGCTCAGAAGGAAATATGTATTTTTATACGTGTACTTCTGAATAATATAATAAGTGAACAAAACAAGACCATAATGTCAAGTTATGTTTTCATTTTCTTTGCAACCGTTGAAACAAAGAGTGACTGATTGTCGGTGCGTAACTTTTCACAAAATTGAAGCGAGGCGACCAAATGACTGTTGGCAGAAAAAACGGGCAAGGGCAGTGCGGCGATTATGGTAAAACCTCCCTTTGAAGAGACCTTTATCGATTATGATGATGATAATTAATTTTAAATTTATGTAAAACAAAAATTTAAACTGCCTTCATTATCAGCATCATCATCAGCCTATCACAGTCCACTGCTGGACATAGGCCTATCCAATTGCACGCCACTTAGGTCGATCCTCGGCTTCTCGCATCCAGCTCCTGCCAGCCACCTTGTGCAAATCATCACTCCACCTGGCCTGAGGGCGTCCTACACTACGTTTGCCGAGACGCGGTTTCCACTCAAGAACTCGTTTACCCCAGCGGTTGTCGGTTCATACTACCTTACAAAGGCCATAACAAAAAATGTCAATGTGGCATCGAAATGCAATCGTTTTATCTAGATTATCATATTCCATCTAGATAAAATACTATTTAAACTTTTTCTTTAAGTTCCTAGGCCAGAATCATATTTTATTCCAATCTACTTGCGCTATCATAGTCCCACTTACAAAGAAATAATTAAAGTATTCGTCCTGCATAAGAATGTTAGCTAATATGCAATTAGATAGATACAGTGGCTTTCACATCAGATTATAAAAATAAGATACACTGGTGTTTAGCCTGATGTACATACTAAAGTGCTGCCGTTTGTACTATTAGTTTATTTGAAGGAAACTCTGTTCTAAATTAAACTAATTTGTATTTGGACTGAGAATCATCGATATCGCGTCTTTTAAAAATGCAACGTAGTAGAGTAATGAATTCGGGTAGCAACGTTGATTTTAATAGAGCTTTTAGACAAAATAAAAAAACGAATACGAGACAATGATGTTATAAATGTTGTGTAATCTTTTAATTAGCTTGCATATTTATCTATATGTTTAATTGTTATTGGAATTGTATTTAATATGTTTGGTTGTAGGCTTGCCTCAAACAAATAAAATAAAATAAAACAAATAACAGGAGTATGCTATGTATGCCTACATGCCATAAGCCTACTAGTAAACAATCTGACATTTGTGACTGGACACGCGCACTGAGAGTTCCGATTTAAAAACAAATTTACTATACTATACTTATGCTACGAAAATTTAATTTCTGCAGACAAATAGATGGACAACGAAATTTTTTTTCCTCTAGTACTGAATTCTACTAAAGCCAGTTTTCACAAAATTAGAGTACAAATTTATATCAAATAAACAAAATTCCGAAAAGAATAAACTGAATGAAACCGTAAAATATTTCTAAAAATTCTCTATAAAAAATATATTACTTATGTCCATTTCTCATTCTCGTAATCTACCATGAATGAATGATTAATAGTGGACGCTAAATTAAGATGAACGGCCGAAAGAAAAATACAAAAGAGGTGTATAAAACCTTTTCCGTAGCAATCTTGTCTTTAACCCAATTCCCTTACTTCATCCATTTTTTAAGATTAATGATGCTTTTTGTTTAGTTCAATTCTTTTTGTCCTAAAATCGTTTGTCGTAGTCGTTAGGCTCTTAAGGAGCAGAAAATTAATTTACTTTTGACTTTCGACAGCAAAGCCAGACAATTCAATCAGTAGGAACCTACATAAAAACTGTAGGCAAATTCATTTTTGACAAATGATTTGCCAAATCCTTTTTTCAGCTAAAAAATTTAGTTGTTGCATGCCGATTGTAGGTGATATCTTGATTGCCACCTACTAAAAACTAGTAAGATATTTCTTATTTTTTGTAAATTACTATTTAAATTTTAGGTAGTGGAACTAACATTAAACTAAACGCTATCAAATAAAGAAAAAACATTTTAAACATTACGTTGAACATGCCCTTTTTCTGGGGATTGAAGAAGTTTTGCAAAAACAAATAACGAGCGCGATAACTCTAAAATTTTTAATCCTAAAGGAGCTAATGTTAAATCAGACTCTTAGCAACTAGAATAAATGTTACATAGTCTCAACCATATATAACATTAACTTAGGGCTGAATTCAAAACGTTTGCTATAAAACTTAAACATTGAGTGTTTAAGTTTTCGATATCCGCATAAAGCTCAACATTCAAAATTCAAAAAGAAGTTGAAAGAAAAACATTCTTCATAAAACCGAACGGAGAAAAGAAACAAAAGATTTATCTACTCACGCTAAACGACCGAAGTTCTTATAATGTACCCAGGATTTTATAAGTTCCTTTATCCAGTTTTATTGAATGGAACCTTTCAATTGTCTGATATTTTACGAGTGGTATGCTATCAGCGTTTATTGAGTTATACGTCTCGGTTCAACTTACGGGAAGAGGTAGATGAGGAATCGTTTTATTCATATTTCTTTGTATTTTGAAGTGCTATCTGGGTCTGCTAACTATGCCCTACGGAGCAATTTATACTACTTCAACCTTGTTTTTGTGTTGATACGTCAACTTTCTACAATCATAATACTAGTAGTAGGTAGGCTTTTATCCCCATGGTAGGCGTGGGATAGAAAAACAATAGAATCGTCAAACGGAGCATACACGAAGATAGATTTGTAGAAATACTCGTACATCTGAGAAAACTGCGTTCAATCATCATGCACCAGCTTAAAATTGGTAGATTATTTCACGCTTTTCATTTGTTTTTTATTTGTTTCTTTTGTTTTTCTGTAACCATGCACACATCACGCTGTAAACTATTCAAAACGTTAGCATAAATTAAAATACAAAATAAAATCAAAAATAGCTTTTTGTCCCTTATTCCAGTTGACTGGTTGACAGAATAGAACATTTTGTACGTCATATTATACACGTATATTTACTTTGACAATAAAATTCTGATAACTTTCCGAAGTTGAACAATTCCATTTCATACCCATACCATAAAAGCAAACTTAACGAAAATATCTTACAGTTACCTTTCAATGAACTCGGTGTTATTTGTACACATTCACAATAAAATATCATTTTACGATCGGCAATGTAATTCAGCTATTGAAGCTATAAAAAGTTATTCTTTTCTAATAAAATAACTTTACCTTCATCTTCGGGAAACTTAACGAACCTTGAACATTACCTTCGTTGCTTTTTTGTCTTTAATTTTATTAGTATTGTTTTAGATACTATAATGGATAAACTGTCATTTGACTTCAATAAATTTTAAAACAAATCATTATCATGTAGGTACTCGATTGTTACAAGGTTTAGCTCAGCTCCCTGTACCTTTATACATTGCTGAATCTCTTTTCACTTTTATATGGTTATTAAATATGAAAACCAAATTGGAATCAACCAAGTTTAGTTTGTACATAAACTAATATGCTTAGCTTATATTTCCTATGAAAATTAGGTTGGTACGGATTGCCATTATGCCTAAACGAAATGTGGAGACATCAATTTCATCATGCTCATTATAATACTGAATTGGTAATATCTGTAAAATCACCAAAAACCATGACACCTCATTTGTTATGAAAATATTATAACCGCGTCACAACTCAAGCATCATCGCTCAAGCTTCCATCCATTTATCAAGCCAGCAGTGAAGGATATTTGGTACTTAGGCTGCTTATGACTTAAACATAATTTGGAGCTTGACTTGATACTTGATATTATTTGCCAAAACATGTAATAAGTCGTGTGGTGTAGCCTGAATTAAAATAGCATTATCCCTTATCCCATGGGTATCGTAAGAGATGGCTAAAAGAGTCCTGCCAATTGAAAGGCAAGTTGACGGTCACAGTTTTGCCAATGGTGTTAAGAAGGCCCTTGTTCTTCTGGCAATACTCTTTTAGTCGCTTTTTACGAAGAGAAAGCCCTTCCTTTTTTTTATATGCCGGCACTACACCTACTTATACTCGTAACTTTACCGCTGCAAACTTTACCCAAATGTAAATGTTAAGAATAACTGTTTAGGTAGCCTCGATTTAAAAAGATACTCGTAGGTAACCTTTGAAATTTAAGTATTTAAAAAAATCTAAATTGAAAGTTAAAACTTAGATTCAAGTGATGACTAATGGCACCGTTTTTAAAAATTTTGATTTACATTTTGCCCTATTTTCCATAAAGTTTTTAAGATTTGTATCGGCAAAACGACGTTGGCATTTCATTTTACATGTTAATTTCTATTTAACATTAACGTCGTTCAAAAGACATAAAAATGTATTTGTAAAGCGTTATGTACCTACTTTTAAACTAATACTAAAAGGTCAACATAAACAACAAACATAAATAAATAATCGATTATCACTTATACGGTATCCCCACTTCAGTATAAAACCCTTTCCGCTCCCAATACTTTACAGGTGACCTGCCAACAATATTTAGGTCGCATGCATCACTAATACCGTCAAACTGGTCCATATTAGGTCTGGAGGATATTAGGCGACATTAATATTCCTTTATTTTAAAAAGCGATGCTTTGTTATAACCCTACAAAAAAGAGAAGTTTATAAGCCTAGAAATGATACTAATTTTATCTTACTTATATTATGAACTAGCTTTGCGACCGCGGCTCTGCCCACGTGAACTTCACGTTATACCACGTGGCTATACCCCACTGCTGGGCACAGGTTTCCACAATAACTTATACAAATTAGCAAAAACAAAATAGAATACAAAGTAGCCTATGGCTTTTGTCAAGGTCTAGATAATCTTTTTGTACCTAATTTCATCAAAATCGTTTCAACAGTTTCTGTGTGAAAGCATAATATGTATAATAAAAATAAACTATAAAATATGCTGTAAAAGTAGGAGCGAGAGGTATACCAGCAAAATCTCTCTATAACCTGTTGAAAGACCTTGGCTTGGCCAGAACTGCAGTAAGTTCTATACTAGAGCGAGTGTCTAAAGCTGCATTAGCAGGTTCGTACCAGATTTGGCAGGGCAGGGGAGAGACACACGAATAGTCAAGGTGAGTGTTGATGTACGTCGGAAAGGGGCCCCTTAAACCTATACCCGTGTCGCAAGTCCCGGGATCTACTCGGAGTTTCTCTTTTTGCCACACGATGGACCCGGCACCCGCACGGTGAATCCATGGAATGCTAAGAAGTTTGTCTATCTCTTAATTTGAATTTAAATAAAGTATGAATTTTACAGCGTATTTTTATCTAATTCTATTTTCACATTTGACAACCCTGAAACTTGATCAAAATTGGGGTAAAATTATCGAAAGTGGGGTAAACCGGAGGCGTTGGGATACGATAGCTCCGTCGGTGATATAACAAATGAGGTGTCATGCCGATCGGGCTTAGAACGATTTATACTAATCCTGTTGACGAGTTTCGACCGTGAAATTAGCATTTGGTAAGCCATTAGTCTTAAGGGCAGAGTTGGTAACCTAATATATTTTTAATCGTATTAGGAAGATTTATTTTTAACCGACTACGGCAAAGCCAACGGAAGGTTTATGATTTTAGCAGTCTATAATATACATATGAGATATAGGAAAGTCACATAAATACCCACATACCTACATATACGAGTATGTATATAAATAAAACTGGCCAAGTGCGAGTCTGACTCGCGCACGAAGGGTTCCGTACCAAAAAGGCCAAAAAAAACGGGTTTGTTGTATGGGAGCCCCCCTTAAATATTAATTTTATTTTGCTTTTAGTATTTGTTGTTATAGCGGTAACAGAAATACATAATTTGTGAAAATTTCAACGGTCTAGCTATCGCGGTTCTTGAGATACAGCCTGGTGACAGAGCGACGGACAGACGGACAGACGGCCAGACGGACAGACAGCGAAGTCTTAGTAATAGGGTCCCGTTTTTACCCTTTGGGTACGGAACCCTTAAAAGTAAAGTAACAGCCTATAATCATCCCACTGCAGGGAAAAGGCCTCCATCATTGAATTCAAGTTACCACAGCAATGATGGGAACTGGCATAATCACCACGCTTGCAAAATGCGGGTTGGTGATCACAAACCCGAGCAACGTTCGAAAATTCGAAATACATATACAGGGTGTAAAAAAACTAAACGCAGACCCTGAAGCTACGCAATCTGAAAAGCAAACCAAGTCATATTACACAATATTATACTCGTAGCTGAGAAATGGTTTTTATTTTTGGGAGTCAAAAAAATATTATAATTCATAGCGCGCAATGTATAGCAGCCGGAGCATGGGCCGCTGCGCTGGAGATGGCTGCTAAGTTCAAAATTCGTCCGTGCTGAGCCGTACATTGCGTATTGTAATTCAAACAGTCTTATTATGAATGAAATAATAAAAAAAAACACTATGTTTGTAAGAAGAAAAGTTTTTAAGTAACCTTTGGCAACAGTTTTTGTAATGAAATGGAAAACAAAATTGTGACTTTGACCCTCAATATCTTCGGAACCAGCTGTTTCCCAGGTATGGTCTTGAAGAAAAAAATTATCCTAGTGATAGGGACAATACGTGGTTTTCGGATCTGCGTTATGATTTTTTACACCCGTTATGTATCTAAGTATGGCTCTTTCATTGGCGGCTAAACTACTGATCCGATTTTGGCGAATGAAGTATCAATCCATTATTTATATCCGAATATCTTAGGCTACATAAGCTACATGATGAATGCTACAACGATACCTAAATTGAAGTCATAACGGGTCATGTATCAAAGGTAATAATACCAGATTCTGAGTACAAAAATCTTTAAACAATACAGCAGATATACAGACATTGAAATTGCATTTTCGTAGTCAGGTTACAGTTTTTTGAGATATTTATTCCAGTTGAATAGATTTTTGCTTACTGCTCTGCCCGCATGAACTACCTACACGTTTTAATGAAAACCTGTATGTGGGTGAAAACCTGTGCCTAACTTTGGGATACCAAATATATCATATATAAAAGGTCTAATCTATATTTGTACCAAAAGTAAAATAATAACAGCCAATAAATCATACCATCATACCAAAGGTCTCCATCATAGAGCTTAAGTTACCACAGCAATGATGGGTAGGTGCTTTTGTTTATACCAAACGTGATAGCGTACTTTCGCATTCAAAATATTATTAAGGATTTTTAAAGATCAGTTTGACTTGTGATTATAACCAGGTTTTTTAGCCCACTGCTCTGCTGGTCATGGGCCTCACGAGAATTCGGTCATAACCTCAAAGATTGGCAATTATTTGTTACAGTTTGACCAATGATAGAAAAACACGCTGCTCCCCATCTTTTTCACAATATACCTGTCTTATAGGATCTTGTGGTGATTGAAATTGAATCCAAAAACTGAAAAGAATGCTCAATGTCAAGGGTAGATATATTAAGAAAAGTAGTAAAAGTATAGATACAATGCTTCACACAATTGCATTATACATAATTGCATTCGTTATAACACTTGTTACTATGTTTCAATGGATAACAATTTAACACTATATAGCAATTAATAAAACAAAAAAGTCTATTTTATTTGAATGTTTCGACATTCAAATAAAGTCGCCTCTTTTTATTATAATCATAACAGTCATAAATAAAAAACGGGTGACTACAAAACCACTTAAAAAAAAACAGCAATTCCCAGTTGTGTTTTGCAGTATAAAATAAATATAACTTTTTTGTCAACAAGGTAGTCCGCTGAAACCATTTTTATTTTTTGTTGCAATCGCGAGCTAAAAGCGGGTAAAACGAAGGCTTTTTAAACGCCAGTAGAATTCAAAATATCGAGAAAAAAAATTCTGAATTTTGTTAAAAGGTGTGAAAGTTTGCAAAATCATTACAGATTCCAATAATGTTAGTACTATCAAATTTAATTAAATAAAACCAAAATGTTAAATAATTTATGAGTCGTTTTTGAAATCAGTTTCAATGCAAACGTTTCGTTCCTTCCAAACACTTCACAACAACCCTTCAATTATACCAAATCTCCACAAATTAGTCTGAATCGCCACAGCATAATTGTATCAGCCCGTTTATATACAAAATGAAGAGTATCTAAGGCAATACAGCGCAACAATTACGGAGGTATCTGTCGCCAATAAACCCGCAGGCTAAATGGATTAGCTGCTGCGTGCTAATTCAATACTAGTTAGATGATCAGATCAGCCTTAATAATACAGCTAACCCAAGTTAGGGTTCCTTACAATCTTACATTTTTAGTTGCGTAAAAATGTTTTAGTACCGCGCCAATTACCGTCCAATAAAACCAAGCCTTTGCAAGTTGTATTATTAAAATAGTTAATGATGATAAAAAAACACTCCAACGGTTACTGCAGTAGTTACATGTATCTATGTACGTATTATCTCAATCCATTGAACTTTGAAGCAAAATTCTAACTGGCTCGGCATTATTACGTACCTATAGAGAAAGTATGTTTGTAGGTACTTAATAAATAAATATAAATAAATGTGGACAACATTGTTCTGACCCCAATTGAGGAGCGTTTTCACAAAGCATGTTCACTACACTGCCCTAAGTATGACCTGGAACTGCTACTATTGGAGAGGGATCGAAATGAAACCACCAAGTAGCTTGAACTAAAGTGTGTATATTTAAAATTAAGAAGTATTGAGACCTAACAAAAAAGGCGACCTGGTATAACACTGCGAGCTAACGTCCATCAACGCCATCTACCGGCGAACTACGTAAACATACATTTGTATAAGGAACGAACATGCCGCCCCCTTAGGACATTATTGACAAATTCATGTCCTAAAACAATGGTAAAAGAACTGAAACGATTATCCAATCTATAGAACTTAACTAAACTCTTAGTTTAACACTTGTAACCAATTACATATTATTTAATTATTGGCAAGATCTTAACTATGATTAACTAAATCCTTCAAACTATACAATCAACAAAAATATTTAAACAAAAACTCCATATTCATTTTAATCAGTTACGGGCAAGATACACAGCTTGGAAGTTGGCCGTTTTATTGTAGAAGCTTTCGTACGCAATGTTACCACACGGGTTATATTATCGTGCCCTGGGTGTTTTTCGAGTATTCGACCTAGTAACCAGCGGGATGGTGGTAAATTATCTTCTTTAACAAGAACTACATCTCCTACTTTCGGCTCATCTATCTGTGACGTCCATTTATAGCGTTGAAGAAGATTTGACAGATATTCGTTAGACCAACGCGACCAAAACTGTTGCAACATCTTCTGTATCATATGCCAACGTTTTAAAGTGCTAATATTTGCATCTATAAAATTTACATCTGGTACTGCTAATAAAGATTCGCCTATTAGAAAATGACTAGGCGTCAAAGGAATACACTCCGTTGGTTCCTCATTGTTCATTATTGAAATGGGCCTAGAATTTAAACATGCTTCTATCTGGATTAGAAGTGTACTGAGCTCTTCGTATGTGAGTGTTGTGTCTCCGACAATTCTCTTGAGATGGCGCTTCACCGACTTCACACCAGCTTCCCAAATACCTCCAAAGTTTGGGCTATGAGGCGGTATGAAATGCCATTCCGTTCCTTGAGTCTCTATATGTTCTGCGGCTAACCTTTGGAGTGCGTGTAACTGCTCCAGCTCCCTTGCAGCTCCTACAAAGGTTGTACCGTTGTCACTGTATATTTTAGCACAGTGACCTCGTCTACCAACAAATCTTCTAAAAGCAGCAAGAAAACATTCAGTGGTCATATCACTAACCACCTCTAAATGAATTGCTCGAGTCACCATACATACAAAAAGACAGATATAGCCCTTGTAAGCATGGTGCCCTCTGCCCTTGGTAGTCCGAACATTGATAGGCCCGGCATAATCCAAACCACTGTGCAAGAATGCCCTAGCTGGTTTGCAGCGTACTGACGGAAGTGAGCCCATCAATTGATTTTGTGTTCTGCCATTTTGTCGGATACACACAATACATTTTCGTACATATTGTTTCACTAAATCCTTTACGCGCACAATCCAATAACCATTTGTCCTTAAATAGTTGATCATTAACTGCTGTCCTCCATGTAAAGTTTTGAAGTGTGCTTCCGCAACTAATAGTTTCGACAGTGGTGACTTTGAACATAATATGATTGGATGTGCCATGTTTCTGTCTAAATTGGCATTCCGCAATCTACCACCGACTCGAATAATACCTGCTTCATCAATAATAGGTCCTAATGCTTTAAGTTTGCTTGTTTTTGTTTTAATAAATCCAAACTGTTTTAACTCTTTTTGTTCTTGTTCAAATTCTTCTTTTTGTGATATTTTAATACAGCATTCTAATGAATCGGCTAACTCCTTCTTTTGTAAATATGATGTATATTGATTTATGTCTCTCTTGTATTTCAGGAATCTGCGACAGTATGCTACTACTCTTAATAGCTTTTGCAGCTTAGAAAACCTGTATAATAAAGAAACATTAAATGTAACCGCTACGTGTGTTTTTATGGACTCTTCCAAATGAACTTCTAAGTTAGTAGGCCTTGTATATACAATGTTTTGATTTCTTAAGAACTGCGGTCCCTCTAACCAAAGTTTATGATCTGCTAACACTGAAGGTAAAATGCCTCTAGAGGCACTGTCTGCTGGATTATCTTTTGTGGATACATGAAACCACTGCGACGAATCAAGAGATGTTAATATTTCAGACACGCGATTTCCAACAAAGGTTTTCCATTTGCTTGGGTGACTGTTTAGCCAAGCAAGTACTACGGTAGAATCTGTCCATGCCTTGACGTTTTGTTTCGGAATATTCAAAACCTCCATTGTTTCAACTAGTAAGCGAGTCAAGAGCACAGCTGCGCACAGTTCTAAGCGTGGTATGCTGACTTGTTTTATTGGAGCAACTCTTGTTTTTGCGGTCAGCAGTGAAACACGAACATTACCGCTTAGATCCACTCGTCGAATATAAACTACGGCGGCGTATGCTACTTTCGACGCATCACTAAACCCTTGCAGCTCCATTAAGAAGTCGTCGTTCTTGGTGCCTAGCCAACGTGGAATTCTTACTTCGGTAAGCATGGGTAGCTCTTGCCGGTAAGTATCCCATTCTTTTAATAAATTTACAGAAAGTTCTTGATCCCAATTTAAACCCGAAAGCCATAGTTTCTGAATAAATACTTTGGCAACTACTACCGTGGGGGCTAGCCATCCCAAAGGATCGTATAACTTAGCGATATCTGACAAGATTGACCTTTTTGTTGCAGGTTTAGCGACCGCTGGCAGCTTCACTATGTACTGGAAGACATCTTCACGGCGATCCCAGGTAAGTCCTAATATTTTTATGGTAGCATCTATTTTAATTTCTATGTTCTCTCTTTTGTCCTTTTCCTTTCCTATTTCTTTGTCCTCATTTGTTATTGTCTTGACTTGCTCTTTTATTTCTTGATCTGTATTTATTTCTTTCAGAAGTTCCAGACTATTGCTGTTCCACTTTTGTAGCTGAAAACCTCCCTTGGTAAGTAATGCTTTCATTTGTTTACATATTTCGACACCTTCTTCTAGTGTATGTGAACCAGTCATAAGATCATCCATATAAAAAGAATCACCTACTCTCGCTGCGGCAGCTGGATAGTTTTTTCCTTCATCGATAGCTACCTGGTTTAGAGATTTTACAGCCAAATAAGGAGCCGAAGCTGTACCGAATAATACGGTAAGAAACTCGTACTCTTCTATAGTGTCCTTAGGATTGTTTCTCCATACTATTCGTTGAAATGACACATCTTCTTCAGCGACTCTTATTTGGCGGTACATCTTTACAATATCAGCGACGATACCGATCCCAAATGTTCTCCATTTCAGAATTATGTGGCGAAGCTCCGGTTGTAAGGTAGGTCCTACCAATAACGTATCGTTAAGTGATAAACCGTTATTATATTTACAAGAAGCATCAACCACTACTCTGACTTTGGTTGTCGTCTTGTCACTTCTAAGCACTGCATGATGTGGTATGTAAACACCTTTTATTTTATTGTTTTCTTTTACAGGACGCATGTGATCCAAAAGTAAGTATTCTTTAATTACCTCTGTGTACTTCTGCTTTAAATCTTGATCTCTCACAAATTTCTTCTCTAATGAACTAAATCTTTTTAAAGCCACTTCCCGTGAGTTACTATCTTTACACGACGGAGTGTTATCTTTAAATGGTAATTTTACGACATAGCGCCCTTCTTCTGTTCTCTTTGTTGTTGCTTGATATAAATCTTCGCACCTTTGTTCTTCTTTAGATAGCATTTTCTTAGTGTAAGTAAGCTGATCTTCCATTTCCCAGAACTTCTTAAGTTGGTCATCTTCTGTGAACTGTGTATGTAGTACTGTAATATTTTTTAAACTAGATGACACACGATCTTCAGTTGCTTTTACTACTCCAGACAATATCCAGCCTAATTTTGTGGATTGCGCTACTAAATTATTATTTGGACTCTTGAATATTCCAGTGTCAAGTATTTTACTATAAACTTCAGCCCCTAAAAGCACGTCTATTTTATTCGGAGTATAGAATTGAGGGTCTGCAAGGTTTAATTGTGAAAGTTCTAACCATTCAAAGGAATCTACTCGTTTCTCGGGCAGATATGAAGTTATGTTACTCAGGACAAACATTTTTATAGGAATTTTAAATCGTTGGTCGTAACGAGATTGTATTACAACGTCAACTGTACTTTTAGTGATGATACTTTTACATGCACCTAATCCTGACACTACTCCATGTACTGGGTTCTTCTTCAAGCGCAATAGTTGTACAGCATCTTCGGTAATAAAGCAGGCTTGCGAACCTTGGTCTATTAATGCACGAACAACTTGGTAGTCACCCGATCTCGATTGGACATTTAGGAGAGAGGTAGCCAACAGCACCTGTTTTGGCTTTGGAACCTTACCTGTTGACAAGCATGTTATAATAGGAGAACTATTTTCTGAAGATGAAGCTTGTGGTTCATTTCGTTGACTTGAAGGTTGACCTAATTTTTCATTAGAAAATTGAATATGTAATAGAGAATGGTGACGTTTACGACAGACCTTGCAACAGGTTGGTTTCTTACAATCATATACGGTATGATTGCCACCTAGGCAATTGAAACACATCTTGTTTTTGGCTACAAAGTCGCGTCTCTGTTCTACAGTTAGGTTAATGAATTTTTTGCAGAAACACAGTTTATGTCCATCAGAGCAGAACTCGCATCGCATTGTTTGATTGCTACTGGTTGCTAACAAAGATTTAGCATTGACCTGATAGGACGGCGACTTTTTAGTATCTATACACTCCAACGCTCTAAATCGGTTTTCGATAAAAACTTTGAACTGATCGAAAGTCGGCAATTCACTAGCGTCGCAACTGGAAATGCTGAGCTCCCACTGCTTACGGGTCTCCGGGTCAAGTTTAAAAGTAACAATGTGAATAACTAATATATCCCATGTGCTAACATTGACGCCTAAGTTAGTCAAAGCATTCAAACAATCAGAGGTATTGTCTAAAAGCTCCTTCAAACCCGAAGATGTTTCAAAATTTAACCGTCTCTGAGCAAATAAACGCTTCAACACACAGTTTGCCAAGTATCTTTTATTATTATAACGCTTTTCTAATTGCTCCCAACACTGATTGTAATTCGCTTGAGTAATGGGCGTGTGTCTTATCAATTGCTCAGCCTCACCAGAAAGATGCCCCTTTAAATAGTGTAGTTTTTGAACACTATCTAAAGTTTTATTATTGTGCACCAAAGATACGAATAAATCACGAAAAGTTTGCCACTCTGTGTACTTGCCAGAAAAAATAGGTATCGATATTTTTGGTAACTTAACAAAAGAATTGTTTTCGGTACTTACAGTTTTACTACAACTTTGAATACTTGGAATTTTGGCTACCGATATCAACTTATTTATTTCAACTTTAAGAGTAGATTTATACGTAATATATGTGTCTTCGGTTTTATCATAAATCTCGTCAGTAATATAAATTGATGACTGAATATCTTTTGGATCTTGAGTTTCATACAGTTTGGTATTATTTTTATGAAATAGTTGCCAATCTCGTTCCAAATTTTCTAATCTAGTTTCCAAGTATTCAATAGTTATTCTATCTTTAGAACTTTTCTTAAAATTAATAAAACCTTTTTCAATTGCCCTTTGTAGGTCTTTCTGAACATTAAAGATAGAATCCATATTAATGAAGAAAAATAATTAATAAAAGCTAAATATTATTGTAATACAATTTTTCCAAAAAAATTACAAGTGTTTTAGAATAATCTGATCTAACCAAAATTCGGCATAGGTTCCCCGTACCGTTAAATTTTTACAAATTATTCTAAGTCCTAAAAACTTAATTCTAAAATATGCTAAGTCCCAAATTCTACTATTTTCTTAAGTTGATTCTTCCAAACAAATAAGGTTTAAATTATTTTCACTTTGCACTGAACTTGTAATATTTCAATTATTTTCCCACAAATGAATAAGGTTCAAAATTGTACTTACAATTGCACTCCACTCACAAACCGTACTTGATAACGTCAAGCTTATTCCTCCAGTGACGTCATTGCCCGATCTTACGACGATAGCTTCGTTCTTTCCCTCGTTCTCTAAAGGTTGTGGTTCCACCTTCTCCTCGAAGATATCCACCAGAACTGATGATGACCACGACCCTTGTATGTGCAGCGATCCACTGCAGGGTACGCCTTTGCTGTCCTCACTTGGACACACTGACTCAAAAAATTCGGTCTCGCTGGACCATGTTCACTACACTGCCCTAAGTATGACCTGGAACTGCTACTATTGGAGAGGGATCGAAATGAAACCACCAAGTAGCTTGAACTAAAGTGTGTATATTTAAAATTAAGAAGTATTGAGACCTAACAAAAAAGGCGACCTGGTATAACACTGCGAGCTAACGTCCATCAACGCCATCTACCGGCGAACTACGTAAACATACATTTGTATAAGGAACGAACAACAAACAAAAACTAATTATATTTTTTTGCTGTCTCCAATACCCTTTCTATAGATGTTCATGGTGATAATAACGAATTTCCTATAAACGATATATAAAGTATTAAAATACTATTGCAATGTTACCTAGTTTTTTCTAAGTGATACATCTACGGCGAACAACATTTCTCAAAACGATACATCAAACGCAACTAAATTCGTAAATTTAGCTATCCCTTTCTTGACCAAATAGCGTGGTTATTGCATCATTGTTTACATCAGTGTCAAAAGTTGCGTGAAGGAGGAGAAAGGAGAAAGCACACACTTTTTTTTATTAGATCTTACTTACCTCCTGAACTGAATTTAAAAGTAATGTACGAAAGATTCATATAAATACAAAAGTCTGTCACTGGTAGAACATGCTCTTTATCGAAATACAAGTCAGTATTCAACAAAAACTTTAACCTAGGGTTCGGAAATCCTCATGAAGATACTTGTTCTGCCTGTAAGGAGTTTTTAATTAAAATTTAAAATGAAAAGGATTTAGAGGAAAAAAAACAACATTCGCACATAAGTTAAGGGCTTAAAAGTTCTTTAGTTTGATGAATGACTCTGAAGATGATGATGTGATTAAAATTTGTTTTGATTGTCAGCAAAATCAACCTTTGCCAAAATTAAGTGTTGGAGAAGTATTTTACTCTCGTCAAGCTTGGCTGTATAATTTTTGTGTAATGCAACATAATCCTAAAACTAAACAAACTAAGGATGATATAGTATTTATGTTTGGTTAGAAAATCACTGCAGCCAGGGAGCTAATAAAATAGCTTCGGCACTTCAACATTATTTGAAAAAGTAGAAGAAATATGCCTAAGAGAAAATAAAAAAGATCTGAAACTCGAACTGTACTCTGATTCTTGCAGCAGTCTAAATATTTTTTTTATCATTTTAACTATGTTAGCAAATTTCATGGCTTCTAGCAAGGTCTTTAATAAACTGAGCCACGTTTTTCCTATTCGAGGCCATAGCTTTATGCCTCCTGATAGAGTAAGGGTTGAAAAAGACTACCGTCGTCATGAAATGATTGTATCGTCAAAAGAGTACTATTCAATTTTAGGAAAACATGGACAATGAAGTCAAACGAATAATTCACTTTACTGTAGTAGGATCCCGAAGTTCAAAAAATGTTGAAGTTAGTGTTCAAAGTGCATATTCTGCATAGTGCATAGTGCATAGTGCATAGTGACCACTGAAATAAAGAAAAAGGGAGAAAAATCATTTATGCGATTTGATTGTGACCAGCTACCTAAAAGTAATATGATTTTATCAAAAAAGAAACAAGATGTCGAAAATTTACTTAAATTTTGTGATATTTCTGATGACCTTGATGCTCAGATGTTTTATGCAGATGTGCTTCAAGTTCTGGAGCTGAAGATGACAATATTCGACGCAACTACGACGATAAAGAACCTGTTATATAATATGGCCCGCAATTTACACTATTTATATGGAGGTTTCATCAAACCGGGACATCAACTGCAGATATATCAAAGTTCAAAAAACTCGTAGTTTTGTGATCTCATTATTTCACTTATTAATAAATGATTATATTTTGTTGTGCAAGATAATTACTACTAAGTAAAATAACTAAAAAATTAACCGATTTTTTAATTTAACACCTTAACCCTTAGACTGACAAACAAATAAAACCGTTTATTGAAAAAAACACATTTTTATAATGTATCGTTTTGTAAAAACGCTCCTCAATTTGAATAATTATTTAAAGCATTCGTATTTTGGAAACCAGAGACAACGAAGGTACCACAAACACCCAGACCCGAGGAAATGTAGAAAAACACATTTTTTCTACATTGACCCGTCCGGGAATCGAACCCGGGACCTCGGAGCAGGTGACACCTTGAAAAGCGGTGTGTACGCCACTTCGCCACGGAGGTCGTCAGATATTGATATTGCTAGCAATGTAAATAATAAATTCATGTAACTGTAAAGTTCTTCAAATACTTCTAGAAATCAAATCGTTGAAAATCATCCATCTTTGTAAAGAAGTATTCAAAATTATTCGAAAAGCAACGAATCGGTATACGGCATATAACTATAGCAGTGCACATGTGCACAGCAAACAATAATAATTAATAGACAAAATACGAATTAAAAAAAAACTCTATCTCTTTCTCTTCCTCTAATAATCTATCAGTCAAGTATTTAAAAGAGACATACATAAAAAAGGATATTTTGTGACACTTAAATCAAGAGTCACAAGTGAAATACTTTGTTGCCCAATGGACCTACACACTTAACCTGTCAAACGACGCTACAGCCCGGTGCACGCAGTAGTAGTGACATTATCTATCACGGCAATCACTACCTAAAAATGTTGATTCTATGTTTCTATGATTCTATTCACCTCGAGTTAGGGAAGAGTTTTTCCAACTTGTAACAAGAATGAATCCGCCGGCTAAGCCCCCGGGCTGTAGCTTCGATGTGTAGATGCCTTAATATTCCGTCACTGTCTCCTCACCCAGACAAAATATTACATTACAAAATATTATCTCACATTGTCATGAGTGCCGACGTAATAAGGTCGTATATCGCCCGGCGACGTTTTTGTTAATATTTGTAGAAGAAAGAACATTAGTCTGTTTTTGTTCCGTTGTAGTGTCCTCCGAGAGAGAAACTATTTTTGTAGAGGAAAAACGAAATAGAGTGCCATTTATGATTTATAAAGGTTTGTCTTTTTTATTTATTTTATTAATGATTAGTGCAGACCCAGTCCCAATATTTTATTATGTGAATTTTGAAAGAATCGGACCATGGTTATCATTGAGGTACTGTCAATTTGAAATGGCTTTAATGATAATTACTTTTGAATTACAACGCTCTTTCCAAACTTTTAATTGAACCTATCAATTGACTTGTTAGTGGTGTTGCAAAGATCCCGATTTCAATTAAATCGTTGTTTGTATGAAAAGAAGAACAATCACAAAATTAACAGTCTTTAAAAATAACCATCCCACTGCAGGGCATAGGCCTCCATTATTGAATTCTAGTTACCACAGCAATGATGGGTACAGGCATAATCACCACTCTTGCCAAATGCGGATTGGTGATCATAAACCCAAGCAATGTTCGAATATTTGAAACTTTTTGATGCCCGACCCGGGGATTGAACCTGGGACCCCGTGATCTTTGAAACATTCTTATTCAACTACAATTGACATTTGCACAGAACACTAGATTTCAAAATTATATTATTAAGCATTTTTTCACAAACGAAGATAAGCCAAACAAAAACTTTTAAAAACCGTGTGATCTGTCTACTGAAATAATAATAGTGTTCAAAAGCTTTTTATCACATTTTAATACAAACTTTTGTCTTCATAAAAGATTGCAAATTTTAGGTACAAACAACACTGATTCCCCGAAATTGTTGATTTATCAGACTTTTTGTCATTGGACGTCTTTTTGCGAGCAACGAGGCTTTTTAGGTTCGCCCCACTGAGACTGAAGTTTCCTCAAATAAGTTTATGTAGTGTCACTTATCTTTTTTATGTTGGAACCTACTTGGACCTCTTAGCTATTTAATCTCGAGGGAAATACAGCATTTTCCTCACGTTTGCTCAAGGTATTAAGTGTTTATAAGTTACTTTGCCAGTAATTATTTGAAACTCGATATTTTAAGTTATAATTACAATTTCTTCTTTTTAGCAATTTATTCCAATCAAAGTTAGGGAGAAGTTGATCGAGTTTTTAAATCGAGTTGTAATAAAATAACAATAAGTACAGGTTTACACTTATTTTATTTCTGACTATTTACAGTTTTGAAAGTGTAATTATACAAAATGACAACGACTTTAAACGAATTTCTAACTATTTAAAATTTGAAAGAATTTACATAATAGAATCAGTAAATAAATATTAATATTATTATGGTTAACTTTGATGTTGCTAAAACTAAACAGTTTTATAATAAAAACACTGCCATGGCTTTTTAAAACTAAAATGTATTCTAAAATCTATTTTAGCGCATGGGGTGAACAAGAAAACCATACCATTGATATTTTTTATTGAGTAACTTATAAATTAAACCACTATAATATGTACGATTTACTTAACAGCCATGGTTGGCTTCAGTATCGGTTTAATTAAGAGTTTGTAAATATTGGTTCATCGATAATTTCCGCTTAAATCTCAAACATGGATATTATTTTCTTTATTATGGTTTATTTTTTATAGCTTCAAGTTCAGTTCCGCAGTAAAAATTAAACAATATTTATGTTTCGCGTTGTTACATATCCGCAGCACAAGTTAACATTTTGTCACCGATTGCGTTGTTGAGCCTTTAGACAGCTCTTAAAAAAGATTTTGAGCACTGGGTTTCCAAGGTCCCATTGTATAAATATAACATAGATGCAAACTATACTTAGATGGCAGCACTGGGACTGGTATCTTTTTTTTAACTTCTAGTATAATATAACCTATTTTCTGACTGTGCTGTTTTATGAAGTATATTTCTGAGTATTTTATAATGTTTATTCCTCATGTAAATAAACTCCAACGAATACTCTCGATATTACCTATATTAACATGATTTGTAGGTACCCCAGATCGTAACTATAGTAGATCGAAGTAATGTAATGCCTTTCGAAAGGTTAATATAAATAGCCTCATAGGTTTTAAAAAATCCAATAAAAATTTCAGTCCACCTAAAATTTTAATGTTTAAGAATTAAAGCTGATTGACACAATCAAAAATCATGTCGATCAAGGGATCAGAGGAAGGGATCTGTTAAAACTCTATCCCACGGAAACCGTAATTTTCTCTTCATAAAAGCTTAAGCTTAAGCTTACGTGTTGATGCAGACCATTATCTACATCTATTCCAAATTTGTGGCGCCTTTTTGAAATGATGAGAAGCAAACATACATCTTACTGTCGCATTTATAATTATCGTCATGGCACAGATAATATAAGTCATAGTATCTAAAAAGTTAAGTTAAGCAACAGCCTATAATCCCACTGCAGGGAAAAGGCTTCCATCATTGAATTCATGTTACCACAGCAATGATGTGTACAGACTGGCATTGTCACCACCAGCCAAATGCGGGTTGGTAATCACATCTCAATGTTCAGAAATTCGAAACTTTTTGTTGCCCGACCCGGAGATCGAACACGGGACCCAGAGATCTTGGCCCGGTATTTCAACCGATAGACCAACGAAGCGTTCATAGTACCTATGATTAAATATTGTGCTTGAATAAAGTTTTGGGTAGCTAACCACCACCACCACCTGAATCTATGATCTTTCGATATCCAGGCTCTTCAATTAATTTGTCATCATAAGCAATGACTTATGATAATAATGACAGCTTAGTTGGAGACATTTATTCTTATAAAGACATAGTACAACTTTTACATTTAACCAACGAATAAAAAATATCTGTTGCTTTTTAATTAAAAACTGAAAAAATAAACTCGTATCGGTTTTTACACAGTAAAATGTAAACTTGGTTGTATTTGTGAGCTTATTAAAATTTTACTGCATGCCCAGAAGCGTACTTGGGGAACGCAGGGATAATTGATTTATACCCCCTTTTTTAGCTCCGAGGTCGGTTCTTCTCTTTGCATGTGACGGATAGAATGGCACTTCAAATGACTTTTCCAAAAATTTATGGAGTCCACCTGAAGGTATAAAGGTATGAAGGTCTGAAGGTCTGAAGGAATCAGTACCTACACAATAGCACTAAGTAGTTTTTTTTTAAATCTACCTATTTTAAACTGTTTACTGATAATCTACACTATTGATGAATCATTATTTGATATTTTCTCAAAAAAAAAAAATGCTCATCGGCCTCTCTAGAATAAAGATTATGACATCGGACGCTGTTGTATGTCTTCTATTTCGAAACGCCTTACATGGTCTCTGACTACACCCCTAAGACGTAAATTTGTGCTATTTTAGAGGACCGCCCACAGCAGTCTAAACAATTTGTGCTATTGTAATGATCCAGTAGTCTCGCGTTTCGGCAAACGTTGTATAGGACGCCCTCAGGCCAGGTGGAGTGATGATTTGCGCAAAATGGCTGGCAGGAGCTGGATACGAGAAGCCGAGGATCGACCTAAGTGGCATGCAACTGGAGAGGCCTATGTCCAGCAGTAGACTGCGATAGGCTGATGATGCATCAAAATGTAAAACTAGACTCTTCGCACCTTAAATCTGAATTCAAGATATTTTCCTTCTTTTTAGTGGAAGGAAAATTATTATGGCTACATTATGTCAAGAAAAAATTTACATTTAGCTTAAACTGGTTCAAATTTCTCAAAAACATGGTCATAATTTATATTACTCTTAAAGAATAATAGCGTAACACCCACGTTTCAGTTCAGAAACACGAACATCTCAACAGGTAAAGATGACAAACAAAACATCATTTATTCCGTAAACGACGGGCATAAATTGAATTTGTCAAACTGACTGCCTCTTGGATTTGAAATACCTGTAGCTCAGACAACATAGACAATTGGAAGCCGTAATGCCCTCAAGTCTCGTCCGATGACTTTGCTGCAGTAATGGATCGAGATCGGTAAAACAGCTTATATTTGTCACAATACCTTCCTCTTGATTTTCTTTGTTTTATGTGCTGTAGATAGTTTTCAAGATGACATACATGAGTTTAACCCTATGTTTTGATCAGATTTTTTTGCTTAAAATCTTCATTAGTTTTAAGGGCGGCGATTCTGCTCTTCTTGACATGAGCAGCAGTAGTTTTCGTCCAAGAATATATAACTATGGTAATTACTTTAGTCTTTATACCTTCCTAGTTTTTTATTATGTCAGCTGTCATACCTATACAACACTTGTAGAGTTTGGTTAAACATTTCAAACACAGACAATGCAAAATCTATCGTGCTTAATCTGTCTATGATCTACAGTGACACAAAAATAAGATGTATACATAATACACTTTCGCAGTGGCTGTACGGTTGCCGAACTGATGAGATTTTAATCACTTTTGGTGTAATCTTGTTAAAAAATAATTTTGTGAAACGGCTGCAGCTTGATACCGGCAATATTGAAATAGATTGCCAGTAGTTTATCAATTAGCCTTAGTAATGATAAATAATGGGGGTTAAAGTATGAAATTGCCGTTTTGTATGGACGAAATCGAGAAAATTCATTTTTCCATACTAACAATTTTTTAGTTTTTTTAAAAACGCCTGAACCGTTTTCGATGCAATTAAAGGTGAAAGTTAGATGGTTATAAAGCTACGCATTATAGTATTTAAATTTCTCAAAATCAAAGTATATATTACAAATATACTTAATTGAAGCAAGAAGGTCAGCTGACACATTGTAAGGGGTCTTTTCAACGACTTCCTTTGAAGTAATAGGCACTTATATTGCATTTTTTTTTTTAGTCAAAAGTTACTTTATTTAGTTTTTGATACAATACAAAAATAATTACGCAATAATACGACTATACTTAAGAGCTATAGACAAAATAAAAAGTGGGAAAATAATCGGCAATTTCATACTTTAACCCCTATTATATACAGTGTGGCATTAGTAAAAATATGTACTGAAAAAGTGTATTTATAAAACTTGTTCCGAAGTTCTTTGGTTCTTTGGTAGATATCGTTTATTAGTTTTGATTCTTTTTGCGATACGGAATCGATTCCAATTATATCACAAACATCATTGTTAGAAGATCTTTCTGTTACGCCTCATTCATTCGCCCGTAAAGAATATACCATTATTTTCAGCTTTAGGTTGCATAGTAACTATTCCTAAAACCATTAACTTGGTCCTGCATTGGTTTTATCAAATCTAGCAATAGTTAGATCAAACCTATGTACAGCGTGCTTAAATGAATAAAAAACCTGTTCCCTAATTTAATCATCATCAAATTTAAGAACTTTTTTTGGTGGCATGGTGTGATTTTTTTTTCATTCTTCTCGGTCTTCCGCAATTCTCCTCCTGATACACACTTAGTTAATACTAGCTGTGGCCCGTGACTTCGTCCGCGTCAATTTCTGTTATTATGATCGCGATTATTTTTGCAACATTTTTCACTCCTGCTTCGCACCTATTGGTCGCAGCATGATGTTATACAGGGTGAAATTTTAACCACTTTCCAAAATTTTTATAGGCGTTCAGTATCATATTTAGAGCCCATTTATGAAGTAAAAACTGTAAATCAAACTTTCACCCGAAAATATTTTTCGCAATATAGTTTTAATTTTTTACGGTCCTAGGCCTGTTAAGGTGTAAAGAGAAAATTAAAAACTTATGAAAAGTATCGTAATGACTGAATGAGATGTGAATCGCGAAAAAAAAGTGATGCTAGGCGCCCGTATCAAAAATTTTAGATTTTCTGCGGACATTTTCTAAGTGCTTTATCTTGACATTTTTGTACTGGGCTATACCAAAAGAAAAAATACGTCATTTATTTTTTGTCTCGTAGATTGATATATTAAAATTTGGAAAGTGGTTAAAATTTCATCCTGTATAGCCTGCCTCGATAAATGTACTATCCAATACAAAAATAATTTTTCAAATCGGACCGTACTTCCTGAGATTAGCGCGTTCAAACAAACAAACATACTCTTCAGCTTTATAATATTAGTATAGATTGTAATCAAATTTTTAAATCACAATATCACCTAAATTGTTCAATACTTTAGTGGTCACTATCAAGATAATTTAATGGTGTTATTAGAAGTATCATATTTTTGTGTGCCTATGTTTTGTCTATGTGGAACAAATACAAAACAAATGGGGACTACCGTTTCTTTGCTCACCAGTTGGCGCCACTGTAGACTGAGGTCCGGAGGTATAGCTGTCAAAGGCGATTGGCGCCGAAACAAAGTGTTATATCTTGAATCTAATTAAGGTTATATTGTTTATAAATAACTATCTTGATATCAACAAACTAACTTCTGAAATAGTTGCTCTTGAGGCCGCTTATTTTTGCGCTTTTTTTAATTCCGCTTTTAAAGCGTTCACATTAATCGCCAAATAATCCATATTTGCTATATTTTACGAAAGAGATTACTTTCCAGCAGGTAAATTAAAGAAATTATAATTTATGCAACAAATTCCGCTAAAACCAGTACAAAGTGAATGATATTGGACCTCACGCGACACTAGCGCCTCTAGTGGCAAATTCACTAGCGATAGCCCCCATTATCTGGTTATGTGTCTAATCACTATTAGTTATGTCGCATGCGACAACTACCCGGATGCTGTATATTAGTCGAGTTATCGACTAATAAAAATGCCCCTTCAATATGGCCGTAATTGTCAGCCGACCTCGCCACCGAGGTGTAGGTTTAACTTCGGTAATTACTATCAAAGCACGCCACCACTAAGCTGGGAACACCGACATTACCTAAACAAAGTATGTATATGCATATGTTAACTGTATTCTATTGTATGTATGTTAGTCTTTAAGGTATTTAATTTATGGGCCTGTATCTTTTTACTCAGTTGCCTAAAATAAATGATAAAGAAAGAAAAAAATAAAATAAAATAGGGCTGGTTTCGGTTTGTTATATACCATTTACCTAACACCCTGTATAGTCTGGTGATGATGATGTTGATGAAGATACCAACTTCATCAATTTTTTATATCTCAGGTGAAGTTTACCGTTGTAATTATATACTATTTTCTGAAATACTCATAAACTAAAATTGACTTAAAGCTGATATTCTCTCACAACCCTTATTTATAATGAAGGAACCTAGATTTCGTTACGTCCATCCACGTCTTGAACGTACATCCATCCCAAAGGAGGTTTCGGGTCTGCAGTTAATGATAGTGGCCTAAATTTATGAGACGCAATTTGAGATACCTTCGGAAAGATTTTTGATAGATGAGGATAATATTTTCTAGTCACTACAGATAATATTGGATGACAACCAACAGTCGAATCCTCGTAAGGAGATTAATGCATTTATGCACATTTTAGTTGTACTTACAGTACAAAGAACACACATACAGTGATATATGGAACTGAGCGTGTCCGCTTAATATCACGTGATCTCATAAAAAGGCCCAAGGTTAATGGAGCAATGAAGAGAGCAATGCTTGGTATTTCTTTGTGATAAAATCAGAAATAAGGAAATCCGTAGCTGAAGCAAGATAACTGACAGAAAAGATGATCAACAGCGCCATCTATCCAAATTGTCATCGCAAACCCGCCTAGGAAGCGTAGCAATTATTTGCAAGAGGAGTACTCTTGTAACCTTTTGTAACGCCCCGTTGGTCTAGTGGTTTAAATACCAGGCCAAATATCGGGGTTCTGGGTTTCCCGGGACAAGCAACAACCATTTTTATTTAAATTTTAGACGTTGTGATCACCAACCCGCATTTGGCAAGCGTGTTGTTAAGGCCAGTATCCATCATTGCTATGGTAACTTGAATTCAATGATGGAGGCCTTTTCCCTGCAGTGGGATGATTATAGGCTGTTACTATTACTACTTTTCGAGAAGTATACTGCTATATTGCTATATGCTAGTCATGATGATGTAGATTAATGGCATGGCATGCTTGTAGGCATTTAGTCCAAGACTTCTATGAATGCTCAAAAATCTCTAACTAATAGCATATTTGTAAACAATAATGTAAGAACTTGAAGCATTGATTTAAAAGTCTACTGTTTTTCGGTTTTATTCTATCGTTTGATCAATCCGGCACCTCCTCTAAGATATTCCAACTACATCACACTTATGGGATTCATGATAAAATTACGTTTTCGCGAGATAACCCCGTTTTCTTATTCCTATGTCGATAACGTTGAGAATCGCTCAAACTTTGTAAGACTCGTTTAATACACATCGTCGCGTACGGAACCCAATTCGAGATGGTAATCGAATTCCGTATATCTGTTTACGCGTCACGTTTCTCTTTGCAGCCCAAATGGGTTCGTATGGTAGGCAATGGTAAACAAAGTACAACGTGCTATGTTACAGAAACCCACGGAGTGAGTTTTTAGAAATGTTTTCGCCACGACCCTTCCATTTCGTAGAATTCGTGTACCCACGTGTTTATAGATCTCATGCTGTTTGGTAAAAAACATGTAAAGTGATAAGTTTTTATAAAATAAATATTAAAACATATCCTACTGTTTCTTTTTTTAACGTAGACAAGAAGTTTCCGGATAAAAAAGGGCGTGAATTCGAATCAAAGATGAGAAAATGTTGGTAAAAATATCGTATTGCAGATTGTATCTATGTTCCTATATGTGTGTGAGAGAGAAAGAGGTAGTAAGCGTGTGTTAATTTTTTTTAATTGGCTTAGGTCTAGAAAGACGTAGGTAGAGATTAGTTAAAACAAGCCACTTTATAGACCAGATAATACCTTTAAAGATAATTGAGTGCAGTTAATCACGACAAGCGTAAGAAGAATTGCTATTTTGCTAGCAGTTGCGGCGTCTCATCACTGTAGAACACTACAGTGATAATATTATCAAAAAAAAGGAATTTACCATTGTCGCCAGTAAAATCAGTTTTATTTCTGCAAATAGGCCCCAGGAGGCGCTTTTGCACGTCCCAATATTTTTAAACCTATCACTGTTTTGGTAGGTGCCGAGAAGCAGCGCAAGAAACTCGATCACTATTGTGGTAAGCTTAGCCCAAGCTTTGTAGATGGGTTGGCGATCGCTGATTAGCGATTGGTAAAGAAGACGCTGCTGCCTGTCTTCTTCTGGCAAACCCAACCCATTACTGCTTAAACTTCTCCGATCTAATTTCAACTTAAAATCTATTTGATAGAGATTCGAAATTTTAGGTAATAATAACACATTGTAAAATGTACCTGGCAGGAACGTTGCTAACAATTTAAAAACATTTCATCGACTAATTCAAATTTAAAAACAGAATTCCAATCTACAGCAATATTAATTGGATAACCTTTCGCGCTCGTTAATGTGATGCGAACTTTATTTTCGCTGAAGTAGCAATAAGGTTTTATGAGCGCCCGTTTATACCATCAATAGAACTAAGTTATTGATGGGTGGTAAGATACCAATACTTATCATCTTGTTTTATCTTAATTACTTATTGCCACACGTTTCTGCTGCTAGGAATGAGATTCTTCAATAAATTTACCATTATCTCTACGCTTGCTAATCACAGTTCTGCCAATCATGGACAAAAAACGTTGTGGTCTTCTTTTCTAGTACTTTACTCATCCTTTACAACCATATGGCGGGTAAGTTCATTTGTCACACAAATATATGCCTATTGGGTGAGTAACTCAATTTTAGAGTAGTGTATAGGTAATTTAATGCTGACTCAACCAACGTGCATTTAAGCATCCTTGTGGTGTGAGATATTGTGATATGACCTTTAGTTTATTTTTAAAGATCTATTGTTGCCAAAATATCAACTGTGCGAAGGAAAATACATTATTCATATCAAACTAAACGAAAGTACCGGCAAAATGTATGACGATAATATATTACACTTATCATATGACTCATTTTTTATGTGTATAATAAAATGTCGTAAGGTCCAACGAAAATAAAAAATTGCTATAAAAAATCTATTCTTTTAACGGTCCGTTTGTTTTCGGTGGAAGGTTCAGGGCTATAGCTTTATGCGCGAAAAGCTTTAATTTGAACTAAAGCTAATTTTTCAGCGAGAAATATTTTACAAGCTAAAAGTTTTCAAATTTCGGACATTCTGTACATATCTACCAAGCCGATTTGATTTGCTTTTGTATAGATATATGGTCTAAATAACGTAATAGTTTTAAACTACTTATGGTTATACAACAGACATTGTAAAAAATATTTAATTGTCTTTTTTTGTTGCTACTTGAATATGCAGCGATCGTAACAGCCAAGTCACACTACACAGTATTTTAAACCCAATTGTAAAGTCTTATTGTGAGTTTTTTGAAATGGCACGCGTCGTACCGCAAATTTATGAGCACTACCCGTCTCCAAAAGGGTAGGTACATTATTCCAGTGACTGATTGTAATTATTTACGTTTGGAGGAGGCAAGAAATCAATAACTAGTATTTTTTACTCGCAAAAATCTAAAAGGTTACATAGAAATCGAAAATTTATTGATAATATATTAAAATATAATTCTATGTACAAAATATAATATCAGTATTGTTTTTTTTCATTATTGTATAAATATCTGCACTTGAATAATCCTATAGGTAATTTTTGATAATCTTGATCCAATAACTTAAAATTAACTAAAATTATCAAACTAAATACACCGGAAAAAGATAGTGAATTTAAATCACGTAACCCCAATTCTTAATTTATTGTACAATGTTACTAATATAATTTACAAAAGTATTAACGAAAAGTATAACAACTTTGTCATAATATTAACCGATATACTTTATATTTTAATATGATCCATAATCGACAGAGATAATCGTGAACCGTGTCGATTTACAAAGATAATACCTTTTACTTTAAAGTTACTTTAAAACACAAATAAATATCACATTCTAACATTTATCTTTCTCCAAACAAAAAATTATAACAAACGATATTTTTATGAAAAAATGTTTCATAAAAGTATTTGCAATTTTTAAGAAAATTGAAATATTTTTTGTAAAATTATTTTATCCTTTACAGTATCCAGATAGTGAACTGTAATATTATTTTACTCCGTCAATTTTATTTATAAAACGTTGGTGTGATCTCCAATCGGTCTAACGTTTACCCAAAGTCAAACCAAATAGCCTGAATCGCTAAAAAAATGGTGCTATCCCTCAATATGTCGTCAAAAACAAAAATATCTACATTACCAGTGGTAGCCGCTAAATCCAAATCACAAGCACATGGATTATTCTAATACACAAAACAAGAGATCGTTTTATACGTACGCGCGCGGTGTTCGGTAATAGCTCGCCTACCCGTGTGGTCGGGTGGCGGTGCTGGTCGCGAGTGAGCGCAAACTCCCTCTAGCAGCCCTTATACACTCAACTCTGGACAGTGGGCGGACGTATACAGAGATGCTCAACCATTTGGTGCAGCGCGTGCAATTTCTCGGAACTACTGTACATTAGTTTGAGCATTTTCTGTGGAAGTGTTAAGTGCTGCCGTCAGGAACGTACAGGTGTCTTTATAAAGAGCTTTCAAGTTCCGCAAAGCTTTTTAAAGTGTTACTAGCTAAATAAAATGTATCTTACAATTTCTAGTTATTTAAGGCTGCAGAAATGTCATGTCTTTGAGGGCGTATTTATTTCAAGAAATCATTAACTTTACATGCTCCATCTGAGTTTATTTTTACCTGTCTGAAACCAATTTAAACATTATTCGAATGAAGTATCTTTTAAGTTGGTTGGTTAGTAATGTTTGGTACCAGCACAATAGAATAACATACCATTTTCTTCTTATGGCTGTCGTAAGAGGTGACTTGAGGTGTATCGCCAGAAGAAAAGAGACAGCAACGTCTTCTCTCCACCGTTGGAAAAACTGCGATCGCCAAGCCACTTGCCAAGCGTGGCGATGATGGCAAAATCATCCTTTTGGAGACCTTTTCAACAGTGAACTGAAAGACTGATGATGATAATGATGATGATGAAGTTGGTTGGCCGATTCCAAACGCTTAGTTAGTAACTACGCGTTTGGAATCGGCCACCCAACTTCTTAGTTACTATACTGGCCTTAGACAAGTGGCTTTCCAATATCGTTTATGCCAGACGAATATATAAAAAATGTATGAAAATGACATGAACAAATGATCGAACGATCGTAAGCTTATGTCATTTTAAATACTGATATTATGTCATTATCATACATTTGACATAATTATGTTCGTCTAGCTTTACGATATTAGAAAGCCAATTGTCTAAGGGCACAGGTTGTTATAGTATTTAACGTAAGAGTTGTTTTAGATATTTACTATGTAGTTACCTCATTGCAAAGAAATTTCGAACCTAATAACTCTTACTATAGTGAAGTACAGTTACATAAAACTTTAAATCAGGATTTAAACAACGGAATAAACACTACACTTAAATAGCACACATTTTGAAAATTTCCGAAACACTTTCAGGAAAGTTACCAAAAGACCCGCAAAATGGGTAGTAACCCCTTGCGGTAAATGTCCCATTCGCCCCGTAGTTGTCAACAATGTGTTATTGTTCACCACCCGAGCTCCCTTAACTGGAAAAATTCTGAACCACACGAGTGTATTAGGTTAGTTTGGTGACGACGTAGTCTTCTAGAACGAAATACAAAAGCGAGACTATACTGAATTTCAAATAAGTTTAATAGTGGTAAGCATAATTATGTCCAAATTTTAATGAATGCATTTTGTTATGACCTGATGATTGTTTATTCATTCATTAATATCATAAAATTGTTTGAAATCATTAAATTGTTTACATTTCCTAAGAGAATTCGTCACCGTGTGTAAAGATAAAAAAGCCCATTGAAACCCAATGTATGTATTCGGTTTATGTTGTATTTAAGTATGTATTATATTGAAAACCCTATTAAAAGGTGAATTACCCGTGTGGTCCCACTCTTAAGTAGAATAGCACCACACCTTTTCTGAAACTGAACTAAACGGACAATTTATTAAAATGCCAATTTTTGCCCAAGAGCCTAGTTAGTGTCCAACTCTATGATAAGAGTAATAATTGTAGGGTTTTTTTTACGGTTAAACTCTGAAGGTTAAAAATCAATACTTTCAATTAATATTTGACGAACACAGGGTCGTCAAATATTAATTGAAAGTATTGACTACAGAGTCTAGTGGGGTGCTACTCGGTCAACAAAACCATCAATGGGTCGAATTGAATGTAATGTATATTTATCAGATGTTTAAACGCAGCATTACAGATAAATTTAATTATTTCAAAAAATATATACCACATCACATACATACACATATGGTAATGAATGTCGGTACGACAAAGACTCAGACCCGTTAAAATAGAGAAACTGGTTTTCTAAATTGACTTGTCCAGTACCAAAGTACGCCAGCTATGTTTTGTGTGTCACCATAAACTAATTGATATGCAGGATAATCTGTATTACACTGCTTATGATCAACTGTACACTCGTGATTGTTTTGTTTAATTGTTTAATTCAATTCCGTTAATAGAGCATAAAACTAAACGTTTACCGTTCAATTTATCTTCCTGTTTGCATCGGGACTCCGATTAGTAAAAGCTTAACCATGTATAGTCCAGTTGAACCGAGAATTTGACCGACATGGCGAAACAAAAATTTGTTTGAAGTGCATATTCACAAATTGAACCAATCCGGTCGGTCACCAGCTTGTCGGTCACGTCACGTACGAGCCATGCTGAGATTTAGCTCACTATTATTTTAGAGCGAGGTTAAGAAGGACCGCTCTACACCATTCAAAGCTACCTGAGTTCATTAAACCGCGGCCGGTGAATTAATGTTACACAGCTACGTTTGTACGCGTCAAATCATGTTTCAAAATGAGTAGTCTAAATCAATATGTCATAAAGTAACAGCCTATAATCATCCCACTGCAGGGAAAAGAAAAGGCCTCCATCATTGAATTCAAGTTACCACAGCAATGATGGGTGTACTGGCATAATCACCACGCTTGCGAAATGCGGGTTGGTCCCGATCACAAACCCGAGCAACGTTCGAAAATTCGAAACTTTTTTGTTGCCCGACCCGGGATTCGAACCTGGGACCCCGAGATCTTGGCCACTAGACTAATGGGGCGTTATATTTTTCTAATATTTATTGATAAAATAAAATAACACTGCCAAGATACCACACATAATAATTGCATAACCTGGGCTTCGATTATCAGATTGGTAAATATGTACGGTGTATATATTGTGATTTCTCACGACCACAGAACAAGAAAAAAGGTTAGAAAAGCTGTCATGCGCCATTTGAATGAGAACTGATGTCGCCACTTGCACCTCACTACATATATATGTATATGAGTTCAAAGAACGCCAATCAAGCGAATTCTTTTGACGTCGCGCGACCAATAGGGTTGAGCGACGTCAAAAGTAACCAATCACAGCGCTCACTTACAAGCATTTGCTCATAACCTTGGTGGTGCGCCTGCCCCGCCTACATCTCCATTCTAACCTTTTTTCATTTTCTGTGATCACGACGTTTCAAACACTACACAGCTTTCATCGACACGGTATAGACAAGGTACGGTCGGCCAAAAAAGTGGTTTATCACCCTAAGGTTGAAAGTCATTCGCGCGTCAGATAATAACACTGTTCATTTTCCCATGCAAATATATTCTGCTACTACTTCTAAAAGGTCATAGTCCCTATTTTACTGATACACGAAATTAAACCAGTAGGGGTTAAAACTAATTTAAGGTTGTTTGCTTATACCCTTACAGGGTTTTGTTACACTTATTTTGTAAACAAAATGCAATACATAAATAAATAAATAAATAAATATATCCCTAAACATTGTGGTCTAGCTCCAGGGAACCGTCCCACATCCCGGTGCATTTCCAATCTTCCGCGTCGGCCATTTGTTTTGGTTGGCCGACCTGTAAAAATGCTATTTTTTAGAGGTTCGTCGATTCGGGAACCAAAGGCACCCGACAGATCTGTATTTAACTTAACTATCAGTTCCGTCTAACTCGTAAAGGGATGTGTTGTAGTCGGTTGAAAATTTGGTATTCGTGAAAATATCTACAAATCCTGTAAAAATAAGGGTAACCTACGAGTATAACAAGTATTTTAATACTGATTAAAGTTTATAATGAATTTTTTTACAAAATGAGAGCATATTAATGGGTGAATTTTCATACGGGCTACTTTTTAAGACGGTGAATAATCTCTGCTCGAAACTCAGCGGTCCAATATTAAACAAGAGTAGAGTTCAGTCCAAATTTTCGAGTAACTTTTGGTCGGTCCGTATGTTCGTTGACATTTGACTGGGTCGACACCCTGATGATTTTCGTACGCTCTTTATTTTTAGTTCCTCAAAAAATGGGCTTTAATTTTACTTATATCTTTTGAATCAAAGCAATGTGTATTTGTACAGAAAACAGCACGTCAACCTACCACAAAACGTCAAATTTTCTCAATTGATATTGATCTCTTCTCCTCGGACTTAAAGTTGAAAATCAATTCAATGACCTTTAACTTTTTGGGTAGGTTGACCTGCCGTTGTCTGTACATTTATTTGGATTTGTAAATGGTTTAATCAACTGCCGTAAAAAAGATAAAAGTTCGAAGGCAATATTATTCAAAAGCTATTTACGATGTTGGTAAAAGATATATTTTATCGATGTGTTTGTTTTTAATTAATTCACTCCGGGACGGTAATGTTTGGAGAGAAAATATCAAACATAATTTAAAAATAATTGCTAACAGAATCAGTAAACATTAAAGCTATAGGTTTCGGCAATTATAGACAGTTGTCTTTTATGCCAGAATTAGATAACATACTAGATTTCCTGATATATTTTCGTAGTGTAAGTTCCAAGCTAGTAAAACTAATTTCTGCTTTTGTTTCTTATGAACTCACTACGTTAACGTTAACGATAAAGACAAAATATACACTTAAAGTGATGTGCCACCATTACTAAGGGAACTAATCAATGGACCATAATCAAATCCTACGCGACAATCACATTAAATAATTTTCTTGAATTCAAACGCGAATATTATAAAATTGAAATTTAAAATTAATTTACAAACTTAGCATGCGTTTATTAGCGTTTTACATTATATTTTGTTTAGCCTCTCGATTGTATGTAATTCCAGACACAATAATTGAAATCAATTGTTATTGCGACCGCCGGCGGTCTTATGATCCTGTAGGAGTTAGTCCCTTCGTATCGGACTATACACAGTGTTCGTACCCTACCCACGACCACGTAAAACTCTAATAAATGCGAAAATTTTAACAGTAAATAATAATATATCTGTTATTTTAAGTTTAGATTCGGAAAGTTATTAGAGATTGGGAAAGTAGTTACTGGAATTATTTTTAACGGTGATCTATTAATAAATGTATTGTATACTGACTTGCAGGTATTTCATGGTATTATAAAGTACTTAAACTAAAAACTAAAAGCTACATGTACAATGCATTACAATGCACAACAGGTAAAATTACCTTATTCCTAATTATTTTTGTGAAGTACTACATTATGATGACGGACGGGTGCCCTTCGGTTCGCCTAAAATTTAAAGTCCTAATTTCATTTGGCCGAACCGTATTGGCCTAAACTTATAACGTATAATTATTGTCTAGTCTAACAGTTGTTTTCGCACTATTATAGATTGGTCTAAAAATTGAAAACCCTAATTTCAGTATGTCTAATATCGAAAGCACTAAAATGTATTAGCAACTTTTTTTGACATTACGCTCTATTTTTTTTAAACAGAAAAGTTTAAGAAACGAATCGCTCACAAACCGACCCCAAGCAGTCTTGTCTGCCCTACCCCTAGAGTGTAATTCAAAAGCGCGTAGGCGCGGAGGGGCGAGGCGGCCCGCGGGCTGAGGAGCAGGAGGCTGTAAGCGAGGCGCCGCGGCTGAGGCTGGCCGGCGCAGCCGGCCAGAAAGCCGAAGCTGCGGTGGTGAGCGTAAGCCATCTGCGACGATAAGCACGCGTGGGACCGCCGGAGCCCCGCAGCGCCGAAGCCGTCACGGAAGTCTGATTGTTTGGATGCATGCATGTCTGCTTGATTGCATGCATGATTGCTTGTTTGCATGCATGATTGCTTGTTTGCATACATGCATGCTTGCTTGCTTGCATGCATGCTTACTTCTTTGCATGCATGCATGCTTGTTTGCATGCATTAATGCTTGCTTGCTTGCATGCATGCTTACTTCTTTGCAAGCATGCATGCATGCTGATAAAGTTTTTAACTTTCTGCGAATAAAAATTTGGAACTGCAAAAGGGTAGGTGTTATGATATATTCGGCAAAATTATAATACGGCGATATAAAGTTAAGCGTAGTAAAAATAGGCTAAACACGTTTAGGAATAGTAAAAAAGTGCGGAAAAATTTTAGGCTAATAGTTTGTGCGCCAATGACAATTAGGAGTACAAATAATTAGGCATCCCGATATATACCCATGACGGACAGACTGGATGAATCATAGCCAAACATATTCTCCGGATGATTGCCCGGGGAAATAATGCCCAGGACGCTAACCCGTAGTTTCAAGTCACTAATGGCACCGGAGGACACCGATGGTGGTTTAGTGGGTGGGGTCCAAGAGACGACACGCGCTGTAGAGGAGTACGTACGAGAAATATTTAGTTTCAAACGTGGCAGCAGCAATATTTGACCGCAGATTTGAAGAGGATGTCTTTAGTTTACGCCTATTACATCTATGTATTATTTTGCGCGTAGTGGACTAGTATCAATAAATTGAAATGAAGAAAATAAAACTTATTGCGAATAATGCTATAAAACAGTTAAGCCGATATCTTTGAACAACATAGATCTTAGAATATCTTTTTTAGAAGATAAGCATATAAAGGTATTACATTAATCTCTTTTGAACCCATACTGAAGTAAACTTCAAAGGATGCTTTTAGATACATAATACTGTGGTATGACTCTTTTGTGTAGTAAATATGTTAAGGTAAGAAAATAAGGGCTATGGAAAGAGCTATGCTCGGAGTTTCTCTTAGGGACAAAATCAGAAATGAGGTGATCCGGCAGAGAACTAGAGTTACCGACATAGCCCACCGGATTAGCAAGCTGAAGTGGCAGTGGGCTGGCCATATTAGCCGCAGAACCGACAACCGATGGGGTAAACGAGTTCTTGAGTGGAGACCGCGTCTCGGCAAACGTAATGTAGGACGCCCTCAGGCCAGGTGGAGTAAATGATTTGCGCAAGGTGGCTGGCAGGAGCTGGATGCGAGAAGCCGAGGATCGACCTAAGTGGCGTGCATTTGGAGAGGCCTATGTCCAGCAGTGGACTGCAATAGGCTGATGATGATGATGATGATGATGATGAAGAAAATGAATTTGATGTATTTTTGGTTATCGATTTTATTTAATTTCCTTTACACAGGCACTGAAACAATAAAGTTTTTAGGATGATATAAAAAGAAACAAGGCTTGAAACAAGAATACTAAAATTTTTTAAACCATAAAATAACTTGACAGAAACGAAACATCTGCATCGTTATAGAATTATTTTTCCAAAGACAGCTTTCAAAATAAATTATTCGTTGAAAGAATTTGAGATTTGCAAACAAAACGTTTAACAACGTGCATTAGGTAGATTTAATACTCAAACTATTATTTTTTTGTTAGATTTATTCGAAAGATATCGTTATAAAAAACGACCTGATGAGGAAAACTACGCATGTTACATGTGCAGAATTGGGGCAATTGGCTCGGGTCATCGGTGGGTAAATATTTATTTTCCTAACATAATAGACGGTTGACAATAGGGAGACACACAAGACATTAGTATGTGTATATATAAGAAGTATGTAAGATAATATTTCTTCAAGTTAAATTTCGTTTAGAGAGTAATTCTACTAGCTCAACACATCAACTTGTACTAACTAAAGTGGAAAGAGAAAAAAAATGATTTCGCCGTACTAACGAACAAACGGGTGTAAAAAAATGTGTGCAACAACTGAACCGTTTTCTTGGATAATAAAGTTTTATGCAACATTTACAGTATTTACAAGAATGAATTTGCGATGTATAGAAGCCAACACTAAATATTTTACAAAACGTAGCAAGATTTTAGGTACCGGGTCCAACTTTTCACTAAGAAATTTAAAAAATCAATCATGCTAATTGAGTTTTTACCATCGATTTTTTTTCATAATTATTTGTTCGTAATGTGTCACTTAAAATATAGGACGACTTTTTCATCATTTTCAAAATTTGTTTTAGACGTTCAGTATCGTATTTAGAGCCCATTTATGAAGTAAAAAATGTAAATCAAGTTTTTTCCCAAAAATATTTCTCGCAACATAGTTTTCAATTTTTACGGTCCTAAGCCTGTTAAGGTATGAAGGGAAAATCAAAAACTTATAAATAGTATCTTAATGAATGAATGAGATGCGCTTCGCGTAAAAAAAGTGTTGCTAGGAGGCCGTATCAAACATTTTAGATTTTTGGTGGACATTTTCTAAGTCTTTATCTTGACATTTTTGTACTGGGCTATTATACCAAAAGAAAAAATACGTCATGTTTTTTTTGTCGCGTATTGCTATACTAAAATTTGGAAAATGGTTAAAATTTCATCCTGTATTTAAAATAAAAAAAAAATACAGAGACTCATATACACCACATTCACCGAAAATATGTTAATTTAAAATCAAATTACATTAATATTGAGTTAGGTCGGAAGATTAACTCTTTTGTCTTTGAAAAATATTTCTTTTTTCCGTTTCTTTGCTCACCAGTTGGCGCCACTGTAGACTGAGGTCCGGAGGTATAGTTGTCAAAGGCGATTGGCGCCGAAACAAAGTGTTATTTTATATCTTGAATCTAATTAAGATAATATTGTTTATAAATAACTATCTTGATATCAACAAACTAACTTCTGAAATATTTGCTCTTGAGGCCGCCTATTTTTGCGCTTTTTCTTAATTCCGCTTTTAAAGCGTTCACATTAATCGCCAAATAATCCATATTTGCGATATTTTGCGAAGGAGATCACTTTCCAGCAGGTAAATTAAAGAAATTATAATTTATGCAACAAATTCCGCTAAAACCAGTGAAAAGTAAATGATATTGGACCTCACGCGACACAAGCGCCTCTAGTGGCAAATTCACTAGCGATAGCCCCCATTGCACGGGTTTCGCAAGTATTTTAATTACATACTTTATATGATATTTTAGCAACTTAATTGCACTTATAATATCAGTATACAAACTTGAAAAATTTTGTCTCAGGCGGGACTCGAACCCGCATCTCCTCGCATGCCGGGCGGGAGGAGATGCGGGTTCGAGTCCCGCCTGAAACAAAATTTTTCAAGTTTATATACTGATATTATTTTAATAACAGTCAAATAAAGAATGTAAAATTGGTCCCCTTATTTTTTCTGATTTTGTAAATACTTCCAAAGACACAAATTCATATTTTAATAGTCAATATTCCTGTAAAATATTTCATTCAAAATCATTCACCATTATTGTTTATCCATACCATTGTTCTGAAATACCTACAGAAAAGACATATTTAATAATTTCGTTTACACTTTAGGTATTTTAGTCTTGTAATAATCAGTTGACTGTATTTAATTCAACCTAAAATAGATGTTTCTTTGTTTTCAACATTTTACAGATTCCATATTGTGAGAAGTTACTCTTGAAACTATTTATGGCATAAATTGAGAAACGGTTTTTAGGTTTTATTTATTTCTTTGAGATAAAATTCGAGAGAATAATACAGACTTCCAGCGGAGAAAAATAAATACAGGTGGTTCCAAAAATGCGTAAAGAAGCCTAGAGATAGAACACTCCTAGGAAGACCCGCATTTATGATTTACGCCGTTACGTCATCACTCGAATAATTGCTGAGCTGACAGTGCAGTAGGTAGGACACATAGGTAACAAAAAGAACCGATGGCCGTTGGGGCGGAAAAATTCTGGAATGGCGACCGCGTCCGGATTTATTTATTTATTTATTATTAGACAGATAGACTACAACCAGAGCATGATAAGAAAATAATGTTATAGCTAAACTTAAGACCAGATGGTATTCCATAAATAGTATACACAATTGAAATGAAAGATAAGTTTACGGATTTAGAATGCGTTTATTTTTGATTTAACCCGACGTTTCGAACCCTTTACAGCGCTCTTGGCCACGGGTAGACTAAGGTGTTATTCGTCTTTAAGCGGGTAATTGGAAAAAAAAAATTAACTACCGCTTCTAATATACTATATAGTGTACACAACATGATACTATATAGTGACAGACAAAGAGGCTCACAACAGAAATTAAGTTAACGGATCACTGAATCTATATTTAAATATTATCTACCTAAAACTACAAACTACTGATGAGATAAGAAATCATTACATAAACAATCTGTAACAGCTTTTTTATACTGAGAAAATTTGGATGATAATCCCAGTGGACCGACAATGTGGTAAATCCTTAGAGTAGGTCTATGCTAAGCAGGTGTGGGCGTGATTTGACTGAAATAATGATGATTCGTAATTTACGAGTTACAATCTTCAGATTTAAGTTATGAGACATCCTGAGCTGTGGATGGTTTGAATTTCATTAGATTTTTATGTATGTTTTGTAATCTATATACAGTATTAAACCAGCTTGCTCTTGGACAAGATTAAACATTACAACAAGCTATTGTTACAAATTCACTAAATACTAGATTTTACAAGTTACTCGTTAAGCATAGTAAAATTGCAATCAAAAGGAAGATAACATGGCAGTTTCTACAAAAACATGAATACCGCTAAATGCTAACTGAGAACCAGACATAAAGAGGTAAAAGATAAACATTAACGTCTACCAATTCTGACAGTACCTGAATAAAGATATGGAGATCCGGAAGTCCAGCCCTTAATGCTTTGATTTAATTGGGACCTCCTTTAATCCATCTTGTTGGGCTTCAATAATGATGTAGTGCCAACCCTATAATGACGTGTATCCGCGCCATAAATACACGTCATGACGTCACTGCTAGATATATCACTTGTTAGTTTAGAACTACGAATAGAGGTCGATATATTAGTCTTACTTACGAAACAAGGACATTACACGATCAAATTAAGCATTAAAATGCACACGACTTTGTAAGTATGATATTGTGGTCTAGTGTTGTCAGGTTCGATTCCCAGTTGGGTCACACGAGAGCCGAAAAAATGTAAAAAGAAGAGTCCATTTAATTATGTTGTAAATTGTGACTTTAGTCTTTTACGGGCAAAGAATTAAAAATTTTCGTTGATGAATTTTTGACGTTAAAAACGGATAAATACATCTACCCCATCCCTTCCCCCATCCCCTTAGGTTACCTCTTACAACTTGAGAAAGGGTTGGTGACGTTCTATTGTGAGCACAACACGGCACTATAAATAAAGTTGCTTTATTTGTATTGTCTAGTACCTACTAAGATTATTGGGGTAGTAGTATTAAGATTTTTGGGGTTGGGATCTACCTCCTAGTGGTCCACCCTGGGCAACGGCATCTTTGGTTTTCTAACCAATGATGACGGCTAACAGATCCATCTGCGGTGGTAGGCTTCGTAAAAGGCCGCCTGGATGTTACCACCTGCCGGAGTCCAGCGCCAAACAGTTCTTCTGTGTTCCGCTGGTGTGTGGGAGAACCAGTACCTCTGGGTAAGCTCGCTCCATCTTAGGTTTCTTCTTAACCGTATGTATGTAATCAAAAGCAAGCCCATTTATTATTAAAAAAACTAAAAAAAATATACACTTAAAAAAAAATATCATGAATTCAAAACTACTTGAGTAGAACTTCATATTAAAAGTGAAATTCAATTGTGTTCAGTTCTTATTTTAAGTGTAATATATCAATTTTTGTAAAATTAATGCTTATATCATGCTCCAAGTACAGAAAACTACACGTCAACCTACCGCAAAACGTCAAAATTTCTCAATTGATCTCTACCTGTTGGACTTAAATTTGAAAATTCAATGACCCTTAACTTTTTGGGTAGGTGGACCTGCTGTTGTTTGTACAAAAGGAATATTTTTTCGTTATACTATTAACTGGTAAAGTTACGGCCTATACTTAATTCAAAGTAATTATAGGCTAATGTAATCTAAATACTATGTAAAAATACTTTATATATGCCACATTGCAGATACCGTTTATTTAATTTTATGAAGCTTTTGTTTAGGAATTAGGCTTTACATCAAACGTTGCAACCGATACTTTATCTATCTTTCCTTATTCTTATTATTTCTCTCTTATTATTTGTGCATCTTAGATATATGTTAGTACTAGCTGTTGCCCGCGACTTCGTTCGCGTCAATTTCTGTTACTATGATCGCGATTATTTTTGCAACATTTTTCACTGATGCTTCGCTCTTATTGTTCGCTGCGTGATTTTATATGGCCTAAATCCTTCCTCAATAAATGGACTATCCAACACAAAAATATTTTTTCAATTCGAACCAGTACTTCCTGAAATTAGCGCGTTCAAACAAACAAACAAACATAGTATAGATAATATTATCTACATGTTTTAAGGTCACATTTTGTTAGTCATGATTGTATGCAGCAAATTGTTATTATATCTTGTGGACTTATTAATTTACTCTATATTGTACTCCCTTCTATGTACCTAATAACTTCATCTTTAGTAATTGAACATCAACGGCTAATTTGGCAAACATGGCAGTCATTCATTTGAGAGACTTATGCAAACAATTGGTCGTGTCATATCATTATTCTTTGTGCCGCGGCAATTAGGTATTCGTATTGGCAGCTTATCGCGCAGAATAATAATATTATCCCCGCAACAGAGAAAATGGCACGTCTCCTAAATTCCATTATTACATTCCAAGTCACTTGTAGCAACATTTGTTTTTGTACTATTAAAATTCTTAGTACACATTTTTTAAATTTACAGCTTTTAATTACACTTTGTGCCATTCTTAGAAATAAATAAATGGAAATAACGATATAAACTTTTGTTGCAAGATACGAGTAATCTATTCAACTTAATATTTACAGTATTTACTGCAACCGCATGAATTGTTTTAATGTAAATATTATTAACCTTTCCGAAATTTGTTTACACGAATGGTCATTCATGGGCAGACGGGCCTTTGCAGAAAGTCGAAATATTTATTTCAAAAGGAATTGTATTTTCAATGTACGTAAAAAAAATGCTTAAGAACATTTAATATCATAACCTAAGTGATTAAAACTTTAATGTTTTTCTACCATGAGATTTCTACCATGTAAGTATTTTGTTTTTAATGAGTTTCCGTTAACATCAAATACTCATATAAATCTATGTGTATATAAATATATATTTAACAAGGATAACAGTCAAGTATCTCAGAGCTAATTAGGGTTTACAATTGAGTTAAATTAAATCATTAATTACGTAAAATATGTCGTTACCTATAAATTTAGTGTCGTATGATGCAGGCACGTTAAAAGAATAGCTCCACCGCTTCCCTTACTGTGTAGTTTCGTAAGACGCCTCTTACGACACCGCACACTAAGGGTGTTTCCCTCTACCATTGGCCAAACTACGATCTCCAGCCCTCCTGGAAAGCGTGGATATTAAAGCATCCATTTGGAAAGGCCTATACAGAATTACCCAGAGTCAGCCTCTCCCAATGGAGAACTTCGCCACTCAGCAGTCACCCAGCAGTGGACTGCAATAGGCTGGTGATGGTGAATTACATTTTCGAATGAAGTGAAAGTTTACGTCATATTGCAATCATTGACTTCTAACAGGCTATTCGAAGTAAAATCAATTGTAAATTTCCTTTGTTGTTTTAATGTCGTATATCTATTGCTGTATCAATAAATAAATGAAATAAAAGCTTTTAGCTTTTCATTGAAACGAAGAATAAAAGTGTTAATACTATGTAAGAGGAAGATACATTTCCTTCGATGTATATATCACCGTAAAATTGTAAATTTCGTCAGTTCATAATTGAACGTCAATGGATTACAATCTAAACTAACCGAACCCACCGTGAGTTTATAATCTCACGCGTTGTTTTGTAAACTGTATATTTTAAGGAGACATAATATACAAATTATTCGCGTCACAAGAATTTCAGTACATCACTGTAGTCACGCGCCACTTTGTTGCAGTACTAGGTACTACGACGTAGCAACGCTTACTACGTCGTAGGTCGTAGTAAGCACTGCTACGATACTTTGCTACGAAAATACCATTAATTTGTAGACGTTTTTGCTTTAGAAGCGAGCATGAATTTTTATTTTCTTATTCCACTAGCTGTGCCCGCGTCTTCGTTCTTTCCTTTTTTTAACTAATTAATATAAATATTTTTTTTTTATAAACGTAGCCTAAGTTACTATTTAAACAGTAGCTATCTGCGATTGATGGTCTCGTCAAAATCGATAAGGCGACCAATCAAACTAAAAGACAAAAAAAACATAAAATAAAATAGTTTTTTTTTCTGTAAGTGCCGTATATACTGTTGCATGCATTCATTGAAAAACTGTTTTGAAAGTACAAACAGATATTACATTTTTGATTATTTGTGAGAATAGATATATCATTCAGATCATCAGATTTGTATTATGAGGCAATGTTGAACTGTACATAATATTAGGGGTTAAAATATGAAATTGCCGTTTTATTGTAATAGGTTCTTTGAATTGACATAGAATCTTCATGGTTTGAGGTTTTCGAATGAAAGTTTTTTTACATGGTTTCTATGATGTTCTTCTTTTAAAAAATGTGAAACATTTGAATATCGACTTTCAATTGTTTTTGTTATTTAACTTAGACAAGAAAGATGGATACTGCGAAAATTCGAGTGATTTTTGAATACGAGTACCGACGCGGAAGTAACGCGGCAGAAACAGCCCGCAATATCAATGTTGCGTTTGGAGAGGGATCTGCTAATTAACGCACCGTGCGATTTTGGTTTAAACGCTTTCGTGATGGAAACTTCGACTTGAAGAACGAGCCACGAGGAAGACCGCCCACACAGGTGATTAACGATGAATTAAGAGAGATGATGGTTGGAACTACCCAAGAATTAGCGGCATGGTTTAACGTAACTATACCCACAATATTGACTCATTTGCGTCAAATTAATAACATAAAAAAATACGAAAAATGATTTGACCAATGTGCAGAAAGAAACGCGTGTTGAAACTTGTGTTGCCTTTTTGAATCGGTACAGAAATGAAGGAATATTAAATCGAATTGTGACATGTGATGAAAAGTAGATTCTCTATGATAGCCGTAAAAGAAAAATGCAATGGCTGACCCCAGGTCAAACGCCACAACAGTATCATAAAGCAAAACTTACCAATAAAAAGGTAATGGTAACTGTTTGGTGGTCTCAGCATGGTGTTATTTACTATAGTTTTCCCCGATCTGGTCAATCAATAACGGCAGATGTCTATTGTGCCAAACTCCGAACAATGTTGGCAAAACTAGCAGTAAAACAGCCCCGACTCATGAATCGATCTTCACCATTATTGCTCCATGACAACGCGAGACCTCATACAGCACGAGAAACCGTTTTGACCCTTCAGGAACTGCAATTAGAAACCATTCGACATCCTCCGTATTCGCCAGACCTTGCTCCAACGGACTACCATTTTTTTCGTGATTTGGACAATTATCTACGTGACAAGAAGTGTTCTTCCCAGGAGGCAGTACAAAATGCTTTCACACAGTTTGTGCAGTCTAGATCCTCAGAGTTCTATCACAAAGGCATAAATGACGTTCCTATTAGATGGCAGCAATGTATAGATAATAATGGTAACTATTTTGATTAAATAAATTTGTTAAAAATTAAAAAATAAACAATTTTGATTTTCAGTACAAATCGGCAATTTTATACTTTAACCCCTATTAATTAGTAACTTAATTTTTAAAACACATAAACTTTACGATTACCTATATTTACCACTTGTAAGGAACACTTGCATTATTATCTCCACGAATGTTATTGTCTTAAGCTACGAACATACACACAATACAATGTACAATACCATCATAAGCTGAACTGTCACTAAAGTGTTCTCCTGCACAGTCAAAGTTCAACATATAATGGAAATATAGCTTGATGTATCCGTGTAAGCAAAGATACATGGAGATGTATTCAACAACTCTCGAGCTAAGTCCCTTGTCAAAACTAGCGATAATGTGTCAAGGCGACCCTCGCACGTCTAACTTTTCCAAACTAAACCACTGATCTGATACAGTTCTAACTGTTTAGACTTAGAGTCTATAATTGCACGTCATATGTAGTTAGGGTTAGAGATGTGGTTGAAACTAATTATAGACATAAGCTGACAAGGAAGTGATGTGTAGCGAATTTTGGTTATTGATACCGTTATGAGATGATGAGAGGCCGTAATACAGGGTGTCAAGTAAACAGTATCACAAGCTGAAACTAACATGTCAATTATATAATCTATTCAAGGCTTTCTACGCTGTAAACAAGCGGGGTTTCAACAATGATTTAGGTAATTACCTCCAATATATACAAAATATTACAAATATGTAACAATAGGTTAAGATTTACAGCTTTTTAATACTTTTTACACTGTTCTTTAAGCAATTACATTGCTACTGATGTTCGTTAGTCTCGCTAAAACTCGAGAACGGCATGGCCGATTTAGATGTTTGTCGTAGTACAGGAAAGGTTTAAACGGTGGGAAAATATGGAAAAATTGGGAGGAGCATTGTAAAACAGCAATTTTATGTTCGCATATAAAATGCTCTACATCTAATTTTTCAGCCATTTTAGCGAAAGGAGACTTTTGATGTTAGGATAGGTGGTAAAGAAGTACACTAGTCATCTAGTTGAAAACACAATTTAATTTGGATCAGCGGTAGTAAACTCTGCTTCTGAGCCATGGGTCGCGGGTTCGATACGTTCGATCCGCACAGTACAAATATTTGTGTGCATAAACATGTCTGTTTGTACTGGTCGGGGTGTTTTCTATGTATTATAAATATGTATTTACAAAAAAAAGTATATAAGTATGTTTATCGGTTGTCTAGTACTCCATACGACAGGGTACTTAATAGTAGCTTAATTTGGGACTAGATGGTTCTGTGTGGCCCAGTGAGGCACGTCTTAAAAAAAATTGGACAAAAACTTCGACTACCTGAGATGAGACTCGAACCCATAACCTACCGCTTACCGGGTAACTGCTCTAATCGAGCTACCATGACATTTGGTGTCTCGACGAATTTTTTCAAGTCTTTAAGGCTCGGTAGTCCTTAAAGGCAGCTTTTTTCAGTTAATAAAACCCATCTGGACCTAGAAAACAGCGTTATTAAGTCCGGAAAAAATATATGTATTACTTAAGAATCCAGTCTAGTCACATTCGCTCGATAGAAGAAAAAACACAAACCTACACCTGTTTGTATTTTTTTTTTTTCAGTAAAACGACTCAATTACGGTCATATTTTGATATTACATAACATTTTTTATTTATACTTTATATTTATAGACCAAGTCGCTGAGTTTGATTTAATTAAATGATATGATTAATTAGTATGTTTAAATAACTACGAAATACGTGAGCGCGGCGGCTCCTCAGGCCCGTACTGTCGCACTGACGCTTACGGTGCTCCGTAATAGGCGTTCGATGGATATCCATAAATGCCAAACTACCGGCCCTTAAGCTGCAAGCCATCGGAGTTTCATCAATACTTTCGGTTAGTACCTCTAACATCAGAAATAAATATTTTTACAATTTTTTTACAATCGGCTAAGATGTAACAGCACAGCAGCCTTCTGCAGAAGGAGTTCTTCCGCTTCCGCTAGCGATCTTCCGCTAGCGAACACCTGCATTCGCTTGTTTTAAATTGGCTAATTCGGCCATTTTAAGCAAATTTTATATTAAGCAAGTTAGTATATCACGCTTTTCAGGTTTGACTTTACTACGCTATTTCTATACCAAATTGAGAAACTATTAATTTCCATTACTTACTCCCAACCCAACTATTGAGGGGTGATTTCTAAGATGAAAACAATGAAATGTACTTTCCAAACTACATACTACATTTTATCTGAATAGCTTAAAAAATATTGCATACGAAGTTCTTTAATTCAGTTCAACAGTGGTTGCAATAAAACGTAATGGACGGACAGAATTAATTTTGAATTCCTATATTCGGTTCGCTACCTACAAATAGAAAATCTGTTTCTTTTTAGTTCTTAAACGTATTACATGCCATAATACAATTTATCTTGGATTCCCTCGCTCTGATATCGAGCTTAAAGCTTTCCCATTTCCAGCAGAAAGCTTCTCGGATTACTAATAGCGGCCGCGGTAATGGCTATCGGGAATGTAATGCTGCGATGCCCAATTCATGTGATACTTTGACATAGTATACTTTGTATGATACTTTAATATAGTATACATAAATAACATTCTGAATCATCATCATCATCAGCCTACGGCAGCGTTTCCCATTTGCCGGGTCGCGACCCGGTACCGGGCCATCAAAATAAAATACAAAATAATGGTCGCAACATTCCGCCTTGTTTATAAAATAATACCTATTATCGATCGAAGCACGGTAAATATTATTTTTAAACTTTCGTCATTTTCAGTGAAATTGAATTCTTTAGTAAAACATAGGCAGCGTGCGAAGTATTCGACTAAAATTTTGTGATTACATGTGTATTATGTTACCTAATGGAACCAGTTTGGTTTTAAAAGTATAAAGTGGGTCACAAAGGGGCAGTGTGAAAATTACCGGGCCATGGCAGAACAATGTTTGGGAAACACGGGCCTATGCCACTGCTGGACATAGACCTCTCCCAAGGCACACCAGTCATCTTGATCTTGAGCTTTGAGCATCCAGTAGCTGCCAACCACCTTGCGCAGATCGTCGCTTCACCTAGCAGGAGGGCGTCCAACATTACGTTTGCCCATGCGCGGTCTCCACTGCAGAACTTAATTACTCCATCGCTCAACAGTTCTGCGGCCCACTGCCACTTCTGCTTGCTTATCCGAGTATCTATGTCCGTAACTTTGATTCTCTGTCGCATTACTTCATTTCGGATTCTATCCCTTAAAGAACTCCAAGCATAGAGAGAAACATTAGAGCAATTTTTATCTTGCGGACCAGTCCTACCGTCAGTGTCCACGTTTCGGCTTCGTATGTCACCATGGGTAAGACGCACTGGTCAAAAACTTCCGTTTTAGGCAAGGTATGAGCGACAAGAAAACATTCTGTGTATCAATATAAACTTGTCGACTAATCTATATAATGCAGGTTGCATAGTGAAATGCTAAAATGTTTAGCAGATTTACGAAAATTTCATTTTCTGGATTATAAGAGACCATACGACTGACGACGACACCGCCGAGCTAAAAAAAACATATACGCAGTACAAGACATGTTCTGACAATATGTAAGATTTTAAATTATGTTTTATTTTAAGATTTAAGTATCCTAAAGTATTTTTATCTATGATCATAAATGCTGGACACAGGCCTCTCAAAAAGGAGGGAATTTGCCATTATCGCCACGCTTGGCAGGTGAGTTGACATTATTTGACACAGATTGACCAATGGTCAATGTTATTTTATAGTATAGATATGTTACCTTCATAGTAATTCATGTATTAAATCTGTTCCGAGTAATCCAAAACTGCACACATTGCCAAGTTTCACTGATAAGCAGAACAAAAGATGCGAAATAGCACGCAAATAAAAGAGATGGCTATAATTTTTATTATTACCGCTCGTGACTGCACTCGAAGTGGACGTTGTAAAAAAAGTACTAATTAGGTATTGGTGAGTCTTCATAACGCGCGCTTATAACAACATATCTGCTTCGTTTTCATACAATATCATTGCCAACGGTGGCGAAAAGACGCTGCTGCCCGTCATCTTCTGGGTATTTAAGATCGCCCATAAGACACCAATAAAAAAAGAGGTGATGCTATTTTTTATATATGCCGGCACCACACGATGTATCGTACATTTATCCATGATAGAATTGAGTTATTTCAAATCAAAGTGTTATTTTCTGTTTATCTATTTATTTCCAGTTCATATTTCTCTTAATAGACGTCTGTAGCAGTCCCAAATAACATCATCAAGCCCATTCCATATGTAACCTAGAATGCGGCTGGAAAGTTTGACGTAACTTATCTATAATTAGTCCACTGCCCTAACCAGTACGTAGGGAGACCAACGTTTTTTAATTTTAGTTATCGGCGTTGACCGGCCATGTTAAAATAGAATAACACCGACCTTTCTTGTCTTACTGGTGTCGTAAAGGAATACTGCCAGAAAAAAACGTAAATACACACGTTTTACTATTTATTTTGGCCAAATCGGACGCCAAAAGTGGTGGTTGAGATAAAATTCTCCGTTTTGGACAGACTTACCAGAGACTTAGCAGTGGACCGATAACTGTTACTAAAGAAAATCACTTATGACTATCCTATTAATGGTAGCACGGTGGAACACAGTCAACTTCAAAACAGTAATGTTTATGTTTTGTTTTTCTTGGTATTTAATAAATTCAACTGACAATGTAGATAATATTAAGTCGGACTAGTGTAATTAAATAGTGACTGATAATGATCCTGGTAACGCTTACAATAAAGGAGGCAATAATAAAAAAATTGCTACTTTTTCAAGCAATTGAATTTGTAGTGTAAATTGAAGTCAATTGAATTAGAATTTCGTTACAAATGCCACCAAAGGCAGTTGACGATTTCAAGGAATTATATTTTCTAATCAATGAATAGTTTGGCCAAATATTATATACATAATAACATTCCTTCGGCAACGGAATGCAGCGCGTCGGTTGCGGTGCAGCCAGCCTTTGACAGTGTAATGGGACCACAAACACCGCGTCTGGCGCGGACGTTCGTGTGTCCGCCGAAAGTAATTAATTACCACCACCAAATTGGTGCTGATATTTCATTGTTTCCTAAGTAGGTCAAATAAACAGAACACTAATTGTTATGGTTCAGAAATACGGGGTGTAACAAAAGGCTTAACGAAGCCGAATACCACCTATTCTAACCATTTGTACGATATTTTTTTCCAAGACACCTAACCTGGGAAATGAATTGTTACTGAGATATTGAGGGTCAAAGTGGAAATTTCTTTTTCAATATTTTTTTATGAATATCTTCTGTTTGTTGTAACTAGTGTTTTTTTTTTTTGAAACATGATAAAAAAAGTTAGAACTTTTTCATAAAAAACGCTTTAAAAAGATGGCAACCCGCAATGAACTGCGCGCACGCACATCTAATTGTATGAAGTTAGGTCACAGTCCTCGTCTGGTAGCGCTTCATGCGCGCTATACATTGCGGGCAATAAATACTTGATTTATTTTAATGCCTAAAAAAAGAAGTCGTTTGCCAGCGAAAATTTTTTTTTGCATACGATTTGGTTTGATGAACCGAATGCAAGGTTTAAGGCTTCGTTAAGCCTTTTGTTACACCCTGTATAAACCTATTGTGAGTAAAACTAAACCGAAGTAATGTATTAATGGTGTCTTCTGCAAGTACATGCCATTACTAACATCCTTTTTTTTTCTCTTGCTTCAGTCGATTACCTATTTTCATAATCAACCTGTGTCATCAACCCGAAACCTACAGTTCTCCTTAGCATTTATAGTGAATAATGTTTTCAATGCCAATAATAATTATTAAATGTATCTAAACCTATAAGAAACTAAGTAATATTGATCCTCAGAGGTTGAGTAATTTATTAATCTGGCATTGAAATTCAAAGTGGCCGTTGACGTGTTAAAATACGACGTTCTATTTTAGAGTTCTTTTAATATTTAATAAACTCGTGGTCACCGTTCGATCGATAGTTTGAATTCTGAGCACTATTAATAACCATTTATTTATAGATTGTGCCACTGCATGATGGTTCTCGCTATTTGCATAACTTGATATATACTCGTATAAAGCAAGTATTAGTAATTTCGCGTTACATAATAATTTGAACATTAACTTTATTTGATTACCTGACGTTACGGTCCGGTTTCGACAGGACCGAACTGGAGTCTGAAACACCTTGCACCCACTGTTAGTTAAGTAAATTTACCTAAATATAGGTACCAAAAATATTTACACACACTTCACCAAAATCTATTCCGTAGTTATTCAGAGCTGCGATGTGCTCCTACTCCCTTTCAGCAATGGTTCACTTAATTTAGCCTATATACGACCTACCCTAGCAGTACAGTTGACTTTGTAGGTACAGAGAGTTTTTCGATTCGACATATATTTTAGCAGCTTTATTAGCTTTATTTATCCTTTGGTGAACCCATTATGGTGTACCCCGCATAGGAGTTGGAGTAAAGTAGGTACCGTAAATAGGGAGCCAATCTCATCACTTTCCCTCAGCGATATATAAAATATGCGAGTTGTATGCAAACTTTCAGAAATTCACAAAGTCTTATCAGTTACTGAAGCTACAGTCTTTCTATTTTTCAAAAATTGCATTGATTTTATCCATGTTAGAGCGAGTTGCATCTCTGACAAAAATCTCCTACTAAACACTTCTGTTCAAACTTAGTGCTGTTCGTCATATATTTTTAATAGAACTTCAGAATGTATCGAAGTTTCCTATATAGATTATATATCATATATAGATTCGCTAATTCGACGGGTAGAAAAACGCTTATGATATTTTAGCAACTTAATTGCAATTATAATATCAGTATTTGAAATTAACTTTTTATTTTTCATAATGTCTCGTATTTACCTTTGATAAATATTACATCTGACAAGTATCCTACAACCAAATAATATTTTCTACAATTTCATACGAGTATATAAAAAAAAAATACGAAAAACTTAATCCCTGACGTAACGAAACAATCGATCGTAATTTACGTATTCATCGAGCATATATGTTTTTAGAAAGCAACTTGTCTATGGCTGCACTTTTTAAGCGAGAAAGACAGAAAGACAAAGCAATTTTTGTATATTATAATATTAGTATGGATTTGTAAGCATAATTTTTTTCGTGATTTTTAAACATTTTAATACCTACTCATTTGGGGTAGAGACAAATCCAATAAGTCATAATCATCAAATTTCCTGAGCCGCTCATGAGCTTTAAACGATGTTACCAAGCCAACTTTGTGTTATTTATACCTATAAGTATTAATTTATTTAGAGATAAACCTAATACACACATCCCTAGGTGTCTCCATAGTATTTTCCGTAATAACATAGTACCTAGACAGTAGCAACACTTAAAGTAGTCGTTAATATATATATTGAGTAGGATACTGACAGGGTAATAAATATTGGAACCCTGAATTCTGGGGAAAACATTTAACTTTTAGATATTTCAGCATCGAACTAAAAGGTTTTGACGTCTGCGACTAACTGAGCTGTAAACTAAGAATTTTACCTTAGTCCTCGCTTAGTGAAAAATACACTAGGACAGCGTCCTTAAGAGGGAACACAACGGTCGAGAGAATTGAGAAACAGGTATTTGTTAAATATTTTGCTGTCGCAGTGCCCAAACGCCTCCACCGCAGAGCGTGATAGAGACAACTGCATCTTGGACCGAAAATACCTACTAAAAGAAAGAAACACAAAAATACACACAAAATCAACGTTTCGTAGTCCCCTGATTCTTTTTCCAAAACTAGCACGATTTAAATACTTTTTTCATTCAAAATTAAAGAAAGGCTTCGGCCGTGTTCGCATTTTTTCTAAAATTTAACCAAATTTGTTTTCAGGATGTTTGAACATAGCAGAAAAACTGGCGAAATTTTTAGATTTTTGAAGGCTCATATCTCTTTTATTAATTAATGTATGAAAAAAAGAAAAACATAGAAACATGCTAATAGTGGCCCTAGCTTTTTGTAATAAAGAATATTGCTCTACTGGCATTATCCAGGGAGGAAACAGGGGACTATGTTTGTATGGAAAAACGGCCCTTGTGTTTCCTCTTAAGGAACGACCCTACCTACCTATGCGGCAGCAAGCTAGTCGTGCAGGCGGCCGGCCCATGAGTTTTGTGTTTTCTCGTCGAAATTATTGAAAAAATAATATCGTAGCTGAATATCAATTAGCTTGATAAGTTCTTTGTTTATTTCTCTATTGATTAAGGTAATTTCGATGCGCACCATATATTTGTGGATATGACTACCTAACCTTAAAATCTAAAAGGGCAAGGTGGTACAGAATGAACCATTTTGTGAGAGTACACAAAGAACCACTGATTCATTGAGTACATTTTGGATTGCGCCAGTGAATTTTTATGGCTTATCTACTAAAAATGAGAAAACTCGCGTTCCAAATGGCAGAAATCAATAAATTAGACTATCCCACAAGTTGAAAAGAACATGGTATGGCTGGTAGACTGGTTTAAAAAAAGCACTCTGACTTGTCAATAAAGAAAACCGAAACTGTTGTTTAGATTCTTTTTTGTTTCGGTTGTTACCTTTTTTTCCAAATGTTACTCATTGGTAAGATAAGATACCCCAAATAAATAACTCTAGTGATAGTGAACATGAAAGTTTAAATCAGGTTTTATTTTATAAATTTATACCTAAGCACAATTTTTAGGCTTTGGTTATTGGAATGATTCATTGTGTGCATCCACGGTTCATTGTGTACCAACCGCCGGTTCATTGAGTATTATTTTATGTGGTATATTAGGGTGTACACAATGAGCCAATACCCAAAAAATAAAAAATAAACTTTTACAAGATTTTGATGGCAATTGGACTAAATGAAATGCCAAATAATATAGCTAGATAAATTATCTACCATTACTAGTGATAATTTTAAATATAGGAATCTTAGGATTGGAGTTTTAGCTCATTAACTTTTAGGTGGTTCATTGTCGATCATCTTACTTACTAACCGTAATCGCTGCTCTGTGCAGGCGTGTTTTACAAGTGCAGTATAAAACGTAGTGATTACTTGTTCAGTTGCCAATGGCGGAAAGGTCACGTTACTACCCGTCTTTTTCTGGTAGTGCTCTTTTCTTTAGTTAGATGCCTTTTACGACACCTATGGATGATAAGGGCTGGAGCTATATTACAAGCGATCCATTTGTGTGTACTGCTTCGTTTGATTCAACCGACTGTTTTGTATGACATGCATATAACGTAGTGTAGTAGTAGTATATTTACTATTGAACTTAATTTGTATTGATTAACAACTACACTACTTTTACTACCTTGACAACCATTTGGATCAGTGGTAGTAAACGCTGCTTCTGAGCCATGGGTCGCGGGTTCAATCCCCGCACAGTACAAATATTTGTTTGCATGAACATGTCTGTTTGTACTGGTCTGGGTGTTTTTCTATGTAGGTATTATAAGTATATATTTACAAAGAAAAAATATATATAAGTATGTTTATCGGTTGTCTAGTAGCCAATACGACAAGCTTCGTAGTAGTTGCTTAGTTTGGGACTAGATGGCTCTGTGTGGCCCAGTGTGGCATGTCTGAAAATATTTATTTATTTATTATTTTACCTTTTGGAATTGTTAACCGATGGTAACAGATACAGTAAGCTGCCTTAAGTCACAAAATTTAAAGGTACAGTAAAGTAAATTAGAAGCCTATAATCATGCCACTGCAGGGTAAAGGCCTCCATCATTGAATTAAAGTTACCACAGCAAAAATGGGTTCAGGCATAATTACCATCCTGGCCGTATGCGTGTTGGTGATCGTACTTAAACCCGAGCAATTTTCAAAATCTCGAAACTTTTGTTGCTCGACTCGGTGACCGAACCCAGGAGCTCGAGATGTTGACCCGGTGCTTAAAGACCGCTAGGGCAATATCATAAAATTATTGCCTCATAAGAAATACAATCAAAACTTACAATTTTGATATTACATTGTAACTATTCTCCCATAAAATGAAAAATAGATTAACACTTGTAAAATATAGTTTTGTACTCAAACATTATTCAACCGAGTAGAATTATGAGCTATCACCTTTATTGCACAGTTTGAATATCAATGAAGGCTCGCTGATATTGAGTTTCCTACCTGTAATACAAACACGGGTAATTCAATAGGCAATTATTCTATCAATTTCACAGTTTCTCGCTTCATAGTCAATATAAACTTTCAGTTAACCAACTATTGACTGCCCCAGCATAAAACAGTATGAACATCATGAATAAATTGCGATGTTGCCTGAAGAAAATTGAGATGGGAAAAGTTTAGCTACGAGCCACTAACACCTCTTTACATGCGTACATATGTCGAGATGACTATGTATTTCGTCGGAGGCGTTATTTTGCACACACCTAGATGTTTACTAGATTCTTGCCAGGGGTTCCTAAAGGATGTGCTGCAGCCCCCTGGTATGCGCCTTAGAAAAAATTATGTTCGCTGGCGCCGTAAGTCAATAGATACTCTATCATTCATTATACGAAACCATAAGTATTCTCGGAAACCATTTTATTTTAAGCCCTCGCATACCTAATAACGTCACATCGCGTCGTCGTCGCTAACTTGCCGATAAGTACGCGCTTGGCAACATGACTATATGTACGTATTTCTTTCGACCGTATTTGTTTCGGATAGCTAACTAGGGTAAGGCATCGAGACAAAATACATTGGAAATGCGCCGCGGGCTGAAAAAGATTGGGAACCTTAAGACATGAAGATTACCGTGTTTTTGCTTTTGTTTTGTTAAATCATTCCTACTGCCACACTACAACAACACTAGAGATAATTAGTTTAAGTAAGGAGCTCCTTTTACGTTGCTCAACAAGTGGTCCAAACTTTTGCATTTATAATATAAGTAAAATGTATGTCAAGCATTTTGTCTGTACATAATTATAAACTTTTTTGCTTCGACTTAGAAACTGAAATAAGTTTATCGGAAAGTACAGGTCATAATTTTGCTGTTATCGACTATGGATGCACGTACCAGTTCTTGGTAAACTCGTTGCTCTCTCAACATTCACCACATGAGGGAGGATACATTGGAGAGGATAATATGAGAATATTGGCACAAAATGTTTTCTGCTTAAAACGCTGTGAATTTTGAGAAGGCAGCTCATGACAAGCCCTGAATACAAATGAATAAACAGCGCGTTTCGTATTCGCGCTTACGCATCGCATATTTAGCCGTTAATTGTTTTTGTGGAACGATATTATGCAATCGCTTTTTTGGTACCTTCCGTTCAAAGTCCACAATATAAGTATAATAAAATTAAAAATTGTAACTTTATCTTGGGGACTATATTGCGTGATGCATCTTACCTATATTAAATGATATAAGATTTATTTTTTAAGATAAACTTATTTTATTTGTGTTTTCATAAAACATTTTGTATTTGCAGGTTGCCAGTGGACTTAGGTAATAAAGCAAACTTCTAGCACATAGTCAAGCATGTTTATATATCAACCCCCAATAAGGGCAAACCTCCAAATAAATTTACTTAAGAAGCCCAATTTATCATTCACTAGCATAAAGTAAAAAAATTAAACCAATTGATTAGGATTAATACATTTGTACGCCAAATGGCAGATCACAGAGCACTATCATTTAAGTTTTTAATATCTGTATCACCTGTGAATCACAAATAAACTATTTTGAATTTGAAACTATTTTGAATTTGAATTTAGCCCTGTTCTCATGTCATCTGGGGTCGGCGCAGTATGTTTTCCTCTTCCATACAATCCTGTCAGTCGTAATCGAGTCGTCTACTCCCTTCTCAATCATATCCTTTCTGACACAATCAATCTCTCTCTTTTTAGGTCGCCCTCTACCCGTCCATCCATCAACAGTCATATTCATAGCTCTTCTTGTCACGTGCCCTTTGTCTCTTCTAATCACATGTCCATACCAAGATAGGCGATTTTCTTTCAACTTTTCTACTACCTGTTATATATTCATTCCTTATTCTATCTATTTATTCCTTATTCTATCTATTTTTGTCACTCCACACATCCACCTTAACATTGTCATTTCTGCCACATGCAATCGTCTCTCATCTACAATCTACTTTCTTTACGGCCCAGCATCCCGATCTATACATAAGGCAGGTCGTATCATTGTCTTATATATATTCCCCTTTAATTTCAAAGCCATCCGTAGGTCGCATGTTGTTGTCGTGACCTGCCTCCATTTCATCTAACCTGAGTTGATTCGCTGCTTAACGTCGCTGTCGATGTCACCGTCGCTCTGCACGAGAGTCCCGAGGTATCGAATGTCGGAACAGACTGGTAAATTGATCCCGTCAAGCGTTATGAGCAGAGGTCTGGAGAGACCGCCAAAGTCGCAGAACAGGTATTCTGTTTTAGTCTTTCTGACTGTGAGGCCAACGTTCTCCAATCTCTGCCACCACTTCTCCAGTCTGTTGTGGACCTCTAGAGCATCTTCAACTACCAGAACAATGTCGTCGGCGAAAAGCATTCACCAAGGTGCCTCCTCCTGTATTACTGATTTTAAAGCATCCATTACCACCAGGAAGAGGTGAGGGCTAAGTGCTGAACCTTGGAAGAAGCCCAGTTTATAAGATTTTGTATTTCATAATGTCACTTAGTTTATTACTCGAATCAATCACGAAATCAATTGAACACAGACTTTTGGATGACATAAAATAAAGAAATTTGGCACAGTCTTAACAAAAAGCTTCTAAAATCCTTTGTTGGCACTTAAATATATTTTTCCGGTGACAAGCTTTTTATATTGGAAAAAATTAATATCTATTCCCTCAGTCTATTTCGTACTAAAGTAAATGGATGTCGTAGCACGGTTTTTATTCGACGACTTCAGTACTCGAATTCTTTTTGTATTTTGTAACAGTTTTTTCAGACTCTAGACATTTATTTTTCTCTGCCACTGATTTCACTCCAGCCTACCTTCCAAAACTCAAACAATTACCTGATGACGTAACTAATTTCTCAAATAATAGTTACGAGTCTACATTTTCCCTAAATACACAGAATTTAATATTTGGTCCACTGTTTACTGTTACAAACGAAGTTGAGATTCGAAGTAATTGTGGGAAAAGTTCACTAGTTACAGCTGTGTTTGTATAAAGGTGCGTTCTCACGAGAAGCATTTGTTAATCATTACATTCTTAAACATCACGCTTTTGATCATCATCAGTCCCCTGTAGGACACAGGCTAGGATAGGACATAGGCTTCTACAAAATAAGAATTGTGTTATATTTTGAACTAGCTGTTGCCCGCGACTTCGTCCGCGTCAATTTCCGTTATTATGATCGCGATTATTTTTGCAACATTTTTCACTGATGCTTCGCTCGTAATGGCTGCAGCGTGATGTTAATGGCCTAAAGCCTTCCTCGATAAATGCACTATCCAACACAAAAATAATTTTTCAAATCGGACCAGTACTTCCTGAGATTAGCGCATTCAAACAAACAAACAAACAAACTCATCAGCTTTATAATATTAGTATAGATAAGCGGGTTGTTGATCAATTGGCCAATGGTGGAGAGAACGCTGCTGCTCGTCTTCATCAGGTTGCTATTGCTATTTTATTGTTCAATAGTGCTTGATCGAATAAATAATTAGGATTTAAATAGTTTACTGAGCCATCGCTCTGGTAGTAACTTAATATTTTAATCCCGCCAAGTAATGGCCAACCAATGATAGGTAATAGGTATCTAAAAATTGTGTGAAATTTGTGCAGTTTTAAAAAGTTTATGTCGATATTGAGTATTATAGATAACTGTCATATTTATAAATACATAACTTAAATGGTAATGTTAATAAATAAATCGTCAAAAAGAGTCAGAAATAATCGAAAAAACTTTTTGGGGACTTTTTCATACTCACGAACATTTTAAATTAGATTTCTTGTGGTCTGAAGATTTTTTTTTTCGTACGTTCAGAGCTAAAGTATCTTATTGAGAAGTACTCCTTAGGTTAAGGTAACGCAACTTTGGATTAATTAATCCTGTAATTAAGCTATTTATCATCCGATGACTGTTGCATGACAAATTAGGTAAGTTTGTGAGTGTATTTATTATTATTGGTATGTATAAACTATAAACGTAGAAGTTTATGTCAGTGTATTTTATTTTATTATAATTTCCATTTCTTTGTAAAACTTACAGCTAAGAACTTAACTAGGATACAATAATGATCTTAATAGAGCAAAACAAGTTTTCACTTAAAGCATTGTACATAAAAACATTCGCATGTATGCAATGTGCAAAAATCTGGGGTGTCACAATATTCACCGTCTATTTCATCCGAAACGACTTGACCTGTGTAGACCTATTAGTGGTTTTTTTGTAGCTGTTTTTGTATTTCGCCATTCAAGAATTACAAAGTTGGTCATCCTACATATCATGAACTAAATAAATAAACAAAAGGCTAATTTTTATAAAAATGATGTGTTTAAATTTGAAAGGTTATAGGCTACTTTTTATCCCGAAATATTGTTCTTTTCCTGTAGGATAGTTTCAAATTCTAATGCCACGCGTACAAAGTCTCAGACAACACCTTGTAATAAAACTAGAAAGGTATTTTCTAATGATTTAATAATCGACTAGGTATGACGACCACCGTGGCGGAGAAGCGTACACACCGGTTTTCAAGGTATCGCCTGCTCGGGGTCCCGGCATCGATTACCGGTCGGGTCAGAGCAGAAAAAAAAATATTCTACATTTTCACGGGCCTTGGTCTTTGTGGTACCTTTGTTGTTTCTTATTTCAACTATACGAGTGCTTTGAATAGTTACTCACTTTAGAATCATAACAATGTATATTTTCCACGATCTTTGAAGAATACCCGTGCCGCTGCTAAATGTACGAGTAAATCTAAGTCCAGATTTAGGTATATTCAGAAAATTTTATTTCGTTTACTTGTTGTTTTTTTTTTAATTTATTAGTTCATGGCTTGTTCATGGGCTCCCGCAGAATATCAGTATGTGTCGCGGCATGCCTTAACCCACTTATAGCTACTGTCGTTTTTTAACAACACCTAAGAAATATACATAGTAATCAGGGTGTAGGTATTTATCCATTTTTTATTTACGCTTTATATATTTTTACAAACGTAAATGTTTTTTCGAATTTCCAAAATAATTTTTTTTTTTTTTTCAATATTATTTATAAAAATAATTTAATGTGAATAAACGTTATGATAAAACATTATGTTCTAGCTACCAAGATTTTTCAGGAGAATCTGGGTTAATATGCCACGACAAATGCTGAGCGGGAGACCTTTTTGGCATCTTCGTTTATTAAATATGTTGTAATTTTGTATTTTCTTTTTTTTTAATGTATTCTAAATTATTGTATAGTTTCTGATGTCAAATAAATTTATTTTCTATCTTTCTTTACAACACCCATAGAAAGATAAAAGACGGTGCTTATTTTCCCGCACCACAAAACACACCTCCTCCTTCTTACCATAGTCTCATAAATCTGTTTTTTTAACGTTTCTCTTTGATAATATGTCTCGTTTGTTCGTCACATTCCTAAAAGTTATCTCAAACATTACCATCATGTATACATGTGAATAAATTTATATGAATCCTCGTACAAGAAACACCTACGTGACTTTATCTTCGACGTACGTACACCAAGACACGCACGAAATTATCATATAGAGTACAAATCTTCAGAATACGTTTTACTTAGGGACTTCCACGGATGAATTACCTAAGCTAGCTATGAGATTAAACTTGTTTCGGTAATTGCTGAAAGATCATATGGGACTATTGAAATTATGGATACGGGCACATTCGTTAGCACACTAACTTTGGCCACTTCTGTAAATTCACTCAGCTACTCAGATCTACAATTAAAATATGAATTAATGTATTGTGATAAGGAATTTTCATTATACTTTTATATTCAAGACATTTTAAAACTTTGAATTTAATTCAACAGAATGTTGCCATAATCGCCACGCTTGGCAGGCGGGTTTGTGATGATGACAGTTTGATCACTGGTGGAAAGAAAATACTGCTGCCCATTTTTTCCGGGCATTTCTCCGTTAGTCGCCTCTTGCACACCGGAAGAGAAAAGGATGGTGCTATTTTGATGTGCCATGCAGCCCCACTCGACAAATTATTCTATTTTTTAAGCTTTTTTAGGTGTTATATCCATGGGTTTAATTATTTTTGTTGCAGTTTTTAATTCTGTGGATACCTATGTACCTATATACCTGTGATACCATTTTGCTTTTTTTTTTTTTTCTGTTACTTCGTATGTAATAACTATTTTTTTCCAAGACCTCGTATGCGTGGAATTCAGACTAATTATAAAATGGAGCCTTTAAGCTCGATTTAATGATTCTCTCATGACTCAATTTGTGAATTTAGTCATAAATATGTGTACAATGTATTTTTCACAAGTGCATAAGAAACTACATTCATTAAATAATAGACTAAAATTCTTGAAACTCTGGTTTTGGCTTCTGTTGCTCTGACGTCCTTAGGTTAGTTATTCCTCAATATCAATAAGAGATACATCGGCCTGTTCCATTTTTATAATATTTACAGATTTACATTTTTCTAATTCAATATCCTTTTACGGACCAAACAAAGGAACAGCTTGTGGCGGTATTGTGTTATCTCTAAATGTTTGCTCGCATTATCATATTTTTGTAGCGGGAAAATGGGAACTTGATGATAGTCCCTGAGGCACACGCAAAAACTTTTCTCTTATATTATTTTGAATTTGCTCGAATCGCGTCAGAACTGAAGCTGTATGCTGATTCATTTCTAAGAAATGGATCGTAAATCTTTATCGTATATTGCCCTCTCTTAAATTAATAGAATAGCACTATCACTTCTCTTCCTATGGGACACGTAAGAGGCTAAAGAAGACAGACAGCTTCGTATTCTTTCCGCCATTGGTCTCAGTGCGATAGCTAACCCGCCCACCGAGGCTAATACCAACATCGTCACGGCTACAGTGCGACCCGCCGCGCGCCCCGCAGCACCGCAGGAAACAACGTGCGTGTTGACGTCAACCCCGATGCGTGCGTATGCTTCAGCTGCCGCTAAAAAAAGCAGTTGCATGGCGGCTCCGAAGACGCTGGCATCACAGGCAGATACCTAAGTATGATGAGGAGGGCTTTACGAAGGTCGAGAAGAAAAAAAGGAAGCCCTCCACTCACAAACAGTGCGGCAACACACCGACTGGACCGAACCACCTACTTCGGCCCGCAGTTCCAGTGACGCTGCTATACGTGTCCCGGCTCCATTACTCTGTAAAGGTCGAAAAGATTGTAGAGTACATCCGCGTGAAGACCAAATATACACTGAGGGTCGAACGGTTGGAGTCTCGACACAACACGAACTTTAATTCGTTTGTGGTGAGGGTTCCGACTGAACAGCTGTCGACCTTTATGCAGGCAGAATTCGTGGACGGTTACTTGACACCAAGTTGCGAAACACAACGTCGTCAAAATAGTGTGTAGTGATACTTAGTGTAATTTATATTTTATATGTGTTATTTTGTATGTATGTTAGTCTGTAAGGTATTTATTTTATGGGCCTGTATTTCATATCTGTTGCCTGATTTAAATAAAAATAAAAAATATGACCAAATCCTTGTTTTGGAAGAGCCTGTGTCCAGCAGACGTCTGATAAGGGCTGGCGATGATAATGATGATCTCAAAGTAACTATCAATGGGTTATGCTTTGACAGCCTAACTACTTAACTTATTATTATTATTATTTTTTTTCTGAGGCTTTGTATTCTTCGCAGACGCACCTTGAATACGATTCTTTGAATAAATATTTCGAATGCCTTTGGGTGGGGGAACGTGGGTTTACTCACACTATAAGCTTCCGTTTCCAATCATAGGCAGAAAATGAAAATGTTTGCGTAATAAATGGTTACGCATTAGCACAAACAAAAGAATAAGATCGAGCTGGCGAACTATGAAGTTCTGTTGTTTATCTAATACTAGCGACCCGCCCCGGCTTCGCACGGGTGCAATGCTGATACTAAATACACTACAAAAAAACTGTGTACGTTGTATACATATACAAAAAACATAGTGGCCCGCTCCGGCTTCGCACGGGTATGAAATACTCGTATGTCACTGAAAAAATGATTAAAATCGATCCAGTTTTGATTTATTCATTACCGCCCGTGGCCCGCACGTGTTAAATTTGGAGTAAAACAATTCCCCTTTCCCTAATACCATGAAGATTTCCTTCTGTCTTTGGAATATCTAAATTCCGCGCCGCCGCCGCCCTGGCCAGCCTTCCACCCGCAAACGCTACGTCCCGTAATTTTTAAATCTGTAATATCTTCGAAAATATTTATTTAAATCATAATATTCTGTAAAGGGCCATATGGATCAATATTAAATCAACAATGTATTTAAAGTATTTAATTGGATAAGGATTAATGCTGTATTGGTTAAAATCGCTTCGAAAATTAGCCATTATTTGTCGTAAAAAGTAAATGACAATAACAGATAGACATACACCATCGCGGAGTTTTCTGTAGACCTTTTCAATATGTACAATACTTAGTACATTATTTTGATAAATTTCGTAGGGTTTAGCCTGCGTTTGCAATTTAAGCGGAAAAAAATGTGAATATTTACGACATCATATTAGAAACCTCAAAAATAACAGTATTTCTCCACTATTTAAAGGATGTTATTATATACATAGGAACCTTCCTCTTGAATCACTCTATCTATATAAAAAAACGTCATCAAAATCCGTTGCGTAGTTTTAAAGATTTAAGCATACAAAGGGACATGGGGAAAGAAAAAGCGACTTTGTTTTATGCTATGTAGTGATGAAGTACTGGTATCAGATTTATTATTATCCTTCACAGACGCCAAAAGATGCCGCCTACCTAATTGTTGCTCTATTATTCTAAAAATATCCTCCATCTTTAATTCAACGAAGTCAAGTTCTGGGAACCTTTAGCGAGTCAAACAAAGTATCGTGAAAGTAATTAATGAAAATAAATTGAGATTGGTTTAACCGGTGTTGAAGGGCCTTAAATTAAGGGTCGTGTTGCGGTAATCTTAGAGGTCGACTGGGCTGGCTTAATAATTTCAGCTGCTATATTGAGAACACTCTTCAAATTACTCAATTGACTTTCTACAATAAGCGACTAAACTGTTACTTTTTTATCGAAAGAGATAAATTTTGACGTTATTAATTTAGATGAGATTACTATTTGACAAAAGACTTTGAAGTATTAGAGATTTTGGTACAGATTCAAACAAAAAAGACATTGTAGGCAATTCTTATGTCAACTGCTCTTTAAATTGGATTGGAATTGGTCAGTTATAGTGTGTCGTATGGTGCAGGCACATAAAAAGAATAGCATTACTATGATGGCAGAAGCTTCTGCTCCTCACCAGGGAGCAAACTGTGATCGATAGTTTGTTGTTTGTTTTTATTATTTCTTAACCGGCTAAGATCACAGACCATGCTGCCAACTCTTTGCTAATATTTGCCAATCTCAATAACATATAACATACCATAAATTCATACTTACACCTAACAACTTTACCTAACCTTATACCATATCAATTATTATTACCAATGTATCTTCTTACTGTCACATTACTATAACAATGCCACCACCGTATTGTCAATATGTATCGCACAAAACAATCTTAAGATAATTCAAACCTCGTATACAGAAAAGCAGTAAGACTGCTCGCTATAAAATATTAATATGAATTTTACTGCTGTTGCCGTAGAAATTTTAACACTTTCATGCGAACATGCTATTATCTGAGCTCGATGCGATTACGCACATATTTTTTTCATATAAACTGGATCGACGCCCAGAGACGGTCTGCTAAGAGCACGTGAATTTAGTGTTATGTTATAAAGCACTTACGTCATAGGACGTCAACGTATACATACGTCGTGCCTAAAAGTACAGATAAACATCTATACAATTCCCAACAACGTGTAATAACGTTGGCGTATACATATAATAATAAAGCCTTTATTTCCAAAATATTTACATTATACTGTGCTACACCTATTACAAAATGTATCTTATTTAGGCAAGCCTTATGGCAAAGGCCTCCTTCAACTCTTTCCACTGATTTCTGGCTGCCGCTACTCTTATTTCAAGGTAATATTTAAGTCATCCTCTCATCTTGTTACTTTACGTCTTCTGCTTCTAGTGCCGTCCCTTGGGAACCAAGTCGTCACCTGTTTGCTTCACTTTTCCGTTTTGCAACGGAGCATATACGTATAAATACTGACGTATATTTACAAATATTGAAAATTAATAAGAAATCAAATACCATTGAAGTGATTTTAGAATAGTTACATTGTAATAACTACGTAAATAGTAAAAAAATAAGATTATGCGTAATATTATTCACTGCGGGCTGTGTGTGGACAGCAACGCACGCGCGCCTTCCCCTGCGGCTCGCACAGGTCAACGGAATGTATGACGTAACCTGCGCTGATTGACGTATAGTAACGTTGTGCGTCTACAAGGAGCGAATCACTGCCAGTGTATGGAGTCTTCAAAGATGTGTAAAATTTCCGACACGGTGTAGCACTACATTTTTAAGAGTTTGATGCGTTGTCGCACAGCAACCGAACTAATAGAGATTAGTATGAACAGGCGCCGTGCTACTACGTTGTGCTCAACACAACACTTATTAGCTGAACGTACTAATACGCTGTGCTTCACCACATCTACCACAATTTGACGTATACATACGTTGCTTGCGTGAAAGTGTTAAGAATGATTTTCGTGAATACGGCGATACTTGTATTGTCATTAAATGAATGCAGCGGAACGTTTCAACTAAGCTGCCTGATTTTTACTATGGCAAAGACAGTTTGAACACCAAAATCAACTGATCGATTAAAAAGTTTTAATTACACCTCGTAGTACCTATACTTTTTTACTATAGTTATTGCTTTTTATAAGGCAATCAGTTTCTATAGCCATCGATATATTATCTAAAAAACCACGAATCTAATCCAATTTGAATTCTAAATTGGGGTATCGAGTAATCATTTCACCCAGTGAGCTGTTTTTAAACCGCTTTTGTTTGGGTGTTTAATATCGGTTAAACGAATCATACGCTTCACTGAATTCGTCCTGATATTTTGACATGAGATGGTTTTTTGAGAAAGGATTTGATTTCTTTTTCACGGTTAAAGCTAAGCTTTATCTGAAAAAAAAACGTTATTCGTCTTATTGATTTGTTTTTGCGTGTGTCGGTTCATTTAAACAGTCATCATATATGGGCATAAAATTGATCCGGTTTTTCCTTAGATGTGGATCCAAACTCTTCTGTACACTACCTGGTTCGATAGTCCTATGTAGGTACCACGCGGGTCTTTTATGTTTTTTTATAATTATTATTAACATAAAATCATTTGGAATTTGACTGTTTGTAGGTATATCGAGCTTGCAGACAATTTCGCATATTTATACCTATATAAGTTTTCAATTAAAAAAATCTCCATTCTCGTATTCGATATTTCACAGTGAGAAATACTATTGTGGATTTCTTATTTTATAATAAAAAAAAATATTGATTATGACTTGTGACAGTGGGCTAACAACATAGTCCTCAGAACATAGAACGTGGTTTTAACGTTCTACGTAAGATGACGTCATAGATCTAGATGTAGATTTCTAAGGCTACTGATGACCTACGATGGAAAGTTTCGAATCATACAATGATTCAGCTATAACTACGACTATTTCGTAATTTTACTTATTTTTTTCGTCTTCTTATATGACTGTAATGCAAGGATATTCTGGTGTAAGAGATTTAACAGCCACTTTTAAAGGCCTTTAGGCTTGTTTTTACGACTTCCATCTTGTGTCAGAAGCTCAAATCTATGCATAAACATATTCTCCTCGATATCTTCAGCACCTCCATCTACTTACATTAGTACACTGCTGGACAGAGACCTTCCCAAATGATTATTTTTTAACTAAGATTATTATTTTTCTTGATATCTTCATCACCACCATCCGCTTACATTGGCGGACATATATCTTCCCAAAAGAGGGATCATGCCATAACCACCACGATTGGCGAATTAGCGATTGCAGTTATGCCGAAACACTGCTGCCAGTCTTCATAATATGGCCGTCTTTTGAAAAGTACTACACAAAAAATACGATTTTTATCACTCCAGAAATCCTGCTTATCACTGAAAATGTGTACGCTTGTATGACCCTGGTCCTAATTCGGCGCGGGCTACAAAACCCGTTATGCACGAATAATGGACCGGAGCCTATAAAAAGCTTATCCGGTAACAATGCGACGGCAAATCGTCTGCGGATAAGCCTGCGGGCTTGGTCATAAGCAAGCGATTAGCGATTAAGAAATTGAATTAGTTTTTTGTTTTTAGTGGCATTCACTGTTCATGAAAAAATTTGAAGATATAAAGCAGAGACTGCCCGCTTCAATTTAGTAACTATCTTTCTGGATATCGTGGATCTGTATACTAACCGAATATTGGGACAGGACCGAAACTATTAACCGAGGTCTAAGACTTCTTACCTTAAGTTTGATGACCCGATTGGTGTGGCGGTGCGGTAGTCCGCCTACCACGCAAGGATCCTGAGTTCGATTTCCGTTCGGGATAATTAAGGAAAAGATATTTTCTAAATTAGCTTGGGTCTAGCAGGGGCTACTTTCTAGATTAGCTTGGGTCTAGCCCTTATAGCTGTGCTTCACAAGGCACATGAAGCCGTTGGTCTGTAATTAGCGGCTTTGAAAACTCTGAAACCTCTATTAATTTAGCGTGGCCTTTAAAAAAATGGCGTTCAGGTTTGTCCGCTGATGAGGTTTTAAAATGCACTTTAATTAAAATATGGTTACATCAGCAGTTAAACATTTTATTTCGAATCCTACAAAACAACCTTTGAGGCATTTTACAAATTTTATCTTATTATACCTGCTAACAAAGAAGTCTATAACGCTTATTTTATTTTATTTTATTTATTAAGGACAACCAACAAGAACAGTCACATTATACAATCATGTTTCTTCATTAAATCGTATGCAGTCATCATAAACTACCCGTTCACTACATCACAAATTACTTTTAAACAGTTTCAACGAAAATAGTTTGTATCTAGAGGAGCGCGGTAGCTTACGGGGGTATTAAATGTAACGGGTACGTATCATCTATTTATATAAAAGAAAGTTGTGTTAGTTACACCACTTATAAGTCCAGAACGGCTGAACCGATTTTTATAATTTTTGTTATTTTGGATTCGTCTGCGTCGGGAATAAGATAATAACTGTTAAAAACATTGGAAAGTTAACGTTAAATAACTAACTAAGAAACTGTATTCCTTCATACAAATTCCAACCCCGCCATATTTGATGTCAATGACATCAAATATGGCCGTTGGGGCGGAAAGGTTCTCGAATGGCGACCGCGTACTGGATGACGTTCCGTGGGCAGGCCCCCTACAAGGTGGACCGACGATCTGGTCAAGGTCGCGGGAAGCCGCTGGATGCGGACACCACAGGACCGATCGTTGTGGAGTTCCTTGGGGGAGGCCTACGCTCAGTAGTGGGCGTCGTTCGGCTGATATGATGATGATGACATATATGACGTCAAAATCCAATACCATTCTGAGGCGATACGAAGTTCGCGGGGTCCACTAGTAATGTATAAAATTAAAATATATAAGTTCAAAATACCTAAAATCAAAAAAATATAATGTTTCAAAATATATAAAGTTATTTGCCATAAGATAAGAACAGCTAAGCTTGGAATGAATAATGGTCAAAATCTATAACAATTAAAATTCATAATAGTTTCTAGTCCTAATAGTGTCAAGTTCTAAATTTAAAAGCCATAAAATTCAAATAACGTTTAAGGGTTTTGCTTTACATCGGAATGTACGGAACTCTTAAAAACAAGATCAATAAAAAAGAATAAATTTCAATAATTGTTTAATAATAAAATACTTCATGGTAATTAATAATTAGGTTCGGGGTTAGATACTAGGTAAGGTTAAGTTAGACTGGTGACCACACACAGACTCCAAATTATTTTTTGCATGGACGATGTTTTGATTTCAATCCTCAAAATTACAATAACAAGTACAGTGTTTGCTAATGGATGATTTGCTAAGCGAGTTTTTTCCCAATAATTATATCTATCTTCAGTTTTGGTATATCGGAGATAGAAAACATCTTCTGTCTCTGATTTTGTTGTCCAGAGAAACAAAGACAGAAGTTGTTTTCTATCTCCGATATGCCAAAACTGAAGATAGATAGGTTATTAGGACCGGCCGTAAGAAAACCACTAGTTTTACGATCACGTCTATACACCGTGCAATTTTAACCACCTGTGAAACAAAGCCCACGTTATGTAACCATTATGTATAACATCTTGGCAGTGTCATTTTAATTTTTTTACCAAAATCATTTTTTATTAAAATATTAATTATTGGACAGCTATTTATTTTGAAACACGCTGTGACGCCCACAGATGTAGCTGTGTAAGGTCCATTCAGCCCACCGCAGCAAAATAATACGTCTGGGCGCGTCACAGCGTGTTACAAAATTAAAAGTCTGAAACAAATTTAAAAAAAAATAAACAATATTTTTAATAAAAAATAAATAACACTGCCATGATGTTATACATAATGGTCCAATAACGTGGGCTTCGTTTTACAGGTGGTTCAAATTGCACGGTGTATACGAAATACCTACTGTAAAATAATTCAGAAACTTTTATACTATCGTTTAGCCATGTCACACTCAAAACAATAACATCAATATCACTTATATAAACTTGAAAAATTTTTGTCTCAGGCGGGACTCGAACCCGCATCTCCTCGCATCGTAAATGAATGATGATACTGATATTATAAGTGCAATAAAGTTGCTAAAATATCAAATAAAGTATATCAATATCACTTGTTAAATTATCACTTAAAACAATAACATCAAAATCGCTAAGTGTTCGTTTTTTAAATTTTTATTGCTAATACAAGTTGAGGTTGCATTGAAGTTACGTTAGGTTTCGTTGACGTTTTCCGTGGACTGTCGAGTCACCACAGACCCTGCCCTCAGTTAGCGCGGCGGGCGACGCGAGGTTTTTAGTGGGTATACCCCTGGGTCCCATACCCACATACCGCCCTGCCCTCTCCCGGGGCGGTGGTGATGATGCATAACGCATTTTCCTAGCGTAAAAAAAAGGTTTTGCTGACGTTTAAATAACATATGTTTAGTGTTTCATACGACAGTCACTCCATCCGCTAAGCTTATCACGGACAACTAAACTCACTCATATTGGCGCAATAACGAAAAACATCCCGTGCCCTTATGGATTACCAAGAGACTTATTCTGCATTATATAGGTCGACGTTTATTAAAAACAGTGATAAATGGGATACAAACAGCTTGATTACGACGGCTACATTGCCATTTCTGATTCCGGAAAAACCTAAAAACTTAAAAAAACATAATGAAAGTGAAAAAAACAGTGTAATAACTTACAAGTGGCAAGTCAGTGCAGCAACTTGGTTTATTTTGTACTCAGGATGTTTGTGGCACCTTCGTTGTATATTAAAAATAAAAAAGCACAATAAAGAAATTGAAAAAAGAAATTTCTTACTAAGTGATCGTAAATGAATGTATAACGTAGGTACGTATGTCGTCTGATACTTGACGTAAAATGATATTAGGGATTAAAGAATGAAATTGCCGTTTTGTATGGACGAAATCGAGAAAAGTCATTTTTCCATACTAACAATTTTTTAGTTTTTTTAAAAACGCCTGAACCGTTTTCGATGCAATCAAAGGTGAAAGTTAGATGGTTATAAAGCTACGCATTATAGTATTAAAATTTCTGAAAATCAAGGTATATAATACAAATATACTTAATTGAAGCAAGAAGGTCAGCTGACACATTGTAAGGGGTCTTTTCAACGACTTCCTTTGAAGTAATAGGCACTAGTATTGCATTTTTTTCGTCAAAAGTTACTTTATTTAGTTTTTGATACAATACAAAAAGAATTACGCAATAATATGACTATACTTAAGAGCTATAAACAAAATAAAAAGTGGGAAAATAATCGGCAATTTCATACTTTAACCCATGTGACGACACGCTTATTTGGGAGCCCACCGACGTCACACGGGGACCGGGAATCGATTATTGTTGTAGAATATTCCCGACGATGTGGTATTGATGATGGTTCACGGGTGATTACCAACAGCAAGTACTATAGCACGCCTTACCTTGGCAATCCGAACGAAGACGCAGAAGGAGTTCAGCAGCTGCTTAGTCACTTCCAGCACGGGTTGTTGTCTACCACGAGTAGCTGGCCTTCTTTCACCTTGTTTATAACAGTATTATATCACAAAATTCACTAATTAGTTGCAGAGCGACGTTACACGATTTTTCAACTTGTTTCGCGTCCACGGAGCCAATTGGATTGGTAGGCGCGTATGCTCAAAATGGAGCCTTGCTATTGGCTAAGCCGCTTGACACATCATCTTACACAAAAGGCGGGAATATTCAAAATACGAATTTACGATTAGTAAACATACCGCCCACCAAAATACAGCTGGTATTTTCCGGGAAAGTTATAGATAAAAATATAGTTACAATAGACAATACTGGTAAAGATTTAGAAATAGATAGATAAGATACGAATATTGAAAACGATTTGAAAATATATACATTGGGTTAAGGTATAATTATTAGTTAATGGTTTAGATCAGAATGCTCGATGGGGAGAGGACACAACTTCACAAGCGGACGCTTGATTACGCTGGTTTGAGTTTTGATTGTTGCCACTCGGACGATGCCATCGAGGCCCGGATGTAACTCGGTTACTCTTCCCAACGACCATTGCAAAGGTGTGCGATTATCATCTTTGATGATGACGACAGAATTTACGGATAATGGTTTTGAAGTCTTTGTCCATTTTGCACGTTGCATTAAACAGTTAAGATATTCGTTTTTCCAACGAATCCAAAAGCCTTGAACAAATGATTGGATCAACTGCCAGCGATTTGATCGATATAATTTAACGTTAGAATAGTCCATATCAGGGACAGTTGTAAGTGGCTCCAAGGTCAAGAAGTGACCTGGAGTTAATACGTTTGAATCGTTTGGATCAGAACTTATGGGACACAACGGCCTTGAGTTAAGAACTGATTCGATTTGGATGAACAATGTGCTAAGTTCCTCAAACGTTAAAACCTGATTGCCTATGACACGGTAAAGATGCGATTTTGCTGCTTTTATCTGTATTTCCCAAATCCCGCCGAAGTGAGGTGCGCTTGGCGGGTTAAAGTCAAATTTTAGGTTAACAAGTTGCGCGGCCTGGTTGAGTGAGTCCAAATAATTGCTAGCACCGATAAAATTAGTTCCGCAGTCTGCATGAATAACGCTACAACGTCCACGTCGTCCTACAAATCTGCGCAACGCAGCTACAAACGCTTCAGTAGAAAGAGAAGACACTACTTCAAGGTGGACCGCTTTTTTACCTAGGCACACAAATAAGCAAAGGTATGCTTTGTCTATTTTGGCTCCGCGATGAGTTCCAACCTTAATTCGGAAGGGACCTTCCAATGCCACTCCAACCACGGAAAATGCTTTTGCTTTGTTTACACGGAATGATGGTAGGTCACCCATGTACGGTTCCAAAGGTTTCGGTGATGTACGATAGCACCGTATACATTTCGAAAGACATCTACGAATAGCTCGTTTTGCTGACAACACCCAAAAACGTTGAAGAATTAAATAATGAGTCGTGTTTTGACCGGTATGACAGTGCTGACGATGAATGGACTCGATTAATTTATATGTAAAGGGATGATCGCAAGGTAGAAGCGCTGGGTGTTTTTGCTCATACTCAAGACCAGCTCGGGATAACCTACCGCCCACCCTGAGAACACCCTCATCATCTAAAAATGGGTTAAGTTTTCGTAAGGGCTTTGGTAGCAACTGTTTCGCTTTGATACGATGGATTTCATTTTCAAATACTGAAGATTGAACGTGTTTGACTACTATAAGCAGCGATTGATAATTTTCAATATCAGTAGGAATACAATCTTTGACTCGATTACTTCGATTTTTTATGTTATGGACAAAACGACGAATATACGATATAATACGAATAATTTTATCGCATGAAGAAAAACGATTTAAAAGATAATCGATGGGAGAATCTTGAATGACAGGTGTATTTTGTGTGACCAACACTACAGTCCGACGTTCCTCAGTGCGCATTGCGTCCTCTTCATCATCATTTAGAATCGGAAGCTTTGTAAACCTTGGCCACTGCTTCGGGTCTTTCCCTAACCAAGACGGTCCTGACCACCATAACGAATTACGCATTAGGTCACTAGGCAACTGCCCCCGTGAACAGATATCAGCTGGATTATCCGTGGATGCAACATGATGCCAGGAGTCCATTGGAACGATATCCTGAATGATGCTAACCCGGTTAGCCACAAATGTGGTCCACCTTGAGGAATGCGAACGAAGCCAACAAAGAACGACTGTCGAATCAGACCACAAATAGATTTGTGAAAACTGGATTTTTGAATTGTATGTGTCTAAAACGAATTTAAGCAGATTTGCGAGTACTACAGCGGCGCACAATTCCAAACGAGGCAGAGAGAGTTTTCGAAGTGGAGCTACACGAGCTTTAGCGCACAATGGTACGATTTGAACTGTCCCATCAGCGAACAGAACACGAACGTAGAGTATAGCCCCATAAGCTAGTTCAGAACTGTCACAGAAACCATGAAGTTCATACGATTTCGCATGGCGATTTGTAACACACCTTGGAACTCTCAATTCCTGGAGAATCGGCAGTTGTTCGCAAAGAGACCTCCATATAACACTAATGTCTTGAGGAGGATTCTCGTCCCATGACAAACCAAGAATCCAGAGTTTTTGAAGCAAAACTTTGGCCTTGATAGTTATAGGCGCTAAGAAGCCTAGAGGGTCAAAAACTTTAGCAATCTCGCTCAAGACATTACGCTTCGTACAAGTACGATTGGATGACTTGACCTCAAACAGAAACGTATCAGATGCAGGATCCCACTTGAGACCAAGCACCTTAATTGAACATGGTTCATCAGAGAATGATTTAGGATCAAGAAGACGCTCTTCCGGTGAAAGATTTGATAACAATTTAGGTTCGTTAGTTGCCCATTTTCGCAATTCAAATTGACCAAGCTTCAGAAGATGAATGATTTGTGATTGAGCTTCTTCAGCAGAAACCAATGAGTCACAACCACTGACGATGTCATCAACATAAATATCTGTCGCTAGTATTTCCCTAGCTTGAGGGAAATTGTCACCTTCATCCTCAGCCAGTTGTTGAATAGTTTTACATGCTAAGTACGGCGCTGAAGACACACCATAAGTCACGGTATTTAACCTAAATTCTTGTAAGCATTGATTTGGCCTAGCTCTCCAAAGAATTCTTTGATAATCACGCTGATCATCAGAGATAAGCATTTGACGATACATCTGTCGTATGTCAGCCATAAAGACAACTGCGTGTAAACGAAAGCGAGTGAGAACGGCAACGATATTAGATTGAAGTTTAGGTCCTCTTAGCAAAGTGTCGTTTAAAGATTTGCCTTTAGCATCTTTAGCAGATGCGTCAAAGACTACGCGCAATTTGGTTGTGGCGCTGTCTGGTTTCAGCACACAATGGTGAGGGATGTAGTATTTACCCTGATTCATTTCATTGGGTTCAACCAAAGACATATGGCCAGACTGTAAATAGTCGTCCATGAAGTCTAAATATTGCTGACGTAAATTAGGATCGCGTGAAAGTCTACGTTCAAGCGCATGGAAGCGACGAATAGCAGTATCACGTGAACGTTCAAAATTCGGTTCCTCTGCATCTTTGAATGGATACTTAACCACGTATCTGCCAGACGAATCGCGGCAATGATTAGAAGCGTACGCTTGTTCACACGCAAGTTCCTCCGGTGTATTTTTAGAAGCTTGAGGAACACTATCAATTTCCCAAAACCGTTGAACCAATGACAGCAATTCATTGTCTGGTTTAGATGAGAAGTGTAGAAGCGACGAACTCACAAGAGTCGTTCGACCTAGCAAAAGCCAACCAAAAACAGAATTCAGTGCAAGAGGTTGATTTCTGTCACCTCTGATACGTTGATTTTGAAGCGATTCAGCGAAAACATCTGCGCCTAACAGAATATCGATAGGACCTGGAATATCAAAACCAGGGTCTGCTAACGGAAGAGATTGAATGTGAGACCAACCAACCGTATTAAGTTTAGCTATTGGTTGATCACCGCAAATATTTGAAATAACGTGCATATCGACGTTAAACAACGATTTATCGTTAGAAGCTATGGAACAGTTTACCAAGCCGATGATGCTAGCAGCAATGCCTCCTAAACCACTGATATTAGATTCGCTTGGGACTGGCTTAAGATTTAAACATTGTGCAGCGTTCTTAGTAATGAAATTGTTTTGACTACCCGTATCAAAAATAGCACGGAATGAACAATACTGTCCTTTAGCATCTTGAATTTGTATGATAGCTGTGGCGAGTAATACAGTCGAATTTGGAATTGATTTTGTGACTAAAGTCGATTTTGTAACCAGTGCAGAAGTAGGTGAGTTTGCATCAATGACAGAGTTTGAACTAACGGGACAATCCTTATGAAGCAGCGTGTGATGCTTATGTTTACATTTTAAACAACGAAAAACGGACATGCAATTTTTAATAGTATGTGACGATTTAAGACAATTAAAACACCATTTCTTTTCATTTGCTATAGACATGCGATCCCCAACGGATTTAGCTAAAAATGATTGACATTTAGTAATGGAATGAACATCTGAACAGTACGAACATTTAATCGCAGGTTTGTTATATTGAGGCATTACCTGGAGTGGATTCTCAGCTTTATTAGATTTTAAATGTAATGTATTGTCAGCAAAAAGCGTGTGCATTGTGGTGTTGGGCCGCTTAGTATAAGAATGGTTTGAAGATTTGGGTATTTCTTTGACCTGACGCGTCACCTTATCGGATTCACAAAAATGACTATCACGTATCAATGCATCACATTTTGAATGTAAAAATCCCTTTAAATCTGCGTAGGTAGGAATGTCAGACAGATTGCAACGTTCCTCGAATTCGCGTCTAAGTTTAGAATCTAACTTTGATAGGATATGATACACAATAATAAAATCCCACTTCTCAACAGGTAGTTTTAATTTTGTTAAGATACTTAAGTTTTCTTCGATACAATCCAACGTCTTACGAAAATCAGTTGCGGAGTGAACCTTAAAATTAATATTTAAAATATCCTTCCAACACGTGAAAGCTAGTTCTCGTTGATTTTGATAACGCGCAACTAAAGCGGAGTATGCATCCGAATAATGGTCACCTGTCACCGGAAAAGTGCGAATAAGTGACAACGGTTCGCTACTTAACGATGAGATGAGGTAATGAAATTTTTCAACGTCCTTGAGCGCTTCACATTGATGTATAAGCGCATCATAAGTATCAATAAATTCAGGCCATTGTTTAATGTTACCCGAAAACGAAGGTAATTGAATTTTAGGTAGTTTAACATGCAATAATGACGAAGAATTACCGTTCGATTGATCAGAACTATGAAAAGATTTCGTTAACTTACGCTGAATTGACATTACCGAAAAATACGCTGCATCAAAACGAGTCTGAATCTCATCATCATCACCACTGTCATTCTCGGTCGCAATCAATAATTCGAGTATCGAAAAATGCGCGCGCTCAAACTCAGCCGTATATTTGTTGAGTAGATCGCAATGTGAAAGGAAAAGATCGCATTGGTTGTTATCAGTCAGCGCTAAGTTACCTACTTCGAGCGTCTTCAGTAGCCGGTTTAATGCTATAGTACGTTTTCTACGCAAAGACGGTAAATCGCTAATATCATAGCTATCTGATTCCGCACTCTTTCTTTTCGATCTAGTGCTTAGGCTAAGTTTACGATTACTACGTTTTGGATTGTAAGACATCGTTAAATCCGAATAAAACTGTCCTCTTTACGAAAAAACAACAACAAATAACGCTTAGGTTGAAAAAACGAATATTATTTTGATAATAATTACCTACGAGTATCTCGAATTTAAAAATAGAAAGCCGTAGGTGTGCTACAAGTTCGTAACGCACGACTACGACTACGATTCAAAGATAAGTTAGGCACTCAAGTCTGGTTATGGTTAACAAACACTTGTTTACGTTTTAAAAACGTTAATAAAGGTAGATAGGAATTACAGCCGATAGATATATACGAACGACGATTAATTGATAGATTGTTCGTATATGATCTGCAATAAATACCTACAGCGTTTAAGACTACGATACGAATTCAAAGTTGGTTATTATTTAACAAGCAGGTAGCAACAACCAGACTGTACAAATTGAATCCTACCTACTCAAGTTATTATTTGAGCGGATAGGTTAGACTATATTTGCTTTAAAGTAATTATTACAATCGTACTTAAGAATGTTATATTGTAATACTCGTACGTATAGATTTACACTTATAAGTGTTAGTTATAGATTTAGAATTAGTAAATCGTGATAAATACTTTTAAATATTATAGAAAGTACCAGCGTTGTATAAGTAGGTAGGTAGATACGAATGGACTATGTCCCGGGTTTCGGCACCAAAAACATGTGACGACACGCTTATTTGGGAGCCCACCGACGTCACACGGGGACCGGGAATCGATTATTGTTGTAGAATATTCCCGACGATGTGGTATTGATGATGGTTCACGGGTGATTACCAACAGCAAGTACTATAGCACGCCTTACCTTGGCAATCCGAACGAAGACGCAGAAGGAGTTCAGCAGCTGCTTAGTCACTTCCAGCACGGGTTGTTGTCTACCACGAGTAGCTGGCCTTCTTTCACCTTGTTTATAACAGTATTATATCACAAAATTCACTAATTAGTTGCAGAGCGACGTTACACGATTTTTCAACTTGTTTCGCGTCCACGGAGCCAGTTGGATTGGTAGGCGCGTATGCTCAAAATGGAGCCTTGCTATTGGCTAAGCCGCTTGACACATCATCTTACACAAAAGGCGGGAATATTCAAAATACGAATTTACGATTAGTAAACAACCCCTATTATTTAACAAAAGGAAACGAAAACTAATAAAAATGTTAACTGTTTCAGGCAGGGTTCGAATTAGCATATGAACTAATAACAGTAGGTAGGTACTTTGTTAAACGTTTAACAAGTTTATCTGCCCGTAACGTAAACAAACACACTTAAAACAAAACAAGAAGAATACGAATGAATCTCTGCAGCCTAATTGTTTCCTCCGCAACATATTAGTACCTACGCTTGTCTCTGGAATTAGTAATGCGGACAAATGAAGACGGAGAGTCTCCGTTAACGCCTGCGTTATTCATGTGTTTCGTGCTTATCCTCCAGGACTTACGGTACACTGCTTCCAACCGTTTGTTAGACTACATACGGAAGGTACTCGTGTGTTTTAAGACTTTCATTTGAAAGACTTGTTAGGAGTAATGTGGATATTAAACACAAAACATTTTATCTGTATATTAGACTCTATACTTTGAATCCTATTTACTTATTAATTCATCATAAATACCAATACAATGTTGATCTCTAAATAAGTAAAGACGGTTAATTAGTTAAGTCCATTTAGAACAAAATATTAATCATACACACTGCAGTTTCACCTCTCTTAGATCCGATATGTAGTTTTAGATACCGCCAATTGAAAATTCCGAAAAATACGCTAAATGACGAAAGCAATAGTCTGTGGTGCCGCATTGAAACGAAATTGCGTGTGAAATTGAGTGAACTAAATGGCAATGAAATCGCATCTCGGGATCTCTAGTTTGACAGCTACTTATACGAGTATGAAAATTGTCACAATAGCTATTGAGTAACTTTCTGTAAATTGAGTTTCATTATTAGTGAAAAGTGTCTAAAATGGCTCGCCTGAGAAATGTTTTTTTTTTAGAGATCTTTGAGATAGACTTACGGGACGAAACAAGTTGTTTACGTAGGATTGCTCAGTACGCCTGGTAACAACGATTTTTTTATTTACATTTTTAGCACTTGCCATATCTGTCACACGCAACATTTGTATTATAACCCAGCAAATCAATTAATAATATTACTTAAGTATTACTATTGATATTACTTACTATAAATATTACAAAAGCCTGATGTGTCGTGTGTATATTCAACTGCTCATCAACTGGCTAGAAACTTTATCAAAGAATATTAAACACTACAAGCTAAAATTAAAGTTGAAAATCGGATAAAGAAATTAGAAAATTTTGTGTGGGTGGATCGACGCGACAGCACTTACATCAGAATCCCGAAAATCTACTTAGTTTTATTAAAATTTTGCGGAATCTTTTGGAGTCCAAAAGGGTTCTGTGCAACCCCTGTAATTGTAATACTGTAATTTAATTTATCTTATAACGCTTCGTTGTATCGTGTAATGAAATTCCGTGGTTTTCGCAGTTTACAGTTCACACTTTCCGACCCGATCCCGTAATAAATAGCCGCTATGTCGCTCTATCATAGATAACAGATAAACAAACATTTTCAACTTTATTTTACAATTACACCGTTGGAAAGAGGTTTCTCAATATGATCATGCTATAGTTGAATCGGATGGAGATGTAAGTTGCCAATGGTGGAGGAAGACACACATTATTAAGACAAGACGAGAAGAAATGGTGCTATTTTGATTCGTGCCCGGCACCAAACGGCTAGAAATATTGTCCAATGTACACAACGAAACGCACATTATGGATGTAGATGCTATTCTTTAAGATCACGAGGATTGTATAATGTCTGAAGCATTACGATGTTCAATATCATATGTAATCCAGATTCTTTATTTCACATTCATGTGACCTGGCATATGTAAGAAAAACTAATAGATCCCAATACAAAAAAGTAAAGCAAAATGACAACCAATAACTATCGCACTGCAGGGTTAAGGCCTTCATCATTGAATTCAAGTTACCACAGCAATGATGAGTAGGTACAGGCATAATCACTTGCCAGACACTTGCCAGAGAGCTGGTCATTCCAAACTCGAACAATGTTCTAAAAGTCGAATCTCTTGTTACCCGATCAAACCGAAAACCCGCGATCAAAACCTGGAACCCTAGATCTTGGTAGGTATAAATAGTACTTCAACTTAGACCAATATCCTAGAAAGGCCAATTAGCCGTGAGCCCAACATATCACTATAACAATGCACAGTTAAGCGTCTTTTTTCTTAAACATGATGTCATAATATTATGTTTTATTGCAAGTATAATATTTCTAAGTAAATAAGAATATTTCTGTGAGAATATTAAATAAATTATTTTCTATTTTGTCACATACTACAAACTCCTGATAGCTCAAATATAAATTTATTTGATTCTTTCGATGCATTCTTATTTACTTTTTTCATAAAACATAAATAGAAACAAAAAGCAACTTAAAATTTAATATTTAGAACCCATGCGAGTCGTATGCTAACCAGGTTTTAGACTTAAAAGCTTTTAAAACTGACTTAATGAACGCGGCCATTTCGTTTTAGTACGAACCGTAGGATTAGAGAAGATTATTATGAAAGCCTTATAACAGTTAAAAATAAGAAAAACATTTTTTCACATAATTCCATGCACCATTAATCACAATCTTATTTAACAGTGTTGTTTTATCTTTTGTTTGTTTGACAATATGTACCCTAGTGAATTTCGCTCGTTTAATGTTTATTTTCTATATCTAAATCTATCTATCTTTATAATACATATAAAAGAAAGTCGTGTAAGTTACACCATCTATAAGTTGAAAACGGCTGGACCGATTTTTATAATTTTTGATTTTTTGGATGTGTCTTCGTCGAAAAAAATGTAGAAAAACAAATTTTTTCTACATTGACCCGTCCGGGAATCGAACCCGGGACCTCGGAGCAAGCGACACCTTGAAAACCGGTGTGTACGCCACTCCGCCACGGAGATCGTCAAATTGTTTAAAAACATATTATAAATATGATAAATATTTCGCTATCATAACAATGAAGTACACCCCGATAGGAGACCTTACAATAAGCATTCTTATTACCAACTTAATTAAAACATCCATTGTTTTACGCTCCCGCGTCTTTCGATAAGAAACTCGCAAATAAACACTTAACCTTTTCCCCCTTTCGTCCAATAGATTCCCACAACTCCCGCGGGAACTTCACGGCTATAAGTTCTCAACCAGTCGCTGTCAAACCTAATTTGTATGGAGAAGTGCAAACAGCTCTACAGAGGCTTAATTAACAAAATGAAACAAGTTTTTAATTGTTTCTTCAGACGGGCTATTTATCACTGGGTCGTCTCAACTTTTCGTTTCACTATAGGACTATGTAAGCATGTGTTTGGCCTGTAATGAACTAAGTTTGATGGTTTCTAGTTCAGTATACAAGTTGAACGATCGAACCATCTTTGTAGTACACTACACTACTATTGACCAGATAAAAATAAAAAAAAATAAAAATAATATCCTAAACTAAAGTGGCAGTGGGCGGGACACATAGTAAGAATAACGGATAGCCATTGGGGCGGAGAGGTTCTGGAATGGCGACCGCGCACCGGACGACGATTTGGAAAAGGTCGCGGGAAGCCTTTGGATGTGTGTGACGCGGGACCGATCGTTGTGGAGATCCTTGGGGGAGGCCTATGTCCAGCAATGGGATTTGTTTGGCTGAGATGATGATGATTGGATGATGGGTGGTGGGATCTACCTTCTAGTGGTCTACCCTGGGCAACGGCATCTTTGATTTTCTAACCAATGATGATGGCTAATAGATCCTTCTGTGGTGGTAGGCTTCATATGTACATTTTTCAGATTTATCCCCTACCTAGGTGTAAGAAGTATGAATTAGGTACTAGCCAAATTTCACAGTTCTATGTCAATTAAAACTTTGATCATCTTGACAGAATCGAAATATACGTTTTTACGGCAAAAACATTTTTGCCGTAAAAACGTATTACATTACATTTTTTGTACGATGACGTTACATTTTTTTAAAGATTTAAGTGAATATAAACTTGAGTATATGGTTTTAATTTTAACTCGAAACTTTCCGAGATAAACGGCCTAAAGAGACAGACAGATGGACAGACAACAAAGTAATTCTATAAGACTAAAGATCTTCATTAAATGATGCTATTTACTTCCTGTTTTGCCAACCAGCTTGGTCATCTTACATTAAAGTATTATTAGAAATTTAATTAACGACCATTTGGATCAGTGGTAGTAAAGGCTGTTTCTGAGCCATGGATCGCAGGTTCGATCCCCGCACTGTTTGTACTGATCTGGAGGTTTTTCTATGTATAATAAGTATATATTTACAAAAAAACATTATATAAGTATGATTATCGGATGTCTAGTACCCTATACGCCAAGCTATAATACGAGTACTTAATAATAGGGATTAAAGTATGAAATTGCCGATTATTTTCCCACTTTTTATTTTGTTTATAGCATTTAAGTATAGTCATATTATTACGTAATTCTTTTTGTATTGTATCAAAAACTAAAAAAAGTAACTTTTGACTAAAAAAAAATGCAATACTAGTGCCTATTACTTCAAGAGAAGTCGTTGAAAAGACCCCTTACAATGTGTCAGCTGACCTTCTTGCTTCAAGTAAGTATATTTGTATTATATACTTTGATTTTCAGAAATTTAAATACTATAATGCGTAGCTTTATAACCATCGAACTTTCACCTCTAATTGCATCGAAAACGGTTCAGGCGTTTTTAAAAACACAAAAAAAATTTAGTATGGGAAAAGGACTTTTCTCGATTTCGTCCATACAAAACGGCAATTTCATATTTTAACACCTAATAGTAGCTTAGTTTGGGACTAAATGGTTCTGCGTGGCCCAGCGTGGCGTGACTTAAAATATGATATTATTTATATTTTATATATTTATATAATGTTCAATGTGGTGTTTGTAGTTGTAGGTAATTTACTCTTAGAAATAAACATTAAACATCGGACTCAAACGTAATGTAACATTAATGTAACTATAATTTCTTATTTATTGTAAAACTCCAAATAAGTCTGGAGTCAATAAACAAATTTAAATGTATAATGATGCGGTCTCACTTCAGAACAAAGTTTAAAATACAGATAAGTATAGTATTTCATTTAAATATTTACTTTAGAACTTTTGATTATTAAAAAAATTGAATTGGGTAATATCGTTAGATGTAAAATTACAAGTACACAATTATCTTCCAAATAAAAGCAAACACAAAATGACCGATGCGAGCGATAACGGAAATTGCCGTTGCGCCATTCATGCTAACCTTCAAACATCAATTTCAATTGAAAGTTACCAGCCAGCAGTCGATTCGACATTCGAATTTCAAATCTTTTTAATATTCGCTAAATCGGTGACAGCTCCGTAGGAACGTCAACCTCGCCGGAAATTAGGAAGTCGAGCAAATTCAATATAAATTCTTGGAGCATCTAAAAAGGTGGCTAGCAACCTAACGAGGTAAAACAGGGCGTAGCCATTAAGTGAAAGAGTTTTGCGATTTATCAAATTAAATTCATAATTATTTATACGAAGCTTGTAAATAAATCCCTTCCCTTCTCTTCCTATGGCTATTGTATGAGACTAAAAGAATACTGTTAAAAGAGCAGAACAGAAGCGTCTTTTTTCCACCATTGACAAAACTGCGATTTTTAATTTTTTTATTCGATTATGGCAAAATCATTCATTTGGAGAGGCTTTTGCCCAAAGATTTAATACAGCAGTATATTAAATCTATGCTTTTGCCCAACTTTGGCTTGACATAGGCGGGTTATGATAATGTTGAGAATATTATAGAAGGATAACAAAACGAAGAGAAGAAGCGAAATACGAGTATAGTCAATTGGATTAAATTAGACATGAGACAGTTGAAAACACTTTTTTAAGTTAATCTTGTTTAATAAATAACGCCCCCTTTGGTCTAGTGGTTTTAATACCGGGCCAAGGGGTTCAATCCTCGGGTGAGCCCAGGCAACAAAAAGTTTTGAATTTTTGGACATCGTTCGGGTTTGTGATCACCAACCCGTATTTGTCAAGCGTGGTGATTATGCCTGTACCCATCATTGCTATGGTAACTTGAATTCAATGATGGAGGCCTTTTTCTGTTTCTGTTTTAGATAATGTTACTTCAAATATGGCGCTATCTATACAAAGGCTGCTAGCTGTGTTCACCATCATAGTATTGTATACTATATCTTCAACATACTGCTGCTACTACCCACGAGTGACAACAACTACCACAGAAAGAGGAATGGTGAAGAAAAAGCAACCATGTCGGGGATTCTGTTTGTTAAGGAAAATTGTACTTTACACAATACAACAGTTGTTATATGATGAGTAGTGTTATATGTTATTAAGAATCTGTAGTTTTTTTATTAATTAACATTAGTGGGCCCCGATTTAACAAGTCCCGATATGTTAACCTGCTACTACTCCGGGACAATTTTAGGCTAATGCTAACAAACAAACAATGCGCATTGTTGTTTTATTATTATTAAGTAGGTACCTACTAGCTGTTGCCTGCTATTTCGTCCGCATATAAAATGTGGCCTATGTGACATACTGAACCCAAAACTGCCAGTATGGAAAAAAAATATCCATTTCAATATGAAAACAAACATTATTTTTAAAGGAGGTTTATCTTGAAAGAATCGTGTACATTTTCGAAATAGTCTACGTGCTATACTAGGCTAAAATATATTTTTTTGCCAACATTCATCCAGATCCTTACAACGTTTTTATTTTTATAAATAATGGGCTTGCTCTTGACTACATACTTAACTATACGGTTAAGAAGAAGCCTAAAATGGAGCGAGCTTACCCAGAGCTGTACTGGTTCTCCCACACACTAGCGGAACACAGAAAAACTGTTTGGCGCTGGATTCGGGTAGGAGGGTGGTAGCATCCAGGCGGCCTCTTACGAAGCCTACCACCGCAGAAGGATCTGTTAGCCGTCATCATTGGTTAAAAAACCTAAGATGTCGTTGCCCAGGGTAGACCACTAGGAGGTAGATCCACTCATGATTGAGTAACAAAGACCCAGCCAAGCTTTTGCATTATAATACTCGTATTAGTAAGATATGTAAGATATATAGATAATAATGTTTATTTGATTTGGGAAAAATACACACAATACAGGCTGTACCAAATAGGTCCTCATGTGTGTGCTCAGCATGTGTCGAGGCCAGAGTGCCACGACGCTGGTATTCTGCGGGCACCATAAGACATAATAAGTTACACTAAAATTTTATATATAATGTAATGAGTAAAAATAATGAATAAAAATATAATATAAATATACATTTCACTTTCTTGATGTATACAGTTGTGTCTTCTCCGTCAGTAATTTATACTCTTCCTTAATCTTCCCATCTAAATAATGATAGCCGGCATGGCTATGGCATGGCCTGACATTAATTTAAAAACTAAGATATTAAACTATCTCTTAGCGAGAATAAAGTTGAATATTTCGGTTATCATTTTAAAGCCAGTGTTTTAGTATCCATGTGAAAAGTAACTGAATATTTTGCACTTACTGACAGAACTAGCTTTAATTTCAAATTGTTATTATTAAGTCGTAAATTCTGTACATTTCTAACACTAATTAAATTTGTAACAAATCTGCTATGTCGTCATTTTGCTATTAACTATATTATGTCTTGCCCTGCAACTATACAATTATCTTAGCAACGAGTCAGCTGCCATTTTAACAAATTTTATTACCTGTGCTTTTATAAACGAATTTTGACTTTGAATTAAGATGGCCGCTTAAATAGTTTTTTGATATTCCTATCTCAACTAGTTTAACCTCGCTGATATTTACCATAAATTATTTCAAGTGCGCATAAAGGCTTTGTGTACAAAGAAAATATTTGTTCTACGTCCAGAATAAATGTCGAGAATATTTCGTATAACACGTGAAGCATCAAAAACGTTTCCCTTCGCTTTATTTTTACGTCGGCATGTCGGAGATTGAAGTTTGTTGAAATAATTACTTTGGCATTATGATATGTTATTCTATGTGGTTTGTTCCTACTGGATTCGGTCAGTGGGAAAGTAGCATTTATGTATTGAAATTTTAATGTAAAAAGCTGTTTAATATTTCTAATATTTCTTTCGAATGTTGGTACTAACTGAAAACATTTATTAAACTTCGCGGGTTACAGCGTAATGCTTTGAATATCGACACACCAAATGGCCGAGTAGCCCAATGGTTAGAGCAGTCGCCTGGTAGGCAAAAGGTCGTAGGTTCGTGCCCCACCTAAGGCAGTCCAAATTTTTTATTCAAGGATCTGTTTTATCAATTCAAATGTACAGACAACAGCACGTCAACCTACCACAAAACGTCAAATTTTCTTAATTGATATTGATCTCAACTTGTTGGACTTAAAGTTGAAAATCAATTCAATGACCTTTAACTTTTTGGGGTAGGTTAACATGCCGTTGTCTGTACCATCTACTTTCACTTATCACCATCATCATCACCAGTCATTATGAGTCCACTGCAAGACACGGGCCTCTCCAAAAGGAGATATTTTCTATAATCTAGAAGATATTAGTGATCCCAGTTTGGCCAATGGTGTAGATATGACCCCGGTGCCAGTCTACTACTACTTTAAAAGCCTTTGGCGGTAGGTAGAGAAGGAGTGTTGCCATTATTTTAATATACCGACACTAAACGACACGTTAGGTACCTACGTGTCGTTTTTTTATTACTTTAATTATAAATTACTACCGCATTTCAGGCCTTTGGATAGTAGTTGACTGATCCACTACTATCCAAAGGCCTCTCTAAAAGGAGGATTATATAGTCGCCGATTGGTTGGTTCAGCGTCGAGATTTGCGTACGAGACGGAAAGAAGTCGCAAAACTATTATTTTGTTGTATTCATATGAAGACGTGAACATGGCTAGTTTTAGCTTCTATTTATAGTCCTTTTAGTAAGGAGGAAAACAACGTTGTATCTTCACAATGTACCAAGAGCAACAAAAGTACTTTTCTTTATACTACCGAACTTCTGCAGTCAATAAAGATGTTTCAATGATAAATAGGGTAAAGTTTACTATTGTCCGCGATAAGAAACGCTACAATAGATCTATATAGAGCGGGAATCCTTTGTCTGTGTTAATAATATGCGATATAATTTATCCCTTAATAAAATCGTTACCAGATATTTGTTAAATTTACAAAAGGCTCAAACTAAGTGGCTTATATTAACAGCGTTTATAGTCACGGGCAGAAAAAAAACAGTATGTGACATATTCGCAGTACCAACTATTCTGTTCGGTTTATACATAACTATAGTTAGTTACAATGTTAGTACGCACAATGTTAGGCTACAATCAAATGACACCACCCCTTCTTTTAGGGTTCCGTACCCAAAGAGTAAAAACGGGACCCTATTACTAAGACTTCGCTGTCTGTCCGTCTGTCCATCTGCCTGTCACCAGGCTGTATCTCAAGAGCCGCGATAGCTAAACAGTTGAAATTTTCACAAATTATGTATGTCTGTTGCCGCAATAACAACAAATACTAAAAACAAATAACATAAATATTGAGCTCCTATACAACAAACCCGTTTTTTGGCCTTTTTGGTACGGAACCCTTCATGCACGAGTCCGACTCGCACTTGGCCATTTTATTTTCTTTGTTTTTTGTACGACGAAAGGGGTACTACTAAACTACGATCGCTAATCCGCCTGCCAAGCGAAGAGTTGGTGGCAAAATTCTCTTTTTGGAAAGGAATGTTTTAAAAGCTTGAAATAACCACCAATTTTAAGTCTCTGCTAAACAAGGAATCACCCACAATCATCACGCACCGACTCAAAATTGAAAGATCAATGCCTATTTTTCATCTGAGTATGTATAGAAATGAAACAAATCTTAAAATTAAGCTTTTTTTATTGTAAACTCATTACGCTTATCATTTATTAATCAGAAACGCAGGAAAAAAAGATTTTTGATATTCTTCTAAACTTCTTAAAAAATTAAAATATGGTTTCTGAACGTTACTTGTACAGTTGTTACGTTCCGTTTTAGTTACTGACGAGTGCCGACTGGAGACTGACTCTATCTATTTAAACTAGTTTTATTACTTATTGTTTTATTTTTACTACTTTATAATTTCTATATTAAATTAATATAAAGATTTATTGAAGTCCATTATTACAAATAATACGAACATTATCAGTTGAAAATAAGTTTACGTTTAATTATTCTAATAGTGTGAAACGGTTTTTTTTTTGACGTTTGAAAGCCGCCTGTCATATTCGAATCGGCGCAGTATCGTTCGATTTGTGTTTGCATCTCTTTGTGTACTACACACCTACACACTTTTTGGCACTTTACCAACATACATATTTACCTTAGTGGAAGTTCTCCGTAATCAATAGGTCGAATGATTCAAAGTTATAGTTAATTAACTTTTAAACACTAGGTAGGTACATATGTACTGCCGGCATATTTCCATAGATATTTTTGACGATAATTTGGCCGCGGCAATTCCTAACCGTAGTAATTCGTATTTTTTTAACTGGTAAAAGTGAAAACAGGGAATTATTCCCTAATCTAGCACGCAGTATTCCTGCTATACTTGCGGTCTATACATAAACTTTCATTATCAGGTTTTCAAATGTATGGCAAGTGGGTATTGATCTTTTTGTTTTATATATATCTCGCTCTTCGTTGGTTCAATGTTTGCGAAATAAGTGTTTTTTTAACATTAAAACAAAATTACATAACGCTTTTTGTGTAAATTAAATGTTTTTAACATTGATTGCTGTAAAGTATCGTCTTGAAATACAACTAAATATATAATATTACAGATTCTGGATACAAAATACAGCTTTTACCACTGTAAAGCCACTGTATTCACATCAGGCTATACATTTTTGTTGCAAAATGGCACCTATTTCAAAGAGATTAAGATGCCTCAGTGTTCTGCCGTCGTCTGTACAACAAATCATAGTATTTGTGCGTTTCCCCGAGATTGGTTCCCGTGCTTCGTCCATTCATCTTCTTTAAGTTACATGATTTCTCACGGGGCGCTTCGGCTTGATGGCTTTTCTGGGAAAAGGTATAGGGTATACCCAATAAGTTGTATACGATTGCCTTTTCACAACACGTTAAGGCTCAAAATGAAACAAACTTTAACGGAAGGTTGTAAAGGTTGGAAATGTGTAGGAAAATTGGAATTTTGAATACACTTTATTGCAAAGATCAACAACATAGCGCATAGGTAAGTATTTTAATAGTCGAAAATCAGAAGAGACTTAATGCTACAAGTTAAAATATTTTATTATTAATGGCTGACCCTTTAATCTTGCTATACTTATATAAATTAAGTCAAATAAAAAAAAAACAGGTTAGGTTGGGACTTATATCACGACTCATGAGTGCCTTAAAATAACCGGCCAAGTGCGAGTCGGACTCGCGCACGAAGGGTTCCGTACCAAAAAGGTAAAAAAAACGGATTTGTTGTTTGGAAGCCCCCCTTAAATATATATTTTATATTGTTTTTAGTATTTGTTGTTATTGCGGCAACAGAAATACATAATTTGTAAAAATTTCAACTGTCTAGCTATCGCGGTTCTTGAGATACAGCCTGGTGACGGAGCGACGGACAGACGGACAGACAGCGAAGTTTTAGTAATAGGGTCCTGTTTTTACCCTTTGGGTACAGAACCCTAAAAACATAATGACATATAAAGCGTATTTTGTCGTATATCGTGTGAACTAAATAATCATAAAAAATATATTTATAAAAAAACATAGTCCCATACGAATATGACTCTTTAAAATATACGCGATCAAATCTACGTAACTAATGTATTCATACCTGTCCTAATAGAAATTCAACCTTGAGTATATCTGTATATGACACAGATTTAAATGATAAAAGTTGAAAGATCAATCGAATGTTCTGGTGCTCATTTGATGAGGACGTATTTTAGTCACTGATTGTGTACGGTCGACCAAGAAAGTGGTAAGTATAACAGTTTTGACAAAATTTAATGTAAGTAAGTAAAAGAGCGATAAGGTTGAACTCATAGATTTATTACCTTTTTAACAATGAAAGAGATGCACAGTATGACGTATTAGTATTAGCACAGATAATATAATACTATAGCTGTCAGAATTCTCAGCATGGGAAAATCAACCCTGTTGTTCTATGACGAGCGAATGATTTTCAACCTTGGACCACTTTTTTATCCGGCCGGCCGTACCTAGGTTTTTATGGTGTATGTATGGTCAACTGCTCTTATTTTATGAAAGTGATTCAATGAATATAAATGTGAACAGGCAAGCCTTATTTATTTAATCTTATTAACGTGGTTTCCTTGCTACGACAAAACAAGCTATAACTCGACTTGTTAATCGACATCCATCTTATAACAAAAGCTGAGACCAACGGCTTAACGGCAAAGGCCTCCATCACTGAATTCGAGTTATCACTGCAGTGATGGGTACAGGCATAATCACCACGCTTCCAAATGCGGGTTGGCGATTACAAACCTTAGAAATGTTTGAAAATTCAAAATTTTGCTGTCCGACCCAGGGCACCGAACCCCGTTGCATTACCCTGAGATCTTGATCCTTTACTTACGGCCGGTCCTAATAACCTATCTATCTTCCGTTTTGGCATATCGGAGATAGAAAACAACTTCTGTCTTTGTTTCTCTGGACGACAAAATCAGAGACAGACGATGTTTTCTATCTCCGATATGCCAAAACTGTAGATAGATAGATTATTGGGACCGGCCGTTAATCAGTCGAATCTTAAAACATTTTAATGCTGTTACGATGTCAAATCTTTACAAATAATATCGAAAACTTCAAATGTTGTAGCGCTTCGAACCCCGCGCGACAGCCGGCTGTCGCGATAACAATTGATTTTAATTGTGTCTGGAATAACCACGTTCGAAGGGTGAAACAACTGTGTGTTGATAACAAACAACCAATACGATACTTTGTAAAAAATCATAGAAAATAAATATTGTACAATTTTTAGGCGATACGCCAATGCGTTTGTAATAACGTTTTCCATCCGTTCCATCTTATATAATTGCTGTCATCAAATCCTTTTTGTTCAACACCTGTCTGAACAAATCGTACTAAAACTCTTACCTTTTCCTTGCTTATCGCAGTATTTTTGCGAACAATAGGCAATTGTTTCGAGCAAACCCAATGGTATATAAAACATAGTGGTTGTTATACCTAAACAAATCATTTCCAGGGTTCGTGAAGGAAAATATCAAGGAACAGTTTGGTTTCCAAAGTTGAACGGCTCGGTAGTGTATAATGAGTAAAAATTGTTGATTGTGATACATTTACATAATCATGGATAGTAAGTTATATTTGCATATTTTATTTACAATAATAAGGAATGTTATTAATTTTAGATAAAAATGTAGTGCAATCAGATTAGAAGCACAATAAAATGTGATGTTTTTACACACACACAATATTTATTTATTTATTGTACTTACGTATTATAATTTCAAAACAGATTGTTTTTGAGCTAAAATAGTCTTTCGGTTTCCTGTGTTCTAACAGTGTTATATTTATTTTTGGTATCTGCTCTACAACTATAAACTATAGGCGTATTATTTGTACAAAATTTTGTAAGCTTTAGTTTTTGCTATGGGTATTGCTTGTTTACGAAATATCCTCCATTAAAAAGTCCAACAAAGTCCAGATTTTATCAAGCAAGCAAATGCAAATGCACGAAAGGAATATTTCAGTAAACAATATATTTCTTAAAGAATTCGCTACTATGTTTTACGAGGAAAAAACGAGTCAAGATTTTTCTGTAACAAAAGAATATTTTAACGCCGAGGATGAAACTTTTGATTAATTCTTTTGTAATAGAACAGAAAAAGGTTTTAATAGTAAAAAGTTATGTATAAGTCTGCTTTCTAAATATATAAAACAGTATGAATGACTTACATTTACATTTGAAATGAAATGACTGTAGATTCCGTAAAAGGAATTGTCTACTAAAAAATTGGCACTTTTTTTTTTAATATGTCTCTAAACGCAAAGACTTTTATATTTAACTTTGTATGTAGGAGGATGGGATGGATGGGAAAGAATGTAACATTTTATGGAGCTCATTGATTAAATAGTTTGCTTTTGTTACGAATTATATTACAAAGAAAACAATATTTTTCATAATCTGTACCTAAGTAAATCATTTACTTAACCAACAATAATAATGTGGATAAATTTACATAGCACACATACACACAAGTGTATTCGATCAATAAATATCAAGTAAAAAATATCATGCATTAGTTAAATAGTCATCATAAAATTCCTGAATCCTTGTCTCTTCTTTAGTACTTACTTGCTTTAAAATGATCAGTTAAAGATTAGATAGGATCTTGTTAAATTGTAGGTATTTATGTTACATTCTTTATATGACTGATGCAAAATAATATTTCATCTAATACTCTCGCTACTGCACCCATTTAAATGCAGTTCACGTTTTCTGCTTGACATGCAAGATCGATGCATTTCTGCGGTACAGTTTATATGCAATAACTTGTGCCCAGATTGAATCTTATGTCGATGCAGAAAAGTTCAAAATACGATGCATGTTGAAAATGCTCTTCGCACGACTGCGTTCCTCAGTCACATCGCGCTATTTTCTAATATACGACTGTAAGAGATGTACGTTGGTAAAATAAATCTGAAAATATTCAGCTTAGCGTAAAGGAAATTTAACTTTTAAACGAATGGTAATATAAATAAAATTAAATGCAGAAATTCATATTATGTGGAATGGAGTGGAATGGAATGGAATGGAATATGGAATATTAGGCCTTAGGCATATTCTTAGTACACTTACCTACCTAAATTGGGTAAATTCATAATCTTGAATCGATCGAGAATCATACCAGGTACAAGTTTTAGTAGGTTTGACTACTCTTAAGGTAGGCCCTATTACTGCACCAATTAATTCTGCGTCGTTATTAATCTGAAGTGAAATCATAATGTTTAGTGTTGGAAGATTACTATCCACTGTATTGAAATCACAATTTTAAGCGATGGAAACATAATGTGATAAATCAACTGTATACACTAAAGTAAGAAATGCCAAAACTAATTAAGAATCTAATGTACCAAACAAATCAATATTTTCAGAACTACTTATCTTCACAATTCTACCGTTAGTAATTACGGTTGACGCCTACAAAAACAAGTATTTAACCCAAATGGACGCTGAGCCTTCAATATCAATCCTCTATGCTCGGGATAAGAAAAGCGACAAAATTACCAACGATTGCCTCACAGAGATGTACCCTCGGAATTTGTACAAGTATCCTCTCCATATAGACAGGAATGATATTCCATGCATCATACACTGCGTCCTTAAGAAGTTCGGTATCATGTCCAACGCTGGTGCAATCAACATCAAGAACTACTACAAAAGGGTCCAGTCTATCCACAGATATGATCCAAGGATCCTGATTTCAGACGTTGGAGAAACCTGTGCTCAGAACATCAATGGAATGAATTTAGATCACGATGTTTGCAAAAAAGCAAAAGTTTTTAATGATTGCACCCAATTATATGCAATTTCTTTAAGAGACCCAGATGATTGGTAATGTAATCTAAGCTAGAATATGTTTCGTATTTTTCATAAATAAACATCAGAAGATTTTTCTTTTCTTTCATTTCCAAATCCTTGAGATACGTCGCTAAAACTGTGTATGATTAATAATAAACCGAGACGTGCTGATTAGGTTCTAGCCAACTTCGGCGTCAGATGAATATCTTAGCATATAAAAGTGTTCGTAGGATTTTTCATTATAAGAATTTAATACAAAATTGTCTTTGAATATTTCATAAGAATATCAGCATAACTCGGCGGCTAAGTTAATGCTTGCTGAGGTACTGAATAAGCATACATTTTAAGTACATACTTGGCTTCTGGGGATGCTCTAAACTCTTAAAACAGATAAATAACTAATCCATGTCAGGAACATTTTTAATAATTTGTGGCACTACATGCTCACAAATTCACACTTAATTTGACACCATCAGAAGATAAAATAACTAGACATTTTTAACCGCTGAAGCTAAAAAAAATATGTAAAAAACTAAATATAGGAAATAAGTTAAGACTTTTTTAATGTTATAAATGCAAAAGCTTGAATGGACGCTTGTCACTCAAATCTCGAAAGACGCCGAAACGGTTGAACAGATCTGGTTATAATTAAGCACTTATGATATTTTATTGTTAATTTAATTAGCATAAATTACATTTTATCTGCGAACGAAGTCGCGGGAAAGTTACTTTGACTGTCTGTCCGTTTCGCTCTCACACCTCAACTACCAATTTTGATTAAATTTGGTACAAACTGTATTAGACCTTGAGAAGGGACTTAGGCTATTTTCTAATATACTACTACTGGGCATAGGTCTTCACCTGCACAATATAAGGATTAGCGCGGGCAGAGCCACAAGCAAAAAGATATACTTAATATTATTTACAAACTCATCGTTTTCGCCACATCCTCATGGATCTATAGGGATTTAAGTTCCGGATTACGATCTAGGGGTACTCACTGGGTTTGATGGTCGGGTCGGGCAACAAGCAAGAATTTAAACATTGTTTTGAACATTGCTTTGGTTGTGATAACCAACCCGCATTTGGCAAGCGTAGTGATTATGTCTGTACCAATCACTACTGTATCAACTTGATTACAATGATGGAGAGCTTTGCCCCGAATTGGGTAGCCGTTACTTTTTTTATCGTTTTCGATTATCATAGTTAATCTGTGGAGTACTATCCTATGAGTAGCCCTTTTTGAATTCATAAATCCTAAGCGCCACAGATGAGACAACTTTTGTATCTCAATCTATTGTTCCAGTTACATTTCTGCTTGTAATGCTGCTACCATACATCACTCAAGCTCGTATCTCAGTGATGTACGCCCATGACAAACTAAGCGATATCGTCGCTGAGCAGTGTTTCAACGAAATGTTCCCAAAATCAAAACATGTGGAAGTTCAAGAGTCAGATGAACCTTGCATCATCTTCTGCGTTTTGAAGAAGCTGGGCGTCATGAGCGCTAATGGGGTCATCAATTTGGAAATGTACAGGTAAATGGTCTATCTTTTTGTTTTCTAATTCCTTACCATTAAGAATCAAATGTCAAAGATTTCAGCAACCACCATTGATTTAATCGTAATCATCATGGTTTGTCTATATCAGTCAACTGTTTAATCCTAAAAAGGACTTTGCCATGTTGTGTCCGGTCTATAGACTATAATAAAATCGGTGCTATCATTGACTGTATTAACATTGATTGTCAGTATTTAAACTTGAAAAAATATGTCTCAGGCAGGCCTCGAACCCACATCTCCATTCATACTGGGCGCGGCGGCTGACTTACAGCGATAAGAATATGCTTGAAAAACGCCTGTGTAGTGTCTCGGTGGCTAAATTGGTAAAGTCGGTCGCCGCGCCTGGCATGCATGGAGATGCGAGTTCCCCGCCTGAGACATAATTTTTAAAGTTTAAATATGTACCGATATTATAATTGCAATAACGTTGCTAATGTTGCTACGTTGATAATTACTCTCGAGCCTAACGCAAGATAGATTCTAATTAACAAGCACCTATACAACGTTAACTTTGAAAGTCACAACTAAATCAAAGTTGAGTAAAATTTAATATTGAACTTTAGATGGCATTGAAGCGTAGACAGCCTTAAGTACTCACTGGGAACAAATTGAAACAAAATTAAGTAATTCAATAATAATAGTTAGTACCTAGTTCTTCGCAGTTTTATTTAGTTTTGTGGTTGATATTGTAGCTCAACTATTAATATACTTACCTAAATACACTAACAAAGCTGTTGTTTGGTTATGGCACAAAAATATGATAGCACTCCTTCTGATAATATGAGTTTCGTATAGACGAGAATACCGCCAAAAGAAGACGGTAAGGAGCGTCTTTTCTCCACATCTCTCTACTGGCCATACTGGGATCACCATACTACTTGCCAAGTGGTAATATCATATCAAAGTCCTCTATGGGCTGATAACTAAGATGTAAAATGAGTTCAAAGTCATACAAAAGAAGGTAATCATGTAAAGACCTTCAACTATTTAGGTTGAACTTTTATGGTCACTATAATAAGATATAGTTATTTCGGAGTTTCCACGATGTACCATGTGTTTTATGAGTTTCCGATATTACCTTAGAAAGCTCATAAAAAACTCTTTCAACTCATTGTTGCCTATAATAGTTAATGCTTTATATTATTTCCCTAAACAACTACAATAACTACTAAACATGTTGTAATTTCTTCAATATCTCCAGGAAACGAGTCCAAATGGCCCATCAGCTCGACCAGAGGAATATGGTTAATGACTTCGGCAGCTCGTGCGTGGAGAGCGCAGAGGCCACACAACATAAACAAGATGTCTGCAGAAAAGCAAAGGTCTTCAACGACTGCACACATTTATATAGGATCATATTGAAATATTAACTGTTAAATTTAGAGGAAAATTGATAATTAAAAATACAGACTTTTTTAAAGCATGTCTTACTTAAAAACAAAAAGTAAAGCTACGGCCTATAATCGTCCCTCTGTAGGGCAAAGGCCTCCATCACTGATGTCAAGTTACCATCGCTATGATGGGTACAGCCATAATCACTGTATACGTAACAGTGTGGCCGCGGAACGTGCATCCTTCCTCCAATCATCAACATCGGTTTCGGAAATCAGTGGAAACCCGGGAAAGATTCTGGCTTTCTGGAGTCACCTGGGATGGTTGGAGTAGAAGGCTGGGAACACGTACAGTGGCCCAATAAAGAGGCTAAGTGCGGACAAAGCCCAGACTAAACAAACAAACAAACAAACAAATCACCGTATACTTTGTCTGTTCCGTGACCACGCTTTTGGCTTGCGGGTTGGTATCGTTGGTGATCACAAACCCGAGCAATGTTCGAAAATTCGAAACTTTTTGTTGCTGGACCCGGGGATCGAACCCGGTACCCCCGTGATCTTGGTAATTAAACCAATAGACCAACGGAGCGTTAGACCAACGGGTTTTTGGGTATAATCTATGACCTACCCCTACAGGTTTCCGTTGGGTCAATTTAGCTAGCGATCTTTTCTAAATTGGATTTATTTAAATAACTTTGCAACGCAAAATCTAATTTGTTGCATTAAACTGTTTACGACACGTTTTTAAAATCTCTTGTCATCGAATTCATTATCGCTGAACAAGAAAAATACTAATCAAATCTTTCGGCAATAGTTACTGGTAAACAACACTTAATTTGAAAAGACATTTTTGACAAAATTCCAATGAACAAGATGTAATAAAATCTCTCGCTTTCTTGACATAATTGAATACTTTTACCGTATCTGAATTAAGTCTAACTCGTTTCGATCAAAATTAATCCGCTCCAATAAATTTCTAATCGTACATGAGCGAGAATAAACGAGATTCACATTTACTAGCATTCGAGTTATCGTAATATTTAATGTAAAGATTACATTATTTTTACTATTCTACATGTGAAAACAATAAAACCTACTCATCAACACAAGCCACTTATACCAGGTTTACCATGTTATTGCAGAGAAAAAATGATTTTGAGACTGTTTTTTAAGGGGACTATTAGAGCTATCTATGTGCTGCCCCCAATTAATTTAATTTTAATACTTCTAAACAAAACTAATCCTCAAAAAACTAAAACAGTAGCCAATAAATACCAGCGGTAATTTGCTAAGTTAATACTGTTCTCGTTTTTTGAGAAATGATTTTGTTTAGAAGAAATTATATCAATGGGGACTACCGTTTCTTTCCTCACCAGTTGGCGCCACTGTAGACTGAGGTCCGGAGGTATAGCAGTCAAAGGCGATCGGCGCCGAAACTAAGTGTTATATCTTGAATCCAATTAAGGTTATATTGTTTATAAATAACTATCTTGATATCAACAAACTAACTTCTGAAATAGTTGCTCTTGAGGCCGCCTATTTTTGCGCTTTTTCTTAATTCAGCTTTTAAAGCGTTCACATTCATCGCCAAATAATCCATATTTGCGATATTTTACGAAGGTGATCACTTTCCAGCAGGTAAATTAAAGAAATTATAATTTATGCAACAAATTCCGCTAAAACCAGTACAAAGTGAATGATATTGGACCTCACGCGACACTAACGCCTCTAGTGGCAAATTCACTAGCGATAGCCCCCATGGGCAGCACATAGCTCTAATAGTCCTCATGAGCAAATAAATTGCTAGTGAAACTTGAAAATACGATTTCTTGATAATGATTTTTCGACTATCTAAGATAGAACTCAAACCCACAATCATCGTCAGTCTAAAAATGTTTGAACTCTTTTACTATCTTTAATGCAATAATAAAATAGTAAAACTCTGATAAAATAGATTTTAAAGAACTAAGTTTTAGGTGGACCGGCAATCTGGTCTAGGTCGCGGGAAGCCGCTGGATGCGGACAGCTTAGAACCGATCGTTGTGTAGTTCCTTGGGGGAGGCCTATGCCCAGCAGTGTCGTTCGACTGATATGATGAAATTTTATCGATCACTAAATCTTTATTTAAGTAGGTATGTGTATTTTCCCAAAATCCAGGTCCGAAATAACAAAATTGATATGACAGTTATATCAGTATTTAAACTTGAAAAATTATGTCTCAGGCGGGACTCGAACCCGCATCTCCTCGCTTTCAGTTCGAATCCCGCCTGAGACATAATTTTTCAAGTTTAAGTACTCATATTATAATTGCAATATAATTGCTTAAAACTTAAAATATCATATAAAATGACAGTTTTAATTAAAAACAACCAATTCCTTAAAATCAGTAAACTTTTTGACATGGTTTGTGACTCACCAGAGTAAAAAGCAAGAATAATCTCTTAAATTATGTTGACTTTTTTTTGTTTACTGCACTGACAAAAGCAAAGCATATCCAAAGAAATCAGTTTAGCTTCGCTGCAATTTTATATATTTTTCAAGAAGATCCGAGTTATGTGATACACTTAAAACGTCTAAATCGATACAAAATATACTTTAACAAGAGTAACATCAGGAGAACGTGTTTGATTTTGACACCCGGCCGCTCGTTTGCAGAGCACTCAAGGCTGTCGGTTTCACACTAAAGAAATACCCGTCATGCGCCAGTGGAAATATGTAAAAGGATTCCGTAGTTCATAGTAACTCAAATAATAAGAACACAACAGCAATTTCAACCGATGAAAAAGAAGACGTTCTAATTCAACGCGAACATAATTAGTTTTAAGCTATTGCATAGCTTCTATCGCGGGCCTTGAGCGTGGAGACCGAATCCAGGAATTCCTTAATGAAAATAACCTAACACCCCCCACTCCGACCGGCACAGCGGTGATACTTTTTAGTTTTTCCATTTATCGATGAATAGCAGAACATTTAATGACTTTTTGAAATAACACGCTTGTCTCTTTAGTTCAGCAACCCGCCTCTGGGTGGCATTGGTTGTATCGGCGTTACTGCGCATGCGTAATGCTATGCAATAGCTTTTTTTATTAATGCATGACCACGCATGACTTTTAACCGAGTGCACGAGTGGACCGATTTTGAGAATATCTGTTCTTGTTTAAATGCTTACAGTGAAATTCAATTGAATTCAAAAAGAAAAATATATGTTAGTGGTTCCTATATTTCATGTGGTTCCTAACGTTTAATGTCAGTTTTATGCAACTAACAACATTCGATGAAACTTACAACAAAGATTTTACTATGCTAAAGGAGGATACTATGCTAAATTACTTGTCCGGTAGTTTAGGTATAAGTAGTATACGGGTATGCGACCCCGGCTTCCCGAGCTGCTACTGTCTCAAACCCATCCTTACGAGGGAGTAGTGTCCATTAAACCTTGTTTCCTATCCCAAGTCCTAAATGTCCTATCTAGTGCCCTATTTCCTTTTCCTCTTCCTTTCTCCCTCCCTCTCCACCAATCCAAAGTCTGCCGCGCCTATGGATGCATGGCTAGGGGTGAGCCTAGTCTCAAGCGTGCCGATTGCCCTGGGACCGGGCGACCCCAGATTAAGGCTAGCCTTGTCTTGGTATGCGGGGCTCTGTCAGGATCGACATGTTTTTTTTTCCCTAGCTACTCGTGGGAACGCAATGATTTCCAAAAAAAATGAAAATCTATATGGTGGCGATGTTGTTCGCGACTCATCACGCCACGTTTCTGTCGGGTGCGGAACGGAAAGCCGCTTTGCTACGATGAATGTTAGAGGAGGAATGGTAGATAAAATAGACGAAGTATGCCAGATGATGAATGAAAGGCATATATATGTATTGTGTGTGAATGAAACAAAGAGGAAAGGACGAGACACGACCAAACATGGACCCTACGTTGCGTATTGGTCTGGGGTACCCAGTACCGATCACGGAAGTAAGGGAGTCAGTGTATTTCTTTCCGAGCGAATGGCTGAATGTGTGACTGAGTTTGAGTGTGTGAGCCCTAGACTTCTCTGGATTAGGCTGAAGGTCGGAATTACTCGAATCTTTGTCTTAGGCGTCTATGCACCTACTGATGTGGGTTCGAGTGGCTCCACAAAAGCTAAAAAGGAAAATGAGGAGTTCTGGAATAGTATGCGAGATGTACTGAAAATCTGCAAGGCAAATGAAAGGATTATCATGTTAGGCGATTTTAATGGATGGGTTGGGGTGAAGCGAGATGGGTATGATAAGGTTCTTGGTGTGTTTGGTGACGAAAGATTAAATGAGAATGGAAAGAGCCTGTTAGAGATATGTTTAGAATGGGATCTTTTTGTCTCAAACACAATGTTTCAGCATAAAAAGATTCATATGTATACAAGGGAAGAAGGTTCTAGTAGAACTATGATAGATTTTGTGATAGTGGATGGAAGATTGAAGAAAAAAGTCATGGACACTCGTGCTTATCGTGGTGCCAGTATCGATACAGATCACTTCCTGGTGATATCCCGAATAAGCGGTCTCTTCAGACGTTGGCGCCATAAGAAAACCGAGCCTACTAGTGTCCTGGAAAGAGTGAAAGTAGAAAATCTGCAAGACAAGGATGTAAGAAAAGAATATGTAAGAATATTGAAGGATGAATTTGGTAATTTAGATGAGATGTCTGATATTGAAGAAAGTTGGAAGGGACTTAAAGAAGGAGTTTTGAAAGCTGCTACAGAAGTTTGTGGAATTTCTAGACGCACGAAAGGAAATAAACAGAAGAGTGCATGGATGAGTAAAGATGTGCAAGAAATTGTTGGGAAAAAGAAAAAAACATGGTTGGATTGGTTAGCTACTAAAGCTAACCAAAGAAATCAAGATGCGACAGATTTGGATGTAGAGAAAGCACGAAAGGAGTATAAAAGTTTGAAGGATGAAGTCAAGAAAACTGTGGCTCGAAAGAAAGATGAGAATAAGGATGAGTTTGACAGAAGGCTATCGGAAAACTTTCGTTCGAACTTGAAAGTTTTCTGGAAATCTATAAGGTCAGCTCGAGGTAAAACCGCATCATCCGAGTTGAGTAGAATTAGAAGCCAGGATGGTAACATAGTAAAAGGTGAGGAATGCGTGTTGAAAAGATGGAAGGAATATTATTAACTTGCGGTGCATAGCTGAAAAATCTTTGGCTAAAAACCAGAAAGTCTATTGCGCATTCGTAGATTTGGAAAAGGCCTATGATAGAGTGGTGAGGAATGAATTTTGGTCAGCACTATCCATGTATGGGGTGAACAGTATTTTGATACAAGCACTGATATTCCTATACAAGGATTCTAGTGCTTGTGTCAGGATCAACGGGGCGTACACTGAATTGTTTAGCATCGAAAAAGGTGTAAGACAAGGATGTGTAGCGTCACCATGGCTGTTTAACTTATTCATGGATAGTTGCTTGAAAAATTTGAAAGAAAGTGAACGGGGACTTAGAATGAACGATTTGATCGTCAAATGTCTGCTCTATGCTGATGATCAAGTCTTACTCGCATCGTCGGCAGAGGAGTTGCAGGAGATGGTAAATATTGTGCATGAAGATTTGAACAAGAAAGGAATGAAAGTGAATGTAAGTAAGACAAAAGCAATGGTTTTTGAAAAGGAGGATAGCATGACAGAGTGTAACATTTTGATAGGAGATGAAAAAGTGGAGCAAGTGAAAGAGTTTGTTTATTTGGGATCAATGTTTACAGCGGATGGAAGGTGTAATAGTGATATTGAAAGGAGAGTAAATGCCGGCAACATGGTGAATGGAGCGTTGCACGCTTTTATGAGCAGTCAAAAGGTGTCCGAAAAGGCCCGCCTGGCTGTGCATGGAGGGGTGTTGGTTCCAACACTGATGTATGGGAGTGAAAGTTGGGTGTGGCAGAGGAAACATGAAAGCAGAGTAAATGCAGTGGAAATGAGAGCGTTAAGAAGTATAATTGGAGTCAATCTGAGTGACAGGATTAAAAATAGTGTGATAAGGGATCGATGTGGTGTAAAAGAGGATGAAGTGACCAGTATTGAAAAAGGAATGCTTAAATGGTTTGGACATGTTGAGAGGATGAATGAAAGCAGATTGACTAAAAAGATATATATGGCGAGTATGAATGGAAATGTTGGAAGGGGAAGGCCTCGACGAACTTATCTTGATCAAATCGGGGAAGTTCTAAAGAAAGGTCAGGTCAAGAGTACCCTAAACCGGCGAACGTGTATGAAAAGATTAATGAATGTGGATGAAGCGAAAGTAGTCTGTAAGGATCGTAGCAAGTGGAAAGATGTGGTCTCTGCCTACCCCTCCGGGAAAAAGGCGTGAGTGTATGTATGTATGTATGTATGTATAAGAATGTCGACTACTCCTTCATTTGTAAGCCCTACTAAACTGTGATAGTTTTCCTTTTAACTTTGTCATATGTATACTAATGTTGCGAATTTCGTCAAATATTCAGAACAAACAACTTGTCGAAACTATAAGGTTTGTTAACTACGGAATCCTAAAATCTCAATGCAAATTAACGCGCTACAAATCAATATCAGCTGCTGCTGTACCTATCACAAATCAGTTCCTTAATTATATACCCCAAAAGTGTGATACTTACCTACTGATACTAACAGGAACATACTGATACAATGTGATAAGTGACATAGTAAGTGAAAAATACTACGATTAGAAATAATACGAGAGTAATTAAAATCACGTAGGTACTCAGGTGCTGACTTACTTAAAAATTACGAGCTTCAACAATATACTGCAATGGCCTTAATCGCCACACTGGGCAAGCGAGTTGGCAAGGATGTCAGAATTTTTAAGGTGTAGCTTCACCAACGCAAGAGTATAGCGTCAGCAAGGATGTCAAGACGTAGATTGCTAGCTTCACACACAACGATGGACCGTCAGTGGTCGGAGTAGTCGGTTGCACTCGTTGATGTTATATAAATAAACCGGCCAAGTGCGAGTCGGACTCGCGTACATATGGTTCCGTACCAAAAAGCCCAAAAAAACAAGTTTGTTGTATGGGCCCTCCTTAAATATTTATTTTATTTTGTTTTTAGTATTTGTTGTTATTGCGGTAGCAAAAATACATAATTTATGAAAATTTTAACTGTCTAGCTATCGCGGTTCTTGAGATACAGCCTGGTGACAGAGCGACGGACAGACGGACGGACGGACAGACGGACAGACGGACAGACGGACAGACAGCGAAGTCTTAGTAATAGGGTCCCGTTTTTACCCTTTGGGTACGGAACCCTAAAAACCAGATCTTGATAAGTGTCCAAAATAAATGTGCACCCATATGACATAAGGGTCAATCAATAATTCAATCGAGAACAGCAGGCTTACTCTTGACAAGTTCGAGTTACGATCAAAATCGAATCGACGTCGAGAATCAGTGATTTGGTACTCTGAAAAGTGAACCTAAACCGTGTCGATGGTGATCACGTTATCTACCGAAAATGTTTAACGGATCGCCATTTTAGATCCATCTCGACTTGATTTTGATGTCGATTCGATTGAGTTTGTTCAGATTTTGACTAGGTCGAATCGAGATCAAACTTAAATCAAATTCAAGAGTAAGGGCCCAGTTTAAGGTGTCATTTTTGTATCGGTCTGTCTATTAGTTCATAATTTATATCGATAGTTGCCCTGCTCTATCTAAATGAATGGATATATCAACATTTGTCAGTCACCAGAGCCACGATTGTATGTAAGCAGGACGTATACAAGCATGAGAGGTTCACTTGGGGTGTAAATGTAGCTGGCACACACCCTGTATTCTAATACCCAATATTAAAACATTATAAGAGTCTGTACAAACATTTACAGACTCTTATAATGTCTATAATTTCAAATTTATATGATTCTCTCAACGTTTGAGACGTTTTATAAGTGACAATGAAAACACAAAACGTAGAAAACAATTTTGATAAAGAAGATACTATAAAACTATTTTGGTAAGATTTTCCTTTACTCTACGGAATCCTAGAAGAGGAACAAGTTTATTTCAAACCAAGTTTTACTGAGGGAAACTCGTTGGATATTTCACATGGAATAATGTAAATACTTGCTTATGCCAAGTATGCTGAAAAGCACTGATTATTTCATTCATTTAGGGTGTAACAAAAGGCTAATCGTATGCAACAAAAATAATCGCTGGCAAATGACTTTTTTTAGGCATTAAAATATCAAGTATTTATTGCCCGTAATGTATAACACGCGCGAAGCGCTATTACAGACGAGGATTGTAACCTAGCTTCATACAATTAGATGTGCGTGCGCGCGGTTCATTGCGGGTTGCTCTCTTTAAAGCGTTTTTTTTAAAGAGTTCTAAAAATTTTCATCTGGTTTCAAAAGAAAAAAGTTTAGTAACAACAAAACAGAAGATTTTTATGCAGAGATCTTGTAAAAAAATATTTTTTTAGTTTTTTGAGAATTGGTTTTGTTTAGAAGTAATGAAATTAAATCAATTGGGGGCAGCACTTAGCTCTAGTAGTCCCCTTAAGGTAAAATGGTCCTGAAACGTTAAACTTACTTGGTTACTTACTTACGTAAAATCTACGTTGGATACGTTTAAAAATTAAAAGACATACCTGTCATAAATTTGCAGTTGTTAAATTTCTACTAGTTTAATGTATTTACAAAATGAAAATCGAATTTTAAGACAATATCATTTATTCTAGAACAGAATGATGGAAATGGAACGGATTGTTAGTAATTGTGTGTAAATAGGTAATAAATCCACATCCCATAATCACATTACTATTAAAAAAACAATATACATCATAATAATCTTACGACATGGTCAATGAAAGCCATTTGTAAAAAAAAGCAAAACATTCGGTATTTAAATGGAAGATAAAAACGAATGTTTCATAATGGATGACAGAACATTCTTAATTTAAATTAATTTAATTTTTAAATTCGTCTCACGAATCGAGCTGAATCGGAACACAAAAGATTTCAAATTTAAAACAAACTTGCATCAGCATATCTGAAAAGAATTACTTCCTATTTCACATGAATTCACTTAGTTTCCGCTCAGAAGCTGAGATATAATGAACATAGCGATCTTCTGTATCCAACACCAGATAGAGCATCCTTTTTTTGGTGGTTCCTCTTCCTCTTCCTCCGCTTTTGTGGTTGCCGCAATCGTCGAAGAACTTGCTTCTTCTTCTTGGCATAGACAGAAGGAAACAAAAAGAGAAGAGAGAAACAGAACGATTATTAACTTCAGAATTGTAAGTTTCATTTTCGTAACTTATTTTTAACTTTAAAACTGATTTTGATTTTGCAACGTATCGCGTATCTGTAAAGTGGTTAAAATACAAATGAAAAACTTTTTGACATTTAGGAAGCAAAACCAAATTTAGATTCTTATCTTCAGATCCATTTTGGTGATTAGTTCCGTTGGAATTTGATGATGTTTACGATCCAACACAATGAGTTTGAATACAATAATTTTGATTTAATGACCGCCAATTTCATCACAATTTTGTGATACCAGAGTAGTAAAAATAGATGCTTATACAGGATGAATTAGAAGTCATTGGCATCCATTCGACCTATTATTATTCTTATTTTATGGAATGTTTTTATAGGAACCTAATACTTTATGGACTTATTAAAAAGTTTCGCAAAATAAATGATAATTAGATAGAGTATCACGTTGACTTGAGCAAGTCTAGCCGTAGTAGGTACTACATTTAATCGCGCGCCCGCGCCGCTCGCCCCACCGCGCCCGCGCCGCCTGCCGCCACACCGCGTGAACCCACGTGACATCGCACAGCTGATTGATAACTTGATAATGATAATAACTTTCCCTTCATACTTTGATCGGCTCAAAACTTACGTAATACGTATTTAAAAAGTTGTAATGACAATATTTAATTATTTTAATAAATGTTTGAAGTGCTCGCCTCCTCTTTCCACACAACTCAGTTTTGTCAGTTTTGTGAGTTTTGTGAGGGTTACGCTGGCTCCACTCATATTCGTTGTGAATGTTAAACAGACCGATTCTTGTAAAAGTACTTTCGTTTGTCCACAAGATGTTGGCGTCAAGATTTTGTAACTCTTGATGGAGTTGGCGCGGTTGGGTATCATAATAAGTGGTGAAAATTTTCCTGTGTTAACATAAAATCGTTCGTAGACGTATAATAAAACCATTGGTTTGTGTATCGTCCCAGCACATTACGTGGTCAGGTCATTTAGTAGACACTTTGTTAAATAGCACTACACTGTTACAAAATCCAATCCACTGCACTCCTGTCTAGTCGAGGTGCGCGCGCGATAGTTCCGGATAGACGACAAACGTCATCACACCTTATTACACAATGCGGATCTGATTTGGCGGTTTGGCGGCGTAGGCGCGTGCCGAAAGGCGAAAGGGGCGGCCAGCCGGGCGTGGCGTTGTTTGTTTGCGTGTACGAACTGGAATGAATCTAGGCAATAAAAGCGCGCGCGTTTTGACGGCACATTATTGAAGTAGAGTAGGCTCGTATGATACTTTAATGTTAATTGTACACACGGCGGCGCATCAGACTATACATGTTGACCTTAAGACCGCCTTTATGCCCTAAGTAATAAAAGCTGTTATCGCAGTTCAACTGTTTAACTTGATGTGCTGTCGAGTGTACATTTAATATTTTCTTCAGTCAAATTTTATTCTTTTATATTAATTTTAAATGTATTGTGGATCAATCGCAAAGTGTTTAACATGATTTTTAGGGTTTAAAAATATTCAGTTTTTGTATCAATCGATTTGCCTCATATTTGGGGAAAGTACTATAAATCACGAGTAGGTTCTTATTTTAGAAGGATGCCAATGTTTTCCAATTCATCCTGTATATATTTTATGTAGTATTAAATGTACCTATCTCTGATACGATTAAGATTTTCCAATTAAGAATTTTCAAAATAAATAAATTTATAAAACAATTACACCGATTACCTTCTCAAAGTAGGCAATTGTCTTATGGTTTTTTTATGATATTTTAGCAACAGCAGAAGCCATAAGATAATTATAATATATGCCAATATTATAAATAACTGATGTCTTTATTTTATCTTAGATATAGGTATTTATTAAGCAAGGAATTCTGATTGGTTAATTTTCAAAATACACCAAAACATTTGCTGTAATTTGGAAATTGGTGTGATGAGTTGGAATAAAGTTTATATTTTAATAAAATTATGATATTAAAATATATAGTTTCAAAAAAGATGTATAAAAAAATTATCTAAACCCTAAAAACTATCTATTTGAGTCATGGATATCTATGAGTAGTAGGTACCGGTGACCTACTACTCATAGATATCCATGACTCAAATTTATAGTCCAGTCGTCATCGCAAATACTTCTGGAAGGAATCAAACCCGCAACCTCTGGTTGAACAGACGAATCGTATCCTGGTTATTACAATAGGGTAAAGTTTTGACTAGTAAACTATAACAGCAGCAAAAAGAACAGTCTAATCGCCCTATTAGCGCCATTACATACATTTTTACTTTGCTTTCTAGAAGACAACTATCGGTCAAACCAACTTACCAAATGACTTAATGGAAATTCAACCTTACGTACAAAACATAAAGTTGAAAGTGCACCCAAATGTTCTAGTAAGCGCTCATTTGGCAAGGACGTTTCTCTCACTATGAAATACAATAAAATCTATATAAATAAAATGAAATGAAAGATATTATGTTTATACGCATTTATTTTTGATTTAACCCGACGTAAACATAATTTTCATTTCAATGTATAGTGTTTACGTAAACTCAAGAAAACAGTAAATAAAAATGAATCATAGACATCTATGTACGCGCATTAATTACTTCCGACTGTCTGCACCAAATAGAATATATATTTTTTGTTATGTTTGTATGGCAGAAAATATTTGATAATTCTACGAAAAAAAATCACATGGAAATTGTGAAAAGGGTAAACATGTTCATAAACGGATCATTTGCCTGCATTTTTATTTAATAGGTCTGAGAATAAGTTGTAAACTATTTTTCATCCCGAAAAAAAACAAACTCGTACATTTTATGCGTACAAAGTCGCAGGCAACAGTAAATGTAAGGTTTTATGCGTATCGAGTATGTAATTCATATGTCTACGCCTTTGACAATATCAGCCATTTTGCCGCCACGTGTCAAACTGTCTAGTATGATTGATTACGAGAAATTTCCATAATCCATTATTTAAGTTCCAAAGTATACCTTAGCGATAATCTGGATAAATAGAACTTTGTATATTTAACGGTTTAGCTCTTAAATTATGAAAGAATGTTTTTTTTTTGTTCAACTCGTTTCTTTTTTTTGCTTGATATGATAGACTCTTACGGCCATTTCAAATAACCTATTTAGCTTCAGTTTTGGCATATCGGAGATAGAAAACAACTTCTGTCTCTGTTTCTCTGGACGGAAGAAACAGAGATAGCAACTGTTTCCTATCTCCGATATGCCAAAACTGAAGATAGATAGGTTATTGGAACCGGCCGTTAGTCTCAGTTTTTCGCAACCCAAAGCTTGTCTGGTAAAGATCGGGTATTAGGTAAATGGTGTAACAAGCCGATACCAGCATATGTTAACATTTACATAGCTCAAGTGAGACATATTTTTTCAAGTTTAAATACTAAAATTATAATTGCAATGAAGTTGCTAAAATATCATATAAAGTACCTAAGTACTTTATTATTATACATAATAATAATATGTTAAAATAGAAATGTTTTGGCTTGAAATACTATTTACTTAACATCCTGTATATTGGTTTTATTAGGACGTTTTGAACACTCTACATCGTTTGTGGTTACGTGTAAAGCACGTGAAGAAAAACCTAACTAAAATCCTTAAAGTTATCTTTCATGTTAATAATATACTTTCATCCTAGATGTTAACATAAAAATATTCTCCAAGTCGAATGTTTCAACATAAGTCACAACAGGATAATTCTAGCGTCTAATAAAAAATGTTCGCGTCGTATCTCGTAGGGACCGTGGTGCGAAATAAAGTCCTATTACGGAGGCGTCCAGATTATATAGAGCCATGATATTTTTTCATTCCCACACAAATTGCTTAAAGAGACTACCAGATTGGGGCACAGTGTAAGATTTTGTAACAGTAGGTAATAATACAGTATAGGACCTGGAAAAGACCAAACTAGCAGTTTTAGTTATCGTCCTAATAATACGTGAAGCAAAACTTTACCAACCTTTTTACGAAAGTAACGAATGCGGAGGAATATGAAACATGTTAAAGATGTAAAGAAGAAGAGGATAAAACAGAGTAATCTGACTAATAAGAAGCATCATACTTCTTGACTAAGAACGCAAACAGAATTTTAAATAAATACATCAGTATGCATTCCAAAACCATTATTATTTCGATGAGCCGTAGAGACGAAAGTTAGAAAACTAAAACCACGCCAGAAACCGGAAGCAGTTAATAATATTTTAAACATAATTCAATTCTACAAAGCAGTTATTATTTTAATTCAATTATTTGAAATTTACAAGGTTCTTTAAACAGTTACTTTGCACTGTTGAAACGATTACCGTCCATTTGAATTGGTTCGGTTAATTCAATCGAATTAACGAAGAAACTCTTAGATTACTTTTCTGTACTAGTCTATCACTGCCATCAACGATAATGTCAAAGTAAATTGGTGGGCATGTACTGCGAATAATTTGCGCTGGAGAACGTCAAAAGTTTTCGTATTTCCCCTCATTTGTATCCTGAGGCCTCTACAAAGCAATTCCGATATGCTTAGCATACGTCTCTGTCACTCCCCTAATGTGAGAGAGACGGATTCAACTTAACCCAAAATAAACAGCAATTTCAGACATGTATCTGAATAAAGGCACGCATATTAAACTATTCCAAAAAGGTTTTGATTTCATTCTAAAATAGTTACAATAATCTAGGAATTTTCATAGTTTTTAAGTGACTGGTAGTCTAAGTCTATCATATGACCTAAATGATTGATTTCAGAACATATTAGATTGATTTTTAAGGTTGTAAGGTTTTATCATTTTGACACAAGAACTGATATGTGTGCAGTACTTATTGGCCAAAAAATTTCTTAAGCTAGTTCCAACAAAATACCAATAACGAATGACAACCAACAGTTGTTAATTTATAATCGAATGGTTCTAGCCAGAAGCAATTTTGAATCGTGTTGAAGCGTTTCGTTACCGGCACCTTTATGTTTGAGGGAGGGAAATCCTTTTACTATTTCTACTCTGACAGCGGAAAACATCATTGTATCTTCAGAGTTGAGTTGTTACTTCGGGCTATCAGCTTAAGTTCCGTCAGTGGCTGTGGCCCACTTGAGCTTGACTTCAGGGAAAATTGATTTCTCCGGGGTCTGCAGGAGTGGCATACGAAGACGTGCGCAACGCCAGCCCAGGTCCTAATGCCATCACCAACTACTTCAACTGATCTGAGTAATTAAACTGGCAGACTGCTTTCTACTAGTAAACGTGGAGCTCACCCAAATGTAGACCATAAGTAAACGAACAACCGAGTGTAGCGCGAACTAATAGTTCTTTGAGCAGCTTGGCAACAAGTGAACTACGTCGTAGAATGGTCTGGGATGGACTGTAGACAGTCCACATGAGATCTATTTCTGTACGTACTCGATCGGGGTAAAACTAGGCCTTAAGGACCACTATGGATAGGCTAGTTTCAAGAGTTTGGTCGTTCCTTTTTTTCATATTTTGCCAGTTTTAATATTTTTCCTCCTATCATCTGACACCACCAACAATGATGTTTTGCTTCTAATATCGATGCCTAGGTTGCATCGTAATACTTAGTCTAAAATTTTTTTGTTTTATTATATTTCCATGTATTACATTTTTTTTTTTTTTTATTAGAATCCTAATGCAGTCAACATGATACACCTACCTGCCAAGTTTCAACTGTGTAATGCTAATACTTTCAGAATAAAGTGGCTGTGACATACGGACGGACAGACAGACTTGACGAAACTATAAGGGTTCCGTTTTTTGCCATTCGGCTAGGGAACCCTAAAAACCAGTATTTAAACCAATGAAAGGTTTCGGGAACATGCAAATTGAACAATCGTTTTAAAAATTGCTAGACCCCGACTAGCCCCGAGTCGTACCAACATTTTTAATCACATGAAATAGAAAACTTTTTTGTGCACTCTATTTCGTTATGAAAAAGGAATTTCATTGCTCAATCACGATTCCATTGTTCGGAACCGTGTTGTTCCTAGCAGTTTGGTACAACAAAACATGACTGAAATGCCAATTGTAGTAGTGATGATACTTTGTATGACATTAACAAAAAATGTTTAGATATTGCTTGCAAGTAAATAAAATAAATTTAAGAAAAGCATGTACCTTTTTTTCCAAAATACAATAATCAGTCTGTTTATTAATACATACTTTTAAACTCTATTTTGTAGTCTTGTTCTAAAATAAACATTTCTCGATGTTACATAATCTATTCTATTTTCTTTTTCTTCTTTATTGCAATTTTTGTTTTAATGCAGGCTTGTGCATTATTAAAAAAAATAACCTACGCTTAGGCATTGCAGAATAATGCCTCTCGCATGCGACGCATGTTGCGTGCATACGTCGCTGGCAACTGACGAGCAAACTGGGCTCGCCATACAAACGGCCAGTACGAATCACAGCGTGAATTGTAGGAAAACCTTCATGCATGCAATTTCAACCGACCGTTTACTTATAGGGTTCTGTTTATCAAAGGTAAAAAACGCAACCCTTATAGTTTGTTTTCCGTCGGTCTGTATATCATGACTGTTCGTCTCGAGGTATCGAATTGAAATTAAAACCATATTCTCAGGTCTACAGTCCCTTGAAGCAGACATAATTGACGACCATTTGGATCAGCGGTAGTAAACGCTGCTTCTGAGCCATGGGTTGCCGGTTCGATCCCCGCACAGTACAAATATTTGTGTGCATGAACATGTTTGTTTGTACTGGTCTGGGTGTTTTCTGTGTATTTTAAGTATGTATTTATAAAAAAAAGTATATAAGTAAGTTTATCGGTTGTCTAGTACCCATACGACAGGGTACTTAATAGTAGCTTAATTTGGGACTAGATGGCTCTGTGTGGCCCAGTGAGGCATGTCTTAAATATTTATTTATTTATAATCAAACTTCTAAGTCAACGTAAGATAGATACGGCTGTTTGTATATACCTACTTACATTTCGACAATTTCAAGGGAATTAAAATTTGCCGAAGTTCATAGTTCTAGGTCAACGGAAAATACTGTAATTTTCCTTGACCTAGAACTATGAACTTCGGCCAGTACAGCCTTATACCAACAACAAGTTAGGAAAAAATCTTAAACTATACATTAAAATTTGTAATTAAATCATACGAAGTATAGTATTTACATAAAGTACGTAATCAATGATCGACGTTAAGCAATTAGGTATGCGCCGTCATAATATCCTGCAAATCCAAGCCTGTACGGAACTGTCGGTGGGCAAGTCCGACTCGCACTTGTTTGTTTTTATTTTATTTTATTGGCCAAACCCACCACACGAATATAGGCTGTCAATCGGTGTACTAGTGTTGGGAAAAGTCGATAATTTGACTATCTAGGTATATTGTAAGATTGTGTCACATACCTACTATGGCTACAGTCAATGATATTTTAAATTATATATATATATATGTTACCTTCATAGCAATTCGCGTATTAAAACTGATCTGAGCGATCCAAGACTGCACACATTGACAAGTTTCACTGATAAGCAGAACAAAAGATGTGAAATAGCACGCAAATAAAAGAGATGGCTATATTTTTTAATGATTACCGATCGTGGCTGCACTCGACTCGGACGTTGTAAAAAAAACGTCGTACTTAGGGCGTATTTGAGTCTTCACAACGCGCGCTCTTATAACATAGTCGTATCTGCTTCGTTTTAATATAATATCATTGGCTTTAGCCAATCATCATCATCATCTTCAGCCTATTGCAGTCCACTGCTGGACATAGGCCTCTCCAAATGCACGCCACTTAGATCGATCCTCGGCTTCTCGCATCCAGCTCCTGCCAGCCACCCTGCGCAAATCATCACTCCACCTGGCCTGAGGGCGTCCTACATTACGTTTGCCGAGACGCGGTCTCCACTCAATTCACTGGCTTTAGCCAATACAGCATAGCATATACTTTTGAATCAGAACAATGAATGTGATGTTGTCTAAATTGGAATAAATCATTATGTGGAAAATAAACATCAAACATTTTAACATATAAAATGGTATTTTTAAACTAAATAAATAAATGTAGATAGCACTACATACATTGAGTAAGTAACTATTGAGCAAGTTTAAATACTTCTAGAACAGTTTAAAAGTATTAAAAACCTGTTTATCTTCCCTTGAATAAAATATTATATAAATGGGCTCTAAATACGACCCTGAACGCCTATAAAATTTTTTTGAAGATGATGAAAAAATCACCTACTGTTATGCAAAGTAATGCTACCCGGGTGCGTGAGCTTAACACTGTATGTTACGGAATAACAACAACAAAAAATTGATGTAGCGAACCTAATTTATATCGACTGCATATTTAATGGGTATCAATATCTGTTGAAAAATTCAGCGTTGTTATTTTAGTATTAACGAGATGTATGGATTCTAAAGTTATATTAGAGTTCTAAGTTTGATTAGAAATAACACTTTTGCAATCAACCGACGACAAAATTAGTATGTAACATTGTTTCTGACTAAGTTAATATGTAACATTGTCATCATTTAGATCATCAGGAAGATTATGTATGATTGCCACGCTTTGATACTTAGCAGATGGGTTGGGATCGCATGTTGTTCAAAAAGTATTCCTTTTAGTCGCCTCTTACGACACCCATTGGAACAGAAGTGGTGGTGCTTTTAGATTTTTGTGTCGGAACCACACGGCACTTTTTAAAGTATAATCCAGATCAAACAGGGAACATACAGATCTCTGTTCTTATAAGATACAACTAAAACATAATTTTAATTTAAACCATAAAAGAAATTTAAAAATAATTGTACCACATCTTAATTAATTATTCTAAAAATTGATTAGACCATAATGGTTCCTTAGAGACAGCACAAAAGTTAACTATTTGTTAAAATGTATACAATTATAAGTACCTAACAGTAATGGATTATTCCATTACTGTTTCTAATGTATTATCATTATAATGTATCGAGTTAAGAGTCTAAAGAAAAAAATTTTTTTTTTTTCAATAAAATTATTACGATTAAGTCTACTTAATAGGTCTGAAAGGCTACATCCGAATATATTCGGTAAATTGTCTAAGTTTAAAGAGAGTAAATCATTTATTTCCGCGAATTGATGAATTCAATCAAGATTCTAGATAGCTCTTTCATCATTTTTAGAACCATACTAAACCAGTACCTATTTCTCGAATCGATTCACTCACGCCATGATTTTATGTCTTTAATATTACGACTTTAATAAACGAGAACTCACAGAATTTTGGTTTTCATATCTTTGACGTACTTAAAAGCATGTTTCCCCTTTTTTATCAAGCATATTTTTAACAATAATCAACCTACAAAACGTATTTCGACCGATTAAAAAAAAAGGAGCAGGTCCTTAATTTATCGTAGGTAAGTGATGATTTTTTTTCGACTATTCATCATCATCATTGTAGCCAAACGACGCCAACAGCTGACTTTGCGAAGTATTGGTCTCTCCCAAAATCTTGTTTTATTTAAATAGTAAATGTGGACAGCATCATAAACATTTTCCTGATCCCAAATTGAGGAACTGGTAGTCAATCAGATACAACGGAGATCACAAACACCCAGACCCGAGATAATATAGATTTTTTGACTCAATACTGTCCTAACCAGGAATTGACTTTGAACTCCTTAAATCCGGTATGTACCTACCATACTACACCGCGGATTTCTTAGAATATTAAATTAATTTTAATGTACTTGTCAATACAACTTAACCGGCCAGGGATCTGGAAAAAAAGAGGTTATACCTAAAGTTGCGTTCCTAACATTATTTTGTCAAAGTATCCTCGATTAAATATTGACGCGAAACTTCACTTTAGCATCGGCATGGATTTACCGTACTGGTACCGGGTCCATGGCGTTGTCGATGAAAATCCCTTATTTTACAACAGATTTCTAAAAACGGGCAAACTTGACTTAATGTACTTTAAAAAAAAATTGATTCAGATTAATGTATTTTGATGACGGATTGATGTCGTGTGGTCTTAGCACGTTAGAAGAATATCACCACCCCTACCTAGGGGTGTCGTAAGAGGCGACAAAAGTAATCGAAGTCTTCAATTACCAACCTCAACTTCCTATTTGACGGTTTTCATTTCTAATGGCAATTCATTATCAGCCCAAAGCTGATAATAAGCCCTCTCAACCTAAGGGTCAGAATTTGAACCTTACCTCTTTCACAAATGCTTGAAAACCAATCAAACATGTCAAGCCTGTTAAAGGTTTAATGTCAACAATCTACGATCACTCCAATTGCATGTCGTAAGCTTAAACGACTATAGTTTCGCAACAATGACTATTGTTTTGCAATTTTCAGCACAATAGAACTTATTGTATATGTCTTTTTATAAGTACAGCTGGTGTACGCGAGGAACGAAATACATTGGAGGCAACAGGTGCGCTAAGACACTTCCTGAAAGGTAAGTGTCCAATTTGGAAACAGATTTTTCTAAAGTCTTAAAGTGTTGGTAAAATGCTGGCTCAAGTAAAAACAAATAGGTCCTCAAAAAAGTCAAGACCGTTGTCTTGTCTTTTGTGATATTTGACGAATCAGATTCTTAAAAGTTCTATTAATATTAATTGGAACTCGCTCCCTAAACAAATAATAGGTGTAAGTAAACGTGTAAAATTGGAATAAGTCATTACATACTTTTAATTACCTCACCCTTCTTCATTCAACTTTTTGCTAGGTATTTTCAAATTGTTATCAAGTTTTCACAGCGTTTTTTCGACATCTATGATTAATGTAGTCGTATACAAGTTTATCTACTATGCTACAGTTCCGGGTTTGATACCAGGATCGGTATTTTCTAATTGACTTGAACCTATAAGTGAAAATCGTGCTTCGGAAAGCACGTTAAGCTGATGTTCTCCGGCTTCTGCTATAAAATGAAAGTCGTGAAAACATGTCTCGTCAGAGGCTGTAAAAAAACTCTGAATTATTATTCTTGAAGGAAGATAAGAAGCAAAAGAAGCGTTTTTCTTGAGAATGTTACTCAATAATCTTTATTTAAATTGCTAAAAGTACTTTATTGGTTCCAGAAAAATGTTGGTGCCAAAAATATTAATGTGTGCACTGCCATGTGTGTTGGCGCTGTACTCGTACAGCACTTATGGTACTATGGTTGACTTCACTGATCCTAAGGTAAGAATCACGTATTTATCATTGCTTTCACATTTTTACAAGTACTTAATGCTTGTATGTAACTAAATCTTCTAAACTATCATTAAAATGACAAATGGTATTTCCAAGCGTTGCGATTTTAGCAAATACCTCCTTTAAGAGAATAAATTATATGTCCATTAGTAGACTATTGCAAGCTGATGACAATAATGATGATATTATACTGTTTTAAATATCGGAAACTCATAAAAAACAAGGTACATGGTAGAAATCTCGAAATAACTAACTCTGATGATGATATTGGTACCCAAAAAGCAATAAGCAATGTATTTTTGGGTATAAATTAATTTATTATTTTATGAGGAATCAACCCGCGACTTTGTCCACTGGGATTTGATTAATTTATAAGCGTTCATTAAAAATAACTTTAAACGGTCGCAATAATTATTATTACGTACTTTACGAATATACTACTTTTTACGCCCCATAAAAATTTCCATAACCGTGTTAATCAGTCTTCCATCCTTGCCAGGTTTAATCTTTTTTAATACACAATGTAATATAGAACTAATCTTAAGTGTCAGTGGTTTAAACGGGTAAAAAGCTAAATATGTTAAAGCAATTTTACACATATTTTCTGTAAAAATTGACAGGATTTTCTAATAAATTCTACCTTATAGGTTCAAGGTCACTTGGACGCTCTGGTTCGCTTAGCACAGTCTTGTGTCATCAAAGTGAGGGCTACACCCAAAGATGTCAGAGCCTACTTCACAAACTCATCACCAGTCTCTAGATCAGGACAATGCTTCGCTGCTTGTATGCTGGAGCAGAGTGACGTCATCAATCATGGAAAGGTAATTACTAAATAAAATAAATAATAATATAAGTGTAGTGCTTAACTTCAGAAAGGCAAGGAATCATTAGTATTGGCATAAACAGATGATGAGAAGAGATGAAGAACGCATATGGAGAATAGTGACAAGTATTACAAACCTTGTTGGTCAGAGAGCTTCGCCAGGATTTTAAAAGAGATAAATAGATCGTGAGACAAATACTATTTCAATCATTCTTTTAAGCAATTATCATTTTCCACAGGTTAACAGAGACCTGCTAGTTCATCAAGCAAGTCTGGTCAACGGAAAGAACTCAAGAGTCGTCAGAAAACTGAACAGCATCTCCCGGCTCTGTCTGGACAGCATTGAAGGCATGTCGGACAGATGTCAACTGGCGTCAACGTACAACGACTGTCTGAATGAAAATATGCTGGAGTTCGCTTTCCCTCTTGACATAGCAGAAGAAGCGGTGCGGAAGATGCCTTTTCATTTGATACAAGCTAAGTAAGTACACTTCTTGGTTTTCTTTCTTTGGCAGTTTTCGTAATCATGTTTAAGTTCTCCCCCGTTGTCAGCCTCTCGTAGATTAAGGATCTTGACTCCACCTAATAATAATGCCTTGATGGTGTAAAGTCTTTTAATATCGGAAAACTTAGCTTAAAGGAATTCCTAGGAAATCGACATGGTTTTTAGAATGATTTTCGTAGAATGATTTACCCTTTATGCATTACTAGGTTTGCGAAGTGGAAAACTAGAAAAGTTTCTTAAGTTTAGATTTGCACAAGTTTTTTACCATCTTATTTTTCATCCAATCTTTTTACCATAAAATTCAAGTGTGATAATTACACTTTACGTCTCTCTTTAAAGCTGAGAGACAATGCACAAACAGACACGTAGACAACGGTCTGCGGGAAAGGTTTCGCAAATTCACAACACACAAAATGTTGATAGCCTTATAATAGATAAATAGCCGTTTGTATATAATTAAATAAATCGTTTGATTTGACATAGAAACCGTATTCTGTCATATTACCCTCAAAATCAAATACCAAGAAACAATTCTGATTGGTTGTAATCTATAAAATATTCGTACCTAAATGAAGGCTCCTGTTTAAACTCAATAACTGCTAAATATCAATGAAATTACCAAGGATCCCACGACTTTCGAAATCAGATTAAAGCGCTGATTTGAAAGTCTCGAAGACGGTGAAAGTTGATTAAAGAGTCGGAGAATCTTTAATTACTATGCAGATTGATCCTGAGTCTTGCCACTTTTGAGTATTTTGTACGTATTTTATGAAAATCTAGTTAGTCTCGGATCGAGATGGTTGTCAATCTTATTTTGGAGTTCTGTACTCTTAAACTCAAACTTGTGCCTAAGTTGTAACTTAATATTACTTTCAATGATAAAAACGTGTATTTATTCCATAGGTATAAGCTTAAACTAAGATAAATTAATTAAATAGTCGTTAATGGTTGATCACCAAGACCACATAATTTTTAGCAATTAAATTTATTTTTAAACTATTGTAATTACTCTTTACAGTATTGTTGAAAAGGACAACCATATACCAAAGTCTGCAGCCTGTGTTCGTGCATTTTTCTAGCCCAACCATTTCATTAGATTCGATTAACCTCAAACATAATACTATCACAGAATGTTGCTACCTACTTAGGATGATACGGCGAAAACTTATTTTGGAGAGGCCTGAAGCCATCTGTGGTCTGATGATGTGGACTACTGAATAACCCAAATATCTCTTTTATTTCAGTTTACCGGCGGAAGTAAGGCAGTCACACTACTGAGGCAAACGTGTACATTATTTTAGTCATGTTTTATACTCATTTGTATATTAATAAACATTTTAAAGCTTTACGTTTGTTTTTTCTAAATTTGAAACCAACATAACATTTTATCGATTAATCATTTCTGTACAGAAGATGGCACATCACGCTAAACAATGCTAAACACTAAGAAATCTTATTAAGTTGAAATACTATAATATTGCCACTGAAGTTCTAACGCCACGTAAGTCATTTTCAGGAACTTCTAAGGAGAGATAAGATAAGAAACCTTTTTGAATAATTCCCAACCGCAGCTGCGCAGCTGACAGGAACGCTCAATGTATGGAACTGGGCTGGACTTACGTACTGTTTCCACAGTACAGTGACTTCCGTGCTGTTCCTTTTCCGTAATTTCAAAGGTTTATATTGGTCGTATCTTGAATCTGATGGGGCGAAAAGACTCGTCTTTCGATTCACTAGCGCAGGGCATCAAAATGTCAAAAACCGCCAAAAAATGAGTTACGTAGTGTTAAAACTTCAGTGACGAATTTTGTATTTCTTTAATTTAAACAAAAATACACTGTTCTGTTTCCAAACTGGAAATCTGAAATAACAAAAGTACTGCAATCACCCAGACCCGAGAAAATATAGAAAAACATTTTTACTACATTGAACCATCCAGGAATCGAACCTGGAGAGTCTTATGACAGACACCTTGGAAACCGGTGTTTACGCCACTCCAGCATGGAGGTCATCACTGTATCTACTGAGAATCCTGCTATTATCCTTATAAAACTTGGCTAGATACCTTGGGCAGTTTCATTACTACTGACGCTTACCTTAGCTATCCGAGTTTTTTATGTATATCCCCTTTACCAACCCATACTGACCCAGAAATACGTATAATAAACCAAACCACCTCTCAATGAGGTTCTTACCGAGGCACTTGCTTTGCACGTGTGCACACTAAAAATAAAGTTTTTCTTTCATCAACATCTGGTTTCAAAGAACCTATACAAGGGTATAACACAACTACACATGTTTGAAACAAGCAATCATGCGAAACAGTAAAGAACACACATGCCACCGCGCATAGTTCTCGTGTTAGCTTTCAACTCGATACAACGGAATTTTCCGATGCAATAAGTCTAAATCAATGATTCTCAAACTTTTTGATCCTACACCCCACTAAAAATGAAAAAATAATTGCCCCTTAATACTACTAGAATTGTATGGGTAAAGGCAAAATCGCAAAGAAAACATTAACGACAACGCATTATTTTCCCAGTTTGTTGTAATGTTGTTAAAACGAAGATTTCATAAGTACATCAATCATCAGTCGACAGCTAAACACATATTTCAGTACAAGGACCAAATTACTATTGCAATAGGAGGATTTCGCCACAATCTTTTCTCCATTGCACATCTTAGTTTGGCCAATGAAGAAAGACACTTCTGTCCGCCTTTTTCAGGCCACACTTCTTTTGTTGCCTCCGACAACAATATGACAAGAAAGAGTGGCTCAAATCTTGCTTAAAATGTTGGTTTACTAGTCTATCAGTCAGTTTTCTGTCTCCCTTTGTATCTGTACGAGTAACTACTATTGGAATGCCAAAACTTTGTACTTATGACAAAGCTACACTAAGACAACTAATAAAAACTTTGAATATCGGTGGAACTGATCGAACGAAATATGCGCAGTTATGGAGATATTACAACTTGCTGTTGCGTTGTTTGTAAAACACACATCGTTTCTCATTTACCTACCATATTGTAGACTCTATGACTATCGATATAGGGGTTAGAATCAACCACATTTTGCTGTGAAATACTTTGAACACCCTTGGTTTAGAGAAAGTAAACATAATGCTTGTATTTGTTAGACGCAAACACGACCCGGATATAATAGATGCAATAGGACGGAAAAACGTATTTGTGATGGAAAAATAGGAGATTAAAATGCCATTTTCCTATATAGCCCTTGTCCTTTTTTTCTTTTCCATAAGAAAATCAAAGGAATATCAAATAAGGCGTACCTCAAAAATCAGTTAAAATCAGTTAAAATCAGTTTTATTTCTGCAAATAGGCCCCAGGAGGCGCTTTTACACGTCCCAATATTTAAACCTACCACTGCTTCGGGACAAGTCTGGGCTAGTGCCGAGAAGAAGCAGCGCAAGAAACTCGGTCACTATTGTCAGCCTCTTTTTAAATAAATTTTTACAAGGTAAGGTAATTTTTACAAGGTTTAAGCAAGTACGAGCTGGGACAACTTAATGCCATACATTTCTATCATTTAAATAATCATTAACAGTGTAATAGCCCTTTTTCATTAAAATAACTTTAACATACGATTTAAGTTTATGTACAGGGAGTTCAGCAATATCCTTTGGTAATTTGTTGAAAATACGGATACAATTTCCCATAAACGATTTTCCTACTTTTCGCAGTCTGAAGCCTGGAACGGCAAGTTTATCTTTATTTCTAGTATTGAAATTGTGTACGTTACTTTTCTTAAGAAATAAATGTATGTTCTTACGAACGTAAACAATATTCTCGAGAATGTATTGAGAAGACACTGTAAGTATATTAATCTCTTTGAAGAGCTCTTTCAGCGAGTCACGGGGTCGAAGGCCGTAAATAGCCCGTACAGCACGTTTTTGTAATATAAAAATTGACTCAATATCTGCCGCTGACCACGCAAACCAAATATTACTTTATTGGTAAAGGTACGAGACATGAATATCATTCTACTCTTAACTAGAATGAAATCTAAATACTTAAAGTCACAGACCCCGGGGTAAAGAAAAGCGACTATCTAAATTATATATATATATATATAATTTAGATAGTCGCTAGATATATATTTATTTATTCACAACAAAATAAATATAGGCTTTTAAACTTTCTTATTGCATTTTTACACTTAACACTTAACACTTACGGGGTTTAATGCAACGAACCGTTATTTAAAGGTAAATAGTAATTTACCTTCCCGACGTTTCGATCCGGTTGCAAATAATAAAAATTGCGGTTAAAAATAGATAAAACCAGGAGATAAAACCCTCGGCCCCGGAGTTGATCTTGTAAAGTGTGAACACCTCTCCATCACGGAGGTTATCGTTTACTCTAATAATACGAGTACTAAAGTCATAATCAACAGTCTATATCAGTTCACTGCTGGACACTTGTCTCTTCAAACGGAGGGTTTAGATATAATCGCTACGCTTTGCGATCACAGTAAGGCCAATGGTGGGGAGAAATGGTGATAGAGAAGACTCTTTTGCCCTTTTTTTTCTAGCAGTACTTCCATAGTCGCATATACAACGTGTTCCTTTTGATATCCCATAACTCTAAGGTTATGTTCCATAGGTAAAAATAATATAAAACGCCCAAGAACATGTGGTTCAAGAATCAATAATTTCGAATATAACATCAATTTTAGTTAAATTTGTTAAAAAAATGTAATCAGTATGACGAATCCTTAGTTTTGCGAGACGTTGGCAAACTTACACTAAAGTGTAGTAGTAAAGTAGCGGGAGGGCGTAACTTGTAAAAAACATTGACGTGTGTGGGGTGGGTATTTTATTGATAAGTAGGTACGAGTAAATCGTTTTCATTCAAAAGTTCATTCATAACAAGGTAAGGGTGTTTTACATAAACAGTCGTGACTTTTTAGAATTATTTTGTATAAAAATTTAAACAAAAAAAATCATATGCAATTTGATTCTTTACCATGGTCTGTTTAATACCCTAGAGTTAGGTATAAAAAGAAAAGGCCACCCCTTTTCTTTTCCTTATGTCGGCTCCACACAACACATCTATACTTAAAAGGATTTCACTTAAATCATCCTTTACCCTATAATACCCTTCTACAAATCCACTCGTCTAAACAAAAATAGCCAACCTGTACAATGTACAGTCACCTGCAAAAGTATTTATACACTTCCGACTAATGTTGACTTTTAATAACAACGACATAAGGGGTCTTATTCAGCTATTTCAATTGCAGTTCGATCGTGATTGAATTGGGCGATTTTGACATTTAGCCCATACTAGAACTGTCAAAAACCTGCTATTCAATTACGATTGTGATACGATTTGGTTAGCTGAATTTGGTAGCCAGACCAGGTCAGGTCAGGCCAGTTTGGTAAAGCCAAAAAGTGTTTACATACTTTTGCAGAGGACTGTACAATAGGATTATATTTCCTCATAATCAATTTCGTTAAACCCTTTCTTCTACTGTACAAATGAGTTTAGTAGTTTCCATAGCAACGTATTCAAGTATGTACGAGTAGTACCTATGTGAGGTTGTTGAGTTGCTAATGGACGTGTGCGACCTTGTTATCTTCACTGAAGCTATTGTAAGTGCAGGTGTACCTAGTAATATACTTAGAGACCGAAATACTGATTTAAAAACTTTTATGGTCAATATCATATGTGTAAGTTTCTAACGCCCTATTAGTCTAGTCGTGATATCGGAAAGAAGTATTCTAATGTCAGCCTGTGACCATGGTCGGTGCAACCCGATCGAAACGTCAGGCAAAATAATAAGGTATGATCGCGTTTAATTCCCGTTACCGTTTCAAATAATTATGCAACGCGAAAATACTTAACTACTTTTAGTAGTTAAGTATTTTAATGTACATGTATTTTATATTTCTAGGGGTCTAGTAGGTAGTTTATTATTGAATTGGCGAAGTGGCGTACACACCGGTTTTCAAGTTGTCGTGTGCTCCGAGATCTCGGGTTTGATTCTCGGACATGTTAATGTAGTAAAAAAAATGTTTTCTACATTTTATCGGGTCTGGGTGTTTGTGGTACCTTCGTTTTTTCTGATTTCCACAATACAAGTACTTTAAATACTCACTCACTTTGGGATCAGTGACCCCGAGATCATGGCCCGGTATTCAAACCACTAGACTAACGAGTCGGTATAAAAAAAAGAAGTAGGTACCATATTTTTCTTCTGTCTCTAATCAATTATGGAAATCAGAATATTAATAGACTTGATAATATTAAACAGTGTACCGAAGAAGGCATTAACTGTGTTCTGGCACTATCCTTCTTGATGTAATTACCGCTCTTACCGCTCGCTTTCCCGATTAAATTACCAACGCTCTACTTTCTATTTTATTCCATTATACAAGCGAGGGTAGTTTTAACGCCGCAGTATCCTTGCTAAGAAATAAGGTCTAATTAATACGATAATTACGGGTGAAATATTCGCCCATATTTCCAGATTAACTTTTATTCACCGCACATGTTAACTGAGAGGAACCGGTCCAAGGGTTATTTAGAGCTATTCTAAGAAATAAAAAACTTGTTGAAGTTCATTTTTAGTGAAGGAATTGTAATATTTTTTTTTTATTTTAAATCAATTTTTAATTATCTCCCTCTCCCTCTCCCTGCTGCTTTTTTAAACATATCTGTTCTCAGAATTTTGTCTTCTTTCGTTATGATGACGTAACTTTTTTTTAAAGTAGCCCAATATATTGTTGTACCAAACGCCCTGTTGCTTTTACCCGGACTTTAATAAGGAATCGATCGATACCTCATGTAGTTCATCATCAGCCGCAAATGTATAACATACATACATAGACAGATAAAATATTAACCCTTCGTGTTAGCTTTGCCGTAGTCTGGTAGAAATAGAGAATCCATTTTCTGACTCGTCTAGCGCGTCGTCAACATTTAAAACACCTTTAGCGTAACCAAACCTGTTAATGTTCAGCCCTTTTGTGTCGCATGTCATATGAAAACATGTCCTCATGTAATTCATAATAACACGAAGCTATCAGCGACCCAAACGTACGGATGCGTATTATCAAAATACGTAAGGGAATCGGAGCATAGGCATTCAGAGTTTAACTTGATCTTACACTTTTATGCATTCTATCTATATGTTTGATCGGGTAAAACTCGAAAGTATTATCAGTATTTAAACTTGAAAAATTATGTCTCAGGCGGGACTCTGACCCGCATCTCCTCGCATACCGGGCGCGGTACAATTTTTGAAGTTTAATTACTGATATTATAATTGAAATTAAGTTGCTAAATTATCATAAAGATTATCTTAAACATTATATTTATATGGTTTGTTTTTGCATGTTGTGTGTAAGTAGGTATGTAGATGTGTAAGTAGGTATAAATTATGTGGTTTTTGTAGTTTATTATGCATATAATACTGAAATTTGTCCGGAAGAGGTCGCTCATGAGACCACCTAAATCGTACAACTCTAAATCTATATTTTGTGTTACATTTAATTTGTTTGGTGTGCAAGAAAGATCATCTATCTATCTACCTATTTACGTTTACGCGATCGATGAGTTTAATCTAGTGAAACTCGGAATAGCTACTTTTTTTTCTTATAATAATATGTTTTTCTTATAATATGTGTAGACATAAAAAAAGCAGTGGGAGAATGTGAACTGATAATATAATAGTGCGAGTTTTGCTGGATCAAATACATGGAACGCTAAAACGTGAATTAGAATGCCAATAGTGCAGCGCCATTAGTGACAACTTTGCGAAATAATTTCATAGTGGTGATTCCGAGTTTTACTCGATCAAACACATCAAATGAGTAAACTTGAATTTTTATGTCACCAATGCAGCGCCATCTAGTGAAAACTTTGCAAAACAAATTTACGCGTTCGATAAATTCGCACTAAGCGCAAAGTGGTACGGTTTGCTCACACGCAACTCGGTCATCGTTACTCGTTAACACAAGCGTTGGGCTGTCCCGTAGCGATTTGTAGATTTATATTAAACTATTCCTGTAAAGAGTCGCCAGTGAGCGGGCGCTCATTACGCCGACATGGGACCTTTTGATCAACGCGCCATACTAATAATGATGTGCTCTAAATCGATATAAATTTTATTTTATTTTTATTTTCAAGGAAAACAAACAGCTTTAATATAGCATTCGATAGATTGTACTATCTTAGCATTAATAGGCACGTGGATTGGACATGAACCATGGTCATAGAATATTTAAAAACTTTGATATCTAATTAAAGTGCTATGTAATGTTGTATTATGTATGTCATGTTTACCTGTAAGTAGTTGTGCATTGTGTCATATTTACTGTGTATGTTAAGTGTTAATTTTACGCTACATTGTAAGGTTGAATGTAACAACTGTAGGTAAACTTTACAATAAAAAAAATAAAAAAAAGTGTAGATAAAAACTGTTTTCAGGTACCTAAAAAAGTCAAGTCAAGTAACAGCCTATAATCATCCCACTGCAGGGAAAAGCCCTCCATCATTGAATTCAAGTTACCACTGCAATGATGGGAACTAGCATAATCACCACGCTTGCCAAATGCGGGTTGGTGATCACAAACCCGAGCAACGTTCGAAAATTCGAAACTTTTTGTTGCCCGACCCGGGGATCGAACCTGGGATCCCGAGATCTTGACCCGGTATTTAAACCACTAGACCAACGGGGCGTTCAGTTCGTTTCAGGTACCTATCCACACTTATTCTTATTCTTCGTCGTTCCCTCAGTGCTGAGGATCGCGACCATACACGACACGTCTCCAAGCCGCGCGGTCTTCAGTTCTATGGACCGCATCGAATATGTTTCCTCCGACAGCCCTCTTTATCGCGTCCGTCCATCTAGTTGGCGCCTTGCCCCGAGCACGTTTACCCTCCATCTGCCCTAGCATTAGACGCTTCTCCAGCCGATGCTTAGATGAACGCATTATATGTCCGAAGAAGTTGAGAGCACGTTCCTCGCATATGGTTGAGAGTCGCTTGGTTATTTTGAGCTCCGAAAGTATTGACTCGTTAGTTCTCATGGCGGTCCATGGTATACGTAGTAGTCTTCGCCAACACCACATGTCGAAGGCATCAATTTTGCTGCTATCACGACTTTTAATGCACCACGTTTCTGCACCGTATAGGAATATGGAGAATACCAGCGCCCGGACCAGCCGCATTTCAGTTTTTTGTCGGATTCTCCAGATCTTTCCGAGGTTTGTCATTGCACTTTTAGCCATTGCAGTGCGACGGCGGATTTCTTCAGAGCAGCTGCCCTCAGATGTGATCATAAACTGATTGACCTTCTCGTATCCGTCAAGAACATTCGAGCTGGGAAGAAGTTGTGCCCGGTCCACCACCATGATTTTGGTTTTAGCATGGTTGATCTTAAGACAATTTCTGCTTTAATTTTCTTCAGCAATTCTGCCATCTCTTCCTCACTTGACGCAACAATAGTTGTATCGTCCGCATATCTAAGGTTGGTCACTCTTTCGCCGCCAACACAGATCCCACCGCGCCATCCATCAAGTGCTCTCCTCATGATGTGTTCACCGTAGAGGTTAAATAACTTCGGCGACAGAATACATCCTTGACGCACGCCCCGTTCAGTGTGGAAGGTTTGTGAGTTCTGATTTCCCAATTTTACAAAGCTGGTGCCATCAAAGTACAGATTCTGGATGAGAAATGTAAGATGTGGAGGGACGCCCATCTCGACGAGAACATCAAACATCGTCTGCCAGTTCACACAATCAAACGCCTTAGCATAGTCAATGAAGCATAGAACCAGCGGTTTGTTGAATTCTCTACACATATTCTATCTACACTTAAACAAAATATTAAAAAAAAAAACAAGTATAGCAATTAAGCTTTGTTTAAGAAGACTACTAGAGCTATGTGCTGCCCCCAATTCATCATCATCATCATCATATCAGCCGAACGACGCCCACTGCTGGGCATAGGCCTCCCCCAAGGATCTCCACAACGATCGGTCCTGTGCTGTCCGCATCCAGCGGCTTCCCGCGACCTTGATCAGATCGTCGGTCCACCTTGTGGGGGGCCTGCCCACGGAACGTCGTCCGGTACGTGGTCGCCATTCGAGAACCTTTCCGCCCCAACGGCCATCGGTTCTCCGCGCTATGTGTCCCGCCCACTGCCACTTCAACGATGCAATCCTTCGAGCGATGTCGGTTGTTTTAGTTCTCCTGCGGATCTCATCATTTCTGATTCGATCGAGTAGGGAAATACCAAGCATCGCTCTCTCCATTGCTCGCTGGGTGATCTTGAGCCTTCTTATGAGACCCATAGTAAACGACCACGTCTCACTCCCATAGGTCATTACTGGCAACACACACTGGTCAAAGACTTTCGTCTTGAGACACTGAGGTATTTCGGACGCGAAAATATGCCGGAGCTTCCCGAACGCTGCCCATCCGAGCTGGATTCGACGAGAGATCTCTTTCTCGAAGTTGGACTTACCTAACTGGACTATCTGTCCCAGGTAAACATAGTGGTCAACAACTTCGAGTGCAATGTTCCCAACGTTAACTGGAGCGGGTGCAACATGGGCATTTAACATGATTTTCGTCTTGTCCATGTTCATCCTAAGACCCACTCTTTGAGAAGCATTACTGAGATCTTCGAGCATAATGTTCAGGTCTTCCAAGGTCTCAGCCATAAGAACTACATCATCGGCAAATCGCAGGTGTGTTAGGTATTCGCCATTGATGTTGATGCCGCGTCCTTTCCAGTCCAGAAGCTTGAAAATATCCTCCAACGCAGCTGTGAACAGTTTCGGAGAAATAACGTCTCCCTGTCTCACACCTCGCTGTAGTTGGATCGGATTAGAGCTCTGGTTCTGTAATCGGACCGACATGGTGGCGTTTTGGTATAAGTACTTTAGTACCTCGATGTACCTGTAGTCTATTTGGCACCTTTGGAGAGACTGCAGCACTGCCCATGTCTCAATCGAATCAAAGGCTTTCTCATAGTCCACGAACGCTAAGCAAAGTGGCAAGTTATACTCTTCGGTCTTCTGTATAACTTGCCGCAGCGTATGAATGTGGTCTATGGTACTATAGCCTTTTCGGAACCCGGCTTGTTCGGGAGGTTGGAAGTCGTCGAACCTGCGAGTGAGACGATTCGTAATGACTCTCGAAAACAACTTATAGATATGGCTCAGAAGCGAAATGGGTCTGTAGTTCTTCAAGAGAGTTTTGTCACCCTTCTTGAAGAACAGCATCACATCGCCTCTGCCCCATGCCTTTGGCGTTTTGCCCTCGAGGATGACAGAATTAAAGAGCTTTTGGAGGACCTTAAGTATCGGCTTACCGCCCGCTCTAAGGAGCTCTGTTGTGATTCCGTCATCACCCGCCGCCTTGTTGTTTTTAAGCTGCTTGAGAGCCATTCTAATCTCGCACAGGCTGACGTCCGGGATATCTTCAGAATAGTGTCGGGTAAGCTTGGCTCTAGGGTCTTTAGCCTTGCTTTCAACAGGTGTTTTCGTGGAGTATAACTGTCCATAGAAACTCTCAATCTCCCTCAGGATTTCAGGTGTTGACGCAATGATGCTACCTGTCTCAGTTTTCAGCCTCGTCAATTGGCTTTGCCCAATAGACAGATCTCTGGCGAACACTTTGGAGCCTTTGTTCCGCTCAATGGTCTCTTTAATACGTCGGGTATTAAATTGACGAAGGTCGCTCTTCAAAGACTTAGATATCTGTCTATTGAGTTGCCGATAGCGATGGGCATCCGCTGAGTTCTGTAGCCTCATTTCGTTTCTCTGATCCATGAGTAGGAGAGTCTGACTGGAGAGTTTCTTTGATTTGGGACGGCGGGTTTTAAAGTACTTAGACCCTACCGTACGGACAGTATCCACCACCATGTTGTATAGATCGTCCACATCGATGCTGTTCTCAAGGGCTTCGAAACGGTTTTGAAGCTCGAGCTGAAAGCACTCGGGGTTTTGAATTTGAGCCGGTATTGGTCGGAGCGTGGATTTTATCAGTCGCGCTCTTTCAAGCTTTACGTCGATATTCAATGTGCCTCTGACCATGCGGTGATCGCTTCCTGTCTTTGCCCCCAATTGCTTATAAACAATAGCAATTCCCAAAAAAACTAGAACAGTATCATTTTAGCAAATTACCTCTAGTATTTATTGGATAACTGTTAACTGCTTTTCATTCTGGCATTCTTTCGTAATGTACATTATTGCTAAAAGCGGCAGCTTTTTACGTTAGCTGTTTAGAAACGCTTTTGTTTTACAGGATACGATTTGGGATATAATTTGATCACATGAGACTAATAACTGTGCTATTTATTAGCAGTGCCAGCTATTGGTGGCTTATCAGTAACAATGCCAGAAAGTTATTTTTTGATAAGGATAGAATTGTTCATTTACCAGAAATGAGGGTGTATGTTCAATACATATAAAAAGTGTACATTATCTAAGCCTTCACAATTAAAATTTCCTCAGAATATGCCTTGATAAACGTAACATTTATAGCGACATCACTATCATCAGGGTTGGAGTAATTAAAATGGACGGCAGTTGCCACTTTGTGATAATCTTACGTGCACCTGCCCTGGCACCGAGATTACATTTGGTGTTATTACTCATTTTATGGATGAAATTACTAAGTATTTTGGGTCAAGTACCTATATTGACTTCTGATTTACCGTAGGCATTTGAATTTGTTCACACCACTGCAAAATCATGTAGTAACTTTATTTGATATTTTAGCAACTTAATTGCACTTATAATATCAGTATATAAACTTAAAAAAAAAATTTTTTTTTTGTCCCGCCTGAGACAAAATTTTTCAAGTTTATATACTGATATCATGTAGTAACTACCTATCCTCACTAATACGTATTTAAACGGTATGGATATGTTTGTTTAAAACTCTTTTGCGAAAAAACTACTAATTAGATTTAATTAAAACTTTCCAGTAATGTAGTTTAAAGATCAGAATAACAATAGACTGTAATATATCCAAAAATTGCAGAAACATCCTGAAGTTCTTACTGGATTAGTTTAGTACTGGATTTAAACATATCATTCTATCACGAAAACTACCGTGTAAGTTAATAATTAGAAATTAATTAATTTGTATGATGCAGAAGCAGACATTAGGACATTAAAAATAAGCTATTGATCACTTAAAAGTTTAAGTTAATATAAACAATTTAGTGGCCCTAACTGGAACTATCCATAAAATATGTAACTTTCTACCGAAGCTTGCAGTTTAAACTTTAGCTGAATCAACTTAAAAATATCAAACTTTTCGTGAATTTATTTACTGAACAAGTTTTATCTTTCAACATTTCCGACGAAGTTTTTATAAAGATGGATACAAAAATCGTGCTCAGAAATTAATATTGTTCTCTTGTAAGAATAGGTGAATGTATTTATACAGAATGACTTGGAACTAGAGCTCAATCTTAAAAGGAGATTTAGTACTGGTCATTTGCAAAATAACTTTAAAAATAACACAACTTACTATTACACCGATGTCTTAAAATGAACTATTACCTATTACCAAGATATTTTTATCTAAGTAACTTTAAACAATCCTAGATAGTAATCTATGAACCAAATTAAGAAACAAAAAAATACTAATTCTTTTTTTTCTTTATTATCTCATACTATTTTTATATTCTTCTTCTGTTTTTAAGTTAACGTTTAAGATTTTTTAAATTACTTAAACTAAAAATATTTCAATTTTATTTTCACATATTAGTGTACGTACACAGAAATGTTGCAAATGACCTGTACGAGTCCAGAGTACCAGAACGATGAATACGTTCAAGATTGTGATTTTATTCCTAGTCGCCCTGTATACAAACAAAATCTTGAGACCTAGGTAAAATCTTTTAAACTAGCTAAAGGTACAGACCACCTCACCTGCCCCCCATTTTCATATGTGCAACGTTCTTCCGAACACCCTGTATTATTTATGCTTCATGTTTCATAGAACATAGGTATACGAGACATATTTTGTCGTCGTGTTCTCAATAGCTTATCCGAAAGAAACACAGCTAGCCAAAGTGTGCAAGAGATGGGGGGCAAACGGAAGCAGGTTCTTCGGAGCCAGGCGATCACCCACATCATATCTAATCAATCGGTTTTTTAAAATGACACATTGAATTTAAATGTATCTTGATGCCTTGTTACACATAAAACTTAACACTAAAAGTCGCGGACGACCATTATTCGTGCAATCGCATCGAAACGTAGGGAAGGTAAATACTATATTATCTTTGAATAATCAACAGTGTATTAAGTCCCGTTTTACGTTAAGTTTTAACGCCCCATTAGTCTAGTCGTTTAAGAACCGGACCAAGATCTGGGGGTCCATGGTTCGGTCCTCAGGTCCAGCAACTAGAGTTTCGAATTTCCGAACATTGCACAGGTTTGTGATCACCAACCCACATTTAGCAAGCGTGGTGAATAAGCCTGAACTCATCATTGCAACTTTAAAGAGATCTGAACAATTCCATCTTTGTGCCATCCATACGACTCGCTTCTCCCTACGACCTTTCGCAAATTGTCATTCCACCTAGGTGGAGGGCGTACTAGCTCTACTGCCTCGTTTGACCTAATGGTAATAGGTTCTCCGACAAATAGTCAACCTACTGCTACAGTAGCTTGCTGATCCTGTGTGCTTGTCAATGAGTTTGGTTCTGGTTGGATAACATCCTTACGAATTTTATTCTTCAGCGAAACTCTGAATAAAGCTTGTGCCACCCCGAGCTACTACAAACTGGTGGATCAGTCATACTATGAAAGACCACGGCTCTGCCGTCTCTTAGGTCGTAATAATTCATCGCCCAGAAAAATACTTCTTAAGGGAAATTTGTCCTCTCTACGTTCACCCTTATTAAAATTGTACGAAGGAGCGATATTAAAATAGTTTAATTTTAACATTCTCCTCAAATATACATTTCAAAGCAATATTATTCATATCAACTGACCTTCACCTTAACTATCACGGAACTCTACTAACTTCCATCACCTAGCGACTTAGAACTTGGTGTTTGCCATGTGAGAAAAGTCATGTGGAATAATGTTAGTTCTTCAATAATTGATCAATTCTGAGATATACTTGAAAGTTAATTATTAAGTTTAAGTATCAATAAGAAGTAAGATACTGTAAAAACTGTAAGTTTTTGGTTTGTAACTATGTCATCGCAAGATGTGTTCTGTGTAACACCAAAGCTGTTTGTTTTCCATTAAAAAAAAAACTTACCACAAAAAATTGCACAGGCCAAGAGCCAAGAGCCATAAAAACTGGAACGCAATTCAAGTCATTTTCTCATTTAAAGTTAAGGTTTAAAGTTAAACGTTTTTTATTTATCTTACAGTGTATAATTTATTTGCGAATTAAACTTCATCCACATCCACAGCCGTTAAGTTGTGAGTAAGGACCAACATCCATACAAACTTTGGTCTATATTATTAACCAGTAATGTCAGTATCACAGAACATGGAAGAGAGGTCCATGTTCTGTGGACAGTATTTCAGTATTTACCGACACAATCTTTTTATCAATAAGAGTTCTATACAATAAAAGCAAAAGTGTGTCGTGTGGTGCCGGCAGATAGAAATAATAGCACCAAACTGTTGTCTATAGGTGTAGTCATAAGAGGCTACTTAATAATAATAATATTTTCAGACATGCCACACTGGGCCACACAGAGCAGATCTAGTCCCAAATTAAGCTACTATAAGTAGCTTGGCGTACGGGGTACTAGACAACCGATAAACTTACTTATACATGTACTTTTTCTTTAATATATATATTTACATATTATAAATAGAAAACCACCCAGACCAGTACCAACAGACATGTCCATGCACACAAATATTTGTACTGTGCGGGGATCGTACCCGCGACCCATGGCTCAGAAGTAGCGTTTACTACCACTTTTGGTCGTCAAAATTAAAAAAACCTTATTAATAACTAATTCATATTCATGATGACATGACATCAAAAGGACATAAATGATAGAACTATTTTTAGCTTGTGGTATAGAGTGTCAAATACCAGTTCCAATTTCCTGGGACGACAGACGAAGAAACGCCTCTGCCATTTCGCTAATTGAATGTCAACTGAAACATGAAACCTAAAGATGCTCTAGCTTCTGAATTCTAGCGAAAATTTTATATGTCAGTCGCCATGACAATATTTAGAAATTCTGACCTTTTAAACAGAATCATATTCCAGCCATTACTTTAACAGAACACTTTAATATTTCATGCCCGTCTAAGCTCATCACAGAATCTTAAGATACCCACTTAATTACACTTTCAACGGTGTTTTAGTGTTTTTACTTGTTCGTTTTAGAACAAAAAAATTACCAGAATAATAATCCACAAAAACGACTACGCTAAGCTTAAAATTGGTCGTTAAAATAATTTTCGCCGCCATAAAAAGCAATGAAATATAAAATATTATGCTAAAAAGCTATAAATCGCAGAACAATTTAAATTATCTGCTTATTGGAAGTATCCAATATTTTAAAGCCATAAAAAATGGCTAACTTATAATGAAACCAATTTGAGTTGGTACTCAATGGTTTTTTCTCGGTCTCGGTCAAAGGAACGAAATGTATTTGAAGCTCAAGAAGTAGCACACATTAAAAAATAGGTATGAGATCTTTTAGCTTTTAATCAAAGCCTTTGCTAATATCTATTCAAAACCTACCTCAATTTAACCTAACGCATTTTGATTTGACAACTGTTTTGAAGCCGACTAAGACATACTAGAATTATTTCAAATTTAATTATTTGAACATCCACAAAACATCATCAACTAGTATATTACCTACTACTTACAGGGGTGTATTTACTTTGGGGTCAAAAGGGCCATAGACCGGGGCGGCAAGCAATAAGGAGCGATGCAAGCAGCCTCTGTGGTAAAAGTAAGTTGAAAAGGAGACACTGAGCACTATTAATTTAAGATGTAATACTTGTTGAAATCAATAAACATTTTATGTATTTATTTATTTTTACGTCCTATTGGCCCAGGGCGCAGAATTTTAAAATCCACCCCTGCTGCTTAGTACACTGCCAGCTGCCTATAAAGTTATTCATATTAAAAAGACACTTCTGTTACCGCTTGATCTCTGTAGTTGCACTGGCGACATCTTCATACCGACCACACATACAAACGGAAATCCAATTTTGCACCGTTTTTCAATCACCAACGTCCGACCGCTCGCTTGGAATGGACTTCTGCGCGTCAAATAAAGAATAGAACAGTTGTTCGATACGAGTTTTATTAGAAAGGAACTCTAGACGATATACATAGGTTTTACATAGAGGATAACTACTTTATTAATCGTACTATAACAAATCGTAATAGTACCATATGTCGCAGCGTCACGACTGTGTTGCCCTTTACAATAATTTAATTTAATTTGGAAACGTCAAGTGATTGACTTGGGCAGAGTCGATACGGCCATGACGGAACTAGCTAGTTGTCATCTTGGCATTATTAGTTTGATGTGCAGTCAGTTTGACAGTTTGATTAGGTGGGAAAATGCACAGCGCGATTGCGGACATTCTGTTACTGACGGTCGGAGTGAACGGACGTGTCTCGTCATTGCCGTACCGAACCTGCCGCGTTTCCGATTGAAATTGTATTTGATAGAATCAGAGTGATCTTTAGTTATTTTGTGTTGAAACTGTATAGATTGTTGCAATAGACGATTGTGCTACATACTTTGCGTGTTATTTAACAACTACCGCCATGTTCGATCCGGCTGATACCGAAAATACAGACCCCTCCCCGTTATCAGCAGTGGGATGCAACCACAACGCGCCCAATCGTGTGAATAGTGATTCAAATGTGCGACAGTGCAATGGTGAAACAAGTGCCGCGGAAAATATCACGATCGACGAAAAGTGGCGGTACTTAATGGAGCAACAAAACCACAATTTCTTGGCTTTGGTACAAGCAATGCGTACGCCTACTTCAAGTGGTGGTTTTCGTCTTCCTGATTTCGACCCCGACAGAAAAGATGTAGACGCTCGTGCCTGGATTACAACCGCGGACATGTGTGTGACAGAGCAACATCAAGAAGGCGCATCACTGATGATTGCACTGAGCCGCGCCCTTAAAGGAGAAGCCTCATCCTGGTTGTCATCTGTTTCCTTTCCTGGGATGACTTGGATCGACTTTAAGGAGCTATTTGTTACAAGGTATGATACTCCTGAAACACCAGCATCTTTTCTCATTAACTTGAATGGGCGGAAGCCAAAGGATAACGAGTGCCTAGCCGCTTATGCAGCTACCCTCATGTCGTCGTTGATGTCGAGATGGAATGGCCTGACTACAGAGCAGATCGCAATAGCTACTGTTTTGTCTCACGTTTCGAAATTCGAGCCACGTGTTCAGAGATTGGCTTTCACAACTGAGATCCAGACCCGAAGCCAGATGCAAAAAGAATTGAAGGCTGTATCTTTTCTGAAGAGGAATGCGTCAACCAGTGGTCATCATGAAAGCCCTGAAGCTAAGAGGAATCGACCAAGCGGACCTACCAACGTAGTTAAGTGCTTCAGCTGTGGCAAACTTGGACACAAGTCAGCATTCTGCCGTGCTAAGAGAGATGTGAAGCCGCAGGAGGATAGATATCATCAGAAGCCGCCTCATCACCTCCAGAGTGGCAAGTCTGCTGGAAGATCGGACTCCATCACCTGCTTCCACTGCCGTAGGCAGGGTCACTACGCGTCAAGCTGTCCGGAGCGAAACGCCAAGACAACGAGCAGCAATACGGGAGCGGACTCAGCCAGAGAGAAGAGAGTCGACGTGTGCGTTGTGAACGCACCTGCTCTTACCGGTACACTGCACGGTATCTTACGACACTCTGGTGAGCTGTTTTCTTTTAATTATGATTCTGGTGCTGAATGTTCTCTTGTTAGAGAATCTGTAGCGTGTAAATTTAGTGGTAAGCGACTTTGTAATACTGTGACTATGACTGGAATCGGACAGACTTCGATAAATTCGACTACACAAATATTGACTACAGTTGAAATAGATGGGATTAATTTTGAAATAATGTTACACGTCTTACCCGATTATTGTTTACGCCATGACATCATGATTGGCCGTGAAGTTTTAGCTCTTGGTTTAATAGTTTACATGTCACAAGACAAGTTGAAATTTGAGAAGGTTAGGGTTGTAGAATAGTAAAATTGATTTTAACTTGGCTGACACAGACGTTCCTCCTGAATACAGGACCCAACTTCTTAACATTTTAGATAGTTTTCGAAACTGTTTCACTACTGGTGTTCCTACTTCAGCTGCTGATACTGAACCTATGAGAATACGCTTGAAAGACCCCCACAAGATTGTTAATCGTCGCCCGTATAGATTGAGCCCAGATGAGAGGCAGGTAGTACGTAATAAAATTGATGAACTGTTGCAAGCTGAAGTGATACGTCCTAGTTCGTCACCTTTCGCGAGTCCAATACTACTAGTTAAAAAGAAAGACGGTACAGATAGGATGTGTGTCGACTACCGCGAATTAAATGACAACACCGTACCTGACCGCTTTCCTCTGCCGCTCATCTCAGATCAAATAGCTCGATTGCATGGTGGACGTTTCTTCTCCATTCTAGATTTATCTTCTGGGTTTCATCAGGTTCCTATAGAGCATGAGTCTATTGAAAGGACAGCTTTTGTTACGCCCGATGGGCAATTCGAGTACTTAAAAATGCCTTTTGGACTTCGTAACGCACCTTCCGTTTTCCAAAGGGCTCTTATTCATGCTCTTGGGGACTTGGTAAATACCTACGTTGTGGTGTATATGGATGACTTACTGATCGTGGCCAGCAGTGAACAAGAAGCTCTAGAACGACTGCAGGTAGTACTTAACGTTCTTGCTCAAAAAGGTTTTTCTCTCAATCCCAAAAAGTGTGCGTTTTTAAAACAATAGGTGGAGTATCTTGGATTTGTCGTCAGCGATGGTAAGATCCGCCCAAACCCACGTAAGAAGAGTGCCTTAACAGCTTTACAGCCACCTGAGACAGTGACGCAGTTGCGTCAGTTCATCGGGTTGGCGTCATACTTCCGTCAGTTTGTACCGAAGTTCTCGCAAATGATGGCACCCTTGTATGCGCTAACTTCTGGTAACGGTAAGATAGACTGGAAACCTGAGCACGAGACTATCAGGCAGAAAATAATTTCGATACTCACGAGTGAACCTGTACTCATGATTTATGACCCTTCGCTGAAAACAGAATTGCACACGGACGCTAGTGCAATAGGGTATGGAGCAGTCCTTATGCAGGAAAAAGAAGGTAAGGCTTATCCAGTAGCTTATTTTAGCAAGCGTACGACAGCTGCGGAGTCCAGATACCACTCTTATGAGTTGGAAACCCTCGCGGTTGTCAATGCAGTGAAACATTTTCGTCACTACCTACATGGTCGCAAATTTATTGTGGTTACGGATTGCAGTTCACTTCAGTCTACCCGTAAGAAACTAGACCTGACGCCACGCGTACATAGATGGTGGGCATTTTTGCAGGGATTCGATTTTGATATCGTTCACCGCAGCGGTAAGCGTATGCCTCATGCAGACTTCTTCTCTAGAAACCCCCTGCCAGCTGACTGTGCCAAAAGTTTCTCGATGAAGAAAATAGAGTCGAAACAGGTAAATCTTGCCGAATTGCCTGACAACTGGTTGTTGGCGGAACAGCAGAAGGATGCCGAGCTCTCCAAGCTTATGGCCAACTTAAAAGAAGGTCAGCTTACTCCTGATGTTGCAAAGACGTACGAGTTTCGTTCTGGTGTGCTTTATCGAAAGATTCAGCGGAGAGGCAAAACTCGTTGTCTGCCCATCGTACCGCGGGCCTTTCGTTGGTCTGTTATCAATCTTATCCACGAAGGATTGATGCATTTAGGGTGGGAGAAGACGCTGGAAAAAGTCTACGATGTTTACTGGTTCGAGAACATGACAAGGTACGTTAGGAAGTTTGTAGAAAATTGCATCACCTGCAAAATTTCTAAATCACATTCTGGCAAAGTACAAGCGGAGATGCACCCGATACCGAAGGTAGCGATTCCATGGCACACAGTACATGTCGATGCTACAGGTAAACTTAGCGGCAAAAACGACAGGAAGGAGTACGTTTTTGTGCTTATTGACGCTTTCACAAAGTACGTGCTGCTTCATCATACCCTGAACATCGACACAGTAAGTAGCATAAGAGCTCTTAAAGCTAGTGTGGCTCTATTTGGTGCCCCGACGCGTTTAATTGCCGACCAGGGTCGCTGCTTCGCGAGCAGGGACTTCGAGGACTACTGTGACTCTGTCAATATCAAGCTTCATCTTATAGCGACAGGTAGCTCTAGAGCCAATGGCCAGGTGGAACGTGTCATGAGCACATTGAAAAATATGCTCACAGCTGTAGAAACAGGTAATCGCTCTTGGCAGGATGCTCTGCCAGACGTTCAACTCGCCCTCAATTGTTCCATTAATAGAGTTACAAGAGCTAGCCCGCTAGAGCTACTAATCGGTAAAGTTACTAGACCACTTGATATTCTTCTCGCTACTGATGATGAGCATGAAGTTGACCTAGACCAGGTTAGATCTGAAGCCGTGGAGAATATGGAAAAGGGTTCTGCTTATGATAAGGCTAGGTTCGACAGTACTAAGGCCAAAATTAAACCCTTCACCATAGGCGATTTCGTTCTGCTACAAAATGAAGAGCGAAATCAAACGAAACTTGATCCAAAGTATCGTGGTCCTTTTCGCGTTAAAGAAGTTCTTGAAGGTGACCGCTATATCTTGAAAGCCCTAAATTCTAAAAGAACGTACAAGTACTCACACGACAGACTTAGGAAAATGCCTGACAATGATGACTTAAATAAAGACTTGAACGATGACTTACACTTGGAAGAACCTAACTTGAATAACGACGAGGTTGTTAATAATGATGAAGGGGTTGGACCTTCACCTAGTTGTAACTGAGTCAAACAAAACTTTTTTTTCTTTTGATTTTTTTTGGCTCTCAATCGTAGTATGCAAGTCGCTCAGATTGTTTACATCGCCCGTGCATTCGTAGTCGTAGGCGTAAATCGGGCCTGATTTCCCGTTGCATTGCGGCCGCGATTGTGAGCGGCGTGCGTTTGGCTCGGGGGTGTAAGTGATCGCTGTGTATTCGTCGGATGGAGACGAATGAGATCGCTGGTTAGAGGCGATGTGTGGTATACGGGTACCGGATGGAGGTCACCCATGACTGTAAAATTATTGGACGACCGGATAGAGGTTGTCTTGGGATGCCGGATGGAAGCATCTAGATTCTAGAGTATTGCATACTGCGGTATAGCTTATTTTTGTTGAAAGCTTTGTGTATGAAATAAGTTTCGTTTGACTTCAGTGCTTAAAGAGTATTGGTGTCAAATTATTGAGTACAGTTGCTGTTATAGCTTCTATTTACTGGAATATTGTTTTTCGAAATATTTTGTTTCTGATTAAAATGTTTGCTGTACGATTGTGGTATTATTTAGCCTGACTCTTTTGGTCAGAAAGGCCGAGTGGTAGAACGCTTTACTGTCCTGTGCTTTTTCTCGCTCCTCAGGTACTTCATTGTCCGCCTCACACGAGGACGTGTGAGATGTCGGGATGGCCGTGTCGCAGCGTCACGACTGTGTTGCCCTTTACAATAATTTAATTTAATTTGGAAACGTCAAGTGGTTGACTTGGGCAGAGTCGATACGGCCATGACGGAACTAGCTAGTTGTCATCTTGGCATTATTAGTTTGATGTGCAGTCAGTTTGACAGTTTGATTAGGTGGGAAAATGCACAGCGCGATTGCGGACATTCTGTTACTGACGGTCGGAGTGAACGGACGTGTCTCGTCATTGCCGTACCGAACCTGCCGCGTTTCCGATTGAAATTGTATCCGATAGAATCAGAGTGATCTTTAGTTATTTTGTGTTGAAACTGTATAGATTGTTGCAATAGACGATTGTGCTACATACTTTGCGTGTTATTTAACAACTACCGCCATGTTCGATCCGGCTGATACCGAAAATACAGACCCCTCCCCGTTATATATATGATATTATCGCAATTTAATATATTAACAGTATTTAGACTTGAAAAGTTATATCTCAGGCGGGCTCGCGCTTTTCGGTGTGCGAGGAGATGCGGGTTCAAGTCCCGCAGACATACCACAGTCATCTCTGGATAATATGACTATTTTTTAATTATCTTGTGAAGTGTGTGTTTACATATAATTATTAATAAAAACCAGCAGAGATTTAAATTTGATCTATCGAAAATCTGCAGTACCTACATATGAAGTAAAAGGTAAACTACGTTAACTCCCTCAACCCCCAGGAGGCACGCGCGTGCCGCGATAACAATTGATTTCAATTGTGTCTGGAATAACTCACGATCGAGGGATTAAGATAACATGATGGTTACTTACTTCTTATTACCTTACTCCTCAGTAGATACAATAGATGGAACGTCGTCCTTTACTAAAACCCAAACGTACCCAACGCAAAAAAGATTCGTGGAATGCATGGTTAAGCATTTTATGTAAATTTATTGATTTTATTATTTATTTAAGAAAAGTGTCCTTGTCGTTCCTAAATTCTATTTGACATACTTAACTCACAAGAACAAATTGGTGTAGGTACCTAAGCAATACCAAACCACATAAAAAATGCCTTCTTTTTTCTCTGTTTAGTTGATGACACCTTAAAAACGATTGCAGAGCAATACAGAACAGATGAAAGTTGAATATTAATCCTACTCACACATACATGACGTCACATCCATTTCGGTAATCTCAAACCGATACCTACGCAAAAATATGAGGCAATATTTCAGAGCAACTAATCATAGTTTCTGCTGTATGTCGTCGTATATTGGACGCGTTAATTTCGTACAATATTTTACGGTACTGTTGACATTTTAGAACCAATATGTGTGTGTGTGTATTGTGTAGGCTAGGAATTGCAATTCGAATAATCCGTGATTGATTTTGCAGGAATAACAAATCCGAATTTAAAAATCTTACCCGAATTTTTCGAACTATCTTCCAAAACTTGACTGCTATCCCAGACGATATCAACAATGCATCCATCTCATCTGAGCGTTCCTTGCAGCGGGAATAAGTACTGTGGTGCGGGAATAAAACTTAAACAGCGCTCGCGCGGTCAAAACGAGAACTACAAAACAAAGCACGAACTTTGTGTCGTTTGCTTTCGATACGCAAACGATTCAAAGTCGATAGTACTGGTCGTACCGAATTCCTAGCCGGTTAAAAACTTTAAGTGCATTGTGGTTGCTTTTTGTGATGTTTTCACTCATTCTTATTTTAAATTCAAAATTGGGATACTGAAACACCCTACCTTATATTTAGCATACCTACGTAGATATGCTAAACTTACTTTGATGATTACCATAATATTACTTTTAAGTGACTTTTTGCTTGAAACACCATGCCAATAAACACTGAATACCCTGCCTACTACGTCTAACTAAATAATATACCGATCCCTGCTCTTAATCCTATAGTTAGTCTTTAAAACTTAGGTACTGCATACCTACCAAGAGTATCTGTGCACGCCCAGACTTTCTAGTTCCAATTTTTAAACGGAGCATTCTAGAATGGTCTCAGAGACATTGTCTTGTTTTGTAAGATTTACCTTTTAAAGTGATTTCAGTACCTACTTATTTACTGAATGTATGCGTAGTGTTCAAACTACAAATAAACCGATAACATTAAATATCACACTGGCTCTTCCTTTTATTTAAATAAAGCTTAATCTATACAGTTGTTATCAGAGGCAATATATTGTGGGAGGACCGGAGTGATTAGCATTCAGCTCTGTAGCTTTTTGTAGTCTTATCTTCCTAAATTTATTGCTCAAATCATAATGCCTGCATAATGCTGTACATTTGCCTTTGATTACAAATCACGTATTTTTGTGTGACAAAATTTAAGTAAGTGTATACTGATTTGCCTTTGATCTAAGTGATTTGCTGAATATGAACAACTTTTATTCTGGGAATTATTATAATAACAAGTTAAAAATATACAATTTATCGAGCAGCCATCCGATGAATCGTTCGAATACCGTTTTTTAGGGTTACGTACCCAAAGGGTAAAAACGGGACCCTATTACTAATACTTCGCTGTAAGACTTCGCTGTCTGTCCGTCTGTCCGTCTGCCCGTTACCAGCTTGTATCTCAGGAGCCGCGATAGCTAGACAGTTGAAATTTTCACAAATTATGTATTTCTGTTGCCGCAATAACAACATATACTAAAAACAAAATAAAATTAATATTTAAGGGGGGCTCCCATACAACAAACCAGTTTTTTTGGCCTTTTTGGTACGGAACCCTTCGTGCGCGAGTCCAACTCGCACTTTGCAGGTTTTATTTGTAATGAGGAGACAACCGACGACGACCAGAAACACCTTCTCATGGACTGGTGTTGCCAAATGTTAGATAAGTTTAACGGCGGTGACTCAATTGCTGTATTTGACATCGTTACAGGTGATGAAAGCTGGATAAATTGCTACGAACCCGAAACCAAAAGACAATCAGCTCAGTAGGTGTTTCCTTTCGAGGATTGGCCAACTAAGGTAAATAAAGGAAGAAGCCAAGGAAAAAAGATGATTGCCTCATTCTGTGGTCGGAAAGGTCATTTCGCGACAGTTGTGCTAGAAGATGGAAGGACAGTTACTGCAGACGTATGTCAATCGCTGTTTGCCTGTTGTCTTGGAAAAAATTCGACAGCAGCGCCCTCGAAGCAGGATCCTCCTTCACCACGACAATGCTTCAGCGCACTCCGCAAAACGGACTGTTGAATATTTGACTATGGCAGGTGTCGAGATTATGAGTCATACGCCATACAGTCCTGACCTAGCGCGCTGTGACTTTCCTAAGAATGGGCTCACTGCTTTTCTCAGTGATTCCATCGTATGCGACGATGTGTAGAAAGGAACGGAGATTACTTCGAAAAACAATAAAAGTATTGGCAACTTTTTACATTAAACCGTTTTCCATTTTTTAAACATTTTCAGTGTTACCTAGGTATTTTAGCATGTTGCTAAAATATCGAATAAAGTATTTAAATAGGTTAGATGTTTCATCTTAACTGACTGTCAGACATCTGGAAAGATGTTTCTTTCGGGTGTTAAGAGCATAGTTAAAAGTGCATAATTCCTGACATTTGATGAATCTACGCTTGCTTACAGCTTGAAAAATTGGCGCTGTGACATAGTGTCTCGGTAGCAATGTGTATGAAAAACCGCGCCCGGATGCATGAATATGCGGGTTTGAGTCCCGACCGGTGTTTTTTTTTTTACTGAAACTACACTATTATTACGTAATATGCACGTGTGATGTCTTAAAGCTGCCATTGTATTTATTTTTTATTTATCTGCACGTACAATCGTGCAGATTCAACCAAACAACGGATTAAGTGGATCATACCACTTCGTTTTATTTCTAGGGATTATGCAAAGTTGTACAATGAACATTTTAGATTTTGTAGAGATGATGCGATTTTTTTTAAACCGATGATTATAAGGAGGATCCCAATTTGATGCGTTTTATGTCATGGCTGATTTTGTAGTTTTTTCGATATATTTTTGAACAAAAGAAAAGAAACGTATTGTTTTATTTTTTGGTAACTAATTTTAATTAGAAATTATATAAACTAACATTAATGTTTCAAACCCTAAAATCCTTACTTTATTTAATAAATGCGAAGGAAACTCTGTTTCTCTATCTATGTGTCTGTCTGTTTGTGAAGCTTTCACACCTTCACTACTGTACCGATTTTGTAAAGATATAGATAAGACCTAAGCCATTACAAAGTACATAATCTATTTTGTATCCCGGGCACCGGTTATTTATAACGTGTAGTTTAGGTGGCTGTAAAGCTAGTGTTCTTAATATGTAGGGTGTCAGGTAAATGTTATATCAAGCCGAAACTGGCCTATGTTAGCTACATATAAATGGTGAAGTCAAAAATTTTATATTAAACATCATTTAAAAAAAAAACATATCTTAAAATTTGTATGAAAATAAAAATAAAAATGAGGATATCTAATGTCTGACTTCACTATACTCTTTTTTTTGTGGTTTTAGCTTGTTATGCCATTTATCTTACACTCTGTTTATACTGAGTTCACAATAAAATTTGCTTAAGTGGTTGCTGATTATTAAAACAAGCAAAACTCATGTTTCCGACATTTCTTTCATTAAAAGCCACATAGCTTAAAACCCTTAACTGTTCATTCTTTTTCTGAAACGATATTCTAGACGATTTAGGAAAATGTTAATTTTATTAATTTAATTCTTGCCAGATTAGATAAGGACAGTACAGATATAATTTAGTAAAATGTTGTAAAGTCAGAGGTCTTTTAATAAATTTATTGATATATCAGTATATAAACTTGAAAAATTTTGTCTCAGGCGGGACTCGAACCCGCATCTCCTCGCATGCCGGGCGGGCGCCATACCATTAGGCCACCGAGACACTGCGACACGGCGCGAATTTTTCAAGCATATTCTTACGCTGTGAGCCAGCGTTGCTTCATCAAATGTTAGGAGTTTGCACCCTTAACACCCGAAAGAAACATCTTTGCAGATGTTTGACAGTCAGTTAAGATGAAACAGCTATTTATATACTTTATTTGATATTTTAGCAACTTAATTGCACTTAATATATCAGTATATAAACTTGAAAAATTTTGTCTCAGGCGGGACTCGAACCCGCATCTCCTCGCATGCCGGGCGGGCGCCACCCGCCCAATAAAGTACATATATAAATAGCTGTTTCATCTTAACTGACTGTCAAACATCTGCAAAGATGTTTCTTTCGGGTGTTAAGGGTGCAAACTCCTAACATTTGATGAAGCAACGCTGGCTCACAGCGTAAGAATATGCTTGAAAAATTCGCGTCGTGTCGCAGTGTCTCGGTGGCCTAATGGTATGGCGCCCGCCCGGCATGCGAGGAGATGCGGGTTCGAGTCCCGCCTGAGACAAAATTTTTCAAGTTTATATACTGATATATTAAGTGCAATTAAGTTGCTAAAATATCAAATAAAGTATATAAATAGCTGTTTCATCTTAACTGACTGTCAAACATCTGCAAAGATGTTTCTTTCGGGTGTTAAGGGTGCAAACTCCTAACATTTGATGAAGCAACGCTGGCTCACAGCGTAAGAATATGCTTGAAAAATTCGCGCCGTGTCGCAGTGTCTCGGTGGCCTAATGGTATGGCGCCCGCCCGGCATGCGAGGAGATGCGGGTTCGAGTCCCGCCTGAGACAAAATTTTTCAAGTTTATATACTGATATATTAAGTGCAATTAAGTTGCTAAAATATCAAATAAAGTATAAATTTATTGAATTGATGGTTGTTAATGTTACTTTTGATAGTGTTCTATTGTGATAAAAAACTTTTTACACTAAATTTTAAATCGGTCCTCGATAACTGTCAGTAATTTCTTGTTTGACACCGACTCAAAATTGGTAGCTTCTTTGACGCTTTCCTACTGTACACTTTTAGTGCAAAAAGTTTTGAACTTGCTGAATATAGGTAGTAAAATTTCCTTAATTTCGGTTCTAATAAATGCATAGTTTCCCGCAGCGCGAGATATTAATTTATCTCCATCGCCAGTTGATTGGGAGACCAATGAAAACGCGGAGAGGCTGCGGAAATTGGAAATCTCGGCGTAATAGAAAACTCGAGAGGTATTCACAGCACACACTGCACTATGGGCTTATTGCTTGTAGGACATACGGGACTCTTCGATAATAATAACTAATATTAAAGTAGTTAAGTACTACGCCCGGTTAGATCTTGTGGTTAATAATATACCGGGCCAAGATATCGGGGCCTAGATTCGATGCCCGGGTAGGGCAACAAGTTTTGAATTTCTTTTAATTTAGGTTTAGGTTTAAAGACATTTATTCTCAAAAAGAAAATTAGTCACTTACATGAGAACAGCGTTTACGACATATTTGATGATTAAACGAACTTACCTGTAAGTGAAGTTCTATCATAATTATACGAAGCGCCTCGTCCGAAGATATTAGTATTATATACCTGTAGTACGCATAGGTGTCACCACTACTGCACTAGTTGAGAATATTCCTTTGCCTTATTTTTGTTTTTTAATTTTTATTTTTGAAAGTGGGTAGTAATTTTTTACTTCACGATCGCCGCCATTACCCTGCCTCATTTAGTTTAGAGTAAGATCATCATAGTAAGTTTATCATTGATGTATTTCCTAAGATATTAGTAACGGGAAAGTTAGGGTGGGCGGGTGTGTACTAATATCTTCGGACGAGGCGCTTCGTATAATTATGATAGAACTTCACTTACAGGTAAGTTCGTTTAATCATCAATTATACTTCGCGCCTCGTCCTCGATATTAGTATTATATGTATACCTGTAGACTTTGAGAGCTCACAATGGAAATATTATCAATGATACCACCTTTTGATCGAAACAACAAGCGTTTATTTCCAGGAACGGTAATGCATGGAAATATTTTTACAACAATTAAGTTTAACAATCACTGAACCTGAGGAAGTTAGTTTCTAATTATATGCATAACTTAAAAACAATTATTCTTATAATAATCGTAACAGTTATAATAATGTATGTACAGATTGTAAATCATTATTAAAATAAATTTAGCTTTTATTGTGAATGTTATTAAAAGTAATAATTAATAAACATAACGTGTTTTATTTCACTGATTATTAATAACCGAATTAGCTGAGGATGTACAATCGTTATTTAGGATAGTTCTATTATAGAACCTCGCAAACACGGTTGAATTGCCGCTCCAGCCAGCAGTGTTTCGGATCGCATCTACACTTACGCCGAGCGAGTGCGCGCGCGACGTGCTGGCGTGCCTCGTGCTGTGCGCGGAGAACACGGAGGTGTCGATCCCGCACTCGCTCAATGTAGTTTTTACCCAGCGGCTGAGGGTTTGCGTGCCCACTGCTTTGTGCGGTTTTTTAATACCTATGAACAACAGGTCACATTTTCTTACAGGTGATGATTTATTTATGTAACACACTAAAGTAGCAGCGGGACAGATGGCGGGTTTTTCATTGAAAAATGGGGTATAAAGTATTGGTTGTCTGGAACCTGCTTTCGAAGTTTTAATTATATCAGGAATTTTTATACTGATGTGGCTGGAAGATGACACGATTACGTTTTTTATGTTAATTTTTGATAATGTTTGTAATCTATGGGCAGTTGTTAGTGCCAGCAATGTGATAGTTTTCCTAGTTAATTGATCAAACGAAAGCTTTACGTTTAGATACCATTGACTAAGTTGGTCCAGTACGCAATTTGTGTCCCATGTGTAACTATATTTTGGTAATGATGGCCGAAGGCGGTAAACGCCTTTAAAGAATCTTTGTATTCTGTCGTCCCTAGATATGTTAGGACCTAATAGAATTGAAAGGGCTGATCGGCACGAATTAAGGGTACCGTACTGGGCACCCTTATTAAATAATTCAGTCAAAAAATGGATGACAGTCGGTAGAGAGGCAATAAAGACTTCAGTGTGAGTATTTTTACAGTAGTTCCACCATTTTCGCAGGCAACTATCGTATTGCTTTAAAGAGTTAGTAGATAGGGATGCCATCATTATTTCCAGCGAAGACGCTGGTAAGCTTCTCCGTGATAGCGCCTCCCGGATAAGACGGCTGCCACCAGGGTAGTCGTATTGAGTATTCGGCTGGAGCTGGAATGCGAAATTAAAGCGCGATTATGAGGTGGAAACGTTAATTGTAAGTGTTTGAAAAATATGATACCAAGGCTGGGTAGGCCAAAAAGGGACAACTAAAATGCCTTTAGATTTTTCGGCGATAATTTTCCTCAGGACTTTTAAAATCACCGAGAAAGGGGGGAAAGCATAAAAATAAGTATTTGCCCAGGATACTGTGAAAGCGTTGATGGCTACTGCCTCAGGATCTCTATGCCATGATATGTAACTTTCACATTTTTTATTTATGCGGCTTGCAAAGAGATCTATCTCGGGAATGCCAAAACAATGAGATAGCTGATCGAAGACCCATCCTGCTAACTCCCACTCGATGTCTGGGTGGTTTCTTCGTGATTCGTCATCTGCAATCACGTTATCGTTTGATTTGATATAAGATGCGTAAATGTAAAGCCTTCGATCTTCACACCATTCCCAGATATCTCGTGTGATCTGTGTAAGGTGTGGGAATTGAACCCCACCCATTCTGTTGATGTAGGCGACTGCGGTCGAATTATCTACTCGCAGAAGGATCTGACGGTCAATCAGATCTTTTGCGAATATTTTTAGTGCAATAAAAGCAGCCAGCAGTTCTAGATAGTTGATATGCTTTTTGCGCTCTTCGTTTGACCAGACTTCACTAGCCGTACTGCCTAGACAGGCTGCGCCCCACCTCGTCATTGAGGCGTCAGAAAATATTTCGGAATGATATTCGTCATTTCTTATGCGGCGTACTGAATGCCGAATGTGGTTTAACCACCACTTAATATCCTTTTGCAGGGAGCTAGGGATATTTATGATTTTTTCATAATCTTCATCGTTGTTCAGGTTCAAAAATTTGCATCGCTCCAACTCCTTAGTATGAAGAAGTCCATATTCTACGCCAGGGCAGGCTGACACAAGAAGTCCCGTTAATTGAGCTAATTTTCTGACTGAACAACGGTGTAATTCCTTAAATTCTTGGAGTTTCAAATCAATTCGGGCCCTTTTTTCTTGAGGCAAGCTTAGTGTTAGGTCATGCGAGTTAATGATCATGCCTAAGAATTTACATGTCGTTGACGGAATGAAGGTACATTTCTTTTCGTTGATAATAAAGCCGAGTGAAACCAGTAACTTTTTGGTTATGTCGAGATTAATTAGACAATCTGAGGAGGTCTGTCCGAGCAGGAGCCAATCATCAAGATATAGAGTGGAGAGCAGGCCAGCGGTTCTGAGCAGTTTAACTATCGGTTTAGTAATTTTTGTAAAGACAAATGGGGCTGTATTAAGGCCAAACGGTAAAACATTAAACTGGTATATTTTTTCGTCATAAATGAAGCGAAGATATTTACGAGAATCCTGGTGAATTTTCACTAAAAAGTAGGCGTCTTTTAAGTCCAAGGTTGTCATCCAGCAGTCTTGCGTAATAAGTTTCATAGCAGTGCGAAGGTCTTCTAGCTTAAAATGATCGGTATTTATGAACTGGTTAAGTTTTTTGAGGTTTAAAATAAATCGGGACTTGCCATTAGGTTTGGGGGTAAGAAAAATACTTGATATAAATTGGCCTTCGCATGGTTCACAAATAGATATCGCACCGATGCGCGATAGATGACCTATTGCTTCCTAAAACTGTATTTTTTCTTTTCTAGATAGGATTGGTGTTGATGGGATACAGTTTTGGAAAACTGGTCCTAAGAATGGGATCTTATAGCCTTCAATCCAAGAGAGGATTGTACGATCCTCTGTGATAAGTGACCATTGCTTTCGAAAAAGAGACAGACGACCGGCATACTCAACTGTACTCACAGGCGACGTCGGGTTTGGGCTGGAGATGGCGGTGGCTGCTGACGCGGCCACGGTCTCGATGAGTGCGCGGGCGGCGGTGGGGCTGCGCGCGCTCTCGGTGGAGGCTCGCGGCTCCTCTGTGGAGGGCCCGGCTGCCTGTACGCCGACCCGGGAGCCTTCCTGTTTAAATTTCTCTGATTTGATGGTCTAGGTCGCTTGGCTATATTGTTGTTAGACTGGTCCGCCTTTAGTTCAATCCCAGACTTATTGATCGATTTCGCTGCCTTTAATGTGTCGGCGAGTGTCTCTCCGAATAGCAAAGAGTCAATCTTTGTGCTTGACAGGTGTTCAGACATGTCCTTTTTTAATGAAAACAATATAAAGTTTCTTCGTGTCACGGAGTCGGCATGTTGAACATCGCAAACTAACCGGCCCAGATCCATCAATTTTTTAAGCAATTCCTTGTCTTTATTTTCGGAGTTCAGTTGAGTTGTGATTATATCGGTGGTGCGCCAGAGGATCGACGATCCGGGTATACTGGAAAGGTTCCGTATCGTGGTGCCCGCGGTCTCATGGGACGCAGAGGGGCTAGTGGCGCCGCGCCGCCGCCCGCGCCTGATGGCGCCGCCGGCCGCGCCATAGATTTAATATAGATGATAGATTGGCAATTGAATCCTGAAAACGAGACCAAAACTAGGTTACGCTAGTGTGCATAAAGTGAGCATGTGCGTGAGATAAATAGTGCAGGTACTGCATTGTCTGCTTGCTTTCGATATCGATTCCATCGACATAGTTTACGTTGACGCAGGTGACTTAATTTTTAGTATTATTAAAAGAACGCCAAAAAACTGCAAGTAAATACCTAGATATGTTTTTTATTTTATAATTACTTATCCCCGAACAAAATCAATTTATTGTAAAAAATATCGTAGGCTTTACTTGCCAGTATGTAACAATTTTGCCTCGTTTGCGATCGCGATCGCCAAAGTTGAAATAAAACTTATATTTATTTTTCAATTACACATTACAAACGTACACTAAATATACATATATTTAATTTTTAACTAATGGGGATTGATGGGGGCTTGAACAATATGGACATTGATCCAGAGCGAAATTTTACAGGCTGATCGCCTCTGTGTTAAAAACACTTAGGGTCCAAATGTAAACTGCAAATGCTCGAATATTTTCTAACGTATTTTAACAATTTAGGCTGCATGCGGTTTACAATGTGAAATATGTCAGCTAATGAAATGTCGATAAGATATCATCGACAACGTCAATCACTAAAATACAAAAGTGACGTTAGTAATTGCTGAAATTCACGTATTTGATATTATTTTTAATTGAATTCATATGAATTTAAATCCTTGTCCTGATGAAATGCCCTATCAATTAGTATACAAAATTTTAGTCAAAGCTCTGAAACATTGCATTTTGCTGCTGGTAATCGCGATTGTGTGTTGACGTGTGAAATGTACAATTATGTTGGTTCCCTTTTTTAGATGAGTTACTTCCAGGTACTGAACATGTAACTATAATGAAAATACATCAACTCGACACTTTTTTACAATAATAAAAATGAAACTAGTAAAACTAAAGGGAATATTGTGTTGCGCGTGACAGAACTCAGAAATCAGAAAAACGCTACGGGTTCTTAGCGTGTACGTGAACGGCCTTGTGATCTATCTCGTTCTATCGTATAGCTGCATTGTATTCTGTCTCTTTTCATTGCCAATCTATCAGCAGTATATTAAATCTATGGGCCGCGCGGACGCAGCGCGGGAGGCACGCGCCCACTAACCGCGCCATACGCGCTATTGGGGACATTCTTGCTCAGCATTTTGAAATTGATTTATTTGCAGACAGTTTTAGACATCTTTGTAATCAATTTTATAGAATCCTAAATGACATGTAAAATTTATCTACTTAATGCATTTTTACCTATTGACATACCTTTTATTCATAATTATTTTTATTTGTTGTAGTAGTAGTAAGTAATTAATATAGTAATAATTGTAATATAATATTGACTTCTTTGTATTTGACAAACGTTATTTGTGCATTTTTTATTGTTTATTTTTTTTACTATGAACCTGTTATTATTGTTTGACATGTATCTGTTTAATTTAATTTAATCTAATCTTTGAAGCGTTTTGGATATATTCTGTTAGCTTTTAAGATGTATTTTGGAAATAAATGAAATATCACCTAAACATGAGATGGCGCTTGCCATCTGCTTTTGCTTGGCTTCGATGCCCTTGTCACGTTTATGAAGCTTTCTTGCATTGCAGCTTTAACTTCTGGGTTAATTTTGGGTGAATCAATTCGAGTGCAATTTGCGGGTATCGGGTACTTTGCAATTAGCTCTTTTCTAGCCTCTTTGCTCAATCCCTCCGTTGCTAAGTGTCCAAACCGACATGCTATTTCTTCACGGATATCCTTCCCGCGTTTGTCCGCAAGTAAAGGATCCTCGCCGAGAATTTCCAAAACTTCAGAGTCCAAACCTGGGTTTGACTGCGTTGTGGCAGTGGCCTCGTCCAGCGGCGGCGGCACAGACGGGCCAGGTGGTTCTTGAGAGGTCAACGTATCGTTTTGGATCTCTTGGGTCGGTTCAGTTTGCTCGGTACCGGCAGGGTCTACGTTTTCGAACGTATCCTGGTCGTGATCTTCGTTTAATCAATCAGCTGGTTCTAAAATTCCAGGCGTGTCTAGAAAAAAGACGGATATCATGTAAGATAATCGGTCTATAAGCGTGCGGTGAAATAGCCCCAATGACTATTCAGGTTACACTTAATATCATCGTGACGTAAATACGTCAAGTTAATACAAGTAGGTATTTTTTTTTAAAAGCATAATACCATTATTGGTTTAAGTGGGTAATATGCATAATTATGTGATAGCAAATAATGTTAATTTGGATGGGTTAGGTTACAATCCCCAATGAATTGAACGCCAACCGTCACTTTTTAAATGCTGCGAAAAAACCCCAATGGCAGATTCTGATTGCATTTATGGCCCATAATTGCACACTATTAATAATACTTTCACTATTTGTTACATACCTGTCTCGATAACACAATTTGGTGCTATATATTCTTCCATTTGTTCCACAGCATTGTTGGCCTGAATTTTCTTTTCTAGCTTACGCATTTTCCGCATTAAATGTTCTAGTTCTTCTTCGCACGTTCTAGCTACTTTGCGTTTCGGCATTTTTGCACGAAAGCAGTAGTGTTCAGTGGATAGTGTCTTGAGTGGTCGAGCACTAAACTGCGAATGAGGCAGGGTAATGGCGGCGATCGTGAAGTAAAAAATTACTACCCACTTTCAAAAATTAAAATTAAAAAACAAAAATTAGGCAAAGGAATATTCTCAACTAGTGCAGTAGTGGTGACACCTATGCGTACTACAGGTATATAATACTAATATCGAGGACGAGGCGCGAAGTATAAATATTAGTATCGTCCGAGCACACAGATTCCAAACAAATAAAATAACAACTATTCATACAACACATTGTAGATTAAAAATACTTTTCGACAATAAATTTAGCCAGTTTTGACTTTTGATTTGTATACGTTATACGAACTTTCACTTTTTATATCTGACGGTAGTTTATTGTAAAGTAGTGCTCCTTCATACGTGAACATTTTTCTTCCAAAGTTAGTTCTTACCCTCGGTGTAACTAAGAAACTAGCTCGTCGCTAATTTGTGATCACCAACACGTATTTAGCAAGAGTGGTGATTAAGTATGTAGTAAGGTACCCATCATTGCTAAGGTAACTTGAATTCAATGATGAAAGCCTTTGTTGCCCTGCAGTGGAATGATTATACCTAGGCTATTACTTTACCCATCATTATCATTACAAGTTAATGTAAAAAAAAATTCTTAGTCCATTTTTCCTTTTTACTTTACTTAGGGTACAGAATGTTAATTGTACCTACATAGTAAATTAGTACTTTAGTGGTCAAAGTTTGAATAAGTGTAAAAAAAAAGGTTCATAATTTAGGATTCATACTACTACCTATATGTACTAGTTTAATAAACTTCTTAAAATATCTGTCGCTCCGTGTGTCGATTTGTGGATCTTATTGCACAGTCAATGTGAGCTTCAAATTCTACGAGTATTTACCTACTTCTTTGATAAGTTGTTACGGATCCCAAGGTTATACCTAGTATAAGATCCCACTATACAACGACCTTCACCGAGCTGGTTATTGGATGAAAAGTATTTATATTTATATGCAATTAAATATATATTGGATGAAAAGTATTTTATATGCAATTAAATATGCAAATGGATTGACTAAAAAATTCAGTCCAAAGTAGAACGTTTAAAATTTGACAACCGAATTTCAGGTCAGGTTTTTCGCATTCAACCCTAAGACCACCGTGTTCATAATTAAATAATATTTATTTGCATTTAACTTTATTTAATTAACCAGACTGGTGCAAGTTACTAGTATCGATTTACCTGTTTATACCTGCCTACTCAAGGGTTGTGACGGGAAAAAAATAGTCAACCTAACGTTTGCATATTCTATGGGCTTCATACTTTCGATTGGTATGGAATTTGTCTATTAACCAAACCAGTAAAATGTTTAAAAAAAATTGTTAATTAATCATACTCTGGACTGATTTTTTTTAGGCAACCCATTTGTAATATATTTATTGGCATATTTAATTGAATAGAAAATACTTTTAATCCAATAACCAGCTCGGTGAAGGTCGTTGTATGGTGGGATCTTAGACTATTAAGGCTGCCTGTCCACCGAAGCGGAGCGAGGTAGCGGAGTAGAGAAACGGACAAAATATTAACCAATAGGATTACACGAAAAATAGGAGCGGAGATTTTGTGCAATCCTATTGGTTAATATTACTCCGTTTCTCCACTCCGCTACCTCGCTCCGCTCCGGTGGACATACAGCCTTAGTTTGCCCTCGAGGCGAACCGAGTTTTACTGTTTAGGTAAGTTCCTTCAGTTAATCCTTGTTGTATTTAACTACAGGAATTATTAGAGTTAGAGAGTTTCACGTGTGGGTTTCTAAACTTTGTTTCCTATAGGTACCTATCCAAACTTTAAAAAATCTCCAAAGCAACTATTAATTATATATTTTATTTATTGATAAGTACAACCACATGTACAGTACAAATAGCGTACATAGTTAGCGCTTTTAAAATGGCCTATAATACTAGACTTAGGTACTACAGACCCATATCATGTTAAAATTTCAGCAAAGACTGTTTGATTATGACCAGTGCCCAATTTCATTGCTTTTGCTTTTGCGTGACCTGGAAGTAGATATAACACTCAAATTCCCTGACTCTTAGAAAAAATCTTTTTTATAATTAATTAGCTAAAGTAGGTACCTACTTATAAGCTAAATTAACTAAATACATCCAACTCTTTAGTGTATTGATTCTATTGTAATGTAATAACTGTCTTAAAGTGATGTTTATAAAGTTAAAGCTCAAGTTATTTTTATCTTGAAGATACAAAAAACTGTGAAAATTGTACCTACAAGTACATGTTTGTTAAAGTTAAAGATTCATTTCAATTAGCAACTTTAAGACTGGTTTAGACTTCGCAAGCTCCTATAACTGTTAAACATTCATTTGCAGTTCAATCAAACTTGGAGGCAAAGTTGTCCGTTATAAAGGTAAGAAGGAACATATTATTAAATTTTCCCTACTTATGCAGAATGGATGGTTGAGCACGTAGGGAGCAGGATCAAGGGTCCCTAACCAAGTTTTTTGACTAACTTCACCTAAGTATAACTTTTTCAACCAATTTTTCGGTAGGTATACATGTCATGGATACACATACCACATGCATACATACTAAAAATACATGCATACCAAAAAAACGTGATTCTCTCTTCGAAATTTTTAAAGTTAATCGATTTTTCATATTGATCGATGAGGATTTGATTCCTGAACGGGTAATTTAGGAAACAATCTTTTGTCTAAGTTAGCTCGGGTCTAGGTGTGAGGGGTTATAGTCGTTTTTCGGACGGTACCTACGTTACCAAAAGAAGAATATGTATTGATGCATTGCATGGCCTTTAAAAGTACGAAAAACCTACCTATAAATGTCAAATTTATCCAATAGACTTTCAAATTTAAGAACAACGCGTAAAAATTAGTATCATCTATACTAATATTATAAAGCTGAAGAGTTTGTTTGTTTGTTTGTTTGTTTGAACGCGCTAATCTCAGGAAGTGCTGGTTCGATTTGAAAAATTATTTTTGTGTTGGAAAGTCCATTTATCGAAGAAGGCTTTAGGCTACGCTAATAAAATTACGCTGCGACCAATAGGAGCGAAGTAATAGTGAAAAATGTCGCGAAAAAACGCGATCATAATAACCGAAATTGACGCGTACGAAGTCGCGGGGAACAGCAAGTTTGAGATATTTGTCATAATTTGCTGTAGTAAAAGTAAAAAAGTAAAGTAACAGCCTTTAATCATCCCACTGCAGGGAAAAGGCCTCCATCATTGAATTCAAGTTACCACAGCAATGATGGGGGTACTGTCATAATCTCCACTCTTGCCGAATGCGGGTTGGTGATCACAAACCCGAGCAACGTTCGAAAACTCGAAACTGTTTTTTGCCCGATACGGGATTCGAACCTGGGACCCCGAAATCTTGGCCCGTTATTCAAACTAGTAGACCAACGGGGCGTTGCTGTAGTAGTAGGTATTTCAATTTCAATTTCAATTTATTTGCATTCCAAAATGTAACAAAGGTGGTAAGTACAATTAAATATTGTATTAGACACAACTTTGGACCCTGGTGGGCACAGCAATAATTAGAAGAGAGGACGACGCACATAAATAATTAATTAATAATAAAACGAGATGATTAGTCTTTAATATAACTATCTAGACATTTTTATATATTTCCATTGTAATTGCGTTAGAATAGAAAGTTTATATTCAATAATCTTCCAGCTTTACCCTAAATACGCCTCTGCGCTTCGACGGCACTAAATGCAAATTCGATGCACGCCATTGTACGAATAAGTTTCATCAACACATTGAAACTTGGGCAAGTTTTGAGTCTTGTCGCGGACTTGTTAGCTTAGTTGAGGGGGCGAGAGCTAAGTTTGACTGATATACCATACGTACCTGCTGCCCGATAACATTGTTAGATGATGTTGTTAAGGAATATATTCGCTTGAATCGTTATGTCAAATCTACGATTTTAAACTTTAAAGATGACGCATTAAGATCATAATCATTAGTCCACTACCGGCCTCTCTAAAAGGAGTACTTTGCCATAATCGCTCCGCTTAGGCAGGCGGGTTGGCGATCGCAGTTTGGCCATAAGTCTTCACGTGTGGCCGTGACCGGTGCGTCACATAGTTAAAATAATTTTATAACATCAACTCCAAACTAGTCCGTATACATGATGAAATTTAAACCACTTTCCAAAATTTTTATAGGCATTCAGTATCGTATTCAGAGCCTATTTATGAAGTAAAAATGTAAATCAAGTTGTCACACGAAAATATTTTTTGCGATATAAGTAGTTTTAAATTTTTACGGTCCTAGACCGGTTAAAGTATAAATCAAAAACTTATGAATATTATCGTAATTAATGAATGAGATGCGCAACGCGTAAAAAAAAGTGTTGCTAGGCGGCCGTAATAAAATTTTTAGATTTTTGGCTGTAATTTTCTAAGTGCTTTATCTTGACATTTTTGTACTGGGCTATACCAAAAGAAAAAATACGTCATTTGTTTTTTGTCTCGTAGATATATTTTTGGAAGGTGGTTAAAATTCACTTGTACGCCCCGCGTTCCTTACCCTAAATACCTTTCAATACCCATCGTATCGATAAAATAAAACAAACAAGTTTATTAAGAGTAATTATGTAATATTAAACTTTAGTATTACAAGATAACTAAGAATACGAAAAAATATAAGAATAAGTTATTCAGTCATTCCGTTTACAATAGCAGTACTATCTGTACCAAAGACATTGATGATGTAGTATGTATATGATATTCATTCTACGCGTAACTTTCTGAGTTATATTACGCTTGGCATTAGTGGCTATCGCAGATCAGCCAGGTGGGGGGAAGTCGCTGCTACCCGAATTGTTTTGGTGGTACTGCTTTAGCACCCATATAACAAGACCCTTGTACCACACGGCAAACGGGTCTTCATAATTGATTTTTTCCACATTCAACCAATTTACTGGTAAAAACAAAATACTTTTTAAAAACAGTAATTAGCTCTTAGGTATAATAATACAAAGCCGTTTGTGTGTTCAAAACAAACACAACTAGTTATCACAATAAGGTCTAAATACGCTACAAGAGTCATCCATTGTATTACATGTTATTCTTTAAAAATAGCTTAGTTTCAAAGAAATACATACTTAATGTATGTATTCATTTTTTTTCTTTTAAAAGGGTAAATAGCGGTAAAACAAGAATACATTTAAAAAAAGCGCCATCTATGAAAAATTATTTTACTCGTTTTAACAGTGTGTCATTTGTCGCACAAAAGTACTACTTTACATCAACAGATGGCATGGATGTATAAAATAAATAATGATATTAAAATATGTTTTAATGTAACTAATATTGCGTTTTTAGAAGAAATACAACCATTTATGAAGGCTTAGAATAAAAAAAGTTACCTAAATACATTACAGGCCGATATGAGGAAAATCGTCTGCACACAAACAGATGAATCTGTTGAGCAAAGCGACTGAAACAAACATGACGAGCTTACTTAAATTAAGTGGACAAAGTAGATATCTCATTAATTAAAGTGTAAGCACTTACTAGCCTCTTTTTCCTTCCATTAGAGACCCGCATCTATAATTAAATTATGGCCATAATGTATGTCGCAGCCAACTAGCTTAGTCAGGAATTTAGTTAACCCATTCACTGCCTCCCTTAAAAGTGACGATACTACGAGTATCCTCATGCCCGGCGGGCCCGGCATTCTCGATAAAGTATTCTCTTGTTCGCCCATCGGCGTTTCTTATGTCCAGTTTTCATGTACTCTTTCCTGTATAATACATGTACTTACTCATAATTTCCTGTGATATTTGTGGCAATATTGGATTTACCGAAATAGTAATGGAATGTGAAGGTAAGTTCTAACATTAATTAAATTGATTTAATTTGACTTGCGAAAGCTCATATTTATGTCAAGATATCTAAAATGTATTACTAAGCATAAATAGAAGACCTTTTTCTAAAAGTCAGACGTAGTCAACCTATTTTTCTTAAATGTATTTTTATCTCGCGTTATACATCTATTGATTTACATAAATATAAGTTTAATTTTTACAAAAGGTTTGTGAATTCTGAAGAAAAGTGGAGCCCGCCAATGGGCGAGCTCGGCATGAAAGGTCAGAATTGGCTTTTTTCCAAAACCTGATATATTTGCAGGCCGTTTTAGATACAAATCAATTACAATAAAACTAATCAATACATAAAATCCTATTATTATTGATCTCGGCGTGTGATTTGAAAAGTTTCACCCGCCGAAGGGCGGGCAAGGCACTGAATGGGTTAACAGCCTAGGCCGTTGACTAAATGCCGGAATCCAATTAAATAGCTGAACAACAACCGGCCCATTAATTGACCGCAACGTTTAACCAGATGACTAAACGTTGTGTAGTCATGTAGTAAATTAGGTTTTCATTGAGATCCTTAAATTAATAACACTAGTTTACTATGCGTAATTTTGACAATAACTCGAAACAAAGTAAACGTTAATGAACCGTATAATTTAATCAATAATAAGTAAACAGTGAACTGACGTTGAAGTTCATATTCCGTTAATTTCGACTTAAATTTCTAATAAAAACTCGTATTATTTTTCACATCCGTCTTATATGAATTTCACAATATATGACGTAAATATTCATTTTAAAATGGAGCGCAAACGAAAAATAATACACGTTGCTGTGCTACAGTAAAAAAATTAACTATATTTGAATCACTTGGCTGGGTCTTGGTCAGTAATTTCTAAAAGGCTAACTTTCAAGACGTCAAGTTGTTGAATGTTAAGTGATTCAAGTTCAATTAACCATCAGCCTAGTGATTTAATGGGGACTACCGTTTCTTTGCTCACCAGTTGGCGCCACTGTAGACTGAGGTCCGGAAGTATAGCTATCAAAGGCGATTGGCGCCGAAACAAAGTGTTATATCTTGAATCTAATTAAGGTTATATTATTTATAAATAACTATCTTGATATCAACAAACTAACTTCTGAAATAGTTGCTCTTGAGGCCGCCTATTTTTGCGCTTTTTCTTAATTCCGCTTTTAAAGCGTTCACATTAATCGCCAAATAATCCATATTTGCGATATTTTACGAAGGAGATCACTTTCCAGCAGGTAAATTAAAGAAATTATAATTTATGCGACAAATTCCGCAAAAACCAGTACAAAGTGAATGATATTGGACCTCACGCAACACTAGCGCCTCTAGTGGCAAATTCACTAGCGATAGCCCCCATTGTATGCTGACGTTTAATGAACGGCCTAGGCGTCAAATTGGCTGGCTAATTTAACTAGATGACTGCGACATATACATTGCGTTCATATTTTTTCGTTTAATATATATAAGTACGTTATGAGATTTCACTCCTTTTGTTTTTACTATAATAATAGTATTGCATAACTTTTACAAGGAACTTCACAAATGTATCCCGGACCTACTTCTTAAACACATCATGAAGTGATGGATAAAATAATAATAGTCATATTAAATAATTAAATGAATTAAGTACTATGAATGACTCTTACAATACTGAATTTCACAAATATTTTATCATATACAATTTCAGTAAATCCTAAATTACCTATATCATAGATTCGTAAAAAAAAATAGAAACAGTATCAAACAGTGATTTCAAGAGGAAACAAAAGTTCGCAACTTCGAATTAAACACATTATCACAAACCATCATTGATTGTATATTTTAAGTATGTATAAATTAATTAGATATTGCATTGAGTTTGTTAGAGAGCTTTACTAAATCCACCTCATCTAACGTAAATTTGTATGGCTCTGGCGTAGCGACATCTAGTGACAGCGATACGAAACCAGTTCAGTCCCATACAAATTCATGTCAATGCGATCGTCGAGTTTGATTGAGTAAAACACGCACCGTAGTGATTACTTGCTCACTGCACGCACCAAGCATATTCATTGCTTCACCTTTTTATCAAAAAGTAAGTAAGTAACAGCCTATAATCATCCCACTGCAGGGAAAAGGCCTCCATCATTGCATTCAAGTTACCGCAGCAATGATGGGTGTACTAGCATAATCACCACGCTTCCCAAATGCGGGTTGGTAATCACAAACTCGAGCAACGTTAGAAAATTCGAAACTTTTTGTTGCTCTACCCGGGATTCGAATCTGAGACCCCGAGATCTTGGCCCGGTATTGAAACCACTAGACCAAACAGGGCGTTCATCAAAAGTTGAGTTAATAACTCAACTTAACTGAAACCCTTAATATGTCAGAAAGTTTGAACAACATTGTGCACTCATTACAAAATACAAAAAAATTTACTAAATTTATAAATTTTATTGAGTAAATATTAATATAAAAAAATATATTATCCAAAACGAATACTAAATTACAAAAATTCCATTTAAGATATAAACAAGTAAAAATAGATGAATAAGACAGACAAAAGTTTTAAAAACTGCCATAATACAATAAATATCTAGACTAAGAATACACCTACAATACGTTTAAACTACATTAAACAAGAAAGCTTCAGTTACATTAGAATATGATACCTATCAAATCACCATTGACTTAACTAATAAACAGTATTATACTAAAATTATGGTATAGCAATACAATACAGAAATGGCACAAGTATCACTAAGCGCAATGCCAAATAATGCACTATATTAAAAAAAAAGTATTAAGGACTATATTGATTTCGAGTTTTGAGTAATATTACTATGGCTTTAGTGTCAGTCATTGGTCATTGACTCATTACGAATAAGTTTAGCTTTTAATTATTATTTTTTATTTGGATGCTGTGAGCATTAAATCATTTAAGAATAATAGTAAAACATACATATTTTATGTAAACACCCACACTTATTTTATGTAAACCCCTTGTAATAATTTTTTGGTTTGTTTTTTGAGCATCGGCAGATAGGGTCTTCAATTTACATTTAAATTTTTCACAAAATTTTGATTGTGGATAAATGTAGAGAGCTTATTGTTTGATAACATGTTGATTACAAACATCAGAACAAGTAATACTATGTAACTTTTGGGTAGATTTAAAGAGTAATTCTGTTAATAGTTTACAAGCAACAATACTACACACACCACCCAAAGGGGAGCCCTTTCGGTCGCATAATCTCTTTTGTCATAATGTAGTTTGTAATAACAGTTACAGCATAAAGTTTTCTCGCATAAACTGTGATAAGCAGAGTGTTATAAACCCATAATGGTTTCAGCGGCATAACGGTAACTTACTATAATTGACTTTATCATAATTTTAATCAGCATAAAGGTATAAAACATAATTGCTTTATGTCTAAATCTAATTAATCATAAAATACGAAGCGGGTTATGAATGTATCTATAACATTTAAAGTCATAAATGGCGCTGCGGGAATAGCAGCCTCTTCGCCCATGCGTAACGTTAGTTTGGCTCAGTAAAAAGTTTGTTTAGGTAAGCTTGCTTGGTCCCGAATCAGGTAGACCACGACTTGCTGTGGTCTCCTCGCCGTGGTACTTGTCTGCCCAATACTAGAGTGTAATTTAAAAGCGGAAGCGAGCGTGGGCTTCTGTGATTTCTTACGTATGGGCGAAGAGGCTGCTATTCCCGCAGCGCCGGAGAAGAGGAAATCCAAATGCTCGTTTGCATGCATGCATGGTTGTTCGCATGCTTGCATGCATGCTTGCTTGCTTGCGTTTGCGGGTCCATATTGGGTTACATAAATTAAAGAACCATATATATCACTATTATAAAAGAAGTTATGGGAAAACAAAGTATGCCAAATGATTAATTCTGAATGAACGTTATGCGAAACGAAGAGATTGCCAAAAAACGTTATGCAGTCTGAAAATATGCTTCTTTAATTTATGCAACCTAATATGGACCCCACCCAAAGGTGTGTCAATGATTATGAAACATTAAAATATAATTACTTAAAGAATTAAATACAGCATTTTTCTGACACCCTAGCACAAGATACTTACACAAGACAATAGATGGTATGAACCAGTAACAGAATAGTTGTAAAAAAATACACAATAAATTAAATTAATGTCCATTATGACAAGTATGAAATAGTAACCCTAAATACTCATGACTAGAGATCAATTCTGATTATTACACATGATGCAACAGCATATTTAACACTGTTATTATTTGAGTCATGAATTTATGGACAGGCAACAAGTTGTCCACACTTATAATAAAAAATGCGAAAGAGAATGCACTAATAAATGTAGAACCTAATGTTGTTATTGAAATAAAGGTGAACACCATACAATCTCCACCAGTATGCAACTTGAAACAATAGGCCAGATTAAACTACAGTTGAATGGAAAGTAATTACGAATTTCAACGGGAAATTATTGGATTTTTTCCCGAGTGAATTCATTATACAAATTAATTCATTATGCATTTATGAATATATTTCTTTTTATGTGAAACGGTAAATGGATAAATTAAGTTATTTAACAGTAACAATATTTTTTCAAGTACTTTCAAATATAATTTTATAGCTTGGGTATGTAATATCACAGAACTAAAGTACAATACCAACATTGGGCACCATAATAGTGCAAGTCTCACTGGCTGACGGTGATTGGTGTTTGTTTTCCAAGTTTGGCGATTCAATGTCAACCTGGATACCTTTTTTCTTGGCCATCTCAACCAAATACAACTTCATTCTGAGGTCACTGTAATTGAAAAAGAATAACTATTAAACCATTTCACTTGCATTTGTAACACTCTAGTTTAGGCACAGTACAGAAGAGTAATTTTAAAGACAACTAGCTTGTGTCCACGTCTTTGTCCGCATAGACTTCGAAAGTGGGGTCAGGAGCTTTTTAAACGGTTTTATTTAGCTCACCCCGTTTGTTTTATTTATTCTTGGGTCAAATTTAGTTATTCAAATTTCACCCTCTTCCTGTCAACCGATTAATCTGAAATTTTGTATACACTTTGGATTTTGGTGACAATACAATTATGTTTATTCATTATCATTATAAATTCAAGATGGCCGCCGCTACAAAATGGCGGATAATTTATGTTTTATTAATCCCATCAATATGGGTATCAAATGAAAGGGCTCAACAAGCAGAATACAATATACTATAAAAAATTGAAATCCAAGATGGCGGCCGCTACAAAATGGCGGATAACGTAGGTTTTATCAATCCCATCAATATGGGTATCAAATGAAAGAGCTCAACAAGCAGAATACAATATACTATAAAAAATTGAAATACAAGGTGGCGGCCGCTACAAAATGGCGGATAACGTAGGTTTTATCGATCCCATCAATATGGGTATCAAATGAAAGTGCTCAACAAACTAACGGGCAAGAAACCTTGCAATAATGAAGCACTAAATGAATTAAACAGAATGCGAAATAAAAACTAAAAACTAGAAAATAAAAATTGGTAAAAAAACTTTTTAAGTTAAACGGTTTTATGTTAAACATACATTGCAATGTTTAATATAAATGTACTAAAAACCAAAAAATAATAAAATAGATACAGTCGTGGGAATTATAAACATATGCATAGACTAGACTAAAATAAAACCGTGGGGTCTAAAATAAAAAGTCGATAATTTGTAGACAATTGACGTGCCCCACGGTTTTATTTTAGTCTAGTCTATGCATATGTTTATAATTCCCACGACTGTATCTATTTTATTATTTTTTGGTTTTTAGTACATTTATCTTAAACATTGCAATGTATGTTTAACATAAAACCGTTTAACTTAAAAAGTTTTTTTACCTATTTTTATTTTAAATCATACATCCAATTTTTAGAAGGATTTTTAGGATATTTTGGTAAATTTTATAGTATGTTTGGTAAAAATGAGTGGTCAAATTTTTAATCTGTCATATATTTCATAGTATATTTGTTATATATTTGCTATTTACATTTTAATAGCTTAAAAAAATTACTCTCACAGAGATCAATGTATAAAATAGCATTGAACACCAGTCAACTGATAAGTAAAATTAAAATATTTTATTTATTCATTATCGCTTTCAGACCGGCAGTCACACTACACCAAATTCAGTCAAACAAACAGTTGTACCTAGCTAAAAATGGTCCGTAGATGTCAAATCTGAGGTCCAATTTCCATTTTCTGACCGCCATCTTGGAAAATTTTAAGGCCCACAATTTTATTGTGTCGGGCCTAACGTATAAACCTAAACATCCCATCATACCATGAACTCCAAAGAATTTTTTTATTTGTCCATTAGTACAAGCGAATTTCATTGGCGCGCCATTTTTTGTCATAACCCGCCATATATTGACCCGTACACATAGCAAACATATTGAATAATTTTTTCGTAAAATATTTCTGAAAGTACTGGGTAGGACTTTGCTTTGGATTTGGCCCTGAAGCTATTTCCGTCTGGATTTGCTTGTTATTGAATTTATTTTTTTCCATTTGAGTGGGGCCTGCTTAACAATCATCCGGGTCATTTCCAGAGTCATCTTCAGACTCTGTGTACACAAAATTGGAACTTCCTTTTACCCCCAATGACCTGAGATGGGTTCTGGGAGTTTTGCTTCATCACTATCCTCGTCTCCGTACCCGTATTACATACCTAACATCTTTTCTTTTGATAAATAGAGTGGCATTTTATATATTTCTGTTAAAAATAACTAAGAAACACTAAAGTCTAATAATCAAAGACAACAGGTATGGCCCCGGTTGATACAATTGTGTCGGCAAAGTTTGGTAACGTCTATCTGCATCATCAACTGCTATTTAAACGCAATTATTCATTAAAAGTATAGGAAATTTACCTAACATTATGTTCATATGTAATAAATATCGATTAATTAACAAAAATATAACAATTTCGTGCTTACAGTAGTGAAAGTGGCACCTTGAAATTACACCTAACTTGGCAGATTGTGACCTGTACCACGACTAACCGACGTGCAAAATTTGTGTTTAGTATCGCAGGACGATTCACGTGCAATCGTGTGACGTGGAGCCCGTCCACATAGCACAAATAGTTTTTAAGAAAAAAATAATATTGTGAACTGTGCAATTGTATGGACCAGTTCCGTAAGGGTAGCACTAGTGGCATAATACAATATTAATATAACATAACATACTAATACACTCATATATTTCTGGTTCAAAACTAAATTATATACTATGAGACAATAGGTATCTCACTAGGATCTCCCGGCCAATAGCAGCAGTAGGAGCAAGATCTAAGTTAACAAATTATTCATAAATTTTGTACCTAGCTACTTTGTAAGTTGTTGATCTCCTTATAGTTTTTGTGCATTGTCTACAAAATGTGTTATTTTACAATTACTTTACCTTAACTTTATGCACAGGCAGCCCAAACAGCTAAGCAAAGCCATTGTTATCAGCACACCCAATGTTATTATGACCATATCCATTAAGCTCATTTCTATCATCTCGACGATATACCGCCGCCACCAGTTACTCCAACAATCAAGAAGACTGAAGTCTGTAACAAGACGTAACGAATTAATTGCACATTAAACTTGATAATTCCTTAACCCATATATGCCCATAACTATTTAGATCATAAAATTTTGTGATTTTTACAAATGTTACTCGAAATTGGCACAAAAAAATAAAAATAAAATAGTTTTTGGGAAAAATTGGGGAAAAGGGTTTTTTTTTTTAGTGGGTCGCTAACGACCCACTGGGATAATTGGTGCCCTATAATGTATGAAATAAAAATGATTCATTACTTTAGAAGAAGATTGTATTATAAGATAAAAAAAGAAACAATCGAAAAAATCACGAATGGTACTGTTCGAAACACTTGTCATGAAGATTGACTCCGCATTTTTTACAGATTTTGTTTGTTTTATTCTTACAAACAGCACATCTAAGTCTCCTTTGCTTGCATAGTACAATGTGTTCAGCATTGTGTGTTCGAACAGTCATAGGTATCGATCGCCTGTTCGTGATTGATGGTCCAGGAGCACCTCGAGGAGACCCGTACTTCAGGAGCAGAGACGTGGCCAAAGATCTGCGAAATTCCAATGTTGACAAAGGCGACCCCATCGATTTAGCTAAAAGTGTTGCGTTGTTGACTGCAACATTCCTGTAATGCTGATATTTTGTTCTTGTAACACAGTTAGCAATCAAGGACTAGTAAAAAAATTGTAGCAAAAAATTGAGAATGGCGCTTCTGGATAAAATTCTCGTAATTTCTGCGCCATCTTCAGCACTACAGATTCGCCTAGCCCAACATCAGATTTTTCAGACCGCCCTTGATATAACTCGGCATGCAAACAATAGCCTAGTCTTAGAGCCGCTACCCAGCATTTATAGCCGAATCTTATGGGCTTACCCTTGATGTGCTGTTTGCACCCATGTCTCCCATAATAAGGAATCATTGACTCATCCACACTTATGTGCTCATCAATAGGGGCGTATCGCATAAACCTTTCATTGAGCTCGTCAAACAGTGGCCTCACTTTTCCCATTTTATCCTCGAGATTCAAACACTCATTATCTACGGCATGAAAATATCTGAGAATTTCATCAAACCTGTTTCGCCTCATTGCAGCAGATACTAAAGAGTTGTGGCAATCTTCATTGCGTTCCCAGTACATTCGTCGTCTAGGCACAGTGTTGTAACCGCTCAAGATCATGATACCTAGAAAAGTGTACATATCATCCAAAGAGATAACAAAGCTTGGATTATTTTTTTGAATGGCATAAAGAACTGTTTTCTTCACCAAATTCTCAACTACATCAAATCCAAAAAATAGTTGAAAAAAGTCTATTGATTCACTCTCAGGACCAAGTGACAAAACTGCATGGGGCAAAGGCTGTTCCCAGATTTCACTTTTCGGCACCATTATCTTGCGTACCCATTTCCTTACTGGTTTTTGGGGCTTTTTAGTTGTTCTAGACTTTGTTAGTCTACCAGGACCTGGCTGCACTATCTCAGTCTCAATTTCATCATCAACTTCAGGAGATTCACATCGATTGATGACCAGTTGTGCATTTGCTTGCAACTGCGCACGGGAAAGTCTGTTTATATCCGAACAATCTTCGTCTCCCGAGTCACCTTCGGACTGCTGACCATTACCAGGAGGATCCAAGTATACGTCAACTTGACCAACATTTTCCTCCTCCGCTATATGCTCTAAAGCTTCTAAAATTTCAAAAGCAGTCAAGCCACGCGTTGACCTGTGAAAAAAACAAAATGGTCAGGGATTATCCCAGTGGGTCGTTGGCGACCCAAGTATTTTTATGGTATATTTATATACGGATATAAGAACATACACATATCATAAATACTACATTTATATTAGTAATTTATCTAATAATGACGCTACAGTTAAAAAGTTCTATAAATATAAGTGACAAAAGTAATACTTACATTTTTCGTAACTCCGGTCACAGAAATATTACTCAAACGGCGAACATCAAAATTACAAAGCTCTAAAAATGTGAATAATTGCTGAAATCACTCTAAAAACACATATAAACGTACTTCACACTTCTATCTAACCGACAGATTACACTCGAAATAAATTATTACAATAGATGAAAATAAAAATAAAATTGAAGGTAGGCACTAACTTTGGGTCGTTATTGACCCCTTGGGATAATATAGGTTAATTGCGTTTGAAAACATTCAGAATCAATATTTTGAAAGTCAAAGCTTGTCTTGCCTAATTATATACTAAGTAGTAGTAGTTAGTACTTACAAGAAATTATTATGAATAAAGTTAGTCAGTGTCTTCTCCAGCAGACTTTAAATGTTTTATATCTTCTTACAACAACAACAACAGCCGGAGAACAGCCAATTGCCAAATACTTTTTTTTTTCTAAGTTTCTCGCTGACAGATTCTTTTTTTTCTTTATTTGTTCCTTTTTTGGAACCGGATATGGACTGACACCATACTGCCATGTCATTAGTCGGAATTCTACATTCTAAATAATGAAATTAAAATGAAATATCTTAAATATTTACGTATACATAATAACTTTACCTAACGTAACCTACAGACTAGTGTAAAATTGAGTAGAAAAGTATCAAAATACAACTTAAGAAGTGGGGACAAAATTGTAATAAAAACACGCACTGGTTACGGAAAAAGTAATATTGTTCGAGGGAGCACGGCTGTACAACAACTTACCAAACGACGTGAAGGATTGTGATAGTTTAGACACGTACAAACGCAAACTTAAACAACATGTCCAGACATAATACTTGCACAGAGGCAAAATCTTATTTTATGAATAATTAGTTTAATCTCATTTTAAGTGAACTGTTTTTTAGTTTTTTATGAGAAATAAATATCTTTAAACCTAACCTAACTCATTGAAATGCATGGGTGGTTTATTCATTCCAATGATCACAGGAGTTTTACGCGAGAACGTGGATCCGAGTCAAATAGGAGCGCCTTTCCATGTTTCACACTTTTATTTGGTTTATCCTACTCACTGACACATTATCATAGCAATGCCACAACTTGTTCCCGCCTATGATAATTTCACAAATTTTCCATTTTTCTCTTCTCGTTTCCGGAAATCCCGAGCAAAACTCCCTTTTTTTTGTTATTTTGCTCCTTTCGGAACCGGCTAAGGTCTGAGACTATGCTGACATGTTATTAGTGTGATTCTACACTATATAATACAATACAATGATAAATATCATAATTACTTACTTACTTAAAATAACTTAAATTAGCCTAACCTAACCTAACTGATTGAAATGTATGGGTGGATTATACATTTCAATGATCACAGGAGTTTTACGCGAGAAGGTGTATCCGAGTCAAATAGGAGCGCCTTTCTTTGTTTCTCAATTTTATTTCATTTATCCTACTCACTGACACAATAACAATGCCACCACTTTACCACAGTAAATGCCGCTAAGGAAAATTTTACAAAATTACGAAACAAAGTCCATCTTTCTCTTTTCGTTTCCCGCGCAATAAACTCCAAGAGTGACAGATTTTTCTTCTTTCTAGAACCGGCTAAGATCAGAGATCATGCTGCCAAATCATTTGTGAATTCAGTCATTTTTCTAATAATAACATGGCAGCTTGTGGCAAGCTGTTGGGCAGTAGCTTTAGTTCAACTTTAATGAAGTTTAGCAAAATCATTCCTTTGTTTAAGTCTGGCGAAAAATGTGACCCCTCCAATTCGACCTATATATATAATGCCAGGGTTAAGTAAAATTTTCGAGAAAATAATGTTTAATTAGCTTTTATCACACTTTAGTGTAAATAAATTATTAAAGAGCAACCAATATGGCTTTAGAAAAGGTAGAAATACTACCGATGCTAGAGTTGCTCTCCTACAACATGTGTTTAACGCTTGGGAGAGTAAGCTAGATGCCTTAGGTGTATTTTGTGACCTTTCAAAGGCCTTCGATTGTGTAGACCATGAAATATTACTTAAAAAACTTAAACATTATGGTGCATCGAATGATTTCTTGGATCTAATAAGTTCTTACCTTAAAGGCAGAATACAAAAGGTTTGCATAAATGGAGCTGAGTCTTCAGGGTCGGCCCTTGTTATGGGTGTCCCACATGGATCAGTATTAGGGCCCCTGCTATTTTTAGTTTATATAAATGACCTTCCCTGTTACTTACATAATCTTTGTGAGATGGTATTGTTTGCAGATGATACATCAATGATTTTTAAAACCAAGAGGCGCAAATATTTATTTGACGATGTTAACAATACCCTCTCTAAATTATTGCGTTGGTTTACAACAAAATAAATAATCTTTTACTAAATGCAAAAAAAACAAAATATGTTAAATAAACGATGCCAAACGTAAGGTTAGCTGTCCCTCATATAATTGTTAAAGATGAACCACTAAACTCTGTAGATTTTACTACCTTTTTGGGTATAACTGTAGACTCTCATTTGCAATGGGGTGCTCATATTAGGGGGCTGTCTGGAAGACTTAGTTCTGCTGCCTAAGCTGTGAGAAAGATAAGGCAATTGACTGATGTTGGAACGGCAAGATTAGTATATTTTAGCTACTGTCATACCATAATGTCATACGGAATTCTGTTGTGGGGCTCAGCGGCAGATATTGAGTCAATTTTTATATTGCAAAAACGTGCTGTACGGGCTATTTACGGCCTTCGACCCCGTGACTCGCTGTAAGAGCTCTTAAAAGAGATTAATATACTTACAGTGTCTTCTCAATACATTCTCGAGAATATTATTTACGTTCGTAAGACAGACTTACACAATTTTAATACGAGTAATAAAGATAAACTCGCCGTTTCAGGCTTTAGACTGCGAAAAGTAGGAAAATCGTTTATGTGAAATTGTAGGTATTCGTATTTTCAACAAATTACAAAGGATATTGCTGAACTCCCTGTACATAAACTTGAATCGTATGTCAAGTTATTTTAATGAAAAAGGGTTATTACACTGTTAATGATTATTTAAATGATAGAAATGTATGGCATTAAGTTGTCCCAGCTCGTACTTGCTTAAACCTTGTAAAAATTACTATAACTTGTAAAAATTTTATTTAAAAAGAGGCTGACAATTAGTGACCGAGTTTCTTGCGCTGCTTCTTCTCGGCACTAGCCCAGACTTGTCCCGAAGCAGTAGTAGGTTTAAATATTGGGACGTGTAAAAGCGCCTCCTGGGGCCTATTAGCAGAAATAAAACTGATTTTAACTGTTTTTTTATAAGATCTTCTCAGTAAAAAAACGCGTTTTCACAAAAAATAATTTTTACGCAAAAACATTTTAACTTTATAGTTTGTACCTAGTAAAGCTATAATTTCAAATACTACCATGAGTAATCTAATGTTTGGCAAGGTAAAAGTAAGTAACTCTTTTTACACAAACGCAGTAGTAGTAGTAGCTAGAGGAAAACCTACATCAACCACACTTACCTACACATTGAATGCATGACTAAATCAGAACGCAAATAAAGGGTTATTTGCTATAACACCAAACAGCGAGACTCCTTTAACATGTCAACAATGCAATATTCATAGTTACTCTATCAAGTGCTTAACATGTTCCGTGGAATAATTAAGCAACGCTCTTTTTTGGGTTTTTCTCAATACACAGTGAGTAAATTTAAAATATAAATATGTAGGCCCCTCACATGTACTTTTAGCTATCATTTGATATATACTAAATATTTTTAGCAAAGTTAATAAATTTTTGGGATAGTTTTTTTACGCTCCTGAAAAGTTGTCAATTTCACATGCGTACTTCTTCCAGGAGTGGTGCGTTTTGTGATTTGCAGAAAAAATAATCAAACCATATTATATTTTTAAAAAACATTTAATTATATTTCAAAATAATAAACTAAAACATTAGACTACAAATACGCCAGCTTCTTCGCACATAATATTGCAGCTCTGATTGGCTTGTGTCTGCCGCTGTTTTCTAGAGACCTTTGGAAACTTTCCGTCTCTTTTTAATTTTTTCGCTAAAGCTTTACAATCTTTTTCCAAACTGTAATCGCTGAAACAATTGTGTTTTACTGTAACTTATTATATCACTAATTATTTTTGAAAATATTAACATCTTTAAAACTCTAAAGTAAAAAAAGTAACGGCCAATGTCATCCCAGTAGGTACCTCAAAGAAGGCAAAGGGTAATGGCCTCCGTCATTGAATTTATAGGCGTTACCACCACACTTGCACAGCCAAATGCAGGTTCATGCGACCGAGCTATGTTCAAAAATTCGAATCTTTTCTTGCCCGACCAGGAAATCGAATCCAGGATCCCAAGATCTTGATTCGGTACGGTACTTAAACCACTGGACCAATGGAACACCCATTGGCCCTAGCTACTTTAAAACTTACGCGTAACTTATGCGGCAACAATAACAGCATGCCGATATGACGCAAATGGCACAGCAAGATATAAAAATCAAGACTGACACCATAATTGTGTTGAATATTCTCTCAGCTTCCATTCGTATTTTATCTGAAATTTAATTTCATTAATGAAGTAAGAGCATACTTACATATTAAATAATTATGTAATAATAACCAATAACGAAGTCACGCTTTACACACACGAGCCTATTAAATTAATAATCATTTACTAGTCTTTACAATAAATATTGACTTGATATAAATGCAAAAGTAACTCTATATGTCTGTTTGTTACGCTTTCACGCCTAAACCACTGAACCGATTTTGATGGCATCTGATACAAAGACAGTCATTACACCTTGAGAAATGACATAAACTATTTTGAAATCCGCTGCTGGGCACAAATCTCCACCCGCGCTATATAAAGAGTAATAATTCACGTGGTTTGAAATCTTATATAAAACTTAGCTATATACCTACATATTTAATACAATACGTAAGACTTACTTGCCATGTTACCTCCAGCAACTGTAAAATAAGAGAATGAAACAATTTAATAATATATTTAGCGAAATAAAATTTCTAGAGTAGAAACTAAAGACCCTCAAACTTACTTGTGGCTCCTTCATCATCATCGTCATCTTCTTTGCCTGCATAAAAAATAAAATTATTATTATTATAAATAATTTATCATAAAATCACATTTTTATTGTTTATAGACCTTCTAGTGCCGGTTATTGGCCTTATAAGTAATAAAAACAAACCTGACCAAAATCGTTGTATCTTATGATAAAGCTATCTTATATCCTCTTTTAAGTATAATTGTAATAAAGACGACGTTATATAACAACTATTGATTGTTGTTTAACATTTCTAAAAAGACTTCTTTGCTTTAAGCATAAGCTTTTTAATTTTGTAACCTTTTACGTATAGGTACCTACTCACCATATATGTTGATTTCAGCTATCATCAAATGTTTGAAACTTACAACACATGTTTTAGTAGTTTCGTTATATTTCATAGCCCTGAAAAAGTATGTTTTTTTCTTTCAATAAAGAACAATGGTAGTATACCATTGTTATTTAATTTATATATTTAACATGCACTTTTTTTTACAACTAAAAGACTTATCACGAGCAATAGAAGCCAATTGAAAAAACTTTTGTTTGATTGCTTCTTTATAAAATTAATTACTTCTAAGTTGGGAACGATCTTCAGCAATGAAGAGGACGACTGTTATGTGATGATGAAATTAATAATAGAGTCAGGTCATTTGCGAAACTCCAACTTCGTAATAAGGGGTTTGCTTGGTCACAGGTACTGCAATGCCGCAATGATGTTGATGATTTCTATAACAAATGTTTTGGCCTACTCGAAATGGACCCATTCTTTTTTTTTTGTACTATCCACAGCTAGTAGCAGACTTCCTCTCCTATGTTTGATTAGTAACATAAAAAAATAGCAATTCGAAGCAATACATACATGAACCCAGACCTATCGCAGCCACATATTTCATGGCAATCCAAAGGACTGGAGAGGCAGTCGCCGTTTTCGTCGCAGCCAGATGGTGAAGTCTGAAAGGGAGGTACAACTTATCAAAGAATCCATTCCAATGCGAAGAAAGCAGTGTCAAACCGGATATTGCTACTGAAATTATGGGCAATTTACAAACAGTTTTGTCAAATTTCTTAGAATCATATAAGTACGAGATCTAAGTCGTATCAGCTCTGATTAACTTAAATAAATATTTTATACTTACTGCTACATTATTCATTTCAACATTCTGTGCTGCATCTGGACAAAAGAATGAAATTAAATATACTGATATGATACAGCCTAATCCCGACTCCTGATAAAATATTGAGTGCCATAAGTAGGGTACAAAACTTTTTTAAGAAATGTTATAAGTGCTGCCATCTGGACATAGGTCTCTTATATGTAGCATTTTGCTTAATTAGCAGGCAGGTTGGCCAATGGTGTAGAGAAGACACTCCTGTAGTTGCCTTTTTTACCCACAGGAGGAGAAAAATTCTACTTAAGACCTGCACCACACAACAAAGCAGTTAATTTGCTAATTACAATTCAGTAAATCATAATTAGTATTTTTATACCTAATAAACTTACATGTCACTGCACATAACAACAATACCGAAACGAAATGTTGTTTATCAATGTGAAATTTCATTTCTAAGTAGTTATCCAACTGTATGGATTCTATGTTCTTGTCACATAAAGTTCAATGGCACTTTTACACTAGTACGAAATTAGCACGCCAAATAAAATTTTAATGAACAAATCAAATAAGTAGTATATTTAATTTTACTTAGGTAAACGTAGACGCAATTTCGAAAATAAATCGCAATAATAGTTGCCGTGATTGTTTTCAACAGACAGTCTCAAAGCGTACGAAGTAGCGGATTAAAATAGAATGACCTCGTATTTGTGTATAAACTGAATTTCGCTTATTCGCATCTACTACTCGTATTCTAGACGTTTTTCATATTGTCTTTATTTACTACATTTTCTTTTTTATAATTATCTGGCCCAGATGTATGACTACACCTGCAGTTTAGCGAGCATGAAAGTCATCAAACCAGTGTTTTTTTCAAAGTGTGTAAATATTTACTTAGAGCTATACCTACATAAGACATTACTTCTTCTTATAAACTGCATAATATGACGATGATACACAGCAAATTCTGGTATATTATAAAACAGGTACATAAAACTGCAAGTTCCAAAGAATATGTGTAGGTAGGTACTTAAAAAAAAATTAATTTAAATTTTTTTGGAGGTAAAAAGGTTCGATGGTATCGAAGGCAGTCAAAATGTTTATTCAAAAAATTTGAATCCTAATCTTTCCGCTTACCGGACGAGTACGACTGCTCTGAATTAATTGGTTAGAGTGGTCGCAAAACTCTTTTTATAGTTTGTAATGTACATTCGTAGTCAAGGTACACATGTGCATAGGTATGTACATACCTACAAAAAATTTACATAATGTTTGAAATAACTTGACTATGACTTCGATCCGAGGGGCGTTATTTTTTGGTGTACATATTACCTATTCTGCAAATGTGTGAGGGTAATCATTAAGTTCGAAATCCTTTATCTGTGAATTTAGAGCACTGAGATTGGTCAATTCAAGGTCCGCTTCTACTACGCCCAGCGTATTATAATTATTATCTGTGGCCCAGCTTATGTGGCCAACGCTGCCTATCTCATTTTCTCAATACCTAGGCAGGCTTTTCATAGCGTATTTACTTGCTCCACTTAAAACTTCTTTGTTTTTAAATCTATTTAAAGTAAAGGAGTTTTAGGAGTGATCATAATCCAATTCTTTCTACTTTTTTGGAATATGATACGGAATGAGTGTGTTGATGACCCTTATAAGTACCTATCTACAGGTAAGTCTTCACGTAAGTATTTAAATAGGCTTTTCGCTGATTTTTGAAATCCATTTAATATTTTTAAGTAGGTTGAGGTTTAGGAACTCAGTAAAAGTTATTTTTTTTATTATTTTGGTGCATATTTGTTAAAAACTTAAAATCAAAAATTTAATTCTTAGTTTATGTTAATGAACTGCCAGATATCACAGAAGACTTATGTGTGATGTTTGCTGACGATGCAACAATATTCATTCCCGATACATAAAGAAACAAAACTCTTTTTGAAAATCAAACCTTGCAAAGAACAATAAACTGGTTAAAATCACTTGATCTAAATGTTAATCTCACAAAAACTAAATTCATACAATTTAGAAATTATAAAACACCATAGTATTTCCGATCACAGCACTAAAATTAATGAAGTAAATGAAACAAATTTTCTTGGAGTTACCATAGATTCTCACCTAAATTGAAAAGATCATGACGTCCTAAAAATAAACAAAAAAATATCTAGTTAAGGTTACGCTCTTTCTGTACTCGTCGAAACAACATCTGTGGATGTAGAGCAACTGCATATTTTGGACAAGTTTACCCAATTTACTAACTTGGCATTATTTTTTGGGGAAATTCAGTTAATGTTCAATCAACATTTCTTCTACAAAAACGACGTCTACGCATAATATACCTAGTCAGGTCATAAGTTCTGTCACATGTGTAATATGAAATAATTTCGACATGTTTATTATTTATGTAACCATTTATATAGCAAAATGAACTTAATAAAACATAGATTCCATATGAATTCCATATGAATCTATGTTTTATTAAGTTCAATAAAGTTTATTCAAAAAAAGCCCTCTATTCAAAATCGCGGGGATGACTCCGCGGCCAATCTGCGCGGCCAGTCGTCTATTGCAGCATGAACGAGGTCCATGTCAATATAGGTGGCTGCCTTAATCAAGGATGCCTTGAGTGACTCCAAATCAGGATGAGGCTTTGAGCAGGCCTTTTCCTCCAAGTGTTGCCATATCTTGTAATCTAACGGACTCAAATCTGGACTGGAGGAGGGCCAGTCTTCGTGCCGGATGAAGTCGATTTCACGCGCCGCCAGCCAGTCTTGTGTGCTTTTCTCTCTATGAGCGGGCGCAGAATCTTGTTGCAATACCCAGTGCCTGTTATTAAACATGGTATGAGAAACAGGTTCCACAAGGTTCTTGAGGACTGTATTTTGATACACAACTGCATTCGTTTTTACGCCTTTTACACAAAAATGTACCTCAGTTAAGCCTCAATAAGAGACTCCCAACCAAACCATGAGCGAGGAGGGAAAATGACCTCGTTGGACACGCGGAATACGGTTGCTCGCTTCTTCACTGCTGTGTGCGTACACCTTATCATTTTGTTTATTGTAGCTCTCTTCCACGGTGACAATTTTTTCATCCGAAAAAAGAATTTCCCGATGCTTTTTTCCCACGTACCGCTTTAACAAAGCGCGGCATCTCTTCAGTCTCAGGTCCATTAAACGAGCGTTCAAACGATGGCCTATTTTTCTTCGATATGCCCTAAGCCCTAAGTCTTCATTTAACACCCTTTTCACCGTGGTCCTGCTTAACCCCATCTGAAGGGCCAACAGTTTCTGCTTACGTATGGGATTTCTTTGTATTCGCGCCTTCACAGCTTTTATCACTGCTGGAGTCCTAACAGAGCGAGGGCGACCACTTCTTGACCTGTCATCTACCCTAGAGTCTTAGAGTCTTCATTGTATCGTTTTATGGTACGGTAAACGAATCTTTTGGTTATATTCAAATTTTTCAGTAAATCGAAAATCTGAATTGGCGCGTAACCGCAACGATGCAACGCAATAACCGCGACACGGTCATCTTTAAGTGTCCACTCCATATTTAAAAATGAGGAAAATTCTAAAAACAACACATTTTTATTTTCATTCGAAATTCGAATTCAATAAAAATTTTTGTGGCCAGCATTCTAAATTCAAAAGTTTTTATTGTGTGACAGAACTTATGACCTGACTATCTATAATACCCATAGATATAGGATACAAGTAGATCGACTGACAGCCCGATAATGCGTGACCAGTTTTGATTTGTCAATGTGTGTGTTAACTAGTGACGTACCTTAAACATTTTTAGACTATCGATAATAATTGCAGTTTGTCGTTTGGAAAATAATGTTTACTGTCACACTGTTTTTATCTCGATATTATGCACCTACTTTGCGGCATACCTAACCGCCCTTACTTCTTACAACTATAATAGTGGGCAGATAAATGTGCCCGGTGAGTATATTTTTTACATATTATAATTTAAAAATAATCAGATTTAATTAATAAAAAAAATAACAGCCATTGTTAATTAGTTTTCTTTACTTATTTCTTCAAAAGATTTTCCCGTGTCATCTGCTGTGCCGTGTGAGCTCATCAATGGCAGTAAGTGAAAAAGAACAAGTAAACAAAATCTGAATAAACATTTACATTCTGATGAATCAATCCCTGATTATTGACTTTTAACAAGATTATCTTAGTAATGTGATTCCTTACAGTTTCCTTCTTCAAATTGTTAAGTTGACATTTATTTGATACGCTAAACGTAAAATAACATCAAATTTCTCCGGAAACATTCAAGATAAATGTCGACAATAGTATTGATAAATTTGAGTCAAGCTCTGGCGTACATGTAAAATATTTCGATGAATTAATTATCCACCAAAATAATGTAAGTAATCAATACATAGAACTTTATCTATACAAAATATTAAAATGAACAAGTGGATTGAAATAATTTTATATTTACAACATAACAACAAGATCAAATTCAACAAAAATAACGCGTTTTTACGATGACGACTTTCTACGTATTTACCTGTGAAATGAGCAATTTTCTGGATTATTTTTGTGGTTGACTCCACAGGCACTCACAGAACATGTGACCATTGTTAGATAAAACTGTATTTACTTTAGTTATCTACGATGTACTAGATAAAATGTTGAACCTTATATCGCATATGCCACTGGATGTCACTCTGTCAAATAAGACAGGTCACAAAACGAAAAGATTTGTTTTCTTTTTCTATCTTGCTAGATTTCCATAAGAGGTTTTCTTCTATCTCGCCGGCTTTGTCCGTCTATTATATTCTACGTTTATGATAATACATAATGTACTCAGACAAACAATTACGAACGAAATGTATTTAAGGAAAAGGGCTATCTTACACTTACTAATATTTTTATCCTAGAGGCATCAGTATTTATTAAGCTAAATCCAGAGTATTTTGGAAACAAATCCACAACGCGTCCAAATGTCCGCAATAAATATAAACATGACATATGTATTCAAAGAACAACTAATGTACTCGTAATGTGCTACAATAGTGCCTTTAATATTAGCATAAGGGTATTCAATCATTTGCCCTCGGACTTAAAGTCTTTAGAGTTACCAAATTTTAAATCAAAGTTGAAAAAGTGGTTACTTGGCAATGTATTCTACAGTCTAGGTGAATATTATGCCTAAACAAAATTGTAAGCGTAAGCTACTCGTACTTAATATAATTTATGTGAAACTTCAAAACTAATATTACTTAAATATTGCATGCCCGTTATGGGAACACTGTTGTTACCTCTAACCTGTATTTCCAACTGCACGCACATTGTATAGTATTTCTTTCTTGCCCTATGGTTTGAGCAATAAATTATATTCTATTCTATTCTAATATTTAAATTGCGCGCCAAAACGCTACTTTGACAATATGGTGCTGCAATGGGGTCGGTGACATCACTTGCCTGTATTGTGATCTATCATTTTCACGCATTCTCAGAAAACTTTTTTTATTTGTGCTATAAACTTAAATCTATAGTTTGTGCTATCACACTACTCACTAACAATCTTATAAAATTAATTATAATAATAATTGTAGAACGACAATTCCATTTTGGCATTGTCAATTGTCAAATACGTATGTCAAATTTTGGTAAACGGAACATTATTCGTTTAGAAATTATGTAATGGAAAATAGATCAAACATGTAACCGAAACTCATAATTTTCATAAAAAGTAAGAATCATCACTTATATTGAACTCAAGAAATGAGAACCCAAATTTTCCACATGTTATCCCGAAAACAATATGAAAATACAAGATTTCAAGCTGAGAACTTAGGTAACAATACCATAAGCTAGCTTGTTGTCTCTTTCATCAAAGCTGTCATCGGTCAACAAAATGCATGAGAGCAAGGGAGATACCCATACTTACTCTACTAGTTAGTATACTTCCCTCTCTATAGTGTTTGCTTTGGCACGGCAAACGGGCCCTGTTCAACACAACAAAATTGAAATCAAAAAACCAGTTTCCGTACCGATCACATTCACATCGCGCGCGGCAACAGCGTATTCGAGCCGTAGTTTATATTATATATTGGTAATGTTTTCTCACGTAGATTAAAATCTCAATACTAACTTACGGTTTACAGTTAGTAAATTTTTAACAGTTTTATTAAATCATTGTACTAAATGCCGTGCTTTGAAGAAACTGCGGTATTTAAGTTTTGATTTCAAAGGTGTGTCGTGGTTCGAATTTCGAGTCGTGAGTGAACTTTTGTGCATTCACGTGAAAATGGGTGTTTTGTTTCAATAAGTTTTATGTGCTAAAGAGATGCTGATATATTGCAAAATAAAGTTGGTCGATTAAATCGATTGTGTCTGCAACTTCATAGTTGAGTGATCTTCGTGTGATTCTTGTTGGAGTCTTATTAAAATAAACGTGAGTAAAAGTAACATTATTGCTAACTGTTTTTAGCCTTTGTGCGCTCTATGCTTCAATCACCACGATGTAAAGTTATATTTGAGTTTCGTATTGTGGTTCCTGTTTGAAAAGATTTCCCAGTAAGCATATTTTGACAACAAAGTTCGCAAACGTTTGCATGCAAATGTTTTGATTTGGCATTCCTTTGCGGTTGCATTCAATTGGGCTGAGACCGGTTTTAGTCGTGTATTAGACTATAAAATGCCTTCGTAACGCTTAGGTCTTTAGGCAACGTGTTAAAATCGTTTGAGTTATAAGCATTTCTATTGTTATCTAAAAACTATTTTTGTGACTTATTTCAATGGGCCCACATTAAAGATTTAAATTAAATAATGAGTTATTTTGGTAGAAGTAGAATATCTATAATAGCTATTATTTATTCATTAAGAAAAAGACTTAAAGTACGGAATTTAAAATAAGATAAGTTTAAGTTAGGAAACTTAGGAAAAACACCATCTCTAAACTCATAAACCCCTAACAAAGTTTTCAAAGATAATATAATGATATTTGGTAATTTATCATGATTGCTTGTGAGCTCCATAGTCAACTGTATCACTGTTGGTTTTAAATATCTGATTTGTTGGTTTATTACTATTATTATAAAGTTAAAAGAGTTATTACTTTTATATCATAGCAGTTGATCATAATACATTCCAGCCTTAATAGAAGTGTTTTTGTTTGTTATCATAGTCTCTAATCACAACACGTTGAGCCCCATGGGGGTCTAGATGCCTTACTCCACAACACAATGTCCGATACTTCACTCCATCTGTCTCTTTCACTGATGCTAATGTCTTAAAGTATGTGATACAGAGAGATAGATCTTTCTATCACTTGGGACATCTAAAAAAAATTTTTTTTGGTGTTGTTTCTTGACATTGAAGTTATAATAATACTCATGTCAACCACCTGAATCTGGGACTGCCACATACCTATAAATAATATTATTTACACAAGACTAACATAAAATAACATTGTCAACCGATATGAGTTCAATGTGTAACATGAGCCTCTTCAAATAGTCAGTGAGAAAATGCTTCTGGTCGTATTCTTCTTGCAGCCTTTCTTTAGTTGCCTTTTATGAACCATCTTATCAGAAGGAGTGCTGCTTAATAGAGCTGTAACAAACCGTATGTATTCGGTACTGAGTAACGGGTACTCCGTGTAGTACCGAGTAACGAATTGTTACTCAAGAATGCATTTCGTTACTCGCATTTTCCGTATTAGGTCGCAAAAGTATCATTGATGCATGTGTTGTAACGTTTGCTGATCGTATGTTCTATGAATTCGTGCCTAATTCGGTTATTTGAAAAAAAAACAAGACAAAATGCACCTTAATTTTGTAATTTAGATGTATTTTATCTACATATTACGATTGATGTGACTCCGTGATATCATACTTTATGTATGATATCTCGTACGGAATACTACTCGTTTTGTTGTTCCGCACTCTGTTATTAATGAGGTATCAAAAGTAACGAGTAACGTAACGATACGAAAGTAACAAGTACTCTTTGTCAAAGTAACGAGTTCATACGGGTATGCAATATTTCGTTACTTTTACACCTCTGCTGCTTAAGCCAGCAGTTTAACACAGAACATATTGTATCAAATTAATATTTCATTAATAAAAATGTTTCAATTTTGAAAGAAAATACACTATTAATTATTTAAATTCATCTTTTAATAAAAATAAGTCCTATGTGACTATAACAGAGTAACTTTCTACAGATGACAGGAACAGTCATCCGTTCCTGATGCCCATCCTGAGAAGTGTCGGAGTCATGCAGCCATGGCCTGCAACAAGGCCGTATATTCCATATTCATAGTGATTTTTGGATTCATCTGCTTCATCATTGGAGCTGTCGCTGTTGGACTCCCGAATTGGGGGTACTTTTACAGTTGTAAGTACATGATAGATTTTTTAGAGATATGTTGTATAAATCAGTGTAAAAGTACCTTAGTACACATAATTCATTAATACTTAAACCTCATTAAATCCGTAACATTAATAACATTTTTAACTTAAATCAAATTTTCTTTCCTTTGGAGATACCTACTATTTTAGTTGCACATATTCATCTCTCTAATACAAGTAATTGTAGTCTGGTAAAAAGAAAAAAAACTTTGAAATTTTATGTTCATAACTTAAATTTCTTCATACCAGGTTACCATTTATAATATTAATTTCTAAATTCTTCTTTCCTACTGAACCACTGGTATACTCAGATGCACAAATGTAAGAAATACGTGACACATTGTACAAAATAGAAATAGAAATGCAATGCACAATTTCTTTTCAGATGATTCCAACTTAGAAATCTCTATGCAGTCTTATTACTGTGAGTATTATTTTAGATAAAAACCATGGTGTTGGGTTTTTTTTAGTTTGTGGTGGAGGTTCTAGTATAAATATATTTCAATACTATAACAGGATTTTATGCAAATAGTACTTACCATAGATAGAAATTAAAAAACTAGATAGGCACACAAAGCGAACGAAAAACTTCCCAAATAAATGCCCGCCAGTAGAAAATTTCGGTGCTTAGTAGCACTCAACCTAATCTAAACATCCACTAACTATCAGCTTACAAGTCAGCCTTCATTATGTAGGTAATTAAAGAATCAAGCACTTGCTCGCCTATAAATATTTTTATAATCTTAAAAAAAAGTTAACATTTTCATTGATTTTCCCCAGTCGCGTAAAAACATCCGCAGTAGTTACGATTACCGACGACCTTATAGCTTGACACTATACCGTAATACGTAATAATAATGTTGAGTTAAAAAACCGGACCCTATCGCAACGGAAGTTGCACTCCCAGAGCTGCGCCGGCGCAAGTGCAAAGTGGGGCAAACCGCGCGATGGTGTACTGTTACTGCCTTTCTAAGTCCCTTCTCGTTAGATCACGTCAAAGATAGGGCATAGCATCTTTTAATAAGACTGGCCATCTACATCGTGTCTTCACTGACGCTTATAAAAAGCATCTAAAATATTTTGAGAAAGGAAAAAAATGGAGATGTGACAATCTTGCGCCTGATAACAGACGCAAAAATTTATGAATTCAGCTTTTTAACAAAAAGACTTGATTTAGACTGGTTACGCAAAAAAGGAAAGAACGTCAACGTCGACAACAGTGCTGATATAAAAGTAAATTCACGTTCATACTAAATAAAGAGTTTTGTCAGTTGAAAGTTTGAAACAACTTCATTAATACCTAGCTACTTCCACTAAATTACTAACTATGAACTGAAATTACGACACTGATTGTCTGATAATTAATGATAATTACAATAACCTTACAAACTCATTGCTAAATTAACATCTATTGACTGTACTTGTAGGCTCTACAAGATGTTTACTTGCGCTATAAACCCACCGTGCATTTAAAAAATGTGGCACGCCTGCCAAACGGGTCGCTGACCTCCGAGACCTTTGTGACAAAACTTGTGGGAGATGTGCGCAGTCGCGGTTATGGTCCGTTTTTTCGAACATAAAATACATCGAGCATTCAACTTTATTTTTTTAGAATACCTAATATTTAAAACTATTTTTATTTATATTCATAAAATAAAAAGTACTATTTGACCTGTCGGTTCATGTTTCGATTAGCATACGGCCATGGCGCTAAGAGATACCTGCACAGGCCTCCAATTTTGTATGGTACCGCCTCAGGCTCAGGTAACATAAGGTTCATCCTTGGCTCTGATTTCCTGAGAACTAATTAGTTAACAAAAAAGGCGGCTTTATATGCTCATACCATCACACAATCCGCTTTGAAAGCCAAAGCAATGCTCCAAAAAATTCTGAACAAAAGTGATGCGATGTGGATGTTACAATAGAGTAACTGTATTTGAGGTTTGTCTGCGCGTATCGCGTTCCATCAATGGTCAGGCATGACAATGCTATTTTTTCGACTTGCAGCCAACGACCTCGGATGCCAATACTCGGTTGAAGGTCTTAAGAAAGATCCGTTTTTCTTCCCTTGTTTTTGTTAACTATTAGTCTTCAGACACTTCAATGTCTCCATTGTCCGTGACATTGATACTAAATGAAGTGTCAACTTCGGCTCATACATTAACAGTTAATTCTGTAACGCCATCTGTATTGCATTGTTTTTTGTTCTTGTAAAATTAACAGCTCATCAATTGCATTTTACCTTGAGTGATGTCCTCATTCTGGACCTTAGTAGAATTCTAGTATTGCACTAGAATATTGACATATGTTTATTGAGTTAGAAGAAAATACTGCCTTTAAATATTCTCTCAACAACATTGAATCAGCTTTTGAGTTGGCCATTCTTCGTAGGTCTAGATCATTGTGTAAAGATGTTTATTAACGTCTCATGGATAGAAAAGCAATCGAATCTAATAGGACTATCAAAATTGACGCTATCACAAAACCTAGTTCTTATAGTAAATTGATTTTTCCTTCAGATTGGTTTAGAAAGTACTTACAGCTCGCTATCGAACAAGTTGTAGGGAAAATAAAACATTGCCCATAATCTGGGCTATCGGTTTACCGGGACTGCCTAGAATCGTAAAATTTATCGTTGCATAGTTTATGAGTTATTGTTCTGCAGTCCTTAATGATTTAACTGTACCGTCGACCATGGGTCGGTAAAATGCAGCAACGAAACAGCAGTCACGAATGCAATTGTGAATTTATGTCAATTCAAATGTCTAACTAAACATTGTTGGGTATTGCTTTTTATAAGATTAAAACTATATTCTGGAAGATATACAATATAACAGTTTTTTTGGTATAGTTACTGTCATGTTAAGATTAAGTTAAAAAATATTTCATTACACCTTCAAGTACTGGTCTCTGTCCACAAGAGTTTTAAGTATCTTGTGCAATTTCAAATCGGTGCATCGCTTTGTCGTTCAAGAGATCATCGGTCATCAAGAAGTCAATTGACAAAGCGAAGTGGCGTGACTCATTTCGTCATTAATAAGGTGTAAATGAGGTCTGCACAGCTGTCAGGAGTTGAGAACACTAGTTTGAGTGTGCACACAGTTAAGGTACATTTATTTTGCTCTAGAAAGTAAAGGGCAATGAAACAGAAAACTATGGTTAGCTGACTTAAGGTCTTTTCTTTGTTTTTTTAAATAGCTTGACCTAAATTTTGTAGAAGACATCCATATACACAATTCGTTCTGTACATATAATTTAATCTATTTGAAACTAACCAACTTGGTTCCCGTGTTCGTGAAACAGATGATTTCGCTATCGTAATTTAAATTATTACTTTATTTTATATACACAGTACAATTTTTAATTGGCTATCTCGAAAGCTTACCATAGAATGTCTAACACTCATATAACTAGTTCGGCAACTTTTTGTTATTAGGTAGGTACCTACCTAACACCGCCATTAAGAATACAGTAAATCGTTTAATTAATCGAATAAATCGTTTTGCGTCATCGATTACCACAGTTGCAAGTCCAGCTATTTTCTATTATAATCTAACTTTCTTTATGCCTTACTTCAATGATTTTTTTAAATGTTTTCAGATTTATTTAATTGACTTAACTTAATGCTGTTTTGACGACTAAATATTAGCTTAAATATATTTTCTACAGTTGAAATCATAAACCGGTCGAGAGTCTGCTCGTTACTCAATTAGCGAGCCAACCAATTCGCGATGCAGTACCAATTCAATTAGTATGCAGGAAGTCGTGACGAGAGTCTTTGTGGATCTCTCTTGGCTCATCGCGACCTTGCCTGTATCCTTCAGATTTGTCTTTGTTAGCTTTCCGAACGTCGATTGAGACAATTTTAAAGCAATACTCAATCAATTGTTAGTTAAAAATTCAAGAAATATTATAAAAAAAAATTACAAATTCGCGAAATGGTATCACAACATCTGCCTTAGTGTCTGCTCCAGCATAGGTACTTTCGTAAGTATAGAATTCATTTTATCAGTAAATGTAGAAATAATATAAAATTTTTGCTTGCAATTAATTAAATTGCAAATAGGTGATTTCTATAAATACCTACCATGCTCGTTAATTTAGCGTGCACGAACAGATAATTCAGAAATTCCTATAATCTACAATGTTGGAATTCTTAACAATGGTTTTAATTCCTAACAATAATTTTTAATTTCATAAGCACGCTATCTTTTTAATGCATTTTTTACACCACAGTCGTGCATTCAGAATTTTAAGACAGACCTCAATCAATTTTGTTGCGGCCTTACCTAAGATTCACTTTTAGTTTAGTTTCCCATTTGCTAATCTACTTCCGGAACAGAAAACCTTGGGTTTAGCTTTATTTGGTAATTCAAATACGATATGTGTTCAAAACAATGTGCCTTTTTTAAATGTAATAATCAGCAAGTATACATGAAATTATCTCTAGTCATAAACGTCACTGTTATTCTACAAAAGTATGCCAAATTCTATGGAACAATCTAATGTGGGTAGAGGTCTGTACAGTCTGCGTTTAGAAATGAAAACTAGTAAACGGCCGGTCCTAATAACCTATCTATCTTCAGTTTTGGCATATCGGAGATAGAAAACAACTTCTGTCTTTGTTTCTCTGGACGAAAAAATCAGAGATAGCAACTGTTTCCTATCTCTGAAATGTCAAAACTGGCGATAGATAGATTGTTGGGACCGGCCGAAAATCTTTTCCATCCAGTGTTCTTCCATTTGGCAGAGATGACACACACCTTAACAAATAAGCTTAGTTTGTCCTTTACTTTGTAGTAGCTGCGAGAAACATCTGTGTAACTAACGCAACCAAAAAGAGATACATCAAACTTGTTTATTTATTAAACTATTGTCATATTCAAATGTCGTAAGTAGGAAGGCGGAGCGAAGGTCGCTTCTAACATTTTACGCATCGACACCAGACAAATATCTATTATGTAATGACGTGACGTAGTTCCATGGTGAAAACCCCCGTATCAAGTCAATAGGCAAAGAAAATAGAATTGTTATGAGACCCTATGTGACACTGTTAAGGTTCATTTTGCGAGGTCAGTGACGTAATTACATTACCACATTTTCCTTGAATTGTTTGTGGTGAAGCGGCTTCATTGAAAATATATTTAATGAAAGAACCTGTATATTAACAACTTGGTAAGTATCTAGATAGAAGAAAATATTGGTAATTTAAAGAGTTGAACGAGGCTTCAGTAGCAAAAACATTTATCTGCTGTCTTACTAATAACAAATACGCAATATTTTAATACTAACAAACATTATAGCAATGATGCAAAAAATAAGATTAAATAATTTTAACTTTAACATTCATGTTTTGTAACCATACATCCCGATTCCCGGTCAAACCGCGCATCTTGTGTTCGTCTGGGACTGCCTGCCCTGGCAAATGAAAGTTTATTCAAAGTGAATTAAAGAAAATGTAATATAATGAACCTTAAGTAATATATGACCATTTGTTTCAAATAAAAAGAAATAGTAACTGATTACTAGAAAGATATACCTATGTATGAGCTAATCTCGCGCATTTATAAGGTAATACATTATAATTTGATATAACCCGTCGTTTCGAACACTTAACAACGTTTCTAGTCTATCCTTGACCAATAATATAATCTGTATAGGTCCGACAATTTTTAAAAACAGTTTACCGGTTGCAAACAAAACAAAACACAAACCATTCCTCCTTACAATAGTGCAGATGAAACACTGTTTTGTATAAACCAGAACAGATGGTACGAGTATATTAGGTAAGTATAGAAAATGAAAGAAAGTTTGTTTGTATAACATTACAGTAAGTATTTACCATTCAAACTTTCCCATTTTGAATATCATTAAAGGATGAAAACAGCATGAATAATTTCAAGTACATTTGTTTGTCAGCCTCAAACGTCATCAGTTGCGAGGGTAAACTCAGGTCAGGTAAATTCAGTGCCAGCTATTGCCGTATTGCTGCTATGATCTTTCATCTCTAATTTAGACATTTCGACACATACATATTTCAACATTACCCGATAAACCTAAAAATCGTGATTTTGTTATAAAACCCAAAACTATGATGATCTGTAAAACAAATGCCCATGATGATCAATAAAATTATATCCATACGAAAGAAGACTGTAAAGTAATTTACCTAAAGATTAAAAAAGTACATACCTAGTTGAATGATTATTTTTTTAATTTTACTTTGTGATTCCTTGCAAATATGTCAATACATTTGAGACGTGTTACACTGATTGATGATTGACCAATGTCAAACAGTTTCACCTTACATTTCAAAATGTATTTTTTTTTTAGTGTAAATATTGTTAAGTATTGCAGGGGATTAAAAGGAAAAAGCTATGCATGTACTTTTTTATGTTCAGGTTTTTAGCCTCCTCTTCGCGTCTAACACGAATAAACAATTTTGTATTTGTATGTAAAAGTTACAGTCATTTGTGAGAGTTATTTTGTGTGCTTAACATTGTTTATAGTGAGTAAAAGTACTAGTAGCGTAATCGGTGATTGTACTAGTTAGAACTAATAGACTAATTTGCATGAAGATAATATTTAAATAAATAACGTTCTTGCTGAATTTGGTAATATCTCGCTCCCGGTTGTATCACGGTCCTTAGAGATACGTAAAATATTCTCAAACGCTATCTTTGAATCTAAACTCATTAATTATTATATATTATATTAATTACACATACAATTACCGCCTTTTTTAATCATATTTAAAACTACCATATTATTATATCCTTTACCGAGACTCAGATCTATCAAAGGAGTCTCAATATCATTTAAGGGTAACAATTTAACAGACAGAGAGATAGCAGAGACCTTTCGTATTTATGATATATATAAATAAAATAAAATAAAATAATAAAATGATTTTACTCGTTTTATGGATTTTGACTGCTTTACTCTTATGGTTCGACAGTCATTATTCTGTTACTATAATATACTCGTAGTTAAGTTGATGAAAGAAAAGTTCAAGCTGTACAGCGCAAGGAATTAAGTTATTTTCCTACCCAAGACTGTAAAGAACAATGTCGAGCTAGTGAAAGAAATATGTCTAACTAGCTATTGCCCGCTACTAAGTTCGCAGATAATTGTTATTTTTTATAAAAATTATAACAATTATATCCTATGCTACGTCAAATACCTCCAAGAATATGTGTATAAAGTTTCATGATGATCGGTTAAGAAGTTTTCGCGTGAAAGCGTCACAAACAAACTTACATTCACATTTTATAATATTAATGAGGATATTTTCCTAAATGGTATACCTTTGAAAGATTGATCATAATATTTGTTTTCGTAATAACAAGCTTTTGCATGACACCATTTGCACCGAAGAGAGGTTGCGGGGCGCCTTTATTTTCCAAGTTTTCACTTCCTTTAGCTGGAAGAGAAATGCTCGATAACTTTTGCATTTATCGATTTATCAGCGTGAGAAATAGAAGGCAAGGGAAAGTTTCCGCTGCTATTTTATTATGCTAATCTAATCCCGAAACAGTGTGAAAATCTTGTAATTGCTTTTCTTAATCTAGGATCAGAATCTTGAATAACCGTTGGAAAATGTTATCAGCGCATTATACGCGGAGCTGGGCGCTGCGGAGAGAAGCAAACCCTGTATTGGCCAATCACAGTGCTCTAAATCCACATATCAAAGATTACGAGCACTCTGATTGGTCTATTTACGACCCGCTCCTCTCTTCGCCGCACGGCTCCGCTTTTTTGGTAACGCGGTCCTATATTATCTCAGACAGAATGATGTTTGATGAATGAAATTTACGAAGAAGGTAGCTACTACTTGCTCTGTGATAAGAGGTAAATTATACCCGTATCTCCCTTTAACTCGCCATCTAATCAAGACTTGAATGGTGTCGACGACCCGTTTGGCGGTGCCTTGGACCGCCTACTAAACACGGGTTCGAATATACTCAAAGGTTCGAATGCAGGTCAGGTCAATTTAGGGTATCATCTTTTCCAAATTTTCCTTCCCCATCTGAGACAGTCGACATTCAAGGAATCGTATTTATAATTCACAGTAGCAACTTAATTGATTAAATTTTCTTCAAACACAGTTTAAAAACATTCTTCAATGCATGATTTGTTTAAATTTCATTTCTTTCCAGTGGAGAACCCGAGCTACGAGCAAGGCTACTTCGGACCATGGATCATGTGCAAGAAGATGTTTTACAACAGGGAGAAGTGTGGTGCGGATGTGTCCAAGTTCCGCCCGTCTGGTAAGTCGACTATTACATTTTATAAACTACCTATCTACTTGAAAAACTTGCAGGGTCACAATTTATTAACTATCTTTTGTCTAGTTTTACATATTTAGGGCATATTTTGCTATTCCGTAACCTGCACTGCATATGCTATGTTCAACAGGATTTCGATAGAATCTATCGTGTTATCTCTTTAAATCTCTTATTTTTGGCACAAAACAAACTGTACTATTTTTGTTTCTGCAACGTGCATACACATAATCTGAAGCATCATACGGATGCTTTGGAGATATTTAGATTATTTGCAAAATGAAGCATTCAGAGCGCCGTTTTTAGCCTATATCTGACAAATGGTACAAATAATTTGAAAAGAAGAATATATTTCATCAAAATTATGGTTCATTTATAAGCAGATATTAAAATTCCATGCTCTTACTTTGTTTATTGTAAAGTTCTATAAATTAGGTTAGGTTTTGAAAAAAACGGTACTATTAACTAAAAGTCTTGTGTTATTAGCCTACAAATAAATAAAAAGAAAAGATTTCACAGTTACTGTTAGAGTACATTAATTTTATAATAAACATATAATAAACATTAATAGCTCAAAAAAAATATTTAAAATCTCTGAAATAAATACTAATGTTTTGTCAAAACTTCAAGGAAAACAGCATTGAACATAACAATAGACCTTGATCTCCTCATTTTCTATGCCATATGTTTGTCTGTCTGTTCTATATCAAGATTTGAGATCAATGTTAATGCACTGCTACGAATCAAACAAACACTTGTATAATAAAATAACACTGTAGCGAACGAATTGCATAAAGTTTTTTCGAGCCGTATCATCGTAGGTAGGTACCTGATGTAAAGTATTTAGGCCACAAATAGCTCCCCCACAATATTTTTCCTTATTTCCCACTTCGTAAAACTGTTTCGGTTTCCCGGCAACCCCGATACCACAAACCCCTAAACGTAGTCACTGACCTATATTCCGCTTGCCATAGTTTTTATTGCTAAGGGAAACACTATTGATTTCCACCGACACCTAAACTATAAGTAAAAGCACACTTATAAATTAATAGATTGTGTTTTTAATAGCTCGACGTCAGCAACTTAATTAGTGACCAGTGAATCTTGAAAGGTCACATAGAGTACATACCCTAACTTGTCACTCGCTGTGTGTGTACGCCTTAAGCTTTAAATCTTTTGTCATTATAAAATAAAAGCTGCAATAACAAATTCAGTAAGAAGTCACGTCAAGTTTCCCTTAGGACAAAAGCCTTTCACCATCCTTAAATGATGAGCATACGTTAAGGAGAAGACTTTTAAAGTGTAATGTTTAGTATTGGTCTCTAAATTGCATGTTTCAGACATTCAATGTTTTAAAAGTGCGGGATTATTAACAAGGTTGTTTTAGAATTTTCAAATAATAGTATAAAACTTATGTAGGTTGTTAGGTATTCGTTTTATATTTGTTGGGAAAGTTTTTTAGAACTAAACATGATCATATGAAAATCTTCTACAAATCACAAAATTTAATTCCACAAAGAAGTACTGTATATGAAACAATGTGTGGCGCTAGCGAATACTAAAATGCGCATTCTATAACCAACTTTAGGGATTTATGCATTTATTTACTGTATGTATGGAAAGCTTCGAAATCCTTCACCCGTTTATAAGAAATCGCATGGTCCCCCGTTCCTTAAGTAGCCCCACGGGCCGACACGTAACACTATATTCTGCTGCAAAGGGGGCGCATTCGCTAACAGTCTACTAAAACATTAACATAACTTCTTTGTTCGGTACGGTTACGGTATCGATTGTTTCAGCAAAACTAAATTTCCTATCACTAGTTCCGATTTTTGCTTGTGACTTCGTGACTGAAAGATAATTTTCTTTCCTAAAAATAGGTTTGTTCCAATGAAACTCTCTTCATTAGCAATTTGCCAATTTTTTTCAGGTCAATCGCTGTATCGTTGGTTTGTTATTTTTAAAATATATTTTGATACAATCGTTTTATTTCCGTAGGCTAAGGAAGTTTTACTTTTTAATGGTATGTGGGTTATGGCCTTTGGTTTACAGTTACATTAGCATTCAATATATCCGACTTCTTCAGCGTCTGCTACAGTACGCCATCATTTACCTGGCGGTGGTACCTTCGTTGTTTGTGGTTTGCAAAATACGAGTGCTTTAAATAGTAATTCAAATTGGGATCAAGACAATGTGTGTGATGTTGTCCACATTTATTTATTTATTATATCAAATTTTCAAAGTAAAATGTGACCGAACTGTTTGATATATCCACGCACAACTCAATAACGAGCTGTAATTTGCCATACAAATAGTTATTATGACGTAGACGAGCGCAAGGAGGAACTTTTAATAAATTTGAACCCTTAAGGAGGTTTAATAAGTGTTCGTGTTTATTGCTACGAAACTTACTAATAAACGTTAAACTTGTGTTAAAAGCTGTAGGTATTATAAAAGGCAACAAGTATATTTTATGATAGTTCCATTAATAGTCAACTTTACAAATAAAAGTTCCATTTATAAAGTCATTGTTCTTTATCGATTTCATTTTGCTATTATATTCGTCGAGGCGACGACAAGTCTCGTCCGACCGGCAAATTGAAAGAAATTTTGTTGTCATGCACATTAGATCCATTTGTAATAATAATAGAAAGTTGATTTATTTATATTTCCTCTTCGTGACAAAAAAATAATAAATTTTAATAATCGTTACGGATATTTTAGTGTAAATTGTGAATAAGTTTGTCATGACGATTTGAATAGTTCGCTGAGAAATTCAAATACAGCATCGTATATTACTGTTACCATTCAAATTGGTTGTTGAAGGCAGACTGTCCAAGATACTTTAAAATTTTACAGTTATGTGTTTCTAATACAAATAGTTTGTAAGTTACGTAAATGATGTTTAAATATGTGAATTACTATTTTAACGTGTTAAGTACGTACTTCATTGTTGCTTTTGACGAAATATCCCTCATTGTGTTATGATTACCTATCAACTTTACATTATTATTCCGATCTTCGGCGGTTATCAATCAGTTGATTAGATTAATCTTATCTAATCTAGCTTCTCGCTCCCACTGCTGGGCAAAGGCCTCTCTTCCCCTCCTAAATGCTCAACGCTTGGGTAAGCCAGTCCCTGAAAAAGGAGTCCTGTTTAAGTCTCCATTGGTAACTTGGTTTGCCCTGCCTCCTATATTTTATAGGTGGGTTTCAGTCGTTTGCGGTTTTTGCCCATAAGTCATTACCATTAGGCATACATACGGCATACGACGCTACCCACTTTATGCTGGCAGCAGCTTGAGCGAAGTCACAGATTCGTTTTTGAACGCAACGTTGTTTTTGATGTGATCGCTCATCTCTTCAATACGTCGTGTATGCTACGTTCCATAACTAACTTAAGCATAACTTAAGCTTATATTTGCCTACAAGTTATTATGATAGTACAACGTTAATTTTCTTTCATTTCCAACTGATAGCGCACACCAGCCTGCATTTCCTATCTAAGCTTAGGTTCGCTTTGATAAATTGAAACACTTGAGTGCTTCTGTGCTCATTTCCTAATTGATTTGTGCCGACGCGTGTTATAACCACGCCTTAGTTTTCCTTTATTTATTTCCTCTTTGTTGAGCTATTGTGATACTATATTATTAAAGTTTTAAAACTCATGTCTGCAGTATGCCTTTATTTACTAGAAAGTTTTTCTGAAGACAATATATTGACAAAGATAAATTCCCTTTATAAACAATTTCACGACTCCTAAATCCGTCCTAATTAGACCGGTTATTCTCTAAATAAGTATGCTTTTTCTGTGAAGGCAATGCGACTGTAGAACCAGAAAAAGAGCATTCTTCTTGATATTATTATTTAAAAAAGATAATTATTTTATTACCGTGAATAAAAACAAATATCTGAGTAGTTGAGTAGTCAATTAGTCAAGCTGAGTTAGAACATCAGTTGTTTTTTATATTTGTTGTGATTACAAAATAAGTAGGTTTAACAAATGTATGCCTAAATAGGCTATTCGCATACTAAAAAGTAAAAAAAAAATTATTAAGTAGTAGAATACATATACGGTGGCACCGTTGAGAAGGAAAAATATACTTATTTTCGCTTTGAGCGATCCCGCTTTCGAGGCCACTGGGTTCACACATCGTTTCCTCCATAATCCCTCTTCCTCCTTAGACGATCGAACCATATTTAAGTACGTAAAGGTATCTAATTATAGTCATGTGTTTTGCAGCAATGGATTTTATGGCCTCGCTGTATATAATGTACACCTGTTATAATTAATTGTGTAGGGTTTCTTAGTTGATAAAAGTTTTATCGTCTGGCGTTTGTGACCTTCAGTGACAATGAACACACGGCGGCACATCAGACTATACATGTTGACCTTGAGACCGCCTTTATGCCCTAAGTAATAAAAGCTGTTATCGCATTTCAACTGTTTTTCTTGATGTGCTGTCGAGTGTACAAAGATTATTTTAATTCTGTAAATTGAATTATTTGCTTTACTATAAATACTAAACAAACATTGTTGGAGCGAGAGCTAGGACAAATCATACGCAAGACGGAGAGAGACAGACAGACAAGACGCATTTATAACTTTTCTTGAATCAGGCATTAAATTAAATGTTGATGATAGCTCTAAAAAGTTTAAAAAGTAAACTTTTAACAAACCGAATACTTATACATTTTGTCATTAGTAATAATTTTCAGGCACAAAAATACAAGTATTTATCACAGAAATAATTTCGTGACATTACAACACTCATCTTGAGCGTCGTGTTTTAATACACCTTACAAAGTGTCTTCTCTTGCCTGTTTCATCAAATTAACAAACATAAATTCTCATTAATTAATTACCTACTCATAATCCTGCAAACGATGTAACAACACTATCCATTTGCATATTAAATCAACAATTCGGACCTTGCATGACTCTCATGGCGTTTTTCATTAGCACTTAACATATTTGACACTAACATGTGCGAACGTTTCGCATGTTAAAAAACCTTAATTTCGTCTAAATTTAGTACGGCTTAAGGGTAAGTTTGTAGGCTTTCCTGCTATTTCGTTTGTTCCCTCATCTGACAGTTGGAGAGAACAGGACAACACCAGCACGGGTTCGATGGGTTGGCATTCCGTTATTATGATGTCATCATCTCTTCAAAGCCTGCTAAGCAGGCGCCTTTCATTTGAACAAAAACTCAAAATGTATGTTTAGATGGTACTGTATTAAATGTTTGCGACACAAATTCCGAGATTACTGGCTGTATGTATGTTTATAGGACATTTAATTTTGTTTAAATTTTTGAGTCAAGGAACTTTTGCGAATAATGTTATTGCGTAAAGACAGATTCTCGTTTGATTTTACTGACCATGGCAAATATTCAAAGCCATATCAAACATGCATAATAGCGGTAAGCTGTAATATCAAAATTTATTGCTGAATAATATCATAAATCAGACATTTTATAGAATGGCTTAATGGCTTACATTAATTTGTAAAGAAGGTTTAGCGAATCTTCGCTTGCTTCTATAATGTGTTTTCTAATGAAAACCAGTATCAGGGGATATGAGTTTTCACTACTTGCATACTGCGATGACATGGGTGTTTTTATGTCGGCCTCTCGGTGCAAGCTTCCTGTGGGTGGATCCCGCTAACTTTATGAGTAACTAATGATAGTACCGATATTAAGCTGGTTTGATATCCGCGATGACTTAACTCGAACTAAAACAAAGTAAACTTGGAGATTACGTAGATTGTGATATACTAAACCTATGGTAATTGTAAAAATAGCCGGTGTACCTAAACATGTATTTTAAGTTTAATATTACAGACGACCCGAGTAATCTAGAAAAGCTATTTACTTGAACTTCTGATGTCAAATCATATGATAGTGGTAGTGAATTAACCTCAGCTAGCATTTATCCACTTCTCAGTTATTTCATTAATGACTTTGTCTGGTTTCAGTGGTTTGGCTTAGGCCCAGCTTGTAAAACATTTTCGCCTAAGATTTCTTTAGCTGCTGTAATAACTTCAACTGGCTGTGAATTACGTTTTATTTCTGTTTTAAAGTAGTTATTGACAAAATAGTTTTTCTGTGTATTGTTCGGAAAAGCTATCCCTTAACACTTAAAGCCTAGCCTCATTAAGCTTGATGCGTGCGTCAGTTTCCTCAGTTCACCATCGTTCGTTGATAACGAGACGTGTTAAGTAATTACTCTGGACTTAGTGTTCGGCTGGTCGCTTTGGAATGCGATCGTTTAACGGAAAATTTCCAATGTCTTCGTTAATGTGAATACTTTTTTAGTGAGAAGGTAACCATGATACGTCTAGTGATAAGTAAGTCACATCTGTAGCAAAAAGCAACGGAATCTTGTAGACAACAGCACGTCAACCTACCACAAAACGTCAAATTTTCCCAATTGACATTGATCTCTACTTGATGGACTTAAAGTTGTAAATCAATTCAATAACCCTTAACTTTTTGTGTAGGTTGACCTGCCGTTGTCTGTCTGTACTTTATTGGAGATATTGCACGATTTCCCACGATTTACTTGTTTACTTTACAGTATTGCATTATAGTTACTTTTTTTAGTATAGCATAGTTACGTGAACAACGTCCATCTATACAATTAAAAATAAGGGTTTGGTTGACGTCAGGAAATCGCTTCGAAAATGTTTGTGCTGACAGACCTCAGTTGATGATTAGAAGGTTTTTGCTAGTGCTCAGGCATCGTGCCAGCGACTGCAGTTACTTCAATTTATTGAACGTATATTATAATGCAACTAACAGCTCTGCAATGTATCATAGCTTAATGTCAAAGAAAGTCACGCGATAACGCCGCATACTAAAGTTTTGGAATCCTTAAGGTTCAAATTTTGGGAGTAAAATATTTAAAAAATTAGAACTCAGCCCCAAATTCCACGCCTTTGCTTAAAGATTTTATTATGAAGTCTGAAGTCTCATTAAGTTTATATGATAAAATTTATTTGTTCCCGGCTTTTTACTACGTCCTACCTAGGTATATCTAGTATAAACTCCGATGCAATCAACTCTTGTGATGGTGACAATCAATCGAAATGATGGTGAAAAACAAATATCTACAAATAGTTGTACAATTGTTTAATGCTTACCTTAGGCGCTTACCTATATCTAACAGTAAGGAATCGCATGCCCTTTTCTACTGAGCCCAAGATTAACAGTTCCTTTAATTAAGGGAATTAATTATTCCACTGTATGTCAATCGTTCTTCTCGTTGTCTCTGGATTGCGCGATGCCTTATATTTCCAAGAGACGTGTGATTCGAAAGTGGTCACGACAATGTCGAGAGTCGTGATCGCTTTAGCTCTCGCACACACTGGTGTACCCACGTTGTATACAAGTACCAAATTCGCAAAGCAAAAGCATATTGTGATAATTCGTACCGTAGATATTTGCAAAAACATATAAGTAGATGCTCCTAATGCAGAACTTATAAGTGAATTTACTCGCTGTTGACAATAATCACCACCAATCGTACCAAGGATGTGACAAGTTTGTTCTGATTTAAATAAAACATATTGCAGCCGCTCGATAACTTCGGACCAAGTAGGTACTCATTCTGAGAAAATTTTATCAGCGGCACCCATCATAAAAAAATAATATTTCAATTATTCCGACAACGAACAACCTTGTTTTCGGTTATTAATAATTTTCGAAAAGTTGTCGGAAAAACCACCAAGATTAAACTGACTAAGGATAAAAACATATTGATTGCATGCTAAATGCAATTTACTGAATAACTTATTGGTGGCTACTGATATCTCTAAAACAACTAATTCTAAACACAAACTGAATAATATAGAAAAGAAATTAATTTAGCAAAAGCATATATGATTTTGCATGTAATACTTAGAAGTTTATAAATATTTACTGTATTTAACCTCAAAATAATAAAATTTCACGGCCAAAATTTGTTAACAATATTGAGAAACTTTCTTCTAAAAGTAAAAGTAGCTATTGTCATATTTAGTCATTCAGAATCATGAGTTGGTATTTTCTGCATCGTCAAGTTGGCTGCCGTCCACGTAATGCTCAAACAATTCTATTGTGCTCCATTGCACTTGTACAACACATTGTTTTCGAACATCCTTACTTAACTCGAGTAGTGCCTCTATGTTAACTCTACGCGGGTATGCGACATTAAAAAAGGTTTCTAATAAGCACCCGATGGTCATAAAAATATTATTTTCACCTAGGCACAATTGTTTATTAAAAATCTTCATAACGTTCCATAACTATACTGTTGTCTATCAATCTATAAGCAACAAAACCGGCGTAGCCCTTTATGAAGTCGTAAAAATGGCATCTTATTGAAAAGGTATTTTTCAACGTTTTGATAGTTTTAGCATATTTAAAAAGAAAACCGTCAATGCTTTTGTTTGTAGTTAAAACAACATGTTATATGGCAATTCTCTCTTTAAGCGCAGTCGACCGTGGTACAGTATAAATCCAATGGAACTATAATTGACAACACATACAGCTATGAACCGAGAACCCAATTAAATATTGAGCCTTATGACAATAGCCGCTGGATTGCTGCTGCAAGAAATAATGAACAGTTTTATCGTGATTTCAGCAAACGGGGAATCATACAGTTCTTGTATCGGCAATCCACCATGTATATTTCTTGCTGTGTGAGAACTGATGGTAATGGTACCTATTATAACATTTGGGGCCATCACCATCATTCACGTTTGTTTCGATTACCACCAGCACTCGATAGACCAATAATTGTTCAATAAAATCATAAATTCAAGTCATTTCCATAGAATTACAAAAAAATTTTTTTTTATTGTATACATGTATGTGAAATAAATTCATTTTCTGTTTAAATTATCTCGGATGGAAAGATAGATTTTATTAATTAAGTTCTTATTTGAGACAAATATTTTAAACAAGGTCATTGATATCCCATGTGACAGTCTGAAACATCAATTAGCACAGCCGTGCCCACTTGTGACGTTAACTTTTGGACATTATATTAGTCATAGCAATACCGTACTTGAGTTTTTTCTTATTCTTGTTGCGTTTGTTTGGTCTCGATCTTGATTATACGTATTTGCTCTTTGAAGGTGTAAATGGCATCCCTTAAGGATTAAGCGCTGAGGCCTCGAGACTAAAAATAAACTTGAGAAAGTTTGTTTCTTAATGCATAAAAAACAGTTTAATTTCAAGGTTTCTTTTTTAATTTCTTAGCTTCTTTTCGCACCATTAGATCGCCCTGCGAAATGTTCATTAAGTTTAAGTTTTGCCGCTCACTATTGGCACGTGCCCAATAGTGAGCGGCAAAACTCCAGTATGAATGTCAGCATTTTAACCTTTTTAATATTTAAGAATGTCTATCCCTTATCTAGTTACCAAAATAGCTTCAATGTTGCCAACTTTGTGGAAATATAAAATATGAAATCTGCTACGGTGGTCTTTTAGGGATTTAGCCATATAGAAATTAAAAAAAAAAAACTTTTGGCAATACTGCTCTGCTAATTTTCGGACTAGAAACAAAATGTGACAAAATCTGATAGAAAAAAAACATGACTGTGTTGACAATACTGCTCTGATTAGTTTCTGGTAAAAATATAACGTATTCCTATCAGCGTTAAATACTTAAGCAATTAACAATGTACCCGTCACGCTTGTCACGTAGCTTATGCGCTATCTGACACATAGGGACTGCATACGACGTGCAACACATAGTAAATTCAATAACCACTTAGCAGGTGTGCATCAAATATTAGGATTCAATACGAATTTCCACTACCATAAACAGAACATGGCTGAGTCAGTTACACTTTAAGGTTTTCCTTAGTACTGTCCTGCTTGAGGTTAATAACGAAGTCCAAGTAAAGTATGAGTCAGACGTTTAACTCCGTCAGAAGATAATTGAGTTTAGTAATTAAAATCTTACTGCATGTCTACATGACCTCGAATATCTAGCAATAAAATGCATAATTTTCTAACAAACTAATTTACTTAATTAGCTTAAAGTCATGCTAGTACCAGCTAGGTAGCCATTTTCGCTATTTTGCCATAATAATTGACCAGTAGACTAATTTTACTTACAAAAAGATAAGTTTCTCTGTGGTATTGTGTGCATAAATTAGTAAATACCTACCATCGGTAGAATTCAACGTTAAATAGCAGTTTTTTGCACAAAACATTAACTAGTCATAGTTGTCTCTATTTTATGAGCAGTAGACTAATATCATTTACAAAATGAAAAGTTTTACTGTAGTGTTGTGTGCATAAATTAGTAAATACCAAATAGAATTCAGCTTAAACTAGCAGTCTTTTGCACAAACATTAGTCATTGTGTTTATCTACTAAGCCCAAAAAATAATTTTGACATCTCGTGTCAAGAACGGATTCTAAACATGCGAGGTATTGAAAGTCCCTAAAAAAGTCGGCGAGAGTTCCAGGCGAATCACCGATAACATTTATTGTAGTTAGTTTTTTTCTAAACTCGGGCATGTTGCTGTTCTAGACTTGAATTTAGCCAACAGACAAAGGCACGGTCATCGTGTTTATAGCCTGCCTACATCCTTCCACTATTGGACAAAGGCCTCTACAGGATATTGCCGGAATACGCCTCTAGAAGATTTTGCCATAATCACAATCGCTTGGCTGGCAGGTTCACGATCACATTTGGGCCAATGGTGGAGAGGAAACGCTGCTCCCTGTCTTCTTCCGGCAGTACTCTCCTCTTATGACACTCATAGGAAAATATTGTCGTATTTATTACTATTATTTACCACCTTTGAGTTATGTGACACGCAAATTTGAATTCATTATAACACACACACGTGTCCAGTACGCTTCTGAGTACCTACACGCAAAACTCAACATGCAACAAATTCTAAAACAAGACATCTTAAAACTGATGTTGCAGCTATCAAGTCTAATGTGCAACGCAAGGCCAGTAGTGTTCATGTCTATATGAACAAGGGTAACAATGTAATGACATCATGTGACTGTAATACTGCATTGTCGTTTCACGTCATCGGCAAAGTAGTAAACATTTGTCATTTTAGTCTAACGAAGCGTCGTTCGCAATGTAATAACATGCAATGTTTACTAAAACCATAGATGGCAAGCAGATGTGATAGTTGAGTCTGTTTCTTGTTAGGTGGCGAATTATGTAAACATACCATCGATTTGGGCATCTCACAAATTTCATAATAAACGTGAACCATGTGAACACTCTTCTACTTTAACAAAATAATTTGTAAAATAAATGTGATGATAATTTTTATTTAATCTGAACCTGGTAAATATCACTTTACAATATTTCTCTTATAAATGTTACTTGCGCCCGAGGCGGTCATGAGTCGTGTATAATTGATAAAATTATAAGTACCTATGTACACGATGGTAACTTTACCACCTGATTAAATAATCTAAAAATGTCTCTAACAAATATCATCAATAAATTGTTCAAATAAGAATCACTCACAACAACTAGAGATAGAGAGGCATTTTGGGCATATTGGATAAATGTCCTGCCGTAAGTAATTATACGTACGTGTAATTTAAGTTGAGGCAGAGATTGGTTTACGTAGAGACGTAACGTCATGCAGTTAAACAGTCGAACTGACAATTAAGACCATTTGGGTCTTTATTTTTGTTTACATTATTGCTAGTCCACAAAAATTGAAGTGCATTCGATTATACGTTATTACATGTTTATAAGTGATTTGTTGTTTGTTTGTTTCACATACCTTCTTGGTCCACGTTAAATTGTTCTACCGGGATTCAGCCTTCATTCTGAACGCTGTATATGCAATGGTTTATGTCTTTAAATATTTGCCATTCAGCGTCACAATAACGTAAAATATGAATATGGTAATTTAGCTCTGAAGTTATGTATATAATTTAGCTCTGAAGTTATGGATTGTGTTTCTTAGTTTAGCTTACTAATTGTTGTTATCTTGTTAGTTAGGCCTGATTGCAATTACAATTGAAATATAAAGTTATAATTAAAGTTATAAATTAAATAAAGTTATAATTAAAGGCAAGACATCTCGTTTTATTTGTTAATTAATTATTTATGTGCGTTATCCTCTCTTCTAATTATTGCTGTGCCCACCAGGGTCTAAAGGTGGTCTAATACATTATTTAATTGTACTCACCAACTTTGTTACATTTTGGAATGCATATAAATTAAAATTAATGAAAATTTTCATTCTTTAATAATATCCTGCTTATCCATCCTCGCCATATTTTAAATTAAAATTTCTTGCTCTTAGCAAACTTTTTTCGATGAATCGATATTAACATGCCTTTGACATAGTTTAAAGATATGCTCAATTAGAACGTTCATACACCTAATAATATGTCGGAACCAGTTTATAGTGTATGGAGATTGGCTCAAAAGAGGATCGCCTACGCGTTAAACTAGTAACATGCACGTGCTAATAACTTAATCGATACAGCATTTTCTCTTCACCTTGTATCAAATAAGCCAAACGTTCAGTTTAAAAAAAATAAGTTATGTCAGATATGCGTTATATAAAAAGAAGTAAAAGCAAAGGATCATTCGTACCGAGCCTACGCGGGCTTGGTTCTTGGTTGATCATGATTTAAAAAATGTGATGTTTCCGCAGGTGAATGACATTATAGCATAAAAGGTGGTTAACAAATAATCCAACAAGTGGGCGGAATGGCTTACAAAGATTAGTGAAAAATATATCCTTCCTTAGCACAGTTGAGTTGAATATGAACTGCGGGATCTGTTAATTATTAATATGATCAAATCTCTATCATGCTTTATTGCGGATGCCATTAATTGTAGATTGGTTTGTGTTAGATGATTTAGTATCCTGTTATATTTTTGTAAATAATGTGTTTGTAATGTGTCTTTCGAATTTGGTGAGATCCGTTAAGAATGCTTGCTATCTTTGTCTCCGCCAGTCAACACATCTTACTAAAACAAATTCAAATCTGACTTCAACGTAAACGGTTAAAATTATGCATAAGTTAGCATTAACCTGTACAAAAGTAAAATTATAGTGTCAAAATTTATTTTGGCCGAATCTTTTATTGAACTGGAAGTTCAGACGGTACAATCCTTATAACCTGAAAGTTGAATGTCGCAGCTATAATTTTAATTTCTTATAAAGCATAATCAGTGCCGGTTTTAGTTTTCTAGGTTGTTTTTTTTTAATATTTTCAGTCATGCCACAAACTGCCTGCTGATTTTACAATACATGTATCAAATATCTCAAATTTTATTTAGTGATAATATAATGTATGATGTTCATGGACATTCATCTTGATATATTTCATTTCTTAACTTAGACCGTTAAATAAACTATCGTTTAAACAAATAAAAACAAAAAATAATTATAAAGCTCTCTAAAGTTTATTGGCATTCATAAATAAATAAAAATTTAGAGTTACGTCAAAAAATTGTATTTCTTGAATATAAAATACAAATATAATTTCTTAGAATGACTACCAAACAACATTGCTCCAAGGAAGATATTAGATCCGGCAGTTATTCATATTACGCCTTAATGTTGTATTGGATGACTGAAACGAAGAGAATGGTATCAACAAAGGAATGAAATCCCCATTGAAAAACGGGGCTTTGCCTATTTGAAGATCTAAGTTTTATGTCAGGTGCTTTTAGTGTTACCAGCACAGTGGCAGACATTCGCACCAAATTATTACCCAGTTTTTTTTATTGTCTTTTATTTACATTTGTTTGGTATTTATTAGCAATGTCTGTTTTATCCTTTAAATTTTTACACTAAAATTCTCTTAATTTATCAGATATTCCGTGGTTACAATGATAATAACAGTAATTAAAATTTTTGCAACTGTAAACAGCCGGAAGCTCATCAATCTACCAATAAACGTCAAATTTTCCAATACTTATACCATTATAAATTCGATTTAAAGTTAAAAACCGATCGGCCAAATTTTATATACTATATGACTAAGATGACGTGCTGTTGAATTTACTATGTTAAATGCAATATTCAATGCGATACTAAATGAATCATGACTCATAGTGTCGTGCTAGACGTGCAAAAATGTCGTCTGGCGTTTAACCGACTATGCAGATTAGATTTTTATATCTTTCACGGTCTATTGGCACGTAACGGTCGATAGATATTCCTTATCTCCATTAATTTTGTATTTCCTTGATTTCTTTTAAACTAGTGTTAAAAGTGGTGACACACTTTAATGAACAGCACCAGTTGGAGTTGCTGTTTTATCAAGGAAGTCGTTAGTTTAAATCACCTTACAATCAATATATAAATCTTTGGAAAAATTTGGGAAAAACATCATAAGAAAGCCTGCACAGGTAGTTTGAACTGGATGTGTAATCATCAGTGCAATACTGGCCCAAAATAGCTCTTCATCATCTGTCATCTGTCACAAGTAGGCCAGAAGCGTCTTTCCTTCACCATTCTCCAAACTCCGATCGCCGTTTATATCAAGCCAGTAATAATAGTAATCATCTAGCTTGGCACTAGATGATCACGGCAAAATCTTCCTTTAGAAGCAGCAGTAAATTGATTTGGTTGGGCTGATGATGATGATGTGAAGCAATCTTCCAAAAGTGTTCTTGTACCCTGTATAGGTGTTTACCGAAGTCTGATGCCATTGACAGAGCGCAATGACTGAAGACTTGTCACCTCCTCGGATCGATGTCAAACGTACTCTAATAAGAAATAGTACGATTCGTTCGTTATGACAAAGAAAGTTATAGAAAGGTCATACTGTAAATAAATTTTGCGAATTATCATGTTATTTTTATCCATTGATCCATTGAATGTTATGTTGATATTTGACCTGAAATTAAAAGGAAAAGTAATTTAAAACATTTTAGGTAATGCATTAAATACTTTAATAAGTGATTTACTCTCCTCGTGTATAATTTGCCTCATCTGTGGTTCAACCTGACATTACTTTTCAAAATATTACGGCGTCGATGGCACGTTTCCGATGCACAAAAGGTCTCACGATTTCTGTTGAGGTCAAATGTTCGTCTAAATGCCCCTTGTAATAATTCAGCAAAGCCCATTGATACCAAATAAGTAATGGGTCGCATTCTTTAAAACCTCTTTTATTTATACATCTTATGAAAAATTTAATTGCTGAATTGTTATTTTATACTAGCTTTTTCCTCTGACTCGTACGTGTGGAACAGAATTGTAAACTGTAGTCTATAATTAAAATTACGTCTCTAGCAAAATATCAGTGAAAATTACTTTAATTCCATGCAGTAAGTGTTTGAAGTACTGACATGCAGTAAAAGTTTTTGAAACGGGTATTTTGGTTTATGTTTCGTTAAACATATTATTTGTATCAGTTTTTCTTCAATGTACATAATGTATGGGCTTCTATCGGTTAGAATTTTATTATAATATTTATGAGATACGGTTTCCTTTTACGTGTGTTGGTATCTCATTCTATCGCGCATGCAATCGCATGCGACATTCTGTACTATTTTCCTTTACAAAGGTCGATAAGTACCACCACGTAACAATGCAACGTTATGTAGAACTTGTTTGTTCTATTTATGTATTGTTATACATACATATACTAAGTACAGACAACAGCACATCGACCTACCACAAAACGTCAAATTTTCTCAATTTATATTGATCTCTACTCGTTGGAGTTAAGGTTGAAAATCAATTCATTGACCTTTAGCTTTTTGGGTAGGTTGACCTGCCGTTGTCTGTACTAGCGACCTGTCCCGGCTTCGCACGGGTGGACATTAATTATTTTTACATTTTGGTACAAACATATACCAAAATTTTATAATTTTACTATAAACTTTTTTTTACTTAAAAGGTTTTATTTTACCAATGTTTACGTTATTAAAGTTAAGAGTTACCCTTTTATAAGCCTTTATTAATATAGTATTCTTAAAGACAACATCACATGACAACATATAATATTGCTAAGAAATCATGACATTCCATAATCAAGATCACTGGAAATCGTCTTAACTAATAAAATATGATACAATTCATAATATGAATTCTTTCAAATGACTTTAGTTTTGGATTGTTTATAATTGCACATTTAGATTTGTACATACTGTACTTATAGTGATATAGTACAGTATGTACTATACACTATACCTACTTATAGTGCCAAAATCGCACCATTAGCAACTACAGAAGATGCCTCAGTATTTGTTCTGAATTTTTTTATTTCTGATTTCGCATCTAGACTAGTTTAATAATATCTGCATTGATCGTCTAATTATCATTTATGGAAGTGAAGTGACCCTTCTACTGATGTCTAGTATACCTACCTTAAAGTAAAAAAAGGATTTTATCGATTGAAAGGCCGATAAAGAAACCTGTGTGAATCATTCGAGGAAACTATTATTCTAGATACCTTCATTTTCCTTGAAGAAGGTGATATGTAGCAAATATGTCACGTTTAGTTGCTAACATACCTAGTATTTTTATTAATGGCAACTAGGAGCATCAATAGCTTAAATAAATTAATTGTAATAATAACACGGTCAGTGTTAATATAATTCACCTTGTGCCGGGACGTTTGTAAATCTATCTACTCGTTTTATTGTTGCAAATATCCTAGTCTGTCATTTAGTAATTAATACTGCCGGTACTTTATTATACACTAAGCTTTTGCTACCGACTTCTTCCGTGTCAACTTCAGAATTGTGTTAAGAGAGAAACGAATAATGTTTGGATTAAAAAAAAAACGGTTAGGTAATTTGGCAGCAACTGCTAAGCTTTGGTCCCGCATGAACAACATGATATTTCGGATAATTTATAGCTGATATTTTTTCTATTTATTCGACAAACTATTCTAACTGCCATTAAAATCTAAACAGCAGTATTATCGTGAGAGAGTAGCATTGTCCAAACATCTATACAAACATTTGCGTTTATTATTTAGGTAGGATTAGTAGAATTTTGAAATCAAAATTAATTGACCGTATTTCAACTGTTTAATCGATGGTAAAACTGTTAAATTAACATTTAATGAGATTTACCACATCATCCTTAGTCTATGCCGTTGAATGGTGTATGTCTATCGTGCATCAGTTGAGTGAGCCTATTTTTTCTACGTCCATGGTTTACTTGCAAATTAGTCATCCATTTGTGATCTAAAGGTGCTTCCACACAGATATTATACAACATGGCATAACAATTTTGACACGAAAACTTTCGAAAATGCAGTTACATTGAAACTTGTTACATATTTTCAAAGCTTTCACACTGATGTAGGCCTTTTAATGGCGGCTAGTCGCTTTCATGAAAAATTAAAATCCTGATTAGATTGGCCATGAAAAAGAGCTAATTGGATGCGCAAAACTCTTAAGAACTTGGTAGCGTAGAAACGCTATGAATGTATTGAATTTGACGATTAAACGATGAACAATAAATTATTCAGACATCATTTCCATTACTTAGGGGCCGTCCACAAATTACGTCATCTTCCTCATCTTACTCTTGGTGACATTGGGCAAAATACGAGTAGTATGGGAATTTTCGTAACCCCTTACAGCAAATGTGTGAAAACTTTTATTAACAACCTACTAGTAAGTCAATGATAGCGTTTACTTAGCATTTATAAAATATTTTTTGAAATAAGATATTTGCTGACCAACGCTTAGTAATATTTTTGTCTCATGTGTGTGTGGAAGCAATTTAAACAATTACAGAGTGCATGCATTTTTCAATGTCACTCCTTTGTCATTGTGTTACCTTCTGGTATGTTAGCTGTTCTTGTGGTATCCGTTTATCGTCGCTTTTAGAGTTCCTTGGTGAGAGGGCAACTTTCATTTTCCTTTGTTTTGAAGACGTGTGAATTTATAAAATATGCTTTTAATTTCTGTGAAATTGACGTATTTTAATAAGGCGCCGACATGCGGAATAGGTAATAAATCAGTCTGTTTATAGTAAAGCAATTGAATAGTGTCTTTAGCTTTTTGATTACTAAAAGAAGCTCAGCAAATTTGAAAAAATGCTTAAAACAAAATTGTGTACTAGATGTAAAAAAAATGTAATTATAGGTAAATAAATTTAAAATTGTGCTGTTGGTGTACATGATGAGATACTATATGTATTCGTCGCGGATAAAGCAGCTAATATCAAAATTAGACATTTAATAATACAGTAGCTGAAACATAGTTGTAGGTTATTCAGCAAGCCATATTAATTTAAAAACGTTTTGGCCTCTACCATTCTTGTTCATAATATAGGTTTGACATGATTTTCATGCTCATCATACGTGTACGGTCAAAGTATTTAAGTGTTTAGCAGATTCACTACGTTTAATTTTTGCGGGGTATGGAACTGATGGGTCATTCATCAATCAGTCATACGATCTGTTAAACCCGGAGATATTATGGGTTAAAGTATGAAATTGCCGTTTTGTATGGACGAAATCGAGAAAAGTCATTTTTCCATACTAACAATTTTTTAGTTTTTTTAAAAACGCATGAACCGTTTTTGATGCAATTAAAGGTGAAAGTTAGATGGCTATAAAGCTACGCATTATAGTATTTAAATTTCTGAAAATCAAAGTATATGTATAATACAAATATACTTAATTGAAGCAAGAAGGTCAGCTGACACATTGTAAGGGGTCTTTTCAACGACTTCCTTTGAAGTAATAGGCACTAGTATTGCATTTTTTTTTTAGTCAAAAGTTACTTTATTTTGTTTTTGATACAATACAAAAAGAATTACGCAATAATATGACTATACTTAAGAGCTATAAACAAAATAAAAAGTGGGAAAATAATCGGCAATTTCATACTTTAACCCCTATTATTAAAATTTTCGTAAAACATCTAGACAATTAATTTTTTTCTTAATTAAACGCATTGTAACTGCATCAGTTTCATAAACTCTGTTCTTTAATGGCTTAATTTTGAAGGGCTATAATGTAGCTGGCAATCACAGCTAGTGAATGTATTAAAACGTTCGTGTTGATCTAATGGTTGCGAACCTTATTAGAGCACACTCGCCGCAGGGTCTGATTCCGCAAATAGCGAGCATTTGTATTATGATGGGGCATGAAGGCAACACGATGCTTGTAAATTTAAACTTTTTTTGCAAACATATGACGTTGTTCCAAGGAACGTTTAAATTGATATTGTAAATAATAAGTTATTCACAAAGATGAAAACCGATTTCGGCATTGACCTACAGTAAAATCTCAATATTCTTATGAGTATATGAACTTAAAACGCATTATAAGCAGTGTATTGCGCTAGTTAAATCCTACAAAAATTACATCGTGACTAATCGTTATTTTAATTACATCATTAGAATAATTGGTACATTGTATCATTTCGTATTAACTACTATATGGAAATTATACAATTTAGCTTGCTATGCTATTTAGAAATATTCTATTAGTTATCCCGCTAACGGCGTTAACCGCCTTACACTAAAAAATATAAAATATTCATTCTCTTACATCATGGTAACACACAATTTTTGTGTTGTAAATGACGCAACCATTAGTTAGCTAAACTAGACAACCATTAGCCCAAAAGCGACCTGAATCATGTGAGACCTTGAGATCCGACCCAAATATGCAAATACCGTATTATCCTGCCTAATTACGTGGTTACATAAACTGGGAACCTTAGAATATGAACTGAACTGGCTTGTAATAAAGTGTCATTACAAAAAAAAAGGTTTTGTTGCTTTTCAAATGTTTTTAAAAGAATGTCAACTTACACTGTGCGGTAACAAGCCCTTTTATATTAGCTAAGCGACTAAGCATTGTAATCAGCTGCCTAAGGGTTACGGAAGTTGATGGTAATTAAAAACAAATCAGACTTGCAAAATTTATTGTTGGATTTTCGAAAAACGCTTTAAGGGAAAACAATCATTTTCTATCTTCTCAAATATTAAAAACTTATTTTTTTTGTTTATTTTGTCTGACTGAAAGTGTTTTTCGCATAGGCTCCAACTACAACAGATTGATGATACTCGTATACAGCAATATTGGAAAAAAGCAAGATGAAAAAAACCTACTTATATTTGTTGTAATTAGGAGTTGTGTCAATTATTGGGCACAAAGCGATGGGATAACTATCATTTAAAAAAAAATGACTCATTTAGTTTCATTATCATTATAAAAGCACCCATTACGATGAATTATAAACTTAACTAGAATGAATATGTTTACCGCATTAAACGTTGTGAACAATGGGGTTTCCGTGTCCCACGGAGTCACGTCCTCAGTTTATGTGGTCACATATGAAATGAGTAAGAGGTAGGAGGAAAGTTGCGTGTTGTCACTCAAACTCAGTTACTCTTTGACAGTCACATATCGTCCAAAGCTTCAGATAGGAACGCGACGGCCAATAGCCAAGTCTTTAATCCATTAGAAACGTATTTATTAAAATATTCAAGTGCATTGTGTGGTCTCGGGTGTGAAGTGAAAGAAATAAGCTACAGTGAAAACTCTATTGTGACAAAAAAGGTGCGGTACAAACTTGTGAAATTTCATTTCATTCATTCAACCGTCTGTGTACTGGATGATTTTTCTCTCTGCTCATCCATGCGTGATCCCCGTGTTTGAAATCTGTTCATTGGGACGGAATAATGACCAATGCTCATTTTGATTTCATGATATAAATTTGACTAGCGTGTTGCTTTGCTGCAGCTATTATATGGTATTAATCAAAATATTGGAATGTTTATAGGTCAATTTGAAAACTTTTTTGGAAATCTTAAACTATTTTTTCCTATGACCAAGGATGTCAATACCGCATTCCTTGTGTTGGTAAAATATACGTCTATTATTTATTGGTCAATTTAGAAACGTTTTTGGATATTTTAAAATATTTTTTCCTATGACCAAGGATGTCAATACCGCATTCCTTGTGTTTGTAAAATATACGTCAGCTCACGCGTATTATCTACGCAGCATAATTATATAATGTATAACTTGTGATATTAGTCTGTCACAGTAATAAAGGATTATTATTGTAGATCTACTATTTTTATTACTATAAACAACACCGACCGGAACTCAGATGATCATAATCGCTATTATCTGTGTCATACTTTAGCTGAGCTTGCTGTCAAGGTATCTTCACCTTCAAGAGTCCTACCATTATGTGATATTTAATTACATAACTATACGATGGTCTACTAAATATTCAAGTGCTTGTATACAGTGTTGGGTTATATACTTTGATTTGAGCTCTATAGAAATTAGAAATCATCCCGATTTTGTTGGCTTATTTAATGCTTATTATTTTTGATTAAGTGACAAAGCATTACTGAATAAGGTAATAATTGAACATGCGCAAAATCCCAAACCAATTGACCCTATCTCGAAGTACCTACCTAGGTGCCAAAGCAGATGGCTATAAAGGAACGTTTTCAATGACGCGGAGCGAACCGCGCGAATAGACCAATCACAGTGCTAGAAAGCTGTGCTCTGTAAAATATTCGACTGTGATTGGTCAATTCACGGACCGCTCCTCTCCACTCCGCCCAGCTCCGCGTCACAAAAATCGCAGCCTGATACGTCATGATACGAGTAGCGTCATGACACGTTATTTTCATTTCGCCAATGATGAATGGTTATCTGGATGACGTAGTGGTTCGGTGTTTCGCCTACCACGCAAGGGTTCGATTTCCGGTCAGGTCAATTAAGGAAACAATCTTTTCTGAATTGGCCTAGTTATGGAAGGGGAGAAGGGGGTATTATAGTCGGGGCTCGGCTTCTATCGCAAGACGGAATTCGTAAGAACTAGTCACGTCAGAGGCATGTAATAGGCGGTTTGATCAACACTGACACTGGATGATCTTCGAAGGATAATCTATATCTTATATATATATATAAAAATGAATCTCTATTTCCCTTGGTCATTGAATCACGCGTGAACGACTGGGCCAAATTCGCTAATTCTTCTTTTGTTTTGTTTGTTATTGTGAGGAGAATGTTCTTATGGAAGAAAAAAAAATTAAGAAAATTGCGGGGAAAATTATAGAATTTAAGAAAACTTTATCATCATACTAAATTATTTGTAATGTAATCTTATCGCTTTTAACATTTTTAATGAATGGCGTTTGACGTAACATTAACAGAATGCGTGCTGCAAATATCGTCAAATACCTAGGGCGTAAAAAAAACTGAATTTTGCACATGGCCAGTCGCCTGTTCCCGTGTCGGAATACCAAAAACATTATTTATATACCCGCCAGAAAAAAAATAAAGAATGTTGTATATATCATTCATAAAGCATATTAACAATTAACAACTGGTAACAATTTTCTTATTAAACCATTAAATACTCGTAACAATATTCATAGCTAAGATAGGACAACGTCTGTCGGGTCCGCTAGTCAGACAATGAGAAAGAGATTAGTAAAGGTATTTTGGGGTGGGATCTACTCCTAGTGGTTCACCCTGGGCAACGGCATCTTTGGTTGTCTAACCAATGATGACGGCTAATAGATCCCTCTGCGGTGGTAGGCTTCTTTCGTAAGAGGCCGCCTGGATGCTACCACCCTCCTGCCGGAGTCTAGCGCCAAACAGTTTTTCTGTGTTACGCTGGTGTGTGGGAGAACCAGTACCTCTGGGTAAGCTCGCTCCATCTTAGGCTTCTTCTTAACCGTATAGTTAAGTATGTAGTCAAGAGCAAGCCCATTATTTATAAAAAAAAAGTATTTAAAACTTGACATTTTAGTTGGTCTTTGTTTAATTTTACAGCGGCGGTCCACATAGCTGGCGTGGTCGGTGCCATAGGCGTGTCTGTGCTCGGTGTCTACTGCGTGCTGTCAGTGCTGCAGCTAGCCATGATCTCGTCCAAGGAGCGCGTGGGTTTCAAGTATACGCACCTCATGATGATGAAGCTGGCGCTCGCGCTGCTGGCCGGTGAGTAACTGCGTCCTCCAGACTTGCTTTATTTATTATTCTTTCTTAGCGTTAGTTTTGTTTGATGATGAAGCTGGCGCTCGCGCTGCTGGCCGGTGAGTAACTGCGTCCTCCAGACTTGCTTTATTTATTATTCTTTCTTAGCGTTAGTCTTGTTTGATGATGAAGCTGGCGCTCGCGCTGCTGGCCGGTGAGTAACTGCATCTTCCATAATAAGTTAACGTTGCTTTATTTATTGTTAGTTTTGCTCCCTACTACGGCAAAGCTAACAAGAAGGAAGGGTTATAATTTTAGCTGTCTATGTACACTTGCACAGACAACGGCAGGTCAACCTACCCAAAAAGTTAAAGGTCATTGAATTGATTTGCAACTTTAAGTCCAACAGGTAGATATCAATATCAATTGAGAAAATTTGACGTTTTATGGTAGGTTGACGTGCTGTTGTCTGTACATATGTATGTGGGTACTACTGAGCCGATTTTGGTGAATGAGGTATCAATCGATTCCTTATTATATTATAGTCCGGATAACATAGGCTACATTTTATTAGAAAAAAGCTACATGGCGAATGCTACAACAAGTACAGTGGGGTTTTAAATGAAAGAAGACCAAATTCTGACTATCACAAATGTTTAAAAAATACAGCAAATGTACAGGGTTACTTTAAAATCATTGCATTTCAGTAGTTGGGTTACAGTTTTTTTTAAACTATTTATACTTGTTTTAAATTGACTACAGTCCGTGCCGTGTTGTGCCTTCCCGTAATAAAACGCTACCAACCACCCCGTCTTGCCCTATGAGTTTCCGGCTTAACAAGTAGGTACTGACAAAAACTGCAACCATTTCTATCTACCACTGACCAAACTGCCAATCGTGGCTATTCTGACATAATCCTACTTTCAGGAAGTCTATGTCTTACAGTGAACTAATGTAACATGATGATGATAATGATAAACCTGCTCTCAGGTCCCTTAGACAGTCGGCGAAGAGACAACAATATAGAAAGAAAGAAAGAATAAAGAAAGAAACATTTTTATTTTACACACATAAACAATTACACAGAAACATTACAAATAAAAAGGTTTAAAAAAGGACTTCTGCTCAGCATATATCGTGGCAGCTTAAGGCCGCAAACTGGACGGCCGCGGGTGCGGGCGCGGGGGTGACCGCGGTGCATCGCGCGGCTCGCGCGACTTGATATTTATGCTTAAGTTTGTATTAACCGTTCTGGAGGGCCGCGCCGCGGGCGGCGGGCAACAAGCCTCGCCGCCCGCGCTGCAGTCGTCGCCCGCGCCCGCACCCGCGGCCGTCCAGTTTGCGGCCTAACGCTGATATTCTGCGGGAGCCTAGAATTTAAATAATTAAATATAAGCAGAAGCCTAATGGGTATTACAACTGAATGACTTAACTATTAGGGTTCATTGTAAATTTGTTTCTTCTCAGTATCTTCGCCACTCCTCCATTTACTGAGATTTGTACTAGCCCTTACAATATGGGTATAGTGAGGACTAGCACAAATCACTGTCAGTATGTACAGGTGTATAGGACGACGAGACAGGGCTGGTTATTTTTAAATAGACCTGACCGTCCATACAGATTTTTTTACTGACGTTTAAAAATACTGATTTTATAACTTTTGTTACAGCATTGTTATCGATAGCAGCAGCTGGTCTGTTTGCTGTCCAAGGCGATGACGGGGGATATTATCTGAAGAGAGGCGAAGCTTTTTATGTTCAGGTAACATATTTACTGTTAACAATGGGAAAGAAGTATATTTATTTCCCTATGCTGTTAATTACTATCATTGTTCATTTGTGTATCTATTTATACTGAATGTGATGCGATACCGAACAACTACAACACGATAAAATATGTAATGAGAAAATTAAATATTAACTGGATACTTACAGTTAAGTCATGAAAAAAATACATTAAAATTAAAGCTATTATTTTATCCGCAGTCCGCACATCAAGTATAAAAAAAATCCATAAAGATTTTAGTCCATTAGGTTGCGTTTACACAAACTTAAATTTAGACCTTATCTATACTAATATTATAAAGCTGTTTTGTTTGTTTGAACACGCTAATCTCAGGAACTATTGGTTCGAATTGAAAAATTATTTTTGTGTTGGATAGTTCATTTATCGAGGTAGGCTTTAGGCCACATTCTTTTGAATCTTCTTAATCGCGATCATAATATCAGAAATTGACGCGGACTAAGTCGCGGGCAACAGCTAGTGGTTTAATATACTTTGATGGCTACCTTTCAGAGGATGATCCTACTGCAACACATTATAGTATTGTTTGTCTTACTCGTAATTCTAAATAAAAGAGCGGAACCGTCTTTAAAGGTTGTCAAAAGCCACAACTAAGCTGCGTGCCAACAGGCAGAGCTAGGCGGAGTGGAAAGGAGCGAATAATCCTAAATTAACTAATGACAGTATAAGTCTCTACAGATCACAGTATTCGAGCATTATTGTGATTGATTATGAAATAATAAACTTTATCCTGTTAAAAGGAAAGATGTATTTACGGAATAACTTGCGTATTAGAATTTACTTTGTTTTTATACATTTAGTAATGTATTAAAACTAGATTAAGTAAGTTTTTGTTTAACAAATATATAATTGGTACAAAACTTAGGACATTTGTCTTTATTTCATTTAAAATTAAGATATTCAAATATTAGAATAATCGATTTTATGCCTAAATGGTTTTAAAAATAAAGACAATTATAAAACATGATATTTCGACTTTTTGAACATTATGGCTATTGAATTTTATGGCAATCACGTTATGGAGAAGTAAGGGAGTAAGTACCCCTTAACACACATCAAATCATTCTCTAAAAGAGAACCAGCGAAGTATAATATGTACATGTAGTTTAAGGCCTGAATTTCAAATCAAAAGAATTAATTAAAATTTCACATAATTAATATTTTGTGTTGCAGATAGTGTGTATAGTGATAAATTCCCTGCTGTTCATAATGTCGCTGTACGACGTTTTGTTTTCACGGCGAGAGGGAGGTGATCCCACCAATCCCACAGGAGAGACGCACAGCACCACTATCAACAACCCAGGCTTCAAGGAAGGCAGGGGTAAGGATTTGGCTCAATTTATGACGATAAAGGAGATGTCCAATTGTAGAGGCCAGACCCAGATTGTGTACAGGTACACACCACCAAAAGATAGACTTAGGCCGCAAACTGGACGGCCGCGGGTGCGGGCGCGGGGGCGACCGCGGTGCATCGCTCGGCTCGTGTGACTTGATATTTATGCTTAAGTTTGTATTAACCGTTCTGGAGGGCCGCGCCGCGGGCGGCGGGCAACAAGCCTCGCCGCCGGCGCCGCAGTCGCCCCGCGCCCGCACCCGCGGCCGTCCAGTTTGCGGCCTAACGCTGATATTCTGCGGGAGCCTAGAATTTAAATAATTAAATATAAGCAGAAGCCTAATGGGTATTACAACTGAATGACTTAACTATTAGGGTTCATTGTAAATTTGTTTCTTCTCAGTATCTTCGCCACTCCTCCATTTACTGAGATTTGTACTAGCCCTTACAATATGGGTATAGTGAGGGCTAGCACAAATCACTGTCAGTATGTACAGGTGTATAGGAAGACGAGACAGGGCTGGTTATTTTTAAATAGACCTGACCGCCCCCGCGCCCGCTCCCGCGGCCTTCCCGTTTGCGGCCTGAAGGTCATGGCACACTATACCGGTTTCGCAACAGCACGGCTGCAGCACGGCGTCGCCTCGAATATTACAAAATATATTGTACGACTCACAACTTAATGCTCTAATTTGAAAGGCAAGTTAATTGCTGGGTTGAGGTGGTGCCGGTGCGGTGCCGGTATAGTGTGCCATGACCTTAATACACCTAAAATACTTTGTTATTATCCAATTTATTTAATTTAGCTTCTCTAGTTGTTCAAGCAAAATGATAAGTAAGAAAACAGAAAAATAAAACTACCAAAACCATCATGGCGGGAGATGACATTTTGATGGCGTCTGTCACTTTTGACAAATTCAAAATCATGCATCTCGCTCAGATTCTATATCATCGCTTGCTTGTAATAATACCAAACATTATGAAAACTAATATGTCGATCAGTACCAATCCAGAAAAAGAGAGTGATGTTGTAATTATGAACACAAAATACATAAACACGACAACACGAGTAGCAGTCACAGAAACTTGAAAATAACGGTCATAACAAAGTGTCAAGGGATATCTGACAGCAACTTACATATCATTTACTTTTGTCTGACGCCATCTTGGAATTTCTGATTGAGTTTATTTGATTGATATAACGGGTGTAAAAAAACCAAACGCAGATCCGAAAACCACGTACTGTCCCCGTCACTAGGATTATTTTTTTCTTAGAAACCATACCTGGGAAACAACTGGTTCCGAAGATATTGATGGTCAAAGTCACAATTTTGTTTTCCATTTTATTACAAAAACTGTTGCCAAAGGTTACTTAAAAACTTTTCTTCTCAGAAACATAGTGTTTTTTTTTCTATTTTGTTCATAATAAGGCTTTTTTAATTACAATACGCAATGTACGGCTCAGCGTGGACAAATTTTGAACTTAGCAGCCATCTCCAGCGCAGCGGCACATTGCACGCTATGAATTACAATATTTATTTGACTCCCAAAAATAAAAATCATTTTCCAGCTATAATATTTTGTAATATGACTTGGTTTGCTTTTCAGATTACGTAGCTTCAGGGTCAGCGTTTAGTTTTTTTACACGCTGTATTTTTGAACCACTAAATTATACGTTAAAATGAAGTGATTTGTCTTTTCCCCAAAATCAGTATTTTTTTTTATTTTTTCATAATGCTGTACAATATCTGGGCTTGTTTTGGGACTCTTTCTTTAATCGACTTATAGTACCAATAAACCACCAAGGTGCTATGGGCCATACCCTACCATTAGGAGTTCATTGTGGAGAAGGCAAATTAATATCCACAGTCAGATGTGATCGATCAAGTTACACTTAACGCGCGGTAAAGCGCCGCGCCCGGTATGCGAGGAGATGCGGGTTCGAGTCCCGCCTGGGACATAATTTTTCAAGTTCATATTATACTGATAAATATGATAATGTATGTATTATAAAATTACGTTTTAACTAAATACTATAGTCCTTAAAATATAGCTTAATTAGAATGACAGTTCTCACTGAAAGAGACGACGTAACTTTGTACCAGCGTCACACAAGTGAAACACATTTGCACACGAAAAAATATTGGTAACTGACATGTTAAGAAATTTTTTTTATACATTGCTGTACATATTAATCAATTTAATTATATAAAAAAGATTTTAAAAGTTAAAATCATCAAAATAATCCAGTAACAAAAATTACATCTAACTTAAAAAGACGTTTTTACAAGGTTACGTCATTTTTCATAATCGCTAGTGATGAGGTAAAATCGACAAATCGAAATCGACTGACTAACAGTATTTCAAAATCATAGTAATGTAACATAAATGTTACAAATGATTTAATGAGCATTGGTTGATGCTTAGAACATCAAATTGCAATTATTAATAGTTGACGAAAAATTTTCAAATTTATTAGATTCTATATGCGTTAAAAAAATCTAATTGATTTTCATGATTGTTACAATTATTCTCATAATGATCACGACACTGACTTACTATTAAATCTTAATATATCTAATTTTTATTTTATTTTATATGCCTTATCTGTTTTTTTTGGTTTGATCAGTCGAGTTAGCCCCATCAGTAGTCACCTCAGTTTGACAGGTGTCTTTCTAATCAAGCTCTGCGTCGTTGATTAATCATAGTCAATATTATCTAATTACAGGCATATCAATGACGGACGCGTCCGGTAAGCCGTACAGCTCAAACGGTCACGGGAGCGTGGGGTCGGTGAACACAACGGCCACCACGCTCACAGGCCTCTCGGACGCCAGCACCATCACCCGCTCACCTCTCCGATCATCGCTGAAGAAACCCCGACCACGGGAGGGTGAACCCGGTGGCCTAGGCATCCAAAACCCAGGCTACTCGGGCCACTCGCCACCGCTCAACCGGAACGGCAGTCAAAAAAAAGTGCGCATACAAACACACAGCACCGAAGTATGATTCTACGATATGTGAATATGTTAACACAGTTTTTACTAAACAGTGATAGTGACAAAGTGATCGGATTGTTGACTGGTAAAGTATGTTAGTAAATGTTTTTAACTGTGATCAGCCTTTCCAGTATGAAAGTGGCTGATTCATTAATGTTATGTTCATAGTGACTTCAAGTCATCCTGTATACATTTTCATACAAAGTAATTTGTAATATTTATGTATTTATGGAAAATGGAAATATTGCCATGACCAAAACCGTTATTGTCTAAAATATGATAATTCTTCATTGATAAATTAGAAGCCAATTATCTGCCAAACCATCAAATGTTTTTTGTAAATGGTTTAAGTAATATCTAATGCTAAGTAAAAGTTGATTTGCATACTGGACATTTTATATAGTGTTAATAATTATATAACAATGGAATGACAACTTATATTAAATTTTTACTGCCTAACGTAAACCAAACAATCACATATTGAAAAATTCTAGTTTTCCTAAAACTGAGACTGTTTCAGTAGTTTGAATAATTTATTAGTTTTACTAGTCATATATTTTGAGGGATGAAATTATCAAATTTGTTGTCCAGCCATTGTTATTTAATAGTTACACTATTTATTTATTTGTTACAAAGAAAGACAAATAGTTTTAATTAGAATTACTGACACAAATTTATCATTATGGATGTCTTCATATCTCACAAGTATATTTTATATTTGACTTTTATTTTATAAATATGTTTACAAATGATTTTACATTTATATTGCACATGAACAAAGTTCTTATTACATATTTTATGTAGCAATATACAGCATATACACAATGTATATAAATCAGCACAAAGTGTTGTATAAACTATATTTTATTGTTATATCAAGCTTGTTGTATAGTTTCAATCAATTGACTATGCTATTTACAGGTAGATACAGTTTAAATTAGTTGCAATATAGTTTTAAGGAGATACTAAATTATCTTTAGATGAGTATTGTAAATACACTCTGTCATAGAAATCTTATTTAAAAAAAGCCCACCAGATTTGTTTCAAGTCCGTCATTTATTATTATCATAGTAGAATTATTTTACCATATTTTTGTGAAGTTTTTTTCATTCTTCTTCTATTACTTTGTAGTATTATCACTAATATTTAGAATGTGCCTTGTCTTGTGTATCCAAAATTGTGCCTTATCCTGCCTGGTTTTGATCTTTAAATACCAACAGTAATTCTGTTTCCTTATTTTTTATAAGTACTAGGAAATATTTAGGTTAAATTAATTTTCAATCCGTCCAAACTCTGGTCTTAAGGTTATGTTTGAAAACCTTTAATAATATTATAAGAAACCTATGTAGTTTTAAGTGTAAAGTCCGTTTAATCAAATTGTTATAATTGTTATATTTTGGCTCTGAGAATTGTTTTATGATTAACCATTTTTGAGATAAACGTCAAATATTTTTTGTCACTTCTTTGATAGGTATGAGAAATTAATGTAGTATTTGGTTATTGTATTCATAAACTTCAAACATTCCTGTAAGTAATTAGGTATATGAAATAGAAAAAGAGAAAATAATATCCATTAGCATCCTGGCAATCAAATGTACCCAAATTTATACTTTATTTCTAATTTTAGTAGTGTCGTTTTGCATTATTACCAGCCATCGACATTCTATCGATACTAATCGATAGTAATCAATGTCAGCAAAGCAACAGCGTCACTACCTAGTCAGTCACTAGTGACTTAAAATTCTCGCGATTCTTGTCTTAGTACTGGAAACAAGATTACCTAATTACTACTTACTCAATTAACATTTCTTAAACGATTTTCAACTTAAGCTCACATGAAGACAATTCCAAATCAATTAAAATGATTTTTTACTTGAAAAAAGTTCCATAATATTTCAATAAAATTTAACGATTTGTGATAGATTTATGACCTGTTTACCTATATACATTTCAGTTGTTTAGTGTAAATATTAAATGATCTGATTAAATAAATTACTTGCATAGGTCAGTATTTAATATCAGGTGTTTATCAAAGCAAAAGATCCGTTAAAAAGCCGAAAATTTAAATAGTTATCTACATGAAATGTTTGACGTCTATCTGTCAATAACTTCGGACGTCGGTCTCCTCTCGAAATTTTATAAGAGTTTAGTCGATATGATTAAACAATGAAATAATTGAATGCGTTTTTATACGTAAGTTTTAACCTATTTTGCATCATCAATCACGGATTAGCAGATATCACATCCTTATTCATTTAGAATTAAAGCATGATTAAATATAAATACAATTTTATTTACATCAAAATGAGAATAAATCATCATTCCAGTAATGGAGTTTATACTTTTGTTGTTTTTTTTTTATTTCCATAAAACAAGTGCTAACTTACATTGGTATCAGAACAATGTTTGCTATTGTTTTTATTACACGGTGTATTATTTTAAACATGCCATGCCTTTCCAAAATTTGTTTTATGTTCAATTGTCATGCATTAAGTTACTCTCTGATATGCTAGGACTACAATCAATAGGGTAGATATGGCATGTACTCAGTGTTTACTTGCAAAAATACATAGCATGCTAACACAAGTGCTAAAGTATGTAAGTTAATTTGTGTGTAAAGCTAGTGAGCACGAGCGGTAATCATCAACTGGTGTTTATGGGAGAGCGAGTTCTTTTATGTTTATAATTAATTAATGTTGAGTTCATATGCACACTATGTGCAGTAAACCTAATATATTATGCAGCCCTCTGGTCAGACGCTGATTATATGATACAGTGTGAGTCTTCATAAAGTGCACATATGAAAAAGGGTGAAACTGGACCCATTTTTATCGGAGGAAATAATGTCAAAAAAAATCTAAGTTTTTTTTTTAGTTTTTTATGGATTTCTAAATTTTAATTACCTTCTGTTGACTTATTGCAAAGAAAACGTTATAAATTTTGATCTAAGAGGTATATCCAAATAAAATAAAAACAGTTATGATGGTAAATAATAGGTGATACTAATAAAATACATAAACTGACCAGAAAACGGCAACAAGTAATAATAAACTGTTACTTTTTGGGAAAAATCTGTATTTTAATTAGTGTTTTTTTAATTATTTGAGAAATTTCTCTAAATAATGCCCATATTACAGGTAGTTTTTATTACTTTGTGTTATTCTCCATCGCATTACCTTTGTAAAACCAAAAATCCCATGTCTCTATCCCTATCACAACGTTTGCAGTTAGCGTTTGAATAAGCGCCTGCCACCGCATTATTTTGCGCCTCAGGTAGAGACCTTTTTTGTGGGTATGCACCATGCGCGGGTTGCGACGCGGGGAAGTGGAGGGCGGGTCCGAGCAGAACAAAAGAAAGCTAGAAGCTTGGGTAAGTCATTATTGGAAGGGGAAGGGAAGCGGGAAGCAGTCGCTCCGCATTATTCGCCGCTACTACTTGTGCCTCTGTTTCGTTATCGCTCTCCGTTACGACTGCTTGTGTTTATTGACGATGCCGCGTCTCAGTGATTTCCCTGCGCAACACATCGACGATATGCATTATTATTATGGAATGGCAAGGGGAAGAGCAAGGGCTGCCCAACTAGCTTATTTAGCTGCTTTCCCAAACCGTCAACCGGTGCCATCTGCGCGTAACTTCACCGAAGTTCATCGGAGATTATCGAATACTGGACTTGGACTTCATCGCGATCGTCGAGAGCCACGTGCTATTATTGATGTAGCAATCGAAGAAGCCGTACTGAAAGATTTGTATGCAGATCCTACTATCAGTACAAGACGTTTAGCTTTACGACATGGAATATCGCAGAAATCGGCATGGCGCATTTTAAGAAAAGAAGGCTTACATCCGTACCACTACCAACGAGTGCAGCACCTGCATGGAGATGTTGATTTTGACAAGACGGTATTGTGGATGGATGAAGCTTCATTCAATAGATACGGCATTACAAAATGCCGAAATTTACACATGTGGTGCTCCAAGGGTGAGAACCCGAAGCTGAAAAGAGCGTCCACCTTTCAGGTACAATTTTCTGTCAATGTATGGGCAGCTCTTATTGACGACATTTTGATTGGCCCAATAATACTACTCGTACCTAGAATACTGACGGGGCAACGATTTTTAGAACTTTTGAGAGAAGAACTGCCGAAACTGTTGGAACACGTCCCATTGGCTACGCGGCGCAGAATGTTTCTTCAAATGGATGGATGTCCAGCTCATTATGCGGGAATAGTAAGAAACTACCTCAACGAAAATTACCCCAACCCATGGATTGGCCGACTTGGGCCTGTGGGATGGCCTGCGCGTTCTCCTGATTTAACGCCCCTCGATTATTTCTTATGGGGGGCAATGAAACAAAAAGTTTATAACACGCCTATTACTACATAAGCCGAACTGCTAGAAAAAATTTTAAACTGTGCCAATAGCATAATAAATGACCCCGAAATGATTAGACGAGCAACTTCTCAAATTACGCTTCGCGCAGTAATGTGCTTGCAACAAAGAGGAGATCGTTTTGAAAATTTGATGCACTAATCTTATTAGATTTTAAGTATTTTTGTTTTTGTAATTAAACATTACTTATTTTACTCTAAATCTTTTGTTTTATTTCTTATGAAACTTGTTCTTACCACCATTACAAATCTAGCGCCCCCCGGCGCGCCCAGAGCGACTAGTTCAAACACTAATTGCAATCGTTGTGATAGGGATAGAGATATGGGATTATTGGGTAATACGATGGAGAATAACACAAAGTAATAAAAACTACCTGTAATATGGGCATTATTTGGAGAAATTACTCAAATAATTAAAAAAATACTAATTAAAATACAGATTTTTCTCAAAAAGTAACAGTTTATTATTACTTGTTGTCGTTTTCTGGTCAGTTTATCAGTGTATTTTATTAGTATCACCTATTATTTACCATCATAACTGTTTTTATTTTATTTGGATATACCTCTTAGATCAAAATTTATAACGTTTTCTTTGCAATAAGTCAACAGAAGGTAATTAAAATTTAAAAAATCCATAAAAAACTAAAAAAAAATCTTAGATTTTTTTTGACATTATTTCCTCCGATAAAAATGGGTCCAGTTTCACCCTTTTTCATATGTGCACTTTATGAAGACTCACACTGTATTAATCCTAAGACATATATAATTAACGTTGAATAACCGTTAAAACATCACTCGAATAAATTAGCAGCAAAAGGACCAACAAACAACAGTAGTGATTAATTGCTCAGTGCAACAAAATGCTACTTAAAAATAGGATAGGTAGGTAGGTAATTTAAAGTCCATAAAATATAGCTTGAGTGATTAGAATGACACCTGTCAAACAGAGGTGACTAGTGATGGGGCTGACTAGACTGATCGAACGAAAAAAAAACAGTTATGGCGAATAAAATAATACGAAAATCAGATATATTAAGATTTAACAGTAAGTTAGTATCGTGATCATTATCAGAATAATTGGAACAATCATGAAAATCAATTAGATTTTTTTTTATCGAATGTAGGATCTAATAAATTTTTCGTAAACTATTAATAATTGCAATTTGATGTTCTTAGCATCAACCAATTCTCATTACATAACTTTTAACATTTATATTACAATACTTTGATTTTAAACTATTGTTAAATCTGTAGATTTTACGTCATCACTAGCGATTATGAAAAATGACGTAACCTTGTAAAAACGTTAAAGTGAAGTGTAATTTTTGTGACTGGAATACTGGATTATTTTAATGTTTTTAACTTAAAATATCAATTTCATATAATTAAATTGATATATATGTACAGCAAAGTATAAAAAAATATTCTTAACATGCCAGTTAGCAATATTTTTTCGTGTGCAATCGTGTTCAGTAAGAACTGTTATTCTAATCAAACTATATTTTAAGGACTAAAATACCCATTTCCGTCCGAATTATTATTTCAAGGTTTTTTAATACAATTATTATTGAGTATCAAAAATTGTAATAACTTTGTATGATAGATTTGCTGAAATAAAGACTATAAAAATATTATTGAGCTGTTTACTCTTTACTCGACTGCGTCAAAAGAAATAAGGAAATTTTAATGTGATGTAGAACTTTCTTGGTCAGAAGAAAGGATTATTTTTCGAGAGTACCTACCCATGTTAGTATGAATGTTTGTATGTAGGTATAATAGGATACTTGAATCACATCAAATTTGTCGTAAGAAATGAATAGTGTCCGTAGTATTTCACTTATGAAACCAATATTTATCTATGTCAGTTAACAAAAGTGCAAGATAGCCATGGGCGTAGCCAGCCATGGGCTCAGGGTGGGGCAGCAGTCTAAAATATGACTAGCAAACTATTCCCGCGGTCTTACCGCGGTTATTTTTTTCATACAAAAGGGTTACACCCCATAGCACCTTGTATCTCGTCATCATCATCGTCATCAGCGTATCGCAGTCCACTGCTGGACATAGGCCTCTCCAGTTGCACGCTACTTAGGTCGATCTTCGGCTTCTCGCATCCAGCTCCAGCCAGTCATCTTGCGCAAATCATCACTCAACCTAGCCTGAGGGCGTCGTACACTACGTATCCCGGAGACGCGGTCTCCACTCAAAAACTAGTTTACCCCAGCGGTTGTCGGTTCTGCGGCTAATATGGCCAGCCCACTGCCACTTCAGGGGCCTTACCATTAGCTCTTAAAGCAGGACTGCTATTGGACTGCATTGCTCTTTTGTACTATGACATCGTTTATAGCAGGCCTGTGGCAGGCCAATTTACGTCGACGTTTCAAAACCGTTCACCATCTTTTTATCATGAACTTTCATACCATGACACTCAATTTGACAGCAGATAAACGTCCTTTTGAGCGAAGCTAATGTCATCCTAGCCATCTTGAAAAAGTTACTAGGAGACTAACTTTTTCGACATATTTTATGCGTTTCTCAGACTTTTTTCAGCAGTTTTGTGAAAATTTACATGTTTCATTATAGATTAAGGAACCTAATTACAGTGTAAAGAAACCTGAAGGTCTTTGAATTAGTATTTTGTATAAAATGTTTATATCATCATTTAAGTACCAAAATGAAAATACAATTTCGACAAAATTGTTAGCATGGTTTTGTGATGTAATAGGTATATACAATAGAATATATTAAAAAAAACTGTACTTTTCAATCTTATAACTCTTCTTTCTTACTAATATTTATGTGTAATACTTTTTTCAGATTTGTAACAAATACATGGAAATTATAAGTGTAAATGATGGCTATGATTCATTTAATTTACAATAAAATATGGTCTAATCATCCTTTGTAGTCTCACTTGAATGAACTGAGCACTATAGCATCTGTATAGCTTTTAGGTAAACATACAATACACATTTTAGTTTAACTTTAAAGATATGTCCTTTCCGTTCAATTGAGTAAAAAGAAACATATTTTACAGGTTATAGCACCTCAAACCCTTGTGTTATGAATATGTTGCTGATTTTGTTTGTTTAAATATTGCCTGGGTGTAAAAGACAACAAAGTTTTAGTTCTTATATAACACATTTGCAGAAGTCTTACAAAGATGATAAAATTAATGAATATTTCCTTTTATTGTACGTGATTCTAGATATCCACTGCTCAATTTTATGATGACAACATTTGTTAAAGCAGAACCACAACGTCCAGTTAATACATATACTAAGTTATGGTTGTTTTGTTAGATTTTAAATTTAGGGTTAAAACTGAAGTACTTTTATATTAAGTATGTCTTTTTTATTTTAATATGTGTTTGAAATATTTTTTTTTGTAATTATATTACATATATGAAATCATGTGTTTGTTTTTTTTACTGCAAAAATTCTGCAAAACTACTTAACCAAATGCTCGACTGGTAGAGAATACCTAATATGTAATATAATTTTCTGTTTCCTCTTCCTCTCCTTAAATCATTAATTATTTTATGTTTTAGTTTTTGCATTTAGTCTACCCAGTCAGTACTAAAATAGAATAGATTATTATAATACCTATGTAAAAAGTAGTAGTAGTCTTTTACTACACAGTGTAACTGAATCAGAAACTTCATTCAAACCCTAATTTTATGACTACATCGCCTGCAGAATTTAAATTTCTGCCACCCTTGCCATTCGCTTGGAGTGGTCTCCAGCTGTTAAAGATTTGTTAACTGTTATTCCCAAAGGTTATACAGATGGGTGTGAGAAACTAGGCGCTTTTTTTTTGTTGGTTTTCACTGAAAGTCAATGGATGATCACTTTTTATACTAATATTTTAATAAAATTACTTACAATTCCACTTTACTTTATTCAATAATTAAACACAAGTATGACATTGTGAAAATATGATTTAACTCAATGTTTAACTGTAAATATAAAATAGTCTTAGAACGTACATACTACCACATGAGTAAATATATTTATTCATGTGGTACTACTCCGGGAAAATGGAATATTTCTTAGCTTTTTGAATGTTACCGCCAAGCCGTAGCCGTCAGCTGTCACTGTCACTCACTCACTCACTACCTACAGTCACTGAGAGTTTTTGGCGGGAGTTCGTGAGATACGTTTGGTGTCCGTTTATTTTATCGAATTTTTATTGTTTATAGTGATTTTTGGGTCGCAAAAGTGATGTTATTTTGCGAAACAAAGTGTCATGCAAGTGAACAGTATACAGTTCGCTGAAATAAGATGGTGTATGGGTCGTAACCAAGAAAAGTGGATCGTGAATTTTGCGCGGGAACGCGAACAGTTCACCTCTTTCTTGGGGACTTCTCTACATTCCTTCAATCTTTCGACTGTCTCCAAAAACTCCATCGAAGCACTAAAACGTCTAACATCAACGTTTTAATGCAAAAAAAAGACAATATTACTAAAGAATTGGCTGTATGGACAAGTATCCGAGGCCGTTAAACTTACTAAAGAAAAAAAAACTACAGTCACTACCTACTTCACCACTAGTCAGTCTGTCTCACACACTACTTCAGTGTTGCCAACTATGCGATAATTTTCGTAAATATACGATAGTTCTATATTTTATACGATATAAAATAATAACAGGGTATCGCACCATAATTGTACTCTTTTATACGATAATTTATGAAAGATTACGATATTATTGAAAACTTAATGCGAAGTGCAAAAATGTGAGCGTAAAAGGGAAGAGATGGGAGGAGGGAAGGGAAGGGGATGAAAAGGAACTCGATTCTTGGTGTATAACTCTCATATATTTTGTATGTAAATGGAGTTTTACTCGCAGACAAAGCTATTCGATCTGGCAATACATGCTGTGTTGATTTTAAGCCCAAAAAGGCCATGCTGGACCGCTGCATGACACTTGTAAATACATATGGTTCAGAAAAAAATGAACGCGAGGATGAAAACATAGATTTAGTTATACAAATTTAGGTTTTTTTTAATAATAATATTTTAGACATGCCATACATAGTTATTCTTTACATTCTTTTTCTTTTAACATACTCAAAATAATAGGTATGTACCTGGTAATCCTATAAATAACTTAACTTTTTCATTTACTTACATGAATAAATGTACGCGATAAAAATACGATAATTTTATGTGTGATTTGCGATAATTTTGGATTTCCATATTGGCAACACTGCACTACTTACTTACTCGTCCGTCAGCAGCACTCAGCATTTTTATTTTACTTGACATACTTGACAAGGTGTGCTCTTTGAATGCATAATAAAAAGTCTGGCTTTATTAAATAATTAAGTGTGGATTTATCCTACTTTGTTCAAACTTAGGGAAGCCAAAAGCTAGGCTAGCTCCATTCACTGTGTTGTCATAAATATTCGTGTGAGGTGTATTTTTTTTATGAGTTTTAATAGGGTTAGGATTGGTGATTTTTATGTTTACTTACATTTGTTGAGCGTTTTGCTTTCGTATTTTGTACCAGTTTTTTTAGGTTAAAACTATTCATTGTGTGTATGATTGTGTATCACACCAATGCAGTGGGAAAAACGCTTCATTTTTCTCGGATTCTTTTGACATCATTTAGTGCATTTCTTCTTTTGTTTCTCAGTCCAATTGCGATTATTAAGCTTGTCTGTTTTTAGTCTGGTTCTGGATTCCAAGGCTTGATTAAATTTTTTTAATCCAACAATGTTTTTTAAGGAAACAACTGATCACTGCTAACAAAATAATTTTACAATAGATTACGATTATAAACATTACATGGCAGAAAAATCTACTGAAAGAATAGTTATAAAAATACAAATATGTAGGTACCTATCACATCCTCTTTATTATATGTTCGGAAAAATATATATGTATGACTATTATTGGACAGTGCTTTGCTGGGCTCTATAAAATTCTGCAAATCAGAGGGTATTAACTTCCCATTTTGCATTCGCTTTTCTGCTGCAAGCATGAAATCTCCTGAAGTTCAGTAGTGGACCTGGCAGCAGTGTGATCCAACATCAGTTAGCCTCAGTTCATCTGTGGTATTTTGGGTGCAAAATATGGTAAAATTTTAAGTTTGGTATTCCTGTTGTAACATTTACTTTCAAGTTTCATCGCAATGTTGTTTAAAATTGCAGGTTCCTTGGGTACTCCATTTCACAAATCATACAAAACGAATTTGTAATGGTAGCATCCATTGCAGTAACATCCTTTGCTCTTCCTGGCTACCTCATACATTGCACGTTTCTGGTCAAAGCATACACACCCCATTCATTTTGTGTATTCTAGAATATGTAGGGGGTCAGGAAATTCCAACTTATTGCCATCCATCTGAATCTTTTTCCATGTCATTTGACTCCTATTTTTACCAAATATTTACCAGTTTAGTGTACATCCAGTGAAAAAGAATATTTACTCTCTATTTAGTGATCTTTTGCATGTTTCTAAAGTGGCTTTGTGTGACTTTTTGAATACTCTCGATCTTATCTTATAAACTCTGTAACAGCTTGGTTAAGGAGAGAAAAGTGTCAAATGTTACACATGTAAGTTTTCCATTTTTTCATCTATCAGATTTTGGCAAAGACACTAACAATCCCGTCTCATCTTCATTTCTTTTTTATTCTATATAAGGTGACTCGGGGCTATTGTAACTAAACAAAAAAAAGGTGTATCTTAAAATTGTTATAATTTAATCGTTTTGTAACTTACAGTAATATTTTGCGAATAAATCTGTAACACATTTATCTGACATTTCAAATTGATAAGTAATTGATAATAACAAACAACTCTCTGTTTAGCGGTAAAATAGTTGGAAATTGAAAAAAGTGACGAAAGCTACAATAGCCCCGCCCTAAGGGCTATTGTATCTATCACACTTAAATCTTTTGTCGTAAGAGCTACAATATTCTAGCAGAGTTGCAGATTTCATTTAGTCTAATATTTAAATAATGTAAACTTTGCCACTCTAATAATAAAGTTCGATTCGCTATAAAATCACTTTGAATATGAAAAAGGGGCTATTGTAGCTGTTTACTGCTAAAATAGTGTTGGGATGTAGTGATTGGTAATGTCGATATTTCGGAATAATTTTTAGAACAGGTTTAAATTGAAAAAATAATTATACATTTAACAAGTGGGTAACCTTTTTTATTGTATTTACTTATTCGCAATTTTTTTTTAACTACTTATAAAAGATATTTTTAGGAAAAATACTTTAACTTATAAAGAAACACTTTTATAACATTATGAATAGGAATTAAAATAAATTAAATTCTACTTAACAATATAATTTTTGGTATTTTCAGACTTAATTTAAGAACTTATCTTTAATTATAGCATTTTTGAGCATTAAAAAAAATTGTTGTTCGTAGTAAGTAACACAATATAAAAATATTTTAAATTCTAAGCTTTTATCACATTTTTAAATAGGAACTCAAATAATATATCAAATTCTTCAAACAATCAAAATTTTAGTATTCTCACACTAAGTTTAAGTTTATTATTATTAGCATTTTTAATATAAAACAAAATTATTGTTGGTAGTTGATAGTCTAAAAGCTGAATCTCAAAACCACAACATTATAGACCATGTTAAAAAATACTCCAAATTATTTAAAATAGTATGCGCCAAAGCAAAGTCAATTTATCTTCATAATTTATTTTCGGCTTCCAAAAATAAAGCGTAAACTACTTGGAATATTATAAATAAAGAAACATGTAGACTAAAACCAAGCAATCCTGCTTACTCTCTCAAATTAGGGGATAAGTTAATAAACACGAGCACAGAGGTTGCGAATACATTTGAGAATTTTTTTTCAAACATAGCTTCCTCCACTACTGAAGGGCTTGCTTCTTCCGCTGATCTAGCTGAATCCCTTCTCAAGTCGGCTGTCGATGAGTGCAAATTTTCATTTAATTTTAGACATATAAACCCTGATTTAATTATAAAAACTTTTAGAGAATTGAATATGAAAAAAACTGAAGATCTTTGGGGAATTTCCGTTCATATTATCAATACAATTATAAATTCAATAGCCCCTCATCTCGCAATAATTTTCAACAAATGTATTGATGATAGACAGTTTCCAACTTTAATGAAGTTTAGCAAAATTATTTCATTATTTAAATCCGGCGAGAAATGCGATCCCGCTAATTTTCGACCAATATCTATCTTGCCAGTACTAAGTAAAATATTTGAAAAAATTATGTTTAGTCAACTTTTATCGCACTTTAATTTGAATAAATTATTACATCACAATCAATATGGATTCAGGAAAGGTAGAAATACCACTGATGCGGGAGTAGCACTTCTAAAACACGTATTCGATGCTTGGGAGAGTAGGTTAGATGCTATAGGTGTTTTTTGTGACCTGTCAAAGGCATTTGATTGTGTGGACCATAAAACGTTAATTAAAAAACTGAGACATTATGGTGTTTCGAATGATTCGTTAGATTTAATTAACTCATATCTCACAGGTAGAACACAAAAAGTTTGCATTGATGGAACTGAGTCTTCAGGGTCGGCCCTTATCATGGGTGTCCCTCAGGGATCAGTATTAGGACCCTTGCTATTTTTAATATACATTAACGACCTTCCATATTATATGTATAATCTTTGTGAGATGGTATTGTTTGCAGATGACACTTCAATAATTTTTAAAATTAAGAGGGGCGAATTATCATTTGACGATGTTAACAATACCCTCTCTAAATTATTGCATTGGTTTGCTACGAATAATCTTTTGCTTAATGCAAGAAAAACAAAATGTGTTAAATTTACTTTGCCTAATGTAAGGTTTTCCGCCACAAATGTTATTGTAAAAGATGAGCCATTAGACACAGTAGACTCCTCTACCTTTTTAGGTATAACTGTAGACTCTCGACTGCAATGGGGTGCTCATATCAGGTCTCTGTCTGGAAGACTTAGTTCTGCTGCTTATGCTGTGCGAAAGATAAGACAATTGACTGATGTTGGAACGGCAAGATTAGTATATTTTAGCTACTTTCACAGTATAATGTCATACGGTATTTTGTTATGGGGCTCAGCGGCAGATATTGAGTCTATTTTTATATTGCAAAAACGTGCTGTGTATTTACGGCCTTAGACCCCGTGACTCTCTAAGAGAGCTATTCAAAGAGATCAACATACTAACAGTTGCATCTCAATACATTTTCGAAAACATTATGTACGTCCGTAAAAACCTCGAATTTTTTGTCAAAAATAGTGACGTACACAATTTCAATACCGGAAATAAAGATAAACTTGCCGTTCCAGGATTCAGACTGCGAAAAGTAGGTAATTCGTTCATGGGAAATTGTATCCGTATTTTCAACAAATTACCACTATCAATTGCTGACCTCCCTGTACATAAATTCAAATCATATATCAAAGTTGTTTTAATGAAAAAGGGCTATTACACTATTGATGATTATATAAATGATAGGAACGTTTGGCTTTAAATTGTATCAGCTCGCACTGGCATATATCTTATGTAAACATGTTTATTTAAAAAGAGGCTGACAATAGTGACCGAGTTTCTTGCGCTGCTTCTTCTCGGCACTAGCCCACATTTGTCCCGAAGCAGTGGTAGGTTAAATATTGGGACGTGTAAAAGCGCCTCCAGGGGCCTATTTGCAGAAATAAAACTGATTTTAACTGGTACACAATAGAAAAGTATTAAAATTTCTCAGAAATGCAACGTTTTATTGTTCGTTTACAGCACTATCAGAAGGAAAAACAAAAACATTTTCTTTCTCTTCGAACTCTGGTGTTGGGAGGTCAGAGATAATTTGAGTCAAATCAATAATTGAAATGTCCCTTTTAACTATAAGGTACTTGCGGCAAATAAGAGCCACTATTATTTAAAGTTTAATGTTTCAAAACGTGAGGGAACTACGAATTAAACTAGTATATATTATGATAATTCGTTTAATAAACTTTGTGAGAAAATATAACATTTAGTGGAAACTTTTGAAAAAAATATAAAAATAACAGAGTTAAAAAAAGTCTTAAATGGCCCTTATTAAAATCCAGCTGGACATTAAGGGCCACAACACAACTATAAAAATTAAAGAGATAAATCGAAAAAAAATTGAGTCACTTATCAAATAAGCATTAAATAAAAATTGTAAGTCAACGACGTTGAAGAATAGTCACTAATGTGAACAAAAAAATGTCCTGGCCCTTATTAAAATCAAGCATAACGTTTTTTTTAAAAAAACTAGTCAATTTTGACTAAAAATATCAAAACCTTTTTTTACTTAATAAAGACTGCTTAGCCAAAGTTAACAATAAAAAGAAAACAACAAATAGAAATGATAATTTTAGAGCAAAAGATTGCTTGGCCCTTATTAAAATAACAGATTTAATATTTTAATGTTGAAGGTGATTATTATTTTTTCTGAATGATAATAAATGACGAGCTGATCATTGACAAACAAGAAAATCACCTTTAACCGTAATAACATAACTATCCTTAGTACTTAGGTAGGTATACAGGTGGATATTTTGGAATCATACCTGAAGTAAGTGGACTCACTTACTATAGATATATAAAAGATTTCAAAGATGCTTGAAAGTCTTGAAACACTTTTCTTTTCGTTATGCTTCAAAAATTCCACTCTGTATATATGAGGATAACCATGAGTAAAAAAAATAATAAGTAATTCTTCAGGGATCGAACTCGATGTCTGCTTGGCAGATAAAACAGAAAATATTATTAATATAATATTTTAAATTAGTAGATAGTCATTCAATTTATGTTGTTCCAGTAAGATTCATTCATTGAATAGTATTCTTATATCCTAATTTCGATTATTATTCTCCTCCCTCCCCCCCTGTTACGTTTAACAACAATAAAAGTAGTACTTATTAAAATAATAAAGTTGTCTTTGCCTAACATAAAATAATCAGACTTTTGCTTTTTAGGAACTATCAATTATTTTGCTTATACGATAATTACAAAGAATCACATTAAAAAGTACTGAATAACTCAGAATGAGATCACTCAGATTTAAATCTATCAATCAATTGCAATCTGGGCAAACAAAACCTGCATCCTCTTTAGTCAGGCCAACGCATTCTTCGTGATACCAAGTTTGGCATAATTGGCAACTTCTCATGTCCTGGAAACGTTCCATATTACATGTTTTGCAATACCATTTATCTGTAGAATTTAGTTTTTCCTCGCTTGCCCTCTTTTTTTTATTGGCTATCTTCTTATTCTTATCTTTGTTTGTTTTTTTTTTTTTGGTTACCTTCTTTCTTTTCATGTTGGGCACATTCTGCTGTTTATTGCTTGTTGTATTTATTTTTCCAGAAAATAAATCTTTAGTCACTCTTTGACCTTTATAATTTAAGGCTTTACGTCTTGGTTTGTTTGACTTTGCCACAGCATAATTCGGAGTTGGTATAATCTTTTTAAAAGAAGCCTTGAGCATTTCTTTAGTTTGCGAAAAGGTTTTGATCAAATTCGCTAGAGGAATGTTATCATCAGAATCATCTGTCGTAGCGGTGTCAGATCGCCGCCTTCTCATTTCATGTACATGACCACTAGCACTACAAATCCGTTTATCAGGTGTACATTCTTGACTTTGTATTTGTTTGTCCATGTTTTCCTGATCTGATGGAGATGTACTGTATACTTGACGAGACATCTGCGATCTTTGATTAAGTGGCAAACATGGATTTCTCTTGTAGATAAATTCATCATGAGAATTGTCTGAATCTGTACTATAAATAACTGGTCGCGATGCACAAATATTACCAGTCTCAAGTCTTTGTAGTTGAGGTATATCTTGGTTGGTAGAGGATCTAGTGGATGAACTCGAGGAGCTATAATACACCAATCGAGTATTGGTTCGTGTAGAGCATGGCTCATCTACTATACTCTTATCTTCTGTCAGTAGTGAAGGTGAAGATTGACGTGTTAGAACTACATCCTCAGCATCAGTCTCGTCAGAATCACAGCTTGCAGGTTGGCGCATTAATGAACGTTCCGTGTTTGAACCAGATGGACCAGGAGTGGGAGAATATTGCGCCTCTCTTGTCTTGTCTGCTACCTGAGCTGCTTCTCTTGGACTTTCTGTGATTTCAGTCAACACTGAGGGTGCATATGCCTCTTCTGGTACAGCATTTGGATTAAAAGGATACAGCCCCGTGGCTCTAAAGCCGTTGACAATATTTTCATGGGTCATGCACTTTGACCACACTCGGTTGAAAATCACGTTAAAACGGGCTTTTGTAAGTTTTTTGCTAGGATTTTGATACAGAAAAAGTAAAGCTTCTTGATCCCAATGATGCTCGAAAGATTTGTTTACACTTTTATCTAAGGGCTGTAGTTCGTGTGTAGTATTTGAAGGCAAACAGTACAACACATACCTTTTTCATCAGCAGCTTCAACTATTTGAAAGTCCAAATGACAGGAAGCTCCGTCGAATATCAAAAGAGATTTGCCGGAAGATTTATACTTGCCAAGATGACGAATAAAGTCGATAAACAGTTGCGTCGTCATACTTCCTTTGGGTGCCATTTTTACTAAGGACCCCGAAGGTAAGTTGTCGGTAAACTCAGATTTTAATTTTTTGCCCTTGAATATAATCATAGGAGGAATAGGACACCCTAAAGCATTGACACAAGCAGCTACCGTAACGTTTTCTGCGTGTTCTGGTGCAATCATGTGTACCCTTTTAGTCCCTTTTTCTGCCAATACTACGGGCTGCTTGTGGATGGTGATTCTACAACCCTTCTCATCCATATTGTAGAGCCTTTCTGGATGATTTGCTATATCCAGCTCCTCATAAAGTTTTTTGACTTCTTGAAAATGCTGACTAACAATGGGTTTGTTCAGCTTCTGAGCTCTTGCTGGGTTTAAGATCTGAGCTTTTCGTTTGCTTACATCCGGGTGCCGTTTTAAAAAAAGTTTTAACCAATCCTTTCCAGCTTGATGTTTTCTGTCACTGAAACAATGTGGAATCTTGTATTTTTCACAAAAGGTATACGCCTGAAGACGTATGACCTTTGGTGTCATAGGCACACCCACTGCTGCCAGTCTTTTGATCCTTGACACAAGATCGGCTTCTTGACTTTCAGACAATATTGTCCTCCTCCCTAACTTCTTCTCAACCTTTCCAGATATCAGATGATTTTTTAAAGTTCGTCTTGGAATTCCGTACTGTCTAGATGCTGCCCGCTCTGATAACAATTCATTTTGCACGCTTGCCATAGCATCTGCTAACTGATCTACGGACCATTGTGCTCATTTCATGGTAGGTCGGGGTTCCATTTTCAAGGCTGAAAAGATGAGACATAAATCTGTAGATGCGTAAACTATGAACCTGCCGCTGTTGTGAATCCTGACTACTTATGATGATAAATTGTATCTACCCTCATCATTTTATAATCAAAAGGGATTAAAACCAAAATATGTATATACCTATAATTGGCATATATAGGGTGAAATTTTAACTACTTTCCAAAATATTCATAGGCGTTCAGTATCGTATTCAAAGCCTATTTATGAAGTGGAAAATGTAAATCAAGTTATCACCCGAAAATATTTATCGCGATGTAGTTTTAAATTTTTACGGTCCTAGACCTGTTAAGGTATAAAAAGAAATCAAAAACTTATGAAGTATCGTAATTAATGATTGAGATGCGCAACGCGTAAAAAAAGGGTTGCTAGGCGGCCGTATCAAACATTTTAGATTTTTGGCTGACATTTTCTAACTGTTTATCTTGACATTTTTGTACTGGGCTATACTAAAAGAAAAAATACGTCATTTGTTTTTTGTCTCGTAGATTGATATATTAAAATTTGGAAGGTGGTTAAAATTTCATGCTGTATATAAGAACATAACTATGATAATATTTATACTTAAACATAAATTAGTATATATATTTTGCTGTTGGTGTACCGTATATAAATAAATAACCTAAACAGTACTGTATACGTTAGTCATATATTTATATTTAAGTTGGGTACTTTTTTTATATTAATAATATAAAATATTTTTTAAAAACCCAAGAAAGTATGGTAACTTTTCGATGATAGTGACATTTTGAAAGTTTAATAAGGGCCGGCCCTTAATCACCGCAATACAAGTGGCTCTTATTACACATCTAAATCACTTTTTGCAAAAAGTATCATAAATATGGGAAAATGGCAACTATTTAATAGGACTTACCTTGAGTTGTAGTTTCTGCTGTCTAATAAACATTACTTGATAGTTGTTTGATTAAAACGCACTAAAAATTCCGCGTAATTATCGTATTTATACGGAATATTTTTTCAAAACGGGCGTCGCCTACATACTTAACCGACAGACTGGAGCGTACTAACAAGATGGCGGCGCATCTGATCCTGCGGCGGTGGGTAGTTGCTTTCCTATTGGTCTATTTCATGTATGTGTGAAAGGTCTAACAAATTAAACCGTTGAAGTGCGATTTTTATCTAGTGGTTCTTATTACACGCCGGCCCTTATTTGCCGCAGGTACCTTACGAAAAACATTTTTATACCTTTTGTACGACTTAAGGCCTTGAACTACGATCTTTCCATCACAAACTTCTTCTGTCAAGCAAACGTATTCATAAGTTTTTTTGCCTTTGTATGAAGAAAACTGAACTAAAATAAAGTTACCTTCTTTAAACTGCGACAGTCTTAAGATCGTTTATTAATGATTCTTTTAAAGTACTAGGCATATTATTCAAATCTGGGACGACTTTCTTGCTTTGTTTCCTTATCTGATTTTCTGGACTGTATGACGTAGTGTCTTCACTGTCTGAATATTTATAGTTCGCTCTTTTCAATTTACTGTTGTTGTTCTTGTTTTTAGTAGTTTTATTTTTTGGTTCAGTTTTCATCATCTTCAATTTATTTGTTTTGTCAATTTTTAAATGTTTTGTTTCTTTTTACGCTACACCTCGCTACACCTCTGAGACCAGAGGCGCAGCGAGCCAAATGTTGGGAACCGCTTTTGCTGTCTGAAAAAATAACAATTTTATTAAATTTCCTTTCAGTCGCATATTTCAAAGCTTCCGATATTGCAATGAGTTCTAGCGTCATAATGGATACCTGTGCTAAGATTTTAAAACCAACTGATGTGCCGATTTTATGATCATAGAAACCTGCACCTAGGCCTTGAGAGCTCTTTGAACCATCAGTGAAAATCTTATACCAGTCTTTATACTTTTCATAGATTTCCGTGCAAACTTTGTTTTTCAATAGATTGGGCTCATATAAGTATTTAGGTTGCTGTACATTGCTTAAACTAAATTTTACAGTATTATGGAATTCAATACCCAGATGTCCAAGTTAAACATATTGAGTACTTCGCCGGAAGCATACTCGAAATGACAGATTTCATCATACACTTTTGTAAGTAGAGGTTTTTTTCTTATTCTGCCAATAATTATTTCCGTTACATAGGCTACTTAGTTCAAAGATATCCGGTATTATTATACTGTTACTAAAGAAAAAACATTTACTGATGTATTTATAGGCTAGATATAGTCTGCGTATAAAAAGTGGTGGTATACTTAATTCACTCTGCATAACATGGATAGATGTGCTTTAATAAAGCCGTCTATTATCCTTAAAGCCTGATTTTGAAGCTTTTCAAGTTTAGAGACGTGACAGTTAGCACTACAATCGTATAAAAAGGAGCCATAATCTATCCTACTTCTTGTAAGTCTAATATATAATCGGCGGATATGTTTGATATGCATTCCCCAAGAATTTTCTGCCATCATTTTTAATATATTTAAGAATTTGGTACTCTTTTCTGTCACTTCATTAATCTGTTTTCTCCATAAGAGGCTCCTGTCCAACCACACACCCAAATATTTAACACACTCTGATGAAATGAGTTCTGCCTTTTCTCTTTTCAAAGTATTTATGACATCTTTATAATTATGTTAAGATCTCTGCACCTTTTTGCGCCTCGTTTGCGGGGAAGTTTTGGTGGATCATTTCATAACATTGTTTAAAGCGTACTGCCAGGGCCTGTACACGGGAAGTCTACGGGTTCGGTATGCCAAGAAATCGCTCAACACCCTTATTAAATTTATTTTTATAATCTAAGATGTAAGTATTATATTAGTATAGTTAGTTAATACTTAGTAATTGTTAACATAAAAAAATAAAAATAAGACTAAGTGTCTCGAAGTAAGGGAATTTAAAAAAAATAGAGAGCATAGTCAGAATGCTTATCACAAAAAATATTTTACTATCAAAAAAAAATTATGACCTATTTACAAACGTCAAAATTAAATCAATCATTTAATCCTCTACGTTTAGTAAGGCCCAGGCCCTGTTACCAAAAACAACATGGGCCTTCTTAGCCAAAGTGTGTGTTTTAGAATAACGACGGATATTTTGTATAAGAATAAACAAAATTAAAAACTTACCCTTCCTCATACAGCTGGATAAGTACTGGTCGCATCCAAATAGAAAAAAAACAGGTAATTCGTCAAGAATCTTGATAAAAAAAATTGGTTTACTTAAAAAAATATATTAAGCGCGGCAGCAACCTACCGCTCTGACTGCGTGGGCTCTACTGACAAGATGGCGGCGTGTGTGAAGCAGAGCGTTGTTGCCAGCTCGCTGTATCTGCTACTACTATGTGTGCGCAAAGTGTCGAACGAATAATAACTAACGAACTGTGAGTTTTGAATACTGGGCCTTGTTCCCAGCCGGGCCTTTCAAGCCTGAACTACCTTATTCAGCCGTCAGAAAATTATGTAGTCTGCATCCTACATTATGAATTTAAGGGTTAAATAGGCTACCTATTTATTTTGTGCTAACATATTATTCTTAATATCAACGCTGTCCTTGTTATTGTTGTGTGGTTTCTACAATCGATTAAATTAACTGTTTTGTAGAAATCGATTATTAATAATCGATTTTATAAAAAAAAATCGATCAAAAATAAAATCGATTCTTAGGATGGTAACATAATTTAAATGAACACGCACGCATTGTCACAGGGGTGCCACGTCACCCCATGGTAACAGTGGCGTAGCGTGGCTTTTCGCCGCCCGAAGCCGGCCGGAAATCCGCCGCCCCCTATTTTAATTCTAAGTCAGTTTGAATCGTACATCTTATTGCAAGTCAAGATAAACTACCACGCACTGCTTCAGAAGGAAAATACATCTATGCGAAGCAATGAGGCAAGAAACCCACAGGAAGTTTATTTTTCCTAAATGTCTAAACTTTATTATGTAACGCTAGGTATATATGGCAATAAATAATAATAACAAGTATTAAAGTATTTATTCCAACTCGTAGACGCGCGTGCTAATGTTGGAATTCTTCTGTATTTATGTCCCGAGGAGCTTGATATAGGTAAGTTCTTCCGAGCCCAGTACGTATTACTGCCGGCAATAAAAAGGCATATTATTGCGCTAGATTTTGCAGCTGTTGGAATCGATCACGAATTTCAGCAGTTACTCTGTCTGCTGACTGAAGTGAACATTGTTCGCCTCAGTTCGTTCTTGTACGATAACCCAACGTCTACAGATTCATCGCGGCATCGCCAAATATGCTTTCTCCTGATTTCTCTTAGGGGTTCTAAAGAAATTTCAAGCTCTTCACATAAACTTTTAGCATATTGTAGAGTTCCGTCTACAAATCAGCTCTATTTTATTCTAATACCTTACGCAGTTTTTCAGTTTTTTTCGTTTCGCTTTCGATACGTAACATTGCGGACGTTATAATCAAAATATGAGATCCATCAATATCTCAAAATGAACACTGTCCGGAATAAAATACTTTCAACATCCAAAAATTATCAAGCACGTCTAACGAAACATCCTAACCGGGATTGCTATTGAGCTGACTCAAGAAAACTAACTACACTAAACGTTTAAAAAGGAAGGTTAGATTATCCGTGAGTTCGAAGTCGATTGTATGTATAGGGTAATAAATCTGCTTATAGTGGCTACATTTCTGGTTACATGACCCAAAAAAATCCTTATACGCCGCCCCCTTTCGTATGGCGCCCGGGGCCATGGCCCCCTCTGCACCCCCATGCTACGCCACTGCATGGTAATAAAATGAATAAAATACTTTTGTCTAGTGAAAAAAAAATAACAAACTGAAAGAACACTTTTCTTGAAATCAATCAGGAATTAAATGAAATTAGATTGCAAAAAAAAAATAGTTTTGGCAACTTAAACACAATTGAGACAAAATTCCTTACGATGTTCAGGGCATGCAGGTCATTTGCATTTTGCACATCGAGCTTGCTTTTGCAATTTTGCGGGGGGTTCACTTATTGGAACTTCTTCGGGGATATTTAGAATGGCCCTTATATTTCCCGATAGTTGCCGAGGTAAATTTGACTCCAAGCGTCGTCTCATGTGCGGCTTGGCTAGTTGCAATGCTAGTTTGTTTAGGAAATCATTTCTAAATTAGCTGGCATGTTCGAATGTTTAGCTTCTAGATAGAGAATCATAGTGATCCCTGCTTGACCTAACATACCAAAGAAAAACATAAGAGGCTAGCGTCGAGTACCCCTCGCAGTCGTGTAATTGTGCATCATTTTTTCAAAGGTCTGAACGCCTCCCTTTGTCGCATTGTAGTCTTAAATTATAACTGGCTTATATAAAAGAGACTAAAGTTTTCTCGCGATCAAATGTAAACTGAGAGGACAAAGCAGGTAAAAAAATTGGTGGTATCTCCCGTTTGTTTTTACGTAAAGTTCCGATACAAGTCAGTCGATATTATTTCAGTAACTGGTCTGCAAGAGGCACCGAAGTGAACCAATTATCAAAGGGTATTTTTCGACCAGAGCCTTTGATGCTCTCAGCTAACTTTGTGACGTAGTCTGCCGCCGTCTTTGCCTCGGTTCCTTTGCCTATGTAGGGAATTGCGTCAAACATATAATATGTTTTAACATCACATATGGCCACTATTTTCATGCCATATTATTGTCCGGTTTCGATGTATAAACACGAAAGGGACACTTTCCTCGAAAACCGAACAGTTGCTCATCAATCGTGTCGTAACAACGTGGTTGGTACGCTTTTGTGCAACTGTTTATAAAAATCTTCCATGCTTCCCGAAAAGGGTGCAAATTTATCCTCTTTATCACAGTTGTCCTTATCATCAAATCTTAGGCAAAGTAGCAGATAATCGACTTTCGGACATTATTGACTTATACACAGGAGTGCTCGTGGGCGCCCACATTTTAGTTGTATTTTTTTACTATCTTTGTTTACGGCGGCATAAAATAGTAGCCCTACGAGTACCTCGATGTCTGTAAAATAAAAAATATATTAATCAGAAATACATACAAAATTTGAATTAGTCCCTGACTCTGTGCTAGATTAAATCTGTGAGACAGAAGTCAGTTTCCTCTTCCTTAAATATTAATTTTCTTAGGTTTCTATATATTTAAACATAACAAGAAATGTGTGTGTGTGTGTGTGTGTGTGTGTGTGGGTGTGTGTGTGTGTACACGTGCAGTTCCGTGTATTTAAGTGAGCAAAAACGTCAGCATTAGGGCTTATTAACTATTTACGGTTTAAAATTACTTTATTTCTCATAAAGATATTACTTACGAAAAAACAGTTTTATAACAAAAATAATGTTGACGAGCGTGGGTTGATAAAAACACTATAAACAATTACAAGAACTTAAGTAGGTAGTATGCAAAAATCCGGCCGGCTCTTCCGCACGGCAAGACATAATCACAGGTTAATCTTAATTCATGCTTTGCTGATAATTTATACAAATGTAGTTACATATATTTGACAGCCTACACTTAACGAATAAAAAATACACACATCAATTAGATAAATATAAGGTAGCAGCCACTGTTTATTATTTGTCAATTCTTGTCTATATTATTATTTACAGCAGCAATTCGGTTTGGTAGTAGTCCAATGACATTAAAAAGGTTTTTAATTTAATTTTTACTTCATAATTAGAGAAGGGTTGTATACTAATAATCTTATTTATTTTATTATATAAACTGACAGACATATAATTTTGTTGCCGTCTTGCAAAAGCAGTCCGACATTTCGGTGATTGCCACACGTTAGTCACAGTGCGCTTTGGTTTATTAGTGTGCACATTGTAAGGGGTACTTATGTGTTTTTAACGTCATCTGAAGAATATAAAGCTGTCTAGTTGACAGGACCTGGCATTTTTCAAACAAAAGTTTTGTTGAAAACCTATATGGATTGAAAGTCATTGTTTTTAATAATGACCTTTGTGCTCTTTCAAGTTGTATCATATAAGTTATACAAGCATCACCCCAAACCTCAATACAATAACTTATAAGAGATTGAACCAATGCAAAATAAACCAAACGCAAGGTGTCAAATGTTGCAGCGTGCCTCAATTGTTTAAAAACCCAAATGAGTTTTCTGATCCGAGATGTTAAAAGATCTATTTGGGCGTGCCAGTTAAAAGCGTCATCAAGAATAATACCCAGATATTTTACACTAGTAGTTCTGTCAATACTGAAGCATGTACACTCAGTTAGTTGTGCAAAAGTACACATATGAAATTTTTGATGAATATTATTATGTGGATCAGATTTCCCAATATTGAATTGCAAAAACTTTGTTTTTGATCCAACCCAGGACTAAAGTTGAATCGGTCCAATAGGTTTCTGAATTTAACTGAAGTCCGAGTGACGCCGTTACCTTTTTTGCTAACTTAATTGCCAGGACAGCACCACAAAGCTCTAATCTGGGAATGGTGATTGTTTTCTTGAACGGTGCGACTCGAGTTTTGGCAATCAGTAAATGAACGCTAACGGAACCGGTAACTGAAATACTACGAATGTATATACATGCTGAATATGCATGTATAGATGCGTCACTGAAAGCATGAAGCTCAATTATAATAGGAGAATCGCATATGTCGTGGTATTTGAATGTTTTCAAAATAAGGTAAATATTCTTATTGAATTCTGGGGAAATTGTATCATCCCAAGCTATATTATTAGCCCATATGGTCTGCAAAAGGATTTAAGCCCGTAGAAGGCAGGGATTAATTAATCCTATCGGATCGAATATTTGAGCAATTTTGGATAGTATGGACCGTTTAGTTTGTGTTTGTGTATTTTGATCTGTGACTGGCAACGACGTAAATAATAATTTATCATTTTTGTTATCCCATAAAATACCTAAAATTTTAATAATTTTATCATTATTTAGTGTAAGTAGAGGATCATTATTTAATTGATGAAATTGTTGAATATTATTGAGACTATTTTCTTCGTTGGATCTCCATTTACGTAAATGGAAGTGTGCATTTTTAAGCTGATTAGTAATTTCTTTGCAAACGTCTAAAAGTAATGATGAATTGTCGTTGCCTGTAACCAGGTCGTCGATATAAAAATCGTGTATGATTGTTGTACCAGTTAGTGTACGAAATTGATTTTGTTTAGAGTTTTGTGTGGTTGGATCGTTTAAGTATCATCATCATCATCATCATCATCATATCAGCCGAACGACGCCCACTGCTGGGCATAGGCCTCCCCCAAGGATCTCCACAACGATCGGTCCTGTGCTGTCCGCATCCAGCGGCTTCCCGCGACCTTGATCAGATCGTCGGTCCACCTTGTAGGGGGCCTGCCCACGGAACGTCGTCCGGTACGCGGTCGCCATTCGAGAACTTTTCCGCCCCAACGGCCATCGGTTCTCCGCGCTATGTGTCCCGCCCACTGCCACTTCAACGATGCAATCCTTCGAGCGATGTCGGTTGTTTTAGTTCTCCTGCGGATCTCATCATTTCTGATTCGATCGAGTAGGGAAATACCAAGCATCGCTCTCTCCATTGCTCGCTGGGTGATCTTGAGCCTTCTTATGAGACCCATAGTAAACGACCACGTCTCACTCCCATAGGTCATTACTGGCAACACACACTGGTCAAAGACTTTCGTCTTGAGACACTGAGGTATTTCGGACGCGAATATATGCCGGATCTTCCCAAACGCTGCCCATCCGAGCTGGATTCGACGAGAGATCTCTTTCTCGAAGTTGGACTTACCTAACTGGACTATCTGTCCCAGGTAAACATAGTGGTCAACAACTTTGAGTGCAATGTTCCCAACGTTAACTGGAGCGTGCGCAACATGGGCATTTAACATGATTTTCGTCTTGTCCATGTTCATCCTAAGACCCACTCTTTGAGAAGCATTACCGAGATCTTAGAGCATAATGTTCAGGTCTTCCAAGGTCTCAGCCATAAGAACTACATCATCGGCAAATCGCAGGTGTGTTAGGTATTCGCCATTGATGTTGATGCCGCGTCTTTTCCAGTCCAGAAGCTTGAAAATATTATCCTCCAACGCAGCTGTGAACAGTTTCGGAGAAATAACGTCTCCCTGTCTCACGCCTCGCTGTAGTTGGATCGGATTAGAGCTCTGGTTCTGTAATCGGACCGACATGGTGGCGTTTTGGTATAAGTACTTTAGCACCTCGATGTACCTGTAGTCTATTTGGCACCTTTGGAGAGACTGCAGCACTGCCCGCCCAGGTCTCAATCGAATCAAAGGCTTTCTCATAGTCCACGAACGCTAAGCAAAGTGGCAAGTTATACTCTTCGGTCTTCTGTATAACTTGCCGCAGCGTATGAATGTGGTCTATGGTACTATAGCCTTTTCGGAACCCGGCTTGTTCGGGAGGTTGGAAGTCGTCGAACCTGCGAGTGAGACGATTCGTAATGACTCTCGAAAACAACTTATAGATATGGCTCAGAAGCGAGATGGGTCTGTAGTTCTTCAAGAGAGATTTATCACCCTTCTTGAAGAACAGCATCACATCGCCTCTGCCCCATGCCTTTGGCGTTTTGCCCTCGAGGATGACAGAATTAAAGAGCTTCTGGAGGACCTTAAGAATCAGAATCAATCAGAATCAGAATCAGAAAGTTTATTTGCTAGAATACATATATGATATTAAGATCTTTGAGCCAAGTACAAAGTAAATGTATTCAACCTGCATGCAGACGTGCAAATTTTAAAAGTTAATACTAATTTGTCTTATAATCTATGAACTCTCTAACACTATAAAAACAATGCAATAATAGCCATTCCGTTAGCTTCCGTTTAAAAGCAAAACCTTCTAATACTTTTAATTCTTCAGGCAAGTGGTTAAAAATTAGAATACACATGTTAACAACATTTTTTTTGTATATCACTTTGTGACATGGGGGGTGATATAATAGGTTCCTAAATTTGGCTCTTTTTTGCCGAGTTATAATTTCACTACGCTTTTTGAATAATTCACGATGCCTTTTGGTAAAAAGACATATTTCTTTTATGTACATGCAAGGCAACGGAAAAACATTAGAAATCTTAAATAATCTTTCTAAAAACCAGGCCTTGTTTATTACGCGAATGCATCGTTTCTGCAATTTAAAAAGTCTATCTACATCCACCGAGTTTCTCCACATTATAAGTCCATAGCTAAGTGTTGAAGACATGTAACCGTGGTACGCTGTTAAAGCAGCTTCAGTGGAAAACGTTTGCCTGAGTCTTTTTAGTGCAAAAACAAATCGTTCAATCTTTTTGCATACAATGTCAATATGTGCCTTCCAGTTCAAATGGCTGTCTATAGTTATTCCTAGAAACTTAAGGCTCTTTACTTCAGTTACTTTTTCATGTAAGTATTTAATGTCAAGGTGTAATAAATTTGAATTATAAGATAATTATCGGCTTACCGCCCGCTCTAAGGAGCTCTGTTGTGATTCCGTCATCACCCGCCGCCTTGTTGTTTTTAAGTTGCTTGAGAGCCATTCTAATCTCGCACAGGCTGACGTCCGGCATATCTTCAGAATAATGTCGGGTAAGCTTGGCTCTAGGGTCTTTAGCCTTGCTTTCAACAGGGGTTTTCGTGGAATATAACTGTCCATAGAAATTCTCAATCTCCCTCAGGATTTCAGGTGTTGACGCAATGATGCTACCTGTCTCAGTTTTCAGCCTCGTCAATTGGCTTTGCCCAATAGACAGATCTCTGGCGAACACTTTGGAGCCTTTGTTCCGCTCAATGGCCTATTTAATACGTCGGGTATTAAATTGACGAAGGTCGCTTTTCAAAGACTTAGATATCTGTCTATTGAGTTGCCGATAGCGATGGGCATCCGCTGAGTTCTGTAGCCTCATTTCGTTTCTCTGATCCATGAGTAGGAGAGTCTGACTGGAGAGTTTCTTTGATTTGGGACGGCGGGTTTTAAAGTACTTAGACCCTGCCGTACGGACAGTATCCACCACCATGTTGTATAGATCGTCCACATCGATGCTGTTCTCAAGGGCTTCGAAACGGTTTTGAAGCTCGAGCTGAAAGCACTCGGGGTTTTGAATTTGAGCCGGTATTGATCGGAGCGTGGATTTTATCAGTCGCGCTCTTTCAAGCTTTACGTCGATATTCAATGTGCCTCTGACCATGCGGTGATCGCTTCCTGTCTTAACAGCGTTGATCACAGCGACATCATCGAATATGTGCTTCTTCGTTGACAAGATAAAATCGATCTCGTTTTTGACTTTACCGTCCGGGCTGATCCAGGTCCATTTGCGGCTTACGGGCTTCTTGAAGAAGGAGTTCATCATAAAGAGGTTCTCCCTCTCCATGAAGTCTGCCAGCATCTGGCCCCTTTTGTTCCGTTGCCCAAATCCAAATTTCCCCATTCTCAACTCATCACCGCAACGTTGCCCTAACTTCGCATTGAAATCCCCCATCACAACCGTGTAGTGGGTTTTAAAGCTATGCATGGCTTTAGAGATCTCCTCATACATAGCCTCCACTTCGACATCGTCGTGTTTCGAGGTCGGAGCGTAAACCTGAATGACATTCAGCGAATATCGTTTCGATATTCTGAGTATCAGGTACGCTACCCTGCTCGAAACACCTCCGATAGTAATCTCGTTGTTGACAAGGGACTTGTGGACGATGAACCCGACACCACCTAGGGACTGTTGGTCGCCCTCCCGGTAGTATAGTAAGTTACCGGATTGCAGGGTTATCGAGTCCTCCCCCTCTCTTCGGACTTCAGATAGCCCAATGATATCCCAATGTAACTTACCAATTGCCTCTTCCAACTCTACGAGCTTCGCGTCGAGCCTCAGTGTGCGCGTGTTATATGTTGCCAGGTCGAGTCGTCGTTGTTGGCAGCCGGATCTTACCCGGGGATTCTTAGCACCCCCTGCCCCGCCGTTACCATAGCCGCTGCCATAGCTAGGACTAGCGGGGCCGCCGGGGACTGGGGGCCGTTCTATTTGCGGTGTATTCATATGGGGGGTTTGCCATAATCGCCACGCCTGGCAGGCGGGTTGGCGATCGCAGTATGGCCTGCTGTTGTGAGGAGACGCTGCTGCCCATCTCCTGATGGCAGTTTTCCCTCTGTCGGCTCTTACGACACCCACGGGAAGAGAGGGGGTAGTGCTATTATTTTTATGTGCCGGCAGTAGTGCCGGCATAAGTAATTATGCTCTAACTGTGACAAACATTTGGTAGCTAGGTACGGTGCTGACGCGGTACCGTACGTGACTGTATTTAATTCATAAATTTTTAATTTATCAGTAGGATCTGATCTCTACAGTATCCTTTGACGGGATTTATAAGCACCATGCAGTACATTTTCTCTATGTCTGCGGTTACAAGGAATTTATACTGTCTGAAACGAAGCAAAATGCTAATGAGTTCATCCTGCACTGCGGGACCAGTGAGTTGAATATCGTTAAAAGAATAACCTGTAGTAGTAGGTGCAGAAGCATCAAAGACTGTTCTTAGCTTAGTAGTTAAGCTATTTTCTCTAAGCACGCCCGTGATGCGGCAAAAAATATGAATTCTGGCGTTTTTGAGGTTCAGTGACTTTTGTCATGTGGTCTAACTGTAGGTATTCTTCCATAAATTCTATATCGTCGGTGCGCCTGCCAATCCTGGTATGTGTAAAATGACAACTTTTCAGGAGGAACAAAAAACTGTTTTTCTCGTAAACTGTTTTGATTTTTAAAATTATAAATATGTTATATGATAGAGAAAAATACAACGCTTTAGATAGTGTACTATTTATCAACTACGAAACAAAGCTTTAGTCTCTATAAATTTTTTTTCCATTTTTGTGCACATATCATATTTGGTGTGCCTAAAGTTTGTTCCTGCATATTAGCGTATGTGCAAAATGTATCACATAGAAGTATTGTAATGGTTCAGTTTTTTAATTTCCACTGTAGTTATGTGCTTAAACATGCAATTAACATTAATAAAATGTGCAAAGACACAATAATCCAACTGTATTATTCAGTTATAAATATTCGTTCCTCAGGATACCTAAGTTAGGAAAACACTAAAGCAATTTTAAATATTTTTATTAGTTTGTTTATTGCTAGATGGCGCTCTCCTTATTAAATAAGGTAACTTTTATATATTCCTACATTATGTACCACAGAACAACCGGAATAATTATTATAATATTTTAAAAAACATTTTTTCATATATTTTTTCATCATCCTTAACCTGGGACACGGGGCACTGGTTTTACACTGGGCCTGGACATGACCTGTATCTAGGCACCGGTAGCATCGCAGGACCTTAGCCTCTAACACCTGAGCCGGTGCTGACACCCAACCTACTAATAGCCTTCCTTGCGACAACTTCTTGGCAACAGCAACTGGCACCTTAACTACAACAAATCCAGATCCAGTATAGGATTGCCTTATCTCGCCGACCTTAAAAATATCGGTAGCACAACCACCAACTTTTGCCACTACTTCGGCCACCTCTTCTTTTGAGACAGAGTCATCTAAGCCTGTAAGCCGCACATCGGTGGTCTTTATTGGTCTGACAACCTTTACTAAATCTGACGGCAGGAGGTATTCCTGCAGTCTTTTGGCTAGGGAGTCTGCCTTCTCACCACTTGTGGCACCGGGTATCTCAAGTAATTTACCCCCAGTTTTCGCCTTAGAGAATAGCATCCCGCTGATGCCCAGCTCTTGAATATTTATCCGGGATAAGGCATCCCGGATAGCTGATTCGTATGTCACCCCCTTTTCTAGTGCCCCTGGCAGCAGGATCAGTATGATCTGGGCGGGCGAAGTTTGGGGTGGCGGGTTTTCCAACTGAAGGTTTAGAAGTTTTGCCTTTAAGCTAAGCATTTGCCTTAGATGGGGTGGCTTCGCTCTTTTTATGTCTGTTTGATCCCCGCTTCGATGTGGACGATCTATACAACATGGTGGTGGATGCTGTCCGTACGGTACTTTAAAACCCGCTGTCCCAAATCAAAGAAACTCTCCAGTCAGACTCTTCTACTCATGGATCAGAGAAACGAAATGAGGCTACAGAACTCAGCGGATGCCCATCGCTATCGGCAACTCAATAGACAGATATCTAAGTCTTTGAAGAGCGACCTTCGTCAATTTAATACCCGGCGTATTAAAGAGGCCATTGAGCGGAACAAAGGCTCTAAAGTGTTCGCCAGAGATCTGTCTATTGGGCAAAGCTAATGACGAGGCTAAAAACTGAGACAGGTAGCATCATTGCGTCAACACCTGAAATCCTGAGGGAGATTGAGTTTCTATGGACAGTTATATTCCACGAAAACACCTGTTGAAAGCAAGGCTAAAGACCCTAGAGCCAAGCTTACCCGACACTATTCTGAAGATATCCCGGACGTCAGCCTGTGCGAGATTAGAATGGCTCTCAAGCAACTTAAAAACAACAAGGCGGCGGGCGATGACGGAATCACAACAGAGCTCCTTAGAGCGGGCGGTAAGCCGGTACTTAAGGTCCTCCAGAAGCTCTTTAATTCTGTCATACTCGAGGGCAAAACGCCAAAGGCATGGGGCAGAGGCGATGTGATGCTGTTCTTGAAGAAGGGTGACAAAACTCTCTTGAAGAACTACAGACCCATCTCGCTTCTGAGCCATATCTATAAGTGGTTAAGAGTCATTACGAATCGTCTCACTCGCAGGTTCGACGACTTCCAACCTCCCGAACAAGCCGGGTTCCGAAAAGGCTATAGTACCATAGACCACATTCATACGCTGCGGCAAGTTATACAGAAGACCGAAGAGTATAACTTGCCACTTTGCTTAGCGTTCGTGGACTATAAGAAAGCCTTTGATTCGATTGAGACCTGGGCAGTGCTGCAGTCTCTCCAAAGGTGCCAAATAGACTACAGGTACATCGAGGTGCTAAAGTACCAAAACGCCACCATGTCGGTCCGATTACAGAATCAGAGCTCGAATCCGATCCAACTACAGCGAGGCGTGAGACAGGGAGACATTATTTCACCGAAACTGTTCACAGCTGTGTTGGAGGATATTTTCAAGCTTCAGGACTAGAAAGGACGCGGCATCAACATCAATGGCGAATACCTAACACACCTGCGATTTGCCGATGATGTAGTTCTTATGGCTGAGACCTTGGAAGACCTGAACATTATGCTCGAAGATCTCGGTAATGCTTCTCAAAGAGTGGGTCTTAGGATGAACATGGACAAGACGAAAATCATGTTAAATGCCCATGTTGCACCCGCTCCAGTTAACGTTGGGAACATTGCACTCGAGGTTGTTGACCACTATGTTTACCTGGGACAGATAGTCCAGTTAGGTAAGTCCAACTTCGAGAAAGAGATCTCTCGTCGAATCCAGCTCGGATGGGCAGCGTTCGGGAAGCTCCGGCATATATTCGCGTCCGAAATACCTCAGTGTCTCAAGACGAAAGTCTTTGACCAGTGTGTGTTGCCAGTAATGACCTATGGGAGTGAGACGTGGTCGTTTACTATGGGTCTCATAAGAAGGCTCAAGATCAACCAGCGAGCAATGAAGAGATCGATGCTTGGTATTTCCCTACTGGATCGAATCAGAAATGATGAGATCCGCAGGAGAACTAAAACAACCGACATCGCTCGATGGATTGCATCGTTGAAGTGGCAGTGGGCGGGACACATAGCGCGGAGAACAGATGGCCGTTGGGGCGGAAAGGACGACGTTCCGTGGGCAGGCCCCCTACAAGGTGGACCGACGATCTGATCAAGGTCGCGGGAAGCCGCTGGATGCGGACAGCACAGGACCGATCGTTGTGGAGATCCTTGGGGGAGGCCTATGCCCAGCAGTGGGCGTCGTTCGGCTGATATGATGATCCCCGCTTGAACACCGTAGTCTACCCTTCCTTCATGGGTGGAAGTGGTGCTGGAAGCGGGCCGAGCTCGGTTTCAGTAGGCACACTAGGCACTCGTCGCTGTCTGCTTCGAGCCCTGCCTGGTGGAGGTTTCGTCGTTGGAGCCTTGGCTCCGTGGCTCCCTCTGTTTATCAGTGATGTCGTGGCTATTGGCTGAGCATCGATAGCCTTAGTTGCTTTCGGCGTCGGCCCTGCTTTCTGGATCGATTTTGTACTATCTTTCGAAGTAGCCGGTTTAGGGGAAGCTACCGTCTTGTTTGGCGCGGAGGACAGTGCTTCTGCCGTAGATGGTAGTGGTGTTGCACCTGCCAACTCTTCATCTCGTTTGCGGCCAATAGCTAATGGGATAAGCCGTTTAGCCGGTAGGAGCCGATCGTTAATACCGCAGAACTGAGCATTCATCATGGCACCATATTTGGCCATTAAGCTGCGCTCTATTTCTTCGCGTTCTGATAGGGCCTGTGCCAACGCCAAGGAAGGAGTAGGAAGCATGGGTTCGTCAATTTTGCTGTTGCTGTTTAAGGATTTCCATTTGTTACTTGAGCTCTTGGAGCTCCTCTGTTAACCTCGTGTTAGCAGCGTTGAGGCGTTGGATTTCCTCATCTTTTGATCTCGCCACCAGTATTTCAACAAATGCCGTGACAACAGCTGCAGCATCCTTAAAGTTCCTCTCGAATACTCCTGAGACTTTCCCACTTCGCCTAGCGCAGTGAATAATGTTATCAGTACTGGTACGGATAGCTCGCACCAGCTCTTGCACTGTTAGCTCTTGAGATTGAAGCTTAGCCCACTCCTTTATTTGGTGAAGTTTGCGGGACCTCAGTCCACACCATGGCCTCCTCCTCCACCTCATCTTTTTGCTCCTTCTTAGACTCGTTTTTAAGTAGTTCTCTTGCATCCATTTTCGAAGCGTTGGTCCCTCTGGTAGATGGCCTGCCACTTCCGCGTTTCCCTATAATGTAGTTCTTGGGAGTAGGTTTTTAGGCGCACCTACAGATTCTGCCGAATCTCTCCTAGCGTTTTACGATCCCTTACGAGTCAGACCTAGATCGAGTTGTGGAGCAAGACGCGTCAGACATGCTGCCCGCGTCTAACACAGATCCTTCCTGCAAAATTTTGCAGTTACGCTCGCCACCGTCTATGTGGGACTCATTGCGCCAACTTAACACGCTCGCAGCAGGGCTTAAAACCTCGTTGTTCGCGAAGTCACGTACAGTAGAACACTATCTACGGTTTTGGCTAAATTAGCACTGCTTGCACCACACTCTCCCTTTAATTTTTTTTGTTTACGTAGGAAAAAATGCATTTCGCATACCTACTGCTTCAGGGGCAGCAGTAGGTTATGTGGGACTCTCTTGTCGGTGCCCGACAAGCATACCCACTACAAAGACCTGCGGTGTACCTTGCGACGTATGTTGGCAGTGTATGGGTTTCCCTTAGGATGCCCTCCATGCACCGCCTACGTATGGCCTATGCCCATACTTTATGCCTGAGGCCCGCTCAGGCATAAAGTATGGGTGATCCTGTACACCAGGAATCACCCCCAGTCTGGCAAGCTGTGCAATGCGAGCGTTGAGCCCCCCGACCCAACTTCAAAAATCCTGCTATGTGCTACACATAGATTAAAAAATAAAAGGCATTCGAAAAATTTTATCTGACATGTGTCACTGGACATACTTTTAAAAACTGATATGTGACTTTACTACACATACCAAATTTTAAAGTAACTGTCGTTAGATTAAAGTGTACTTAAGTAATTTGGCAACGCTGTTTCTATACGGAATATGCACAAACGGGTTTTTGCATCAGTTCGGCGTTTGAAAACTAGTGACATCTAGCAAATAAAAAAAAAATTAAAAAAAGTCACATGTAAGGTTTGGCAGGCGCACCGACGATATATTTTGTTTTGAACTTAGAATCTCGGCAAAATTTACGTTTTAAAGTTAAAAATCTAGTATGTGCTTGTTCGTATGAATCTTCGAGATTTGTGGGAGATGATTTTAAAGGAATATTGACTACAAATCGGCCATCATGGTTGCGAGCTGTAGTCTCAGTCTCAGTTTACGTAATAATTGCTCGGTGATGAAACTAGAAGTGCTCCCGTTACCTAGGAGAGCGCGAACTTTGTGAGTGTGCCCTTTATGATCAGTGATGCTTATGACTCATAGGCCCTCGGAGGGCGGGTCAATAAGTCCGTGACTTTTGGAATAAAACACAGATTTTTTGATAAACAAATCATTTTATTTTTCAACGTAGTCTCCCTTGAGCTCTATACACTTTGTCCAACGCTTCTCCAATTTTTTTATCCCTTCCAAAAAATATGATTTCTCGAGGTCCTCAAAATAGGCCTTTGTTTGCGAGATGACTTCATCATTGGAGTCAAATCTTTTTCCACCAAGCCATTTCTTCAGGTTTGGGAACAAAAAGTAGTCACTCGGAGCCAAATCTGGAGAATAGGGTGGATGAGGGAGCAATTCATAGCCCAATTCATGGATTTTTGCCATGGCAACTGCACATGTGTGCACCCTTGCATTGTCTTGGTGGAAAAGAACTTTTTTCTTGGCCAAATGAGGTCGGTTTTTATTCAAATCGTCATTGAAGCGGTCCAATAAGTTGGCATAATATTCCCCATTGATTGATCTTCCCTTTTGAAGGTAGTCAATGTGGATTATCCCACGTGCATCCCAAAAAACAGTCGCCATAACTTTATTGGCTGACAAACCCACCTTGGCCTTCTTTGGCGCCGATTCACCCTTAGAAACCCACCGTTTTGACTGTTGTTTGGTCTCTGGTGTGTTGTGATGGATCCATGTTTCGTCCACGGTTACAAAACGGTGCAAAAACCATATTGCGATTAAACAACGCCAAACCTTCCTGTGAAGTTGTTACACGATTGCGTTTGTGGTCGACTGTGAGCAAACGCGGTACCCATCTTGCGGAAAGCTTTCTCATGCCCAATTGATCTTTTAAAATTGAAACCACTGAGCCATGCGAGATCCCTACGGCTTCCACAATCTCTTGCACTTTCAATCTTCGGTCGGCCAACACCATATCGTTAATTTTTTCGATTGTTTCGGGTGTAGAGACCTCAACTGGGCGTCCAGGACGTTCGGCATCTTCAGAGCTTTTACGGCCACAACGAAATTCAGTAAACCACTTTTTTACCATTGAAATCGATGGTGCAGAGTCCCCGTAGTATTTATCAAGCTTAGCTTTGGTCTCGGTAATGGTTTTTTTTTCGCAAAAAATAATGCTTAATAAGCACACGAAATTCACCTTTTTCCATTTTTTCCTCAAATTACTGGGTAGTCTGATAAAAATAGCTGTCAAACACAAACTAACTGACACAGCAAGTTCAAATTTTGATAGGAATCAACTGACAGATACCTGTTGACAGGAGTAGTGTTGCTTTTTCAGTAAAGAGGTCAGAAATTCAAAAAGTCACGGACTTATTGACCCGCCATGAGAACGGTTGAAAGTAAAACTTGACTGTGACTTGTGCATGATAGGGTAATGTTTTTACAGCTTTCATTATAATTTGATTGTGAAGGTTTAGCTTGCGAATTAGCATTGGATGCTGCTGGTATTACGCATTCAGGAGATGAACTTTGTTTTGATTCAATGGGATTCCCCTTTGCTTCGAGATGTATTAAGCTATTGTGCCTTTGAAAACAAATCTTACAAGGACCTAAATTACATTTGTTTGTATCATGTCCTTTTCTTAAGCAATCGGCGCATAATTTTAATTCTTTGACCTTTGCAATTCTGTTTTCTATTGGAAGAGATTTAAAACGAAAGCATTAATAAATGTTATGACTACCTTTACATAAATGACAAGCCGATCTAGTTACATTGGTTGGTGATGCGATAAATGTCTTAGGTCGCATGTGAGTAATATCGTTATGTCTGCGTAGTTTATTTTGATTTATTTCCATGGTCTCTAGTAAATCAGCACGACCTTTAACAAAATCATTGAATTGTTGCAAAGTGGGAATGGTTTTGAATTTATTTCGTTCTTCTTCCACTCGCGAGAGGTAACAGTATCTAATTTGGCAGAAGTCATGTAAACAATTAATGCATCCCAATGTTCTATAGGTAGATTGAGCGCCTTTAGTGATCTCAAATTTTTATTAATTGTATCTATTAAATTTCGCAAAGACCTTGAGGATTCTCGTGTGATTCTCGATATTAAATAAGAATTTATTGTGATTATTTATGAGAAGCCTTTTGTTATTATATCTATCACAAATTCATTCCCAACCTATGTCATAGTTCTCGGCTGATAAATCAATGGATTGATTTAACAAAGAAGCATTGTATTTTAAAGATGAACGTAAATAATGGAACTTGTGAATTTTAGGAATTGAATTATTTTTATGAATAAGAGTTGTGTATGAATCGTGAAATCCTAACCAATCATGATAACGGCCAGAAAAGGTAGGTAAGTGTATTGTTGGTAATTTTAATGTAGGGGGCCCTGTTGCGCTTGCTGATATAACCCTCTTGGTATGAATTTCATAATGTTTCTTGCTTGTTAATCAAAGTACATCGCCTAGCTAGATGTACGTCTATGAACGTTGGATCAAGTAATCGTCCTCTAGTTCTCTTCGCTGCCGTTAGTATTGTTTGTTGGTAGTTCCACGTTGAAATTCCAACTCGTGATTCCAAAGGTCGTCTTGAAGGTTGCACGGACGAATTCTCCTCTATCCGGCTCGAAAAAAATGGGCAGGCTCGACGAGATGAGGCGATGGAAAAGAGACGACGTTTCTTCTATTGAATATGTTTATTGGCGATTACAATGAAACAATTAAAAAACGTATAACAATGCAATGGTAGGTAGGTGCGCGAGCGCACGGTGCTATGCCCGATCGAGAAGTGCCGGGCCCGATATATTCGGGCGCGTGACGAGGGTCGCCGGGTGAGGCGGGGCGGGGAACAGCCTGTGGAGGGTTTTCAGTGCACATCTCCTCGCTTACTTTTTCAAACGGTTTGAGAATTTTTACGACCTCTTTCAGTACAGTAATTTCACTAGCGTGAATCATAGGAGGAGCATTAGGGTAATTCAACATTATGCCGCCCCCCGTCCCACTCATAGCTATAAACCTTTCAAGCTTATGCAATTGTGAATTCCATCGCGTTGAAACATCTACCAGGTGTTTAATTTTTCCTTCCGGTACATTTTCAGCCTTTTGAGAATTTCTCAATTGGTCTGCAGCAACTCCGCTCTGATGGAACCATTGTACAATTCTGCGAACTTTATCAATGAATATTTTTATTTCATTCACCATGACTGAATTTTGCACAACAAGGTTAAATGTGTGGGCTATGCAACGAATATGCTTTGCTCTTCCAAATGCTAATTCAATGGCTTTTACTATATTTGCACCATTGTCTATAGTGACGGCCACAATTTTTTCATCAGGAATTTCCCATTTTTCACAAATATTTTTAATGGTGGTTGATAAATATTCGGCGGTATGACTCTCCGAAAGCGGCTCACAAGCTATATTGAAAGAAACAATCTTAAAATTTTTGATAAAATGAATAGTTACTCCCAGATAGTTCTTCATTTGTAAATCCTTCCATTCGTCAATCATTAAACATATATTGGTAACGGATTGTAACTTTTTGATCATAATAGCTTTTTTTTCCATCAATGATGCTGGTTATCGTTTTGCGACATGGGATTTTATATAATGGTGCAAGTAATTTAATCAATTTACCAAACCCTTCTCCTTCGACCACGCTGAAGGGAAGATTATCGCGGTATATCAGTCCTGCTATAGCGTCTGTAATCTGTTTGTTTTTTGAACCCCCTGATCCAAATTCTAATATTTTCGAGAATGATGCTTCTATGCCTATTTTTTGTCGTTTAGGAGTTGACCCTACAGGATCTTCAATTTGAGATGCGTAAGTAGTCGGTATCATAATCACAGAGTCTTCAGAACGTGATGGCTGATGGCTGACGTCGATGGCTTAGGAAACAAGTCTGCAATTGATTCTTCCTGCGAAATGTTTCCCGACTTGACAGTATGATCCTACAACAAAATTAAATTGGTTAAGAATATCCTTTATCATATACTATATGGCCACTAAACTAAAAGAATATTTCGTATAATATAAGCCAATCAAAATAAAACTAAATTTTGACTTGATTAGCCACTGTTTACATCGTAAATCGATTTGTTATCTGAATCGGTAAGTATATCTTCCGATTTGTATACGCCCAACCCTAAACTACAACTGTCAAAATGAAAACTTTGACATGTCAATAATCTTAATACTCGGGCATTATAAATATAGTCCTGAATGGCCCTGATTTATCATTTGGTTGGTTCATAGCAACGAAAATGTTGTACTATGGCAAATAGTGTTCTTATTATAATTATTTATTAGAAAACTAATTATTGGCAAGTCTGTCACGTTGTGATTTCTGAGCTGCGCACTAATCTCTAAATACTCACGTTTAGTTATTACATTCATTGTTTCATTATTAAAACACATTTATTTTCACTTCAATAATAATCGAGTTTTGTTGTTTTGGTTATTGATCTGTCAATGACAAAGAGCTGTCAGATGCGCATGCGACTGTCCGTATGTTCTGAATGACTAAAATAACGTTACGTTCGTTTGTCTACGTTTAACAAACGCACGGAACCACATACTCATTTCACAAAGGTCGTGAATGAATTATTTGAAGTAATATCATAATATTTGTCTTCTATATTTTTACGATTTGTATGTTAAAGTCATAACTTATTTAAAACGTCACGCAGCCGAAGTAATTTTCATGAGCCTGGCAGAATGGCGTTTGACCTTCGACAGATGTTTAAAAAAGTGAATAAACTATAGTAGTGTGGCAGGTTTATAAACATTGGGAATTTATTAATTAGGGAAAAATACGTGTCTTGCTTGAGGACTGGTTGTTAATAATTGAAATTGGAATATTAAAATAATGTAAATTAATAACCTAAAAAGTTTGAATGTTTACTTGTTAGTTTAATATGTGTTTTACAAAGAAATAGTTCTTTGTGTTGTTTCCATTGTTTTGGGGAGATTTGAGTTAGTGAACTGAGCACTCGGAAATTCCTTCGTGTCAATGATTTGCATTTTTGCAATTTAGAGGTTTCGTTCGAGGATTTCATTTTGATTGATTTCATTTCCGTATACGGCTTGGTAAAGATGTCGAGGAGGACACCTTCGCTCTGGCTGTCGGCCAGGAATCCGAAGGAGAAAGATGGAGGCCGACACTTCAATTTTGTTACCGGCTAATAATCGCCGTTAAATATTTATTATGTTGTTCCGGTTAAGTGCCGTAAGTATATTTGCTGATTTCGAAGGATTTCGTTCATTTTGTTGCTTCATGCAGTTCTGTAACATAAGTGGTTTCTTACAGATCTTTTGATGGCCGCTTGGTTTGGCTACCAGACCTTCCGTTTTACGCTGACTTTCCGCTGATCAAATGAAAGACGCAAGAAGCTTGTCTCGATGAGATTCGGGTTGGTACCACGCCACGTGGATGCATAAGGTTGCCCTACCCTATCTTTGATGAAGTAAGTGGAAAAATCTTCTTAATCCAGTTAGCAGTCTACAATTCCGGTTGCCGTTTAATAGTATTCCGTTCACAATTAAATTTAGATTATTCCGTTTAGTATAATATACATGATAAGTTTGGTGGTACAACTTGCTCAGAAGTGGGGTAATTCAGAGCCTTACAAAAGACTCACGCCTGAGATTTCTGTGTTACTATTTTAAGAGGTGGTAAGCTTAGCCGGAGAAAATAACGATTCTGTTAACTCATGCTCGTATCTATATTTACCATCTCATTCCGTCATCTTCATCGCCCCTAACACCCTGCAAGTCAGTATTTGTTTAGAAAGTGGTCCAGTTTCTTTGTAATTAATAATTGTAATTAAATCTAAATTGTAGGTACTTATCTCTTTATTTTCAATACTAATGATACCAGAGTGTTTCCTTTCCATGTCCTATTTTAAATTGGTAGTATTACTGCACGTTTTTAAATTTTAGGGCAATATTTACATTTAGCATTGATTTACATAAAGAATCTAATATTGAAATTTAATATAAATAATGCATGTGTTTTAAGAAAGGATTGAATTAATTAAATAATTATGTACTGTAGCTAAATTGAATATATATGTATGCAACATTGGTTAGCTGAGGAAGAGGTTTGCAACTCTATGTAACAACTAAAATGTACCTTCTTCAAGGACAAATAAAAATATTTCATTCATTTAAAAAAAAAAGACTTGTCAACCGAATGTCGGTAAAATAGTACAGTTCATCGACTAACTCCATCTGGTCAATGTCAATGACAGAAGGAATGCCATCATAGATTTTCAAATGGCGTTAATGTAATATAATGGAGCTATGATAGTATTCTTTGGCAGTTCGCGTTCCGGGCTCCGAGCCAGAAAACCAAACGTAATGTCGGGGTGCATTTATTGCATGTTTATAAAAAACGATTATTAATTTAAAAAAAATCACGTGTTAAAATCGATTTTACTTTAGAACAATCGATTTTTAATCGATTATTTCCATAATCGATAATTTTTTCACATTCCTACTTGACATTGAGGTTAAGAGAGTGTCATCTCTTGTATGTGGGCACGTATACTCTAAATGCGTGTGCATCTGTGTGCCTAAAAGATCTTTTAATGTTATCAAATTATCGTCACTATTATCTGTATGTGATTGTAATTTTGAAGATTGTAGGGGTTGACTTGAACTTAATTTGGATCATAAGCTTGATTTCGCGGGAGAGAAAATGCGTTTTCTGACTTGAGCTTTACGGCGTTTTGTAACAAACGAGTCATGAGATCCACTGGAATGGTAATCATCTTCAACTTCCAGTTCATAGTCTTTATCCATGACGCTCACTGTTATAATCTAGATCGTCGTCAGTATCTAAAACAAAAGAGTGATAATTGTTTGTTTAAAGCTAAATAATTTGACTGATTTACAATATTTTCTTGTTTTATTTTTGATTTCACGTAAAGCTTTGAACCTGAAAACAATTGTAGGTATTAGCTGTATGTGTTAATTGCAACCTACTCGACTCTATCAGAAGGAAATTACTGTAGATAAATGAAAGTCCGAAGGTCACTGAAGAATTATATTGTTCACCAAGAATATACAATATGTAATTACACGTACTTAACTTTGTGTCTAATATATAAGGCTCGTGGCAACGGGATGGCCAAAGGCGTGACGGGAAACGACTGGCTCGCGCCGCCGTCCGCGCTCCTTACTGTGCCATAATTGCACTGTAAGCAATTGTGAAATACAATGTGTCCCTACATAACATCCTTCCCAAAAATTTGTTACAAAAAAGAAATTTTTTACAAAATAAAGTTACATTGCAAATGGATTGGCTTATTAATTTGGCTTCGAACCTATTCTATGTAGGTATAAACTGAATAACATCACAATGAAACTTAAACTACGCAGGTGTCTTAAACGCTGCGTCATACATTTAGTACTTGGAACTTGTACACATTGTTGTTCGCAATACTGTGACCTAATCACGTCGGGGTCACCACTGTAGGTATTAGCTGTATGTGTTAATTGCAACCTACTCGACTCTATCAGAAGGAAATTTAGTGTGTATTGCGCTTGCGCCGACGGATGTAGCTGTGAGTGAAATCAGTAATAAACGAGCCTGTGAGCCGAGCGGTTGTTTTATTGCGCATGTCATTACTTACCTACCTAACGTACGTAGATTCCATATACTTCACTGGCGACGGGTACCTACCTGCAAGTGCTAACAATGTCGAATTTAATCGGTAATGTTAACATTTTTGATCACAAAAATAATGAGTGGTCGATATTCTATAGTCGGTTGCTGCAGTTTATAAAATTGAACAACATCGTGGACGCAAATAAGAGTGCGGTATTATTGACACATCTTTCAGACGAGTCGTACCGTTTGGCGCGGGATTTAGTACATCCGAAAAGGCTGGAGGATTTAACGTTTGAAGAGTTGACTAAAGCGCTGGGAGATCATTTTACACCGAAGAGGTCAACATTTGCCGACAGGGCAATGTTTTACGAAGCGACAAAACACGAGGATGAGAGTATCGAGGATTGGGCGGCGCGTCTCAGAGGACTATCAGTTTATTGTGAGTTCGGATCGGCGCTGGATACATTATTGCGAGATCGTTTTGTATTAGGCCTGGGTGCGGGAGTGGTCCGAGATCGCCTTTTTGAACAAGACTTGGCTACATTAACATTGGCAAGAGCGCTGGAGATTGCTCAGCAAGCCGAGTGTGCAAGGCGCGCGCGCGGCAGCGTCTCGAGGGACTCGGTCGGAGCAGTTCCAAGTATCAAGGAGGAGCCGGTGTATCGAGTGAGCGAACGCCGAGCAATTCAGGAACGACGGGAATTGGCTCGTGCTGGTACGGGTGACGTAAGTGGGTCAAGGTGCTCGGTGTGTGGACTCAAAAATCACGATGCATCAAGATGTCGTTATAAGAACTACAAGTGTTTAATATGTGGCGATAAAGGACATTTGAAGAAAGTGTGTAAAGTGCAACGATTAAATAAGATCGACGTGGAACCCGGGCAGGACAGTGACGATGTGCATAATTGTAAAGAATGCCAAGTGTTCAACTTGAGGTATGTAAAATATGAGCCAATTAGGTTAACAATTTTAGTCAATAACAAAAATCTTACGATGGAGTTAGATTCGGGTTCAGGTTCAACTGTTATTTCAGAAGAGTTATTTTTAAAAATGTTTTCAAATTACCCTTTACAACCGAGTGATTTGAATATGTGTTTGTATAACGGGCATAGGATCACACCTCTAGGTTATTTTATCGGTGAAGTGCTCTATTCTAATCAATGTAATCGTATAAAATTTTACGTAATTAAAAACGGAGGACCGGGGTTACTAGGGCGTGATTTTATGTCGAAATTCAACATAGTTTTTTCGATATGTAATAATAAAATTACCTTACAAAATCAACATGGGGTACAGCAATTATTGAATGCATTCTCTGACGTTTGGAAAGATGAATTAGGTTGTTTCAATAAATTTGAAGTTGAGTTGCATCTAAAATCCGATGCAAAACCTAAATTTTTCAAACCGCGAACTATTCCTTTCGCCCTCAAAGAAAAGGTAAACGCAGAGCTAGATAGACTGGTAAAATTAGGTATTTTAGTTCCTGTAACATTCTCAGAATTCGCAACACCCATAGTGCCCGTTCTCAAAGAAAATGGTACAGTGAAAATCGCCGGAGATTATTCTTGCACTCTGAATAAAGTGTTGAATATAGATAAATACCCTCTTCCCCGTATAGAAGAAGTATTTGAGAAACTTGGCGGTGGCAAATATTATTCCAAATTAGATTTGAGTAACGCGTATAATCAATTTAAATTGAAAGACTCCTCCCAAGGTTTAACTACCATCAATACGCCGAAGGGTTTATTTAAATATACCCGCCTCGTCTATGGTCTCGCTAACGCACCGGCGATTTTTCAGCGAACTATGGAGACATTGCTGTCGAGGATAGAAGGAGTTAGCTGCTGGTTTGATGACGTATGCTGCACGGGTCCAACAGCAGAAATCCATATGGCTAGGTTAACAGAAATACTCAAGAGACTTCAAGACGCGGGACTGAGGTTACAAAAAGACAAGTGTGCATTTTTTCAACCGAGTGTAACGTATCTAGGTTTCGTTATCGATAAAGATGGTCTTCGGACCTGTCCAAATAAAGTCTCAGCAATACTAGACGCTCCAGTTCCTAAGAACGTCACGGAGGTAAAACGTTTCCTCGGTGTTGTTAATTACTACCGCAATTTTATACCTAACGCATCAGTATTAATGCATCCACTACATAAGTTACTGCGGGAGGGCGCTGTGTGGAGCTGGACCGAAAAAGAGCAGGCTGCGCTGGACGATGTGAAGCGAGAGTTAGCTTCGGAGCGGGTGTTAGCGCATTTCGACGCGGCAGCGTCGCTTGTGCTGAGCGTAGACGCGGGGCCCGCGGGCCTGGGCGCGGTGCTGGCGCACGTAGGCGCCGACGGCCGCGAGCGCCCGATAGCATTCGGATCCCGTGCATTAATTGCTAGCGAAAAAAATTATAGTCAGATACAAAAGGAGGCGACGGCAATTATATTTGGAGTTAAACACTTTCACCAATATTTATACGGCCGACGGGTCCCTTTCATTTTAAAAACTGACCATCGCCCCCTTTTGTCGATATTTGGTAAGAAAAATGGAATTTCAGTTACGGCCGCCCTACGTTTGCAGCGATACGCGATTATATTATCAGCTTACAACTATAGTGTACAATATGTCAGTAGTAAAAATAACTTAGTCGCAGATTTTTTCTCTCGAGCGCCGTTAGCGTCACCTGTTATAGATAATAGCCTACAGATAAGCAACGAAGAGGACGGGCGACACTTTCTCTTTCTAGACGCGACCGTAGAACCAGTTTCTTACGACGAGATACGACAGGCCACCAAGCTTGATAAGACTTTGCAAACTGTAGCTAAATATATGAATAAGGGGTGGCCAAGGAAAATAAAATGCAATAATGTTTTGCCATATTTCAATTGTAAAAGTGATTTGGAATTTAATAATGGATGTCTTTTTAGGGGTCATAAAATTGTAATACCTCCAGTGTTTCGTATTAGGATGTTGGGAGAATTGCATTCGTCACATTTTGGCATAGTCAAAACCAAATCTAGTGCTCGAAGTAGAATGTGGTGGCCGGGTATCGATGGCGACATCGAGGCGTGGGTGGGGGCGTGCAGCGCGTGCGCCGGCGCCCGCGCCGCGCCGCCCCGCGCGCCTCCTGCGCCCTGGCCGCGCGCGCCTGCGCCCTGGCACCGTATACATATTGATTACATGTCTATCGGGCAATGCTTTTATTTAATAATAGTGGACTCTTTCAGCAAATGGCTAGAATGCATTTATATGAATTGCGGTACCTCAACTAGTGCGCTAATATCTAAACTAAAGAGTGTATTTTCAAGATTCGGAATACCGAATGTAATCATTTCAGATAACGATGTTAAGATAAGATCTATTGAATTCGAAAGGTTTTGTAAAAATAATGGTATCAGGTACATAACATCCCCAGTGTATCACCCAGCCAGCAACGGCCAAGCAGAAAATTCTGTAAAAACTTGTAAAAAGATGATTAAATGTATTTTAACTAAAAATAAATTACCAGTCAGTCGAGTTCAAGAAAAATTAACAGGTTTTCTGTTTGACTATCGGAATACGATCCATTGTGCCACGGGTGTTACACCGGCAAAACTAATGATAGGTCGTGATTTGCGTGGTCGGTTGGATTTGATTTTGCCTTCACCTCCGTTAAATATTAATAACGATGATAATATTAGCAATGTACCGCGTCTTAATAAACACCGATGTTTTAATATTAACGAGTCTGTAATGGCAAAATGGTTCATCGCTAGAAAGGCAATATGGTCACCTGCAATTATTAAAAAGAAATTGGGTCAAAGACTATTTGAAGTTCATTTTAAAAATTATAATTGTTTATGTAAAAGGCATTTAGATCAGATTGTTAAAATAAATAAGGAAAATAGCCACGATGTTGAGGCCATTGATAAGGAAATGAAAACAGGAGCCCTAGCCGGCCAGTCGTCCTCGTCACTCCCACAAGTGGAGCAACCACTGCCACCCTTAACACCCGAAGTCATAATTCCACCTGTTACGTTATTCCAAACAGTAAATGACGCGGAGGTTGAGGCTGAGACGTGCGGTGGTGACGATGACGTGTGGACGGAGGCAAATGATGAACCTGTTGAGAATGTAATTTTAGAGGAAACTTGCCAAACTGCCGGCCCATCAACCAAACCTTGTAATAAAAAGGAGGGCTTAATTGTTGAAGGGGTGGCAGAGAGACCTGCTGGCCCTATGTTAAGGCCAAGAAAGAAAATAGACTATAAGCCTTTCTTTTAAATATATATTGTTGTTTGTTAACAGATTTTCAAAATAGTGTAGAAGAGAATAGTGTGTATTGCGCTTGCGCCGACGGATGTAGCTGTGAGTGAAATCAGTAATAAACGAGCCTGTGAGCCGAGCGGTTGTTTTATTGCGCATGTCATTACTTACCTACCTAACGTACGTAGATTCCATATACTTCAAAATTACTGTAGATAAATGAAAGTCCGAAGGTCACTGAAGAATTATATTGTTCACCAAGAATATACAATATGTAATTACACGTACTTAACTTTGTGTCTAATATATAAGGCTCGTGGCAACGGGTTGGCCAAAGGCGTGACGGGGAACGACTGGCTCGCGCCGCCGTGCGCGCTCCTTACTGTGCCATAATTGCACTGTAAGCAATTGTGAAATACAATGTGTCCCTACACAATATTTTAGGTTTTTAGCTAAAGATCAAAGCAGCGTTCAAAGTTTGATGTACACTACTGAAAAAGTTAAAAAATGACGTAAATATTACTTTAACTGTAAATTTTTGTTTACTTTCTGGAAGTCTATCATTTTGCGATTCTGGCATTGCGCGAATCTGGCATTCTGCGAATCTGGCATTCCGAAAATCTGGCATTCTGCGAATCTAGCATTGCGCGAATCTGGCATTCTGCGAATCTGGCATTCCAAGAATCTGGCATTCTGCGAATCTGGCATTCCACGAATCTGGCATTCTGCGAATCTGGCTTTTTGCGTTTCTGACATTTTGCGACAGTCTATTAATATTTGTCATTTTAAGAATCTGTCATTTTGCGTTTCTGTCATTATGCGCCTAAACCTATTAAACATTTATCTTATTCAAACTCTTTTATTAATAGATTATTAGGACTTACAAAAACTTTAACAAATTAGCGCGCGATCAGCAGAAAAAGTACCGTGTCAATGCGAGCGACTCTGCGACGTTAGCGACATGACAAATGTGTAGGTAGGGTAGGTACCTACTATAATACTGTTATGTATATGTTTAATGAGGGTTTTACTTTATTGCTTTCTTAATATAAAAAAGTAATTTAAGTGGGTACTCGCACAAATTGATTGACTCGACACCATCATGTCTGCTACCTAGCACAATATACGTGATAATATTATTTCGGTGTTTTATTGGACTTAACAGTGGCGACGAGTGCTAAAACGGACTAAAATGGATAACAAATCAGTGAAATTTAGTGAGTTCAATTCAAAAACGGACAATTGGAACAATTACATTGACAGATTAAACTTTTGTTTTGAGGCCAATGGAATTCAAGAAGACTATGTTAAACGAGCGAATTTCTTTACTGTGTGTGGTTCGGAAGTGTTTGAGACATTATCGGCGTTAATTACGCCGCTTAAACCTAAAGATGTGTCATTTGTGAAAATCGAAGAAATTCTAACCAAACATTATAGTCCGCGTCTCAGTGAGATTGCGTCATCATATAAATTTTACAATTGTAATCAAAAAATTGGTGAAAGTGCCGCCGATTACATTGCCCAGATACGAAAACTAAGTTCATTTTCTAATTTCGATAATTTAGAGCGAATGTTAAGGGACCGATTAGTGTGTGGTATGAACAATCAGCATTTACAGTATGAATTGTTAACAAGACATAATTTGCTATATCAAGATGTTGTTGACGCTATGATATCATCAGAGAGTGCCGTAAAAGATGTTCGCTCACTTGCGCGGGGGCCTCCTGCGTACAACATACACCTGAACCTATGGATATAAATGCAGTACAAAGTAAAGATGCTATGCGTTTTTGTTATCGTTGTGGAGCACGACACGGAGGTACATGTCGTTTCGTGAATACAATATGCCGTTTTTGTAAAAAACGAGGACACTTAGGAAAAATTTGTATTTCGAAACAAAAGAAAGACAACAAGGTACGTAACTATACAAATGAAGAATCAATGCTTAACGGTATTTATACTATAGATGGGAGGAATAGAACACCCCCGATAGAAGTACAATTGTTAATATGTAATACGACTGTTGTGCTACAGGTGGACACGGGAGCTGCATTTACAATAGTTAATGAACGTACGTGGCGTCAGATTGGACGCGCGTCGCCGCTCCAATCCGCTCAGCTAGCTCTGCGCACATGGAATAACATACCTGTACACATTCTTTGACAAGCTACCGTTCCTGTTCAGTACAATAGTATTGCCCATAACTTAAGCGTCATCGTGGCAAAAGGAAGTGGACCTAACTTGTTAGGCAGAGATTGGCTTGGACCATTGGATGTCATAGTTAAATTGAACTATATGTCTAATATTGAACACAAACAGTTAGATGACTTGTTTTTAAAATACAAGGATGTTTTCAAAGAGGGTCTCGGTACCTAGTAAGCGATTCGCCGTCGTGGCAGGGTTGGTGAATCGTTCAGGAACTTTCTTCGGAGTTGGCAGATGATCGGATGATGACGATTGCTCGTAGTAAAACAACAGAGTTTGGGTGACTCTAATTAATTTATATTCTAACAACTTTTACAAAAAAATAGAATACAATAATCACTGTGTAGACTATAGACTGCGTCGATGGGAATGAGTTCGTAGCTCAAAATGTTCATCTTTTATACTGTTTTTCAAGGCGAAGTTTCACAATCGGAAAAACGTGTACTAATCAGGTGTGGAGGGTTTTAGAAAACAGAGTCGTAAATATTTTATGACTTTTAGGGATTTAATGCCTATGTAATGAGGCGTGCTAAGCTAATGTCACATATTTCGATTGTCACATAATTACAAAGTAATATTTATGATCTGCTTTCTGTCAGGTTAAAAGGTTTTTATAGGTTTTTTTATGATGTTCTCTAGAAATATTAATATTAAATGCTAATCAGGTACTAGGCCATGGTGATGCAATGGTGAATACATTACTCCTCCCTCCTTAAGAATGAAGTTGCTGATAAACTGCAAGTTGATCAGAACTTCAGCACATTCTCCGTACTTGCCCTTAATTTCTTTAAATGTTACATAGTTTTAGTATACTCGTGATGATTCTGAATTCTTATAATAAAATATTAATATTTAATTTAAAGGTTTTTCATTTTTCTTTTCATTATACATTACAACAATAATTTCTTAAATTACAAGTTAGTGTGTAAGTATATATTATTATTATTTTTTACTTATATAATTTGACATAAATCAATTGTTAAAAGTAAATTGTTAATTATTACAATAATAATTTTGATTACGAACATGATAACTAAGCCAGTTATGGCAATTTTTCCTGAACCCCTGTATTCAAAAAAAAAATGAAATTTAAATCTTAATTCTAATTAATTATTCTTACTTCTAGATTCATACATTATTATAACATGTACTTTAAACATTTCACATTTGTTTTAATGTGCTTATAACTTTACATAACACAACATTTTTATTTTAACAAACTGATAAGTGTGTTGCCTTCATAGTTATTTGCCTGTCCACCAATTATAACATTTACTAACCATATCGTATATGGTTGGGTTTTTAACGTTTTTAAGTGGGACTTTCGTCTCGCGTTCTCTAATAGTTACTGGTACTATATTTCGTGATGTTTCTCCGCTAACAATTGCTTCGTCGTAACGCGGCTTATCTTTTCCTTTCCTTTGATTGACTAATTTTGTGTAAATAGTATCTCCAATATCGAAACTAGTACTAGGCTCATCATTTTTTTTATTGAGTCTAATATTTTCTTTATGCTCTAACATTTTTTCGGAAAGATTTTTATAAAGAACTTTAGTTCGTTTTGCGTGGTCGGACATAAGTTTTTGCATAAAATTTCTTTTAAAATCGATATCGAATATGCTTTTCGAAGCTGTATGACCAAAAACTACTTCATGTGGCGTTAAGCCAGTTACAGAGTGTATAGCATTGTTATAAGCCATAATTGCATATGTCATTACAGATGTGGCATCAGAAAATTTCTCATAGTATTTGGCTAACCGATAAATTTCGGTTATGGTACTGTGGAATCTCTCTACAATTCCCATAAAGTTTGGATTATTAGGAGTTCCTATGTGCAAATCAATTTTATGTAATGCTAACGTTTCGCGTATAAGCGCATTATTAAATTCTGATCCTGCATCGCAGCTAATTTTTAATGGTGTTCCGTAATACGAAAAATATTTAATTAAAGCTCTAACAACTTCAGGAGTTGAGCGATTTTGGATTTCTATTGCTTGTCCTATTATACTGAATGCATCTACAATCGTCAAATAGGTTTTACTTTCAATAGAGAATAAGTCAATGAAAAGTTCTTCAAATGGTTTATTCTGAGTTTGTGTTAATTGAAGTAGAGGTTTTAGAGGTCTTCTATCATATTTCATGATTTTACATAACTTACACGCGCTTATTATTACGGCTGTAGTTTCATCCATGTTAGGCCAATAATAACTTCTTTTAAGTTTAGCTAGGGTTTCCTTTACTCCCCTATGACAAGTTTTTCCTTGGTGATGTTTTAAAACACATTCTTTTTGTTCATCTTCATTGTCTATTACTGCTACTCGTTCTGTACATTCAATGATTTCTACAGAGTTATCCTTAAATAATTCTGGAATTACAGAATTGAAAGAATTGCGAAGATTATCGTCATTAAAATAGATATAATATTTTTTTTCTATGCTGACATTTTCTTTAAGGAATTTTTTCACTAAGTCCGATCTATTTATTGGTAAATGAATTTCAATTATTTCTTGCTTTCCACGAGAAATTTTTTTTACATCGAGTTCATCTCTAAACCATTTACTGACAAAAATTTGTTTGGGTTTGTTGTCTATCGCTCTATCGCGGATGCTATTTTTGCTATAGACGACCATTTGGATCAGCGGTAGTTAACGCTGCTTCTGAGCCATGGGTCGCGGGTTCGATCCCCGCACAGTACAAATATTTGTGTGCATGAACATGTCTGTTTGTACTGGTCTGGGTGTTTTCTATGTATTATAAGTATGTATTTAGAAAAAAAAAAAGTATATAAGTAAGTTTATCGGTTGTCTAGTACCCCATACGACAGGGTACTTAATAGTACCTTAATTTGGGACTAGATGGCTCAGTGTGGCCCAGTGAGGCATGTCTTAAAATATTTATTTATTATTATTTATATTTATTTTTGGAATGTTTAAAGGGACATCGTCGTTGTCTGAATCGAATTCTGCTTCAGATGCACTTTGAGTTGTTTCAGAGTCATTATCTAAGTTATCGAGTGTTCGATTAATTAAAGTATTAATGTGTATACGAGATAATGCATCTGCATTTGTATTTTGTGAACCCTTTTTATAAATAATTTCAAAATCGTATTCCTGTAATCTTAATCTCCACCTGGTTAATTTGCTATTTGGTTCTTTAAGAGAATAAAGCCAAGCAAGAGGTCTATGATCTGTGTAAATTTGAAATTTGTTACCGTACAAATAGGGTCTGAAATATTTTACTGCCCATATTACTGCTAATAGTTCTCTTTCTATTGTACTGTATCTATTTTCGGTATCCGACAAAGTTCTACTTGCATATGCTATAGGTTTATCACTTCCTATAGTTCCTTGAGAAAGAACTGCTCCTATCGCTACATTTGAGGCGTCAGGTGTTAAAATGAAACGCTTTGTAAAATCAGGATATTGCAGCAAAGGTGCATTAACTAGTAATGATTCACAAGTTTCAAAAGCATTCTTATATTCTTCAGATAGAATTATTTTAGCTCCCTTTTTTAAATAAGAAGTCATTGGTTTGGTTATTTTTGCAAAATCTTTTATAAAACGTCTATAATAGCCAATAAGACCTAGAAATCCTTTTATTTCACGAGTTGTTTTAGGTATAGGGTAATTTAAAACTGCTTTTATTTTATCGTCATTTCGTTTAAGACCTTCACTAGTAATTGTATGTCCTAAATATAACACTTCTTTTCTGAGAAATTCTGATTTGTCTAATTGTACTTTCAGATTGGATTTTTTTAAAGTATCAAATACTTTTCTTAATTTTATTACATGGTCTTTTAATGTTTGTGAAAATATAATTATATCATCTAAATATACTAAACAATGGATTCCTTGTAATCCTCTTAAAATATTGTCCATTGCCCTTTGAAAAGTAGCAGGTGCTGTTTTTTATCCGAACGGCATTCGTTTATATTCAAAGTGACCAAACTGTGTACTTAAGGCCGTTTTAGGTATATCATCCTCATTTATTTCAATTTGATGATATCCACTAGCTAAATCAAGGGTTGAAAAATAAATACTATTCCCTAATTTATCGAATAAATCGTTTATATTAGGTAAAGGATATTTATCATCCAAAGTAATTTCATTAAGTTTCCTATAGTCTATAACCATACGAAATTTTTGTTCTCCGCTGGAGTCTAGTTTCTTCGGAACTAAATGCACTGGTGCACTCCAAGGGGAATGACTTGGTCTTATAACGTCATGTTTCAATAATTGCTCTACCTGTTTTTTAATTTCTTCTGTCTGTAAAGGTGGTTGTCGATATGGTTTAATATAAATTGGGTCTTCATTTTTAGTTCTAATTTTATGTTTAATTTCGTTTGTAAAAGTTAAGTTCGTGATAAAATATGTCACGATACTCGTAACATAGAGATGTTATCTTTTCTTTTTCTTCCCTATTCATATGTTCCGTACGCAGTTTCGATAAATTTTCCGCAAGAAGTTCATTAATTTCGTTTCGACTGAGAGGAATGTCATGATAATAGCTTTCAACATTTTCGAAATCAGCGACCTCTAAGGGTTTATCAATTTTTAGTATAGTATTAATTTCGGAGGAATTTTGAATAATAGTATTCGCGTGTCCGTTCTTACATGTCACTAATGCTGAAGGCATTCTCACGTTCTTAGTAAATTCGACAAAGCTTAAGAGCCCTTCTCCTTCTTGTAAAGTAGTTGGTAAGGAGACTTTGTGCTCTGATCGAGGAGATAAGTCAATCATAGAATTGAAAAGATTGCGTTTCCGATAAAATATTGGAATACTAACGTCCGAAGTCAATAAAACGTTATTTTTGAAATCAATTATCGCGTCTATTTGTTTTAAAAGATTTATACCAATTAATCCGTCATAAAAGTCATCGATGTCGTATACGTAAAACTTACTTTGTGAGTTTTGTTGAAATATTTCAAAAGTAGGCATTGAAATCGCTTCACTGTGTTGACTCACGCCGTGCGTGCTTATCAGTTCGAATGGCTCATTGTATTTGTAGTGCCTAAGGTATTGGTTTGCAAGTTTGTTACATATGAATGAACACGTGCTTCCAGTGTCCAACATGAACTTGGCACAGTTTAACTCTGGTATAATTATATAAGGTAGGGTGTTTACTTTTTCTTGGATTTTGAGGGTTTCGTCTGAAAATTTAAATTACTTCCGGTCACAGTATCATTTCTCGACGTACTAGGTACGGGTTCATTAGTTTCCGAATTTAGGGTCACCGGTAAATCTTCATGGTAATTTAATTCCGATCGTTGGTGTGGGCCTTGGTTCGGTCTTGGAGTGAAACTCCTATTATGGAATGACTCACGCGTCGTACGAGAGCTATTAAATGTATCATACGGCGGACGAGAGTTATTGAATGACTCATGCGTGGTACGCGAGCTACTCGGGTTGAAGCTAGTGTTAAAACTAGGGTTAAATCTACTAGGGTTTGTTTTATTATAATTTTGAGTAAAATTAGGACGCGGCGGTTGATAAAATCTATTTTGGTGCCCATAGTTACCGTATTTATGATTTTGAGGTAGATTAGGTTGTATTTTTTGTACGGGCTTTTTCTGAGCACTACTTTTTTCAACGAAATGATTTCTCATTTTGTACTGTTCGTTAAAATTAATTTCCTCCATTACTACTTGTAATGCGTCCTCTAAAGTTTGTGGGTTTTTCAATCGAGTAACCCTCATTAATCCTTTAGGCAAGTTATAAAGAAAGACGTTTAGTGAGATATAGTAATAAATTTCTATCTTACTGTCACGTTTTATGTCCCCAGTTATTCGAGCGAACAAATTACTGCGTTTTAATTGGATGCGGTTGCATAGCTCCAAATAACTTTCACCCGGTTTAATAGCTATGGACTCTAATTCCATTAACAAACACTCTTCGGATCGTTGGTCCCCAAAGTGTTGGTTAAGTATTTTTTTAAGTTGCTCCCAATTATTAATCAGATTATCGTTTTCACTTGCTAACGAAGCTGCTTTACCAGTTAAACGCGAAGTTATAACGTGTAAGATATACGCGTCTTGCTCCACACTCGGTGTGTAGGTAAAGTTAGTTATAATATACTCACATTTTTTTATAAATAAATTTAAGAGATGACTGTCTCCATTAAAGATTGGTATGATATTTAAGATTTCAGACGGTATGGTATTTATATGCGGAGTTGCTCTCTCCATAAATGAAACACGATTAATTTCTATATCATCGGATTGTCCGGCGTTCGCGATACCGCTTGGACCTACTTCGTCTTCTCCGGAGTGACTCATTTTAATTTCCACGTTTTTTCAAAATAGACGTAAAATTTAGTCTCTTTGTTATACAGAAGGCTATATTTTTTTACTTTAAAATCGAGTTTTAGGCCAGGCTTACACTTATCAGATGTTGTACAATTAATGCAAGAAACAATTTCAATATACATCCAATTGTTACTTTTTTCGAAAACTCTTACAACGCTTCTGGTTCCCTTTTCAGAAAAAACCTCTCATAATTTTGGCGGCTCAAGTCTTATTATGGGACTCATATATTAAAATATTCTGCGTGCATTAAAAATCTTGCACATTAAGAAAAGAGTTCTGCTACTTTTTCTATGATTTTGTTAATTAAATTTAAAATAGTGCGTAGCATATACTTGTCCCCTTCATTCAAAAATGTGTAATTATTGTGGATATTATTATTATTATTATTATTATCCCCGTTACTATTGTTACCTCCGTTTCCTTGATGAACGTGCTGGCAACTTGAGTTATTCATAAATTTTTATTATAATCGCCTTTTATTTAAGCTGATTATTTTACGGGTTGATCAAGCCCTAGAAAAATAAGTATCCCTAGCAATTAAATAATACAGTGGTTTCAAAACATGGGGGCCAGCCAAGAATGAAGTATTTCCCACCTTATCTAAGTCACTTTAGGATCTTAGTAATGTTTAACACTGCTGGTGCCTCACTATGGGACCATAAAATTACAAAATAAATGCTTAGTTCTTTTCGCTATGCTTATTAGACATTCGCTTGCAAATATTACACGTGCATATTATATAAAAAGAAAAATCATGTACACATAAAATAGAATCACTAGAGTCTTATTCGACGATTCTGGATTTGTTGAGGAAGGATGACACTTTGAGAGTCTATGGATCCTCCCGATCCCACATCGAACGCGAATAGAATTTTCCGAGATATCTGGCTCTGAATGTAGTTAGTTCCTCTTCTTACAAAATTTGTTTGGATGGTAGGGTCTCCTTTATATCCTTATTAGGAAACTTCCAGCACTTGGCGATTGCAGCAAGGATGAAATTGTGCAGACTTACTTGATCCGTCGTTCAAACCTTGGTTGACTTCACCTGCTGAAGAGCAGAAATCCTACCGGCTGCGCCAGTAAGCGATTCGCCGTCGTGGCAGGGTTGGTGAATCGTTCAGGAACTTTCTTCGGAGTTGGCAGATGATCGGATGATGACGATTGCTCGTAGTAAAACAACAGAGTTTGGGTGACTCTAATTAATTTATATTCTAACAACTTTTACAAAAAAATAGAATACAATAATCACTGTGTAGACTATAGACTGCGTCGATGGGAATGAGTTCGTAGCTCAAAATGTTCATCTTTTATACTGTTTTTCAAGGCGAAGTTTCACAATCGGAAAAACGTGTACTAATCAGGTGTGGAGGGTTTTAGAAAACAGAGTCGTAAATATTTTATGACTTTTAGGGATTTAATGCCTATGTAATGAGGCGTGCTAAGCTAATGTCACATATTTCGATTGTCACATAATTACAAAGTAATATTTATGATCTGCTTTCTGTCAAGTTAAAAGGTTTTTATAGGTTTTTTTATGATGTTCTCTAGAAATATTAATATTAAATGCTAATCAGGTACTAGGTCATGGTGATGCAATGGTGAATACATTACTACCTACCGTGGACGCCGGGTCGCCATTAATACCAAACAGGGTGCGACCCCAAAATTTATAAAGGCGCGACCAGTACCCTATGCTATCAAAGAGCAAGTTACGCCGGTGGTGCCAGTCATTAAAAAATCAGGAGAAGTTCGTTTATGCGGCGACTACCGGATCACTGTCAATCAAGCAACTGAATCGGATACCTATCCTATGCCTACTGCAAATGAAATCTTTGTCTGTATTGCAGGTGGTAGAGTCTTCACGACTCTAAATTTACATAGAGCATACACACAGGTGATCGTGACAGAGGAGACTTCAAAGCTATTAACACTTAATACATCGAAAGGGTTATATACAGTACATCGCCTAGCGTTTGGTGTAACACTTAATACATCGAAAGGGTTATATACAGTACATCGCCTAGCGTTTGGTGTGAAAGCATGTCCTGGTATTTTCCAACGTTTGATGACTGCTTTACTTGCTGGAGTGTCTGGTGTAGCTGTACTAATCGATGATGTCATTGTCAGTGGAGTTTCTACGGCCGAAATGTTACAAAGGCTAGATATTGTTTTAAACCGAATTCAACAAGCTGAATTACGTATTAACAAAACAAAGTGTCAATTTGCAAAGGATAGAGTAGAATTTTTGGGATTCATAATTGATGCTGAAGGCATTCATCCGGCACCTAGCAAAGTTGAAGCGATACGGAACACACCTGCACCGAAAAATGTACAAGAACTACAGGCGTTTCTCGGACTTAACAATTTCTATGAAAGGTTCATACCGCAAAAAGCGACGATTCTAGAAGCATTGCATAGACTATTAGATAAGACTAACGAATGGCGTTGCACTGAACGAGAACAAAGTGCATTCGAAACAGCAAAACGGTTATTGACATTCGACACTACTCTTGTACATTACGATTTGAAAAGACCTCTAAAATTGACTTGCGATAGTTCAGAGTATGGCGTGGGAGCAGTACTATCACACACAATGGACGACGGACAGGAACGTCCTATTGCTCTAAGCTCTAGAACATTACACAAACATGAACGTCGTTATTCGCAACTGGACAAGGAAGCGACTGCCATTATGTTCGGCATACAGAAGTTTCATAATTACTTGGCGGGTAGACATTTTACTTTGATTACAGACCACAAGCCACTCCTTGGTATCTTTAACCCAAAAAAACAGATACCGCACATGTTATCCCCGAGACTGACAAGAATTGCTATAGCTCTTACATCACATAGTTATAAGATTGCATACAAACCTGGATCTGAAATAGTGGATGCTGATAGATTAAGTCGTTGGCCGTTAGCGGTGCCGGAACAGTTAGAACAACAGCTGCATGAGGTGCTGTTAATGGCCCAGGTTCCAGAAGACTTTCCTTACAATGCAGAACAGATAGCAGCAGAGACTAAAAAAGATGCTATACTGTCTCGGGTAATTCATCATGTTCAACGTGGTTAGCCCAATATGGTTACAGATAAAGATTAACACACATATTGGCTACATCGAGCAGAGTTATCTTTACAAAATGATTGTTTATTAGCAGGATTTCGAGTTATAGTACCTACTTCTATGCAAAAAGAGACACTAAAAGTATTACACAAGACACATTCTGGCATTGTCCAAACTAAGGCACTAGCGAGGACCTATGTCTGGTGGCCACAACTAAATAACGATATTGAGACACTAGTTGGTAACTGTGAGATATGCCTATCAAATCGACATGCACCACCAAAATCTGTACATGAGTGGATTTCACCGACAAGACCATGGTCAAGGTTACATATAGATTTTGCTGGACCTTTTCAGAACAAATACTTTTTAATAGTAGTCGATGCCTATTCTAAGTGGCCTGAAGTATTTACTGTTAACAACATGACTTCAGCTACAGTAATTAGACATTTAAGAAATATATTCGCCACACATGGTTTATGTGAAACACTTGTCTCTGACAATGGAACTCCTTTTGTATCTAAGGACACAGAAATTTTCCTTGAATCAAATAAAATTAAACACTTAACAACGGCACCACACCATCCAGCTACTAACGGACTAGCTGGGAGGATGGTACAAACTGTCAAGGACAAGCTTCGTAAACTAAATTATTTATCGTGGGATGTTAAGATCCCAAACATGTTACTAGCTTTGAGAGCAATGCCTTGTGCTTCTACAAATAAAAGCCCTGCTGAGCTTTTGATGAATAGACGTCTACGGACACTTTTAGACACAATCCATCCATTGATAGTTCTTCCCTTTTGAAGGTAGTCAATGTGGATTATCCCACGTGCATCCCAAAAAACAGTCGCCATAACTTTATTGGCTGACAAACCCGCCTTGGCCTTCTTTGGCGCCGATTCACCCTTAGAAACCCACTGTTTTGACTGTTTTTTGGTCTCTGGTGTGTTGTGATGGATCCATGTTTCGTCCATGGTACAAAATGGCGCAAAAACTCCTCCATATTGCAATTAAACAACGCCAAACCTTCCTGTGAAGTTGTTACACGATTGCGTTTGTGGTCGACTGTGAGCAAACGCGGCACCCATCTTGCGGAAAGCTTTCTCATGCCCAATTGATCTTTTAAAATTGAAACCACTGAGCCATGCGAGATCCCTACGGCTTCCACAATCTATTGCACTTTCAATCTTCGGTCGGCCAACACCATATCGTGAATTTTTTCGATTGTTTCGGGTGTAGAGACCTCAACTGGGCGTCCAGGACGTTCGGCATCTTCAGTGCTTTTACGGCCACAACGAAATTCAGTAAACCACTTTTTTACCATTGAAATCGATGGTGCAGAGTCCCCATAGTATTTATCAAGCTTAGCCTTGGTCTCGGTAATGGTTTTTTTTCGCAAAAAATAATGCTTAATAAGCACACGAAATTCACCTTTTTCCATTTTTTCCTCAAATTACTGGGTAGTCTGATAAAAATAGCTGTCAAACACAAACTAACTGACGCAGCAAGTTCAAATTTTGATAGGAATCAACTGACAGATACCTGTTGACAGGAGTAGTGTTGCTTTTTCAGTAAAGAGGTCAGAAATTCAAAAAGTCACGGACTTATTGACCGTAGTCCCACTTGTCGTTCTCCAATGATTTCAACACAGCCTAAACCACAGTTCATAGGGCCATGATTTGCAATATCTTTTAACTTATTGAAGAAATGATCTATGTTAATTATTCGTCTGCCTTCAATACTTGCCCTAGGGCTTTCTTCTGAAGTTGATAAAATGTTGAGCTGAAAACATTATAACACCAATTAAAATATATTTTATATAATATGCACCTAATATTTACATAGTTATACATTTTTAATTCAAGTAATAAAATTGTAATAAATAAGAATACATAAATTAACAGAATTACCTGAATTGAATTTACTTCTTCCTGATTATCATTTTCAGTAGTAATAGTATTGTCAAAGCTTGAACATTGTAATAAAGCTTCATCAATATTGGGCTAAAACAAATTTAATAATTTAGAAACATATTAAAAAAAATATTTCATTAGGTACTTACCTGAGCCGGCATAGATCTGAGCGCTGGAGGAAAGAGTGTGATCGCTTTGCGCATCTTACGAGACGATCATCAGAGACGCGTCTGCGTAGCAAGTAACCAAACACGACGCGGCGGGCAGTGCGGGCGCGATGCGCGACTAGCCAATCACATAATCGTAATATTCTTCTGCGCATATTTAGCTTAGCGCTCAAGATCGATGCCGCTAGTTTTTATTTGGTGGTCTACTGTAAATTTTTACGTTGTGCCTTATTTATAGTGTAAATTTCTGTTTTTCTATCCAACCTGAACTAATTTTGTGCTTTCGTTTGTTTCGTTTTCACATAGTCGTGTGCTTTTTAGTGATTGTTGTTGTTGATGACATTGGTCCTGACGTAATTTTTTCGAAATACTGCAAAAAATAAATAAAGTAAACTGATAATATTGTTTTATGACTGAATAATAACATACAGGCTTTAGTTGCAAACTACTCACTCAATATCACTACAACCTACAGTTTTTATTTCTTCGTTAGTTTTTTTTGACTTTCTGAAAAAAATTATCGGTTAAACAAACTAATCAGCTTACACAGCATATGACATTCACAACAATTTATTAGGTCTAAAGTCTATTCATGATAATAACTCTTGAAAAAAAACGACCTCAGGTGGGATCCGAACCCACGTCTCATCGCATGCCGGGCGAGACCAACTAAGCTACCGAGGATGTCAGAAAAGCACTCGCCCGGCATTCGATGAAACGTGGCTTCGAATTCCACCTGAGAGCGATTTTTTTCAAGTGTAATTTATCTTGAATAAACTTTGCAAATAATTGATAAAAACAAAAACTTAAAAGGTCTAAAGTCCTTTACTAATAGGTACCTTCCTTTTAGGGGATGCTTCTGCTATCTAAATATGTACAACAACTTTTACTACCAGCATAGAAATGGAAAAAAATAATCACTTTAATATTCGATCAGCTGTTACGGTACATACATAGGTATAAATAAATGAATATTGAACAACATCACATACATTTCTCTGATCCTATTATAAGTAGCCAAACCACTTGTGTTACAGAAATCAGACAACGACGGTACTACAATGCCCAGACCGAGACAATATAGAAAAACTATTTTTCTAGATTGACCGATCGGGAATCTAACCCGGGACCTCAGAGATAGCGACACCAAGTCCGGTATGCTCGCCTCTCGGCTACGGGAGAACCGAACTATTTATCAGAGATTACGATGTTAATCCCATAGTAAAAGTGATTGTAGGTATATGAGGAAGGTAAATATTAAAAGAGGACCTTATTATAAAAAAGAATGCAAGGAAACACTAATAAACATTTTACTATATATTCACTTATAAAGTTTGTAGAAATAGGTATGTACTCGTACATTGATTTTACTTACAATTTTTCGTTCATTTTCAGAGCCTTTATAGCCCAATTTTTGGCAGCTTTCTTTCTTCGCGGCATTTTTTCCCAAAGTTACCACAACACAGCAACTAATTATTTATTACACGTAAATTTGTAATATGTTTAGATGCGACAGCGCAGCGCACGGCCTTCCCTCTCGAATGTGGGCACTGCACTGACTCCCGTCGCCCGCACACAGACCCTCTTGCGGCCGTTTGTATTGATTGTAGTAAAACATTCCTTGTATCAAAAGTATTTTTTTTTTAAATATAAAACGCTCAGTTGTAAGATAAATGATTTACCAGTATTTTACATTAACTGCCATGAAAATAGCACTCGTAGTTTAGAAGCAGTAGCAAATTTTAAGTTCAAAACAATGTCATTTCAATATTTTTTTTCGCATAGTATTTAAGGTTCCTCAAAGTTTTCAAACGCTCAGATTTAAGGTAACATAATAGTGTTTAAGATACATTTTTTCTGAATCATTCTGTTGGCTCATTTAAGAAGCTTAGGCTCACAAAAACGACCATTTCACGAATACACGCACCTTAATATACTATCGAAGTCTCTTATTGTTATTAACTGAAATGATTTAAATAATTTAACAACGCGTTTAAGAAATTTTACAAAAGCGAGCAGGTGTGAAAGAGGCGCATACAGGACCTGGCGAAACAGGCAATCTAATCTAGCCTGCGCGCGGGCATCCCTATAAATGGCCCGGCCGGCCCGGACGGTCGCTTGCGCAGCGGCCTATGGTACTTGCAGCTTCACGCCCAAAGTGGGGATTGCGCCAGGCCTGATTTAACAGAAAAATTGTGCTAGGGCATCGCGCTGGCCACGAGCTACACCTGTCCCCGGCTGTCCCTGAATGGGTAAACATATTCAACTTCGTTTTACTATAACCAATTAATTAGAGTCAAATAGTTGCATACTTGTTTATTTGTGTTATGAATTCAAATTTTCCGAAACATTAATGAAAGGAAACGAGCTGTGTGCAAACGATTTTCGCCTTTAAATTGGTAAGATGTCAGTGAGTCTTCGATAGTTTCGATAGTTATTGCAATAATCACAAAATAATACTTACTTACTAATTAACGCCCCGTTGGGTCTAGTGATTTAAATACCGGGCCATGATCTCGGGGTCCGAGGTTCGATCCCCGGGTCGGGCAACAAATAGTTTCGAATATTCGAACGTTGCTCGGGTTTGAGATCACTAACCCGCATTTGGCAAGCGTGGTGATTATGCCAGTTCCCATCATTGCAGTGGTAACTTGAATTCAATGATGGAGGCCTTTTCCCTGCAGTGGGATGATTATTATCTTATTTTTAAGTTATATGGATTTTTATCTGAAATAAATAATTTAAATTGAATTGAATTGAATTGAATAGGCTGTTACTACTTACTACTACTACTTACCAATTGGCCTGCGTTAAAATCGATGCTTGCATTATACTTTGAATTATTTTCAGTCACAGTATCAATTTTTGTGTCGCTATTTTGAACCATGAGATCTAGTTCACCTAATGCTTCTTCATATGTCGATAAGAATGACCTTTTTACACAACATTTTGAAATAGACCAATTATCTAAAGGTCTGAAGTTCCCATTTTTGATTAATTTGCCCATTTCTAACCGTTTCTTTGGCCATCTCAACTTGCAATTTTCTTCCCATGAACTCGGTATTACGCATTGTCTTTTTTGCCTCTTTTCTATAGTTTCTATAATTTTAGACGGCATTGTTTTCTGAAAAATAGAGTAAAACACGTTTTAACACAACACTATTAACGACACCGATAGGTTTATTTACTATTATAGACTACTAACTTTCTTTGTCTAGCGATAATGCAGCAAAATATCACAACAAAACGAAACGCGTACGTGCCTGGAAGAACATATCAATGAACTAACCAAAATAATAATTCATGTTCGTGCAAGGTGCGTTAGAGGCGCGCGGGAAGACAGGGAGGGGACATGCTTGCGTATGAGTACGTACTACGTTCCTACTGTTTCTGCAATAGTTGTCTCAAATTGATTAAATTGGATTTAATGTATGAAAAATAAACATTTTGAATTAAATTATACTAGAATTAATAATCTATAAAATATTTTATTTAGATGGTAATTATTTTAGTTTCAAATTTTCAATACCAGTACAACAAAAACATAAAAAAATATAAGCGTGGTAGTTTTTACTTATTCTATATCTATACTATCTATTTATACATTTTATACATTAATATTACAAAGATAAAGAGTTTGTTTAGTTTTAACGCGCGAAAAACTCATGAACTACTCGTACCAGTAGGATTGGAAAACTCGTTTTCAAATTTAATAGACCAAATCTAGTAATAAATTATTTGGAAGCAAATAAAGCGTCAACACAAGGCGGAGGCGAGCTAAGGTCGACTTCGACTAATGGTGCATCGGCACAGTAAGTCTGCCCCGCGCCCGCACTTCATGCCGACAAATAGATCGATAATCGGCTTCTGCACAGAATAGTCCCAGAGTGCTTTTTACGTGACGCGACACATAAAATAACCCAATATCGATATTCGAGCTGCGCGAATTGAAAATCACAGATAATTAATATTTAAGGGTATATCAATTTTATACGCATCTCTAAAGATAATTATAAGCTATGAATTCTGAACTAATAAACAGCCTAACAAATAAAAATGTTATTTGTAACGCTGATTTAAAACCAAAAGTTCTTAAATAGAATTCAAACCCTACATATTACAGCCAATAAGATTATAACACCCTCCAATTATCGTCTAAGCTGTATAAGAAATTATAGCTATTTTAAAACAAATGAAAACAAACACAATAAATATTAAATATTATCAAAGCAATATCTGATTATAGCTTAAGCCGATTCATGATTATCAACTTAAATAATGATGACTGTGTCCTAAAAACTATTATTTTCAAACAAAAATCTATTATAACCTTAAAAACACATACTTATTTTATCCGTATTTGGTAATTTTCCTCAAATATGTTTAATGTTTTACTGGCGCACAAAAATATTGCCAATAAATAAGCATACACTGACGATAAAATTTGATTCGCACCTGAATTTTATCAATGTAGGCACTCCACCAGATTTCAGAATTGCTATAAATAAATTGTTATTTTTACTTTGAAGTATCAATCAGTTGTTTTATTCAATGCCATATAACTAGCGCAAAATTAATATTTTATTCTCTTAGAACTCCTTTTAATTTTTTTTATCTTTAAAAGATATTTATAAAATATTATTTGGAGTGTTATTGTTTCTCCTTACACCAAATATTAGCCCTTATATAGCTCCTGTACAGCTTCCATATTGTTTCTGCAGCTACTATCCAGCCCTACTAATTCAAAAAGCTGTAAAAGTTGGGGCCCTTTTTGCACTTAGAGGAGCTGTATAAGCGCTTAAACAGCCCTTTTTGTAGCCTCAAATACAGCTTTTAGTATAATAATGAACTGAAATACAGCTTTTCATGCTGCTTTGGTAGTCACAGTAGTCTCTATGACTTCCTCTCTACTTTTCATCTTCGTAATATTTCTTCCATTTCTGATATTTTTTTCGTAGATTGCGAAAACTGTTTTTTCTTAAATTCTAGCAACACCTGACTCTGAGCTCCATCTTGTTTTCTTTTCCTTTGGTTTTCTTTTTTACTAGTAAATCAAAGTATGGAGACTTTGAGTTTGACCTTCTTTTCGCTTTCAGATATTTCTGACACTTTTTTGACCTTCGTTTAAGGTTTTTTTTTTCTTTTTTTATAATATGCATATTACTGTTGTCTTGAGTTTACGCGAACACATCTCGTATACATTGAAATTAAAGCTTACGGATTATTCGCGTGCATTTTTGGTTTAACTCGACGTTTTCAACATTACATCGTTCATGGTCACGGGCAGGCTCAGGTGTTATTCATCTTAAAGAAGGTAATTTGAAAAAAAAATTCAACATTAGAAACGTCGGGTTAAACCAGAACGATTACTTCATCATTGGCGCCACTACATCTGTTGTAGATGATTGTTGCAGCTCTAGTGGGTTTTTCACGGGATACCGCAGCGCCACCGATGGCTATAAAGCCCTATAGGCGCGCGGCATTTCTTGCCACATCGATCGCAAACATAACGCGAGTCCGCAAGAGGTGGTAAAGCACGACAAAGGCTTTTCTGCTTAAGATTCTCCAGCCAGTCATCATCGTGTCTCGACACAACGACTTTTATGACATATTGCCATTCAGGTCTCTTTTCGGCGCGCTTTTCCCAACCGTCGAGCTGGATACCAAAGCTATTCATATCGCGCTTGCAGGAGTCCTTGAATCGTAAAACTGGACGTCCAACAGGTCTTTTTACATTCGCCAGTTGACCGAACACTACTTGACGTGGTAGTCTCACAGGATTCATGCGTTGTACATGACCAAGCCAGCGAAGTCTCCTTTGCTTTAACATAGTAGTTATGCTGCAGCAACGCGTTTTTGAGAGTACTACTTCGTTTCGTAATTTATCTTCCCAAGAAACTGAGCTTAGAATTCCTCCAAACGCGTGCAAAAAGCTTCCCAAAAACAGTGATGCTCTGCTAATCCGAGTGTCTATCTCCTTGTCGTTTGATAAAGAAGAGGTGGTGGTTGAGCCAAGGTAGCAAAAATTTTCCACGACATCAAGTATAGGGCCATCTAGAGGTATTTTGGCACCATATGTATTTTAAGGTGACGAGGCTTTTCCTTTGAAAACATTCTTAATGAGATCTTATCCAAGAACACAAAGAAAATGCAGATAAATTAAGATTGAATTTCAAATGGTCTACTACAAGGGTCGGGATAGAATACACGTTTGGAAGGGTCCGTAGCTTATGCCCCCAGTCGTGTATGCACCCGTGGTCGTAGCACCCGAATCTAATAATTATATGATTCATTTTTTTTGTGCTTTGTCACGTAGTACAGGTAATGTCAAAAATGTGCCTTAACTAAAATATATATTTTAAACTACATAGTTTCAAATATTATAACGTATTAAAAAGTGGTAAAAATAATTTTGTTTAAGTTTAATAGTTGATTGTTTGTAATAATTATTGTCATAAATTTCAGAAGAAAATTTCACACGTAAAGTTTAGCTTAACACTACTTTTTAAGACAATTATTAGAATATCAAGCAATTTTCTTAATTTAAGCAATAAAAATTGTGATTTAAATACCAATTTTTATTAGAGTACTTACCGTTTTAAATAAATATAGGTATGATTCGAAATATTTAAAAGTTTTATTTTACTAACATCCAAGTAAAAATATTTCTTATAAAAATCGTTAAAATAACAAATATTACAATATTATGCCTTTTATGCCTGCCAGTACATTTGGTAAAAAAAAATCTTCAAAGTCAATTAAACTGACCGGGTGCTACAACCACGGGTGCATACACCACTGGGGGCGTAAGCTACGGACGACCCGTTTGGAATAGCTGCTAGTAAATTTAGAATTCTCTTAAAAACTTCGGAAAATCGGTGTTGGAGTTGATCGATGAAAAAGAAAAGCACCACGTAGATTTCACCAGATAACATTTATTCCTTTAATAGTACGTGCAAAGTAACCGAGATCAATCACAGACGACAAGGAAGTGGGCAGAGAGAGAAGAGTCGGCTGATCATCTACAATAAACTATTAAAATATTTATTTAGATAGCTACAAACATGGTTTTTTTGGTAACTAAAATGTCTAAAATCTTGTATTATTAATTACAAACATAATAAACTTGGGTTAATAAATCAGGTAACATTACTACGAGTATAGTTGACAAGTATTTAATTTTACCAATTTTAACACTAACTTTAGTTACAATCTCTTTAATAAAATTATGAAAAATATCTATGTTATAATAATACCAACCAATCTGCTATAATTTTATAATTTTATAGCAGATTGGTTGGTATTATTATAAATCGTTATTTTAGTTGTGGTACAAAATATTTCAAATATGAACTTTCTATAAATTGAGCATCCTTACATAATAATATGTCAGACAACGCCATGTATTCGTCCTCGGTACTAGACAAGGCAACAGTGCGTTGTTTGCGACTCTCCCACGCGACGCCAAACTCGCCAACAGTAAAACCAAAGCCAGTGTATGACTTACCGTCTATGTTGTACTTGACGATTTCTTAAGTGGGCCATAAACGGCGATATCCAGGATGCCTTGCTTTAAAGCCAGCAAACCAATCATCACCTAGTCTTCTATTCTTGAATCGATGGCTGATGTTATTTTTTTCGTCATAGACATAAACTAATTCTAAAAAGTCATTACGAGTCGAACCAAACAACAAACTATCCAACTTCTTTAAGTATTCGCATAGCTCTTGTTCTTGATCACGAGTGAATATTGGAGTAAATCTACCTAACTTTATTATCAAACTACCAAATTTCAGATGTCTGTACAAGGTACCATAAGGTATACCATATTTTTTTGCTGTTGCATTGATATATTTTTAATCTTCTCTTTCTTTCTGTAAAGCCCTTGTAAGAACTTTCTGTCCTTCCGTGTTAAAGGGGAGTGCAGAGTGCTGTTTTAGGACTGTGCTCAATATATAATAAATTAATTTTCTTTCTTTCTTTCTTTCTAATATAAATAACTGTCTTACTGTTAGCACCTTACATGTTTTATAAAGACTATCAATAGGGCAAAGAAAAATATTTAAGACATGCCTCACTGGGCCACACAGAGCCATCTAGTCCCAAATTAAGCTACTATTAAGTACCCTGTCGTATGGGGTACTAGACAACCGATAAACTTACTTATATATATATTTTTTTGTAAATATATACTTATAATACATAGAAAACACCCAGACCAGTACAAACAGACATGTTCATGCACACAAATATTTGTACTGTGCGGGGATCGAACCCGCGACCCATGGCTCAGAAGCAGCGTTAACTACCGCTGATCCAAATGGTCGTCCACGGGCCAAATCCAAATCAGAAACGGGCGAAAAGTGGAAACCTTAAGAACAGCTCGCTGAGCTCTCTCAGTAGTTAGTAATAGGGTTTTAGTCGTACCACCCCATGAAGTTATGCAGTAAGTTATTATAGATTGGCATAGGGTAAGGTAAACTTGTCTGATTATGTTATGATCTGCAAAATTACGCATACGCAATATTTTAAAAACATACATTAACTTACGAATTCTTTAAACGAGAGAGTTTCGTCTATTATAACACCTAAGTATCTTATCGGTAAATGGGCATGGCAATAATTGGACAGTTACATAAATTATCTTAGAAGTTCTTGTAGTGGTGAGCGTATAATATAGGGCTAGTTACTGTTTTTTGAATCTACGCATTAAAAAGTGTATATAACATTTTTTTTTAACGGATTTTTTGTAACGGATGTAAGCCGCGTATCCACTAGGCAACAATTGATGTGCAACATGTTGCACAACAAGTTGTGAAACATGTTGAAAGTTAGCGCGGAACTTTTGTTGAACAACGTTGTCTGTCTACGCATCTACTACAGTGTTGTTATTGATACGGCAATTGCCGTAATATACGGTAATCCACGTTTTTTTTTCACAAAATACGGTATACGGCAGACCTTTCAATGCCGTATCAAAAAATACGGCAAATGGCTGTAAGTGAAATATAACGTTTTTTAGCCAGCGCGCAGCCAAACGTACAACTCACAGGATGTGAGCAGCCGATAGCAAAAAACAAAATTTGATATCGCATAATCGTGCCATCTCTTTCGCTTTAGTTAAAAATGAATGAGACAACGTATTGAACTAAAGTATTTGGTTTATCCATGAATTTAGGAGTCGAATAGCTCAAAGTTCATACATAATACACGAGCTCTTTCGTTTGTCACGGTTTTGAGATAAATAATTTGTGAATTAAATTTGTGTATAAAAGTTTGCTCTGGACGTTCTATGTCTACCTCACAGTAATGCCGATTGTGAAAGGATACTCAGCCAAGTGAACAATATGAAGAAGACCAAGATACAAAATAAGTTAATGACATCGACTGTAAATAAAACTATATTAAACAAGGCAACTTATTCAAAATCAAGGGAACTGTTCTAAGGTGTCGCGCTACTGACAAAATGAGAAGTAAGGGAAAGTACAGAAACGTTGAAGTTATAGAAACGATAAGAAACCTTTAAGAAGAAGAAACAAATCAGGTTTTTTTTTTAATATACGGCATTTCAGCATATTTTCCCTAAAAATACGGCAAATTAGAATGTGACATACGGCAACCCAGTTTTTTACGATAACAACGCTGATCTGCTACTTTACGTCAGTCGTCGACAACATGTCGCCAGAGGAACTTGTGTTGATATCAGCGGCAGTGGTTATAATTTTATCGAAAAAATCATCACAAAGAAAAAAACCACGGTTAGAAAATACCTACAAAATAAAGAAAATGTATTCAGTGATCTCCGTGTGGTTGATGGGTCTTTTACGAATTTTACCTGAATGAACAAAACAGACTTTGAGATACTGTTACAAAAAAATTAACCCAACCAAAACACAACTAGTGCTTCTCTGAGATTAGCTGTTACACTTCGATATTTGGCAACCGGAAATTCATATATTACACTGTCCTACACCTTCAAAATATCAAGACAATTAATTAGTAAAATTTTACCAGAAGTTGCAGAGCTCTGATTCAGAGTTTAAAAGATTATGTAAGGATAAGTACATGTGAAATAAAAGATTTAATAATTTTAAATATTAAGCTCTATTCAAATAATCAACGTCTGTTAATGATTTAGAATTCCTTAATTGTGGATTAATCCTGTAAATCTGATATTATATTACGTAATTCAAAATTAACAACATCTTCATCATTATTTTGTTGAACATTGTTCTGGTTTGTGGTGCCATCATTACTTGCTGATGTGCCGGGTGTGCTTTGCCGTCCTGTACTACATATAGCCGTACGTATTATACTCTTGTCGATACTTTCCAATACGAGCATCAATCAATATATTATTTATTAATTGTTTGGCTATTAGAGTAGAATATTTGTCCTTTATATTTCGAAGTTCTGATCCCACATTTATTGAAACCCATAGCTCTTGCCAAACTTGTGGCTGCCGACTGTCGCAGAACTAAATGAGGATGACGTTTTAAAAAACACTCCACGCGCCTAGCCATTTTACATGATTTATCAAATCGATGATCGATTTTGTTAGCATCAGCGTACTCATAGGCTAAACGCCGTATATCATTTATTGTCAGGCCAAAATACCTGTCATCCATTTGCTTGCAATGAAGTAAAAACTCTGATTCTTGTTCATTATTAAATGTTGGCTTAAATCGCCCCATTGAAGAAGCAACAGTGTTCAGTTTAATAGGTTTTCTTAGACGAGACTCACTTATACCAATGGCACTTGCAGCAGCTCTTTTGCTCTTCCCACGTTCAATGAGTGCTCTGGCTTTTACGATTTGTTCCTCGGTAACCGGTGCACATTTAGGTTTTTTTCTTATATAATTTCGCGGCATGGTGAAGAAAGTCTGAAAAGTTAATAAAAGAGTATTATTAAACCCTACTTCTACATAAAATGATGTACGAATTAAACATCGGTCTCAAAATGACACGCACACGCACACTTACCCCAAGGACACCAAATTGTAAAAAACCGTTTACAAAAAATATTGAAAGCAAACATAACCTAATATTTTTATTACAGCCGTGACGTAAAATAGTTCCTATTTAAAAAAAAAAATTGCTTACCGGTATGAGATCAATAACTTAAAAGCTACAATCTTTTCCAAAATGCAAAAAACCACGGATTAAATCGCCAAAAACAGTCATCTACAGATATAATGTTATTTGACCACCGTACGCGCCTGAGACACGTCGCGACTAGTTGGCCGCTTGGGCACCTACGTTCGATGCAAACAAACTACCCCTCTCCCTCTCCCCACTCTGGAGATACAGTCACTGCGCTCACTTACCCACTGCGCTCAGTTACCCCGAATGACTCTAATGAAGTAACAGGAAATAATCTTCACCCTTTAGAAGATGAGAATGAAAATGTAGACACGTCTCTGGTACCATCCGTTATAAGAGATAATTTTTCTAACTATTTCATTAGCGGACAAGGGAGGGTATCTTGGCAAAATGAACGTGCTTAAATGAAACAATTATTCCCTCAACCCCCAGGAGGCACGCGCGTGCCGCGATAACAATTGATTTCAATTGTGTCTGGAAAAACTCACGATCGAGGGATTATGTAGCTAAGTTAGTATTTTATAATAATAAAAAAAACTTATATGATTCTCAATTGTCTTTATTTCCGGTTGTTGTTTCACCTTTTATCAGAATTAGCAAAGGTTCATATACAAACCATTTACTGCTAAAAAGATCTTCACTGCCACTTCCTGTTTTTTTGAACATTTAAATTTCTTCCTCTCGCAAGTGAATTGCGATCGAAGAGTATGTACCTTGCTTTCAACCTCTTTCACAGACACATCTACAGGGTGAATTTGAAATCAGTCGACTAAACTTAAGAGGATGTTTCATCAATAGTACTGATAAAGAAATAAAAATATTAGTGTGAACAGAGCAGTACATTAAAACAAAAAAAAATATGCTATTATACATTTTGGTCAACACGTTTTGTACGCAACTGTACAGACGGAAAGGTTGGAGTTGAAGGAGTTGAAGGAGTTGAAGGTTGAAGGAGTTGCGGCCGAGAGACTACAGCATTACGCCCCGTAGGTATTCTTATTACGCGGGATTTTTTACAACGTGTATTATGAATAAAATTTACAAAAAAAAAACATCTATCAAAATTAACTTACCAGAGCTACGTGTATTTTAATAATTGTTGCCGATTACCGATTGAGCACGACGCCGATGGTTGTCTTTTAAGGATTGTAAAACTTCCCTTCGAGATTTTACAACGTCAAATGCACTAATAATCCTTTCCCTGAGCTGAACCACTGTTGCACATTCACTTGCGTACCATGGTTTTAATTTCACCCCACAAATAAAAATCCAAAGGCGTGAGATCAGGGGATCGCGCTGGCCAGCTGATTGGGCCGCTGCGACCAATCCACCTGCCACTGAACTCCCGGTCCAAATACGCGAGAACATCTCGTTGGAAGTGTGCCAGAGCCCCATCGTGTTGGTAATGCAGATTTTGCAAATACGCCAAGGGCACGTCTTCCAGCATTTGTGGCAACAACTCACTGATCAGGTGGAGATAATGTTGTCCCGTTAATCTTTCTTCGATAAAATAAGGTCCTACAACACAGTAATTATTTATACCCGCCCAAACCTTTACACTGAAACGCACATGAAAAGCGTCTGATCGTGTTTTTTTCGGATTTTGACCCCGACGACACCACCAATGTTCGTTATGCACGTTAAACATTCCTATTCGAGTAAAACTTGCTTCGTCAGTCCACAGAATATTTAAATTCAAATTTTGCAGTAGCCATTCGGCAAATTGGCGCCTTGGCCGATAGTTAGTTAGATAGTTCGACCTGCATGTACCTCTATCGTTGTTGGGCCGGTGCACGTGGTTTGCTCAGGCTCTGCTGAGTCTGCGACGTTGATGGTTGATTCATCGTTGACGCTTGGGGACCCTTGCGAGCGGTGAATCCTGTCTTCTTGTAATTCTGGCGCCCCCCCCTGTTCGACGTGTAACGGGAGGGGCCGGGCCAGTTTACCTGGGACCGAGGTCGACTGGTAGACGGTTGGGTGGACGGCGTTGTTGTCTTCACTAGAGCAGGTTTCTTTATTTGTAAAGCCTGCTTCTCGATTGCTTTCGATGCTTTTATTTTTTCGGCAAGTTTTTGTCCGAATAATGTTTCATCCCTGTCTACGTCTTGCATCAAGTTCAGGAACCCTTTGTCTAGGCCCGGTGTCATGAACTTTTTTCGAACATCAGTTTCTACATGATGTAAGTCGCAGAGGATTCGGCAACTGTCACTCAAAAACTTTATTGCATTCACCCGATCTGATCCATCCTCCAGGAGCAACGACAAACCTTTGTTGAGAGCAGTGATGCCTAGCCCGAGCTGCTGCTGGGCGCTCTCAACTCGTTTATCTTTATTTCTAGTTGCATCGGAAATAGTAGATGCTATTTCAGGGTTAAGTTTGGGAGCTTGTAACAGAGTGCAGTTCTCTGGGATCTGATATTGCTTCATCAGTTTCTCTTTAGCGTCCTTTTCCATTCCCTTCCGAAGAATCGGAAGCCAAAGACGTGCCAAATTGTCGTGAATTTTTTCACCGAATTTGGAAGCGTCTTCCGTTACTTCGCCTAAAGCTGATAGTATATCTGGATCTAATTCTGGAATCTGTGCAGATTCTTGAGGAGTTTCAGGGGGTAGATCTTCGTTGAGAATTTCTGATGAGCAGTGCGTAGGCAACGGATCACAAGCGTCTGGTGGCTCGTTGTCTAAAACCAAAAGAGAACGTAGTTTTTACTGATGTTCTATTATTTGTGAAAAAAACGCACTCGAGGTGCCTTTGTTAAAAATCCCCATCAACCCACCATTTGTTTTAAAAAACACTTTTTATAATTGCCCTTGTGTTGATCCGTGATCAACCTCTGGGTTAATTAGTTAAAACTGCTTTGTAATAACCCGCGGTTATTATCTAAGCATAAGTTAAACATCGTTTTGACCCACGGTCAACCTCCAGTTTTTTGATAAAAAGGTGTGGGTAGTTAATTTTCTTTCGATTCCTGCTTTGTGATAACCCTCGGTTACCCTCTCAGCATAGGATTACAAATGCCGTTGTGTTGACCCACGGACAACCTCCAGGCTTATATTAACTACTTTTCTAAAAGCATTATTGTTTTTGGAACACTAAATTATAATAAAATTTTTAACTAACCTGAATTTTCAAGCGAATCCGATGACTCGATAATCCGTTGACGTCGTTTCTGTTCCTTTTGTTCGAGTCTTCTAATCTTGGAAGTATATCTTTCCAATTTATCGGCGTAACTTCTTTTTGGCATTTTAATATTTTTCAAGCAGACGGTAGAATTACAATCGGTAACTGGGAGTGAGCGAATAGTGTCCGCGCGCTACCTCGCACAATTAAAGAATGAGCGCTTGACGCCTTGTTAGATAGTGACGGGACAGAGCTTCATTGGATACAAAAAAAAAAAAAAACGATATTAGATCGATTACCACTCTTTAAACGTGCGACTACCTTGTAGATTTAAAGGACTACCTGTTAAATTATACATATATCTGAAGAATGAAGTGACGTAATATTAATTTGAGTTGCATTCTTCCATTAGGTTGCCCTTCGTTTCGCCTAAAATTTAAAGTCCTAATTTCATTTGGCCGAACCGTATTGGCCTAAACTTATAACGTATAATTATTGTCTAGTCTAACAGTTGTTTTCGCACTGTTATAGTTTGGTCTAAAAATTGAAAAACCCTAATTTTAGTATGTCTAATATCGAATGCACTAAAATATATTCGCATCTTTCTTTTGGCATTACGCTAAGTAATGAAAGCCCAAATTTTTTTTTAAAACCCTAAAGTAAAAAAAACGAATCGCTCGCAAACCGACCCCAAGCAGTCTTGTCTGAAATGAAATTATTTATTTGCATTTGAAAAAGGGTACATTGGGGTGGTCAATATAATAGCATGGTTCAGCTTTTTCAGCCATATATAAATAGCATGCAAAATACAAATTATAATTATGTCAAACTATTACATCATAAGATTAATTAAATATTAAATGTCGGAATTTTAAATAAAGCATCTATACATTAATAATATCAATAAAAAATTTATGAGTATGTCAGAATTTTAAATAACAAAACACAAGGACACAATGTAACAAAAAAAAACAATAGGTCAATACAATTAAAACAACAAAAAGTACTACACTGTCACATAAGGTTTAGGTATTCATTCACACTGTAAAAGCAATTTACTTTTTAATAAACCTTTAAATCTACTAAACGGTAAATCTTTTATAGACTGCGGTATTTTATTGTATATGACCATACACATCCAGTAGCAATTCTTTTTGTAACGAGCACTCTTTGGTATGATTTCGGATACCAGTCGATTGCCATTTCTGGTATTACGTGTGTAAACCTCTTTGGCCTGCTTGAAGTAATGCATATTTTGTTTAACAAACTTAGAAATTTCAAATATGTATAAACATGGGAGGGGTAGAATTTTCATAGAAATGAATAGCGGCCTACAAGGCTCATCAGGAGCGGTGCGACATATTGCTCTTGAAAATTTTTTTTGGGCAATGAATGCTTTATGTACATCAGTGCTATTGCCCCAAATTATAAGTCCATATCGCAGAACGGACTCAACATAAGCGAAATACGCAGTAACAGCTGTATTTTTTGTGGCTACTTGGCGCAGTTTGTAAAGGGCGTACGAAAATCTGTAATTTTTTTTGCAAACGACTTCTACTTTATTTTTCCAGTTTAGTTTGTGATCTATCCATATACCTAGAAATTTTAAATAGTCTGTACTTTTAAGTTTTTGTCCTTCGAAATTAATATTCATAGTATGAAATAATGTGTCATTAAAATTTAAAAAATAAGTTTTGTCAAGATTTACAAGTAGATTGTTCCTTTTAAGCCAATTTATTATTACTTGAACTGTATTATTGATGTCATTTATATGGTCATTTAATGTCAATTTACCATCCGTAGTCACTATCACAGATATATCGTCAGCGAATAAAGTGCATTTGTATTTAGTCACAGCCGGCAGATTATTAATATAAACCAAAAATAGCAGTGGACCCAAAACGCTACCCTGTGGGACCCCATACTTATTTTCTCTGCGGTCTGATTTATGTTTAACAATGACATGATTACAGTCAGGTCTATTTATTTCAACAGACTGTTGTCTATTTTGCAAATAGGTTTTGATCCAACTCAGAGCAGACCCTCTTATGCCACAATTTTCCATTTTCACTAGGAGTGAAGTATGTGAAACAAAATCGAAGGCTTTCGACATATCAAAAAACAGCGCAGTTGTGTACTTATTAGCATTTAGTCTCATTTAACATGTCGAAAACAGCATGTGCAGTAGATTTTCCCCTTTGAAAGCCATATTGACAGCTCCTAAAGACATGATACTTGTTAAAGAAAGATACAAGTTTGCTATGCATAACTTTTTCATAAACTTTTGATATTATCGGGATCAACGCTATCGGACGGTAATTGTCTAATGCTGTTTTTTTGTCTTTTTTTAACAATGGTTTAATTAGAGAAATTTTAAGTTTATCGGGAAAAAAGCCAGATACCATTGACAAATTTACTAGAAATGCCAAGACTCTACCTAGTTCTTTATTGCATGCCTTAATGACTTTGGTACAGATGCCATCGTAACCCTCAGAGTTACTATTTTTTAAGGTCATTATTACTTTATTCATGTCGTATTCGTCAATAGCGTTAAGAAAAATAGAATTATTTAAAATTATATTGCAATTAGAATTGTCATTCGGAATGTTATTTTTATTATCTTTATTCGTTAGGTCAATGAAATAATTATTGAAAGAATTTGCAATCTGTTTTGGACTGGTAATAACCTTATTTCCGCATTCAATAACATCTATATAACTATTGTATTGTGTTTTTATGTCAATTTCATCCTGTATTACTTCCCACGTTGCTTTACAGATATTTCTGCTTTTCATAACATATTTATTATTAATATTTTTTTTAGCGGATAAGATGCATTTTTTTAGTAATTTAGAGTAAGCCTTATATATGTGTTTGTTTTGGTAAGTTTTCTTTCTTTGGTAGTTTTGTCTTAGAACTCTATTTTTTGCGCAGCTTTTTCTTATACCTTTAGATATCCACTTTAAGTTAGATTTTGATGACAATCTAACTTTTATAAATGGGAAACAGAGATTATAAAAAAGGCATAGCCAATCAAAAAACTTGTTAAACGCAACATTGGATTCAGATTCACTGTATACATCGGTGAATGAAAGACTCGCCATACATTTTCTGAATAACTATATTTTCAGCCGAATAGTCTCTTCTATAGACATACATTGTTTTATGGGACGTAGGCTTTGATTTACTACTAAAATTAAGTATTTGCGCAGTATCGTGGTCCGACAAACAGAGAGGGAGGGTGAATCCAGTAGCACCTTTGACATTGCTAAAAACTTGATCAATACATGACTGACCTCTAGTGGGTACCGTAATATGCTGAGTTAAATTATAAGTTTGGAGAATATATAAGAGGTTGCTTGTTATATTATTTTTTATTATAGTATTTATGTTAATATCTCCAACAATCGCAATCCTTAACTTTGCATGCTTTTGTAAATATTGATTAAGAACAAGCTCAAGTTTATCAAAGAAATATTCATAATGCCTTTTTTTTGTAGCAGTTGAAGAACGATATACGCATACAATAATTAAGTTGACCAAAGGTATTTTTACAGAACAACATTCAAAATGAAAATTGGCTATAGCCTCGTCAAAAATGGTTACTTGTTTATAATCTATACCTTTCCTCACCATAATGCATGTTCCGCCCCTCTTTTTGTTTCGCGAGTAGTGAGCCGCAAGTTCATAATTGTGAATAATGATGTTTTTTTCGTCACCACACTTTACAAAAGTCTCTGAAAAGCACAGCACATCCGGAGATAAATCATTATCTAGTTCCGAGAGAGTCAATTCTACAATTTCCCTTTTAGAAGATAAGCCTTGAATATTTTGATGTAGAACTACGAATCTATTGACATTATTTTTAGGGACGAAAAAAGTCTAAAATATTGGTATCCGTTGTATGCGTTATTTCATTTAGTATTTTGTTAGACCTAGGGAAATAATATGGTATTGTGCCTTTTTTAGATATTATGTTCTCGGTATTTTTAAAGTATATAATATTTTTTGTAGTGTGCTTACTATTATTAGTCTTATTTTTTAAAGTTTTTCCTAGTTTTAATCCATTTTTAATATAATTATGTTTATATGTCAGATAATCTATTTCTACATTCAATTTGGTGCATATTTTAATTTTGGTTGATGTCATGTTTTGTGTGTGATAGTCATTCAATAATTTGTTTAAGTCAATAAAAGTACAGTTTTTGTAGTTTTTTACAGTAAGACTGATTTCAGTATTAAGTTTATGGATGTTGAGATACCTGTTGTAACGCACAGTTAACATAAATATCTTACATTTATTAAAATTACATAGGGTATTACATAGTTCTGTCAAAATTACATAGGGATTTTTGTCATTACAGCCTATAGATAAGATCAGTATATCTTCACTTTGCAAAGAATCTTGCAAGTATTTACAGCTTTTTAGTACTTCAGAGCTGGATGCGAATGGTTTTACAATACCAGAAACGTTGTAGCAGTTATCTTGCAGCCCGGATCGCGTTGCTATCAGTTTAACAGCCAGGCCTCGAACCTGCTGGTCACCGATTATGTGAATAGTAGGCTTCGTCACTTTCTTATGGTTGGCAGAGTCATCTAGCGACACGGCTGGTGTACTATTATTGATTAAATAGCACGGGGTGTTTGGGTTGCCTGCACTTGCTAGTTGTCTCTTTACTGAAATCCTAGATGGCGTGCTACATATTTGTCGTGAATAACTACTGCTGCACTCCCCGTCATCTTGTAGAAAATCCAATACAGTACTATTTATATTCTTTCTGTTTTTTCTAGTTGTTATATTTTTTTTTGCACTTGAATTACATAAATTAACTAAAGTTTTTGTCTTTATTTCATGTTTAGATAGTAGTTTTTTCAATTTAGAATTTTCTAGTAGTATATTCTCTATTTCGACTTCAGCAATTTGTAGTTTTTCTTTCAATTCTTGATTCTGAATTACTAATTTTTCCATTCTATCTTCCAGGTTTATGTTCCTCAAGTCAGGGCAGCTTCGATTTTTGCTATTATGTAAGCTAGAAATATTCTCGTTTTCATCGTCGGTTAAGATCTCGAACGAGTTATTAGTGGGAATGTTGATCGATAGATTGTTTTGCATCTGCGAAAAGCATTGATCGCATTTCCAGTTTGTTTTATTGTCCTTGGTCATTAATAAGAATCTCTTTACCGATACACTTGCGCAATCAATATGATAATCTTGAGCGCAAATGAAACAGCATAGATGGTCTCGTTTCAATATTTTTTTATTGCATTTGATACACATTGATGTCATCTTGTGTAGAATAAATTAAAAAGCAAAAAAAGAGTAGTATACGATATAATTCAATCTGGGATTCGATCCTCGATGTCCCGGATGCTAGTACTAATATAAGTCCGTAGTTGTAGTCACAGAGCTACGTCAAGCTTGTGATTCAGCACGAAACGAAGGGATATATTATTCATGTCGTGATTTTGAATTGATCATCGGCGGTTATTATGAATCATTGCCATGGAATTTTTGAACTGATTCGAGTCACAATCACCAGCGTTTTATCACTTTTTTATTGATTATGAGGATCACTTAGACGTGTTTGAAGATTTTTCTAATGTTGCGTTGTCTTTTCCCGCAATTTTTCGATTCATTTACCACAATTTAAGCACTAGTCACTTGTTTTAGAAATAGTATATTTTATAGATACTGGAGTGTTATTATTTGATGATAACATTTACACATATAGTATGCATTATTATTTATTAGTTTTATTCACTTTCACGTAACTATTGTTTGTCTAAGTATTTTTAAATAACAAAAATACACAGAGTCGAAGTAAACGTGACGGCAGCGCCATCTGTATGCCCTATGGAGGCCCTCTAGGGAGAGTGTAATTTAAAAGCGCGTAGGCGCGGAGGGGTGAGGCGGCCCGCGGGCTGAGGAGCAGGAGGCCGGCCAGAAAGCAGAAGCTGCGGTGGTGAACGTAAGCCATCTGCGACGATTAGCACGCGTGGGACCGCTGGAGCCCCGCAGCGCCGAAGCCGTCACGGAAGTCTGATTATTTGGATGCATACATGATTGCTTGCTTGCATGCATGTTTGCTTGATTGCATGCATGCTTGCTTGTTTGCATGCATGTGTTAAAATATAGGTATATAAATATAATATTTAGGGAAATTAAGAAAATGTAAAAACTATTTCAAAAGTATAACATTAAATTATTTATTCACAAGACAGCAGAAAAGCAAATGAAACATTATAAAAGAAACAATTATTTAGTATCAAATTTGATCCATGGTACAGACGATGGGTTAATAGAATTATTTAAACAATATCAAACAATAATTGTTTTGTACCAAATTTGGTGCATAGGACAGCCGATGGGTTAATAACATTATTTACACAAGTTAATTATTCAATTATAAAATTCTTATAGAATATTATTATGCATATTTAATAGGTAGTAAGTACTTAACTCTCGTGAAGATTCTGAAGTTGATGCTTTATTGTTTGACGAGAAGAATTTGACAGCTTGATAAATAGATTCCTTGATTGAACTGTAGTAACTATTATCTTGAGTAAGGTATCGAAGTAAACTGGTTTATCCAAGCAATTATTCCTGATTTTATACCCCAATATCCCCACTTTAAGACAAACTAAAAATGCTGACCAAACTAAAAAATATTGTCTACGTAGCAGTAGCATCGACCAATAGGAATAAACTTTACAATAACTTATTGAATAATACCTAAAAATGTTCAACATTGTATGGAAATCCTTTTGAAACACATAAAGAAGATTCTTAAGTGTTAAAATTGTTTTTAAATAGCTTGAACTAGACTTAAATTGGAGGAATTATGATCGACCAATCACAGTAGTCGTAGTAATTTAGGCAATAGAATTTTACATTTACAATATAAACATAATTTATTTGTTACAGTCGTTTTTAAAACATGTTAGGAACATTTAAAAATTACATATACACATATTGAATGCTAACATAAATATTTCTGGGAAATAAGTATTTTGATTGACAAATTACGAATCGAGTCAACCTTGCCAGTGGGGATGGCGTTTGAATTTTAGTTCAGCGGTAATAGTTTGACAAACAACATGTGTAGTGGTAAAAGTACTTTGTGTTCGAACGTTTGCAGTTCAACAGGCAATACAAAAGGACAAACTATGAAGGTTAGTTTTGTATTATTTTATATTCCCTGTCACATGCATGCTTGCTTGTTTGCATGCATGTTTGCTTGCTTATTTGCATGCATGCTTGCTTGTTTGCATGCATGCTTGCTTGTTTGCATGAATGCTTGATTGTTTGCATGCATGCATGCTTGCTTGCTTGCTTGCATGCATGTTTACTTCTTTGCAAGCATGCATGCATGCATGGCTATTTCAAATATTGATAAACTTTTTAATGTTCTGCTAATAAAAATTTGGAACTGTAAATGGTTCGGATATATTCGGCTAAATAATGCGGCGTAGTCAAAATAGGCTAAACACGTTTAGGAAGAGTGAAAATGTGCGAAAAAATTTCAGGCTAATAGTTTGTGTGCCAATGCCAATTAGGAGTACAAACAATTCGGCATTCCGATATATACCCCTTCCATTACGGCATTAGTTGGGTATTTTGTTTTGATAAAACAATTTAGAACAGATAAACTATTATGCATAAGTATTAGCAAGGAAAGTTTACTTACCTTTGCATTTTTATTCCTCGCATTTCGGCGGCAATGAAATCACTATTTGTTGATAAATAATGCGCAACCATTAATCCATCTATTTTAGGTAGATTATCCGTTTGCCCTTTTTCGAATTCGAATTTGAATTTTGAAGCTATTACACCTACTATAACCGCTGGCGACTTAATACGCGCAGCGCGTTGTGACATGACGTCACAAGCCGTCACGTGACTGTTAGCGGAACTCGATATTTTTCGAAACTTTGAATGCCTATAAAATCAAAACTACTGGGTATTTTTGACTACAACAAAAACTAGTGTATTTGTATACATACAGGCTTTACTGAGACATAATTTCCAGCGATTTGGCATACCTGTCATACAGGGCCTCCTAGTACGGCTGCCAGTCTCTTGCATAGAATAATTTGTAATACAATTTAGGCTAAGTCATTCTATGTAACTATTAATTCTATGTGAGTGAAGAAAAAAAAGTTATATTATACCTAGTAACATTATTCATTGTTCTTGCTTCCCAATTTCTTCTACGTACACAAGTTCCTTTAGTCTTCCCCACACATAAAAATCGAGTAGGGTGTAGAGATGGGTCATCGACGTTTTTACAGTCTACGAAACTAGACCGCTAAATATGGACGGGTCGATCAACTAGTTAAACTAGATTAGTTAACGTGTCGCGTCTCGTCGACTATTATCGTCGTGTTAAACGTTAGACTTGACGATTAACTTAGACTACGAGTATATGACACGTTGCGGTTGGTTTAGTGTTTAGCAATATATAATATGTATATATCTATTAATCTAAGTGAAAATGTAGGTAAATTGAAAAAGGAAATGATCTTCCCTTCATACTTTTCCAGGCTTAGGACTAGCTGAATTTATAGGCATTACTAGGAATCCGTATTCAGGTGTATTTAGAAGATCATATGATTTTATTTACATGATTGTTTACAGCTATATTATACATTATCTTTATTTTTATTTTTTGTGTCTATGTACATTTATATTTTACAGTTTCTTTTAAAAACCCTTAAGCCCATCCTGGGGCGTATTTACGTTTAAGAACATTGTTCGACTTTGTTCGTAGTCAGTCGTGTGCGCCTCTGAGTCAGGATAAGCCCTGTTTTAGAAAACATGCATTCGCATGGGACTGCTGTGGCTACGATATTAAATTTACAATGCGCGACGAAAACTTTTTTAAATTTGGGTCCACATACTGGTGCTTCTTCCACCATTCCAGAGGACAAGATAATTTACCCGCCGGATCCTTTCTTGGCGAAAGTTCGCATAACAGCCGAAATGCTTCCACTTCAACTGTTTTTTTACTGCTTTGACGACATTGAAGGCATTGTCTGTTATCATGAAGTTGACCTTATTTCTTAAACCGTATTTGTCAACCAATACACCAATTTCAGCGGCGATATTTACTGATGTGTTGTGCCCCTCAAACTGGCAGCAACCTAATAAAACTGATTTAAACTCTAGCTGTTCAGTTAAATAATGTCCAGTGAGCGCTACGTAGCTCTCTGTTTTGAGCGAGGTCCACAGATCTGCAGTAAGACATATACATAACTTCTTCGGTTAGTTGCGCTTTTATTAAATCATACAATTTCGTATTTAAACTTCTTGCATAATGGAATTTGATAACGTCTTCCGGGTGGGCAGTTCATATCCAGGTATCCACTTGCAAAATTTTCTAAACGCCCTTTTCTCAACAATCGAAAATGGATGAAGCTGTCGGTACATAAGTCGAGCAAATATAGATCTATTTGTTTTTTTGGTCTTTACTAATTTTTTTACTCGTATAAGTATCCATTACTTTTTGGCGCTTTGCATTCTGATTGCCACCCAACCCTTGGCCAAAAGGATGGCTTATTTTTGATGTACTGGGAAAGACTTGTACTTCAGACACAGGAGGAGTCTCAGTATTAGGTTGCTCTCGTATCCCAGTATAAGACAGCGAAGAATAAATCAAAATATACTTCCTTTTTAAATGACTTTTTAAGTTTGCCGTTGTTGACTCGTATGACAATTTTTCTTTGCACACATTACATTTCGCTTTTCCACTACTAGCGTCATTTTTATAATGATGCCACAGTTCACTCCTGCCCGACATTTTAAAATTTGAAAATGTTCACTGACTCACTTATCTATATTTACACAAAACACTATTTATATATTTACATTTAACTAACAATGACACGAGAACTTGAGTCATTTGTAGTTCCGCAAGTTAATCAATCAATACAGCGCATTAACGCATCGTCCTTGAGTCGGAAGTAAAGAAACATTAAAGTAGTATTTTTTCATAACGCGGCAAGTGTTTCTAGCCTCACAAACATAAACTGGCTTCTATAACCACACATGCATTGAGCCAGCGCATTCCTTCTCTTTCGCATCCGCTATATTACCGTATTTTCCATCCTCTTTAGTTTAAGTTTAACGAGGGACCGAAAGGCCTATCATCTTAGAGCGTTTATTTTAATAAAAAAGATCCTATTCCTCTAAGTTTAGAGTTTATTGTAGATTGCTTCAACTGGAACACCTGACCTGTCGCGGCGACCCGTTGATTTTTGATAATACCGTACCTATTGCGTTAGAGTTAGAGTTTACTTTAGTTTGTTTCAACGTGAAGTAACGTTTAAGCGGCCACGTTAAAGAGTTGACGTTGCTTTGCGCGTTGATAAGAACGTGGGGACTACTCGTTTAGTAGTTTATGAATTTAACTAGTAGATCAGAGAACGGTAGACCGTCGAACTGTTGATTGCACGTCGACGGTTAATTTAACTAGTCCGTCTATTATATAACTGTTATATATGTTGTTGTGTTATAACTGTTATATATTAAATATGGCGTTTATTTTACCAAGTCTTTTAGAGTCAATAAACAAATAATTTGTAATAAAATAATATTGCGACTGTAAATTCAGATGTAAGCTATCCTATCTTTCAAGTTGGATCAAATTGCAAACGGTATGCAAATCAAATTTAAAATCGTTTCAGTAGTTTAGGAGTCCATCGCGGACAAACAACGTGACACGTAATTTTTATTTAACTCTATTGCTTATTAGATAAGGATTACATTTACGAACGAAGAAACGAAGCGACCTCATCTACCATTCTACTCACGCGGTGGTCAGTCGGCTAGATTGCGACGCGATCTCCGAGTATTCCCGAGCCCGATCCGTCCAAGCTAGTCTCTTTGCTAAGAGTAAAATACTTTCAAAGTATTTTAGTAATCCCTAACGGCCGGTCCCAATTATCTATCTTTCTGCAGTTTTGGCATATCGGAGATAGAAAACATCTTGTGTCTCTGATTTTTCCGTCCAGAGAAACAAAGACAGAAGTTGCTTTCTATCTCCGATATGCCAAAACTGAAGATAGATAGGTTATTAGGACCGGCCGTAAGTCTGTACAGATAAGAACAAAAATGGATTTGGCAAAAAAAAAATACTTTGAAGGGCTGGAAGTTTTGACACATACAACCGAGTTTGTTCCTTATTCCTATGCCGGTAAATATTCATGTTCTTTAAATTTTTTAAAAGTTTTAAAATACTTGGTAGTGTGCGCCCCTGTCCGCCGAGTCGTCTACCGAGTACGTTTTAGTAAAATACCTTGAAGATGTTGCAGATTCTGAAACGGTTCACCAACAGTCGATTGCTCCATGAACGTTTGGCCAACAGAATCTTTGAACCTTTAACTTTTCGCCCAAAAGACATTTGATCCATGAACTGTTCACCAACAGAACGGTACGTCAGTGAACGTTTGACCAACAGAATCTTTTGACATCAACTTTTTGCCAACGATCGTTTCGCCCACTAACTGTTAACGACTAAAGTAACATTATTAGCAATATGTAAGAAAATGTAGGTACACGTAGAATCTATAGAAATAATATAGGGATAGCCTACTTCAAAATCTTGAGGCTTAATTTTTCTCTCAGTTCAGTTTATATTTTTTTTTTGTAGGTTCTAAAGGAAGATTTTTCACTCATCGTACACCATCTTACAAAATTGCTTTAATGGATAATAAATAATAATTCTTTTAAAAATAATATTCAAATTAAATCAAAATAATCAATTTACTTTAGTTTCAAAATTTTTATATAATAGTTTAATACTACTCGTAAATACGAATTAAAACAGTTTTAACACGTAATTCATGTTTATTTAACGTAAACAAATATATTTTTAACATATTCCCGTAATTCATTAAATTTACTTTTTGGATACAATCACATAGGCATTTTTTGTAACTGGCAAATATGTGTAGGTATTTCAGTTACTAAATTAAAATAAAATATTAAGCACTAAAGTAGAGGAAATATAAATTAAATCAGTTTTAACGTCTAGGTAAATAAATAGAGGCATAGTTGTTACATAATTCCTGTAATTAATAAATAATCAATTTTTAGATATAGTTACAAGGACATTACTTTTGTAAATGGCAAATATGTGCCAAGCCACTTAAAAAACTTTTTAAATCCATCTCATCTTTCTTGATTAAATGCTGGGTGATACGTTCTTGATATTTTATACCTATTCGTTTTCGCTTCGGCATGGGCTCTGAAGAGTTTATGCGTTCCAATAGGCATTCCGTATTTTTTTGTTCCTTAATCATTTCGCTGATAGTCGTAAATATGTTACATTTACGTCGGCCTAGCAAAATATTCCAGCGATTATGCCAGGACTCGAGGGCATTTTGAGATATACTTGACATCTGTGACTTTCAACTACTGACCACATTGAAGGCGGAAATTTGGGTGAACTTCGAGACAGTGTCATCTTAGAGCTAACATTTTTTGAAATCTTTGTTGTCCCTCTAACATAATATTTTTCAAACCATGTTAGTACCTCTTCTGCTTCTTCTGGTACAACTTCATCCCTTATTATGTCAAAAGCACGAGGAATTTCATTTGGCTCTAAAAATGCCAATGCAGCGAAGTGTCGCATTTTATGAGCAAAAACTGAGTCGCTTCTATAGCGTTTTGCTAAGCCGGATGTCTGAATATGCCGCCATATGCTTTGGTTAAGGTGAAAAAAACAAAGTTTATTAATGCAGTCTGGAAAAGCATGTCTGATGGCATTAATAGCCGCAGTTTCAAAATCCGTAAGAATAAATTTTGGCGCCATAATCTGTCTAATGTTAAATTTGTGATAAATATATCTTTTTAATATTCCAAAAAATAATCCGTAACATTTTTCAGTTTTATGAGACAAAAGCCCATAAACCAGTGGCACAGTGTTCCATCTATTGTACCCACTACTGCATGGATTGTGTATATTTGAATAAACGGAACAGGGCTGGACTTGAACGTTCCGTCCATAAGCCAGTAAGCAGCCTTCATTAACAATTGGCAATTATTTTTATTTGTAAACATAAGTATACAAGTATCATTTTCAATGAAATGAGTTACTAAAAACTGTTCGTTGTCTATATGCGTAAATTCCTCAGGAATATTAACATCCTGTACTGTTTTTGGCAATATTGGCATGTTCTTGTTTCTCTCACGGTGTACCAGCATTCGCATAGCGTCTTTAGTAGGCATGTATGGGGAGCTACATGTAGGTATTTCCTGAATACATCTTTGGACTATCTGAGAAGGAGTATCCATCGAATAACTAGCTTTTTCTTTAATATTCTTTTTTAATTTCATTTCAATAGCCTTTTCTGGATCTGGTAAATGCATATGCTCGTGATTATTTGTAACTATAGTATGAGTATTATCAATAAATAAAGAAGATATAAGCACATCGCAACTAGATGTATTCTTCTTCACGCAACGCCAATAGTACTTTTTATCTCGTTTGCTGTGTAAATGATAAGAATAACCATTATGCACTAATATATCTTTTCCGCGTTTAGACTTAACAATTTCACAGGCACTCATTGCTATCTTAGTTAAAAAACTTATTTACTTTAAACAAACGTAGCAGAATTCACAAGAACACCAAACTAAACAAACCAATAAGTTTTAATTACGGTAGTTCGATAGTTTGTTGAATTCAACCTACCCACATAATACGGGAAAAATATAATGCAATTTAGTTTAACACGCCACCAAAAGATGGAGCTAAGAATACTTTTTCATTAAAATGTGGTCATAGGAGTAAAAAGATCTTAAAACATAAAAGTGCCAGAGATTAATTGACAAAAAATAAAATTTTTAAGCAAGCAGTCCCTATATTATTTTTACTATATTCCACATGTACGACACCAGCACATCATACTATCCATTTTTGTTGCAAAGTCGCCCCTATTACAACTTTACAACTTTAAAATTTCTTACATATTGCTAATAATGTTACTTTAGTCGTTAACAGTTAGTGGGCGAAACGATCGTTGGCAAAAAGTTGATGTCAAAAGATTCTGTTGGTCAAACGTTCACTGACGTACCGTTCTGTTGGTGAACAGTTCATGGGTCAAATGTCTTTTGGGCGAAAAGTTAAAGGTTCAAAGATTCTGTTGGCCAAACGTTCATGGAGCAATCGACTGTTGGTGAACCGTTTCAGAATCGATGTTGCAAGTATTTGAGGCTGAAACCTGGTTTACGTACTTGGAAGAAGAAACCTGGTTTTAAAACCAGGTCGCGTAAATACGCACCATCCCTAGCGGCCGATCCACCTGTTTGGATAGTGGTGGTCAAAATACTCCCGCACTGGTCTTGCATAAAGTGCGGGACATCCGTTATGTTGATGTTTGCCCTTAAATTTAATGGTACTCGTACATCCATTAGTAAATCGGGCAGGCCATTTTACAAAAAATGAAAATAATGTTTTCCATTCAAGTTGTCCGGCAAATAGTGTGGTCCAATAAATACCCCGCCGATGACTGCTGCCTAAACATTAACGCCAAATCGTCTTTGTGAAGATACTTGTTTCTTTTTATGTGGATTTTGTCCTTTGTAGGTCCCATAATGTAGGTTATGGAAATTTGTAATGCCATCCCTGTCAAATTTGGATTCGTCTGTCCAAAAAATCCTTTTAAGAAATGACGGGTCTTCAATATTTTGATGCAGCAAATAGCGGCAGAAAACCGTTCGCCGCACTGGGTCTCCTTTTTCTAATCCCTGAACTGGTGTATAATGAAAAGGATGGTTACCTTCATGGTGTATCACCGACCAAACTTTCCATGTAGATAAAGCAAGTTGTCTGGCAACTTTTCTCACTCTTGTCATGGGATCAAGCCTGAACGCGGCCAAGATTTGTTCGTCTACGCCTACATCATGTTGTGGAGTAGAAACTCTTGGCTCACGATGCCGTCGTCATTTCCTACCGATACCCACTAAAATTGCTCTTGTACAGTCCTTACTTTTCCCTATACTGGACTATGCTGACTGTTGACGTCGATCTTAACGAAACTTTCCTAAGCAAGCTCGAGCGCCTTCAAAATTTCTGCATTCGCATCATTTATGGTCTACGTAAGTATGACCATATCTCAGAATACCGAGCTTTGTTAAATAGGCTACCTATACATCGTGGGCGTGATTCTCACATTCTTTCTTTATTATTTTCTATACTTTTCAATCCTAAATCTCCACCTTATCTAAAATAGCGTTTCCAATAAACTCCTCCTCACATTTCCCCATCATTCTTCCCACTCCTACTCACAGTCCTTTACTCTAAAATCCATCCGCTTATGGAACTCGCTGCCATTGTTTATTCGACAGTCTGAATCACTTTTGTCTTTTAAAAGCAGATTCGAAACATATCTTCTCTCACTTTAGCTCTCTTTGGTTATCATTATTGTATTATATTTTAATGTTTACCTTCTATATCTATGGTATATTTGGTCATTGGATCCTTCATAATAATATTTTAGGGTATGTTTATTAATGTACAATATGGATATGTAGTATGTATATTTATTTATGTAAGTATATTAATATGTAGTTTTTATCATTATTATTATTATATATATATATGTATATCTATTTTATTTATACTTTTATTATAGTGTTAATGTTCGTTCACACAGGTAATCTTTTTAACCGACTTCCAAAAAAGGAGGAGGTTCTCAATTCGACTGTTTTTTTTTTGTTTGTTACCTCAGAACTTTGGACTGGTTGAACGGATTTTAAAAATTCTTGTTTAAAAGCTGGTGCTTCCCGTGTGGTCCCATATTAACGAAGTCATGATCTGATGGTGGAATCCGGGAAAATCGAGGGAAACTCTCAAATTTTATAAGGACGTATTATGTTTTTGCTTATCTTTCTTAAGGTTTTTCAGTATTTGCGTCTGGTACTCATCATTTTATGTTGATGAACTGATGATGGAAGGTACAACTCCTTAACGGTTAGGAGTAGGAGGATTATACTTTAAATATCATAGGCGCGTATAGTCAGATAGTTGTCTTTCTTCAAGTTATTCATGTGAGCTGATGATGGAAGGTCAAACTCTTAAGCAGTTAGGAGTCGGAGGATGATTCTTAAGATTCTATAGCGAGGAGGGGGGGAGTTTCTCAAATAATTCATACATTTTCATCTAGAAGTCGTCATCACTATTTATGTATGTACTGTTACCGGCCAACAGAGGATTAATAATTGTGTAATTTATTTAACACTAAAAAGAGAAACAAAATTATTTTTATGTCAAAAATTGAACCGACTTCAAAAAAAAACACACCAAAAAGTACAAAATAATACAAGAACAATGTTTTATTTTAAAACCAATTTACCTACTTACAATATTTTTTTAACTATTAACAACTAAACAGATTGAAGTCGGTGCCGAGCCCAAACAATAAAAAATAATTCTACAAACGAAACAAATCAAATATGAAATTTGAACAAAAATTGCTATGATGGCGAGCGGCAATCAAATCAGTAGTAATTATACTCCTATTCTATTTGGCTCGGCAACGACTTCGATCTGTTTAGTTGTTAGTAGTTAAAAAATATTGTAGGTAGGTGAATTGGTTTTAAAGTAAAACATTGTTCTTGTGTTATTTGAGTTTGAGTTTCTTTTTGAAGTCGGTTCAATTTTTTATGTATTGTAATATTTGTAATGTCCACATTTCTGAAATTCTTTGCCACCTTCCCCTCTCTATCTATTTTCAAGTATTCTTTACCTGAAGGTTGTCTGGGAGAGATCTCCCAATGCTGAATTGTGCAGTCCTTAATGTATTTTTTATCATCATCATCATCATCATCAGCCTATCACAGTCCACTGCTGGACATAGGCCTCTCCAATTGCACGCCACTTAGGTCGATCCTCGGCTTCTCGCATCCAGCTCCTGCCAGCCACCTTGCGCAAATTATCACTCCACCTAGTCTGAGGGCGTCCTACACTACGTTTGCCGAGACGCGGTCTCCACTCAAGAATGCGTTTACCCCAGCGGTTGTCGGTTCTGCGGCTAATATGGCCAGCCCACTGCCACTTCAGCTTGCTAATCCGGTGGGCTATGTCGGTAACTTTAGTTCTCTGCCGGATCACCTCATTTCTGATTTTATCCCTAAGAGAAACTCCGAGCATAGCTCTTTCCATAGCCCGTTGAGCGACTTTGAACTTGTGGACTAGCCGTACCGTCAGTGTCCACGTTTCGGCTCCGTATGTCATGACGGGTAGGACGCACTGATTGAAGACTTTCGTCTTGAGGCATTGTGGGATCGACGATAAGAAGACTCGACGTAGTTTCCCAAATGCTGCCCAACCCAACTGAATTCTTCTGTTCACCTCATCCTCAAAGTTGTTTCTTCCTAACTGCAATGTGTGCCTGAGGTACACGTATTTCTGAACAACTTCGAGGACGGCGCCGTGCATCGCAATCGGTAGCGGTAGTACATGTTCATTGAACATAACCTTGGTTTTATCCAGGTTCATCCGCAAGCCGATGCGCACAGAAGTGTCAGCCAGGTCATTCAGCATCTGTTGTAGGTCCTGCAGCGTTTCTGCCATAATGACGATGTCGTCTGCAAATCGCAAGTGAGAGATGTATTCGCCATTGATGTTGATGCCTCGTCCTTTCCAGTGCAGCGTCTTGAACATATCCTCCATTGCATTTGTGAACAATTTCGGGGAAATGACGTCCCCTTATCTCACTCCTCGATGCAACGGTATAGGTTTTGTTTGCTGATTCTGTACTTGGACGGACATGGTGGCGGCTTCGTAGAAACATCTCATCACTTGCACGTACCGCCAATCTACTTGGCAACGCTGCAGGGACTCCAGAGCGGACCAGATCTCTATCGAGTCGAAGGCTTTCTTATTAGTCCACGAATGCTAGACACAAGGGCTGATTGTACTCTTCGGTCTTCTGTATAATCTGCCGCACTGTGTGGATGTGGTCTATGGTGCCGTATCCGCTCCGAAATCCAGCCTGTTCCGGTGGTTGGAATTCGTCAAGTCTTCGCGCAAGGCGGTTCATGACGACTCTTGAAAACAGCTTATAGACGTGGCTTAGAAGGGAAATGGGTCGATAGTTCTTCAGCAGGTTCTTATCTCCTTTTTTGAAGAACAGGACGACAACACTCCTACTCCACGCCTCCGGAGTTCTCCCTTCAAACAGGACAGCGTTAAAAAGCTTTTGAAGCTCCCTCAGTACGGGTTTACCTCCAGCCTTTAGCAACTCTGTTGTAACGCCATCCTCTCCAGGGGCTTTTCCATTTTTCAGCTGTTTAAGAGCCATCCTGATTTCGTCAATGCTGACTTCTGGCAGGTCTTGAGTGTAGTGGCGTGTTAACGCGGCTCTAGGGTCCTCATTTTCGGGATCAGGTCGAGATGCATGCGAAGCGTATAACCGGCCATAGATGCGTTCTACTTCGGAAAGGACTGCTGGCTTCAAAGCAACGACTTCTCCACTTGCTGTGGTCAGTTTCGTCAGGTGGCTTCTTCCAAGAGATTGTACGAACACTTTCGACCCCCGATTTTGCTCGATCGCTCTTTCAATCGCAAGAGTATTGGAGCAACGGAGGTCGTGTCGTACAAGCTTACTGATCTCTCGGTTTAGAGCGCGCTTTCCTGACGAAGTAACGGGTGGGTTTTTGCGTCGTTCCTTAATCAGCCCTAAAGTTCCTTCCGAAAGCTTTGACTTCCTGCCCTTACGCTGCATTTCACAAAATCTCGTACCTTCTTCCCTGAGGATCCGAACCACATTTTCGAGGTTCTGGTTTACGTCTGTTGTGGTTTCCACGACAGCGAGTCGGTTTTCCAGGTTTGACTGGAACGTTTCAGATCCTATCATGGTTTGGAGCAAAATAATATTTTTTAAGTTATACATTATTTTTGTATGGTGTGCAATAAAGAGTACCTATCTATCTATGCCGGAAACTGCCAGTTTAGCCAAGTCTAATAAAAGTGTTGCGAAATACTTGCGCATTTGGAAATCTGGGGTTGGGATAACGTTCGCGGTAAAAGTTTCGAGCACTTATATCAGCAAGTCCATACATGAAGATGATTACGACTTTTGCAAGGAAAAACATCGTAATTAAGAGAGAGAAGTTTTACAGGAGAGCTTGATAAAGATTTGAAAAATTCTTACTAATTTAAGTTAAATCATAATGCCAAAATGTAAAATTAAATAAAGTTATATTATAAATGAATTATTGTATGTTTTTGTGAGTTACAATCATATCCGTCCACATGTACTATAAACAATAACATTGTAAGACCGACATACAATGATATATTGTAACAAATTATTAAAGTCATTGAATAAAATAACTGTATGTCTGAGATACAATTTTCAAATAGTTTAAATAGTACGTTTCGGAGTTACCTTATGAAATAAAATAAAAGTTTCTATTTATTTATCAGTCTTTATTTTACTTAGACAATCGCCGGAATTGCATTACTTTTGTACAAACCTATTAAGTCTTTGTACTTTGCGGAAGATACAGGCAGAGGCGCATTATAAGCCTTCGGAATATTGTTCGGTAGCTCTACTCTCTCATTGTTTTGAGTTTTTTTGCCAGAGCGTCATTTGGTTGCTCGAAGAAGAACTACTCTTTGTTGCTGGAGATCTATTGCCATTTCACGTTCACTCAGTGATTCATATTGAAATTTAATCATATGTGGTAAGTCACTGGTACAACGGATGTGCATAATTTTACTACAAGAGACTTTAACATTATTGATGTCGTGTTCCCAATTGCAATAATATGGCAGAAGTTGTTTATAATCCAATATCTTATCTTGGTTAACTTCCTGGACCACATAAGGCTCACCATTGGATTTCGCGCATCTGATCAATGTCACACATTGGTTAGGAACGTAAATAATTTTATTTTTCTTCCGGCGCTCTATGAGTGCATGCATAGCATCACCCTCTGACTGTGAATGACCAACTTCGAAGAAGTGGTGATGTATGTTAATATTGAAAATTTTTCTTGCATAAGCATACATTGCAAAAACTGTCCTGTTTTTATTTCGCCGCAGCTATCAGAATAAAAATGGAATTCCTTGTACCCTTCCTCAACCTTAGTCTTTAAAAAATCAAATACATTATTACTTATTTCATTGGACCCTTTACGTCCAATAGTCTCATCCCTTATGTTTGCCCATATCATAAATGGTGAAATTATAAGTAGCTAACTTTCTCTTGTAATAAAAAATTGATACTTCAGATTGCGGAGTGTTTAGGATTTTTTGGAAATCGTAACAAGCTGCCACAATAGTATCAGAATTCTCGGCCCGGCGTTTGTCAGACTCTTTTAAAGTCCGTACCACATCTTTATTAGCAATATGTAAAGCTTGCTCATATTCTAGATTAGGTTTGTCAGTTCCAGTTGCGTTCTTAAATATGTCACATCGTGGACATTGATCCTTTTTCGGTTTATTAAAGTCAATGTTAAAATCCGTCTTAAATATCTCTCTGTATTGCCTTAAGGTAGCGACTTCTTGCCCGGAATAGTTTTCATGCATCCATTCTAAATAAAGTTTGTAAAGTATTGGTAAACTCAATTGTTCATCAAGATACTTTTTGGATGTCCGGTTCCTGACGTAATGTGAGTCTACCAGAGGCATTTGTGAAATGTGGTTACGGACGGAGTCTTTCACCTTGACCGGAGCAGCATTTATTCGGGTAGCGTGATGCCCTCTTTTGTCATTTGATATAGTACCCGAGGCAGCCACATAATTTTTTTTAAAAAGTGTGCAACCACATTTCGCTTATAGAAAAAGTGTTCAAGAACATAGTCTTACAGGTTCGAATTTCTTTACCATATGAACAAATAATACTCATAAGACCACTTACGCCGACTTGAGGACGCCGTACGAACAATAACTCGTTTTTTTTTCAACTCTTTTGACAAATCTGCTAATATATTCAATTTGCCTATTGTGATCGCCTAGTTTCCAGAAATCTGTGAATAGTAAATTTCTTTGGTTTTGTGATATGAATTGACGTCATTTACGTGAACATTTATCCCCACAGCTTTTCTTCATTTCTTTTTTGGGAATTAATTGACCCTTTTTATTAATGAATTCTTCACCCAAATTTTTCTTCCTTTTGCAAACAGACTTTTTTCAATTTTCTTTATTTAGAAGTCTTTTCCTTTCCGGAGTCTTTTTATTTCGGATTATTCTTCTTTTTTTTCGAAATGGTGGCTTCTTCTTCATTGGCGTGTTCTTTGATAAGCTGGTCGTTACGATTTGAAACTTTATTTGATCCTGTAATAAATAAAAAAACATTTAGTTTAAAGCGCAATTCATTTTTAAAGATTTTTTTCAATACTCTCTGATACACTTTGCTATTATAACAGTTCTTCAACCGAAAACAGGAAAAGCTACTTATCAATACAAGCAACTTTTTCACAACCCATCGCAGAAAAAAGACAGCTCTCTCATACATTTGAAAAACTAAAAAGTGCATGTATTGATGGGTGTGTGTTTTTTTTTTAAGCTGCTAGGGTGCTTACGCACTTATACTTAACTGATACAAATTCGATTCGTGAATTTCATGGTATAACGTAGCAGAATATCTGGGGTACCCTTGAAGAGGAATACCCTCAGAAACCTAGGTTCTGCTACGCTACAAAAGAAAATTTAGAAAGGGGGAAATTAAGGGAACCTACCTCCCTATAATTATTTCCTAAGAATGAAATAAAACAAAAGATAAGATTATTTACAGTATATACACCGTGAAATTTTAGTGGTTGTTTTCCCGCAACAGAACGATTTACCTTTAGTAGCACCAACGAATCCTGCGAGTTATTTTTTGAAAATAAAGTAATCGTTGTTCTCAACTAATCAAAAAAATAATCATCAACTCAAAAGCGTGAGATACGATAGTATCTTTACAAAATGTGACGTGTTTGGGTATTGCTTGCCGCACGAAATCAATGTTCAAAGCAAAAGAAGCTCTACGCACTAGGTAATACAGCATAAACTGCACCGCACGCGCTCCGCAAAGCGAACCGCCTCGCAACATGAACACAAAGGCACCGCCGCGCACGCGCGCGCGTCTCAGTACTCTCAGTGCATCGCGAACGCCGTCCGCGCAACAACGCAAGCGCAATGCGCTATTATTGCCGCCAAAATGGATCGCCATTACGTTTTTTCTAATGTGGAGTACGTATCCATGGTGCAATTGTACGCGAGGGCGAATAAGTATTCGCATGCCGCCCGTCGACTTTACGTGGAGCCGCAGCACATGGAGTCGCTTCGTCTTCGTGGTGTTCTGAACCCACAAGTACCACAGGCCCGGACGATCGTAGCCGCAACCCAGCGGCTACTCGATCACGGACAGTTCCAGACGCCAGCTCATGCTCAAGGCAGAGGTCACCCGGCTATTCATTCATCAGAGCTTGACGAAAATATTATCGAGTTTTTTGAACGGGATCCTCGCCGAAGTACGCGTATGGCGGCAGCTCGGTTTAACGTTAGCCAATATTACGTATGGAAACTGCTTAACAGTGAAGGATTATATCGCTTGTTTTATCAGCCATTAAATGAAATGAATAACATTATTTCTAACAGTAACATAGTAGCGCTGATAGATGATAACAAATATTACAATTTTTTTTTAAAAACAGAAATTAACATTAGAAGGTAAATTTAAAGTGTCTTTCACCATTCTGTTGTATAAAACCGAAAATGTCAATTATTAGAATTTATTCTTACCATATCACTTCACTTTACGCACTGTTGGTTTGTTCACATTTCCTACACACTGGCTCCTGGCGGCGTTGGCACTCGTAACACACATGGGCCTCCCGGGTCGGTCGTCGAAAAGAACGCCTCAGGTTCTGCGCCAAGACCTCGTTACGGATCCAACCACGATGACACCTCTTGTACAGCAGATATAAACCGAAAAGTCCAGCAATCGCCATCATGGTGCACATTAATACCAACACAATGCTGATGCTTGATAGATGAAATTCGCCAGAGTTTGACCCTGAGGCATTTTGGGTCAAAAATACCTCGTCCTTTTCTATATTTGGGCACATTTTTCACTGATTTTTGTAGTAGGTATACTTATTACAAACTTTAATTTAATTGTAAATGACTCGCCCGACCGAACTCCGGCAGACCGCCAAATATGGCAGGGTCGCCATGTAAGGATAGGAGCTCGGGAGCATAAAGTAAACAACTGAATCTGATGTAACTCCGTGTATTAGTGCCAACATTTCATATGATGAGTGATTATATATAGCACTTACATGATGCTGGTGGTACTACGAGTACACTACAATACACCGTAATATCATTCATACCGGCACCAGATTTAATTGACGCTTATTTATTTCTCATGTGCCCTCTAAAAGTAGCCATTAACGAGTATTTTTTAGTTTTTTAATCCTGTATGGGTATATTCATTTCCTTACTTATACGTTCCACGCATCCTTTACCTTATTTTTATCTTTATGACACGGGAGTTTTGGGTTCCATATGATTGTTTCAGTTTGATATAATTCTATAAAAGTAGAACACAAATCGTTGCACCAGTCCGTCGTCATGTTAAAAACCGTATTTACTGACAGTACAGCAGTTAACGACGAAGTGAGCGATTGGTGCGAGAGTGTGGTTGATTCCCTCGCCTCGTCCCCTCGCGTCCTTTGACTCGCGTCCGAAAAACCGACACAAAATGGAGCGGCCGCGAGGCGAGGCAAGACGAGGCGACACGAGCAAACCGTCCACACTCTTGCGCTCGCGTCGCCTCGTGTTGCCTCGGCGAGAGTGTGGATCGGGCATTATGCAAACTCGTACGCTTTGATACATACACACACATAGCATGGTATTGTGGTGAGTTTTCTGCACATTGCGTGCCATGAATTATTATATTTTTTTGAGTTCTAAAAATATAAATCATTTCCCAGCGATAATATTTTGTAATATGACTTGGTTTGATGTTCAGATTGCGTAGCTTCAGGATCTGCGTCATGTTGTTTTACACCCTGTATAGCAGTTGTCTTCAAATTTTGGTGTTGAAAGGTACATAACAATATCACTAACTTCAATAATTGATATGTCATCAGGAACCTCTCGAAAAATGTTTTTAGACTTCTTCTTATAACCTTGCACAACTAACTTCTCTTCACTAACCTGTTCAATTGAACATACATGATGATAAGTTTTCTTTCCTTTCTTAGTGTTAAATTTTGCAAGAACAAATTGCCCTATTTCAGGGCCCCTAGGATGACAATTTATTTTTATTTTTATTTAAACTTTATTGCACAAACACTAAAATGAAGTACAACAGGTGGACTTAATGCCTTAAGGCATTCTCTCCCAGTCGACCGTCGGGCCAAGCAGAAATAATTTTGTGGGCGGTGCGACATAAAAAGCAAATTAAAAGACAAAAAATTTCAAAATTAATAATAATATATTTAAAATATACTACATATACAATACAATATATATGTATATAAACTACATACAATTACTAAATAAATAGAAAATATGTAAATAAATAAGAATAAGATGACGACTACTGCTGTGGAAGCAAAGTAAATGACGACTACTGCATTTTACCTAAGAAGTAAGACCTAACACGTTTCTTAAAAGCAAATTTACTCGGTGCTTGTTTAATGCTTTCGGGCAATGAGTTCCAAAGCCGAATGAACTTAACAAGAAAAGAATTTGAGACAAAACCAGTTCGGTGAGAAGGAATAGAGAGAGTGAGTTTGTCGGAAGAGCGCAACTGGCGGGAATGGGTCGAGCTGAGAAGAGAAAATTGGGATTTAAGATAAGAAGGGGAGTTTGGATCGTTCAATATAGAAAAAAGAGTGCATAAAATTCTGGCGTCACGCCGACAGGAAAGAGGAAGCCATTGAAGCTGCAAACGGTGCATGGAAATATGATCGAATTTACGCAAACAGTAGATAAACCGAACACAGTTATTTATCAAACGATCCAATTTGTTAAGTAGCGATTGGTTTAAGTCGGGGTAACACACATCAGCATAATCAATGAGAGGAAAGACAAGTGACTGGACAAGATAAATTTTTGACAATCATTCACCTCTGTTTCTGACTCACAATCAGTCAGGTCATCATCTACACCTCCAATTAATTTTTTTGGGCTTGGTGGGCCTTCATCAATTGATGCGACAGTTGAAGGCTCTCCGGGTTTATCGGATACGTTGTCATCTTGATTTGCACCAGAGTATGATGGGGCATCAATAGTAGTGTTTCGAGCTCAGACTTTTGTATATCGACTTTTAGGTCAGGATCAGGTCTTTCCAATGAAGCCGTTTATTACTTTGATGCGAATATTCGTTTATTAGGACGTTTAAAGATTGAATACAGAGTGTATGTCGGTTAACAAATCTTATATATAGTGACAATGCAAAAGTCCAGCGCTAAGTTAGTTGCGTGCCCCCACCGATGCAGCTGATGACGTCACAGCTGTCGCAACTTCACTTGCAAATGTATCTTGTGTGATGAATCGATAGATGGCGCCAACATACCGCCGGCCTTAGAAGCTTCATCTTAGCTTCCAAAATCTTGTCGTGATCATTGCGTATCTTCTGTTCGATTATGTAGTGGCAACGGGCAGATCTTCGAAAAAGCTCGTTGCACTATTCCAGTCGCTGTAAGAATGCTAGCGACTTGTGCGATTCCGTCCTTTCCTGGGAAAATCTGGTTGATCAGATAAGGGCCCGCGCCGCCGCAGGCACGGTAATATTATCTATACAGTATTCTAACTTCATACAAACGGACGACGCGCGAGCTATACCTACGCACTCGGATCTCGGCATGCGTTCGGCATGCTACAGTTGTTGTTGTTTTCTTCACCCATTCTGGGTAGGCAAAGGGAAGTATGCCCATACAGCCAAGTCTTCAGTAGATTTTTTTTATAGTTTCTTGATCTTTTTGTTCATGTTCGGCTAGAGCCAATTCTTGTCTAATCTTGAAAAATCATAAGGCAAAGAGCCAAATCTTATATTAATATTTCATGCGTCACAAATGGGATTTAATGTCATTTCCGAGGTTTTCAATGTCTGAATCAATATAGGTCATAGTCCGGGATTATATTTCTCCAACAGTAGAAACAATGAAATCGTAAATGGGTTTAAAATTTTCTGGGCAAACTAAGATTTCCTGTAATGATGGCGGGATTTGTTTGTGTGTTTTCATGAGCTGGTCTATTAATAAAAGTCGCTGAAGGGTAAAAGCAGGGCAAGTAAAGAAAATATGTTCCAAGGTCTGATCTTCTTGTAAGGTGCAATCAGTGCATATTGGGGATGATATTAGGCGCATACGATATAAATGAGCTTTAAATCTGCAGTGTCCAAACCTTAGTCTATTGATTGTAATGTAGAATTTCCTATGAAGATATGTAATAGATGCAGCAAACCAGGGTTTTCGGCCAACTTCTTGGTTGATACTAGCATACCAGGCTCCTTTAGATTGGGTGATTGCCGCTCTCTCTTCCATCCACTGGTGGTTGATTTTCCCGCGATATTCGGGTAAGAGATCTTGCCAAGGGGTTAAAATATTTTTAACTTTGCCGCCCAGAGAATTAGTTAGTCTGGCAAGGTAATCAGCATTTTCGTTACCTGTCACACCGACATGTGCTGGGATCCAAACAAATCGGATAATTTTGCCAGATTTAAGCAGTGTTTCTTTAATTTCATATATCAAATAGTGCATATTATGAAAGCCTGGGTTATCAAGTGCCTTAAGCACCGACATGCTGTCAGTAACTATGAGAAACTTGTTTTTGTCGGAGCACATAATATCAGTTTCTAAGTATTGTAAGGCTAACAGGATGGCTGTGGCTTCTGCTGAAAAAATGCTGAAAGCTGGTGGTAAGCGATAGCCTTTGCCGTACTTAACATTTTTGTGATAATACGCTGCTGCGACTCCTGTTTCTGTTTTCGAGCCATCAGTGTAAATTACTTGATATTCTGGCCAGCTGGATAGTTTTTCATAAACTGCCTCTTTGGTTCGCAGGTCATGATCGATATCTATTTCTAAAAGAGGAAATTTACTTTCATAGGAATCACAATAGCAAGCCCAGTGATCTTTGCTGTTTATATTATTTTCATTTACATATGCTGATATTTCTAGAAAATCGTGGGTGATAAATGGGCATTTACAAGTTGATGAAGATGAATGTAAGGAATGAATATTATTACTATTTAGTTCCTTTAAAAGATAATTATTATTAATGCTGTAAAGTTTGAGAATAAATTTAAATTTTAAATATTTGAACCTTGTTAATAAAGGAGGAATATTGCATTCTACTTGCATAGATACAATAGGGGTGGTGTTTATTGCCCCTGAAAGAAGTCTAAGATTTTTGTTTTGTATCTTTTCTAGTTTATTAATGAGTGCAGTATTTGAAGAAAAACATAGAAAACTATATTCAAAATGTGAACGAACAATGGATTTATACAGCATAAGTAAGATTTTTGGATCAGCACCCCAATATGTTCGAGCCAGCGATTTCAAAATATTAAATGCTCGCAATGCTTTGTCTGCCAAGCCAGAAACATGTTTTGCCCATGAAAGGTTCCGGGTAAAAATAACTCCCAGAAATTTGGCCTCATCATTTACTGGAAGTAAATTGCCATCATACAGAATATTAGTAAGTAACATTTTTGATTTACTAAATACTACAACATTGGTTTTACTTTGATTTACCTCTAATTTTAGATAATCAAAATAATTTTTTAGTTTTTTAAGTGTACTATTTAGCTTTAGTTCAACCTCATGCATATTTTTGCCAGCACAATAGACTGTGAGGTCATCAGCATACTGTAGATTTTTGACATCATTACCTAATATACTTTATTTATGTATGTATAAAATGAACAGCAATGGACTTAATATTCCACCTTGACAAACGCCTTTATTAGCTGACTGTGGCCCAAAAAAATTATTTTGATACTTTACATACACTTCTCGATTATTTAAAAAGTAAAAAATCCATTTAATTAATTTTTCAGCAAATGAACTATCTTCGCTGGGGTAACCCCAGCGAAGATAGTTCATTTGCTAGTGTATTATGGTCTACATTATTGAAGGCACCTGTAATATCAAAGAAAATGCACACTAAGAAACTACCACTAGAATATGCATTATAAATATCTAAGTACAAGTGGCTCAAACTTTCACTTGCTGAGCGACCTCTTCTAAAGCCAAATTGATTGTAAGGCAATAAATGGTTATGTTCTATAAAATATTCCAGTCTTTGTTTGACTAACTGTTCAAAGAGCTTCGCTGCGCAGGATGTTAATGCTATGGGTCTATATGAATCGTGTTGGTTTTTATCCTTGCCAGGTTTAAGTATGGGGACTAGACAATCAACTTTCCATGACTTAGGAATTGTTTGATTCTTCCATAATGCATTAAATATATTAAGAACTATTTTGTGACTTGATGTACTAAGATTTTTGAACATTTTATAAGATATGTGATCTAAACCAAAAGCTGTGTCTTTGCGAGAATGGATGGCAGCCAATAATTCTGTTAAAGTAAAGGGCTTCATAAAAAACTCCTCAGCATCAGGACTTGGATCAGAATAGTCACTTAAAGGTTGAGATTGTGTGTTAGAGGTATACTTATCTAAAAATGGCTGAATCCAATCATTAGGATGATAATTATTGGGAGGACTGTATGACTTATTAAACTTTCTAGTATTAGCCCAGATTATAGATAAAGGTGTCTGACGGTTAAATGTAGTACATAGTTCTATCCATGCTTTCTGTCTTTCGTGATTGATTATTAGTTTTTTCTGTGCTTGTTTTTTTTTAAATAGTACTCGTATGTAATTTTGTTCAGTAGGGTTTTGCTTAAATTCAATGTAAGCATTTTTACAACTTGTTACAGCCTGAGCACATATATTATTCCACCAAGGGAGTTTAAACTTATTTTTATTTTGACCGCGGTGTGTTTGCTGATGTACTGGTGGCTTTTTAGAACAATTTGCATCACACACACATTCTATCAAAATTTTGAAAAGTAAATCATAACACATTTCCGGGTTTGTTAAATCAAAGTAAGAGTTACTTAATTTTATATCTGTTAGCTCTTTAAACCTATGCCAGTCAACAGTTTTATAGTTTGGTTTGGAATAATTTACACGTGTTGTGTTACTGCTGTTGTTAATATTTACAGAATTATAAACTAATTTTGTAAGAACAGGAAAATGATAACTGCACATGGAGTCATCATGTACTTGCCAGTTACATCTTAAAGCTAAAGTGGGAGAGACTATTGTAAGATCCAATGCATTAGACCTCCAATTATGTGAGCCAACTGTTGTTACTGACCCATCATTTAAAAGGCATAAATTATTATCAGTTATGACATCTAACAATATTGATCCACGCATGTCTGTAGAGGCGCAGCCCCACATAGTGTGGTGTGCGTTAAAATCTCCAGCTAATATTAAGGGCTTGGGTAATGATTTTACTAAATTATTTAAATAAGAATATTCAAAGTTACAGGGGGTAGCTGAAGTGGGACTGTAAAAACTGACTATAGATAAAGTTTCATTGTTAATGTGTAAAGTTATAGCAATATTTTGTAAAGAATCGTCGTAATATGTTTGTAGCTTTTGATAATGTAGATAATCTCGGATTAGAATAGCAACACCATTGTGCTTAGAACCTATGTCTAATCTTTCTATTTTATAACCTTTTATATTTATAGTTTTAGTGCATTTAAGCCAAGTTTCTGAGATAAGAGCAATATGTATGTCATTTTGATACAGATAGTGAGTGAAGACATGTTTATGGCTTAACAAACTTTGAGCATTCCATTGTACTATATTGAGCTGATCCATTATTTACTTACTTTAGCATTTGGTTTATTGGAGTTAAAAGTTTCCAATAATACAGTTTTAATAGTCTCCGATGTTAAAGGAGATGGCTGGTCTGATGATGATTTTTGGGTGTATAACTTGAGAATAGTTGATATAATGAGATTAAGTATAACATCTGATTGTAATAAGTTTTGGATTTGTTTTTCAGGTTTGTTATTCAATTCTGGGAAATCTTTATTATTAAAAACATCAGCATATGACTTCTTTTTGTGTTTTATATTATTTTTTTCGATTTCCTCCTTTCTTTTCGGACATTCTGATGATATCGAAATATGATTACCATTACAGTGAATACACACAGCGTTCTTGGCCGGCTTACTGCATTGCTTGTAATGATGGTTGGAGCCACATATCGAGCATTTCTGAGCGTTTTTGCAGTATTTTCCGATATGTCCATAGCGAAGGCATCGTAGACATTGGCTTACAGGAGGAACGTACGGGCTTACCTCAAAGAACCAGCTATTAATGTCGACACTGTCTGGAAGAGTCGGGCAGGAAAAGGTGATGGCAACTGTCTGTGTCGGGATGAGGATGGGATTCTCGTCTTCGTCGCGTCCACGCCGCATCAGGCGACGCACAGACACGACGTCCTTAGAGCTGGAAATTCCGTTAAAAATATTGTAATTGGACATATAAGTTGGAACGCCTCTGATTACGCCTGTTTTTTCAGTAAGTGTGGCTGGAATGGTACATTTAACTTGAAGTTCTACTTGAGATTTTACATTATTCAAGGCCATGTTAGCCAACCCTGGTCGCTCAAAAATAGCAGCTACTTTATAACGATTGATTCTTTTAAATCGTTTAATGCCCTTTTGTGCCGCTTGAGCACAGCGCCTAAAGCCATCAAGTCTCTGTCCCCAATAGGTTTGCTCTCATTCAAACTTTCATAAATAACTAAATATTCAAAGTTTCCCCCGTCTTCAGGGTACTGGCGAGAGTAATTTTCTACTTTGTATGGTTTATACTTATCGCCTTCATTTTCATCAGAGTCAGACTCGGTGGGTATTGGGTCTCCATCGAGTTTATGTTTCTTCCGCTTCCCCATGACTTCAACGAGACATCAACTATTTAAGAAAACGAATTTTTATTCTATTTTGTACTTTTAAAAACTTTCGAACAATTAATTTAATAAAATAATTTGCCGAGTTTAAAAAACGCGCCCTATTCGTGCGAAGGTTTTCCCGCCAATCCGGCATGCTACAGTCGCGGATGTGCCCATAGATAATACATATATAGGGAATAGATGCGCCACACGTAAAAAAATATTTTTTTTAACTACACGACCTGTACACTAGGTGGCGTTAGTTTCTTTGCATACATACCTATACATATTGATATGTACGTATCTATATATATAAAAATGAAAACTGATTTAATGACTGACTGACTGACATATCAACGCACAGCCCAAACTACTGGGATTTAAAATCTGAAAATTTTCACCGTGCTTCCTTTTATAGTGTAGGTAAGCACTAAGAAAGGAATTTTGGAAATTCCGCCTCTAAGGGGGTTAAAAGGGCCCCATAAGTTTGTATGAAACTCCCTCAGTTTTGAAGCTATGTCGATGAAATTGGTATCAAGCTACATGATTAGAAATTAAGAATGACGTCTTTCAGGATTTTTGAAAATTTAATCTTTAAGCGGATATAAAATGGGGGTAAAGGTTGTTCGGTTCCGCGTCATATCCATACTCTTTACATATTTGTACTCTCAGACTTTACTTAGTTTGTTATGACATTCAATGTGTCAATCAGAAAATAAATAGGTAATTTCTTACAAACAGAATGGTATTATTTTAGAATTTAATAATTGGCGCCGAAATGGATGAATTAACTAAATTAAAACGTGTGGACTTTAATAAAAGGCTGCATTACAAAATTCTGCAGCCAGATACAAACCCCACGAGAAATTTCTGATTATGAATTGAAATAAGTGAGTGACCAGTTGGTGACCAGTGACAAATGAACAAAATTACCAAGAATAATTTGGAAGAGATACGACTACAAATAATATTACTGATGACCCACAGTTGGAATCTGAGATTGAAGAAAAAAATAACCTTCAGGATATTACAACACAGCTTAAACTAAAACTGCAGAGTTTCAATTCGATAGCACGCAACAATTCCATGTATGCAGAAGGTACTGAGGAGCAAAGGTCGGTCACAAACAAATCTAAAGACATCTAAATTGAACTCAGTACCATTAGACAAGGACGAAACATTCAAAAACATCATTAAACGGTTGTATACTTACTTAAAACTGAACAGATGTGATGATATTATCGATACAAGGAAATACACGTTTCTGACATCTTTGAGCCCAGAATTACATCATAAAACGTATTATATTATATTTATGTACTCCACGGGATCCTTGTGAGTTAGAATTTGAGGAGTTAGTTAAAATTCAGTTAGTAAATTATCAACAACTCGAAATTGGACATTTAACAATGGTGTTTGACGGAACTCTTGTTTGTATATCAAACTATAAAGCTCAATTAGTGCTTCAAGAAAATGTGACACCAATTTTCATTTAGCCGCGACGTATTCCATACACTTTTAAAACATGAAAATAAAAATCACCTCACTTCATAATTCCGTGTTGTTTAACTTAGGATTAGCTACCACCACCCACCCACTAATGACCAAGCAGCAGTAATTAATGATGTTTTGCTGACATCATTTGAAGTTGAAGAAATATAACAATGTATAGACACAGTGGTCAGTACAGACGAATCAGTTCTCTATCCTGTCAAGTTTCTGAACACTATTTATTCTACTGATCATCCTTTACCATTCATGCCTCGAACCCAAATCCCACATGAAAGTTTTGTGAAACTATGTCAGCTTTTTGGTACAAATTTTGTGAAGTTATAAGGATTTTTTTATAATTTAATATTTGAGGGGGTGAAAACGGTGGAAAATTGTGTGGTTAATTATTTGTGTTTAACATCATATTGAGGTACTTGAAACTTGGTCTATCGATCATGAAGGGAGAATGACATAGGACTGCCTTTTCCAGAGCTCTACATCGATGCTGGTACTACACCGTCTAGCGGCCGGTCCTAATAACCTATCTATCTTCAGTTTTGGCATATCGGAGATAGAAAACAACTTCTGTCTTTATTTCTCTGGACGGAAAAATCAGAGATAGAAACTGTTTCCTATCTCTGAAATGTCAAAACTGGCGATATGTGGATTATTGGGACCGGCCGTAATTCGTCGTCCACCTAGATGTCCGATCTAGGTCTTTTATCCAAACGTAGTATGCAAGCAAATTGTCTTTGTAAAATCGCCTTTTTAACGCTTATGGATCGAGAAAAATGCATTTTCCTTCTTGTTTGGAAATTAATAATGTGGTATTTTACACAGGACCACTTCTTCCAGGGCTCTACGCCAGTGTTGACCATATTCGAATAAAGCCTTGCAAGCTGCTGTGAATGTTTTGATGTACATACTACAGTATTGACAGTTTTTAAATTTTCAAATGATATTGTACTTTAGATTTCATGTAAATGCAAACAGATGTGGTGTGAGCTCGCTTGAACCACGGTACGCTAGGAGAACCAACACCGGATCCCTAAAACGATAGTTTAAATCGGCCCCTTTCATCCAACTATTGTATCAACGGGCCCCGAACGACGTATCGGCTCCCACTAAGTGCCCACCACCACCTCGCCCGAGATGGGCACCCTCGGCACCGTAGGCAAAGGAAGTGGAGGAAAAGAGTGGAGGAGAGGGGGGTGAGTCGTGACGAAAACTTTGTAACAGATAAAAACCCACGCGCGCGAAGCCGCGGGCATCAGCTAGTCTATCTATATATTATATTGATTTTTACCGAGGTTTGTGTGCAAATAAAAATCTACCAAATCAAAAGCCACAAGTGAAAAAAAAAACACTTCACGTTAAACATCCTTCAAAAACAAAAAAGTATGTATAATAATATTTTTAAAACAATGTGGCTTATATTCTAAGTAGCTTTTTATTTAACACACAGAAATGTTTAAAATAACACAAAACAAAATGAATATTATATTTATTATTTATTCATCAAACATAGACAATTAGAAACAACTTACTATACGAGTGGGACACTAATACCATAACAATTAAGCATAAATCAAAATATAATCAATAGTGTTTCAGATTAGTTTTGGACCCACAACGATTATTATATTAAAGACATTCATTAATCTAGTTTTGTAATTTATTTTATTTTTATTTTTATGGATTTAAGAGGAAACACTACGGGCGAAAGAATTGAAAAATAGGTATTTGTAAAATCTATTGCCGTCGCGCAGTGCCAAACGCATTCACCGCAGAGTGTGATAGAGACAACTGCTTCTTTGACCGAAAATACCTACTAAAAGCACACCAAATCAACGTTTCGTAGTCCCCCGATATTTTTCCAAAACTAGACTGATTTAAAAACTTTATTGATTAAAAATTTAAAAAAAGGCTTTAACCGTGTTCATATGTTCTCCTTTTTTTCAAAAATTTTGACAAATTTGTTTTCTGAATGTTTGAACACAGCGGAAATTCTGGCAATTTTTTTCGATTTTTGAGGGCTCATATCTTTTTTATTAATTAATTTATGAAAAAACAGAAAACATAGAAACATGCTTATAGTGGCCACAGATTTTTGTTATAAAAATTATTGCTCTACTGGCTTTATCCAGGGAGGAGACAGGGGACTACGTTTGTATGGAAAAACAGCCCTTGTGTTTCCTCTTAAGTCACCAACAAGTTTAAACTAGTAATATGCTTATTAGGTGCATTAATAATAGATTAAAAAGACTAAGCGCAAACTTAATTAAAGGTTACAACAGCATATTTCCAAGAAAACAGCTTTCATAAATTACAGATACAAAGAAAACCTAAATGACTATTTAACAGTTAAATTAAACATAATACACACTTAACAAATCTAATGTGGGATGGATTAGACAGTAAATTAACAGAATTTAAAAAGATATCAAGATTGCAGTAGTTGGACTTTGACAGCGAATCATACTTGGTTAACATGCTATTTAAGGGGGTGAACGAAACTAAATTTGATTTGAAGCTACTCGTCGCAAGTAAATTATATGGACCTATCCTAGGCAGTTTAAAAGAGACTCTTAAATTAATTCTTGAGAGCAAATCAGGACAGTCAAATATACCATTAATAACTTTTTAAAGAAAAACATTATCTAGCATAATACGGCGATCCTTGAGAGAGTTGAGTTTGAAGTAGCTTAGTCTATCCTCATTATGAGGTAATTTCTTTTGCTAGATTGAGGCTGAAGGCTAGACATCGTAATATGGGTTCAGTGCAGTATTCAAAGCAACTCCGCACAAGGGCATCGTGCAAGATAATTTTTGTTTTTGCGTTTTTAAATACTTAGGTGTTTCGCAAAGCAAAACCAAGTATTTTATATGCCTTGCTGGTTATATTATCAATGTATGCATTGAAATAATTACAAAAATTAATTAGAAAAACTGCATGCAAATAGAAAAATAATAAATAAACTTATTTTAAATTATTTGTTCATGTATGTCTGCAATAGTTAAGTTAGTTAGTCTGCAATAGTGCAATCATAGAACAAAATCACTTTTTCTTTTTTCTATAAATTTTATTGTAAGCTTTGATAATTGAAAAGCTAAAAGCTTCTAATTTAACTTCATCATTATTATCAAATTCATCAATTTTCCAATTAATATTCTATTAACACCTATTCACCAACTATAGAATATTAGATAAATTGATATATTATAATTTACGATGTAATCAATTAAAATCAATTTGTCTGCTACAAGTAATTATTGAAAAATCACACCAACAATGTATGAATGTAACAATTTCTTCTATATACAATTTCTTCTAAATTTTTACAGCAATTTAACAAAATCATCATATTATTATGTGCTAAATAAGGATTTAATAGTACAATCAAAAAAATAATTTAGAAGGAATCAGTATCAATTTCTGGTTTCAGACAATCATTTACACAATTTGGTTAATTTTTGAATATTATTCTTGTTTTTAATTTTTTTATAACATACCCTTCCACATTTATTAGTTGTTAATATATGCAAAATCGAGTCATTATTTAAAAATTGTCATTCATTCTCGTAATTTAAGAATCTACATCACATCTATAATCTGGAGCTAGTACCTACTTACTTTATATGATATTTAAGCAATTTAATGCAATTATAATATCAGTATTTAAACTGGAAAAATTATGTCTCAGTTGGGACTCGAACCCGCATGCCGGGCGACCGGCATACGAAGAGATGCGGGTTCGAGTCCCGCCTTAGACAAATTTTTTCAAGTTTAAGTACTGATAGTACCTACTTATCTAAAGTTATTTTTAACCATCAAATCTGGTTGATTGTGAGGGTTGATAATCATCTTTTTCACAATTAGCGATAATCAAATGAGATGCATTCATACCTTTCATTTAAAAAAATTACTTATAAGTATTGTTAAATTGCATTAATATCTCTGATTCCATTGCTACTATGGATCCAGCAAAATAAATTCTCCAGAGGAGGTTGATTAAAATTTCTGGTCAAAATGTTTTATACGGTAAGTACCGTTACGCGCCAGCTCCGCTATAATCTCTTAAAATACCTACTAAAAAGTGCCACTTTGTACCACCTTCTTTGATTCAACGATAAACAATAGCAGAAAGTGTTTTTTCCTGAGATAGTTCAAATCCTGAATCAAAATAATAGAGATTACAAAACTGGTACAGTTAGGCCCTTCTCAAAGTCAAGTTTATAAATACCTTACATTTACTTAAAATATTGCAGGTTTATTGATTACAAAAATAAATACTATTAATAAACTAGCTAAAAATACAAATTATTAACGATTTAATCAAATAACATTAATGATCTTTGCTTAATAACTTATAAAATTATTAAATGAAATATAACCTATAGTCAATTTATTCCAACTTGACTTATTTGGTAAACAAACAGCACTCATAGCAAAAATACGTCTTCCTGACTATCTCACTATGTATTCTGTGTATAGAAGTTTTGTATGATAAAACAACTCGTTAGAATTTGTTATTTATCGAAGTCGGTCCAGCATTATAATATCCAATTATAATAAAAATAATTTGGGGTGAGTGAGATTTTGAAGAAATAAATAAGTGTTTGTTTTATACAAACGAAAGTAGAAAAACAACCTGGTATATGACACACATAAGCAAAACTTGCTCCACTTGGTCACAGCAGCGGTAATGTGCTTAATTTTAAAATCTAAGATATTAATTGTTTTGTCATCACGAATACTTTAATATTCGTAAGCTATCATTTTAAATTTCATTCGCTACTTCAATCAATGATCCCAACACTATCGATTGTCTATAGTCGCCCAGAGGCCATTATTGTTTACTAAATAAACCAAGTTGGTTTGAATACAGTATACAGGGTTATATTTTACTTTTTTGACTACAAATGTGGCTACGGGCATATCGGCAATTTTTAGTAGGTATTTTATGTAGGTATTGTATAGCGGGACTGGTGCGTAAAGTTATGATTTAAAAATTTTCATATTTATTTAAAATTAAATTAATGTATGTTGGGAATCCATGCAATTTTGGCTAGAGGGTGCTTTGACAAATTTAAATGTTTCTGTGCCATAATGGATTTGATTTTACAATCAGTATCACCTCATTCTAGAACTGGAACTGTTGAGAATTGTTTTTAAGACAACCCTTGAGAACTTTTGCTGTACCACGGTATTAGGGGCCATTATAATTTAACAAAAAATAAAAGTAAATCAGCATGTCTTCACACTCCGGTGGTATTATTCTTCGTTCTGAAATGAATAAAGATTGTATTATTCGAAACTTTTTGTTCCAAACAAATAAAATACTTTGTATATATTATTATGGTCCATCATCATTACTAGCTTACACAATTCTGCTGAAAACAAATATCTCAAAAAAATAAAGCAATAGTTTGCCATACACATAAAAAAGTAAAGTAACAGCCTATAATCATCCCACTGCAGGGAAAACAAATGAGGAGTGTCAAACAAAAGAAAATTTTCTTCTTGTCGATTTCAAATGTATTTGAATAGTCTTCCTTTTTGTTTTTAAAATATTTTTCTCTTGTCTCATTTTGCAAAAGTTTTATAGCGCTCACATACCAGCTTTCTGTAATTCCAGAAAAAAATCCGATATTAAAGAATGTATCACAGATTTTTTTGTAGTACTTTTAGAAAAAGTCAATAAAATTGGTTGCATTGATTTACTTTTTACTACTTTAAACATAAATACTGGTAATTTTAAAAATATGGTCAGCAATATTTTTTCCTTTTTTCTGCCAAAGGGTAAAAACGGGACCCTACTACTAAGACTTCACTGTCTGTCCGTCTGTCCACCTGCCTGATACCAGGATGTATCTCAAGAGCCGCGATAGCTAGAAAGTTGAATTTTTTACAAATTATGTATTTCTGTTGCCGCAATAACAACAAATAAGTACTAAAAACAACAACGCCCCGTTGGTCTAGTGGTTTAAATACCAGGCCAAGATCTCGGGGTCCCAGGTTTGAATCCCGGGTCGGGCAACAAAAAAGTTTTGAATTTTCGAACGTTGCTCGGGTTTGTGATCACCAACCCGCATTTGGCAAGCGTGGTGATTATACCAGTACACCCATCATTGCTGTGGTAACTTGAATTCAATGATGGAAGCCTTTTCCCTGCAGTGGGATGATTATAGGCTGTTACTTACTTACTTTTACTAAAAACAAAATAACATAAATATTTAAGGTGGCTTCCATTCAACAAACGCGATTTTTTCGCCCTTTTTTGCTCGATATCAATAATGGTAACAGGTAGGCACTTGAAATATTTACAAAAAACTCAGTTGTATTTTTACTTTAATAATAAATAAATAATAATTGGGGCTCCGACGCCATTTTTTGCCTATTTTTACTCAATACCAATAATTCGAATGGTAAGCACTACATTAACTTAATTTATGTACTTACTGATGTTTATCTACCTAGTCAATGTACGTAATGTACGGAACCATTCGTGCGTGAGTCCAACTCGCACTTGGCCTGTTTTAATGAAAATACAGCCCAGGCGATATCGATACCTAGGCTATAATGATCTTCTGTCGAGATGGAGCTTTTGCACACGTGCTTTTAGATAGTTGATAATTTAACAGTACTTAAGGTAGAGCTAATATTTATCTCAAAAAATTATATACCTACTTTCTGGCTTTGTATAATGCAGCCAGTACTTTTTCTGCCCGTGTGAATTTATTTTCTCTTACTTTATGCTTTTCTTTAAATTGCATTTTGCGTTTCTGGCAATTTGTCAATAACTTTCATATATTGTGGTTTTGTTTTAAGAAAATCTTTTATTGGCTATAATTTTTTTGTTTTTGTTTGAAACTTTCTAGTCAATTTTAAGGCTTTTCTCCTCAGTCTTTCAATGACTTTACGATTATTGTATTTAGAAAAATCTGAAACTAAAATATTATCGTTTTACAAAGACTTTTCTGAATCCTGGGCTAGCTTGTTAGGTCTAATAATAATAGACCTAACAAGCTCTAAAATACCAAATAAGGAGAGTTTCACTACCTAGTGGGAAAGCCAAAAAATCTTAAACATAAAAATTTGTTTAACGAAGAGTTTAAGAGCTGTAATAACACGAAATTAGTAATATAGAAATAGCGCCCATGTCTTGGAGGGAAATATGAAAAGAGCACATAGCTTAATTTAACTCTTTATTTATTTTTATTTTTATTTACACTTTTTTGCACATGTAAAATCAAGTACAAAATGGCGGACTTAATGCTAAAAGCATTCTCTACCTGTCAACCATTGGCCCAAACAGAGATATCACAGGCGGTGCATCAAAGAAAAAGAAATAAAAAAGCAATGTATCAATAAAATAGAAGAATACATAAATAACAATAATTACTTACATAATATACCAAAGATAATATAATATCATAGTAATATATACATAACTACTTACACATAATATAACTGTACAAATCACACATGTCAGAGAAGATCGATAGAGAAGGAGAAAAAACTTATTCAGAAGTGGCTCCTCAAAGCCTTTTTAAAGGAAAATTTTGTTGTCGATTTTCTTATTTTGGAGGGCAGTCCATTCCAGAGCCGTATAGCCAAGAAAGAGTGAGACATGAAGCCAGAAGAATGACGAGGAGTAAGTAACTGAAGAGAATCATCAGAACGGAGGTTTTTGTCATGAGAGGTGTGGAGAAAGGAGAATTTATCTTTAAGATATGATGGAGAATTAGGGTCAAAAAGTATAGAAAAAAGGACGCACAGAGTACGAACTTCCCTGCGCTGTTTGATGGGGAGCCAGTGAAGCTGGGAGCGAAACTTGGATACATGGTCATACTTGCGAAGGCCAAATATGAAGCGTATGCAGCTATTAAGAAGACGATCCAACTTGTTGAGAAGGTCTACAGAGAGATTAGAGCAGCATACATCTCCATAATCGATAATAGGCAAAACCAGAGACTGCACTAACAAAGTTTTTGTACATGAAGGGTGGAAGTGCTTGAACCGATAGAGTGCTCTTAGAGTGCCAGTTACCTTTTTGCTTACTTCTTTAATATGCTGACTCCAGCACAAATTATTGTCTATGATAATTCCTAGGTTTTTAACATGTGAAGAATAGGCAACGACGACTCCATCAAAAATAATAGGAGGAATTGACGTCAGATCCAATTTACACAGCTGTCTAGAGCTGCCAATAATGATTGCTTGTCATTTGCTAGGATTCACTTTGATACCGAATTTGTTAGACCAATCATTGATAGCGCGCAAATCATCATTGAGTTGACTAATGACCTTATGGATATCCGACGCGCTTCCCTGAGAATAAAGCTGTAGGTCGTCAGCATAAAGATACTATTTTTTAAAGGAACGGAAAGCAGTATCCCGTCTTCTCATAGCATCACGGACCAGGTCAGTTATCCAAGGCGCTGGCGGACGTCGAACACGAACAGAACGTACTGGTGCATGCCTGTCGAAGAGCTGCAATATGTTACTATTAAGGTAGCTAACTTTATTGTCGATGGTTTCAGCATTACATACCAGAGCCCAGTCGATTGAAGAGGAGTCAAGCTGCAACTTTTCCTGATCGATTCTAGCGAAACTCCGCATATGCACAATCTCTGGCCTGCACTTGGGAGGGGAAAGTTCGTAAGAGATAAAGATTAAATCATGTCTAGAGAAACAAGGAGCGAGCAATTGACCATGATTGGCCGAAAGGTCCGGACGAGTTGTCATGATGAGATCTATCAAGGTGTCTTCAGTATCAAGATTGTGGTGAGTAGGGTTCAATGGTAAAAGAGAAAGATTCACCGATTCAACAATGGTTAAAAGTTGGGTAGAACGAGAAGTTTTGCTAAGTAAATCAGTGTTAAAATCACCCATCACGACAACATGGGAATATTCAGAACAAATTATCTCTAAGGTGGTTTCTAGTTTGTGGAAATAGTTGACTTTAGGTGGGCAGTACACGACTTCAAGCACAGCTTTAGCCCCTTTCACAAATATTTCAAGGAAAATATATTCCAATGTATTAGAATATTCACCAGGGGTAGAATGAATGACCTTGAAAGGGATATCACTGCGTAGATAGACTGCTACTCCGCCGCCACCCTTTCCGATTCTATCATTGCGAATTAGAACAAAGCCGGGAAGCGGAAAAAGAGTGGAATTTAGGTTGGGCTTAAGCCAACTTTCTGATACTAAAACCGCGTGAAGCATATCACAAGAGAAGGTATTAAGTAAATCAGTATAGTGTTGCGGTATACTTTGGGCATTTATGTGACACAAGTTTAAATGATTAGTGAAATTTAGTAGTTCAGAGTACAAATTGTTTAATGTAGTGTTTACTACAAAATAATCTTAAAAAACCCTGGGCTCACTTCTTGAGCCGTACTTGACAGTCATTTAGGTCTGACCAAGAGTCAAGGCACTACACACATATAATAAAAAAACCGGCCAAGTGCGTCAATGTACGTTTGTTCTCAATAAAGATAATTGCATTTGTATTTATTTGCATTTGTTCGTGTTCTCCGTTTTGAATATTAATTATGTAAGATGTTCTGCATCTAGATATTGAAAGGGATATAGAAGAATTGTTGCTTTAATGATACTGTTTATATATTATTTATTGCACACAAAATTACATAAATGTTGTCACATTAAATCAGTTTACAACGCTGAGCTTATCTTTTTAAAAGATCTCTTCCAGCCAACCTAACTCGTGTGAAAGAAATACATTTGAACGGGCACAGTAATGTGTGAAATTAAAATTAACAAAAAAAAGGACTAGCTTGATAATGTTAGAAATACCTATATAACTTTACTGTAATATACTCCAAATTAAATTACAAAAAAAATGGCATAATTATAAAATAAAAAAAAGAATAAACCTACTTATAAAATACATACAACACATACATCATTCATATAGTAACCTACATAAACTAAATACATTGTAATAGTATAGGTATCAATACAATAATAATTCTAAAAGATACCCTTTAACCTTTTAAACCCAAAAATATTGTGCACAACTCCTATGATTAAATTTACATTAAAAACAAATCTCAGCATTCTCAAATTTCCGTTTTTTGGTGCATATGTATGTGTTTTCATGACAGCTAGGGTTGACGACTCAACTGGTTTTTCATATGGACAAATATTGTCTTCTGTAAATTTTGAGGGGTCTTCTTGATAAAAATTAGTAGACAAATCTGTAAATTTAAACTTATTGTATTAGTTCCTTTCTGTATTATAATGAGGAATGTTATTGATATCGAAATTGGGCACAAAATTTACAACAACATATCACTAATATTCAATTAACTATTTTAGCAATATCAATACTTTTTTCAATGCGAGGAGAATTTAATGTCGTATTATTTAGTACCAACAACATTATTTAGTATCAAAATTTGAAAAGTTCATACTTTGATCTTGCTTAACTTCATAAATATAGGTATTTTTTGTATGATAAATTTAATAAAATTTTTCGTTTTGTTCATCCAAGGATATCAAACAGCATTTTTAGATAAAAATATTCTTTTGTTTTTAATGTAAAATTTGTAACTTTATCAAAAAGTTTATAAATCACGGACAATTCTAAAATCCCTTTTCTCCACTTTTATGATCAAGGATACTAAGAAGCAAAATGTTAGTGTTCGCTTATTTTTCTTCTCTACAAAGTCGTTTGATTATTATTCAAGAATGACCTAATGTCTGAGCTGAGTTTTGATCCAGAGGGAACTTGTTTTTACGACTTCAATCTAGTGTCGCAATGACAGAAGTTGGGATCAAACCTCCATGTACTAACTTTGTTTACAATTGCTAAAGCTATGATCGCAAATAAAACCACTAGCATACCCCAGCTATCTGGTGTGGTGAGATAACAGAATTAGAAAATGTGCTCACTGCTACATCATTATTTATGTAAGTTAATACCTATAATATAAGGACTCACCTTGATTTATATACAAAGTTGGAATTGCATTCTTTGCATGTTTGTTGCAAATTCTTAATTGATTGTAAATGTATAAGTCACCCTTGTCTTGAATAAAACTATTCAGAGCTGCTTTCCACAATTGAAATCTTTCCACATCATTATCAGCCTTTGGAAAACGATGAAGTGGTCCTGAAATTTATTAATATAATAATAAACATTTTGTATACTGATGATGTAAATAGTAATCATTATGTATAAATTATATCTTTATGTTGTTCCTACTCTACATATTTTTAGCCATGCTCCGTTATCTAACATAGCAACATTCACCTCACCTATCTTGGTGACACTTTGACATGGGATGGGGAAAGATTTGGAAACATCCAGTAAATAGATGTGGAAGTTACACTATAATTTTGACCCTCGCCCACCAGTCAGTTATTTAACATCAATCACTTAACTACTAAAACATGTTTGTTAATTGAATGTTTTTCCAAAAGTACAAAAATGTATCACTGAAAACTAAAATTTTTGCTATGAATTTTGTTTGAAGTAGCGTTGCTATTAAATCTGATATAACAACAGTTGTTCCTTAACACTTTGATAGCAATTTATCTTAATTTCGTCTGGAATAACCCACGCTCGAAGGGTTAAAAGATATAACCCCTTAAAACTTAACACTTTTGAATGCAATTTTGATTATTCAGCATTGGTTATTCCAGACACAATTAAAATCAATTGTTATCGCGACAGCCAGCTGTCGCGAAAGGTTCGAATCGCTACGGGTAAAATAGTACCTATTTACCTTTCTGACGTTTCGATCCGATTGTTCGAATCATGGTCACTAAATCCCATCACTGAGCAAGTAATCACTAAATCCCATTCTAGTATTAAATATTATTCATAAAGAATGTTGAAAAACCTATAGTAGCTCTTGCAATTATAACTATAACTGATTACTTCATTTATACCAGTATCCTCAAGTTACCAACTTTGTTTGTTGTCATAAATAAATAATTATCTAAAGTTGCATTAGGCTAAAATGTTTACTTACCACTTTCTCCACATCCAAATTAACGATTAGATCGTGGGTTTTTCGACATATTTGTCAAATCCGTAGAACGAGGCCAGGGTTTCGGAATCAGTCAGATCGGAAATATCAATCAGAGTCCATAAAGAATTAATGCCAAATAACAGTCACATAGGCATTCTCAGAGTCCAGAATTCACGCCAAGGTTAGTAAAGAAGTAGAATCCAACATCAAAGCAAAGAAGAAAACAACACAATCGAAAATACAGCAAAATCCAGTAAACGAATTTTTTGACAGTGAAAAAAAACGGTTTTTATCTTCTAAGTGACCAGTGTTGCCATTTAATAAATATTTTTTATACCAATACAACTGAAGATTGTTTTCTTGATAACAATAAATTATTATTTTTTATTTAACTTCAAATAAAGGTTAAAAATAGAACATTTTTTTCTCTAACATGTTTCGTATTTTTCCTACTTAATGGAAATCTAGGACATTAATGTGATTAGGCACAGTACTGGCATCTAGTGAAGCTTTAATACATATATGTGCGCTAGTTGTCATACATTTTTATCAATCGAGGTTTTGTAGGGCTCTGGCACGGCCATGGATGTGCCGCAGTGACGAACGGACGGTGTGCTGATTTTTAAACAGTAACCGCGCGAATATTTACTTAAAATAAGTATAAAATTGTACCCAGCGATGATTTTGTGAAATATATAGAAAAAATGGAGGGAATATTCCGAACTTCATTTAAAACTAAACATATAAAATGTAAAGTAGCTTCAGGTATCTGTAACCAAGTAAAAGATATTCCTTTTTCTCCTCCTTGTCTATGTTTCCCAAAACAATTTTTGATCAAGCTTTATATTCGAATGCGGATTTTTTTTACACTCAAATATAATAATAAAGCATTTCGTACATCTCAGTCAAGGCGCAAATATTTTTCGGTCGCAAATTTATAAGACCGATTTGTTATAAAATCAAACATACATAAACATGGTTTTTTAATTAAATCTACCAATCAAAAAAACAACTTGCATTTTTATTTAACACTTTCTATATATTGTTAAAATTAAATAAATAAAAAAGTAATAAACTAACAATCTCAAAAATAGATAGAAACTCAAAGTAGGCAGGTGCAATAATACGCTGTAGGTGGGCGACAGCCCTATCGCATGCTTACGTATCGCGCGGCTGTAGGCACTTATTTCAAGGATACGGCCGAGTTACAATACTGTATGATAAAATGATAATATTACCGTTCCGCAGGCACATGAGTAAAAGTGCCGCAGGTGTTTGTTTCGCGCGTTATAAATAAATCGAAGTAAGTAGGCTCCCGTGCGTATCAATCGATTAAACGAAGAAAATCTATTAAAATCTATTAATGTTTCTAAATTAGTACACAATGCACTTACGGTTTTACTTTTTATTTCAGGTATGTTTTTACAAATTGGAGTCGATTGTTCGCTAGGTGACCACTCAAAAGAACTAAGGTAACTAGGACCATGCCACCATAAATTATTATTTTTAATATCTTTAATATTAAGGCCCCTTGACACTAAATCAGCTGGATTATTATGACTTTCTACGTGTAACCATGACGCATCGCCTGTTAAATCATTGATTTCTGAACATCTATTTTGAACAAAAGTTTTAAGCAAATGAGGTGACATACGAAGCCAACCTATGACAATTGTTGAGTCTGTCCAAAAATAAATCAGTTAAAATCAGTTTTATTACTGCAAATAGGCCCCTGGAGACGCTTTTACACGTCCCAATATTTAACCTACCACTGCTTCGGGACAAATGTGGGCTAGTGCCGAGAAGAAGCAGCGCAAGAAACTCGGTCACTATTGTCAGCCTCTTTTTATCTCTTTTTATCTTTTAAATAAACATGTTTACATAAGATATATGCCAGTGCGAGCTGTTACAATTTAAAGCCAAACGTTCCTATCATTTATATAATCATTAATAGTATAATAGCCCTTTTTAATTAAAGCAACTTTGATATATGATTTGAGTTTATGTACAAGGAAGTTAAGCAATTAACAGTGGTAATTTGTTGAAAATACGAATACAATTTCCCATGAACGAATTACCCATTTTCGCAGTCTGAATCCTGGAAAGGCAAGTTTAATCTTTATTTCGGGTATTGAAATTGTGTACGTCACTATTTTTGACAAAAAATTCGAGGTTTTTACGGACGTACATATTTTCGAAAATGTATTGAGATGCAACTGTTAGTATGTTGATCTCTTTGAATAGCTCTCTTATAGAGTCACGGGGTCTAAGGCCATAAATAGCCCGCACAGCACGTTTTTGCAATATAAAAATAGACTCAATATCTGCCGCAGAGCCCCATAACAGAATTCCGTATGACATTATACTGTGAAAGTAGCTAAAATATACTAATCTTGCCGTTCCAACATCAGTCAATTGTCTTATCTTTCGCACAGCATAAGCAGCGGAACTAAGTCTTCCAGACAGAGACCTGATATGAGCACCCCATTGCAGTCAAGAGTCTATAGTTATACCTAAAAAGGTAGAGGAGTCGACAGTAATTTTATTAATGGCTCATCTTTTACAATAAAATTTGTAGCGGCAAACCTTACATTAGGCAAAGTAATGTAGGAATGGCTCTACTTGGGACATAAATAAAAGTACGTTGTTTCATTGTGTCACTCTGTATTCGCGTAGCTCATAACGCGGCTAGCGAGCGACTGTCTCGCTAGCCGACACCTATGCTTTACGCCCCCACATACACCCCCTTCAAAAAAAATTATTTACATAATGTATATGCAAACCATATCACTCACAACATAAAAATAATAACATATACAATATGTTATAAAAACCCTGTCAGATCCATTAAGGTGTTATTAGGAATCTATATAAGATTCTATTTGTGTAATAATTTTCATGAAACATTAGAAAGATATTACCCCATGAAAAAAAAATACAAAATTCGCTACATTAAAAAAGCTTACATGGTAATCCCAAGAGGCGGTGACCGGACGCGCGGGAGGCGCGGAGATGCGCCAGCGCTCGCACTCGCAGGTAGCGAAGTCATGACCCCAGTTGACCCCGGTACTTATTAGTCAGATTTATTTGGTAGTATGAGGTCACTCAATAAGGACACTGATTTGATGGTTTTGGCGAAAATGTTGTTTCATATTTCTGCCACCGTCAGAAATACAGGCTTCACAGCGTCGCACTAGGTTGTCCCGCACCGATTGTAACACACTCGTATCCGTTTTAAGCGCAACAATCCGCACACGCATTTTTGCTTCACTGTCACAAAATTTTATGAAAACTACTCGTATTTGTAGAATACGACATTTCGCGAAGCAGAACGGTACGACCACTCGGAAATAATGTCTTCGCGAAACTGACCTGTCGTTATAGTAAATAATAATGCATGATCAGGATATATCCACCGACACGTGCCGCGCGGCGAGTTGAATCAAAGCGGGCGGCTACCTTTACGCTATGTCAAAGGCGCCTATGTTTATTGCGGTGCCGAAAAGCGAGTAGTTTGCTTGTGTCAATGCCGACAATAGAGCCGCGTGACGGGGAGTGTTAACACATTTTGAAAATTTCCCCGTTGTAGGGTAAATGGGTGATAAACCTGTTGACTTTAAAAATCGATAAAAAAGTTGTATTCATGAATTTCGTAATTTTGATACTTATTTTAGTTATGTTAATATAGCAACTTTATGACCCTTTCGGATCTGATAGGGTTTTTATAACATATTGTATATCGTATAACTAAATAACGTGCGCAGACGTAATATTTGATTAATTTATATTAAAACTAATCTTTTACAAGTCATACTTTGATTTTTTACTGAATTTTAACACTTGTTTTTTATATATTATTTTAGTGAAAAGTAAATGTTTACTGTGACAAACTGTAACTAGGTAATCTATATTTATTATAAGCACAATAATTTATGCTTTATTATTTCCAGTAATTAAAATCTTAACTTGGACATTATACACTGTAGATAGATCACAAACATGTTTTTAAAATTACACAGCATAGCCTAATTAAGCTGTACTCTTACTGTTGGTATAGGTACATACACTATTTTGTTACGCACTATAATTTGTAGCTCTAGGCGCCTGTTGAGGCATCATGTTTGGTACACTTCTATCTTGTGACATATTAAACTCACTGCCAAACAATTGCCTGGTTTTGGTAACACACACTTTATGCACTGCTTACAAAATTCCTATGAGTGCCATAACTCCCAGAACAGTGACAACAATCCCGATAATTTCCAGCTTGACTTCTGTATGCGAAGTAGAGGCTTGATTAGCCCCGTTTTGTGCGATTATTACTTGCTCCTCTTTCTTTTCAATAGAAAAGATTTGCCCATTATGATTTATTTCAGTTGCTAATTCAACTCCACAATTCAATATTTACTCTCTAATAATGATGTACTAATGACATTAAAAATTTGGACGCACATATTTTTATAACTGACAGTAGTCAACATCACGTAATTAAGATCTCAAGGTCTCACTAGAGATGCGCTGACTTAGCTTATACCTACTTATCTAAACTAGGTTACATATTAATCACTAATTAATTATTAAACCTAACCGGCTTTTTAACAACTCTGCCAGAACGAGTTGTTCTTAAGGGTGTGTTTACACTGTCACTCACTTGCGGAATTAAATCATTATTTTGGAACTCTTCTAATATGTATGGTGGTTTAAGTCTGTCCACCGATATTGTATATATTTTGTTATTTACTAAGATTTTAAAAGTTTTAGGACCCCTCTCTATCACCTTGTAAGATCCGCTATACGGCGGCGTTAAAGGTTTCCGAACCGCGTCAATTCTCAAAAACACGTGAGAACAAGTACTTAAATCAGCATGCACAAACACATTTTTCTTATCTAAATTTCTAATTTTAGGTCTAATTTTACTTAAAGTATCTCTTAATCTAAGTATGTACGCTTGTGGGTTATCTATCTTAGTAACATTGTCTCTACAAAATTCACCTGGTAATCGTAGGCAATGTCCTAAAGTGATTTCCGCGGCGCTTATGAAATCGCTATCCGGTTGACACGCTGCTCTCAACCCTAACATAACAGTAGGTAATTCTGTTAACCATAGTACATTATTATTTAGTCTAGACATTAATGCTGTTTTTAGCGACCTATGCCACCTTTCCACTTTGCCATTACATTGGGGATGGTACGGGGTAGTTCGCGTTTTGTGAATGCCTAGTAACTTCATTACGAGTAAAAAATCTCGTAAATCTGTAAACAATTCGCTTTCGAATTGCCTGCCTTGATCTGTCGTGATCCTACTCGGACATCCAAATCTACAGATCCAAGTTTCGTAAATTGCCTTTGCTACCGTTTCTGCCGTCATATCTACTACTGGACAAATTTCTGGCCATCGTGTACGCCGATCAACCATAGTCACGCAATACCGATAACCCTGCTCTGTCACTGGCAACGGTCCAATCAAATCTACATGCACATGTTCAAAACGGTCGCCCTCTTCGAAACTATTGAGCTTAGACACCGTGTGACGTGTTACCTTACTTCTCTGACATTTCAGACATGTTTTTACCCATATGCCTACGTCTTTGTACATTCCCGGCCAAAAAACTTTTTTACAAATTAATGCTCTCGATGCCCTTATTCCCGGATGTGACAAACCATGAAATTGATCGAAAATAACTTTCCTAAACTGCTTCGGAATGTAAGGCCTAATATCCTGTGTTGAAACCTCGCAATACAATTTATTATCCGACATAGTTAAATTAACTCGCTTTAAATGAACACTGTTATTGTTACCTGTGGGTCTAGCACAAAAAACTATCGAATTCGAATCGTTTGCGTGTTCGTATCGCCATCGAAATATTTAGTATGAAAACTTAAACAGCGCTCGCGCGGTCAAAACGAGAACTGCAAAACAAAGCACGAACTTTGTGTCGTTTGCTTTCGATACGCAAACGATTCGAAGTCGATAGTTTTTTGTGCTAGAGGTACAGGCTTCAATAAATTCGCAAGCTCAGCGTCTGCCGCTTGCGCTTGCGCGATTTCTTCGTATTGAATCGAGGTCGGGCATGTTATCGCCTCTATTCGCGACAACGCGTCCGCAACCGTATTCTGATCGCCGTGTATGTATTGTATATCGCTAGTAAATTCACTAATGTACAACAACTGACGAGCCCTTCTTGGTAACTCTTTACTTGACGAACCTAACTTTTTACTAAAAGCATATGTCAACGGCTTATGATCAGTAAAGACTGTGAAATTCCTACCCTCTATAATATCCCTAAAATAAGCTATACCTGAATAAATCGCCAAAAGTTCCTTATCATATGTGCAGTACTTCTTTTGGGATTCCGTAAGCCTCTTGGAATTTTGTTGCAACACTGCCCCTATACTATAATCAGATGCATCCGTCATAATGGTGCATCTGCCAGAGGATGCGCCAAGGTCGCAGCCTCTTTTAAATTTTTCTTACACTGCTCGAACGCTCTACTGGTTTCCTCTGCCCACTCTATTAACCGCTTATCTTTTTTCCTAGACCCGTGTGAATAACGATCTAAGGCCTGAAACTGCGTTACCCGCGCGGCTTCATATAAAAGTGACCCGTCGCGGGAAGTCGCGCGGGATACCGTCGCGGGGAGGCGGGCCCCGCGCCCGCGCGACAGAGCCCGTCTCCCCGCGCGGGGACACGCGCGTAGTCAAGCGCGGGGTTTGCCGACAGGAGCACGCGCGGGCTAGTTTAGTTCATGGCGCTATGTGTTACGGGCCGTACGTATAATAAGAACAATATACATTGTAATCGGAAAGCTATACAAAAGTAAAATAAAAATTAACTCAGCCGCACCGACTACTAACACCTGACCTATTGATGGCTTGGGCAAGCGCGAAAGTCGCATCGGCGCTTCGATTTTCTAAGGCTACCAGCCTTTGTTCAGCTATATGTAGCTGAGTCATTTCTGGTTCTAAAATTTATTACAACAACATTATGAATGGTTTATTCTAATTGATTAATTTTGTATGTATTTATCTTTACAGAGATCATACTCGTGCCCATTGGGAAATGCCAGTGGGAATTAGAATAGTTTCTGCTGAATGCTTTGTCCTAACGTGTAGTAAAACAATATTCTTGTATATTATTTGTATGTGCGTGTGGTCTGAGGGCCACTCTCTCAGAATTCTTTGAAACTTGCTCAGGATTTAGTGAACACTCCAAAAGAAATGTGAAAGTTGGAACCAGAATTTGTGCAAATCAAATAAGAGAGATATGGACTTCAAAGATGGGCCCTCAGTCCTCACATAGAGAATTGAGGGCCCACTTGTACCGGATAAACTAAGGGCACTACAGAAAAAGTCTTTACGTCACAATTTAAGCTAACGCCAAACAAAATTTGTGAAAACAAGATATTATAAAAAAACATTGTATTTTTTTTTGTATAATTCCGTTCAAAATGGGCCCTCAGATGGAAATTTTGTACTCTAATAGTGATTAATCCATTAACTTTTGCAAACTTTTTGAAATATTATATTTTAGTGCATAAACTGAGATATTTTGTGATAGCAATAGCACATCACGGCATCATGCTGGTTAAATATTATCACCTTCTTAAAATTTGGGCCCTCAGTTCTCCACTTTTTGTTTTCGCTTTAATACTCTTAACGTATTATAGATAATACAAACACAAATTTATGTCTTTTTATAATAAAAAATGTGCAACAAATACAGTAAACTTAAAATATAAAACACGTTTTGTTTTATATTTAAATCAAGTATTATTTTATTACGTAAATAATGAAATAGGGTGACAACAATTTTTCATAAACCTGTACATAAAGCCTATACACCGTGCAATTTTAACCACCTGTAAAACGAAGCCCACGTTATTGGACCATAATGGTTACATAATGTGGGCTTCGTTTTACAGGTGGCTTAAATTGTGACGTTAAGACTTTTTCTGTAGTGCCCTTTGTTTATCCGGTACAAGTGGGCCCTCAATCCTCTATGTGAGGATTGAGGGCCCATTTTGAACGGAGTTATACAAAAAAATACAATGTTTTTTTATAATATCTTGTTTTCACAAATTTTGTTTGGCGTTAGCTTAATTTTATTACATCCTAATAAATCAGTTCCTTGAAGTTTTGGTCGTAAGTGGCTCCGTTGATTGGCAAATACGACTCAAGTAGCACTCTGGATCGGTGATGAAAGTAGAAGGAGTGTAGGATGTAAACTTTAGAGTTTATTGAATCGGCGCGACAGCAAATACGTACCCAGCATGAGAACAATCGACATGCGTTCCGCGTTGAGATTTAATTCGCACTGCCAGCCGAGGTGCGTGTCAATACGTTAGACAGGAATGATGCGCTTTTTACAGGAACATGGAAGTAATGTATGCTTTTGACGTGATAACGTCTTTAAAATCGTTTTAGTCGGGTGACATGTTCAGAAACTTGTGTCACACCAAAACCTCACGAGCGCGATCGCAGGTATAACGAGAGAGAGAGACGGACCGATCTCCCGTCTCATCTCGAGCGCTGCCAGTCATTCCGTGAAACTTGTCACGCGGAATCCTCACGAGCGGAGGCTGGCATAGCGTTCGAGTGAGTGGACCGATCTTCCGTCTCTCTCACTCTAGCGGCATACAAACGAATGGAGATTTTCTCGTGCGGTTAAGTTTTCGTTGAATGTTTAAGATGTAATTTAAAATTTGAAAAAATTGTTATCTTCATTAATTCCTTACTTCCCAAAAACTTATATCACCAATAAGACGTTATCACGTAAACATCTCGATCGTAAACCTACTTTACAAACAACCAATTTTTTTTTTCTTGTTTTGGTTTTTCTCATCCCATCTTAGTCCATTGATAGTACGAGTAGCCTTCCTCTACATTTTCCAGAATGTCCTTATATGCAGCCTTCTTGTCATTTATAACCGATGAAACCATTAATCTCCTGATTTCTGGATGTCCATCAAGATGCACAATCAAATCAAGGATCCTCCGATTAAAGATGCGCTTGATAGTTCCAAAGGTCTTGATGAATAAAGAAAGAAAGAAAGAAAGAAACGTTTAATTGGCCACAAGCACATTACAGTAGGCATAGACGAAATTACAGCTAGACAATAGAGCATAAGAGACAAAACAATATATAAAAAAAACAAATTGACAAAAAAATATGGCCAATTTGGTCCCACCTCAGCATGTGCTGCAACGAGCCAAGGGCCGCTGCAGCGCTGGTATTCTGGTGGGACCCATATGAGTGACATAACAGACGCACAAAGAGAAAAAAAAAAGATACAATTGCTATTTATATTCGTAACGTTATAATTACATAAAAAATTAAAAATAACGTTACTATATGTGAGGCAATTTTTTTTGGGAAAAGTAAAATGGATGATAGAATAAAAAGAAATAAAAACTATCAGTATATGTATACATATAAATATCAAATGTTAATTAGGTGACATAGAAGAATACATACATACATACAATAAAATTATATTTATAAATAATATTGTCTCTATGGGCCTTGAACGCGTATCGGAAGTATCCGAACGCAAATCGCAGACAAATACAATCTATGGTCGGAAACGCACCCCTCCTTACACGTCACTGCCACGCTGTGTCATGCTGGCAATTTAGAATATAATAACTAAAAAGAAAAAAAAAAGGATTGAGCAAATGAATTCTTGTTCAAGTCCTTTTATGATAATATATTTCCGAACAAACCAACGCCGATTAAGAGAAGAAGGCCAGGAGCCACAAGTAAGCATCCGATAAGAGAACGGCCTCTTGCCCGGATCCAGAGAAGTTGATTCCGGATTCTCCTATGGTGAGTGTCCCGTAATCGCAACGATACTGCCCCGGCTCAGATATAGACTCCACAGGTTGTTCTTGCTGTCGAGAAGATAGAGAGGTCAGGGAACGTGGAGTGTGAGAGGGGACGCTCACAGATTTAGCCTGGACATCCTGTAAGCTGTAAAGAAGCTGTTCCACACTAACAGTGCACTTTGTTATGATCTCGGATGACTTGTTGAATGTCTTAGTGGTCTCGCTGAGGGACTTGTGAAATGACTCCACTTGGGATCTTGACTCTGCTTCCCTTGCAGCAAGGTTGTCAGTCAGCGCGGACAACCCTGCCATCAGAGAGTTGACATTGATGGAGGTAACCGCATTGATAGTCGCCTCCATGCAGCTGATGCCCCCAAATAGAGCTGAGACGCCCCACTTGCAGGTGGAAGCTAAATTAATGGCGAGCTGTCTCTTTCCTGGGCCTGCTCGGGACTCAATGCTCTTTACTACCATCGCCGGGTGGGGGAGTTGTTGCCCATAGATGCTTGATCCCAAGATCCCGAGATTATTATGGCGAGAAAGGCATTCAGGCGGCGCAAGTCGAAGACTTGTCGCAGCTTTCCATTTGTCTTTGGAATCAGGAATCATAAATAATCGCTACATCGCACTTCTCTACCACGCCTGATCTGAGAAGCTTCTCTAGCTCGCTGTTCATTTCTAAAGAAGGTTTTGTTCGGAATTTTGATTGGTTTTCGTAAAGAGGCACGGGTGGTTTTGTCGCAAACGGTATGGAGTAAACCGAAATAATTTTTAATATTGCTCCTGGGGCTCTAATATCTTTCCATTGAGGCAGGAAATTCCTTAACTGCCCTCCCCGAAAACTGACAATATTTACGACCTCGCTTCCTTTCTCTACTGGTGCGAGCGTGTCCTTTAACGTCAAGTTTTGGACCTTGCGGTCCCCTAAAAGTTTCTGATAGACGAGCTGTTGGACGGGCTGATGCTGTGTTACTAGACACTGAGGGGCGAGCTCGTCCAGAATAATACCTACCTCTAACAGCTTGGGGTTTTGGCTTACGAAAAGTCTTTCCGTCTTGTCTACCAGAATACTTAACGGGATTAAACACCTGCGCCTGACCACCATCGTCTTTTATGAAAGCCCTCAGTAGTTTTCCTTCGAAAAGATGAGTTGGTGATGGTGGAATTGTGTGAAATGCCTTATTCAGAGTGTCATTTCTACACTTAAAGGTTTTTCGCCTCATTTCGATAGTCTCAGCCCGATGTGCGCAGACATATTGTAATACCTGGTCTGACACAGATTTAAAATGTGAGTCTTCCAAAAATTTTTTGAGTTCTTCACAAGCGCTTGGACATTTTCCGATAACAGCATTCAGTCCCTCTGCCAAAGACTTTCGCTACAACAACAAACCATGAGTGATTGTTCCGAGCATTTTGTCGTTTTTATTAAGAATCGTATAAGGTTGCTGAGGCAGATTTCCGAGTTCTGTGTTGATCTTCAAAGAGCTGAAAACAGGCGCAGCATGTAAGAACTTCTCCACCTCCTTATAACGAATGCGATTCCACCTGTCTGTACCTAGCCCCTTAATATCATGGCATAGGAGATTCTTCATTAAAATTTGGAGCTTTCCAGGTATCACAATCGGAATATTCTGAAATGTCCGAAGCCGCCTCGTCATTCGATTCATACCAATTTTCTTTGTCCGAATCATTACGCTCCCTTCGCTCTTCAATTCTCTCCAACAGAAGTGAAAACATAGACTCCATTCGTTTCTCTAAATTCTCATCTCTTCTACTCTGACTTGATGTAGAAGGTTGTGTTGTCACTGCTAGAAGAAGTACTACGTCTCTTTCTTTCCGTTTTCTCAGATTCAGAGAGGCTACCGGATAAAATTTGATTCGCCTCTGCTCTCGTATGTAGGAGTGGGCTTAAAACCTTTACTGACTCCTTAAACAACAGAAAAAATAAAGTAGGTTATTTTGACGTAAATGTTTTAGAAAAATCTACCTTAGCCTTAAATCATTTAGAACTAATGAAAACTTACAACTTTCATCAGCATATGGGAGAGCCAACTCGAATAACCGCCACTAGTGAAACTTGTATAGATTTAATATTCACCAATTTTCAAGAACAAAACCTAATCACTAACGTGCGTGATTTTCTGATCACAAAGGAGTATCTCTCTTCCAGGTCCAAAAACATTTCAGAATAAAAGTACATAAATAAAATAATTTTTAGTGACCAGAATATCAATTACTGAATTTCGTTGTGGCCGTAAAAGCACTGAAGATGCCGAACGTCCTGGACGCCCAGTTGAGGTCTCTACACCCGAAACAATCGAAAAAATTCACGATATGGTGTTGGCCGACCGAAGATTGAAAGTGCAAGAGATTGTGGAAGCCGTAGGGATCTCGCATGGCTCAGTGGTTTCAATTTTAAAAGATCAATTGGGCATGAGAAAGCTTTCCGCAAGATGGGTGCCGCGTTTGCTCACAGTCGACCACAAACGCAATCGTGTAACAACTTCACAGGAAGGTTTGGCGTTGTTTAATCGCAATATGGAGGAGTTTTTGCGCCGTTTTGTAACCGTGGACGAAACATGGATCCATCACAACACACCAGAGACTAAACAACAGTCAAAACAGTGGGTTTCTAAGGGTGAATCGGCGCCAAAGAAGGCCAAGGTGGGTTTGTCAGCCAATAAAGTTATGGCGACTGTTTTTTGGGATGCACGTGGGATAATCCACATTGACTACCTTCAAAAGGGAAGAACAATCAATGGGGAATATTATGCCAACTTATTGGACCGCTTCAATGACGATTTGAAAAAAAACCGACCTCATTTGGCCAAGAAAAAAGTTCTTTTCCACCAAGACAATGCAAGGGTGCACACATGTGCAGTTGCCATGGCAAAAATCCATGAATTGGGCTATGAATTGCTCCCTCATCCACCCTATTCTCCAGATTTGGCTCCGAGTGACTACTTTTTGTTCCCAAACCTGAAGAAATGGCTTGGTGGAAAAAGATTTGACTCCAATGATGAAGTCATCTCGCAAACAAAGGCCTATTTTGAGGACCTCGACAAATCATATTTTTTGGAAGGGATAAAAAAATTGGAGAAGCGTTGGACAAAGAGTATAGAGCTCAAGGGAGACTACGTTGAAAAATAAAATGATTTGTTTATCAAAAAATCTGTGTTTTATTCCAAAAGTCACGGACTTATTGACCCGCCCTCGTATTAAGGGTTATATCTTTATTAATATCGCCTGCTATAAGAATCTTTTTATTAGATGAGTGCTTCGTAACATAATCCAATAAAGCATGTAACTGGGAGAAAAATATTTCTAAATCTTTTTCTGGTCGATGTATACATATGATTAATAAATTATCTTTAACCATTTTTAAAGCACAAAATTCTACGACAAATTCTACTGTAAAACACTGAATATCAGAACGCTCCGTTGTTTTGATGCGATTCTTAGTAAAAATTGCTACCCCACCATGTTTACTTCTACCACGCGAACTTTCCTGCCGTAAGAATTTAGCCCGCATTTTGTAGCCATCTAATGTATAAAGTTGATAGTTATTAGGCATTAACCAGTGCTCAACTATCATAACAATGTCCATATCAGCGTCTATCAGAAGAGCATTCAAGTCATCAACCTTATTTGTTAGGCATTGCACATTTTGACACATGATTTTACAAAACTTAGGCACGAAAGGAAGGCAAATTTGTAGTTTTTTGGTGGATTTGTGAGGTTGTTAAATACGCGATATCCTGCTCTTGCTGATTTATCCACATTATCTGACTGTCAAGAATCTGAATAAGCTTATTAATATCATTAAGTAATGATTTAAAGCCTCGAATATTCACTTTCCCATTAAATTTCAAAAACATGTCATAAGAGTAATTTAGGCTCTTGTTCGAGTCAACTATGTAACAGTATTCGAATTTCAAATTATCGTAATAAATTAAATCACTAAACAATTCTATTCGTCTATTATAAATATTAGCTTCGTCACAGTACCTAAATATTGGTAAACATAATATAATATTAGTATGTTTAATTTTTAACAATACATTTCTTAAATATTCTACATTTTTTTTATAATTATTGGACACATGAAAATCAGCCTCGCCCAAAAATAATACACAGTAATCATTTAAAGTATAGTCATGAAGTTTTATATGTATGCCGCTTAATAACTCATGGATACCGCCTCCAGGAATCAATATTTGCCACTTTTAGTTCAGATCTGAGTTGGTGAACTTCATCTCTCAATGTCATAATATTAAAATCTTGACTGGCAACGCCATCTGTTGGGATGTGTGGGCTAATCTCAACATTAGCCGTACATGAGTGCATGCTACTAGGTGATAGAAGTGGTGACGATGCAACTGCATGTAATCTTGTATTTTGCCGCCTTCGGACTGTCACAAAATTTGTACAATATTCTTCATCATCATCAATGATGTCGCCCTCAGGTAACAAGCCTTCAAAGGAATTTTCAGTGGGAACATTGAAATTAAGGCTGGTGTTTTTGTTAAATCGACAATTGTCGCACTGTAATTTTTTACGATTTTCTGGTTTCATTAAATAGAACATTTTTTCTCCAATACTCGTACAGTCCAAATGATAATTATTCCCACAGTCAATTCATTTAATGAAGTCTTTTTTATTTATTTCTTTTTCACATTTTGTACAATTTTGCGTCATTTTGTTGTTAATAAAAATTCATATTGTCAAAAGTATAATAGATCAATGTCAAATTATCAATTAATAAGTCAAAAATAAAAAATAATATATCCAATTGTCAGTATGTAAATTTAATTTTATTTCAAGTGGATTCGATATCCGTTCCACCGGTGGTGTGTATGCGTAGTCTCCCTCAGTATTCAATACGCCACTTGGGCCACTGTGATTTTGTTGAAATAAGCTTTCATTTAGGTACACAACTTCTGTTTTGATGTTGTTGGTTCTGTTATTTTTGAAGAGATGTCATTACGTTGAGTCGAAATTAAGCAATCGTCGTTTGGTCATAAGTATTGACGAGGTTTGTCAGTAGATGGCACTAATTAATGTTGCAGCAATATGGTTCTATGTACGTAACCATAAGAGTTAAATTTGCATTACAATGATCAAATTTTAAATAAAATTAACTGTCAGTTACTTGGTTTTGCACTATTTTAGTATTTACTATTGTTTACTTATCTTTATTATGTCCCAGGAGTTCACTCTTATTGAAAACATGTATTTTTAAATGTTATGTCACTGTTTTATTATGAAATGGCACTTTTTTAGAAGTCACTATGCACACATCTTTGCGTCACTAATTTTTATTAAAGCAGCTGTACGAAACTTACGGACAACACTTTCACTCAGTATTTAGGCAATAAGAATTTGCTTGGTTATGGTTAAACGTATTAAAGTTCAATTTTTATATTAAAAATCAAAATAATTGACAGACCAATGTTTACTTGATAGCCAGCGCCATCTATTACATTATTAATTCGTCAGTTAAAAAATAAAACTAGTTTTGGACATGATAAATTGCCTCCCACGCTTGTAAAAAAATGCGCCGACGAATTAATTTCACCGTTAGTAATTTTAATAAATCAATCATTTATTAATGGCGTATTTCCGGATTTGCTCAAAATTTCAATAGTAAAGCCTCTATTTAAGAAAGACGATAAATATGATCTTACTAATTATCGTTATATCATTGTTATCTACGATTTCTAAAATATTTGAAACCGCGATGTCTAACCGTCTTTACTCATACTGTGAAAAATATAAAATATTTAATGACAGGCAGAATGGTTTTAGGAAAAATAAATCAACATTGCAGTATATAATTACATACAAAGTGCCCTTTCAATTCTCAACGATGAAAAACGTGCGATTGGCTTATTGCTCGATATGAGCAAAGCATATGATAGGGTAAGGTATGATATACTGCTTTCTAAATTACAAGGGATAGGCGTCAGAGGTATAGCTTATGGCGAGTGCTACACGCTCGATATTTATCGAGTGATATTTTTGTATACTACACATACGATACGAATCGCTCCAGTACAACGGTAAATTTCACTGAGTACACTCGTACGTATATACGTACGTAATATAAATAAAGCTTGCGTTGCTATTATACTAGCGATAGCATTAAAAAGACGTATAAAGCGAAAAAAACGGGCGAAATATTGGTTTAAAGATAGAGAAAAATATACACATCTGAATTTATTAAATCAGATTCGGGAATACCAAGAAATGGATGACTATGAAAATTATTTTCGCATGCCTGATGCCCGCTTTGAATATCTGCTGAAGTTGATTACTCCATACTTGATTAAAAAAGATACACTAATGACAAAGGCTTATTACTGTGAGAGGAAAGCTAGCTCTGACTTTACATTATCTATCAACAGGGAGATATTTTAAAAATATGAGATTTGCAGGAATCTGTTAGTCAAGCAATCATAAGTACTTGTGAAGCACTTACTTACGTCCTACGGGAATATAAAATGGTAAGAAAAAACTTCATGATAATGTTTTTAATTATATATTGGTACGAATCACAATAAGTAAAAAAAAATACGTGTGGCACTCGGAGACTACCGCGGTAAAGCTATTGCATAGCATTTTTTATCAACTTGCATTTATAAAACTAAAAAACTTAGAATATAACGCTTTGAACAATAGTTTCACACATAATTTCGCTAAACATTGAAGCCACTTACTTATCTTTGTGTGCGCAAACATCACGTAATTACGTCAGTTGGCACACACACAAGCGTTGATATAATGTTGCAAGTAAAATTTTCTTAAAAAGCGGGGAAATTGTTGCAGTGTTCCAATTTTGTCCCACTGGCCTAAAATGAGTCGCTTACTTCACGCTGCATTCGATTTCATACAAAAGTCATGTTTGTGCTACACGGCGACGCAAAATTACTTTTCTGCGGCTCAGAATATCTTTTGACCAAAAATCACAACTCAAAATACAGTCAAATCAATCAAATGACGGTCGTTTGGCCTCAGCTTTATGCAAATTGTTTTCAAAATGTGTCGTGAAATAAATCGTCAGAAAATAGCATTGTACATTAATTATCAATATTAATTTTAGTTAATAAAAAATACGATCGACTGATTCAAAATCTAATATATAAAATACTCGTGTCGCGGTGTTTGTTACCAAACTACTCCGAAACGGCTGGACCGGTTTTCATGAAATTATGTGTGCCTATCGGGTAGGTCTTAGAATCGTTAATGATTTATCTTTTATTCCTGTTTTTATTATCCGACGACGAAAAAGTGCAGTGGGCGTAGCCACGACGGGACAGCTCCTTTTCTTATAATATTTCACTACACTATATCACCTGCCAATAAGTAGAGGTTTTCATGGATGGTATATGTAAGTAGAAACAAGTACGAATTAAATTAGAAATATTTAATAACAGAACTGAAACTATCAGTACGTAATATTACCTACTTACTTATTAAATCGTACATAATTAATGCCACACAAAAATGTAAACAAAACAATAATGAAAAATCTGGGAGTTTTTTCCTATAACTGGCAACATTTTCATTGCAATGGCGGCTGTTTTGTTTACATTTTACTTTCTAGTTTTGACGAATATTTAACTCAGAATTATAAGTTGCAAAACAGTAGTTACGGGTGAAATGTGATCTTTGTATCCTTATAGTTATTGTGAGACGCGTTGTGACATCCTTTAACTGTGCAGTATGCACTTTTTAAATTAAATTACGAGAGCTGTTTATATTGAGACTTCATAATGACGACTGACGCGACGTCAAACGTACTAAGCCTTAAAAAGCCGATTTGAAAATGCATCAATACGCTAGGGCCTACTAGGGTTCTAAGCGTTATTATTCTAAGCTAAAAAGTATCACCGCTGTGCCGGTCGGAGTGGGGGGTGTTAGGTTATTTTCGTTGCGGAATTTCTGGATTCGGTCTCCACGCTCAAGGCCCGCGATAAAGCTATGCAATAGCTTAATTTTATAATTTTATGTGTTTTCTAATTTTGACTTTTGTAATTATTTTTTTCTGTTATTTTGGCAGATATGGTTACCATAGGCAACCATACTGTCAAAATCCTTATTTTCTTCTAAATTATTTTAAATTTCGGAAATTCAAAATTGTTCGATCGTGCCTCGCCCCGAGTGTTAGGTTAGGTTATTTTCGTTACGGAATTTCTGGATTCGGTCTCCACGATCAAGGCCCGCGATAGAAGCTATGCAATAGCTTAAAAAATACCTACAACTAATTTAGAATTATTCACCTTGGAAAGAAGAGAAAAGTGTCCCTAAAGTATAATCCGAATAAGTGCTTGATGTAGACGGAATGTGCAACGTATAACTTGTCTCACTGTGTCTACGTACATTGTTCGTATTTGTTATGATCAAATTGGAAGGCACGCCTGTAGTGATTACATTGCTGCCATACATTTTATTAAAACTTGGGACATCATTTGTTTGGGGGGAGGCTGCAATACAATTTTCCGGAGATGTAACAGACTGTGGTGATGGTACAGAATTCGAGTAAACCGGTGACGGCGTCGGCGGAGGTACACTATTCGGCGATGGCGATGGATGACTGTTTGATGCCGGAGATGCAAACCGGTTATACGCCGGAGAACCAGTGTTAATTTGTACTGAGTCTCTGTTTAGTGTCCCAAGTTCAGCCTCGGAAAGAATTTCGTTGATTGCCTTTTCGACGAGCAGTCTTTGAGTTAAATTCAATACGAGTACATTGTTTAGCTTCTGAGTCCAATAAAGAGCAGTAGGATCTATATTTGGGAATGACACTGTTGGAGACACAGGTTGATGCGATGATTGCGACAAAATTACAAGCTTTTTCGAGAAGATCATTCTGTCTTGCTATTGGTCCCTTCTTCGTAAGTTTTTTTGACGGCTGAGCAGGTTCACCAATTGAAGAAAATGAAGGCTCACTTTGTTCTTCTTCATTTTCGGGCTTATCCAATTCAGAGAACGCATTCTGAAAAAAATATAGGACTTACTATTACTTATAATTTACGTACTTTTCAGGTGCCAACAACAAAAGAAGAATGGATGGACATCGCAAAAGACTTTGAAACATTGCATAGTTTTTACAACTGTCTTGGCGCGCTTGATGGAAAGCATATAAAAATTCAACATCCGCCGGATTCTGGATCTCTTTATTACAATTATAAAGGTCACTATAGTATTGTTCTTATGGCGCTGGTAAATGCGAAGAAAGAATTTATCATGATTGATGTCGGCTGCAATGGACGAGTTTCCGATGGTGGTGTCCTTTTTTATACCAAATTTTGGGATTCTTATAGAAAAGGACAGTTGAATTTGCCAGTGCCGACCCCACTACCAAATACAACAGAAACATTTCCTTTTGTATTCACTGCTAGCTTGATGAGGCTTTCGCCCTTGGGCCTAATTTAATGAAACCATATGCGTTAAAAAATGCCACAAAAGAGGAACTAACATTTAATTACCGTTTATCAAAAGCTATAGGTGTGGTTGAGTGTGCATTTCGCATATTAGCTGCCAAGTTTGGTATTTTCCAAAAAGCTATATGGCTAACACCTGCAAAAGCTACAAAGGTGACTACTGCATGTTGTTATTTACATAATTATTTGCTTAAAACAGAACCAAACTTTTATCTTTCGTCAAGTGGAGATAACCAAAATAATAATGTATTAGTACGCATGCAACGTACGACATACAGAAATACATTGAACAGTGCTAAGATGCTGAAAGACAGATTCTGTAACTATTACAACGCCAATTAAATGTAATTTTTAGGTTATGTAGATATAATAAAACAACTTACTAATGGCCATCATTTGATCAAACACTACATGCATCAGTAGCTGGGGATTTAAACTCAATATTGAATTCATTGCAAAATAAATTGTGAAACCTGGAGCGGAAAACCTTCAAATTAGCAGCAGTGACAGACAATTTATTGACTTTGAGTAGCCAAGCGGCATTTAATTCTGCTGACAAGTAAATTCTTTTGCTTTTCTGTCTGGTATAGTGGCTTTCCTGATCAGGTAACTTTTTCAAGAATTCTCTTAATTTCTCTTTTTCTGTTCCCACCTCGCTTTTTTGTAGGTGAAACACCTACAGAAAAAGGAGGTGACTAAAACTCTTGACTCAGAATGACATATAAGTTTCTTAGTCTTTTTTCTCCAATTGAAGAAGATTTTTATTTTCAAATAGTGATTAGAATCGTATTTTAAAAAAAAAAACCAGTCTACATACTTTACATCATATTTTTGTGTCAATGCAGCTTCTTTAATAATTTTGACAAAGTCAGCAGGTACATGAAGTTCTTTGTTTTTTTTCTGGCTTTCTATGTGGGAATGAACTTTGTCACATTCCATCTGGGTATGGCCTTTGCATAAATATTTCTGTGTGATAGTTAATACATTCCTTTCAAAATAATATTTTAAGGCATTTGCTAGCACTACATTGCGATTCTGGGCTGCACATCCATCGCTGTACATAAGGTCATTTTTTTCAGATGAATTGACTTATTCATTATTTCCAAACAAAATCTGGCTAGTTATCGTTTCATTTTTTACTAACAAAAGAAATAATTATTTTTAAAAGCATCCTGTCTCTCAACGATCCCTACGTAATCGCCTCCGTCTCACTCATTTCAATGCCCCACTCTTCCCACACCTCATTCATAGGCATTCGGCGCTAGGGCCGCGGTGCGCAAAGCATGGAGAGAGAATGAAAAGAAAATATTATGGAGTTCATTTACCTACACTGTCTCGTGCGAGCACTACACTACGTAGTAGGTACTGCTATAATTTACATAAAAAAAATATGAAACCGTGATAACGAAATCTCAATCTATTAGTTGCTCCATCTATTGATCGTGCTTGTAAATTTTAACTAAACAGCTGGTCAGTATAATAAAGCCATAAAGGACCAGTTTTATAATAATCAAGTAAGTCTGGGCAGTGCTATATGCACGCCAGATATAAACTAGTTACATACTCTTTGCATAATACGAAATAACATTTTTTATTCGAACTATTCATTAGGTAGTGCTTCAAATTTGATTGATCAAATCATAGTGTCCAAGTAAGCACTACCCAACGAGTACATAATTTTAATGGGATATGGACTGTTCATAGAAAGTCTTTTAAACGAAACCAATTTCATAACAGCTGCCATGTTATCGAAGAGCCATTTGACCGACGGGCTATTTAACCTATTGACCACTTTACTGAAAAGCCAAATGTACGCAATTCCATGTCGGCGACAGTACATTTGTTTGAACGTCATATATTCAAAAGGCAAATAAAATCACTTATTTAAGTCAACAAGTTTTATTTGAGACAATTCACCACACGTAAATAATTTTCTTAAGTAAGTATTGGCAAAGTGATTGTTACATCTGAATCTTGATATCTACATGATTTCATTGTCATGATTAAATTTTAAAAAATCTGCTTATATTCACTCAAACAATCATAATCAAAATAAAAATGTACGTATAAATTAATATACATAACGGAAATAATAATCAGTTTTATAATAATTAAATATTAATATTATTAGCAACCGCCTCCAAAAATTCAATAATATTCATATTTTCTCTGTTTCTTCAAATTGCTAAAAGGTCCTCTTCTAATCTCCTTCCTCTTTTTCTTGGCCTTTCTTCAACAACAAAAGCTCTTGCTTTTATAATCACGTGTTCTGTAGCAAGATTCAGATGTAACAATCACTTTGCCAATACTTTAATAAAGAAAATTATTTACGTGTGGTGAATTGTCTCAAATAAAACTTGTTGATTTAAATAAGTGATTTTATTTGCCTTTCGAATATACAGGGTGAAATTTTAACCCCTTTCCAAATTTTAATATATCAATCTACGAGACAAAAAACAAATGACGTATTTTTTCTTTTGGTATAGCCCAGTACAAAAATGTCAAGAAAAAGCACCTAGAAAAAATCCGCGAAGAATCTAAAATGTTGGTTATGGCCTCCTCGCAACACACTTTTTACACCGTGCGCATCTCATTCATTCATTCATTCATGCATTCATTAATTCATTACGAAACTATTCTTGTTCTTGACTTTTGAGAGGCTTAGGATCGTAAAAAGCAAAAGGCTCCAATCAGCTAATGAATGTTCATTGAACAAACTAAAACTAACTTAACTTTATTAGAAACCACAACAAAAACAATTACAAATACAGTATGGAACAGTATGAAAAACAAAAACATTACCATAACCTACAAGTGTTCATTTTAAAACGAAGACTTGAGTTACTTATTTCTGTTACATCTTTTAATCCTCTCCTAGCTCCATAGGCAATACATTCCTATGTAGTAAACCTTTTACCGAATTCACAATACATTGAACAACACCATACATCGAAAACACGCACAATTGGGTTCACAACATGAAGAAATCACCAAAATTGAATTTAACGAGTTACCCTGTTGGCTTGGTTTTTCCACATAAGCTATCTAAAATACACATTAAATGTTTTTCACATTCACGATACCATAATAATTAAAACTATGAATAAACTAAAATAATTATGCACTTGCAATAAATTAGACTGACAGCTGCGTTTTTTGTTTGTTTATTGCTCCTTTTAGAACCAGGCAGCTAAGGTCTGAGACCGCATGCTGCCATGGCATTAGTGCGAATAAACTAACCCTAAACTAACCTAACTTATCGAAATTTATGGGTGATTTATACGATACTTTGACTCAGTGAGTACTTTTTGAAAGGTATTGTATCGAATAAATAAAAAAAAACACACTTTAAATTTAGCACATTGTTCTTTTTTATGGCATTGCAAATTGACATTAAATTCCTGCGTGCTAAATGTATCAAAACATTATAAACAGTGCAAAATCGTACATTCACTTCAACCGTCTTATTCTTTCCTTCTTCACTAGTAATCAATCACTTAGCTTGTTCATTATTGTGTTACTAGACTGACCGGTGGTACCTATCTGGATATGTTGCCTAATGTTGTGGCGAACTTTATGGACGATGTGCCTTTATTGAACTATCGTGATTTTTATTACCAACATGATGGTGCACCCCCGCATTACGCCGCCTCCGTACGAGACTATTTAAGTTCTGAATACGGTGACCGCTGGATCGGTCGCGGGGGTCCCGTCGCGTGGCCGCCGCGATCACCTGATCTGACACCCTGCGACTTCTTTTTGTGGGGTGAGATAAAGCGACGCGTGTATGTAGAAGAAGCCCAAAGCCTCGAGGCATTAAAAGCTCAGATAGTGTTAGCTTTTAATGAAGTGAAAAATGAAAATGTAGTTCTCAACAAACTTAAAGAAAATATTCAAAAACGTGCAAGATTATGTTTGGAGAGAAACGGTCTGCTTTTCGAACAGTTTTTAAAATACTGTTAATGTTTCTTTTCTTTTAATTAATTAATAGTTTCAACCAGTAACCAACCAAACCAGTTTAAGTAAGTGTTTATGATATTTTATAATTAAGAATGATTAAATTCACACTAATGACATGGCAGCATAGTCTCAGACCTTAGCCGGTTCCGAAAGGATCGAAAAACAACAAGGACTGTAAAGAATTGACAGGTCAGATGGCTGCATTTTGTGATATTAAGTTCTTGCATCATTGTTGTTCTGAATACAAAATAATTAATGTGGGTTTTAATCATAGTTTTAATAGTGAATACGTGAAAAACATTTAATGAGAGTTTGAGAAAGCTTATGGGCAAATACCAAGCCAAGAGTGTAACTCGAAAGACAAGTTTGGTGATTCCTACATGTTGTTAACCTAAAATGTGCGTGTTTCAATTTTATTATGAATTCGGCAAAAGTTTTACTACATAAGTAGGAATGGATTACCTAAGGGAGCTAGGAGAGGATTAAAAGAGGTAAGATAAATAAAGTACTCAAGTGTTTAAAACGAATTCGTTTTACAATGCAATGTTTACGTTCAAGGTTGTAGGACGACCACTTTTAATTAGAAATTTTTTTGCGAAAAATATTTCAAGGTCAAAACTTGACCTACATTTTTTATTTCGGAAATGGGCTCTAAACACGATATGTAACTCCTATAAAAAATTCCGAAAGTACATAAAATTTCATCCTGTATGACGTTCAAACAAATATACTGTCGCCGACATGGAATTGCGTACATTTGGCTTTTCAGTAAAGTGGCCAATAAGTTAAATAGCCCGTCGGTCAAATGGCTTTTCGATAACATGGCAGTTATGAAATTTGTTTCGTTTAAAAGACTTTCTATGAACAGTCCGACTCCCGTTTTATTTTACTCTTCAATTGAAATGTGTTCATGTGATTTATTCGAGAACTAGCGTATAAAAATATTTTTTCTTTTGTAATACCTTATTCTTTTTTTATGCTAAACCGGCCATTAAAAAGAAATCCACCGTCGAAAAGTGACCTTATATAATTGCTGGTAGGCTCTGGGGCCTAATTCGCGTAACCGAATCGCAGTTCGATCGTGATTGAATTGGACGATTTTGACATTTAGCCCATACTAGAACTGTCAAAAACCTGTCGTTCAATTACGATTGTGATACGATTCGGTTACGCGAATTAGGGGCCTTGTCTACATGAGCATTAATAAAATCTAGCAAACATGAAGCAAAGATAGTTGCCGTCATTTCTTCACAGCCCTCATGCCATACGTAGCAAAACGCTTTATTAGTAGCCAAGTCATATATTGTAAATTGGTGACATGCCAATTTCAATTTAAAATATAAAGCACCAGCTTGAGAGTATGGTACTAACTGAACTGCCTGTACATCAACTGTGTACAAATGGCTTAGTCCTGATTGTGCTGCTAACTTGTCTAATTCTTTTTCTTTTCTTGCTTTATCTTCATTCTTGATGCGACTGTCATACTCTTCATTTGATATATTTCCACTTTTGTAAGAAAAAAATGTGTCACACTGGTCTTTACGTGGTTTAAAAAGGCTGTAGTTTTTTTTTTCTAAATCGGTCATACTTTATTTTTTAATTGGCAGGAAAATTGAAATCACTGAAATATTATTCATATTCTCTATACAGGATGAAATTTTAACCACTTTTCAAAATTTTTGTAGGCGTTCAGTATCGTATTTAGAGCCCATTTATGAAGTAATAAATGTAAATCAAGGTTTCACCCGAAAATATTTTTCGTAATATAGTTTTCAATTTTTACATTTTAGGCCTGTTTAGGTATAAAGGGAAAATCAAAAACTTATGATTAGTATCGTAAGGAATAAATGTGATGTGCATTGCGTAAAAAAAGTGTTGCAAGGCGGCCGTATCAAAAATTTTAGATTTTTGGCGGACATTTTCTAAGTGCTTTATCTTGACATTTTTGTACTGGGATATACCAAAAGAAAAAATACGTCATTTGTTTTTTGTCTCGTAGATTGATATATTAAAATTTGGAAAGTGGTTAAAATTTCACCCTGTATACTTGTTGCATCGATTGATAGTTAACTTCAAAATACTTCTTAGAACAATTTTTTCTGCAGTAATGACTTTCCATTGTAGGCATTTAACCTAAGAATGTGTTCACATGTCTAAGTTTTGCTCCTGATATTTCTTTTGCTTTTAATCCTCTTTTACTGGTTTTACTTCTACTTGAGCAATCAGATGCATTATTACCCCAGGAATGTATTGTAGCTTCACGAAGACAAAAGGTATTTAAAAAAGTATTTTTACATACTCTTAATTTGAATCCAGAAACTCTTATGTAATATTTTAAAGATAAATTTCTTCGCAATATATTTTTACTTGTAGTTCTTTGTTTTACTGGAACTTTATCTACCAAAGCCACAATAAATAATTTTCTGTGGTCCCATCTCATATTCTAAAAATTTTCAAACATTTGCTTTCTTTTGTCATCATCTATATCCCAACAGCCTCTCGATTGTATGTAATTCCAGACACAATTAAAATCTATTGTTATCGCGACCGCCGGCGGTCTTATGATCCTGTAGGAGTTAAATGTTTTAAATGTTTTGCAACGTGCCGACAAACATTTTGATTTTAAAGCTCGTTTTTGCCGTTTCTTCAAGCCTATTTTAACACCTTTGTATGTACTAGCTGTAATATACTTTGTACCTTTCTCTCTTGCGATTTTTGGCAGATTTTTCTTCAGGTTTCTGGATTTGCCATTCCTTTACCGCTTCTCGTTGACTTTTTGGCAATGAATAGATCATGTTCGCCTGATGAACTATTCTTTTCTTGATCAGAATCACAATAATTGGCATCACTATCACTAGCCTTAAATGGTTCTAAAATTTCTGGTACGTAATAATGTCTGGCGTGTTTAACTATTAGGGAATCATTGATCACTAATAAAGCGGTACACTTGTTTTTTTTTTTTTTCGAACAAACCCATACAGTGTGACCGTTTTGGTTTTTTCGTCTGAAGTTATACCTGTTTTACACCTCTTTGTGATGGTACTATCGTAAACGTATTGTGAATATCACCTTTTTTAGTGGTTGAAGCTACGTTGTCTATAACTAAAATAAAATTAGAATGAACATAATTCAAATTAATATGAACCACAAACATGTTAGTGAAATAATAATAAAACTTTCTCACCTGTATTGGTTTGTCATTGATACAAGTCCTATGAAACATTACGACTAACACATCAATTTCGAAAAATGAACGTGAAATATTATTTGTTTTTTTACTTAATTTTCATGCTATTCAAAAACAATTACTTATTAAGGTGCAATTAATGCAGATCGCAAATGGTTACTTACATGAAAACTGGTGGCGCCTATACCACCAACATTTGGGTGCGGGTGAATATAAGTAATGGTTTCGACAACCTCTAGGCCAGGTTATATGAGTGGACTGTATTTAGGTGGTTTAATAAATATAATTAAAAATGGCAGCACTTGCAAAATACCTTCTACAAAAATGGACGACGAAATTAGGTTAAGGCACTGAGGAAATTGGCAGGAAAACATGCACATTTACCTAAGCCGCCAACCACGTTCATCAATCGTCCTGTTTCCTTGGTACTTCACAAGTAGCTGGTAGTAGATCACAAATAGTAGCACAAAATCACACGAGCGTCCGTCTCAGCGAAGACACAAAAGCAGAAGCGAAAATAGTTTTTGACTGCACCGTTTAGCGGCCGATGCAGTGCGACGGCACTATATAAAAGTGTACATGTCGGAAAGGGATGGGAGAAGATAGGATAAGGCATTTTGCTAAGTGCGTAGACTACCCTATTTAGAATTAATAAATATTGTTAAGTTCGAAATCCACCATCCCCCCGGCCTTGAAGAAACCCTTCAAAACGAAAGGAAATAGGAAAGGACCTCAAGAAAAAATTCAAAGATTGAGGCACCAAAATTATGCGGGTTAATATATATTAATAAAAAAAAAAACAAAAATAAAATAATAGCTAAAATAATAGTAAAGTAATTTTAAGAGTGTTGTGAAACTATTGAGTCGGAAGCGGGCATAGCCGCACAACAGGGCGCTAAGTTTGTGATTATTCCTATAGGCCACTGTAAGGGCGGAGCAATATCAACTTTCAACAAAACCACGGTACCAATTCTAATTGGATTTGTAGGTTTATTCCATTTTTGACGCAATTGCAAATTATGTAAATATTCAGCTTTAAATCATTTCCAATATGACTGAACAAGCGAATCCATTAATGAGAAGCGTGACAGCAAACTAGTTCGTTGTTCAGTTAAATCTACCGCAGGTAAGTACTCCAGCGGAGCGGTAGATAAAAAATGCGAAGGAGTAAGCGCAAGCGGCTCCGACGGGTCGGAGCTCAGAACATAAAAGAGGTCGGCTGTTCAACACTGCCTCGATTTGAGTAAGAACGGTCGACATCTCCTCGAAAGTAAGAATTTGTTTTCCGATAACACGAAATAATAAGGACTTGGCACTTTTTATATTACTCTCCCAAATTCCTCCGTAGCCATATTCATTTTCCAAGTGATGCGATGCTTCGCGAGCTCGTTACCAAACGTTCGGTTATAGTCATCAGTTTGCAAGAACTCGTGAAGTACATTAAAATAAGTTTTAGAAGCGACAAAATTAGTGCCATTGTCACTATATAAAAATGTACAAGAGCCACGCCGCGATATGAATCGTTTAAATGCGTCTATCACAAGTATGTCACAAGACAAATAAAAAGACATAAGTAAGCCTTCACGCGAACCTACGAACGCCGCGCTTACGATAAGGAGTAATGTACAGTGGGCCCACGTAATCTACGCCCGTGTGTAGGAATGCTTTACATTGTTCCAATCTACACTTCGGCAAATCAGCCATAAGCGGAAAAAAAGACTTCGGATTCAAACGAAAACAAGTATCACATTTATGTATGCGCTGTCGAACAACGCGCCTACTGGATATAATCCAATATTTAGATTTTAAGATAGCGGTTAAAAGCTGTGGTCCATCGTGACAATTATCGCGGTGATACGAATCAATTAAAAGTTCAGTAACATGTCCCTGCCTAGGCAATAAAATTGGGTGCTTTGACGAATAATCTAATGTTGAATTCGATAAATGACCTCCGACGCGTAAGATACCATTACATAAAAATGGAAATAGTTTTATTAATTTAGTGGAACATGACTGACCTGATCAGAAATATTTTTAATATCTTGAGAGAAATATGCAGACTGCACAACATGAATTATTTCTAATTCGGCGGTGTTTAAGTCGTCAGCGGTAATGACATTATTTCGCGGTAGCTTTTTTATAAATCTGAGTATAAAAACAGTTACTCGAAGAAGTTTATTCCATGTGGAACAACAAGAAGCAAGAGTGAGAAGCGGATTTTCAAAATTAGCGACATTTTTTGTCACATGAGTAACAGTTTTCTCCTCAGGCAACGATAATCTATTAGGTTTAAAGGGTTTAACAGGCCAATCCTCCATAGGCAAAGAAAGCCAATATGGTCCCTTAAACCATAATTCATGTTGAACTAATTGCGAAGGTGTAAGCCCACGGGATACACAGTCTGCGGGGTTCTGTGCAACAGGGACATGATATAAATTTGCGGGTTGTATATTTTCCTGTATTTGCGAAATTCGATTGGCTACATAAGAGTCAAATCTATGTGGTGATGCAATTGACCAACATAGAGCGACCTCTGAGTCTGAAAAGGCAAAAACATTTATAATTTTGTGTCTTTTTGACAAAGTATCATGAATTAATAGACTCAGGCGTTACTTTGCGGAAATCCATAACTAATTATGGATTTAGGAAATTATTTTGCTAGACGACCGTCGTCGAAGCGCAGCGAAGGCGACAACATCTCCTGAGGATGCCACGTGAAGTGGCGAAACGCGTCGAGGTTTTTATTATATTGGTGTTGGGTACTAATAATTGCATTAACTGTACTGCATGCATTTTTGAGGAAGGGCGGGCGGTTTTCCTGCATGAAATAGTGCTTGCTCAATCAGTGTTAGTGTGGTGCAGGTGCTTCCTCAAATCAGTGTTAGTGCGGGTAGTGTGGTGAAGGTATCTAGGCCGGTATATTAACAAGCGGAAATCATTAGCAAAATAATTTCCTAAATCCATAAAGTATCATGGACCTCTTTCAGAAGCCGTGAGAGTAATAAAATGCCATTAAGTTCAAGACGAGCGAGAGTAATTTTGGGTTTAGCGGACGCAACTCGTGATTTGGAGCATAAAAGCGAAATAATAGGAGGCAAACTGCCGTTTACGACGTATAAATATATGACACAGCCGTATGCAGCTTCACTGGCATCCGAAAAACCTTAGAATCATCGTCTATGCCATGGCGCGGAAATGTGATTTGAGATATTTGTGGTAATTCAAAAAAATATTGTTGCCATATATTAATAATGCAGGGCACATCGTCCCAATCGAGGTTGAGAAGCCAAAGCTCTTTAATAATTAATTTAGCATAAAACAATTGGTCCGACGAGTCCTAAAACATCGTACAGACGTGTGGTGGCGGACAGAATGGCGCGTTTAGTACAAATTAGTGGAGGCCTGGAAATCTCAAAGACAAAGTCATCTTGTGCAGGCAACCAGCGCAAACCAAGGATCTTAAATGTATTTCCATCATCAAGGGAAATAAATTCAGACTGCCGGTGTGACTTAGGTATGTGCTCGAGAAGTTCAAGTGAATTCGAGGTCCACTTGACTAAGTCAAACCCACAAAGTCAAGGCACAAAACACCTTATAATTTTGTGGATTCTGTTCGGCTTTTTGTGCGAGTTGAAAAATGTTCTCTACACGTTTATAAATAACATGTCGTTTGACTATGTATAAAGTTGGTTTTGATTTGTATTAACAGTTTCTTCTACGAAAGGCTCACTTTCTCTTCTCTTAGATTTGCCCATTGTAGTTATGTTGAAAATAAATGTATGGATTACAAATAATTATTTTTAGCGAGTAAATAAAATAGCGGGTAATGATTAAATTTGCGATCGTTTTAACGAAGTATTGGCGGTTAACAAAAGATAAAACTGGCGGTTGTTGAAAAAAATAATAATAGCGGTTGTTGAAAATAAAAATAATGGCGGGTAGCGAACGCTGAGACACTGAGCCCGTGATCGAGCGCGCGGGAATGTTAACTGAACAACGAATGAGTAATGGAATGCGAAGATTTGTATTAAATCACGATGTTGTACTACACAAATGCGGTGCGAATATAAAAGTAAAAACAGTTGCCAGTGCGGTAAAATATTGAAATTAATTGACAAAATGTTTAATTTGCGTATCACAACGAACGCGTACTATTTCTTGCGGTTTGTATGTAAATAATTTATAAGGAAGTACGTATTAACGTGATCTACAATTTTGAATTTGGAATTTGGGTCGAAGTGACCAAAAAATATGGTGGCGCCTATACCACCAACATTTGGGTGCGGGTGAATATAAGTAATGGTTTCGACAACCTCTAGGCCAGGTTATATGAGTGGACTGAATTTAGGTGGTTTAATAAAGATAATTAAAAATGGCAGCACTTGCAAAATACCTTCTACAATAATGGACGACGAAATTAGGTTAAGGTACTGAGGAAATTGGCAGGAAAACATGCACACTTACCTAAGCCGCCAACCACGTTCATCAATCGTCCTGTTTCCTTAGTACTTCACAAGTAGCTGGTAGTAGATCACAAATAGTACTCGTAGCACATAATCACACGAGCGTCTGTCTCAGGGAAGACACAAAAGCAGAAGCGAAAATAGTTTTTGACTGCACCGTTTAGCGGCCGATGCAGTGAGACGGCACTATATAAAAGTGTACATGTCGGAAAGGGATGGGAGAAGATAGGATAAGGCATTTTGCTAAGTTCGTAGACTACCCTATTTAGAATTAATAAATATTGTTAAGTTCGAAATCCACCAAAAACAATTTGAAGATTACCCACTGTTTCATTAAATTGTTGTCAATTACAATCGCAGAAACATAATTTAAGTGGTATTTTCAAATTTATTTGGTATTTTAAAATAAAGTTATTGGTGTTTTTAATTAGATTCATTTAAATTAATTTGCAGCTCATTGTTATTTTTGAATATTATGTTTTTTTTTGTTTTGATAGATAACATGAACAAAAACGTGTGTTTAATTGGATTTATTTTACTTTGTTCATACCTAATTTGTCGTATTCAAATATGACGTCCGAATTGACTTTTACAAAAATTTAACAAACATTCAATCTTCGGTCGATTTACCTAATACTCTTGCGAACGTTTGTGGAGCCCATACGGGTGACAATTAAATTAAAACACTTTCTTTTGGTGAACTAGTGACAGGAATCTTCGATGACGGCTGGCTATTGTTATATGAAAATAAGCTTGAGAAATATCTATTTCCATAAGGTAAGAAGTGAGGTACTTTGAAGTGGTTTTATAAACGGAATTTCCTTGGAGTGAGGTATCTCAAATTGATTATTGGTAGTATCTTCTTGTTAGGTTTTGGGACCGGAAACATTGTTGATAAGAATCCAGTCTGGACTGTTGATCTCTCTAGCACTTTTTGCTGTAAGAAAGTTTGGATCTCTAGATCTAACTTTTTTGTTTCGAACATGGAAAATATCGTTGAGTGGAAAGGCATTCACGGGGGCTTTCTTACGAAGGGAAGAATATACCCACTTATTATTTGCAGGATATTTGATGGTGCCTCTTCCTGCCTTCAGACTTCTACAAATTATGAAAGTCGTCTTCCGTTGAAGCCATCCTTTTCCTGTTTTTTTGAGGTATGGCGGTTAAAAGATTTGCCACTGCAGAAGGTTGGCCTTGGTCCTTGTTGGCCTCCCGAGGGAGTTTTGGGTCTCCTACCGGGATATGGGTATACCAGCCATTAGGCCGGCGCGGACCAAAATCTAGGGGGAGGAGCGCATTGAGCGTCTCCTGGCCTCGTCATCTACTACTACTACTACTGCTAATAATTTCAATGCCACAAAACTTACTGTTTGGACGTTCAAAGAGTGTTAATGTTTCATGTTGAAGAAGCTTTCTTTATTTTCACTGGGCCTTATAATTGCCACATGTGTACAATCAATGCACCCAACTACACCCGGATATCCGGAATGCCATGTTTTTCATAAAATCTGCAATTGTTCAATATACTAAGTTAAACATGGACTCAACCTAGGACCATCACACCTATAGATTAGTAATTAAATACATGTTTCTAAACTTACTGTTGTTAAATTTTGAGGAAACTTAATAAATTTTTTATGTATGTCAGGGTTGTTGAGGAAGTTGGTGACGTCCCTTAACCTTCACGACGCGGCCCATCCCCGCGCCGGCTAAAGTCAAGTCCGCGCCACTTGACACCGCGCCGTTATTTTTTGCTGCGCTAGTTCCTTATCGCTTTGTGAGGCCAGGTGTTTACACTAACGACGGTCATAGTTACAATTCTGAGAAGCTATGGGAACAAAGTAACCACTTAAGCTGTTTCAAATGTTTTATGATGTTTACATTATTTATTATAGGCCAACAAAACTGCTATTATTACGCTGACGCGCCAGAAATGCGTTCGTACAAAATGAAATGATTGATATGAGTATTTGAAAAAAGTTACATTTTGATACTATGTACATTTATATTCTACAGTGTATTACCTCTCTATTAAACGTAAAATATGGGTATAGTCCCATAATAATATTATAATCTTTAGGCCGATGAAGTTGGGCGACTTTTTTGACATACTTTGGATGGCGGAGCCCGATGCGCGCTTTTGAAAAAAATATTGTGAAAAGATTGTTAAATTTAGCTAATTCATGTTAACAACGTTATGTAGGCAACTTATTTAATAATATAAGAGTTTTTTTTTGTTTCATTTTACTAATTGGTATAGGTTTTAGAAAGCAATAAACGGAAAAGGTCTCAATTTCGAGGTGTCGATGTTTTATAGTTGCACTTCCGTGTTATGATTAATTATTTACTATTCTAAATATATATCAATATAGTCCATGAAATAAGCTTTTTAATGACATATAACACAATAGGGCTTGTGATACAAAAAACATAATAAAAAATTTAACAAAGTTGATAAATATTATCGCGACTTACCGCGCCGTTTTAAAAATTCGTTTCTGCGCTAACTTTCAACTTCGGTAAATCAACTAATATTGCAAACCCACTTATCAAGAATGGTAAAATGTGTGTTAATATGAATATTTATAAAAATATATCTGTAAATAGTTTTTAATGTTTCAATGCACAATAAACAAAAACAATGGCGTCGCTCGCGCGCCGACAAGAACACATCATTTTCCAATTTAATTTACACGCTAAAATTACAATGAAATACGATTGTTAACACTTGTTATAACATTAAAACTAAAAACAATAGATATTATGGGAAAAAACTTACCTAAAATACACATAAATCGTCTAACTTCAATCACAATAACACACACGCACGTCACCGCGACAGTACCAACTAGTTCCAAAATAACCTCAAACTTCACCAACTCATTTCTTTTTTTTTTTCTTTGACAGTCTATTTGTCTTTGGCATGAACTGACGGGGGCTTTATCATTCATTCATTCAAAAAAGTGTCAGGCCAACCAGAGCCTTAGCGTTTCAGTAATCAGAGTCAATATCGACTGCGGGAGCCATGTCATGAAATAATGACAGCTGTCCTCAACTTCGATCGAAATATCTAATCTGATAATATGACAATTCGTCCGGTGAAGGAAGCAACGCGACACTGTTTGCTGTGCCATTGGGACATCACTGCTTAGGCCCACTGCACCTTGGTAGCTCCCACGGGCATAAAAATTAAGAGCCGTGAGGATCTAAAAGTAATTGAACAAATATCCACTTATTATTGCGGAGCGGTGTCCAAATATCTAAGTTACCGAATGTCTAAATAATGTAAGACTAAATATGCCTTAACTTTAGCTTCGGCTCAATCCCGCTCCGACGTGTGCTAGGAGGCATGAGTAGAATGAGATCCTCACAGAGTTCTTCAAAGAGTGTCCGTGTAAGCCTATAATTACTCACATATTCGTTGTCGGGCACATTTTTTAAAATAAATTCTTGACACAGCCGTTTTTCGACGTCGCCTGTGCTCCTCTTTGGAAACTTGCTCCGCAATTTTCAAGAACAGAAAAGCCGCCATTATTGTAAGACACTTTATGTTACAACCCGAAGAACGATAGCTATTAGCTGTCGTTTTAACTGACATAACGTTACGATGAAAGAAGTTTCAAATTCAACATCACAGACGGGCTAAAACGCTTAGAGACGTTTAAACGTCTGTTTTTGTTGTAATTTGTTCATCGTCCAAACTCCCAACGAAACGAAGGTCCGTAAGTGATACGGGGTACAAAATGTCCGTAATGCGAGACGAAATAATTAACTTCGTGCTTAGGAAGTAGGCCTTCAGTTTTACAGAGAACAACTAATGTTGTATCTACCTTGGAGAAATGAAAAAGATGAACTTTTGAATCTTTCAATAAATTTAGTAGCTAAGTTCAATTTAGCAGCTGACACAATACGATCAGATAATATCGCATTTAATCAACTCGGAGGTGCTGCAGAGTTTCAAGCTCTTCTAGCCTCGTAACGCCCAATGTTCAATACAATGTACAATATTCTACAATATATTCTAACACGGTTACCGCCCACGCACACTCGACTATTTATTTTTGAAAAAAAGAAAGAAAGAATTATCTATTTAACACAGTTAATACATGAAAGAAACACAGAATATTGTTTAAAAACTTAGCTTAAGTAAAAGTGTCAAAATGGTCCCCGCTCAGCATTAGTCGTGACAGGTAGCCATCACGACGCTGATTTTCAGCGGGACCCGGACGCCGGGTACGTGCGACACGATAAGGGCCCAGAACCCACTAGGCACGCCGAATTACCCCAAATACTTTTGATCCTCGATAGAAGCCCAAAACCCACCTGGGGAAATCCGGCAGCCCCGCGAGCTCAAACGCCACTGCCTGCGTTAATCTTATTGTACCTTTATGAAGAGATACAAACTTAGATACAAATAAACACAATACAGATAATTTATCAACATGAAAAAATATTACTAACAATAAAAAAAAAACCGTGGCGCATCAGTGATGTTGTACATAGTTGCTTCTGGCGGCACGGCTAAAACCAAGGCCGTGAATAATGATTAAAAACGTAGTATCCTCTTAGTAGTAGTCTGTGATTAAAAACAAATATTTATCAAAAACGTTTGTACAAAGAAATAAATAAAAAAAAAGTTTAATTAGCATTTAGGACTGTCAGTCAGTCAACAATTTTTTTTAATTTTTTGGTGTAAAACTCAACCAGGATTTTTTTAAATTAATTTTCTGGGTAATATGATGTAGAATGGAATATACTGCTTCCAATTTGTCAATATATCATGTTCATTTTAATGTACATTGGGCGTTTATGTGATCTGTCTATTTTAAAAACACGTTTTATATTAAACATATGTTTTATTGTTTTAATCAGCCTCACTGTTACAAATCAGCCTTATTTTCAACTAGAAAACAAAAATAACATAAATAACAAACTTCTGTGTAAAATAAATCAATTTTAACTCAAAAACTAGCATTTTTTTTCTTCATTTTTAGCTAGAAAACAAAAATAAACTAAAAAATAAGCTTCTATGAAATATAATCAACTTTTGACCTAAACATCACCATTCTTCGTATTTAAAATATCTTAGAATTATTTAACTTAAACTTATCACTGAATTCTTCGCTAGTGCAGTGAAAATCATTAAAGCAGTTTCTTAATTTAGTCAGGCACAAGCTAATATTGCATCCGCGGCATTTAAATAATGTGCGGCTATAGTGACAATGGCGGCATCGGCTGACCTTTTCCTCCACGTAAGGCAAATGTTTCACTTCGCCTGCGTAGAACTTTTTATTTGGCACAGGTACAAATCCTTTACTTCCAGTCCGTTTCCGTGGAGGACGCTCTTTAGGGTCCCTTTCCGAATCACTCGATGAACAGATTGTATTGAAAGATTATATGAAACTCTCACCTAGTTCCATTTTAAACATTCGCAGCTGCTGTATTTTTTTGGCCGGTACCGAAGCTTTGAGCTGGTCTTTTTTGTATTTTTGTATTGAAAATGGCTAAATCAATCATAGCTGACATAAACCTTTGGGTCAATTTTTTGGTTCTGTACCTATTGGGACACACAGCTAAAAGACGGTCGGCTAAATCGACCCCTCCCATTTTCTGATTATATTGTCTGACGAATCTGGGCCGTGGAACAGTCACGTAAACTTTATTTTTCTTACACCAGCGACGACAACTATCTGCTTCAGAATTTGCCTTTTTTTAGTTTATCTGTAGCTCTTATTTCCGGTGCAACGTCAGGATCAAAAACCACTTCTAAAGAGATTCACATCATTAAAAATCGGTTTCTCGACATATTGTCTGCAATGATTGCTACCCTCCATTTTTTTCCCAATACATCCTTATCTGCCGGTAGTTGATGGCTGCCATCAAAAATGTGATACCCAAGTAAATATATAATTCTTCAGAAGACAAATACAAACTACGTCCCGTCTTTTCAATAGCAGTTTGGTTTGAGTTTGCCACAATGAGATCAATTAACTCCTTGCTTAGGTATTGCGTCAAGTAATTGGGTTTTGAAAACCCCTCCGTGTCGATCAAGCATGCTCGTTGTGGCCACTCATGTAAAAGAGGGTCAAGATCATTTACAGTCCAATTACCTGGGGCTGCTCTAATAGGAGAAGGAGAGTTTTCCTCAGTGTCGTTTTCCTCATTTTGATTTTCTTCTATTTCTTGACGCCCTCTTACCCCAATTCCTCTTCTCATTCCTCGTCCACTGCGACACACATTGCGTCTGTTTGTACCGCTCCCTCGTCTTCTGCACCCTCTACGTTGTCCTCCTGCACGCCATCTTCCTCGTCCCCTCCCACGTCCTCTTCCACTAACCAACGGTTCTTGACTTTCATTTTCAGAACTTGAACTTTCACTTTTATCACTGTCGCATTCTGGCGATCTTTCAGATGTGGGTTGGAATTCTGAATGCCCAACATCTTCATTAGATGGTAATAAACTTCTATTTCAGATTAATTTAATATATATTTAATATATTAAATTTTGATTATCTTTGAGAGCTGAAAACAAAAACACCAAATTTAGCCAAATAACTTAATACATTGTACATTATTACAATGAACAACATTTTTTGAGCCAATATACAGGGTGGCCAGAGGAGTGACGTCCAAAAATTTTTTTTAAGTGCCTCGCGTTGAGATGTATCTAAATCATTCCTATGTATGTTCTGCGATTTTTCGTAGTTTTTGAGCTACGATTTTTTTAAATGAAATTTTACAAAATTGTGACCCGGTTAAATTTCTAAAAAAAGTAGAAGGTATCTTTGATTTTTTTTTGCAGCTATATTTCTATGAACTGTGCATTTATGCATAAAATAACCTAAAGTTGAGAATTTATATTAAGTGAGTTATCATTTTAAACTTAAAATTAAACATCTAAACTGATAATTTCCTAGTTTCTAAGTAGCTTGCGCTAAAATCTAAGCTTTCATAATAATAATAAAAAAGTAGTACTTCATAGGCTATTTTATTATTAATAAAGACAAAAATAAATAATTAAAAATACTGGAAAATAGCTTATCAGATTTGGTACATTGGATGATTATTGATTCAATAAAACAAAGATGATTGAAATAAAATTTTTCAAGTTTATATACTGATATTATAAGTGCAATTAAGTTGCTAAAATATCAAATAAAGTATTAACAAAAGGTTTTCAAAATGCCCCTCTCCCACATAAATGCACAAACTACACCTGCGTAAGAAATTATTCTCTAAATGTCTGAAAGCTTTACGATTTGCTCTAACCACTCTTTCGGCTTCTTCAATCTTCCCTCTAAGCTCTTCTTCGCTCGAGCATTCTCGGGCTTATGTGATTTCTTTGTAGTAGCCCCCCCCCCCCAAATAGCACAAAAGTAGCTTATACAGGCATTGTGCAGCCTAGTAGCCGCATAGGAGTGGTTCAAGAGCTGTACAACTAACCATAAGGTGTACAACAGCGTATTCAAACAACTAGGTGTTACAATAGCCGTATAGTGGCAACAAAATTTACTTATAGCGATATGATTGAGTTAGCCGACTCTTTTGTACCACTGTGAGGTCTAAAAGAGTATTTTGTTGGCAACACCAACCAAAAATGTAAAACTTCTCTAAGATTATTGCTCTAGTGTATTGTTTATATCTTGTAATTTTGTGCTAGAAATGTAAATATTTGATGACAGTGACGAGTATCTGATCGCTGTTATATGGAACTAGTATAATATCAGTTGGCTGTATGAAATAATTCCTTAGTCCATTAGTAATGACATTTCAATAAGACATTTGGCAGATACTCGTCACTGGTTCGTCACTTGTGATTGATCAGCGGTATAAAGCGCACGTCTGTAGACCTAATTGTATCAAGCCACGAATAAAATCCAAGAATATCTAAGCCATCGCTGTTTCTTTTCTGAGATTTGTTAGTGATCTAACATCTCAGAAGTGGGATAAACACAATACACCCACAATTTATCGAGAAAACAGTCTGATCACGTTTTTTTTTTCTACCGTCACATTTGAATTTGATAATTATCGCTAATTATCGTGTTGAGTGGAAATGGAGTGCGTGGACGATGGTGATAACCGTTCTCGAAAGAGTCGCTCTCGTTATACTCCGGATATCACGGAGACCAGAAGCAAGCGTCGTCGTCGTGATCATGAGAAGAGCGTAGATAAGACAAAGCGTCGTAAACGTCGCAGAATTGAACGCAGCGTATCGACCGATGCAGCCGAGCGGAAGAGTAGATCGAAGAGTCGCACTGAAAGTAGAACATCTCGAAAGAAAAGCCATAGAAGAAGACACACACATCGACCAAGCCGCAGCATGGAGAGGAGCCAAAAGGAGGCAAGACATTCCAGGTGCAAGCGTGTTTCATGTGATCGTAATGGCAGCTCATCGAATAGCACTGTAAGTAGAAATAAGTCACCAAATAAGAGTTGTGATACCCCAGTTTTTCATAATATTGAAACACAGTTATTTTTCAGTGAATTGGTTAGATCATTACGTGATACTAAGCCAGAGGGCAACAAGTTCCAAATGTTAGGTAATGTTATACCTGAATTTGACCCTATGGTAAAAGGTCAAACCATACACATGTGGCTAAAGAAAGTGGAGGAATGTTCAAAACTATATAACTGGGGTGATGATCAGATAATACATTAGGCTTTGCCACGTTTAGTAGGGGTCGCTCGTACGTGGTATCAATTCCTTCCAACTATGTCGTTTTCATGGCCTGAGTGGAAAAATAAGCTAGTTGATTCCTTTCCCAGTAGTGATGATTACGCAGAATTGTTAACCGATATGTTGTCGAAACGGGTAAAATTTAATGAATCGTTAGAATTGTACTTTTACGAAAAGATCTACTTATTAAATCGCTGTGAAATTTTTCGGAAAGCGTGCAGTCGATTGTCTGCTATATGGGATTGAGGATCGTTCTCTTAGGTTAGGTGCAAAGGTGGCAAAATGCACAGAGCCAGAACAGGTGTTAAAATACTTTCAGTCTACTAAGCAACAAACTAGGGATAGTGACAGGACAAAAACTTACATACAAGATAGACGCGGTCAAACGAATAATAATAATTCAAACTTTAAATCTTTAACGAATAATATGGAAGGTAGGAGTACTCATCGAAAACCTAAACCGCAAGCGAGTACGTCGGTCGTCTGTTACAATTGTAGCGAGGTCGGACATTTTAGTTTTAGATGCCCCAAAAAGATTTTAAAATGTACCATTTGTAATAGATTAGGACATACGACAATTAACTGCCCTCAACTACCAAATGAGTCTAATACACACAATGAAAAGAAAACTGATAAGTCTGTCATGCAAGTACATGTAGATCAGTCTGGTAATAATAAGTATTTCGTTTCTCTGAAAGTGAATGGTAAAACAACTGAAGGATACATAGATCTTGGCAGTCAATGTACACTGATACAACGCACCGTGGCATTGAGAATGGGAATCACTTGGACGGTTGACGAATTACCAGTCATGAGGGGTCTAGGAAATAATATAGTTACACCTCTAGGTTTAGCTAGTGTTGAAATCGAGATACATAATATGAAAGAGAAAGTTGATTGTTATATTGTCGAGGATAGTATTATTAAATATCCAGTACTGATTGGGCATAGTTTTACTGAAAGGCCTGGCATAGTTATAATCAAAAACTGACTCTTTAACATTTAAAATTGCAATTGTTCTTATCGGAAGATGTTAAGGTGGAATCAAATCAAATGACAACTATTCCAGTGCGTTCAGATCATCATTACTCAGGTTCTGTATACGTAAGAGGATCAGTGAGGGGATTACCTAAACATGAATTCTATTTATTACCCGGAGAATATAATCTGGATAGTGGTGCGGGAGTTTTACTAGTTTATAATTTTACTAATAATGTACTGACGCTTAGTAAAGGCTCCTTGATTACTCGAGTTTTTAGTAATTTAAGAAGTTTAGATGTTAATATTATAGATTTTAGTGATCCCGATACAAATTCAGACTTGAACTTCGGTGAGCAGATGACTGAAATAGAAATCAGTAAACTTAGGAGTCTGCTCAAAACTTATGAACGTTGTGTTTCATCCAGTTTACATGACTTGGGGTATACTAATGTCGTCAACTCACCTAACGCAAGTCCCATTCTTCTTGTTAAGAAGAAGACGGGAGAGAAAAGGCTCTGTGTTGACTTTCGAGCATTAAATAATAAAACGCGGAAAGAACATTATCCTCTACCATTAATCGATGATCAACTAGACAGGTTATCCGGCAATTCCCTTTTTATTAGTCTTGATTTAGCATCAGGATACTACCAAATACCAATTGATAGAAACTCACAACATCTAACTGCATTTGTAACGCCCGACGGGCAATACCAGTTTAAGAGAATGCCTTTCGGCTTGGCAAATGCTCCTTTTATTTTCCAGAGGGCTATGAATAAAGTTTTCTCTAAGCTTAGATACATTGTGATTTATATGGATGACATCCTAATTCTTGCACGTTCATTCGAAGAGGGACTTAAACGTTTAGAAGAAGTATTGAAATTGTTAGCAGAAGCTGATTTGACTCTTTAAGTTGTAGAAATGTTACTTTTTTAAAAAAGAGCTAGATTTTTTAGGTTTCCATGTCTCTGGAGACGGTATAAAGCCGGGCTCACGTAAAACTCTCGCTATTTCAAATTTTCCGATACCTCAAAACGTACACGACGTTAGGCGCTTTATAGACCTCGCCAGTTTCTTTCGTAGGTTCGTGAAAAATTTTGCAATATTAGCTTGTCCCTTAACAAACCTCTTAAAAACCAAATTTGAGTGGAATTGGACTGATGAACACACAAAAGCCTTTAATATTTTAAAAGAAAAGTCGATAGATCGCCCCGTTCTTGCGTTATTTGATGCTCATCGTGACACCGAATTGCATACAGATGCATCAAAGATTGGTGTCGCAGGCATTCTCATGCAGCGAGATAAGGATGGTCAGTTTAGAGCAGTAGCTTATTATAGTCGGAAAACATCGGAATACGAATAAAAATTTCACTCTTTTGAGTTAGAGACACTCGCCGTGATTGCATCTCTAAGCCGCTTTCGAGTGTATCTGTTAGGAATAAAGTTTAAAATTGTTACCGACTGCAACGCTTTGCGTACGACACTCACAAAGAGGGACCTTATTCCCAGAATTGCTCGTTGGTGGGTGCAGTTACAGGAGTACGATTGTAGTATTGAATATAGGCCTGGGGTGCGCATGGCTCATGTAGATGCTCTTAGTCGTGCACCAGTAACTGAATTTACTAATCAGACTGATGCACACGTAGTTGACATCCTACAGGTAGAGATCAAAGATTGGATTGCAACTGTGCAAAGTAATGACGAAGAGATTAAGCGTATCAAAGATATTTTGCTAGATGATGAGACAAAACTTATTGCTGATGTAAGAAATAATTATCAAGTTAAGGGCAAATATCGAGGGTATTCTGGGAGAACAAAATAAGTGCACCTCTTTTCAAAATGAGAAAACAGCACTTACAGTTTTGAAAAATCATAGATAAATTTTGAAGCATAAAAACAAAATGATATCAAGTTTTTTAGTAAGTATATTTATTCAAGATGTACCTAAAACATTTATTTTTAAATAGTTGTTAATAAAAGTTATCATTCACGAGTAAAATATGCATTAAGGTAGTGCAGTTATTTTGTTTTACCTGAAATTCGTAAATAGCCTGTAAATCCCTATTAAGGCCAAGTTTTATTACCTGATATACCGTAAAAGGTTCTTTGTATAATTATGACTCAGTGTGAATTAAATTAACATCAATAATATTATAACAAAGGCAGGTATTCACAAAATTGTTTAAAATTATCTGTTTTTACTTTAAAATAATTTTAACATCTCTGGGTTTGAAAAACAAATAAATGTTTTTTTTTGTATTTAAAACTTTCTTTAATTCGTTTTGACAAGTAATTGCGTACCATGTTTAAGGTACAATGGAAATTAACAAAGAAAAATAATAAAATAATCAAAAATATTTAAAATCACATTTCTTCCTCTCCAGACGGAACATTCTCCTCTTCAGAATCTACAGGAACACTATTCAAAGTCTTTAAATTTTTATACCAAGGCTCTTATTCTTCCGGTATTACTTTCTTTTTGATCAAATATAATAAATCCTTCTTCTTCGCCTCCGATATTGGTAATGATTCTTCATAAATTTTCTTCAGGTGTTCTGGAAATTCATCACTTTCTTTTTTTTTTGATCGTCTAGTTTTTTTTTCATTGCCGCTAACGTCCATGTAAGTAAAATTCTCACTCATGTCGTAGTTGAAGTAAATCCTTTTTTCTCCCTTAATAAACCGCAGTCGCTTTATTTTAAGCCATTGTACTTTATTACCTTCACTGTCCTTATCTTTATTTTTAATTATTTTAGACGCAAGATCTTTAAGGTCATAGAACTCGTGATATTTAAACTCTTTTGTTTGGTAAGGCTCTTTGACTATCTTCTTACCATTAATGAGATGTACTCTTCTGCGCCTTGCACGTTGGCATATTGAGATCCAATCTTGCATTGAATATACCGAGGATTCTTTCTTTTGTGATTCAATAGCACTGTGCATAGAATCTGCTTCCATGTATGTATGTCCAGATTCTAAAAATTTTTGCTCGATAATCTTTAGATTATCGATATGTTGAACGGCCCATAAAAGCATGGCGGCTACATATTGGTTCCGGTTTTGACCGGAGCAGGTATCAGAAAAGAGACTAATTTCTGTTACGTTCGAAGGCACGCATTTCGATAGATAGTAGAGTACAACAGTTCCGATTTCACAACTCCCTTTTTTACCATTCAGTTCGGACCAAAGAAAACAGTACGCATTATTGGGTAGACATGCTTCATAAATAGTGAGGTTAAAAACGCACAGCTTCCTTAAATAATACAAAAGGCTTACTTTACCGTGAGGTATCTGAAGTACAGCCTGCAAGTCGAATGAAACCGACATAAAATTAGGATTTTTATTAGCTCTGTCCTTATCTTTTTCCTTCTCCTCATTACATTTCTTCTTTCTCTGAATATGCTCTTTGTATATTGTTTCTAATAAGACTTTTTTCTCTTCATCAGCATTTTCGAAATTCGTGCAAACAGAACACTGGTCTTTTTTCGGTACAAAAAAGCTTAAGTTGTATTCTGTTGAAAAAATTCTTCGATATGTGAGTTCGTTGGCTGCTTCCTGGTTTTTTTCTTGGCATAACTCTTTATACAACATGTACATTTTTCTTATATTTAGATCTGCGCCCAAAAACTTTCTGTTTCTATCTTTTCTTGTATAGTGAGATTCCATACATGCAAACGATTCTATGTGGTGACGAATCCCTTCCAAGATCTCAGGTTTTGTTTTATTTGCTGGCTCATGTTTTCCTCTGTTGTCGACTGCATCAAAAGTGCCAGTACTATTGCGTTTTTGTACTGCGTCAAAGACAACAGATGGTCCTATATTAAGAGTTTTCGTAAAAAACTTTTGGCAAACTTGTACTTTTTCATCACTCTTTGTAAAGTAGCATTTTTTTGTGTAAGCTCTTTGCTCACGTTTATTTTTAACAGCAAGTACGCGTTTGGGTCGCTCTACACATACATGAAAAAGAATGAAATTTTTTCTACCCACAAAATCAAGCTTCCAGTAATGGCGACATATTTCGTTTCTAGCAGTCTCATCAAAGTTGACGGAGCATTTAAATTTACATTTAGAACAGTCTATGTCCTTTGGAACTTTTGCTGGGCGATCCAGCGACCGAGATTTGTAGGCCAAACCATCAGCTCGTCTCTTCTTTGCTATGTTTACAGCCCAACTTTCAGGATCTGATTTTCTCCATCTTTTTATTGGTTTTATTTGTTTCCACATTTTCTTCAATATTATCTCTAATATAAAATTAGCAATATTAGCTGTCTCTTTTTGTTTTCTGTTTTCTTCCCGTAGCGTTTCAATTTCATTTGCTTGTTCTGATAAACCATCAATTCCGTCATTGTTTGGCTGTAGATAGTCTTCCATAAAATCTTTCGGGACTTCTTCATCAACAGGCTGCAAATTGTCTTCGAGTAAATCTTGAAGAGTAATTAAATCCTCATCTTGATCCATGTGGTGTCTGGGAGAGGGTACATAAGTTGGATCGTCCTGATCAGATACATCGCCAAACAAACTCTCCATCTCGTACTCGATTTCATTACCAACAACTTCATCTCGCGAAACACTTGGGACTGGTTGAAGACCTGAAAGAAAAAAAAGTTGATACCATGCTATTTTTCTCTTAGCAACGCCTAAGGCACAGTAAGTGACTTTCGTAACAAGATAAAAATAAACTCGTGTGTAAGCCAAGCCACTTTACAATCGTGCGAAAAAAAGGGTGAAAATAAAAATCATTCAGTATACAAACACCATTCTTGTAAATAATGCACAGAAACATACGCTGATATCAGATTTAATATGACAAACTTAAATTGGATTTTATTTTAGGAGCGAAACGACAGGTCCCTCAGGACCGCAGTACCCAAGAAAATGTTGCCATGCTGTCAACCAAACTTAATACTTACTAAACATTCTATAGCTCCTAGATAGTCCTAGATAGATTAACACTATACAAGATACACTAAAGAGACATAAGGCCAAATACCTGATGGTCGAAGTTTAGCAAATCTCCTTTCATTAACTTCGTGCACCTCTGCGACGACGAAGGCGACAGTGCGATGGTGAATTGTTTCAGTATCGCCGTCAAAAGAAGATTGATGCTCTGGAAACATGAATTATGCAATTATAAGATCATTTTTTTTACATAAGTCGTTTTTTAATAATTAAAAATAAAGTTTTAAAATTACGTTGTTCGATTATAAAATACCTTGTGGTGCACTATCATTACGACGAAGATTGGCTTCAGTATCACTTTCCGGTGAAGCCTGATATTCTGAAAACATTAATTAAAATCATGACCTCTAAATCATCAATCTTCAATATCTTATTTTAAATAAATCAAAATATAACCTCAAATTAAAAATACCTTGTAATATACCATCAGAAAGATGTTGATTAGCTTCAGTATCACTTTCTGAACTGCACACTGAAAATATTAATTTTCGTGTTATACTTATTATCCCAGCATTCTAACTAAACCTTTTGTTTTCAGCTAAGCAAATATTATAACCTCAAAATTACGTAATTAGATAATAAATACCTTGTGTTGCACTTTTATTCGTTATCAAAGCCACAATCTTCTTTCCTCGGGATGACATTATCACATACACATTAATTTAATACAAACTCGCAGTGTAAAACAGCTTATTTATAGTATAATCTCGATAAAATGTAGCCCGTGCGCACGTGACGTGTTGAAGGGAAACAAAAAACGTTAGCAAGGAGAACAGAATAAGTGAGCATATCTGCTTTTGCTATTAAAGAGGGACACTCTAGTGTCATTACTTGTAACATGCAATTAATAATAAACTCATTTATTCTGTTCTACTTGTCAATAAAACCAAAAAGTTACGAGTATCTTAATTATTACAATGAGATCCTAATAAAAGTGGATATGTTGATTTGTCTATAAATAAAATAAAATAATAAATAATTGTTTTATGAGAAAAAGAGAGTAAATGCTTTTATTTTGTTTTCTCTGTATTTTATTTTTCATGTTTCATTTTATGATATCTTATCACTTTTTACTATTTATGTTTGAATGAAATCATGTTAGATAACTGTTTTACACAGACATTAAAAACATTGCCAAAGCTTTCGCAGATATACGGTTTTGCTCGAAAAAAAGACAGAAAAAAAATAAGTATGACCATGTTTGTAACTCATTTTACGAAAATTTTGCACTTATTCTGTTCTCCCAGAATACCCTCGATATGTTTATCGTATAGTAGATAGTGGTATTCGTTGGGAAGTACCCAGAGGTGTCAGGTGGCAAGTTCTTCGCATGAACCACGATGATGTAGGTCATTTTGGTTTTGAAAAGACTTTGAGTAGGATAAAGGGGACTTTCTGGTTTCCCAAAATGCGCCGCTTCACTAAGAAATACGTTTCAGCGTGTTTGCAATGTGCGCATCATAAGACACCGTCAGGTCAAAAGGAGGGGTTTTTACATCCTATTCCCAAAATAGAAATGCCATTCCACACGTTGCACGCGGACCACCTCGACCCGTTCGTTCGTTCTAGAAAAGGAAACGTATATATTTTAGCAATAGTAGATTCTTTTACCAAATTCGTTAATGTGCGTGCAGTCAAAGATACAAAAACTTCTTCGGCGATAAGAATATTTAAAGAATACTTTAGCTACTTCGGCACTCCTTCAAGATTGATAACGGATAGGGGTTCATGTTTTACAAGTGCGAGGTTCAAAGAGTTTACCGATAAATTAAATATAAAGCACATTTTAAATGCAGTCGCAACGCCTAGAGCGAACTGACGGGTCGAGCGTTTTAACCGCACTATATTGGATGCTCTCGGTACTAAGTGTCATGGTAAAAATGAAAATCTTTGGGACGAGTTTGTTGGTGACATTCAATTGGGGATCAACACAACCGTAAATAAAACTACAGGGAAAAGTCCGTCTGAATTATTGTTCGGTTGCAAATTGGTTACCACATCTGAAAACATGTTAGGCGATGTGATTACCGAAACTTCTCAATTAGTGAGTGGCAGTGATTTAATGCAGTTGAGATCCGATGCCAAAGATAGAATAGATAAAGATCAAGAAGTAGCCAAGCGTAGATTCGATAAAAATAGAAAACGTGCAAGATCTTATAACGTAGGCGATCTAGTTAGAATAGAAAGAACAGTAATTGATAAAAGCCACTTAGGTAAATCTAAAAAACTTTTACCGAAATATCAGGGTCCTTATCGAATTACGAAAGTCCTCCCGAACGATCGATTTTTAGTGGAAGATACACCACTAACTAGGAAGGGAGGTAAAAGATATGAAAATACAGTTGCAATCCATAAAGTCCAACCGTGGCTTAATTTTAATGATTATTCCACTGATGTAAGCGATGATGACAATGATGGCAGTGACTGTGCCAATGAAAGTTAAATTTGAGATGTAACGATTTCATGTTCTGCGATAAGCGATCAGTGCAGAAGAAATAGCGTTGTTGATTCAATGTTGCATAGATGATCGCTAGTTGCTTAACATGTAAAAGACCTATTTGATCCTTAATTGTGACTTTGATACTTAATTTTTATGAAATTATTAAATTATGTATTCAATTTAACATAAGTGATAGGTAGGTAGTAACTTGATTTTAATGTAATATTTTGCATATAATCGTCATATTATTTATAGTTTAAACAATTCGATAATATTTTTAGTCTTGTTTGGCCAAGAATCCACTAAATTGGTAGGCAGGTATTTAATGTAAAGAATAAGCTAGCAAATTGAAGATAAACTTAAAATATGCTCCCTTAGATTTCTGTAAACTTAGTTCTAATTTTATATTAACTGTGTAAGCACAAGTCTCGAGCAGTCAGTGCAGCTATTGAATGATATGATGTGAGTTGCGACGCACAGATGATTGCAGATCGTAACAGATTGTGCTGAAGCGTAAGTTACGAGCAGTCAGTGCAGAGACCAAGTGGTTCTGAGTGATGAGTGCCCCACAGATGATTGCAGATCGTGACAGATTGTGCAGTATATGTGCAAGTTACGAGCAGTCAGTGCGGAGACCAAGCAGTTTTGAGAGATTAATGCCGCACAGATGATTGCAGATCGTGAAGATTGTGCTGTATATGCGCAAGTTACGAGCAGTCAGTGCTGAAAGCCAATAGTTGCAAGTGATCAGTGCCGCACAGATGATTGCAGATCGTGACAGATTGTGCAAAATAGTATATCATTGTTTGTAATGTAATAATACTAAACAATATCACATAGATTTGTTATATCATTTTTTTTTCTCTCAACTGTTTACTTTGTTTACTTCTACAGTGGGAGGACCCACTAGGAAAAGGATGGCCGAGTTGTAAGATTATTGCTCTAGTGTATTGTTTATATCTTGTAATTTTGTGCTAGAAATGTAAATATTTGATGACAGTGACGAGTATCTGATCGCTGTTATATGGAACTAGTATAATATCAGTAGGCTGTATGAAATAATTCCTTAGTCCATTAGTAATGACATTTCAATAAGACATTTGGCAGATACTCGTCACTGGTTCGTCTCGGTTCGTCACTTGTGATTGATCAGCGGTATAAAGCGCACGTCTGTAGACCTAATTGTATCAAGCCACGAATAAAATCCAAGAATATCTAAGCCGTCGCTGTTTCTTTTCTGAGATTTGTTAGTGATCTAACACTTTAAAATAGAATAACTTTAGAATCTAATTTTTGAATGTGACAGACATCATTATATATTCTCTTCAATCTGTGGTGCTTGCGAATAAAACTGTGTGTGTATCTCCGTGTTATTAATATTAATATAACTAAAGTTGACAAAGAACTGCAGTGTTTTCCTTAGCCAACCAGCCCTCTTCTACGTCCACTAAAATATCTCTTCATATGGTCCTTCGTCACCGTGGGAAATTTGGCAAGAAATACGACGGAGTCATTGACAACGTGGTACAGGTTACTCTGCAACGATCGTGAGTCAATTTTGTTCGTTCTACAAGTGACACGCTTTAGGAAGAGATATTCAAGCCCACAGCGAGCGACAGTAAGAAATCTACGATATTTCGTCGAATAAATTGAAGTTGCAATTCCATACATTGCATTTATCATAGCATCAATCAATACGTCGTGCTTCATACAACATCGTATCGCGCCATATTGAATATAGCTTTTCAATGGTTCTATAATCTATGGTTATTGGTTAGACCCATGTTCAACCCTGCAAACGTGAGAGCAAAATCTTTCGACGCTAACTTCACACCGATGATGACGCAACACTGAGCTGCGAACCAATCAGCTCAGCCGCCATCTTGTGACGCCGTGCAACGCAACGACGTGATTGGTCGAAACTCCAAGTATATCATATTTTTATTCGTTTCGTTGAACCCTATGTTTCGAATTGTATTCAAAAAAGGAAGTTGTTGTGTGTAACTCCATTTTGTTTTTTACGCTATTTCCACCAGGTTGCAATTTTTTGTAAGTTCTATTATAAGTGGTTAGAATAAGTAATTTAATTGTAAAAGCAATATATTTTGTTGCCAACCATTGTTTTAAGTCACAACAATGTCGAAAGAGGAGGATTTAGCTACAAAGCTTAAACGTTTGCGTGCCTCAAGAGGTTATGTAAAGTCCTCTATTACTAGACTTACGTTTGTTTCTAATACACAAGATGTCGAAATTAGCACTCTGTCGACCTTACAATCCAAGAGGTTGCGAATCACAGAGCTGTTTGTTGAGTACGAAAATTATAACAAAGAAATAATTTGTTACGATGATGGTGATAGCGAAGATGTCGCGGATTGTGAATCAAAGTATTTTCATATTCTGACTGTGTTAAATGAGGCAATTAATTCTAAACCGATGCCACAAATGGATACTACTCCTGCATACAGAACAAAATTACCTACGATACAAATACAAAGTTTCTCAGGTAAATATAGTGATTACACTCCATTCATTAATCTTTTTAGTGCTATAATTCACAAAGATAAATCTATTGATAATGTTCAGAAATTGTATTATCTTCGATCATTTTTGCAAAAAGAACCGTTTGATCTAATCAAAAATCTTCCTCTGAGCTGTGAAAGTTATAATGAAGCGCTCAGACTTTTAGATGAGAGGTATAATCATAGGTTTAAAATAATAAATGAACACATAAATTCCCTGCTTGACATGAATGCTCTGTTCAGATCCACACCTAGTAACTTGCGTGACTTTTTTTCCCATGTTAAACAATGTCTAGCTGCTTTAAAAAATCTAGATGTCAAAACAGAATCGTGGGACCCTATCATTTTATCTATTTTGTATCGTAAATTAGATTCCTACACATCTCGGGCTTACCAACTAGAGCGAAGTGATGAAGCTGATCCAACGGTGGTCGAGTTCCTGCTGTACCTGGAGAAAAGAGCCTTGGCATTGGAGAATGCAGAGCCGTTAGTTTCAGGCAAGATTAATAAGGCAATGGTGAACATCGCTACAACATCAGGAGTCAGCTCATGCGCATACTGTAAGTCCAGTGAACATAGATTGTTTTCATGTAAAAATTTTAAAGTCATGCCTTCCGCAGACAGAATAAAGTTTGTTAAAGATAAGGATTTATGTAATGTCTGTATGAATGATCACCGTGGCAAATGCAGGTTCCATTTTCGGTGCAAAATATGCAAGCAAGCGCACAATACTTTGCTGCATGATGACTCATCATCGGTCAAACAAAATATAGCCTTAATTTCAAATACAGGCACTGATAAGATTTTATTACCTACTGTGAAAGTTAAGCTTTTTTCTAACAGTGGTAGGGAGGTCCATATTAAGGCGATCCTCGACTCTGCATCACAAGTATCCTTAGTGACAAGTAAGGTAATTGATATCCTAGGAATTACTCCGAACAAAGATGACACAACCATTGTAGGGGTCAGCAACACAAGTAATACAGCTAGATACTCTGTCCCCCTGGAAGTCTTCTCTCTGGCTACACCTTACAAGGTAACCATGAATTGCCATGTGCTTGATAATATCACATGCAGAATCCCGCAGTATAAGATTGAAATGGCAAACATTAATATTCCTTCAGACGTGAATTTAGCGGATTGTGATTTTAACATCCCGACTGAAATAAATATGCTCATCGGAGCCGACATATTTTTCCAGGCGCTGCTTCCGGACCAACGAGCTACTACACTGAAATCTGCTGAGCAGCACCAGCAACCACGCTTCGTCAACACAAGGTTTGGCCATGTTATTGCGGGGTCTTTGCCAAACAACAATCATGAAACAAGTAAGGTATCTCTCTTATGTCTTAACTGTGACTCAAATGTGGATTGTACTATGCAACAGTTTTGGAAGACGAAGAGCATTCCTGAAAAATTTATTGAAAACATTCCAGAGCAAGAATTATGTGAAAGTATTTTTCAAACCACAACTATTCACAAAAATGATAAATTCCAGGTAGATTTGCCATTGAAATTGCCTTTGGACGAAATTAACGATGCTCTTGGTAACTCTTTTGATTTTGCATTGTATAGATTTTTGAATCTTGAGAAAAAATTACAAAAAGATATTAATTTGCTCTCAGAATATGACAAGTTTATTAATGAATATGTTGAGTTAGGACATGGTCACTATATTGATTGGAGTTCAATTAATTTTAAAGATGAACCCCTGTATTTCATGCCGCATCATGCTGTCATTAATCAAAATAGTAAAAGCACAAAGACGCGTGTGGTTTTCGATGCATCCATGCAAACTGACAAAAAATTATCGCTTAATGATATTTTGCTTAATGGGCCACCTGTCCAACAAGACCTTTTCGACATCATGCTGTTGTTTCGCTTAGGTGAATACACGTTTTCCACTGACATCCGCCGAATGTTCCGTTGCGTTGATATTAATCCAAAGCATGCTAGCTTACAAAATATACTGTGGAGAAATAACCCAAATGAACCTATCAAATGCATGCAGTTAGATACTGTAACCTACGGTCAAAAAAGTTCAAGTTTCCTCGCCACGCGTTGCTTAAAAGAGCTTGCAGATAAATACGAAAAAGAATACCCTTTGGCTTCTTATATTTTAAAATACTGCACTTATGTTGATGACGCATGCTACTCACACCCTGATTTTAATTGTTGTGATTGAGGCTAAACGGCAAATTTGTGAATTACTTAGTAAGGGAAGTTTCTACCCTCATAAATCGGCATCAAACTGTCAAAAAATTTTAAATGACGTTTCACCAGATAGGCAACATTTTGATGATTTAGATCTTCAAAAGAATAATCTTTTTATGAAGACATTGGGCCTGACACTCAATGTAACAAAAGACTGTTTTGTTTTTTCTTGTCCAGAAACTTTTGAATATGAAACACCAACTAAGAGACAGATTTTAAGTTTCATTTCTAAAATATATGACCCACTTGGTTTTATGTCGCCTGTGATTGTGAAAGCCAAGGCCATCATGCAAAAATTATGGTATGAGAATATAGGTTGGAATGATGTTCCCTCACAATCTTTAAAATCGGAATGGCTTTTATTTGCTGAAAAATTATCTGAAATGAAACCTGTAAACATTAAAAGAAACATTAATAATCCCAATAATGCGGCTGCGATTCAACTCATCGGCTTGGCAGATGCTTCAAGCAGTACCGGATACGGTTGTTGTGTTTATCTTCGGGTGGTAGACGAGACAGGTAAAGCTTCAGCTTTTTTACTCTGCTCTAAATCTCGGATCAATCCCCGCAACAATAATGCACTCACCATTCCGCGATTGGAACTTAATGCGAGTTGTGATACCCCAGTTTTTCATAATATTGAAACACAGTTATTTTTCAGTGAATTGGTTAGATCATTACGTGATACTAAGCCAGAGGGCAACAAGTTCCAAATGTTAGGTAATGTTATACCTGAATTTGACCCTATGGTAAAAGGTCAAACCATACACATGTGGCTAAAGAAAGTGGAGGAATGTTCAAAACTATATAACTGGGGTGATGATCAGATAATACATTAGGCTTTGCCACGTTTAGTAGGGGTCGCTCGTACGTGGTATCAATTCCTTCCAACTATGTCGTTTTCATGGCCTGAGTGGAAAAATAAGCTAGTTGATTCCTTTCCCAGTAGTGATGATTACGCAGAATTGTTAACCGATATGTTGTCGAAACGGGTAAAATTTAATGAATCGTTAGAATTGTACTTTTACGAAAAGATCTACTTATTAAATCGCTGTGAAATTTTTCGGAAAGCGTGCAGTCGATTGTCTGCTATATGGGATTGAGGATCGTTCTCTTAGGTTAGGTGCAAAGGTGGCAAAATGCACAGAGCCAGAACAGGTGTTAAAATACTTTCAGTCTACTAAGCAACAAACTAGGGATAGTGACAGGACAAAAACTTACATACAAGATAGACGCGGTCAAACGAATAATAATAATTCAAACTTTAAATCTTTAACGAATAATATGGAAGGTAGGAGTACTCATGGAAAACCTAAACCGCAAGCGAGTACGTCGGTCGTCTGTTACAATTGTAGCGAGGTCGGACATTTTAGTTTTAGATGCCCCAAAAAGATTTTAAAATGTACCATTTGTAATAGATTAGGACATACGACAATTAACTGCCCTCAACTACCAAATGAGTCTAATACACACAATGAAAAGAAAACTGATAAGTCTGTCATGCAAGTACATGTAGATCAGTCTGGTAATAATAAGTATTTCGTTTCTCTGAAAGTGAATGGTAAAACAACTGAAGGATACATAGATCTTGGCAGTCAATGTACACTGATACAACGCACCGTGGCATTGAGAATGGGAATCACTTGGACGGTTGACGAATTACCAGTCATGAGGGGTCTAGGAAATAATATAGTTACACCTCTAGGTTTAGCTAGTGTTGAAATCGAGATACATAATATGAAAGAGAAAGTTGATTGTTATATTGTCGAGGATAGTATTATTAAATATCCAGTACTGATTGGGCATAGTTTTACTGAAAGGCCTGGCATAGTTATAATCAAAAACTGACTCTTTAACATTTAAAATTGCAATTGTTCTTATCGGAAGATGTTAAGGTGGAATCAAATCAAATGACAACTATTCCAGTGCGTTCAGATCATCATTACTCAGGTTCTGTATACGTAAGAGGATCAGTGAGGGGATTACCTAAACATGAATTCTATTTATTACCCGGAGAATATAATCTGGATAGTGGTGCGGGAGTTTTACTAGTTTATAATTTTACTAATAATGTACTGACGCTTAGTAAAGGCTCCTTGATTACTCGAGTTTTTAGTAATTTAAGAAGTTTAGATGTTAATATTATAGATTTTAGTGATCCCGATACAAATTCAGACTTGAACTTCGGTGAGCAGATGACTGAAATAGAAATCAGTAAACTTAGGAGTCTGCTCAAAACTTATGAACGTTGTGTTTCATCCAGTTTACATGACTTGGGGTATACTAATGTCGTCAACTCACCTAACGCAAGTCCCATTCTTCTTGTTAAGAAGAAGACGGGAGAGAAAAGGCTCTGTGTTGACTTTCGAGCATTAAATAATAAAACGCGGAAAGAACATTATCCTCTACCATTAATCGATGATCAACTAGACAGGTTATCCGGCAATTCCCTTTTTATTAGTCTTGATTTAGCATCAGGATACTACCAAATACCAATTGATAGAAACTCACAACATCTAACTGCATTTGTAACGCCCGACGGGCAATACCAGTTTAAGAGAATGCCTTTCGGCTTGGCAAATGCTCCTTTTATTTTCCAGAGGGCTATGAATAAAGTTTTCTCTAAGCTTAGATACATTGTGATTTATATGGATGACATCCTAATTCTTGCACGTTCATTCGAAGAGGGACTTAAACGTTTAGAAGAAGTATTGAAATTGTTAGCAGAAGCTGATTTGACTCTTTAAGTTGTAGAAATGTTACTTTTTTAAAAAAGAGCTAGATTTTTTAGGTTTCCATGTCTCTGGAGACGGTATAAGGCCGGGCTCACGTAAAACTCTCGCTATTTCAAATTTTCCGATACCTCAAAACGTACACGACGTTAGGCGCTTTATAGGCCTCGCCAGTTTCTTTCGTAGGTTCGTGAAAAATTTTGCAATATTAGCTTGTCCCTTAACAAACCTCTTAAAAACCAAATTTGAGTGGAATTGGACTGATGAACACACAAAAGCCTTTAATATTTTAAAAGAAAAGTCGATAGATCGCCCCGTTCTTGCGTTATTTGATGCTCATCGTGACACCGAATTGCATACAGATGCATCAAAGATTGGTGTCGCAGGCATTCTCATGCAGCGAGATAAGGATGGTCAGTTTAGAGCAGTAGCTTATTATAGTCGGAAAACATCGGAATACGAATAAAAATTTCACTCTTTTGAGTTAGAGACACTCGCCGTGATTGCATCTCTAAGCCGCTTTCGAGTGTATCTGTTAGGAATAAAGTTTAAAATTGTTACCGACTGCAACGCTTTGCGTACGACACTCACAAAGAGGGACCTTATTCCCAGAATTGCTCGTTGGTGGGTGCAGTTACAGGAGTACGATTGTAGTATTGAATATAGGCCTGGGGTGCGCATGGCTCATGTAGATGCTCTTAGTCGTGCACCAGTAACTGAATTTACTAATCAGACTGATGCACACGTAGTTGACATCCTACAGGTAGAGATCAAAGATTGGATTGCAACTGTGCAAAGTAATGACGAAGAGATTAAGCGTATCAAAGATATTTTGCTAGATGATGAGACAAAACTTATTGCTGATGTAAGAAATAATTATCAAGTTAAGGGCAAATATCGAGGGTATTCTGGGAGAACAAAATAAGTGCACCTCTTTTCAAAATGAGAAAACAGCACTTACAGTTTTGAAAAATCATAGATAAATTTTGAAGCATAAAAACAAAATGATATCAAGTTTTTTAGTAAGTATATTTATTCAAGATGTACCTAAAACATTTATTTTTAAATAGTTGTTAATAAAAGTTATCATTCACGAGTAAAATATGCATTAAGGTAGTGCAGTTATTTTGTTTTACCTGAAATTCGTAAATAGCCTGTAAATCCCTATTAAGGCCAAGTTTTATTACCTGATATACCGTAAAAGGTTCTTTGTATAATTATGACTCAGTGTGAATTAAATTAACATCAATAATATTATAACAAAGGCAGGTATTCACAAAATTGTTTAAAATTATCTGTTTTTACTTTAAAATAATTTTAACATCTCTGGGTTTGAAAAACAAATAAATGTTTTTTTTTGTATTTAAAACTTTCTTTAATTCGTTTTGACAAGTAATTGCGTACCATGTTTAAGGTACAATGGAAATTAACAAAGAAAAATAATAAAATAATCAAAAATATTTAAAATCACATTTCTTCCTCTCCAGACGGAACATTCTCCTCTTCAGAATCTACAGGAACACTATTCAAAGTCTTTAAATTTTTATACCAAGGCTCTTATTCTTCCGGTATTACTTTCTTTTTGATCAAATATAATAAATCCTTCTTCTTCGCCTCCGATATTGGTAATGATTCTTCATAAATTTTCTTCAGGTGTTCTGGAAATTCATCACTTTCTTTTTTTTTTGATCGTCTAGTTTTTTTTTCATTGCCGCTAACGTCCATGTAAGTAAAATTCTCACTCATGTCGTAGTTGAAGTAAATCCTTTTTTCTCCCTTAATAAACCGCAGTCGCTTTATTTTAAGCCATTGTACTTTATTACCTTCACTGTCCTTATCTTTATTTTTAATTATTTTAGACGCAAGATCTTTAAGGTCATAGAACTCGTGATATTTAAACTCTTTTGTTTGGTAAGGCTCTTTGACTATCTTCTTACCATTAATGAGATGTACTCTTCTGCGCCTTGCACGTTGGCATATTGAGATCCAATCTTGCATTGAATATACCGAGGATTCTTTCTTTTGTGATTCAATAGCACTGTGCATAGAATCTGCTTCCATGTATGTATGTCCAGATTCTAAAAATTTTTGCTCGATAATCTTTAGATTATCGATATGTTGAACGGCCCATAAAAGCATGGCGGCTACATATTGGTTCCGGTTTTGACCGGAGCAGGTATCAGAAAAGAGACTAATTTCTGTTACGTTCGAAGGCACGCATTTCGATAGATAGTAGAGTACAACAGTTCCGATTTCACAACTCCCTTTTTTACCATTCAGTTCGGACCAAAGAAAACAGTACGCATTATTGGGTAGACATGCTTCATAAATAGTGAGGTTAAAAACGCACAGCTTCCTTAAATAATACAAAAGGCTTACTTTACCGTGAGGTATCTGAAGTACAGCCTGCAAGTCGAATGAAACCGACATAAAATTAGGATTTTTATTAGCTCTGTCCTTATCTTTTTCCTTCTCCTCATTACATTTCTTCTTTCTCTGAATATGCTCTTTGTATATTGTTTCTAATAAGACTTTTTTCTCTTCATCAGCATTTTCGAAATTCGTGCAAACAGAACACTGGTCTTTTTTCGGTACAAAAAAGCTTAAGTTGTATTCTGTTGAAAAAATTCTTCGATATGTGAGTTCGTTGGCTGCTTCCTGGTTTTTTTCTTGGCATAACTCTTTATACAACATGTACATTTTTCTTATATTTAGATCTGCGCCCAAAAACTTTCTGTTTCTATCTTTTCTTGTATAGTGAGATTCCATACATGCAAACGATTCTATGTGGTGACGAATCCCTTCCAAGATCTCAGGTTTTGTTTTATTTGCTGGCTCATGTTTTCCTCTGTTGTCGACTGCATCAAAAGTGCCAGTACTATTGCGTTTTTGTACTGCGTCAAAGACAACAGATGGTCCTATATTAAGAGTTTTCGTAAAAAACTTTTGGCAAACTTGTACTTTTTCATCACTCTTTGTAAAGTAGCATTTTTTTGTGTAAGCTCTTTGCTCACGTTTATTTTTAACAGCAAGTACGCGTTTGGGTCGCTCTACACATACATGAAAAAGAATGAAATTTTTTCTACCCACAAAATCAAGCTTCCAGTAATGGCGACATATTTCGTTTCTAGCAGTCTCATCAAAGTTGACGGAGCATTTAAATTTACATTTAGAACAGTCTATGTCCTTTGGAACTTTTGCTGGGCGATCCAGCGACCGAGATTTGTAGGCCAAACCATCAGCTCGTCTCTTCTTTGCTATGTTTACAGCCCAACTTTCAGGATCTGATTTTCTCCATCTTTTTATTGGTTTTATTTGTTTCCACATTTTCTTCAATATTATCTCTAATATAAAATTAGCAATATTAGCTGTCTCTTTTTGTTTTCTGTTTTCTTCCCGTAGCGTTTCAATTTCATTTGCTTGTTCTGATAAACCATCAATTCCGTCATTGTTTGGCTGTAGATAGTCTTCCATAAAATCTTTCGGGACTTCTTCATCAACAGGCTGCAAATTGTCTTCGAGTAAATCTTGAAGAGTAATTAAATCCTCATCTTGATCCATGTGGTGTCTGGGAGAGGGTACATAAGTTGGATCGTCCTGATCAGATACATCGCCAAACAAACTCTCCATCTCGTACTCGATTTCATTACCAACAACTTCATCTCGCGAAACACTTGGGACTGGTTGAAGACCTGAAAGAAAAAAAAGTTGATACCATGCTATTTTTCTCTTAGCAACGCCTAAGGCACAGTAAGTGACTTTCGTAACAAGATAAAAATAAACTCGTGTGTAAGCCAAGCCACTTTACAATCGTGCGAAAAAAAGGGTGAAAATAAAAATCATTCAGTATACAAACACCATTCTTGTAAATAATGCACAGAAACATACGCTGATATCAGATTTAATATGACAAACTTAAATTGGATTTTATTTTAGGAGCGAAACGACAGGTCCCTCAGGACCGCAGTACCCAAGAAAATGTTGCCATGCTGTCAACCAAACTTAATACTTACTAAACATTCTATAGCTCCTAAGAAGAAGAATTTGATTGACTTCAGATTGGCAGAAGATTGGCTTCAGTATCACTTTCCGGTGAAGCCTGATATTCTGAAAACATTAATTAAAATCATGACCTCTAAATCATCAATCTTCAATATCTTATTTTAAATAAATCAAAATATAACCTCAAATTAAAAATACCTTGTAATATACCATCAGAAAGATGTTGATTAGCTTCAGTATCACTTTCTGAACTGCACACTGAAAATATTAATTTTCGTGTTATACTTATTATCCCAGCATTCTAACTAAACCTTTTGTTTTCAGCTAAGCAAATATTATAACCTCAAAATTACGTAGTTAGATAATAAATACCTTGTGTTGCACTTTTATTCGTTATCAAAGCCACAATCTTCTTTCCTCGGGATGACATTATCACATACACATTAATTTAATACAAACTCGCAGTGTAAAACAGCTTATTTATAGTATAATCTCGATAAAATGTAGCCCGTGCGCACGTGACGTGTTGAAGGGAAACAAAAAACGTTAGCAAGGAGAACAGAATAAGTGAGCATATCTGCTTTTGCTATTAAAGAGGGACACTCTAGTGTCATTACTTGTAACATGCAATTAATAATAAACTCATTTATTCTGTTCTACTTGTCAATAAAACCAAAAAGTTACGAGTATCTTAATTATTACAATGAGATCCTAATAAAAGTGGATATGTTGATTTGTCTATAAATAAAATAAAATAATAAATAATTGTTTTATGAGAAAAAGAGAGTAAATGCTTTTATTTTGTTTTCTCTGTATTTTATTTTTCATGTTTCATTTTATGATATCTTATCACTTTTTACTATTTATGTTTGAATGAAATCATGTTAGATAACTGTTTTACACAGACATTAAAAACATTGCCAAAGCTTTCGCAGATATACGGTTTTGCTCGAAAAAAAGACAGAAAAAAAATAAGTATGACCATGTTTGTAACTCATTTTACGAAAATTTTGCACTTATTCTGTTCTCCCAGAATACCCTCGATATGTTTATCGTATAGTAGATAGTGGTATTCGTTGGGAAGTACCCAGAGGTGTCAGGTGGCAAGTTCTTCGCATGAACCACGATGATGTAGGTCATTTTGGTTTTGAAAAGACTTTGAGTAGGATAAAGGGGACTTTCTGGTTTCCCAAAATGCGCCGCTTCACTAAGAAATACGTTTCAGCGTGTTTGCAATGTGCGCATCATAAGACACCGTCAGGTCAAAAGGAGGGGTTTTTACATCCTATTCCCAAAATAGAAATGCCATTCCACACGTTGCACGCGGACCACCTCGACCCGTTCGTTCGTTCTAGAAAAGGAAACGTATATATTTTAGCAATAGTAGATTCTTTTACCAAATTCGTTAATGTGCGTGCAGTCAAAGATACAAAAACTTCTTCGGCGATAAGAATATTTAAAGAATACTTTAGCTACTTCGGCACTCCTTCAAGATTGATAACGGATAGGGGTTCATGTTTTACAAGTGCGAGGTTCAAAGAGTTTACCGATAAATTAAATATAAAGCACATTTTAAATGCAGTCGCAACGCCTAGAGCGAACTGACGGGTCGAGCGTTTTAACCGCACTATATTGGATGCTCTCGGTACTAAGTGTCATGGTAAAAATGAAAATCTTTGGGACGAGTTTGTTGGTGACATTCAATTGGGGATCAACACAACCGTAAATAAAACTACAGGGAAAAGTCCGTCTGAATTATTGTTCGGTTGCAAATAGGTTACCACATCTGAAAACATGTTAGGCGATGTGATTACCGAAACTTCTCAATTAGTGAGTGGCAGTGATTTAATGCAGTTGAGATCCGATGCCAAAGATAGAATAGATAAAGATCAAGAAGTAGCCAAGCGTAGATTCGATAAAAATAGAAAACGTGCAAGATCTTATAACGTAGGCGATCTAGTTAGAATAGAAAGAACAGTAATTGATAAAAGCCACTTAGGTAAATCTAAAAAACTTTTACCGAAATATCAGGGTCCTTATCGAATTACGAAAGTCCTCCCGAACGATCGATTTTTAGTGGAAGATACACCACTAACTAGGAAGGGAGGTAAAAGATATGAAAATACAGTTGCAATCCATAAAGTCCAACCGTGGCTTAATTTTAATGATTATTCCACTGATGTAAGCGATGATGACAATGATGGCAGTGACTGTGCCAATGAAAGTTAAATTTGAGATGTAACGATTTTATGTTCTGCGATAAGCGATCAGTGCAGAAGAAATAGCGTTGTTGATTCAATGTTGCATAGATGATCGCTAGTTGCTTAACATGTAAAAGACCTATTTGATCCTTAATTGTGACTTTGATACTTAATTTTTATGAAATTATTAAATTATGTATTCAATTTAACATAAGTGATAGGTAGGTAGTAACTTGATTTTAATGTAATATTTTGCATATAATCGTCATATTATTTATAGTTTAAACAATTCGATAATATTTTTAGTCTTGTTTGGCCAAGAATCCACTAAATTGGTAGGCAGGTATTTAATGTAAAGAATAAGCTAGCAAATTGAAGATAAACTTAAAATATGCTCCCTTAGATTTCTGTAAACTTAGTTCTAATTTTATATTAACTGTGTAAGCACAAGTCTCGAGCAGTCAGTGCAGCTATTGAATGATATGATGTGAGTTGCGACGCACAGATGATTGCAGATCGTAACAGATTGTGCTGAAGCGTAAGTTACGAGCAGTCAGTGCAGAGACCAAGTGGTTCTGAGTGATGAGTGCCCCACAGATGATTGCAGATCGTGACAGATTGTGCAGTATATGTGCAAGTTACGAGTAGTCAGTGCGGAGACCAAGCAGTTTTGAGAGATTAATGCCGCACAGATGATTGCAGATCGTGACAGATTGTGCTGTATATGCGCAAGTTACGAGCAGTCAGTGCTGAAAGCCAATAGTTGCAAGTGATCAGTGCCGCACAGATGATTGCAGATCGTGACAGATTGTGCAAAGTATTGTTTATATCTTGTAATTTTGTGCTAGAAATGTAAATATTTGATGACAGTGACGAGTATCTGATCGCTGTTATATGGAACTAGTATAATATCAGTTGGCTGTATGAAATAATTCCTTAGTCCATTAGTAATGACATTTCAATAAGACATTTGGCAGATACTCGTCACTGGTTCGTCTCGGTTCGTCACTTGTGATTGATCAGCGGTATAAAGCGTACGTCTGTAGACCTAATTGTATCAAGCCACGAATAAAATCCGAGAATATCTAAGCCATCGCTGTTTCTTTTCTGAGATTTGTTAGTGATCTAACACTTCAAAATAGAATAACTTTAGAATCTAATTTTTGAATGTGACAGACATCATTATATATTCTCTTCAATCTGTGGTGCTTGCGAATAAAACTGTGTGTGTATCTCCGTGTTATTAATATTAATATAACTAAAGTTGACAAAGAACTGCAGTGTTTTCCTTAGCCAACCAGCCATCTTCTACGTCCACTAAAACATCTCTTCTCTTCTCTTCTCTCTTCATATGGTCCTTCCTTCGTCACCGTGGGAAATTTGGCAAGAAATACGACGGAGTCATTGACAACGTGGTACAGGTTACTCTGCAACGATCGTGAGTCAATTTTGTTCGTTCTACAAGTGACACGCTTTAGGAAGAGATATTCAAGCCCACAGCGAGCGACAGTAAGAAATCTACGATATTTCGTCGAATAAATTGAAGTTGCAATTCCATACATTGCATTCATCATAGCATCAATCAATACGTCGTGCTTCATACAACATCGTATCGCGCCATATTGAATATAGCTTTTCAATGGTTCTATAATCTATGGTTATTGGTTAGACCCATGTTCAACCCTGCAAACGTGAGAGCAAAATCTTTCGACGCAAACTTCACACCGATGATGACGCAACACTGAGCTGCGAACCAATCAGCTCAGCCGCCATCTTGTGACGCCGTGCAACGCAACGACGTGATTGGTCGAAACTCCAAGTATATCATATTTTTATTCGTTTCGTTGAACCCTATGGTTCGAATTGTATTCAAAAAAGGAAGTTGTTGTGTGTAACTCCATTTTGTTTTTTACGCTATTTCCACCAGGTTGCAATTTTTTGTAAGTTCTATTATAAGTGGTTAGAATAAGTAGTTTAATTGTAAAAGCAATATATTTTGTTGCCAACCATTGTTTTAAGTCACAACAATGTCGAAAGAGGAGGATTTAGCTACAAAGCTTAAACGTTTGCGTGCCTCAAGAGGTTATGTAAAGTCCTCTATTACTAGACTTACGTTTGTTTCTAATACACAAGATGTCGAAATTAGCACTCTGTCGACCTTACAATCCAAGAGGTTGCGAATCACAGAGCTGTTTGTTGAGTACGAAAATTATAACAAAGAAATAATTTGTTACGATGATGGTGATAGCGAAGATGTCGCGGATTGTGAATCAAAGTATTTTCATGTTCTGACTGTGTTAAATGAGGCCGCATTTATAACGTAACAGAATATCTGGGGTATCCTTGAAGAGGAATACCCCCAGAAACCTAGGTTCTGCTACGCTATACAAGAAAATGAAGTAAGGGGAGAAAGCTAATGGGACCTACATCTCTATAACTATTCCCTAAGAACGTAAAATAACAAAACAAGAAAGTATAAAGTAAATATATTATAGTTCAAAGTAAAGATAAATAAAAACGTAACTTCAAATATAATTTAGTGGATGTGGAGAGGAGATGGCCCGGCGGTAGACCACGCCAGGACCTAACTGCGCAGCTAAGGGGAGATGACCCGGCGGTCTGCCTGACCAAGCCGGGGTCCAGCTGCGCAGGATGGAGGTGGCCCGGCGGTCTACGTGACCGCCAGGGTCCAGCGGCACTAAATTGAGAAGGCCCGGCGGTCTACGTGACCATACCGGGGTCCAGAAATACCGAATAAAGACTTCACTTTTAAATTTATAATATATTTTATAAAAGCCGAGAATAATGTTTTTTGAATGCCGAATGTCAACTGACTAATGATTGACGTGCTCGCCCGACATGGGCGAGGCACGATCGAACAATTTTGAATTTCAAAATAAGAATATCAAAATCTGAGTTAACCAAAAAGTTTCTAAACAAATAATTTAAAAGAATTATAAAATACATCAAATTATAAAAAATGTAAAAATGACAATGGGATGAGAAGGTAATGAGAGATGAGGTATCTACATGCCACAATGTTGATGACGCATGCTACTCACACCCTGATTTTAATTGTTGTGATTGAGGCTAAACGGCAAATTTGTGAATTACTTAGTAAGGGAAGTTTCTACCCTCATAAATCGGCATCAAACTGTCAAAAAATTTTAAATGACGTTTCACCAGATAGGCAACATTTTGATGATTTAGATCTTCAAAAGAATAATCTTTTTATGAAGACATTGGGCCTGACACTCAATGTAACAAAAGACTGTTTTGTTTTTTCTTGTCCAGAAACTTTTGAATATGAAACACCAACTAAGAGACAGATTTTAAGTTTCATTTCTAAAATATATGACCCACTTGGTTTTATGTCGCCTGTGATTGTGAAAGCCAAGGCCATCATGCAAAAATTATGGTCTGAGAATAATAATAATAATAATAATAATAATAAAGTATTTATTCGGTCCAAATATTTTTTTTTTTTTTTTTTTTACAACAATTTAAGTGTGGACTTCCTCTATTAAGTACATAAGCACCTGTGTTGGAGGGAGTCACTCTTCCTTAACTAATAAGTATTAACTTAACCTACACCTTAATTATTACAGAAAAATTACAAAAATATGCAAGTGTGTGTTGTGTGTGTGTGTAAATGTGTGTGTGTGTGTGTGTGTGTGTGTGTGTGTGTGTGTGTGTGTGTGTGTGTGTGTGTGTGTGTGTGTGTGTGTGTGTGTGTGTGTGTGTGTGTGTGTGTGTGTGTGTGATTGGTGTGAATTCGTGCGTAAAATAACTTAATTAATCAAGATCAAGATCATGAACATGATGATAAGATTTTTTCCGTCTCATTATAGTCTAGATTCTTTAGCCATTTCATAACTTCTTTTTTGCATTCTTTTGTCGTCAGCGAGTAGATTTTTAGAATTTTATTAATTTTGTTGTAAATTTTCGATGATAAGTGTGTGAACTGATACTTAGCGAACTGAGTGTGAACATATGTTATTGGGGCTACTTTATCCTTTCTTCGTCTTGTTACATTATCAGAGCAGTATCCTATAGACTTGTGTTTTTTTAAAATAGTGTTCAGTATATAAAGCTTTCTAACCGTAAGTAAGTCTGCAATCAAATATAAACGTTGAGTAGAAAAACGCCTTTTTTTAAAGAACATTACTTTTAGCAAAGTTCTCTGAGCACGCTCAACCTGAAGAAATTTGGTCTTAAAATCAGTTAAATTCAGTTAAAATCAGTTTTATTTCTGCAAATAGGCCCCAGGAGGCGCTTTTACACGTCCCAATATTTAAACCTACCACTGCTTCGGGACAAGTCTGGGCTAGTGCCGAGAAGAAGCAGCGCAAGAAACTCGGTCACTATTGTCAGCCTCTTTTTAAATAAATTTTTACAAGGTAAGGTAATTTTTACAAGGTTTAAGCAAGTACGAGCTGGGACAACTTAATGCCATACATTTCTATCATTTAAATAATCATTAACAGTGTAATAGCCCTTTTTCATTAAAATAACTTTAACATACGATTTAAGTTTATGTACAGGGAGTTCAGCAATATCCTTTGGTAATTTGTTGAAAATACGGATACAATTTCCCATAAACGATTTTCCTACTTTTCGCAGTCTGAAGCCTGGAACGGCAAGTTTATCTTTATTTCTAGTATTGAAATTGTGTACGTTACTTTTCTTAAGAAATAAATGTATGTTCTTACGAACGTAAACAATATTCTCGAGAATGTATTGAGAAGACACTGTAAGTATATTAATCTCTTTGAAGAGCTCTTTCAGCGAGTCACGGGGTCGAAGGCCGTAAATAGCCCGTACAGCACGTTTTTGTAATATAAAAATTGACTCAATATCTGCCGCTGAGCCCCACAACAGAATTCCGTATGACATTATGCTATGAAAGTAGCTAAAATATACTAATCTTGCCGTTCCAACATCAGTCAACTGCCTTATCTTTCTCACAGCATAAGCAGCAGAACTAAGTCTTCCAGACAGCCCCCTAATATGAGCACCCCATTGCAAATGAGAGTCTACAGTTATACCCAAAAAGGTAGTAAAATCTACAGAGTTTAGTGGTTCATCTTTAACAATTATATTAGGGGCAGCTAACCTTACGTTTGGCATCGTAAATTTAACACATTTTGTTTTATTTGCATTCAGTAAGAGATTATTTGTTGTAAACCAATGCAATAATTTAGAGAGGGTATTGTTAACATCGTCAAATGAAGATTTGCCCCTCTTGGTTTTAAAAATCATGGATGTATCATCTGCAAACAATACCATCTCACAAAGATTATGTAAGTAACAGGGAAGGTCATTTATATAAACTAAAAATAGCAGGGGTCCTAATACTGATCCCTGTGGGACACCCATAACAAGGGCCGACCCTGAAGACTCAGCTCCATTTATGCAAACCTTTTGTATTCTGCCTTTAAGGTAAGAACTTATTAGATCCAAGGAATCATTCGATGCACCATAATGTTTAAGTTTTTTAAGTAATATTTCATGGTCTACACAATCGAAGGCCTTTGAAAGGTCACAAAATACACCTAAGGCATCTAGCTTACTCTCCCAAGCCTTAAACACATGTTGTAGGAGAGCAACTCCAGCATCGGTAGTATTTCTACCTTTTCTGAAGCCATATTGGTTGCTATTTAATAATTTATTTACACTAAAGTGAGATAAAAGCTGATTAAACATTATTTTCTCGAAAATTTTACTTAGCCCTGGCAATATAGATATAGGTCGAAAATTAGAGGGGTCACATTTTTCGCCAGACTTAAACAAAGGAATGATTTTGCTAAACTTCATTAAAGTTGGAAACTGTCTATCATCAATACATTTGTTAAAAATAATAGCGAGTTGAGGGGCTAATGAACTTATGATTGTATTGATAATATTGTCAGAAATTCCCCAAAGATCCTCTGTTTTTTTCATATTAAATTCTCTAAAAGTTTTTGTAATTATATCAGGGTTTATATGTCTAAAATTAAATGAAGAATTGCACTCTTCGACAACAGACTTGAGAAGGGATTCAGCTAGATCAGCAGAAGAAGCTAGCCCTTCAGTAGTAGAGGGAGCTATATTCGAAAAAAATGTCTCAAATGTGTTTGCAACCTCCGTGTTCGTGTTTATTAGCTTATCCCCTAACTTGAGAGAGTAAGTAGGATTATTTGGTTTTACTCTACATGTCTCTATATTAATAATATTCCAAGTGGTTTTTGCCTTATTTTTGGAAGCCGAAATTAAATTATAAAGATATATTGACTTCGCTTTGGCACATACTAATTTAAATAATTTAGAGTATTTTTTAACATGTTCTATAATATGTGGGTTTTGAGAATCTGCCTTTAAACTATATAAATCATATAATGTTTTTCTGCTTTTATAAATACCAGGTGTAGCCCATTCATTAAACTTACACTTCTGTTTGTTTATTTTTACTTTTTTCTGTTTAAAATGTTTATCAAATTCCTTTTTAACTAAACCAAAAAGATTCTCATATAATTCATCAACATTCTGATCATTAGGCTTTAGCAAATTCACACCCTCTTTAATTTTTTCCTTAAACTTTTCTATTTTATTAAAAGTGAATTGCCTATACACAGAATCTACTTTGTTAGAGACATAATGGTGCTCGAACGATGCTTCTTGTCCGCTGTGGTCCGAAATAAGACAATTTAAAATCATTTTTTTTAACACTTTACCATCACAAAAAATATTATCTAAGCAAGTAGCTGACGTGGGCGTCACCCTGGTGGGTTCATTAAAAAGATTAATTAGATTATAAGACTTAAAGAGATTAAGAAATCGGGTGGACAACTGCGTTTCTTCTAATATATTAACGTTGAAATCCCCACATACCACTACTTTCTTATTCGATTTTGAGAGCTTTTTCAGAGCCTCATCCATAACAGATTCAAAAACGTGGTAATTAGCTTTGGGGGGGCTATACACGCTAATTATGATATATTGTTCCAGCTCAGCACACGCTAGTTCAATAGTTCGTTCAACCGTGAGCGACACAATGTCTTTGCGTTCTTTACATTTTAATTCATTTTTAACAAGAATAAGTGACCCCCCTCTTGGTGCAGACTCCCTTATGAGCGAACTAGCGACTTTATAATTTTCAATGTTTAACATTAGTTGGTGTTTTTTAATCCAATGTTCTGTAAGGCATATGACATGAACGTTATAATCTTGAAGAAATAACCCTAAACCTAACTCTTTGCCGGCCAGGCCTTGTATGTTTTGATGAACAATATTGAAATACATATCAGGCCTAGCTTTTGTCTTTCCTCTCAGTTTAAAGCCTCAGAGGTTGTCAATGGCACAATATTTAAATTAGTACAAGTACTAACATGTTCATAAATTATACTTTTGCTATTTTTAGCAAGACAGTTAATATTAATATTATATGCTAACAAAGTAGCAATTTGTTTTTTTATTTTATGAGGCAGGTGTACAGAGCCGCCTGTCAAAATAAAACTATTGTTAATAAATTTATTTGTGTCAAAAAACACAAACTTGTCACTATGTCTTTGACATAGGTTATATAATAAAGTATTCATTAAGTGAATACTTGCATTAATATTATTTAAATTATTTTGACAAAATGGAAAGGCACAAAGGAATATTTTTTTAACACATAATTTATCTGAAATAGAAAATGATTTTATAATATTATTTTTGGTAATTTTTTGACTATTACCTAGCATTAAAATAATGGTACTTGAGGTTGAACATGTTTGAGTATTTTCTATTGTTTTAATTATTTCATCAAACGATGCATCCGGCATGCAATTATTTATTACATTGCAATTTAATTTATTGTTTAGTATAGAGCCATAACCAATTCCTAGCCTATCTGAATATAAAATGACCTCATTCGACTCCTCTTTATATGTTGCCTGAATCTCATTACTTAAATTTAGACAAGACAACTGTGGATTTTCGACTCTCTGTTGGTAAGTGCACTGAGTTGAATTTATCATAATATTAGGTAATGATTTACAACTAGCATTAGCATTGCCAAGATCAAGTAATTGGTTTGCAGCCAGGATGTGTTCATTAATTTGGTCCTGAGCAGAGTTGTATAACAGTGTCATGGATTCCAGTGACTTATGCAACTTCGAGATGTCATCCTGCAATTGTAATATGTCAGAGTCATGTTTCAACCTACTTTCTTGTAATTTTTGACTATATATTTCCAGGCTATCAACTAAATCAATACGTTGCTTTCTCAACTGTACATTTTTATAAAAGCATTTCTGCTTTTTAACAAGTTTATTTGTTTTTATAATGTATTTATTTAATTTGATATATTTTTTAATGTTATTTCTACTGTTTAATCTAATTTTACTATTAACTTTGACATTAGTTTTGTTTGAATAATTTAATTTTGGAGAGAAAGCTAATTCACCGGGGGTGCCTACTAATTCCTCATAGAGGTTTAATGTCAGTGCACAGTCCTTTTCTTGTTTTTCATCTTCCAAATCAATTATGGTCTTGTTGGCATCTCTAAGTTCATGTTCAAGCTCGTTGTTCCGTCTGAGAGTCTGCTCAAAGATATTGCTGCATTGATCGAATGTGCTGACCGTGTTCAATAATTCATTACGGTGTATGGAGACCTCTTCGAGTTGGGCATGGACATCAGCTAATTCTTTCTTAAGTTGAGAATTCCGCAAGATGATCGTTTTGAATTCCTCTTCACAATCGTCTCTTTCCCTAAGAAGCTGGCTACAACTTTCTCTACTTTGCTGCAATTCATCGAGTGCCTTTTTAAGTTTCATCTCAGTGTTATGAGAGGTCATCTTGCGAGTCATGATTCCAGTCTGGGTATCCATTGTGTGTGTTTTAGTATGGTCTGAAATAATGCAAAGAAATGTGTGCAACAGACGGTTTGGAAAGAAATTAAGTTTATGTAGGTAGATAATTTATGATTTATATGGCAAGAAAACTGAACTGCTATTGTTAATTTATTGTACAAGATATTTGGTTGAATGTTTATAAATTGATTAAAATAGGAGCTGATAATTGAAATTGGAGCAGTTAATTATGTTTATTTATGGAGGTAGGCAAAAAAAATAATTGTAGAATATGTGCAATCTTAAAATTAACTAAGTACTAATAACTAATATTGTCCAGTATTATCATTTGACTACTGCAATGTACCTGTAAATGTGTTACTGTATAGTATAAGGAGTAAATTGTCTGCGGTTAAGGGGTTGTTATCGTCAACTTTACTTCCACTATTACGTCAAGTAAAGAGAGGCACAACAGAACCGAATCGTATTGAATTGTGGCGTATCTCACTTTCGTGAGGTTTGATCAGTGTCTGTTGTTGAGATAGTAGGTATTTCAGTAGCCAAACAACCGACAATTACCGCGTAACAAGTACTTATCTATTAGTCTGTTTAACTTTCTTAAAAAAATAACCTCAATTATTTATACGTAGGTACCATACAATTTAAATTTACATATAGTGAGATTTAACAAAGCATTTACAGATTTACATGTATTATGAAAACAGTACTCTCCTGGTTTTAGGTGATCCGTTAGGTCCTTTCAAATTTTGTCAAGTTAAGTGTCAAAGCCGGCCGGCAACTTTTCCAAAACTTTAGTCACGATACAGGGTTTAAACTTTTACAAAAACAATTTGCATTTAATGGTTATGCCCTGCTTTTGTTATCTATTCAATTATTAACACTTTAATACACTTTATTCTAATTTAAATTAAATAAAACTACAGCTAATTTAAATAGTCCATAAAATATCATCTTAAGAGCACCTCCCCACAATGCAATGCAATATATAATGATTGACTGTGCTAATGCCACATATATTTCCTTTAATAATTGTTTATCAGTAATATGCCTTAGTTCCTTAAAAACCCAGATCAATTTTCGCAACCTATTGGAAACTAGATCAATGTGACCTCGCCAGTTAAGTCCCTGATCTAATATGACTCCGAGATATTTTGTAGATGTAACCTTACTTATAACAGGACATGTGCAATATGGGCCCAACGCATGGTCGCACCGATGAATTTCAATCTCAAAAGCTGCATCAGGCTGATACCTGTCACATATTGAGAAACACATGTAATTTGTTTTTGAGGTGTTAAGCGTAAGCAGGTTTGCAGTTAACCATTCAGCAATTTTGGTTAATGCTTGCTCAGCATGACTCTTTACACAGTTCCATGTATCTCCAGTAAAGACCAGGGCAGTGTCATCTGCGTAGGAAAATATCTTGGTGTTTGGGATCATCATATTGCAGAGGTCATTTATGTAGACCAAGAACAGTGTTGGTCCCAGTACGCTCCCTTGCGGGACGCCATAGCTTACACCGGCAATATTACTAACTGTTTGGTCGAGCTTAACTCTCTGGGACCTTCCATTCAGGTAACTCTTAAGAAGTTCAAGGGGAGTACCCCTAATTCCCACTTTTTCCAGCTTCTGTTGCAGGATGGGGAGGGACACCGTGTCGAATGCCTTTTTTAAGTCGAGGAATACGGCCAGACATTTATCTTTGTTATCAAGACTTTCAGCAACCACAGAGGTCAGCGCTGCCACAGCATCTTCGGTGGATCTACCAGCACGAAATCCATATTGTGAATTTGAGAGGATGTTATATTTATTTAAATAATTTAGAAGCCTTTTATTGAGTATTTTCTCCAGTATTTTAGATATTGATGGCAGAACCGATATAGGTCTGTAGTTGTTAACATTCCCCTCATCCCCGCTCTTATAAATCGGTGTTACCAACGATTTTTTAAATAAAACTGGAAATATGCCCTTGCTAAAACTTAGATTTACAAGGTGAGTAACTATAGGCACTATTTCAAACTTCGCGAGTTTAAGGAATCTTGTAGGTACGTCGTCACAGCCAGGAGCGCTATTTGTATTAAGACTCATAAGTGTGGTGTGGACTTCCTCTTCATCAGTATCAAACAGGACAAAGGAGGATGGATTCGAAGGAGTACAGAAATCAGATATAGAACGAGCTGCATCAGATTTAACAATGGCATCGGCCAGATTTTTTCCTATATTACTAAAGTAACTATTCACAAAATTTGCTGATTCACTTTTGGTAGGTTTGATATTTGTCAAATTTGAGATGTTAGATTTTGTTTTTTTTGAATGAGTAATTGTAGCTATGTTATTCCAGAGACACTTAGCGTTGCCTTTGGAGTCTCGTAGAAGTTTTCGCTCGAAGAATATAGGTTGGAATGATGTTCCCTCACAATCTTTAAAATCGGAATGGCTTTTATTTGCTGAAAAATTATCTGAAATGAAACCTGTAAACATTAAAAGAAACATTAATAATCCCAAAAATGCGGCTGCGATTCAACTCATCGGCTTTGCAGATGCTTCAAGCAGTACCGGATACGGTTGTTGTGTTTATCTTCGGGTGGTAGACGAGACAGGTAAAGCTTCAGCTTTTTTACTCTGCTCTAAATCTCGGATCAATCCCCGCAACAATAATGCACTCACCATTCCGCGATTGGAACTTAATGCGATGCTTTTATTAACAAAATTAATTAACAGAGTCTATGATACTCTTGCTTTGAAAGTAAATGTACAGAATGTTTTTCTATTTTCTGATTCGCAAATTTCCCTTGCTTGGCTGGCCACCGAGCCAATGAAACTTAGCGCGTATGTCGGAAATAGAGTGAAGTTGATTCGAGAGCAAACAGCTAGATGGCACTGGCAGTATGTATCCAGCAGCGAGAACCCCGCAGACTACGTAAGCAGAGGGACTGATCCAAACGAGCTGATTCAGTGTGAGTTGTGGTGGCAAGGACCACATTTCCTGCGCGACAGTAAGTATGATTTCAATAAAAGGCTTACCTTACCATCCACAGATGACTTACCTGAAGTGAAGAAAGAAGTCCCAGTCTCCAATGCCAAGGTCTCTCTTGTCGCGCAAAGAAAGGATGAGTTTTATGACTTTCTCGACAAGTATTCAGATCTCAATAAAATGACTCGTGTCATGGGGTACGTTCTCAGATTCTGTTATAATTTAAAAAACAAAAATGTATGTAAAATAGGTACATCGCTATCTCCTCTCGAGTTACAAAATGCCTTGCATAAAATAATACAACATGAACAAGAGCATCCATTTCAAAGACGAAATAAAAAGTTTAAATTCTAACGATGAAAATGTAAATGGTTCATTAAAATCGCTACATTCATATCTTGATAATAAAAATATATTAAGAGTGGGTGGCAGAATTGAAAATTCTAACGTTTCTTTTGAGCAAAAACACCCTATAATCCTACCAAAACAATCTCGAATAACTGATCTTATTATTCAACATGAGCACATTAGGTTGTTACACGCTGCTCCTAGATTGTTACTGTCTAGCTTAAACCAAAAGTACTGGATTGTAAACGGTTACAGAAATTAATTCATAAATGTTTACTTTGTTATAAAATGAAGGCGGAGTGCGCGAAACAACTGATGGGTTCCTTACCAACTGAAAGAGTGACGGCCTGTCGGCCTTTCCAAAAAATAGGCATAGATTATGCGGGACCGATTCAAGTAAAAAACTCTCGAGTTAGACGAGCTATTCAGACAAAGGGATATATATGTGTGTTTGTCTGCTTTGTGACTAAAGCTGTCCATCTCGAACTTTCCTCAGATCTTACTACAGACTGCTTTCTTGCTTACTTTAAGCGGTTTATCGCGCGACGAGGTTTGCCTACAGACGTGTTCTATGATAATGGGGGCTCTTTCAGGGGGGCAAGGAATGAACTAGTTCGCTTGTATGAGTTAAGGTCTTCCCAAGATCATCAAACACAGGTGCAAAATTATGCAGCACAACAGGGCATAGCCTTCCATTTTGTTCCAAGCTATTCACCTGTATTTGCTGGCCTTGCAGAAGCAGCTGTCAAAAGCACGAAGTTCCATCTAAAGCGTATCATACAAAATTATATCTTGACATATGAACAGCTAAGCACTATATTATGTCAGATTGAAGCTGTTCTTAATTCAAGACCATTATTGCCTGTAACAGCTGATGATATAAATGATTTTAGTTATACTACACCAGGCCATTTTTTGATTGGCACTGCTTTGACTTCTTTTCCCGAAAGAAATATGGTTGATATACCTACAAACAGGTTAAAGTTTTGGGAAATTTGCAATAAAGTTAAGAGTCATTTTTGGAATACATGGCATAGGTATTACTTAAACGTCCTGCAATCCCGTCCTAAATGGCGAGATAGTGTACCTAATGTAAAAATAGGCTCCCTAGTGATACTTAGGGAACCTAACTCTCCGCCCCTAACATGGCCTATGACCAGAATTATTAAGGTTTATCCTGGTCAGGATACTAAAATACGTGTGGTTGATGTCATCACACCTAGTAAAAAGGTATATAAGCGCTCTTTGAGTGTCATTTCAGTATTACCTTTTGAATAGGTTATTATAATATTTTTTTAGCATCTAAAGGGGATTAAAAGGAGTTATAAGTTGCTTTTAAAGCAGTCATGAGCGTATATAGGCATTTTATGAAACCTTAGGTTCTTTAAAATCCTGTGGGCTGGACATGGCGCGCCGTACATGAAGCGCAGCTGGCGTAACGCATCGTCCCAGGTCTCCACGGTAAGTCGCACTCCTCGCCACCACACGGCGGCCTCTCCGGTCAGCAGCATTGGCAAGCCACGTAATGCGTGTTCATCTGAGACGCCTGCGCACTCCTTGTATACAAGCACGCTCTCAATAAATGCTTCCACGACGTCGCCGCGTCGGCGTTGCAGGCGGCTCCATCGAACCGAGCCGTGCACCGGGTAAAGTTGCCTTGCGTTGTGTGCACCGCGTGCACTGGTAAAAGGAGGCGGAGTCGATCCCTTCATCACGCTGGCCAGGATCCTAGAAAGCTGGTCTTCTGACATTGTGATCATATTCGTGTCACGGCGGTCCGTTGCAGTCGGCGTCGCCGCCGCGCTCACGGCGTTGTTACCCGCGGCGGCCTCCGCGGGGTGCGAATCCGCACGTTCCTCGTTACTACTGGAGCCCTCGTTGGCTGTCTGACCGCGTGTTCTCGGCATCCTCACAAGTCACCACAATACAAACAGCAACGGTCCAGCCAGTACACAAAACAGAGCGTGGCATGCGTTTGCGCTCACGTTGTAGGTACTTTGAGCACGAGCCGCGAGTTGGGCGCAATTTATAATGGTTACAACACGTTTATTATATAATTATACAGTCCACATACAGGTACACAACAGTAGTTACAACAAATATGATCGAATTCAATTAATAGTAGCGCAGCCGCGCGCGCACAATGTTACATATCCGAGCGTGAGCGGACGACTCCCGACTTGAGAGAGGGGTGCGGGGTGGCGCGGGTGGCGTGGGTGGCGTGTGCCACGTTACACGTTACACGCGCCATCATTCGGCGGGCAAGGTCAACGGTAGCTATCTAAGGTTGCACTACAAGTATTTTATTATAATAAACTACATAAACTATATAATCAATAAATATAAATACAAGTATATACTCAAACATATAAATAATCAAAAAGTATCAAGAATAGGAAAGTACTACAAGGTGTCTCAAAAGAAATTTTATATTAGTGGGTCGATTAAAAAAAAAGTAAGCCGTGTATAGAATTTTTTTTTATTAATTAATAAAATACACTTTTTGGGTATTCATTTCTTAAAAATAATATCGTCTAAATGTAGACCCTCGCGTTCTCGGCACTCATTTAATCGAATAGTAAAATTACTTATGACGGCTCGGCAGGTGGACTCAGGCATGGTTGCCATTTCGTGACGGATATTTTCTTTCAAATGCGCCAGTGAAGTCGATTTATTGGCGTAAGCTTTAGATTTAAGATAACCCCATAGGGGTTAAATCTGGACTGCGTGGAGACCTATTTATGTCACCTTTCCGAGAGATCAATTTGCCTGAGAAAATTTCACAAACACGTGGCAGAGACATATTGGACGTGTGTGAAGTTGCTCCGACCCGTTGGAACCATGTTTTTTGGTTATAGCCAGGAAAGTTTTGCAGTTCAGGTACCAAGAAGTTGTCTAACATCTCCACATAACGCTCTGAATTCACTGTAACTGCACGCCCCCTTTCGTCTTCAAAAAAGTAAGGGCCGATAATTCCTCACGCCGACATCGCAGCTCATACGGTCACTTTAGGCGAATGTAAGGGTTTATAATGTTTGCGTTTCGGATTCGTTGCACTCCAGTAGCGGCAGTTCTGCTTATTTACGTGGCCATTAAGATGAAAATGAGCTTCATCCGAAAACAAAATGTTGGTAAACGTGAAACAAGCTAGGATGTTGGGTGTGTTTATGGAATTATGAGCTCGTGGGTTCTTCTTTAGCGCTCGGAGAACTGTACTAAGAAACTGTGGAGGGCGCGACTTGCTTTAACTCAGAAGCAAGAAAGAGTTAAATAAAAGAAAGAAAAGAAAAGAATATTTTTCAATTTGTCTCCCAATATATTATTTAAATGTTCATTACACTCAACATGGGTATCATATAAGATATAAAATTTTAAGCTATATAGAATAGACTTATGTTAGTTCAAGAATAAATTATCATTATGCATTTAACATAAATAGAGTACTTAAATCTTAGGTTCAGTGAAGGAAAGCTGAGAAGCAGGGCGTTCCTTAAATTCATTCAAACATTAATCATCAAACATTACTAAAATTAAGGTTGGCCTGACCTGTGAGCTGAGGAGTATCATCAATGGATGAAAACTATCAAAAGAATGAATGTTCATAAATACCTAGTAGCATGATATTAGATCATGTCACCGATAATAAATTATAACGTCACCGTGGAGAACCACACATATCCCTCCGTCCCTGGAGCAGAGATTCTCACATGCGCGCAGGATGCAGGAATATGTCCTAGTAGCTAGGAGCGAGGAGGGCGATATTTCAAGCCCATAAAAATGCAGCAACAATCACCAAGATGAGGCGATGCATCATGTAAATTTATCCATCAAGGGACAATATAAAAATGTTAGTCCATAAGGAGACAAATTGAAGAGAAAATAGATTTAAAACAAATGAAGCATTTTGGCTTCTACATGCCTACATGCATGATAACATATTGGCACGCTTGCGCACCATCAAGATAATAATCTTGAAGACAAAATATAGAATGTGAAAAAAAGCTGGCCACGAAATGGCGTCCGCTTTTATAGTAATCAAACTTCTCCCCTCTATGACAAGTAACTTTTTTTTTATTCGTTTCATGTCACGACTTGGAACCAAAAGTTAAACTTGTCACATAAAGCCAAACAACGCAGGAAACTACTCAGCCCTGAAAATAGTAGAAAACTACATAAAAACGTCAACACAAATAGACATTTGACTATTAATATAATAAATAAATAAATAAATAATAATAATAATCATTTATTCATAACCCACAATTGCGTTTTCAAAATGATATACATCGTATGGACAGTCTAGGGTTTGTCGATACATTTGCATCAAAAGGATAAATCCCTGGCATTGAGACTAGTTAAAAACTGTATTTTCAGTGTCAGTGATTCCTCGACGTTTTATAAAGATAGAAAGTTAATATCACTAAATTACACATAGGTAGGTAAACTTCAGGATCATGAATATAATACCAATACATATCAAGATGAGTGACGAAATGATGAAGGATGAGGATGTAATATGTGTGTGTGTGTGTGTGTGTGTGTTATCGTGATTGATTGTAGGTGATAATATTATATTTGTGTATGTGTGGACCTGTGTTATATTATTTTATTATTTAAGGAGATTTTCAGTATCTAAATACGACAACTTCAATAGATAAGCTGTAATTACTTTTTTAACTTCAAATCTATTAAGAGTGTAGATGTGTGTCACCTTATGTATTCTATTATATAATTTTGAAGAAATAGCTGCATTGTGACGTTTGGCGAAAACTGTTCGGCATTTTAAAGTAGGACATACGTGAGTTGCGGCCCGACGATGACTGAGGATACTTGCGTCCAGAGGGAGAGAGGCGTGTCTGCGCATCACACTTCGAAGAACATATAACTGCCGAACGGTAAGGACCTGGCACTCCAAGTATAACAAATTTGTGGCGTATCGTATTTGTTTTCGAGTCATTATTTTTAAGATTGTTCTTTGTGCCCGTTCCAAACTTAGCATCACATTACTGCCAGCACCTCCCCAGATCGGAATGCTGTAAGACATGACAGATTGGCATAGAGCAAGGTATATAGTTTTAACTGTTTCTTGGTCTACCAAGTGCCTTAATATCCTAAATATATATATTAATTTACAAACACTACCATTTAGGGCTTCAATTTGTGGGTGCCATTTTAAGTTGGAGTCGATAATGACCCCCAGGTATTTAACGCTATAAGCAGTGTTAAGTGGACGGCAGTCACACGTTGTTGAAGGCGCAGTACAGTTATGCTCGAGAATATTGGAGTCATTGGATGTTGGAGCGGTGGCATGGGAGATGTAGAACGGGAGGATCTGCGTCTTTTTTAAGTTTAGGGTGAGGAGATTTGTTGAGAGCCAATTTTGCACCATTTCTAAAGCATCCTGAGTGTGTTGCTTAGCACTATTCCAATCATTGCCATATACCAGAAGTCCAGTGTCGTCTGCGTAAGCAAATACACTACAGTCAGGCATTTTCAGTTTGCATAGGTCGTTTACATATAGCTGGAAGAGGGTTGGTCCCAATATGCTGCCTTGTGGGATATGCCGTAGTCAGTAGACTGTATGTCACTGACGTATGGCCCAATTCTGACGCATTGTTCTCTGTGTAGAAGGTAACTCCGAAAAATGTTCAGTTCACGGCCACGAATACCATGCCTTTCCAGTTTTTTGATTAATATGGGGATTGAGACTGTATCGAAGGCTTTGGACAGATCCAAAAAAACACCAAAACATTTCTTTTTACTGTCCAGCTTATCCACTACTTCATTTGTAAAACTAGCGATTGCATCTTCAGTAGAAACTCCAGATCTAAATTCGAACTGATTTATTGCTATCAAGTTATATTTATCTAAGAATTTGACAAGAGCATTGTTTAATATCCTTTCCAGGACCTTTGAGAGAATGGGCAGAACCGATATAGGCCTATAATTAGCCACTTCTTTTTTATCACCCTGTTTAAATATGGGAATGACTAATGCTCTCTTCAGTACCTTAGGGAAAACACCGGTGGAGATTGAGAGATTACACATGTGTGATATTGGTGGTATCAGAACACTTCTCGATGCTTTCACCACAGTAGGAGAAATTTTATCCCATCCAGGAGAGCATTTGTCTCGCAGGCTACAAATAATGCGCTCTACTTCCCCAAAGTCAACCTCATTGAGTACTAGAGAGTTTGGATGGTTGTAGGAAGTCGATGAGATGGTTCTGGCGGGTGGCGTTATCTTTGCAGCCAAGTTCCTCGCTATACTAACAAAATACTCGTTAACTGAATTTAGAGCAATATGGGGATCGTTACTTTTAGCAAGAAGTTCACGGGGGGGTTCTACGTCACGAACGGAATAAGTCACTTTTTTTACCTCCCTCCACATAGCTTTAGGGTTATTTTTTGCCTTATTAAGTTCAGCTCTTTGATATTCACGCTTTAGCTTATGTAGGAGATTATTTAAAAAGTTGCGATACCTTTTTAAGTGACCCTGATTATCAGATTTTCCGGGTCATTGCGAAGCCTATTATGCATTTTATCCCGATTCCGCATGCATCGGAGCAAGCCAGGGGTGATCCACGGTTTTAGAATATTTTTCCTACGAGTAGTGATAACCGTTGTCGTGTGAGCATTTATAGTGTTGGTAATAATGGATACTAGCATATCAGCTGCTTGATCTGCATCGAGAGTACACATAACACTAGAAAAATCAGCAGTATCAAGATCTCTCTTAATAGATTCGTAGTCTGTCACAACAACTGTCCTGGGTAGGTTTAGATTTATATGGGATGACATAGAACTGTTGGTGAATGATCAGTTATTATGGGATCCAGGACTAGAACTCTGGTAGGTAGGTTTGTTTTTAGGAGTACATGATCTAGACAATTATTCAGACGTGTAGGAAAAGTGTGAGCCGGTAGCAGTCCAAGTGCCGCCGTAGAAGTGAGGTAATTATTAGAAAATCTGTCATTATTATTGGTCTTGATATCAATGTTGATGTCTTCTAATATGGAAATGTTTCTGAATGTACTAAGGCTTTATACAAGATTATTTAAGCTAGATTAAAAGCCATCTATATTAGAATATGAAGGGAATCGGTAGATGCCAATAAAAGCAAACTTATCATCTATTGTGCAAACCAGGCAATTACCGTCCTTGAATCTGGGTTCCCATACAGTAGCATTCAAGCCTAGTTTTGTAAAGATAACTACACCGTCATTCTGTATTTTGTTATTCAAGGTATGAAATGATTTATATCCATCCAGCTGCGGTATTTTACTTAGGTTACTGAGCCAACATTCGCTCAATACCAGGATATCCATGTCCAAATTCATAGTACCAAGCAAAACTGTGAAATGATCAAAATTTTTATTCAGACTCCTAATATTCATGTGAATGATTTTGATATACTTATTCGTATTACCTAATATTTTTTGACATTGATCAGGTTGACATTTGAGGGCCTTAGCAACATTAAATGAATCTAGTTCATTCGTTATAATATTTAATTCAAGTTCTGTAAATAATTATGTAATCTTCCTTTTGCGGCTTGGGATCGGCTTGGTTAAATAAATTATTAGGTATACCAATTTTCCGGCTAGTAGTATTATAATGGTTAGATATTACAACGAGAAATAAACGGAAATAGAGCAAATCAGAAGGGCTAAAGTATTCAGATGCGTATGTAAGGCTATTGTAGTAATATAATAAAATTTTACCATTACCAGTTCTCCTTATTATGAGTGTTGTATGTAGGGTGTAATGTGATAAGTAGATATTTGTGTATATTGTTTGAGGTGTGTTGTGTGTACGAAGTACAGCGATTTACGTCGGAGCGCGCGCGGTCAGCATTTACGTACTGACCCAAATATTTAGTTTTAGTGTTGCAATTAGTTATAAGACAGTTCACGATCGATCACCAACCACGTCGCGTGTGCTCTAACCATTTACCACCCATCACCAATTTACCAATATATTCCTAGTGCACTCAAAACCGACTTTTACCATTTTTACCATTTCTACCATTTCATTTGTTGGACTTACACCCAACAAATTGGTCCTTCGAGCCTTCGGAGAGGTGGGACCTGTCGCGTTGTGAAACTTATATTTGACGTGTCAGTGACTATCTTTCTTCGTAACCAGCACTTTGAGATACTGTTCAACACCAAACCAACCAGTTCAGTGATACAGTGACCAATCAGGATTGGGACTACTATTTTTCTATCACCATTAACCACGAGTCACCTATAACCAGACCACCAATAACCAGAATCTAACCAAGTAAGATCTTTCCATTTTTATTACTTACCATTACCAAGATGAGTGCCGCAGCCGATCTATATGCCGCTCAAAGGGAGATCATGGAAAATATGAATAAGCTTTTCATTAACTTTAAAAAAGAATCTAAAGAACGTAAAACTTCGGATAGCATTATACGTCGCCTACAGTCGTTAGAAGCCTTATGGAAAGATTTTTCTTTTAACCATAACAAATTACTGAGTATGTGTGACGAAACTGAAGAAAATCAGTATTTCGGAGACGACTCTTACATTAAAACTAAGACTTTTTATGACGATGTTATAAAGCATTTGTTAAGCAGTCTTGAAAATGTACAGTCAGCATCGCCAAACCCGCGACCACCAGTATCGGCGCAATCACCAATCGCACAACCAAGCACATCAGCGCACAGCATACCACCATCAGAACCCTTACCCAAAAAAGTTTTACCATTACCACGATTTGTTTTTCATGATGTCGATACACCTAGTAAAATTGACGAGATGATGAAGAAACAACAAAGCAACTTTAAAGCTTTAGCCCGTACTATTTCTCACATCAACCTCAATGTTTTGACTGAAAAATGGGAGTTTCAAGATGTTTTAAAGACCATAGAATCACGGTGGGCTGCAATCGACTCGCTACACTGGGAAATTGACAGCAATTTGGACGTAATAGACAGCAAATATGATGAATTATTTAACAGTTATGAGAACGAATACTATGATATAAAAAATGTATTAACAACAAAATGTGGGACGCAAACCACAGAAATAATTCAACACCACAAATAGAAATACCAATTTTTAGTGGCAACTACCAACAATGGAGTTCGTTCAAAGACCTGTTTCTAGAGTCCATTCATAAAAATAGATCGATGTCTCAAGCCCAGAAAATGCAGTTTTTAAAAGGCAAGCTGCGTGGTGTAACAACCCAACATTTTCTGATATGAAAAATGGTGTATTAAAAAAAAACTCTGTAGATGTTTTCCTTTATAACTATGGTAATAAATAAATTCATCTACATCTAGTACATTTGCCACAGTTCACTAATAGATACTATTTTAGAAAATAATAATGCAGTAGAATAACTAAACAATGTACTAATAATACATAAAATCAAAATACAGTAAATTAAGAAATAGTTTTTCTAATGTGTGTATACTTTGGTTTTTGGCTCAATGGACGAATCCAAGGACCGCCGCGCCGGTTTGACAGCTTACATACTCTTTGGTTTTGACGTTTTCAAGGGACGCGCTGGAAATTGCGCCAAAAGTGGAAGTTTGTGAGGAAACTATGTGATTGTTGAGTCAGGATAAATTGTTTGAGATATTGTAATAATAAGTGCGATATGATTTTTATCAATTACACGGCTAGTTAAAAGGTTTCAGCAACCTTGAATTATAATTTTATAGTTGTTATATGCAAGCTAGCATAGAAATTGAAGAGCCTCGCGTACTTTCCTAGTTTAGGAAGTGTAAAAGAAGTCCTGGTAAGAAAGTACATAAGAGTCAGCGATGCTTAGGGAAAAGGTATGCCAGGATGTTAATGGTGAGTGATTTTAGTACAATTGTTAGATTACCAATTCAATGCCAACTATCTTAGCAATCTATAACAACTTCTATGAAACTTTTGCAAAGTTGTTCTCAATCAAGACCTGTGAGGTTTATCTTATTTCTATTAAAATCCATAGAACCCAACAAATGTCAATGACCTTAATCTTTTTTAGAAAATTAATAACAATTAAATCACTTACACAAATGTTATCTGGCTCTAAATAATATGCAATTGTCTTACCATTCCTGTTTAGTTAGAAAGACTATTATTTAAATTTTATCTATTTACTATTACAAAGACATTATATTTATTTTGTAATAGTCGGAATCAAGAAGACTGATAAAGTTTGATCTTATAATATTTTAAGTTATGGCTTAATTTATAGTTATTATCTTGTGTTTTTTATACTACAGGTAAAAAAGCCATAATCTTATTCATTAACTGTCACAAACTTTAAAGCAACTATCTTTGAACATACTTACTAATAAAAGCATCTCTAATTGCAAAACAATAAGTGAGTTTAAGAATTTAGAGTTATTTTCTGATAATAGGCAATTAGCAGTTTGACTGAGATGTATAATAGATTACATACATATTTGTTTTAGACTTGGGAAAATACAAGTAAAGATATCTTAACCGCTACTCATTATCTTATATGAGAACATTAATTGATCTCAATCGTTAATTTATTGGGAAGTAGGTCATTTTCTGATAAAATTGATATTGATATTTTTGAAACAAATCAAATATTATGATAATCTTCTAAATGAATTAACATAAAATAGTTATGTAGTTAGTCATTAAGCTGTAAGAGTGGGAGTGAAAAGTATATCAGCAGAATTAATCTATAACTTGTTGAAAGGATTTGGTCTGAAAGTTGTGTACCTAATCTCATCAAATACCTAAATCTGCATTTGCAGATTCATTCCAGATTTGATTGGAAAGAAAGAGAAACAAGAGTAGTGAAGGTGAGTGTCGATTAATCATAAAGGGTACCCTTAAACCTACATCCGAGTCACAAGTCTCGGGGCTACTCGGAGTTTCTCTTTCTGTCACACTACAGACCGGGCATTCACATGGTGAATCCATGGAATGTTAAGAATTTGCCTCTTCCTTATATGATGTAAGATTGTCTCTAATTTACCAGAATATGAGTAGTCAAGGGAGCCAAACGGCAATTAATTTTTATATTGAAATTAAACGGTTCTTAATTTTAATAACTTTCAATGAATTTATTAGGGCATAAGATGGAGAACCATGCTCATAGAATCCTAGAAGTATATAGATTTCCTTACTCTGAAAGTTATTTCATTAATTTAAATTTGTCAAATTGGCCTAATTAAAGGTTATTAATTGAGCTATTTTTAGATATCTATCATTAGGTTATTAGATCTTATTATACCATTTAATCAAAAGACTGAGACTGGAATTTAGTGTGATTTTGTTTATTAATTATGTTAACATTTTATAAAATACTTATTAAATTTCATGCCGAATAATTTTGAATAGACTACCAAAGTATATTTTATTGTTAATTTTGTTATTTGAATAAATTCCTCCTAATCCGAGCTGATGTGATAATACCGAGGGCTTTTAAGGTCGACCACTGATTTCATTATGGACCTTTAAAGGAGTGTTCGGTATTTTCAGATTAGTTTGAATTACTGTTGGATCTAAGTTTAGAATAGTACTTTTTTAAATGTCTTCCGATGGGTTCCTTCTAAATTTTATTATTTAATTAAAATCCTCCTAATCCGAGCTGATGTGATAATGCCGAGGGCTTTTAAGGTCGACCTTTAAAGGAGTGTTCGGTATTTTCAGATTAGTTTGAATTACTGTAGGATCTAAGTTTAGAATAGTACTTCTTTAAATAACTTCCGATGGGTTCCTTCTAAATTTGATTATTTAATTAAAATCCTCCTAATCCGAGCTAATGTGATAATGCCGAGGGCTTTTAAGGTCGACCACTGATTTCATTATGGACCTTTAAAGGAGTGTTCGGTATTTTTGGATTAGTTTGAATTACTGTACGATCTAATTTTAAAATAGTTATATTTATGTGAATTCCTTCTGATTGGTTCAGTCTGGACTTGTTCAAGTTGTTAATATCCTCTTAATCTGGGTTGATGTGATAATGCCGAGGGCTTTTAAGGTCGTACCACTGCTTTCATTATGGACCTTTAAAGAAGTGTTCGGTATTTTCAGATTAATTCAAATTACTGTTGGATCCTGAATTTTCCCGTTTAATTAAATCCTCTTAATCCAGACTGATGTGATAATGCCGAGGGCTTTTAAGGTCGACCACTGATTTCATTATGGACCTTTAAAGGAGTGTTCGGTATTTTCGGATTTGTTTGTATTACTGTAGGATCTTGAGTTTGTTTCAATTAATTAAATCTTCTTGATCCGAGCTGATGTGATAATGCCGAGGGCTTTTAAGGTCGACCACTGATTTCATTATGGACCTTTAAAGGAGTGTTCGGTATTTTTGGATTAGTTTGAATCAATACAGGGTTTGAATTTGAAACAATGTTTAATTAATTATTTCCGGTTCGTTCAGACTGAATTTATTAAAATTAATAGAACCCCATCTAATTCGGATTAGTTTGAATTACTGTAGGATCTAATTTTAAAATAGTTATATTTATGTGAATTCCTTCTGATTGGTTCAGTCTGAACTTGTTCAAGTTGTTAATATCCTCTTAATCTGGGTTGATGTGATAATGCCGAGGGCTTTTAAGGTCGTACCACTGCTTTCATTATGGACCTTTAAAGGAGTGTTCGGTATTTTCAGATTAGTTCAAATTACTGTAGGATCCTGAATTTTCCCGTTTAATTAGATCCTCTTAATCCAGACTGATGTGATAATGCCAAGGGCTTTTAAGGTCGACCACTGATTTCATTATGGACCTTTAAAGGAGTGTTCGGTATTTTCGGATTTGTTTGTATTACTGTAGGATTTTGAGTTTGTTTCAATTAATTAAGTCTTCTTGATCCGAGCTGATGTGATAATGCCGAGGGCTTTTAAGGTCGACCACTGATTTCATTATGGACCTTTAAAGGAGTGTTCGGTATTTTTGGATTAGTTTGAATCAAAACAGGATTTGAATTTGAAACAATGTTTAATTAATTCTTTCCGGTTCGTTCAGACTGAATTTATTTAAATTAATTAAAACCCATCTGATTAGGTTGATTTAAAGGAGTAATCGGTATTTTCGGATTAGGTTTGTTTTACTGTTGGAGTATGGTTTAAAACTCTTTCAAAGTAGCCCAACGCAAGGATTTTAGCTTAATCTAGTAGTTTTCTACTTTGGTGGATTATTCATTAAGTTGTAAAATTAAATAACATCAAATAATTATATTAGGTAAATGTCTGTAGGTTCAGTCGATGCCGGGTTGTATAACAATTCAGATTAAACTCTTGAAGAATATCTAATTGAACATCTACGTACCTCTAAAAGAATCAGGCTTACTACTCTCACACAACGTACGGTCCTACTATTATATCTAGACGATCACACTGCCAAATCATTTAATTGTTTATTCAATGGGGTTTATTTTGAAGTTTTAAACTCCTAAAAAAGGGGGGTTTGTTACAATTGGTGCCGTGACCAGGATGTTAATAATCATCCTCACGGTTATTTTTATATAACAGGCTTTTTAGCCTACAATTGTTGCCGTGAAATGGAAAGAGGTTGAAAACGTCGATGTTCAATTATTTATAGATATCAAAGTTGACTGGCGTTTGCATTTAGGAAGTTTGTTATAGCGGGGGCGTGATGATTAGGAAAGTTTTGAGTTTTAAAACAATGATGAATATAACATCGATAAAATAATTAATGTCAATATTTTTTTTTATAGTTACTTAATATGATATGTTTCAATTGTATTGCAATAATAACAATTTATAAAAAAAAACATAGGTATCAGTTTTAGGTTAGATTTTAGATAAGGTTCGTCTAGATCAGTTCAACTCTGAATCTTAAATTCAAATGATCGATTATTATGGGGGCGAGTGTTAAATTAAGAAAACTGTAGTGAGTCGTTTCGTGTAAAGCTGCGTAATAGAGGTAAAATATTTAAATGCATGGGGGCGCGAAAACAAAAATCTTTAAGTAGTTCAGAGGTTTAAGAACTAAATCAGGCAATGGTTTTTCCCTAACGTGCTATGTGTTGTCAATTTTCACGTAATGTATCATCGTTAGTAATATTTTAGTTTATTGTAGTTAAGTACCTACTCGTGTTACGGAGTATCGGTTTATTAACGTTTTAACCCAAAGCACTCACAACACTGAATTAATTGAGGAATAGGTGTTAGGTTAATGTGTTCAAGTTTGCTATCAATAAGTAAACTGAACAATGTCAGTTTTGTACTGGTCCTCAGCTGATTCCAACTCTACACCAAACCAGATCTAAGCACACTTCACATGCTCCATTTAGTTAATGGCTGGTAGATAGTGCTAATTTCTGCGTCAGAAGATTGCTTCTTGTAAAATGCCGTCTATTGCTGTCAAACGTGAATTATTTTCTTGTAGGGTTAGGTTGGTGGTATCAGTTTCCAACGTATGACGCGATGGGATTGATAAAATCAACTTAATGTCACTAGGACTGAGCTTGCCTCACAAACAAGCTTCCTTATCGAGAAACTCTGATTCCCTGGCGATAGTACCACCAGTACTTAAGTATATTGGAGATTCGGAACTTTGTGCTATTGATGCAGCTTTTGCTATTTGGTCTAAATACACACAACTCGATATTTTGGGTACAAATGTTGATAAACCGTATTGGTAAATTATAACGTGTTTTATGTCTGTACATGAGAACATGCTACTGTTGAGTGGCATACCTAAACGTTATCCTATGCATGCAGCGCAGTTGGCTCAATAGATTTTGATAGCTTAGTGTTTAATATCATTTAAGGTGAGAGCTAATGCCTGATTAAATTCTTGAAAATTTCGGTGGATATAACATTAAAAAAAAACCCTGTATTTATCTTACATTTTATTTTAGAACCAAAGGGGTCGTGTAATTTTTTTTATATCAAAGAATTAGGTGTTAGCATTTCATGATTATAGGTTGACGTTTCGGGGTGAATTAGGAAATTGAACAATTTTCCCAGCTCACATCGTTTCACTTTATATTATTTACCAATAAAGTATACATTGACTAAAGTTGGGTTGTCCTTCGTTGAAAAATTTTCATTTCAGTTAATTTCATAAAAATTTTGGGGGCGATTGTAACAACCCAACATTTTCTGATATGAAAAATGGTGTATTAAAAAAAAACTCTGTAGATGTTTTCCTTTATAACTATGGTAATAAATAAATTCATCTACATCTAGTACATTTGCCACAGTTCACTAATAGATACTATTTTAGAAAATAATAATGCAGTAGAATAACTAAACAATGTACTAATAATACATAAAATCAAAATACAGTAAATTAAGAAATAGTTTTTCTAATGTGTGTATACTTTGGTTTTTGGCTCAATGGACGAATCCAAGGACCGCCGCGCCGGTTTGACAGCTTACATACTCTTTGGTTTTGACGTTTTCAAGGGACGCGCTGGAAATTGCGCCAAAAGTGGAAGTTTGTGAGGAAACTATGTGATTGTTGAGTCAGGATAAATTGTTTGAGATATTGTAATAATAAGTGCGATATGATTTTTATCAATTACACGGCTAGTTAAAAGGTTTCAGCAACCTTGAATTATAATTTTATAGTTGTTATATGCAAGCTAGCATAGAAATTGAAGAGCCTCGCGTACTTTCCTAGTTTAGGAAGTGTAAAAGAAGTCCTGTAAGAAAGTACATAAGAGTCAGCGATGCTTAGGGAAAAGGTATGCCAGGATGTTAATGGTGAGTGATTTTAGTACAATTGTTAGATTACCAATTCAATGCCAACTATCTTAGCAATCTATAACAACTTCTATGAAACTTTTGCAAAGTTGTTCTCAATCAAGACCTGTGAGGTTTATCTTATTTCTATTAAAATCCATAGAACCCAACAAATGTCAATGACCTTAATCTTTTTTAGAAAATTAATAACAATTAAATCACTTACACAAATGTTATCTGGCTCTAAATAATATGCAATTGTCTTACCATTCCTGTTTAGTTAGAAAGACTATTATTTAAATTTTATCTATTTACTATTACAAAGACATTATATTTATTTTGTAATAGTCGGAATCAAGAAGACTGATAAAGTTTGATCTTATAATATTTTAAGTTATGGCTTAATTTATAGTTATTATCTTGTGTTTTTTATACTACAGGTAAAAAAGCCATAATCTTATTCATTAACTGTCACAAACTTTAAAGCAACTATCTTTGAACATACTTACTAATAAAAGCATCTCTAATTGCAAAACAATAAGTGAGTTTAAGAATTTAGAGTTATTTTCTGATAATAGGCAATTAGCAGTTTGACTGAGATGTATAATAGATTACATACATATTTGTTTTAGACTTGGGAAAATACAAGTAAAGATATCTTAACCGCTACTCATTATCTTATATGAGAACATTAATTGATCTCAATCGTTAATTTATTGGGAAGTAGGTCATTTTCTGATAAAATTGATATTGATATTTTTGAAACAAATCAAATATTATGATAATCTTCTAAATGAATTAACATAAAATAGTTATGTAGTTAGTCATTAAGCTGTAAGAGTGGGAGTGAAAAGTATATCAGCAGAATTAATCTATAACTTGTTGAAAGGATTTGGTCTGAAAGTTGTGTACCTAATCTCATCAAATACCTAAATCTGCATTTGCAGATTCATTCCAGATTTGATTGGAAAGAAAGAGAAACAAGAGTAGTGAAGGTGAGTGTCGATTAATCATAAAGGGTACCCTTAAACCTACATCCGAGTCACAAGTCTCGGGGCTACTCGGAGTTTCTCTTTCTGTCACACTACAGACCGGGCATTCACATGGTGAATCCATGGAATGTTAAGAATTTGCCTCTTCCTTATATGATGTAAGATTGTCTCTAATTTACCAGAATATGAGTAGTCAAGGGAGCCAAACGGCAATTAATTTTTATATTGAAATTAAACGGTTCTTAATTTTAATAACTTTCAATGAATTTATTAGGGCATAAGATGGAGAACCATGCTCATAGAATCCTAGAAGTATATAGATTTCCTTACTCTGAAAGTTATTTCATTAATTTAAATTTGTCAAATTGGCCTAATTAAAGGTTATTAATTGAGCTATTTTTAGATATCTATCATTAGGTTATTAGATCTTATTATACCATTTAATCAAAAGACTGAGACTGGAATTTAGTGTGATTTTGTTTATTAATTATGTTAACATTTTATAAAATACTTATTAAATTTCATGCCGAATAATTTTGAATAGACTACCAAAGTATATTTTATTGTTAATTTTGTTATTTGAATAAATTCCTCCTAATCCGAGCTGATGTGATAATACCGAGGGCTTTTAAGGTCGACCACTGATTTCATTATGGACCTTTAAAGGAGTGTTCGGTATTTTCAGATTAGTTTGAATTACTGTTGGATCTAAGTTTAGAATAGTACTTTTTTAAATGACTTCCGATGGGTTCCTTCTAAATTTTATTATTTAATTAAAATCCTCCTAATCCGAGCTGATGTGATAATGCCGAGGGCTTTTAAGGTCGACCACTGATTTCATTATGGACCTTTAAAGGAGTGTTCGGTATTTTCAGATTAGTTTGAATTACTGTAGGATCTAAGTTTAGAATAGTACTTCTTTAAATAACTTCCGATGGGTTCCTTCTAAATTTGATTATTTAATTAAAATCCTCCTAATCCGAGCTAATGTGATAATGCCGAGGGCTTTTAAGGTCGACCACTGATTTCATTATGGACCTTTAAAGGAGTGTTCGGTATTTTTGGATTAGTTTGAATTACTGTACGATCTAATTTTAAAATAGTTATGTTTATGTGAATTCCTTCTGATTGGTTCAGTCTGGACTTGTTCAAGTTGTTAATATCCTCTTAATCTGGGTTGATGTGATAATGCCGAGGGCTTTTAAGGTCGTACCACTGCTTTCATTATGGACCTTTAAAGAAGTGTTCGGTATTTTCAGATTAATTCAAATTACTGTTGGATCCTGAATTTTCCCGTTTAATTAAATCCTCTTAATCCAGACTGATGTGATAATGCCGAGGGCTTTCAAGGTCGACCACTGATTTCATTATGGACCTTTAAAGGAGTGTTCGGTATTTTCGGATTTGTTTGTATTACTGTAGGATCTTGAGTTTGTTTCAATTAATTAAATCTTCTTGATCCGAGCTGATGTGATAATGCCGAGGGCTTTTAAGGTCGACCACTGATTTCATTTTGGACCTTTAAAGGAGTGTTCGGTATTTTTGGATTAGTTTGAATCAATACAGGGTTTGAATTTGAAACAATGTTTAATTAATTATTTCCGGTTCGTTCAGACTGAATTTATTAAAATTAATAGAACCCCATCTAATTCGGATTAGTTTGAATTACTGTAGGATCTAATTTTAAAATAGTTATATTTATGTGAATTCCTTCTGATTGGTTCAGTCTGAACTTGTTCAAGTTGTTAATATCCTCTTAATCTGGGTTGATGTGATAATGCCGAGGGCTTTTAAGGTCGTACCACTGCTTTCATTATGGACCTTTAAAGGAGTGTTCGGTATTTTCAGATTAGTTCAAATTACTGTAGGATCCTGAATTTTCCCGTTTAATTAGATCCTCTTAATCCAGACTGATGTGATAATGCCAAGGGCTTTTAAGGTCGACCACTGATTTCATTATGGACCTTTAAAGGAGTGTTCGGTATTTTTGGATTAGTTTGAATCAAAACAGGATTTGAATTTGAAACAATGTTTAATTAATTCTTTCCGGTTCGTTCAGACTGAATTTATTTAAATTAATTAAAACCCATCTGATTAGGTTGATTTAAAGGAGTAATCGGTATTTTCGGATTAGGTTTGTTTTACTGTTGGAGTATGGTTTAAAACTCTTTCAAAGTAGCACAACGCAAGGATTTTAGCTTAATCTAGTAGTTTTCTACTTTGGTGGATTATTCATTAAGTTGTAAAATTAAATAACATCAAATAATTATATTAGGTAAATGTCTGTAGGTTCAGTCGATGCCGGGTTGTATAACAATTCAGATTAAACTCTTGAAGAATATCTAATTGAACATCTACGTACCTCTAAAAGAATCAGGCTTACTACTCTCACACAACGTACGGTCCTACTATTATATCTAGACGATCACACTGCCAAATCATTTAATTGTTTATTCAATGGGGTTTATTTTGAAGTTTTAAACTCCTAAAAAAGGGGGGTTTGTTACAGTGGGGAGGCTGAAAAACTTATCCAACATCTTCACATTAGCTCTGAAAATTACCAAACTTGCTGGGATATTTTTAACCAAAGATAATAATAAGAAATTAAGTTTCAATTTCCACATGAATATACTTATGTCTTTACCAATAATGCATCAACAAACAGCAGTAAACATAAAGAAGCTCCACGACACCACGAATGAATGTCTGAACGCCATAAAAAACCTGGGTGTCGATATTTCCACCTGGGACCCGATGATCGTATACCTCATCGCACAAAAGCTGGACGCCGAGACGTACAGCGACTACATTGACTCATTAGCCGAACCACGAGATTTACCCTACCTGCAAGATTTTCTATCTTATTTGGAAGGAAAATTTATTGCATTAGAAACCGCTCGCCGTAAAACTGAGACAACCAAATATGCGCAAACAACACAAAACCAACAAAACCATTATTTTAACCAAAAGTTTATAACCAACAATCCGTACAAGAAACCAAGAGATGCTGTGTTGAGACAAACCAGTAACACTAATCGATCATATAATAGTTATAAATGTGTCGAAAATAAACCATTTATTAACCATTCTACTACCAAGACATACCAACAAACCAGTCTAAAATGTATAATTTGTCCTGAAAATCATGCTTTGTTTCAATGTAATAAATTTCGTGAGTTCAATAACCAAGAAAAACGGAAACTAATTGCGCAATTTAACATATGCAAAAATTGCCTAATTAACCATAACGGTGAAGAGTGCACATCGTCAAAAACTTGTCGTCATTGCTTCGAAAAGCATAATTCGCTGTTGCACAATACCTACGTGAAAACGAGCTCTATTACCAACCAGGCTCACCAGTCAAGATGTGTGTCACACGTGACGAATGACCAGCAGTCAATGACCGACATTTTATTAGCAACCGCTCAAGTTAACGTGTTAGGAGCTGACGGAACCTACAAAACTATGAGAGCCCTAATTGGCCAAGGATTATCTCGTCGATTATCTCGGAAAACGCAGCACAACAACTTAACATCCCTCGCCAAAGATGTAAAGGGGCTATCTTTGGTATCGGAGCAAAGGAAAGTATTTGTAAAGGAATTATGACTATAACCATATCGTCATTACATAACGACTTTACGATGAATATTGATGCTTTTATAATGAAAAACCTTTTTAAAAAGTTACCAAATCAATCTTTCATCAAACCATCGTGGTCATACCTTGCCAATATTCAACTCGCAGACCCTGAGTTTAACCAAAGCCACCCCATCGACCTGTTACTGGGAGCAGATGTTTATTCTGAAATTATGTTACACGGAATTATTAAAGAAGACCAGTCACAACCTATAGCACAACAAACGCAATTAGGATGGATTTTGTGTGGCAATGTGAAGTCATTCTACTGTAACGTAATTTTAAACAACTATGACGATATAAAGAAATTTTGGGAAATAGAAGATTTGACAAAAAGACCGATTACCAAACTTTCAACCCTATCAATTCACCAAGAGAAAAACCAACTAAAAACACCAGAATTAAAACAACCAAGTACGAGTTTGTCAAATAAAGTGATCGATGAAGTTAAACCACTTGAACGGCCTCCACGTCCTAGAATAAGCAAATTAAAGACTATTAATTTCATAACTATGGCATTAATGTTTGTTATGTTACTAATATCACCATCACAATGTAACTACCAAACATTAAATCTAAGTAATAACCAAACCATATACTTTGATAAAATTAGTAACATGAGATTGATCAGAGACGAATGGAAACTTGTAGTATTTTATGATATAAATGCTTATTGGGAAGGCGCAACATTAGCCAAAAAATACATAAACCATCTGGAAAACTTGTGTCAGAAAATACAAATAACGTCACACTGTCGACTTGTTTTGTTACATTTACACCATTGCCAATCTGAGTTGGAACATTACAACGAACTTTTAATGAACCATGGACAATTACCAGAAAGCCATCACCGTCGCCGTCGAGGTCTCATAAATGCTGTTGGTTCGATATCCCATAGTTTGTTTGGTATACTTGATGACGAGTTCGCGCAGCAATACCAAAATGATTTGAAGAAGCTTAAAAGTAACCAGAAATATTTTAACCAATTACTTAAAAACCAAACATCGATTATTGAGTCAGAGTATAATGTTATCAAGAGAATAGAGCAAACTATCGAACAACAACATAAAACGTTTAACAAACATCTGAATGAATTAAACAAATTAACCAATAATATGCAGAAACAAATTTAGGAAAATTCATTAGCCAATGAGTTTGCCTTATCATCAATCACAGCTAACAGCATACTTATGAATTTAAAGGACATACAGCAAATGTTATTAGACACCATCACTGACATTTTTCACGGTAAACTTAACATACATCTATTGCAACCAGAACAATTAACCAAAGAACTGCATATCATTTCAGGCCATATTTCTAAGGAGTTATCACTACCAATCGATGACATTCAGACAGATTTGATAAAAATTTACCACTTATTAACAGTTAAAGCCAGGTTTACTGAAAGAAATCTGATTTTTGAAATGAAAATCCCATTAGTAGGCAGAGATACATTTGAAATCTATAAACTGATACCAATTCCTATAAAAATCGACGATAAGATGCAGAAAATAATAGCTGTGTCAGACTTATTAGCCATTAATATTCAAAAAGATCTACAAATACCATTAACTGATTTACAACTACAACAATGTATCCATAGTGACGGAGATATTTTATTATGTAACCACCACATACCAATATCTATTAGCAAAACAAAACAGAGTTACTGTGTTACAGAAAATGGTCCGTCGAGTTGTCAGACAGAAAGCATCAAATGCAAAAACACTTGGGTACAATTACATAAAGAAACAATTACTTATACTCATGTTGCGGTCAATGCTCCATACACGTCATATGGGACTCTCAAATTACCGTCGAGCGATTAGAGAAGGCCGGATTACTTGCACTGTCTCACGGCTGCGTCATCAAGGACGAGGGGATTACCTTGTTGTCACACAAAGAATCGACAAACGATATAAAGTTGAAACCAGATATCCTACATATAGAAATACCAACTATTAACAATATTGTAAATATTCCGATGCCGCAATCTATTTATGAAGCCGACACCACCCCAATATCCATTGAATTAGAATTAAAAACAATCAGAGATAAGATAGATCAGGTGAAGAATAGTACCTGAGATGGAGGAAGATACATCCCTCGACAATCACGATATTCATCATTATATCGCAATCTACTTATTGGCGGGTGCTGGAATTGTAGTATGCTTGTCGTTCGTCGTTCGGAGGATCCGGGCGCGGGTCCAGTGGCGTGCGCCACCGGTGCCGCAGCCGCGCCGGCGCCCCCGGGCTCGCAGCATAACACCGCACCAAGAGGATCATAGTGAACGCAACCAGTGTTATAGTGTTAGTGACCAAGTTGATAGAGTAAACAATCATACAAGTGCTAGTGCAAGTGTGAGAGTATATGCTAGAGTGAATAAAGTGACAATACCAAACTCTTTTAACTTTAGTGTAGTAGACTAGAGACTGTAGTAAATGAAGTTTTTAAGTTTTGTTGGTTACCATTAGTTTGTTAGTTAATTGCACCAAATTATTGACTTATCACCTTGTATCATTATGCACTTTCATTAACCATTTCCTCCCCGGGAATATGTACGAAGTACAGCGATTTACATCGGAGCGCGCGCGGTCAGCATTTACGTACTGACCCAAATATTTAGTTTTAGTGTTGCAATTAGTTATAAGACAGTTCACGATCGATCACCAACCACGTCGCGTGTGCTCTAACCATTTACCACCCATCACCAATTTACCAATATATTCCTAGTGCACTCAAAACCGACTTTTACCATTTTTACCATTTCTACCATTTCATTTGTTGGACTTACACCCAACAATTTGTGCATTTTATGTAAGCAAGTTAGTTGATTATTACATCTAATGATACTTTCCCGTACTAAACGGATGGTGTGTGTTTTTCTAATATTATACAACTGTAGCACGAAAGCGATACTTAACAGCACAGAAAAATAAAAAAATAAAAAGTAATAAGATAGTCACTGTCCACTCTCAAGGTCACGTAAGCACTGTTCTGTTTCAATATGGATCTGTTTCGAACCTTGTTCTTTACGAAGAAACACCTTGGAGTTCGAGGTCCAGCAGAAGTTATATCCATTCTTCTTGGCGTAGGTACGAGCTTCAAAGAAAAGTTTTTTTGTTCAGGTTGACAGATGTTCATCAATATATATGGGGGTCCTGTCCGATGTCAGTCCGATAATCTGCGTGTTTAGTTTGTCTGCCGGTCTACGAGATCTATTATAGTTACGTACAGAAGTTAGTAGGTCGTATTTCGTCTGTACCATATGGAAATCCACAATAATCGTTCTGTTTGATCCAGGTTTACCAGGTGCTCTATAAATATCTCTCAGGTCCCCCGGCTGAATTTTTACCTTCATGGCATTGCCCACATCACATACAATTTTTGTAAGGTCAGCAGTATTCTCCTTATCATTCTGAGCGATATTCCGAATATCTATAATTGCGGAACGGGACATTCGCTGAAGCTCACGGATTTTTGTTTCTAACAACACTATGCAATCCCGATTATCTTTTTTATCCATTTCCAGTTTTTTTATTCTAGTTTGCATTTCCTCGCATTGCCCGTTAATAAACTCAAGAGACTTTTCAAATTCCTGATGACATTTTTGAATGTCGCTGCATTTGACCTTTACTTCACTTATGTCGGATACAATTTTCTTTAGCACCGAATCCTGGTCAGATTTCCACGATGTAAGCACAGAGTCTTGCTCAGTTTTCCATGATATGAGTAAGGTTTTAATTTCATTTTTAAATTCTTCATATCGATCGTCGTCCTTGGGAGATTCAGTGCGCAATCGCTTGTTACGCACGGACACGAAAGATCTTTCAAATTCCTGTCCTATTTTAGATGGTATATCGGGCTCCGATTGTACCTGGAAGCTCATGGTGGAGCCTGAAGGTGTTGGCGATCGTTGAAGCGGCATAATTCTATCCCAAATCTTCAATTCACAGTGCAAAAATACAGCCACTGGCTTTGTTTTTATCACCCGGCTACGTAGAATCACAGAGTGCACGATAACCAGTCTAAGTGGCCCGAAGCGCAGTCCGATTTGTATGGCAACGGGGATTGCGAACGGTGGTCGTAAAGTGAAAGGCGACCGGTTAACCAGTTGAACGAGACACTGACACGCACGCTATCGGCCGTAAGGCAGGGGTCTAGATCGGTGGTTTTTGTCGGAACACTCGCGTGGACACGTCTAATTGCACCGGCTTCGCGCCGAGGAACCCATAATAATATAAAAAAAATTATAACATTCAAATTATTTGATTAAAAAGGAATTGTGGGATGACGGACACAAAGTTGCACCTATAGTGTTCCATCAGCCGGATAGATGGCGTTATCAGTAAAATCCTTAGATGCGCACGAGCTGTTGAAACAAAATAAAGACAAAAATGTAACGACGTGTTACAAACGTTGAAAATCACTCAATCACCTGATTTACGAAATTAAGCCTCTGACTGGCATCTTGGGGCTTTAATTCTTGCACCAAAATTTTGTAGGGGTGCAGCTTTAGTCTTTGTGCATAATGTGATGTAATGATGATCTATGCACATTTAAAACACTTGCGCGCTTCCGAATTGAAAGGTTCGGGTCGTCACGAACAGACTGATTAACACTCTCCACGTTTTCTACCGTTTTTGATGACCTAGGTCGCCCGGATTTTGATTTATCTAGCGTTGTACCAGTCTCTTCAAACTTTTCAACCCAATGTCGAATGAGAGGATTGCTTGGCGCATCATTTAAGTAGCGAAAACCTCGAATACTGCAGAATTTTGCGGTCTTCTCCCGAGAAACGCTCCATAGCGACTGAATTCCCAAAGCCAGGCTACCGATTGATATAACCCCCGCGCCCCTCGGATACGATGCGTTCACACAGTAAGCTAAATAAATATAAAATTTCTTTTGAGACACCTTGTATAATTAAAAATGCCAAGGATTGAATTTAAAGTGAAAGAAGATAGGTTTTAAGTCTGTTTTTAAAAATAGGAAGTGATGTAGACTGCCGAATCAACCACGGAAGAGAGTTCCATAGACGTATAGATTTTACAGTAAATGACTGCGAATAAGAATGGGAAGAATAAAAAGGAGTTACAAGACGGAGTTTATTGGAAGGCCGCATATCATGACCTAAAAGACTGAAAGAATTGAAAACGCTCCTTTAGATAAGAAGCTGATTTTAGATTTAATAATATTGAGAATATGAAGGGAAGAACGTGAATGTCACGCCTGTGACGAATAGGTAACCATTTTAGCAGAGCTCGGTATTCTAAGATATGGTCGTAATTTTGTAGACCATAAATGATACGAATGCAGAAATTCTGCAGGCATCTAAGTAGCAACAGTCTACATAATCAAGAATGGGAAAAAGTAGGGCTTGAACCAGAGCAATTTTAGTGGGTATTGGTAAGTATTAATTGACGCAGCCGTTACAAACACTCTCCTGCTAATCTCAGCTATCTGTATTGTCCAGGTAAGAGCACTATCCATGTAAACACCCAAGTTTTTAACAAGAGGGCTATAAGGAATATGGACACCGTCAAATTTGATGGGTGGTAAGGCACTCAAGTCAATCCGGGCATTTTGCCATAAGCTACCCATCACTATAACCAACCTGCGTCTTAGAGGGGTTCACCTTGAGTCTGTATGACTTACTTCAGTTCAGAATAGTGTTTAAATCAGTGTTAAGAACGTTCACATTCACCACACTAGAGAGGTCTTCAAGGCTCCCTTGAGAGTATATTTGGAGATCGTCTGCATATAAGTGGAAGGAAGATAATAAATTGTGAGTAATAGAGTTTATACAAATTGAAATAAAAGAGGAGACAGAACACCACCTTGAGGAACGCCGGCACTAATATCGCACCACGCAGAAAAACAATCCTCGGCACGAATGCGTTGCCTGCGCCCATACAAGTAACTATGAAACCAGTCAAGCATTGTTGGAGATATGTTAAAGTAGTACTTACCGTCAAAGCTATTTTCCTTAAATAAAACTTCTTTAATTAAATCTACATCTTAACATGGCCAAAAGTTAATTAAGTGGTATGATCATATTTTAAATCACAATATTAAGAAGGTACATCAATAAAACTTAGTGTTAGTTAGTGAACAACATATTTTCAGTTTTGACAAGTAAGGATAAGTACCTACAGCCAAAGTACTAATCAACAAAAGTAAGACTAATTGTAAATAGTCTTATTCAGTCAATGTTGAGTTATAATGAAACTTTGTTAAAGGTTATTTCAAGTTAACATCCTCAATATTTTTATTCAATCTTCGTTTTTTTCTGCCTCATTTTGATCATATTTATCGCCCTCTAAATGTAATACAGTTGCTTCACTGATTAGCACATTTTCAACGGTTACTGTCTTATCAGGCTCCGGCACTTTTGCAATACTCATTCCCTTCATTCTACGCCTTTTGGTTGGCATTCTTTCATTCTTGGCGCATTTCCTCTTAGTGGAATTTTTCAAAACACTTTTAAAAAATGATTCATTTACTTCTTGTGCGTAAGAATTATCCCACGAGTGTACCACATTAAAAAATAAATGTAGTACCTTTTTAAAACATTTCAAACTAATTTTAACGCCATCTTTACGTGTCCTTCCAGACCAAGAACATTCACAAAGAAGTTCTGTTCTCTAGAAAATAATAAATCCAAAAATCCTGTACATCGGAGGCAAATAATCATAAGTCACATTATGCTAATTATACAGTGGACATGTTTTAAGTCTTAATGTGAACATAATTCACGTATGACACTTGACTACACAGTTATGTGAAATTGTAAGTAAAATTATATTTGTTGTTTAAAAACAGGTTGATAGGTAGTTTTTTATTACAAAAAGATATATAATAAAAGCGTGGTAAAAATAATATGCTGCCTTTGAACATAAAAGATGCCTTTTCATTAGTTACATGTAATAACAGAATATCCCAAGTCCTGATTATCAAAGCACAATAAAAAACATATTTCAATAATCACAAGTTTTATTTACTCATTTATTCATAATCATTATCGTCGTCGGGAAACTCCAATGCAGTGAAAGATTGTGGCAATTTTTTATAGTAGTCATGGCAATATGACGGCAAATATAACAGCAAATCCTGTATGTCTTTATATTTTTTGGCCGAAATTAAAATTACATTTTGGTTCATATTTTGTAAACTTTCTAGAAAAATCAACTCCTTCTTTTTCTGACGCCTTAGGTCTATCATTTTATAATTTTCACTCTCAACGAATTTTTATAATATAAAAACCCAAAGTTTTCCCTTCTAACTTGCAAAGTAACTGATTTTGAAATTTGAAATGGTTATGTATCAATATTAATTTTTCTATTAATGAAAGAACCATTAGCAGATAACAAAACTTGAAAATTTTTAAATTCTTCAAGTTCCATGTTGAAGACTGTGTATTTGTTAGAACATTGCCGAATAAATTGTTGCCAATCCCAAGGTGTTAATATTGTCAGGAAGGAGTATCACCATGAAATAAAATAGAGATAAAAGGTTTATAATTACCTAGTTGCATGATATTAGATCATGTCACCAATAATAAATTATAATGTCACCGTGGAGAACCACACATATCCTTTTGTCCCTGGAGCAGAGATTTTCACATGCGCGCTGGATGCAGGAAGCTGTGTGTAAGATAACATCGCCATAATTAGCATGTAATTCTTCAAGAAGGTCTTTGAATTTTCGATGATTAAGTTCGCGCGCGCGAATAAAATTTATAATGTTTACAATCGTATTCATCACGTCTTTTAATATGTCATTCGAAATTTTGCATGCCAAAGTTTCTTGATGCAGCAAGCAATGAATGTGCAACAAATTAGGTAAATTCCATTCTTTCTTCATTAAAGCAATCAAACCATTATTTGCATTGACGGACAGCCATCAGTACACGCTGATATTCACTTATTTACAGGTATTCTGTTTTTCTCTACAAATTCTTTTAATACTTCCATAAAATCACAACCTCTCGTATGACCCTTCATGATAATCACTGCTAAGAAGTCTTCTTCTGTAAATCCGTCCATTGTGCAGTACTGAACAAATATTGAGCACTGAGACATAGAAGTTATATCCGTACCGGTATCCAAAGCAAGACTGAAGTAGGTATTTTTTAGTTTTTCAGTTTGTCAATTACTACGTCAAACAATTTTTTCGAAATATCTTCAACACGGCGGCGACAGGTAGATTCAGAAAGAGTAAGCTTTTTTACTTGTGCCATTATTTGTTTACTATTAGAAAAAAAATTGAAATAACGTTTGAGAAACAGTTATCATGCACTCTTTTATCAATTCACCATCAGTAAAGGGTTTCATCCGTTTTGCAAGAATGTTACATACTTGGTGCGATGCTTTCGTAACAGCTTCATTTTCTCCGACGGTTGTCATCGGTTATTTTGTTGGCGACGAATTGACGATTTCAAATGAGTTATTTTATTCTTTCTTTCAATTGTTTCTAAAGGGAAGGCTTCGGTAAATGAACTATGCTTACTTGTATAGTGGCAATGTAAATTGTATCGCTTATTTCCGACGACAGTTTCCCGGCCTATTAAGCAAATAGCAGTACCTTCCTAAACGTATAAAACAAAATTCTTCCTCCCATTTTTCTTGAAAACATCTGTTTTCGTCAGTTATCTTTCTTTTAGTAGCACATTTAGATGATACTCCCGCCATTATACATAACTAGCTATTCCCCGCGACTTCATCTGCGTCAATTTCCGTTATTATGATCGCGATTATTTTTGCAACATTTTTCACAACAGCAAGCAAGAAACGTTCAGTCTTGTGCGTAGAAACAAATGAAGTGGCTCGCGTCGCGGTTCGTCGAACTGTTAGAACGGACTCGGGGATTTAAGTTAAAAAAAAAAAGATAATTAATTACACTAGAAATGGTAAGTAAAAACACACGAGTTAATTTGGAGGTGGCAACCGTCACGCGCGAAGAGCTGGAACCGACTGGCTATGCCGCGAGCCCGAGAAGCGGGCGAGCCGGACTCTAGACTAAAAATGCTGATGCAGCAGGAGACAGTACTGGTCAGCCCTTATGCTAACATTGAAAGGGTGTAACATCTCCCCCCATTGAGACTAAACTTAGGGGTTCAATCCTCTAAGTTTATGGATGATTAAGGGTAAGTATTCAATATTTTACCGGTTTCTACGGATTTTGGGGAAAGTCTCTTCGACTTCTACTGCTACTGGTTCTGTGTCGGTAGGTATGTCTTTTGTCTTGTTTTTGGGACTGATAATTGGAAGTTCGATCTGTTCGACATCGTGAATGTTGCCAGGTTTATTCATTAACAATTTCTTATAATGAAAATTATAAAATACAGTGATAAAAATAATGAGTATTAAAAATAGGGTAAGGGATGAATAATGAGCCCCATATTTTATAACATGTGGTTCTTGGGTAATTTTATCTAGTTCTGAAATAATTTTATTATTGACAGTTTTTGAAAAATCAATATTGTTTAAATCTAAGTCTTTTAAATCTGCAATGGGGACATTATCGGCTACTTTAACAAATTTCGTTAGGCTACAACATGTATCGTTAATTAGGTTAAAATCTAAGTTAATAACAGGCAGACTTATATTCATTACATTATAATTAGGTAACAGTTCTGTGTCTCTGGAAAATGCTTTACAGTGTGTAGGAATTTCGACAATTCCTGTTCCTATTACATTAGTTTCCGTAAGTTCAGAATTTAAACAATCTATAGATAATTTACTAAGTACGGTTTGGATAAATATCCATTTATTATTTCGGAGTGGTTTCCAAATGTCCAGGTTTCCTCGAATAAATTCGGTTTTACACTGCGTAGGGATTTTTGTTATGACATTAGATAGCAGTTCGCTTTCACAACTGGGGTTTTCACTGGTAGGGAGCACTTTCACTATTTCACACACATAATTTTGGGAGTTATGTTTTTACAGTTTTCCAGGGAGTCCAGGGTACTGTAGTGCAGTTTATCCTTGGTGATCATCACGTACTTGTGGCTGGGTACTATAACACTGAATGAGTCTGGCCTTGTCGCATTATGTGGAATGGGTAATGGAATGTTGTTATACATATAAAATTGACGCGGGTTTACTAATGGTACTTGCAATATAAACATTATTTTATCACTAACATAATAACTAACTAACTTACTGATACTCAAAATAACATGGATTAAATTTATGTCTAAATCTACAGCTAATTCGAAACTGTTGGGCAAATGCCTGTAGTTATCAGCAAGCTCTGTATACAGTTGGCGCGGAGTTATGACTGATGGGTGTAAGACATTGACACTGCTGAATAATATCGAACTAGTTATGTCTTCCATTTGAAAGGAAAGCGTGAGCAGGGATGATTCTAAATTTGTAAAAAATGAATTTATCTCGGAATCTATTAATAAGTTATTCGTAGTTTTTGTGATGTTTCCAAGTACGGTAGAGAGCTTGTTGATAGCTGTATTGAGGTTGGCTTCGTTAACCTTAATTTTGTTAAGAGTTTCATTATATTTGGATAGCACCGATGTAGTTACTAATATGTGATCTTTCATTAAGGAAGCCAATCTCTTTTGATTGTTTTGTACATGATTGATTGCTGTATCGTATTTGATAGCATCATCTTCGTCCAAGGTGCCAAAGATTTGTTTCATGGCTGTACCTATTCCACCAATCCATGCACTCCGTTTAGCTCTACTATCTATTAGGTGGGTGATGGAAGAGTATTCCTTTATAATGTCTCTAAAGCGGACAGTGAAAGGTTGGAGGATATTACGACACTCAGAGTTATCCAGTGACGCTACTTGTTCACAAATGTATTTAATTTTATCTATTACTAGATTAATATTTTGTATATGTGGCTTAAGGTAAGAAATATCTACGGGGATTAATATATCTAGGTGACCATTATTAATTTTAGTTTTTACAATATAATCGAAGTAAATGCCTGAGCTTGACGGAATTGGTTTAACGAAACTTGGCGTTGCAGAAGTTGACGCACTGAAAATAAAAGAAGTCAATAAACGTAGAGTTTATTAAATTTAATCCCGTTATTACTACTAAGATAACTATGGTCCTAATATTAACACTACTATATAATACTACCGTAATAATACTATTTTGAATAAGCTTAATTCTTAACCTAGGGAGAACTGGGAAAGACGCCAGCTAATTTCACTTTGTCATAGTGATGCTTAACATGTCGTCTGTTTATAAGAAGAGTAAGCGTATTGTTCCCGTGGATGGCGATTACTTTATATGGCCCTTTCCATATGGGCGAGAGAGCTTTGCGTAGCCTTAGATGATTTTTCAGGTAAACAAAGTCGCCTACTTTATATTGGACCGGACGGGTCCTGTGGTCGTAATAGTTCTTAGATCTTTCTTTTGAATATTGAATGTTTTGGACTGCCCGTTCCCAGGACAATTTTAGCCGATGTTGGAGCATGCGGATATAGTCAGGGTATGTAGTGAGGTCTTGGTTAAAGACGGAATCAGGGATGAAGGTTTTATGTCCGAACAGCAGTTCGTATGGTGTGAAATTGGTGGTGCAGTGGACTGCAGAGTTGTAGGCCAACGTAACGAGGCCAGTCATCCTGGTTCTCGTTAACGTAAGATTTTAAATATTCCTTGAGGGTGGAGTGGCTCCTTTCCAGAGCCCCTCGAGTTTGAGGATGGTACGGGGTAGACCAAATCTGTTTTATTTTTAAAAAGTCACACATAGGTCCGCGGTGAAGTTTGTTCCTTGATCCGTAAGGATGGATCTCGGGATGCCAAATAAAGAAATGAAATGTACTAACGAATCTGTTGTTTCTTCTGTTGTGACGCTACGTAGAGGATATGCAACCGAGAATTTAGTCAGATCGTCCTGTATCGTGAGTATGTATTTGAGTTTTGCGGGACCGGATTCAGGGAGTGGACCAACGATATCCAATGCTATTCGTTGGAATGGACTAGTAGAGGTAGTAGTTATTTGCATTGGTGCTCTATTCGTTCTTCTAAGGGCTTTATTTGATTGGCAAGATGAACAGTTTTTTATGTAAGTTTCGACATCGGTTTTCATTCCTTTCCAATAGTAACGTTCTTGGATTCTGCTTAGCATTCGATTGCAGCCCAAGTGGCCGGCAATCGGAAGGTCGTGATTTTCCTTTAGTATTTTCTTTATTTCACTGAGACTTGGGTATACAATGTTATTATGATAAATATTTATAGTTATATTGGTTTCATGGAAAAGGTAAACTAGGATGTTGTATATTTTAGCAAAGGAGTGTTTTTGGAATTGATTCTTAAAATCGGATATGGCAATTTCATTAACTTCGTTTGTGGAGGTCGACATGATATGGTTTCTAATAGTTTTTAAGGTTTGGTAAATTTCGGGGTAAGTACTTTCGTCGAAGTGATGTACCTTATTGTAAATAAGGTAAATGGATTTGTTATTTATTTCAGGAAGTTTATCGAATGAGTATAATTCCTTTTCTATCTGTCGAATTTCTTCTGCGTTAGTAAGGTTTTCTAATATTTCCGGGACATATGCATTGGAATCGTCTAGGTCCATGGATGTGGGAATGATAATGGATTTGCAATGAGTTTTTAGGAGGGACTTGTTATGTTCTAGGATTGTCGTGTTGAAATTCATATTCTTGTTGTTGATGTCTTTTAGGAATTTGGAGTAGTCGTTATCATTTGAGGTAGCAGGTTGTTGTAATGGTGGATCGGAGTCTTGGGGTGTCGTTTCTATTGTTTCGGGGTTAGGACTAGGAGGGTTTAGTGGCATTTGTTTTTCAGGATTTGGAATAGAAGGATGCAGTGGGTTTTGTATTTCAGGGTTAGGAGTGGTAAGGGTGCCTGCACCTGGAGGTGGTACAGGATCATTGGATTTAGAAGGTATCGTTGGGTTAGAAGCATCAGTGGGATTTGTTGGATTAGTAGTTTCAGGACTGTATGGAAGTGGGATTTCGTTATCGTCTTCCAGCAGGTCGATGCAAGGCCTCACTCACTCGCGGAGCTACCAGCAGCAGCAAAACTAGACGCGGTGCTAAAAAGTGATGATAAGGTGCCGTGTTGATAAGTTTTTATTCTCTCACTAAGTCTCTCACTTAATCACCTGTAAGTTAAATCACTGTTATTGTTTCTCCCGCTACTGTGCTGCTTTGTGTTTTTGTCTATAGTTACTTACAACATTTTCCGTGAACGTTAATTTAAATAGTAATACTAATTGTTTACCCTCTTTTTAACTTTAAATTGTAATTTCCATTTAACCCTACTTACTAACTAGTCTACTCAACAAACAAACAATTATTTATCTGACAGCAGTGACAGTGACAGCACTGGCTTACAGTAATAGTAACGGCACTGAATTAAGTTTTTGGCCATTCGCGTACTGGTTGTTCTCATTTGGTCCGAATTGGTAAAATTATAATTTTTGTGTAAATTTGTAACTATGTCTGAACATGAATTTTGTATTGTCGTATTCTTCTGTAAACAACTGGCAGGTAGTAAGGAAGAAAGTCGGTCTTTTATTAGTTTATATTATTATATATATATATATATATATAATAATAATTATTATTATTTATTTCTTATTATTAAATATATTTATTACCATTCCACAATGAACGCTTCCGACGTGGATGATGCTGATAGTCTAAGCGATCACTTTGTCTCTTTCTCTTCATCTTCAAATGTTTCTGAAGACGATAGCTTTCACTCCAGTCCTTTACCTCTGCACGATGCATTACATACAATTTTTTCTGACTTCTCTAAGAACTTGAACATTGTTCATATGAATGCTCAAAGCATTCCGGCTCATTATAATGAAATGTTGACAGCTTTTGACAATAAAAACATACATGTAATTCTTGTATCTGAAACCTGGCTTAAACCTTGCCTTCCTTCCACCTCTTTTTCCATTCCGGGCTTTCAACTGGTTAGAAACGACCGCATCGTCCGTACTGGTGGCGGCGTTGGAATTTATATTCGTTCAAACATTTCCTATTCTATAGTTGACATTTCAGCCCCTACTTCCTCTTCTGACCTTGCACAGCATCTATTTCTCGAACTGAGTCTCTCTCATACTAAAATTCTACTTGGCATTTTTTATAGCCCATCTGTAAGGGTTGACTACTTCTCTAGTCTTGAAAAGATGTTAGAGGACTTGTCCCCTTTATATAGTCACACTATATTAATGGGAGACTTTAACACATGCTTACTTAAAAAAAGACACTCGAGCTTCTAATCTTCAGTCTCTCATCAACGCTTCTGACTTGCATATCCTTCCCCTTAAAGCAACCCATTACTTCCCAAATTGTACACCAACTCTTTTGGACCTTATTATCGTTTCTTCCACTGATCTCGTCGCTCAGCATGGTCAATGTTCTGCTGACGCCTTCTCTTACCATGACTTAGTGTATCTCTCTTATAAAATCCGTCCCCCAAAGCTCAAGCCGAGGATACAGCTTCAGCGCAATTTTGGTGGTATGAACATCGACGACTTACGACTGGATGCTGCTAACACAGATTGGTCTGCCATTGATGGCGCCAGCTGTATTGACGAGAAAGTCAATCTTCTGAATTCGCTTTTGTTACAAGTTATAGACCGTCACGCACCTGTTCGACCGGTGAAAATTAAACATAATCCTGCGCCCTGGTTGATTGACGACATAAAAGCGTTACGTAATAAAAAGAATGCAGCTAAATCAAAATTTAAAATGGACCCGTCTGACATAAACCGTGACAAATATAAGTTGCTTAGGAATCGCTGCAACAGAATGTGTAGGGACGCTCAACGACGCCATATTCACGAATCGGTTGATAATGGTAATCCTACTAAAGTATGGAAATTTCTTAAATCAATTGGAATTGGAAGATCTCGTATTAATTCCGTACCAAGTAATATTAACTTTGACTCTTTAAATAAACATTTCTCTTCATCTGAAGTCATCGATGGTGCAACAAAAGCACAAACATTAAATCAACTGTCATCCCTTCCAACTCCTAACTTCTCGTCTTTTGTCTTTAGTCAATTATCCGATTGTGATGTTGAGAAGAACGTACTAAGCATCACCTCAAATGCAGTAGGCAGTGATAACATCAGTCGTAGAATGATTATTCCGTTACTCGACATCCTTGCTCCCATTATCACGCGAATTTTTAACTACTCCTTAAGCACTTGCACCTTTCCTGCAGCGTGGAAGGATTCTCATTTAATTCCTCTTCCTAAGAAACTGAATCCTTCTTCTTATACGGATTATCGACCTATTTCAATTCTTCCCTTTTTGTCCAAGGTGTTGGAGCGTATTGTTCACCAGCAGCTCAGCCATCATATAAACCAGTGTCATCTCCTTAACTCTTTACAATCTGGCTTTCGTCCAGGGCATAGCACAACTACAGCTCTCGTAAAGATTACTGACGATATCCGCCATGCTATGGACAATAGGCATCTCACGGTCTTGACGCTGCTGGATTTCAGTAATGCTTTTAGCACCGTGGACTTTGACATCTTGATTGGCTTACTGCGTTCTCTCAACATATCGCCAACGGTAATTGACTGGTTCTATAGTTATCTGCATGGGCGTCGACAGCGCATCATTTCTGAGGATTCTTTCTCTTCATGGTGTGACGTCGAAGCTGGTGTACCGCAGGGTGGCGTCTTGTCTCCTCTTCTTTTTGCTATTTTCATAAATTCTATTACTCTTGATCTAACTTCTTCCTACCATCTCTATGCAGACGATCTCCAACTGTATTGTCAGGGTAACCTTGATGATCTACCAAAAGTTATCTCCACAGTAAACTCTGACATACGTCGCATTTCGGAGTGGAGTAAATCATTTGGGCTTAAAGTTAATCCTACAAAAACGCAAGTGATGATTGTTGGTAGCCCCCGGCTGATCTCAAAGATTAATTGGGATTCACTACCCTCAATTGTATTAGACGATGTCCAAATTCCATATAGTAAACATGTAAGGAACTTGGGAGTTCTGTTGGATAGTTCAATGTCATGGGACAAACATATCAGTGAAGTGAGGAGGAGGATGTTTGCATCAGCTAGTTGTCTGAATAGATTACGTAACTTTCTACCTATACCCACCAAAATTGCTCTGGTTCAGGCTTTACTTCTGCCAATTCTAGATTATGCTGATTGCTGCTATCTCGATCTCAATGAAAAATCCCTCGATAAGCTTGAGCGCCTTCAAAATTTCTGTATACGTATTATCTTTGGCTTACGGAAGTATGATCACGTTTCCATGTTTCGAGCTCAGCTTAACTGGCTCCCTATTCGTCTCCGTCGTGATCTGCATGTTCTTTCATTACTATACTCTGTATTATTTAACCCGCGGACTCCTTGCTATCTCAAAGAACGTTTTAAATTCTTGCAGCCGACCGGTGGTCCAGATAATTTGCGCTCGGGTCGTAAACTATTATTACTGACTGAAGGGACTGAAGGGTTGGCTATAATCACTATAACCAAGGGGATCTCCTGGATTTGGATCTTGAATTGGATTAGAAGGGTCAGGGTTTTCAGGTTGATCCGGATCTTCGGGTATTATAGGATTTACTGGATGACGAGAGAGGGCGTCAGCCGCGGAGTTGAGCCTACCTTTGCGGTAAAAGATTTCATATTCGAATTCCTCGAGCTTGAGGCGCCAGCGTTGCATTTTGCTACTTGGGTCTTTATGGTTAAATAGCCATCTAAGGGGTCTATGATCGGTAATTATTTGAAATTTTCTTCCATAAAAGTAGGGTCTGAAGGTTTTGCAGCCGAAAAGAATTGCAAGAAGTTCTTTTTCAGTGGTGCTATAGTTGACTTCGCTTTTATTAAGTGTGCGTGAGGCATATGCAACGGGTCGGTCCTTACCGATGGGACCCTGGGATAGGACGGCGCCAATAGCGTGGTTTGAGGCATCACAGGTGAGGATGAATGGTTGGGAGAAATCAGGGTAACAGAGGACTGGAGCGGTGGTAAGTTTCTGCTTTAGTAGGTCGAAAGCAACATGCTGCTGGTTTTCCCAATTAAAGGGAGTATCCTTTTTGAGTAGGGTTGTAAGGGATTTGGAGATTTTTGAAAAATCTGGAATGAATCGGCAATAGTAGGAAACGAGTCCGAGGAAGGATTTAATGTCTTTGGGTGAGTTTGGAATTGGGAACTCGACAACGGCTTTAATTTTATCTGGATTGGGTTTGACTCCTTCGGTCGTGATTATATGGCCGAGATAAGCGACCTCACGTCTGAGGAACTCACACTTATCTGGCTGGAGTTTGAGGTTGAATTCTCGAAGTCTTTTGAATACTTCTCGTAAGTTCTGAATTGAAGAGGACAGATCAAATGAGTATGTTACAATATCGTCGAGATACACGAAGCAGCGGACGCCCTGTAGGCCAGATAGGGCTGTATTCATCAGCCGTTGAAATGTGGAAGGTGCATTTTTGAGACCGAAGGGCATGCGGGTGAACTGGAAGTGGCCCTGAGGCACATTGAAAGCTGTTTTTTCGGGGTTATTAACTGGAATTTGATGGAATCCTGATGCTAAATCTAGGGTTGAGAAATATTTACTGTTGCCGAGTTGATCTAGGATTTCCGTTATTTGGGGAATAGGATAGGTATCACCTATTGTGATGTCATTCAGTTTTCTATAATCAATGACAATTCGCCATTTTTGTTCACCGGAGGCATCAAGTTTTTTTGGTACCACCCAGATTGGTGAGGACCATGGGGATACAGAGGGTTCTATGATTTCTTGTTGGAGCATTTTATTAATTTGTTTTTCTACTTCTTGTTTATGGACTTCAGGGAATCTGTAGGATTTAGTATGGATTGGAACTTCGGATGTTGTTTTTATGTCGTGTTTAATAGCATTGGTATAAGAGAGTTTCTCATGAGGTAGATGGAATATGTCGGAAAAGTCGGAGCATAGTTGCAGGAGAGCGTCAGCTTCTTCCCCGTTTAAATGATCAATTCTTAGCATGCTGAGAACTTGTTGAGTTCTTTCAGCGGAATTAGTATGATTTGTGTGATTTATTTGGTTGACAGCGATTGAGTCGTTGTTGGATTGAGAAATGGAACTGATAGGCGTCAGCCTTAAATTGAGGTTTGTTTTTAATGTAATTGAGGATTCAGAGGTGTTGATAACTGTGAGGTTAATTCTTTTATTTTCTTTAACCCGGACGAGGCAATTAGCAATTAGGAGGTTGTCAGACGGACTTTGATCTAGAATGAGACCTTCCTTTAGGTCGGTATTGGAAACTGAGCATTCTATTACCTTTTCAGTGCGGGCTGGAATAATGTAATAGGGATCGGTAAAGTATAATTTGAGGTTATGTTTACCGAGTTTGAGAACTTCTTGTGTGAAGTTAATACTGCCTTTGAAATTGTTGAGAAGGTCGTTACCTACGATACCATCATAGGGGAAGTCTATGTTTTCGATTACGTGAAATTTGTGTTTGATAGAATCCTTGTTATTCAGGGGAATAGTCAAATTGAAAGAGCCTAATGTTGGGATGGAGTCGTCGGTGGAGTTGAATCCTTTTAGTTTCAGTATCTCTCCACTAAGGAGTGTGTGAGGTTAAGTAACCGATTTTTTCAGGAGACTGATGGAAGAGCCTGTGTCAACCAAGAGAGATAGGGGCAATTCGGAGGATGTGGTATTTATGACGACGTGTGGTAACGATTTCTTGGACGGGTCAAACGATATTTCGTAAATTTGATTTTCTTTATTTATTTTTGGAAGTGGTAGATATGATTCTGCAGATACATCAGATTTGGCAGATTCAACGGATTTGGTAGATTTCGCGAATTTAGCAGATTTCGCGAATTTGGCAGATTCAGCAGATTTGGCAGATTCAGCGGACTTGGTAGATTCAGCGGATTTGGTAGATTCAACGAATTTGGTAGATTCAGTGGATTTGGTAGATTCAGTGGATTTGGTAGATTCAGTGGATTTAGTGGAATTAGTAGGTTCAGTGGATTTGGCAGATTCAGTGGATTTGGTAGATTCAGTGGATTTAGTAGATTCAGTGGGTTTGGCAGATTCAGTGGATTTAGTAGATTCAGAGGATTTGGCAGATTCAGTGGATTTGGCAGATACAGTGGATTTAGCAGGTTTAGCGGATTTGGTAGATACAGTGGATTTAGCAGGTGCCTTTCGATATAGGAACGAAATAGGACGAGGCGTTGGACTCACGGGACACCGCCGGGAGCCCATTATTCGTTTAAATCATCGGAGGTGTTGATTGTCAATTTCGTCGTGTCCTTCATCGTCCTGTTGGGTAAAGTTTACTTTACGAAATTGTTGGTTTGGAAATTGTTGGTTGTTGTTATTTGGGGATCTTTGATACCTTATTTTGTTGTTGTATTCCCGTTTCCTACAGTTTTCGATACTATGACCCGGGAATTTGCAGTAACGGCAGACTAAGCCGGAAGTGGTAGGGTTGGAAGAGATTTGAGCCTGAGGGGTTGTTGATTGATTGTTGGGCCGGTTAGGTGGTTTGACGAAACGGTTGTTAGAACGTTTTGACTGTTCCGGTGAGGGCTTTCTATAAAGAGTCTGTTGGATTCTTTCTTCGGCTTCTTGCCATATGGCAAGGTTGATCGCTTCATTTAGGTTTTTGGGGGACCTACACCTGACGATGTTTGAAATCCTCGGGTATAGCCCCATCAAATAATGGTGGAGGGCAAGGTCTTCCATGGCGGCTGTCCTGCCAGGAAGTTCCTTTACCTTCGTATTCGATAAAGAAATTTCGGTTAGGAGTTGTGATAAGCAGGTCTCCACCCGCAAGGAGTACTGACTGACGTTTGCATTCCTGCAGGTCGGTAAGAAGATGGGAGTAGTGTTTCCTTTCACTAAATTGTGTTTTCAGAAAATCTTTGAGTTGTTCCCAACTATTGAATTCTTTTATTGAGCACGCAACTTCTGCCTTGTCCTGTAGCTGACATAGGATGTACTTGAATACAATGTGTTTTTGCACTTCCGTTGCGAGGTTGTAAGCGTTATTACAGTTTATTATGAAGGAGTTAAGTGTTTCCCTACTTCCGTCATAGGGTTTAACGAATTTTAGAAGAATGTTGAGATCTATGTTAAGACCTGAGCCGGTAGGGGTTTTCTTCCCTTTTTTCTTTTCGAAGTCCACCACTGGGCTTGTTGCCCTTTCGTCTTCCGACAGTGGTAGTTCTATGTCTTGGGGAACCTGGAGTTGGTCTTTGAGCGCCTTGGATTCAGACATTTTACACAATTACGTAGCTTAGAATAGCACAAAGAAATAAAACCTAAACACGGCTTATAATTAACAACACTGTTGAACACAAAGGAATTGTCTATAATATAATTTGAATGAAAGGCCAGACTCACAGCGACAATGTTGCGTAGACTGCGAGCACGGCGACGACGGGAAGTGATCGCATTCCTGCAAAGATTATACATATAATATGGAAGATCGTTAATGTATATTAAAAATAGCAAGGGTTATACTTATAGAGGTTCTACTGTATTTCTTCCAATTAGGCGTTTTTCATAGCAGCTGTTATAGTTAAACAAAAAAAAAAAAATCTGATCTGATCTGATGACTAGCCCAAACCGAGCCAACAATTACAAATCTGCTTATAAAAAGAGCAACCAAGAAATTTTAAAGCTATCACCTTTGGCTACCCTATCAATGTACGTCGAGGCTGGGCTTGCGCGGTCGCAATATGATATAGTGCGAGCTAGTAACCCGAAAATTTATCCGTGCTACAGAATTCTGCAAATCGCAAAAAAAGCGTGTTATCCTCTAAAAAATCCCTCAGAGTGACAGCCACATATTGCCGAGGTGGACTTACAAAGTTTACTGGACCATACGTCTTCAAGATTGCTTGAATCTATGAAAGATGTGGTTGATACATTGAAAGAAAAGGAAAAACAATCACTTGACTTGATCTGCAAATGAGGATGTGATGGAACAACACAATCACAATATAAAATGAAATTCCAGAGTGAAACTGACTCTGATGCTAATATATTTCAGAACTCTATGGTACCGCTACAAATAATTTGTGGTCAAAATAAGAAAGTGGTTTGGCAAAACCCAACACCCTCCTCTCCTCGATACTGCAGACCGATAAGAATAAGATTTCTGCGTGAAACGGTTGCCAATACTAAGGAAGAAATTGATTATATCAAGTCAAAAGTGAAAAACCTGAAGCCTACAGAATTTGCTGATACCAAAACCAAGCACACAATGCTGTTCACCATGGTGGATGGGAAAGTTTGTAATGCTGCAACTGACACCACATCAACAATGAGATGCTTCATTTGTGGTGCCACATCAACTGAATTCAACGACCTGACCAAAGAAAGAGTTTATAAAGAAGGCTCACTAGAATTTGGCCTTTCAATACTGCATGCGAGAATCAGATTTTTCGAAAGTCTACTTCATATCGCGTACAAATTGCATATTGAATTAAGAACTGGAGGACTAATAAATTTGATAAAGCGATTATAGACCAGACTAAAAAGACGATACAAGATAAATTCAAAAAGGAGATAGGACTTCTTGTGGACGTTCCAAAAACTCATTTTGGAAACACAAATGATGGAAATACCAGCAGAAGGTTTTTCGCAGAACCCGAACTATCCGCAAGTATTACCGGAATTGACTTAAATCTATTAATACAGATTTAAAATTATTTTAGAATCCATTTTAAGTGAGCTATACACTGATATGGAAAATCAACAATACTAACAGATGACTAAACAGCAAACACGTCTTGAAACTATATAAGGTGTAGCGTGGGTAGCGCACGGTGTTTGCAAATACATTATATTTATTTGACTAAAAAAAAGGCGAACATAAGTGACGTAGCATGATAATAATAATAAAACGAGTCAATCTATCTAAAGACACTAGAAGTAAACAAGCATTTAAAAAATATGCCAAGGAAACAGAAGAATTATATGTCAATTTATACAATTGGCATCTATGACACCCACAGTCACACATTTTTCCTTGCAAACTGTATTTATGTCTACATATCTTAAGCACTTGTAGCATTGCATATTTCCATTTTCTTTATCAACGTTTCTTGTTCGACAGAATTTTGCAATGTGTTCTTTTCTTCCACATTTATAGCACTCTTTCACTCCTCGACCTCCGTGGCGGAGTGGCGTACACACCGGTTTTCAAGGTGTCGCCTGCTCCAAGGTCCCGGGTTCGTTTCCCGGACGGGTCAATGTAGAAATAATGTGTTTTTCTACATTTTCTCGGGTCTGGGTGTTTGTGGTACCTTCGTTGTTTCTGGTTTCCAAAATACGAATGCTTTAAATAGTTATTCAAATTGGGATCAGAACAATGTATGTGATGTTGTCCACATTTATTTATTTATTTTATTTATTTCACTATGAATGTGTTGAAAGTACTTTCATCAATTTTATTCTCACTTTTATTATTCATAATATGGTTTATTTCTAATAATATTCTTGAGATTAAATTATTTAAACTAAATTGTGTGTCATCCATCTTGTATCCCAAGGATCTAATATTTGTAATTTTGCATTCTTATTTGCTAATGTCTGACATTGTCATTTTCTGAAATTTGGAAATTATAGAATTCTTCTAGTAACTGACATTTCTGCGTTTCCTGATTTCCTATAAAAAAAAAATCATTTTTTTTATCATTTCATTTGCAGTGTCACATTCTATTACATGATTTACAAATTTTTGATTTAAACTGCCTAAAATTAAATATTTGGCCTTGTTATCTTTCTTAATACATATTTTCTCTTTACTTTCTTCGTCTAATGTTTCAATCAAATCCTTTGCAGATAGCAAAATTTTCAGTTTCTTTTTCCACAATGTATATTTACTAGCATCATCTAAATAGTTTTGGGAAAAACTCAATCATACATTCCTCTATTCTGTATGTTTCTTAATAACTTATTTGATAGCAGAAAATTCTAGGCCCATGCCCAGAAAATATTTAATGCACCAACCAAAACTAAAACTTCAAGTTAGTTCCCATCCTTTTATTAGGCACTATTACATAAAATAAAACCAGAGGAGTGACTTTTCAAAAGGGCTTATTTCTTCATTAACCTAATTTTCAGAAAATGAAAAAGCTTCGAACAAAATGACAGTACTACGACCACCAGTATTTCGGCAAGGTTCATGTCTGTAGATTTTTCTGTTTTCGCATCACCGCTGGCAGTCTGGCCGATGACTACTTGTTCTTTACTTTGCTGTTTCCCCATACTCGATGATATTAATTTGATGATAACTTGATGCTGATCTTGATATTGTGTAGATTTTGAGTTTCTTACTTTGTTTTCAATTAATTTCTTCAATCTTATTGTTTTCCATATTTCTTAATGATTTCCTTTCTTTATTCTTCTAACTTCCATTGAGTTCTGTGGCAGGGTCGCCATGAGGTGTGTTCTGAAGATGGTGAGGTTCCGTCGCAGACTAGGGTCAAGAGAAAGACATGTGTCCAGCTTGAACGTCGAATATTTATTAACTCAAATAAACTCTAGTACATAACTTCAAAGCACAGTCAAATCATATCTGCTAACTTAACATAAATTTGACACCATGTCGCAGACACTTATTAAAATATTCATATTACGGTACAACTTACAAATCACTATATTTCACAATGGACGAAAACTATATGGATATAAGTACTTTTGATGCGGAGTGCTCTTTTTCTAGTCGATTTTAGAGAGGAAAAAAGCCGTTTTGGACCAAACTATAATTGAAAAATATTAAGAATATGGTATTGGAATTGAATTGCTTTAAAAAAAAAGATTTTTTCAAAATGAGAAATAAGTCCTTTTGAAAAGTCACTCCTCCATTATAAACCGAGTCCTTAATGTAAATTTTTAAAAGTACGACATAGTTTGCAAACAGTTGACTACTATTGCCAATTTAAAAAAAAAACATTCTTATCTTAATTTCCTTAGAGAAATCAATAAATAAAAAACACAAATCAATTTAAACTTCTTATATCTACAACACGGTTTACCCTCTTCTGTAGTTTTTACAATTTTAAAAGGCATTCTGAAAAGATAATAATTTATGATTAATAATACCCAGAGAAAGGACCGAAACAAGACATTGTATTCGGTAATTTGGTACCTACACAAGAGACAATTTTTAACATTAAAACGATTGAACTGCTCTACAGACAGAATCAGACCGACTTATACGCTAAACAATTTTTAAATGTACGTTAGTAAGCGTAGTAATTATCTGAACCATATAAAATGTACTCTGTGAACTGAACGGAGTCAACCATTGACAACAGTCGGCAAATGTATTATTTCATAAAAATGATAATATAAAATACATAATCTTAAATACTTGTAGTAATATATTATGGTGGTTATTAACGTCGTATAAAGTTAATAATATTACTCATTAGCATCATAGTAAACCTCCGTGGTTTTTAGATGTTAATATTTCCTTTATGTTCATGTAATTTTCTTAATATGATAAATAAATTTAAAAAAAAAAACTTATTAATTTAATAATAAATATTAAGTATGGTTATACAATCAATTGAACGGACACATCAAATTTTTCAAAATAAATTTGAAGTAAGTTTAATTTTAAGAAATATAGTAACTAACATTCGTTAAAGATTTTTTTTCTGTTAGATAGATAGATAGAGTACTTTTTATTGCACACCAGAAATAAAAATAAGGTTTACAGTAAAAAAAAAAGGATGTACATTTTCGGCGGTCTTGACGCCAACAGCGATTTCTTTCAGACAACCGGTTGGGCATTGGATACTACACAAAGGAAGGGGAAGATGAAGTAGAGTACTTCATGTGAAAATAATCATAGTTAAACAAAACCACATCTAAAGCTTAAGTGCTACATAAACATAAATACTTAATTTTATACACAACCTAATAAATATATAAAATCTATAAAATCATATTATACCTATACTTACATAAAAATATATAAAATCTGTTAAAATCAGTTAAAATCAGTTTTATTTCTGCAAATAGGCCCCAGGAGGCGCTTTTACACGTCCCAATATTTAAACTTACCACTGCTTCGGGACAAGTCTGGGCTAGTGCCGAAAAGAAGCAGCGCAAGAAACTCGGTCACTATTGTCAACATTTATTTAATTAAATTTTTACAAGGTAAGGTAATTTTTACAAAGTTTAAGCAAGTTGGGACAATTTTATGCCATACAATTCTATCATTTAAATAATCATTAACAGTGTAATAGTCCTTTTTATTTAGGATAACTTTGAAATACGATTTAAGTTTATGTACAGGGAGTTCAGCAATACCCTGTAGTAATTTGTTGAAAATACGAATACAATTTCCCATAAACGATTTTCCTACTTTTGCAGTCTGAAGCCTGGAACGGCGAGTTTATCTTTATTTCTCGTATTAAAATTGGACGTAGATATGCAGAAATGTTCCAATCCACAGGTCACGCGAAATTGAGTTAATATGAGCAATCCCTCTATTTTGACACTTTTCATCATATCAGCATAAAAATTTCAGCCTCCAATTTATACTTTGTAATTATTTTCATTCGTTTTATGTTCCAATCCAGATACAAGGGCTTTCCATAAAAAATATAACATAATATGTGATATGGAGCGATTTTATTTTACAATTCATTGATGTTGTAATGTTCTAAAAATTTTAGAATTGTTTAGCGAATTCAAGTATCGCTTGTTTTTTTAAACGAAAAATGTTCCAAGTATGCATGAAACGTTTTTGCATTATTTTTTTTAAGACAAACATTATGCAAAAATATTACATGTATGTTTGGAACGTTTTTGCATAAATACATTTGACTAAACCGATATTTTGCAAAAAGATTACATACAGAATCGGAACGTTTGTGGACAAGATTTTTTTAAGGAAAACGCTATACGTAAACATTTCAAAATGTGTGAAACTTTTAATTTAAGTCAAAGTCCGCCCAACGACAATACTTGTAAAAAAATCAAATTTAGTACAGTCCTTTCATGAATGTAAGTGAACGAGTGAGTGAGTCGAAACAGTGTGTGAAAGAGTAAAAAGCGGTTGAACTCGTATGTACAAGCGAGACGAGACTATTCGTGTCGCGTTCGGCGCCGTCAGTTTGTAAACACGGACGACTTTTGTTTGTCGACACCCGTCGTAAGAAGAAGTAGTTATGGAACCCCCTCGCCCTTCTGTACTAGATTAAGGGGCTGGCTCAACACTATTAAGGGCTAGCTCATCATTTTGTATTTTGACTAACGCATCCGTTTCAGAGTCAACGGGCACGCGAGTGCCTTAGTTTTAAGACAGTATTAATTCGTCTCCACATCGATGTACTAGTGCTCAATAAGTTAATTAAATTCAATTTCATTTAATTTGCTTTTTAAAAACATTCCACCCGGTTCCCGAGATTTAACTGGCGCAGCCGGATCGGATTTTTCGGTGCTTTCCGTGCTTTTCGCGGGCGTCCAAATTCGCCGTTTACGCAAACTCACTTGAAATAGAGAAATCTGTCGAACCAAACAAATACGTTAAAAAACGGGTGTGGAAAAGCTGGAATATGGGTGTAGCGGTAGCTGGTTGGTGAGTAAGACTTTTTGCCAATCCTTTCCCTCATCCTTCTTTATTTTAAATTTAGTTAAATATAATTTAGTTATTTTGAGAAAAGACTTTTCTCATTGTAACGTTAATGGTGACTTTGTATGAACTTTTATCGAGCCACCTTAGTTTGTATCTAAAAATAGATTTTTACAGAGTAGTTTTGAACATAGAGTATACATATTTAAAAGTCTTAAAAATACAATTTTCAAGTAAAGCAAAGTAAGTAAATCGATGCAACGTAATTCAATTATTATATAAAACGTTTTTGTGTTAAAACATTTTTTTATATACTAATTAATTTTTTATGTCTAAATTTTTAACCTTTATGTAAATTACCCTTATTGTATTTCATTTTATGTGCTTTTATTCTGTGTTATGTGAAATTTGTGTGTGTGTATATTTAGAAAAAAAAAAAAAACTGCTAGTGAAATAAATTAGCGAGTGTCGTTGCGTTCTCTGAATTTTTAAGCGGTCTACAATGGCTACAGCTAATTCAATAGTTCCGATCCCAAGTGAAATGCTTAAACTAATACCATTATTTAGCGGTGATAAAAAACAGTTAAATCTATTCATACGTAAATGTGAATATGTTATTACGAAATATAGAGGTGACGAAGAACAAAACTTATACGTGTATCATGCGATAACGAGTAGGCTTATTGAGAATGCAGCGTCGCTCTTATCGGAACAGGAGGATGTTATGGCTTGGTCCGATTTAAAGGAACTATTACAACAACATTTCGGAGACCCAAGGAGTGAAGCTTGTATAAGCATTGAATTAGAGTCCTTAAAAATTAAATCAGGAGAAAGTTATTTGGATTTTTGCAATAGGATACAGAGTGTTCGGTCTTTATTAATTTCAAAGGTGAATGCTATTCAGGACAAGGATATTAAGAGCGCAAAATTAACGATTTATAACAATACAGCTCTGAATGTGTTTCTATACAATCTCCCTGAAAATTTAGTTCGGTTAGTAAGGCTTAAGATGCCAGCGACTTTAGAGGATGCCTTAAGTGTCGTGTTAGAGGAGATTAATTTCCTCGAACAATATAATATGCGTAATAGGATTCACGGTCAAAGTTCTAGGCCCATAGTAAACTCTAATGTAGGCCTGTCTCAAGGCCTGAAGTTCGGAGGGTCGTTCTCTCAACCCACTGGGTTTAGGCCCGTATTTCAAGGTAATGCAACACCCCAATTTAAATTTGGCATTCCCCAAAATTCCCAATTTAAAATACCCCAAACACAAGGTCAACCACAACAATTCGGTTATAGGCCGCCACAACAGCTCGGCTACAGGCCGCCACAACATTTCGGTTATAGGCCGCCACAACAATTTGGTTATAGGCCGCCACAACAATTTGGCTACAGGCCGCCACAACAGTTCGGTTATAAACCACCGCAACAGTTTGGATACACTCCGCCGCAGGCACAGCCACCTCACATGCAAACTACGGACGTATCTATGAGGACAGCACCTCTTAGACCACAACCTGGATTTAAATTGAATGAGTTAACACTTAACGACTACGAAGACCAGGACTACTGTAATTATTATCAGGACAACTACAGTGACAATGAATTATACCCGGTAGAGGACGAACAAAACTTTGTATGGACAGAAGGACATGTTGACGAAACTGAACAGACTGACACACCTCAGACTCAGGATTTTTGCAAGGAAGCCTCGACTCAACAGACAAAAAAGTAGTACTTGAGATAAACTGTGACCCAAACCTAAAATTGCCCTATATTTATTTAAAAGAAATTGACGCAAAAATGATGATCGATACCGGAAGTATGCGGTCATTTTTCAGCCCTCGCATAGCACATCAATATTTTGAACATTTTATTGAAAAGGAACCGTTCCAAGTGGTTAGCACTCACGCGAGCAGTATGCATGATGAGACTATTACGATCCCTCTTTTACCTACATTCAACAGCCATAAATGTCACAAATTTTACATTTACGACGTCGATGCACGTTACGAAGGTTTAATTGGTAATGATTTATTACAACAGATGGGTGCAGTAATTGATCTTAAAAACCAAATTTTGCAAACCAATACAACTTGCATCCCCATAATTAATAATAACTTAAATTACGTACTTGATATAGCACCGCGAACGGAACAACGAGTTAAACTACCGGTTAACCAACACTCAGGAGAAGCTATCCTTGATTTTAAAGAATTCACAAGTGGGGTACGAATGCCCAGTGCGATAATTAATTGCTTTAATGGATATGCTTCTACCGTCATTCAAAACACCTCAGAGAAACCAATTACATTGACTATTACACAGCCTTTTTCCGTAACTGAAGTCGAAAATTTAGATTGTAACTTGAATTTTACCAAAACCAGTACAGACATAGAAACCACAAAATTATTAGAGGAAAATTTATCAAAGTTAAGAGTAGATCATACAAACGATGAGGAACATGAAAAAATTTACCAGCTTTGTAACGAATACAAAGACATATTTTATTGCGATCAGTTACCTTTGACGTTTACTAACCAAGTGAAGCATTACATACGCACAAAAAATGAAGACCCTATATATGTGAAGCCATACAGGCAGGGTCCAATTCAACAAAAGGAAATTAATGAACACGTAGAAAAGCTATTACAAAATAATGTGATTCAAGAGTCTCATTCACCTTGGAGCGCACCGGTGCACCTAGTCCCCAAAAAGATGGATGCATCCGGTGAAGTTAAATACAGGATGGTAGTGGACTATAGACGACTAAATGACATAACCATTGACGACAAGTACCCCCTACCGAATATTACAGACTTATTCGACAAACTAGGTAAAAGCACCTACTTCAGCACTTTAGACCTTGCCAGTGGCTATCACCAAATTGAGATTCACGAAACAGACAGACAGAAAACTGCATTTAGCACACAGAATGGACACTACGAGTTTTTGAGGATGCCGTTTGGTCTAAAAACGGCACCAGCCACGTTTCAGAGGGCAATGGATAATGTCCTCCGGGGCCTACAAGGCTTGCATTGCATGGTTTACCTCGATGACATTATCATTTTCTCAAGCAGTTTAGACCAGCACTTACAAAACTTACGAACCGTTTTTGACAGACTTAGAGACACTAATTTAAAAGTACAACTTGACAAATGTGAATTCCTGAGGAAAGAAGTACTTTACCTGGGACACACGATTACCAAAGACGGACTGAAGCCAAACAATGACAAAATTCAAGCTGTTATAGACTTTCCATTACCAAAGACCACAACAGAAATCAAAAGCTTTCTTGGACTTGTCGGATATTATAGGCGATTCATTCAGGATTTTTCCAAAGTAACTCAACCATTAACTGCCTGTCTAAAAAAACGAAATAAAATAATTATTGATCAAAAGTACATTGACGCCTTTAATAAATGCAAAGAACTTTTAACACATGCGCCCTTACTACAGTATCCTGATTATAGTAAGCCATTCATCTTAACTACTGACGCGTCGAACGTAGCCCTCGGTGCAGTCCTATCCCAAGGGCAAATAGGTAGCGACAAACCAGTGGCATACGCTAGTCGTACTCTGAGTGAAACGGAATCACGATACAGTACAATTGAACGTGAATTACTTGCTATAATTTGGGCAACCAAACACTTTAGACCGTATCTATACGGACGAAAGTTTTACATATACACCGATCACAGACCCTTAGCTTGGCTAAACTCTTTAAAAGACCCTAGTAGCAAACTTACCAGATGGCGATTACGACTACAAGATTTTAATTTTGAAATCATATACAAAAACGGCAAGCAAAACACTAACGCGGATGCCTTATCTCGCATAAAAATAAATGCTATAGACTCAGATGATGAAGGCCACTCAATGCAAGTAAATTTAGACAAAAAGGAGGAGCAACTTAGACAGTATCTTGAGGAAGTAGTTAAGGACATAACAAATCTTGCGGCTAAGAAAACTCAACGTAAGGACTCTTCAACAGTATCCATATCAGACGCAAGTAGAACAGCAACCTTAAGTCCGTTTACAGTGTCAGATCAATCAATCTCTAATGAACCTCAATACCCAGCAAGATCACCTTCAGAACATAGTAGTAAGTCACAGACAATCCATTCAGCGGTAGATATGGAATCATCCGGTATCCCCATTTTACGCGAAGCAATTGATACAAAGCCTAACCAAATTCTAGTATTTTATTGGCATAAAAATGACATGCAAGTTAGTAACATTTCTAAAGAAAAGCAAAAGGTTTTGGAAGTATTTTTACCAATTAATAATCCAGAACTAATTAAGGAATTTTTGAAAAAATACATTATGCCAAAAATTTAGTATTTTATTTATTTTGAACACGATGAACATCGCAAGCAATTTAGTAACATAGTTATACAGTTATTCAAAAAAGATATGGTACAGTTGTATGAACTGAGCGTGTAGTAAGCGTTGAGGATGAAACTGAACAGAAGGCTATTGTTTTAAAATACCACGAAGGCAAAACCTGCCATCGAGGCATTAAAGAAACACTCGTTAGGCTTCGTAGAAACTACTTTTGGAGTAATATGCAAGAAACCGTGTCAGCTATTATTAACGCATGTGAAGCATGTAGAAGGATGAAGTATGACAGAAAACCCATTAAACCCGTATTACAACTAAGTCAGACACAAGATGCCCCATTTCAAGAACTTTTCATTGACCTTTTCTCGATAGAAAGCAACACTTATTTAACTTTGATTGATTCATTTAGTAAATTAGGACAGTGCATAGAAATTTCGAATAAATCGACACCTGAGGTTGTCAGGGCTCTCATGAAATATTTTTCCTTCTACGGTATTCCAAAGCGAATTAGTTCCGACCCGGGAACTGAATTTAATAATGAGTTGTTAAAAGAATTCCTTTGCTTACACAATATCGAACTTCACATTGGCACGCCTAACAACCCCAATTCGATGGGCTTGATTGAACGCTTTCACTCAACCATAATTGAAATATATAGACTTGCAAAATATGAACGTAAATGTACTGATGCTGCATCCGTAATGACATACTCTGTAATGGCATACAACCACGCTATACACTCAGTTACGGGACTTACACCGTTTGAGGTAGTTTTCGGTCACACAGATGCGGATACTCCTTTTTATATAAATTTCGAGAAATCTTACATACAACAGTTAGTCAAAGATCATGCTAAGCGCACAAAATTCTTATATCAACATTTAGCAGAAAACATAGTGGCAAATAAAGAAAAAGTTAGGGAAAAACGAGGCGGTGAAGGTGAGATAGAGTTGGCAAAAGGCAAGACGGTTTTTGTCAAAGGAGTTAATAAAAGAAAGAGTAAGGACAAGCCAAGATATGATAAAGGTGAAGTTGTAGGTGAGGTAGAAAGGAATGTAGTTCCAATAAGGGTGGGCGAACGAATCACTAAAGCCCCTATTAAAAACATTAAACGCCCTCCACAGGTGGTGCATTCTGACCATGACGCCGGTGCTGGGCCTTCATCTTCAATCACTTGAAGGAAACCCAGGGATACTCCCGGTAAAAGAAGGGCAAGCTTTCTTCCAAATCGACCATTGGACTATTATTAAGGTCATTAACTTAGAGAATATTTGCAATGATTTAAACCATGTCAAAACGAGTTTCAAACAGTTTAACGATTTAATAGATTATAATAACCCCATTTATCATGAATATCTAGGTATTAAAACACATACAGAGTTTGTACGCGACATTACTATTGAAAAGTATCAGCAACTTGTTCCACAACGTCAAAGACGAGGCCTCATCAATCCATTAGGTTGTATAATAAAAATTATTACAGGAAACCTTGACCATGACGATGCGTTGCGGTATGATAAACTTATTTCTAAATTAAAAAATAACCAAATAATAATTTCAGATAAACTAACCTTGGTCTCCCAAATGTTCGATAGCTTTATTAATACTACGGAAACCGTTTATAATAATTCTGTTATTCTGGAGGAACGCCTAAAAACTGTTGAGACTAAGTTAAATAATGTAACCATAAAACAAAATGAATGGATGTTTTCTACATATATGTTAGGATTATTTAATATATTCATAAGTAGCTTTCGTACCATTTTCATAAGACTAAGTGAGATTGAAACTGCTTTAGCTTTAAGTCGGTTATCTATTTTACATCAATCCATTGTTAATTCTAAAGAACTACTGCAACATTTAAAGTCTATTTCTAAATCTGCAAACCTAGTGTACTTACCCACTGAGCATAATTTGTTAAAATTAGAAGAATCCATTTTTGTAAAATCTTATGTAAAAAGGAACCAGGTAACATTCATTATGGAAGTTCCATTAACTGATAATTATACATATAACTATTATAAGATATATTCCCTACCGATTTTCCAACAACCAGAAAACATCACAATATCCATTTTCCCTAAATTTCCTTACCTCCTGGCGAAAAAGTCTAATTACTTACCACTTGTAAAACCATGCCGCCCGCTTGCTGCTGGGGAACATTTCCTGTGTACTGCTGATAACCAAGCTCTCTACCATGAGCCAACCTGTGTGGAGCAACTTATGGAATTTGATAACACCCTTGACCGCTGCAAACAGCATCAGATTCATCTCGAAGAAATTAAGGTCCAACGGATTAACACTGACAGCTGGATCTTATATACCCGTCTCAAAACTACATTAACAAAACAGTGCGACAATGAAATAAGTAAGCAGCCTATTTTTGGAACATACTTGATAACTATTGATGAACCCTGTGATTTAGAGATCCATGGAATACACCTGAAACACCAAATCTACGTGTCCGCGGAAATAGTACAGCCAATTCCGCTTATCAAGTTACCGGAGATACGTGCCCATAGTAATCTATCAAGTGCACGTGTACTGAACATGAACGGAGTCAACTTTGATGAAATTAAGTACATGACCCACGCTCTGAAACACAGTGCAGAACTGGACAATATGTTAAGTGATAAAAGTGACTTTAGTGTTAACTTAGGTTACTTTACCTTTAGTTTACTTTTGATAGGTTTTCTTTTATTTTCATTATATTTCTTTCGTAAAAAAATGTTTCAAATTTTAAGGCGAAATCATCGGAAAAATGAAGAAAATATTTCCGATAATTTCACTCTTAGGGAGGGAGGAGTTATGGAACCCCCTCGCCCTTTTATACTAGATTAAGGGGCTGGCTCAACACTATTAAGGGCTAGCTCATCATTTTGTATTTTGACTAACGCATCCGTTTCAGAGTCAACGGGCACGCGAGTGCCTTAGTTTTAAGACAGTATTAATTCGTCTCCACATCGATGTACTAGTGCTCAATAAGTTAATTAAATTCAATTTCATTTAATTTGCTTTTTAAAAACATTCCACCCGGTTCCCGAGATTTAACTAAGTACTACTCAGTTCTCGCCGTGTTTTGTTATTTGAGTACATAATAGCAGCGTTTTACCTGAAATAAAACGCATATTAAAATACTTACCTAATTCGAGGCTTATAAATTGAGATAGGCACTTCCGTTTCCCGCAGTTTGCATACAATTTTAGTACTCTTTTTCACCTATAGAGGGCGTGTTTCGGTGTCTCAATAGGCAGTGGCGCCATCTGAAGTTTATAAGCTTCTGCTGCGCCATTTTAACTCATTGGCTCTTTTAAAGATTCACCAGGCAGAGTTTAAAACTAAGCCTCGAATTAAGTAAGTATTTTAATATGCGTTTTATTTCAAGTAAAACGCTGCTATTAAAAGTACTTGACCGTAATTCGAGGCTTATAAATTGAGAAGTGTCTGTTATCGCCTGGTGATACATGGAACACCTGTAAACGCCAATGTGACAAAATAAATTGACTTAGTAAAACCAGAAATAACTATGGCAAAATATTTAATCAAAATAATTTCACACTCACGCACGCCATATACATTAAATCTGTAAATTATTAATAGACAGTTTATTGTAAATCTGTTACTTAAATAAATTTTCACATTTCTGTATTAATCAAAAACTTGACAGTTTACAACTTCAATCACTCGGCGAACATTAAAAATTCATCATCTAAATCACTAATCATAGGTAACAAGGATCATAATATAACAAGGAGCATTTATTATCAACTCAAGTACCAATTTAATCCACTGGATTGAATAATCTAGTAATTTGCGCATTATTGGTGTCATAATTAGATAGAATTTCCCGCCTATAGTACTTCCGAAAGGTATTTGCAGATCGCCAATTTCCTCGTGACAAAATTTCATCTACTGGATAATTTAACCAATTCTTGGAGGACACAGCTGCTCTTACACTACCCGGAGGAAACTGAATATTCGCATCTTTGAACAAATGTTTTATCCAGCCTGCTATAACAGTCCGAGTTGCTGGTTTAGCAGGGCCCCTAACTGTCATAAATAAATTACTGCATCTTGCTGAATCTCGTCTGGTCTGCAGTAATGATATAGTATTCTCAATCCAAAAAATGGGATTAAGTTGAACGTTGTCATTATTAGCTATCAACTCCCAACCAGTAGTGCGATTGTGTAAGGTTGTTCATGGATGGACAATGAATACAATTGATCATCGATCGTATAATTAAATTCTAATTGTGTAATTTTGTTCATTCCATGAAGACCGAAAAGTGACCGGTGGTATAAAAACGTTTCATGGATTTGCGTTTTATTATCGCAAAACATTCGGTAAACCTCATTTTTTTCTAAAATAATATTAAATTGTATTCAAATATAAATGCAGGTTTTTAATCAAATTTTACGATTTCAACCCAAAAACAAACTTTATTTCATAAAAACATTGAATTTAAATTAAAAATTTACCTTTGCAATTGATATAACCAAACGCAAAGAACGAATGAAATACGAGTTTCCTGCTACTCGACAATAGGTGGCGTTAGAGGACTACGTTTTTTATTTCCTAAAAGTTTAACGGCTTCGGACGAGTCCATACAGCCTAGTCTTTTTAGGTATAATGTATTTTTTTTTTATACATACAATATCATTTAAATTTGCATAAACATAATAGTCTAACCTAACCTAAACCTAAACTAACCTAACTCATTGAAATGTATGGGTGTTATATACATTTCAATGATTACGGTAGTTTTACGCGAGGACGTGGATCAAAGTCAAATAGGAGCGCCTTTTCTTGTTTCTCAGTTTTATTTTTTTATCCTACTCACTTACACATTATTATAACAATGCCACCACTTTATCACAATAAATGCCGCTTAAGATAATTTCACAAAATTTCGCAACAAAATCCATCTTTCTCTTCTCGTTTCCCGCGCAAAACTCCAGTGGACTACATAAAGTGTTCTCTGACGTAGTATATTATTTTATTTATGTTCTGTGAATGTCAAGTGTTAACTGTCACAGTGAAACAAAACTTTGCATTTGTTTAAATAAAAACACAAGTAATTAAAAAAATATTAAATTAAATTAAGGCGTTCTATCAAAAACAAACAAGAAAAAGTGTACCTAATTTAAATAAAGATAAAACAACATTTTCTTTCAAAGAAAATGTAACAATTTGAAGAAATTTGCGTACATAAGAGGGTAAAATTTACGATTGTCATGAGTCAAGAGTCACCGCAATCATTTGACATTAGCAATGAGCTCATAAGACTTACGCAATTCGAATTATCTGTCAAAATCATGTACATCATTCACTCATCGTTTAAAATTAACGACCCAATCGTTAATGATAAATGAACTCCGTACATAATTAGAATTAGCCGTTTGACAGATTATACCGTACGTTATGAACTGTCAAATGAATACGATTGCTTTACACAATCGCACCTCTGATTGTCTATAATCATCTTTATCAGTTTTGGATCCGAATTCCGGCCAAAATATTATAGAATTATTGGATTTTATGCAACGATCCGGATCAACCCTGAGCAATGTTAGATCATGGATCCTGCGCCCTGAACATAGCAGCAATAGAATGGCCGTATGTCGAGAAGTCTGATAAGTGTTATTAATGTCTACTTTGCATTTAGATAAATATTCTACCAAAGCATCAATATCCCAAATAGGTGGCTTAACACTTTTCGGATTCTTTAGCGATATTGATTTTAATATATGGGTGACTAGGACATGGGAACTTAATTGGCTAGAGATATCGACGTTACAAAGAGTGGAAACTACCGATTTATGTAAGAGAACTGTATTGTATGAGAGGCCATGAATTAAATGTAAATCGGCCAAGAACTGCGCCAGATTGGACCCTGTGGGATTTTTAGCGTTAACTTTTTTTGATTTTGCCCATGCTAACCAGCGCTCCCATGCCACTTTATATGTTTTAAGCGTAGATTGCCTCCATGAGTCTTTCAGCAGGGATACTTGACTTCTATTCCAATCAGCTATTTCCTCCGACCACCCCCACACTTCCAAACTTCGAGTGTCAGGTCTTCCAAGTTCGGGGGTGGGAGACCTGTTGACGTGTCTATAAGATTCATCCTCAAATTTCGCAGTACAAACGGAGCCGCTAGGGCTCTTGCTTTGAGTCGAAATTATTCTACTCGCACAAATTGATTTAGAGCCTTTAGGTTGAAGACAGGGCGAAGCGTTCCGTCTGTCTTGGGTACTAGAAAAAGGTGCGAGATGAAGCTCGGGGTTGCGATATGAACTGGTTTTAAAACACCTTGAGCCTTCATTTTTTGTACAATTATTGACATTTCCTCTGATAGTTGAGTTCGACACGAGCTTCGAGGATTTGGAACATACAGAGGAGGTCTTAATACAAATGGAATGCGATAACCTTTGATTAGCTTTAATATTACATCGGGAGCTCCCATTTCCCTCCACTTTTCGTAAAAGTGGATTAATTGACCGGCTTGGAATGACCTCGAGTCATTGGTCTCTACGTTTGTCAAGACTTCTAGAGAACTGAGACGATCCTCGTCCTCTTCCTCCCCTTTGTGAACCACGAGGCTTCGAGCTTCGGTATTGAAAGGAACCTCTGGCATTTTCGCTTGTATTATTGTGCCAGTTATGTTGGTTCGTATTAAAATTATTGTAAACACCCCTCGAGGGCGGTAAACACTGTGAGAGTGACAAGAGGAACCCGAAACACAACTATTTTGGAAGTTATTTGGTTGTGTTGTAAACTTTCTATTGCCAATACCCCTCGAGGGTCGGCGATGTATTTTATTTATTCCTTTCTGAAAGAATTCAGACTTAACAGGCCAGAAGGCCTTGCGTACCCCCCCTGCTTTCTCTAATACCGACGAGAAAGATTCGGCCTCGAAAATGTGTGTGTTAGAGGGAGGTATCTTATGAAGTGTCATCTTTACCGCCGGATCTTTGACATACTTTAGAATCGCGTCCCTCCTAACCTCTAATATTTCAGACCTGTGCCTACAAACTAGCTGCATTAAATCAGTTGAAACTTTATGGAATTCTCCTTTTAAAAACAACTCTTCTATCTTTGTTTCTAGATTACTTGAATCAGAGCTAGCTGAATTTAATAAACTACGTAAATTTTCTTGTAAACATTCTTTTTGTCTTAAGAGGCAAAAGGTAATAGCAGCAAAAGCTTTATCGCTCTTGGCCAAATGTGTAAGGGAATCATAAGGTTGCACTTCTCCGTTGATTTCAAGATCAATGAAGCCCGGAGCATGGTTGTAAAGTTTCTGCGTATCAGCATATCTTACTTCAGACCAGGTAAAATCACCCAAATGCTGTATATCGGCTAAGATTTTTATATAGTTATCCGGGGTTTTAAGAACAGATGGTTCCTTTAACTTGGTCCCTATGTCAATAGTAAAGGCCGAAGTATTAGCACAATCTGTAACTTGTTCTGTTTTGTCTACCTCATCCTCATAAAGCTCCCCACTAACTCTAGAATAAATTGACACTTGATCTTCCATATCACAATTATGTTGAATAAGAGGAGGCTTTGAAATGAGATCACGTAATTCACTTATCTCTTTAGTTAAATTTTGCCATTTCGAATGACTAGTTTTATCTTTCCTACGGCGGTGCTGCCGGGAGCGCTTACGTTTATCCGCGGAGGGTGAACTCGAGCTGGAGCTGCTGGAAGAGGTGATGCTCTCAGTACTGCTGCCACGTGTTCTCTTTCGGCGCACACCACTCGGTCCTGGCCTTGGCTCTTCTTCAACAGGCGGTGCATTTATTTCACTCATTCTGAAAATAAATATATGTTACGAAAGATCTAACAAAATTAGGTGATGTTCAAATAGAAACGTGTATCCACTTTTTAGTGAACACCTCTTTGCTACGGGAACAAGAACGCCAATGAGTTAAAATGGCGCAGCAGAAGCTTATAAACTTCAGATGGCGCCACTGCCTATTGAGACACCGGAACACGCCCTCTATAGGTGAAAAAGAGTACTAAAATTGTATGCAAACTGCGGGAAACGGAAGTGCCTATCTCAATTTATAAGCCTCGAATTACGGTCAAGTACTTTTAATATAGGTAATAATGTTTTGTTTCGCATTAGTTTGTTTTGTTACATTTTTTTATAATACAGGGAGTGTTAGTGTTTACAATGGAAGCCGAGGAAAACGTAAGCATCAATTTTTTAAAATATTTCCTACAGTATTAATAATTAAGGATAATTACCAAGAATTGCTGTACTGTGTTGCAGACTCCATCATTAGAACAGTTATTATGTAAAAGACGACAACTACAAGATCTCCGAAAAAGAATAACCTCTCAATTGCATAATGAAGAAACAACCACAGGTTTGTTGGATAGTATTACTTGGCACCTACTTAGATTTTATATGCTGCTTTGCTTTTTTGGGGCCATTTTTGTATAATAAAATAAATAAAATTATTGGTATTTATAAACTCTGTAACTCCTCCTGCAAGAATGCCCTTAAAAAATGGCTCCTTTCAATTTCATATAAAGATACTGAAGACCTATTTAAAATATTATCTAACTAATCTACAGTAGTGTTTACTGATCCCAAATATATAGTAATGCGTAGGGCTGTAGGTAGTTAAACTTATGATTGCGACACATGTATTCCGCACACAGATATACACACACACAAACACACACACACACACACACACACACACACACACACACACACACACATACACACATACACACACATACATACATATATTTATAATATTTAAATACTTACTTCTTATCATTTGTAACAGTGTAATAAAAATGAACATTGTATGTTTTTCCTAGAGGTGGGAACCTGGTGTCCTGATGAACAGGCATTTATATGCTTAGTTTAGGCACCAGTCTTCCACAAAGTGAATCATTTTACCTTTGTTAACACGATTATATATCCATGTACTTGTATACTTTGTGGTAAGAAAGTTGCCAATTTCCAATGACGACAATGGAAACATATTACAAGGTATGTTAATATAGTAAACTTATAACCAGATGATAGGCAACAAAAAGTCCATAGAACAAACAAAAGCATAGAACTATCCCATTTATCTAATTTTAAAGGTAAAAAAATGATCAGCAGATGTGATCTTAATCTATCTATTAAATAATATAATTTTTAGGGCCCCGCAAGCCGCTAGGAACCCTTATAGTTATTACACCATGTCCGTCTGTCTGTATGTCTGTTTGGCCGCAGTCCAGTTCAGAGACTCTTAGCACTAGAAAGCTGTAACGGGTGCGTCTCATATGATATACAATCATTTGATATAATCAAACTTTAATAACGATCACTTTACGTAATAATCATTTGTTACAACAACACATGATATAATTTTGTTTGAAATAACGATTTGTCACGTTGTGATTTCTGAGCTGCGCACTAATCTCTAAATACTCACATTTAGTTAATACATTCATTGTTTCATTATTAAAACACATTTAATTTCACTTCAATAATAATCGAGTTTTGTTGTTTTGGTTATTGATCTGTCAATGACAAGGAGCTGTCAGATGCGCATGCGACTGTCCGTATGCTCCGAATGACTAAAATAACGTTACGTTCGTTTGTCTACGTTTAGCAAACGCACGGAACACTTACTCATTTCACAAATGTCGTGAATGATTTATTTTAATAAATATAACAATATTTTGTTTTTTATATTTTAAGATTGTGTGTTGACATTAAATTATTTAATGAAACTTCACGCAGCCGATGTAATTTTCATGAGCCTGGCAGAATGACGTTTATGACCTTAGACAGATGTTTAAAAAAGGTAATAAACAATAGTAGTATGGCAGGTTTATAAACATTGGGAATTGAGTAGGGAAAAATACGTTGTCTTTAGGACTGGTTGGTAAAGAAACAATTTAAATAAACGACCAGCCTTTAGTTAATAATAGTAATTGGAATATTAAAATAATGTAAATCAATAACCTAAAAAGTTTGAATGTTTTCTTGTTAGTTTAATATGTGTTTGTGGGTATCTACCTAGTGCGTGTATTAAGTTGCGTGTTTGGAGACAGGGAACACAAGTGATCAACACAAGTCTTAGTTTTAGAATCCATTTATTTAACATACTATCTTATACATTACAGTTTCGTGTCACGTGCACGCGCATGCGAATAACATACATAACTGGGTCAACGAACTGACATTATGTTTGTACTATGACCCACTACTAATTACGCAAGGTCGCCACATTACTCTCCCCCTTTGAAAATAATTAGCACTAATTATACAGTAGCTACAACTTATTCTAAGGTAAAGACATAACATATAATATAGTAATAACAGAGAGTATATTGTATAAAAATATATAAGGAAAAACGTAAATATTAATTGAACTACCAAAAAAAAACTATACATAATATTTATACCGTGCACTCGCGTTTCAATCACTGTAACGTTACGATAACACTAACTGCACTGCACTTTTTATGGAACATACGCAGGGTTCACTTGGGCTTGCGCCTGAGAGGGCATGGATCTGGCCGCTGGTGCCATCGGTGTTGTCGCCGCCAGCGGTGACATCGGGATGTTGCTCGCCGCTGCCAATTTTCCCAACTCCTTGACCATGGCCTTGCGTCCTCGAGCCATACATCTTTTGACGAGGTAGAGCGCAGCGATGATAAAAAATATTGAGCACACACAACCCATCAGAATCTCCGTTCTAGTTATTTCTGTACTGGTTGAAGCGGAGCCATTACTTGATGTTGCCTGTGCCTGCGATATGACGGTGTCTTCTTTCGATGAATAGCCTCCCATGGTTAGTAACTATGTAGTTTTTTTGTTGAGAATCGACGACGTTTATCGAAAGAATGACTGAATTTATCTAATTACAAAATCGAACGACCGGCTTGATGACTCGACCGGACCTAGTAACGCGATCCGGCGTCGGGTGACCGTCTGTATTGTGCAATTTTGTGCACTGTGGTTTTTCTGCAGACGGTGCGTTTCTGAGTTCATCGCCTTTGTCATCGGGTACAATGAACGCTGGTTTTAATCGGTCAATAGAAATTACGGCAACGCGATTAGGCAATTGTATTTTAAAATACTTCGGGTGTCTCTCTAAAATTTTGTATGGGCCTTCATATGGTGCCACTAATGGTTTTCTTACAGCATCCGTCCTGACAAACACATAGTCGCATGTGTTCATGTCTTTGTAGATGAAAATGTGTTGTTTGTTATTGTGGCTACTCGGGATAGGTTTCGTGTTCTGAATCGAGCGCTGTAACTCATCGACGAATGGCTCAGGAGAAACAAAATCCTTTTGTTTGTTGGTGTCGAAAAATATCCCTGGTATTCTGACATTTGCTCCGTACACCATTTGAGCTGGGCTTACTTCGCCCCCCTGACGAATCGTGGTTCGTAGTCCCAATAATATAGTGGGTAACTCGTGTGACCAATCTCTAGTATTTCCGCGTGCAATTATGGCGGTCTTCATAGTTCTATGCCATCGTTCCACGATTCCATTAGATTGAGGATGATAGCTTGTGGTTCTAATTTTCTTGATTCCCATTAATTTAGCCAGCGATGTGAACAGGTTGGACTCGAATTGACGTCCTTGATCTGTCGTTATCCTAACAGGACATCCAAATCTTGAGATCCAAGTGTTGTAAAACGTTCTTGCTACTATCTCCGCTGTGACCTCTGGTACTGGAACTGCCTCCGGCCATCGAGTGTAACGGTCAATGAACGTGACAATCTATCTATTGTTATTCGATATAGAAAGCGGTCCGACTATGTCAATATGCACGTGATCGAACCGTTCTGAGTTAGAAAATTGCGTTATCGGTGAGTTGTTGTGACGTATGATCGTTGATTTTTGACAAGCGATACATTGCTTGGCCCATCTGTTAGCGTCTTGATTCATACCAGGCCAAAAATAATGTTTTTGAAACATTTTTCTCGTAGTTCTGATCCCTGGGTGCGTGGAGTCATGTAACATTGCGAGTATTTGTTTTCTGAATACACTCGGAACAAACGGTCGTATTTCGCCAGTTGATATTTCACAATACAATTCTTGGTCGCTGTGTAAACATATTTTCTTCCATTTAAACTTGTCATTGTGTAAAAGTTTCATCATTTCTGGATCAGCCTTTTGTTGTGTAGCAAATTCACTCCAATCAATCTTGTTAGGGAAGTCAATTTGTGAAATTCGGGATAAGGCGTCGGCTACTGCGTTTTGTGCTCCGGATAGGTGTCGTATATCTGATGTAAATTGCGCAATGTAATCTAATTGGCGTAATCGTCTAGGTGATATTTTTTCTTTAGAAACTGTTTGTTTTTCTTTGAACATAAAAGATAGGGGTTTATGATCGGTGTATACTATTATCTCGTGTCCTTCACAATAACTTTGAAAATGACATATCGCCATATAAATAGCTAACAGCTCCCTGTCATACGTGCTGTATCCTTCTTGTGTTTTTGATAAGGCTTTTGAGAAGAAAGCGATAGGTTTCCATTGATTATTGATATTTTGTTGAAGAACCGCTCCGACGCATGTTTGAGAAGCGTCTGTCATAAGTGATAGCGGTGCGTCGGGTGCGGGTGGGCTCAGAGCGATAGCTTTTTTCAAACCATTCTTACACTGATCGAAAGCTTCCCTGGTTTCATCGGTCCACTCAATAACCTTGTTAACTCGTTTAGAATTATTTCCACACATATACTTATTTAACGGTGCTTGATATGCTGCTGCGTGCGGTATGCTTGTTCTGTAGAAATTGAGCATTCCTAAGAAACGTTTTAAATCACGGACCGTCTTTGGTAATGGGTACTCGTCTATAGCTTTTACTCTCTCGGGTAACGGGGTTATACCTTGTGACGTTATCTTGTATCCTAAGAAATCTATTTCCATTTGGCCAAATATGCATTTCTCCGTGTTAATGGTTATCCCGTGTCTGTCTAATCGTTTAAGCACTTCTTCAATGTGCTCCCGGTGACTAGTGGGACTTCCTGAAGCTATCAAAATATCGTCTACGTATGAAAATACGTAATCTAATCCACTCATAATGTCATTCATAAATCTCATGAAAGTTTGCCCTGAATTGCGCAGACCGAAGGGCATACGGGGAAACTCAAACAAACCGAATGGTGTAATTACGGCTGTTTTTTCTATTTTCTCGACCGGTACTTGATTGTACGCTCTCTTGAGGTCGATACGGGAGAATATTGTCTTCCTGGGCAAAATGTATGCGAAATCTGTTAGTCTCGAGATGGGATAGCGATCTGGCTTGGTGATTGCATTTAATTTCCGGTAGTCACCGCATAACCTGATCCCGCCATCTTTTTTCTTAGTCACATGGATTGGGCTGGCCCACGAGCTCTTGGATGGTCTACAGATGCCTGCGCTGAGCATATCTTCGATTTCCTTTTTAACTAATTTATACTTGTCAGCCGATAATTGGCGACACTTGGAAACAACAGGGTGACCTTCGGTAATAATTTGGTGTACGACGTTGTGTTTCGGCGTTTCCTTTGCACAGAATGGCTTGGTGACGTCAGGGTACTTTTCTATTAAATCTGCGAATGGTATCTGAGCGTTGATCGTCTTGACTGTAGGCATGTTAGAGTTCGTTATTTTTGCAGGTGTTAATAATCCCGTCACTCCGTCAATTATTTTTTTTCGGCGCATATCAACTAACAAATTGTGTTTTTCTAAAAATTCAGCGCCCAAGATTGGTTGTTTGACGTCAGCGATGACGAATGTCCATCTGTACGGCCGTCGTAATCCGAGATCTAGTTAAAGCGTTTTTTCGCCGTAGGTTCTAATTTCGCTCCCGTTAGCAGCATATAACTTATATTCATACGATACGTGTGCCTTTTTAGTTCTCGGTATAACAGATATATTTGCCCCTGTATCTATTAAAAAACGATACCGACTTTTTCGGTCGGTAACGCATAGACGGCTAGATGGATATATAGCGCTAACGTCCGCCTCCGTCAACACTATTGGGAGTTTTCCGGCTTTGTTTTCCATGCACAAGGTTGCTCGCATTTCTGTGCTCGAGCTCTAAATTTGTGATGGTAATAGCATAGCCAATTTGGGTTGTTTGGTCTTCTCTGTCTTGATCTTGATCGACTTCGGGAATGCGACATAAATCCACGTCCACGGCCTCGTGTGTAGGAACGGCTGCCTCTTAATTCCGCGACTTCCAGCGATAATTTGTTAATCTGAGCTAACAACTCATTCATCGGGAAACTGCCGGTGCTTGCGACTTCCGATATTTCGTGGAACCTTATGTTTTCCATAATTTTGTCAGCTATGGCGGCCAAGTTGTCTAGTTTCTGATCCTGGCTTACTGTCAAAACCGCCCTGACAGATCCTGGTAGCCGCTGCAGCCACAAATTGTGAAGAGTAGAGTCGGCAACATTCGCGTTCCGTGCTAGTTCCGACATCTTGCGCAGGAGTTGTGACGGTTTTTGGTCGCCTAATTCAATCTCTCCAATCAGTTTTTGAAATTGTCGTTCAGCAGACTCTTCGTAAATAGATAACAGCCTTCGTTTCAATGTGTTGTATTTTTGCTCGTTTGGTGGACTTAGTAGTAGATCGCCAACTTGTTGAATTGTCTCGCGGTCTAATTTTGAGATAACCAAATTAAACTTGCATTCGTCTCCCTGCTTCTGTGGTGCCATGATGGACTCGAACTGGGCAAACCATAGCCGCGGCATCTCGATCCAAAATTCGGGGATTCTTGCGGTCACGCTTATGGACGAGACTTCGGGGCCGGCAATGGATTGTGTTGAGCATGATCCTGATGCGTGTGCAAGCGTATCTCGTTGCCCTGGATATGTAGCTTGTTGTTGTACGTTCTGGTATTGGAACTCGCCTTGTGGAACAGGTGTCTTCTGCATGTTTCTCGTTTGATATAAAATAAGAGAAAATCACGTCGGGGTCACCAATGTGGGTATCTACCTAGTGCGTGTATTAAGTTGCGTGTTTGGAGACAGGGTACACAAGTGATCAACACAAGTCTTAGTTTCAGAATCCATTTATTTAACATACTATCTTATACATTACAGTTTCGTGTCACGTGCACGCGCATGCGAATAACATACATAACTGGGTCAACGAACTGACATTATGTTTGTACTATGACCCACTACTAATTACGCAAGGTCGCCACATGTTTTACAAAGAAATAGTTCTTTGTGTTGTTTCGATTGTTTTGGGGAGATTTGAGTTAGTGAACTGGGCACTCGGAAATTCCTTCGTGACAATGATTTGCAATTTTGCAATTTGGAGGTTTCGTTCGAGGATTTCATTTGATTGATTTCATTCTGGTATTCGGCTTGGTGTTGTGAAGATGTCGAGGAGGACACCTTCGCTCTGGCTGTCGGCCAGGAAACCTAAAGAGAAGGATGGAGGCCGACACCTCAATTTTGTTTCCGGCTTATAATAGCCGTGTTTAATATTTTGATTTTGTTCCGGTTGAGTGCCGTAAGTATACTTGCTGATTGGTAGGATTTTGTTCATTTGGTTGCTTCATGCAGTTCTATAACATAAGTGGTTTCTTTCAGATCTTTTGATGGCCGCTTGGTTTGGCTACCAGGCTTAGAACATTACCGTCCGCTTTACGCTGACTTTCCGCTGATCAAATGAAAGACGCAAGAAGCTTGTTACGATGAGATTCGGGTTGGTACCACGCCACGTGGATGCATAAGGTTACCCTACCCTATCTTTGATGAAGTAAGTGGAAACATCTTCTTAATCCAGTTAGCAGTCTACAATTCCGGTTGCCGTTTATTAGTATTCCGTTCATAATTAAATTCAGATTATTCCGTTTAGTATAATTTACATGATAAGTTTGGTGGTACAACTCGCTCAGAAGTAGGGGTAATTCAGAGCCTTACAAAGGACTCACGCCTGAGATTTCTGTGTAGCTTTTTAAGAGGTGGTAAGCTTGGCCGGAGCTAATAAATATATTCTGTTAATTCATGCTCGTCTCTTTATTTACCACCTCATTCTGTTCATCCACATCAACCCCAACACACCCTCTCCAACCCCTAAACGTTGCAGATTACTTTACATAACATACAGTTAATTTAATACTATTTAGTATAACATTCATAACAAATAAAACATTTTGAAATAAAACTCATTTTATATAATATCGTTCATTTGTTTGTTATACGCATCATTTCGTATATCTATTATTTGAGATAAAAAAGTTTAAAATATTAATTAAAAGAAATAACCGTACTGACTGACATACATTGCTAAAATTAAGAATTTCGTTGAATCCCGACTCGCCGTGGTCTTTTCGCCATGGTACTTGTCTGCCCTACACTAGAGTGCAATTTAAAAGCCGGAGGCGCGGAGGGAGTGCAGTCCTCGCTCGCAGTAACGAAGCTCGGGCGCCCGGGCGAGTTGTAGCGGCTGAGGCGACCAGCAAGCCGAAGCTGCGGAAGCGAGTGTGGGTGCCAAAGATTTGTTACGCAAGGGCGGAAGGACTGTACTTCCCGCAGCGCCGGAGAAGAGCAAAACAAATGCATGCATGCTTGCCTCCTTGCCAATATGCATGCTTGTTTGCCTGCATGCATGCTGCTTGCCTGCATGAATGCTGCTTGCCTGTATTCATGCTGCTTGCCTGCATGCATTCTGCTTGCCTGCATGATTGCATGCATGCCAGCTTGCATACATGATGATTGCCTGTATGCATGCTTGCTTGCCTGCTTACGTGCATGCATACCTCCTTGCCCGCGTATTTATTTGAGGCATTTCGTACTCTTAAAGATTCGGAATATACCCTATTTGGTATCTTTAAATTATTTTTAAGAGGCATTTCGTACTCTTAAAGATTCGGAATATACCCTATTTGATATCTTTAAATTATGCATTCTGGCGACTTTGTATCAAGAAATCATTATCTGTTTCAAATGTTATATAAAAAGAGTGTAATCGTAAATGAACGTTAAACTAAATGTTATGAAATTAAATAAAATTATTTGTTTTTAGCATTATATCATGTGAATGTTATATTAAACAGATAATATGCTAAATGATTTTATCCCAACTGTTACTTATAAGTTTTAAAATTATGTAATTTAAATTTATTTCTTTTCATCATTATATTAAAAAAGGTTTATATTAAACAAAATTATATTATTTGATTGTATATGTTTTGATATTTATACCATATGTTGTTATCTAAATATATAATACTATATATTACACATCCAGCTGTAACTTAGCATAAACATACATAATATGACGGGCCCGATGGCTCATTTGGTAGTGATCCTGACCCATGTGCCAAAGTTCGTGGGTTCGATCCTCACCTTGGATAAACAATTGTGTGATAAAAACTTGTGTTTGTCCAGTGTTTGGGTGTTTAATATCTATTTAAGTATATATTTTGTGTACCTCAGTTGATTATGATACCCATAACACAAGTGCTTAAGCTACTTACTTTGGGGTCAGATTGATGTATGTATGTGATGTTTTCTCATATTTATTTATTGACATATTTTATTTTTAATCCTTAAGGGCCTGTTTCACAATCGCTGAGTAAAGTTCTGGGTAAGCTACTTCGACCCTATCTGCTCAGTAAACTTTTTTTCAGGTTTCATAATCCCTGAGTAGGGTTAATCACCACTTTATCTGCTCGTTAAGTTAATCACCGGATGCACTGCCAAGTAGCCTTTTACTTGACAAGTAAATTTAAAAAGATAACCTCAAATACGTCATTTCCAAATTTTCATCAACAAGTTATTTTATTATTTAAATGGACAGTTTTGCAGTCATTGTAAAATAACACAATGTTCGTAATGGTAAATTCAATGCAAACAAAATCACCACACAAAAAGTACCAAACGTCAGCAAATTTGACATTTGTCATTTACTGACTAACTGACGTTGACTCGACATAGACTTTTTATTGAAACCTCGTTGCGTTCCATTCTTACAGAAACATTGATTTTAGAAAAGGTGAAATTACTCATTTACATTACAGTGTAAACATTTTTTGTACAATTTTATTGTTTTTATTACTTATAATCATAAATAAAAAATATTTTTAATGATAATTCTGTGATTACTATACTTTATAGAAACACATAAATTATTCTTACCTTGAAACGAAATGTAACTTGTAAGTAAGTATTAATTATATAATCTTCACTTTAATTTACTGATTGGATGATTGTGAAACGCAAAGAAAGTTGACGAAAGGATTTAACCTCTATGTAATTAACTCGCTGAGTAACTAGTTAAGCCTTTACTTAATGATTGTGAAACAGACCCTAAGTAACTTCATTTTACTCAAAGGAAACATTACTTTATTTTCTTGAAAGAATAAAATTATTTAAAAATAAATAAATTTTTGATGGTTTGATTCCGGGCAAGCGAAAGTTAGAAAATCTTAGAATACAGTTTTATTTTCATAAAAATAAAATAATGTTCTCTTTGCGTAAGTGACTTCATTAAGTCTTTATTATGATGTAAGGCAGTTTCCATTCACAGTCCATACTTTTCACCCTGTACTTAAAGATAATAATTGTAATAGAAGCATTATAAAATTATTATTTACGTTTACGTTCAGGTCACTCAGGGCATAGAACTTCACCGTTACAAACAACTGATCTTATGCGTCCACTATCTTCACCATTACTTTTAGCTATCACACCAAACAATGACACGCGTATAGATTCACCTCTTCAACCAATGTCACCGGAAAGTCAACAGCTTTTCGACATGTTAAATGAGAATGATATAATTAATGATATTAATGAAGAAGTTCTTCTTCCAAAACAAGACGAACCAGATTATTGTAAAAGTGATGACAGTGTCATGGATCCAGATTATACCATACACGATGAAGTGGACGGAACACGTTCTTATTTAAGTTCTACGTCTTGTAGTAATGTAGATGAAGAGGAAGATTCTCGAAAAGATGAAGAAGAAACAAGAGAGGAAGATTCTAGAAAGGACGAAGAAGATATAAGATAGGAAGGTTCTAGCAAAGATAAAGAAGAAATAGGATCTAATTTAACAACTGGAAGACCAAAAAGAGGACGTAAGCGAATAAATACTCAGCTTAGATCCGAAAGAAAACATAATAATTATAATAACTTGGAATATAGAACGACGAAGAATATAATAATCAAGCCAAAAGTTTTTACAAATTACCAATGTACATGTTTAAAGAATTGCAATAGTTTGATTCCGGTAGAGAAAAGAAAAGAAGAGTTTAAAAAATTTGTTTAGCTAGGTTCCTATAACGCCCAATTATTATATATAGGATCTTGTATCAAAGAAGAAAATATAAAACGAAGTTACACAATGACTAATTTGCCTGCCGAAAAAAGAAACCAAAGCAATGCAATCGCATTTATTCAATAAATGGAGTAAAAGTATGCCGCGATATGTTTTTAAAGACTTTTCAGATCACAACTCAAAAAGTCACAACATCATAAGTAAAACTTCGGAAAGTTGGACTGTTGACTGATGGCAGAGGAATTAATACGGGTGGAATGAATAAATTATCAGATGAAGATTACAACTTCATCACTGATATTATTGGGAAACTTCCAAAATATGAATCCCACTATAGAAGGGAAAAAATAGCGGCACATTATACTTACAACCAGGGATGACTTTACCTAAAATATATGATATCTATCAACAAGAATACATAAAAAAGTATGGAGAAGCGCGCAAGTATGCGTCTTCGGCAAGTGTGAGAAAGATATTTTATTCAAAATTTAATCTTAAATGCAAACAACTGAAAAAGGATACCTGCAACAAGTACGATATGTTAAATGTTAAAATACAAAATACCATGAAGAAGCACAAAAAGAAAAGAATCTACATTTGGAAAGGGCTGAAAATTTACGTAGCAAAATGAACTCCGATTTCAAGACCGCACAAGAATTACCAAGTGTTGAATGCTTGACCTTCGATATGGAGAAAACATTACCCTTACCTCGCATACCTACCAATGTTGTCTTCTATAAAAGGCAACTCTGGTTTTACAATAGCGGTATCCATAGTGCATCAGACGACACTGGACACTCACTGCTATGTATGGGTAGAGGGGGAAGCAGGCAGAGGTGCGCAAGAGGTAGGTTCCTGCCTTTTGAAGTACATAGAAACCAAGTTAAGTCCCACAGATGAACACCTTATTTTATGGAGTGATTGCTGTGGAGGTCAGAACAGAAACATCAAAATTGTTTTGATGCTCAAAGCAATCTTAAACTCCCATGTAACTTTAAAAACAATAACATTTTGATTTCTTGAGTCTGGTCACACGTTTTCACCTAGTGATACTGACTTCTCCAAAATAGAAACTGCCCTAAAACATCAACAACGTGTTTTTACTGCAGAAGAATACATGGACATCATTAAAAATAGTAAAAAAAAGAAACCTTTACAGGTTTATAAAATGAAAAAGACACATTTTTGTAGCACACATAAATTAGAAAAAAATATAACTAACAGAAAGAAATTTACTGATAAAAGCAAAGTGAATTGGATACAGACAAAAGAAATAAAGATTACAAAAGATAAAAAGTTTTCCATTTTTATGAAATCGTCGTTAGAAGAAGATTACAAAGAGTTAGATATTGGAAAGAAAGTCAAAGACAAGAACTAAACATAAATAAGTCAGATTTTTCGTTATTGTGGCCTGATGGTAAACCAATTGCTCCAGCAAAATTAAACTAATTGGAGTCTATGTACCAGTACATTCCAGAGGATTGCCTTCAATTCTACAAAACCTTAAAGAGTTCGGAGGATATAACTGATGATGCCCAGATGGGTTCGCTGGAGAGCCAGACTTTGACCTCCAAGAAGAACGGGAAGACAATTAAAGTTTTGATAATATTTAATAAAAACTAATTGTTTCTTAAATAATCTTCTTTTATTTTATAAGTATTAGGTGTTAAAATATGAAATTGCCGTTTTGTATGGACGAAATCGAGAAAAGTCATTTTTCCATACTAACAATTTTTTTGTTTTTTTAAAAACGCCTGAACCGTTTTCGATGCAATTAAAGGTGAAAGTTAAATGGTTATAAAGCTACGCATTATAGTATTTAAATTTCTGAAAATCAAAGTATATAATGCAAATATACTTAATTGAAGCAAGAAGATCAGCTCACACATTGTAAGGGGTCTTTTCAACGACTTCCTTGGAAGTAATAGGCGCTAGTATTGCATTTTTTTTTACTCAAAAGTTACTTTTTTTAGTTTTTGATACAATACAAAAAGAATTACGCAATAATATGACTATACTTAAGAGCTATAAACAAAATAAAAAGTGGGAAAATAATCGGCAATTTCATACTTAAACCCCTATTACTATACACCTACTTAATAAAACAAAAAATACGTAAGTTATTATCGGTTTAATTAATTAAAATACTGTTTGGAACGTTTTTGCAGAATAACTCAACTTGAACGTCCATACAAAAAGCTAAATAGCGAAAACGTTCCAAAACGATTTTTCCTAATTATCTACTGTTTTAACGTAAATATTCAAAAATTTAGTATCTGATCGATTTCGCAAAAGTTTCGTCCATATGGAAAAACTATATGTTTCGTCTTTACTTGTTAGAATAAAAAGTGTACCACTAAAACGCTAAATTGCGTTTATCTCAAAATCAACTAAGTGTGGATTGGAACGTTTCTGCATATCTACGTCCAATTGTGTACCTACGCTACTTTTCGCAAGAAATAAATGTATGTTCTTACGAACGTAAATAATATTCTCGAGAATGTATTAAGAAGACACTGTAAGTATATTAATTTTTTTGAATAGCTCTTTCAGCGAGTCACGGGGTCGAAGGCCGTAAATAACCCGTACAGCACGTTTTTGCAATATAAAAATTGATTCAATATCTGCCGCTGAGCCCCACAACAGAATTCCGTATGACATTATGCTATGAAAGTAGCTAAAATACGAGTATATACTAATCTTGCCGTTCCAACATTAGTTAATTGCTTTATTATAAGTAAACATATCCCTTTCGCGAAGCTATTAAATGATCGTGCGTTAAACTTTAAAAAATTTTTTTCGCGCGTATAGTCAGCTTCAGCGGACCGGGACTGCACCACACGATAGTGCGCCCAATACCGTTTGAATGTAGATGCCTATCATAGATACACGTGAAGTTGTCGCGCGTCACTGCCCTTTCCAAGATGGCGGTCCACCTGGTTGACAGACAGGAGAAACGCGAGTAATGATTAAAAATATTTTGAATACGTATTGATTACATTCGTTTGCTGAATTGTTTAATTAAATATGCTAGGTATGTGGGGCAATAATAGATTTAAGTGTACTTCTTCATTTCTCTAAGACTTTTGTCTCGGATGTCAAGATAACACGATCGTGCGATATGGGCTTTAGTTTATCTATCCAATTCACTTTATGTTAAAACTTTTTATGCACTTTTTCACATTGGAATGTATTCAAATCGTTTTTTATTGTTTTAGGGAAAGAATTAACCTCAGATTTGTTTCTGGACCTTATTAACGACGGAAATGATTCGGAAGTAGAAGGTACTTATGACGAGGAAGATGTCGAGGCTCTTCCATTTCGTGTACCAAGTCCTTCGAACTCAGACAATGATGATCCTTCTGATAATATTCAAGATGATTCAGCTAATATTCAAGTACCTGCAAGAGTTATTACACCGCAAAATACAAACCGTACCGAATCCCTTCGTGGTCGCAGTGTAACGCGCCGAGGCCATCGCGTTTCTCAGCGTGGTCGCAGCGTTTCACCTCGAGGTGGTAATGTATCTCAACGTGATAGCTTTTTAAGTCATCAAGATAATTCACCAGGCTGTTCTTCAACTCCAAGCGAATCTCGTGGCATTTCTCGTAATAGAAGCCGTAGAAATAATAGTGCGCCACAGTCACAGTCATCTGCTACAGTGCCATCTGCATTGCCTATTGTTTCCATTTCGGCGCCTGCAACTCAGAACTCCAGGCGAAGAATATGGAAATGTGTTCCCTTTAACCAAAAGCAACATAATTATCCACCGCGAAAACAGCAGTTAATCCGAACACCTCTCGGGTACTATCAGGACTATTTCGATGACAAATTTTATGAGAAAGCTGCTTCATGCACAAATAATTATTGTTTGCGAAAAACTGGAAGAATCCTTAATACAAATGCTGCAGAATTAAAAAGAATGATTGGTTTGCACTTTATAATGGGCTGTATACCTTACCCTAGACTACATATGTATTGGAGACAGGAAATGGAGTTAAAACTTATATCAAAAGTTATGCCAAGGGAGCGATTTAAATTACTGCGCACCAATGTTCACGTAGTGGAAGAGGATACTGCTCCGATTAATAATACCAACAGCCTATGGAAAGTACAGCCGGTAATAAATAAGGTACGAAAAGTTGGTGACATTTAAGTCTAAACAGTATTAAAAACCAACTAAACAAACTGTGTGCAATTTTTTTCCCTAGCAACTAGCAACACTGATGTTGATAGGTTTTGTGTTTCAAATGATTCGTTTTTAATTCGATTTACGTACAGAAAATGTCTAAAATGTAAGTACTTACGTGTGAAATGAAACTTTATCACTTTCTTTATGTTTCTCTGATGTGCTAGAACACTTCTTCACAGTGCAAACAGTCATTTTAAACTATTTTTCGCGAGCTGTGTTTGACTTAGCGTGACGTTGAGCACTGATAGCTCGCGGAACAAACTAAGCCAGATATGGCTTAGTTTTAGTTGCGCGTTTTTTGTACTTACATTCGGCTTCTAGGTGTTATTATTCTAAGATAGAATACCTGATAGAAAAAACATTAATTTCAAACAAGATCGCGTTATGAATGGGGAGACTCCCAATAATTTGTGAACGATGATGTCGTTATCGTCATGTGGATGGACAATAAGTCAGTTTTAGCATCATCAACGTGCACTTCGTCTGATGATCAAGTCTACGTGAAGCGATGGGCAAAGAAAGAAAACACTTACGTAGATGTCAAACAACCACTTATTATTACGCACTATAACCGTCACATGGGTGGGGTAGACGTTCTCGATCAATCAATCGAATACTATAGAACTTTTATGAAGACTAAAAAGTGGACATTGAAGGTAATGTTACATTTTTTTATAAAATTCAGTGCGAGACATCTCGTATCCACCGAGGTCAAGTATTCGACTTACTTGAGTTTAAACTACAAGTGGCTGATGGTCTTACTAGCACTCCAGCTCGTAAAAGGCTGGAAGAAAATGAAGATGATGACATGGGGATGATACGAGACTACAGCGAAGAAAATGATGATCCGAAAAAAGATACCGACCTGCTAATGTACCTTCAGTAGCAAAGCGGCATGACGGCTACGAACATTACCCGCAATTTGATCGATCTTGTAGGATGGATGGAAGGTTGTACAAGTAGGTCAAAAATTAGATGCGAAAAATGTGATGTTTACCTTTGTCTCTCGAGAAAAAGTAATTGCTTTGCTTTATTTCATAAAAAATAATTGATTATCGGTTCAACATTTTTAATTAGATTTTATTTCTAGAAGATATAATTTTGTTTCTGGTTTTTAGAGTTTTTTTTTTTAATTTTTGTTAATTTACTATTAAGAAAACTTTGAGACTGTTTAATGTTCCTACAATTATTATTAAAGATTAATGCCTATTATGAATATAAATAAACGAATAATTAACTAAATCCTTTATTTCTGTTCACCTTCATAAGAATTAATAAATATTACATTGAATACAAGTACCAGATCAGATAGATAAGTTAAAGCCCAAAGCGCACGATTGTGACATGCGTTTTTTTTTTCGAAGGGGGGGTGGGCGTAATTTTTTTCTTATTTTTGGGGGGTTGTTCTGTTCACCCATAATGAGAAATTCAACTTGGATGTATAATATTTAAAAATATTTTTTCTGGGCCTGAAAGGGATATAGTAATATATATAAATATATACATGGGTTGTTCTCAAAAAAGTGGCACTGTTACCTGCCGGATGGGTTTCCGTAAAAAATTATAATTGTGTATAAACCTTTTACGTTATTTAGTGTAAATATTAGCTTTGAGCTGGCGAATTATCATTTGACGATGTTAACAATACCCTCTCTAAATTATTGCATTGGTTTGCTACGAATAATCTTTTGCTTAATGCAAGAAAAACAAAATGTGTTAAATTTACTTTGCCTAATGTAAGGTTTTCCGCCACAAATGTTATTGTAAAAGATGAGCCATTAGACACAGTAGACTCCTCTACCTTTTTAGGTATAACTGTAGACTCTCGACTGCAATGGGGTGCTCATATCAGGTCTCTGTCTGGAAGACTTAGTTCTGCTGCTTATGCTGTGCGAAAGATAAGACAATTGACTGATGTTGGAACGGCAAGATTAGTATATTTTAGCTACTTTCACAGTATAATGTCATACGGTATTTTGTTATGGGGCTCAGCGGCAGATATTGAGTCTATTTTTATATTGCAAAAACGTGCTGTGCGGGCTATTTACGGCCTTAGACCCCGTGACTCTCTAAGAGAGCTATTCAAAGAGATCAACATACTAACAGTTGCATCTCAATACATTTTCGAAAACATTATGTACGTCCGTAAAAACCTCGAATTTTTTGTCAAAAATAGTGACGTACACAATTTCAATACCCGAAATAAAGATAAACTTGCCGTTCCAGGATTCAGACTGCGAAAAGTAGGTAATTCGTTCATGGGAAATTGTATCCGTATTTTCAACAAATTACCACTATCAATTGCTGACCTCCCTGTACATAAATTCAAATCATATATCAAAGTTGTTTTAATGAAAAAGGGCTATTACACTATTGATGATTATATAAATGATAGGAACGTTTGGCTTTAAATTGTATCAGCTCGCACTGGCATATATCTTATGTAAACATGTTTATTTAAAAAGAGGCTGACAATAGTGACCGAGTTTCTTGCGCTGCTTCTTCTCGGCACTAGCCCACATTTGTCCCGAAGCAGTGGTAGGTTAAATATTGGGACGTGTAAAAGCGCCTCCAGGGGCCTATTTGCAGAAATAAAACTGATTTTAACTGATTTTAACTGATTTTGAGAGACATTTTACATAAAGGCTGAGGATAAGTGAGTAAAGCGAGTCGATGTATTTTCAACAAAATAAAATTGTAACATCGGTTTCTCAATAACTTGCCGTGTCCAAACACTACCAGTCATACTTTAATATGCTGTAGAATATTATGTTAATTGAAAATGCGTTGAAACCATTAAAGTATAAACAAGTATACTAACCAAATAAACTTGACATAATTGTCACTTTAAATAAAAACATACTGTTCTAGCAATAGAGGTTTTAATTATGTCCTGAATGATTTTATCTTTAACGTGCCGCTAACACTCTTGCGCCTCACACACACAATATAACTTCCTTGACCCACCACACCGCACGTAAAATGTCCAGGCAGTATTCGGCGATCCGCCGGGAAGACAAGGTGTGTGCAAATTAATGTTTTTTTGTACAAATTACGTCGAAGCACGATAATCGGATTTTGTAACGGGTATGTTGTCTATAATCTGACCTCTTTATTATAACTTGTAGCCCAATAGATTTTTTAACGGTAATCTTAAAGTATGTAATTTGTTGCCATTTTGTTGTTATCACACAATAACTTTCAATTTCTCATTAACCTACCACTCTTTAGCCTGTTCTGAAATTACAGGTTAATGAGGTTGACGCCAGGTTAAAGAGACTATGTTTAATAAATTGCAACGAATTACAATTTCCTTGAAATCAAATTATATTTTGCACTACAAATAAGTATAAACTTACATTATAAGTCAATAAATCAATTGTGTTTCTTTTGTTTAGACATTTTTATATGTGTGAAAATTTTAGATAACCGATTTTTCGATTTTTAAAGGTTAAATGTAAAAAAATAAGAAAAGGGAAGAAGTTTTAGCGCGGAAAAGAGAATTGGAAAGAAAAAGATATAAAAAGATCAAAAATGATCCCGAACTTTATGCAAAATATAAGGAAAATAATAAAGCAAAATATCGTTAACGAAAAGCTGAAGGAAAAGTAATAACTGTAAGTAATTTAACACCAAGAGATCAGAAAATGTTAAGAAAGAAATGGAGAGAAGCAGCGAAAAAGTCTTATCAACGAAAAAAAGAAGAAAAGGCAAGAATACAACGTTTCATTGAATGCAACAGTCCACCATCTAGTGACATCGAAAATATTTATATCGATAATATGGATGAATATTACGGCAATCGAGAAACACCACTAAGCTTTGCACATGGTAGTTCAGAAAGTAAAACAATCACTAGATCTAAGTCTAGGTCACGAGAGGTCAGTCCTGCGATCTCACAAGTGTCTTCACCAAGTTCTGGTACCGTATCACCTAATGCTCAACGTTTAGTTAGAAAGTTGCGGTATAAAAAAGACAAGGAAATTGCGTCTTTGCGAAACAAATTACAATCAATTATAAAATTAAATGATGCGTATCGAAAAATAATTGCTAGAATGCAACCGCTGCAAGAGAAGGTTCTGCAAAACGATAACCAATCTGAAAATTCAACTGTCTCCGTTGTTCTTCCTCCTGTTGCACGGGCTAGTACCAGTGATGACATTTCTGTTGCTGAAGGCGTATTACGTTCTTATAAGAGTGCTAAATCGTATACAATGAAACAGTTAATTTGAAATAGTCTTAAGCCTCACCTCGAAACCTCCCTGCAAGATAAACAAGTATAGAAAATGTTTAAAAGTGTGTTTCGAAGACGAAACAGACCACTAAAAAACACATTAGTATTACAGAAAAATGTTAGTAACTTTCTTGCAGATGATGAAAATAGTAGCTGCGCAGCTGGAAAAAAAGAATATGTGAAGAAAGAAGGTGTTAAAGAACAAAAGCGTTATTTGAATGACTCACTAGGAAATCTTCATAAAAAATTTAATTCATCTCGTGCTTATACTCTAAGTTTCGCGACGTTCTGTCGATTAAGGCCATTTTGGATATTGCCCGCTTCTAAAAGACCACGAGAGACCTGTCTTTGTGTAATTCATGAAAATTTCCAACTTTTAGTATCAGCACTTCACAGACATAAAATTATAGAACCCAAAGATCCAACAAATCTTCTCAAAACTATTTGTTGCGATGTTTAAAATGCTGACTGCCTATTCCGCAATTGTATTAACTGCGGTAAAAAATGTGTCAAATATTTAGAATATGAGAATTCTATTGAATTTTACTATTAGACATGGAATTCTAAAACTGAAAAAAATTTACAAAATGGTCATGAGAGTATGATAAGGTTGGTAACGAAAGAGAAAATATTAACTACACCAAGTGAAGCGATTAAAAGGTACCAAGAAACACTCGAAATATACATGAAGCATTGTGGGAGGATGGTTACGCAACAAGATGCCATAAAAAAGATAAAAGATCAGTTGAAAAATGATGAAGTAGTAATGCACATCGATTACTCCAAGAATTATAAGTGCGCATACTCCAGAGAAATTCAATCTGCACATTTTGGTGCTAGTAAGCTGCAAATAACTATACACACTAGCGTGTTTTATTTTTTTGATATTAATGGTCAAAAACATTCACAATGGTTTGCTACTCTTAGTCCGAATTTGAGACACAATACAGCAGCTGTATGGGCACACATGGAACCGAATTTGGATTTTTTTTTAAAACATGCAAAACTATTCATGTTATTTCAGATTCGGCAGGTAGCCAGTATCAAAATTATAAAATATACTTCGTTATAACAGCTCTACGATGGAACTGTCCTTGGCTTGAATGTGTCACTTGGAACTTCTCTGAATCTGGGCATGGGAAGGGAGCTCCAGATGGTGTTGGAGCAGTTCTTAAGCGTACTGCTGATGCGTGTGTAAATCATGGGGCTGACGTACCGGATTTTGAATCTTTTGCAAATCTAATACAAGAAAACTTAAAAAATATTGTTGTTGAAACAGTTTCCGAATATAAGATTCTTGAAAAAGATATGTCGCTTCCAAATACATTGTTGCCGTTTAAAGGGACCCAAAAAGTACACCAAATTTGTTTGGTGCAATTATAAAAGTGGAACGGTCGTTTTACGAAACCTTAGCTGCATCGAAAAGTCATGTTTGACTGAAGTGAATATTTGTAATCATGGTAAACACCTTGGTTTTCATGATGTTGTAATCGAGCATATGAGCGCATCGAAGCCTAAGCGCAAAAGTACAAGAGCTTCTGATGCAGTTGCAAACACTTCTAGACGTCTCGCAGCCTCATGCTTGGAGTTAAGCGATTCGGACAGTGAAAGTTTAGCTGTTCCTAGTACGAGTATTGCTGAAAATTTAAGTGTTAGTGATTCCGTCAGTGCGCTTCATAGGTCTAGGCCATTTTCAGCTCTATCTGAAATGGAATTACCACCAGAACTTCGAAGAAGTACTTAAGATAAAATTTTGAATGAAAGTCATGTGGATAATATTTTTGATGAAGGGCCTGTAGCAGAATATTCTTTGAGTGAAGTTGTTCGTAGTGACAGCGATTCTGATTATATCATCTTTTGAATAGCTAATATATTTGTTGATCATGCTATTTCTTGTTGAATCCTAGTGTGACGGTTCTACCTATTTCAGAAGAATAAAACGGCCAACAACAGATTATACAGTTTTTATTATAAGAGAGGGTAGACAGAAAGGGCGTGGGTTAAGCCTAATTGCGACCGATATTATAACGCAACTACAATTAATAAAAACACCACTGTCCTGGTAGCACGAAGCAGAAGAAGCAGAAGTATTCAGTCTTCGGTCTTCAGGCTGGTTAGGTAGGCAGTGTAGGCGTGAGATGGTGAGCCGCTAGTTGTAGACGATCAGTGACAAGATCCGGTACCGGAGGAGTGATCCCTTTAATTACACATAAAACAGACATTTAGCAAATATCCTGAATTCATAGTCTGACTGCGGCCTAATTCTATAAGCGGCTCAACACTAAGGCAATTCTAATGAAGCGGAGCAAAGGGTGATCAACTGAATGATGATGATGGTGATGATGGTGTTTTATTATGATTTGCATAAAATAGTTATTAATGATGAGGCATAAAATAATTACTTGGTGAATGAATAAATTGCAATTGAAGGTAGATGACAGAATGAAATCACTAGGAAAGGACACTACTTAATTACTATATACAGCCAACATCTCATGTAGATAGCATTTTATTTTTACATTAAAACAATTACGATTTATCGAGATAATCACACAGAAACCAATAACATTACCAAGCACAATTACATACATGTCAGTCTGATTAAAGTCACAGTGAAGGTAGGTGGATATTCGACTTAAGGCGTTATTTATTTTATAAAAGTTAAACTATTAAATATCCATTAATCCAGTACTACGTATCCCCGGTCCTATTAAGTATGTCACTGCAAAACATTTAATCAGCTGATTCATATAAGCCATACATTGCGACTACAAGCTTTCCTTAATATAAATAAACACTTTGCAACACTTACCCAATTTTTGGGGAACGTGAACACTAGATAATTACACAATTAGATGATAGCTAATACTTTTAAATTAATTTCGTAAGCTTCGGTAGGTTGAAGTTTGGATGAATCCAACAAGCGGTTAGTGTCAGGGTTATCTAACGACTACTCGAGAGTACTGTCGCGTAATGGTTGCTGCTCTCAGCGGTGCATGCGCCGGCCGCGTGAACATCGCTCGCTGGCTAAACATACGGTTTCACCCGGCTTTACTTACGCATTATTTTATTGATTTTTGTTAGGCAATGTAGTTTTATGTTATGATTTATTTAAATAAATTGAGTGTAATAGTTAATAAGTTAATTAGAGTATTAATATTTAGTTCCAATTGATTGTAAAATGTATTTGCTACTATTTTACAATTACAAGGTTACATACCCCCCTCTTTAGGTTAGGATTTTTCCTGAGAAAATCCGCTAACAGACACCTCAGTTGAGTTTAAAATCCTTGACGTGCCAAGAACCTAGCTTATTACCAGACATGTCTTCGAGCTCATATACGAGTTTAGAGATTTTCTTAATTATACGGCATTTTATAAATTTTGGTGCCAGTTTCTTTGAAAACCTTTTGTCCTTATCACTCTGGTAGTAGGTTCTTTTCCAGACAATATCTCCACTGTTAAAGTCAATGTCTTTACGACGAAGGTTGTAAGAGGTGCAATTCCTAGAGTGGGCCTTTATAAGTGAAACCTGAACTTTGTCAAATATTTTTCGGAGGAATCCCATGTTTTCTGAGTAGGAGTCGCGCGGAGTAAAGACAATGTGGTCTGTCAGATCAGCGTCGATGTAGTGAGAGCCACATATGATTAGTTCACGACCAAAAACTAGAAATGAAGGCGTATAACCAGTAACTTCATTAACTGAGCTATTCAATGCGAACTGAATTTTTGAAATGTTCGTGTCCCAAGATCTATGGTCGTTTTCAATGAAGGTGGAGATGGCAATGATTATAGTTTTATTGTAACGTTCTACGGAGTTTACTTGGGGCGTATATAGTGGGGTATAGAAAATATTTGGGATATTGTAAGAGGAAAATAAGTTTTTCATGGTATTACTAATAAATTGCCTGCCATTATCCATTAGAATAGTGCTTGGAATACCGTGAACTAGAAAAACGTTTTCTTCGATAATCCTCGAAATAATATCTGCGGTAGCTCGGCGAATGGGAAAGAGGAGACAGTATTTGGAAAAGCAACAGTTGACTACAAGTAAAAATGTATTTTGTTTTCTAGTGACAGGCAAGGGTCCGACTAAGTCAATACTAATCATTTGGAAAGGCCTGCTACAGTCCTTTGGCCGGCCCATTGAACCTAGAGTTGTATGATTAGGATATTTGTATGAAAGACAAGTGTCACAGCTGGCAACAAAATTTGAGACGTCGTGATGCATACCAGGCCAAAAGAATTTAAGTGAGAGACGTTTAAAGGTTTTAAATACACCAAAATGACCCGAAGTTGCTTCGCAATGATTTTGAGCTATAATAGTTTTTCGTTGTTCAAGGGGTACTACCTCTTTCCATTCAAATTCTCTAGTGAGAGGGTTGAGTGATTTTATGTACCGGTACAATTTACTGTTGGACACCCGATAATTTTGAAATGACGTAGGAGATGTTATGCAGCCATCAAATATCTTCAAGTACCAGGGATCGTTGGTGTTAGGTGAGTTTCTCGTAACGGTGTTATTTATAGTAGCTATGGGGACTGAGCGAGATAAACTATCTGGAACTACGTTATCAGTTCCTTTCCTATGTTTAATTTCAAAATTAAATGTAGATAATCGAACACCCCAGCGAGCTAACCGTCCAGTAGGGTTGTTGATGTTGAAAAACCATTTTAAAGAAGAATGGTCAGTGTACACGGTAAACTTAAGGCCGTTCTCTAAGTAGCATCGCCAATGTTCGATGGCAGTAAGAACGGCTAGTGCCTCGCGCTCAGTGGCACTATAGTTGCGCTCTTGCTTTGTTAACGATTTGCTCATATACGCTATTACTTTCTCTTCGTTATTGAGCTTCTGTGTAAGAACTGCACCTATTCCGTGATCACTGGCATCTGTATGAACCTCAAATGGTTTACAATAGTTTGGGCAGGCGAGGATAGGAGCAGAAGATAAAAGGGACTTCAGTCGTTGGAACGCTTGATCTGCTTCTTGGGACCAACAAAAGGGAGGGGCTTTCTTGCCTTGCGAGGTTAATTTATTAAGAGGTGAAGCTAAATTGCTGAAGTTAGGGATGAATCGTCTGTACCAAGAGGCAGTCCCTAGAAAACGTCTAATTTCTCGTTTATTTTTAGGAGTGGGGTAGTTAGTAATGGACTCAACCTTTTCAGGATCTGCGTGGAGTCCATTAACATCAACGACGTAACCAAGATATTTCAGTTGATTCCTAAAAAAATTGCTTTTCTGGTAGTTAATAGATAGATTAGCAATTTTTAGTTTTTCTAGAACTCGTTTTAGGAGTGAAATATGTTGTTCAAACGTTTCGGACACTATGATGACGTCATCAACAAAAACAAAGACCTTGTGTTCGAATTCTGGGCCATAAAAGAGAAAATCTACTAGTCGTTGTTGTGTAGCAGGTGCGTTAGTCAAACCGAAAGGCATCGACTTGAACTGAAATGTACCACGAGAGGGAATATAGAAAGAAGTCTTACACCTATCCTCTTCCTTTATTAAAATTTGCCAAAAACTTTTTGAAAGATCTATACTACTCAAAAATTTTGCGTCCCTAAGATTATCCAGTATTTCTGAAATGTATGGTAAACTATACGCATCTTTTTTTGTTATAGAATTAAGTTTTCTACTGTCAAGACAAAACCTAAGTTCTCCATTCTTTTTAGGGGTCAGAAGTACTGGAGAAGACCAAGGGCTTTCACAGGGTTCTATGACGTCATCCTTGAGCATTTCATCCAATTGCTCTCCCAAGATCCTTTGCTTCTCTGGTGACATGCGGTAGTAGCGTTGACGTATGGGGGCAGCATCCCCAGTGTCAATTGCGTGTGTTATTAGACTAGTACGTCCTAATCCACGCTTTTCATATGAGATGTCTCGAAATTGGGAGATCAACTGGTCAGCAGTAACTTTTTGATCTTCCGATAAATGTTCGTAGGAACAAAGAGAAGCCGGGGAAACGGTTTCGGTCCTATATTCTAATTCAGCATCCCTATGAAACGAGATTGCGTCTAGATGTTTAGGAAAAAGGTTAAAGGTTCGCCAAAAATCTATACCCAGAATGAGCGAGTTTTTGATGCCTGGGACAATGTGTACGTCCATAGTGTGTTTTTGGTCTTGAAATACTATTGGAAGAGACATTATTCCTATAGAGGGCAATGTCTCGCCACCCGCAGTAGTAAAATTAGCACAGTTTGTGCTTCGCAAGGGAATGCCAATCTCTAATAGGTTTTTATGAGATTCATTGCCCAAAATTGTAACACAAGACCCTGTGTCTAATAGTCCCAGCAATGGCAATTCGGAAATACTAATTTTTACATGAAACAAGCTAAGATGTTGGGTGTGTTTTTAGAGATATGAGCTCGTGGGTTCTTCTTCAGCGCTCGGAGAACTGTACTAAGAAACTGTGGAGGGCGCCACTTGCTTTAACTCAGAAGCAAGAAAGAGTTAATTAAAGAATTAAAGATAGAAAAGAAAACAAGTTATTTTCAATTTGTCTCCCCTTGTTTATTTATATGTTTAATATAGAAAATTATTGATTGATGCACATACATGAGCTACATACATTACACTTACATTAGAGTTAAGAACTAATTACCACTATGCAATTAAACAAAAGTTGTGTGCTTAACTATAAGCTTAAATTCTCAGATTTAGTGAAGGAAAGCTGAGAAGCAGGAATTCCTTCACTCACGTCTGACTAAAACTAAGGTTGGCCTAACCTATGAGCTGAGGAGTGTCATCAATGGATGAAAACTATCAAAAGAATAAATGTTTATAAATACCTAGTAGCATGATATTTGATCATGTCACCGATAATAAATTATAACGTCACCGTGGAGAAACACACATATCCCGCCGTCCCTGGAGCAGAGATTCTCACATGCGCGCAGGACGCAGGTATATGTCCTAGTAGCTAGGAGCGAGGAGGGCGACATTTCAAGCCCATAAAAATGCAGCAACAATCACCAAGATGAGGCGATGCATCATGTAAATTTATCCATCAAGGGAAAGTAAAAAAAATGTTAGTCCATGAGGAGACAAATTGAAGAGAGAACAAAAAAAGAAAAGATATTAGCCCTTTGGCTTTACATGCCTACAGGCATTTTGGCACGCTTGACCGCCATTAAAAGAAATTACTTTTTCGCGAACAAGAAAACTCAGGAAGCGTAGTAAAAAGACTCGCCACCAAATGGCATCCGCTTATATATCCAATCGAACCTCTCCCCTCTATGACAAGACAGTTTTATTTTTTAATTCTTTGCATTCACGACTTGGAACCACTTGACTTGACTGACACATAAAGCCAAACAACGCAGAAAACTGCTCAGCCCTGAAAAAGTAGAAAACTACCTAAAAAATCAACACAAATAGCCATTTGCCTATTAATGTAATAATATAAAAAAATAACATTCAAATTATTAGATAAAGAAAGGAATTGTGGGATGACAGACACAAAGTTGCACCATATGGTGTTCCATCAGCCGGATAGATGGCGTTACCAGTAAAAATCCTTAGCTGCGCACGAGCTGTTGAAACAAGATTAATGCAAAAATGTAACGACGTGTTACAATACATCCCCACTAAAGAAAAAAAAAAAAAAAAGGACAGAAAGTTAAACTACCAATGTAAAAATTTACTAAGTATTAAAGGTGATCTGTGAGGAGAACACTCGACAGCATCAGACAGTGAAATATCACTTAACACAGGCCGTCCAACTGGATTATCCACCTGCCTACGAGACCTATTGTAGAATGTCCTGCTGCGACTGTGGTATTTCTTCTTAGGAGATCGATCCCTGCTGAAAACATCCCTCAGTCGTTGAGGTATAGGATGGGATCCCCGTACTGATGGTTGAACTTTGTTATTGGTAGCAACCACAGTCTTACAAGATAACATCAAGTTTGATGCAGGTCTAGTAGACGTCTGACATAACTTTCCTGTGTCAAAGATGTCCCTACATAATCCAAAGGAACGAAGAAAGTCAGCCCCTAATATAATAGGCACGTTTGTATCACGACAAACAACAAAGTGAATAAAGTTTAATCTACCAGAATAAGAAATGGGCAGTATTACTTTACCTACAACACTCAGTTGAGCATTGTTACCCACTAATAAATTTTCGTGGCAGTGAACCACATTAGGATTAACCCCTAATTGAGAAAGAGTAGATAAGGCGTCAGTGCTGACTAAGGATACAGAAGCACCACTGTCTGCCAGAGCACTGCATTTGACGCCTGAAACGTCAATATTAAGATAAGGCCTAACATCATTTAAGTCATGATCATTAAACAATGGGGTAACAACAGAGGTTTTCCCAGGAAGAAAAGAATTAATAAATTTTAAATGGTTTTGCCATTCAAAGGCAGAAGTAAAACCCTTCTTAAAAGAAATGCGAAGATTTAAAATGTTGTTTACCCCTGAACGATTTGGAGGTATCCTCTTCATACAAGGGCAATCTTTTGTTACAACACCCGGCTTCTTGCAATTGAAACAATGTAGACCGACATACACGTCGCAATCTTTGTAGTGATGTGCACCATCACACTTTAAGCACTTCACCACTACAGAGTTTACCCGTGAGTTACCAATGGGAGAAGTTTTAGGTTTTAAGAGTTCAGAAATGATGACATCAGGACCCGGATTGAGATAGCCCCTGTACTCACACCTGTGCTTGGCAATTTCCAAATTAGCACAAAGCTCCTTTAAATGATCAATAGAGTAAACATTAGTTAAAGATAAACGAGATATATAGAAAGGATTCATATTAGTCATAATAATATCAAGTTGCTCCTTCTCAGACAAAGGCACAGAAAGTTGAGTAAATAAATATCTCATAGTATTAATAAAAGTTCTAATTCTTTCTTTAGGCTGTTGTAGCCGTGACCTAATTTGGTTCAATAAGGAGCGCTCACACTCAACAGATTGAAACTCAAGTTTTAATAATTGCAAAAATTGATTACATGTTAAAATAGAATGTTGAACAGATTTGAACCAAATTAAAGCCTCACCTGACAAGACATAAATGGCATTATTTAAGAAATCATTATCAGAAATTCTAGAAGACTTAATGTAATCTGTAAGTTTAATGATAAAGTCGTGTACTGGTGTTTCACCACTAAAGTTCAAATTCCATTTTAAAATTTGATTGAGCACAGGCTTAGAATTAACATTCGAACATGAATTTTGATGATTAACCTCATCACCAAAGGATTGAATAATTAGAGGTTGAGTACCTACAGATACCGAAGGTATAGGTTCAGACACAATACTAGATGATGTGGTTCCGCACTTAATATTGTTAAGAAGTAGAAAGGCATTAGCAAGCAAGCTAATTTTAAGTGCCCTGTGTTCCTCACTGGTGACACTCACTCGCTCAAGTCTTAGTATAACATGAGTTAATATAGAACAACACTTTTTGATACAACCAGCATGGTTGGTATTCAACACTTCATTATATTTTAATTCACAAATATTCAGCTCATTAGCAGAGTCTAAAGAAAATAAAAACTTATTGCTTAATTCCTGATTGGTGATACCCTTAACAGAACGCAATAACTTCCTCAGCTCATCGACAGTAGTATCATCTGATACTTCAAGGCCCTTAACACGAATTTCATATAAAAGTTCGTTTTTACTAAGATAATTAATATCTAAAGAAAGAGACATGATTACAAAATTAAATTAGTAACCTAAGTTGAGACAAATTAAAAAAAACACAGCTTCAAAGTACAAATCTCTAAAAGAGGCCTACCCGTTGAGGCGCCAATGAAACAAGCTAAGATGTTGGGTGTGTTTTTAGAGATATGAGCTCGTGGGTTCTTCTTCAGCGCTCGGAGAACTGTACTAAGAAACTGTGGAGGGCGCCACTTGCTTTAACTCAGAAGCAAGAAAGAGTTAATTAAAGAATTAAAGATAGAAAAGAAAACAAGTTATTTTCAATTTGTCTCCCCTTGTTTATTTATATGTTTAATATAGAAAATTATTGATTGATGCACATACATGAGCTACATACATTACACTTACATTAGAGTTAAGAACTAATTACCACTATGCAATTAAACAAAAGTTGTGTGCTTAACTATAAGCTTAAATTCTCAGATTTAGTGAAGGAAAGCTGAGAAGCAGGAATTCCTTCACTCACGTCTGACTAAAACTAAGGTTGGCCTAACCTATGAGCTGAGGAGTGTCATCAATGGATGAAAACTATCAAAAGAATAAATGTTTATAAATACCTAGTAGCATGATATTTGATCATGTCACCGATAATAAATTATAACGTCACCGTGGAGAAACACACATATCCCGCCGTCCCTGGAGCAGAGATTCTCACATGCGCGCAGGACGCAGGTATATGTCCTAGTAGCTAGGAGCGAGGAGGGCGACATTTCAAGCCCATAAAAATGCAGCAACAATCACCAAGATGAGGCGATGCATCATGTAAATTTATCCATCAAGGGAAAGTAAAAAAAATGTTAGTCCATGAGGAGACAAATTGAAGAGAGAACAAAAAAAGAAAAGATATTAGCCCTTTGGCTTTACATGCCTACAGGCATTTTGGCACGCTTGACCGCCATTAAAAGAAATTACTTTTTCGCGAACAAGAAAACTCAGGAAGCGTAGTAAAAAGACTCGCCACCAAATGGCATCCGCTTATATATCCAATCGAACCTCTCCCCTCTATGACAAGACAGTTTTATTTTTTTAATTCTTTGCATTCACGACTTGGAACCACTTGACTTGACTGACACATAAAGCCAAACAACGCAGAAAACTGCTCAGCCCTGAAAAAGTAGAAAACTACCTAAAAAATCAACACAAATAGCCATTTGCCTATTAATGTAATAATATAAAAAAATAACATTCAAATTATTAGATAAAGAAAGGAATTGTGGGATGACAGACACAAAGTTGCACCATATGGTGTTCCATCAGCCGGATAGATGGCGTTACCAGTAAAAATCCTTAGCTGCGCACGAGCTGTTGAAACAAGATTAATGCAAAAATGTAACGACGTGTAATAAGGTCGAGCTCTGTCTAAAATTGAATGATTTTTGTTATCGATTGAGGCGACTGAACTGAAGTTGAAAAAGTTACGAATGAAGGATAGCCAGTCCTTCCATTCTTTCATTCGGTCGCTCCAATCTGGCCTAGTTAGTTTTTTGACTCTGAGTTTTTCTTCTCTGTAGGATGGCAATTAGAGCATTCAGGGTAACGAACGTCTTTTTTACCGCATTTAAAACAAATAAGGAAGCGTGCTTGTTTGCAATTGCCTAGGGAATGATTATTCGATCTGCATCTAGGGCAATACATAGGTCTTAATGTTTCAGGGTTCATAGCGGCAACTTCGTTAAGTGTCTGATCCATGACTACAGCGTTAATGTTGTTATTATTATTGTAATTAGAATTTGTCTTGTAATTATTGTGGTTAATGTAGTTATTTGGTTTATTTAGATATGATTGTTTATATGGTTCATTTGATTTATTAGTATTAAAATGGCTTATTTTATGTTTATAAGAGAATTCAGGAGCAAGGGTACTGTTAGTAGCTCTCGGCGGTTCATGAAACTTTGAAAATCTAGCTGATATATTCTCGTAATTACGGCAAACAGTTTTAAGTTCATCTATAGATGTAATGGAAGAGGAGGCCGCTAATGTGTTTGCGTAACAAGGGCGAATATTATGCATTAAAATGTCTAACTTATCTTCCTCAGACATGGGTTTCCCTAGCCGAGAAAACATACCATGCATAATGGACAAGTAAATGGTTATGTTTTCTTGCTCACCCTGGGTGCGAGAACGGATTTCATTTGCAAGACGATAGTCGTAATCTTCGCTGCTGAAATCCCGTTTGAGCAAGATGCGCAAATCATCCCACGAGTTTACTCTATCTTTACTATACCGGAACCAATGTAGTGCATCATCAGTAAATATTTCATAAGCGTGTAACAGAATTTTGTCGGATGGAATCCCTCTAGATAAAACGAATTCTTCGATTCTTTGTATAAAAGCATGTACACAAGTTTGTCCAGAATATTTAATCTTATTAATATCAGCAGAGAGTCCACGGTCACATGTGACAGAAATAGTAGTAGCATCAGTGGGGTTATTATATGATAAAGAAGTTGGAATGCCTGATTGTGAACCACTCTGCTTAAAGGATGTTAATTCTTTAAATTGTGATTTAAAATTAGATAAGCAAACCTTATAAATGTCAATAACATCATCAGACTTGGCAATTCTATTGATACGATAGTGGATATGGTGGAGAAGGGTCTCAGATCGAATAAATAGATTTTTATCAAATTGTTTTTGTAGGCTAGCTAGATTATTTTGGGACTTTATAAGAGACTCCTTTAATTCCTTTAAATCATCTTTCGGGTCTAAGTGTGATTCAAGTATGTCTTCAGATGGTAAGATTTGAGATAATTTAACAATCTGCTTCCTAAGATCTTGTACAGATTCACCACTGCCACCTCGCACTTCTACTTCATATTGTAGTTCAGCTTTTTGAAGTGAAAGAAATTTAATAGGATAGGCCATAGTGTATGGTAGACCAGTACCCAGACAGGTATGTGTTGCAAAGTAATCTTACAACTAAGCTAATAGCGTAGGCTACACTAAACTACTACACTAAACTACTAAAATTGAAGCGTATTTTTTTTTTTTATAACTAGGGTATGGCAGACAGTTTAAAAGGAATAGTTTGTGTAAATATTATGCAAGATATATGTTTATGACAACGTCGGATTTACAATTCCGATTTACTTATAAAAATTATGTATAATAATATTTAAAGCTTATTGACAAAAATAAATGTGCCATACACTAGACAATAAGTGCAAAATCAATCTTAAAACTATGAAGTAAGAAGCCAACACCAAAAAAACTATTAAATGCTTAAATAGTAGGACTACAAAGTCGGTCGCAATTTTTGTCTTTAGTGAGGCGCCAATGTGACGGTTCTACCTATTTCAGAAGAATAAAACGGCCAACAACAGATTATACAGTTTTTATTATAAGAGAGGGTAGACAGAAAGGGCGTGGGTTAAGCCTAATTGCGACCGATATTATAACGCAACTACAATTAATAAAAACACCACTGTCCTGGTAGCACGAAGCAGAAGAAGCAGAAGTATTCAGTCTTCGGTCTTCAGGCTGGTTAGGTAGGCAGTGTAGGCGTGAGATGGTGAGCCGCTAGTTGTAGACGATCAGTGACAAGATCCGGTACCGGAGGAGTGATCCCTTTAATTACACATAAAACAGACATTTAGCAAATATCCTGAATTCATAGTCTGACTGCGGCCTAATTCTATAAGCGGCTCAACACTAAGGCAATTCTAATGAAGCGGAGCAAAGGGTGATCAACTGAATGATGATGATGGTGATGATGGTGTTTTATTATGATTTGCATAAAATAGTTATTAATGATGAGGCATAAAATAATTACTTGGTGAATGAATAAATTGCAATTGAAGGTAGATGACAGAATGAAATCACTAGGAAAGGACACTACTTAATTACTATATACAGCCAACATCTCATGTAGATAGCATTTTATTTTTACATTAAAACAATTACGATTTATCGAGATAATCACACAGAAACCAATAACATTACCAAGCACAATTACATACATGTCAGTCTGATTAAAGTCACAGTGAAGGTAGGTGGATATTCGACTTAAGGCGTTATTTATTTTATAAAAGTTAAACTATTAAATATCCATTAATCCAGTACTACGTATCCCCGGTCCTATTAAGTATGTCACTGCAAAACATTTAATCAGCTGATTCATATAAGCCATACATTGCGACTACAAGCTTTCCTTAATATAAATAAACACTTTGCAACACTTACCCAATTTTTGGGGAACGTGAACACTAGATAATTACACAATTAGATGATAGCTAATACTTTTAAATTAATTTCGTAAGCTTCGGTAGGTTGAAGTTTGGATGAATCCAACAAGCGGTTAGTGTCAGGGTTATCTAACGACTACTCGAGAGTACTGTCGCGTAATGGTTGCTGCTCTCAGCGGTGCATGCGCCGGCCGCGTGAACATCGCTCGCTGGCTAAACATACGGTTTCACCCGGCTTTACTTACGCATTATTTTATTGATTTTTGTTAGGCAATGTAGTTTTATGTTATGATTTATTTAAATAAATTGAGTGTAATAGTTAATAAGTTAATTAGAGTATTAATATTTAGTTCCAATTGATTGTAAAATGTATTTGCTACTATTTTACAATTACAAGGTTACACTAGTTCCAAAGATTATCCAAAGCTTTTATGATTAATTACAGTAAAAGTTAAAGTTATGTTTAATACTTTCATTATTTTGTAACTGACTGATTTTGTAACTGATTGTTAGACTAATTAATATAAGAAAACATAGACATTATTTTCTTTTATAAATAAAAAGTTTTGATAACGTTTTAAAACCGAGAAAGATTATTGTTACTCGTAAGTTTACTTTTAATTGGTATTTAAGTAACATGTCCAAATACATTTTGATTTTTTCTGTTAATCTCATTATATGAAGACCGATTATGATTAGTATGCTTAAACTGAAAAGATTTTAATTTTTATAAAATATGAACAGACTATTTAAGTTTATGTGTATTAGATTGATAATAAAAAGCTGATTATGCATGGTAAATTGTTTTTATTTTCACTAACCTGTTTAACCTTCTTTCACCTGGCACCGTTTCACATTAACCTGTACAAAAGCTCTTTAACCTGTGAGACGGAATTTTCCATAGGCTGTATTTTCTATATTTATGTAGGATTGCAACACTGAGTGAATGAGAGATGTATGTGAGTGAGCGAGAGGGAAGAGTAGGGGATAATGGCGGTACGACTTGTGTAACCGATTCATGTGGCTCCGTGTAAAATCACTGAAATATAATAATTTACGTAAGAAATCAGTGTTTCAGTGGAAGTCCTCGATCCTACATTTATGTCTAAACTACGATCCCTTTAACGAATTATGAACAAAGAGTATACAATAATTCATTTTACATTAACAAAACTCGATATTTGACACATTTTGTTAAAAATAATAGACTCAGGCGTTACTTTGCGGAAATCCATAACTAATTATGGATTTAGAGAATTATTTTGCTAATGATTTCCGCTTGTTAATATACCGGCCTAGATACCTTCACCACACTACCCGCACTAACACTGATTTGAGGAAGCACCTGCACCACACTAACACTGATTGAGCAAGCACTATTTCACAACACCCCCTCAAAAATGCATGCAGTACAGTTAATGCAATTATTAGTACCCAACACCAATATAATAAAAACCTCGACACGTTTCGCCACTTCACGTGGCATCCTCAGGAGATGTTGTCGCCTTCGCTGCGCTCCGACGACTAAGAGCGCAGCATCTCCTGAGGATGCCACGCAATTGCAGAATGAGCAGCAGAGCAAGTAGAATCTTAAACATGGTTAGGCCCGAAACCACCATATCTACCCATCCACGAAAACAAGAGCCGCTAGACTAAGATTTACCTGTACTGAAGGAAAGCATAAATTCATCCATATATTTACATGAGCATGATTCTCCGTCTTTATTGAACTGTGAAGCAACGCCTACTGATATACACGATGATTCGTTTGATACTAATTCCATACCAGATAGTCAGATAGAATTTGATCTCGATATATCATTTATGACACAAGTGAAAAAGAATCGGAGTATACTAAAAAACCAAACAAAGTTGTTGAAGAGAGTAGCTCAGATTCAGATGACTCTAACTCAAATTATGATTGTGATACTAACAAATCTACGAACTCAGATAGTACTAAAGACGCATTTTCATCAGATGATAGCGTAAAAGATCCTGACTACAAGTCATCACATGAATCGGATTCAGACACTGATTCGACAAGGTCGAATATGTCACACAATTTTTCACCAACGCCTGGGACTTCTAGAGCTTGTAATATGCATTCATTGAGATCAGGTTCATTTCAAAACAAATTTTTCGTCATTTATAAGGTTCAATTGGTGTGATTAATATTTTAATCATTTTCCTTTTTTTTAGGCAATATTGATACGGATGTTGATATACTCGACTCTGGCAAGCATTCACGTAGCAAGGCTAACCAGCCAAAAGGCATCAATACACTTCCAGCCAATGTCAATAGCCAAACACCCAACGTTGAAACCCAGCCACCATATGGACACTCAGTCACCCAGCGTCGATACACAGTCACCCAGCGTTGATGCACAGCCAGTCAGTATCGACACTCAGCCACCCAGCGTCGATACCCAGCCACCCAGCGTCGATACCCAACCATCCAGTGTCAGTGCTCAATCTCCTTCTATTGTTATTCAACAAAGGTCTCGTAAAAGAAAAGCGAATTCCAAGTTATGAAAGAAAAATCAAGCAAAACTACTCAGAAACAGTGGTAAAGCGTATACGTCTTCGTCTAAATCAAAGAAGCTTTTTGATGCTAAAAAAATGGGGCCTGTTTGTTCTGATAAATGCAAGCTCAAATGTTCCAGTAAATTCACAGATGAAGAGCGGTTGTCGATTTTTGAGGAGTATTGGGCAACAGCTGATTTGCATATTCAGAGACAATTTGTGCACGAGTACATGACCAAGATTTCCCCTAAGTATCGATACATTCGTATGCTTCGGTCCTTACGCTAACTCGCAACCCTCACCTGACTTTGAAATCAAAATTCACTCTTGTTCAAACCAATCTGGTAACTGTAACTGTAAAAATAGAAAAAGTAAATCAGGTGAAATATCTCGGAATTGTTGTGGATCAGAGGTTAAGCTGGTATCCCCATTTAGAACTAACTATAGGGAGGTTAAGGAAACTCATGTGGGTCTTTAAGTCTCTGAGATATGTTATGAGTACCGAGCTACTGAATAAAATATACATCGCATTAGTACAATCGATTATAATATATTGCATTTCAGTCTGGGGTTGAGCAGCTAAATCATACTTTGTTAATCTAGAGCGAGCGCAAAGGTCATTGATAAAGGTCATGTACTGCAAGCCAACCTACAGGAGGTTCTCTACTGAAACCCTATATACCCTCTCTAAGCTGCTCTCCGTAAGAAAACTTTATATTGTACACATAATAATAGGGGTTAAAGTATGAAATTGCCGATTTGTACTGAAAATCAAAATTGTTTATTTTTTAATTTTTAACAAATTTATTTAATCAAAATAGTAACCATTATTATCTATACATTGCTGCCATCTAATAGGAAAGTCATTTATGCCTTTGTGATAGAACTTTGAGGATCTAGACTGCACAAACTGTGTGAAAGCATATTGTACTGCCCTGGGAAGAAAACTTCTTGTCACGTAGATAATTGTCTAAATCACGAAAAAAATGGTAGTGCGTTGGAGCAAGGTCTGGTCGAATGGTTTCTAATTGCAGTTCCTAAAGGGTCAAAACGGTTTCTCGTGCTGTATGAGGTCTCGCGTTGTCATGGAGCAATAATAGTGAAGATCGATTCATGAGTCGGGGCTGTTTTACTGCTAGTTTTGCTAAACCTGCTAGCTTACTAAATAGTTTTATTTGTATTGATTGGTATACACACTCAAACACACTCACACAAATATCAACACACATGTAAATAACACTGCCAAGAAGTTATACATATTGGTTACATAATACACACACATACACATACACACACACGGACACACACACGGACACGCACACACACACGCGCGCACACACACACACACACACACACACACACACACACACACACACACACACACACACACACACTTGTACTCTGTATCTGTGTTCGGTAATGTATAACCTTTACTTACCTTACAATTTCATTTGATTAAGTTCACCTACAGTGTTGTAAATCTAACTTGAAGTATACTAGGAAGAGCGAGGCTTTCCCAACACAAGTTTCATTCGATTACATTCTGGGAAGCCCCGGCAATATATTTGTAAAAGATTTACTGAAATAAATACATTTTTTATTTTATTTGTGAGGGCAGTAATCGAAAGAATCTCAATCATGCATATTATTTGCCCCAAAGTGAGACCTGCTTTCGAGTTGGCAAAGTTTTCTTCATGCATACTCTCGCAATTTCTGACAAATTTATCAAAACTGTTACAAAAAAGCATTCTAATTTTATAGGAACTCAAATAAAAGACAACAGAGGGAGACATGGCAGCCACAACAAGACGAATACTGATTTGACTAATGGTATTAAAGCGCATATTAACTCAATTCCAAGGATTGAGAGTCACTATTGCTGTTCTCAAACGAAACGAGAGTATATTAAAGGTGGGACTATGTCGCAAAATGTAAATCTGAGGGAAAAGGTTACGCTTTATGCTAGAAATATTACGGCATTTTGAAAAACGAATTTAATATTTCTTTTTGGCAGCCATAAAAAGATCAGTGTGATGATTGCGCCGCTTATACTAATGCTGAAGATAAGGAGTCATTACAACCAAAATATGATTTGCACCTAAAAGAGAAATTTCTTGCAAAGGCTGAAAAGGAGAGAGATAAAGAAAATGTCAGTGATACTTTTGTAGTTGCTGTCTACGATCTACAAGCCGTGATGCCTTGTCCACGAGGTGAAGTTTCAAGTTTCTACTACATATCAAAAATAAACCTACTAAATTTTACTGTGATACTGAGCTTGGGACAAAAGACACAATTTGTTTTGTTTGGCATGAAGGAGAAGGAGCTCGAGGCGTCAATGAATTAGGCCCATGCATATTCGTGTACCTAAAAAAATTGCATGATAAAGCAGATGAAGCTTTTGATGTGGTCTTTTATAGCGACAATTGCTGTGGCCAACAAAAAAACAAATTTATGTTGGCAATGTACCAACACGCAATTCGTGAGTTCCCAAAACTCAGAAGTGTATACAACTCAGAAGTGTAAAACACACAAATATTTGATAAAGGGGCATACCCAAAATGAGGGTGACTCCGTACACTCTGTAATTTGAAGAAATATTGCAAATGCGTTAAAATCTTCGCCAATCTATGTACCAGATCAGTACATAACATTAATTAAAACGGCTAAGAAGAAAGGTACACCTTATGCAGTTAGAAAATTGACACACGACAGTATCTTTGACTTGAAACCTCTGGCTGTTGGCAACTACACCGTTACAGAAGACGGAGAAAAGTTGGGGTGGACAGATATAAAAATTATACAAATTAATCAAGATAACCCAGACAAGTTTTTTTTTAAGACTTCATACGATGACGCGGAGTTCAATTCGGTGTCCACTAAGACAAGAAGACAAGCTAAGTCTAACACTGTAACAACCACGACACTCAATAAATTATATCCATAAAAACTTAAAGTTCCTGAAACTAAGACACGGGGTATTCTTAAACTGATAGAAAAAAATTTGGTACCACAGTATTACGAAATTTTTTATTCTAATCTTTAAACGTTACCTTTGACACAGACTGATTTTATAGTACAAGCGTAATTATCATTGAAACTGTTAGTTAGTGATTACACAGAAACCGCCAATAAATAATTATTATCCACTCAACCGTCCGTGAATGGTATACCATCCAAAAAAAAACGTAAACTTACGTCCTAGATAGGAAACCATCCAAAGGTAAAATAATTCACTTGGTCTAAAAAAAACTCATTAAAAATGCCATCTGTTGGCCTGTGACGAAAAGAAGTGCTATTAAAACGAAACTTTACTAACTAATCCACATTAAAAACCAGTATGTCATCACAGTATGCTTTCGTGACTGAAGAATTTTTTTTTTCGCTTAGTGCTATTGTGAGTTCTTGAGTGACTTGTGTGCGCGTGGAAATACTGCTCATTATGTCGTAAGTATTTGTTTTATTAAATATTGGTTTTTTTAATCGTTATGATTGGAGAACCAGATATTTGCTGTGGTATTTCTTTCACGGCGATGAATATCGAGTAAACACATTATTACGAGTGGCTATAACTTTCGTGTACAAACAATGGCCGCCGATAAGGATTTTTGCTATTAATTATAGAACTATTCTATAAAATATGTATTGTAGAAGATGCATTAGTTATTTATTAACATATTTTTAGACTTATTTAATAAAAATATATTTAGTCTGCTAAAGATTTCTAAAATAACCTGAATCGTTTCTCAGGTTTCTTCTATGGATAGTTAAGTATCCAAGGACGTGCTGTGATACACGTGATATAAGGGTTAGTACAAACGGAAAAAGTGTACGTACGTATTTTTAAGATAATGCTTGGTTGTTGGTATGGTACTACTATATAATATTTGCATATATACAATATTCATGTTAATATGTTTTTATATGCACTTTTTTTTGTTGGAGATACAGTTTTCAGGGTTTTGTTGGTAATTGTTGCTTTATGTTTTGCAGAATGTTTTTATTATTTCATCATTACATCTAAGACTTTTTTTTGACTGTAATATTATTATGTGATGTTGACCAATATTTATTTATTTATATTTTAGGCATAATGCTACTTTATTTTGTTTAATATGCCAATGGTATCTCGGTAAAGGCCATCGTCATAAAATAATCCTCAAGCAAGTTAGCATGTATTGGCACCTACTTAACTACTGTATTAACACGAGTTCGATCGAACTCCCGTATGATTTGCACGAATGCGGAATTTCATAATCTGTTATTAAATAAATTAAATGTTTTAGATCATCGAACGAACGAAGCGTTTGTGAGAGAGGCGGTAGAGGTCGTGGAGGTCAAAGGAGCCGCGGAGGCCGCCCGGCAAGTCGCAACCGTGGTCGAGGCCGTGGCGCATCCTTGGACTGGTAAGTTTATTTTGATTACAAACAAATTAAGATAGAGAGAACAAAGCGACCCATTATTTTACTAATTACAAAAACAAACATCTTGAAATATTTATTATTATGTTTATTATAGCAGTGAACTAGAATTAGTACGCGCCCAAAGACACTGCGACCAAAAGCGTGTTGCTGACCTGTCGGTTGGTGACAAAAAGAGGCTGCTGGACCTCAAGCGCCATGCAGAGCTTCAGCGGGTGCTCCTACCGGACGCTCCCCCGCGAAAATGACGCACTCAATTAGTTAAACAACTACCTAGCTTGTTCAATTTTAAAATATTATAATAATTACTACACTTGCAGAAGTATAACAAACATTTCATTTTTCAGGAAGCCGTCTCCTGACCGAGAACAATGTGAGATTGTTCCAGTGGTTCCACGTCTGAGTAAGTTATACCTACTATAACCTAATTTCGTAATATTTTTATACATTTGCAGAAGTACAACCATTTTATGTTTTTAGGAGCTTGTCGCCCGAGGAATATGTTCCGGCGGCGTCCACGTCTGGGTAAGTTATACTACCACTTAATTGAATATGAAAATTAATATTTTTTTAATATTTTGTAATAATTTGTTTTTGTTTAGAACAACTTCTTGTCTGCGACCTGCGCCAGTCAGCGGGGCTTCGACCAGCAAGGTGGTCATTTTAGGTATCATTTTTTTTGTTTTATAATAGCTACTTACGTATATAGTTTGATTCATAGATTAACGTAGCCGTATTAATTTCATGTTCCCTTTTTTAATTTGCAGAAAATATTCAACTAGTGCTACCTCGCTGCCGGTCACCACAATCCCAAAACCTAGATGTGGAAATTGGTAAATATTTACACTCTTTGAACTCTTCTAAAATTTACAGAAAAGAGATTATGATATGCCTCACATATATTAATTTGTTATAAAATTTAATTTGTTTGTTACAGAATACATTGCGCTTGAAGAGCCCCTAGACATACGCACGCCGGGTACGCCAGATGCTGACAATGTATCGTATTATTCCTCTTCTTCCTTGGACAGCGACCCAGGACGCTGTTCAACAGCATTTAATTTAATGTTAATGTCGAAGACTCCAAGGAAAAAGGGGAAAAAGACGGACTATACAGATTCAGATGATTAGATAATCTTATTGTTTACTCTCTAAATTTCACACCGTTCTATTATATTTTGGTTTAGATTGCTTACCAACAGTTGGGATGGAAGTGGATATTTCTACGGCACCATCCACAAGAACACAGCCTTCCGAGATTGGTATTTATTTTCACTTATTTAAAATTGTTCGGTATTTGCTATCCCTACTGCCATATCCTACCCTGGTGGGAATAGGGCAGTAGGGATAAATAGAATAAAGATCTTATTTTGATATCTTTTTTACAGAGGTAAATGACATTAACTTCGACAAAACTATTGAGGACTGGTTGTTACTTAACGACAGTGAAGGAGAAGATGACGCTGACAGTGACGTTGGTGACTTACTACTTGTCTCCGAACGCAATGCTTCAGCTGAGCCTACTTCGGAGATTGACTTGACTCCGATTCAACAACTGATTTTGACAACTGAGGACAGACGGAATGACGCTGTGATAAGGGACATTGCACCGGACTGCTCATTTGAGTTTAATTGGACGAATGACCGACGCACATTTTTGGAACAGAGAGAGAGGTTTACTGAGACAACGGGATCTAGTTTTACAGTAACTGAGAAGACAAGTACCGTAGACATCTTTTACAAGATGTTTGACTCTGACTTTATAGACTTACTTTGTACAGAGACTAACCGCTAAGCAACCCAAAAAATAGATTTGCTAAAGCAGCAAATGAAATTGCTTCCGCATTCTCGGTTGCATAGATGGTATCCGACTGATAGGGACGAAATGATTAGTTTTCTGGCGCTGACGATTCTCCAAGGTTTATTTATACCCATTGTCAGAGGAGGAAGCTTATTTTTCGTTTAACGGTTTCGGCACAATGCCGTATTTCCGAAAAATAATGTCCTACAATAGGTATTTACTCTTGAGGTGTACGCTTCGTTTCGTTGACAATTCGACTATCACAGAACCGAATAGACTTTCGAAAATAAAACCAGTGACTGACTATTTAAATGACAAATTCTCGAGTCTATACAAAATGTAAGAAACACATTCTAAAGGAGTCCAGCTATTCTGTAGCTTTGGAAATGTCTCCTTTTATTTTGACCCGCTTTTATGTCATCCAGTTCCAACCAAAGTCTTAGTGGTCTTCTTCCTCCCGTTATTTTATTAATACCGTAGTCAATGGCTCTCAATCTGCCAGTAGTTCCGTTTACCAGGCTATCCTCTGTATTCACGTGTGGCATGTCTTAAATATTTATTACTTTTAGCTGATTGATTTGGCTCTCCAAAAACATTATCCAAGGCATCAACGACGGTGCCTTCAGTGATCATTTCATTTAAAACTCTTTCATTATGCGCGTTAACTAATACATTACTGCTAAATAAATGCACAGCACCTCTGGCGTCTGCAGACAGCTCGTTGATTTTAAAACATCTCTCACTCATTAGATCCAGGTCTGCAGACTCCCAGAAGCTAAATTGTTTAGTGGAGTTGCAAATTGTTAGTCCTCTCTTCGGCGCATTATAATTTTTAACTTAAATAATTTAAACAAACTCCACAAAGACGGGCCGGGCCTGCTAGTGATACAATTCGTCGCCCACGGCACATACAGGCGTATCTTAATTTCGAACACTTTTCAGGAGAACCAAAAAACCCTTTTTTTCCCCGATTACTAAACGTTTTGTTTGTCATTTGATAACAAAGCCATCGAATCAAATGAAACGTGGTGATAATTGTTGCTTATTGATGGTAGTTTACGTATATTATACAGTATATAAAATATAGCTAAGCCTTTTTTTTTTTTTTAAATCATTGTTTTCAGATACGCCTCTTTGTCGAGTCCCAATTTAAGTGTAAACAATAATAGTGATGGTTACGCCCCCGCCATTTTTTATGAAAAGAAAAATATGAAAAACAATAAGAAAAATAAGACTGAAATAATACAAAGAAAAAACAAAAATGCATGGATAGAAAAAGTTAAATCAAGTAACAAATTTCAAGGAATAAATATTAATGTTTATTCATGAGGCAGACTGTGATAGTAGTCCTTGTAGGCTTGAAGTCTTATAATAGCAGTATTTCCTGCGCAAAGACTAATGAGATCTGCATACTTTGCCTCAGAAATTTGTTCTGCTCTAAATTTAGGGGAGGTATGTAATCTTTTAAATACTTAGCCTCAGTTCTTTTTAAGTTTATTGATCTATAAGATGCCTCAGTGTGGCTAGTTTTGAAATAAATGCTAGTAGGGCTATTTTTGCGGACATTTATTTCAGCCATTTCTGTCCAGTTAACATTTTTGTTACATTCGTCTTTACGCAAGGAAAGTATTTTTAATTTCTTGGAAAATTGTTTAAAATCTTTAAAATCTATATATTCCAATGGGCGAACGTCATGTGGCTGCGAAGGTCGAGCCATTTTCATAATAGGGTAAAGCTGTGTAGGCAGGAATGTATCTCCAGCCTTTTTCAGGGCATACGCAATGGCACTGTGTGCCGAATCTCCTTCGTTCTGTCCATGGTTCGGTGCAAAGAATCTGAGAGATATTTCAGTTATATTGGAGCAGTCGTTGATAAACTTCAACCAAGCACAGGCCACTACTGAATTTTTGTTCTGGCCTGCGCAACCATCTGCATAAAGATAAACCGTCTCAACTTGAGCTTCATCGCACTCCTTTAAAAAATCGTTAGAGCTGTGGCAATCTCAGAAGAGCCACGTTTACTTTCAGTCTCCGGCCATGTAAAACAAAAACAATCTTTAGAAGAAATATTATATACTGTAAAATTATATACTGACAGGCGTCTTTTATAAAAAATAGCTTCTTCTTTGGAATTTGGCAAATAGATCACCTGTTGGAGATCGAAAGAAGCACAGACTTTTTTGTTATATCTCAAGGCGCTGCTCTTGTTTTCTTCTTTTAGTTTTCTAACAGTTTCCTTTTCTTTAATGTGCTTATTATATTTATCTTGTAATTCATCTTTTGTTTCTTCAGAACCTTCTCTGAATGCAGTGCAAAGACTGCACTGGTCCTTTTTTGGCCTGTGAAAAGACAGATTCATCGATTTAAATACCGACTGGTATACGGTTAATCCAGGTATTGGGGTGCCATCAGATTTATTATTTAACTCTTCAAGTAGAAGACGGTGCATCTTTTTAATCGATAAGTCATGGTGTAAATATTGCCGTGTAGTGTCAGCCCTACAATAGTGAGATTCAACTCTGGGAAATCGATTTATATGGTTTTCTATCATTTGATGTAGCACTGCATCTTTGTCCTTTAGCTTTTGTCTTCGGCCACCTCTATTTTCCTTTTGAAGAATACCAGAGGGAGTAATTTTTTTATAGCAGTTCGCATAGTCTTCTCAGAAATGGCCAAAGTATTTAAAAATAATTTTCTGCATACTTGTATTTGCTTATCTCTGAGAGTCAGATAAAAAAATTGTGTTTTCTTGCGCCTAGAAGGACCACGCACAGTTTTTTGTCTGGGAGTTTTTATTTTTATGTGCCTTACTATAAATTCTCGTTGTGATTGAATGTTCCCCATATTATAATAGTCTTCACGTATTTGTTATGATAAAATTGTAACGAGAGAGTCAGCTCCAAGATTTGCATCTTTAGTCAATAGAATATGAGAGAAATCGGTCTCTGCTATGTCCCTGTTTATGTTTTCCATATCGACAGTGGTTTTACGTCGAGCGTCATCATTACAGGAATTATTTTTTAGTTTAAGATAAAGGAGTGTAGGTTTATGGTCAGTTATATGTGAATCTATGACAAGTGTGGTAGATGGTAACTTAGTTTTGAGTAAAACATGATCATAGCACTTGTCACCTCGTGTGGGGAAAACATGTGTTGGAGACAAAGCATGGGTGGCATTGAGAATTAAATAATCATTTGAGAAGTCATCATCATTATGGGGTTTACTATCAACGTTAAGGTCACCAACGATTGTAATGTTGTTAAATGATTTCAAATTTCCTAATAAAGAATTTAAGCTTGTGAGAAAGCCATAAAATTGGTCTTTTTTGTTGTTTGATGGGGACCTATAAATTCCAATTATTGCTATTTTATTTCCAATAGTACATGTTAGACAGTCTGCATGCTTTAAGCTTAGTTCAGTTATGGAATGCGGTATGGAAGATTTAATATAAATGATGACACCTGCGTTCTGATTCATGGGATTAGTTGTTGTGTAAAGGGTATATCCTTCTAAAGGTGGTATATCAGGGCATTTTTGAAGCCAGCACTCAGAAAGTACTATGACGTCACAAGAGACCTGAACCTGGGAAAGCAAAATTCTTAGTTCATCATGGTTTTTGGATACAGAACGGATATTTAGATGTAGGACTGTTATGGAATTTTCAGAAGATATTTCCAACAAGGAACTACACTGCGCCGGTTCACATAAGTATGAGTTGGTGCTGTCTAGGGAATCTAGTTCAGAGTTGAGTTCAATTAAGGTAGCCATTAGAGAAGGTGATGTTTACATAATAATGGGTAAGTAAAAGAGTTATGAATATTCTGCTACTTTGCGCAAAATCGAAGTGTAGGAGGCAGGTTAATGTACGGGTGAGGACGTGAGAGTGGAGGAGTGTTGTGTGTGTGTAAATATGTGTGGAATCTGTAAGTTTGTATTGAGTATATGTTTGTAATTTAGAAACCCTTAAAAATACTCGTACTAAGCAGTAATTATAAAATAATTTAGAAATAATTTTAACAACATTATTAATATAAAGGACCGTTTCAACAGACGAAAGAACACAATAGTTTATCGTACGTGATAGTCATTGTTGTCTTCGGAGATCGAGCAGGAACTGCTCTGATTGAACTATTATGTGTCTAGCGCCTTGTTCTTTACGAAGGAAGACCTTGCCATTCGCAGTCCAACAGAAGTCGTACTTGTTTAGCTTAGCAAATTCCCTTGCAAGGTAGAAAAGCTTTTTAGTTGAGCTTGGTAGGTATTCTGCAACATATATAGGAAGGGCCTTCCCCGGGCAACCAATCAGGCTGGTGTTTAGTCGGTCTTCTCGTGCATGTGCTTTATTGTAGTTCTTTGCAGAAGTGAGTATCTTCACTTTATCCTGCACTGAGGTGAGTTCAACTACGATAGGTTTAGAAGCTCCGTGATTGCCAGGGATACGGTAGATGTCACGTACCCCATTAATCGAAGTTCCCAGTACCTTACCAAGACTCTGCGCTATCTGTGTGAGATCGTCTGTGGATTCACGCTCGGAGGAGGGCACGTTACGGATCTCGATAGAGGACCCGCAGGAGCATTGCTGCATGTCACTAACTTTCTTTTCAAGGTCCTGTATGGTATGTAGGTATGCTTTCCTTTCATTTTGGAGGCTCTCGATCTGTTTTTTTATATCATCATATTGCTGGCTCATAAATGCCAAGGATTTTTCGATTTCAAGATTTGATTTATGAATGAAGATGTTTTGAATTTTTAGTTCAGCTAGGTCCGAGGAGAGCTTCGACATGTGAGCATTTTGTTCGGTTAAAATACGGTTTAAGTTAGCATCCTGTTCAACCTTCCAAGCGTTCAGCATTTTCTTAATTTCAGACTGATGTGATTCCGCATCAGAAGAGTCTCTGCGGCGATATCTTTTGCTAGCACGACTTATCAGGTTTACGTTACTAGATTCGAACACAGGTGATGATGATTGGCTAAGATTTGGCTCAGACTGGGCCTGGTTCATAGTGGCCGAGGGAGTGCGCTGCGTCGACATGTTTAGGTTACTAATCCTTAAAATTTTAATTAACAGCAATCCATCAGCAATCACAACACACCTTTTAAAATTTCACAATATGCATGCAACACACGAGTTTAGGATATTTATTTAGTTAAATATTCACTTGAAAGAACACACTTTATTATTATTTACGTTTTAATTTCAACAAAATTAATTAATTAAAATTTTCTTGTTATTTTTTGTATTTTTTATTTCCTTTTTAGCCTCAGTGCCTGATAGGACAAAACGACCAAAAATATGTACACTCGAAATTGCTAGAGCAATATGCTTAGGGGCTACTAAGTGAGGGTAGATTTTAAAACATAATAACGCCTACCTAACTTAAGATCGTTAATTTTGCTTAAATGCTTCTTAAACTGAACAAATCTCGTATGTCAAACATAGTTTCCCGATCCTAAATATACAGTCATGAGAGATAACTGTTAATAATTTTCAAACTAATTACATAATTTTAAAAACCTTATTTTAGGCGTTATTAAAAATACTATGGCACGAGTTCACCAACAGACGTTTAAGTTTAAACAGCGTTTAAGCAGCGTTTAAAATATTATTTGACATATTTTGTATGGGATTTGTGTCAAATTAAACGTCACTCTATGTTCACCGGCTGTTTTAATGTTGGTTAACTTGGGTCTATGTGTATTATCGCCCGTTTAATAAATAAATGCTAAACCAAAAAAAATGCTTCCCCTATCTCTGTCAAAATCGCCGGGACAAAAGCTTCTTCGGGGATTGAGACCTGTGGCTTTAAAACCATTAACGATGTTGCTGTGTGTCATGCATTTGGGCCATACTTTACTGAATATTTGATTAAATGTGGCTTTTGTCAACTTTTTATCAGGGTTAACGTACAAAAGTTCATAATAGCTTCGTCCCAGTTGTGTTCATAAGATTTATTGACTGGTTAATCTAATGGCTGCAGCTCGTGTGTTGTATTCGATGGGAGACAATAGAGGACTATATCATTCTTATCTGCTTCATCGAGTGCTTCAATTGAGAGGTGACATATAGCACCATCAAAAATCAATAAGCATTTCTCTGCCACCTTGAATTTTCCTAAATGTCAACAAGTTTCAACAAATAAGTCACTAGTCATGCTTCCTTTCGGTGCCATTCTGACTAATGTACCAGCTGGAAGATTTTCTGCCAAATCAAGTATTTGTCTTTGCCCTTTAAATAAAATCATAGGTGGAATTGCTGTACCGATGGCATTGACACACCTCGTTATAGTTACATTTTCGGCGTGTTCGGAGGCAATGAGATGGACCCTTTTGCTGCCTTTTTCAGCTAAAACCGTTTGTTGATTGTGGACAGTGATGCGACACCCTTTCTCATCTATATTATAAAGTCTTTCAGGATGTCGTGTGACATCCAACTCATTATACAATTCTTTTACAGCCCGAAAATGTTGCTCAACAATCGGTTTATTTAATTTTTGTGCTCGTGCTAGATTCATTATCTGTGGCTTCCTTTTGCTAATTGAGGGATTGCGTTTCAAAAAGCTTCTTAGCCAGTCTGGTCCGGCTAACCTTTTTTTCTCACTAAAATTATTTTTTATATCATATCGTTCACAAAAAAGAAGCTTATTTTCTAATGAATTTTGGTGTGATAGGTAGTCTAATTTTTGCAAATCGTTTTATTCTTCCAGCCAAATCAGATTCTTGTCATCAGATAATAGCGACGTCCGTAAGCGAGATCTTTAAAGCGCGGCGCGTCACTGGCAAGTTGGCGGCTCGAGAGACTTGCGCCTGAGCTAGGCGTGTTCCTATTGGTGTATTCTATGTGTGCGTGAATAAAAGTGATATGATGAATAAAAGTACATTTTCCGTAGTTTGAGCGCTATTTACCATAGGGCGTTAATTGCTATACCTACTTTTTCATTACGTTTATTAGCTAGTTACCCAATAATTTTCCCAATTTAAAGTAAGTCTAATTATTTGACACTCTAAAAGATAAAATACGAAAAATACCGTATAAAAGGGTATTATACCGTTTAATACGGTATTTTTGATATAATAACTCGGAGCACATTTGGTATTATACCAGCCTTATATCTCTTACTTGAAGGTTGTGTTGTTGTATCTGTTGATATTACGATATACGAACATACGTCTGATACCAAGCTTTCGAAGTGTCTGGAATATGACCGGACCTACCTTGTGCAAGGCGACCACTGCAATCCTATTTTCTTCAACATCCCATTTCATATTGTAATTTTATAATTAACTGTACTTATGGCCAGACTAGTTATCTACAACTTAACAAAATCTACCTATAAAGAGTATAAAATAAAAAAAATAAAAAATAATTATTAAAAAAACCCTACAAAAAAAGTTCCCTTTAAAAAGTAAAAAATAATAAATGAAACTCAATCTTAAAGTAGTATATATGTCGCAAAAATATATCGACATTTGTTTTAGGCTGTCACAGCCCTAATTTTCCTTCAGTGTGGTCAGATCTTAAATTCAAAATTGCATCATTTCGTGATATGTTTACTAGAACGTATTTAAAACAATTAGAGAATAACGATTTAAAATATAAATTAGATGAAACTTGCTGATTTATTTTTATGATTTATAAATAAATAGTTAATCTATAATGAATTGAATAATTGATTATAGTTTACGGATTGCGATGTTTTATTTCGTCGAGACATAATTATGCAGTTATATGTTTTCAATAACATATTACAGTAAAAAACAAAACGCATATTTAATTAGACGTTTAAATCAAGTCAAATTTTATAAACTACATCTTTAAAAATTACCCTAAATTAGATACGATTACTATTTAGTGGCAACACTTATTGATTGGGAATTTTTCATGTTATTTTGCTAATTTATTGTATTATTTGTTAATATTAAGTCAAAGTGTGCGTAACTTAGGCTTAAAAATGGATGAAAATCTTAGGTTTGAACGTCATGTGTTAAAAAAGATTGGTTTTTTGCGTCCCTAAAGACACTGTATAGGCTTCGACCTTTTTTATCTAAAGTGGTGCGACTTTCTCTTTGTAACTGCCTTGTGCTGTCACACTCCAATATTGTGATATTTTGTATGGGCCTTGTTTGTACAAAAAAACTGCGCAACGTATTCAAAGAGTCCAGAACGCATGTTTGCGTTTTTTTTACAATATACCGAAAAGGAGTCACATTACCCCGATACTCATAAAAAATAAATTGTTAAACATGGAATCACTTCGGACTCTTAAATACGCCTGTTTTGTGCAGTCATTGTTTAAGTCCCGCTGTCCTGTATATCTGTTTGAAAAATTAAAGCCAAAGAGTCATAACCCACGCTTGCGATTAAGAAACTTTTCTTTTAATCTTATAAAATATTCACTTGCTAGCACGAAAGGTTGCTTCAAATATGCCGCTTCTAAAATATGGAATGATCTGCCTCCACCTGTCTCGAGTGCTCTGTACTTTTCGAACGCGACATTCAGGTGGCGAATTTTTAATGCTTTGCTTGTGAAACAGGTTGAGGAGGCAGGTCTCCCTAACAGTGCTAGCGAGGGGTGAGCGGGTTAGTATTTTAAATCATCGAGTTTCGGTTGAATTTTAAACACATCTTGGTTCGGGGGTGCGTCATAGTTTTGAAATAATTTAATTTACTTTAAGTTTTATTTTTTATAATGTTCAATAACTTTAACTGGTTGGCTGCGACAGAATATCAGCGACGTTAATTTATTCCTGGCGTCACTTGCTGAGTCGTAGACCCTTTTGTCTCATTGGCTATTAGCTTATTTGTGATTTCTTGCTGCTTAGCTTAAGTTACCTAATTGTAATTATGCTGTTGAGACAAATAAATAGTTCTATTTATTTATTTATAAAATAATACTTAGAAATAGAAAGTAAAGTTTTCCTACTGTAAACTAGAGGATTCCGACCTCTTTTTACACGCAAAAACGCTGCAATTCGGCATTTTTAGCTCAGGTCTGTTGTGCGCTACTGACATTTGCTGAATGACGTGGAACGTGCGGCAACTAGTTTTATATAACCAGTATGACCGGCGGTCTAGTACCTTTGGCAGCGGGGTACGCCTGTCAATGGCGTCTCCCGTTGTAAATGCACTAAGTCGTTATACCAACAAAACTATTTATATACCCGGCAGAAAAAAGAAACAAAGAATGTTGTGTATCATATTCATAAAGCCTAATGATAATAAACAATTGCTAAAAAAATTTTTACGTTATCAATATTATTATTATAGTTAAGACACTGTCTGTACACGACAATCGGGGGCTGGGTTGAGGAAATAAAAATAAAGTCTTGCAGTGGCAGATTACAGCGAGAGGCGGCGTAAGAGCAGGAAAGAGAGACTTTTCAGGCGTTCTTGGAGTCTACTGAAGAAGTGGGCAGGGCTACTGTTACCTTCGTAATGATCTTTCAGCGATGGGTCGCTCTATATTTATTTGTTTTGTATGTCAGAACGCGATAGCTTGCTAAAAAGCAAGAGGCAAACACAATATCGCGAGACTGAAAAGGGGCTCTGTGCGAAAGAGAGGGCAATAGTCTTAAAGTAGCTCCTGTCGAAAACTACGGCAATACCGTAGAGAGGCCCCCTTTCGCTGTAATTTTTATCATTTATTTATGTACTTTTTACCATCTATTTTACACTGTTTTCAAGTTTTCTCTTAATCTAGGAAAGTAAAAGAGTAAAAGTTTATGTTATTTAATAAAACCTACCTAGACTTATGTTAACTATATACACGAAAACTGTTTTAATTACAAACTACGCTATTATTTACAAGGCAAAGTGGACTGTACTCGTATATCAATTTTACAATGAATAACTATAAAATATTTATAAATTTACGGCCGTCCGGAACATTCCCCACACCGTGCTTCGTCCTCGTGACGATGCACTAACACTGGTCAAACTGGAGGGCGGCCGGATCCGTAGGGATTATGACAATCTTTTTTGTAGTTCGTCTTAGCACTCCATTTCTTGTACGGACGTCCACCACTCGTACGACGCCTCCAGTACCCGTGTATGTAGCTGTCACCATTCCTCTAGGCCAGGTATTTCGAGGCAGTGTGTTGTCGGCAATGAAGACGACATCTCCAACCTTAGGTGCAGCGCCACGGTCATGGGGGTTCCGTCGATTTTGCAGTTCAGGTAAATATTCACGGACCCACCTCGACCAAAACAGGTCAGCGAGGCGCTGTGAGGCGCGCCAGTGTGAGCGAGAGAGAAGATCGTGATTGTTAAAGTGGCCTGTTACAGGTACGCGTGCTGATCCTCCAAGAAGAAAGTGGTTTGGCGTGATGGCTTCGGCGTCTTCGTGCCAGACGGAAACATGAGTTGCTGGCCGGCTGTTTACCGTGTACTCAGCCTCTGTGAGTAGCGTGACGAGAACTTCCTCCGTGGGGTGACGATTTTGTTGAGTTGCTGCTAGTACTGTCTTCACGGATCTGACTAAGCGCTCCCACGCCCCTCCCATGAAAGGCGCACCAGGAACAATAAAACGCCAGTTTATCATTCTCTTGTTAGCTTCTAGTTCTGTAGCTTCATCTATGGCTAAGCGGAGCGCTCGATCGGCACCTCAGAGGTTCGTGCCATTATCAGACCATATTTCAGTGGAACACCCGCGTCTGGCTATCATTCGGCGGAGGGTCATTACAGCCGATTTGATCATGTAGATTTGATCATGAATTTATACGTGGTCCAATCCCACTCTAATACCTCAGATTCGGGTCCATCGATTAATTTACGCACTGTATCAGGTTGACCTGATAGCCATTCTTCTATTGCTTCAGCGTTCGGAACTATTTATGTACGGAATATTCCTTTAGTAGCCATTCTGAATCTTTATCTACGTAACTATGCAGGAACTGTTGCAGTAATCTTTCGCCTAAATTTCTGTGATCCACTACCCCGTCTAATTCTATAGACTCTAATTGTGAAGACCGCCTAGAAATTGGCATCATTGTGGGTAGCATCGGACGCAATTTGTCATATGGTTTCGGTTTGGGCACGCGCTTTGACTCATAACTCACTATCCCTTCCCATTCTACTTCAATTTCGTTGTTGAGCAAATTTAAATCATCCAAATAATGATAGTGCATCGAATTGCCCGGCAAGAACAAATCGTGAAAATCAATTAATGTATTTATATCTCCATTTATTACATATTCACTCCGCTGAAGAGCGGGTTCCTCATTCACAATCGAAGGCATTTCTATGTAATTTAACTTATTGAAATGTATATCAAAAACTTTAGATAACAAGACGTTGACGTGTTCACATTCACTTTGTTTTGGTGTTTCAGAGATCACAATGTCAATAGCTCCACCGCGGAGTTTAAACATGTGATTATCTAACGTTAGGGTGCTGAATCTATTCGTCACTGTTCTAGCCATGAGGTCAGTAAGGATCGGGGTTATATATGTCAGAGTTTCAGTGTGTCTACTTATTCCGACCAGAACATGTGATTTCCAATAAGAATTGCGGTCCAACGTACCATCTATGATTTTTATTAAAGTCTTGTGGTACGTCTCGTGTGGCGTCGTCCGCGACATTCATTTTTGTCGGTATCCACCGCCATTCGTTTACCGCCGAGTTCTCTTCAAGCGCGGCGATGCGATGAGCGACGAAGGGTTTGTATTGTATGAACGTGAACCGGTCTTCAGTCAGGTAAGTACGGTTCTGCTGTCGGTCCAATAGATTTTCGATCGTGTTCGGTTATCACTGCAGCGGCCATGCGACTACCCATTACGGCAGCTTGGAGCTCTAGGCGTGGTATGGAGGTAAGTTTCAAAGGAGCTACTTTTGCCTTAGCCATAATTAGCGTTACGCTAATCTGGCCGTCAGGGGTGATAGCGCGCCAATATAGTGCCGCAGCGTAGGCTGCTTCGCTTGCGTCTACAAAGGTATGTAATTGTAGTGACACAGCGTCTAGCTGGAGAGCTAGTGAACCCTGGGAGTAACGGTCTCCCTGTAAGGTTAGAAATTTGTATACTTACGATTTATGACATGCTAAGAGCAATAGCCTTGACCTGGCAGGCGTTAGCCCTGCACGTCATCAGCCCCTTTATTTTTTGGACTGTTAAGTAAATTGAGTTTCAAAACTTGTTTCTGTAAATTTGAAAATTTAATAGGATAAAGTTTATTTATTGTACATCTTAAAAAAATATTGACAGGCGATTACAATAAGCAGAAGTATATGACAGATCAATTAGAAAACGTACAGTTGATGATGTAAAATAAACTTTATCCTGTATACTTAAAATTTTTATATGTTTTCAAGTAAACGTCTCAGAGTAAATATGTACAATGCCAGGCGGTTTTGAACAGCATAAGACCTTGACAGGCGAGGGGACAGCTGCTAAGGGCGTGCGAGTGAGAGGTGTTGCGTGAATGCCTATAGTGCGAGTGAGACCGTTTATCTAATACGAAGGGACGTATACCTGCTCTCGAGCAACAATGTACAGAGAAGAATTTCGTCAGTTGTGCCAATGATTTTTACTTGTGAAGATGCTTTGAGCTATAACATTTCTTATGTTGAGTGATTTCGAATTTTCAAAAAATCAAACTTTATATTATTATCAATTGTGCAGTTGTGAATTGGAACACGTGGTTTGTGTGATTTGTAACGAAGACACTGACGAAAAAACTGTACGATTTACAGAGACTACGTTGAATAAAAGTAAATCAATATTGAAAATAAGAAAAGACAATAATTTAAAATTTAAAGATATTTCTTTGCCAGAGGAAATTAACGCAAATACTGGTTACCATGTAAAATGTTATAAAAACTTTCTTGCTGTGATGAAAAAATATCGTACAAGTGAATCATCAACTTCTTCAAATCTACCAGCATCATCATCAGGTATTTTTTATGAACTTCTATATTTTTTACTAGGCTTTATTCTTTACTTGTAACTATATTTTTGATTTAATTACGTGGTACAAATTTTATCTTTATTAAATATATATTAAATGGAAATTATTCATAATAATGGTACTGTAACAATAATTATATTAATGTGCAAATCACGATTTATTAATTATTATTGACGGAAATAAAAATAATTACGTAAAAATAAAAATTATTATTAATTATTAAATATGAATATCTCAATGGCTTTTTTTTTATAGAAATGTCATCGAGAAACGTAGAAACAGTGACAGTAGCCCCTCCAATAGCTATTGAAGAAAGCGGAGCACCAATATCTGCTGAAGTGCCCGTTACTAAAACTAGCCATGCTGATAGGCTATGTGTGTTTTGTCAAAATAAATATAAACGAGTGAAAGGGCGGTACCAACCTCTTCACTCGTCAGAAAGAGCAAGTTTGATGCAAGTTTTGAAAGAATTTAGCGAAAATAATGAATTTTATGAAAAAGTTAGCGCAGATTTAAGCCCATTGATTTTTTGACATAATAGCTGTCGAACAATTGCCATATATACTTTACAAGAACAAGCGAAGACAAAATCACCACCGAAGAAGACTTGGAAATATTTTCACAAACTGGCTTTTGATGAAATGCAAATTTTTAAAGGACATTTTCATTCACATACTTATGTAAATACTACTTTGAATTATTACAAGGAAAATGATGAAGATGTTGATGTTAATTTTAGTATCCAGCGGTTTGAAGCTAAATTGTTACAGAATTACGATGAAATTACAATTATCAAGAGAGACAGGAAAAAATATGTAACATTAAAAGATTCTGTTGTTGATGCAAAATTATGTGAACTGTTGGAAGATGCGGAGATATTGCAAAGAGCAGCATCAATTTTACGTAAAACTATTTTAAAAATGACAAAGAAAGAATTACCAGAAAACATAACAACTGCTGATTTGTTAAATGGCGAATGTGAAATACCTAAGCAATTACTTGATTTTTATTGTTTTCTTCTGGGTGGTTATAAACGACGTCGGAGAATTAGTGAAGGTTGTATAAGGAAAACTAATTCATTGGCAGAAGATTTGATTTATAATGTCACTAATGGGTGTGTCAAAACCAAAAAACACATCACTCTGGGCATGACATTGAAAAGTTTGACGAGCAGCAGAAAGATCGTAGAAATTATTAATAAATATGGTCATTGTTGTAGTTATCATGTTATTGAAGAATTGGAAACTGCAGCAACAACTACGTTATTGAATCGTTCTAAAATTTGTCCAAATGAAATTTGTAAAAGACAAGATTTATTCACAGGAGTAGCCTTCGACAACTTCGATCGTTATGTGCTACTGGTAAAGATACCCTACATGATACGGTAGGCATAATCTATCAAACAGTTCTAGAAAATGAGGAATCAACAGAGGGAACTTCTGAGCAACTCCAAAATCCTTCTGAACATGGTGAGTGCACAGGCGAGCTATCCGTTTCATGTGTTCATGCAGGACATAAAAGAAGAAGGACTCTTGATGCTATCATCCTAGAGTTAGTCCCATATTAAAAAAAACCCAAGATGAATGATGAATTATTGTCTTTATCTGACAATTTAAGAAATGAAGCAACACCAGCTTCACTAGAAATAATTTATCAGCAAAAGTTTCTGTGGATGCTTTGCCATGCTCTAAAAATTAAAAAAACATCGATGTGGGTTGGGTTCCATCATAATTTAAACAAAGATTCTCATAATAACAAAGAAAAAATTTGTTATCTTACACCAATAAACGAATCACCGACAAATATACCAGTTGTAATAGAAACTATGAAACAAAGTCAAAGTATTGCTGCAGAAATTGGACAACCTTGCATTAATGTAACATATGATCTAGCTATAGCAAAAATTGCTATTCGTCTACAGAAAAATTTAGTCTACAGAAAAACCAGTTTATGATAATTTATTTATCCATTTAGGACCGTTCCACATCATGTTAGCATTGTTTAGAGCAATTGGAAAATTTATTGACGACAGTGGAATAATGAATGTAGCTGTTGAAAGTGAAATTATCGCAAATGGTTCAGTAGATGGATTTTTGAAAGGAAAACATTTTAATCGATGTAAGCGGCTGCATCCATTAATGGCACTAGGACTTGAAATATTATGTTTTCAATCTTTCATAGAAAAAGAAGATATAAGTATTGATGAAGATGTTTACAATAATCTCTCTACATTTATCGATGGTAATGAACCGTTTGTGACCGTCATAGAAAATGAAACAATATCAACATTGATGACTCGATACCAATATCACAAAGAACAATGTAGAAAAGGAACTTTTGGTAAAACGCCTCAATTTTATGTTATTTATATGGATCTTGTTCATCACTACCAGTTACTGAGTCGAAGCATAAGGACTGGAAACTTTTCTTTGTACAAATATATTTTGTCAAAAATAGCAAATATATTTTTTATGACAAATCAGCCTAATTATTCACGATGGCTGATAAAATACCATGATAATTTGTTAAAAGTTGGTCTTACACATCCATCAATTGAAAAATTTATGAAAGATGGATACCTTGGAATCAAACGTACTGATAAATCTTTCTCTAGACAGCCAACAGATCTAGTACTTGAACAAACTATTAATGCCGACGCGGGAAAAAGATTAACTGGTGTAATCCAGTTCACACATTCTATTTCCGCTCGTCAGCGAGGGGCTAGAAGTCACGACATAAGAACAACTGTCATATCTCACACTCTGGACATTACTGGTTTACGAAAAAAAAATGATGTATCAGCAGACCTGGAAGAACATGCAATAAAAAGAGATTCAGCACAGTTGTGGAAGTTCATAAATACTTGCTAACAGCAATGAGTTTAAATACTGCTGGTCGGCGAATGGCAAAATATTCATTCGTGAAAGAGAGGGCTCTCCTTTCCACATAATCAAAGAAGAATCAGACCTTAAAAAATTAACTAAAAAGTGACTAGTCATGCTATATTATTTCTTGTTTATTCTTATTCATAAGTCAATATTGTCATATTTAAATTATATTCATGAAATTGTTTCTCTTAGCTGTAAAATAGTACGTATCACCAGTAGAAGCACAAATACATACACACATTCACCATTACACTGTCTCAGACATATCCAATCAATCAAAACATACACATATCTTTATGCTACCTCTAATCACGGGTTTATATCCCACGGAGTGTTTATGGCTTTTATGGGCCTGCAATATTATTATTCTGTTCATGTTCCATTATTTTTTAATACTTTGCTAAATTATGGATAGCCACCAACGATTAATCTCAGAAATCGACAGCGTATCTATCAGTAACTCGTATATTTGTTCGCCAGAAAACGTTTCAAGTTATATACCTACTTGTATTAATTGCCTTAAAATATTCCATGTGAATATAAGAAGTATCGGTAGTACAACTAATTTTGGAAATCTCTTACTACTCTTAAATCGCATTATTCTCGATTTAGACTTAATCATTCTATCGGAGTGCTGGCTGAGTAAGTGCTCTTTTCTTCCAAAATTACCTGGTTATCAAAGTCACATCTCCAAAAACTCTAATCAAAATGATGGTGTCGCTGTTTATATAAAGGAAGGTGTAGTTGCAAAAGTCGAAGAACCAATAATAGCTGATGCAAACTGTCTCACTATAAAACTTGCGAATGGTGTGGTAGTGATTGCCATTTACCGTTCTCCGTCCTGTAAAAATGTCGATAATTTTATTAAAACGCTGGATGTTATCCTGGCTTCACTGCGACACTTCAAATCGATTGCTGTGATTGGTGATTTGAACATTAACATACTTCCAGATAATTTTGACCAAAATTCACAAAAATACCTAAACCTGTTGGCATCTCACTCTATGCTACCAGCTCATCTGTTCCCGACTCATAACAAAAGCTGCATTGACCATGTCATGCTTAAAAGTGACAAAAACTCAATTACGTTAATTCTAGATTCTCTATTTACAGATCACTCTCCGTTAATATTTTGGTGTGCATTTAACGCAAAATTTTGTGAGCCCTCCAGAATTCGTACCTTAAAACAAGTTAACTTAGAGGCTTGTCTTATAGAACTCGAAAACATGGACTTTTCCAATATTTATAATTGTACCAACGCCGAAAACGCCGCCAAATCACTCACTAATGTATTGTCGTTAGTTATCAAAACCCACACGAGCAATGTTAATATTCCCAGTAGGAAACGCATAATCAAACCCTGGATCACGCCGGGTTTGTTACGTTGTATCCGACATAGGGACAAACTTTACCGTCAAACTAAAAAATATCCACAGAATGAAAACTTATCTACTTCCTACAAACGATACAAAAATTATTGCAATAACTTACTTAAAAATATCAAAAGAAAATATGAACACTCACAATTTGAGAAATACAAAAAAAGTCCTAAGGAATTATGGAGCCTTATAAAAAATGTAACAAACCTTCATCAAAAATGCTCTCCTTCGGAGGAACTGTTGACTGCGTATAATGATCCTCAATCAGCTGTTAACTCTGTTAATGGATATTTTGCTCGTGTGGGTAAAGAGCTAGCTACTAATATAATCAAAAACCCTTCGTATGCGTCACTTTGTTATTTGGCTGGGGAATCACCTGCCTCTGTGTTGAGCTCCATGGTATTGTTGGATGCTGACGATAGTGAAATTGAAACTGTTATATTGGGTCTCAAACAGAACAGTGCTACGGGCTGTGATGGTATTCCAACTTCATTATTAAGTCAAGCTAGGCATGTCCTGATTCCTGTTCTCAAACATGTTTTCAACCTCTGTTTCTCTTCTGGCACTTTTCCAACAGTGTTCAAGAAAGCTTTGGTCCACCCCATCTATAAAGTGGAGACAGGTGCAGTGTCAATAACTATAGGCCAATATCGGTGTTACCAGTCTTATCTAAAATACTTGAGAAGCTTCTGAATGCTAGACTGGTTAGTTACTTGGACTCTTTCAATTTGATTGCTCCCAACCAATTTGGTTTTAGGTCTGGTAAGTCAACGGAAGATGCAGTTTTGAAACTTACCAGTATCGTGGTTGACAACTTAAATCATAAACTACATTCAGTTGGTATTTTCCTTGACCTTTCTAAGGCCTTTGACACTGTCTCTGTTTCCATTCTTCTTTGTAAACTTCAACGTATCGGGATAAGGGGTACTGTGCTAAAAATTTTTAGTAGTTACCTGTGTGATCGAATGCAATATGTCGCAATGGGTAATATCACTAGTGAATGCGAATCGATTACATATGGTGTCCCGCAGGGCAGTGTACTCGAACCGACTCTGTTTCTCATTTATATAAATGACCTTTGTCAACTAAAACTTCCAAATAGTAAGATTATTACTTACGCGGATGACACGGCGATTATAGTTCATGGACAGAGTTGGGAAGAGGCACAATCCCATGCGGAATCGGCGTTACGCATGGTCATGAAGTGGCTTGCTTCCAATCTCTTAACATTAAACTTAAATAAAACAAAGTTTATCACTTTTGCTCCTAATACTTCATTGCAGCCTCATGAATCGTTTAAAATCTCTGCCCATGGATGCGAAGTTATGCCTGGTAGTCCTTGCGCCTGTTCAACGATATCACGTACACATAGTATCAAATACTTAGGTATTATCGTTGATAGTACTATGTCCTGGAATGAACATTTTAAGTCTATGGTGGCACGCATTAGGAAACTCATTTTCGTCTTTAGTAAGCTAAGAGTGGGGGCTGATCTGGCGACATTAAGAACTGCTTATTTTGCGCTTGCTCAGTCTATAATTACCTATTGCATCACTGTTTGGGGTTCAGCTGGTAAAACTAAAATGCTGCTACTAGAAAGGGCACAGAGGGCAGTTTTAAAGGTTATGGCATCGCAACCGATTCGGTATTCAACCAAATTAATTTTCAATTTCTGGGAAGTTCTCTCCGTTCGCAAATTATTTGTTTTGAATGTTGTTCTTCGCAAGCACAAACTATTGACATACAAGCCCAACCTCTTGCATAATAAAAGAAGGAAAGATAGAGTGTGTCCTGTGGTGAGGGCCAGGATTGTGCTGATAAAACACCATTTTGATTATATAGCTCCTTCCATCTACAACAGGATAAATAAGATTCTGAATATTTATCGTCTTTCTTCTTACAAATGTAAATCTCTTCTGATTAATTGGCTGCTTAGCCTTGATTATGATTCCGTCGAAGGTCTTATTAAGTAATGGGTTGATATTCAATTGCAACGTAATTCTGTAATCTCGCATACTTAAACTCACTCTCTCCTACAAACTTCACACACACACACACACACACACACACACACACACACACACACACACACACACATGTATGTATATATACATATATATTAACTTACCTTTTTATGTTAAAATAACTAGTTGTTAAGTTATAATATGTCTGAAACGCCCATCTGTCTGGAGGTGGGCGTTAACATCTGTAACGCAGTCCTAGACTAAAGCAAATGTTAACGCTTACATGTTTTTGTATAATTGTTTTTGGTTTCAAATAAATAAATAAAATTTGAAATTTGAAAATTACTTTTGAGAAATTTCTAAATTCATTTATGTTGAATCTAAACAAAGATTGTCTGTATAACATCGGTAATGGTACAGTTGCTTCGATCGCAGTACAGGATTACTTATTAAATTTTATAGAATCAGGAGAAAGATTGAAAGAGAATTTTATAACTGAATGTTCACAGAATGGAAAAAGTTTTGAAGAAAGAATTGCACAAGTGAAAATTATGAATTTTGCCTCTGAAAAAAAAAAGAAAAAAATCAAAGTCAAAGGTTCATGAAATCCGTGTGCAACGTGATTTCTTTGGTCGCCTGTTAGCTCTGTCAATACAACATAACATCGATTTGGAGAAGACGTTATCATACCCCATTACAACTGTTCCATTGTCATTGTGTCATGAAGATGGTACAATACATAAAACTCAGAAATCAGCAATGGTTGAAATTTTAAAGGCAAATGTCAACAGTGAAGAGGTACCAAGACGTTTTGATGTTGTCATTTTTGATGGATTCTTTTTACTGCATACATTCAAAAACATCCCTAAAACATTTGGTGGTATTTCCAAAAAAATTATGTCGCTACTAACAGCTACACATGCCTCACGAGTAGATATCATTTTCGACCAATACTTTTCGCCGTCAATTAAAGATTATGAACGAGCCAAACGACAAGAAGTACGAAACACAAATTATTTCATTACCGGACCAGAACAAATTCGACCAGTCGATTTTATGAAAGAACTTCGTAACATACAATTTAAAGAAGCTTTCGTAGATTTTTTAATTACACATTGGAGCACAAATGAAATGATAGAGTTTATCGGGAATACCATAGTAAACTTAAATTACAAACAATGCCATACTTATAGTGTCCACAATAACTCTGTGATTGTCGATATAAATGATGATTTATCGTGTCAACATCATGAAGAGGCTGATACAAAAATAATATACCATACATGCCAAATGGATGAAGATGTATCCGACGTATTAATAAAAACATGTGACACAGACATTTTAATATTACTGCTCGGAAACATGGACCATCTCCACAATAATAATTTAAAAATCTATATGAAATATGGCACTAATAATTGTAAAAAATGGATAAATATTTCTGAACTACGAGTATATACGAAATTGGGACCTTCTATATGCCAAAGCTTACCGGGATTTCATGCATTAACCGGTTGCGATTTCAATCCGTCCTTTTCAAGAAGAGGTAAAAATAAACCATTCCAAATATTGCAGAAATCGAGTGTATATCAGAAGGCATTCAAAGAATTAGGAAACGCAGAAATAGTACAGAAGAAAGAAAAAAATTTCCCGATACTAGAGAAATTTGTATGCCAAATGTATGGTTTGAAATGTTCAAAGTTAAATAATGCACGTTATGAAAAGTTCCTTGCTACGTACAACACAAATAATCCTAAAGTGTTTATGAAAAAAGTAGTAAGCTATGATTCATCGAATTTACCACCCTGCAAACGTGAACTACATCAACAATTATTGAGAACTGCCTACATTACAAATATATGGCGAAATTGTAATTTAAAAGAACCAACAATTCTTACACCTGAAAATAACGGTTGGAACTTAATTGACAGTCGTTACGAATTTAATTGGTTTGAGGGGAATACGGTTCCATCTTCTACATACGACATACTTTTACAAGGACCTGCTGATACTGCCACAGCACAATCGACTGAAACTGAGGAATGCATTTCAGGTAACATACAACTATTTTATTCCGTAACATTTAATACGCAGTCCTATGTAATTGAGCTTGATATTTAATTCTTAACAACCTTATTGATTCATTAAAATATTTTTTTTTTTACTATTTTCAGATGAGGAAAACATTGTTGAAGAATCAGATGATGATGAAAACAGTGATAGCGAAATTTCGGATGATGCTGAAGAAAATGAATGTTAAAAATAATGTAGATTGCATAAAACCCAATAAAATACATTGCATTTACTGTATGCGTTCATGTAACATTTCTTATTTGCACGCCCTTAGCAGCTGTCCCCTCGCCTGTCAAGGTCTTATGCTGTTCAAAACCGCCTGGCATTGTACATATTTACTCTGAGACGTTTACTTGAAAACATATAAAAATTTTAAGTATACAGGATAAAGTTTATTTTACCTCATCAACTGTACGTTTTCTAATTGATCTGTCATATACTTCTGCTTATTGTAATCGCCTGTCAATTTTTTTTTAAGATGTACAATAAATGAACTTTCTATTAAATTTTCAAATTTACAGAAACAAGTTTTGAAACTCAATTTACTTAACAGTCCAAAAAATAAAGGGGCTGATGACGTGCAGGGCTGACGCCTGCCAGGTCATGGCTATTGCTCTTAGCTTGTCATAAATCGTAAGTATACAAATTTCTAACCTTACAGGGAGACCGTTACTCCCAGGGTTCACTAGCTCTTGGACTAGTCGCTGTAGTGGAGATAGCATCGCGGTACCGTTACGTGGCGTAGGCGCTGAAGGTGTGTCATCCAGGTTCTCCATTGAAGAGCAACATCAGTGTCCATTTTTTGATCCCAGCATGTACCACGACGCCATATTTCTTGAAGTATTTGTTTAGCTCGAACAGTAATAATAATAAATAATAATAAATGTGGACAACATCACATACATTGTTCTGATCCCAATTTGAATAACTATTCAAAGCATTCGTATTTTGGAAACCAGAAACAACGAAGGTACCACAAATACCCAGACCCGAGAAAATGTAGAAAAACACTTTTTTTCTACATTGACCCGTCCGGGAATCGAACCCGGGACCTCGGAGCAGACGACACCTTGAAAACCGGTGTGTACGCCACTCCGCCACGGAGGTCGTCAAATTGGTGAAGCAAGGCCCAGTGGGTCGAAAAGAGACATAACTATCTTTAGCGCTTCTCTTTTGGTAGGAGTATGGCGTTGAAATGTTTCTTCGGGTATTCTCGTCAAGTTAAGGTTAAAAGTGAGTTCGTCGGTACGTGGGTTCCATAGAAGGCCTGACACACGTTCAGAATCGGCATAGATAAGGTTCTTGCTTGGTATCTGTTGTTTGTTTTCGGCTAGTTCTTGTAAGACTTCTGGTGAGTTGGAATTCCATTTTCTCAATTCGAAATGGCCATTATGATGAATAGTTTGAACTTGTTTGGCTATGCGAATGGTATCTTCTACTGTTTCACGGCTGTCAAGGTAGTCGTCAACGTAGTGACTTTTAATAATCGCCTCTGTTGCTTCGGGATAGAGCTTCTTATACTTTTGCGCGTTAAGATTCTTTACAAAAATGGCTGTTGACGGTGAACATTTAGCGCCGAATATCAATGACGTCATTCGAAACTCGCAGGGTCTGATCTTCATTCTCCCGCCAGAAATATCGTAGAAAATCTCTATCTCTTTCGTTTATTTTTACTTGCATGAACATTTCAGCAATATCCGCTGAAATTGCCACCTTGTGTCTTCTAAATCTCATCAAAACGCCAGGCAAGAACTGTAGAAAATCTGGCCCGGTTAGAAGCTGGTCGTTGAGCGAAGTTCCCCCGGTCTTGGCCGCAGCGTCGTGAACGATTCTAAGTTTTTCTGGCTTCATGGGGTTTATAACAGCAAAGTGTGGCAAGTACCAAGTTTTTGCTGACTTAGACGGCGGTACAGGTTCGGCGTAACCTTTCTCTATTAAAGCTCGCATCAGTATGCCTAGTATGAGTTTTGATAGTATTCTAACAGTTTGATCGTCTCGTTTTATTTCCATACATTTTACACCAGCGCCTCTAGCGGAAACTACTATGAACTAAAAATGGCAGTATGAGTTGCATCGATAAAAAGTTTTCGTTATCTTTGTCAGTATTCGAGTAGTTTTTGACAATTTGGTAGTATGAGTTACCGATTTTACATCTATCATTTAGTAAACGAAAACGAAAACCAAAAGTTTGATAGTTTTGTTTGTCACTGAAAATATTCTAGTGAGATCATACAAAATTGTTTTAAGTGAATTTCGGTGTTGAAAATGTCTGCCCGATGGTTTTTCGCGTGGCAAGCGACGCAAGACGAAGTGGCAAATGAAGAGAGACGCTACAATATTGAACAACGGGAACGCCCCAGCCGTATTTCGGATACTTGTTCGTATTTCGTTCGCGTCATAATTTTCACTTCAAACGACACTTTTTTTTAAAGAAAATGGATGTAAATTTTATTCCTAAATTGTATTTAAGTAACAATATTTTAACTTCAAAACAAACGACACTGACTGACACAACACAAACGACACTGACTGACACAACACAAACTATCGGCAAAACGTCAAAGTGACTGAGTCTTGCGTCTTTATCTATTTCATAGTGTAAAAGTGAGACAAAAGTATTAAGAGTGAAGTTCGTTCTAACGTTTAGACGATGGTTGATAAAGTTTAAACTGTTATTGAAAAAAGGCACTCATACTACCAATGATTATGAAAACTGACAGTTTGGCGTTCACACGAAAACTGTGGCAGTTTGCGTTTTGGGAAAACTCGTATACTGCTCGTAGTATTTTTCCTTAAGTATCGAATTTCGTGTAAGTTTTCTTTCTATAGACGACAAACGCTGTAGGGTACCGGCATCGTGACAGAGTCATTTTTCCACAACAATGGTGTTTGATAGTAGCCGTTTTCACTCGTCACTTGTGACACCTAACATAAAAATGGAAGGCAGTCCCTTTAACCGGAGTGCCTTAATCCCTCAACCCCCATGAGACAACCGGTTGTCGCGATAACAATTGATTTCAATTGTGTCTGGAATAACTCACGATCGAGGGATTAACGCGTCATAGCCCGCCATCTTCACCCGCGCCCCAGGCGGGCCCGCGCGCCCAGTCTGTAGCCGCAGCCCCCGTGCCCTGTCAGCATCAAGAGGAACCAGAAGTGATGACTACTCCTGAGCTGCAAAACTGGATATCTGGCATCGAGCAGTGCTTTAATGAAGTTTGCATTATCTCATCCGAAGGTAAGCTTAATTCTGACCAAAAGTTGAGAATTCACAATCTTTGCCGAAAAGTTTGCCTGGGGACATCCCAACTAGTTTCAACGTACCAATCCCTTAAGCAAAAGGCGATACTGACCCACACAAATCTACAGCATTTAAAAAAAAAGCACGACCTCTCGCAACAACTCGTAGCCCTTAAACAAAGTATTGTAGAAAACTCTTCTAGACCTCCAGCTTCCTTTGCCGACATGGTGAAAAAAAGTACTAATAACTTTATACAGACGTCTCCCATTAACTCCGTGGCAATTTATTCGAAAGATAAACTGAAGTCGAGCGAGGAAACCAAAACTCTGGTACAAAAGATTTTTCAACCCGACCTAATGAAATTACGCGTGAGAGGCCTACGCAAAACTAAAAATGGTGGGGTTATCATCAGCACCGACACTAAAGATGACATAGTGAAGCGGAAGCAATCAGCACAAATTACCACCTCTGGCTTGACAGTGGATGAACCACACAAACGTAAGCCTAGAATAATAATCATTGGAGTTCCCTCAGCCATGCCCGAAAAAGAAGTTTTCAACTGTATTTACCAGCAAAACTTAGCCGAGAAGGTTCAAAGTATGTCACTCGAGACTTTTTTGACTTCTATAAAATTGAGCCACAAATCTGGGAAGAAGGATGCCGAGACCTGTAATTTCATAATTGAAGTTCCTGCAGAAATACGAAAGGCTTAATAACTAGAGATAGAGTGTTTTGAACTGGACATCGTGCCCGGTTAGAGATTTTACTTTTGTGACGAGGTGTTAAAAATGCCAACAATACGGGCACGCGGCAAAGACATGTCGCGAGGAGAGAACTACTTGTGATCACTGCGGTGAGGTGGGCCACCTCATGAAGGACTGCCAGAAGAAAGCGGAGCCTCCAAAGTGTGCTACGTGTCTGTACTACAAAAAACCGTGTAACCACAAAACTGGGGATCCAGACTGCCCAGCAAAGATAATGGCCGAAAAAAGGTACATTAACTCTATAGACTATGAAGGCGCATCTGCTACTACGTTATGTTGGCCGCTGATGTGTCGAATGTCACATGTAAACTCGCTGATAAATAACAATTGTCTTGTACGACGTGGACTTTCGTTATCAGACGAAATCTTTTGCAACGCAAATGTTAGCGGTTTGTGGTTGGCAAAAATAATTGTTTCTCTGCCTTCGATTATTTTTCTGAAGGTAGCTCTCTGTCGAATGTCGAATACTTTTGTTGTGCGGTTGTACACTTCTTTGAAAAGTATCCGAGAGGTTGCCATTTTTCGTTGACAAGCTGTTGAAGAACGGCTCCCGTGGCTGTGTTCGATGCGTCGGGACCGATTACTCCGCTATACGGCTGTAGCGGTATCGATACAAACCGTTTTATTTTAAACATCAGTATGCAGGGTTTTCAACTACGCTCTTGTCTTAAGCGGTATTAAACCGCTTAATCCTGCTGCGGTGATAACCGAAAGAGACAGAAAATTTAATGGGAGGTGCCGGGATCAAAGCCATGAGAAGCGGTGTTTACTTACATCAGTGAATTGTTAAAGCTTGATTAGCGTAGCATTGCTGTGCTGTGCAACATTAATTTTGTTTTTTTAATCGTTATTTATAATAATTACAATGACAAGTCGTGATAATTGTATACCTACCGGTGCCAAACGCAAATATATACTCGAAACTAAAACGGACACTGAAAATTTTTTCAGATGAAATACAAAATCTGCTCAGCGATATGAGACTGATTCTCAGCCATTTTTTAAAGATGGTAATGAGAATTGCTAACAACTTATTGTACAGGCACGGCAACATCGAATGGTTAGTACCTACCTACTTTTATATGTACCTACCTATCTAACGTGTTACGCTCTATATTTGTGTAGGTAAGTGTAGCGACACACCTACCGAACTTTTGATCGCGTAACGCATCGCATGATACGTCGCTTGCTATGCGGATACAGACGCTACACCAAAGGTTCATCTCTACGCCGAACGTCACGTAATTTCGGGTAATGTGTCATACGATACTTGAAAAACTCTGCGAGTGTGTTTAACCGAACTTTCGGCGCTGATATTTCAGATGTGTCGCTACACTAAGGTACCAATATAATGTAGTATTACAATTTAAATAATTGGGTATCTGGAACATCATATCTGTAAAAGAACACATAATTTAATATCTGAAAACCTGGTTTATTTTAAATTATTTGTAAAAATCGTTTTTTGGTTACTTTGAAATCAATAATTGACTTTATTTTAAGTAACTCAAACGTGACGTCACAATTGAGTATTCCCATACAAAATCTATGGAGACATCGCGTTATGATAAATCATAAAAAGTATGTCAATTGATTGATGATGTTATGATATTCCATAAAGTTCGTATCAAGTATTATTTTTGAGCAGTTTAGTTAGTTAGTTTATAATGAGATATGTGAAATTTAAGTAGGTACCTAAATGTGCTAGTGGCGCTAGAACGCTTTTTATGTGGTTAGGTTGTCCATTCAAAACTAAAATAACTTGTATTAATAATTTTCAGAAAAATCCACAAGACCAAAAAATGAATCTACACCGACTAGATAAGCTATTAGCAAATAGACTTCTGCATTGTTTAACCATAACTTTGCATGCCATCCATTCCACATAAAAGTCACCGAGGGTCAATTGTTCTTTTTGTAGCTTCTTAGTGGCATTATACAATATGTTATAAAAACCCTGTCCGATCCATTAAGGTGTTATTAGGTATCTATATAAGATTCTATTTGTGTAATAATTTTCATGAAAATTAGAAAGAAATTACCCCATGAAAAAATAAACAAAATACACGACCGGACGCGCGGGAGGTGCGGAGATGCGCCGGCGCTCGCACTCGCAGGTAGCGAAGTCATGACCCCAGTTGACCCCGGTACTTATTAGTCAGATAATAATGTGTCAATTGTACGAAACTGAGACTTTTTGGTAGCTCTGCAAGCAGCTTTTTTATTTGATAGTATGAGGTCACTCAATAAGGACACTGATTTGGTGGTTGTGGCGAAGATGTTGTTCCATATTTCTGCCACTGTCAGAAATACAGGCTTCACAGCGTCGCACAAGGTTGTCCCGCACCGATTGTAACACACTCGTATCCGCTTTAAGCGCAACAATCCGCACACGCATTTTTGCTTCACTGTCACATAATTTAATTAAAACTATTTGTAGAATACGACATTTCGCGGAGCAGAACGGTTCGACCACTCGGAAGTAATGTCTTCGCGAAACTGACCTGGCGTAATAATAAATAATAATGCATGATCAGGATATATCCACCGACACGTGCCGCGCGGCGAGTTGAATCAAAGCGGGCGGCTACCTTTACGCTGTGTCAAAGGCGCCGCCTATGTTTATTGCGGTGCCGAAAAGCGAGTAGTTTGCTTGCGTCAATGCCGACAATAGAGCCGCGCGACGGGGAGTTTCTGCACACTTTGAAAATTTCCCCGTTGTAGGGTAAATGGGTGATAAACCTGTTCACTTTAAAAATCGATAATAAAGTTGTATTCATGAATTACGTAATTTTAATACTTATTTTGGTTATATTAATATAGCAACTTTATGACCCTTTCGGATCGGACAGGGTTTTTATAACATATTGTATAAAGGTTGCAAGCATGTAACCAAGTCGTCAATAACTTGCCATGATTCTTCACTTAAAATAGCACCAATGTCCTCATTTTCTGAAGAAACCGATTTAAAGGATTGGAATCGTAGTAACATTTCATACGTTGATAGATAGTTCATAATATTTGCCCTTTTCAATAAACTTCTCAAAGTGGGTGTTCGGAAGAAAGTATAAGTAGGTACCTAATGCTTATTAAGTACGTACAATTTATTATTGATATGTTGATATATTATCTAGACCTATAATGCTAGCTCTGCTTTTTATGTCTGCCCGTAGGCATTTCGGCATGAGACAAGTATGGTCAATTGATGGAAACATCTACATCAAGCTGCCTAACGGTGACTGGGCACGTATTACTAACGGAGATCAGCTACATCATCTTATGAAGGCTCATCCGGCACCTCAATTCAACGTCTCATCCCCGCAGCATCCAGCCCCAGCCGTCACTGCTGTTTCCAAGCCTGTGCCTACCAAGACGAAACGCTCTTGCAGGAAATAGGACGGGTTTATTTTGTATTTTTTTTCCCTCTTAGTTTATATATATTGTAGGTAGGTAGACACACAACACTAAATTTTCCACCCTCACTTCTTCTTACTGATATTTTGATTCTTTTTGGGTAGTTTTGCTTTTCTTGAATATTTTTTTTCACTAATGTTTAAATGTCACTGACCTCTATAATACAAGTACGCTGGACTAACTACAGGCCGGGTCATAGTGAGGCGATTTGATTTTCGCCATTTTGGCGCTGACGGCAGCAGTGGGTGGGAAGGGAACTAAGAATAGCGATGGGACAGTGAGATAAAATACATCGATAAAAATGTGTGTACTTAAAGGAATAGATCATTAATTGCATGGGTTGATTAAATGATAGCTAATGTCCAAATTAGTCAACTAGTTGGTTTATACTACGACTAAGCGAGGATAAGCCGGAGTAAGGGGGTGGTGTGGGGCTAGCTATCTAGATCCAACATTATAAATAGGGAACGTTTTTAAATAGAAATGATGAGGTTTTTTTGTTTAGAAAGGAATAAAGTAGGTGAGGTATTTAGAGAAAATAAACAAACATGTTAACACAAATTTTTTTTATTCACTTCATATTAAATACAATAAAAAAAAATTTTTTGCTACCGATCATTAACCATCCTTGTTCCTGATACGGGCGGTGTTGGGGCAAACATCTTTTCTTATGTTAAACAAGAATTTTCAAACCTAGCCGCCTTTAAAGCAATACTCAGTAGCGCGTCGCAACTTGTGCTTCGACCTAAAAGAAAAACGTGAATATAATCAACAACTAAATATAATATGTACAAAACAAAAGTAAAATACAGGACATACAACAGTATAGCGCGCTCTTGAAGTACTAGTGGGCTAGTGCCTAAGCCTAATTCTAGCAATTTTAAGTTTTTTTTTTACTTACCGGCACTGCTACACAAAATTGTTGGTATACTGCACTTTTTCAAAGCAGTGCATGAACTATGTATAATAAAACAGTCATCAGAGAAGTGTTTTGAACAGATGTAATCATATTTTTTCGGACGCCAACTAGGCTTGTTACGAGTAATATTTTTCAGCCATCATTTCAGTCTTCTATTATCAGTTGGAAACCTGTAAATTAGTAATCATTATTTAACAATTTGTCTTCATTGATTTCCGTCCTTAACCCCTCAACTACGAAGCGGTGGCTGCGTATAGTATTAATTCACTAAGGGCCGGTTTTTCAATAGCCAGATAAACAGTTAGTTAAGGTTTATTCTACAGTTAACAAGATTTTCAATTTTTCAATTGCTAGATAAGCGCTAACGGATTGATAAACTCTGTAACAGGCTGTTAAAATTAACTGGGTGTTCAAGCCCCAGATAACCCCTATCTATGGAGTTATTTGACGTTTGAACTGTCATCATTCGCGCGCAAGTTGTAGGTTATTAATAATTTTGTCTGTACAAAGTGTTTGTTTATAATTCGTAAACATGGATCTTTTCGATTCAATCGAAGATATATTGATCGAAGAAGACTATACACTGTTAAACTACTTAAATCCACACAGAAGACAAAGAGTTGTAAGAGAGCGACCCGATAATATGTCTGAATGGAACGACAAAAAATTTCACAGGCGATTTCGTCTGGAAAAACACACTGTGCTTTTATTGTTATCATTAATTGAAAGTAAAATTGCAAACACAACAAACAGGTAAGACTAAATTACTTCCTAGTTACGTACTTCACAATTATTTTAACACATAACCTAACAACAAAAGTGTAATTTTGATCACAGAGTACATTTATTTGCTTGTATATTGATTTTGATTGTTTTGTTTTCAGAAACCAATCTGTCTCGCCCTTACAGCAAATATTGCTGACGCTGCGGTTCTATGCTTGTGGTAGTTTCTACATTACAATTGGTGATTTTGCTGGAATACACAATTCTACTGCATGTAAAATTATAAAAAGAGTCACTGAAGCAATTGCTTCGCTTCGTCCGAACTTTGTTAAATTGCCTGGTAACAGAGAAGAAATAATATCAGTGCAGGAAGGATTTTTTAATATTGCCCGATTTCCAAGAGTAATAGCTGCTTTGGACTGTACTCACATCAAAATAATATCTCCAGGTTAGTTTGTGTACCCACCTCTGTACCTACTTAAAAATATTAATAATCTCTTTATTATTTTATTCTGGTTCACATGAATTGCTAGTGCTGTATGTAAAAAAAACCAAACAAGCATTATGGTCCACCTAATGGCAAGCAATCTATGCCAACATTTTATTTGTAAGTAAGCAGTAATTATTTATTACTTATCATTTTTTTTAGGTGGGAGTAATGCTGAAGACTACCGAAATAGAAAAGGCTTTTTCTCATTAAATGTCCAAGCTATGTGCACAAGTGACCTTAAATTTCAAGATATTGTGACAAGATGGCCAGGTTCAACGCATGACAGCTTAATATTTTCAAATTCTGCAGCCAAATTTCAATTGGACAACAATAGGTTCTCAAATGCTGTTGTCCTTGGAGATAGTGGATATTTTTTAAATAATTATTTATTGACACCATTAAGCAACCCTCAAACAGAAGTGGAAAGGCTGTACAATGAATCTCATATACGTACTCGAAATGTCATTGAGAGATGTTTTGGAGTTTGGAAAAGGAGATTTCCTATTTTAAGTATAGGACTACGGTGCCGGAACAATTTCTGTAATATCATCTTGTATCGGTAGGTGGGCGTCAAAAGCACCATGATCTAAAAAGAAAAGTAAGTAAATAAGTATGTAGTTGTTAAGATAGATACTATAATATGCATAAAAAGTCAAATAACATAGGCTCTAAAATAGAAGAAACTGGTGATAAACATACCATTCTCATAATCTTCGACCGCTGATTCCTTGTCTAAAATTTGGTTGCCACAAATGTTGGTATGATCTAGAACAAGAATTTACATTAAAAAGTGTTGTTTTAATATTTGATAGCTTTCTTGTAGCAGTTGTTCGTTGGAACAAACAAAATATAAATAAATGCGAATTTACCTAAAGACATCTGAATATCATCACTTGACACAATTTGTAATAAGTTGTGTTCCAATATTTGTATTTTTTCCACTTTAAGGTCTTCATCATCATCAGGTATTGGGGCTGAAAAATAATAAATAAATATTGAAATTATGGTGACCTAAACATACAACAACAAATCAGGTGGGTTGGAGTATCAGTTGAAGCCAAGGAATTTTTATGTCGGATAACAATAAAAAGTATTTTTTAGTTCATACCTGGAATACTGTCACTATCGTTTCGTGCATCTAGCCCAGTAATATTGGAGCAAATCGCCATAACCTTCTCCTGAACTTCACTGAAATCTGGTTCTGAAGAAGGCCCACCGCCTGTTTTATAGAGTGCCTGACGATGCTTCGCCATAGCTTTCTTCGTCTCCTTTTTGATGCTTTCATATTTTAGTTTTAGGTTTTTTACATTTCTTGGTGTAAAACCAGTCGCGGCATTAAACAAAGAAGCAATTTTATTCCATGCCGCTTCTTTTTCTTTGTTTGTTACGGCGTCAGTCTTTTTATTTTCTATTATTCCTCGATATTTTGTTACTAACTCAGTTAATAATCTCACTTCACTCTGATTAAAGTTCGTTGCACGTTCCCGTTTCCTTATATTTTCCATAATTAGTACTAATATCAACGATTATGGAAGAGAAAAATAAACAACACGATATTTTACGGCGCACACCAAACAAACAAATTGAGGTTATGAAATCTGTCATTTTTTGACAGACGCTGTTACCAAGATGAAAGTTGATTGTCTCTTTCTAAAAACTGTAAATGTACATAAGTGCATCCCGCTCTCGCAGATAGAGTGTGAAACTAGTCACAAAATCAGTTGGTTACTTATCTGAGACTTAACTGAGGATTGAAAAATTGAAATATTTTATTCGTTTGTTAAAACGTCAGATAAAGTTATTGAATAGTTAATTATCTGACGTTTTATCTGACGATTGAAAAACCGGCCCTAACTGGTGTGAGAGGTTAAAAGCAAATAGATATTTGATAGGAAAAATATCGATAAGTTTTATTGACACGGAACTTTACAGCACTATTGAATTTTATTGTACTAGAAACACAAAATGTGTTGTAATCACGTATAATACGAGTATTAGTGAGAGATTTATAGGTGCCTGTAATATCAATAGAAGTTTAATTTGTTGAATATTAGCTGTAAATTCACTTACTTGTGAAATGTATCCCCACTTCCCTTCTGGTAACGAGTTTTGCATAACACGCACTCTTTCATGGTTTACCTATAAACTAACACCACTTATTAATCATCATAATCATCATCATCATCAGCCTATTGCAGTCCACTGCTGGACAGAGGCCTCTCCAAATGCACGCCACTTAGATCGATCCTCGGCTTCTCGCATCCAGCTCCTGCCAGCCACCCTGCGCAAATCATCTCTCCACCTGGCCTGAGGGCGTCCTACATTACGTTTGCCGAAACGCGGTCTCCACTCAAGAACTCGTTTACCCCATCGGTTGTCGGTTCTGCGGCTAATATGGCCAGCCCAATGCCACTTCAGCTTGCTAATCCGGTGGGCTATGTCGGTAACTCTAGTTCTCTGCCGGATCACCTCATATCTGATTTTATCCCTAAGAGAAACTCCGAGCATAGCTCTTTCCATAGCCCGCTGAGCGACTTTGAACTTGTGGACTAGCCGTACCGTCAGTGTCCACGTTTCGGCTCCGTATGTCATGACGGGTAGGACGCAATGTTTGAAGACTTTCGTCTTGAGGCATTGTGGGATCGACGATGAGAAGACTCTACGTAGTTTCCCAAATGCTGCCCAACCCAACTGAATTCTTCTGTTCACCTCATCCTATATTAATACGACACCATAAACAAGCTTAATTGCGTTAAACCTTAAAAATCACTTATAAACTCGGAGACAATCAAAATCAAGCACCGGCCATATTGCAGTTAACGTCAGATTTAGTTCCTTTCCCACGCATTTGGGGCGCTTCAAATTGGCACAGCAGAGAGCTGTCATTTTAAAGGGTATCATTGGTCCAGGTTATATAGAGGTCAGTGTAAAATGTACATTGCACATAGAACATTCTTGCGCTGTCAAGTGTTTTTATTTTTGATTTTGATGTTTGTTTTCTGTAGTTTTAATAAGGAAGCAAAGACATTCGTACTTATTCGGCCTTTCAATATTAAGCGTGTGATTTTATTAAGGTTATCTTTTTCTTTACTGTTAACTTTTTTTTGCTATTTTGTGTTAATTGTACCTTAGAATTGTACGCATGTATGCAGAGTGTGTCTACCAAACCAATACCATACCATTACTGATTTTGTTTTATTCACAGTTGTTGGAAACCGTCAACCGGCAGGTTATGCACTGAACTTAATCAGGCTTTACTTGTATATATATTTAGTATTATAGTATTATATTTATAGTTGCACAGAAGAATGTCTAGCGATGACTCATTTCACTCTGCCAGTGATTCCCCTTCTTTCCAGTCTCTAAATTCTTCAGCTTCTCTTCAAAATAATCTTTACTTAGAACTAAACAATTGTGGCAATCTTTTAAATGTTTGCCACATCAATGCTCAAAGCATTCCCCAGCATAACTCCGAATTAATCAACACTTTCTCTTCTGACATCGTACATGCTATTTTAATTTCAGAAAGTTGGCTTAAGCCAAATCTACAATCAACTTTTTTTTCCACTACCTGGTTTTGTCTTGATTCGCAATGACAGACTTGGGAAGGGTGGCGGTGGAGTGGCGGTCTATTTGCGCAGTGATATCCCTTATAAAATAATTCATATTACTCCCGGTGAATATTGTGATTCACTCGAATACATTTTTCTTGAAATCGTTTTGAAAGGGACTAAAGCTGTGCTTGGAGTCGTATACTGCCCTCCTTCAACAAACTACTTCTCCAAACTGGAATCGGTCTTTGAGATCATTGCCTCTGTTCCCACTTTATAGTTCTAGGTGATTTTAACACTGATCTTCTCAAAAAAACTTCTCGCTCTTGCCAACTCCAATCTATTATTTGTATACTACCGTTGTAAATCTTTCTATACTACCGTTAAATCCCACACACCATAATCTCGATTCTGATGATTCCTGGATTGATCTAATTCTTACTTCACGTCCGGACTTATCCACCAAGCTTGGTCAATTACTTGCCCCTGGTTTCTCACGACATGACTTGATTTTTTTGTGTTATAATCTCTGTCCTCCCAAACACTGTGCAAATGCGTAGTTTTGCCAGAATTGACCATGATAGGCTGCTATCTGACTCACTTGCAGTTGACTGGTCGGTGATTGATCTTGCGGATAATGTGGATGACAAAGTTCACTGTCTCAATAAAAATATACTGCGGCTCTTTGACAAGCATGCACTGATTCGTTCTGTGCGAGTCAGGCGCCCACCTGCTCCTTGGATGACGAGTCCGGTTCGTGAGGCCATGATTAGGCGGGATGTCGCATTTCGTACATTTAAAAATAATCGTTGCACTAGAAACTGGGAAGCTTTCAAACGGGCCCGGAATCGTTGTAATAATTTGGTCAGAGCTGCCAAGCGACATCATATCCATCAAAACGTACTTGATGCTTCTAGTTCGAATGTCTGGAAATTTTTAAAGAGTATTGGACTGGGCAAGTCGTTATCTGCGCCGCCTCCAACTTTTTCTCCCAACGAGCTAAACATTCACTTCTCTTCGCCCTCTCTCTTGAATAACTCTGTTAAGCTCGCCACTATTTCTCACTTACAATCGTTGCCTTGGCCTTCTGCCAACTCTTTTGCCTTCTCCTCGGTCACCGCTGATGAAGTTTGTAAAGTTGTTCTTTCAATAAACTCCAAGGCTGTTGGTTCTGATGATATTAGTAGAACCATAATTATATCAATTCTGGATGTCATTCTCCCAGCTATCGCTCACATTATCAATTTTTCTCTCGATAGCGGTTGCTTCCCTTCCATTTGGTGCCGTGCTCACATAATTCCTATACCTAAAGTGACCAATCCTTCCTCTCTATCGCCCGAACCCAATATTCAATCCTAATCCATTTTTACCTATCCGAGATTGAAATCGCAATCCAAAACTTTGTTTGCATGTGCCAATAATGTATCCACAGATTGCATTCACTATCTGTAGATGCAAACCATCCATCGGAGGACCGTTCACAGATTACGGATTGTCCTCCGTTTGAAAATGGCAGTTTGACTGTATCCATAACGTATCTCTCAATTTTGACGTCTCTTTCGATCGGTGTTTTTAATCCAAATTTGTAATCGCAAGTATTTCTCGGTTTTGCTGTTGAAAAATGAACATTTCCGTACTCTCAAGCAGTGATAGTATTGATTTTGAGGACCTTATGCTGCTGAGTTCGAGCGATGAAGATGTGCCGAGACGCTGTTCACGTAGGATGAGAAGAGTGAACTACATGCAAAGTCTCGATGAAGCCGATTTTACTTTTAGGTTTAGGTTATCTAAACCTGCAGTGCAACTATTATTAAACGAAATTATGCCCTTCATACAACCTCTTCGAGGTAAGTAAGGAGTAATGTAATACCTAATAAAAAATATTATTTGTTTATTTTTTTTAATTACAACTAAAATTCTTTGAATCTTTGCAGAAACTATGGAGTCTCATCGCTACATCAACTGCTGTTGTCGTTACGTTTTTATGCGTTAGGCACAATGCTGATATCAGTAGCAGACTTTGTTGGTGTGTCCAAATCCACTGCAGGTAGAATAGTGAGGGACATATCTTCAGCAATTGCCAGATTGTATGATAAATACATTTTTGTCCATCAAAATGGTGCTGAGAAATTTTACAAAATAGCTGGATTCCCTCGTGTTTTAGGTGCAATAGACTGCACCCATGTTCGCATACAGTCACCATGTAAGTAACACCTAATATTTGTACTAAAGTGATCAAATTTAATGTTAGTTAATTATTGGTAAAAAAATACTTGAATATAATTTATTTTTAGGTCATTTGATAGGAGAAGAGTTTCGAAATATAGAAAAGGTTACTTTTCTATCAATGTACAAGGTGTCTGTGATGCAGACTTGAGGCTGATGAATGTTGTGGCTCGGTGGCCAGGGTCTGCACATGATGCTACTATTCAATAATTCAATGCTAAGAGGTATGCATATTAATGAGATAAAAAAAGTTACTATTCAGAAGCTATATTATAGTCGAGGTAGTAAAGTACAGTATACAGGGTGTAAAAAAAGGCTTAACGAAGCCTTAAGCCTCGCATTAGGTTTATCAAACCAAAACGCATGTAACAAAAATAATCGCTGGGAAACGAATTTTTTTTTGAGGCATTAAAAAAAATCAAGTATTTATTGCCCGCAATGTATAGCGCGCACGAAGTGCTAGACGAGGTGTTGTGTACGTATGGGCTACGCGGAGCGGGGCGGGGGCAAACGCGGACCGCCTCGCTTTGCCCCTATCACGTGTACATCGTCTTCGGTTGTAACTTGTAGGCAGGCACAACCTACTAAAATTGCACAGAACACAAATTGCTAAACAAAAGTACCTACTTACCTACTCTTCATCCGTGTCGTCCAGATCAGGCCTTTCCAAATGAACCAGCTGTGGCTCAAACTGTCGACCTCCCATCTCCAAACAAACACGCGCCCGATGCCGCGTGTTCTGATGCACTCTCTCGAGAATGCCTCCTCGCACCGACCGCTTCAAACACGTCAATGATTTTTTGACGCATTTCGTCACTCGATGTCAAATGGCCGGTCAAAAACTCTGTCTTTCACGTAGCCCCACACAAAAAAGTCGAGTGGTGTTAAATCTGGTGACCTGGCTGGCCATGCGTGAGGCCCATACCTCCCGATCCAGTGGTCACCAAACAACTCCGTCAGGCGTTCACGTACTGGCCTAACGATGTGAGGTGGTGCACCATCGTGCTGGAACCACGTCTCTCGCAGCTGGGCTAGTGGCATGTCGTCCAGAGCCTCCGTCGTTCCATAAAGACGCAATGCTTCGGATGCATTGCCATGAGCCATCCCATAGCAGAACACCATGTTCACAAACTCACGAGCACTAAACTGATGTCAAGGCATTTCTAAAACACTTCACTGTCACGGAAGTCACTGAAAAGATAACTGAACAACAACAAAAAGCACGCGAAAACAGAAAATTGCGATTTGCTAGCGCATTCGATGACGTAAGAAACCGAACTAAATAAATTTCAAGTATGATTTTTGCTTCTGATTTCGCCGACGCCGACAAACGCCGGCTCGCGGTTTCCTATTGGCTCGCGCGCGCGCCGCATCGCTTGCGACGCGGGGAAAGCCCCCGCTCCCCGCGAATCCGCGCTAGCTGCTCTAAGATTTTTAACCGACTTATAATGATTGCTATTTTCTTTGCTAAGTATTTTGATCAAAGGGACATGAATGAATTGTTTGTTTAGTAGGCAATCATACCATACTCAGTACATTTTATCATTTGTAAGTATTATTTTAAACCGAAAAAAGAAGGAATTTAGTCAAATGGCGGTACTAATACAGCCTTACAGCTTTATTTTTGTTTTGGTAGGTACATTTAAATCAAACAAAGTATTCGCAAAAATTTGCAATTCGTGATTTTTTGTATCTCAAAGAAGTCATTTGGTTGCTTGCTGTAGTAAATAGTAATTAGAATGGTAAAAAGAAATTCAAAGAACATTAATGTTGTTTTTAGTTGAGTTTAATTTTACGAAAGAAGAAACCTTATTGCAATTGTACGGTTTAAATGAAGATCGAATGCAAAATTGTTGATAAAAGTAGGTACACAGATAGCATAGCAATTGAAATGATATGAAACTTTATTTTATTATCGGATTAGATCTTAATGCCTAGCTATAAATTAACTAAACCAATCATTTAGATGGAATGTTGCTAAATCCTTTAATGCTGGCGTTTTCATCAACAGGACTTGAATCTTACGTATTATCCATTTTTCAGTAACTTATTAACCGATGGAACTGTAAAGTACTCATTACTCGTATGAAACGAAAAAAAATCTTAAGTCATGATGTGGTACTACGCTACGCCTCATTTTGATGTTAGTTTAATCGACCAAATTATCCGAAAATAAAGCCAGTAAAGTGTATTTTGTTAAACTGTAGTGGGTGTAGGTGGTACGAGGCAAGTCTTAATCTTCTAATGGTTAAAGTGTAGGCTTTTGATCCTAAGGTTCGATGTTCGAATCCTAGGCTGGCAACGCAAAGTCAGAAAATTACCTACCTACTTAATGTATCAATAAGTGATGATTATGTAAATGTATGATTATGTTGTAGCGTTTGTGTGAAATGTACTCACAATGCTGTGTAGTAAATAAATAATTAATCTACCTAAAGTTAGATTCATTAAGATGTCAACTTATTTACTAGCGAGCAACTTTTAACTCCCTTCCGAAATTGTTCGGTTGTTTAGTAGCGTTAGAATGATTGCTATCTGTTTTGGTAAGGATTTCGATCAAAGGGACATAAATGAATTGTTAAGGCATATCATGTTCAGTACATTTTATCATTTCTAAGTATTATTGTAGTAGCGAAAAAAAAAGAATTCAGTCAAATGACAGTACTAATGCAGACATACGGATTTATTTTTGTTTGGTACGTTTAAAATGAACAAACTATTCGCTACAATTATGTGAATTTTTGTATCTCAGAGAAGTTATTTTCTTGCTGACTGTAGTAATTAGAATGGTGAAAAGAAGTACTAAGAACCTTAATGTTGTTTTTAGTTATGAGCTTAATTTTACGAAAGGAGAAACCTCATTGATATGCGCGTAGGTTTGCGCTCGGAAATGTTGCTAAACCTTTTTAGCTAGGCGTACAGGACTTAAAATTTCCGTATCCCATTTACGTAAGTAAGAGAAAAAAGGTAAACATAAGAGTTATGGTAAGCTCGTTGTGAGAGTAAAATAATTTGATAGCTTGTTTTCATTCGTGTAATCGACCGAATTATTCAAATTAAACTAGCAGCTTACAAATTGTACGGTTTTAATGAAGGTCGAATGAAAAATTGTTAATCAAAGTAGGTTACACAGATAGCATAGCAATTGAATTGATATGAAACTTTATTTTTGTTTTTGGATACGAGCTTAGTTATAAATTAACCAAACCTATCATTTAGATGGAATGTTGCCAAATCCTTTTATGCATCTGCATGCAGCCTGCGCGTTTTCATCAACAGGACTTGAATCATACGCATTCAGTAACTTATCAACCATTGGAACTGTAAAGTAGTCATTACTCGTATGAAACGAAAACAAAAACTTAAGTTATGATGTGGTACCTACTACGCAACGGCTAAAGCCTTATTTTGATGTTAATTTAATCGACCAAATTATCCGAAAATAAAGCCAATAAACTGTAATTTGTGAAACTTGAGTAGGTGTAGGTGGTAAGAAACTACGAGGCATTTCTTAATCTTTCTAATGGTTAAAGTGTAGGCTTGAGATCCTGAGGTTCGACGTTCGAAACCTAGGCTGGCAACGCAAACAGAGTCAGAAAAATACCTACCTACTTAATGTATCAATAACTGGTGATTAGTTATTTTGTTAGTTCATTAAAATCAGGATCAAGTGGTAAAGTCAGCAAGCCGTTCATTTAACTTTTCGAAGAACGATACAACAGCACAGCTACTAGCTGATCGTGCAGGGTGCGGGCATTGAACGAACGTTCATCGACCTCAACGCAAGCGTTACACAGCGAGTGCGCGCACACAATGAAGGACATTCGTGGTTGTGTGCGTGCGCGCGGTTTATTGCGGGTTGCTCTCTTTAAAGCGATTTTTATGAAAAAGTTGCGAACATTTTCAACATGTTTCTAAAGAAAAAAGTTTTGTTACAACAAACAGAAGACTTTCATGCAAAGATCTTGAAAAAAAAACGTTCACTTTGACCCTAATTATCTCAGGAACTATTCATTTCCCAGGTATGGTTTCCTGAAAAAATTATCGTACAAATGAGTAGAATATGTGGTATTCGGCTTCGTTAAGCCTTTTTTTACACCCTGTATAATTTGGATCAAAATATTTTTTTTAGGTCAGTGTGATTCTGGTCAATTTGGATGCTTGGGGTTAGTGCCTATCCAAACAGACCTTATTTATTAACACCTCTTCTAAATCCAACGACAGCAGCTGACAATAGATATAATGAAGCCCATATTAAAACAAGAAATACTATTGAAAGGTAATAATGTAACAGCTTATTTGTTTATTAATATGTGCCTGTAATAGGTAATCAATATTAATTTATATTTCATTTTATTTTAGGACATTTGGAGTTTGGAAACGTCGTTTTCCTGCTATTAGCCTAACTCTACGTTTGTCACTGACGAACATCCATGCACTAATAATAGCTACAGCAGTTCTACACAACATTTGCAGAAATTTCAACCTGCAAGAAGTTCCCTCAGAAGTTGAGGTGCCAGCATTGCCAGCCGAGGATAATGTTGAGGAAAGGTGGCATGAAGAATTAGACATTACTCAAAGAACAGACCTCATAAATAACTATTTTAATTTAAATAAAAACATTTTACCATTATAATTAGAAGTTCATTTTTAAAATCTTTTGTGACAATATAACCTAATAAAAACTACCTACACACAAACATAAAATAATTTGGTTGGTAGGTATATAAAAATTAAAAACAAATTGAACTTAAACTTTACTTTTCATGTTTTCTATTTCTAACTCTAGGTTTTCATTTTCATATGTTAATTTTTCATTACTTAATTTAAAAAACTCTATCTTCTCCTTTAAACACTCTTTTTTTATATTAAAATATTCCGGTATGGCTTGATTTATAAAAGAGATAATTTAGACGATGCATATCAGGAATTTATTGATATATTGTTATTGTTTTATGGTCTCTGTTTTCCATTTATAAGAGTAAAGTACACTAGTAAAAAATTCAAGCTTCCGTGGATAACAAAAGGCATTAGAAAATCTAGTCATACAAAGAGAATTTTGTACACGTCATATATAAACTCTGCTTGTAATAGACAAATAAACAAACTTAAATATAAGAGATACAATAAATTATTGCGAGTATGTATAAATAAAGCTAAAAAATTTGTTAATATCAAATACATTAATAAAAGTGTTAATAAATGTGAAGCGGCATGGCAGGTGATAAAAGAATATTCCTACAATAATCTTCCTAAGGAAAATTTAGAGATTATAAAAAGTGATCATAAAATCTTTACAAATCCAAAGGATGTATGCCAAGTCTTTAATGCATATTTTACAGAACTGACCAATAAGCCACAAACTAATAAAAGCGCAGACAATTCGGCCGTAACACATAATATAATATATATTCAAAGTAGTATTTTTTTAACACCCACCGATAGATTTGAAGTTGTAGGAATTATAGGATCCCTTAAAAATAGTAAATCGTTCGGCTACGATGGTATAAGGACCGATATAGTTAAGAGAGTGGCACAAATCATTGCTGTTCCGTTAAGCTACTTAATCAACATGTCTTTTGAACAAGGTTTATTCCCGAAACAGTAAAAGTTTAGCATTATTAATCCGATTTTTAAAAAACTAACCTGAACAATTATCGACCAGTAGCTCTGATACCAGTGATTTCAAAAATTTTTGAAAAGATCATGTATAAAAGGCTCTATAATTTTATAAACAAAGAAAACATTTTAAAAGACAGTCAATTTGGATTTCGAAAAGGTTTGTCAACATCACTGGCATGCTTTAATTTAATGAAATATGTTACCGAGGCTATCAACGACGGGATTCCCCTAGTAGCAATTTTCTTGGACATGAGTAAAGCGTTTGACTTTGTTAACCACAAAAAACTATTACATAAATTAGAAAAGTATGGCATACGTGGCATTGCCAATGACTGGTTTTCAAGTTACCTCAGGAATAGAAAGCAATGTGTAAAAATACATAGATTACAAAAATTTGAGAAAAAAGATTTCTTCTCTGACTATCTAATAAATCACACTGGAGTCCCCCAAGGAAGCATCTTAGGACCGTTTTTGTTTTTATTATACATTAATGATCATAACACAACACAAGTGCTTACTTTATGCTGACAACACGACAATACTTATCAAATCAGACAAAGCCTATGAATTAGAAACTGAAATTAATGACACAATAAAAAACTTAATGACATGGTTGGACAACAATAATTTAAATATAAACCTTGACAAAACAAATATGATAAATTTTAAGACATTTCAATCAAGAGACCTCAAATTAAACATGCATTATCATAGTAAAGCTATTACCGAGGTAGAAACAACAAAATTTCTAGGTGTTGTTCTCGATAAATATTGTACTTGGAAGCCTCATATAGAAGATGTATGTAATAGACTGGACAGATTTGTATTTGTATTAAAAAGATTAAAATACGTCTCAAACAACGAAGCACTGCTATCAGCATATTACGGCTATGTGGCATCCGTATTAAATTATTGTATAATTCTCTGGGGAAACTCTGTAGATTCTAAAAAAGCCTTCAAAGTACAAAAGAAATGTATTCGTGCAATGTGTGGAGCCAAACATAGGGATAGCTGTAAATTGCTCTTTAAGCAACTTAACATATTGCCATTTCCATGCATGTACATCAAGGAACTATGCCTATTTGTAAAAAAACATCCTGATAATTTTAAGACGCATGGACAGGTATTAAAGAAATCTACTCGCCACAAGAACAAGTTGTACTTGCCCAAAATTAATTTAGTGTTATATAAAAAAAATGTTTTTTGTATGGCTATAAAAGTATTCAATAAACTACCTATGAACATACAAGAAGCTTCGAATCCCGAATTTAAAAAAAAGCTACACAAGTGGCTCCTTGATCATTGTTTTTATTCTATTGATGAGTTTTTTGGTCGTTGAATTCAGTATTGTTTATTTCTTGATATTAGTATTTTGCTGTTTAAGTTATTCTAAATTAATATTTATTTGTTGATATCATTAATTTATTAATAATTGAATAAATTGATTTAATTGTTGCATTATATAAATTTTAATTACTGGCTATATATTTAACTACTGACTTTATTATACATTTAAATTGATATTCATATAAATCGGAATTGACATTGATGTTATTAACAATGTAACTTAATTTGCATGATATTTTAACCGTCTATTGTAATATTCACACGCCAACTATGGCAAGATACACTGTGACGAAAACTACATAACCATAAGATCCAATATGTACGTGTATTTCAGTGAATAAATGAATTTGAATTTGAATTTGATCTTTTGCAATCTTGCTTGGATGGGGATCATCCAGCCTTTTCAACTTACCTGGAAAAAAGTATTCATTATTAAGTGTAAATAAATACGGCAATACAAAATTTGTAGGAACTGCACAACATAAGACGTAACGTATCTAACGTTGGTATATTTTACTATGTAATCCTAAAAACAACTACCAACTCCTGATAAAGCTTAAGTCTCGCACATTTTGTTGTAACGAAAAGGTCCTTAAGTTATCAGAACATTTTTTACAACCCTAAACAAGTTACTTGATGCCAATTTACACAACTAGAAATATCTCTATGAAAAAAATTACCATTACCTGTTCTCGGATTGTTAAATGAGAGCTTTTTGGGCTTTTCAATGTGAACATCCTTTTGCACCACATAAACCTCGCTACTGTGCCCCGGGACCACACTACCAATATTGTCAGCGGGTATTGTTGTGGGTTTAGGGTCAAAGTAGAAATCAAGTATTTCGTCATTTACTCTAGCGTCACTGCTAGCACCACCTTCACCACTACCTTCACCGCTAACTTCACCACCACCACCACCATCTCCACAGTCTACATGTCTATCACCACCAAAGGGCACTTCGAAACCGCTGACTGTGCTTCCCAGCAGACTGGTGACACGCTCCAATATTTCATCTGGAGGAACATAGTCACCAGCTCCACCACCAGTCTGTAAAGCAAAAGTCGAGGTTAATATAATATGAAAAAGTATTTATGAAGGTTAACAAGCAGAAGCTGAAATTTTTAGTTGCCCTCAGGATGTAGCATGACAGATATAGGAAATTGGAAGTGGTACAATAGTAGCCGCACGTACATCCATCTTGTATAATTACCTGTATGCTATTCATTCTTATTTTTGTGCTGCGTTTACGTGCATTCTTCTTTAAATTCTCCCACTTTAAACGCAGCTGCTGCGGTGTACGACGACAAACTGTCGCCGAGGCATTGAACCGCATTGCTATGCGACTCCACTCTTCATTTTTTAATTTATTATTGGTGGCATTGGTGGTTTTGCTAGTTATTATTTTGCTGGCTTCTATGAGCTCCAGCAAAGCCTTTGTTTCGTCTTTTGTGAGAGGCTTGCTTTTTACCTTAAACAGATACTTAGATTATAAATAAGTTCAAAAAAATTGTAGGGAGAGGCGGGAAACGCTAAGCGTTATAACAAAAATCGTTGCGTCGCGCGCGTTATTCCTACAAAATTATTTATAAACAATAATATGTATGTGCTTTTCAACACAATAGATAAAACTTACCACTTCTGTTTCCATTGCAAAATGCAAATTGATTATTTAATTTAAATTTTCCAATTTGCTGTGATGACAATAATGACAGTTTGACTGATCTTTGTATGTCGACTGTCATAACGTTCCATTCCGTCTATTTATTGAATCGATTTAAAAAAAGAATAATGAAACAATCACAATTTGCGAACTGTGTACATATTTATATTATTTAAATAGTTTATAACATACAATTAAAAACTTTGTAAATTTTATTTTACTTATGGATATGATTCATATTTTCCTAAAAATATTAACGAGAAACATGCAGATTTGCGAGAAACTGAACGTCCGGGAGGTAAAGGATCGTGGGCTATCCGGGCACAAAAAAGATTGCGGGTTACGACTTTAATATTATTGAGACGGAGATATACGGATTGCGATCGATCTGAGATTGATTTGAATCTGCAGATTGGGATTAAATATTGGGTTCGGGTGTATATCAATTTCGTCCTATCTCTATTCTACCTTTTCTATCTAAAATTCTTAAAGCTGCTGCTTACAATCAGTTCTCCAAATTTATCTTTGATAACGCAATACTAAGCAACTTTCAATCTGGTTTTCGTCCTGCGCATAGCACCACTGCCGTCATAAGAAGAAGAGACGTATCTAACAATTTTTCCAAAATTGAGTTATATACATGTTTGAAATCAGTAAAAAACGACGCAACTGTTAGTTTTTTTTAAATTCTATAATTGTGGCTGCAACCCTAAAATTCCCGCTGTTAAAAAAAACGTATCTGTATTAAAACACAACATTTAGGAAGAAAAAAAGTCACTTCTGACGCACAATAGATAGAAAAAACGTATCTGAGTAGATGCGTCTTATTACTTTGAGAAATATTGGTCTAGTCATAAAATGAAAAGACGCGTCTACATGGTCATAGGAAGAAAGGACGCTTATGCGTAGCTGCGTCTTTTCATTTTAGTATTACAAAAAAATGCCGGGCGCAAGTGGCAGTTGCGTCTTTTCAACTTCGTATTCTTAGTTGTGCGGGGTCGCGGTGGGACTGTGCATTCAGTTGTGCCGTGGCAGTCAGAGGCTACGTACGTGCGCAGAGCACGTAATTTTTTCCTTCGGCAGGTTCGTAAGGTACGTAAAAGCTACAATGTTTTTAGGGTTACGTAGCTAAAAATGTAATGTAGATGCGCCTTTTCATCGTAGTATAACGATATAATCAGCCAGACGCAAGTGGTAGAAACGTCTTTTCTATGTAGTATTTAAAGGCATTCGCCTAATAGGCGGGTGTCGTTTTAGTTGTACTTGTTATTATTGAATCGAAAAAGGCAATCAATTTATTCGCTGTTAAAAGTTCTTAGCTATTTTAGTGTCGTTAAAGCTGTGTTTCCGCTGTGTTCGCTTTGCACCCCCACCTCGTCCCTTGCGCACCCACGCCCCCGAGGCACACCACCGTCAATTACGAGTATTATTGCTTGTTTTATAATTAACTTTTACATAACTTTTGTTTAATTATAATGTTTGTAGTTTTTGAGACATTGTTAAGATAAATAATATTATTATAACTAGGTATTATTCGCTGGTGATAATAAAATAGAAATGGCGCTGATAAAATATGTATGTTATTCTATATAATGTTTATTAGTCTTTTGTTTATATATCTTATTAATTAATTTTGTTATATTTGTTTATGTTAGACAACTTACAGTGTAATAAAGTTTAAATAAATAAATAATATAGTTATATTTACAAAATGGCTGTTTCCAACATTTTCCCACTTGTTTGTAGCGCGGTTATTTTACCTGTTAATTGTTTCCATTATACTAATTGTAACACTGCATGAAACTTATGAACGTAAAGGCTATTTTCCATATTTAACAATAATAACGTGCTTTTATTTCCTACTATAAAAAATACTTTACTATTATCACGTGATGTTACAGTTTTGGGATTTTGTTTCAGCCTAACAAAATGAAACGTAATAATCGGTGCTCAAAAATAATGACAATGGTGCTGTCAAGTAGTCCAACCCAGGAATCACAGGTACCAGGCAGTTCTTCTCAAGACGTAGAGGTACCAGGCAATTCCTCTCAAGACCTACACGCATCAGCCAGTTTTTTGACGGAGCTACCGACACGTGCTAGTTCTTCCCAGGAGTTACAGGTACCAGCCAGTTCTTCCCAGGAGTTTCAAGTAGATTCTCCTCCTAGTGTGCCTTCGACTACTGCCAATGTAAGTGACCGCTTACACAATGCTGATTATGATAGTAGCTCACTCAGCGAGTTGGATTTTGATTCTGATGATTTTTTTTTCGATAAAGATTACATGCCTTCAGACTTAGATTAAGATTCTTCCACAAATACAATTCCCTGCTCACAACAAATTAGCAAAGTGATCCCTGAATCATCCGATGAAGAAACGCCCCAAAAGCTTACAAAAAAGGGTAAAATAAGGAAACGTCAGATGTGTGAAATGCCACTGGTGCAAAAGAAAAAGTTGAAGAAATTGAAAGATAATGAAACCAAATACAAACTCAAGCCAGGATGTAATAACAATACTTGTAAAAAAAAATGCCACACCAAATTTACAGAAGAAGCACGGAGAAAGATTAATAATTATTTTAGGGATATGTCGTGGAAGGAGCAACAATGCTTTATAATAAACAATACGTCCAAAGAAAAGCCCAAAAGAAACACTGTTACAGAAAATCGAAAAGTAGAAAGAAATGTAAGCGTATCTTATTTTCTGACAGATGGAACAGGAATGAGAGTTAATGTCTGTAAAATATTTTTTTTGGAAACCCTGGGTTACAATAAAAAAAATGATAAGTCTGTAAGGCATGCTTTAAACTCAAACATGAATGAAATTCCTGTAGATAAGCGAGGCACCAATCCAAATCCAAAAAAGTTAGATGACCAAAACATTATAGTGCATATAAATTCATTTAACCCTTCCATATCACAGTACAGACGCGAGCACACTCCTAATAGAAAATACATTCCATCAGACATAACAGTAACCAAGATGTACCAAGATTTTTGTCAACAAGAAAGAATGAACAGTCATGATATTAGCGAACAAATTTCTTATGATTATTACAGAAAAATTGTGAAGAAATTAAACATATCTTTTACTAAACTTGGACATGAAGAGTGTGAGGTCTGCGAAATATATTTCATACGCAATCCGGAGTATAAAGAGAAAAGTCACAGAAATTGTAATGAGTGCAAAAAATATGCAAGTCACCGAGAGAAATATACAGTAGCTAGGCAAGCATATCGAATTGATGTTCAAAAAAAACAAAATAATGTTGACATAAACTCTGATACCGTGTATTTTGCAGCCGATTTAGAGAAAGTAATTATGCTTCCACGCATAGAAGAATTTAAAGTTGTGATGTTCTGCCCTAGAATTATCGCTTTTAACGAAAGTTTTGTCCCAATAGGTGACAAAAAATGTAACACAGTTTGTAAAACCTTTGCTGCCATTTGGCAAGAAGCAATTTCTGGCCGTAAAATGCATGATATAACCAGTTGCTTTAAAGCATTTTTGAGTGAAAATAGAGATTTTTGAAAACATTGTTATCTGGTTAGACAATTGTGCCGCTCAAAATATAAACTGGACATTATATTCTTATTTGGTTCATGTTGTAAATTCGATTGATGTTAATTTTCAGACCATAACATTAAAATATTTAGAAGTTGGTCACACGTATATGGCCGCAGATGAGTTCCATCACCAAGTAGAGCATTCCATGAAGAAGAAAAAACACGTTTATGATTTTGAAGATTTTCACCAAGTGGTGTTAGACACCAGAATAAATATTACCGTGAAAGTAATGAATCTGGAAGATTTCTATCACTTTGAAGATTGTTCTTCATTGTACAATCTGCAACATTCTTCTCCTCGAGCATATTTAAGTGATATGTGCGAGGTAAAATTCCGCAGAGGTACTCACATCATTCGTTATAAGACTGCATTTAACGATAAACAAGAATACTCACTTGACTTCTTGAGATTAAAAAATATTAAATCTGGTATTCCATGTCCAAAACCAAATTTATCATGCAGGGGTATTACACAAGAGCGTAAGTCGGCAATCATACAAAAATTGACACCCTTAATGCCTGATAACAGAAAATCAGTTTGGTATGATTTACCTATCAATAATGGCACTGTTGATCTCAATCAATTTTATGAAGACTGATTTAATGTTGTGATAATTAATTACTAAGCGTAAAACTTAGTAGGACGTAGATATGCGAGCCGCCACCATGAAAAGATGGCGCGCCGCCGCCACCGCCGGCTTGTTTAAAATCCGCGCCGCGCGGTCCGAGCGGATCGCGGCTGGCATGCTCGCCCGTGATTGGTCAGCGCACGGCAAACTCGCGTCTAAGCTCAGCTCGGCTCGCTACCACTGCTCGCCCGCGATTGCTCAGCGCAAGACAAACTCGCGTCTAAGCTCGTTCGGCTCGTCTTTGATTATATTATTAATTCTTCGTATACGAACGAAGGAACGAATGTTATTAAAATTTGCTGTTTGTGGTTGTGTAAAGTAGATTTTGATCTCCTACCCGGTTCAAGCGGTTAAAGTAAGCTTGCATAAAGTTATTCTGTGTGGTTAACTAAGATCACGAATATCGCGATGGCTTCCCGATCGGATATCAACAAAATAAAAGTAAAACGACTGTCAATAAGTGTTATTTATCATCCAAAAACAAGATTTTTTTTTTATTTAATATTTTCAATTACAGTTAATTTTACAATTTTAAAACTCTAAACAGTACTTAATAAACCTCTTGGGTTTGTGTGTAGCACTATATAATAAACAGTACTGTTTGGAAATATTTTGGAGATTTAGTTCTTCACGATGAAAACAACAAAAAGAAGAAAATCGAAGATCAAGTGTTCTGTAACGTTTGCCTTGAGTCTGCAAAAGACTCAAGTGACGACGTTTTATTTGGATCGTAAGTACTTTTTCTTTCTTTCTTCGTGAGCAAGTCTAGTCTAGTTTATAATTTTGTTGTTTGTGTGACTTGCTTTCATTCTTGTATTTGATCAGGCTTTTCGCTATTTCAGATTAAAAATAAAGGCTTATAGCAGAACAGCTAGTACTGGAAATTTGTTGAGACACTTACGAGAAGACCACCAAATTAAGTTAGAAGTTGGCGAAAAAGCTAAAAGTAACATAAGAGCATTTTTTTGTGTTGATCGCATGTCCAAATCTACCAGCTCCCTAACTGCTGGTTTTAAGAGCTTGCAAAATAGCACCACTAATAAATGGCTTTTGGCAAGGGACCTCTGTGGTGTATGAAAAAGGCGCGAACCGATGGGCTGCGAGCTGTCAACCCTTTCGCGCCCTTTTCCAGCATTTTCCCGCGCATGCCAGAATAAAACCAGCTGTCAATAAGATTGGGTGTATTATTTAATATTCCTTATTATAACTCTTGTTACACATATATAACAACCTCGCATTGTGGTTTCGCAAGTTTTGCTGCCTTTCGATTCAGTTTCAGACGAAGGCATGGTTGACTTCTTCAAGGTTCTTACCTATCCATACCTACCTATTACCTACCTACTTGATTGCTTTCCTAATTATCCTAATTTCCCAATTATTACTAATTCACAGAAGTATAACATCATTGTGAACGATGCAGATTTACCTTCACGTGACACAGTTGGCCGTACAGGGTTAGATGACGTTTATTGCAGCATGTTGTCAAATGTAAAAGATCAAATACTTGCAGACAAAGCGATGCAATTGGCAATGACCTTTGATTTGTGGACAGATGGATATCGACGTCTCAACTATATCACATTTACTCTGCATTACCTTACATCCGGTTTGTGATTGTTTATTTGTATTATGCTGTTGTTTTATGTTTTTGAACTGGCCGATCTTTACAGTACCTACATGTTTTTCATATTTTGAGTTAAAAACGCTTACGCTAAAGACGGAACTCATGGAAGGAAAAAAAACAGGAGAAAAGATAAAGGGAGCTATTGACGAGACGAAAAAGGAGTTTGCACTTTGCGACAAGCAGCTCTTCCTCGTAACTGACGCTGTATCCAATGTAAAGCGAGCAGTCAGGCTGGCCAACACTGAGAGTCATCTTTGCTTAGGACACGGACTTCATAATCTGGTAACTACTGATGGAATTAAGAAGGTACCCGAAATTGACGAACTAGTTACGAAGTGCAAAAAAATTGTAAAAGCCGTACGGTATCGTCTACCAGATTTAGAAAAAGAAGCCGATTCCCAAGTCCAATACTTTCGTTCACTTGAAAACGCAGCGCACATTATGGAAGATGTGACCCTATTTCTGATTCTGATGAAGAACATGATTCATTAACACAAAATCATGAACAGCACTATCGGTATGGCGGGTTGGATCACGTTCCAAGTATTAAATCAGCAACACCAACACGTTGGCATAGCGTACTTGAAATGCTCGAGAGCATGGTCCACTGCTGCAATCGCACCCCAATCAACGAGATGCTTCAAAAAATTGGTCAGTCTTATTTGAGAATTACGCAATCTGACTGGAATGTGTTGGAAGATTTGGTGAAGTTTTTGTCGAAGTTTCGGGAGGCGGTAACGATTTTATCATCCCAGAAAGCTAGCACCTTGAATGTGGCACTGGTTTTCAAGTCCGAAATAAAGGATGTGTTGAATTCTATCCCAGACGACGAAACCTTGATCATGCTGTCCTTGAAAAGAAATATAATGAAGCAAATTGAAAAAAGGTTCCCTACAACAAAAGCAACCGTAGCAGCAGCTCTGCTAGACTACAGGTTCATGGGACTGACGGAGATAGACGTATATCTTGAAAGGCAAAACATAACTCGTGCATCTTTTCTGGCTGGATGTTTTAAGAATATTGTGAGACTGGGAACCAGTGAGAGCAAGACTACTGAACTAGTTCCCAGCACTAGTACTGTCCCTGTCCGTGAAACAAAGGACACAAGCTCTTCTCAGCTTTTGTTAAAGTTAGCCAAGAAGCATTGCAGCTCTTACAACACTATTGGCTTTCAAAGCGAAGATGCCATTGATCAAGAAACGTGGAAGTATCTAGCAGCTGCCGATCCTACTGAACTTGATGATGGCGACCTGTTGTCTTTTTGGAAAAAAAGGACAACCACTTTTCCGTTGCTGTCCACTTTGGCTCGAGCGATGTTCTGTGTCCCTGCCACAAGCACACCGAGTGAGCGGGTATTTTCTGTTGCAGGACTAGTGCTCACAGCAAAAAGATCACGCCTTATGCCCCAGCGTGTCAATAAAATTATATTTATCCATGATAATTATCGTGTGTGCAAAGACTGCTGCAGTATCACCGCAGACGCAGATGAATAAAAATTATTTGTTTGATTTACGAGTATGTATTCTTTTATTTTGACAACAGTGATCAATCGTTATGTCATTAACATAATTAAAATTTGCATTGTCTTTAATATAGTATATATTTTTTTAAAACTGTTAGCCTTACTTGATTTCAGCCTAAAAGTAAGATTAGGGTAAGAATCAAAAACTAGCCGCCGGCTAGTAGCCGCCGCCGCGATAATTTTGCTGGCACGCCGCCGCCGACTGTTTCGCACCCGGCTCGCATGTGTAGTAGGTCGGTAAGGGTTAACAATACTGAATTAGATTTTTGAAAGTTAGTGTTCCTTTTTTGATATGTTTATTTTTTGAAGTAATTTACTAACGAGTTTGAGAGAAGAGAGGGAGTTTTCTAGCTATTTTTAAAATTAAAATGTTGATTAATAATAAATGCTAGACAATTGAATTGTAATAATGTTATTTTGTTTGGACGAGCAGTCACGATTACGTTTATGTTTGATACAAAATATTTGTAAGAAACCAGTGCAATAATGCCTTTTTAGTTTTATTACAGCTTTTTTTAGTGATTGAATCTGCAATAATAGCGTCTAATAAAAAAGTGATATTTAATTACTAGGGCTACTAATATTTACGATTTTAAGTACACATTAATGTATCCAAAGAGGTTTTTGGCATTAAAATTGTACATTAAATAATGTTAAATGATACTATAATAAAGTCTGATTCCCATATTTTATGTTTTATTTTATGGTAAAAGACATCCTTTCAGCTAAAACTTAAAGAGGTTATTGAAGTAACGGCACAAGGGTAATGCTGATCATAGAAAGAAAGGACGCTTCTGCGTAGGTACGTCTTTTCATCGTAGTATCATGAATTTATTTACAATTTATTTACCAAGAAGAAAAGGAAAATCACATTTATATATTATATAATATATATATAATACAAATTTCAATTTTTCATTAAATAGTTTAAAGTATGATCTACTATTTTGCATACAAAAATGTTAATGTTTTATCTTTATTTTCGCACAGCGATTTTTTTTCGAAAAAAATTACAAATGATTTTATTTCTCGGTTTGGAGGTTAAGGTAGATACGTCCTTTTTCCTTATGGCGGCAGACCACTACTGCTCTCCTAAAATTAGTTAATGATATTAGATCCGGCATGGAGGAGTCTCTGGTAACTGTTCTGGTCCTGATTGACTTTTCCAACGCTTTTAACGTCGTTGACCATGACATTCTTTTAGCCATCCTTTCTCATCTTCGAGTCTCATCAACGGCTTTAAACTGGTTTTCCTCTTATCTTCGCGGCCGTCAGCAGGCTGTACGTCTTGGACATACCTTCTCAGACTTGACCAATTTGTCAGCTGGTGTGCCGCAGGGAGGAATACTGTCACCCCTTTTATTTTCTGTATTCATAAACATTCTTACTTCCCATCTTTCTTTAATCTATCATCTCTATGCTGACGACCTTCAGTTGTACTCTCAGGAGCATTCTTCGAAAATTAATGATGTCGTTTATCGGCTCAATGACGATTTGCATAGAATTAGCGTTTGGTCAAGTAACTTTGGCATAAGGGTTAATCCCAGCAAGTGTCAAGCTATCATCGTCGGTAGCCCTGGTCAGCTTCGTCGACTGGATTTTTCGTCTATTCCTCCTATTATGTTTGATGACATTGTTGTCAATTATTCTTCATGTGTCAAAGATCCAGAAGTCCCAGACTTTTCATTGACAGCTCTTTGAGCTAGCGCGAACATGTCAAAGAAGTTAGCAGGAAGGTTACTGGTACTCTAAGAGCTCTCTACCGCCTTAAAAACTTTCTTCCTTCCTGTACTAAGACCTTGCTTGTGCAGTCTTTGGTCCTGCCTATAATCGACTATGGGGACGTATGCTGCTCCAACATGTCGCAAGATCTTCTTAATAAATTAGATCGCCTCCTGAACAACTGTATACGCTTCATTTTCGGCCATTGCAAATTTGACCATGTTTCCAAGTTCCGCTGCCAGCTTCACTGGCTCCCTATCAGGCACCGCAGGAGTATTCGAACTCTCTGCGCCCTTTACTCAATCCTCTTCGATCCTAAATCACCTTCTTATCTTAAAGATAAATTTTCTTTTCTTCACACTACGCACGATAGAACTCTCCGTTCTGCTGATACACTTCAGTTATTTACTCCTCGACATACTTCTGGTTTTATGTCTGACTCGTTCGTGCTGACGGCTGTACGACTCTGGAATGGACTGCCCTCCAAAATTAGACAATCTTCTTCTAAATTTACTTTTAAGAAGGCTTTGCGAAGTCACTTTAAAGACTAATTTTCTTTCCTATCTATTATGAATCTCGTTGGCATTAATCTGTGTGCAAATATTATGTTTGTGTATTTATGTATGTTTAGATTTTAGATTATTACCTATTATATTTATGTAAGTTTATTGTTAGTAGTTGTATGCTTTGCTTAAATTTTTTTTTCTCTTTTTGCACCGCCTGTGTCATCTCTGCTTGACCCCAAGGTTGACTGGTAGAGAATGTTTTTAGCATTAAGTCCGCCTTTTGTACTTTATTTTTTAATTGTGCAATAAAGTGTAAAAATTAAAATAAATAAATACTCAACTTACGATCGAGAATTATTGGCGGTATTTATGGCCATCAGACATTTTAAGAGTTTGCTTGAAGGTTGCGTTTTGACAATTTCCACGGATCATAAGCCTTTGACATATTATTATGCTTTTACGAAAATAAGTACTGCCAAGGAAAGTCCGAGGCGAATTCGACATCTTTCATACATTAGCGAATTTACCACGGACATACGCCACATTACCGGTAAACAAAATATCGTGGCAGATGCATTCTCAAGAGTAAATAATAATAATAATAAATAAATAAATACTTAAGACATGCCTCACTGTGCCACACAGAGCCATCTAGTCCCAAATTAAGGTACTATTAAGTACCCTGTCGTATGGGTCTAGACAACCGATAATCTTACGATTTATTTCAAACGATAAATTGTCCCACAGTTTTAGATTACATAGAAATTGCGAAACAAAAAGCCAATGGCGAATACTTACAACAAGCGTTGCAGGCGTCGGACAGCAAGTTGCAATTTAAGCAAATATATTTGCCGGACTGTGAGAAACCTATTTACTGTGAGTTCTCTTCAAGTAAAATTATACCTTATTTACCCAGTGAATTTAGAAAATTAGCTTTTCACTCTGTACATAACCTTAGCCATCCGGGCATAAACACCACAAAGCAATAAATTAAGCAAAAGTTCTTTTGGCCGGACATGGATAGAGACGTAGCAAGGTGGGCTAGATCCTGTATAAATTGTCGAAAGGTGAAGGTCACGAAGCATACTATATCGGGTGTAGGACAGTTCGAGCGACCAGAGCGTTTTCAACATCTACACATAGATATAGTCGGTCCGTTGCCTATTTCAAGCGAGGGTTTTAGGTACTGCGTAACAATGATCGATCGTAGTACCGGTTGGCCAGAGGCCTATCCCGTGCAGAACATTACTGCGGAAACTGTAGCAAGAGTAGTGTTTGAAGGTTGGATTTCTCGGTTTGGATGTCCTTCGAAGCTAACAAGCGACCAGGGCAGACAATTCGAAAGTGATTTATTCAGTCGGTTAATGAAGTATTTAGGTATTCACAAACTGCGTACGACACCTTATCATCCGCAAAGTAATGGCATGATTGAGCGCTGGCATAGAGCACTAAAAGTGGCTCTTATGGCACGCTTAAAATGCAACACTTTCTCTTGGGTGGATGAGTTACCTATTGTATTGTTAGGTTTGCGTACCGCCGCTAGAAGCGACAGTGGGGTGAGCGCAGCTGAGATAACATATGGCAAGTCGTTACGATTGCCAGGTGACTTTTTCGAGGATTTTATTTTACAGGTACGGACTCGGATTATTTGCAAAAGCTTCACGACTTTATAGCTAGTTTAAAATGGAGACCACCAAGTCATAGTAATTCAAGACGTTTATTTGTACCTACTGATTTAGATAACTGCAAATACGTATTCGTTAGTAATGAACTAATGCGTAAGTCTCTGCAACCTCCTTACGATGGATCTTACAGCGTCATAAGGAGGAGAGGAAAAACATTCGTCATCAAAGTACATACCGAAACCACTATTTCGATGGATAGGTTGAAACCGGCGTACATACTCGTACTTAACGAAAATAATTTAGGTTGCGAGTTTGATCCAAATACGTATAGTAGTGACCGTGACGTAAGTATGGAGCATAATAACCGATCAAACATCACAGACACTTCTAGAGATGTTTTAATTAATAAAACAACGCGAAGTGGTCGCGTTATCAGGCCACTGGTACGTTTTGCCCTGTAAGCATTAAATACAGTCCAAGTAGAGCGACTCACGGTTCATTAGGATTAGTTGTTTGTATTAAATGTAAGTTGCATAGTAAAGTTCGATTACCGAACATATTGTTTTTTCAATGGTTTGTATTATTGTTTTAAATTAAAATACACTGTGACAATGTAGATCATTATGTACCTATGTTATTAATTAAATTGTTATGTAGGTATGTGTCTACACATTGAGACATTATGCATTATAGTACATACGTAATGCGTAATGACTCAAGGTAGAAAATAATATTTTCATATTTGTGTTATTACTTGCACATCATTTTGCACACATTGCAATTACGAGTACCTCAATTAAATAAGAACAATCACATTTGCAGTTTTGGCAAATGTAGTGATCTTTGTAGCTTGTGCAATCACATAGTACTTGATTTTTAAATAGAGTTAGGTTTAAAGATTATTTATTCACTTCTCAATAAAGACGTTACATCACTTACTTGAAAAAAAAAGCTTAAATAAATATTGTGGGTAGGTACACTGTTCGTCGTTCACACTGAGGTTATTATATAAAACAAAAAGTAAATCACTTAACTTATGTCATTCTATCACTTCTAGAACATATTGAGTCAATTTTGTTTTAAATACATTTAGAGAATTAATATTTCTTATATATGTCGGTAGTTTGTTATATAGCTGTGCTCCCGCAAAGGTGAACATTCGCTTGCCGTAGTTAGTTCGAGTTTTAGGTAGAATTAAATAACTCGCTCGTCGTCGTGTTACACGCTTTGCTACGTGTTGTGACTGTGTCAGTGCTAATGATGTGTGGATGGTTTTATGCAACACCTTTCGAACGAGCAGGCAGGTATAATATGTGAAGAGTTGTTTTAAATTTATAAGGCCTGTTTCCTTGTAGATTTTACAGGTGGAAGTCAGATAAGGGTAATGGAATAACAATTTAATTATTTTATTTTGTGTTACTTGTAGTTCGGCTAATTTGGATTTTGATGCATTTCCCCATATTTCAACAAGATAAATCAGGTGAGACTTTGCAAGAGAGTTATACATATTATGTCTTATTTTGCGCGGAATACATCGGACTATGGTACGCAACGAAGCCATTAACGAAGAAATTTTATTTTTTATGGGATCAATATGTATATTCCATGTCAAGTGTGAGTCTAAGTGTAGGCCTAGGTATTTTTCATGCGATTTTTCATGTATAGGAGTATTGTTGATTATTAGCGGACGGTATGGTGGTACAGGCTTATTTTTTGCTTTGAAAATAATATAGGAGGTCTTAGAAATATTAATGGTCAACAGGTTTTGTTGGAACCAAGTGGTGATAGTGTCTAGGTCCTGTTGGGCAAGTGAAATAATGTTATTTATGGATGATCCAAAATAAAAAAGGCAAGTATCATCTGCATACAGAGTAATGTGGCCATGTAAACCGATTTTATCAATATTGTTTATGTATGTCAAAAACAGGAGAGGTCCCAATATGGAACCCTGTGGAACACCATAACGTATTGGAAGAGGTTTACTTTGATAATTATCAATTTTTACTATTTGCATTCGATCTTTGAGGTATGAATGAAATATTTTAAGTGCATTTCCACCGATACCTATCATTTTAAGTTTTTCTAGTAGAATATCATGACTTACGGTGTCAAACGCTTTTTTTAAGTCGATGAACAAGCCCAAGACAATGTTTTTGCTGTCAATATTTTGACGAATTTTTGTGACTAGATCGAGTGTTGCGGCTAGAGTATTGCTTTTAGGCCTAAAACCGAATTGACGAGGTGTAATAAAATCTATGGAATGAAGATATGAATCTAACCGTTTATGCAGAATTTTTTCTAAGATTTTAGATAACACTGGCAAGACAGAAATAGGTCGATAGTTACCTGGGTCTGTTTTGACACCAGATTTGTGTATCGGGCTTACTTTAGCTTGTTTAAGCGAGTCTGGAAAGTGACCTTCGGCCAACAGAGTATTAAAACTTTCCGTCAGAATACCTGCAATTATGTATTTTATACATTTCAGGCCTTTAATGCTGATCCCATCCAATCCCGTACTAGAATTAGGGTCAAGATCATCAATAATTCCTAAAATTTCGTGATTCGTGCATGGTTCAAAAGATAGTAGTGCCGGAGTGTCGTGCGTGATGGGATGTGATGGTTTATTTTGGATAGTGTTGTGGGTGTGTGAAGGAATTTCGTTCGCTAAAATGGATCCGATAGTAGAGAAATATTCGTTAAATATATTGCAAATACCTTCAGGGTCGGTTATGATCTTGGTTTCGGTTTCTAGCTTTGGAGGAACACAGCTATTTGTAATTTTTCTATTAGACAAATGATTTATGAGACGCCAAGTCTTCTTGGGGTTGTTATCACAGTCGGAGAATTTGTTATAATAATAGGAGTATTTGGTTTGATTGATTTTGTCTGCTACTTCTCGTCTCAATTTTTTGTAGGAATTCTCCAAAGTGACATTTGCTGGATCTGCTTGATGTTCGACCCATAGTGCATTTCTTTGATTAATAGCAAGTAGTATTTCTCCATTTATCCAATCCTTTAAGGGCGGGTTCTGTTTTTTGTATTTGATTAATTTACACTTCTCCATATGTTCCTTTATTGTTTCTTCTAACTTATTAAAGTCTATATCTTCATTTTCAAAATTATGATTTTCAACTGATGTATACAAATTTTCATAGTTAAGGGCCTTGTAAGCAATACGTTTGATAGGTTGAGGTTTGTGTTTTTTCAGTGAAAAAAAGATCTGTCTATGATCGGACATAGGGGAATCACATAGGGCAAAGTGGTAATAATCGTTCTTTAAATTTGTGTTGACGTGATCCAATATTGCTTTGTTTGTTGCCGACTGTCTGGTAAAATATTTTTTATGTATTTTGTTAAGTGTTTTGTATCCAGATTCTGTTAGAGTACTTTTGTATTGTCTTATTTTCTTGCTTTTCTCTAATAAATTCATATTAAAATCTCCAAAGACCAACGCCCTCCTTCGTTTTTTCAACTGTACACCAAAATCTTCACTAAACTTATTAAAGTCTGTATCTCCGGGATAATACACAATACCGACATCAAGTGCATACTTTTCTAATTTTACCCAGAGGAAGTTATTACCTCCTGATTTTCCTGAGATTCAGACAGGTTGTGATTTAGATCATTGTGTACATATATTGAGACTTCTCCGCCAACCTTATCGGTTCTGTAATTATAGTGATGAGTGTAGTTGCTAAGCTGAAAATGTAGTGCTTGTTCTTCAGTTTTAAACCATGTTTCAGTTACTAGTATAACGTGTATTTTGTTGGACATAGAGCGAAGTATGCATTTTAGTTCATCGAATTTGCCTTTAGAGCATATGCTTCGAGCATTTAGGTAAAAGAAATTAATACGGGATTTGGTAGATTGAAGTTCCGTGTAGTCGCTAAGAATTTGATATGTTACTTCTGCGGTAGTTGATGGTGAGATCGGTTGTGGTTTTTTGGGTGTGCTTTAATGATTCTGGGTATGCCTTTAATATATTTAATTGTTAAATCAGTTTCGCCATCTTGTCGGCGTTGGACCAGTTCATCCTGTAGGGTATGAATGTGCTTTTGTTGGCAAGGAGTTAAATCGGAGTAAATCTTGATTCCTTCGGGCAGGTTAGTTTTGCTGCGTAAGAGTTGGTTGGCTAAGTTTTGGCTGTCAAAACAGACCTTAATGCGACGGTTTTGGTTAGCACTATATTTTCCGATGCGGAAAATTTTGGTTGGAGGTGGTAGATCCTTCACCAAGTTTGATAATATGTTAGTGACCTTATTCATATCCAGTGACTGTCGTTCTTTAGAATTAGTAGAAGTCTGTTCTGTGATGCCTGCCAGTATAATGTTTCTCTGTCGATTATTGCGCTCTTGGACAACCTCCTTATCTTACAGCGTCATAAGGAGGAGAGGAAAAACATTCGTCATCAAAGTAGGGGATACCGAAACCACTATTTCGATGGATAGGTTGAAACCGGCGTACATACTTAACGAAAATGATTTAGGTTGCGAGTTTGATCCAAATACGTATAGTAGTGACCGTGACGTAAGTATGGAGCATAGTAACCGATCAAACATCACAGACACTTCTAGAGATGTTTTAATTAATAAAACAACGCGAAGTGGTCGCGTTATCAGGCCACTGGTACTTTTTGCCCTGTAAGCCTTAAATACAGTCCAAGTAGAGCGACTTACGGTTCATTAGGATTAGTTGTTTGTATTAAATGTAAGTTGCATAGTAAAGTTCGATTACCGAACATATTGTTTTTTCAATGGTTTGTATTATTGTTTGAAATTAAAATACACTGTGACAATGTAGATCATTATGTACCTATGTTATTAATTAAATTGTTATGTAGGTATGTGTCTACACATTGAGACATTATGCATTATAGTACATACGTAATGCGTAATGACTCAAGGTAGAAAATAATATTTTCATATTTGTGTTATTACCTGCACATCATTTTGCACACATTGCAATTACCTCAATTAAATAGGAACAATCACATTTGCAGTTTTGGCAAATGTAGTGATCTTTGTAGCTTGTGCAATCACATAGTACTTGATTTTTAAATAGAGTTGTTTTGACAAATATTTGTCACTTTTCTAATAACTCAGACGCACGTTATACTAATCATGGGACCTAATCTGAGCACACAGGAGGAAAAGAAGAGCAACATCATTGCTCAGTCCGTGACCAACAACTTTAGCCACAGGCTGGAGTGGATTGGGTTTCTGCTGGCCGCCTTGGTTGGTGGTAGCGCTAGCCTTGGCGTTAGCTTTCTTTCTGTGGCGGCACTGTAAGAGAGGGGCCAAATCGTGGGTACAGAAGGCGACGGGTGCCAACGCGGCAGTTGTGCGGCTGCAGACTTTACCACATCAGCAAGCCGCGCCCGCTCCTTATGTCTACACAGCATGATGATTAAGTGCGCGTATCCGATTAACTGTGTTCGTGTGTGTAATTGCGTGTAGAATGGTACTTGTGCATCATTATTATTGATATTTTAATTATTTCTTGTAAATTGTGTTTTCTTATTTTTCCTTATAAGAAGGGGAATGGTGTAGGGACACATACACCTAGGTACATCGTGTTGCCTAGTGTAATATGAGGAACATATCGGTCGTGTATGTGTGCCTGTCACCATGCCTGTGCTTATGGGAATGTCTTTGTGTGCGTCGCGGTGGCTGCGCCCGCCGCTGTTTTATAATAAAGAGTCGAATATACACCATCCTAAGAACTAGTTGTTTTCCTTAGTCGCAAAACCTTCTGATTAATAAATTAGGCAGTGAGTTTCAGTTGCCTTCAGCAGTAGTTAATATTTATTACTTAAAGTTATTTATTACCTAAAGTTCATAATAACCTAAAGTCAAAAAGCTTCAAGTTTCCTCACCACGCGTTGCTTAAAAGAACTTGCAGATAAATACGAAAAAGAATACCTTTTGGCTTAATTTTAAAATACTGCACTTACTCGTATGGTGATGGCGGCGCATGCTACTCACACCCTGAATTTAATATTGTGGTTGAGGCTAAACGTCAACATTGTGAATTACTTAGTATAAGGGGAGTTTTTACGTTCATAATTATACAGGATGAAATTTTAACCACCTTCCAAATTTTAATATAATTATCAATCTACGAGACAAAAAACAAACGACGTTTTTTTATCTTGTGGTATAGCCGAGTACAAAAATGTCAAGATAAAGCACTTAAGAAAAAGTCCGCAAAAATCTAAAATTTTTGATACGGCCGCCTAGCAACACTTTTTCTACGCGATTCGCATGTCATTCATTCATTACCTTATCAGGCCTAGGACCGTAAAAATTGAAAACAATATTGCGAAAAATATTTTCGGGTGAAAGCTTGATTTTCATTTTTTACTTCATAAATGGGCTCTTAAAACGATACAGAACGCCTATACAAGTTTTGGAAAGAGGTTAAAATTTCATCCTGTATAGGCATCAAATTTCAACTGATGTTTCACCAGATAGGCAACAGTTTGAAGATTTATGATCAGTACCCATTAACCTAACCTAACCCAACAATTATCCACTTACCATTCCGCGATTAGAAAACTTAATGCGATGCTTTTTTTAACAAAATTAATCACCAGAGTCTATGATACTATTGCTTTGAAAATAAATGTACAGAATGTTTATTATTTTCTGATTCGCAAATTTCACTTGCTTGGCTGGCCACCGAGCCAATGAAACTTAGCGCTTATGCCGGGAATAGAGTGAGGTTGATTCGAGAGCCAACAGCTGGATGGCGCTGGCAGTATGTATCAGACTACGTAAAGCAGAAGGACTGATCCAGACGAGCTGATTCACTGTGAGTTGTGGTGGCAAGTACCGTTTCCTGCGCTATAGTAAGTACGATTTTAATAAAAAAACTTACCATCCATAGATGACTTACCTGAAGTGAAAAAAGAAGACTAAGGCCCGTATTCTAGAACATCGCTCAAGCATAAATCATGACTTAAAACTAGATTTAAGACGAGATTTTATTCTAAAATTGCACTTGAGCATAGATTCGCTGATCACAGATTATGTTTATTCTAAAACGTCATTCAAGCGCCAATCGGCGCTGAGTTGAGATATGATCTGACTCAAGAGACCTCCTCACCACGCTTGAGTAGAGATTTTACAAAATTGAAAGGCACTGGCATTGTCTGCCTTTTTGTTTTATATAATATGTGTGAATTCTTTTAATATTTCTATCAATAGACAAAGCTCACGTTGGGAAAAGTTTTTTTACGAAACGAATAATTAATTCCAAAATCTACAAAAATTTAAAAAAACAGTACCTATTATAAGTAACGTTGGTTGATTCTTGACATACTCGATACTAGAAATATCAATTAATGTAAGGGACAAAGTATGGATTTTCAGGAGAGCTAAAAAACGTTGGATTTTTTCGAAATCTGTCGCTAACTTTTTACCGTTTTATTTGATTCAAATAGCATCTAGAGCAAAGAATCTTAGATTTTTCTGTACTTTCATGCTATAGAAAGAAAACTTTGTAGTATCTAAGATAGCTTGTCCCTTACATAAAAAATACGGTTTAGTTATAACTTACACTACAAGAATTTTCTAATAAGTCGTAGCAGAATGATGTAAGTAACAGTAAAATATAGACCATTAACGCCGTTTTAGTGTAAGTATGCCGGTTAATATTATCAAATTATAATTTTGAACCTTATTAGCAACGAATTAAAGATATTACATACATTCGTATGTCTTAAATACTTATAGTAATGCAAATAAAAGCTTCTACTTGTTTATTTTACTTAGTAAATCAAATATTATATTTATTTCATGTACCTAGGTAGTGTATTCGAATTAATTAGCAGAGAGATTGTTAATTTTCATTCGTCGGACAAACGTTTTTTACGGACTGATAAATGATAAGATTGGTTAAAATAGAAGGCTTTCTGCCTATTATTACTATATACTTATTTCAGTCTTCATATACATAAATCATAACTTTTGCAGTCAGTCGCTTTACCTTTTATCAGTCTGTTAAAATGTATCCATCAATTGAAAAATGAGATCTAAATAAAACAAGTTGTGTAAAATAATCAACTTTTTTATTATGAATATGAAGCGTTACACGTAATTTGTTCTTAATTAACTGTTATACCAAGTATAATGTGACGAAGATACTTTATAACTCTCAGATCCATTCAATAACATTAGACATGGAATGCTTGAGCGACTTAGTTAACTATGATAAATTTCTTATAAAGAAAAAGTATGAAATGTTTCACAAAATTGCAACAAAAATTTAAACAAATAAAATGTTCTTCTTCGAAGTAAGTAAAACAAAGATTGTTTCTGATCTTAATAAGTAACTCAAATAATTATTAATTATTTTAATCACTTTAATCAACACTATCCTCCTCGCAGTCATCCTCATCAGAATCATTGAGGGTATTTTTTACTTTAATTTTATTCGGGATTGACAAATATTCATTATGAAACCTCTTAGGTTCACATAATTTCTTTAAGTCATTGTATTTTACTACTTTTAAAGCGTTGGTAATGTGTTGTTTTCATTTGCTTTTTCTAATTTCTTTTTTTGTTTACCTTTATTTGTCTTTTTTCCGATTCCCTTTCCTTTTTCTTGTAACTCCTTCGAGAGATCTATAACATAAGTAGCACCATTTTCTAGCATTGTATATTTTACGTGCATTTGGGATAAGTTAGTTTTATTGAAAGTGCACACTCTTATTTGTTTTATACGCAGATCTTTATTTTTGAGAGTAACTGGAGTAAATATTGTATCCGATGGATTATTGAAATTAATAAAATCTGTATGTTCTAACACTTCCACACTATATCGCGGGCTTCAAGCCATAAGGGCGTATGAGCAATAACCCTATTTTACAAGAGACAGAAAAAACTTAATAACTTTGTTTCCAATGTACCTATATAATTAAAACTTTGCAGGTGCCTATAAAAGTACTTCTTTATTTATGTGGAATGCTTAATTTTTTTGTAAGTATTCTAAAACCCGCAAAAGTGCACTTACTTCTATTTAGCTCGATAATATTAGAGAAATCGTATGTTATATTTTCTCGGAAAAAGCTTTTAACGGATGGACGTATAATTCCTTTTTTTTGTATTCAATGCTATATTGTATAAACATCTATACTTAATACACGTATCGTGAAATATCATATTAAAGTCAACTTATGTATAATTAAATCCACTATTTCCACCATTTTCTACTATTATACGTCCATTTGGCTTGTGAAAATATAAAATTAATTTTATTCCGAAACAAACGTATAATTTCAGTATATAAACTTGAAAAATTTTGTCTCAGGCGGGACTTGAAAAAAATTTTTCAAGTTTATATACTGATATTATAAGTGCAATTAAGTTGCTAAAATATCAAATAAAGTAAACGTATAATTATTTAGGGTCAATTTCAACGATGGTGAAATAAAATATTTATTAAAAAAATGTTTATTTAAAGAATTACAAATTTTTTAAGTTTAACAAATAAACTTTTACAATGAAAATACAGCTTAATTAATTAAAAAGTCATAAAAGTTTAAAGTTTAACAAAGAAACATTTACAAAGAAAATACAGCCTAATTAACATTATAATATCTAGGTTATTTTTAGAGTAAAATAGCTTCTCCGCTAAAGTATTTTCCTTTTGGTTAATGCAATGAAGTAAACATTTTAAGTATAGAAAATAAATCATTCAAATCAAAATACTACGTTTATTTGTTATTTTTCCCTGACCGACGTCGTAAATAGGATGCCCTTGTTACAGATAGTTCTATATCGTCATCATTTTGATTAGGCTTAGCTCTAGCCAACGACTCTGATACCGCCGGCAGATTTTCGTAGTAGTAGTGATGATTCTTTGGTATCGTCCCATCTTGACACATCGCCATTAGATCTGCATGTTTAACTTTTTTTATTAAAATTTGTTTAGGGTACAGTTTTGCAAGACCCACATTACGTTCCGATCGTGTCACCCTCCCCTTTAACTTTACCTCTTTGAATTCTTCCCAGTATTCGAATTTGAAAAATAATGAATCCGGAAGGTCTTTGTTAAATCTTAACCATCTTACGTTTGCCCATTGTAAAACAGTTCCATCGGTGGCTTAGATAGCATTTGGAATAATCGTACTTCGCAATGCTTTAAAATCCAAAAAATCTGTATGATCCATAACTTGAACACTGTATGGATTGTCTTTACGGGCTAGTCGTAAAACATTTTACCAGTCATCAGGGGTGTATATTTTGGCATTCTCAGATGCTCGTTCAATTGTCGAGTGCATGTTGTCGCACTCCATATAAGTGTGTCCAGGCTCAAGAAATTTATAATCAATGACGACAATTTCATTTTCAGGTGATGTAATGCAAATGATATGATTGAGCATAACAACAAGCACAGAATTTCTATTTTGCCCTGGACAGCAATCAGAATATAATACAAGGTGGTCAACGTCGAAGAGATTTGTGATGTAATTAAAGATACACGTCGATACTTAGTTTGATCCGCGGTTACCTTCGTATTCCGGCCAAAAATAGCAATAACCTTGTTTAGTTGCTGCATTGTGAATCGTGAAATTCATGCTACCTAGTTTTCGTTTATAAAATACAGGCTTTCCTAAAACCAAAGGACTGTAAAGGACGGCTTCAAAGTCAAAAGTACAAACATGCAAGCGACTATCGGCTGTTGCTTTCATTTTATCACTTTTTTTTTTCTTCTTGTGCATAGAATTTTCTATTAACATGCTCTTCATATTCTTCTTGTTTCTCCTTTTGGTCTTCTTCAGTTAATTGCTCATACTTGTTACACCAGCATTGGTCTTTTCTTGGTTTGTGAAAGCCTATATTCTTTTCCAAAATTATTTCTTTATATGACGTCTTGCCAATTGGGTTCTTATTATTCTCCAAACAATGCTGTTTATATAAATCGTACATTTTTTCTTTGTTAAGAGTTGCCTGCAAGTAAATCTTTTTAGTATCTTTACGGCGGCACCAATGTGAAGGCACTTTTGGAAATGAATCTATGTGCTCAATTGCGAATTTTATGTCGAATTTGTCTAATTTGTGTGATGGTGTGTGATGACCTCTTTTGACAGGAGATAAAATATTACCTATTGCTCGGCGTGCTTTCTTCAATGCAGTACGGACCATCTTGTCGCTGATATCTAGTGTACGAAGAAAAAAAGGCTGACACACACTTACCCTCTCTGAATTAACCTTAAAACTGTAACTCAATGTAAAATTTCTCTGACTCATCTAAAAATTCTTCTTTTTCTGACCATAGTTCAGAGCTTCCTGAAGAAAAATCATTCTTTTCTTCATCCAAATAAAAGTCCATGCATGATTTTACAAATTTTGATGTCACGCGTTGGTTTTTTCTTTTACGAACGTTGTTGCTATTGTCTTTGATTGGAATCAAATTATGACGAGAAGTACTAGGGGTTTCTAATAAAATGTCGTTGTTTTACTGGTCCACTTCCAGTTCATTAGTGATTATTGAAGGTGACAATATTTCAGGAGTTTCATCTTCCTCTCGTGACGCTGTTATGTTTACGGGATCGTCATTATAACAGGTATTTAGGTCCGGATCTACCTCTGTTGGATTTTGTACTGTCTGTATGTTCTCAGTTTTACTTGTATGATCTAATTCAAGCTGGTTGTTTGGGTTTGGAAAAACATTTGAATTAGTTGCGTCAATATCCATATTATTATGTTGCGTCAGTAGTTCTCCTATATTTTCGAGTTCTTTTGTTTGGTTATTTTCATGTGATATGTCTGATACCTCAAAATCCTGGGGGTGAATTGGATTTGATTCCATAACAACATTTGGGATTTCTTCATTCTGAATAACATAATTCGAAAATGTGTATGAGAAAGAGGTTGGTTTCTGCTTCTATAGCCTCCTGCGACTCATAATAATTATCCCGAGTAGTGTTGAGGTGATTTTCATCAGGCTTATTAAAAAAAGAATGTGATCGAGACAATGAAATGGTCGATGTCCTTATCATGTCATTTTCAGTATTTATACTTTCAGTGCTGCTATTAACTACAACATTGGAAGTGGTATGACTCCCTCTAATCAATTGTGTTTCAGTTTCGGTGTCGCTATTTTCTATGAAACTTTCTGAAAAGTTAATTTATTTTTCAGTAGACCTACAAAACATAACAGTTTTTATTAGGTTAAAGTGTAAACTTATTGTAAGGGGCAGTTTTTGCAAAATTAGTCGACAACTAGAGTTATTTAATTCGGGGTTTATACCATGTACCTTATTTATTATGAGTTTCCGATATTTCGGCACTGTTGCAAGCGCCATGATCACGGGAGAACTGAATGTACCAGTTCTCCCGTGATCATGGCGCTTGCAACTTGCACTTGCCAAATATCGGAAACTCATAATAAATAAGGTACATGGTATAAACCCCGAATTAAATAACTCTAGTGATAGTGACCATGAAAGTTTAAATCAGTATATTAGTCGACAAATTGACGTAAGGGACATATTAAACTAACGTAAAGGACATGATATTAAATTAATGTAAGGGACATAATAATCATATTGAATTAGCGTAAGTGGCATTTGTATTAGACTTAGTTTTAACGTAAACATTATTTATTTCCTTTTGTTTATGATGGATTAGTAGAAATAATAGTTTTTGTAAAATATATTTAGCTAATATGATAATACCACGGTGACAAACAAACATACGGCAAAAAAAGTTGATAATAATAGTAGGCATCGATTTTAATAGTAATAATAAATAAAATGTGTAAATGCAAGAAAATACTATTTAATAGTAGTAATTTCAGTATAACTGATCAGTTATCGACATTCAAATATTGGCAAAGATACATAATATAGGTACTATAGATATATATAGATAGATATAGGTACTGAAAGAACCTTGTTAAAAAGTAGGTATGTATATCGTCTATTTTTAATGTTTCTAATAACGTAGAACTGGTTTAATTATTTATTATGGCACTAAATCTAACGAACACTGTAAAATACAGTTATTTTTTTAATAATTCCATTAATATTATGTATTATAAAAACTTACCTCTCAATAATTCTCTTCATAATTAACAGTTTTTCTTTTCTTGCAAGAAGGGCATGTATCTTTTCATCATCTTTATTATTCATCATTGCAATCGGTATCAATAAACCACATCAACTCTTAGTAAATAATAACGAATCCTACTGTCGGTAAATTGCTGTAGGTACCGTTTTGCATACGACATGACTTACATAAATATAACGTAAAAGACAATATAATTACGCTTTTCAATATTAAAATTACTGTAAGTGCATTTATATATTTTTTCTGTTAGACGTATTGAGGTAAAGGACTAACTTTAAAAATACATTTAACGTAAGAATCAAGTTTCTAATCTTATTCTTAAAAGTTTACTGTATGCGCCAATTTTATTAAATGTTGTAAGTAAAATTAAAGTTACCTCATATAACTTATAAGGGGAAAAAAAATAACGTCCGATAAATCACTTTTGTTCTTGAATTCCGTTCTAGACTATGAAAAAAAATGTACTGTAAAGGACATTTTCTTAAAAGATATCAAAATTTTAAATATACCAGTCGATAGAGCGGAAAATTCTGAATTAAACTGAATAAATTACTCAATTTGGCCTAAATGTCCCTTACGCTAATTGATACTTCTGGTATCGAATTACGTCTGTCACGTCGGTCGACGTTTGTTACGTTCCTTTACAAGCGTAAGATAATGATCACAAGAAGGGATAAAACACTCGACTTAAAGGGTTTCACGTAAAAAAACATATTATTTGTAAAAAATGCCACGAAAATTGTATGTATTGTTATCTACGATAATCGTAAATGAAGATTTGTCCCTATTTGTCATAAGCAACAAATTGTTATTACTGCATGTAACGAAACAAACTGCAGGAAAAATAAATCATACACGAAAACAGACTTGTATCATAGACAAATCAGAATTTCTCCCTAAACCTAGTTTGAAACTCGATTCAACTGATACTAGTTTGAAATGCGTTTTAGAATAAGTAGCGTACTCAAGTGTTGATTCTTCACTCAAGCAGTGATTGGGTGGCTTGAGTTCAAACTGCGCTTGAGCGACGTTCTAGAATACGGGCCGCAGTCTCCAATGCCAAGGTCTCTCTTGTCGCGCAAAGGAAGGATGAGTGTTGGGTGTTTCTTCGAAAGGCCGTTCTGACATGTTTTTGGCTAAAGAATGCATGAAAATGATTTCTAATTGAAACATATTTTTTAGGTGTTATTTAAAAGGTTCTTGCGCATCGTGGCCTTTATAATAAAATATGAAATAAGTAATACAAATCTAAAAAAAGGTTACAGAAAACAGTAAAAACTAATTATGCTGGCGCGGCCTAATGTCGACTTTTCTTGAATCTCAGTTTTTTTCTGGGATTAATCAAAGCAATATTATTAATCTGATATATTGTAGTGATCTTTTAATGAACTATTTTCAATACTAAATAGGTGGGATCCCAATCGAAGCATTAATACCGAAATTATTAAAAAAAAAAAATTGTCCGCGACTTAGTTCATAATTCGTATGGCGCTATACGTTCATAGGTATATTCATCGATCTAACGAATGTTTCGGAGTGTTGAGGCGAATCGTGATTGGTCGCGCCAGTTGGCATCGAGCCGCCGTGCGACCAGTACGTCTCCACGCTAGTTTTCGTGACACACTGCAACGAAACCGTTTCATCTGGGCATTGTAAGGTAAGCTGCATAATTAATCTACCTTCAGTTATAAATGCTGTATTTTAGATTGGAGTTTATGACTAATTGATAATGTTTTGTATGTTTGTTTTAAACTTGTAAGTATCCTTTTTGAGTAAATACATTCTATATTAAGAGTGCAGTATTGGATTAACCACGAATTTCTCATTAGTCTGGTACTCATTAATCTGGATTCATCTGGCTTTTTAAAGCCAGATGAATTTGAAACAGACAGATACATTATAAAATGTCCGAAAAATATTAGAATCATTAGGTCAGATGAATTTTGAAAACCAGACTAATGAGATTATGATGTAATTTGTTAAGATGAAGAGTAAGGCTAACTAGCGCCACCTTTGATTTTATTCCTGATAATAGTTTTAATCCTCGATATATACCCTGGTATTCTAAAATCTTTCCCTCCTATCTTTTTCTAATCTGTCTCAAAGACATTCACCACATTTATAAACATCGAGATCTTTTATGTCTTTGCCTTGAAGGTCTGCTCGATCTGCTGTCCTCTTCATAACAGCACTCCAACGGATGCTCCTTTTCCGTGTTCTGATTCGCTATAGTGAAACGTAATAGTTTGGATAATAGTCAGTTACATACTATGTAAGGAATAAATCAGATGAAATATTTTTCTATTTGGGTATTGCTGGAAGTTGAATCAGAAATATAATTTATTTTATGAATTTTTGATATATTATTTCACCTATATATCAAATACATAATAGATTGCTGACGTAGGAAAATATACAATGGTATCTGCTTAGGACTACCGCCAAGGCGGTAGAAATGTATATATTTATTGGTTTTGAAAATGTGTTCACTGACATTCACCTGTTTGAAAACTTCTTTTAAGTCTTTCAACGCTTTTGCTGGGCAATGACAGGTTACTCGAGTGACCTCATTCATGTAGTATTGATTTAAAATATTAATTATGTACCTATACCAAGCTGTTGTCTCATTTCAAAACAATTCGAAATATCAGGTTTACTACATTGCTATTTTTTTGCGTAGACAAAATAAAAAATAAAAATTCTTAATAAAATACTAATAGTCTTATTATACTTATCTACTATAGTATTCTCTTTTTTTAGATCAACAAAATGGCTAAGCCGAAGAAGCAAACGAGAGAAGAAAGGTTGAGAAAAAAGAGGCTAGCAGAAAGAAGAAGATACGAACGAATGAAAAACAACGAAGAATTATGGAAAGAAAAGCAAGAAAAGAATAGACTTATTTACATTCGTAGAAAAGAAGAAAAGAAACAGCTGTCGATAAGTGAGATGAACCCTAGACAACAAAGACTGCAGCGAAAGAGATGGAGAAAAAACTACAATGCGTATTACCAACGTAAAAAGCAAGAAAAAAGAACTGCTGCTATGCTCGCTGAAAATACCCCACCTTTGAGTCCTAGTATTTTACCAAATGATGAAATGCTAGCTCAAGAACATAATATACGAGAGACGCCTCCACTAGAAATACCATTTATAAGTAGAGACTCGGTGTCACCAAAACCAGGACCATCACACAAAAAAGATGATCTACCAGAATCAGACATAAATATACCGATTACAACATCTCCTCGTCATCCACCAACATCTTCTCCCACGGTTTCTTCTCCTATAAGGCGTTTACGCTACAAAAAAGATAAAGAGATTTCTAATCTAAAACAAATTATAATTAACATGAAGAGACAAAATAAATGTTATCGAAAACAATTACAGAGAATGAAGATTACTAAGGAGAAAAAATCTACGATGACATCTACAATGAATGAAACAAAAAAATATTTACTAATACCAAAACCGTACCAACACTAAATTCAAGAAAAGTGCCAAATAAACTGAAAATCAAAATTGAAGAATTTTTTGAGGACGATGAAAACAGTCGTCTCTGTTCTGGTAAAAAGGAATTTATCGTGAGAAAACAGATCCGTAAGCAGAAAAGATACCTTAATGACAGTCTCCTAAATCTGCATAAAAAGTTTCTTAAAACATCAAACTTTACCATATGCTATTCATCATTTTGTAAGTTAAGACCTTTTTGGGTATTACAACCAGATGTTCGATCACGAGACACTTGTTTGTGCAGATTGCATACTAATTTTGGGTTGATTGTCAATGCGTCATACCAAAGGAAGATAATACCAGCTAAGACCCCTCAAGAATTACTATCTTTAGTTTGTTGCGATGTATACGACGAAAACTGCTTGCATCGAGAGTGTAAAGAATGTCGGAATAAGGTTATCCCTTATCAGGAATTTTATAATTCAGTTGAAGTAACGTACTGCCAATGGCAAACTAAACAAGAAATAATGCAAGAGTCGGAGAGAAAAATAAGAACTGCTGAAAAAATAAAAATAAGACAAGAGCCTGAAACCTGTGTAGAATATTTCAAATCAATACTAAATGAATACTTCATTCACTGCGGTAATATAGTTGCCCAGCAAAAAGCATTCAAAAACATAAAAGAAAGTCTTCAGATGGGTGAATGTGTTATTCACATGGACTTTAGTGAAAACCATGCAGTCAAGTGCAATGAAGAAATACAATCCTACCACTTCGGCGGTAGTCGAAAGCAGATAACGTTGCATACGTCAGTAATCTATTTCCTGGATGTCGAATTGAGACATCAAGTGCAATCTTTTTGTACAGTGTGTGATTGTTTACGTCACGATATTTCTGCGGTATGGGCTCATATTATACCTGTCCTTGAATATATAGGTGAAAAAATATCAAACATTCATACAATACATTTTATTTCTGATTCACCTTCCAGTCAATACCGCAATAGAAAAACATTTCATCTGATTTCTTCCCTACATACATACTTGACAACTGTCCATACAATAACGTGGAACTATAGTGAATCAGGACACGGAAAAGGAGCACCGGATGGTGTAGGTGCTGTCATGAAAAGAACAGCAGATCGAGCTGTCTCTCAAGGGCAAGACATAAAGGATCTTGATGATTTTATAAATGTTGTGAGTCAAAACTTAAAGAAAGTAATACTGAAAACTGTTTCTGATTATGATGTAGGAGAGAAAGATTTGCTATTCCCGCAAAGTGTTAAAAGCTTTCCGGGTTGCATGAAAATGCACCAGCTTGTCTGGAATTTGGATTCTTCTGTAATTGCTGTGCGAAAACTAAGTTGCACTGATAAAAAATGTCTATATCAAGCCATCCAATGCAACCACATGAAACATCTTGGGTTTTATAACTTGGACGATGGATGTCAGAAAAATCAAACGGTTACACCGCTGGCTAGTTCATCAAGGGTTTTGGCAGATATTACCCAATCTTTTTGGATGCCTCGTGATGAAAGATCATCACGCATTGAGTTAGAAAATATTTATTCGTATCTATCAGATAGCGATGACGATTACAATATATTTTAGTTTATCATATTTTGATTTTACAGGTACCATGTGATCGTATTTTTAAAGTTCCTATCTTAATAGGTTAAAACTGTGTTATTAATAAGTATCAAATTAAAATTGATTGACTTTTCTTCCTTATAAGTAGGAATGAAGACACTGAGGATTCTTGCCTAATAAGTAATATTTAGTTCTACGTACTGTTAAAAAAGACTGATTATAATTGTTACAAGAAACTGATTATGATAATGTAACCAAAATCTTTATGGTTTTGTGAATTTAATTTTGAGCATATTATGTCTCTCAGTGAGTGTATTTTTTATATCTAGATTTTTTATAATATAGAACAAACAAATATGTAATATCATAATTTGTTGTTAAACAATTCGAATTATATAATATCATAATTTGTTGTTAAACAAGAAATTGTTGTTATCGCTTTAAAACTAATAATAAGAATCAATAATAAACAAACGGAAACCAAAAACAAATAATATGAATCATAATTGATGTTAAATTTTATTGATTTAGTAATAAAGTTCATTCAAAATCTATTAATATCTCATTTTACTGCAAAACCCTAATTAATACTCCTACAAAATCTAATTTTTCTGCCATAGTCATAATTTATCTGGCCAAGCAATTCATCTGCATTTTATAAATCTTAAACCATTACAAGTCTATCACGGCCTTCGGCACATGTTCTTATTCTAAGCGATCAAATCCTATTCCATGTGCTATTTTGGTTAAAAAACAAAAAAGAGTTGCGCCAGACGGATTAGCCAAAAACACTTGACTTTGAAGAAACACCCTGTTATGACTTCCTCGAAAAGTTCCCAAATCTAAATAAAAGAAATAGCATCATAGGGATTTTATTACAATTTAAAAAACAAAAAAAGCACTTAAAACAGGATCATCGCTATCTCCTTTCGAGTTACAAAATGCCTTGCACAAAATAATACAACATGAAAAGAGATCTTACCACCATAAACACATTAGGTTGTTCCACGCTGCGCTTAGATTCTTACTGTCTAGCTTAAATCAAAAGTATTGAATTGTAAACGGTTACAGACATGTTAAAAAAATAACTAATATTTTTTTCCTTTTTTATGAAATGAAGTCTGAGTGCGCGAAACAACTAATTACCAACTGAAAGAGTGACGCCCTGTCGGCCTTTCCAAATTTTGCGGGACCGATTCAAGTATAAAATTCTAGAGTTAGACGAGCTTTTCAGACAAAAGGATATATTTGTGTGAAGCAGCTGTCAAAAGCATGAAGTTTCATCTAAAGCGTATTATACAGAATAATATCTTAATATATGAACTTTAAGCACAATATAATGTCAGATTAAAGCTATTCTTAATTCAATACCGTTATTGCCTGTAACAGCTGATTATACAAATGATTTTAGTTATATTACACCAGGCCTGTTTCGATCCCCGGGTCGGGCAACTACTGTGTCGAATTTTTGAACATTGCCTTCTGACGTAGCACACTCCGAGCCTCCAGAGAATTTAATGTTTAAAGTCGTGAGCAATGCGAGACCCAGATAGTACATTTACGATGTTATAAAAAAAAACTCCTGCCAGTGATGAGAGTGAGAAAATGATTGCCAGTAATGATCTATATGCTGAATAAACGATACAGTTTGATTTGAGTCATCACATTTCCGTCATAATCCTAGATGTATAGCTTACTACGTGTATTGCTTACCAAGAGCAGATAAAAGTTGGAACGGACTCTAGAAACAAAACGCACGAAAAAAGAGTACACAGATTGAAATTGTTAGGTTCCAAACTATTTGTGTATCTAAAAATGTATAGTTGCAGGCAGGCAACGCCCGTACCGCACGTCGCACTGGCGAGCATTTTGATTTCAAAACCGGACAAAAGTGACACTGTAAATGTTTCCAAAGTTGGCGTTTATTGCACCTGAGTAACGGTACTATCATAAACCGGTCCTACCTACCATTTAAATATTAACCTGGATCGAGTACTTCTATATCTCATATTTTCAAATGTGCACTCTAAAACAATAGCGCTAAGATTACTTTTTCTCTGCCAAATGGAAAAGTAGGAAAACGAGCCAAGTGAGATAGCTAAAATAGTAGTGTGTCCTTGTCTAGCAAGTATGTTATGAAGAAGGGTGTCCACGCTATAAGTAATTTTTGATAATAAGGTTTTTTAATTTAGAAATGACCGGGTATTTTTTCACTATCTAAAATAGCATATTTTAATGGTCGATGTTTAATAATGATAGCTTATCAATTAATCCTCAAAATGATGTGATATTATTGTGTAGTATGATAATTATCCAAACATGAATTTAAATACTAATTTAAAATCATTAGTGTAAGCCACTGCTGGGACTTGAACCTGCAACCTCATGGTGTGAGTCAAGCATTTTTTCCAATTGGGCTACCACGGCTCATAAATTATTAAATAAAAATTTTTAGTTAGACTTTTAGCGTAGGTATTTAAAATAAAAGGGATGGATTTTACTCTATCTGTATTTAATTGCTGTACAGGAAGCCTAAGGATGAATCTGTTGCTGTAAAGTGGAAAGAAACCTGGCAAAAAAATATTTATTACCCAACAAAATTTTTCGAAAAAATATCAATTTTATCCTCGCTTAAATGATATTCCTCATCATCCAATACAATTTCTTACTACTGAATCAAGATTCAAGACACGAACTAATTAAAAGTATCGCAAACAGATAATTAAGCTTAAGATCAAAAACGTACGCCAACGAAGATACTCTTAAAATGATGGGGAAAAAACTGACGATGCGACAACGGCTGCATATAATAATTTTATTCAATAATGTTTAAATTTCTAACAATTAATAATTTTTTTGTCAATAGTTTCTTGATTTATTTCCTTTGCTCCGATTCGGTCCTAAACGAGTCTACTACCACTGCAACTTAACGATCTACTGTAACTCTCCTATTCCACAATAGAAAAGAACATACCTAATTAAATAAAGATAAATAGCATGGGCTAGCAGGTGACTATTAGTGCTTAAAATCCGTTTTAGATAGTTTTTAATACAATAAGTATTTATCAATCTAGTAGAAAAGGACACACATCTACTTTCAAACCTCTCTCTCGGCTCGTTTTTTTTTTTATATACTGCGCAGTCCAGCTTAAGTGTAGGTTCATGGTCCTACATCGGACCATTCCCCTCCACGCGCCCCGCTCAGGTATTCGAAATCTAGTCTTCGTTTAGTACACACGCCTTTTTGCACGATACGTTCCATTGTTTTCAAACCTGCACGTGGTGTTAAGAGTGGATTGTGAAAAGTTTTAGCTATGGAATCTAGAGAACAACGTATTTACTTAATTTTAAAGTATATTATCTTTGATATGATTGACTATTATGTATGTTTAGAACCATCACTGACCTATTGCATTTCGATATGGGGAGGAGCGGGTTAAACCAAAATTATTGAGTTGGAACGCGCTCAACGAGCTCTACTGAAGGCTATTTAAACGCAGAAGATGTTCATCTTACTCCATATAGAATACCGGAAATAAAAAAGGGTCTAAGTGCCAAAACATTCGAAACGTATTTTATCCCAGAAATGTATTCTATGTGCCATCGCCAATAACTTAAAATAAGCATTAAGTGACTAGCGTAGTTTTTTGCTCGGTACTTACATCTATAAGAAACGCGGGGGAACGGAACGCATAGCGCATTATTTTTTAAAAGGGTTTAAGTCCCTGGCTGTGAGCCGCATGTGCTATTAAAATGGCGGACATTGCACCTGTTATTGTTACCGGTTCGGGAAGAAAAAGACGTAAAAATGGTACAAAAAGTGTTACAGGTACAGGTAATTAACATTACCTAAACTTCAGTGTCAAAGTAAAATTTCAGGAGAGAAGAAAAAACATCTTTGACAATGATTCCGTATCTCAAAAACGAAGACCATCGAAGGTATTATAAAGCCATTTTAAATTGACCAGTATGATTAATGTTTTATTGCTTTGATTATTTTTACTTGATATTTTAATTTGGTAAGTTTGTTTATTTTCTGTCTAATTAATTCAAGTGTTTCAAACATGAAATTACAAAAACCATTAAATTTCTAAGTTGCAAAAATAATGATATAAAAAAAGCACTAAATAAAATATAACTAACTATAAAATAATTATTTCAGTCTCTCCGCGCTGCCTGGCCGAATCCGAAGGTTCCCATTACGCTGGCTGCATTGCCACGTTGAATGGCAACCGAGACCTGCTGAACCAACCAGGACCCAGAGCGGGTATCATTCCCTTTCTCTCGCAACCGTCGCCCTAACTCCTTAAAAAAGGCCTCGAGCCTCACTACCCCATGGTCCTGCCGTCTCAACTGCGAACGGTACGAAATCGTAGAGTGACTCTAATGCTGAATATTTAGAGTGTTTCAACTTCGCACCGTTTTCCGCCGCCGACCCCGCAGAAACAACGGTTTGTTTCAAATGAGACGCAGCAAAAGTGCTAACACACGTAGCATCCCACAAGAGACACCGACCCCTCCGCCATGGAACCAATGTAAGTCCATCCGGCCTCTTACCATCTGTCCGAGATAATCCCGGAGGTTCTAAAATACGTTCTAAATTTGGTAAGTTTGTTGTTTTCAATGGGGACTACCGTTTCTTTGCTCACCAGTTGGCACCACTGTAGACTGAGGTCCGGAGGTATAGCTGTAAAAGGCGACTTTATAAGATCGGCGCCGAAACAAAGTGTTACATCTTGAAACTAATTAAAGTTTATTATTTATAAATAACTATTTTCATATCAACAAACTAACTTTTTCTTAATTCCGCTTTCAAAGCGTTCATATTAATCGCTAAATAATTCATATTTGCTATAATTCTACGAAGGAATCACTTTCCAGCAGGTAAATTAAAGAAATTATAATTTATGTAACGAAGCCCGCTAAAACCAGTAAAAAGTGAATATTATTGGACCTCACGCGACACAAGCGCCTCTAGTGGGAAATTCACTAGCGATAGCCCCCATTATTTATATCTATAATGTCACGTCACTAGTCTTTGTGTGTTCAAATGGCCAAAGTGACCAAAATGAACTTGGAACTTAGATCATTATTTAAACTATAATGCTAGGCACTTAGAGCCTAATTTAAGTTAGTGAGAATTGGGCTTTCAGTTTTCTTTAGACTGACAATTAAAATGTAAGTTTGTTGTTTCTACATAAAGAGATTATATCGTTATATTAGTAAAAAAATAAACAAATATGAGTATGAAGATGAGTTATTATTTTAAAACCCGGCTAAGAGTCGGGCTCCCGCACTGAGGGTTCCGTACCAAGTTTAACTAAAATACCACAATATTTTGATGACTGCAAAAATAACTTTGTATTTCATAGTGTTTGTATGAAGGACAAAGTTATGTTTGCTGTTGTTGAAAATGTGCTAGATTTTCAAAACTACCAGTTCGATCTCGTTCGAACCAATTTTCGTTAAAAGTTTTTGTTAAGATCTACATTATGTATTTTTTCACAATTTTCCCTTGCTTATTTTAAAAGTTAGGGGGGGGGAAACTCATTTTACCACTTTGGAAGCGTCTATCTTCCAAATGTTAGACTTTTGGAAAAAATGGTTTTAGGAACTTCTAAGTCTTTTTAGAAGACCTATCCATAGATACCCCATACGTATAGGTTTGAGTTAAAAAAAATGTTTTAGTTCTATGTATGGGAAGCCCCTATTAAATATCATTATTTTTTATTTTTTGTATGAGAATCGTTAAGCGGTCAACAGGATACACCTACCTACGAAGTGAAATTTTCATCACCGACTGACACTTCAAATTTAGACACATCACTCCAAATAAGGAGAGAGGGCGCCACCGCGCAACGTTAACATCAGTGTCGAGAATAATTCTATAAATAAAATATTTAAGTCAAGTTTATAAATATATATACATAATTCCTAAAAGATATAATAACAACAAATGTGCACAAGTGTTTTCGTGGGAAATGGTACAGTGATTCCATCAAAAAACAGTGAACTTTAAAGTTGAAATCCCAAAGTGACTATATTTGTGAAAAACTGTATGTTGATACCCTCGAATCAAAACTATTCGGTAGAACTATTTATAGTAATAAACTCTCCGTTTGATAAACTTTTCAAGGTAATACTACAGTGCAAAACTAAGCTAAGCAACATTTTACCGAAAAATTAAGAATACTTGAATAAAAACCAATAAATAATACCATCAATATATTGAACAGCAGCGCCATCTATACTGTAATATACATTAATATACATTTTTAACATTACCAATATCCATCGGAAACCATTGCCATTAATCTGCAAATTCGACGGCTAAGACGTATCGCAGTGTGAAATATCTTTATAAAAAGTTAGAGGGCGCTAAAATGGCATCTCGTGCAGGATGTTTGCAAGAATTACCAAAAAGAGAGTACCAAACTTGTACAAAATGCAGTAACTCTTATGATCTACAATGCGCAAATGTATCTATTCAGAGATTCTACAACACCATGAATCCAGACCACAAGAAAAACTGGAGGTGTCAAGCATGTTACTGCAAATTGCCTAAAACGGATAACACGAATACACCCATTCGAAATAAAGAGAGTGACCCAATTCTTGAGCAGTCACCCTCACCAGGAAACAGTAACGTTACGGTAAGAAGAAACATGCCAAGCAGATCGATGGACACGTCTTGCTTTGACAGCATATTAGGCGACACAGCGGTTGAGGATCCGTCGGAGAGGCAGGCAGTGTTACCTGAATTGTTGTCAAATGTAACAATACAGACCATAAGCGAAGTTATTACACAGAAACTGAAAGAAAACAATCAAAGTATAATTTCTCAAATTCAAACGACAATCCAAACTGAAATAATTAATGCAATAAACAAAATAAGAAACGAATTTTGCCAGGAAACAAATATTATTAAGGAACAAAACCAATTAAGAAAAATAGATATTGAAAAATTAGGAAATAAAATTTAAAATTTAAAAAAGGAAAACGAGCTTTTAAAAACGGGAATGAAAGAATTACAAACAAAAATTACTTCTACGGCCCCTTGTAGTAATAATTGCTTGTCAGAATGCAACAGCAAAAAGATTGTCCTACATGGTTTCCGTTCCGTTACTATGAACAAATAAAAAGAGCGGCTCAAGACCGCATCAGTTTCTACATGCTGACCTCCAAACTTCAATTTGAAGATGGCACCCCATGATGATAATGACATGGTTTACGAGAAATTTTCAGCGAAACGGCGTAACATAGCCTTCATGATAAAATAGTCACAGTATTTTGTGATATTCTAAATGTTGACTTGGTGGGTTATATTGAGGATTCTTATCGGATTGGCAATAACAAAAGCATGCATCGTCCAATAATGATTGAACTCATAAGTAAAAAAATTGCTAAATATGTATTAAACAATAATAATTATTTCAATAGGACAGGATTATCAGTAACAGAATTTTTAGATAAAACAGCACGAATTGAAAGGCAAAAAATGCGAGAACAAATGAAAACAGCAAGAAAAAAGGGATACTACGCAGTGATAAGGAACAATCAGCTGTTCATTAATGGATTACTCACCGATCCTTCGAGAGCAGTTATTCTATACCGGCACAATATATTCTAAACCGGTTTCTGAAGCGAGAATACAACGTAGGAACACGGATCAACACTCACATCACTATGCGAAAAATAATGATAATAAAATCAGTAACTATTCCTTTCGAAATCCTAGAACAACAATTTAGCATTCTTCTTCAAAATTTTCAAAGCCTTTATAATAAAACACATATCTTAGAAGAATTCATCGAACAACACCCATACTACAAAGCTATATGCATATCAGAATCGTGGTTGTCTCACGAGAAGCTAAAAATGATTAACTTCACGGGCTTTATAATAGCTTCATCTTACTGCCGTAGATATCGCATAGGTGGCGGTGTATGTATTTTGCTTCAAGACTCCGTTGACCACATTGAACTGTGTGATATTGCAAGCATGTCTGTAGAATATGTATTGGAAGTTTGTGCAGCTAATTTAATTAAACATAATATTATTTTAATAACAATGTACTGGAATGGAAGGGAGGAAGACGTTTTTTATAATCAATTAAAATTAATCTTAAAATACATTACCATTAAATATAATAAATCAAATATAATTATAGGAGGAGATTTCAATATTAATCTTTTAGAAAATAATACAAAATCTAGCAAATACTTGGATTTAATGACACAATTTAATTTTACTCAACACATTAAACAACCCACCAATTTACACCAACGTCGTCTACGAGCCTAGACCATATATTTACTAACTTCAAACACATAGAATTGTGTGCTTCAGTCCAAAATTTAGGGATTACGAAACATGCCGGAGTTCCTATACAACTAAAACTACACCAAAAAAAAAACAGACCATTTGGTACTCAAAAAAAAGATGTTTTACCAAAAAATCATTAAAATTGTTTAAATCAGAATTAAGCGAAATAGACTGGAGTGACATAATTAAACCCTACTAAAATGTTGATAAAAATTATAATGCCTTTCACGATAAATTACAAACGATTCTTAATAAATGTATTCCAAACAAAAAAATGCTTACCCAGACGACAAAAAATAAAAAGTACTGGTTAACAGTAGGCATAAAGAAATCGTGCCAAAATAAAAGGCTACTTAAACTACTACTCGTAATTACCAGCTAAATACAGTCTGCATTTCATTTATTCTTTCCTGTAGGATCCTGACTACATAGTTTAGGCCTTCAGGGCACTATATGGTCCTTCGTCTCCTTTAAATTCGCGAGAAGTAATTTTTTTTCCCATCCCGACGTCAATTTTAAAAATATAAATTTCGTTCGGTGCAACGGTCGACGTTTCAAAAATTTAAATATTCGTCTGCAACGAGTCTTGAAGCACACGTTAGACAGTTTTGGCGTTTGTTTCCTGCAACTGCAAGATCAGCAGAGGAGCATCTCAGCCAAGATTGCGATAATCGGCGTGCAGCTCGGGGCAAAATTTCGTCATCAAGCCCAGAACTTCAAGTTCGCAATAGTCAGCGTGCAACCCAGTGAAGAGAAGACAGCCAGGAAGAAAGAAGACATCGTGTCATCAGGATAAGTTGCGCCATAGCACGAAACCGTGAGATCGATCCAATTTATCTTTTTTCTTCCATTCATTTCCAATTTTTTTTCCATTCATTGATGTTTCACTATCATTCCATTTGCATCATCATTTCTGTCTCATTTTCATTTTTTCTGTATCAGTAGTTAGCAAATCTTCTAAAGATTTCCCTTACAATTTAAATTTCCTAATAATCCGTCCGTTACAATTTAAATTTTCATACGTATATAGACGTAGGTAGTTTGTGTAGCCGTAGTTTAGTTAGAAAGCTTCGCATAGTGTTAAAATAAGTGGTTGTATTGTATACTCGCAATTTATCAAAATAATTTTACAACAAATATAATTTTAAAATCATAAAATAAGTTCCTTTCTACAACAATAGATAATAATTGTAGTGTGCTTTGCGTTTACGTATCAGTAGATAGAACTAACACTGCGTGAATTAATTTACTTTGGACTAATTTTTTTATTTTTCTCTTTCTAGAACGGTAGACACCAACTGCGCAAGCAAGAATTAGTGTTTTGCTCCGCGAGCCAACGACCATATTGCGAAGGCATAAAAAGGTTGTACCGTTCTTTTACTTATATTCTGGTTATTCTCTGTTTACGAAATCGATTAATTTAACAATTATTCAAGAACTTGATATTTTTTTGCATACCCTTATTAAAAAAAAAAAAAAAAAAAAACTACCTATTTAACTTTAAATCAATCAATCTATTTAGATAATTATTATTACACTATTTAGATAATCATTATTACAATGGCTGAAGCTAAAATTTCCCAATCAGTTAAAAAGCGAGGTACAATTAAAAGCAAACTTACTGGTTTTTTAAATTACTTGAGTATAATACAAGAGAAGTCAGTAACACCAAATTCTCCGCTTTTTAACGAGATTAAAGTTCGCCTTGAAAAGATGGATACTTTATATGAGGATTTTGATAAACTTCAGACGGAGATCGAGGAACTTGCGGATGATCCTGAATTGAGGTATTAGGAACGGGACATCATCGAAGGCCAGTACTACGGTGCGATCGGAACCGCGATGGCACTGCTCGACACACCATCTGTGGCTTCTGCGCACGGTCTTAACGGTACTGAGGTAAGCTCTCTCGATGTTAGCACACAGAGACACAACAATTTCGTAAGATTGCCTAAAATTGAATTGCCTACCTTTAACGGAGCCTACCAGCAATGGCTTGAATTTCGCGATACATTTGTTTCAATGATACACTCTAATGACAGCATGGATGAAATTAATAAATTTCACTATCTTCGCGCTTGCTTAAAAGATAGTGCGGCTTAAGTCATAAAAAGCCTAGATTTTAAAGCCAATAATTACGCTTCTGCTTGGGAATTGTTGAGCAAAAGATACGACAACAAACGCCTGCTCGTCAACAATCATGTACAGTCGCTTTTTAGCATTAACTCTATTCAAAGAGAGTCAAGCAAATCTTTGCGATATATAGTCGATGTCACAAATAAAAACTTGCGTGCTTTGGCTACCCTTGATCAACCTACGGAGTATTGGGACACTTTAATTATTTATATGATGGCTTCAAAATTAGATAGTACTACAAATAGGGAATGGGAGGAACACCGTAATAATCGTAGTGATCCACCTACATTAGATGTTTTCATGACATTTCTAACTAACAGGGCTGACCTTCTGGAGACCTTGGAGGAGGCTAGAGGTAACAAAAGCAAAATTGATTTTCTGCCAACAACTAAACCTAAAAGCTTTATCGTTTTCACTAGCAAACCAAGGCATTCTTGTCCACTATGCCATAAGGAGCATCAGCTGTTTGCATGTGACTCATTTCGCAGATTACCAGTTGAGACACGATTACTCAAGTCCAAAGAATATAAAGTTTGTCTTAACTGTCTTAGGCCAGGTCACCATGAATCTCGTTGCAAATTGTCTCACTGCAAGTATTGTTCTAATAAGCATAATACGCTTTTACATAATGGTTCGCCCCAAGAAGTTTCCCATGACAGCATTGTACTATCGGCTGATTATTCACATCGTGCTAATACAAGCAATATTACTGTCCACAGCTCTGGTAAAAGTCATCGATAGCCATGTAAACTCGCATCCAGCAAGAATTCTACTCGACAATGGCAGTACGGGCAACTTCATGACACAGGATCTCTGTGCCAAGCTGAACCTTCCTACTCATCTAGCCAATTCAAAGGTAACAGGCATAAACAACCAAACGTCTAATAGTTCTCAGTCTTGCTCTCTTACATTGGAGTCTTGCAATGGTGAATATAGGACGGACATTGATTGCTTTGTTCTACCACAAATAACATCATTATTACCAAATACATATATTGATATACACAATTTAAATATACCATCTGGGCTTTGCTTAGCTGATCCAAATTTCAACGTACCGTCAACCATCAATTTATTACTAGGTGCGGACGTCTTTTGGAACGTGATCGGTACAAATCGCATCCAGTTAGGTAAAAATAAGCCCGTTCTATTCGAAACCAAATTCGGATGGTTAGTTTCAGGCGCCATAAGCCAGCCGGGTTCAAACAATCATGTGTGTAAGTTCACTAATAATTTAAAGAATAAATTTGAACTAACACGTTTCTGGGAATTAGATACAATTCCACCTCAATACAAATTTACACAAAATGAACATGAGTGTGAGAAACATTTTTTAGAGACCACAAGACGCGATAATGACGGTCGGTTTGTAGTTTCCATGCCTCTTAGTGAGTCATCAGACTCCTTAGGCGATTCATTTCATATTGCAAAACGAAGATTTCTTTCTCTTGAGCTGCGTCTAGAAAGGGATCCTCACATGAAACAACTTTACTTAGAGTTTATGAATGAGTATCTTAGCCTGAATCACATGACTGAGATTGTACCTGATCCTAATGCTACTTACTGTTATTTGCCACATCATGGAGTTTACAAGGAAAGTAGCACCACCACTAAACTAAGGGTGGTTTTTGATGCATCAGCCAAAACTTCTTCTGGTAAGTCACTTAATGACATCCAGCATGTAGGCCCAACAATACAGGATGACATCTACCCCATTTTACTGCGTTTTAGACAACACCAATTTGTTATTTCAGCGGACATCGAAAAAATGTATCGACAAATAAATATTGAATATAATCAACGTCTGCTGCAATGCATATTATGGAGGTTCGATCCCTCCCATCCACTTAAGACTTACACCCTGAACACTGTGACATACGGTACAGCTTCAGCTCCATTTTTAGCAACTAGATGTCTGTCACAGTTAGGCTACAACTCATCAGACCCTAAGGTACAGCAAGCTGTTTGCCATGATTTTTATATGGATGATTTTTTATCAGGTGCCGATTCCGTAACCGATTTGATTAAATTATGTAAAGATGTGAAAAATACATTAGAAACAGCAAAATTTCATTTAAGAAAATGGCATTCAAATAGTGACCAAATGCAGTGTGCAGTCATAATTCCAATTCATATAATTTAAATCTTAGTTCTAAAGAAGCAGCCAAAACATTAGGTCTTAATTGGAATTGTTTATCTGATACACTTACATTTTCAATTAATATTAATTCTTCACAGAAAATTACAAAACGATTAATTTTATCCACAATTTCTCAGGTTTTTGACCCACTAGGACTTATATCACCATGTATTGTTGAAGCAAAAATATTGATTCAACTATTGTGGATTCAAAATTGCTCATGGGATGAAGAGGTTCCTCTAGAAATTAAAAAGGCTTACGTTGAATTCTCTAATTCATTGTTAAAGTTAAAATACCTAAAAGTTCCTAGATGCATCAAAATCCATCCATCTATTAACACACAAATACATGTTTTTACGGATGCGTCCGAAAAGGCGTATGGCGCCTGCGTTTATATTCGCAGTGTGGATGAGAACGGTGAAGTCAGTGTCCGTCTGTTGACATCTAAAAGTAAGGTTGCACCTATCAAATCGGCCACTATACCACGATTAGAACTCTGTGGAGCGCTAATGGGAGCAAGACTGTGCGCAAAGGTGGTTATGTCGGTTACCTTTCAATATATTTCCTGTACATGTTGGACTGATTCGATGATTGTTTTGGGATGGTTGTCTTCCTCTCCAAATCAACTTAAATCCTTTGTTCGCCATTGAGTTATAGAGATACAGGATAATTCTTTCGACTGGCGATATGTACCATCCAAGCAGAACCCCGCAGATTTAGTTTCCCGCGGGCTGCGAGCAGACTCATTAAAGGACTGCAAGCTGTGGTGGGAAGGGCCTTCTTTCCTAAAACTAGATTCTAGTGACTGGCCTGACAAACCTAATCAAACTAAAGAAATAATGAATAACCTGCCAGAAACAGTAATTAATAATCTTCATATACAAAGTAATCAACAAATTAATCAAGTTAATCAACCAAACTTATTATCAACACTAATTCAAAATTCATCTAGTATTACAAAATTAAAACGTACAGTAGCATTTGTATTAAGATTTATTAACAATTGTCGTAAAATAAATATAAAACTTAAAGGACACTTGTCTATTGCAGAGCTCGATGCAGCCATTATTCAATTAATTTTAATTTCCCAACAGGAATCATTTCCGTTGGAACGTCATTCACTAATAAATGACAATAAGTTACCTTTTGAAAGAAGACTTCTGTCATTGAACCCCTTTGTAGATTCTAATAATCTTATCAGAGTAGGGGGCAGACTTAGTGATTCTCATTACGATTATAACGTTAAGCACCCTATTCTCTTGTGTAGCAAGCACCGTCTGACCCAACTAATATTTGAAGCACTACATAAAACATACTTACACTCTGGTCCCCAATTGTTATTAGCTACATCTCGACATAACTATTGGACCTTAGCCGGTACTAGGCTTGCGAAGCGTATTGTACGAGCATGTGTTAAATGTTGTCGTTTCCAGGGAAAAACTATTCAGCCTATTATGGGCAATTTACCTAGCAGTCGAGTGCATTTAGAATTCCCCTTTCTAGAAACAGGAGTTGATTACGCCGGGCCAATGCTGATAGCAGACCGCAAAGGTAGAGGATGTAAATTAATTAAATGTTACATTTGTGTCTTTGTCTGTTTAGCCACCAAGGCACTACATCTGGAGCTTGTCTCGGACCTTACCAAGGAAGCCTTTATCGCAGCTCTTAATAGGTTTATAGCACGCCGGGGGAAGCCGCAGAAGGTGTTCTCGGACAACGGGACTACTTTCGTGGGGACATTCAATGAGCTATCTAAACTTCTTAGAGAACCTTCACTAGCGTCAAATGTAACAGATCAAGGTATCGACTTTTCCTTTATCCCAGTATATAGTCCACACTTCGGTTCGGTCTGGGAAAGTGCTATTAAATCTATAAAAAGGCATCTACGTCGTGTTCTGGGACTGACACACTTAAATTTTGAAGAAATGGCAACTCTGCTGATACAGATAGAAGCTATTCTCAATTCTCGTCCTATCACCCCTATTTCTAACGATCCAGAAGGATCGTTAGAAATAGGGGTGATAGGACGATCTTAATTTTCTCACTCCTGCCCACTTTCTTATTGGTCGTTCGATCGGTTCGTTGCCTTGCCCGCAACTTATTGATAAGCGCATCACTTCTCTACAGCGGTTTCAACGCATAGAAAAGCTCAAGCAACACTTCTGGGCACGATTTCATAACGAATATGTTTTGTGGCAACAGAAAAGAAAAAGGTGGCAAACATCATGCGGAGAACTACGTGTGGGGTCACTTGTTCTCATCAAGGACAAAACTGCACCTCCACTGATGTGGCCGCTTGGTCGCATCCTCCGAACGTTGCCTGGCAAAGACGGCGTTGCCAGGGTCGCTGACATCAAGACGAAGAAAGGCATTATTCGTCGCGCATTCAACACCATCTGTCCATTGCCATCAACGACTTATATTGAAGACCAGACTTCAAGGCGGGGAGTATAGTGAACGCATCGCCGGCCACCCGCCCCCTGGCGCGGGACGAAGACCAGCGATATATACAACGGCGCGGGCGCTGGCCGCCCGACACTTCTCACTAGCCACGGTCGCGTTCGCACATATTGTCGGGCTCATTGTTGTAGTATTCTCTCGTAATAATTACCAGCTAAATACAGTCTGCATTTCATTTATTCTTTCCTGTAGGATCCTGACAACATAGTTTAGGCCTTCAGGGCACTATAATCGATATCTATAAATTGAATATAAAGTCAATTTTAGAAAGTATATATAGGTACCTACACTTCTTATTATTTAATCTTTTGTACTGAAATATTAATATTATGTAAGTAATTATGGCGTTATTTCTCTCTACTACTTTACTTATTCATCTCTGTCTACTACTAATTGTATTGTTGTGCCCGAACAGGGTCTATAATGAACTGTTTATATCATATTTTATAACATCCTTGTAACATTATAGAACGCAATAAAAATATTGAATTGAATTGAATTGAATAATACTACGCCACTAATCAGCAGTCCAATTTAAGTGATCACAAGCGAACCTAAAACTATTTTTCTTTTGTAAAATAATCAATAAGTAGTGGTTTCTCCTTAGCGGTGTCAAAACCGCTGCATAAATCCTCTGAGCTTCACGCCCGTTGGAATTGACTCTTCCATACGCTAGCAACATGTCTGCGTATTCCTGGCTGGTAAATTAAGCCAATGCAACAACAAAAAAAGGTCCAATAACAAAACCAAACTTATTAAACACGAAATTAACACAACAAAGGTAACAAAAGTAAGTGTCGTTACGACAACGTAAGATAGCAGAAATAAATACTAATCTATTTAATTGTTTTTGCGAGTGGATAGAACAACTACAAAAAGTAGACAAGCTACGCATACCTAGGTATTATTTTGCTACAAGTGACCGTCTCGAACATACGAATGCTACGAAGCCCACGAGCTACGAAACCGTAGTCGCACCTACTACGACCACTTTCAAGACGCCACCCCTTATGCGAGGGCGTTACGAGTGTGAGTGAGACAGGACTTGACCTACATGTGTTTTGTGACGCGTCACAGCAGGTAAATGCAGCCGTAGCATACCGGAGAAAGAAATGCAATGGCAGAATAATTATTTCAATAATTGGTAGCAAAAGCAGAGTTACACCACCATCGAAGACTACTACAATTCCCAGACTAGAATTACAGGGTGCGTTACTGGGATGCCGACTAGCCGAACGAATAAAAAAGGAACACAGATTAGAACCAGCTTCCAACTTTTATTGGACAGATTCAACAACAGCATTACATTGGATTAGGAATGACAGCAGAAATTACAAAACATTAATGCCAATAGATTAGGCGAAATCGACGCACTAACTAAAATAAATGAATGGCATTATGTATCTTTTTCGATAAAAGTGTAAGCACCATTATACATAAAACGCGTTTCATTTGACATATGTGAAAAAATGCAAATCTTTTGTCAAAAAGCTGACTATGATACATTTAGTGACAGAAACGATTGCGCTGGAAATAGGTTAGGTTAGGTTAGGTTTAGGTTAGGTTATGTCCTGCGCACCCTTTCGTACACTCCAACCAAATAAGAATAGCATTATGTACAAAAAATACAGACTTTGAATTAGACGCTGTCACAGCGTGTGGTTCAACGGTCCTCCATTTCTGCGCCAATAACGTACCTTGTGGCCCGAAGATCCAGTAACAAACACAAAAATTAATGACGAAATATTAGAAAAGGTTTAACGTTGTAATCGCTCAAAACTACGATCGAATAAATTTACCTGTACCAGAACCAGCTCGCTTTTCTAGCTAGATGCGTTTACGTCGCGCCGCTGCAAATGTATTAATATTTATTGAAAAATGTAAGAAACATAAGCTTACCAATTTGAACGACGATTTGATGCTGATAGGGGGCAAGTGCTGTTATTACGTCACTCATAAGCGCAATGTTTTCAAGAATTTAGAGTCAAGGCATAACTTATTGTCTTACGTTGCGATAAACAATTCGTGTAAAAGAACGTCGTGCTGGTTATAAAAACAAAATCAAACATTTTAATTAGGAGATAATGTTTAGACCACATTTTATCTACTTATATTTATTCAAAAAAATTGGAACCTCAGAAAAAAATGTTTTATTTAAATTTTTAAGTTTTTTGCTAATATGTTTATTAAGTAAAGCCGTGGAACGGAACGCAATTATTTCTTGACGTTTGACAGTCATCACTGACATTTACAGGAGTGGGTGGAGTAAGTGTCTTTTACGAAAAAAAGTCGGGAAACCTCTAGGTGCTCTGCAATTTTAATAATTTTTTTCTGCTTTATTTTACTCGAATCTTGCCTTATTGAAAACGAGTACTGAGAGTGGCGGTAACTCTTAAAAGAAGCAGAAAGCTTCCAAACCTATTCAAGGTCTATCCGATAAAGAGGAAAATTTACTAGCCCTAAACTTCAAACAAGATCAAATAGAAGCTACCCAGTCTCTTCACCTGGCACTATCTTTCCGATACTGTATACAGAGCATTAGAGACGGTAAAGTTTGGTAACAGGGATTCAATATACCTCAACTCAATTTTTTGTCGATACAAAAAAGGAGTGAAGGAAATAAAATGAGTGAATGCTATACACATAGTAGCCTACATTAAATGCAAAATGAATGTGAAAGTGACAGTACAAAAGATTAAATCCCAACAGCAGGGAGAATACCATTCTTATAAAATATATGTACCTAAACATAAACTAAGTTTGATTCTGGATTGTAATTTATGGCCCCATGGTATAACATTTCGACGATTTATTGAATTTAACAGAAGAAATACAGATAGGCACAATATGTCTAAATCTAGTTGCACAAATATAATGAACAGAAATGGATAATACGACAAACAACGTGAATTTGAATTTAATTAGCTTCAACCGTAAGTCATTTCAAAGATCCTTATCTGTTAAAATGCTTTGTCAAAGTGCTGATATTATCGCACTGCAAGAGACTTGACTATTGCCGCCCGAGATACCGGAACTTGGTAAAACCAGCAGTGATTTTGGTTTTTATGGTAAATAAGCTGTGGATATATCCAGTGGCATTCTGCACGGACGACCGTACGGTGGCGTAGCACTCTTATGGAGAAACAGTAAGTTTAAGTGTCCATCTGTAATTCCGTGTCAAAGTAATCGGATTTGGGCAATCACGGCATCTGTGATAAATTGGCAAATACTAGTTTTTACTGTTTATATGCCCACATACTCCTGTGACAATCTTTTAAAATACGTTCAATGTTTAAGTGAAATTACATCAATAGTTGAGAACTGCAATGTAGAAACTGTATACATTCTAGGAGATTTTAATGCTCATCCTGGGACATTGTTCAGTGTAGAACTTCTAAATTTTTGAATGAACAAAGCTCGATATGTGCAGATATTTAAATGCTAAGTTAAACCAAATAATACAAAAAAAAAAATGAAATTTTAAGTGAATATTTTGTTTTAAACCCTTACAGCACTGTGGCGTCAGATACTGCAAACTGTTTGCACTGTACGCGCGCGAAGCGCGTAGACAAGCGACAGGTACCTACTAACTAGCCGTCATTGCTTGCTAATCTCTCTTTATCTGCCGTCTGCGTTATTCCCGAATGTGTATAGCTATTTGTAGAGGAACCGATTTCACGTGCTTGGATTAGTTAATTACAAATTTCCTTTCCTACTTTAATCGGGCTAAGGACCGACAAACATACCTAAAACTCTTTTTTCCAAAGGGGGATCAATCGGGAACCGAACGAACCTCAAACTTTCACTATCTAGGTATCTTAATCTAGATCAACCTAAAAAATTAAGTGTTTATATTGTGATTAATGACGCCAGGTCATCTGGTCGCTCACGGGAATCGAACCTGTAAGTTTTTGTATCTTGATCTAGGCTTGGCTAACCTTTTGAAAATTAAAATTAGTTTTAATTGTTAAATGAGCAAAAGTCGTCGTGCAGGGAATCGAACCCTGAGCTTTCATGTTGATTTAAGCTAAACCTTTTTAAAAATGAAAATAACTTAGATTATTAAATGACGTGAGTCTGAAGTATTTTCGACATAGTTAAAATTTTGGAATCAACTTAATGACAACGAGTATCCTAATACCTGGTTTTTTGTAGGTACACTCTTATTTAGACTAACCTCAAAAAATGTTCTTAGTGGCAACTTATTCATTTACAACGATTTATCTTAATACCTAGGTTTTGTTCACTTTTATTTTCACTAACCTTAATAAATGTTCGAAGTGGCCACCAGACTGAGCAATACATAGTCTAGCACGGCATCTAGTGTTCCTTTTCAAACTGTGCAACACAAAACTATTTTGTTTTACTGTCTAGAATGCACTCACTATTCTTTGTCTCAGGTCGTCAACACTTGTCGATTATTCAGTGTACACTAATCTTTTTAGATCACCCCAGAAATAAAAGTCTGAGGGCGTTAAGTCTGAGGACCGTGGTGGCCAAGGCACCGGTCCACCACGCCCGATCCACTGATTTCCAAATTCACGATGTAAATATTCTAGCTAGCACTTGTAAACCGTAATGAGGAGGTGCTCCGTCGTGCTGGTAAATTAAGTTGGAATGGAAAGGCAAAGGTATGTCTTCAAACATCTCGTCATACGACGTTTTCCAACATTCCCTATTATGTAGTACTGGTGAGTCGGCCATTGATGAAGTAAGGTCCCAACAGCTGATCCCCTACTATCCCAGCCCACACATTGACACTAAAAGCCGGCGTGTCTGGTGCTCGCTCTCGGTTCCCTCTCAAATTAGTCCAAGATATCTTCTTGCAGTCTTACATCAAGGCCGATACGGCCTCCCCGACTTCGAGCGTGCCAGGGTTTATGGAACCGTCCATGATCACGAAGTCTCTTCGTTGCCGGAAGCATGACTGTTCTCGAGGGTCGTGGAAGGTTTGGGAATGACTTACTAAACATTCTAATAGCTTCACTCAAAATATTATCATTTCAACTAGCTCAACGTTGGAATAATTTTGCGTCATTGTCGCAAAAACACGGGAAAGGTTCCTACCCGATGATTTTGTCACAACTGACCGCATGAACGAGAGTAGGCGGGCGGCAGTGCAGCACGGCACAAAGAGATGCCGCCGCTTGTCGGCTTCTTTCGGCGCGTCTACTGGTTGGCGCGTAGGCGCCTAAACACAAAGATTGTGGTGCCTTTGTACTTTGAAGGTATCGTTTGTTCGCAAGCTCGGCGCTGCGCGAGCGTCGTTAGCGTTAGTGTCGGGGTCCTACTCCGCAGTTCTAAAGGGTCTACTTTGAAAACCATGATTATTTAATAATTGAATAATTTTTATTTCGAACTCATTTTTTTATTGATTCATGATCAGTACAAGGTACATAATCACCTCTGAAAATACCGCTTGTATTGAAATCAACACCCTGTATAAAATGTGCAACAGATTTCGGCAAACTTATTAGCAATGTCACCTAAGATTATCGATAGTCTACTTGACAGACATTGTCGCTGCACTAATTTGCACACACCAAATGATGCATTGTGTAAGTGAGTAAGTGGTAGCCGCTGTCACTGGGTCCATGTTTGTGTGCGCACCAATGAGCGTTGTAGATTGATTTAGTGTGATCTTTATGCTTACAACAATGTTATTGTAGTTGCGTTGCACACATAAATAATTTGGAGACACGGGTTCTAAGGAGTTACGAGTAATTTCATATCTCCTTCTTTATATGATCTGAGCTTGCAATCTGTGGATCAACTACACGCAGCAGGCCATCAACGCTATCCGAGTTCAGTATAATAATGCGTTCAGGGTGATGGTGGGGCTCCCGCGCTACTGTAGTGCGTCTACGATGTTTGCGTACGCGCATACAGACGGCTTCCTTACAGTGCTGTGACGCCGCATCGACTCGCTAATGCTCCGCGCGCGCGGGAGCCCCAACTCCACTTTCCTGTCCTCATATGAAGGGAAGGCTTTTTATCCCGGCTTCAACATTAGAATCTACTGGAGCTATTAGATTTATACCAACTTATGTGAGCTGCAAGCATTTGTTTGTTGAACTTATCAGTTCTCGGGAAATCTTGTCTGTCCGTAGATTTACAAAGAGAACCCCAGAAGGCATAATTCCATTGCGGACCGTCTCAGTAACTTTCGCAGGTCATTGTACTCACAATGCATGTAAATTGTGGTCTGTGTCTTATCTGTTCAAGAATATATTAAACCAGTTATACAATGCTACAAATGTTTGGCATTTGGCCATACCACTATATATATTAAAAAAATGTTAACTGTTCAATTTGTTCACAGTCTTACCATTACAAGGACTGTACGTACAACCAGTGACAAACCATGCTGTATAAGTTGCAAAAAAGAGCACATTGCCGTTTCAAAACTATGTCCTGTTAATGAACAAACACACATTAGAACCATTTTTTCCTGCACTAAAGAAGCAAAAACAATTTCATTGTTATCAGTAGTGACTTGGATACTTTTTACCATGTATAACGCAGAACCAAAAAGGCAAGTTATTATTAATTATATTTTCTATACTTGTATTTTCATGAATCAAGGACAAATAAGGGTAGAGTTCACCAACAGACGTTTAAGCAGCGTTTAAAATATTATTTGACATATTTTGTATGGGAATTGTGTCAAATTAATCGTCAAATATGTTTACCGGCTGTTTAAGAATTGGTGAACTCGGGTCTAAGTGTCATAAAAACATTCTATATTGCCATCAAACTTCGGCAATTAGATTTGCGGTAAACGCACTTGCGGTATAGACTAGTATAAAGAGTCAAAAGATTTTACCTTTTTATAATCAACTGTCGAGTTACTATTAATTGTCAAAACTAACTGATTTATTTCATCGGTAATTGAGTTACAATCACTACGACTGGATTCTATTCGTTTTTACCTACTTTTGGACGAACCAAGTTGACTCCCGTCAGTGGAAATATGTTGAGATAAATCGAACAGAATTTGAATCTCTCGGAAAAAATATTCCCGCCGGGTATATAGTAAAGTTAACTTTAAATTACTGTCCATTTTGAATAGTTACTTTTTATTCTTTTCTTAGGTATTATTTTCTCAAGTTTTCCTAGACGTGGGTAGGTACTTACCTAGCGTATTTCGACAAGAAAGATTAAAGTTTGCTTGAGCCGATATTCCAATGAAATAATACCTGAATTTCTTTAAACTGTTGTTACCCTTAAAGGAGCGATAAAGTTTATAAACCACATAATGATTAAAAAAGTATAGCCGTGGCATTAAATGTTTGTTTTTATTTTTGTTATTATTTACACTGGCAACATAGATTACTATTCATTTTTTCACAACTATTTTGCCTGTAACTTTCTTGGCGGTAAAAAGAAAATAGTTTGTCGAAATCACCTGTTTTCATGTGGATGTCAAAATTGCAATTTTAGAGGAAAACATAATTGTAGTGTGTGTTATTTGTTATTATTACTATGTAAACATATGTTTAGTGATTTTGATATTTGGAAAACATAATTATAATGTGTGATTATGTCAAATAATGGTGCATTGTTATGTTATGTAAAAACAACAGCGCGCCTTCTTTACATATTGTAATGTATGGACAGATGCAATTTATTTTATTCAGCATGGCTGGATTATCCGAAAAACATATCACTGATATTTTGCATAACTGGGAAGAATCTGAAGATAACTTACAATCTTCAGACTCCGAAGATGAGGGTAATTACTACAGGACTGCGCGAGAAATTCACCAAGACCTGGAAGATGCTCTGGCTGAAGATTGCTTCCAGGATGTAGAACATGCAGACAACGCCCAGGATGACCACGATCCACCTGTAATTTGTGATAATGACCAGATGGGCACTTCCGATCTCCACTTATCGATGATGGAAATCCTGGTAACCCTTCTACTAGCGTACGTAATCCGATAAGACCTGTTATATGGCGCAAAAGAAATCTAATTACCAGCGAAGGAGACCTTATATTTAGAGGGAATACTCAAATGCCCTCTGATTTATTAGAATGTCAGTCTCCATTAGAGTATTTGCGTTATATTTTTAGACCTGAACTTGTAAAAAAAATTATTGAAGAGACTAACTTATATTCAACTTAAAAACAGGTGTCAAATCCTGGCTTTCTAATCTTTAGCTCAATAATCCATTACCCGAATCGAAATCTGTATAGGAATAACAAATTTGGATACGACTTGATTAAAAATACAATGCCCTCTAAGAAATTTGAGAAAATGTGTTCCATCATACACTTCAACAATAAAGACAATAAATTACCCAGTTCTCACCCCGATTACGACAGACTTTACTTAGTTAGACCTCTTGTAGATTCACTCAATGAAACATTCAGCTTCATACCTATGGAACAAAGATTGTCCATAGATGAACAAATGTGCGCTATGAAGATGAGCCATTATATGAAACAATATATGCCGAATAAACCCCACAAGTAGGGTATTAAGCTATTCCTTATTTGTAGTATCTATGGATATGCCCATAGGTTTGAAGTATACACTGGCCATGGTAAATCAGCTCCATTGCCAAGTGAACCTGATTTGGGAGAATCTGCCAATACAGTAATAAGGCTTTCCAGTATGGTACCATATGGTATGGTGAAAGTGAACCACATTATAAAATATACTTCGACAATTTTTATACTTCTCTTCAACTTGTAAAATACATAGCAAAGGAAGGTATTTATTCTCTTAGCACAGTGCGAATAAATCGCCTTCATAATTGCAAGCTTCCTGATAAAAAAAGTTATCATGAAGAAAAGTGTTTCAAGAGGGTATTACGAGGAAAATGTGGCTACTATTGATGGTGTAGACGTTAGTGCCATAGTTTGGAAAGATAATAAGCCAGTAAATTTACTCTCAACCTATGTAGGAGTTGAACCAGCTACGACTGTAACTCGATTCGATAAACACAAGAAAGAAAGAACACCTATACCCTGCCCTAAAGCCATAAATAAGGGAATACAATATACGCATGGGAGGAGTAGACTTATTGGATTCTTTCATCGATCGATACCACATAAGAATTAAAATTCGTAAATGGACCATGCGGCTATTCTATCATCTGTTGGATGTTGCTGTAGGAAATGCCTGGCTGATATATAAAAAAGTGGAACAACAAAATAATACGTCCACGTCGAAATCAAAAATTATGAATTTATGTCAATTCAGATTGGATTTGGCGGAGTCACACGGGAAGGCAACCAATAATACTGGAAAGCGTGGTCCTCCTTCCAGCTCCAACCTACAAGCTGAAATAAAGCAGAAAAGACGCAAAGGTCAGGTACAATCTGCCCCATCAAAAGATGTACGGCTGGATCAAATATCCTATTGGGCTATTTGGAATGAAAAGCAGGAGAGGTGTAAATATCCTAGTTGTTCAGGATTTACGTACAGAAAATGTATAAAATGCAGAGTTTCTATTTGCGACACTAAGAATAAAACATGTTTTTTTAGTTATCATACTGAATAACATGTACCTTCTTCAGTCTCTTCATTTTGTATTTGCCATACTTCGTGTTCTATACTAAGGGCGCAATGTTGCTTTTAAACAACACGTTTTTTCAAAAAAGAATGTGCTTTTTTTAATAAATATTTTTTCAGTATTTTTTCCTGTCTTTTACTGATATATATAATTACATATATTTATTTCCCAAAGTTTAAAAAAATCACTATTTAAAGGGTTAACAAGGATTACTTATAGAAAATTAGTTAATACGGACAAAACTGATTATTTCATTTGTTGAAATATTGAAGAGAGGTAGGTATCCAAACCCTAGCGTGGGTTCTTGTTAGAAATAACGAAGATTACAGTTCTATATGTTAAGATTAAGACAGTAATCCAAGAACTATTCGTGCTCGAAAGACCACAAAAAATAACAAGCAAAGTAATTTTTATTTTTTTTATACGGATCTAAATAACACAAAAGTTAAGTAACAGGTTCGTTAATTATAGCTGAGTAGTTGTATCTCGCTGCAATTTTTTCCTAAACCATTTTATTTTGAAAGGCACAGGCATTGTCTGTCTTTTTATTTTCTATAATATGTGTAAGTTCTTTTAATATTTCTATTATTAGACAACGCTCGCGTTGGGAAAAGTTAGTTTATTTACGTGTAGCCATTTCAACGTTAACTTTATTCATGAATAATCAATTCCAAAATCTACAAAAATTTAAACAAACAATTTAAGTAACGCTGCAGTAGTTGGTCCTTGACATACGTCTGTCACGTCGACGTTTGTTATGATCTTTTACAAGCGTAAGATAATAATCACAAAAAGAGATAACACACTCGACTCAAAGGGCTTCACGTAAAAAACATTTTGTTTTGCAAAACATGCGACGAATTTTGTTTGTATTGTATTGTATCTACGATAATCGTAAATGAAGATTTGTCCCTATTTGTCATTATAATAAAACGCCGGTTTCGAGATTCAAACAGAACTAACTTTTTATTTGAACGTACATCCTGCCATACATAGATTATAAAGATACGACAAGCACACAGTCTTGAAACGTCATGTCACAGCTTTAAGTGGAGATTATTTGCATATAATTCAACACCCACTATATCAAATAATCACAATAAAAACTTGAATAAAAAATTTAAACTAACTTAACCTAATACATCCATAAAGGAATAATGCCTTTTGGAACTCAAACCTTTTGTAAGCAAGTCAGCTGGCATATCAGCTATCGGCAAATACTTTAATTTCACTACACAATTAGATACACACTCTTTAACAAAATGATATTTTACATCTATGTGTTTAGATTTCTTATGAAACACAGAATTTGTCGACAACTTCAGTGCGCTCTGATTGTCGTTGAACAAACACAAAGTATACATTTTATTAGTGATTTCAGATTGCAAGGTTTTCAAATAATAAGCTTCCTTGCAGGCTTCTGATATAGCCATTTACTCAGCCTCGCAACTTGATAGAGCAACTGTTTCGTCATTTTCATCTTGAATTTCTTCACTTGGAAAATCATCAGACAAGTCCCCCACTGAATTTTCATAATATATCACAGCAGGATCTGTTTGTTTTTCTTCAACTTTTGAGTTTCTGTGTAATCTATACCATATTTCTGCGAGAAACCTTTAGCGACTAATCTGGCACGGAAACTAACTTTGTTTTCACCGTCATACTTCTTGCGTCAAACCCACTTACATTGAACTATGGTTTTATCTTTTGGGATATCAACAAGTTCACATTTGTTATCATCAAAGCACTGAAGCTCATCACGCACTGCCTCTAACCATTGTTCTTTTTCAGGCCCTTTGAGTGCTTCATCAAGTAACAGTTCACCACTATCTACTAACTGTCCGCCAACTGTTTATAGTGCACACAATACCAAAACAACACGCAATGCTTCCTTATAATGCAGATATAACTAATAAAAGACGAAAAGATATAGTTTGCACTAAACAATTAACGTCGAAATATATTTTACGAATAGGTTTTTTTCATCCCTGGGCCCATTTTATACAATAGACTGAATAAAGCACTTAATATTTATGATCTCAACTATTTTAACTGTAAAAAAGTCCTAACTAAATATTTGCAAACCTTGTCCTAAAATGATACAAAAGAACTACTTTTAGTACTTAAATAAAATTGAGTAATATGGTAAACTTCATAAAATTAGTATTATTTAAGTTAAATTTTATTGTTTATTTATGGCACCTAAAATATAATTCTTAAGATCTTTTTCGCCTGAAGCACAGGTTCTACCTAGTTCAGGCAAAATATACTATCTGCACTGTTTAATTATAAGCTCATAATAATATAATTTGATATCTTTATATTAAATAAACGATTTATTTATTTATTATTACTATTTTCTACACTATCACTGTCGCTGCTTGCAGGAACCATATCTTTTAGTAACACTTACAACACTTTCTACTATGCTATTATCAGAGTCTTCATCGCGCAGTGGAAGTGTGCTGGGCCCATAACCTATAATAAAACGCCGGTTTCGAGTCTTTAATGTGTACATAAAGCGCTGGGTCTATCGTCAAGACCAACTTTGCCTTGGTCTACGCATCGACTGCGGCTTCATCTGGTTTGGTAGCTTTGATGAAATCAACAGTCCCTTCCAAAACGAGAAAATTCTCCGCGGCGAAAGCCCACTCCGAGTAATTCTCACGACCTTTTAATTTTGGCACACTCACGATATAGTTTGACGTCATTATAGAGTTTGAGGTTCTGAACGGCAAAATAGTAACTTTTGTAACAACAAGTACCGGAATAAAACAGTATTGAAGATTAAATTTGTCATTATTTATTATTGTACAATAGTTAAAGTAACCCGACAACTTTGGCGACGAGGATAAAACGAACCCATTGTAAAGTGTTAAAAAAAACAGAATTAAGTCCAATGGCGCATTTGGAAAACGGTAATTGCGGCGCTGGCCCACTTTTTCAACCATTTAGTGACACAGGAACGTGTGCAGAATGTTGGAAAACGTGGTTGTAGAACTTCCAATATTACATTGAAGGACAAGTAGGCCTAAGTGACAAGCAAGAGTTATCTAGATTATTTCAGATGTTTAAGAGATATATGAACGACCTCCGTGGCGGAGTGGCGTACACACCGGTTTTCAAGGAGTCGCCTGCTCCGAGGTCCCGGGTTCGATTCCCGGACACCCGTCCGGGAATCGAACCCATTGACCCCAATGTAGAAAAAATGTGTTTTTCTACATATTCTCGGGTCTTGGTGTTTGTGGTACCTTCGTTGTTTCTGGTTTCCAAAATACGAATGCTTTAAATAGTTATTCAAATTGGGATCAGAACAATGTATGTGATGTTGTCCACATTTATTTATTTATTATTTTTATATGATTCATTGGAGGACGAGGCAGCTGAGGAAGCAATATTTATGAAAGATGCATTTCAAAACTTAATAAGTACTTCAAACCAGCACTGAATGTAGTTTATGAAAGACAAAAATTCAGAAACATGGTAATTAAAGATGGCGAAAGTTATGCGCAGTACACGATACGATTGCGTACACAGGCGAGATACTGAGAATTCTCCAATTTAGATAAAGCATTAAGGGATCAAATAATAGAAAAATGAACAGACTCCGAGCTGAAGCGAAAGTTTTTAGACTTAGTCGTTTTTTGAAGCTTCGCATGGGAAAGAAGGAGCCGCGGCCTGTGTTGGTGGAGCAAACAAAAGGAGTTTAGACCGATATGTATTATACAGCTATGATGTTGCAGATGCTAGGGCAGCCTATAACACATTAGTGAAGGATAACACACCAAAAGTCAAATATTTTCTAGTACCTGATGAAGACGTAGATAAATCAATAAAAATGTTAGATGCGATATCAAAAAACCTGATTGCCGTTCCAGACAGGGACAGGAACCGCTTACTTTTAAAGGGTTAATTTTTCGGGTTTATAAAAGGCTTGTTTTTAAAAATCCTATTCGAAAGGTAAGCTTTATGTCATTGGGCTTACCCCGACGATATGCTAAACCAAACAATACGATTAATCCAGGTAAGGGCTTACCAATACTATAAACCCCTTAATAGGCTCACCCTTTAAAGTGTTTTGGAATGCTGTTAGGCTATTTTGATTTCTACTATATATTCTATGCGCAACTCATAATTAATTTGTGGTAAACGGTTAAACCTGATTTAAAAGGTTACCGAACTAATAAGCTAACACAATCAAAGGTAACCCTATTATATGGAGAACCCTATCACATGGATAACCCTATCACATGGTAAGCTTTTCAATAGGCTTTACTTTTCAATAGAGTTACTCTTAAAAAGGGGTTTTCCGGTCCCTGGTTCCAGATACCAAGTCTATTCATTAAGTTCAAGACTATTAAGCTGTTTTTGTAGGGAGGATTTTATCTTTTCGATTGCTTGACTGAACATAATTTAAATCAGAAAAGAAAAATGATTGAGGCAGAGGCAAAGACTATTAAAAAGATTTTTGAATTCTTTAAAAAAAGCAGTTACTAGCTGAAGATAGTAACACCGATAAGGATACAGATATAACGTCTGCCGAATAAGACGATAGCATGTACGAAATCAGATAGATAGTGACAATATTGATGACAATGAAGACAAAACAGTCGACAACAAAAATGCAAGTGATGGTGCTATAGATATTACACAAGATAGTGACTGCGTGAAAAAATTGATAACAACGCTTGTTGAAGACGAGAAATTTACGGATATAATAAAAATGAAGGGAGACAACAAGTTACGGTACTATCGGACATTAAACTTTCATTGGAAAATCAAGCTTTTCCGAATTTACAAGCGTACGGTCCTTTCAAGGTAATCGACAAAAATACTGATTTATTTTATCCATAGTAATAATACTCGTAGGTAAGGAAAATGTGAAAAATATTTACGACGATTCTGTTACGTCGGGAATAAAAGAAAAAAAACAACTAACGAAAACTAAAGAAAACAAAAAAAAACCTTAGAGTTTTTATAATACAAGATTTTTCTAGACTGTTAGAAAACCTGAGCTTAGGTTTATATTTCCAAAGAGAGACGACAAAGACGAACTGTAATGTTAATGTGGTAAAATATATATATTTAAAATTAGTCAAAGGAATACATGCCGTGCAAATCTGAACGTGATTCAGTTTACTTTATTTAATTTACGGATTATTCCAAGTTTAAGGTAATTTGATAAAAAATCGTATTATATATCTTTGTATATCACATTAAAATAAGTTCACCCGTTTTCATAAAACACTAATATGGACCTTAGCGATTTTTTGCTTTTAATAATTAAAGGCAGCCGGGACTTTGTTTTTTTTATAATATTATAATCTATCTGAATAAAAATGAATCCCTATTTCCCTTGGTCATGGCATCACGCTACATTCCTCCTTGCCCGTCATACCTAACAAACTCCACAAGATTGAACGGCTGGACCGATTTCGCTAATTCTTTTTTAGTTATGTTTGTTATTAACAGAAGAAGCTCCTTGAATAAGGAAAAAAAAAATAGAGCGAAAAATAAGAAAATTTGATGATACTCGTACTTAACCACCATATTAAATTATTTCTAAGGTCACCTTAGCGCTTTAGACAATTCAAACTTTTTCAATTTGACGTGATGTTTCACATAAATTTTACAGAATGCGCGCTGCAAATATCGTCAAATAGTATGCAAAAAAACTGTATAGCTTTCAAAACAGATGCTTCTTTCGAAAATACCTAAATAAATCAATAAAATACTGTACGTGCGGCATTATTATAATAAAAAAATTATATGTAAGTATGTGAAACATGTTATTCATTAAATATACCAAGTCGAAATCAATATTCATAGTTAAGACAGGACAAAGTCTGTCGGGTCAGCTAGTAATTGATATATTTTCATTAATTATATTCAGTTTAAATAGTCATATCCTGTTAAGTTAGATCGAAGAAGAGAGAACTTGAGATTACCACGAAACATGGCCGAATCTACGAAGAAGTGTCGTGAGTACAGTGTTAAATATATTTAAAATTTGGTTTTCTTCCATCAATGGCAGACAAGCGATTACTCACATGCCTTTTATGCAACAAAGTTATTAGCATTGGCTCTAGGAAATCGTCATAACTGGAAGATCATCTAAGAAGGTGTCATCTTAATAAAATAGGAAAACTTTTGATATATTCCCAAACATTAAAAGAAAAATATAAAAAGAGACCTACTAGGCACAGTAATTAGCTTCAACGTCTCAAAGCAACGTTCACTTTGCTACATTAATGGAAGAGTTACACTTAAGCATAAGGTTCGATGTAAATTATAAACAGCAACTGCGATTATTGATCAAGTCGAAGATACTTTCAAAGGAGTAACGTGTCAAGATTGTGCAGCAAGTGAAGGTGGTTGCAAACACTCTATATGGTTTATTATGTGGCTAATTAAACGTACCTACTGAAGAGCTTTCTGCGACACCCACTAGCTGGCCAAAGAAATTGGCAAGAGGAAACACCACACAGTTGCATTACCACCATCATTGCGGCTTACTGTATTTTTTGATGAATGCAAGAAAAGGAAAATGACAGATTCTCTTTTAATAAATTTCCTAGTATTATAATTATGTTACTGAAGGGTTAGACAAGTACACATTATATCAAATAGTGCTTGCATTTGTGACTAGTCACCCTGAGGAAGATATAAATTTCCAAAACTTAAAACATTTTTCTGAACACATTTGAGTTCTGAAATTATCTCAATTATTGAGAAAGAGACTCGCGGCCAAGCAAACAATGTTTTGTGGCATACACTGAAACAGGGCAGAGTATCAGCCTCAAGAATTTATGAAGCTAGCAAATGCGAAACAGATGGGGTATTGGCCAAATACATCCTTAGAGGATATTAAGTGCCCGAGACCAAAGCAATAAGAAGAGGTAAAATTTTAGAACGAGAAGTCATTAAAGAAAAAGAAATTAATTTAGGATGGCATATTTGAAAATTTTGTTGTGGAAATAAAATGCCCATACAATTTGCAAACCATAAATAATTATGTTTAAAATGGGAAACTGACTGAAAATTTGAAGGCCCAAATTCATCTCCAAAATGTATATACGAGTATGTAGGTATATAAAAGAAAGTCATGTTAGTTACTCCTCTTAGAAGTCGAGAACGGTTGGACCGATTTTTTGATAGGATAATAACTTTATTTGATATTTTAGCAACTTAATTGCACTTATAATATCAGTATATAAACTTGAAAAATTTTGTCTGGCTGGCTCACAGCGTAAGAATATGCTTGAAAAATTCGCGCCGTGTCGCAGTGTCTCGGTGACCTAATGGTATGGCGCCCGCCCGGCATGCGAGGAAATGCGGGTCCCGCCTGAGACAAAATTTTTCAAGTTTATATACTGATATTATAAGGATAATAACTGTTAAAAATATTAGAAATTTAACGTTAATCCCTCAACCCCCAGGAGGCACGCGCGTGCCGCGATAACAATTGATTTCAACTGTGTCTGGAATAACTCACGATCGAGGGATTAAATAACTAACTAAAAAACCTTACTTCTTCATTCAAATTCCAACTTCGCCATATTTGATGACAATGACGTCAAAATCAAATCTATTCTCAGGCGATACGAAGTTCGCAGGGTGAACGGCTGGACCGATTTCGCTAATTCTTCTTTAGTCTGTTTCTGTTTGTTATCGTTATAGACGAGGATCGACAATTTTAAAAATTTTAAAAGTGAAAAAAAAACATAGTAGGATGAAACCCATTGAAAGAGGTAGAGAATATAACAAAAACGAAAGGAAAACTAAATTACGGGCGATCTGAGGTCGGGAAGGGGGAGGGGGTGAGTTTTTAAGGGTAAAAAACGGTTAATCTCGATTTACGGTAAAACTGCAAGTCTTATGAAAAAAAAATGGCAAAGTTGTAGGTAATAAAAAGATCTACAACTTTTGTATCGACACTTTTTTCACATAACCTCAAAATTTATGTGGAAAATTCGAATAACCGTGTTTTTGGTTTTTTATTTTTATCTTTTGCAAAAAAAAATATATGTTCACGAAATTTGGTGTAAACTTACCTTTGTATGTCCCAAAAATACAGTAATTTTTTTGATCGAAAATATTCATCTTTTCACACTGTTTTCTTGAGTTTACGCCAACACTAAACATTGAAATGAAAGATAGTTTACGGATTTTGAACGCGTTTATTTTTGATTTAACCCAACGTTTGGAACCCTTTACAGCGTTCATGGTCACGGGTAGACTAAGGTGTTATTCGTCTTTAAGATGGTAATTTGAAAAAATGTTTAACTACCGCCTCTAATTTTTATCGTCAGTTATGTTCCTTTTCACACAAAATGAGCTAACTGTGTCCGGAGTCTTCGCAGTGTTGCCATGGTTTGTGGACTTCAATGATGATAAGACAGGGTCCCAAGCAGCTGGTAAATTCCAACCATCTTCTCTATTGAAATCAGGATGTTTTTTATTTTCTATTGCTTCGCGTATCATTCTAGGTACATATCGGTTTTCCTTAGCAAGAACTTTAGGTTTATCAAATCTAATGAAATGGTTGGGCTTATCAAACGCATGACTACAGACTGTAGATTTCCTTATACGCATGTTTTTCATATCGGCTATGTGTTTTTTTACCCGAGTACCTATACTGCGTTTAGTTTGACCTATGTAAGAAAGCCCACATTCACAGTCGAGTTTGTATACGCCTGGTACTTAAAGGGGAATGTTACACTTGACTGGTCGTAAGAATTGGTTGATCTTCTTCGGCGGCTTGAAGTAGGTCTTGATAGAAGCGCGCTTCAAGATGTTCCCAATTTTGTTTGTGACACCCTTCATATATGGGAGTACCGCTGGTAGACGCTCAACTGTGGATGGTTTTTGACGGTCCGTGAAGCGCAGTCGCGGTACTTGGAGTTTATTGAATTTAAGTGCTCGCTTGACATGCTGGAGTTCAGCATGCCGGTGGTGGTCATCACAGATCCGCTGGGCTCTCTGAAACAAAGTTTTTCCAACAGTAGCTAACTGTGAAGGGGGATGGTGAGAGTCCATGGTGACCATGAACGCTGTAAAGCGTTCGAAACGTCGGGTTAAATCAAAAATAAACGCGTTCTAAATCCGTAAACTATCTTTCATTTCATTTTTTTACCCTATTTTTTAAAATCGAAAAAGACTATATTATATTTACTATGTATTTTTTTTTAATAAAAAATGAACTATGACTTACATTGAGTTCAGTCTCTGTATTTTAAAAATTAAGATAATTATTTTGTCAGTTTCTATTTTAAGTCGTTATATAACTAAGACTGTAGTTAAAAATGAGTGATTACTTACTTTATTTGATATTTTAGCAACTTAATTGCACTTTTAATATCAGTATATAAACTTGAAAAATTTTGTCTCAGGCGGGACTCCAACCGAGTTGCGAGGAGATGCGGGTTCGAGTCCCGCCTGAGACAAAATTTTTCATAAATACCGGCCAATCATATGTGTCTGCCAGAACTAATAAACCGGTTGGTGCGTGTTCAGTCAAACCACCCTGTAATGAAAAATGCCGCTTAAAATGTTTTGACAAGTTTACTGAACATGAGAGAAAAATATTTTTTGATAAATTTTGGAGTCTGAAGGATTTAGATATAAACGAGCATTTATAAAAATTGTATGGATGAAATAAAACCAAAGTACAGCAAAACTGAGCACCCAAGAAATTCGAACTATGCTTTTTACTTAAAACAAGACGACACAAAAGAAAGGGTTTGCAAAACTTTTTTTATTAACACTTTTGACATAACAGACAGAATGATACGGACGGTAAAAGAAAAATGTGACGAACAGGACTTTTTAAGCGATGACAAACGTGGAAAACAAGGAAACCATAAAAGGATGGATTCAACATTGGTAAGCGATATTAAGAGTTTTATAGCTTCTATTCCCCGAATCGAGTCCCACTATACCAGGGCAACATCATCTTGCGAATATATATCTCCTGGAGGAACACTTACCAAAATTTATCAAGATTTTGCAGAGCAACAACAAAGAAAAGACCAATAGGCAAGTTTTGCAATTTTTATGAATTGTTTAAAGACTCAGGTATAAAAATACATCAACCTAAAAAGTACCTCTGTGATTTATGTAGAAATTATATGTTAACACCCAATGAGTCTTTGAAAGAAGAGTATGAGACACTTAAAATAGAGAAGGAACTGTCAAGAGAAGAAAAAAAAAAGACCGTCACGCAATAGATGAAAATAATATTTGTGCCGTTTATGACCTGGAAGCTTTTTTGCAGGCACCCATCGGAAAATCTAGTAGTTTCTTTTATTAAAGAAAATTGAACTGCTACAACTTTACTTTTGCAGAATTAGCCATTAAAAAAAACACAGATGAAGAAAGCAACAAAGCTTACACAAATGTTTACAGTTACTTCTGGGATGAAGGCCAAAAGGGTTCCGTCGAAATAGCGACATGCGATTTTGATTTTTTGAAATTGGTAAACGAACGGAGCACAAGTAAGTCTCTAAATGTTACTTTTTACTCGGACAATTGCTGTGGACAGAATAAAAATAAATACATTACAACGTTGTACATGTATGCGTTACAAAAATTTGAGAACATTAACTCTATACGCCACAAATATTTAATAAAAGGCCATACTCAAAATGAAAATGATAATGCACACAGTTTGATCGAAAAGGAGATACAAAAATTCCTAAAAGCAGACACAATTTATACTCCAGTGCAATAATTCCTCTGATTAAAAACGCTAAAAAGACTGGAAAAAACCTACTTACTCCTCTTAGTTCCAATTCTATAGCAGTTTAATGAATGTGCTCTAAAAATACAAATCATTTTTTGGTATATACCGAAAGTTTGCAATTTAGAATTCGGTCATTATTTTATTATGAGTGCGATGTTTGTTTTTATAATCGGCATATTTTGCCGAATAGTTGAAAAACAAACGATGCTGAATAGTCGGCTTTCCCGACTAGTCGGCCCATCTCTATTTCTTATTAATCTTTTTTTATTTTATAAGTACTATACACCTACTAAATAAAAGAAAAAATACGTAAGCTATTATCGGTTTAATTAATTAAAATACTGTTTGGAACGTTTTTGCAGAATAATTCAACTTGAACGTCCATACAAAAAGCTAAATAGCGAAAACGTTCCAAAACGAATTTTCCTAATTATCTCGTACTGTTTTAACGTAAATATTCTAAAATTTAGTATCTGAACGATTTCGCAAAAATTTCGTCCATATGAAAAAGCTATATGTTTCGTCTTTACTTGTTAGAATAAAAAGTGTACCACTAAAACGCTAAATTGCGTTTATCTCAAAATCAACTCAGTGTGGGTTGGAACGTTTCTGCATATCTACGTCCAATTTTTCGAAAGACATAAAATGGCGCTTTAACTTTTTTTTTTATTGTGCATGTTGCCGGATACTAGGAAAGGAATACATAATTATTTAACCATAAAAAACAATTCTTTGAAAGCGGATCTAAATCTACGAATATTGGACCAAATAACTGAAGGTTTCCCCTCAGGAGATATAGACAAAATTTCTTGCAACCTTCCCATTTCTTTTGTTTGAAAAGTTTTCGAGTGGAGGCTATTTCATAAGTGGAATGGTTTTTGTAGGTGATTTATGCTTTGTTTCTCTTTTTAATAGCAGCAGAACATTCCTCATTCCACCAAGGGGGTTAAGGAAATCCTTTTCTGTTTTTTTTAAAAGGAAACACTTTATTGGCAGTTTTTATTAATAAAGAAGTAAGGGAATCAGCACATAAGGCTTGTTTTTTTTTTTTGGGAGTGAGGAAATGCTGTCTATAATCTGTTGTCTATAAAGCTGCCAATCGGCTGGAATTATTTGCTTAAATTTTGTTTCAAACGAGTATTATGTTTGTAGTTTTTTTTTTATCGGGTATATTTGAAATATTCATAAAAATTGGATAGTGGTCACTACCGAATTTATAATAATGAGTAGCACAATCAATGGTAAAAGCTAAAGATGGAGAGCAAAGAGCTAAGCCAGGGGCACTTTTCCCTTCATGAGGTTTGGTTCTACGTGTGGGGCTGCCTGTATTTAATATGCACAAATTAGCTTTTTCAAGAATATCTAAAACCCTGACTCCATAATGATTAGAAGTACTACTTCCCCAGCTCACGCGCTGTGCATTAAAGTCTCCGGTAATCAAAAAAGGTCTTAGGAGTGTAGTTATCATGGAATCAATTTCGTCATAATATTGCTGAGGTGGGCTTCGGAATATAGAGTGCAACAAAGCAAATTCCATTCAAAGAAGCTGCAATTATTGCAAAAGTGTTACTTTGTGGAGGGAGTAGGATATGCATAAAAACAACTGTAATAAGAAGAGCTACTCTTCTATAACCATCAGAGCGGTAAAACCTGAAATTTTAAAGTTCATGTCTGGCAAAAGCCAAGTCTCCTGAACGGAGACAACAATAGGGTTGTATTTATTTATTGAATACAACAAATCAGATTTTTTGCTTAATATACCACGACATTTCCATTGGATAACCGTAGGATTAACCGTTCTTACTTTTAGTTAAATTATTTTCTAGTGTGTTTTCAATTTGGGCAACGTTGGACGGTGTCGAGTTTGAAATTGAATTAAATTGTGACAAATAGCCCAGTCATATTAGGTAAAAAAAGGGGTCAACCTCGGAATGAAAGATAATAAGCTGCAAATTGGTATGAACCTTTGTTTTGTCATTCTAAATGTTGTCTCAAAAGTCACAATCGTTATCGTGTCCGCGTCTTAAGATATTCAAGGTCAAAGGTCACAAAAATCGGTTTTTCGCGAATATCTGGCTTCCTATCGGTTGAATGAGATTTGCATTTATTATAAAAGTTGTAGGCTATAAAATTCCCTACAACTTTTGTTTAAACTTTTTTTTCATACGACCAACCGTTTTGAAGGTAGAGCGCGAAGTGCACATCGTACAGTCATATACGGCCTAATGCAAGGTCAAGCGTGAGTTATGGTTATCAGTACGTTATAAAGTCAATTATTTACTTGGAAATTATAATTATTAAACAATGCCTATTATTTATGTACTAACTATTAATTATTTATATTTAATTAAAGTAAGTAACTTGATTATTTATATATAATTATTCATATTTAACTATTTAAGTATAAAATATTATTAATTCTGGATTATATATTTTAGTTTTATTTTAAGTTAACACATTATATATCTTTTCTTTAAAACGCGTAAATTTCTCAATACTTATATACCTGGAAATACTTGTCCCTACCCTATGCCCTTTTCTATTCATTGCCGGGACAGATGTTCTATAGTATTCAAGGCCACTCTCTCCACTTTGTATGAGTCAAGATTATTCGTTAGTTTGAAATTGTACCGTTGCAACTACGGACGTACGGTTTTAAGAGCTATGGCTGATTTGTGTTTTATATGTGATAAGAAACTTTCAGAAGGTGTTTCTGTGAATGTCGTACGTGGTTTACAAACTTTAAAAACTGCAAGTATTGAAAGAAATGATGGACATATAGACTATTTAAATACTTTAAGTTCTGTAAATGTGCATTCCGAGTGTCGAAAAGTGTACACGAGTAAAAATGTTATTATTGCATCAAAACGACGCACAGATGAGAGTGAACCTTCAACGTCAAGTGCACCTCGTAAAAAACGAAATGAAGTCTTTGATTTTGGAAAGTTATGCTTATTTTGTGGCCAAGAAGCTGATGAAATAGCAGAAAAGAAAAAAAAATTAAAGTATAGACGGACAATAAGTAATGTAAGTACTCTTGCATTCAAAGACAACGTAATTAAGAGAGCAGAAGAACGAAACGATTCCTTAGGAGAATTAGTAAAGGAACGTATATATTACGAGTATGATTTGATCGCTGCTGAAGCAAAGTATCATACTATTTGCTATACCAACTTTTTAACCCGAGTACCATCTGCAGATAAAAAGCCTCGCCAAGATGATCAAGTCACTCAAGCAATGAAGGAGATTTTTTATTATATAGAAAATAATGAAGATTCTCAATTTACTTTGAAAGAACTTAAAGATGTCCCTACGGAATACATACCTGACGATAAGACAATTATTACAAAATTACAACAAAAGTATTTAACTGATATAATAATCACAAAAAAAATTGGATCATTTACAATTATATCTTTCCGTGATACACAGCTTAACGTATTATCAAAAGCTTGGTACGAAAATAAAAAAAGTACTCCTGTAGAAGAACGTCTACGGATTGTAGAAGCTGCTGCGGCTATTATTAGGGAAGACATCAGATCATCTGTAGTTGAAACAAAAACGTATCCACCTCCGAATAAAATGCTAGATTGTATTAATGAAGAAATACCAAAAACATTATCACATTTTTTGGAAGAAATGATATTAAAAAATAGAAAAGGACAAGTAGATCATTTAAAAACGAAATGCACATCTATTAGCCACGCAATAATGGCTTCGATACGAGAACGTTCATTTTCATCACAGCTACTGTTGGGCCTTTCCGTATTTCTTCACAGAAGATATGGGTCTAAAACATTGTTGGATGTTTTATCATCTTTAGGATTTGCTGCATCATATAGTAATACCATACAGTATGAAGTTTCATCAGTTTACCATCCACAACCTCGTATTTTACCATCAGAGTCTGGTGCGTTGGTACAATATGTTGGAGACAATGCAGATATTAATGTCAGTACTCTTGACGGTAATAATACTCTTCACGTTATGGGAATGATAAAAATAATTACTCCGAAAGATGCTGTAATTTATGATGATCGCATAAATAAATGTACAACTAAACCGAGTGCAAAAGAGTTAGCAGCAATATCACATGTATCTCTTTTAGCATATGAAAAGCCAGTTGTACCTGGGTACAGCAAGATTCAAGTCCAAAATCTACATGATAATCAAGTACTGATTGAAAAAAAATTTAATGCAGTTGATTTGTTGTGGTTATACGGAAAATGGAAGAATCTTTCACCGTTGCCAGGGTGGAATGGCTATCTTCAACAACTTACGAAAAATAATCAAAATTTTTCAACTTCTCAGGTTATATTTCTACCTTTCATTGATCATCCTGCCAGTAATTTAGACACAATTTATACAACTTTACATAGTGCTATAAATATTGCCAAGTCACATCAACAAAAAACGTGCATAATTACATTTGATCAGCCCCTGTACTCAAAAGCACGTGAAATGGTTGCTGCGTCAGATGCAAACTCAGACTTGTCTAAAACAGTTGTCAAACTTGGAGGATTTCATATGCTCATGTCTTTTCTTGGATGCATAGGACATGTAATGGACGGTAGTGGTCTCAAGGAAGCTTTAAGTAAAATATATGCTACAAATTCGGTCGACAAAATGTTGAATGGTCACGCTTATGCAAGAAGTATCAGAGGCCATATATTATTACGACTTGCATTATCAATAAAGATTTTTGAAGAGATGAAAATTGAAAATTGTGTGTTAGATGAGTTAATTGAACAGATAACTAGTCGCGATGTTTCCTACGAAGATGTTGAAGGATGTACGAGCAGCTCCAACTCGTTAATTGATCAATTTCAGGATAAACTAAAAGAATTAAAAGCTCGAGGTCCCACGGCACAGTTATGGGTGCAATATTTTGAAATGGTATCAATAGCCCTAGATTTCATTCGCGCTGAAAGGCTGGGACTTTTTCAAGAACATTTGGATGCAGTGCGAAAAATGCTGCCCTATTTTCATGCTGGTGGTCATTTCCTATATGCGAAATCAGCTCATTTGTATCTTCAAGATATGTTAAAACTTGAGGAGACAATGGATCAACAGGCTTTTGAGAACTTTAAAAACGGATTCTTTACTGTAAAACGAACAGAAAAATTCAATTCTGGTACATGGACAGACATGGTAATCGAGCAAAGTCTGATGAAATCTATGAAGACAGAAGGAGGAGTATCTCGAGGCCGAAGTACACAAGAAAGTGTTCTATGTAAGTGGGTATATGCTATGTATGCCACGAATACAATTTGTGAAGAAATTGAACGGTTTTGTAACATTTCTTTAGATTCTGTGGACCAACATGTTGATGCTAGAGATTCACGAATAAAAAGGGATGATACTGATGTAAATGAACTGGTTGGTTGGTTTACGCTTCATAATCCCTTTCCAAATACGAATCAGTTGGTATCCTTAGCTTCAGGAATCGTTGGAAATGACCAAATTAATTGTCACCGAGCCCATGAAATCGGATTGCAATCTATGGTAAAGATAACTGGTTTGAACTTCAACGAAATAAAGTTAAAACGCGTCGATAAGGTTTTACCGCTTTCAGCCATTAACAAATCTGTCAAAATTAATGATTGTAAAGTTTCTATAGATCCAATGTTACTTTTCCAGAGAATAACTGTAAGCAAAAAATTTGAAAGTAATTTACAAGAATATCTTCAGTATAAACTAAGCCCGTATCCGACATCTTTATTTGATAGTAATGGCATGAGAAAAACCACGAAAGCAACATTATATGACAATATGATGCCTGTCGTTATCGATCTTGATGAAAATAATGTAACATACATCATCGATGGTGGATTTCTTCTGCATCGCGTCGTATGGAGCAAAGACGATACTTTCTCTATTATTTTAAATAAGTACATTAAATATTTACAAACACATTATGGCTCAGCAATTGTTGTTGTATTTGACGGATATTCGGACTATAGTAAAAATATTAAAGCACTGGAACAACGAAGAAGAACTGCTGCACTTTCAAAATCATATGAAGTTTGTTTTGACGAAACAATGGTTGTGCCAATCAGTCAAGAAAAATTTTTATCAAATCGGTCTAATAAAAAAAAAATTTATCGACATGCTTGTTGAAAAATTTAAAACTGTTAATATCACAACAAAACAAGCCAGAGATGATGCTGATGTTCTCATCATTGACACAGCTATTGCCTTATCAGAACATCAAAAGACTGCTGTCATCATAGGAGAAGATATCGAATTGCTCGTTATTTTAATTGGACGTACTCAGTCACATCATCAGGAAATTTTTTTGAAAAAAGTTGGCAAAGGCAATGTCAAAACACAAATATATTCTACTAAAAGTTTTGACCAATATCCTCGTACTAAAAAGCACATTTTATTTTTACACGCATTCAGTGGCTGTGACACGACTTCTGCGCTATTTAAAAAAGGAAAAAAAACTGTTACTAGAGCATTGGAAAAAATTCCTGATTTAGATAAACTGGTGGAAGTATTTCAACAAGAAAACTGCCCAAAACAAACATTATTAGAAAATGGAGTGCGCATCTTGTTGGCATTATATAATGCTCCAAAATCTGAGGACAACATTGATCATTTCCGCTACACGCAATTCATCAAATTTACAAAACTAAATAAACCTGTACAACTGTCAACACTTCCACCAACAAGTGTAGCAGCTCATCAACACATAAAACGTGTCTACTACCAGATTCAAACGTGGTTAGGGAAGGACTTAGAACCTCAAGAATGGGGCTGGATGCTTGAAAATGAAATCCTGGAGCCCATACGAACGTTATTACCTCCAGCACCAGCCGAACTACTAAACGTAATATTTTGCAATTGCAAAAATGGTTGTGGTTCCCGCTGTAGATGCAGAAAATCAGGGCTACAATGTTCTTTAGCTTGCGGCCAGTGCAACGGACAAGCTTGCCTCAACGCTTCACTGTATCCAAGTAATCCCGATGAAGAAAATACATATGATCCCGATATTCTGGAAGGTTTGGAGATGAACATGACAGATAATGAGGATGATGACAATGAATCGAACATTTTTGAGCGACAAGAAGAAGAAGAAGACGAAGAAGAAGAAGATAATTAGCTTCCATTTCCAATTTCATTACAATTAAAATCAACAAAGATACTTTTGATATTTGAACTCACATTTTGATAAATGTATATTATGCCGTATTTAATAATAAATAAAAATATGTGTAAAATATATACTCTTACTATCATTTTAACTTAAAATAAAACTAAAATATATAATCCAGAATTAATAATATTTTATACTTAAATAGTTAAATATGAATAATTATATATAAATAATCAAGTTACTTACTTTAATTAAATATAAATAATTAATAGTTAGTACATAAATAATAGGCATTGTTTAATAATTATAATTTCCAAGTAAATAATTGACTTTATAACGTACTGATAACCATAACTCACGCTTGACCTTGCATTAGGCCGTATATGACTGTACGATGTGCACTTCGCGCTCTACCTTCAAAACGGTTGGTCGTATGAAAAAAAAGTTTAAACAAAAGTTGTAGGGAATTTTATAGCCTACAACTTTTATAATAAATGCAAATCTCATTTAACCGATAGGAAGCCAGATATTCGCGAAAAACCGATTTTTGTGACCTTTGACCTTGAATATCTTGAGACGCGGACACGATAACGATTGTGACTTTTGAGACAACATTTAGAATGACAAAACAAAGGTTCATACCAATTTGCAGCTTATTATCTTTCATTCCGAGGTGAAAGCCCTAATATGACTGGGCTAAAAGTATTTATAAGAGTCAAGATTAATTCCTTTACTGATAAATCAGTTAAGGAACTGTTACCTAAATTATTATTGTTTATTACTGTACCATTTTGAGACAGAAGTATGTTATAATCTTTTGTGATTGTATTCCAACTGTCCTTTTTAATTTTCACTTGCGCCGTCCAGAGTTTCGACGTCGTAATTCGGTGCTTGATCCGAAGATAGGAGGTGGAAAGGATTAAGTTCGATACCTTGCGAATTAATTATATGCATGGATTCTGGATGGCGTCACCACTTTCCTTGTATTACATTTTTTTTTCTTTAATCGCCTTACTTTTATGGTATTACCACAGCCTATTGGGACTTTAATATTGTTTTGTATGTCTTCTTCAGTCCAGTCACAAGGCACACCTCGAACTACTCCCATACGAGTTACACTAAATATTGGGACAAAAGCCTTATAATGGCGAGACTTCAAAGTATTACTTTTTATAAATCATTAGCACTGGTGTGACTGAAGAATGATATTGTCAATCTGTTTCTACCTATTTTCTTTAGAGTTCTATCAATAAAGTTATTGAATTTGTTTTTCTTAAAAAAGAAACCAAAACTGACTGGGTGAACATAACAGTTCTCATTGGGCGCGGCTGGCTCTCGTTGCACATGAACAACATATAGAGGAGATACATCTGAGGCTTGGTAAAGCTCTCTACCACGTGAGACATTTGGAATTGAGTCAGGTAAAAGTGGATTAGGTTCCGGTGCTGTGGATAATGTCGAGGTTTGGGTCACATTAGAATGGTAGATAGAACGAGCTGCTGGAGATCTATCGCGTGTTTCGTCAGTTTCGCACTGACAATCAGCGTCATTTAAAGGAATGTTAGATGACTTGTGATGCTTCCTACGTTTTTTGTTACAATGCTTACATATTTTCTTTGTTGACGACCTTTCTCGTTTAATACAATTCATATTAGTTTCAGAAGCATTAGTATCAACGACTGATCCCTCCGTATCCCTGTCTGGATGATTATTATATGCCACGGTAACAAATAAAAAAACTTGACGGGTCCCTCCTCCGGTATCCTCAGGATCTTCCATGACATCTTACATAAATTAACTTAACAAATCTCAGCTAATTATATACAAAAATAGATAGAACTAAATGAAAATATAACTAGAAACTACTTGTCTTATACCTTTCCGATCAAAATATCCTACAAATTAATTTAACAAAAAACAGCAAAGAAAAATCGACCACCAAACACGACGTTTCCCGCGCTTTTTCCAAATAGGTTTTATCCAATATTCTTAGCCGTTTACACAGTAAGGCATTATCGTATTTACCATAGAATTTGTAGGAATTGGAGACATTAAAACATAATTTCTAGGTTATAATGTACTGTCCAGCATAACTGTTCTTGTTTATGGCAGTGCCATTCAATTACAGCGTGCTAAATGTATTAAAACATTGTACTCAGTTCAAAATCATCCATACACTTCACCAGTCCTATTCTTTTCTTCATTGTCTTCACTAATCAATCACTCGCTCGTTCGTCATTCTTCCAATATTGTTTCATTATGTGTAATCGTTTCGCGTCTTGGGTTCCTGTTGTATTTATGCGGTTGATGATAATCGTGCTTGGCTATTGAATACATAATTGTGTACAATTTTAATTCAGTCCGGTCAACCGTTATGAGTAACATGCAGCCAAGAATGAGTAACAAACATCCCTTCAAAATTTTGCATAAGTAAAATTAGTATGATTATTTTTGTTATACTTTAGAATCGTACTCAGTAAAGTATCGAGACAAAAGTATCGATACTTCCAAATATCGAGTACTTTTCTAAGGATCTTACTTACTTTCTCATAGTAAATAAAGTTATTTCAGTTTGATAATGATTTTGATCATTTCATTTAAAATACTGTAAGTTGTTAAGCTGTAAGATTTTATTTCAATTAAGGAAAGTAAATGTTTTTGTTTTTCATACTGTTTTATTGTACGTAGGTACTTGTAATTATTTAGTACTGATCTCTTTTACAAAGTATGTGGTGTTTGAAAAATAGTTTCATAATTTCGCTATTACTTATGTCTCTTTACTTTTTATTAATTAATATCATTTAATCCAGAGTCGCCTCATCGTACAAACTTTACTGTAGGTTAAGTTATTATGTTTAAGTAAGTATTTATAATATTGAATGTATTTATTGAGAATGATTAAATTCGCACTAATGACATGGGAGCATGGTCTCAGACCTTAGCCGGTTCCAAGGAACAACAAAAAAGGAAAGAATTGACAATTGTTTATGGATGCATTTGGTTTTGTTATATTCTGTTTTCTGTTATTGTAGTTTCTAATACAAAATACCTAATATGGATTTAAATCATAGTTTTAATAGTGAACACGTGAAAATCGTTTAATGATAGTTTTAGGAAGCTTATGGGCAAATACGAAGCAAAGAGTGTAACTCGTTAAAGACAAGTTTGGTGATTCCTACATGTTGTTAACCTAAAATGTGCGTGTTTCAATTTTATTGTGAATTCGGAAAAAGTTTTACTTCATAAGTAGGAATGGATTACTTAAGGGAGCTAGGAGAGGATTAAAAGAGGTAAGACAAAAAAAGTAGGTACTCAAGTGTTTAAACGAATTAGTTTTAAAACGAATTGTGCAATGCAATGTTTACGTTCTAGGTTAATTGTAGGACGACCACCTTTAATTGGAAATTTTTTCGCGAAAAATATTTTAGGGCGATAACTTGACCTACATTTTTCATTTCGGAAATAGGCTCTAAACACGATATTTAACTCCTATAAAAAAATCCGAAAGTACTTAAAATGTCTTCCTGTATATGGTTAAAATTTTGTGTTAGTTACAGATAATGAACCTGTAAAATTTTTATTTAATCCTCTTAAGAAAATATCTACTAATGTCACAGCTAGAATACAAAGATGGGCTATGATTTTGTCTACTTACAATTATACCACTGAACATAGAAGAGCAATTCATCATTGTAATGCAGATGCTCTGAGTAGGTTACCAGCTCCTCAATCTGAAGAAATATTTGATGTAAAATCTTTTCAATTGTTAGAAGAATTGCCTATCACTTATAAGGAAATTGCTGAATGTAGTTTAACAGATCCAATTTTAAGTAAAGTAATTTAATGCACTTGACAAAGTATGGTTGGAATAAAAGCGATGCTAAAGATTGTGAATTAAAACATTTTTTCCTAAAAGATACGAGCTAAGTATAGAAAATGATTGTTTGTTATATGGGTTTAAGGTATTTGAAAATTTAAGAAATCACATAATGAAATTATTGCAGGACATCCTGGTATTGTAAGAATAAAATTGTTAGCTAGAAATTACGTATAATGGCCAGATATTGATTCAGATATAGTACAGTACGTTGAATCTTGTAATACTTGTGCAGAAGTCTCAGATAACCCGGTTAGAAATTGTCCAAAGGTACACTGGCTGACGCCCCGTTGGTCTAGTGGTTTAAATACCGGGCCAAGATCTCGGGGTCCCAAGTTCGATCCCCGGGTCGGGCAACAAGAATTTTCGAACGTTGCTCGGGTTTGTGATCACCAACCCGCATTTGGCAAGCGAGGTGATTATGCCAGTTCCCATCATTGCAGTGGTAACTTGAATTCAATGATGGAGGCCTTTTCCCTGCAGTGGGATGATTATAGGCTGTTACTTACACTGGCTAAAAACTTCTAAATCTTTTGAGAGAATACACCTACATATTTTTGAAATTAATGGAAAAAAGATTTTAATTATTGTTGAGAATTACACTAAATGGATAGATTGTTATGTAATCCCTCAACCCCCAGGAGGCATTCGGGTGCCACGATAACAATTGATTTCAATTGTGTCTGGAATAACTCACGATCGAGGGAAAACTGATGTTCAAAGTGTAATACAAAAATGAGGACATTTCAATACTCAATACTCAATAATTTATTGCAAAACCATAATGTATACAGAAAGATGTTACAATTAATAAGAGACCAGTGTTATAGACCCTGTCGGGCACGCAACTTAGGGCTAGGAGAGAGGAAGTGTCTTCAACTAGGATAAATACAGTAGACTATTCTGTTTATAATTTGAATTGAATTTCTTTTTCTTTTCTATATATGGATTACCAGTAAAAGTGGTAAGTGACAATGGACCAACCTTTTCATCAAATGATTTTAGATCTTTTTTTAATTAAAAATGGAATACAAGTTTGAAACAGCCCCCCATATCATCCGAAGACTAATGGACTTGTAAAACGTGCTGTGGGTACTATTAAAAGAATGTTCAAGAAACTCATAAATGAAAATAATTTTAATCATTTTGAACAAAATCTAGAAAATGTGTTATTATATTATCGTGCAACCCCATCCACTTCTACTGGCAAATCTTCAAGTGAAATGCTTTTTAGATTTGTGCCCAGAACTAGATTATCATTACTTAGACCAAATAAATTTTGTAAAGGTGGGAAGAGTATAGAGAATAATCAGTACACAGTAAGTAACAGTTATACACAGAGAGACCATGTAAGTATATGTTAAATGTAAAACATCTAATAGTTCTTATAGTATTGGGTAAAGGGAACTGTAATTTAAAAGATAAGCCTTTTAATATACTTAGTGCAAGTTGATATTGATATTAGACAGTATCATTATGACCAAATTAAACCTTTAAAAAGTAGATTAACAACCAATGTAGACAGTTCTGACTATTATGTATCTTCTAGTAATTGTTCTTCAGATAGATTTGAAAATGATGTGTATGAATCTTCAGGTCTTGAAAATAGAGAGTCTGTTGAAATAGACAACCTGATATTGTAAGCAATGAAAACACACCTTATAATCTAAGGCCCAGATCTGGCATAAGAAGCTCTGAAAAACTAGATTTGTAATTTTAATTAGATTTGTGATTAAGTATAATCCATTAGCTAAATTGATATTGAATTTAATGTTGTGAGGGGAAAGTTGTAGTGTTCATTATGTTATCTATGCTTAGAAGAATATCTATGGTTAATTGATAGTCTGACAAGTCGGTCCTTAATCTGTGAGGATAATAAAAGTGGCAATCAGAAAAATGTAAGCTATTGAAATAAAAGTTGATTAATATCAAAGTATTGTGTATCACTTTCAAATACTAAATAAGGGTATATCTTACAAACTGCAGGGATGTTACAAATATTTGCATTCGCATTCGCATGTGCGAATGGTTCGCATCATTTTAAACATTCGCATTAACATGTGAATGTTTTGCGAATGCGAACACGTTTGCAAGTCGCTGCAAGTTATTCCGGGGTGGCGTCCCGCGCGTTACACGTGACGCGTTCAACCAATAGGAGCCGTTTTTCATTCGCTTGCCGCTAGATCAGATTGCCTTCACGCACATTGTTTACATTAGTTGTCAAAAATTATTACGTCAGTGAATAACGTAGTTAACAAGTCTCTTATTGTTAGCGACGCGTTATGATGGTAGTTTAAGATTATATTTTATTGTTAATTAGAGGGTGATCCGGTGTCACGCCACATCCTGCGCATAGTTATACCAAGGCAGTCTGCACCCAATCGTACTCGGAGCGACACCGTATTGCGCCTCCCTTTATAAATACCTCGTGTCTTTGTGAAAGTGTACCATTTCTAATTAATATACGTTATTAAACCTAATTTGGCGTTATTTACATCACCACGAACCCTGACCATCTACAATCTGGTCATTCGGCCGGATCCGAATATAGTTCGATGTTTCAAACGCCACCGTCAAAAATGGTACACACGCGTAGTGTAAGTAAAAAAATGGCGTCTGTTAACGAGCATTCCGAGACAGTTGATAAGACTCATCCTAGTGGCAGTGTGAAATCCGTGGAAAAGTTACCAGCACCAACAACTAAGTGTTATTTGGAGCCCCACCCGATTACGGCACCAGCTGGACCGTCGAAACTTCAAGCAGATACCAAACTGGAGGCACCACGTGATCTGAAATCAGTGGCATCGACTGCGTCTTCCATGCGAGCTAGGCGAAAAAGGTTGGAACTTGAGGCAGCGGAGCAGAAAGCTAGGATTCAAATGGAATTAATAAACAAAAGGCTAGAAGCTGACATAGCCGACCTTAAAGATGAATACAGTCCAGCAGAAGGAAACGCGAGCATTGAATCTCGCACTGACGTCGAGAAATGGCTGGAAAACAGCCAGCATGAGATGGAAAAGGAGCCGGAGAACCCGCTAAATGGTAATCATCAGGGTGAACCGATTCCGCAAAGTGGTGCCATCGAGATGCTGGCGAGCGCTTTAAAGCAACTGGCCACTTCATCAGTTCATAGTCCTCATCCTAACCCACAACTACTTAGCCGTATGAGCGTACCTAAAGATTTGCCCGAGTTCTCTGGCGACCCGCTCGAGTGGCTGCACTTTAAGCAAGCTTACAACGAATCGACACAAATATGTGGATTCAGCGACAAAGAAAACATATGGAGACTGCGAAAATGTCTCCGCGGACGTGCAAAGGAAGCAGTATCCGCCTTATTGATTTGCACCTCATCACCTGGACAACTAATGTCCACATTAGAATTGCAGTTCGGAAACCCAGACTTCATATTGTCAAAGCTTACGCAAGATCTACAAAAATTGCAACCACTGCCAACTGATTATCAGTCGGAAATAGTATCCTTCGCAATTAAAATACAAAACTACGTAACAGCCGTACGCGCAGTGGGTCGCGACGAATACCTACGCGGCTATCACCTATCAAATATCATTCTAAGTAAGCTTCCCACTGTTCTAATTTCCAAATGGGCGGACTACAGTTACCCGAGATTGCAATATGAAGCTGATAAGTCAAGAATAGACATGGTCTCCGAATTCCTACATGAAGAGGCGCGAAAAATATCAACAACTACCAATATGAATATATTGCCTATAAGCTTTAATAGCCATAATAAAAACAAATTTAACAGGAACGCTTATAACTCTCATACAGTTTTAATGCAATACCCCGAAGAAGGAACAAACGCAAATTGCAGTTATTGTCGCAAAGGTGAACATGAGTTAACAAAATGTAAACAATTCCTTAAAGCGTTACGTAAAGATCGATGGAATCACGTCAAACGAAATGGCATATGTTTTAAATGCCTACTGTCTAAGCACAACAAAGAAACCTGTTCTGCGCCCGTCTGCGATAAAGACAATTGTAGCAAAGCGCATCACATGCTACTACACAACCCACCGCGCCGAGATGCGAAAGTAACTACAAGTCAAACGAAGACATCGGCAGCATTGGCACCGATATCATCAAATCCGTCATCACCAGCATCACCGGAAACAATCGCGCATATCAGTGTTACGGACAAAAAAGTGTTGTTAAAAGTAGTGCCGGTCGAAGTTAAAGGACCTAACGGTAACGGTTATTAGACGACGGGTCTACGATTTCACTGATTAGCTCGCAGCTGGCGGAGCGCGCTGGGCTGCGCGGGCCCGCCGAGCCCATGCGCGTGCGCGGCGCCTGGGGCGACGATGCGCTCGTGTGCGCGTCGGCGGCGCTCACTCTGGACTTGTCTACTCGTAGTAAGGGAAGTGACAATAAATTATTTACAATTAATGTGCGAAGTGTCGAAAATTTAAATTTGCCTATCCAAGATATTTCTTTAGCTAAATGTCAAGAATATAATCACTTGAAAAATGTTAAAATAGACTGTAATAATTTATGTAAACCAGAGATTTTAATTGGCCAAGATAATTATCATTTGTTGATGCCGTTAGAGATTTGTATTGGGAAAAGTAATGAACCGTCCGCTACTCGCACCCCCCTCGGCTGGTGTGTGCACGGTATAGTGCATGTACCGCGTGCTGCCCCTTCTCCGTTTAACGCATTGCTCATCACCGAAATGGCATCCGCCGACGACCGTGCACTTCAAGACCTTAGTGAACAGGTGCGGCGCTCTTTTTCCATCGACGCATTGGGAATATCAGGTAAACCCCGCCAGCATCAAGAGGAGGTGCGCGCCGTTACCCACCTAGAGGACAGCGCGCAACTCATCGACGGCAGGTGGCATGTCGCACTTCCATGGAGGAATCCTAACTGTAAGTTGCCTGATAATTACTATAATGCACTTTCCCGACTTAAGAGTGTCGAGAGAAAGATGTCGGCGAGCAAGGAGTATGCGAGTAAGTACAAGGAGCGTGTTGATCATTTACTTGAGAATGATTATGCAAAGCAGTTAAAGAATACTGAACGTTCATCCAAAACGTGGTATTTACCTCATTTCGGGGTAAATAATCCTAACAAAAAAAAGCTGCGCTTAGTTTTTGATGCAGCCGCTAAGTCGCCGACGCAAAGTAAGTCATTAAATGACTACCTATTGACTGGGCCAGATTTACTTAATTCATTATTTGGCATTATGTTACGTTTTAGAGTACATAAAGTGGGGGTCACGGGGGACATTAAAGATATGTTCTTGCGAATTAAAATTAAATCTGAAGACCAGGATGCTCTTAGGTTTCTATGGAGGGATCAAACTACAGGTGAGTTAAAAACGTACACAATGACGTCACTAATATTTGGAGCAAATTGCTCGCCTTTCATAGCGCAGTTCATTAAAAATAAAAATGCTCACACGCATGAGTCATCACAGCCGGCCGCTGCAACCGCGATATATAGGCAGCACTATGTAGATGACTATATAGATAGTCTACCGGACGACGCCGCGGCTATACATATGGTAAGGAATATAACGGATATTCACAAACAAGGTGGTTTCGAAATCCGCAACTGGACTAGCAACAGCCTAGCGGTCTTGAACAGTGTACCGGAAGACACATTGGGTGACGCGGCCGTAAAGTTTAAAATCGATGAGCAATACCAAGGCGAACGAACACTTGGGATGATTTGGTATCCCGTCCAAGACGAACTGGGCTTTGACGTCACATTAAAACGTATTCCTGATAGCATTTTAAAGTGTGGGCAGAGGCCGACTAAACGTCTAATGCTTACAGTAATTATGTCAATATTTGATACGTTCGGTTTTCTTTCTCCATTTACTATACAGGGTAAAATAATGCTTCAGGATACCTGGAAATATAACACCGGATGGGACGAAATGATACCCGATGATGTATACCAAAAATGGTGTAAGTGGATTGAGTTAATACAAGAAATTCCATGCATTAGGATTCCACGTTATTACCTACGCGCAGGAGTGAGCGGGACGGAAGAAGCGGCGGCTACGAGCGGGAAGGAGACCGATAGTGCATCGACAATGCAGTCGCTACGAGATGCTACGCGCCCTGCTACGAGCGTTGCTACGAAAGATGCTACGACCACTGAGGATGTTTATAAGAATTTACAACTACATGTTTTTGCCGATGCATCTTCGAAAGCAATGTGTGCTGTGGCTTATTGGAGGTGGGAATATAATGGAATTATACACGTCGCATTAATAGCTAGCAAAACTCGAGTTGCGCCATTGAAGGCCACCACAATACCTAAACTGGAACTCCAAGCAGCGTTGCTAGCGGCCCGACTGGCAGATACTATAACTCGGGAACATGAATTGAAGATAAACGAACGGTATTTTTGGTGTGACTCGACCACAGTGCTACATTGGATTAACAACAACTCGCGACATTATAAAACATTCGTAGCAAACCGGTTAGGCGAGATAGACGATTTGACGCGAGCTGTGGAGTGGAGATACGTACCTACAAAGTTGAATATAGCCGATGTCGGCACTAGGGAAACATACGATAAATCAGTTTTTAAAAACGAGTGGTTTGCGGGGCCGTCCTTCTTGCGAGGCGATAAATCCATATGGCCGCATCATGACATCAGCTTGCCGTCTTCAAATGATGTTGACCTGGAAATCGTTAACACGATTATATCAACCAGAGACGAAACCGTTTGTTTACCTATACCAAATGTAGACAGATTTTCATCTTGGCTAAGATTACTTAGGGCAACGGCTACAGTATTGAGATTCATAAACAAATGTAAAAAGGCTGTATCGGTAAGCACATTAATGGAAATGGAGCAAGCTGAGCTTCTTTTGATTAAACAGTCACAGATGGACAGTTTTGCCACCGACATAGCTGAAATAAAAAAAGGAAAAGGCATTAAAAAAAACAGTCGTCTACTTACCTTGTCACCATTCCTCGACGAACACGGCATACTTCGCTGCGGTGGCCGCATCGGTGCTGTGACTGGAGTCTCATCTGCCACACAAAATCCTGTAATATTAGATGGGAAACATGACATCGCCCGGCTGATAGTGAAACACTATCACGAGAAAGCTGCGCACGGGAACCAGGAGTCCGTCGTAAATAATCTGAGACAAAGATATTGGTTACTGAAAGTCAGGCCTACAGTTAAATATGTAGCTTCGAGATGTATGCTGTGTCGTCTCAGAAAGGCAAAACCAGAGATACCCAGGATGGGTGACTTACCTGCAGCGCGCATGGCTCATCATCAACGTCCATTTACGTATTGCGGCATTGATCTATTTGGGCCCATGACTGTAACAGTAGGACGGCGTCACGAGAAGAGGTATGGAGTTATATTTACGTGCCTCACTGTACGCGCTGTACACTTAGAATTAGTTCACTCAGTGAGCACTGATTCGATGATAATGGCACTTAGGCGCATGGCAGCGCGACGTGGGTGGCCACGACACATAATGTCCGACAACGGCACTAATCTGAGAGGAGCCGACACGGAACTGAAGCGTTCACTTAAAGAGTTGGACGAAGAAGTGCTTCAAAACGAAGCAGCCAACAACAAGACCGAATGGACCTTTATACCACCCGTGAGCCCACACTGGGGTGGGGCGTGGGAAAGGTTAATAAGGAGCATTAAGACTTCTCTCAAGGTTATTTTGAACGAACGTGCACCAAAAGACGAGACCCTGTGTACGCTGTTGATGGAGGTCGAGAACATAATTAACAGCAGACCTCTAACTCATGTATCAGTAGAACCTGGAAGCGATGAGACTTTAACCCCTAACCATTTTCTTTTAGGCACATCTTCTAACCTACCAACAGTGGGAACCTTCGACGACTCAGACCTTTACCTGCGGAAACAATGGCGTAAGTCACAGCAACTCGCAGATATGTTCTGGAGGCGTTGGCTTCGAGAAATTTTGCCAGATCTCGTGCCGAGGCAGAAATGGAATCGCGAGCATCCACCTCTGAAGGTAGGTGACTTAGTTTTGATCGTGGATCCTGGGGCACCACGTAACGTGTGGCCAAAGGCAGTAGTTCAGCAGGTATTCCCGGGAGCTGATGGCCGAGTAAGAGTGGTCGAGGTTAAGACTAGGACAGGTACACTGAAGAGGTCTGCAGCACGCGTCGCGAGAATTCCCTTAGTTAATGAGTGCTGATCCAGCACGGGGTGGGGTGTGTTAGCGACGCGTTATGATGGTAGTTTAAGATTATATTTTATTGGTAATTAGAGGGTGATCCGGTGTCACGCCACATCCTGCGCATAGTTATACCAAGGCAGTCTGCACCCAATCGTACTCGGAGCGACACCGTATTGCGCCTCCCTTTATAAATACCTCGTGTCTTTGTGAAAGTGTACCATTTCTAATTAATATACGTTATTAAACCTAATTTGGCGTTATTTACATCACCACGAACCCTGACCATCTACACTTATTGTTTTTGTGTTGTTACGTCGGATTTTCAAATGGCACCGGCTAAAAAAAGTGAGACATGGAAGTATTTTACGGCTGTCAATAATAACCACGCAAAATGCAATATTTACGAAAAAACATATTCTCGAATTGACGTTCTACCTCGGCGTTGCGAACTCATTTGAAAACTATTCATTCTGAAGAGCACGGGTTGCTAATTGAAGCTGAAGCGGAAGTCCAGGTTTTGAAACATGCTCATCCATCGGAAACTCCACTTAAAGAGGTAAAAAAACAATTATCTATTAAAGAGTCTCTCATGAAAAAGAAACAATGGGACAACAAACACCCGCTTTCTCAAAAAATCGACTATCGGATAAGCGAAATGATAGCATTAGATAGCTTGCCATTTAACTTCGTTGGTTTTAGAAGATTGTTGCAGCTAGTTGCACCACAATATGCTGCAAAGGGCCGTAACTTTCATACTGAGCATGTTTGTCAAGATTTGTACTTACTTTTGGCTGATTTGAACATTATAGAAAGGACTTACAACGAGTTGGGCAAAAGCGGAAAAAGATCGCTGAATAAAATAATGTGCAGAAAAATAAACTAAGAGAACAGTGGAGGAATCAAAAACTACTACAAACTACTCGACAAAACCACTACCCTAAAAATTAACCGACCCTGTAACGAAACAAAAGAGAAATAATGAAACTGATACCCAAAGTTATAAAATTAATTCTAATGTTACTTCTGAAGTTCGAAATTTGAAGAAAAGGTGTAACTGCGAAAGGCTTGATAGTAAATTTAAAACATGACAAATTTTTCACGGACAACAAAGATAACGGCTATACAAATTGAAAATTTGGAAGCTGATGAAAAGGTGCAGCAGCTAGAGGTTACAGTCAAAAAACGAAAGTTCGTGAAGAAATACTTGAAACATCACTAAAAAAATCCTATTAAGACTTAGGGCCCTCGCCCACGGCGACTTTTTGTAGCGCTTCTGTCGCGCGTTTCGTAAACGCGAAAACAAACACAAAGAATCATTAAAATTAGATTGCATTTGTCTTCCGACAACAAATGAGGCAAAGCGACATGGTAACTTACTGCCAAACACTATACGATGCATTGTTTGTGGACCATCAAATTGTGGGAAGACTAATTAAGTTATGAGTTTATTATTGCACAAGGATGGTCTACGATTTCGTAACCTTTATGTGTATTCTAAATCTTTATATCAACCTAAATAAATATATCCAAAAAAAAAGTGTTGGATATGGTTGAAGGCACGTCTTACAACAAATATAGTCATAACAGTGAGATATAAAGCCCACACAAAGCGTTGCCAGACTCAATAATTATTTTTGACGATGTAGCTTGTGAAAATCCAAATAACATCCGAGATTACTCGTACTTTGCGATGGGATGACATAAAAACATTGATTGTTTTTACATCAATCAAACATATACTAAAATACCTAAACAACTTGTTACAAACAATACCCTCTCTAAATTATTGCATTGGTTTACAACAAATAATCTTTTACTAAATGCAAATAAAACAAAATGTGTTTAATTTACGATGCCCAACGTAAGGTTTGCTGCCCCTCTTATAATTGTTAAAGATGAACTACTAAACTTTGTAGATTCTACTACCTTTTTTGGTATAACTGTAGACTCTCATTTGCAATGGGGTGCTCATATTAGGGGGCTGTCTGGAAGACTTAGTTCTGCTGCTTATGCTGTGAGAAAGATAAGGCAATTGACTGATGTTGGAATGGCAAGATTGGTATATTTTAGCTACTTTCATAGCATAATGTCATATGGAATTCTGTTGTGGGGCTCAGCGGCAGATATTGAGTCAATTTTTATATTGCAAAAACGTGCTGTACGGGCTATTTACGGCTTTCGACCCCGTGACTCGCTGAAAGATCTCTTCAAAGAGATTAATATACTTACAGTGTCTTCTCAATAATTTCTCGAGAATATTATTAACGTTCGTAAGAACATACATTTATTTCTTAAGAAAAGTAACGTACACAATTTAAATACGAGAAATAAAGATAAACTCGCCGTTCCAGGGTTCAGACTGCAAAAAGTAGGAAAATCGTTAATGAGAAATTGTATTCGTATTTTCAACGAATTACCACAGGGTATTGCTGAACTCCCTGTACATAAACTTAAATCGTATGTCAAAGTTATCTTAATGAAAAAGGGCTATTCCACTGTTAATGATTATTTAAATGATAGAAATGCATGGCAATAAATTGTCCCAGATTTTATTTGCTTAAACTTTGTAAAAATTACCTTACCTTGTAAAAATTTATTTAAAAAGAGGCTGACAATAGTGACCGAGTTTCTTGCGCTGCTTCTTCTCGGCACTAGCCCAGACTTGTCCCGAAGCAGTGGTAGGTTTAAATTGGGACGTGTAAAACCGCCTCCTGGGGCCTATTTGCAGAAATAAAACTGATTTTGATTTTGGTGAGTACGTCTACGTTAAAAACCATTTACGACTAAGGAAAGCACTTTCCCCACTGTGGAAGGGCCCTTTAAATTGGCAAAATTCATGGCGGTAACACTTTGTCATTATTAATCAACAGATGCCATGTACGTCATCACTACGACGAGGTAAAACATGCCGAAGTTCCAAGCCCCGAAGCATAAAAATAATTATTAAGTAAGCGTAGTGTAATTATTTATATGTATAATCATTTATTAGGTTAAGCCGGGTACTCATTAGCGAGCTGTAACCGTAACTTACGTGATACAGTAACGAGGTTCTAGTGTGTACGCGTTTTAAAATTACGGCTCACGACGTCGCAGGAACGCTTTCACCGAGCGTACTCATTTTGCGAGCTGTAACTGTAACCAAACGTATACAGTAACGAGGTTCTAGTGTGTACGGGGAGTAACGAACGGGGAGGCCTGCCCTGAGAAACCGACAATCGTCAGCTCGCTGCGAGTCGCTCGTGTAGGTACTATGAGGTATATGTATAACTCTAAACCCAAATATAATGACATTGACAGCCCAATATAATGACATCCTTGAGCAATTAGAATCAGTTTCCCACCTAGTGAACAACCGATTGAGACGCGGAGCGTGGATAGGTGGGCTAGGAACAATCATTAAAACCATTTTTGGCAACCTTGACGAAAATGATGGTATTAAATTCAACGAAGCCATAACGTCTGTACGGAATAATGAAAATAAATTAGTTGCATACGTAAAGGAAAATATTTTAAGAACAAAATCAATCATTTTACATTATAACCAAACCGTTCATAAGATCCAAATGAATGAAGCAACTTTATTGGAAGTTATCAACAAGCTCTCTATTAACCTAAAGAATTTACTGATGAACTTCAATTACAATCGCAATTTAATTTCTAAACAGCTTAGAGAGTTCAATACTAACTTTGTCTTTCCAGCTAGAAGACATAATCAACGCGATAATTGTCTGTAGTCAAAACATCCTACATCCCGTCGTGATAACCCCGGCGCGCCTACACAATGAGCTTGCCGATAACTACAGGCACCTACCGAGCAACTTGGAAATGCCCGTGAGCCTAGACTTAAATAAAATAAACATAATTTTAAGATTGTCTAAAGTATTATGCTAGTGCGGTATTTTCAGAGGTGATTATGTACCTTGTACTGATCATGAATCAATAAAAAAAATGAGTTCGTTTTTTTTTTAAATTATTAAATAATCATGGTTTGCAAAGTAGACCCTTCGATTTGCGTAGTAGGACCCCGTCACTAACATTAACGCCGCTTGCGCGGCGCCGAGCGTGCGAACAAACGATACCTTCAAAGTACAAAGGTACCGCAATCTTTGTGCTTAGGGCGTACGCGCCGACCAGTAGCCGCGCCGAAAGAAGCCTACAAGCGGCGGCATCTCTTTGTGCCGTGCCGCCCGCCCTAGTTGCTCTCGTTCAAGCGGTCAGTTGTGACGAAATCATCGCGTAAGCAACTTGTCCGGAGTTGTCCGTGTTTTTGCAAAAATGACGCAATATTATTCCAACGTTAAGCTGGTTGAAATGATAATTTGAGTGAAGCTATTTAGGATGTTTAGTGAGTCATTCCCAAACCGTCCACGACCCTCGAGAACAGTCATGCTCCCGGCAACGCAGAGACTTTGTGATCATGAACAGTTCCATGAACGCTCAAAGTCGGGAAGGCCGTATCGGTCTTCTTGATGTAAGACTGCAAGAAGATATCTTGGACTACTTTGAGAGGAAACCGAGAGCAGCCCCAGAGACGCCGGCTTTTAGTGTCAGTTTGTGGGCTGGGATAGTAGGGGATCAGCTGTTGGGACCTTACTTCATCGAAGGCCGCCTCACCAATGCTACATACTACCTGAAATTAAAATTGGTTCAAAACAATTATATACAAGTAATTATAGTACGAATAATTGTCAATAGATGTCGCTGTGCAAAGATACATCGCGCAAGCATTTGGTTTTTTCGGAAACGTATAAGACCTCCATTTATTTTTACGTAACGTATAAGACACTGTACAATATGACTTGGTTTGATGTTCAGATTGCGTAGCTTCAGGATCTGCGTTATGTTGTTTTACACCCTGTATACTCGTACTTTTGCAATGTTGATTGATGAGCGGCTTTACCAATCGTCGTGCTTGTGAATAGGTGCCTCTTGTGAAGACTTCTCTGCTCTTTATCACTCGGGATTTGTTTAGTTTCAGTTATTACTGTGTGCGTTTCCTCAGCAAAAAGTATCACCTTTTCAAGGATTGGATGATGCAGATAATAAGTACCTTATATCGTGTAAATGTGCCCGAAATTTTTCTATTCTTCCTATTCTTACTATGTATGATAATAAAATGTATATTTGTACGAGTAAGTTAAGAATAATTTACACAATAATGGGACCTAAAAGTTTTTTACTGTGAGCAGTATTTTATGAGAAAAGCGTAAAAATCTGATTTCTGGAAAGAGCGAAACGAGCGGGTCCCTGCGCGGGCACCGGGAGGCAGACGGCTTGAGGCCTTCGTGCGGTGAACCTGTGTCGCGCTGCTCTAGCTCGCCTCCGCCCGTCGCCACGTGAATTTTGCTTTGAGCATGGAAATAATTTTAGTTTATATGTAGTGATAATATAGTTTTTATATATTGAAATATATTGGTGACAGGACACGTTTCGTGGTATGTGTAAATCAGCGAAAGGTCGCATTTTAGTTTATGTTTGTGAAAGGAAACATCATTATTTTGTAAATATTGTGTGTATTTGTTGGTGATCATCATGCCTTAAGTATCAAAAACAAAAAGAATTCGTCAAAAGCTGTTGGCAAACATAAAAGAAAACCGTTAAGTATCTAGTAATGTATTTACCATTGCATCACCATGGCCTAAGCATTTAATATTAATATTTCTAGTGAACATCATAAGAAAAACCTATAAAAACCTTTTAACTTGACAGAAAGCAGATCATAAATATTACTTTGTAATTGTGTGACAATCGAAATATGTGACATTAGCTTAGCAAACTTCATAACATAGGCATTAAATCCCTAAAAGTCATAAAATATTTACGACTCTGTTTTCTAAAACCCTCCACACCTGATTAGTACACGTTTTTCCGATTGTGAAACTTCGCGTTGTAAAACAGTACAAAAGATGGACATTTTGAGCTTCGAACTCATTCCCATCACATACACAGTGATTATTGTATTCAATTTTTTGTAAAAGTTGTTAAAATATAAATTAATTAGAGTCACCTAAACTCTGTTGTTTTACTACGAGCAATCGTCATCATCCGAGCATCTGCCAACTCCGAAGAAAATTCACCAACCCTGACAGCGAATCGCTTACTACCTACATAGGACTTAAATATTTTTTTCCAACCTGTGCTTTGTCATATTGTTTATTAGTTCCTAGTGAAAAAGGGGGAACTCTAAAATTTTGGAATTTAAATTTTCATTTGCTTTACTATGATTGTATAATATCAGCAAAACCAATTCATAATTTCGCCGCCGCGGGCACATCGACATTAGCGTAGTCGTGTGAAACGTCGGCTTAGAAAGTCTAGCTCGCCGGGTTCGATCCCACATAGTACCGTCAGATGTTTTTTTTGTCATAATCAGCATTTTGTAACTTTTTTTTTAATTGTTTTTATTTTATTTCCTCAATTACTTGCTAAATACTACATCTTATACGGTTGTTAAAGTAATGATTTCCAACACAAATGTTTCACAAACGGCCAAATAAAGAAACAGCCAAATAAAGAAAATAATGTCAAAATAGACAAAGAGGATGAGGTCTGCTCTAGTCTATGAGATTTTTGCATAGTGTGGGTTTCATTCGAGTTTTTTTTATTATTTTTTTAATTATTGATAACTAAAGAAGTAGAGAAGAATATTAAAGAAAAACATATCGGAAGGAGAATTGTAAATGTGTCTTACTTTAAAAATAAATTACATGAGATTTGTAACCACGGTCCTTTTAATAATAAATAATGATAATTGCGAAAACTACAGCTTAAACGTGAATGCGTGTGTAGTAGCGGGTACTGTGGCAACAGGTTGCGGCCGTTCGCAACTTGCAGAGCTTTTTTCGGCTATGGATATGCCTTCTATAAGCGAACATGTGTATGACAAAAATAATGCACTAATAAGCGAACACTGGAAAAAAGTATTGATTCAAAACATGAAAGAAGCTGGCTTACGTGAAAAAGAGATCGCTACAGCAGAAGGAAAAATAACCAAAGACGGACATGAGGATATACACCGTGAAATTTTAGTGGTTGTTTTCCCGCAACAGAACGATTTACCTTTAGTAGCACCATTGAATCGTTCGAGTTATTTTTTGAAAATAAATATATCGTCTTTCTCAACTAATCAAAAAAATAATCATCAACTCAAAAGCGTGAGATACGATAGTATCTTTACAAAATGTGACGTGTTTGGGTACTGCTTGCCGCACGAAATCAATGTTCAAAGCAAAAGAAGCTCTACGCACTAAGTAATATAGCATTAACTGCACCGCGCAAGGGGCAATGACCCCGGCCGGTGATCGGCTGCGGCGCTGCTGGTACCATTGGTTCGAGGTTGCTTTCGAGTTTCGTTTATCACAATCGTGAAACTGCTATTTTTTTATTTGAATAAAAAAAAACTGCAAAAATCTATTGTACTACTAAGATAGAATCATTTTACTGCGGGAAAACAACCACTAAAATTTCACGGTGTAGATGTTATAGTCGATGGGTGTTGGAGCAAAAGATCCTACAGTAAAAACTATTCGGCTCTTTCCGGTGCTGCTGCCATAACAGCAAAAACACAGGAAAGATTCTGTATTTGGGCATTAAAAATAAATTTTGTCAGGTCTGTGCGATGACACCAGAAAATAAAGAGCAAAAAGATCACATTTGCTTTAAGAATTACAGTGGGCCATCTACAGGAATGGAAAGCAGAATTCTGGTTAAGGGATTTAAAAAATCTGTAGAAAACCATGGCCTTGTATATGGCAGATTGATATCGCATGGAGATGCCAGCACTTATACAAAAATTTTAGAAGCACGGTTATACCCGAACAATAATGTTGAAAAGGTCGAATGACGCAATCATTTCTTGCGCAACTTGTGCATCAAATTGCAAAATACCAGTTGAACCATCGAAAATGTGTGACAATTAAGGCGATTATGGCTATCCGATGCACAATAGTCAAAGCAATTAAGGCACATAAAAAAAACCGATGTACAGCTCCTTTTTGACGATATATTACGGTGCCATACACATGCGTTTGGTGATCATACTAAATGCAAGACATATTTTTGCACACAAGTTGGAGAAGTAAATAAAAATAAAGTCTCTCATGGTTTTTCTACGAGTTCTTTACGGCAACGTATAAATTTCATTCTACAAAATGTGTCTGCTAAGAGTGCATGCGGCTGCCGTGGTTTTTAATACCAAAAAATGTATATCACGGCTATACAAATCACTTAATGACGGAAAGGGCCCTACCGGAAAGTTGAGGAGGTTTGAAGCTAAGAGAGAAAAGAAAACCGCGTATAATAAAATCAGTAAAAAAAACCAAGAAGATGCTTATTTAAAACTGCAAAAAAAAGTAAAGAATATGGTATTCTTAAATTTTCGGTAAAGTAAAGTCAACTTTTTTTAAAAACCTTGAAAAGACAGACGCAGAGAAATAAAAAATACAGCTAAACACAATTCTGCAAAGTGCCAGTGGTAAGTGGCTTGAGCTTCTTCTCTAACTTCGGAAAGGTAGTGAAACGTCAAAGCGATACAAGCTGTGCAAAAATTGTTAAGGAATTATTACATAAGTCAAATTTGAGTCACGTAGAGGCAATAAAGCATGGCCGGTGCGCAACTGAATTAAGTTATTGAGCCATGCGGCCTTTTTATTGATAAGAGTCTCCCATTTTTAGGTGACACTTCTGACGGCTTATGTGGGGATGACACAGAAGTTGAAGTAAAGTGCCCTATAACAGTATATAAAATGGGTTTGGAGGAAGCCATAACAAAAAAAAAGATTACTTTTTTGGAAAAAAACAAAGAAAGGTACAGAAGAAGTAAACAAAAACCACAATTGGTACTTTCAAATTCAAGGGCAGTTACATATTACCCAACGTAAAAAATTATATTTGCTGTTTGGGCTAATGAACACGATTGAATGAAAGTTGAAGTTATAGAAGAAGGTGATAATTTTTGGAATCAAAAAATGGAAGTAAAATTGTCAAATTTTTACATGGACTGCTTGCTTCCCGAGTTGATTGACCCAAGTCATCCCCGACCAAAAAAACACCAAAAAAACCTCTTCAACAAAGACATGAATTACCAAAATCAGAGCGTCCAAAACATAGGGCTCAGAAATATCGTCCCGATTGGGAAGATTTGGATATGTTTAAGAAATGGCTTAAACCGGGCCCTGACGAAAATAAAGCCAAATGCGGTGTTTGTGACTCTATTTTAACTGCAGAAATCGGTGTTCTTAAAACTCATGCCAATAGACAAAAACGCATTGAGGCAATAAAAAAATTAGCATCAACAAAAAAGCAGGTATCTGCCATGGCTTCCTTTGTACAGAAAAAAGATCCACCACTCGTTCAAACTGCAACTGTCTTAAAAAAACGATTAATGATTCATAACCTCAAAATTCCATTAAAATACTTTTTTTACTGCGCGCCTCCCTGACTTTTTTTTAGGGTTAGGGGGGCAGGGGGGTTCTCCCCCCTGCCTCCCCCGCCCCCGCCCCTTAACTCTACGGTCCAAGTCCTAAACTTTTACGGTCTCATTAATAAACACAGACTAAAGCAAGATTATATTTACTCCTTGTTTTAAATTTGACGTGACGGATTTCTCTACTAATAAATATGGAGTAAGGAAGAATTAAGCTATTCCAAGTCTAGTCTCGGAGTAAGAGTTAATCCTTGGCGTTTATGACTAAACAGAAGATGACGTTTAATTTGACAACCATTTGGATCAGTGGTAGTTAACGCTGCTTCTGAGCCATGGGTCGCAGGTTCGATCCCCGCACAGTACAAATATTTGTGTGCATGAACATGTCTGTTTGTACTGGTCTGGGTGTTTTTCATGTATTTTATGTATATATTTACAATAAATATATGTATAAGTAAGTATATCGGTTGTCTAGTAGCCAATACGACAAGCTTCGTAGTAGTAGCTTAGTTTGGGACTCTGGCATGTCTGAAAATATTTATTTATTTTTTATTTAATGATATTTATATTTATAAATATTTCATTTTTCATTTTTTTTAGAAATTTTGGATACATTACCTCTTTAATTCGCCGTCTGTTTATTTATTGTTTGCGATATGTTTGCTTAGGTAAATGCATTGCTACTTTTACTAAAAATACTACTATGTAATACGTTACGTAAGTTACCACTCACTGGGTAGGTATATTGACTTTGATGGACTTAAGAAAAATAGATATATCAATGTTTTGTTACTCTGTTTGTTGTTTTGTATTAATAATTGCTTATACACTCGTAATGCAGCATAAATATGTTTTGGGACATGGAAGCAAAGATTTCAGTTTTTACAGAGGGGTTACGACAAAATTGGAGAATACGAAACCCTATATTGTTGCTTTGGGAAGACTTCATAATATTGTAATGAACAGGCAGAACTTCATTGAACGTAGAGAACATGATGACATGGTCCGGATAACAATTCCCTCGGAGTAAATTCTGCACGAGCTGCATTTATTCATGATAATGTTTATATGGATAGCTAATCATCACTTTTATATTTGGAGTATTAAATAAAAGATAGAGTTTAAAATAATGATTTATTTACAAAATGTACCTAATTATGATCATTTATTTCTTATTAAGTAAGTAACTACATACAAGAAAACTAACAAAGTATAAATAGATCAAAACAGTTATTAGCTTACTTTTTGTGAAGTTGCTCCCGTGCTTTAGCTTTTATCTTTTCTATTTGTATCGAGGGATTTGTTTTCAATAATCTGAGAGTACTCTTTAAGCACTGTTCAAAATAATTGCTTAAGCAGAGAAGAATACATATTATTTAACCACCTGTAGTAATAAAAATACTCTCTCTTGGCCTAACCTTAATCCCATTATTTGGGGTCAGCTCTCCTAGTTATACTTCTCCAGGATGTTCGGTCCTGGGTAGTCTCAGTTGTTATGCTTGCATCTTGCATGTCCTTATTTACAGCAGCCATCTATGTGAGTCGGGGTCTGCCTCGTCTTTTTGGAGCTGGAAACATATCTAGAACTTGCCGGGTCATATGATCAGGAGCCTACCAGCTTTTCTTTAATGGCTTTTACCCGGAAGCTACCGCGTACGTGAATGTTACGGACATGATCCAGTAACGTTACGCCACCTGCCTACCTCAGCATTCTCATTTCAGCGGCATGTAATCTGTCCTCTTGTTGTTTTTTTGAGGGGCCAGCATTCGGAACCGTATGTCATGGCTGGCCTTACAGCGGTCTTATAGACTTTGCCCTTGATGTGCACTGGCATCCTCCTGTCGCACAACAGTCCAGTGAGCTCCCTCCACTTTACCCAGCCCGTATTGATTCGGTGCGTGATATCGGCGTCGAGTAATTTAAAAAATACTATGTTATTAAATTAGTAACATGATTCACCTTTTCTTTTTCATCCCAGTTCGCGGAGCGATGGTTTGTTGACAAATTTTTTACGTATTTATTTCAAATTACTTTAATAATTATCAAAAATATGTAATTTTAAGCAAAAACCAAACACAATTTCAGATCAATATAAACAACAGTGACTTTTCACGTTGACAGATGACGTTAATTCGCATCGAGTTCATTCTTTGTACATTCAATTAATCATTCTTTTTACTTTTAAATATTGTGAGTTGCCATAACATACGTACTAAACCCGGTGTAAAGAATGTATTGTTACTACAAGGTTACTCCTTGTTTATTAATGACGCTATAATTACTAACTTAATACTTTCTTACTCTCGGATTAACAAGTCCCAGTGTAAAGTCATACTATCTTAGGAATAGGCGATTTTTATTAATAGCACTTGTTCAGTGCACTGTGTGCAACTGAACACCTCAGCATTTTATTTGGCCTACTTTGTGTCATTACATGTTAAGTAGAATATCGTTTACACTTTAGTACGTAATTAGCTACCATACGCAACGCGTGCTCAAAACCATTGTACCATTTTTATAATATAATTAATTTAACCATACGCAAAGACTCGTTATTTCAGTACCATCTTAAGCAAATAGATCTGTTAGTCAACCATAACACTGGCAGAACTATTTTCATGGTCCTTCGAGAAAAAAGGGACCTCGGTTCGCGAGTGAATAAATTCGTGTTTCGTGTAATCGAGGACTGATAACCAGTAACCAGTGACTATTGTGAATAGTGTACCAAATAAGGATTGCAGAGATCATTGCTAAGGAGTATCGTAAGGAGATTTCAAGGTCAGATCATACCATTTTAATTACCATTTTACCAAAAGTTTACCACAAACCAAACCAATATGGATGTTCTATTTACCAACCAAACTGAAATTTTTGAGTCTATGCAAAAACTTTTGATCAACTTCAAGAAAGATGGAACTGATCGAAAAACCATTGATTATTGTAAAAGAAAGATTGGTTTATTGGAAAACTATTGGACAGATTATCAGGAAAATCATAGAAAGCTTTGCGAAGTAGCGGAATTTGACCATGTTTATTTTACCAAATGTTGTTTCGATACAGCACAAGAACTTTATAACGTCATTTATGAGTTAATTAACCAAACTCTGAAACGCTTGACAACTCTGCAACCACCACCAGTCAAACCAGCAGCAACTATACCACCACCAGCCAAACCCGCAACTGTTCAACCACCACCAGTCAGGCCAGACGAGCAGAAACCAGCAGATCGTTCCCAAGGTAGACCAGATCCACCAACTCGTTCTGAATTCAGTCAACCAAATACTTCTTCGACTTACCAAAATTACAGTAAATTAGATGAAATGATTAAAAAGCAGTATATTAATTTTAAAGCCTTTATGCGAACAGTGAATACTATACAGATAGATCTATTGCAAAATAAATGGGAATTCGATGATGCGCTGCGGTCAATCCAAACACGATGGAACACCATCGATAACTTACATTGGGAGATAGAAGGTGAAATTGATGATGATGAACTTAGTTACCAAACAGAGTTTACTAGATATGAACAGATATACAACGATCTAAAAAAGAACATCAACACAAAGATGTGGTCTGTATCCCACCGCGAAAAATCAACACCGCAAATGGAGATACCGACATTCAGTGGCAATTACCAAAGCTGGACATCATTTAAGGACTTATTTAGTGAAATTATCCACAAAAACCCTTCGTTATCAAACGCTCAACGCATGCAGTTTTTGAAAAGTAAGGTGACTGGAGAAGCTGAACGCCTTATTCACCATCTCCAGATCAGCTCTGACAATTATGAAGTGTGTTGGGAACTACTAAACCATCGTTACGGCAACAAAAAGTTGATATTCACGTCTCATCTTAACACTTTATTAGGGCTTCCCAATATACACCACCAATCAATTAATATGATCAAGAAACTACATGACGTAACCAAGGAATGTTTACATGCTATCCAAAACCTAGGAGTGGACATAAGCAGCTGGGATCCACTGCTAGTACATTTACTATCACAGAAGTTAGACGGCGAATCTTTTGCTGAATACATTGAATCTATAAAAAACCCTCGGGAACTACCGATTCTACAGGAGTTCCTAGATTATTTGGAAACCAAATTCACCACGCTAGAAGCTACACGACGTAAACAGGAACCAAATAATCAAAAACCAACCATTCAACCCCAATTTCAAACGGCACCACGTAACTTTCCATCAAATCACAAACCATCATTTTATTCTAATGCCAATAATAACGCGACAAAAAACACACAAATTGAAGGAAAATATACGAAAACTTTTCACGTGTCGCGATCATTTACCTGTGCATTGTGTAACGCCGACCACGGATTATGGCAATGCAGCAAATTTTTGCAAATGACGGACGAGCAGAAATTGAAGTCGGTCAACCAGCTGAATTGTTGTCATAATTGCTTATTTAATCATTTAAATAAACCTTGTTTTTCAAATAAGCGATGTCGCAAGTGCTTTGATAATCATAACTCGCTATTGCACGATGCATTGACGAAACAACGCCCGAATGCGTCATCATCAAAACCAAATTTTAAACCATCTGCTCCAATTTCAATAAAAAGAGAAAACCCTTCTACGTCAAACCATGCATCTTGGGATGATTTATCGGAGATACTTCTAGCTACTGCGTTAGTGAAAGTAACTGGCTCAAATGGAGTCAACTACACCATGAGAGCATTAATTGACCAGGGCTCACAAATATCTTTAATTAGTGAGTATGCTGCACAGCTTTTAGGATTGAAACGAAACCATTGTAGAGGAAAAGTTTTTGGAGTGGGCGAAAAGGAAAGTGACTGCAAAGGGATGATGTCTATCCAGATTCAGTCAACTTATAATAGTTTTTCTATAAATACGAATGTTATAATTATGAATAATTTAATTAAGAACTTACCAAACAAGACTTTTAAGCAACCTACATGGGCTCATATTCAAAATATAAATTTAGCCGATCCCGAGTACAACGTAAGTCGACCAGTAGACTTACTTCTGGGTGCCGACGTTTACAGCAGAATAATGTTAGGAGGCATACTAAGAGGAGAGAGTGATGACCAACCAATCGCTCAGCAAACTCACTTCGGATGGCTTCTATGCGGTTCGATAAAACCACATTATTTATGCAACGTCATCCTCCACAATACCAGTGATTTAACTAAATTTTGGGAAAATGAAGACATTAGTCAGCAAGTTGAAATGTCCAGTGAAGACCACGAGTGTTTACAATATTTTTTATCAACCACCAAAAGACTAGAGAATGGAAGGTACGAAATCCGGCTTCCGTTTAAACCAGAAAATAAAGAAAAATTAGGATCGACCAAACCAATGGCAATAGCACAATATAAAAATTTAGAAAAGAAACTTGAGAAAAATTTAAACATGAAAACCGCTTACCATGCATTTATTAATGAATACTACAATTTAAATCATATGCAACCATCTCTCAATACCTCACCCGAGTACTACCTCCCACATCATGGTGTCACTAAAGCTGAATCAACAACCACGAAACTGAGAGTAGTCTTTAATGCCTCAGCAAAATCTTCATCTGGATTAAGTCTCAATGACGTATTATATAGAGGACCAAATCTGTAACAAGATCTGCAAGAATTAATAATAAAGTGGAGACAGTTTAAATATGTCTTTTCATCGGATATTGAAAAGATAAATATAAACAGCGAGGACCAAATATATCAAAAAATTTTATGGAGAGAGGAACCAGAGAAACCATTATTAGCATACCAATTAACCACTGTAACATATGGTACAAAACCCGCACCGTTTTTAGCTATGATGTGCCTAAAACAGTTGGCTACAGATGAAGGCAACCACTTTCCCGAAGCAGCAAAGGCGTTAGAAAACAACTTCTTCGTCGATGACTACTGCGGAGGTCACCATAATTTCGAAAGCGCCATAAAATTACGAAAAGACTTGATTGAATTACTCAAATCAGGAGGATTCAATTTAAGAAAATGGAAATTTAATGAACCACTTCTTTTAGAAGACTTAGAACCAAACCAACGTGATCAACAATCATACGAATTTAAAGAAATGGGATCCACAAAGACCTTAGGACTTAGTTGGGACCCGATAAATGACCAATTTACTTTTGAATCTAAAGTGCATTCAAAGTCATCAGTTGCAACTAAAAGAACATTGCTTTCAGACATCTCAAAACTCTTTGACCCCCTAGGGTGGCTCACAGTACCACCATAAAAAATGTATTTCAAAACGTATGGCTATCTAATTTGGATTGGGATGACGCACTACCAGAAGACGTAAGTAAAGAATGGATAGCATTAAGAAGTGATTTGAAAGATATTCACAACATCAAACTAAATAGATGGATGGGCATCAAAGAAAATCAGACTATACAAGGTGTTTCAAAAAAACGAGTAATGCCTGAAACGCCATAGAAAGTGAATGAAACTGAAATATCTAGCGCTGTCCCTTTTGTTCTAGCTGCCATGGTTTCGGAAAAAACTTATATCGAAGTTTTTCAAAAATATCGTTATGAATTTATCGAAATTTCCACAATGTTCCATCAGCTGCGCGAGTCAATAACCTCATAAATCATAGATAAATTTACTCCTGTCTGCTACTCCTGGTAGCGATTCTTTAGTGTGTTCCGTATAAAATAAAAACTTTTTTATTTCCGACCTTAAGCTGCCAATCCTCAATAATTATTTAATTAGTTCATTTGTTTGTTTAAAAAACAAGAAAGAAGCTAAGAAAAAAACTTCGTCGTCACTTTTGGAAATCGGGTAAAATACATTGTACATTGACCTTGAGCATACACCATACACTTAAAATCGTTAAAATAACCGGCAGAATGAAGTAAGAGAACTCCATTTTTCTAGGCTTGTATGCAATAATACACCCAGGTGTCAGACTTTATGAGCCGCTATTTTAACATTTGATGTTTTATTTTCGACCTAGAAATCAAACCTAGAACCTTCGGTCACCGAGTTCCATACTCGAATCACTAGATTAAGGCGTTTACGTAATGGAGTACTAGGACAACATCACTGTTCCCGCCCACGAATTTTGGTTTTTACAATTTCTTGCGGAACCAAACAGACGAAAGAGATAAACAACATTTTGAAATATTGTTGTTTTTAAATTAAATTAAACTTTGCAGATGACAATTTGATTAACTACACCTAGGAGGCAAGTGATAAAAGCAGGTCATCATAAGACAACATATTGTCTCATTTATCATAAAAGTTTTAGTTAGATTAACTTACTTGAATACTTGGTTGATCGCTTGATCAAATATTCGAATCGAATCAATTGTTGTATGAAAATCAAAAATTACCTTACTTAAAAAAATACTGGCTATCGAAACTTACAGAAAATAGCATCAGCTTTTACGTTCTGTAGGTTATCCACTTACGGCAGGTCCCAATAATCTATCTATCTTCAGTTTTGGCATATCGGAGATAGAAAACATCCTGTCTCTGATTTTGCCGTCCAGAGAAACAAAGACAGAAGTTGTTTTCTATCTCCGATATGCCAAAACTGAAGATAGATAGGTTATTAGGACCGGCCGTTAACTAACTTAAAAAGGTAAATCTGCTAACATGATATGCCACCAGCACGAGAAGCAGAACCTTACGTAAACTAAACTCAACTAGGTTTAACTAGAAGAAAAATATTTTTGCGTACGTCTATGTCTTGTACACCTTATTTTTGCAATTAAGTTTATAAATAAATGTAAATAATTTTTAACAGAAATTCTAAATTGAATCTTTTAAAAACAAAAATACACGTTACCAACTGTTGACGACCACTTATAGCTAAGTACATGAAGACTAGTAGAAAAGAGAACCATCTTGTATGAGAAAAAGTGTCCACCTGTTGTAAATAGCAAATTACAGGTGGCGCTAGTTTAGGTTGGAATTTGAAACGATAAGAATATTTGCGATTATTGTTTTCACAGTATTATAATAATAAATTTTTCACCTATTACATACTTTGATACTGAAGTTAAAATCTACGTTTTATTTTATGTTGAAAATATGTTTTTTCTATTTGTTTCTAATTTAATATTGTACTGTTGGTAATAAATTATTATGTTTGCCTGTAATACGCCTTTTAATAAGTTTTTTAGATTACAACTATGAAAACCATGCATCAAAATGTTACTCTAAAAATTTGTAGCACAATTTTTAAAATCTTTACATTTCTAATTTAGCGCCATCTTTTAATTTGGTCCTGGACTTTTGACGGACACTTTTTGATAAAAGTTGATTCTCTTTTTTACTAGTTTTCATGCTGAGTACCAGGGCGCACTCGTTGCCAAGACCACGAGAACAATGGATTGCGCCCGCGCCGACACAAGCGCCGACAAATCTCCGCCATGATAGTTTGCCGGCGCGCGAGCCGCCCGCTTTGCGGCGACGCGAGGCGGTCTTCTTTGCGGTGTTGCCAATTTTGCTACTTTGTGGCTAGATGTAGGTAGCTATTATGGTGTTGGTTAGCTACAGTTTTTGAAAACTATTAGCTACTTTTTCTAACACCTTTTTACGCATGAATGCATTTGGTTTTCGTAGTAGGTAGATTAGATAAATTATTATCTGAAATTAGTGTTTGTACAAATAAAACGAAGAAATCGATTGTTTTATTGTAATCAATAAGACGTGATGATTAAAATTATCCCAATCTAACTAAGAACTAGTTGCGTAGGTACATACTTCAAACTACCTTTGGGTTAAATTATGAATTTTCTTTTTATTTTAGGCAAATTTTTAAGTAGCAGTTGGCAACAAAGTAGGTACTTCAGTCGTTCATTTGCTTTGTGCGTGTTCGGTGTGATTTACTGGCGTTTTCGTTGCGAAATCTGTGTTTACGTGTGTGTTATAAAAAAGTCTGTGTTTTCTAATGCAGAATACTATGAAATGATGTTGTGTGTAGGTCGAGCTGATGGAAATTTAGCTCGAGCATGGGATCTTTATCGGGAAAGATTCATCGATGGTAGGCCGGCAGCTGAAAGGCGACGTCTGCCGTCGTATCGGTGCTTTCACAACATGGTGACTCGTCTCCACTCTACGGGTTCCTTTCATCATTCGGGTGGCAGTTGGCGTCCGAATACTAATGAAGCACGTGTAGAAGAGGTTCTGCAGCTTTTCGAAAGTGAACCGACAACCAGTACAAGGCGTGCCGGGGTGAGACTCAACATGAGCCATATTTCAGTGTGGCGAATACTCAAAGATGATGGTCAACACTCGTACCACTACCGTCGTACCCAGGAACTAATTCCGAATGACTTCGCGCCTCGGATCACGTTTTGCGAGTGGTATCTCGCGCAGCTGGAGGCCGACTCCAACTACGTAAACCGGGTAATTTTGACGGATGAGGCCACGTTCACCAGGTCCGGCCTTATGCCACTAGACTTTTTTTTGTGGGGTTATGTGAAGGACAAAGTTTATTTTACGGACTGCCATTCAGTGTCTGAAATGGAAAACCGTGTGCGGTCTGTGTTCGCTATCATAACGCCTACAATGGTGCGAAATGCCATACAGGCCATATCAAGGCGGGCAAGATTTTTCATATAAGAAGGCGGACAGCATGTTGAGCCACTATTGTAGGTAAAGTACCTAAACTTTAATAATACTTTCGAAATAAACTTTATTGATTGAATGATGGAACCGTCATGATAAAATGGTTGTGTTTTGTGCTAGTTATTTTCGTTTATTTGTTTGATTTGTTTGACTTTGTCTCGTACGTAAAAAATTGAACTTTGAGTATGTGCGTGTGTGTACTGTGTATAGGGATAAAAATGTACTAGGCGAACATGACTTATTGTCGGCTAGTCCATGTTTGTGAATACGAAAAAGATAACCAGGAGGGAGGAGGTGGTTGGTTATTATTACTCCTAGTAGGGTAATGAACCTGAATTAGTAGTGTGCTGCACGTTATCGATATTATTATTAAACATTATTTTTACTCGATATTAAAATTTAGTGCTATCAATATAAGAAATTTACTAAGGACTCATCAAAGGAGATTATGCAACACCCTTCAGTAATTACCCATTTTTTTGATACACCCTGTAGAATTACACGGATTCTGCGATGCGTCGAAAAAAGCATATGCTGGTGTAATTTACTGTAAAATAACCAACGGTAATGAGGTCACTATTACATTGATCGCGGCCAAAGCCAGGCTAGTACCTATCAGCAAAGAGGTTTCTACCCCCAGGTTGGAATTAATGGGCGCTCAACTTTTGACAAAGTTGCTGAAAAAAGTTCAAAGTTGCTTACCAAATTACAATTTAAACCTATTTGCATGGACCGACTCTACCGCCGTGTTAGGTTGGCGACAAGGCGACCCAGCACGGTGGAAACCATTTGTAGCAAATCGTGTAAGAGAAATAACCACAACAATACCAGCAGAAAAATGGTTATATGTAAAGACCAGCGACAACCCTGCCGATTGTGCTAGTCGTGGTTTAACGACTCAACAACTGATAAACCATGATTTGTGGTGGAAAGGACCATCTTGGCTTCCATCACACAACCTAGAACCGGAAAAAACCATTTATAAAACCAATTTAGAATTAAAAACATCAGTTTTTAAACAAACTAACGCAGTGACGCGAACACAAGATAATTCACTCCTTACCGACATAGTATCACATTTAATAAATACCAACAGCTCTATCAATAAAATCATTCGTATTTTTGCATGGATATTACGCCTAACTACCTACAAGAATAAAGGTCAACAGCCGTACCTCATGTTACACGAGTTACGCCGCGCAAAAATGCTGATCATAAAGAATGTACAACAATCGGAATTCGCAGAAGATATGAATAATATTCGAAAACAAGAATCAGTACATTCAAAAAGCAAAATTTTAAATTTAAACCCGATCATTGACCAAGACGGAATGTTAAGAGTAGGTTGCAGACTAAAAAATGCTCAAATCAGTATGAATATGAAGCATCCTGCCATTCTTCCACCAAACCATCGCCTTACCACTCTTTTGATTCAACAAGCTCATGAGCTAACCTTTCACGGCGGAGCGCGCCTCACGTTAGCCAATATGAGACAACAGTACTGGGTAATGAATGGATACATGACCATTAAAAAGTTCATTCGGCAATGCGTTACATGCAAGAGACAGGATTCTATCAAGCAGTACCAGCTTATGGGAGACTTACCAGCGTCCCGAGTAAATCCTGAAAATGCGTTCCACCACTGCGGAGTAGACTACACCGGCTTCGTAGAAATTAGGGCAAATAAAGGACGCGGGATTAAAACCACCAAAGGTTATATAGCAGTCTTCGTCTGCATGGTAACCAAAGCTGTTCATCTAGAGCTCGTTTCGGATTTGAGCAGTTCAGCTTTTTTGGCAGCCCTAAGCAGAATGGCAGCCCGTCGCGGAGCTCCGCGTCACATTTACAGTGACAACGGGACCAACTTCGTAGGCGCCAACCGTGTTTTACAAGAGGAGCACCAACACCTACAGGAAATGTTCAACGACAGTTTTCTATCTGAAATTACAGAAATGGGCATAGAATGGCATTTCCTAGTACCATCCTGGCCTAACGCTGGAGGACTTTGGGAACGGGCCGTCCGAAGTCTCAAACAGCACCTAAAAAGAGTAATAGGAGCTCAAAAGTTAACTTACGAAGAGTACTCCACCTTGTTGGCAAAATTAGAAGCTTGTATTAATTCCCGACCACTGTGCTCACTAACAGAAGATCCAGAGGATCTGGATTTTCTAACACCAGCTCATTTTCTGACGGCAAAACCAGGCTCAACCATTATCGAAACTGAACACGATGCTAGAACCCGATGGCATCTTACAGTAAAATTATTCCAAGACCTATGGAAAAGATGGAAAAATGAATACTTGACACAGTTGTCTGCCAGAAACAAGTGGATGACGTCACAAAACAATATCCGTTTGGGCGATCTCGTAGTTATTCATGATGAAAACTTACCTGCAGGGAAGTGGGCTATGGGTCGCGTCATAGACTTACATCCCGGTGACGACGGATTGGTAAGAGTTGTCACAATAAAAACTAAAAATGGAACCCTAAAACGTCCAATCGTGAAACTATCAGTCCTACCAGTAAACCATAACAGTTCACCGGAAGAAAAAAGTCAAAAACGTACACCAGAAGTAAGGAAAAGAGTGGCAAAGAAATCTTCATTCGCTACAATAGTAGCTACATTGCTATTTTTCGTAGCTCTTTTCTCACCATCATACGGAACCGAAATTATTCAAGACATATCTAGTAACCAAACTCTGTACTTTGACCCCATTACCAAAATGCAAATTATTCGAGACAAGTGGACCTTAGTAGTTTACTACGACCTCAAACCATACTGGACAGGCCTGGAAACTTATGAAAAAATATCGAAATATTTAGAAACACTTTGTTCAAGTGTTGATAAGCATAGTAATTGTAATTTAATCATTTTACAACAACAGCACGAGTTCCAGGAAATCAAATACTACAATGAACTTATACTTACGCAGCATTTTGATGTACACGCCAGACACCGGCGCAGACGCGGCCTTATCAACGGTGTCGGATATCTTGCTAATGACCTCTTCGGCGTATTGGACTCTCGATTCGCAGAAAAATATAGTCAAGATATAGCTACTATTCAAAGGAACGAGAAACACTTACTAAAACTATGGAAAAACCACACGTCTGTTATTGAAGCTGAGTTCAATTTTATGAAAAGGCTAGAATCAAATATAGACAAACAACATAAAATTGTAAACCAAAAATTTAACATGCTAGAAGCAGCTACGAACACTCTACAAAAGGAAATTCAAAACATGTCCTTCGTTCAAGAATTTACCTTGTCTGCCATGGCCGCAAATAATATACTTCAAGACTTAAAACGGTTACAAGATACACTGCTTGATGCCATAACTGACGTTTACCAGGGCCACATAAGTGTACATTTACTAACACCAGTGCAAATAAAAAGAGAACTTACAGTTATTATAGGAAAGATACCTCAAGAACTTACACTACCTATAAACGATATTGAGTCAGGTCTACAATACATTTACCAGCTGTTAAAAGTGAAAGCTAGAGTAACAGAAAGTTATCTTATTTTTGAAGTAACGTTCCCTCTCATCGACAGAGAAAATTACCAGCTGTATAAATTAATACCAATTCCGAAACAAATTGGTAAAAACATGGTCAATATATTACCTGTATCAGAGTATGCCGCAGTCAACCTACAGAAGGACGCTTACTTTACTATCACCAAACCAGAGCTAAATGAATGTCAATTGCACAAAGAGGCATACATGTGTCATCTAACTCAACCAATCATTAACTTGGAAAACGACGAAAGTTTTTGCCAAAAATCAGAAACTAACCACAAATGTTTGGTGATAAACTCTGCGTGTACAAACAAATGGGTGGAATTACATACTTCACAGCAATACCTATATTTTTGTTGCGATGTATATTCTTATAAAATAATTTGTGGTGAATCAGTATCTATGCGAAAACTAACTGGAACTGGATTCATCGGGATGAACGATAAATGCACAATGAAGAGCAAGGATCTCACATTGCATTTTACAGAAAAGAAAGTAAACCAAATTAACTACTCTCCCAACATCTTTTTGCCAGAGTTGGACCAGATAAACCACCTCATAAATATTCAGATTCCGACGGAGACCAAGTCATCAGCAGAAGATGAAGACCTCAAAGCAGCTATGGTGAAATTAAAAAATAAAATCGAAGATCTAAAATCCGCAAAACCAGAACTTGATGACCTATCATCTCACGATATTCATCATTACACCATTTCGTATGGCCTGGTCATAGGATCAATTTTTGCAATAATTATATGGATCTGGCGAAAGAAGCGATGGTGTTTCCGAGCGAGTGCAGGATCAAGCCTGCAGCCGCCGCGGCGCCGCGCCCGGCGCGAGCAGTCGCAGACTCCGCCCGCGCCCCTCCCGAGGGCGCTCCGCCGACCAGTGTACAGTGTAGTGCAATCGCGAAAGCAGAGTACAGCTGACCGTCAGCTTAGTGCAAGTGCATTAGGTGAAAGCAGTCGAGTCAGTGTACGTTTGCAAAATTTAGCCGAGCGATGGCCTAATATTAAACGCAGTACGCGCGATGGAGACAAAGCTGCGCCCAATCAAAGTGTTTTCACTATAGCGGACTCCTTAGTATAAAATAAGTGAAATATTTAAGTTTGAAATTTTTAAGAATTAATTGTTAACATAAAATATTAATAGTGTTGATAAAATTGTTTACACAAATTATTTAAGTTAATATATAATCCTGATAAGATAAATGTCATCTTTTCTCAGGCTCCCGAATATGTTCAGTGCACTGTGTGCAACTGAACACCTCAGCATTTTATTTGGCCTACTTTGTGTCATTACATGTTAAGGAAAATATCGTTGACACTTTAGTACGTAATTAGCTACCATACGCGACGCGTGCTCAAAACCATTGTACCATTTTTATAATATAATTAATTTAACCATACGCAAAGACTCGTTATTTCAGTACCATCTTAAGCAAATAGATCTGTTAGTCAACCATAACACTGGCAGAACTATTTTCTGAACTAGTTAGTGACAGAAACGATTGCGCTGGAAATAGGTTAGGTTTAGATTAGGTTTAGCGCACACTTTGCGACACTCTGATCCCAGATTCTAAGATAGCGCAACAAATTTCTCTTAAAAGAACAAAAGCGACTGCAATTGCCACAGCTGTCATAGGAGAGACTGAAAAAGAAGCTTTGGCGGTGAAATTAAAGGAAAGTAAGTTCAGTGCAATTAGTGACGATTCCACTGATATAAGTACTCATAAGTCGTCTTGCATTGTCGTGATATTTTATGATGAAAAACCAAAACAAATTGTCAGTAAATTTTGGGAGCTGTCGAAAATATTTGATTCATCAAATCTGGACCTAGCTAACGAAGGAGCTACAGGCAAAAAATTATTTAATTCTCTAATAAAGTCATTTGGGAAAGAAAATATTCCACTGACCAACTTAATAGGATTTGCTGCTGACGGGTGCAGTGTAATGATGGGAGAAAATAATTCAGTTGCCAGTCGCCTCAAGGAATCTTGCCCTGGTATAATAATAATAAAATGTGTATGCCACTCTGTCCACCTGTGTGCATCTCAAGCTTGTAAAGAGCTACCTAGAAGATGCGAGGATTTAGCTCGAGAAATATACGGATTTTTCAAATGTAGTTCCAAAAGACAATGTTAATTCGCAGAGTTCCAGGAATTCCTTAATTTGAAACCACATAAAATGCTTCATCCTTCCCAGACTCGTTGGCTGTCACTTGTTGCAGTTGAAGACAGAATACTCGAACAATGCATTAAAACTGTTCTTTACAAACACATGGCTCAGTGAAAAGCTAGTTTCAACAGAAATCATACATAATGCATTAAATGATCCATTCATAAAAATGTATTACAGTTTTCTCGCATGGATCTTGCCTAAATTCACAGAGTTCAACAAATTCTTTCAATCCGAGAGTGTTATAATAACTTCGCTAAATGACAAGATTCGTGAAATATACAGGGACATCCTGCTTTGTTTTTTAAATAGAGATTACGTTATGCGACATGAGCTGGAAGTCGTAAATTTTGAAAACCAAGAAAATTGGTTGCGAAACGAGCAACTGTACTTGGGTGTTAAGAGTCATGAATGACCTCAAAAATCCAGAAGTAATAAGAAATAGAAGACAAACTTTTATATGTCCTTTTCACCAGAGATTTTCTTTGTAAGTGCTCATGGTCAGGATGTAGTAAAGGTGAAATGTTTAAAATTCCTTTTAAAAACTACATTAACTTCAGGCAATTTTTCTTTGAAATTATTAATTCTTGGGACTCGACGTATGTAGTAACGTCAGACGTATATTAGGTCGAGCAAAAAGTTTTTATGCAGTTTTGAACCTGGCACATTCACAATTTCATTCAATAGTCTTTTTTTTAATTTCGAACACAGAATTTAAAGAAACAAAAGACAATTTGGAGCCTGTTTGTTGATATCAAACAATCGAATACTAAGAAAACTTGGTTTTATTGGTTTACTTGGATTTAATTCTTGAAAAAGTGATTGATATCTTTGGTTTTGCAACAAACATTACTTATTCTTAACATTAAGGTGAGGTTCTATCAATAATCTATGGATACTTCACCTGAAGTCGCCGCCCAAGCTGTGGCATTTATTCAGGCCGGACACAGCCAAATAAACGTGAGTACTCAACTTAATTTAAGTCGATCTGCGGTCCGAAATGTTTATCGGAGGTACCTAGAGACTGGCGGCTTTGTTCGTCGCCAAGGAAGGCCTCGATCTCGGGTCACAACTGAAAGCCAGGATCGATTCATCGTGACGACCAGCTTGAGAAATCGTCACCTTACCTCCATTGAGATACAAAACCAACTTCGCGACTTCCACGGAGTATCTGTGAGCGCTCGAACTGTTCGGAGAAGGTTAAAAGAACGCGATATGGTACCACACAAGCCAGCTAATGGGCCCAAACTAACGCGAGCCCACCAAACAGCGCGCCTTCATTTCGCACGCAGTCATTTAAATTGGACACAGCAAGATTGGAGCCGTGTACTCTTTTCTGATGAGTCTAAAATTGTGTTACATGGCAATGATGGAAGGAAGAAGGTCTACCGACGTAAGGGAGAGTGTTTCGCACAATGCTGCTTTGAAGAGAGGGTTGCTTATGGCGGTGGCTCATGGACTGTCTGGGGCGGTATATCCGCGAGCGGCAAAACTCAACTTGAGGTTGTTACAGCAGGACCACGGCTGCCAACATTAAATGCTGAAAGGTACATTCGTGAGTGCTTAGAACCTCACGTGATACCATACGCGGACTATGTGGGCCCAAATTTCCGTTTTATGCATGATAATGCAAGAGCCCATGCGGCAGGCATCGTCAGGGAATATCTTCGGGATGTGAACATCACAGTTATGGACTGGCCAGCCAGAAGCTCAGACATGAACCCCATTGAGCACATGAGGGACGAGCTAAAAAGACGTGTTAGGGCTCGTCAGCCAGTTTCCCAGACGATGCAGGAGTTGAAAACTGCCATAGAAGAGAAATGGGAGATGATCACTCAAAATTTCATAGAGCGGTTGATAAACTCTATGCCTAATCGTATGAGAGCTATGGTTGATGCCCATGGAGGCAACACGCGTTATTAAATTAAACCTTCATTTGATAAAACATGTTTTTTATTCAAAAATCAATTGCCTTTAACAAGGCGCATATCCGACTTGTTAGGCGTAGCTCCATGTCGTATGGTATTCTGAATTCAAATTTAAAACAATACGATCGAAAGAGATGGTAAAATGTATCAGGTTTAAAACTGCATCAACAGTTTTTGTTCAATCTAGCAATCATATTTCGGTAGGGGCCATCGAAACCTAAACTCTAAGGTGGGCCAATAGATGTGTCCAGAAGTGTATAATGTCTACCTCAAATTGTTATAATTATGAAAAACCACTAAATGTGCTTGTTTTTTTCGAGACCTTTATATTGTTAAAATTGCGCATTCTGCAGTAATTTATCACATACCTACTGGTTGCTTTTTGGCATTGTTTGTTTAGGGCATTGCAAACTAACTTCTAGATGGAAGGGATGCAAATTATAGTTTTTATTATTTTATTTTTGTATAAACATTGTTTTTTATTTTCTAATTATGTAAAAAGGACAACAATAAAAATAAAAGTACAAAATAATTAGTAACTCAAGTTTTTTATTTTCTTACATAGTATGTATTAAAGGAATAAAGTAGTTATAATCTTTATGTGGAATACACACTAATTTGTACTTTACTTCTTTAGGATCTAAATCAACTTTAGATGTACCACCAAGTTGTAAGCATTTGTATATACCAAGGCGAGAAGATTTAATAGGATTTTCAAAAATATCCTCTTTGCTATTGAACCGACAACCTTTTATAGTTACAACATCAGATTCTTCAATTGAACTGATTTCAAAAATGTCATTATGTATTGTAAATATATATCTGTCTTCCGTTTTTGAAGATAACCTAAAGTTTTCATAATTTTAAACGGGGATATTGTTTTTATTCTTGGATACAAAGTGATAAGTAGTTTTTCTTTTCTTCTCTAGGCTAGTATTTATTCCACTATTCTCACCATCTTCAATCAATCTTTTGACCACTTGTGACAGAGGATTCTTACCAACCCTAAGCATTTTCTTGATCATATACAATTTGTTTTCAAACAGATATGCGTTAAACGTATGTAATGCTTCGAACATTTTACCTTCAGCAGTAACATGCAAAAGATTATGGACATTGCTTGTTACATATCCTGCTCCGTAAAAATCTTTATAATGTTCAACATAGTGTCGTAGCAGGTTCTTCTGCCACAGGTAACAAACAAAAATGGGATTCACTGGAACAAATTGTTATGCCGCAGTACAGCATCAAAAAGTGTGAAAACGCATTTGATGGCAATACATCACGCAGAATAACTAAGCTGATATAGTAAAAGAAAGATCTGAATTCAGATGCCTTCCAATATGCCAAGCAATCAAGGTTACAGTTTAAAAAAAATACTTTATTTCTTATATAGATATTACAATCACTTACACGAGAGAACAAAATTTCCATAACGCCACCCTACAAGCAATCTTTTCATGATCCCCAAATCGATAAGGTGAAGCGAGTCACTGACTGGGAAGGTCTTTATAATATCAATTGGTAGTTTTAGCAATGGCGAGTCAGTTTTATGATGTGCACCGTAAGCTCTGTTCCGGAACTCATCATCAGTTCTATCGGCACATCTGGAGTCGGAAAAGACAACCGTATGTGAAGTGTGTGAATAATCTCCAACGGTTACACATTTCAGACAGCCATTCTTGCCGTTGAAATTACAAACACCTGAAACAGATACATAATACATAGGCTGCACTAAAAGTATCGGGAATGGAATATTTCCACTGTTCCTGTCATATTAAAAGCTTTTTAATTGCAAACTCCTTGGTTTTAAAAATCGAATACCATTTATTTATTTAAAAAAGATTCTCGGTCTTATTACAAGGTCTTGTCAAACTTGTTTAGACGTTGAGAAAATGGAATTGACTCGAGAAAATTAAAGAGCGATGATTTATTATGACTTTCGAAGTGGTCAAGAAAACAGTGTGTTGACCGGATGATTTCTGCATTTGGTAATGAAGCCCCATTCAAAACCACAATTTATCGCTGGTTTGATGAATTTCAACGTGGACGTGTCAAGCTCAGTGATGATCCCCGTCAAGGTCGTCCAAAAACTGCAGTCACCCAAGAAAACGTTGATGCTTTGCGTAAGCTGATTGAGGAAGATCGACATGTGACATACCTCGAAATTCAGGCAACTTTAGACATTGGCATGAGTCAAATACAAATAATCTTGCATGAACAATTAGGTGTAAAAAAGAAGTTTTCCCGATGGATACCGCATTCGCTCTGTGAAGAGCAAAAAGTTACGGTTTAAAAACCAGAGAGAACTGCCAGAGAACTGCAACCGCCGCATCATCCTCCATCACGACAATGCGAGTTCTCACACCGCGCACAGAGCAAAAGAGTTTTTAGAGCAAGAAAACATATAATTATTAGACCATCCGCCGTACAGCCCCGACCTAAGCCCTAATGATTTCTATACTTTCCCTAAAACAAAGATCAGAGATTTTCATTACCTGAAGAAGCTGTGGACGCCTACAAAACGGCCATTTTGGAGACCCAAACTTCCGAATGGAATGGTGCTTCAATGATTGGCTCCGTCGTATGGAAAAATGGGGAAGTGCGCCATACTGACTTTTAATATGGCGCACTTCGCCGCATTCCAGAGGTTTCAAACCTTTTAAGATGTGTCTTTTTTGGTTGTCTATTGTTTGCCCGAAAAATATATGCAATAATAAATCATATGCCTGAATTTTACTCGCCCGAATTTCATTTTCCCGAACTGTTTGTTTACCATAAAAGATATGTGACATACTCTTATTTGCCCGTACTTAGATTCCATAATGATGCGAGTGCCATACGTATTGTTATCCATTTTATTAATTGCAATAATAGGGTAGACATACCGGTTCACCGGCCACTACCCCTTTTCGGCCACTTTGCACGTAATTTTGAATAATAGACAGTTTTTAGACAACTCCATTCTAATTTCAAGTCATTCGACCCGGATGAACTTCACGGTTCATAATCCAACGGCATTACCTCACAATTTGCGAACTGAGCCCTCAGTCGCCATTTCAAAATTTGAGGTGTGGACGCGTGGCAAATTTAGCGAAAAAAATAGCAGGTGGATTGTTTTTCAAAGGTGAGTTTTAAGTGTTACGATTGCTTTATTGGTGATTGGTTTGGTTTGAGTGTATTAAGGATGTTTAATTTCAATATTCAAGTGCCCAAACTCATCAAACTTTTCATAATATGTAATTTTTATGGTGGTCGCACAATACGTTATCGTTTAGTTTCAAAATCTACATTCCGACCAGGTGGCCGCAGAACCGGTTTACTCACGTCATTTTTCTTTGCCTACATTGCGGAAACCTTAAATTCACTAAAATAGATTCTATTATATTAGTGAACAGCTATAATATTGTGAATTGATAACTAGATTCCGACCGCCACTACACTTCATATTTTCAAAGATATGACCTTCAAAAATACCGAAAGTTTAGCGGCTAGTCTAAACAAAACGTATTACCGGCCGTCTGAAAAAAAAAGGTGGCCGAAAATTGGTAAAAACTATACCTAATTCCGGCCGTTAAAAATAAAAGGCGGCCGGAAAGTGGTAAAAACTAAACCCGATTCCGGCCTTCCAGAAAAAGAACGGCCGATAATTAGTAAAAAATAAATCTGTTTTCGACCTAGGTAAATAAAGGCGGCCGATAAATGGTAAAAAAATAACTTATTTCTGACTGTTACATATTATTCGTGATTTTACGTTTGTCAACGGCCAGATGGGTTTTAATGATATTTGGCACTGAACGCTAGTTCAGTAATTTTAAGCATTTACGCCTTTAGGACGCCAACGCGTTATTTACCCGAGCTTACCTGTTATATGATTGATACATTTTTGTTGATGGTGCTGCTTCAAGCTGCTTGGTATTGGAATTGTGCTTGTTTTGTTTTCAGTTGGAAGCTGTCGGTAAAACTGAGAAAAAAAAAAAGAAATGACGAGCCATCCCGAAGGTTTGCATAGTATACTAACGAAGCATTGACAAGTGCTCTTTCAGATATACGCGGCAACGTACGCGGCATCAGAGAAGCATGCCGCCTGTACAGAGTTCCAAGATCCACTATACAGGATAGGCTTTCTGGTCGTGTTGCTGAACAGAAAAGAAAAGTTGGCCCAGACGCTATATTTGGTATCGATGGGGAAAATAAAATTGTTGATTGGATTATTGAGTTGGCGAAAGCCGGAGTTCCAATAAACAAATATGACCTTCTTGATACGGTGGCTGAGCTTGCAAACGAACTGGGCATAGACCATCGCTTTCCAGGAGGTAAACCAGGTATACGATGGTATCTCAGCTTTCTTAAACGCCATCCAAATATAAGCATCCGAGAGCCAGAAGCTATTAATAAGGCGCGAGAAGCCATCACGGAAAGTTCAATTCGAAAATGGTTTTCAAACTTACACACTTTCTTGGTTGAACGAAATGCATTAGATATTTTAGATGATCCTACTCGTATCCTTAAGGCTGATGAAACTGGTGTCTCACTTTCTCCTAAAACAGGGAAAGTTTTAGCACCTAAAGGCTATAAAAACGTATATTTAGTCAAGAAAGGCAACGACAAAGATAACATTACAGTGCTGATAGTAATTACTGCATCTGGGACAATATGTCCACCATTAGTAGTATACCCATATAAAAGACCACCTAAAGCCGTCGCTAACAACATGCCGCCTGATTGGATTTTGGGTAAATCGCAGACTGGGTGGATGCGTGCGGATACATTTTTTGAGTACATGTCTAACGGGTTCAACGATTGGCTCACGAAACGAAACTTAAAAAAGCCTGTACTATTTTTCGTAGATGGACATAAGTCACACATGTCCATGCCACTGAGTAAGTTCTGCGTGGATAATGACATCATTCTCTACGCTTTACCGCCTAACACCACGCATATTCTACAACCTACGGATGTGAGTGTTTTCAAGCCACTGAAACAGGAATGGAAGCGCACCGTGAAAAATTGGCAGAGTCGGCCTGAAAACTTAAGCAAATGCGTAGCAAAAACCAATTTCTGCCAAGTTTTTAAAGAGGCGCTAGATAATGAAATGACTCAAACAATAAAGAACGGATACCGTAAATGCGGTCTCTATCCATTCGACGTAGAACAGGTAGGCTTTTCAAAATGCGTAAAAGATGCTCAGATACGAAACACAATTGCGGCTCAAACGAGTTCAGAAAAACCTCTAAGCGAGAAGCATTTTGAAATAGCCAGAAAAGTATTTCTCCTGATGGAAGAGAATATAGGTAAGCTGGGTATAAACCCAGGTACGATCTTACGTGAACTTGATCGTACAAAGGAGGCATATTTGAAAATACGGCGATCTAAATCAAAGACACCACGAACTTCCCAAGCCAGTTCAACTGCCAGACGCTCAAAATCATTAGAAGTTACCAAATCCACAAAGACACCGGGAAATTCACGATCTGGTTCAATCCTCCAACAATCTAAATCGTTTGAAGTTAACCACTCATCTGACAAGACCCCGAAGACACTCCGACATTCACAATCCGGGTCAATCCTGGAAAAATCAATATCGTTTGAAGTCAAGGGACCCTCTGACATGACATCAAAGACAACCCGAGGTTTAATCTATCCATCCACTTCAACTCCTAGACATTCCGAATCATTAGAAATTCAAAATTCTTCTGCTAAGCCTTCGAAAGATGCCAGGCCAAAACTTCAGGATATTTTTCTGTTCAGGACATGGACCACAGCTCGATTCAGATGCCAGAGATTGGTTCTTATATATCGCTCAACGACATCTCAACAGCACCATTTAGTGACATACTTTTATCTGAAATATATCAAACTAGTAAGGATATCGTTATTCCTTTTGATGACAGTGCCACGATGCATGTTAACCAAACTGAAACGGTTGCTGAGCTTAACAAAAATCCCCACCAAGAAATGCATAAAAATCTAGAAGATGAAGAATCTAAAAAGGATCAAGAACAAAGAGAAAACATACACATTTATACTACATTTGCAGATATAGATCACGAACATATCTTCTTAGACAGGTCTTTGGATGTTTCACAAGCTAAACAACAATCATGCATTAAGTCTGACACCAAAAATAACCCTCCTATTATCATTAGTTATGGTATTAAGGAGGCTAGGACAATTTCTGACACAAATATGGCTTCTTCTACGTTAACAATGATTAATGATTTTTCGGAGCTATCTTCTGCACAGAGAGCAATGTGTTAGGATTGGCCCGTACATCAGTGATGTACAGACTATTGACTACGGCGTCCCACAGGGCAGCATACTAGGACCTACCCTCTTCCAGGTATACGTCAACGATCTGTGCAAACTGAAAATCCCTAACTGCAGTATATTTGCATACGCAGATGATACCGCACTTTTAGTGTACGACAATGATTGGAATAGCGCTAAACAACGGACTCAAGAGGCACTCAAAACAGTGATGAACTGGCTTTCAGCTAATCTTCTCACATTAAATTTGAAGAAGACACAGATTCTCCCCTTTTACATGAGCCGCGCCACTGCTCCTTCATTCGATGACTCTAATATTATCGTACACACGTGTTCTTTAGCATCTGCAACATGTGACTGCTATCCTCTTACTGTTGCTCATGGTGTAAAATATCTCGGAGTCATTATTGATTCCTGCCTGAAGTGGCACCTACAAATTGAAGCTCTAAACGGCAGGGTACGCAAGTTAATTTATATTTTTAAGACCATAAGGCATTTAGTCAGCCAAGAAATGGTTAGGACAATATATCTTGCATTATGTCAATCTGTATTGTCTTACTGTATTCCGATCTGGGGAGGTGCTGGCAGTACTGCGATGTTGAACTTGGAGCGGGCACAAAGAGCCATTTTAAAGATAATGACTTTCAAACCAATTCGGTACGCCACAAACCTACTATACTTAGAATGTCAGGTCTTAACAGTCCGGCAACTATATGTTCTGCGAAGTGTGTTGCGAAGACATATCTCTCTACCCCTCGATAAAACGATCCTTAATCATCGAAGGGCCCCATCCCACGTATGCCCTATAGTTAAACGCCGAACAGCCTTAACAAAGCGTCAATACGTAGCCCTGTCTTCAAAAATATATAATAGGTTGCATAAGATTTCGCATATCTACACTCTCAACGGATTTGAGGTAAGAAAGAAAATCACAGATTGTCTATTAAATATGTCGTATGAAGACACCGAAAAACTCCTAAAGTAATTATTATATTGGGTGAACGAACACATCTGGTTACATACATAATATTATTATACACTATATTAGATTTAAATACTCACATACGACGAATCAGGCTACACAGCAACACACACATCATACGCACACACATTCAAACTCAAACACATACAAACACACACCCACACCCACACACACACACACACACACACACACACACACACACACACACACACACACACACACACACACACACACACACACACACACACACACACACACAAACACAAACACAAACTTATCATATCAAAGCCAAATAATCACAATTTATAATTAATTTAACAACAATGTTAATATTCTTGTTAAAATAAGCTGAACAATGTCGAGGAATCACTGACACTGAAAATACAGTTTTTACTAGTTTCGATGTCAGGGATCCACCTATCGATTCAAATATGTAATATAATAAACCATTAACTGCAATTACTACATGAATTATGTTATTCAACAACCCGATATTGGTTTTATTACATCAGCAGAAAATCATGCAATACCTTCTATAGAATCTTTTAACGATTTTACAGGAACTAACAGTAAAATAAAAGTAACAGAAAATATATTATTAGTTTCAGCTCCAAAAACACTAGCAACTGTTAAAGATCCATTTAAAAAGCACCTGAAATTTCCTAATATCGTCACCAAAACTAAAGGAACTCGTACATCGACCCAGTTTCCGAGTGCTATATCTTCTAAAGCTTGGCAACAGTACTACGAAAATAAAGAAAAAGCAAAACAGGACAAAGAGAACCAAATTAACAAAAGAAAATTGGAAAGAGAGCTAAAGAGAAAAGAACTACCACAAAAAAAGAAGATAAAGAAAAAAAAGTAGAAGAAACTCAATCCCGTATAAAATGTGGTTCGTGTGATCTTGAACTTATAAGTGACACTGAAGAAGAGGGCGAAATGAATATTGGCTGTGATCAATGCATTCGATGATATCACCTAAAATGCACAAAACTAAAGAATTTATCATACAATCAAGCAGCTACTGCACCGTATGAATGTATGTTGTGTGAAACCGCTAAAATTGCAAGGAGAGAAGTTTTGAAGACTTTTTATAACAATACTGACTGATTGATAGACTTTCTAAGTAAATTATCTAATTAAACTTTGTGTTCCAACTTTTTGTACTAGATGGCGCTGCGTGTCTACTGACTCGTGGCGTTAAAGCGATTTTTCTTAGCAATAGAAGCTTGGACACATTTTTGTTTGTTAAGTTCTGCGGGGTTGAATTAACACCTTATTTTACGATACTCGTTCGTTTTATTTTTGGGACGACCTCACAGTAGGCGGGATATGGTCCTTCGAGCCGGATCGCGTAATAGATAAGTAGTTGTAGGAAATATCTAGTAGTTGTGCGTGAGTGAAAACTTGTGATCTAAAAAGTGTGCTAGTTCTATAGTGATGGTGAAGTAGTGTTAACTAAAGTGTATCAGACAGACTAGTGATATTAACAATCAAACTCAGTGTCATAAAAAAGTGACGTTAGTTGTCAAACTCAAATGACAGCTGTCGATATCAAGTGACATATTAACTATCAAACTCAGTGACATAAAAAAGTGACGTTAGTTGTCAAATCAAGTGACATTTAGAAAGTGACGTTAGCTGTCAATAATAAGTGACATTTAGAAAGTGACGTGATCTGTCAAACTCAAGTGACATTTGAGTGTGACGTTAGCTGTCAGAGACAATTGACGTTTGTACTATTAGTGTTGCCAGTGCTAAAAAATAAACTTGGAATTAGAAATTTAACAATAGATGAAAAAACCGCAAAATGGCTACTAACAGTGTTTTTGAACAATTAAATAAGTTACAGTTAGAATTAAAATTACAAATTAAAAAATCACATACTAACTTTTAAGAAGACACCTAAGGATCGTCTATCATGGAATTACATAGAAATGAAAATATCACTACTACTCCATAGCCTCAAACACCGTAGGAAGTGATAGTATTAGCCGCAAGATGATAATACCTATTTTAGACATTATTTCACCAATCATCACTCATATACTTAACTATTCTCTATCTAAAAGCGTCTTTCCAAGTATCTGGAAAGAAGCCGAAATAATACCTCTTCCAAAAAAATCAATCCCTACTTCATATACGGACTATCGCCCCATATCAATCCTTCCATTCATTTCAAAAGTTATAGAGCGTGTCGTCCATCTGCAATTAAGTTCTTTCCTATCCAAAAACAATCTCCTAAATTCGTTCCAGTCTGGTTTTAGGTCTGGGCATAGTACGACTACGACTTTGGTCAAAATCACGGACGATATTCGATGTGGTATCGATAATAAACTACTTACTGTATTGGATCAGTTACTGTATTGACATGGCTGGATTTCAGTAATGCCTTTAACACTGTTGATTTTGATATACTGCTCGGCATATTGCGCTCACTTAATATATCTCCAACGGTGCTTGACTGGTTTCATAGTCACTTGCATGGACGTCGGCAGCGCACTCGTGCTGAAGATTCTTTCTCTGTATGGTGCGACATCAGTGCTGGTGTTCCGCAAGGTAGCGTTCTGTCTCCTCTTCTCTTCGCAATTTTTATTAATACCATTTCACTCAATCTCTCTTCCTCTTTTCACTTGTATGCAAACGATCTCTAGATATATTCTCAAGGGCGTCTTGAGGAACTTGATAGGGTGGTAAGTGTTATAAACACTGATTTAACGCATATCCTGAACTGGAGCCGGTCATATGGTCTCCAAGTTAACCCCTCAAAGACGCAAGCTATAATACTTGGTGGCTCACGGCAAATTAGCAAAATAGACTGGAGTAACTTACCACCTATTATATTTGACGGCGTCGTAATTAGCTACAGCAAAGTTGTGAAAAACCTCGGTGTTCATATAGACTGCTCTCTCACCTGGACGAGTCAGATTTCAGAGGTTAGCAGAAAAATTTTTGCAACGGCAGCGTCAGTTAACAGACTACGTAATTTTCTACCGGTACCTACTAAAATTGCGCTTGTTCAGGCCCTCCTTTTCCCAATTCTTGATAATGCAGACTGTTGCTACACTGATCTTAATGAAAATCTCCTAAATAAACTTGAACGCCTTCAGAACTTCTGCATTCGCATTGTCTATGGTCTGCGAAAGTACGACCATGTCTCAGAATACCGAACGCTCCTGAATTGGCTACCTATTCGTCGTCGGCGCGATTTTCACGTTCTCTCCTTTTTATATTCTATATTATTCAATCCAAATTCACCGCCATATCTAAAGGAGCGTTTCCATTTTCTGCAGTCAGCTCTCGGTCATGAAATGCGGTCATTCAACAAGCTTCGTCTCTCATTTCCTTCTCATTCTTCTCACGCCTACTCACAGTCTTTCACTGTGCAATCCATCCGACTATGGAACTCTATACCGTTGTTTATTCGGCAGTCTGAAACACTTTCTACTTTTAAATACAAACTCAAAACCTATCTTTTATCTCTATAGTATTACTATTTCTCTTTCTTTCCTTTCAAACTTTTAGTAACAAGGTTCTTTTCAAAGTATTGTTGGGTCATATTTTACATGTATTTATTTGTTTATGTGTATTTAATATTTGCATTTGTGTGTATGTTTATTGATTGAGTAGAATATTTATTTTAAAATTAATTTGTAGCTTGATTATTTTATTTATTTTATATATTTTTAACCTATTTATTTAATATTTACCTTTAATAACTCTTTGCCGCCTTCCCCACTTATTTCGATTTAATTGTCCTTTATTGAGGTTGTCTGGAAGAGATCGCTTATAGCGATAAGACCGCCTAAATTGTACAGCTTAAAACACGTTATTACATGTTAACAATGTATCCTGTATGGTGTGCAATAAAGAGTATTTATGTTATTTATGTTACTTGATCAACTTTGGCACAAGTTTCAAAATAATCACTTAAAATTATTGAAAACATAGAGACTGACAAATCACAGGATGAAACTATTTACAATACTTATTACGAAGTCGAAGATGAATATTTAAGCACAAAAGACACAATGTTGAAATGGCAGTGCGACTTTCCAACTCCAACTAAATCGAACGAAGAAGCTGAAAATAAAGATTCGGAAATTTCGTCACAGCAAATTAAACTTACTCCGATACAAATTCCAAACTTTGATGGAAATTACAGCGAATGGATTCCATTTTATGATCAATTTGTTTCACTTGTACACAACAACAAGTCTTTTAGTAAAGTGAACAAACTACATTTACTGAAACAAAACTTAAAAGGAGAAGCTGCAACTTTACTAAAACACATACCTGTTACTGAAGGAAATTATGATTCTGCTTGGTTAAAATTAAAAGATAGATACAGCAACAAAAGAGTTATAATAAATTCATATTTACAAACGTTGATGACACTTAAAACTATAACAAATGAAAATGCTATTTCCATCAAGCATTTGTTAGATACAATAACTGAATGTTTGAGTGGATTAAGGGGCATCGGAGTAGATACAAGCTCTTGGGATCCAATTATTATTTACCTACTGACAAGCAAGTTAGATAGTGAATCTTTAAAGAGCTGGGAACAAGAAATAAGCAGACAAGATAACGAGACACTACCAACATTCGAAGACCTTGCAAGATATTTAGAATCGAGATTTAGATCACTGGAAAGAATTCAGTCAACAAAAGGAAACTTACGCACATTCACAAAACCTACAACTACTTATACAGAGAAAAGAGTGTTTTACAATACGCCTAAAGAGGGTTGTGTACTTTGTGGCGATGACCACTATATTTACAAATGTCTAGGCTTTATAAAATTGTCTATCCAAGATAGGAAGGCATTTATTGAGAAAAACAACCTTTGTTTCAATTGCATGATACCTAACCATGGAGTGAAACATTGTAAGCAAAAGTCAAGATGTCGCATTTGTGGAAAACGCCATCACACGCTCATTCATCCTGAGTATCACAACAACAAACCTCCTGAAAATAACGATCGACAAGACAATTTAACCCAAATACATAAAGACACACAAGACATATATACAAAAGAGAGAGACAACATAATAACACATTACGCAATGGAAGAGAGAGTCCAAAATACAACTAACATCTTGTTAGCCACGGCACTTATGAAGGTGACCGCAGAGAACGGACGTACACTACAACTACGAGCATTGATCGATCAAGGGTCTGAAGGATCATTCATCACTGAGAAGGCTACACAAGCTCTTGGTCTTAAGAAACATACAATCAATGGCACAATCAGCGGTATAGGAAACAACATTGTGATGCACGCTAAACATTGAGTAACAATGTGTATACAATCAGAATATGATAGAACATTCAAACTCCCACTTAAGGCATATGTGCTTAAGACATTAACTCGCCTCCTACCTTCAAGACAAGTCAATATGAAATGGAAACACATACAAGGCTTACAACTGGCCGATCCACATTACGGAACACCAGCTTCAATAGACCTTCTCCTAGGAGCTGAAGTCTACAGTAACATTATATTAGAGGGTGTGAAACCTGGGTCTTTCAATACACCTTTAGCACAAAACACCAAACTTGGATGGATTTTATGTGGAGAGACCAACATAACTTATGCTAGTGACACAAAACATAACGTCATAAACATGCACTTATCAACACAACAAGAAGACAACGACATTTTACTAAAATTCTGGGAACTTGAATCTGGAGACACCTACAAAAACAAAAGACAATTAACTACAGAAGAACAACAATGTGAGACAGTATTCGAAGAAACAACTACCAGAGACAGTGAAGGAAGATATATAGTTGAAATACCATTTAAACAGAAGAACCTTGATTATGGCAACACAAAACAAATAGCAGAGAAAAGGTTAGAATATTTAGAGAAGAGACTAGACAAAGACGAGAAATTGAAAACAGAATACACAAAAGTTTTGATAGAATATATACAACTTAACCACATGGAAGAAGTAACAAATTATGAGAATGAGACTACGAGTAATTCCTTTTACATGCCACATCATGCTGTGTTAAAACCAGAGAAAACTACATCCAAATTAAGAATAGTATTTGATGCCTCATGCAAGAGTTCTAATGGCAAATCCCTCAACGATAACATGTTAATTGGCCCTAAACTACAGCAAGATTTAAGACAAATAGTTATGAGATGGCGGAAACTTAACATCTGAAAATAAGGAACTTAGAAAATTATTTGATAAGAGTACTGAAAATTTACAATCGGAAATCAAGAACATCCTGGCTTATGATGGGACTACATAGCATCATATACCACCTTCTTTTTTACAGCAATAATCAATATTTAGTTGTTGATAGCCGTTATTTATTTTGACAACCTACACCACATAAGGCTTTTCTTTGCCGAAAATTTTACCAGTACCCACACAGAACAGAGAAGAGAACAGGACTGGTCCTTTTTAGTAAATTTGTAGGATTTTTCTTTATAATACTGAATGTCGGTAAATCTTCTTCTTCAGCTGGGTATCAGCATTTGAGGCAGCCTCGGGCCGAGCGGCTGTCTCGACCCGAGGCAGATCTAGTGGAGACCGTGCCGCGAGTCGAGGCTTGCCGCGCAGCGAACCAAACGAGGCGGCCGCGCAGCGAGCCAAATCGTGTCGGTAAATGGCCATGCTCAAAGACGCCTCAGTGTAAGGCCTGCATTCAGTGGAGACAGACGTGTGTGCTCGGTATGCGGCAAGATGGACAACAATAAATGTATCGAATTAATTAAGTTATATGAAAATCACCGACATTTATGGGATCCAACTTCACCGCATCATTATGATAAACAAAAGAAAGAAGATTCCTGGAAAATAATCAGCAACGAAATTAAACTACCCGTTTTCGAAGTAAAAAAAAAATACTTCGCTTTGTGGATCTTTTCGGAGGGAAAATCTCGGCATAAACAAAGTCTCGTCACGGGATCAGGTAGAAACTCATTGCTTTTTGAAAATTTGTTGTAAATTTATTGTCATTTCTTTACACTTACGTGTGTAACTGTATATTTTTTATTCTAGGCCGTAATGAGGTGTATATATCGAAATGGTTCGCTTATGAGCACTTTTACTTCTTGGCTGACAAGTTCTCTCCCCGTGAATCTCGGAACTCAATGTCTATCGACACATCGTCGTCTTCTGCAGCAAGTGCCACAACAAATTCAGAACCACCGCCTTCTGCAACGTTGCTGGGGAGAAAGGAGCTCCATAAGAGGAGGAGGATTCATAACATTTTAAGGAAAGCACGTATGGAGTAACTGGACCTCTGATTTAGCGTACCCTGGAACGTTGTATACAGCCACAGCAAATGGCTGGATAAAATTGAAAGCTTTTTTGGATTATATAGATAAAAGTTTTATTCCGATGATTGGCGATCACGAAGCCAACACTCCTCATCTATGATGGTCACAGTACTCATGTACAAATGGCTGTAATCGAAAAAGCCTACCAACACAACATAACAATCATAAAACTCCTCCCCATACCAGCTATATTCTGCAACCGCTGGAATTGGCGGTTTTCAAGCCTTTCAAAAATGCCTGGGACCAGGAAATAGTCAAGTGGCAAAGAGCTCACAACGGACAAAAACTGCTCAAAGACGAGTTTTCGAGGATAGTTGGAAAAGTGTGGGAAGCCCTAAATCCTGACATTATAAAAAATGGATTTGCAAAAAGCGGGATTTACCCATTTAATAGGGATGCAGTTCCCGAACATAAATTAGACCCCGAGGCTGTAAAAAGATGGAAACAGATGTTGGCTAATTCCGATTAAAATAACTAAATTATGCCTGAACATAAAAAACTTTTCATTAAATTTAAACGCAATTCCAATCCAAACTTCAACAAGCAACAGAAACTCAATAACCACTAAAGAAATACCGATTGAAGATTTATTTCTGGAAACTATAAAACAAGTTCCAACAACTGGTGTCAAACAAAAAAACAAGTGAAGATTTCTGGAAACGCTGAAGTAATAACTCATGAGGGTGTAATAGCAAGGCTGAAAAAAAGGGAAGATGACAAACTTAACAAAGAAAAAGATTTAGAGGAAAAACGAAAGATAAGAGAAAATAAGAAAAGAACTAAATTAAGGGAAAACAAACTAAAAAGCATAATCAACAGAAAGAAAAGAACAATGTAATGCAGAGCAAAAGCAAAGAGCCTATGAAAAGTACAAATATGAATTTAGCCGACCTCAACACAAATGCCATTGCAGTTCCAAGTTCGTCTAGTTTAACTGTCCAACAAAACTTACGAAAACCAACAACAACAATATCTGTAACCCATCCAAAGTGGATGTCCAAACTCGAAAATAACTGTTTTGCAAGATACATATTTGGAACCAAATGCAAAAATGTCTCCTGAAGATATATTTATTTTTACGGGCAAAAACCTGTTCAACCAAGAGATATTACTTTAAAAAAAAGTAACTAATAGGAAAATCAAATGCGAAATTAAACAATCCAAACCAAGAAAGAAGAAACCGAACAAACAAATACAGGGTGTCCGGTGGCAGATTTATGTTTTTGAAAGGGCATATTTTAAAAAGTTATAAACGGAGCGGGGGGAGGGTGGTGTCATTCGACGCTCCGAGAATGCGGATTTGTTAGTCACAATGCCGCAGTGGTCGGGGCAGCACCGAGCGTACGCTATAGAGGCGTTTTTTAAGAGCGGTGATTCTTACGTGACTGCGCGCCGACAGTTTTGTTCCCATTACAATATTCGACGTTTGAGCGACGGACCAAGTGTTAATTTGATTAGATCGTGGGTGGAAAGGTTTCGTCAGACATCATCTGCATTAAACAACCCTCAGCCGGGACCCCAGCAAAAAAGAAGCCGAGAAGTAAAGACTGACAGAAAGGAGAAAGACCAGCAAGAAGAAAGCTTTATTCATTTACAGACAATTAACACGGGACATGAGAAAATGGATGGAGTGACAATGAACTTTTTAGACATTGAAACAGACTTTTTACATAGAGAAAACCATCAACAGCAGGCAGACTTCTTCACTCATGATACTACTGGCTTATCCAATGAAGTTGAAGAAGATACAACTAAAGAGAGACAAAATATCAAAACGTTGAATTCCAGAAAGCAAAAAGGTGTAGGAAAAAGAAGCCGAAAAGTAAAGACTGACAGAAAAGAAAAATACCAGCAAGGAGAAGGCTACATTAATTTACATGCACTTGACACGGCACATGAGAAAATGAATTGATGAATGATACCGAAAATCTCATTCGTGTCACTATCATTTGTGTCGATTCACGAGTCACACTAATGATAATAAATAGCATACGAATGATATTGGGTTTGTTTTTCTTACTTTTAGCTTTTATCTTAATAAAAAATGGCAAAACAAAAAAAGGAAAAGACGACGCTAGAGAGCTAGAGAGACGACGAATTGCTAGAAGAGAAAAGTATAGAACTATAAAAAAAAATTCGGACCTTTATGTTGCTGAGAAAGAAAAAAAAAACAAAACTATTTAAAACGTAAAGAAAATAAAAAAGTTAAAGGCATAAACGAAATGAGTCCAGGTGAACAACGAGTTCAAAGAAAAAAGTAGAAAGAGTGCCAAAAATTATTATAAAAAAAAAGTCAGCCAAAAAATTATAGAAAACGTCTCAGTAAGTGATGTAATTAATGATGATGAAAATGTGGACTCGAATGCAGATCCATTTTTTAAACACAGAACGAGTCAAACTGCCGAAATCAAAAAAAGAAATAAAGTTAATCAAAAAGATAAAGTTCATGAAAATTCAGCATAAAAGGGAAAAACAAACTATTTATCTCTATTACAGAGATACAGGAACAAAGTAAGGATTCTACAATGTCAGTTATCCAAATTAACACAATCAGCAAGCAATGAACCAGGAATTACTAAAGTAAAAGACAGAAAACAGATATTTGACAGTCTCATAAGTAACGAAATAGCACAAAAATTCTCAACAACTAAAAGTAGAAAAGAAAAGCGTATTATCACAAGCCTAATCGATAAAAAGAAGTTCAAAGAATCAAAAGTTTCCACCGATTTACGCAAAGTATGCCTTCGAGAACGATTTAAGAAACACGCGATAAACTTAAACATCAATGTTCAACAGTCAGTAGAGAATTTTTATGAAGAAGACATTAATAGGCGCCTTACTCCTGGAAAGAAACAATATAAGAAGAAGCATGGAATAGTCAAACAAAAACGATATCTTCTTGATTCGATGAAAAACTTGCATAGAAGATTTTTGGCTGAAAATCCTAACATTAAAATCAGTTAGACTACCTTTACAAGACTCAGGCCATTTTGGATTTCTCTCCCTGTTGATGACCGTGATACGTGTGCCTGTACATTTATGATTTTTTGTCTTTATTTGAGGGCTGGTAACTTACTTCGCTTGAGATGGCGCTCCTAACGAGGAAGTCCATTCTGAAGGAGTACAAGGGCGAGGTGGGGTAGTAGCAGGGCCCTCCAAGGCACCAATTTTTTTCGGGATTCCTAAAAATAATAATAATCATAATAATAAAGCTTGCCCAGAAAAATCATCGAATACCGCTTAATTAATACCATATCATAAATAAACTTCTAAAGTGAAAAAAACAATAATAGAAAATATTTTGACCGCGCTATTCTAGCAGATAAAACTAAAACCACACACTACAATAGACCGGATACCGATCTCCAGGACAAGAAGAATAACAGAGCATATGGATGATTTGATCTTTTTCATTACCGACAAAAAAAATATGGGCGTTAAGTATCGTATTTAAAGCCCAATTATGTAGGTTAAAAATGTAGGTCAAATTTTAACCCAAGAATAATTTTCGCAACATAGTTTATTTTTACGGTCCTAATCCTTATTCATATTCATATTCATTTATTTCATCTTTTGGTAATACAATACACTTAGACACGTCAACTATTTACATTTACAAGCAATTAAAAAAATAAACAATAATATTTCAAATTAAAATCAATAATTCAAAGTTTCAAACTAAATTATTACAATTAAATTACATTGTTCAATAGCAAATAAAAAAAATGGTTGCCTGCAAAGTCGGTTTTACGGGCGAAGATTTTACGTGACAACGTCTTTTCACTACAGACACAGCTGACGATACTTTAACCACACGTGTGAACTTGTATTATGACGCTTTCTTGTTTTTCCAACGCCAAGAACGTTCGAGAAAGACAAAGACAGAGACACAAGCATGCGCCGATTCAATGCGCCTAATTCTCTAGTGCTGCGCGCGCGGCAGACCGATCATAGTTGAGTGGGAGAGAGACGCAAGGCATTCGGCGGGCCTCTCTCTCGTTCGGTGACTCATCGTAACGTTACCGAGCGTTACACTTTTTCATAAGTGACTCCCAGCCGCAACCTAATTTAAGACGTTGTCACGTCAATATAATAAGATCAAATATATAATCACAAAAATGTCATAAATTAAATATTTCACTATCCGTCAGCGCTTCATTTATATTATAATAACTTTTAAATATTAGTCTATTTTTAATTAATTCGCTAAATTCTTTATTCTGTAGATCCCTTACCTCTGTTGGTATTTTATTAAAAAAATTGAAGGTATTACCACATGAAGTATTACCAAGGACCGCATTCTTGATTAAATCAATATAAACAACTTAAGAATAGTATTATAGTATTATTAGTATTGTAATGATGAAGGAGATGCGCATCGCTTAAAAAAAGTGTTACGAGGAGGCTGTATCATTTTATTTTTTTTAAGGACTTTTTCTAGGTGCTTTATCTTGAAATTTTTGTACCAAGCTATACCAAAAGAAAAAATACGTCATTTGTTTTTTGCTCGTAAATTCTCGTATCAAAAGAAAATAAATGAGGGGTGTAAAAGCAAAAACGCTTCAGTCCAATATTTGTATTTTTTAAACTAGGCACACCAAATTGAAGTGCGCAGAAGTAGCAATATTTCTTTATAAGCATGATAGTGCAAATTCACGTCAATCCTATACAAAACGTACTTCGAAAGTAGCATTTGCGAGCAAAACAGCTTCGATCCAAAATTTGTTGGGATCAAAGCCGCCTCAGTCACAATCGACCAATCAGAAGCCACTATTTCAAAATTTCTAAGATGGCGAATCTGTTACTTTTCATAGTAAGTCGCGTTTAGATAGTGTTCGTTTTTTTGTGTTTTCCTGTTAATATTTGATTGTTATGGAAGAAAATATTCAACCCGCGCGTCCAGGACGAGCCAGAAAACGTGTTAGAAATGAAAGTCAATGGCGGCGTGTACAGGAAAAGGCAGAAAGGTATTTGAAAGATCACTGAATTTTGCACGTTAATGGTAGGGTCTGCAGCAATGGCCGTTTGATGCCAATTTTTTAATTGATTTCTAACCTATATTTACGAAAGAGACTTTACTTTTGTTCTTGCTAAAATAATAATATCTGGTTATGCAGTTTTACAAAAAATACGTCTGTTTAAATTTTGGCGCATGGTAACGTTTTTTTTTTTGCTTAAGGTATTCTGCAAAACATCTTCCACAATTACCTGCATGTCAGCACAATAAAAAAGCTATTTACGAGTGCAAAAATGTGACGGTGGCTGATGCTAAAAGATTTCATGACGCTTTTCTAATAAAATTCTGCCATGTAACTGATGTTCAACGTCGTGGACCACGTATGGGATCAGAAGGTGGACTCCAGGCAGATTATTCGACAAAACTGTACATAAAAAAACGGAATTCTAGTACTTTAATGCACGTGTGTCAAGCAACATTTTTGGGTGTGCTTCAAATACCGCGTAATAGAATCCGTAGAGTTGCAGAAGTTTTAAAAAAACTGGAGGTCTTGTGCAAGAGAATAGAGGCGGAGATCACACATCCCATAAAAATGTTCACAAATTACAGGAAGTTAAAGCTTTTATAGAGTCTTTTAAGTGCATAGAATCTCACTACTGTCGATCTAGTACAGAAAGAAAATATTTGAATTCAGAATTGAATATTCACAAAATGTGGCGAATGTTTAATGAGCAAGCTACGAATCCGGTCAAACAGTGCTATTTCCGAAGGGTCTTCAATACTCAATACAATATTGGATTTGGTAACCCAAGAACTGACGTGTGTTCAAAATGTACAGAGTTGGATGAACAGATCAAAAATGAATTAAAGCCAAATACATGATTGAAAAGACAATTCACAAACGCAAAGCTAAAAAATTTTACGAACTTTTAAATGAAAGACGAGACGGAATGGTAACACTATCGTTCGACTGCCAAAAAAAACAGGTCTTACCAAAAATACCCGATCAGATTGCGTATTATAGCAGGCAGCTTTATAGTTACAATTTCGCAGTTGTTTTGGGCGTTGAAGGAAAAAAGCTGAATAAAGATACCGTAAATCTGTACACATGGAATGAATATAAAAAAGGAGCGAATGAAATAGCCTCTTCTATGTATCATCGAATGAATGAATTAGATTTAAATGAAATTCAAACTTTGCGACTTGTGGCTGATGGGTGCGGAGCGCAAAATAAAAATTCAATTTTTATTGGAATGTGCTGTGGGTGGTTAAGCAGTGCCCCAAGTCATATAGACACAATTGAACTTGTTTTCCCAGTACCGGGACACTCCTTTTTACCAGCAGATAGAGTGCTTGGTAACATAGAGAGGGAGTTAAAACGCAAAGAGGTAATAATACAACCAGAAGTGTATCATAATATTTTTAGTAATTATGGAACTGTTGTAAAAATGGAGATGGATTATGACTGGAAAGGTGCTTTACAGGATATTGTTAAGCCGCCGGGTCAATGGCACTTTCAGTTTGCTCAAATTAAACGTTTTTATATTCAAAGATTTGGTAACAAAATCAAAGTTAAAGGAGAACTGCACTACACATCAAACTTTACACAATTTAAATCGATTTTGAAAAGGGGTAAATCATTTAAAGATGTTGCTCCACTGCCGGTGCCAAAAAACAATTTGTCTTTAAAAACAGAAAAACTCAACGACGTAAAAAAGTTATTAAATAAACATTTTGGATCAGAGTGGGAGAGTAATGTAGAACTGGCATATTACAAAAATGTGTTAAATTCTATTAATGATGGTGTAGATCAAGAGAATGAACCTTCTTGCGATCCACCAATGGCTGATTCAAATATTGCAATTTAAAATCCTACCTACATTATTGATTGAGTTTAATATTTAGCTTTGGAATATTCTTTTATAGTAGGTATATAAGTATAATAACAAAGGATACAAGAAAATATAAAATAAATAAATAAATATGTAAATAAAATAAATAAAAAATTAATTTCAGTCTTACCCGTACTAGGCGACGGAACGATTATAAGGGGGGTAGTAATCGTAACTTCCTTAGTCGTTTCTGAAACGAAGACAGTAAGGTGTAGTGTAAAGTGCTGTGTGAGCAAGCGCAAGAACTGATTACATTTATTTTATTTATTTGGACAACCAACAAGATCATACACCTTAAAATATAAAACATTGGATATAATATCGTAAGTATAAGAGACTAATTTTTTCCTTTGGTCACTATTTTGCACTATTTCAGTACAATTCTTTGGCCTTCATGAAATATCAGGATTCCATGGTGAGTATGCTGGACGAAGGGACACAACTGACACAAGTACTGCGTAAGTTATGACAAAAAATAATTTCAGCCTTACCCGTAATAGGCGCCGGAACGATTATAAGGGGAGAAGTAATCGTAACTTCCTTAGTCGTTTCTGAAATAAAGACAGTAGGTGTAGTGTAAAGTACTGTGTGAGCAAGCGCAAGAACTGATTTATTTTATTTTACTTATTTTGACAACCAACAAAATCATACACCTTAAAAGCTAAAAATAACAAAATGCGTAATACACAAATGTTGGTACGGTCTTAATTAGGAAAGGCATAGCTTAGCTTTAAAATGAAATTTAGGTACATTACAGATCCAAAAACCACGTGTTGTTCCAATCACGGGGATTTTTTTTTTCTTCCGGACTATACCTGAGGAACTGCTGATTCAGTGGATATTAAGCGTCAAAGTCACAATTTATTTTGTTTTCTATTTTAATACAAAAACTGTTAGAAAAGGTTATTTAAAAACTTTTCTCCATACAAACATACTACAAATTTTCACTATCTCATTCTCAATATTGATTCAGATGATAATGATTCGAATCATCATATCGATTCGAATAATCGATTGAGTCAAATCATATGACGCGTGCCGCCCACGCCGCACCCCTCCCTCCCTCAGTTCAAGTCAGTTCTGCTGACATCATTGAAGCGAGAGCTAGTGGCCGTTTGTTTGCTCCTCTAAAAACTTTGTCCTGACAACATAACAATAATTTTGGAGTGCATTATAGTGTCAAAACTTAAAAAATCCTCTTCCTCACCCACTACGCACATTGTGTGAATTGTGTTTGTGTCCAGTACCAGTACAAACAGATAAGCTGAGTAAGTACTTACTTAAACCTATTATTTTCGTTATACGGAATTTTTCACGTAGGCAGGTAGGTAACATAATTAAACAGATGGGCATTAGGTATGTGTTTTAGTTTAGACAAAACAATACTTTTGAAAAAGAAAAGTAAACAAAATAAAAAGTCGTGGGTTCAAGTCCCGCTCGTTCTTAGTTGCAGACTGTCAACTCTTGTGATTTGATTTACTTGCTTTTTACTAAAGCATTTAAAACTAGATTTCCGCCTTTTCTTATTTCCCGTGGGAAATACCTATAGCCTGTGTTGCTCAGGGATAACGTAGTACGGACGATGTGTGACGAGGTAAATTTTAAACGTCTTGTCAAATTTTAAGAGTTAAATCGGTCCAGTAGTTTTTTTTAGTTTATACATAGTCAGGTCATAAGTTCTGTCACACAATAAAAAGTCAGCCAATTCAGATTTTCGACTTACTGAAAAATTTGAATATAACCAAGAGATTCGTTTATCGTACTATAAAACGATACAATGAAGACTCTAGTGTAGATGACAGGTCAAGAAGTGTCGCCCTCGCTCTGTTAGGACTCCAGAGGTGATAAAAGCTGTGAAGGCGCGAATTCAAAGAAATCCCATACGTAAGCTGAAACTGTTGGCCCTTCAGATGGGGTTACGCAGGACCACGGCGAAAAGGGTGTTAAATGAAGACTTAGGGCTTAGGGCATATTGAAGAAAAACAGGACATCGTTTGGACGCTCGTTTGATGGACCTGAGACTGACGCGGAAAAAAAGGCATCGGGAAATTCTTTTTTCGGATGAAAAAATTTTCACCGTGGAAGAGAGCTACAACAAACAAAATGATAAGGTGTACGCACACAGCAGTGAAGAAGCGAGCAACCGTATTCCGCGTGTCCAACGAGGTCATTTTCCATCCTCGCTCATGGTTTGGTTGGGAGTCTCTTATTTGGGCTTAACTGAGGTACATTTTTGTGAGAAAGGCGTAAAAACGAATGCAGTTGTGTATCAAAATACAGTCCTCAGGAACCTTGTGGAACCTGTTTCTCATACCATGTTAAATAACAGGCACTGGGTATTCCAACAAGATTCTGCGCCAGCTCATAGAGCGAAAGCACATAAGACTGGCTGGCGGCGAGTGAAACCGACTTCTTCCGGCACGAAGACTGGCCCTCCTCCAGTCCAGATTTGAGTCCATTAGATTACAAGATATGGCAACACTTGGAGGAAAAGGCCTGCTCAAAGCCTCATCCTGATTTGGAGTCACTCAAGGCATCCTTGATTAAGGCAGCCGCCTATATTGACATGGACCTCGTTCGTGCTGCGATAGACAACTGGCCGCGCAGATTGAAGGCCTGTATTCAAAATCGCGGGGGTCATTTTGAATAAACTTTATTACCATATGAATCTATGTTTTATTAAGTTCATTTTGCTATATAAATGGTTACATAAATAATAAACATGTCAAAATTATTTCATATTACACATGTGACAGAACTTATGACCAGACTAGGTATATTACAAACATACAAAAATATATACAAATTCCTCTTTATTATATTAAGTATTAGTATAAAATAAATGGGTATGAGCTGTGATGAAATGATTACTTCCATTGCTGAACTTGTTCAATGTTTGCAAGAGCAGACTCTCCACTCTCTAGCTCTACAAAACACGAGTGCGATGAGCTCACCTGCTGGCGCTAATGCTTCTGCTGAAAAGGAAACAAGTGACGATGACACAAGTACTGGTGGCAGTAATTCGTCTGTGATGGAAAAGAACTTAATAAAGCAATAGAAAAATCTATGACCAAAAAGCAAAACAGACCCCAGATCGGTGAGATCGGAGATGAAGAAAAAGATAATATTAAAACATTAATTCGCATTGAAATGACCTTGCATGAAAACGGAGGTACTAGAGGCAGATTTTTAGACGCAGCTTACAAAAACCTTTTAAGCATTTTTCCCACGAGCGTTAAATCAGAAAGGGCCTTTTCAACTGCAAGTTACATATGTAACAAAATAAGATCATCGCTTAACGACGCAAGTTTGGACGCGTTGCGTTTTCTTCGTTCGATTATCCAACAAACTCGATCTGCCTGATTAATGTTTATTTTAAAATAATTACTTTTGTCTTAATTTAGCTCAGAGTTAGGGTTTAATGGCCACATAAAGGGAAAACTATAAAAATTAGGATACTCGAAGATCTGGAATACCTGGTGACCCTGATTAGAAAACACAAGAGCCCAACCAAACTATAAGAAATCGACATACCGCCTTTACATAAAATATATAACTTGGTGGGCCTCTTCATTTGATGTCAAAAATCTAAGGTCTGAAGTATCTGATGAAGAACCCTCAGCAGGTCTCAGCTGTATTAGAGATATGGTAATGCCCCCTTCTACTATTGGTACAAAAAAAACCGACTGTCATTGAAAAAATCCAGCGTAGTGGGACACATCTTCTAATTTTATTTAGCCTACAGCGTCCCACAGCTGGGCGAATGCCTCCCCTTCTGCTTTTAATACGCATATAAATAAAATTAAAGGAAAATGTTGGATAAGACTAGACTGGCTTTTTTACTTAAACTTACAAGTTTACAAGAAGAAATAGTCGAACGATTAACTTTATTCTACTCTAACATTACACAAAATAAAAGAAAAAAAAACGTGTTAAATAAGGAATCTAATAAAAAAAAAAGTTGTGCGTGTACTAGTGTACACACGTAAGAAGTGAAACTTCTTTATGGCCTTATTTTTCGAAAAATGATCTACATGCAACTTTCCAGAAATTGGTTAAATTGGTTAAATTGGTTAAATTGGTTAAATTGGTTACATTGGTTAAATTGGTTACATTGGTTAAATTGGTTAAATTGGTTAAATTAGTTAAATTGGTTAAATTGGTTAAATTGGTTAAGTTGGTTAAGTTGGTTAAGTTGGTTAAGTTGGTTCAGTTGGTTAAGTTGGTTAAGTTGGTTAAATTGGTTAAATTGGTTACATTGGTTAAATTGGTTAAATTGATTAATTTGGTTAAGTTGGTTAAGTTGGCTAAGTTGGTTAAGTTGGTTAAGTTGGTTAAGTTGGTTAAGTTGGTTAAATTGGTTAAATTGGTAAAATTGGTAAAATTGGTTAAATATTATTTCACTTTACCTTTTTGCTATCGTCTGAACCAACCGTGGTAGGGGCAAGAAAAAGATGGCGCGTAACCGAAAAATGTGACGAAAATTTGACGCAACTTTCCAGAAATTGGTTAAATTAGTTAAATTGGTTAAATTGGTTAAATTGGTTAAATTGGTTACATTGGTTAAATTGGTTAAATTGGTTAAATTGGTTACATTGGTTAAATTGGTTAAATTGGTTAAATTGGTTAAGTTGGTTAAGTTGGTTAAGTTGGTTAAGTTGGTTAAGTTGGTTAAGTTGGTTAAATTGGTTAAATTGGTTAAATTGGTTAAATTGGTTAAATTGGTTAAATTGGTTAAATTGGTTAAATATTATTTCACTTTACCTTTTTGCTATCGTCTGAACCAACCGTGGTAGGGGCAAGAAAAAGATGGCGCGTAACCGAAAAATGTGACGAAAATTTGACGCAAAACGTGACGGTAAATTTTTTCCAACGCCGATAAAGAAGTTTCACTTCAAAAATAATAGAAAACAGCACACTCAGGCACGGTAGAAAGAGTGGGAGATACTAGTTCCTCTCCCTTCCCCTCGATCTTACGCTTTTTCGATCAGCATCACGTGACCCTGACGCGAGTTTGGAAGTTTTTACCCATCCAACAAAAAAGTGCTCAGCGCCGCTAAAGAAGTTTTCACTTCAAAAATCAATATGCTCACGTTTCTACAAAAAGAAGTGAAATCCCACCAAAAATATTTTGTAAACTAGACTTGGCTAGTTTTTTACAGAATGTTTTTGGTGGGATTGTATTTTCGCCATATGTTACTGATAAGGATAATTTTAAAGAGCAAACTGATCAAGTGAAAAGGTTCGTGGTTGAAACGGACATTGTAAACCTAAGGGCCCTTTCTTAATAGATAACGACAAGTGATCTTTTTAGAAAAACATTAGGTTTAAAGATTATTTATTCACTTCTCAATAAAGACGTTACATCACTTACTTGAGAAAAAAGCTTAAATAAATATTGTAGGTACACTGTTCGTCGTTCACACTGAGGTTTTTATATAAAATAAAAAGTAATTACTTAACTTATGTCATTCTATCACTTCTAGAACATATTGAGCCAATTTTGTTTTAAATACATTAAGTGAATCAATATTTCTTAAAAATGTCGGTAGTTTGTTTAATAGCTGTGCTCCCGCAAAGGTAAACATTCGCTTGCCGTAGTTAGCTCGAGTTTTAGGTAGAATTAAATAACTCGCTCGTCATCGTGTTGCTCGCTTTGCTACGTGTTGTGACTGTGTCAGTGCTAATGATGTGTGGATGGTTTTATGCAACACCTTTCGAACGAGCAGGCAGGTATGATATGTGAAGAGTTGTTTTAAATTCATAAGGCCTGTTTGCTTGTAGATCTTACAGGTGGAAGTCAGATAAGGGTAATGGAATAACAATTTAATTATTTTATTTTGTGTTACTTGTAGTTTGGCTAATTTGGATTTTGATGCATTTCCCCATATTTCAACAAGATAAATCAGGTGAGACTTTGCAAGAGAGTTATACATATTATGTCTTATTTTGCGCGGAATACATCGGACTATGGTACGCAACGAAGACATTTTCTTTTTTATGTGATCAATATGTATATTCCATGTCAAGTGTGTGTCTAAGTGTAGGCATAGGTATTTTTCATGCGATTTTTCCTGTATAGGAGTATTGTTAATTGTTAGCGGACGGTATGGTGGTATAGGCTTATTTTTTGCTTTGAAAATAATGTAGGAGGTCTTAGAAATATTAATGGTCAACAGGTTTTGTTGGAACCAAGTGGTGATAGGGTCCTGTTGGGCAAGTGAAATAATGTTATTTATGGATGATCCAAAATAAAAAAGGCAAGTATCATCTGCGTACAGGGTAATGTGGCCATGTAAACCGATTTTATCAATATTGTTTATGTATGTCAAAAATAGGAGAGGTTGTAACACGTCGTTACATTTTTTGCATTTATTTTGTTTCAACAGCTCGTGCGCAGCTAAGGATTTTTACTGATAACGCCATCTATCCGGCTGATGGAATACTATAGGTGCAACTTTGTGTCTGTCATCCCACAATTCCTTTCTTTATCTAATAATTTGAATGTTATTTTTTTATATTATTACATTAATAGGCAAATGTCTATTTGTGTTGATTGTTTTTATGTAGTTTTCTACTATTTTCAGGGCTGAGTAGTTTCCTGCGTTGTTTGGCTTTATGTGTCAAGTTTAACTTTTGGTTCCAAGTCGTGACATGAAACGAAGAAAAAAAAAAGTTACTTGTCATAGAGGGGAGAAGTTTGATTACTATAAAAGCGGACGCCATTTCGTGGCCAGCTCTTCTTTTTCACATTTTTTATTTGGTCTTCAAGATTACTATCTTGATGGTGCGCAAGCGTGCCAATATATTAACATGCATGTAGAAGCCAAAATGCTTCATTTGTGTTAAGTAAATCTATTTTCTCTTCAATTTGTCTCCTCATGGTAAGCATCTATAAATGTCTTTTCCAAGACTTTGTTCTCTTTTCTAAGAGGTTGTGAACCTTTAATTGTGTGTTGTTTCATCTTTCAGGACTAACATTTTTTTTACTTTCCCTTGATGGATAAATTTACATGATGCATCGCCTCATCTTGGTGATTGTTGCTGCATTTTTATGGGTAAGCATGTTTGATTCTTTTCACCACGTGTACATTTTTTTTACTTTCCCTTGATGGATAAATTTACATGATGCATCGCCTCATCTTGGTGATTGTTGCTGCATTTTTATGGGTAAGCATGTTTGATTCTTTTCACCACGTGTATCTGCCTATGCCCACGTGTGGACAACGTGCTAGCGAATGTCTTCATCTCACCCTGCTGTAAATGCACCTGCGGTCATGTCTAAAGTGCTGTGCTAGTGCACGTTTTCCTTTCACACACCATCTGCTCATGCCCACGTGCGCTCCCTAAGAGCATGTGGCTTTATCACCGCTGTACTCATGCTTGTGTGTACCTTCCAGGCTTGAAATATCGCCCTCCTCGCTCCTAGCTACTAGGACATATACCTGCGTCCTGCGCGCATGTGAGAATCTCTGCTCCAGGGACGGCGGGATATGTGTGTTTCTCCACGGTGACGTTATAATTTACTATCGGTGACATGATCTAATAACATGCTACTAGGTATTTATGAACATTTATTCTTTTGATAGTTTTCATGCATTGATGATACTCCTCAGCTCATGGGTTAGGCCAACCTTAATTCTAGTTACTTGTGAGTGATGGAACGCCTGCTTCTAAGCTTTCCTTCACTGTATCTAAGACTAAGTTTAAGTACAGAACTTTTGTTTAGATGCATAGTCATAATTTATTCTTAAACTAATATACCTACTTAAGTCTATTCTATATAGCTTAAAGTTTATGTTGCTGATATCTATGTTGAGTGTAATGCACATTTAAATAATATATTGGGAGACAAATTGAAAATAACTTGTTTTCTTTTCTATCTTTAATTAACTCTTTCTTGCTTCTGAGTTAAAGCAAGTGGCGCCCTCCACAGTTTCTTAGTACAGTTCTCCGAGCGCTGAAGAAGAACCCACGAGCTCATATCTCTAAAAACACACCCAACATCTTAGCTTGTTTCATTGGCGCCTCAACGGGTAGGCCTCTTTTAGAGATTTGTACTTTGAAGCTGTGTTTTTTTAATTTGTCTCAACTTAGGTTACTAATTTAATTTTGTAATCATGTCTCTTTCTTTAGATATTAATTATCTTAGTAAAAACGAACTTTTATATGAAATTCGTTTTAAGGGCCTGGAAGTATCAGATGATACTACTGTCGATGAGCTGAGGAAGTTATTGCGTTCTGTTAAGGGTATCACCAATCAGGAATTAAGCAATAAGTTTTTATTTTCTTTAGACTCTGCTAATGAGCTGAATATTTGTGAATTAAAATATAATGAAGTGTTGAATACCGACCATGCTGGTTGTATCAAAAAGTGTTGTTCTATATTAACTCATGTTATACTAAGACTTGAGCGAGTGAGTGTCACCAGTGAGGAACACAGGGCACTTAAAATTAGCTTGCTTGCTAATGCCTTTCTACTTCTTAACAATATTAAGTGCGGAACCACATCATCTAGTGTTGTGTCTGAACCTATACCTTCGGTATCTGTAGGTACTCAACCTCTAATTATTCAATCCCTTGGTGATGAGGTTAATCATCAAAATTCATGTTCGAATGTTAATTCTAAGCCTGTGCTCAATCAAATTTTAAAATGGAATTTGAACTTTAGTGGTGAAACACCAGTACACGACTTTATCATTAAACTTACAGATTACATTAAGTCTTCTAGAATTTCTGATAATGATTTCTTAAATAATGCCATTTATGTCTTGTCAGGTGAGGCTTTAATTTGGTTCAAATCTGTTCAACATTCTATTTTAACATGTAATCAATTTTTGCAATTATTAAAACTTGAGTTTCAATCTGTTGAGTGTGAGCGCTCCTTATTGAACCAAATTAGGTCACGGCTACAACAGCCTAAAGAAAGAATTAGAACTTTTATTAATACTATGAGATATTTATTTACTCAACTTTCTGTGCCTTTGTCTGAGAAGGAGCAACTTGATATTATTATGACTAATATGAATCCTTTCTATATATCTCGTTTATCTTTAACTAATGTTTACTCTATTGATCATTTAAAGGAGCTTTGTGCTAATTTGGAAATTGCCAAGCACAGGTGTGAGTACAGGGGCTATCTCAATCCGGGTCCTGATGTCATCATTTCTGAACTCTTAAAACCTAAAACTTCTCCCATTGGTAACTCACGGGTAAACTCTGTAGTGGTGAAGTGCTTAAAGTGTGATGGTGCACATCACTACAAAGATTGCGACGTGTATGTCGGTCTACATTGTTTCAATTGCAAGAAGCCGGGTGTTGTAACAAAAGATTGCCCTTGTATGAAGAGGATACGTCCAAATCGTTCAGGGGTAAACAACATTTTGAATCTTCGCATTTCTTTTAAGAAGGGTTTTACTTCTGCCTTTGAATGGCAAAACCATTTAAAATTTATTAATTCTTTTCTTCCTGGGAAAACCTCTGTTGTTACCCCATTGTTTAATAATCATGACTTAAATGATGTTAGGCCTTATCTTAATATTGACGTTTCAGGCGTCAAATGCAGTGCTCTGGCAGACAGTGGTGCTTCTGTATCCTTAGTCAGCACTGACGCCTTATCTACTCTTTCTCAATTAGGGGTTAATCCTAATGTGGTTCACTGCCACGAAAATTTATTAGTGGGTAACAATGCTCAACTGAGTGTTGTAGGTAAAGTTATACTGCCCATTTCTTATTCTAATAGATTTAACTTTATTCACTTTGTTGTTTGTCGTGATACAAACGTGCCTATTATATTAGGGGCTGACTTTCTTCGTTCCTTTGGTTTATGTAGGGACATCTTTGACACAGGAAAGTTATGTCAGACGTCTACTAGACCTGCATCAAACTTGATGTTATCTTGTAAGACTGTGGTTGCTACCAATAATAAAGTTCAACCATCAGTACGGGGATCCCATCCTATACCTCAACGACTGAGGGATGTTTTCAGCAGGGATCGATCTCCTAAGAAGAGATACCACAGTCGCAGCAGGACATTCTACAATAGGTCTCGTAGGCAGGTGGATAATCCAGTTGGACGGCCTGTGTTAAGTGATATTTCACTGTCTGATGCTGTCGAGTGTTCTCCTCACAGATCACCTTTAATACTTAGTAAATTTTTACATTGGTAGTTTAACTTTCTGTCCTTTTTTTTTTCTTTAGTGGGGATGTATTGTAACACGTCGTTACATTTTTTGCATTTATTTTGTTTCAACAGCTCGTGCGCAGCTAAGGATTTTTACTGATAACGCCATCTATCCGGCTGATGGAATACTATAGGTGCAACTTTGTGTCTGTCATCCCACAATTCCTTTCTTTATCTAATAATTTGAATGTTATTTTTTTATATTATTACATTAATAGGCAAATGTCTATTTGTGTTGATTGTTTTTATGTAGTTTTCTACTATTTTCAGGGCTGAGTAGTTTCCTGCGTTGTTTGGCTTTATGTGTCAAGTTTAACTTTTGGTTCCAAGTCGTGACATGAAACGAAGAAAAAAAAAAGTTACTTGTCATAGAGGGGAGAAGTTTGATTACTATAAAAGCGGACGCCATTTCGTAGCCAGCTCTTCTTTTTCACATTTTTTATTTGGTCTTCAAGATTACTATCTTGATGGTGCGCAAGCGTGCCAATATATTAACATGCATGTAGAAGCCAAAATGCTTCATTTGTGTTAAGTAAATCTATTTTCTCTTCAATTTGTCTCCTCATGGTAAGCATCTATAAATGTCTTTTCCAAGACTTTGTTCTCTTTTCTAAGAGGTTGTGAACCTTTAATTGTGTGTTGTTTCATCTTTCAGGACTAACATTTTTTTTACTTTCCCTTGATGGATAAATTTACATGATGCATCGCCTCATCTTGGTGATTGTTGCTGCATTTTTATGGGTAAGCATGTTTGATTCTTTTCACCACGTGTATCTGCCTATGCCCACGTGTGGACAACGTGCTAGCGAATGTCTTCATCTCACCCTGCTGTAAATGCACCTGCGGTCATGTCTAAAGTGCTGTGCTAGTGCACGTTTTCCTTTCACACACCATCTGCTCATGCCCACGTGCGCTCCCTAAGAGCATGTGGCTTTATCACCGCTGTACTCATGCTTGTGTGTACCTTCCAGGCTTGAAATATCGCCCTCCTCGCTCCTAGCTACTAGGACATATACCTGCGTCCTGCGCGCATGTGAGAATCTCTGCTCCAGGGACGGCGGGATATGTGTGTTTCTCCACGGTGACGTTATAATTTACTATCGGTGACATGATCTAATAACATGCTACTAGGTATTTATGAACATTTATTCTTTTGATAGTTTTCATGCATTGGTGATACTCCTCAGCTCATGGGTTAGGCCAACCTTAATTCTAGTTACTTGTGAGTGATGGAACGCCTGCTTCTAAGCTTTCCTTCACTGTATCTAAGACTAAGTTTAAGTACAGAACTTTTGTTTAGATGCATAGTCATAATTTATTCTTAAACTAATATACCTACTTAAGTCTATTCTATATAGCTTAAAGTTTATGTTGCTGATATCTATGTTGAGTGTAATGCACATTTAAATAATATATTGGGAGACAAATTGAAAATAACTTGTTTTCTTTTCTATCTTTAATTAACTCTTTCTTGCTTCTGAGTTAAAGCAAGTGGCGCCCTCCACAGTTTCTTAGTACAGTTCTCCGAGCGCTGAAGAAGAACCCACGAGCTCATATCTCTAAAAACACACCCAACATCTTAGCTTGTTTCATTGGCGCCTCAACGGGTAGGCCTCTTTTAGAGATTTGTACTTTGAAGCTGTGTTTTTTTAATTTGTCTCAACTTAGGTTACTAATTTAATTTTGTAATCATGTCTCTTTCTTTAGATATTAATTATCTTAGTAAAAACGAACTTTTATATGAAATTCGTTTTAAGGGCCTGGAAGTATCAGATGATACTACTGTCGATGAGCTGAGGAAGTTATTGCGTTCTGTTAAGGGTATCACCAATCAGGAATTAAGCAATAAGTTTTTATTTTCTTTAGACTCTGCTAATGAGCTGAATATTTGTGAATTAAAATATAATGAAGTGTTGAATACCGACCATGCTGGTTGTATCAAAAAGTGTTGTTCTATATTAACTCATGTTATACTAAGACTTGAGCGAGTGAGTGTCACCAGTGAGGAACACAGGGCACTTAAAATTAGCTTGCTTGCTAATGCCTTTCTACTTCTTAACAATATTAAGTGCGGAACCACATCATCTAGTGTTGTGTCTGAACCTATACCTTCGGTATCTGTAGGTACTCAACCTCTAATTATTCAATCCCTTGGTGATGAGGTTAATCATCAAAATTCATGTTCGAATATTAATTCTAAGCCTGTGCTCAATCAAATTTTAAAATGGAATTTGAACTTTAGTGGTGAAACACCAGTACACGACTTTATCATTAAACTTACAGATTACATTAAGTCTTCTAGAATTTCTGATAATGATTTCTTAAATAATGCCATTTATGTCTTGTCAGGTGAGGCTTTAATTTGGTTCAAATCTGTTCAACATTCTATTTTAACATGTAATCAATTTTTGCAATTATTAAAACTTGAGTTTCAATCTGTTGAGTGTGAGCGCTCCTTATTGAACCAAATTAGGTCACGGCTACAACAGCCTAAAGAAAGAATTAGAACTTTTATTAATACTATGAGATATTTATTTACTCAACTTTCTGTGCCTTTGTCTGAGAAGGAGCAACTTGATATTATTATGACTAATATGAATCCTTTCTATATATCTCGTTTATCTTTAACTAATGTTTACTCTATTGATCATTTAAAGGAGCTTTGTGCTAATTTGGAAATTGCCAAGCACAGGTGTGAGTACAGGGGCTATCTCAATCCGGGTCCTGATGTCATCATTTCTGAACTCTTAAAACCTAAAACTTCTCCCATTGGTAACTCACGGGTAAACTCTGTAGTGGTGAAGTGCTTAAAGTGTGATGGTGCACATCACTACAAAGATTGCGACGTGTATGTCGGTCTACATTGTTTCAATTGCAAGAAGCCGGGTGTTGTAACAAAAGATTGCCCTTGTATGAAGAGGATACGTCCAAATCGTTCAGGGGTAAACAACATTTTGAATCTTCGCATTTCTTTTAAGAAGGGTTTTACTTCTGCCTTTGAATGGCAAAACCATTTAAAATTTATTAATTCTTTTCTTCCTGGGAAAACCTCTGTTGTTACCCCATTGTTTAATAATCATGACTTAAATGATGTTAGGCCTTATCTTAATATTGACGTTTCAGGCGTCAAATGCAGTGCTCTGGCAGACAGTGGTGCTTCTGTATCCTTAGTCAGCACTGACGCCTTATCTACTCTTTCTCAATTAGGGGTTAATCCTAATGTGGTTCACTGCCACGAAAATTTATTAGTGGGTAACAATGCTCAACTGAGTGTTGTAGGTAAAGTTATACTGCCCATTTCTTATTCTAATAGATTTAACTTTATTCACTTTGTTGTTTGTCGTGATACAAACGTGCCTATTATATTAGGGGCTGACTTTCTTCGTTCCTTTGGTTTATGTAGGGACATCTTTGACACAGGAAAGTTATGTCAGACGTCTACTAGACCTGCATCAAACTTGATGTTATCTTGTAAGACTGTGGTTGCTACCAATAATAAAGTTCAACCATCAGTACGGGGATCCCATCCTATACCTCAACGACTGAGGGATGTTTTCAGCAGGGATCGATCTCCTAAGAAGAGATACCACAGTCGCAGCAGGACATTCTACAATAGGTCTCGTAGGCAGGTGGATAATCCAGTTGGACGGCCTGTGTTAAGTGATATTTCACTGTCTGATGCTGTCGAGTGTTCTCCTCACAGATCACCTTTAATACTTAGTAAATTTTTACATTGGTAGTTTAACTTTCTGTCCTTTTTTTTTTTCTTTAGTGGGGATGTATTGTAACACGTCGTTACATTTTTTGCATTTATTTTGTTTCAACAGCTCGTGCGCAGCTAAGGATTTTTACTGATAACGCCATCTATCCGGCTGATGGAATACTATAGGTGCAACTTTGTGTCTGTCATCCCACAATTCCTTTCTTTATCTAATAATTTGAATGTTATTTTTTTATATTATTACATTAATAGGCAAATGTCTATTTGTGTTGATTGTTTTTATGTAGTTTTCTACTATTTTCAGGGCTGAGTAGTTTCCTGCGTTGTTTGGCTTTATGTGTCAAGTTTAACTTTTGGTTCCAAGTCGTGACATGAAACGAAGAAAAAAAAAAGTTACTTGTCATAGAGGGGAGAAGTTTGATTACTATAAAAGCGGACGCCATTTCGTGGCCAGCTCTTCTTTTTAACATTTTTTATTTGGTCTTCAAGATTACTATCTTGATGGTGCGCAAGCGTGCCAATATATTAACATGCATGTAGAAGCCAAAATGCTTCATTTGTGTTAAGTAAATCTATTTTCTTTTCAATTTGTCTCCTCATGGTAAGCATCTATAAATGTCTTTTCCAAGACTTTGTTCTCTTTTCTAAGAGGTTGTGAACCTTTAATTGTGTGTTGTTTCATCTTTCAGGACTAACATTTTTTTTACTTTCCCTTGATGGATAAATTTACATGATGCATCGCCTCATCTTGGTGATTGTTGCTGCATTTTTATGGGTAAGCATGTTTGATTCTTTTCACCACGTGTATCTGCCTATGCCCACGTGTGGACAACGTGCTAGCGAATGTCTTCATCTCACCCTGCTGTAAATGCACCTGCGGTCATGTCTAAAGTGCTGTGCTAGTGCACGTTTTCCTTTCACACACCATCTGCTCATGCCCACGTGCGCTCCCTAAGAGCATGTGGCTTTATCACCGCTGTACTCATGCTTGTGTGTACCTTCCAGGCTTGAAATATCGCCCTCCTCGCTCCTAGCTACTAGGACATATACCTGCGTCCTGCGCGCATGTGAGAATCTCTGCTCCAGGGACGGCGGGATATGTGTGTTTCTCCACGGTGACGTTATAATTTACTATCGGTGACATGATCTAATAACATGCTACTAGGTATTTATGAACATTTATTCTTTTGATAGTTTTCATGCATTGGTGATACTCCTCAGCTCATGGGTTAGGCCAACCTTAATTCTAGTTACTTGTGAGTGATGGAACGCCTGCTTCTAAGCTTTCCTTCACTGTATCTAAGACTAAGTTTAAGTACAGAACTTTTGTTTAGATGCATAGTCATAATTTATTCTTAAACTAATATACCTACTTAAGTCTATTCTATATAGCTTAAAGTTTATGTTGCTGATATCTATGTTGAGTGTAATGCACATTTAAATAATATATTGGGAGACAAATTGAAAATAACTTGTTTTCTTTTCTATCTTTAATTAACTCTTTCTTGCTTCTGAGTTAAAGCAAGTGGCGCCCTCCACAGTTTCTTAGTACAGTTCTCCGAGCGCTGAAGAAGAACCCACGAGCTCATATCTCTAAAAACACACCCAACATCTTAGCTTGTTTCAAGGTACTATATTGTTTCTAAGTCAGGCGTGAAACTTGAATGTACATGGCTATCTTATTATTTAATAACTGTTTTGTATTTATTCTTTAATAGTTGAAGAGAATTTTGATGACAAAAGCATACTATAGCTTAAATGAATATTTTATTGATAAAATTTAATTATTTAATACCATTGACATTATTATTATTTTTATCTTAGAATTGTTTTCTCCACCGGGGTGGGTATTAATGCATTATTATTTTGAATTATAGATTTATCTTTGACTTTTAATTTTGACATTATATCTCATTTGACATCTGTAATCAATCACTGATAATTGATATACTATTATTGTAAAATTTCACTGACTACTGCGCTGACACTATTTTATTTAATTCTATGTATAATCACGAATACCTCATTGAGGTCATAATATAATCAAATTAATATCTTTATGCCTGTATTGTCTGCAAAATTATATTATGAAGGGAATAAATGAATATGAATATGAATAATACTTCAGAATGCGTATTGTGAACCGTATTGGTTATTCGCAAATCGGGCATCTAAGAAAATACAAAGAACGATAGCCAACTCGTACCTAAACGTGGGCATTAATGACTTCTATTTTAAAAAATAAGTTATTTAAATTATATTTTATGAATTATTTATAACGGGTGATTTTTTAAGAGTTAAGTTTTTCAGGTTGGCAGCACTAATTGGTAATGGCGTCCAAACGTCATCTGTCAAAGTGAAAAGTTTTCAGTATACTCTGCCATTTCATCATGGAAAGAATTACAAATGAGCAGCGATTGCAAATTGTTGAAATCTATTATCAAAATTCGTGCTCTGTGAAAAATGTGCATCGTTTGTTACGAACATATTATGGTCGTCATAATCGACCTGGTGAATCAACAATTCGTGCTGTTATCACCAAATTTCGCTCTAAATTTACTTTGTTGAACATTACACCATTGACTCGCATGCGTACAGTAGGTACCAAAGAGAATATTGCAGTCGTAGCGTCCAGTGTTAATGAGGATCGTAAAATGTCAATTCGTCGCCGTTCTCAGCAATTGGGCATGTGTTACTTAACCACATGGAAAATTTTACGTGTCGATTTGGGTTGAAAAGCCTATAAAATTCAACTTCTGCAAGAGTTAAAGCCAAATGACCTACCACAACGTCTAATTTTTGGTGAATGGGCCTTAGAACAGCTCCATGAAAATCCGCTGTTTTATCGCAAAATTGTGTTCAGCGATGAGGCTCATTTCTGGCTTAACGGATACGTAAATAAGCAAAACTGTCGCATCTGGAGTGATGAACAGTCACATGCCATACAAGAATTACTGATGCATCCCGATAAAACGACAGTTTGGTGTGGTTTATGGGCTGGTGGCATCATCGGTCCATTTTTCTTCAAAGACGACCGAGGAAGAAACGTTACCGTCAACGGCGAAAGATATCGAGCCATGGTACGCGACTTTGTTTTGCCCCAGTTGGCTGAGTTGAACTTAGTTGACATGTGGTTTCATCAAGACGGTGCTACATGCCACACAGCTTGTGAAACATGGACATGTTGAAGGATGAATTTGGTGAGCACCTTATCTCTCGAAATGGCCCTGTGAGTTGGCCGCCATGATCATGCGATTTAACGCCTCTTGATTATTTCTTGTGGGGTTATGTAAAGTCGTTAGTTTATGTAGACAAGCCGAACACGATTAAAGCCTTACAGGATAACATAACGCGCGTAATTCGTGGAATTCAGGCCGAAATGCTCGAAAAAGTAACGCAAAATTGGACCTTCCGAATGGACCATTTGAAACGGAGCCGCGGACAACATTTACATGAAGTTATCTTTAATACGTAAATGGCAAAGTCCAATTTATCGATTCCAATAAAATTTTTAGATATATATTGCAAATTTGAGTGTTTTATTCAATTTAAAAAAAAACTACGCTTAAAAAAATCACCCGTTACATCAAAAGAACTTGTGGTTTTTGAGAAATAAAATAATATTCTGATTTTTTTTTTAGGTTGGGATAACATTATTGTAGCTTTTGAACGTATCCGACCAGTGACAAACGTTCTTGTCATCGATAATAAGTTTCGTTATGCGTTCTTATATAATTACTAGCACAATATAATTTCACTTAAAAAATATTACTTGTTTACGATTTTATCATTTGAATTCGGGGAATAATATTATTATGTTTCAAATGACATTTGAAAGCGAGTAATGGAACGTCAGTTATTAAAATGACAGATGTCTTTACCGGTGTCCGAGTTGTCTTGCAGTCGATCTTTGCGTTTGCTTCGATACGTACTGTGCAATATTTTGTTCTGTGTTTATTTATTATGACCCGCATTTTGTTCAACGGACTCTGATATCTGCTGCTTCTTGTCTTAGAACCATTATTTAACTCAAAACCTTAGGTATTATGTTTTAAAAATCATTGAATGTTATCCTAACCTAAAAAGATAAAAATAATTATATTTCCAATTAGTGAAGTTTTTGATGAAATATTTTGCTACTTTCATATTTACATTGATGTTTTCTAACAAAATCATATAAAATTGAAAGTGCCCATCTATAATGAGTGCCAGGTCCAACTTCTATGAAATTTGACTGATGTTCTTTGGATTGAGGGCTATAACGACTGAAAACATATTGCAGATGCCATACAAAGACACGAGACATTAAAAATTTATCTGGATTCCTGTCTTACGTATCAACAGTGGCGGCTAAATGGAACACTCGATGAAGAGCAAGAGTCTATGATCAAAAAATAAAAATATTTTTGGCGCCAAGTACTTTTTAGGCTCCTTGATGTTACTCTGGCACTTTCAACGTGTAATTTAGCCTTTCGTGGCCACAGAGAAAACGCAGAACGCAGTGATTCAAACTCCAAATGAAACTGTTTGAGTATTGTTGAGTTATTAGGAAAATACGACCTAATTTTACAAGAATTGATAAGTAAACCAAAGGGCCAGATAAAATACTTAAGTCCAAAAATACAAAATAAGCTAATTCTTGTCCTGGTTCTAAAAGTAGAAAATGCACTCATAAACGAAATAAATGCCGCACCATTCTACTCTATCATAGTATTCGATACGACTCAAGATATTTCAAAAATTGATAAAATTTTACCGTTATTGTCGGAAAAGATGGTAATGGGAACCCAAAGGCACTTGTTTAGAATTCGTTTTATGAAATTTGAATATAGTTTGTGTTTTTAAATTCCAAACTACAGTTTTGCTTCCAAAATATATAGATGTCGTTGAACAATGTTAGATCGCGGTAGCATTCGGATTTTTTGTATCTTTAAATGGTTTCGATGACAATAAAGCAGTGCACTCACAGGAAACTCTAGTTTTATTTATAATCATCACAAGGAAGAAGTCTGCAAGTTATAGGTAGTGAACCTAACAAGTGATCCTACTCTCGCCGGATTACTGGAATCCGAAGGATCTGTGACGTCGTAATTGTCGTCGACGCCTCGCTGCGGTGCTTTTTTGGGTACTTGAATCAAGACCGATAGCAGGCGATTTTGGAGATTTGAATCGCGACGACTATGAGACATATTTTGTGGACTATGGAGATACAAATTTGGAATTGGATGGACTCCTTGTGAAGTGAGTTGCCAAAGGAATCGTGTGAGTACTATTCCTTACATTTGAAGAAAATTTGAATATGGAACATAAATGTCATTTGGTTTTATCTTCGACTTTGATATCAGCAAAAGTGCAGTGACGGGAACTTTTTGCTCAACTTCAGATTTAATTGTCAAAAATGTTGAACATTTGAATTATTTCGAACAGAACTGAACGTGTCATATTGGAATTCTTTGTCTATTTGAAATTTTGCAGTTGTTCTTCTTTTATCTGAATGTCAATTTTGTGTGTTTAAAATTTTAGAATAAGCATTTTAGAGTTATTTAAAAATGGAATCGTACGATCGTATGCAAACGGATATTAGCAATATTATTAGTAAAGACTTGACTAATTTTAAAAAAGCGCCACGTGACAGAATTACTGTTCCATATATTGAAACTCGTTTAGAGGCTTTAGAACTTCACTGGCATAATTTTTATGAAACACACCGTGATATTTTACGTAACGTGTCAAAGTCAGATTTGACTGCTTCAGATTATTATAATTGTAATATTTTTGATAAAGTTCAGGAAACTTACACCGATTATAAAGTTCTTTTGAAAGAAAATCTATCACGATTAAATAATACACAATTGAAGAAACCAGTTTCCGATAATAGTTTTGGAGATTGTGTGTCCGACTCTACAATAAAGCATACGAACGTAAGATTGCCAACTATTAGTATTCCAAAATTTAGTGGTAATTACTCAGAATGGATGACATTTCGCGATCTTTTTTCATGTTTAATAGATCAAAATCAATCCCTTGACGAAGTTCAAAAACTTCACTATTTAAAAACTTATTTAACAGGTGAAGCTGAGCAGCTCGTTAGACATATTCCTATTACAACTAACAACTATAATGTTTGCTGGACTCACCTTAAAAACAGATACGATAACAAAAGATACTTATCTAATCACATTTTAAATCGTTTGATTAACCAACGTGCCTTGCAGGCTGAATCGTCATCTGGTTTGAAAGAGATACTAGATACGACTAGCGAATGTCTTAACGCGTTACAAAATTTAGGCATCAATACAAGTAATTGGGATACCATAGTAATTTACATAATTAGTCAAAAGTTAGATACAGGGTCCAGAAAACAATGGGAAGCTAGATCAAACGAAGCTATCGATGAGTTGCCCACCTTAGACTTGTTCAAGGAGTTTTTAGAACATAAATTTCGATCCATTGAATTTTTAGACAGTAAATTAAAATTTAACAAACCTGTCAGAGTAAATCACATTTCAAATTTTAACACTGTTGAAAGTTCTACATCTTGTCTGTTTTGTAAGGAAAATCATAAGCTCATTAATTGCAATTTGTTTACTAAGGAGAGTCCACAAGTACGTAGGGACTTTGCACGATGCAACCGCCTGTGTTACAATTGCTTAGGTAATAACCATTCAGTTTACGTTTGCAAGCAGACGGCTCGGTGTAAAATTTGTAAGAGAAAACATCACTCATTACTTCACACTCATGATAACCTCGTAGAGCCAACTAGGTGTGTAGGACTTGACGAAAAGGGTGTTAGGGTAAATGTGACTACAGCTGACTCTGAACATGAACATATAGCATCAGTACCTAATCCTGTCACAGCATGTGCATCTACTACTCAAAGTCGCGTTTTGTTAGCAACTACTCTTATCAGAGCAAAATCGAGAAAGGGAGGTGAAATAACAATGCGGTGTTTGTTGGACCAGGGTTCTCAAGCCTCATTTATAACGGAGGCAGCGGTACAGTCATTGGGCTTGCAGAAATATCCAGCAAATATCCTTGTATCTGGTGTAGGAAGTGATACGAATTCGGCTATAAACTCTAGGTTTTTTGTGATTCTGAAGCTGTGTTCTATCTACGATTCTACTTTAAGTTACAAAGTTAAGGTTTTTGTTATGAATAAACTTACGGCGTTCTTACCTACGGAGAAAGTGCTATTACCTTGGTGGCCAGAGCTACACAAACTGAAGTTAGCGGATCCCAAGTTTGACATTCCTAACAAAATTGATGTATTGTTCGGAGCAGATTTATATTCTCAAATATTAGAAGAAGGTGTACTAAAAGGTCCAATTAGGTGTCCTGTAGCCCAAAAAACTAAGTTGGGATGGATTTTATCTGGGCAGGTGTATTCGGAATCGCAGAGGTCTGACACAGTTGTCACTCTACACACTCATGTAGATGATAATTTATTATTACAGAAGTTTTGGGAAATTGAATCATCAGAAAGTATTTATAGGAAAATTCTGACTGAAGAGGAACTTAAGTGTGAAGAGATGTTTGCTAAAACAACTCGGAGGGACGAGACGGGCAGATATATTGTAAAACTTCCATTTCGTGAAAAAGACCCTAAATGTCAATATGGCAACTTTCATGACATTGCAAGACATCAATATTTAGAAACAAGGTTATTGAAAAACGAAGACTTGAGAAAGCAGCATGCAGAGGGTTTGAGTGAATACGTCGAACTTAATCATATAGAAGTTGTAACTGAGAAAGAAAGAGACAATCTTAGCGCCGTGTGTCTACTACCTCATCACGCAGTGGTGCGGCAAGATAAGGAAAAGACTAAGTTGTTCGATGCGTCATGCTCAGAGATAAATGGCGTTTCGTTAAATCAAGATCTAATGGTATGTCCTAGACTCCAACCCGAACTAAGACATCTAGAAATGCGTTGGCGTAGTCTTCGTGTTTGTATTATAGCCGACATAGTGAAGATGTATCGCCAAATAAAAGTTGCAAAGCCAGATACCGACTTTCAACGTATATTATGGCACGATAAGAATGGCAATTTGCAACATTTACGTATGCTATGCGTGACGTTTGAAGTTTTTGCGACAGTATTCATAGCGTTACTGCAGCTGGCGATTGAAGAGTCAAACAGTTACCCCTCGATCCGTGTTGAACTGAAAGAATTTTGTATGGATAATTTATTAAAAGGTTCTGAAACAACAGATGGAGCAATCGACATCTATAAGAAGATGAATTCGTTATTGGAGAAAGGCGGTTTTGAATGGAGAAGTAAATGTGGTGAATTTTTGAAAGTAGAACAGGATTTTTTAATAGAAATTTCATTTTTTCATAGGTTTAGGTGTATTTTGGTTAGGTGCAAACGGTTTTATTTCCAAGGATCATCATATGAAGAGTCATCTTGCGGCTTTAGAGCTACACCTGACACTAAATTGGTGTATATTAACACATGTCACTTTCTTTTCAATTTTTTAACAGTTAGGTGGCTTTACGGGGTTTTATCAGATAAACATCCAAGACTAGACAATGTAACCAGGTGGTTAGTTTGCGTTGTGGTATAAATGATAACATTAATCAACAAACTGTTTCTAAGCTTATGGTTTTCCCTATAGTAACTTAACTTATTGTTTTTGTATATCGTCGGTGCGCCTGCCAAACCTTACATGTGACTTTTTTTAGTTTTTTTTTTATTCGCTAGATGTCACTAGTTTTCAAACGCCGAACTGATGCAAAAACCCGTTTGTGCATATTCCGTATAGAAACAGCATTGCCAAATTACTTAAGTACACTTTAATCTAACGACAGTTACTTTAAAATTTGGTATGTGTAGTAAAGTCACATATCAGTTTTTAAAAGTATGTCCAGTGACACATGTCTGATTAAAATTTTCGAATCCCTTTTATTTTTTAATCTGTGTGTAGCACATAGCAGGATTTTTGAAGTTGGGTCGGGGGGCTCAACGCTCGCATTGCACAGCTTGCCAGACTGGGGGTGATTCCTGGTGTAAAGGATCACCCATACTTTATGCCTGAGTGGGCCTCAGGCATAAAGTATGGGCATAGGCCGTACGTAGGCGGTGCATGGAGGGCATCCTAAGGGAAACCCATACACTGCCAACATACGTCGCAAGGTACACCGCAGGTCTTTGTAGTGGGTATGCTTGTCGGGCACCGACAAGAGAGTCCCACATAACCTACTGCTGCCCCTGAAGCAGTAGGTATGCGAAATGCATTTTTTCCTACGTAAACAAAAAAAATTAAAGGTAGAGTGTGGTGCAAGCAGTGCTAATTTAGCCAAAACCGTAGATAGTTCTACTGTACGTGACTTCGCGAATACAGGGTTTTAAGCCCTGCTGCGAGCGTGTTAAGTTGGCGCAATGAGTCTCACATGGACGGTGGCGAGCGTAACTGCAAAATTTTGCAGGAGGGATCTGTGTTAGACGCGGGCAGCATGTCTGACGCGTCTTGCTCCACAACTCGATCTAGGTCTGACTCGTAAGGGATCGTAAAACGCTAGGAGAGATTCGGCAGAATCTGTAGGTGCGCCTAAAAACCTATTCCCAAGAACTACATTATAGGGAAACGCGGAAGTGGCAGGCCATCTACCAGAGGGACCAACGCTTCGAAAGTGGATGCAAGAGAACTACTTAAAAACGAGTCTAAGAAGGAGCAAAAAGATGAGGTGGAGGAGGAGGCCATGGTGTGAACTGTGGTCCCGCAAACTTCACCAAATTAAGGAGAGGGCTAAGCTTCAATCTCAAGAGCTAACAGTGCAAGAGCTGGTGCGAGCTATCCGTACCAGTACTGATAACATTATTCACTGCACTAGGCGAAGTGGGAAAGTCTTCGAGAGTATTCGAGAGGAACTTTAAGGATGCTGCAGCTGTTGTCACGGCATTTGTTGAAATACTGGTGGCGAGATCAAAAGATGAGGAAATCCAACGCCTCAACGCTGCTAACACGAGGTAAACAGAGGAGCTCCAAGAGCTAAAGTAACAAATGGAAATCCTTAAACAGCAACAGCAAAATTGACGAACCCATGCTTCCTACTCCTTCCTTGGCGTTGGCACAGGCCCTATCAGAACGCGAAGAAATAGAGCGCAGCTAAATGGCCAAATGTGGTGCCATGATGAATGCTCAGTTCTGCGGTATTAACGATCGGCTCCTACCGGCTAAACGGCTTATCCCATTAGCCATTGGCCGCAAACGAGATGAAGAATTGGCAGGTGCAACACCACTACCATCTATCTAAGCACTGTCCTCCGCGCCAAACAAGACGGTAGGTTCCCCTAAACCGGCTACTTCGAAAGATAGTACAAAATCGATCCAGAAAGCAGGGCCGACGCCGAAAGCAACTAAGGCTATCGATGCTCAGCCAATAGCCACGACATCACTGATAAACATAGGGAGCCACGGAGCCAAGGCTCCAACGACGAAAGTTCCGATACCTCCACCAGGCAGGGCTCGAAGCAGACAGCGACGAGTGCCTAGTGTGCCTACTGAAACCGAGCTCGGCCCGCTTCCAGCACCACTTCCACCCATGAAGGAAGGGTAGACTACGGTGTTTAAGCGGGGATCATCATATCAGCCGAACGACGCCCACTGCTGGGCATAGCCCTCCCCCAAGGATCTCCACAACGATCGGTCCTGTGCTGTCCGCATCCAGCGGCTTCCCGCGACCTTGACCAGATCGTCGGTCCACCTTGTAGGGGGCCTGCCCACGGAACGTCGTCCTTTCCGCCCCAACGGCCATCTGTTCTCCGCGCTATGTGTCCCGCCCACTGCCACTTCAACGATGCAATCCTTCGAGCGATGTCGGTTGTTTTAGTTCTCCTGCGGATCTCATCATTTCTGATTCGATCGAGTAGGGAAATACCAAGCATCGCTCTCTTCATTGCTCGCTGGGTGATCTTGAGCCTTGTTATGAGCCATAGTAAACGACCACGTCTCACTCCCATAGGTCATTACTGGCAAGACACACTGGTCAAAGACTTTCGTCTTGAGACACAGAGGTATTTCGGACGCGAACATATGCCTGAGCTTCCTGAACGCTGCCCATCCGAGCTGGATTTGACGAGAGATCTCTTTCTCGAAGTTGGACTTACCTAACTGGACTATCTGTCCCAGGTAAACATAGTGGTCATCAACCTCGAGTGCAATGTTCCCAACGTTAACTGGAGCGGGTGCAACATGGGCATTTAACATGATTTTCGTCTTGTCCATGTTCATCCTAAGACCCACTCTTTGAGAAGCATTACCGAGATCTTCGAGCATAATGTTCAGGTCTTTCAAGGTCTCAGCCATAAGAACTATATCATCGGCAAATCGCAGGTGTGTTAGGTATTCGCCATTGATGTTGATGCCGCGTCCTTTTTAGTCCAGAAGCTTGAAAATATCCTCCAACACAGCTGTGAACAGTTTCGGAGAAATAACGTCTCCCTGTCTCACGCCTCGCTGTAGTTGGATCGGATTAGAGCTCTGGTTCTGTAATCAGACCGACATGGTTTTGGTACTTTAGCATCTCGATGTACCTGTAGTCTATTTGGCACCTTTGGAGAGACTGCAGCACTGCCCAGGTCTCAACCGAATCAAAGGCTTTCTCATAGTCCACGAATGCTAAGCAAAGTGGCAAGTTATACTCTTCGGTCTTCTGTATAACTTGCCGCAGCGTATGAATGTGGTCTATGGTACTATAGCCTTTTCGGAACCCGGCTTGTTCGGGAGGTTGGAAGTCGTCGAACCTGCAAGTGAGACGATTCGTAATGACTCTCGAAAACCACTTATAGATATGGCTCAGAAGCGAGATGGGTCTGTAGTTCTTCAAGAGAGTTTTGTCACCCTTCTTCAAGAACATCATCACATCGCCTCTGCCCCATGCCTTTGGCGTTTTACCCTCGAGGATGACAGAATAAAAGAACTTCTGGAGGACCTTAAGTATCGGCTTACATGGTTCGCTCTAAGGAGCTCTGTTGTGATTCCGTCATCGCCCGCCGCCTTGTTGTTTTTAAGGTGCTTGAGAGCCATTCAAATCTCTGTGCGAGATTCGAATGGCTCTCAAGCTGACGTCCGGGATATCTTCAGAATAGTGTCGGGTAAGCTTGGCTAGGGTCTAGGGTCTTTAGCCTTGCTTTCAACAGGTGTTTTCGTGGAATATAATTGTCCATAGAAACTCTATCTCCCTCAGGATTTCAGGTGTTGACGCAATGATGCTACCTGTCTTAGTTTTCAGCCTCGTCATTGGCTTTGCCCAATAGATAGATCTCTGGCGAACACTTTAGAGCCTTTGTTCCGCTCAATGGCCTCTTTAATACGTCGGGTATTAAATTGACGAAGGTCGCTCTTCAAAGACTTAGATATCTGTCTATTGAATTGCCGATAGCGATGGGCATCCGCTGAGTTCTGTAGCCTCATTTCGTTTCTCTGATCCATGAGTAGAAGAGTCTGACTGGAGAGTTTCTTCGATTTGGGACGGCGGGTTTTAAAGAACTTAGACCCTACCGTACGGACAGTATCCACCACCATGTTGTATAGATCGTCCACATCGAAGCGGGGATCAAACAGACATAAAAAGAGCGAAGCCACACCATCTAAGGCAAATGCTAAACTTCTAAACCTTCGGTTGGAAAACCCGCCACCCCAAAACTTCGCCCGCCCAGATCGTCAGCCATCATACTGACCCTGCTGCCAGGGGCACAAAAGGGGGTAACATACGAATCAGCTATCCGGGATGCCTTATCCCGGATAAATATTCAAGAGCTGGGCATCAGCGGGATGCTATTCACAAAGGTGAAAACTGAGGGTAAATTACTTGAGATACCCGGTGCCACAAGTGGTGAGAAGGCAGACTCCCTAGCCAAAAGAAGAATACCTCCTGCCGTCAGATTTAGTAAAGGTTGTCAGACCAATAAAGACCACCGATGTGCGGCTTACAGGCTTAGATGACTCTTTCTCAAAAGAAGAGGTGGCCGAAGCAGTGGCAAAAGTTGGTGGTTGTGCTACCGATATTTTTAAGATCGGCGAGATAAGGCAATCCTATACTGGATCAGGATTTGTTGTGGTTAAGGTGCCAGTTGCTGTTGCCAAGAAGTTGTCGCAAGGAAGGGTATTAGTAGGTTGGGTGTCAGCACCGTCTCAGGTGTTAGAGGCTAAGGTCCTGCGATGCTACCGGTGCCTAGATACAGGTCATGTCCAGGCCCAGTGTAAAACCAGTGCCCCGTGTCCCAGGTTAAGGATGATGAAAAAATATATGAAAAAATGGTGTTTAAAATATTATAATAATTATTCCGGTTGTTCTGTGGTACATAATGCAGGAATATGTAAAAGTTACCTTATTTAATAAGGAGAGCGCCATGTAGCAATAAACAAACTAATAAAAATATTTAAAATTGCTTTAGTGTTTTCCTAACTTAGGTATCTTGAGGAACGAATATTGATAACTGAATAATACAGTTGGATTATTGTGTCTTTGCGCATTTTATTAATGTTAATTTTATGTTTAAGCACATAACTACAGTGGAAATTAAAAAACTGAACCATTACAATACTTCTATGTGATACATTTTGCACATACGCTAATATGCAGGAACAAACTTTAGGCACACCAAATATGATATGTGCACAAAAATCGAAAAAAAAATTATAGAGACTTAAGCTTTGTTTCGTAGTTGATAAATGGTACACTATCTAAAGCGTTGTATTTTTCTCTATCATATAACATATTTATAATTTTAAAAATCAAAACAGTTCACGAGAAAAACAGTTTTTTGTTCCTCCTGAAAAGTTGTCATTTTACACATACCAGGATTGGCAGGCGCACCGACGATATGTATGGTTTTTAATTATTGGTTTCGTTAATTTGAAAATAGTTATGATTGTATTTACTTGAATTACTTACCATACTTTATTTGTCATGACTTATGATTAAGTTTCATTTGTTTGGTATTTACAATAAAGTAATTGATGTAACGAGTTTTTATACTTTAATAATAACTTTTAAAGACTTTTCAATTAATTTGTGTAATATTTAGTCAAGAAAATTTTGATTTTGAATTTGGTTAAGAACATTGTTTATTTTGAGTTTCATTTATTCTAAATAACTAATTTAGTGTGCTATTGTGTGATAGTAATGTTACTTAATTTATTTAATCTTTTCATGTAAAAATTGCATTTCGAGTTTGTTATGGACATTTTGTCCATGGTGGGCGGTATGTTTAGAATTCGTTTTATGAAATTTGAATATAGTTTGTGTTTTTAAATTCCAAACTACAGTTTTGCTTCCAAAATATATAGATGTCGTTGAACAATGTTAGATCGCGGTAGCATTCGGATTTTTTGTATCTTTAAATGGTTTCGATGACAATAAAGCAGTGCACTCACAGGAAACTCTAGTTTTATTTATAATCATCACAAGGAAGAAGTCTGCAAGTTATAGGTAGTGAACCTAACACACTTGTCATTAAAGAAACATTTTTAGGATTTCATGAAGTTAAGGATCAAACTGCCTTAGCAATGTCCAAGCAAATTATTAAATCCATAAATGACAAAAATATTCCTCTCAATAAGTGTCGAGGACAAGGATATGATGGTGCTAACACAATTAAAGGGACTTATGGTGGAGTTCAAAAACTCATAAAAGATGTCGAACCAAATGCCGTATATGTTCACTGTGCTACTCATAATTTAAATCTAGTACTTACTCAATGATGCAGTGATAGAGGTTATTGATATGCAATTTTTTTATAAACAGTTCAACAAATTTATAATAATTTTGGGCATAGTATCAAAAGATGCAATATTTTATCAAGTTTTATATCTATTAAAGAAAGTGAGTCTTCAACTTTAATATCATAAAAACATTAAACCCTACTAGATGGGCAGGACGTTATGATGCGGTTTTTGCTTTAAAAGTTCGGTTTGTTGTAGTCCAAAAGCGCTAACGAAAACAATTCTGTTAAATTACAAATCGGATGAAAGAAATGAAGCTGTTTTACTCAAAAAGATGATCGAAAACTACAATTTTATTATGTTATTGGTTTTACATTGCAAGGCCATGATCCTACTTACTATCGATGCAGCCTCTAAAGCACTTCAGTCTAAAGCCACCGATCTTTCAAATGCTTTAAAACGTTTGAAAATTTGTCTAGAAGAATTGGAAAGGTATCGACATGAATATGAAAATTTAAAATGGAAGCAAATAGTGTAGCAGAAAAATGGTCCATCACCCCTGAATTTTCTAAAACTCGTCAGAGGAAGGTAAAACGTCATTTCGATAAGCTTTGCGAAGGAGACGCTCCTCCAAGATCCGGAAAGTTGGTTCAAAGTGAACATATTTAATCGAATATTGGACATCATTATAAACCACCTGCAATCGCGTTTCCTTCCAATGAATTAAATTGTTTCAAATGTCAGTGTTTTGCAGCCTTCCACTTTAAAAATTTTAAATGACACTGATCTATTAAAAAAAGCTCTAGACTTTATTTGATATTTTAGCAACTTAATTGCACTTATAATATCAGTATATAAACTTGAAAAACCACCCGGCATGCGAGGAGATGCGGGTTCGAGTAAGTTTATATACTGATATTAAAAGCTCTAGAGTTCGTTGAGTTATATATAAAAAAGTTATATCTGAATCATTTGCCAGAGAAATTCTCAGTTTTCGATCCACTTTCAGAGACGAAATAGAAAAATCTTTGTGTATTAGAGACCTTGCTGATATATTAATAATAAAAAATCATTTTATGTCCTGCAGCTTTCCTGAAGTATGCACTGCATTAATGTTATTTCTTACAATTCCTGTGACTACAGTTAGTGCCGAACGATCATTTTCAAAACTAAAATTGATAAAAACCTATTTAAGAAACTTTATGAGACAAGACAAGAAAGGTTAGGTAACTTTGCTATTCTGTCTATTGAAAATTCTATGGCCCGATCTTTAAACTTTGATGATGTTAAAGACACTTTTGTGGAAGAAAGCTCGAAAAAAAGAATTTTCTTAATAAATATCTTATTGAAATTAAATTATTATTTCTTTTTCATTGTAAATGTATGCAGGTTTCCTCACGATGATGTTCCTTCACCGAAAAACTAGCGAATAGATGATGAATGCATTGATATATTATGTTCTATGGATTAATAGGAAGTCTCCAATACGCATTGGGCTAGCGTAGGGTCTACAGACCATTCCCCTTGCCTAAGAGAGGACGCCTATGGCCATTAGTGGGACATATTCATCGTGTAATAGAGTACGCTGAAAATCTCGAAGTTTATTAAAATTAGACTGAGTACAACGTGACGATTTTTACTGATAGGGCCCCATCAAAAGAATTTGCTACGGGCCCCAGGTGGTATAGTTACGCCACTGCACTGGTCACTTGACTGCGGAACCGTAATTTTTCTTTTTGTTATTTACAAAAAAACAATATATTCTGTATCTGTTTACTTGTTATATATGTGATAATATTCTTATTATTAGCGAAATGCTACAAATCGAGAGGGCAAAGCGGCAGATAACTCAGCGCCACATTGCAGGGCTTAAGAGTGAAGCGCGCGCTGAGCTCGTGAGTCGCAAAAGAAAGGCCGAGTGACAAAGAGTGCTTTTGCCGGATGTCCCACCCCGTAAGAGAAACACCAGGGGGCTTAGACAAAGTAACAATTTAAAAACGATAACGAAGTTAGATAAGACTAAAATGTATGGGATTGACATAAGCCGCGTTAAATCACGTGGTCAATCGACATCGTTATCGCAAGTTGGTAGACAATGTTTTAATTCGTAACGAAACCATAAAGTAACGAATTGTTTTTGTAGTTATCCCATACAAATGCGTAGACAAGCAGCACTTTCAGTGTTCGCCTTCGTTTCGATCGCGATTGCCAAAAAAGATAGCGAAACGCATGTTAAAACGTTGTAGTTAAAGAAACAATATGGCCGGATTTCATTCAGCAGCAGATTTTTGACACGGAGTGATTACATTTACTTTCATTTCAAGTATTTCTTCTGTGCTAGAGGTGTTATCGCAGATTGTTTGTAATGCATTATTTACGTTTATTGTGGGCTGCACACAATGAGAACACCTGGGAGAGGCGCCAAAACCGAATAAGACAGCGACGGCGATTGGAAACAATTGAGGATAAATAACCTACACTTAAAAAAAAAATCTATTTTGAATACCATTAAGTTTTGGACACCATCTAAAAGTAATAACACATGATTCATTGTTTTAATTATAATTTGAAAATGATTAAACGCAACACTCACTTAATCTTAACATTAAATACTTTTTGAAAACAACAACAAATAAGTTTGATCCGATTTGACACTTCTTGACTGACACTGACAGCTAAATTTTCGATACCATAGACAATATTTTTGTTTCTTATCGATTAAACAATTCGACACAACGATCGCGACAATCGTGTTACGTTGGCTAGGAAATTGTTTTCGATATCTCAGAGACGATGACGACTTTCGATATCGTTTCGGTACGAAGCGATGTTACTTTGTCTAAGAACCCTGGTATAGTTTTTCTTGATTATATGTCTCATAAATAATACTTACAAAGTGTATTATTATCATTGCTTTTAGGACACCATCTCCTGAACGAGAGGAGTGCACCTTAGTTCCTGAAGCTGGAACTGCAGTGGCAACCGGTACTTACTTATTTTAAATGAGTTGTTATATTATTTTTACTTTATATATAAATTATTCGCAAAACTTAAATTAATTGTGTTTTTGTTGCAGATGACCAGGACCAACCAAGGTTTTAAACTGGTAGGTATCAAAATCATGTTTTTTTAATAAATTTAATGCTCAGATAAACTCTATTGAATATTTTCGCAAGAGCTATGTTATAAACGTGTATTTGCTGCAGCAGAGCATGTAACACCAGGGGCCTATATTGTGGAACCAGGATGCTCGGGTTTACAATTAGGAGGTATTGAACTTCCATATATTTACAATATTTTATATATTAATAAACTGCATTAAATATTATCGCAAAGACTACGTAAAAATTGTGTATTTTTTACAGGAGGCCATATACAAGCTCCAGCTCCAGCTGTGGAGTTCGAAATAAGTGTGTATATTATATACTCGTTTTGTCTTAGTTAAAGTAGGTTAAAGTGAAAATATATTAACGTATTCCTTTTTTTTTTTTGTTACAATCGACCAGTCCGAGCAAAGAATTGGTACGCCGGATGTGGATACGGAGCATGAAAGCTCAAATAGCGCGGACTGCAAATTCGCCTATGATTCGAGTCTAGAAATAGAAATTTAAATTGAAAATATAGTTGTCTATTAATTTATTTTTGTTTGATAATATAGTTTTTTTATATACATGACTTGTACTAAGACCCGAGTTCACTAATATTTAAACATCCGGTAAACATAGATTGACGATTAATTTGACACAATTCCCATACAAAATATGTCAAATAATATTTTAAACGCTGTTTAAATTTTAACCGTCTGTTGGTGAACTCGGGTCTTAGGTATTTATTTAAATAACAATGGGTAAAACTTTTAAAATTCAGTTCAGTGACTAAATTTATTGTTGCAGATTTTGGTTTCGATATCATCGGAGCAGAGGTAGAGATTCCTGCTCAAAAAAGCCGGCTAAAATTGGTAAGTTTTTACTTAAATACGAGAGATGTTAAGGTTGGTCTATATTCAATTGTCAAATTTTTTCTTCTTATCAGGTATACTCGACGACCGCTTTAATAGTGTGATATACCGCTTTAATAGAGTGGCTGCGACTCTCTGACGATGACAGTGACGACGACATGAACTTAGACTTAGAAGACGACCCTGGCATCCTTCCAGCCGTGACTCCAAAAAATGCGGCTTTCGAACCGGCTATATAACGATAGCGATTTGACTGCGCTCGAAGCGCATGTCATGGCTGTGGAGGATGCAAAAAATGACAAATATTAGACGTCTTTAGACAAACGATTGATGACGGATTAATTGGCAGACTATGTACTGAAACAACTAGATGCGCCAGAGAAAAAAATGACAAGACTAGGGAAATTAAAGAAACACCCGCAACTACGACGATATGTTCACAGGTGTGCCCGCAATCGGACCTCTGGTGTCACCGTGACGTAGGGTCGGTGTTACCGTACTATTTTATGGTTTTGTGAATTACTGGATATGTGCTTCATTTTTTAGATGGCGCATGTTAGTTTATATAAAAATAATAAGAAAATTGTACATACACCTAGCGCCACCTTGTGTTAAGTATGTAAGCCTCATGTTGTTGTTTAGTCTCTGTTCAATAAACGTTTTCAGTTGGTCAACCAAGCATATTGTTTCATTAGGTTATGGGCCCAGATTTATGGCTTTTTAGGTTTTTAGCTAATTATCGCGAAAGTTTATAAGTAAATAAGTTATCAATTTATTAGTGTGTTGATAAATCGCAGTAGGATAATTAGATTAGCTAGCTTTAGGCGCTCAGTTCAGTAGATTGTCACACATCAAATACACCAATGGAATGTAAATTGAATCTTAGTATAAATAATGAATGTGATGTTAGCGTACCATATCAACGCTTGATAGGTAGTTTGATGTACTTATCTGTTTTAACTCGCCCTGATATATCATATTCAGTTAGTTACATGAGCCAATTTAATAATTGTTTTACTAAAGAACATTGGCAGCATGCAAAAAAGATTTTGAGATATTTAAAGAAAACAAAACATTATGCTTTAAAATATGACTCAAAACTAAATTCTGAAATAATTGGTTATGTTGATGCCGATTGGGGCAGTGATGTTATTAGTAGGAGGTCATATACGGGTTATGTTTTTAAATTATCAGGTGCTGCAATATCTTGGGAAAGCAGAAAACAAAAGGTTGTTGCACTCTCTACTACAGAGGCAGAATACATAGGGATCTCAGAATGTTGTAAAGAAGCTATTTACTTACAAAACTTGCAATGTGAAATTGCTGACAGTTTGTATACTATTATTCTGTACAATGACAACCAAAGTGCACAAAAATTGTTATTGAATCCTGTTTTCCACAATAAATCTAAGCATATAGACATAAGATTTCATTTTTGTAAAGAGATTGTTGCTCAAAAGTTGGTAAATGTTCAGTACCTATGTACAGCTGATATGCCAGCTGATTTACTTACAAAAAGTTTGAGTAAAAAAGCAGGATAAAGTGTTGTCGCGAGTCGTTCATAACATTCTGAGTGGGTGGCCAGATAGAGTAACAGACGCTCAGCTGCGACCATACTGGTTGCAACGTCACGAACTATCGCTCCACGAGGACTGTGTTCTCCTTGGGTGTCGCGTGGTGGTACCGGTTTCGCTGCGCGAGGCCGTGCTGCGCACGTTACATAAGACTCACAGCGGTGTAGTTCAGACTAAAGGTATGGCTAGGAGCTATGTATGGTGGCCACAGTTGAATAACGACATTGAAGCGATGATACAAAACTGCAACAAATGTTTAGAAAATCGACACATGCCACCCAAATCTACACATGAGTGGATCGTTCCGACTAAACCTTGGTCGCGCATCAACATCGACTTCGCGGGCCCATTTCAAGGAAAATATTTCCTTATTATTGTCGACGCGTACTCTAGGTGGCCTGAGGTCTTTATAGTAAATAACATTACGTCTGCAACAGTTATACGGAATCTAAGGGCCATATTCGCCACTCATGGACTCTGTGAAACAATAGTTTCGGACAACGGAACACCATTTGTTTCAACAGAAATGAAAGATTTTCTTAATTCTAATAAAATAAGACATGTCACGACGGCACTGTATCATCCTTCTACAAATGGTTTGGCCGAAAGGATGGTACAGACCGTAAAAGACAAGTTACGCAAGATGGATGACATGTCATGGGATGTAAAAATCCCTAACATGCTACTAGGTCTTCGCACGAATCCTTGCACGTCAACTAATAAAAGTCCTGCAGAACTTCTAATGAATCGACGATTGCGAACCTTACTTGACACCATCCATCCTAATAACCGTCAAAGTCAGAGACAAGAACAGCAGATTGTAAGAAATAGTGGAAGAAAGCATAGAGAGAGAGAGACTAATGTGGGACAATCCGTTATGTATAGAAACTTTGGCGCGGGACCGAGATGGCTTCCAGGAACAGTAGTCAATAAGGAAGGACCTTCTAGTTACCGTGTGGTTGCTGATGACGGATCAGTCATTTCTAGACATATAGATCAGTTAGTCTATCATCATAAGGTACGAGGCGAGCAGGATAGTAATGAAAAAGGAAAAGGTGTTGAGAGGGAGAATGAGGAAGGAGAGAATGATTTAAGGCAATCAAGTGATAGAGAAGATATGTCTAATCAGGATAATCAAGAAATTATGGAGTTGCTGAGTCCGGACCTGTGGGCTGATATGCTAGGAATACCGCCAGACCCTGTGCCCGGATACTCCGGTGGGAAAGTTAAAAATAAATTAAACATTCATAATAAGTTGCCATATGAGCGTCCAAATGATTGTAATTTTTTAATGTAATTTACTTTGTCCTTACTTGGTCCTCGGTTAGTTACGGGCGGGGACTGGAATGCAAAGCACACTGCCTGGGGTTCTCGAACAACACTTCCCAGAGGACGACAACTACACAAAGCTATGATTGAAAATGACATCCACTGGATCTCTGGAGGGCAACCAACATACTGGCCGACGGACCGAAACAAAATCCCAGACCTCCTAGACTTCTTTGGTGCAAAGGGTATATCCAGAAACTACATGAGTGCCGAAAATGATGCAGATCTATCTTCAGACCACTCGCCAGTAATACTAACCGTTAGCAGTAGCATCATACTCAAAGCGGAACCACCTAAATTGTATAATTCTACAACGAACTGGGAACAATTTAGGGAAAACCTCGACACTGCCCTGAATTTGAATCTCCCGCTCAAAACTTTACAAAATATCGAAGAAGCAGTGGAACACCTGAATACAAGTATTCAGCAGGCCGCATGGACCACTACACTCAATGCAAAAAAGGCAAGTGAAAGCAGAATCCAATTAAGGAAAGAAGACGTCTCAGAAAAATTTGGCAAACTACTCGTCATCCAGACGACAAAAAAAGATTTAACCAGTGTTCCAAAAAAGTGACTGAACTGATATCAAAATTAGAAAACGATACGTTGCAAACATACCTCAGAAATCTTACCCCAGATAAGAGCACCAATTATTCACTGTGGAAGGCCACAAAAGCATTCAATCGTCCAATCGAATATATTCCTCCAATAAAAAAAGTAAACGGAGAGTGGGCGCGTAGTGACAAAGAAAACTTCTTTGCGGAACACTTGTCTCAAGTATTCAAGCCAAACCCACCAAACGTGCTCTCTATGGGAGAAATAGATATAGATTCATACCTCGGTACTTGCAATCAACTCTCTTTACCAGTCAAACACACATCCCCAAGAGAGGTTCTTAACACAATAAGGCACCTGAAGCCAAGCAAGGCACCGGGATATGACCTCATTACTGGAAAAGTTTTAAAAGAACTGCCAAAGAAGGCTATAATGCTAGTTACATACATTTTTAACGCAATACTGAGAACGGGACACTTCCCAGGCCAATGGAAGATTGCTCAAATAATCATGATACCTAAGCCCGGGAAACCCGTAAATTTGACCACGTCTTACAGACCCATTAGCCTCCTGCCATTGCTGTCAAAAGTGTTGGAGAAGGTACTACTCAAAAGAATGAAACCCTTCCTTAATGACCTGATACCGGAGCATCAATTTGGATTTCGAGAAAAGCATGCCACAACCGAACAGGTCCACAGAACAGTAAACAAAATATCAGAAGCACTGGAAAGGAAACAATATTGTTCCGCTGCATTCCTCGACATAAGCCAGGCCTTTGACAAAGTCTGGCATAAGGGGCTGTTGTACAAGCTGAAACAAAGTGTACCGTTTCCCTTCTACGCGATACTTAGGTCTTACCTGACTGATAGATGCTTCGAGGTCAGATTTGGAGATGTGTGCTCTACACTTAGATCGAAGACTGACTTGGAGAAAGCACATATGGACAAAAAGGAAACACCTAGATACAAAGCTAAGAAATATGGAATGGCTTATAGGAAAACAGTCCCAATTATCTACAAGCAGCAAAATGATGGTCTACAAAACGATTCTTAAGCCCATATGGACATACGGCATTGAACTTTGGGGTACAGCTGCCAATTCTAACTTGGACATCATCGAGCGTTTTCAGACCAAAATTATACGCAGGATTTACCAGATCCCCTGGTTTATTAGCAACAAGCTCATATACCAGGATCTACAGCTGCCAACTGTCAGAGGCGAGATTGAAAGACATACCCTCAGCTATAAGGAACGACTCTCACACCATCCAAATACGTCAGTCCAGCAGCTGATGACCACTGAAGGCTTTTGTTTCAGAAGACTGCACAGATCAAGCGTCAAGGGCAACTTGATACGATTTGAAACACACAAATGAAAATATACACATAAATAAAAAGCAGGGGAAACAGAGTCAGTGGACTCCACCCTAAAACATGCCAAAAATACAGTGACTGACACGGACATAAGAGTGGATTATTGAAGTTTACTACAGATTGCTGCTGGACAGAAATAATAAAAGTGAAAAAAAAAAATTTACTTTGTTTGTACCTTTCAAAGTTAGAAACATGTTATGCATTATAATTAGGAGATAATGTTTTGTTTATTTTGTTTACATTTATTTTGTTTATTAACATTGCTCAAATTAGAGTTAAATTGATGTAATAACGTACTTGGGGGAAAGGTATGTTATGTATGAATGTGGGTAGTTATATTATGGCACTTGTTATTTCTTGTTGTCAGAATAAGATAAGCTAAGTGAAGGTAGATATGAATTTGGTTGGTGATTCACTTTTCGTTTGTGCTCCTTAGCTCAATACACATGTTTCAATAAAACCGTATTTTATTTAATCATAACAACAGTGAAAATGAACCTTAAAACCTCGAATAATCAATTGTTATTCTAATGCAGTAGCGCACAGTATAGTGGCCGTACTGGCCGTGCCCGAGCGAATGGTTGCTTCTTACAATTAAATATAAGTAGGTAAATAGAAATTCAAATTTAGAATCCATCGAAAAGGTTTACAAAATAAACTTTCTTTGAAAGAATTTAACATTTAATTTTTTGAGTTTAAGAACTTTATACAACATATCCCTAGATGGTGTTGATGTGTATTGATTTATCGAATTTGGCATCGTTTACAATGTAGTTACATTATTTTATAAGAGCACATTTTAAAAAAATATATACATCAATGAAAGAATGCATTTTGAGCTATTTTCTTATGATCACAGAAGACCATTTGCAGCCTATTAATGAAGATGTCCCGAAAGATACTATGGAAGAGTATCTACAGCCAAACAGTGATGGAATGGATGGTTTATTAAAGCCAGAAAATGATATTAAAATGCTACAGGAATAAACAAAAAAGAGTCTACTAATAATATTGTTAATTCGATATTTGCGATAATCGTGAAAAAAAATGTGGTAGCTCATTAAATAAAACCATTAAAAAGATGGAGTAAATCAGATCCAACTGAAAGATAAATTTTTAATTCCACGCCCCAAATCTATAAAGGTATATAACGCGCACAGAGGGGGTGTTGATCTCATGGGTCTTAACTTCTACAGGATCATAAGACCGCCGACGTTGCTATAACAATTGATTTTAATTGTGTCTGGAATAACATACAATCGACGGGTTAATAAAGAAATGCAAATAAAGAAAAGTGTTCTGAAAAAGGGATTACTAAATCACTCGAACTCTTAGTTCACAACTGAACTAGCTAAATGTTGTTTCACTTATAGACCAACAAAAAGGCTGCAAGCGCAAGCTGCAGTCAGGAAGGACTAGCTAGACAAAGAAAGAACCTGCAAGTAGTTCCTTCCTCATACATTAAGCTAGACAATGTGGGACATTAGCAAAAACGCACACACAGCTTAATAATGTGTAAAAAGTGCAATTACTGTTTGAAACGCAGCTTTACAAAAATACCACGATCACTAAAACGGCGAACATATGAAGAGCGCCTGGAGATTTTAAAACTGACAACCTTAAAGGATAGCAGAGTTCGTGGAGATCTCATTGAAAGATATAAGATTTTGAACGGACATTATGATCTTGAAGAGTTCAACAATTTCTTCAAACTCAAACAACAACACCACCACCTAAGAGGCCACCACTTTAAACTGAGCAGCGGCATATCAAACAACAACCCTCACAGGCACTTTTTAAGCAAGCGAGTGGTCAATATGTGGAACAGTCTGCTCAGAACGTAAACATATTTAAGAATAGATTAGACAAATACACACTGCAAAAAATAAACAAGTAGAGAACAGTAAGATACAGGCATTCATCAGTTGTTTACAACTGCCTGCCTGATAACCTATAATAATAATAATAATAAAAAACTTTCATACAAGACTGAAATTCCTACCTAATTAATTAATAACCTTCTTCCTATTATAAATTACATTGAATAAATAATTTATATAAAACACTTTTTTTAATAAGAGGTACAGAGAAATGGAGCAAGCTTTGGTACCCGAAAGACAGAAAAAAAAAAGAAACGGAAAACCCCCTAAAAGATGGGAAGATGACATTTAATTGCTGGCCGGAAAGACTTGGTCAAAGCAAGGCTTGCAATGAAAGACTACGAATCTTATTATATGCTCACCTTCATTGCTGATGTTGCTCCAATAGTCTCGTATCTAGTTAAATGGGGTTCCACCTCTAATGGTGACTTGGATTTTAACTCTGATAGTCCTTTTCACATCTGCTTCCTTGACTTCTAAGATAAGATAAAATATTTGGTCAGAGGGTATCCTTTGCGTTTATTCAATGATATTACAATATTTTAAAATATCGAAATATATTCTTCAGAATTTCTTGGCAACCACAGTTTCTATCTACTGAACTGAACTGAAACTGAACAATTAAACAAAAATTATTTAAAGCACTTTAATTACTACTCAAATTAACACTAATGCAAAGAGTAATAAATAATTAAGGCAAACAACAAACAAACAAACCAGTCAACTTCAGTCAAGTCAAACACAAACAAACAAAAAACCACTGATTGATTATTTGTTTCTTCCGGTACAGACTAAGGTCTGAGACCATACTGCCATGTCGTTAATGGGATGAATCCCTATTTCCCTTGGTCATCATCGCATCACGTGTGAACGGCTGGACCAATTTAGCTAATTCTTTTTTTTTTGTTTGATATTGTCAGGAGAATATTATTTTAAACGAATAAATAAAAATAAAAAATATAAAAAATAAATGACCTAATCATCATACTAAATTATTTGCAATGTAACCTTTGACAATTTGAACTTTTTTATTTGCCACATTTTAAAAACTTTTCGAGGGTGCCACTTAATTTTTTTAATGATTTCTATAGAAAATATGTATTTATTTATATTGTTTTTTAATATTAATAAAAGTCCCTAATAAACAAAACCTACTTAAAAATGAGAAACGCCACATTACATTACGCCACATACAAGCTACTTTTCGTCGGGTATAGTGCAATTCCGCTTCACTAGCTCTGGATAATTCCGCGTATCTGCCAAAGGTAGCCAAATTAAGATAACGCGGGCGATGGACGCAAAATTATGGTTTGCGTCCCCTGTTTTGACCAGAATATTTTTTCGGCTTATAGAAAGCAAGAAATCGCCAAATAACAATACCGCGTTTTTTTTCGGCAAGTTCGATACCGCGTATCTGATCGGATTATATTTGGAGTGATATTATGCTTTAATAAATGTTGTTAAACTCGGTGATAAATCGTAAAATAAATAATAAAGGCTAATAAGGAATAACGGTAATTAAAACTGTTGGTAATAATTTTAAGTTTCTTTTTTATTTTTACTCCACCTATACTTGTTAGCGAAGCGTATCTAATATTATAGGCGTATTATGCAAGCTACTTAGTTTATATGAATACTTTTAATATTTGAAAAACACTCTCAAAAAAATTTGAATCAATTAGCAAAATCAAAAACATAGAGTCGTGAACTATAAACATAGTACCTAAATCAGGAAGTGAACCATCCCTTTCTGATATTTTATTTACTGATATTTATCAAAGTGCAGCATTTTCAGTAGTACATCAGTGAATTTGCTAGAAACTAGCGATCAAGAGTAGTAATTTTGTACAATTTTTTTCTGAAGAGTATTCGTGTATCAAAATTAGTACTGCCCCAAGTGACTTACCGTGTCTTGACTTTTTATCAGATGACTAGGTTGCTGACAAAAGTAATGTCCCACTCTCTAAATGTAAGAGACCCAAATTATGCCACCATAACTTGATTCTTGAAGTAAAATAGTCAGAAGAATTATAATAATAATAATAATAATAATCTTTATTTGTAATAACAGTTTTTTACATAAACTTGACATTTACGTTAACAACTACATTAGTCAAAGACTGTATAGCAGTTATTAGCGCCCACCTCGAGCATACATCAACATTACAATAAAGACATAAGAATTATCTAGACAATCATCAAGACAATAAAAACAAAAACAAACTTTTTTTTTTTTTGAAAAATACAAATACGAGTACTAACGCGTGTGTGTGTGTGTGTGTGTGTGTGTGTGTGTGTGTGTGTGTGTGTGTGTGTGTGTGTGTGTGTGTGTGAGTGTGTATGTGTGTGTGTGTATGTGCGTGCGTGCGTGCGTGTGTGTGTGTGAGTGTCAGGGTGCTTACGTGTTTATTATTTTACTTATTTTTATTTTATTTTTTATTATTTAACAAGAGACTCAACATCTTCATAGGTCAAGACAAGTAACCACTCCTTTAAGACTTCTTTACACTTTCGAAGAGGTAGATCATAAATACGCAAAATACTATTAACTTTATTATAGAGAACTGAACTAAGGTGTATGTAATGTCTTCGAGCCAACACAGAACCACATTTCTTGATTTTCCAAATTCTATTCGACAATCTAGAATTCGAAGCTAATGCCGGATCGTAGATGCACGACTTATGTTTACGCGCGATAGTATTAAGGACATATAGCTTACGTACAGTAAGTACCTTCCATAACTCGTAGAGTTGGTTAGTAGGAAATCTGATGGGTTTATATGCCATTACTTTCAGAACCGCTCGCTGTGCCCGTTCCATCTGAATGAGATTAGTTTTACTTGAGGAACCCCAAACTGTGATACCGTAACTTATTGTTGAGAGGGTGCTCCGTATGTATGTGGCGTAGGTAGGTAAGTAAGCCAAGAAGATCCAAATAGTAATAATTTTATTTGCCAATTGACCTACTTATATACAAAATTAGAGTGTTTGCTGGACCGAGATGCATTATATATCTATTACATACAACATGAAAACAAAACTAGGGTAATTATTCTAGACAAGGAAAACAAACATATATCTATCTCACACAACTTAGGAAAACACAAATAATAGGGTGGACGAATATAAATATTTTAAATGCTACCGACACAAACCGAATTTACAAAACGATATACTAGGGACAAAACAACTTTACAGTTTGGTCGAGGTCTCGATGAGATGCAGACGTATGATGTCGCCACATAGCTCCCCCTCAAGCGAAGCGTACGACTGGTTTCACTATTCTCCCTGATCGTGTTCGTGACGTTGTGGTAGTTGTCTCAGGCGTCTTCGAAGTGTTGTTGTTCGTTATGTGATCGTGATTATCCTCGTTCAGTGTGTATGCAGGCTTGAGTCTATCGATGGAAACGTTTACTTCGCGTTCGGGAAGTTGTATGCGGAATACTTTATCGTTGCGCTCAATTACAGGATAGGGCCCCTCGTATGGCGCTTGCAGTGATTTTCGGCCGGAGTCAATTCGTAGAAATACATTCTTGCATGATTGCAGATCTTGGTGCACGAAAGTTCTTGCGTTTTGGCGTAGTGGTTCTGATGTTTTGAACTGGTTGATAGTTTGGCGTAGTTTTTCAACGTAGGTATAGTCGACTGGCTGCTGTGACGTCATCGGAGTGTTATTGAAAAAGTCGCCGGGTAATCTCATTGTTGTACCGTAGGTTAGTTGTGCGGCGCTTACTCCGGTATCGTTCCGTGATGCAGCTCGTAGTCCAAATAGAACAGTAGGCAAAGCGTCTAGCCATTTAGTGGTTCGGCTATGTAGGCTTGCTGTAAGGGCTGTCTTGAGTGTGCGGTGCCACCGTTCTACAATTCCGTTGCACTGTGGGTGGTATGCAGTGGATCTTGTTTTTTCTATGCCGAGTAGTTTAGTGAGAGATGTGAATAACTGGCTTTCAAACTGCCGTCCTTGGTCACTGGTCAGCGTAGCAGGACAACCAAATCGAGTAATCCATCCTTCATATACAGGGTGAAATTTTAACCACTTTCCAAATTTTAATATAGCAATCTACGAGGCAAAAAACAAATGACGTCTTTTTTCTTTTGGTATAGCCCAGTACAAAAATGTCAAGATAAAGCACTTAGAAAATGTCCGCCAAAAATCTAAAATTTTTGATACGGCATCCTAGTAACACTTTTTTTACTCGATGTGCATCTCATTCATTTAATACAATACTATTCATGAGTTTTTGATTTTCTCTTTATACCTTAACAGGTCTAGGACCGTAAAAATTGAAAACTATATCACGAAAAATATTTTCGGGTGACAACTTGATTTACATTTTTAACTTCATAAATAGGCTCTAAACACGATACTGAACGCCTATAAAAATTTTGGAAAGTGGTTAAAATTTCATCCTGTATATGTTTTGCCACAGTCTCGGCGGTTATATCGTGTAGTGGAATAGCTTCTGGCCAACGAGTTTTTCTGTCTATCATTGTAAGTAGGTATCTGTGGCCGTGCTGTGAAGGCGGTAGCGGCCCAACGATATCTACGTGCAGATGTTGAAATCTCTCGGCGGGTTGAAATGTTGTATAGTTGCTACTGGTATGCCGATGTATTTTAGCCTGCTGGCATGGTATACACGCTTTGGTCCAGTTGCTGATATCGACATTCATTGATGGCCAAAAATATTTTTCAGTGAGCATCTTTCGCGTTGTGCGAGTGCCTGAATGACTTAAGTTGTGTACGGCGTTGAATGCTATACGACGAAAATCTTGCGGCAGGTACGGTCTGATATTTGCAGTTGATGTTTCGCAGAGTATTTTGCAGTTGTTGTTAGATAGGAGTTCGATTTTTTTTAAATGTAGGTTGTTTTGCTTCATTAACTTTGGTATATCATCGTCTTGCTCTTGCGCCAAGGCTAGTTGTGTATAGTCTAGGGTACTTGGGCAGGTTATTGCTTCGATCCGAGAGAGTGAGTCGGCAACAATGTTCTCTTTCCCACTTATGTGTCTTATGTCGCTTGTGAACTCGCTGATAAATAATAACTGACGAGTGCGTCGTGGCGTTTCAGTGTCGGATGCTTTCTTGCGCAGGGCGTACGTGATAGGTTTGTGATCGGTGAATATTATGAGCTGTCGGCCTTCAAACATTTTTCGAAAGTGCTTTACTGCCATGTAGATTGCTAGCAATTCTCGGTCGTATGTTGAGTACCGCTGTTGTGTATCCGAAAGCTTCTTTGAAAAGTAGCCTAGTGGTTGCCACTTGTCATTTTGATATTGTTGCAGCACAGCTCCGGCGCAAGTGTTGGATGCATCGCACATTAATGCAATCGGCGCGTTTAGTGCGGGGTGCGCGAGTAAAGCTGCGTTTTGTAGGCTCACTTTACACGCTTCGAATGCTTCTATCGCTTCTGTAGTCCATACAATCACCGTTTTATCTTTGCGTTTGCTATCGTGTAGGTATGCGTTCAGTGGTGCTTGTATTGAGGCTGCTTGCGGGATTGCGTCTCTGTAGAAGTTTACGGCTCCGAGGAATCGTCGTAGTTCTTCGATAGTATTTGGACGTGGAAATGTTTTGATTGCGCTGATTTTATCTTCTGGTGGTTTAATGCCGTGCTGTGATACAGTGTAGCCGAGAAACTTGACTTCTTCCTTTCCGAGCGTGCATTTGGAAGGATTGATAGTGATTCCGTATTCATTTAATTTACTTAGCACGGTGCGTAGATGGTGAATGTGCATTTCTTCATTTTCAGAGCTTAGGAGCACATCGTCAACGAATGGATATACATAATCTAGTCCTTGTAGCACCTGGTGTATGAAACGTTGAAACGTTTGACCGGCATTCTTTAAACCTGGGCACATTCTCGGAAACTCGAACAAGCCGAAGGGTGTAATGATGGCTGTCTTCTCAATATGATCGCCGAATACCGGTAATTGTTGGTAAGCTCTGTTTAGGTCGATGGTGGAGAATATCTTCTTTCCGTTGAGTAGATAGGTGAAGTCTTTTAGTCGTGGGACAGGGTAGCGGTCAGGTTTCGTGATAGCGTTCAGCCTTCTATAGTCTCCACAAACTCTGATGTCACCGTTCTTTTTGGGTATTACATGCAGTGCGCTTGCCCACGGGCTTTTGCTAGGTTGGCATAGGCCCTGCTCCATCATGACTTCAAATTCTTTCTTGACTGCAGCGTATCGATGAGGCGGTATTGGTCTTGCTTTGCAGTACAATGGTGGTCCACTTGTCTCGATATAGTGTTCTACGTTATGTTTTGGAGTTTCTTTCATCGTTGATATTCGTGTAATATCAGGAAATTCAGCTAGTATATCGTGATACTTCTGGCTGGAGTCGATGCTTCGAATTGTAGATGTAGGGTAGTTTGAAATTGACGTCTTCACTGTTAGGTTTGTAAGTTTATCTTCCAACCTTCTACCCGCGATATCTACGAGTATCTTGTGATGTTTCAGGAAATCAGCGCCTATTATCGGCTTGCTGACTGCTGCTATGATGAACTTCCAACGGAATGGACGACGTAGGCCAAGGTCTAATTCCAGCGTTTTTTCTCCGTAGGTAGGGATCGTGGTGTTGTTGGCGGCGTACAAGGTAAACGTTGTCGGCTTCATTTTCAGGCCATTTCTCTTTGGTATGACGGAGACGTTTGCGCCAGTGTCAATAAGAAATATTAGTTTGCTTTTCTTGTCTGTTATAAAAAGACGGTGAGATTGATCCCGAGCGCTGGTATCCGTCGCTGCCAACGCTGGTTCTAGTTTTCCGGAGTATTTTTCTTCAGAAACGTGCAATTTTCTGCGCATTTTTTCGCATTGTGGCCAAACTTGCGGTGGTAATAGCAGTACGGCGAATTATTGGGTGTTAGGCTCCGTGATGACTGGTTGCGATTATTAGATCGAGATGCTTGTCTGTTCTGTCGCTGATTCCAGTTTCTGTAGGGTAAGCGGCTGCGCTGGTTGTTGGTGTTGTTTGTTACAAGCTGTGTGATTGCATCTGTCAACTTGTCGATCTTTTCTTCCAGCGTGCGTGTGTATCTCGACGATGACGAGCGTTGGTGGTCGATTGCAAATGCCTCTGGCTGCTCTTGCGTTGGTGGTTGGTGTTGCCGTAGGTTGATTGCAGATATCTCGCGTTGTGTATGTTGGTCCATCATCTTATCTGCCATTAGAGCAACCTCGCTAATGCTAAGCTTTTCGCTGATGGCAATGATTGAGCTGATGTAGGCTGGCAGTTGGTTTAGCCACATCCCCCGCAACGTAACTGCAGACAGGTGATCGCCGGCTAGATTCTGCATTCTTCGTAAGAGTTGTGATGGCTTCAAATCACCAAGCTCCATACCAGCGATGACGCGTTGGACGTTTTTCTGTTCTGAGTCTTCGTAAACTTGTAGTAGGCGTTGTTTGATAGCCATATATTTGTGTTCCTCTGGCGGACGTAGCAAAATGTCGTATATTTCATCGACGTCCTGGCGTTCTAGTTGTCCTAGTACAAGCTCGTACATTGCTTGATCGCCTTTCTTCTGTGACTGCATAATAGCTTCGAAATGTGCAAACCATCCTCGTAGTTTATCTCGCCAAATAGGAGGTATTCTAAGACCGACTGAAACTCCTGACAGCTCTGGCCTTTCTTCTAGCACGGAGATGACGGTTGGTGGGACGCCGGTGGTTGCAGTACTTTTTGATGTTCCTGCTTGCGGTTCTATGCTCATTTTGATGTTTTTCAGCTGGACTTGGGTTGATGTTCAACTCAGACGGGGTCACCACTGTTGAGAGGGTGCTCCGTATGTATGTGGCGTAGGTAGGTAAGTAAGCCAAGAAGATCCAAATAGTAATAATTTTATTTGCCAATTGACCTACTTATATACAAAATTAGAGTGTTTGCTGGACCGAGATGCATTATATATCTATTACATACAACATGAAAACAAAACTAGGGTAATTATTCTAGACAAGGAAAACAAACATATATCTATCTCACACAACTTAGGAAAACACAAATAATAGGGTGGACGAATATAAATATTTTAAATGCTACCGACACAAACCGAATTTACAAAACGATATACTAGGGACAAAACAACTTTACAGTTTGGTCGAGGTCTCGATGAGATGCAGACGTATGATGTCGCCACACTTATTATGGATTGACCCAAAGTCAAGTAAGCAGTTTTTAAAGTATCAACGTCAGCACTACTTCGCAGTTTCCGAAAGACATAAATTAGCTTTCTGAAACGAGAAGTGACAAATTTTACATGCTCCCTCCAAGACATAACACTATCAATGATAATACCTAAGTGTTTCACTTGACTTAAACGCGAGATCTGGTAACAGTCGCAAACAGTGCATAGAAAAGAACCTACGGTGGGACAATGACTTTTATGAGCATATACCTTAAATAAAGAATCAGGCTGAGACTTCAGTCAGTCAATTGGCATTAAAGTTGGGACAAGGAAACAAAAAGTAGGTCCAAAGTCATCAAAAAGGTATAGGAATAAAAAGCTGAGAATTATGGGTTAGTCAGAGCTAACAATACGCAGGCTTTACAGAAGAAAGCAGAATAATATATTTCATTTATTTTGCAAGATTCCATGGACTAAATCTTGGACATGTTATCCTAAAAAAATTTTAAGAAGTTGAAGTTAACTGCAGAATATTTTCAGGAAGTAAAATATTGGATATTTTTACTGTTTTTTTTTAAATTGCGCTGAATTGTTTGTTTCATCTTTCGTTAATGAAAAAATAACTAAAAAGGAACTTATCCCATCACAACTATTGTCGAGTTTTGAGATTTTCTAATTACGTCATTCAAATGGCAGAGGTATGTATACCATTACTCATGTTATTCAGCTATTAAAGTTTATTAATTTTAAGACATGACTACATTCCTAATAATACTGATGCAAGCTGAGTTAATGTACCAAATGTTCTTGATGTCATCATATGATTGCCCTTTTCCCGGGATAACTGGGGTAGGTTTCAGGTGTTCTTCCATACAATATTATCAGCTGTTATCGAGTTGTCTACTCCCTTCTTTTTTTCTCATTATATTTTTTCTCCTCACAATCCATCCATCTCTTTTTAGGTGGCCCTCTACCTGTCCATCTATCAAAAATCATGTCCATCATTCTATTTGTTCCGTGCCCTGCGTCTCTTTACATCATATGTCCATCACATGTCCATGACCAAGATAGACATTTTCCATCAACTTTTCTGCTACCGGTTTCACTTTCTTACTTCCTCTAATGTATTGATTTCTTATTTGATCTTTTTCTCACCCCACACACCCTCCTTAAAATTCTCATTTCTGCTGCCAATGTTCTAGATACGGAATTCTATAATTTCTATCGAAAAGATGGTTTTTAGATATGTAAATATATAATTGTGCTAAATACATATCTAAATCAGACTTAATCCCTCAACCCCCAAGCGACAACCGGTTGTCGCGATAACAATTGATTTTAATTGTGTCTGGAATATCCGATCGTCAAAGGATTAAAAAGTCTGATTTAGATATGTCACTTTCAAAAACTTGCACCTTTTCTCCAAATCAATAAATATAAATTTAAAACACCTTTACTTGTGCGAGTTCAATACCACACAACTAACAATTTCGTAAAATTTTGATACGTTTGTGGTTAAATTAATTCCGCGTAACTGTCGTACTAAGTAAATAAATAACTTTAATAAATATGTTTTGTTATTAATTTAAAGAAATTGTGAAATGCTAATAATTGTTGATAAATATTAAATAAAACCCCCAATTAATTAAGGTGGACTTTTATTTATGCGACACCATAGCGTAGCACTTGACGCGTACCAAGCGAGCGAGGGAGAGCAAGAGCGAGCGAGATGAAAGTAGTACGTTCCAATTCTCACAATTGTGAAATTTAAAAATAAAAAAGTTATTCAGTTTAAACCTCCTCCTGTAAAATTACTTATACTGCAGATACACGGCCTTTACGTATGGTAGATAAGCGGTTTTGCACTATCCCCGACGTTTTGCTATCGTGTGTTTACCATACCGAAATAATTGCAAGAAAGCACGCGAACCTATAAGCGTAACGTATAACCTATCGAAGAATTTATATGAATTATAGCACTCCTCTATATTTATACATAAGTAAAATACTTTCTTTCTTGGGCAAAATTTCCAGCCTCTATAGTATAGTTCATCTGATTTATGTCCAGTAGATACCCAACCTAACTTACTTTACGAAAGATTGTATGCCTAGTTGACGTTTCCGTAACACCGTTTGCTCTAAGGTTTGCTCTGCTCTCTAGGTAGATATAAAAACTATCATAGTGTATGTTGGAATTATATTAATGCAAAAATAATATGAGCGTAGGTCAATGACCTTTAACTTTCGGGTAGGTTGACCTGCCGTTGTCTGTCTGTACCTTAAAAATTGATACAATGTTATTAGTGAGCTAAAAATTGTTGAGTGACTTTCGATGGTGATACATTTATAAGAATAAAAAAAAAACATGTGGGTACTCTTTTCAAACAAATATTAAAACAAAATCCATAATTTTTCGGAACCAGGACGGGATTTACTTGTTCTGTGTTCTATTTTCAAGGTTTCAAATCTGAAAAGTTTTAACCATTAACAAAAACATAAAAATTAATAAACCTAATTAAAAATATTTTTTTATTGCGTGAATCCTTAAAATACTAAGGCTTGTGGAGATGGTACCTATATCGTGTAACGTCGTTGTCTCGATGTCGTATTGCTATAACAAATATTGCTATAGCTAGATGCCATAGGTGTATTTTGTAACCTTTCAAAGGCATTCGATTGTGTAGACCATGCAACATTACTTAAAAAACTTAAACATTATGGTGCAATGTGCATCGAATGATTCCTTGGATCTAATAAGTTCTTACCTTAAGGACAGGACACAAAAGGTTTGCATAAATGGAGCTGAGTCTTCAGGGTCTGCCCCTATTATGAGTGTCCCTCAGGGATCAGTATTAGGACCCCTGCTATTTTTAATTTATATAAAAGACCTTCCCTGTTATTTACATAATCTTTGAGAGATGGTATTGTTTGCAGATGACACATCGATGATTTTTAAAACTAAGAGGGGTAAATGTCCAGTTGATGATGTTAACAATATCCTCTCTAAATTATTACATTGGTTTACAACAAATAATCTCCTACTAAATGCAAATAAAACAAAATGTTACAAAATGTAAAATGTTAATTTACCATGCCCAATTTAAGGTTTGCTGCTACTCATATAATTATTAAAGATGAACCACTAAACTCTGTAGATTCAACTACCTTTTTAGGTATAACTGTACACTCTTATTTGCAATGGGGTGCTCAAATTAGGGGGCTGTCTGGAAAACTTAGTTCTGCTGCTTATGCTGTGAGAAAGATAAGGTAATTGACTGATGTTGAAACGGCAAGATTAGTATATTTTAGCTACTTTCATAACATAATGTCATACGGAATTCTGTTGTGGGGCTCAGCGGCAAATATTGAGTCAATTTTTATATTACAAAAACGTGCTGTACGGGCTATTTACGGCATTCGACCCCGTGACTCGCTGAAAGAGCTCTTCAAAGAGATTAATATACTTACAGTGTCTTCTCAATACATTCTCGAGAATAATGTTTACGTTCATAAGAACTTACATTTATTTCTTAAAAAAAGTAATGTGCACTATTTAATACGAGAAATAAAGATAAACTTGCCGTTCCAGGCTTCAGACTGCGAAAAGTAGGAAAATCGTTCATAGGAAATTGTATTCGTATTTTCAACAAATTACCACAGGATATTGCTGAACTCCCTGTACCTACATAAATTTAAATCGGATGTCAAAGTAATTTTAATGAAAAAGGGCTATTACACTGTTAATGATTATTTAAATGATAGAAATGTATGGCATTAAATTGTCCCAGCTCGTACTTGCTTAAACCTTGTAAAAATCACCTTATCTTGTAAAAATTTATTTAAAAAGAGGCTGACAATAGTGACCGAGTTTCTTGCGCTGCTTTTTCTCGGCACTAGCCCAGACTTGTCCCGAAGCAGTGGTAGGTTTAAATTGGGACGTGTAAAAGCGCCTCCTGGGGCCTATTTGCAGAAATAAAAACATGATTATCAGAAGTTTTACAAAAGACGAAGAAAGTACAACATTTTAACCTATACAATTTTGTTTAATGAGTCCTTATCTCTTATATAGTATAAGTCGATTCCTCATTCTTCCGCATAAAGACGCGGCCAGTCCGGATCTAAACAAACTTATAGTTTTTCTCCTTCGCCTTTAGCCTCGTAGCGGCGTGTAGAGCTTTGTTTGTTGGGGAGAGATGCTCGACCACGTATATTGGCGTCACATCACAAGTTATACCAACATGAGTGGAATTCAATTTATCCTTATTGAGTTTATATTTATTATAATTTATAGCAGATGCCAAAAAATTATCTCGAACCCTTTGCACGTTAAATTGAACAACAATAGAACGTGGGCGCTTGCTAGATGCATTAGCTTTTGCAATACGTGTACAATGTAAAATATTCTCGCTGCCTATATCGCAATCGATCACCTTGCCTATATTCTTTACAATATCATATCATTTTCTTGTTTCTTCTCTGAAACACATTGAATTTTAAGATTGCTGGGTCTGGAGTGTTGTTCTATTTGGTTGATTCGGTTCCCTAAGTCTTGGTTTATGCGTCTAAGATTGTCATTTTCTGCTTCTAGATTTTTCATGGCAATCTTCAAGTCCTTTTGGTTTTGCATCACCTCATCATACTGTTCACTAAGGTACGATAAGGATGCCTGTATATCTTTAACCTTATTTCCGATCGGTGTCAGTTCGCTAGCAATGACACTTTTTACATTTTCAGTAATCCTAGAATATAAATTGTCCATTTCAAATTTAAAAATCTCCAGTACAATATCTCGAACATCATCGCGGGATAAGATAGATATAGTGGGATTCAGTTCAGGCGGAGATTTCAAAGAAGGCCTTTTTTTGAGGACGAGCCGTAATTTTCGAGCTCGAACGAACCACGGTATCATCGTTGTTCCCACCTTTAGCTTTCTCGCTGTTACACAAAGAACATATCCAGTCAGAGTAGTCCTGCGCTGAGACTGTAGCAATACATGCCAAGTGGAAAGAGCTCTGACACTTCTTACAGGTCAATTAACCACCATCAGTAGATCTAGAGTTGCAGCATCCCCATTTCAAGTTAGATCTTGCCATCATAAACAAGGCAAAAAATAAATAAACAAACAAACGCAGAGAAAAAAAAAACAAAAAAGACTCGTACTGGGCTGAGATCCGATCTCGGTACCCTCAAGCGTTGACGGTTCACTTCTACAAATGCGCTAGAAATGGTGAATATATCTATTATCAGTTAAATTTAACTAATAAAAAAAATATCATATTTATTCATTAAATATTATTATTAACCTCATCGAATAAAAATATTCATTCGAGCCGTTGACAAATAAACATAACTAAAAGTTTTATTCGTATAGATAGATAAATCTAACCGATTGATAAAATTACCTAATGAATATTTATAACGTTAGTCCGCAAAGAATAAAAATATATCCAATCTTTCTAATAAATTTATTCGTTTATTGAGTAAACTTAAGCATTAAGTACGGATTAGAGCCTAAATTTGAATGCATTATTTAGGACACGAGTGGCGCGTGATTGAGACGAGGTGTAATGCGATAAAATTTGCGAGTCAAACAAGTAGTAACAGTTGCAATGAAATCGAACTCTATTCCATTAGCATAAGGAAGAATGATGTTACTCGGCGTATTAAACTTTAGGCTCCTATGCATTGTTCAAGTTCATTGAATCATCATCATCGGAGCAGGTCGGATAATAGGAGCGCCTTTCTTTGTTTCTCACATTTATTCTTACATTTATTTGGTTTTTCGTACTTACTGACACATTATTTAACAATGCCACCGCTTTATCACAATAAATGCCACTTAGGATAATTTCACAAAATTACGAAACTAAGTCCATATTTCTCTTTTCTAAACTCCTCCCAGCTAAAACAGCGAGCTTCCATCTTAGATCATTAAACCGGGTCCATATTGGCTCACCTAAAGTTATTTACCCGAAATCGTTCTTCCTAATGATTTGTAATCCGAATGATCACTCTTCCTAAAATTGTTTATCCTAAAGTTTTCATTCATACTATTTGTAGTGCTAGAGGCGATGTTGATGCTAAGTAAGTCCAGTTGACGCGCTAATCTCAGGAAGCACTGGTGTGAATTGAAAAATAGTTTTTGTTTTGGATTGACAATTTATGGAGGAAGGACTTAGGCTATGCTTAAATGATTTTTAATAAGATTGTAATATTAATGTGATTTAAGTACCTAGTTGACATTAAGTTTATTTGATTAATAATTCACGAATTACTTTTGCCATCTCCTGTACCTAAATGTTTGTTTCCGTTCTAATTATGTTATGAGTGACTTAATAATTATTTTCTTTAAATAAAATGCTTAACATACTCGTAGTTAAAAATTTCTTGATATTCATGGTCACCTTAAAAATTTATTTATATGGAAATATGAAAAAGTTAATTATTTTTGTAAATTAAACGTTCACAGAAACAGGTGTGTCAACTTTCTGTGAATTTTTTTTCACAATTTCTGATGTAGTCTCTATTTGCATTCAAGTTCGGGTTAGCTAAATATACGCTTAAACATGGAACACTCACACGGCACATTACAAAGAAAGGTTTTTTTTTTAAATTACTCTAGAAATATTATATTTTATGTAAAGGTTTTTGTGTCACAAATTCATTCGAGATCGTGCTCGTGTAATAGAGTAAAAAAATCAAGAATTTATGTAGCCGAAGTTTGAGATTTTAGGAACACTCCTTGCGCACAATGTGAGGATTGAGTGTTCTAAAGATATCTTAATAAAATCTTCTTCGACAACCATTTGGATCAGCGGTAGTTAACGCTGCTTCTGAGCCATGGGTCGCGGGTTCGATCCCCGCACAGTACAAATATTTGTGTGCATGAACATGTCTGTTTGTACTGGTCTGGGTGTTTTCTATATATTATAAGTATATATTTACAAAAAAAAAAAAGTATATAAGTAAGTTTATCGGTTGTCTAGTACCCCATACGACAGGGTACTTAATAGTACCTTAATTTGGGACTAGATGGCTCAGTGTGGCCCATTGAGGCATGTCTTAAAAATATTTATTTATTTATTTATAATCTAAATAAACCATTAAAAACGATTGCACAATTGTGAATATGCGTCACAAATTAGGCCCAAACATTTCACAAAAAATTAGATTCATAGGTCTGGTACTTTTAGAGAAACGAGATACAAATTTTTTCTCAGGTCGGCGGTGTGAGTGTTCCAGTTAATAGACCGTAACTTTTTATTTTTACTCGTCACAAATTTTTGATCTTCACCATTGAATTTGCACAATTTTTTCCTAAATAATTCGTGAATTTCGTAATATTTGGATAAACTTTTGAAAAAGAACACTCAATCCACACGCACTACAGTAAGGCTATCCGAGAAAATAATATTTTATGGACACCGTATTAGAAAAGGAGGCACATCTTCTTTCAAACCTCTCTCTCGGCTCGTTATTTTTTGAGATACTGCGCAATCCAGTTTAAGTGTAGGTTCATGACCACGACACATTTGATGACAATGACATAAAACACGTCAAAATCAAATAATATTCTGTCTGAGGCGATTAGAAGCGATACGAAGTTAAAAGTTCGCTAGTCTAAATATTAAATTTTATTTAATACTAGCGGACCCGACAGACGTTGTCTTGTCTTAACTATAAATATTGATTCGGAATTTTACTAATTGTTATTATTATGATATTCCGACACGGGAACAGGCGACACTACTGGCCATGTGCAAAATTCAGTTTTTTTACCCCCTATTTGACGATATTAATTTGTAGCACGCACTTTGTCAATGTTATGTCAAACGCCATACATTAAAAAAGTTTAAATTGTCAAAAGCGATAAGGTTACATTACAAATAATTTAGTATGGTGATTAAGTTTTCTTAAATTTTCTAATTTTCCGCACATAATTAAAACATTCAATAACGTTTACTTTTAGTCAGATTCCACTATAGTCCTCGGGTGGCTTCGCATGTCACCTACATTAGGGTGCCCTTCGGTTCGCCTAAAATTTGAAGTCCTAATTTCATTTGGCCGAACCGTATTGGCCTAAACTTAAAACGTATAATTATTGTGTAGCCTAACAGTTGTTTTCGCACTATCATAGTTAGGTCTAAAAATTTAAAATCCTAATTTTAGTAAGTAAGTAAGTCTAATATCGAATGCACTAAAATATATTCGCATCTTTCTTTTGGCATAACGCTAAGTAATAAAAGCCATATTTTTTTTTAAAACCGAAAAAGTTAAAAAAACGAATCGCTCACAAACCGATCCCAAGCAGTCTTGTCTGCCCTACCCCTAGAAAGCCGAAGCTGCGGTGCTGAGTGTAAGCCATCTGCGACGATTGGCACGCGTAGGACCGCCGGAGCCCCGCAGCACCGAAGCCGTCACGGAAGTCTGATTGTTTGTTTGCAAGCATGCTTGCTTGCTTGCTTGCTTGCATGCATGCATGCTTACTTCTTTAAAATATTGATAAAGTTTTAACTTTTTGCGAATAAAAATTTGGAACTGTAAATGGTAGGTATTAGGATATATTCGGCTAAATGTCGAATTTGGCAAATTATAATACGGCGATATACAGTAAGGCGTATTAAATATAGGCTAAGCACGTTTAGGAAGAGTGAAAATGTGCGAAAAAAATTTAGGCTTAAAGTTTGTGTGCCAGTGACAATTAGGAGTACAAATAATTCGGCAATCCGATATATATCCCCTACATTACTTAAAACATTTGTACAAAACAGAGTTGTTGAAATCAATGAATTAACAGGTGACTCATCATGGTCGCACGTAGCAGGTAAACATCTGTATCTATCTGTATCTCTATCTGTATGGTATCTGTTATCGCGCGGAATGCACCTCGATGCGCTGTCCTCTTCCCACCTGTGGTGGAGCGGACCGTCATTCTTACACGAACCTAACAGTAACTGGGCGCGTACAAACAGTTTTTGTGATAACAATTATGATCAGTTGCCGGAAGTAAACAAGCGTAGGGTTGTTTGATTTGTATTTTGTATTATTTATTTAATTTGTAGACCATGCTGGTTCAAAATTCGGACATATTTCCATTTAAAAAATTTTTCTTATATAATCGTTTCATTCGTACAACTGCATATATTCTGCGCTTTATTTATAATTGTAACACAAAATTAAAACGTATTGGGCCATTATCCGTGGACGAATTGGACGATTCCACTCGAATTCTAACGCGACTTTTACAGAGATAATCTTTTTCTACAGTTTACGATGATTTGAAAAATAAAAAGGTTAATAGTCTTACTTTCACCTTTATTTGCCCGTATTCACCTCATCTAGCTGGTTATTGGGAAGCGGGAATAAAATTGTGTAAGTCCGTTTGCATCGGGTCGTAGGTAACGCTAACCTCACATACGAGGAGCTGAGCACAGTGTTAGCACAAATAGAAGCTGTCCTTAACTCTCGACCTATATCTCCCCTTTCAACTGACCTTAATGACCTACTCCCACTTAGTCCTGCTCATTTCCTGATTGGCCGAACCCTCACTGCACCAGCCTGCCAGACGCCACTCCTCACTTTTCTCACATCCTTGAAGTCTTTAGGGCACTAAGTACCTACAGTTATTTATCCTTGAAAGAGACTTTAAGTGAGATGTCAGAATAACCTTAGTTCGTTGGATCAGACTAGGTTTTGAGTTAAAACTGAATGAACTGTCAAGTGTTAAAATTAATAAGTGGTAATTCTGCAAAAGACTTAAAGTGAGATATCAGAATAACCGAAGTTGGAGCAGACTAAGTTTTGAGAAAAGACTGCTAATTGTCAAGTGTCAAATGACTGACCATGTGGCTACTCTGTGGAATTAAAGCAGTAGTTTTCTCGGTGTGTATTTTGAAAAGTGCATTACCTTCTTGCGACTTCAAAACACTCTATATTCGTTGGTCATGTCCACCTAGCGCGGTGCCGTTGAACCTCCAACTCGGTTAGTTCGCCCTGCCCAGTGCCCGCTGACGACATATGCCAAAAAACTTGAAGTACACGTGTTGTGCGACCGTAATTGACTGCGGATTCTGTGAACCACTTTATATTGCTCCAAATTAAGAAATGAACGCAGCAAGCGGCTACGATCGTTTGGAGCAGATGCGACAACACTTCTGGGCAAGATGGTCAAAGGAATACATCTCCGAACTTCAGAAAAGAACTAAGTGGCAAACGCAAAAGGACTCGATCACACCAGTTCTAGTTTTGATCAAGGAAGACAACTTGCCACCCCTGAAATGGCACTTGGGACGAGTTCTACGCACCTACCCAGGCCAGGATGGGATATCACGCATCGCAAGTATCAAGACCGCGACGGGCGAGATTCAACGATCGTATCCACGCCTATGTCCACTCCTACCTACAGTTTAACCACGTCTCTTCTCATCATCATCATCAAGTCCTCATTGGAACCGGATGCTTCCAAGAGCGGGGGCATGTTCACGCATCAGCTGGGGCCACCGCGCGGAAGCACGTCAAAACTTAGCGGGGAGCGTGAGGTGCGAAGGGAGGCGCGGGCGCTCCCGGGCAGCCCTTCTCCTTGAATCGACTCCGACATTCGACATTCAGCGGCTAACCAATCCATAATTATTTCTGTATAATTTCATTTGTATTTAAATAGTCAATAAATATTTATAACATCGTTTAAATAAATAATTGAAGAGGACCTGCCTGTCTAACCTGAACATATTCCCGAACTTGTTCTTTTGATAGGTAAGTAATAAAATAATCAAAAAATATTGTATATAAATTTATTTTTATTGTTACAGAACTTGTTCTTTTGATAGGTAAGTAATAAAATAATCAAAAAATATTGTATATAAATTTATTTTTATTGTTACAGTATAAATTTATTTTTATAGTGCGTAAACGATGTAAACGACCACTTCCTTGTCTGTAGAAAATTAAAAGTTTAACGGCACATTGATTATATTCTTAACTGATATAAAAGTGATAGCTTTTTGTTACGGACGGCCTATTTACTTGCGTTAATAGTGTTACAGACGGCCTATTTACTTGTATAGTCTATTTACTTTATTATTATGTTGTGTGTTATAGTTTGATTTAAAAGTGTTTAAAATTTGTAAATTACCTTTGTATTGAATAGTTAGTGTAAGATAGTGTTAGAAATTGTATAAGTGTTCTATTTGTTTATGTGTCTTATTTAAGTTTATCGTATGTTGTTATTACGTGTTGTAAAGTTTTACTAAATAAATAAAAGGCGAATAGGTACACTACACACCTTACACACATAAGAGGCTCTCCTTACGGTATTGCCGCGTAAGGAGGGTCTCATTTGCCATCTCGCTCGCACGATAGGGAGTTTCGCTCGCACAAAATATTGCTGACGCGTGCACTTGACGCTAAGCAGATATAGTCACTAATAGAATGCAGCGAAACTCCACATAACTGCGAGTGGGATTTGCAAAAAATAACATTCGTCGGAACACATTCAGACTGAACAGTCTACAAGAAGACTCAACTGGTGCAGCCTCAAGAAATCAACATACAGTCCACTATACACCATCAAGCTACTATCGCCTTATTAGCAAGAAAATCCGCGTTTTCATTATCTACCTACTGGCATCTCCCTAGTCCAGCGCAATCCAGCAACATATATGTACCGACGTCACAATAGAGTCACACATAGGGGCGTTCGGTACATTGTCTGGTCCATCGGAGCCGGATTCATCGTTGGACATTGCCAGGCTTATCCAAGCCAGGCCATCACGGAAAATAGAAGATATTCGTCAAAATGCCAGTAACAAGATCAACGTCAGGAAAATCGAGAACGGCTGCACCGGCCACACCCAGTACGCAGACTACGTCGACTGAGGGACAGTCGGACACCGAACAATCGTCTGCGGTCACAGGGATCGGCTTCAGTTCCGACGCCACAGCGTCCACAGCAAGAATAGAATCACCACAAAGAGGCCAACCTACGCCTGCAACGACGACCCAGGGTCGGGCACCGCAAGGCAACATCGAACCACCTCCAGTTATCGCTCAAACGTTCACGAGCCGTCCCGTTAGGCCGCCCGTGTCCAAAGCGTCCACATCGGCGTCGCGACGCGCCGCCCGACTTGTGAAAGCCCGAGAAGAATTACTCCGCCTCAAAGTCGAGTTAGCCGCCGCGAAGATAGCAGCCATAGAAGCCGAGTCGGACTCCGAAGACGAGAACGAGCACGATACAGTCATCGGTGATAAAGAAGTCAAAGAACGAGTCGACTTCTGGCTGAACAGTAGCGTCCAACCGCTGGCCATAGCCGGCGAACCCTACAATCAACCAGGCCCGCCGCCGCACGCGCCGCTACCTACAATAGCCGCAGCGGCACCGGCGGGAGAAGAAACGTCGAACATAGCGATGGCAGCGGTCAACAAGATAGACCTTTCAGAACTAGCCGCTGCCATAACACAAGCTGCCAGAACGGGACATAGCAGCCATTCAAGAATATTTCACGAGCTACCTGTCTTCACGGGGTGCCATCAAGAGTGGCTAGCCTTCAAAGCCGCGTATGAAGAATCGCAGGGCGGGTTCACCGAACTCGAAAACTTAGCCCGCCTGCGGAAGAGCCTACGCAACAAGGCACGAGAAGCAGTAGAATCCCTACTTATCTACGCATCGAAACCAAGGGACATCATGAAGATATTAGAAAGCCGCTTCGGGCGTACAGACGCCATCGCCATTGCAGAGGTCGACAAGATAAGAAGCCTGCCACGCCTAACAGACGCCCCTAGGGACGTGTGTATATTTGCCAGCAAAATCAACAACGTCGTGGCCACCCTGAGAGCTATCAACAAGCAACAATACCTCTGCAATCCCGAACTAGCGAAGGCAACCATCGAAAAATTACCGTCGACATTGAAGTATCGATGGTACGACTACAACGCTACGCAAAACGATCAAGCCGCCGAAATAGTGAAGATAGCGCGTTTCCTGAATAAAGAAGCCGAAATATGCAGTCCGTACGCGCAACCAGAGAGCGACAGGAAGGGACAGAAGACTTACACCGTGGAAACCAGCCGGCAGCAAGAGAAAGACACACAGCGGTGCCCGGTGTGTGACAGAGAAGGACATAGTGCGACTTCGTGTAACGACTTTAAGAAAGCAGACACCCCAGCAAGATGGGACATAGCAAAAGAAAAACGACTCTGCTTTCGCTGTCTACGATTTCGCAACAAAACTCATCACTGCCGGAGCAACCAGTGCGAGAAGAACGGGTGTCAATACAAACACCATCCGATGCTGCATCATGACAAGCCCGCGGTCAAGAAAGAAAGCGAAGTCGTCAGCTCTACGTGGACCGGCAAGGGAAAACAAGCGTTTCTGAAAATAGTACCGATCAAGATCCATGGCCCCCGAAGAAGAATAAACACCTTCGCGCTGCTCGACGACGGATCAACAGTGACACTCATAGATGAAGACTTAGCGCATCAAGCCGGGCTGCGAGGAAAACGGGAGCCATTAGTGATAGAAGCCATCGGCGAAGCGAAGGTGGACACCTCCACTTCGCGAAGGCTCACCGTACTCATCGGCGGCTCAGGCGCACGTCACAGAATAGAAGCACGCACTATGAAGAACCTACGACTGTCGCCGCAGAGTATTCACGCCGAAGATCTTGCGGGATGCAGCCACCTTAAAGACTTGCCAGATGTCATACGCTACGAAGGAGCACGACCGCAAGTACTAATAGGCCAGGACAACTGGCACCTACTGATGGCCGAGAACAAGAGAATAGGAAGCAGGCACCAACCAGTCGCATCGAAGACACCACTGGGCTGGGTATTACACGGCACCTGCACAAGAACCCTCGGACATCGCGTCAACTTCGTGCAAGATATAGAAGAAAGTAGGCACATCGATCAACAACTAAATAATTTCTTCTCACTAGAATCGCTCGCCGTAACACCTAGACGCCCACGAAACGATCCTGAAGAAAAAGCTCTGAAGATCCTGAAAGAGAAGACAAAGAGATTAGAAGATGGACGTTTTCAAACGGGACTACTATGGAAGGAAGACAACATTAAGCTGCCGAACAATAGACAATACGCAATGAAGAGATTAGAAGCCACAGAGAGAAAAATAGAGAAGAACCCGGAGCTCAAAGTCAAGGTGCTAGAACAGATGAAGGACTTAGTCAAGAAAGGATACGCCGAGCCTGCACCCACCGAGACGACGCCAGATCGGACGTGGTACCTGCCCTGCTTCCCTGTGCTCAACCCCATGAAGCCAGGCAAGGTACGCATGGTGCACGACGCCGCAGCTACAACAAAAGGCGTATCCCTCAATGACGCTCTTCTCACCGGCCCGGACCTTCTTCAGTCTCTGCCAGGCGTGCTCATGCGAATGCGGCAGCACAAAGTCACAGTGTCGGCCGACATCGCTGAAATGTTTCTTCAAGTCAAGATAGCACCGGAAGACCGTGACGCGATACGCTACCTGTGGTGCGACGGCGACATAACAGCAGAAGTGCAAGAATACAGAATGACGTCACTAATATTCGGCGCAACGTCATCTCCGGCGACGGCGATCTACGTGAAAGACAAGAACGCAGAAGAATTTATAGACAAGTGCCCAGCGGCAGTGAAAGCAATTCAACGCAACCACTACATGGATGACTACATCCAGAGTTTCGAAGATGAAGACACCGCCATCAGAACAGCGTGCCAGGTGCGCGACATACACGAACAGGCGCACTTCGTACTACGAAAATGGACTTCTAACTCGGGAAAAGTTCTTAACGCTTTAGAAGAAGAAGCGGAGACAACAGAACTCTGTATTGGCCCGAAAACAGAAAAAGTCCTCGGAATGGTGTGGGATACAGCAGGTGACTCGCTGCGATACAACCTGGATCTGTCAAGACTGCCAGAAGATGTGCTGCAAAAACAACGACCGACGAAAAGACAAGCCCTGCAAATAGTCATGTCTCTCTTCGATCCATTGGGCCTAGTCTCACCAGTGACAATCGGCGCAAAACAAATCCTGCAAGAAATATGGAGAAGAAGCACAAAGTGGGACGAACCCCTGGACGAAGACCTGGCCGAGCAGTGGGCCAAATGGACTCGTCATCTTGAAGCTCTACGGGAAATCGCAATACCACGATGCTATCACAACTATAGCAGCGGGCGCAACCTGCAACTCCACATCTTCGTCGACGCCAGCGAAGCAGCATATGCAGCAGCAGTATACTGGCGCGTGGAGGACGACCACGGCAGGCACACGTAACCTTAGCGCTAGCCAAAGCCAAGGTTGCGCCACTGAAGACGACATCGATCCCGCGCCTAGAGCTACAAGCAGCCCTTATGGGCACTCGATTGGCCGACTGCGTAACGCAAGAGCATGACCTGGAGTCAACAGCGCGCACCTTCTGGACAGACAGCAAAACCGTCTTGACATGGTTAAGAACAGGCGCGCGGTCATACAAGCCTTTCGTCGCACACCGCATAGCTGAAATAGAAGAAAATACGAAAATAGAAGAATGGCGATGGGTCCCTACCAAGCTGAACGTTGCCGACGACGGGACGCGCGGAGTCCCTCAAGACTTCAACCAGCATCACCGCTGGTTCAAGGGCCCGAGCTTCCTACTACAAGACCCGTCGACCTGGCCTACAGAGAAGACGACAACTCAACAAGTCACCGGCGAAGAGAAAGTTATGAAAATACAAGAGCAGAAACCGTCAGTATATGAAATTGTCCCAGATCCTTTCCGGTTCTCCAAGTGGGAAAGGCTCATCAGGACCACCGCCAGGGTACTGCAATTCGTGGCTGTCTGCAGAACGCGAGCCACAAAGATAGCGTACGCCAGAACGAAGGCGAACCGACAAGATGACCCCACCTGGAGCAACCGACGAGTCAAGAAAAATGAAAGTGAAAGGAAAATTGTCAGACAAGAAGACAAATATAGAAGAATACCGACGGAGCTCCTCATCGAAGCCGAGAAAATGATAGTCAAAGCGAGTCAAGCCGACAGCTTTGCCGAAGAAATAGAAGACTTGTCACGAGATCGTCGCGTTCGAAGAACCAGTAAACTACACAGAATATCATCAGAAATAATCAACGGTATAGTCGTCGTGAGAACAAGAATAGGAAAGGTGAAAGACGTTCCCGAAGAAACGAAGCGGCCACCCATCCTTGACGGGAAACACCACGTGGCGCGCCTATACATCGCACACATCCACCGGACCGGGCATCACCAGGGCGTAGAGGCGACTATCAACCAATGTCGCACCAGATACCACATCATCGGTCTACGCACCACAGCCAGAGGGGTGATCCACAACTGCGTCCCGTGCAGAAAAAGACGATTAGCGCCACCAGAACCACGAACCGGTGACCTCCCACTTGATCGGCTTGCTCATCATCAACGTCCATTCACTCACACCGGGGTGGACTACTTCGGCCCACTGCTTACGACGCAAGGAAGAGCAACCAAGAAGACCTACGTAGCGCTCTTCACGTGCCTCACAACCAGAGCCGTCCACCTCGAAGTAGCAGCCTCTCTCACGACTGATTCCGCTGTCATGGCATTACGGCGATTTATCGCCCGTCGAGGATGCCCACACACCATCTGGTCCGACAACGGAACGAACCTTCATGGCGCGGAGAAAGAAATCCGTCTAGCAGCCGACGCCGCCACCGAAGAAGAAGCGGCGAAAAGAATAATCTCTTGGCGGTTCACACCCCCGAGCGCCCCGTTCATGGGAGGTGCCTGGGAACGGCTCGTACGAACTGTCAAGACCGCCCTTACTGCTGTCCTGGACAAGCCCACGTCAACAGAAGTCCTCGCCACCGTCCTCGCCGAAGTAGAGATGACCGTGAACAGTCGTCCCCTAACCCACGTGAGCGTCGACCCTGAAGAACCGGAAGCGCTGACTCCGAACCACTTCCTCATGCTGGGGCCAGCATACGATCCACCCACCGGGCCATCTTACCCTCAAGACCTCCATGGGAAGCACACCTGGAGGACGGCGCACCGACTGGCCGATTTATTCTGGGCCAGGTGGCTCAGAGAATACCTACCCGAGCTCCTGTACCGGCGGGAGCCCCACGGAAGAGGACCCTCGCTGCAGCAAGGCGACGTGGTGATCATCGCCGATAACACCTTGCCTCGAAACACGTGGCCCCTGGGACGAGTGAGCGCTACCTATCCGGGTCCTGACGGCGTGGTACGAGCAGCAGACGTGCAGACCAAGAACGGCATCCTACGAAGACCAACGAAGAAGCTGGTGATCATCGTGCCAGCAGAAGAAGCAGTAACAGCCGTCCATCCCAGTGAACTTCAAGTTGCGTCGGACTGAGCAAGCCCACACCCGACGCACGGCGGGAGAATGTTACGGACGGCCTATTTACTTGCGTTAATAGTGTTACAGACGGCCTATTTACTTGTATAGTCTATTTACTTTATTATTATGTTGTGTGTTATAGTTTGATTTAAAAGTGTTTAAAATTTGTAAATTACCTTTGTATTGAATAGTTAGTGTAAGATAGTGTTAGAAATTGTATAAGTGTTCTATTTGTTTATGTGTCTTATTTAAGTTTATCGTATGTTGTTATTACGTGTTGTAAAGTTTTACTAAATAAATAAAAGGCGAATAGGTACACTACACACCTTACACACATAAGAGGCTCTCCTTACGGTATTGCCGCGTAAGGAGGGTCTCATTTGCCATCTCGCTCGCACGATAGGGAGTTTCGCTCGCACAAAATATTGCTGACGCGTGCACTTGACGCTAAGCAGATATAGTCACTAATAGAATGCAGCGAAACTCCACATAACTGCGAGTGGGATTTGCAAAAAATAACATTCGTCGGAACACATTCAGACTGAACAGTCTACAAGAAGACTCAACTGGTGCAGCCTCAAGAAATCAACATACAGTCCACTATACACCATCAAGCTACTATCGCCTTATTAGCAAGAAAATCCGCGTTTTCATTATCTACCTACTGGCATCTCCCTAGTCCAGCGCAATCCAGCAACATATATGTACCGACGTCACAATAGAGTCACACATAGGGGCGTTCGGTACACTTTTTATCTGCCATACATTTTTGTATTAAGTACAATGAAAACATAATACTTATTGTCTAGTGCGCTCAAAACTCGCGCCATGTTGCCGCAGTGACGCCGGGCGGTGACCAAGAAACCCTTACCGCATACGAAAGATTCTATTGTTCTAAGATTCAAGCTTACTAACTCTGTCGCGTAGCTACCTACTCAAAAAAACACTACCATTCTGGCCTGAAACTGTGTTAAGGACATTTCTACAGAAGGGTACTTTTTTTCTCAATTCAGTGGTTGATTTGTAATGTAGGCTTTGAAGTAGTTTAAATAGTAAAATATGAAGTTTACTCCATCCTGAAACTTAAAATAACGATTTGCCTAAATTTTGTTGATTGACCTATGAGAAAAGTTAGGCACTGAATTGAGAAAGCACCGAATTGAGAAAATGAATCACCGAATTAAAAATTGATGTAACCTTATACAATATGTTATAAAAACCCTGTCCGATTCGAAAGGGTCATAAAGTTGCTATATTAACATAACCAAAATAAGTATCAAAATTACGTATTTCAATTTTTAAAGTCAACAGGTTTATCACCCATTTACCCTACAACGGGGAAATTTTCAAAATGTCATAACACTCCCCGTCACGCGGCTCTATTGTCGGCATTGACGCAAGCAAACTACTCGCTTTTCGGCACCGCAATAAACATAGGCGGCGCCTTTGACATAGCGTAAAGGTAGCCGCCCGCTTTGATTCAACTCGCCGCGCGGCACGTGTCGGTGGATATATGCTGATCATGCATTATTATTTATTATTACGACAGGTCAGTTTCGCGAAGACATTACGTCCGAGTGGTCGTACCGTTTCTGCTCCGCGAAATGTCGTATTCTACAAATAGTTTTCATAAAATTATATGAAAGTTTTTATAACATATTGTATAAATATAATGTATATGAATGATCAAAATAAAAATACCCAAAGCGTTATGTTAACTGACTGCTGGTCTATCGGTTTAATAGTTTATGTGCCTATCTATATCCTAATTTATTTATTTTTCCCATCTAAAGTTTTGTCTGTGTACACTTTTTCAATCTGTTTATTAAATTGTGAAAGATAGAGAGTTTTACAAAAAGTGGTCATAGTCTTAGAAAATATAAAACAGTGCCACACACAATCTCCCACACAATAGTATTACTAAATAAATGAATAATGCTCATTAGCTCGGTATTGCTGCGTATAGCTAAAACATACAATTCGGGTTTTAATCCTATCGATCTTTTAAAAGACACAAATTATTTCAATCGAAAATAATTGAGGCGCTGAAGGAGTCATTCTGCTAACTTAACGCAAGTTTAAATTCACCATATGTATGGTAGTAGCTACTGCAGCATGTTTGTTAGTTAATTATGCCTTCATATTTTATTACTCATTAAATTGCCTATTTTTATAATAATTTACAATAAGTCACATAAAATGAGAAATTGAATATGTTAGGTACGTTAAAATTTTCGTAATGTGTTAATTGTTGAATTGTTAATTTGTCAATTTTAAGATACTTGTTAGTATTTTAGTACTTACTTACTAAATTAATTTAATATTAATGTAAAACCTCAATTCGGTGTAAGTTTTCTTAATTCGGTGCCCTATTTTCCACGGAATTGATATCCATGGAATTGAGAAAATAACAAAATACATCAAATTACCCAAAAATGTTATGAGTTATAGTAATTTCTACTAAACGTAACGATAGAAAGCTGTTAAACACTCAATAATTTTAGCAAAAATCTCATAAAATACTTTAGAAACATAATTGAGGTGGCACACCTATTTGATATATTACCCTGTAGCAAAAACACCGAACGATTTCGTACCTTTGAAAATTGCTTCTGAGTGCTACAGGTCTTCCGTCTACACTGCTCGGCCGCTCTGGCGCAACTGTCAGATGGCGGGAATAAGTAGTGCGCGTTCCTATTATGCGTAGTTAGTGCTACAGGTATATGAAAGTTTAGGTATATTGTGCTCATATTCTCTCTTCGACTGGAACGATCTCCGTGGCGGAGTATCTGACTCATCGATTTTCAAGGTGTCGCCTGCTCCGAGGTCCCGGGCTCGATAACCGGACGGGTCAATATAGAAAAAAAGTAGTTTTCTACATTTTCTCAGGATTTTGTGTTTTGTTCCTTCGTTATTCCTGATTTAGACAATACGAGAGCTTTAAATAATTACTCGGAGATTATAACAATTTTTTTTATAGTTAGTTATTTCGAGATTTCTTCCGTGTACCTTGATTTTTATGAGTTTCCGATATTTCGGGACTGTTGCAAGCGCCATGATCGCGGAAGTTCTTCCGGTACAAGGTACATGGTAGAAATCTCGAAATAACTAACTCTTACGATAGTGACCATGAAAGTTTAAATCAGTATAATGTATGTCATGTTTTCCACATTTACATTAAACTCATATTCTTTGTTTTCCAGGTCCAAACCAAGGCAACAACGCGACTAGCGGCGGCCAGCAGGAGTTCCATCAACAGCAACAAATGATGTTCGGTAGCCAACAACAGGGCGGCCAGTCGCAACAACAGCCCAATTTCCAGCAGAGGTTTTAGACTGCAGCTGACATAGCTCAGTTTTAGTAAGGCAAATCACGTCCACTGTATGTACAGACAACAGCACGTCAACCTACCACAAAACGTCAAATTGTCTCACCGAATTGAGTCACAAGCCTCGGACAAAATTTAAATGTGTCACTGTATTCAAACTAAAGGATTCACATTCTATGTAAGCACGTATATGCCTTCAGTGTTTATTCCTTATTATAGGAATATGCGTATAAAAATAAGCAAGTTATTATTTTTAAAATTATGAAACAAAATCGAGTAAATTTTGGAAAACGGACACTCCATTTTAGGCCAAATTCTGCCCGTTTTAGAACATTCGGATTTTTTTAGGCGATATGTACTACCTGGCAGTCTTCTAGATATGCTCTCCATTAGGCCAAGAGTTGTATAAATACGTGCTCGGCGGGCCCGCGCGTCACGCGCGGGTTATTACAGTTAATGCCACTATTTGATCGATCCTTTAAAATATTTACTTGTAAAATTTGTTTTCATTATCCCTTAATGTTACGACAAATGCCACAATGTCTGAAAACTAAGGTCTTCAATCAGTGCACATACCAGTTATGACCTACGCTGCGGAAACGTGGACACTTACCAGAGAACTAGATCTCAAGTTCAAAGTCACTAAGCGAAGTATGGAGAGGGCTATGCTCGGTAGGTATCTCTTTAAGAGGCAGGATACAAAACGAGCATATATTCGTCAGAGGAAGAAAGTTATCGACATAGCCCGAAGGATAAGGACGCTGAATTGGGAGTAGGCTGGTCACGTCTGCCGTAGAAAACCGTTGAAGCAGGAGAATTCTGGAGTGGAGACCACGTTTAGGCAAGCGTAGTGTAGGACGCCTGCGACTCGATGGACTGATGACCTTAGGAGAACTGTTGGCAGCAGCTGGATGGTGAAAGCCCAGGATAGACAATTGTGAAGGAGGCCTACGTCCAGCAGTGGACGGACAATGGCTGTTAATTGATTAATTGATTACAAAAAAAATCCCTACATTGCAACCCAGATTCAATAAAAGGGCTTACGGGTTGTCGTGTTTTTTTTTTGTGCTATTTGTCGTTTTGCTAGGTAATAATACATATATTAGGGGTTAAAATATGAAATTGCCGTTTTATTGTAATAGGTTCTTTGAATTGACATAGAATCTTCAAGGTTTGAGGTTTTCGAATGAAACTTTTTTCACATGGTTTCTATGATGTTCTTCTTTTAAAAAATGTGAAACATTTGAATATCGACTTTCAATTGTTTTTGTTATTTAACTTAGACCAGAAAGATGGATACTGCGAAAATTCGAGTGATTTTTGAATACGAGTTCCGACGCGGAAGTAACGCGGCAGAAACAGCCCGCAATATCAATGTTGCGTTTGGAGAGAGATCTGCTAATGAACGCACCGTGCGATTTTGGTTTAAACGCTTTCGTGATGGAAACTTCGACTTGAAGAACGAGCCACGAGGAAGACCGCCCACACAGGTGATTAACGATGAATTAAGAGAGATGGTGGAAGCCGATCCTAGTCAAACTACCCAGGAATTAGCGGCATGGTTTAACGTAACCTTACCCACAATATTGACTCATTTGCGTCAAATCAATAATATAAAAAAATACGAAAAATGGGTGCCTCATGATTTGACTGATGTGCAGAAAGAAACGCGTGTTGAAACTTGTGTTGCCTTGTTGAATCGGTACAGAAATGAAGGAATATTAAATCGAATTGTGACATGTGATGAAAAGTGGATTCTTTATGGTAACCGTAAGAGAAAAATGCAATGGCTGACCCCAGGTCAAACGCCACAATAGTGTCCTAAAGCAAAACTTACCAATAAAAAGGTAATGGTAACTGTTTGGTGGTCTCAGCATGGTGTTATTCACTATAGTTTTCTCCGATCTGGTCAATCAATAACGGCAGATGTCTATTGTGCCGAACTCCGAACAATGTTGGCAAAACTAGCAGTAAAACAGCCCCGACTCATGAATCGATCTTCACCATTATTGCTCCATGACAACGCGAGACCTCATACAGCACGAGAAACCGTTTTGACCCTTCAGGAACTGCAATTAGAAACCATTCGACATCCTCCATATTTGCCAGACCTTGCTCCAACGGACTATCATTTTTTTCGTGATTTGGACAATTATCTACGTGACAAGAAGTTTTCTTCCCAGGAGGCAGTACAAAATGCTTTCACACAGTTTGTGCCTTCTAGATCCTCAGAGTTCTATCACAAAGGCATAAATGACCTTCCTATTAGATGGCAGCAATGTATAGATAATAATGGTAACTATTTTGATAAAATAAATTTGTTAAAAATTAAAAAATAAACAATTTTGATTTTCAGTACAAATCGGCAATTTCATACTTTAACTCCTAATATTAAGTTCCCTATCGGCGAGACTGTACATCCACACTGTTAAGATTAAACTGGAATCACTGCGTCAGGCGGGTCTCTGCGACGGGCTCCGCGACGGGGACGGCCGCGTGCCCACGGAGCCCGTAAGCGTGTCCTCGCGCGTGCTTACGCGACGTGCGCCCGTTGCGGGCACCCGTTCAACGCAGTTTCAGGCCTAATGCCCCAGCCGATATTGTGGGCTAGTCTCGCTCGGATTGCCCGGGCCGTTTTTTATTGCTAGGTACCTACCCAAACGGCGCCGCCGCGCGCGCAGCTCGGTTCTAAGAAAATCGTGCCAAGTGTGTTTTAACTAACTATAGAATGTAGTCTTTTGTTTTTCAAACCGCAGCTCTAGTGTAGAATCGCAATGCGCTAAATATTAGGATACGAGTTTACAGAGCGCCGTTTGTATTTAAAAAATCATGCGTCTTAAAGTGATGACATAAGGTTTTTAGAAGACTATTAGAAGATAATGAATAAAAACATATGTTTTTTCAAAAGAAAGATATGTTAACTTAAACTACTTAAGATATTTAAACTTGAATAAAATCCTCGTGCACGAAGGGTTCCGTACCATTGACTTAGTCAACTAAACAACCCCGAGGGAGTTTTGGGGTCTCCTACCGGGCGCGTCCCCAGGTGGCGGATAGAGGAACGCCTCCCAGACATGGAGGGTACCGGCCATTTGGCCGGCGCGGACCAAAACCCACACTGGAGGTGCTTCCAGTGGGCTTAGGCAGCCAGCTGTTGAACGCGTCTCCGCCAGACGGTGGTAGCAGGCTTCGGCCCGTGGCCTGTTGTGGCCGTTCGCGCTAGAGGGCGCGACGGCGGTGTTGCTGTTAGGGCGTTCAGCGTCAGCCCCGCGGCGGACTGAAGTCGCTCGCTTCCCAGTATGGTTTGAGCTATGCTGGGCGGCGGGTGGGCGTGAGACGTTGACGGCCTTGCAACGACATGCACTGTCGTTGCAAAGGGTGGCCACGGATCAGGTCGGCGAGGTTGCTTGCGGACCCGACCCGAAGTCGTAGATAGGGAAAGACGAGAAGGCATACGCCGAACTCAACTTCCCCCCTCTAGCAGGCTAGTGGGCGTTGGGCCGGGGGGCTCAACGCTCGCATTGCACAGCTTGCCAGACTGGGGGTGATTCCTGGTGTACAGAATCGCCCATATGTTATGCCTGAGGCCCGGCATAGGCCGTACGTAGGCGGTGCATGGAAGGCATCCTAAGGGAAGCCCATACACTGTCAACATACGTTGCGAGGTACACGGAGGTAGGTTTAGTGGGTATGGTCCGTTAGATAGAACGAGTCCCACACACCCCTGCAACGGGGGTACCCCGCCGTCACAGGAAGTGCGTAACCGGTAAAAAGGTACAAACTAAACAACAGTAGGCACCTGTAGTGGGCACCTACAAAAATTTAGTTAATGTAGTGCCTACCTGTTTACCTGTTACCATTTATTGATACCGAGCAAAAATAGGCAAAAAAATGGCGTTTTTTGTATGGGAGCCCCCCTTAAATATAAAATTTATTTTAATTTTACTATTTATTATTAAAGTAAAAATACAACTGAGTGTTTATTGAATATTTCAAATAAAATTATCGGGAGTGTTTTTCACGAGATCATTTTTTTTGGAAGTCGGGAGGACATACAAAAGTTTGGGAGAATCCAGCAAATTACCGACTATCTGGCAACCATAGCTGGGACACTTAAGAGAGGAGTCTGTTTGAAAATGCAATCGTATTTTACTAATTATACTACATTATTAAAATGTATTTTCATAGAAATGGCAATGAATAATCTTATTTAAATTGAAGGCGAACATTTATTTTATATCTAAACCTATACTTAGTAGGTAGGCGGAGGTTAAATATTAGGTACACCATTTGTGCTTAGGGTACAAACAAAACTATTAATCCACACAATCTCTAAGTACTTCAAATACTAAGTCAAAAACATAATATTTAAAGTCTACGCAGTCTAATTAAGAATGTTGTAAGATGTTGATCTCCTTTAAGGTTATACCAGTGAGTGACCCTAAACGCGCGAAGTAAAGCGAGCGTAGTGAGCGGGCAGCCGCCGAGCGCCAGATTCTACCTCCCTATGAATACTGCAACTTTTTTCTTAAATTAACCTCAAAAGAGTTTTCAGAGTCTTAAGAATCATCACGAACCGCCTTGCGCGAAGATTCGACCAATTCCAACCACCGGAACAGGCTGGATTTCGGAGCGGATACGAAATGTTATGAAATGAAATGATGATTTATTTGCATTTGAAAAATTGTGATGGTCAATATAATAGCATGGTTCAGCTTTTTCAGCCATATATAAATAGCATGCAAAATACAAATTATAATTATGTCAAACTATTACATTATAAGATTAATTAAATATTAAATGTCGGAATTTTAAAAAAAGCATCTATACATTAATAATATCAATTAAAAAATTTATGAGTATGTCAGAATATTAAATAACAAAACACAACGACACAATGTAACAAAAAAAACAATAGGTCAATACAATTAAAACAACAAAAAGTACTACACTGTCACATAAGGTTTAGGTATTCATTCACACTGTAAAAGCAATGTCCATTAAGCCATTTGTAGAGGGCACCTTTAAATCTACTAAACGGTAAATCTTATAGACTGCGGTATTTTATTGTACTCGTATAAGACCATACACACCCAGTAGCAATTCTTTTTGTAACGAGCACTCTTCGGTATGATTTCGGATACCAGTCTATTGCCATTTCTGGTATTACGTATGTAAACCTCTTTGGCCTGCTTGAAGTAATGCATATTTTGTTATGACAAACTTAGAAATTTCAAATATGTATAAACATGGGAGGGGTAGAATTTTCATAGAAATGAATAGCGGCCTACAAGGCTCATCAGGAGCGATGCGACATATTGCTCTTAAACATTTTTTTTGGGCAATGAATGCCTTATGTACATCAGTGCTATTGCCCCAAATTATAAGTCCATATCGCAGAACGGACTCAACATAAGCGAAATACGCAGTAACAGCTGTATTTTTTGTGGCTACTTGGCGCAGTTTGTAAAGGGCGTACGAAAATCTGTAAATTTTTTGCAAACGACTTCTGTTTATTTTTCCAGTTTAGTTTATGATCTATCCTTAAACCTAGAAATTTTAAATAGTCTGTACTTTTAAGTTTTTGTCCTTCAAAATTAATATTCATAGTCTGAAATAATGTGTCATTAAAATTTAAAAAATAAGTTTTGTCAAGATTTACAAGTAGATTGTTCCTTTTAAGCCAATTTATTATTACTTAAACTGTATTATTGATGTCATTTATATGGTCATTTAATGTCAATTTACCATCTGTAGTCACTATCACAGATATATCGTCAGCGAATAAAGTGCATTTGTATTTAGTCACAGCCGGCAGATTATTAATATAAACCAAAAATAGCAGTGGACCCAAAACGCTACCTTGTGGGACCCCATACTTATTTTCTCTGCGGTCTGATTTATGTTTAACAATGACATGATTACAGTCAGGTCTATTTATTTCAACAGACTGTTGTCTATTTTGCAAGTAGGTTTTGATCCAACTTAGAGCAGACCCTCTTATGCCACAATTTTCCAGTTTCACTTGGAGTGAAGTATGTGAAAAAAAATCGAAGGCTTTCGACATATCAAAAAACAGCGCAGTTGTGTACTTATTAGCATTTAGACATGTAAAGGTCTCATTTAACATGTCGAAAACAGCATGTGCAGTAGATTTTCCCCCTTTGAAAGCCATATTGACAGCTCCTAAGGACATGATACTTGTTAAAGATACAAGTTTGCTATGCATAACTTTTTCATAAACTTTTGATATTATCGGGACCAACGCTATCGGACGGTAATTGTCTAATGCTGTTTTTTTGTCTTTTTTTAACAATGGTTTAATTAGAGAAAATTTAAGTTTATCGGGAAAAAAGCCAGATACCATTGACAAATTTACTAGAAATGCCAAGACTCTACCTAGTTCTTTATTGCATGCCTTAATGACTTTGGTACAGATGCCATCGTAACCCTCAGAGTTACTATTTTTTAAGGTCATTATTACTTTATTCATGTCGTATTTGTCAATAGCGTTAAGAAAAATAGAATTATTTAAAATTATATTGCAATTAGAATTGTCATTCGGAATGTTATTACGGCACCATAGACCACATCCACAGTGCGGCAGATTATACAGAAGAACAAAAAATATAATCAGCCCTTGTATCTAGCATTTGTGGACTATGAGAAAGCCTTCGACTTGATCGAGATCTGGTCCGGTTTGGAGTCCCTGCATGTTGCCAAGTAAACACATTGGCGGTACGTCCAAGTGATAAGTTGTCTCTACGAAGCCGCCACCATGTCCATCCAACTGGCATAAACGAGTTCTTGAGTGGAGACCCGTCTCGGCAAACATAGTAGGACGCCCTCATTTCAGGTGGAGTGATAACTTGCGCAAGATGGCTGGCAGGAGCTGGAGCGAAGCCGAGGATCGAGCTAAGTAGCGTGCAACTGGAGAGGCCTATGTCCAGCAGCGGAATGCGATAGGCTGATGATGATGATGATTTGAGTCGACACCCGGGGGGGATCGGCATCTGGGGGGATCGCTTTAAATTCTGATTCTAACCGGTCACAAACAGGGTGAAATTTTAACCACCTTCTAAATTTTATTATATCAGACTACGACACAAAAAACAAATGACGTTTTTTTTTTATTTTGGTATAGCCCTGTACAAAAATGTCAAGATGTCCACTTTAAAAATGTCCGCCAAAAATCTTAAGTTTTGATACGGCAGCCTAGCAAAAACTTTTTTACGCAATGCACATCACATTCATTGATTACGATACTAATCATAGGTTTTTGATTTTCCCTTTATATATTTATAAATTTTTACAGTTTTAGGCCTGTTTAGGGCCTAAAACTGTAAAAATTTAAAACTATATTGCGAAAAATATTTTCGCATGAAAACTTGATTTACATTTTTTACTTCATGAATGGGCTTTAAATACGATACTGAAAGACTACAAAAATTTTGGAAAGTGGTTAAAATTTCACCTGTATAATTTTTATGGCACGGAGTACTTAAATGATTATTTTCTTTCCAGACATGAGTAAAAATATTATAAAAATTATAGGGATAACGTTATAAAAAACCACAGTAAGAGTTTTAATATATTGTATAATTATACAGGATAAAATTTTAACCACCTTCCAAATTTTAATATATCAATCTACGAGACAAAAAACAAAGGACGTATTTTTTCTTTTGGTATAGCCCAGTACAAAAATGTCAAGATAAAGCACTTAGAAAATTTTTGTCTAAAATCTAAAATTTTTGATACGGCCGCCTAGCAACACTTTTTTTACGCGTTGCGCATCTCATTCATTCATTACGATACTATTCATAAGTTTTTTCCCTTTATACCTTAACACCGACCGTAAAAACTGAAAAGTATATCGCGAAAAAATTTTTCGGGTGACAACTTGACTTAAATTTTTTACTTCATAAATAGGCTCTAAATACGATACTGAAGGCCTATTAAAATTTTGGAAAGTGGTTAAAATTTCATCCAGTATGTATGGCTACATTGTAACTTAGTTATTTAGTAAGTACTAATCTGTTGGTGACAAATAAATATATTATCTTTATTTCTTTTTTTCTAATGCCTACCTATATTTACGCGATAGGTATTATTAATAACAATTTTTGGAAACATGATTATTATGAACATCGTCAGAGTACTAGAATTTGAATGAATGAAAACGTAAGAAAGAAAAAATTAAGGAAGAGCGATCTAAAAACTTTAGTTGAGCTAATATGGACCCGTCACCCGTTCATACAGCCATTTAAAATATGAAAGGGTAACTTTTTTTTGTTTTTCCTATTCTTGATGATTGCCAATATCCTAACACATTTCTTTTGCCACATGATATGAGTGACTGTATCCCCACATAGTTAAGTTTATTCCATAGCTTAACCAAGCATGAGCGTTAGCAGTTCTTTTCGTATGTTATTTCCACAGCCGAGGCTCGACCGCGAAAGAGTTTAGCAAAGCGGTCTGAAAGAGCAAAAATCAACTTAACTAGTATTTTTCGGTTTCAAAACCTCGCCCAACTCAGCTTTTTCCGTTCATTTCGCCATCGAGCAAGATTTGCTTGAGGCAAACATTCTACTTTTAAAATAATATTTCCAAAAAATATATTTTTAGGTTTATTTTAATAATTTACAACTACTTTATGTTTATTACTGGCCATTAGGTCATTGGTGCAATCGTTGAGATGCGAAGCTAGCTTGCACTCGTCATCTTGATATCGGACGCTTATTTCGATGCACCTATCTAAATTCTTCTCCAATTTCTTCATCATTTTGGTGTCTTTGGCGAAAAATTTACTGACTAAAGATATGAGATTTCCTGGAAAATATGTTATTATGTTAATTAATTATTTACACAATTACGAGTCGGTTAATATGTCGCACCATCTTTTAATTGCATTAAGGCTTATGTAAATACGTACTCAGGTAGGTACTGGCGATGTCGCGCGATTTTGATACTGACTGAACTATTTGTTTTCTTCGATAATATCAAGAAGAAAAGCAAGTTATCTAGAAGCATTCATTCCCATTTATTATCAAAAAATAAAACGCAGCTGGATTTTAACAATAACACTGCGTTGCGCATAGCTCTAAATAGGATAGGTTGCTTAAAGCCTATAAAAAAAACTCGGTGTTGAAAAAGTCACCTGTATTTGATAAATTCTGCCGAGTAGATTATACCTACCTACGTATTTTTACGGTTCAAATGTAAGTCCATCACGGTATCTTGGTAGAACAAACGGTGTTAATAGGTATTATACTCAGATCATATAAAGAAGTGAAAGTATATGAAATTACTCGTAAATCCTTAGCGAACCCGTGTCTCCGAATTATTTATGTGTGCAACGCAACTACAATAACACTGTTGTAAGCATAAGGGTCATACTAAATCAATTTAGAACGCTCATTGGTGCACAGACAAACATGCACCCAATCACAGCGGCTACCGCTTACTCACTTACACAATGCGTCAATTGGTGTGTGCAAATTAGTGCAGTGACAATGACTGTCAATTAGACTATCGATAATCTTAGGTGACATTGCTAACAAGTTTGCCGAAATCTGTTGTACATTTTTATAAAGCTTTCGTAAAAAGAAAACTTATTTACATAGAATAATAATAAAATGGTAGCCAATTCAGTTTATCGAAGAAAAGGAGATGTTATTTTTTTGGGTTCACTTTTTGCACCTGTAAAATTTTTCTAGTAGAATTATCTTCTTATACAAGGTGTCTCCCAGCTCCTCAAATATCTCCAAAGCGCTTAATAATTAAGGCAGAATAATAAAAATAAATATAAACAGGGAAACAACTTTTAAAAACTTTAAAATTAAAAGAGATTTTGATTTATAAACGGTTCTCTATTTTGTCTCATAAATTTTTAAGCTATTGCATAGCTTCTATCGCGGGCCTTGAGCGTGGAGATCGAATCCGAAATTCCGTAACAAAAATAATCTAACACCCACACCGATGACACACTCAGGGCGAGGCCGCGAGGCACGATCGAACAATTTTGAATTTCCGAAATTTAAAAGAATTTAGAAGAAAATAAGGATTTTGACAGTATGGTTGCCTATGGTAACCATATCTGCCAAAATATTTTATAATTGCATAAGTTGATAAAAAATGCTTTACCGCGGCAGTCTCCGAGTGCCACACGTCTTTTTTTATCCATAATCTAACGTGTCATAATGTTTTGTGACCTAATCATCATTTCTCCGAATGATAATTAGCCCTAACTCAATGTCTCTTAATATCACTTGCCCTAAAATCGAAATCCCTAAATATAATTTATCCTAAAATTTTTGCTATAAATATTACAATCTATAATTTTTAAAAGACATAAAAGGCTTTTCTATAACAGTTATAAGTCCTAACGTAATGTTTAATAATGCATTTAGCATTGCGTGTGCTCCGGCGCTACGGGAAGTCCAGCCCCTCCGCCCTAGCGTAACAAATTACAGGCGCCCACGCTCTCCTTCGCAGCTTCGGCTTGCTGGTCGCCTAAGGCGACCAGCCTCAGCCGCTACGGATAGCCCGGGAGCCTGAACGTTGTTACAGCGGGCGGGGGCTGCCTCCCTCCGCGCCTCCGCCTTTTTGAATTACACTCTAGGGGTAGGGCAGACAAGTACCACGTGAAGTCAGGGTTGGCTGATTCGCTTCTGAGACAGATTTGACACGAAATCCTAAATCCATACAATTACAAGTGTATGATAATGTGACTTAAATAACTAAACTACATGAGGATAACATAACCAAGATAACCCTACTTTTAAACATATGTTACAATATTATTATAATCCATCATTTGGACTAACAATATTATTATAAACCATCATTCGACTTTAGTATTATCTTATCTGTGTTAGAACTAACAATATTATCATAAACCACCATTCGGACTAACATACATTATACAATTGTTAAATTTTATAATGTACTTAGGACATGTGACTTTATAGCAAGAAAAATTAGGATATCTAATTATTATAGCACCCGATATTATGACACAAAAGCATTAGAATTAAACACAATTAGGCATAATAAAATTTAGTATATTCGAACATTATGGATAGTGATGATTATAGCAAAAGCGTTAGGGATTTTGAATTTCGGACGAACAATTTTCGTAGAAGAAAGGGACTACCTTTATAAACACTACTATGCCTGTGAATACCTAAATGACAAATTAACAAAATTCACTGGAAACCAATTAGGCTCTTTGCCAGTGGCATTTATGCATTTTTCCTTTATATCATGGATGCACAGACCGCGGCCCGCCGGTCGAATACTGGTGGCCCGCCGACAGCAAAAATAATACTCTCGTACATTCGAAAAATATTGAATTCTATTCCAGAATAAAACCAAAAAAAATATGTTCGAAAAGTAATTTGAATCTCGCGCGCGCGCTATTAAGTGTGCTTATCGGTCCGCCGTGCGTGCGTCGGTATCAGCCAGCGGTCGGTAATGTAATGTCGAAACCGCCTTACAAATGAAAGTTTGGAAGCAGTTTTACGTGTTGCTACAAGTAAATTATAGCCAAATATAAAAAAGATTGTAAGCACTATGCAGTGCCACGCTTCAAATTAATAAATTATTTTTCAATTTAAATACCTACATTATTATCAATTCTTTATTGTCTTTAATTACCTACATATACTTCTGGCGGCCCATCATCAGTTCATGATTTGCCCGAGTGGCCCCTAGTCTTAATAAGTCTGTGCATCCCTGCTGTATATGATAATTATTTGGAAAGCTGAAACAATGTATAGTAATATCAAATAGTAACTATCTATTTAAACTATATGTTTAACACGTTACGTATGATATTACCTCTATTTAATTAATTATCAGGTTTATAATAACGCCAAGTCAGATATACAATTTAAATTTTATACACGACATTATTCATGAAACAGTCACGTCTATCGATAAAACTATCGATAATACTCGGATCGGACTACATACCTAATTAGCTGGCTACAAAGTGTGGTCGCGACGCACATGTCTGGCAATGAACGCTTCGATTAAACCTCGATACATTGCGCAGTCGCATAGTACTCACAACACAGATAGTTAGTATCAAACCTTCAATGTATATTGTGCTGGGACAATTATCGTTACATGGATGTTTTCATTAAATATTTCGTTTAATGGATTTATATGCAAATAAATGATGAAATCATAATATTAACATATGATACGTGACTCCATCTTTAGTGTAGTTTTTTGTTACACTTCTATTTTTACAAGTAATCACGGAACAACTCGGCATTATAATTAAATGAGGAGATCGTTGCGTCCAGCGCGGGTGAAGTACAACTAATCCGACGCGGAGTGCAATAGTTCTGTTTGCCCATATCGAGTTCGCACGCGCCACGCCCCCATTTCATATCTATTTCTTTATATGATCTGAGGTATTATACCTCAAATGATTAGACACTGACGAATTCTAAATGAACGTGTGAAAACAAAACCATATTTTGTCGTGAATGCTAGAATAAACTATATTCTATATATAAACATTTGGCTGGGCAGGGAAAGAAAAACGACACGAGTAGTGAAGGTGAGTGTTGCCTGTTGACGTAGGTACGTCGTAAATGGGCCCCTTAAACCTACACCTGTGTCAAAAGTCCCGGGAGCTACTCGGGTCCATACCCGGCACCCGCACGGTGAATCCATGGAACGCTAAGAAGTTTGTCTCAATGTACCTTTTAGTACAAACCTGATAAAGTGCCATATTATTTGACTTTAAATATTAATAGCAGCGTTTTACCCTGAAATAAAACGCATATTAAAATACTTACCTCACTGGAAGCTTTATATTGAGATAGCATTTCCGTTTCCCGTCATTTGCCTACCCTTTTTAGTACGTAGTTTCCGGCTAAGTGGCGCCACCTGGCGGTCGTGTGCTTTTGAAGTTTCTTAAAATTTGCGGCACACCATTTTGCTCATTGGCTCAATTGCACCAGGCAGAAATAAAGTGAAAGCTTCCAGTGAGGTAAGTATTTTAATATGCGTTTTATTTCAGGGTAAAACGCTGCTATTAAAACACTGTACCGTAACTGGAAGCTTTATATTGAGATCTGTTTGTTATCGCCTGGTGACGCCACTTAATATTATAACGCCTTAGCGTAACGCCAATGTGACAGATTTAAAAATAAAAAAGTATTTATGATATTGAATACTTTTTATTTTAAGTAAGACAATATTCTTTTCCGTGTGTTACACAGGAGTAACAATAAAAATTAACATGTAATATAACTATGAAAAGGTAAAAATTCAAACTAAAAAGCTTTCTAGGAAATTCTTCTAGCAATCGCATTAGTTGTGTAAAAGTTTATCAATACTTGATTTAATTTCACACATATAGGATTGTTGTGATGTTTTAGCTGATTACCAATTCCCATGAGCTAGAACTTCGTCGATGGGGTGATTTTCTAACCAGTTCTTGGAAGCTACACAGATCTTACGCTATCTGGGGTAGCTGTGTAATCAAGAAACGTTTTTACAGTTCCTGCTATAACAGTAAGGTACCTACGTGACGTAGGTACTGCACCTCAACTGATGAAAATATTGAATAATTTAAAATCGTTTTTTATCTATCACTCAGCGATGTTTTAACTAATAGTAAATATTATAATTTTAATCACCGAGACAGGAGGCTTACATTTTTATTATTTATATTCAAAATTTATCTGTAGACAGTGTCCGTACCTATGTATTGCTATCGGTTGTAGAACCAAATTCAGGCCATACGGTAAAGTTTTTGTATTATGGTTAGGTAGGTACTTTAGGTAGGGTATATTCTAAGGTCAGGTCATGAATGCATCTGCCTGAACAAATAAGTATTAAAATTGCTATTTGATGTAATGATTGAAACATTCTTGTGTCGGTTATAAATTTATAAGTACACTGACATCCCATACGGTTTGGGGTTTTTTATTTTGTGTAAAAGCAATTAATTTAAGAATGTTTTACAAGAACGTGAGTACTTCACTGTTCATGGTTCAGAATCGCATTATTTTCAGACAGCTAATTTATGTGTAAAAGTATTGTATTATGTGATAATGCACATATTAAATGTAAGCCTGATGAGAATTGCGCCAATTGCGAAAAAGTAAGGCTTTTAATCTTTATTGTTATTGAAATAGTCCTTGAACAACAACAATTCTAAGTTACTTGACAAATTTATAAAATAGACTCACCAAGAACTTTTAAGTAAAAGCTTTTCTTTAGAGGTCTAGCCTTCCACCGCCTCACCAACCCCCAGATTTCCTTTTTTCCATCGAGGAAATGTATCTGGAGGTTACTAAGGTAAGTGGTGCTGCAAGTGCTTAGACTCTGACACGCCAGAACACTTTCTCCCATCATGGCAAAAACAACCATGTTAAAAGATTTAGTTGAGTGAGAGCACCCTGGGTATTAGAAATGTTTGTAGGAAGACCCAAGTAATGGGTTCGCACCATGAAGAACCGAACGCATCGCCAATGTATCCTGAAATGCATTCGATGCCGATCTAACGTATGATATTTTCATTAGAAATAAAGATTTCGTACTTTCCCTTTGCGAAGATATAGGTACACCTGTTATTATTTTGTCACACTAAGAATCAAACTGTGATGTAGTAGTGAATGTGGCTCTGAAGAGCATTTAGTATTGGTAGCATTTCTTTACGGATGCAATGTCAACCTTTTCTTAAATAATTTAACTTCCCGCTATCGCAATACCTTTTAAGTTAAACAGTTTAACTCTTGACCCTCGATTTCTAAACCTTACGTATTTGGCATGCTTAAATGCTACAATTGCGTCAAACTGTATTCCTAGTTACGGCCTATAATCATCCTACTGCATGGAAAAGGCCTCAATCTCATCAAGGTACCTAAGTAATGGGTAAAATGAATTGGAAAAGAGCTTGAACCAGGTCCAAGTCAAATCCAGGGTCAAGTGATTGCTGACAATGTGAGCAGCTTTGGAGGCATTATTGGACATTCCCGTTTTATAATCACGAGATCTATACAGTGTACTAGTCGGTTCGGACTTTGCAGTCGGCAGTGCCTATTTGCCGAATATGTGGAATTTAATGGAACTAGTAAGTTCAAAATTCGAAATATTATTATTGAAATCAAGTCTAGGTTTAAGCGCAAACCTGCTTGGTCTAAAGCATCCGTAGTCAAGAAAACGCCCCTGGGAAGGGCAATGCAACTGTCGATGTACTAAGTTGTTCGATAACCACCACTAGGGGCTGGAATCTTATCAACTATCTATGATTTATGTGACAATGCGGCACGACAAAAATGACGAAATTCGTTCATATCATTAATTAAATTCATCTTTGTAATTATTATTTTACTTGATTGATTTCTTTGTTGCAGTTTTTCTATTCGTTCATGTTTTCACATTATTCCATTTTTCATTATATAGTTAATAATACTTTTTTGGGGACAAAAAACCGATATTTCTAAATTCACTTGCCATCCCAACTTCTGCAATGTTTGAACCATAACTTTTATATGCTCGCGAGCATTTAGATGTAACAGTAAGTGTCAAGTACACTAAGAAGGGTTCTGACATGAAATATTCGATTTGGTCTTATACAGGGATAAAAACCAACTGCATGACTACATTCGAGTTCACAAGTTGAGACTTTTGACACAAAGGAATGCGATACTATAATTCTTTCAAGTCAACTTTTTTAATACCTCTTGGAGTATTAAAACGACCTCGGGTACTTTAATCGAGTTGCGAGCCCTTTTTTATGAAATGAACATCTGGTCATGTTGCAAAAGCAGGTCCATTCCTTTTTAAGGGTAGCTGGTGCAAAGCAGGCGAGGTAGCCCCGCAAGGGTGGATAATTTTAGGCGTATCGCTTGCATGAAAAAGCCTAATTTTAAGTCATTGCTTGAATCTCTTTGATCTAGCCGCGAGCCCTGATTATGAAATGAACCTCTAGCAATGTTGCTATAGCAGGTTTATCACTTTTCGAGGGTAGTTCGTGCAAAGTAGGACCCGCGAGTGTGGATAATTAAAGGGCATAGGCTTACATGGCAGAGCCCGATTTTAAGTCATTGCTTGAACCTCTTTGATCGGGCCGCTAGAGCCCTGGTTATAGAATTAACTTCTAGCAATTTTGCTTTGACATAACTTACCTTAGGAGGATAGTTGATAAATAATAAGGCATCCCGCGAGGGTGGATAATTAGAGGCTTGCATGGCAGAGCCCGATTTCAAGTCATTGCTTGAACCTCCTCGAGCCCTGGCTATAGAATTAACCTTCTTTTGCTTTGGCAGTACTTACCTTAGGAGGGTAGTTGATAAGTAGGCACCCCGCGAGGGTGGATAATTAAAGGTATAGGCTTGCATGGCAGAGCCCGATTTGTATACCAACTACCCTTAGGAGGGTAGTTAATAAATAAGTAGGCACCCCGCGAGGGTGGATAATTAGAGGCATATGCTTGCATGGCAGAGCCCGATTTGTATATCAACTACCCTTTGGAGGGTGGTTAATAAATAAGTAGGCACCCCGCGAGGGTGGATAATTAGAGGCATATGCTTGCATGGCAGAGCCCAATTTGTATATCAACTACCCTTTGGAGGGTAGTTAATAGGTAGGCACCCCGCGAGGGTGAATAATTAGAGGCATAGGCTTGCATGCAGAGCACGATATGTATATTGTAAGTAGGCACCCCGCAAGGTTGAATAATTGATAGCATAGGCTATGAGACTTCTAAATTTTTTATGCCTTGTCCACACGAGAGACAGCGCTTTGATTGATTGTTCTTAGCTGTGTGGATTTTTTGCCCTTTGGAGGTCAAAAAGCTTTAAGAATGCCATCTGTTTTCTACAGAATGCATTTGAGTGGAATGTGGGTCTACACTAAATAAGACGGGTTTGTAAAGTTATGCAGGCTTTAATAAGTGGATCTCTAACTTATACTGAAATCTCGTCGAATCTCTGTAAATGCTGCCCGGTGGCCACAAACTAATTGCACTTTATTAGAATCCGATTTTATTTGTGAATAATTCTTTTACCTTCGTGTACAAATTGTTAAAATTAACGTCTGTTTAATTGAAATAAATTTACGACTGAAACTCGCGTTTATCAATACGGACTTACGTAATATTTTGGTAAATTTCTTCCATTTTAATGAATAGGTTGCGTGAATTCAAAAAATCTGTATACTTAGTAATCTGTTGATCAAAAAAGGGGCTCCACTGACCTCAGAGATCTTATATCAATACTGATCATTAGCGGTGTGTAGGTATGCTATTTTGAGGCACTTGTTTGCCAATTTTATCCATTTCATAAAATTTAACACTAACACGGGATTCTAAAGGCACTCTTTTATAATTTAAATGTAAAGAAAGGCAATTCGCCCATTTCGTCAAGCAATTTAGCATTAATTTGATTAGAATAAAGATACATTTATTAAGCGTATTTATTTTATGACGGCACCCGAGGTGCCGTTCACCTCGTTAACCGGCTAAAGAGGAGCTCGAGGAGCTGCCAGCCGAGCCAAACAAACCACTCAATGCTAAACGGAAAAGACACCATACACTTTTACGTATTACATCATGACTTTAATCCGAACGGCAAAACCGTTAAATTCATTATTTAAGTCACACGAATATTTAAGCAAGATATTTCATGTTTTATTAAAAACATGTCGTTTTAAGCAATAAAATTGCTATTGGAAACTGAAAATAAAATTCCTTGAAATAAAATTACATAACATTTTAAAATAATGAGGGTAGGACTTACCAGATTTGTGTACTAGTTTGTATAAAAACTCACTTGGTTATAATAAAATTCTGCTCTGAGAATTATAATATCACTGAATTTTAACGATCACCGAGACAGGGCTTGCAGTGAAGGTGTTGTTACGACGGTAAACTAAACGCCAATGAGCAAAATGGTGTGCCGCAAATTTTAAGAAACTTCAAAAGCACACGACCGCCAGGTGGCGCCACTTAGCCGGAAACTACGTACTAAAAAGGGTAGGCAAATGACGGGAAACGGAAATGCTATCTCAATATAAAGCTTCCAGTTACGGTACAGTGTTTTAATAATTTATAATACCTTTTTTAATTTTCCCTTTTTCAATAACACCATTGCGTTTCAGCACACAGGCTATAAGGCATTCCCCGTGAACAGGAGACTCAACTTTAGGAGAGAGCCTTCTGACCGTTCTCTTGTCATTGGCTTGAACTTCCTTGAGGCACTCCGTCATGTTCCGTTTGAAATTGTTGACGTGAGCAGAGAGTTCGTCGGGGATCACGTTATATGACCAGTCGGGCTCCCTTTCTTCCTCAGCTTTTTCGTGGTGTGCTACATAATAGGAAGTAGGAAAAATAATACACAACCAAGAAATGAAAAATAGTTTTTTTTCCTTTGTTGCTTACATATTCTGTAGTTAATTATATTATTAATAGTTTTATTTATGTATTTAGTAGTCGGCAAGACATCGATTAAAAACTTTGAAATATAAAGGAGATTTTTACGAGACGTGGTCATAAAACATACAAAAAAATTGTATCATCATGACTGATTAGCTGATCAGTGTGAAACATAAATTTACGGATTTAGGTCGCTTTTATAAGGGCTTCATATTACACTCGATATATTGTATAACAAAATTTCATCTTAATCGGTGCCGCGATTACAATATCAAACAGACTGTCACTTTTGCATATAGAGAAACAGAAGCACATTAGGACAATTAAACATTACAGGTCAGTACAAATAATAATATAGTTTCTGCTCAGTGTAAGGCGGCTATGAGTCTCTTGGGAAAAAAGAAGCAGTGGTTTCGCGTTGCTTTCTGCCCCAGACATTTAAAAAGGTATTTAGACTTCAAGGACGCTGTAGCCTCTTCAGTCGGTTGCCCGACTGGTGGTACGATTATTCCGCCATTGCTCGGTCGCCACAGCCTCGTCCGATGTCTAGCAGGGAGCACCACGGCGTCCCAAAGCCACCGCTGTCAGCTATTCGTAACGAACCACCCACGCGTGCACGCGTTTGACGACCATTTGGATCAGGGGTAGTAAACGCTGCTTCTGAGCCATGGGTCGCGGGTTCGATCCCCGCACAGTACAAATATTTGTGTGCATGAACATGTCTGTTTGTACTGGTCTGGGTGTTTTCTATATATTATAAGTACATATTTACAAAAAAAAAGTATATAAGTAAGTTTATCGGTTGTCTAGTACCCCATACGACAGGGTACTTAATAGTAGCTTAATTTGGGACTAGATGGCTCTGTGTGGCCCAGTAAGGCATGTCTTAAATATTTATTTATTATTTATATTATTTATTATGAGGTTGACTATTGGGCCGGAAAAATATGTTGTTCCCCTTCTCCCCTTACTCCCCGATGCAACCCCGAAGTTTACCACGACCCTCAGACATGAGGGACCGACTAAAGAGAGAGATATGTGGCTATGTCTGAGAAGGTATTTTGCGAATGCTAGTTTAGTAGAAAGAACGCAGCCACGCAAAAGTTAAATTATATTATTAGTATGGATAGATAATATTTGCTTACCATTCTTCACTCGGTTTTTCTTATCCAATTTCAAATTGCGAGTAATAATCGTATCTTTGTCTATTTTTATGTCATGAATAGCGTCAACTCCCATCATTCTACTATTATCTGGTGTATCTTGCTCATTCTTTAAATCCGCATTACTTGCAACGGAATTACCAAAGACCAGCAAAATAAATATAACAAAAACCATGATATTCCAATGGAAATGTAGAAGCTTTTAACAGAAGTAGTGCAATTTAGTTTGTTAGCAATTACGTTCTATAATAAAAGTATATTTTTATATGGCTTTGAAAGGTTTATTGATTTTCCAATTTGCGCGTAGTTTTATGGCGTTTATGATCAATTTCAGAAAGGGTTTGACGATAATTAAAACTATTAGATTTACCAATTATATTCTTTCTTTATTACACATTGAGACTTTTTTAAATTATAACATATATTTACATCTTTAACTACAAAATTTTAACTACTTCCAAATAATATACAAACATAATTATAAAAATAGCCTAAAGCGGACCTCGCACAGATTTTGGAAGATAAAAAGATTATACATATAAGCAAGCGGTGTTTCGTTAGTATTTTTGGTAATGTACTTCCTAAATCCGACAAAAACCTTTTTATAAGAGTTAATTGATTCGGGGTTTAAACTATACACCTGTTGCACGCGCGTGATAATGGCGATCAAAGCCGAAATATCGGAAACTCATTAAAAATAAGGTACATTATATGTAGAAACCCCAAATCAATTAACTCTAGTGATAGTGACATGAAAGTTTAAATCAGGAGTTATTGTTATTTTTCTAATCTTGATCCAGGGTAACACATAGAACTTATGCCAGATTGATCGTTTGAGTTGACATAAGCCTTATTATACAGGTTGGCTAACATCAAGGTGTCCATAAATTTTGTTATTTATAAATTAAATTTAGCAAATAAAACTAACTATAATAACGTTCTATTATAATTTATGCTTTTTTACATCATTATTGTTTTATACTAACAAAAAAAAACTATTTACAATAAAAAGATACCTCAAAATTTATTCCTATTTAACAAAAATGCATAAAAGAAAAATGTTTTAGGTCACTATAGAATGTCTTACTTATGAAATATATTTATTGCCTGCAGTTAATCCTCTCCGTGACATGCACAAATTGCACAATTCACACACAACACGCATGTATTATAAATCTTAAATTCTGTTAGCCTAAGAAACGACTGACAGAAAATGATACAAAATTAAAGTTCATATTTGTAATTTTTTTAATAGGGGTGTTCTATGTCCAGCTGTGGGTGTCGTTTGGGTCAGATGATGATGATAATAATGTAAAAAAATTAATAATCTATTTAAGGGGATTAGGGGAGCTAGGTGCTGCCCCCAATTGATTAAATTTTATTACTTCTAAACAAAAGCTATTCTCAAAAAACCGGAATAATATCATTTTAGCGAATTACCTCTAGTATTTATTGAATTATAGTAAACTTTTTATTTAGTTGTTTTTTGAATTTGTCGCTAACGCGAAAAGCGGCCGCTTTTAGCAATAATGTACAATACGAAAGAATGCCAGAATGTAAAACAGTTAACAGTGTTTCAATAAATACTAGAGGTTATTTTCTAAAAAGATATTATTCTAGTTTTTTGAGAATTGATTTGTTCAGAAGTAATAAAATTAAATCAATTGGGGGCAGCACTTAGCTCCAGTAATCCCCTTAATGAAAAGTTTAAAGAACCCCAAAAAGTATTATCGGCTGATATGCTACCACTTTTACAAAAAAAAAAACTTTAAAGAGTCGAATTAGAGCTATTCGTAATACAATAAAATACGGATATACAGCTTGCTAGCTTGCACATAATTGTGCTGTATATCCTAAAGTACAGTCAAGTTAATTGTTTATCAGATTCAATTCAGTCATTAGACAAGTTAACAGGGACTGCGCCCATCGTCGTGAAACGGCAAGGGATTTTTAGTTTACGAATATTAATGTATCTTATGCATCAACACTACGGTTTAAATACGGTTTTAACATTACTACGTTAGGATTAGAAACCACAAACATTACAATCTCAACCGTTGTGTTGTCGGACTAGTAAAATAGAGAAAAGTAAATGGTTTTTGCATATATTACGATCAACATATTATTAAATGTATTATTAGAATATGTTATCATATTTCGCAGATTTTAGACTTGACAATTGGGAAGTAAATATTAAAAAGCATATCACTTTGCAGCGTTCTGTTTCCGTTTCAAATAGCATTAGATAATTGGAATTAACGCCTAGCATGGATCGTAAGGCTACATTGACAGGTACGTTGAGGTAACATTATAAGATTGAACATGAATAGATTTCCATCTCGTATATAGGTACTATAGGTATCTTTAGCACATATGTTGCCACATATATTACAAGCATTATCTTATTGTATGTACACGTATTACTAACCATAGAATCTGATGATAGCCCCTTAGTTCGCTGTGGTGACTATATCTGAAAAGGAAGATACCTATTTAGCATTTATAGGCTACTTTACTCTTTTTGAAGGAGATCTTAAATGATTAACTATTGCCTGGTTAGCTGGATGTGACCGTAAACATTGGATAAGTTTTTTGTCGTCCATTTTCACTTGTAGAAATACACGTGCATCACTATTTACTCTCCAGAGCGCAAGGGGCAACTGTGCAATAGTTCATACGTGGACGACAGAAAATAATTTAAAAATAAATTTAATCAAAACAAAAATAGTAGAATTTAGGCAAAGAAAACCAAAGTTGAATTTAAATATTTCTTATAATGATGTCCCTATTAAAACAGTTGATACAATTAAATTCCTTGGTATTTTAATAGACAGCAATATGTCGTGGGAATCGCATAGCATAGCAGTATGCAAAAAACTTTATGGGTTCGCATTCGCATTAAATAAACTCTCAAAAATAGCGGACAGAATGATGGTTTTGTCTGCTTATCATGGATTCGTTATGTCCGCGTTACGATATGGAATAATCTTTTGGGGCAATTCAAAATATCGGGAAGTAATTTTTCGTGCCCAAAAACGATGCGTTCGAGCCATATTTGGTCTTAAACCAACTGATAGTTGCAAACCTATTTTTCTTAGTAAGAAATTGTTAACTTTTCCATGTTTATACATTTTAGAATCTTGTCTGTTTGTGAAATATAACTTAGATAAATACGAAAAAGTCGAGTCTTTAGCTAGTCTTCGTCCCCGTAAACCTGCAATTGAAAGATACAAATGTAAAACTGCCCTGTTGAGAAAAAGTTTTGTTTCTATGGCAACGCGACTCTACAACAAACTTCCAACATCCATACTAGGCCTGGAAAACAAACCATTTAGATGTGCTCTAGTCAATCAAAGCTATTAGAGGCTAAATGTTATTATACACTAAACGATTACTTTAATGACAAGCTAATATAAATTATGTAACAAATCAATTGTTTGTATGTGTTGCTATTGTCGAATGTATAAATTCATTTCAATTTTCGTATGCCTACACGGTGAATCATAGTGATACTTCCTATATGTAACATCTTCTTTTTCTGTACCTGTGATAACGAAATAAATTATTCTATTCTATTCTATACGGACCGGATGGGGCACGCGCGTGGCGGGGCCAAAGATGTTTTTCCCGCCCCTCCACACGTGTGACGTTCTCCTCCCATTCGTGCATCCGTCACGCATGCTCTCTCACTTACATATTATATGAAACGATATTTTAAAAACTCACATCCCGTCCCGTCCCCGTTCCGTCCGGGTATAGCGACTTTTAAAGACGCAGCATACGTAACGTGACACTCAACTCATACATACGCACCGTGACACTCAACCCGGCGCTAACGTGCTAGTGTTGTGAACTAGAGAACATGGATTTTTTGCTATTTCTTTTGATGATGAAGAAGTTACGGCCGTCAAGAAGAAAAGAATATTTTCTGTCTATCCTACATGACACAATATTTTTTTTTTGTGAGTGTTAGATCGACTGCAATTTTGCGCCTTTAATATATTTTTTAATTGGTGTATAAATACTTCGAGTTTGCAAAATCATTTAAAGCTGGATGTGACCATACACATCGGATAATTTTTTCAGCGTTCATTTTCGCTTGTTAGGAAATACACATGCATCACTATTTTACTCTCCAGTGCGCACGGGGCGATTGTGCATACGCAGCGGAACCAAAGACGGGACGTTGCAAGCGCGTGGGGGGATGAAGATATTTTTCCTGTGATGTTCTCTTCCCATTCGTGCATCCGTCACGTATGCACTCTCACTTATACACCGTGCAATTTTAACCACCTGTAGAACGAAGCCCACGTTATGTAACCATTATGTATAACATCTTGGCAATGTTATTTAATTTTTTTTACAATTTTTTTTTATTAAAATATTGAATTTCGGTTCAGCTATTTATTTTGAAACACGCTGTGATGCCCACTGATGTAGCTGTGTAAGGTCCATTTAACCGATACCCCTCCGCAGCAAAATAATACGTATGGGCGCGTCACAGCGTGTTACAAAATTAAAAGTCTGAAACAAAAAATTAAATTTTTCAAAAATATTTTTAATATAAAAATAAATGACACTGCCGTGATGTTGTACACAATGGTCCAATGACGTGGGCTTCGTTTTATATGTGGTTAAAATTGCACGGTGTATACAAGGTGTGGTTTTGTAAAACAACGCCCATCTCAGGGGTGGTAGTATACACGATACTGAATCCAAAAAAAATATAAAAAAAATACCTTAAATTTTCACGGGAATATCCATGAAATCAGGAAATTATGCTATTTTACGCGGGCGAACTATCGGTAATTACCCCCGCTCTCTCGGGTCGGCGGCCGCACGACCCGCATGTACTCAGTGGTGTAGCGGGGTGTGCGGGTGGTGCGGGCGGCGGTAACAAGCGCCAGCGCCGGCGCGGCGGCGCCAGTCAGTCTGCCTGCCGCTCGCTAACAGGCGCGACAGGACGCACGTGTGACGCAGTTGCCTAAATGTCTCGCGAAATTTCGAGCTTAACAAACCACGAAAAGTACGACTTGTTAAGTATTTATTTTAGAAAAGGTGAAAATGAACAACAAAGTGGTGCAGTTTCCAGATCGTCCGATCATAACACGATACGGCATAAGGGCCATTGTGTATAACCTTAGGGAGTGGGGAACACTCGATACACCTCTTCACCACGTCACAACGAAGGGGCCAATCTGGACTCCCAGTCGATGTCCAGGAGGCTGTCCTAGAGTACTTTAATCGGCAGCCGCGCGGAGGTACCCGGCAGGCAGGGCGATTCTTCAAACTCGTAGCATTATCGCCTCCCGTGCGTGTTAGCCACACGTCTCGAAAGTTTAAGGATACTTTTGAGCAAGGTTTTTTACTAAGAAAGTAATAGTTAAATATTTATTTATATTTTTCTTGTAATTACTTTTATAGATAGATAGATAAAATATTCTTTATTGCACACCAAACAAGGTAATTACAATCAAATGCTTATAAAAAGATGTACAATATAGGCGGCCTTATCGCTAAGAGCGATTTCTTCCAGACAACCTTTGGGTTAGGTAGGAAACAATAAAAAGTAAGGGGAAGGTGGAGCAGATAACTAAGTTTGTAAAGACAAAATTTATTTACAAACACCGAACAATAAATAAATACACAATGTTTGATAAACACATATACATACATTTGATTACATAAACCTATACAAAAACGTACATATATAATAAAATAAATAAATAAATACATACAAACTATAAATATATAAATCTATAAAAAATACTTAGTATTTGAAAGAATTAAGTGTGACAATGATTAGTAATTAATTTACTTAGAAACTAATGACTACATTAAAGGGAAAGGAAATGTGCTTTAAGGCGATTTTTAAAAAAAATCGCCTTAAAGCACATTTCCTTTCCAAATCCAAAATTATTTATGTGTACTATTACCCCTGAGTCGGGCGCTGGTGTTCAAAACCACACCCTGTATTATATGAAACGATATTTCAAAACCTCACTTCCCATCCCGTCCCCATTCCGTCCGGGAAAAAACACGTAACATATGCAGCGTGACACTCAACCCGGAGCTAACGTGCTAGTGTTGTGAATTTTTTCAACATTCAATAAATAGTAGAGGTTTTGCTAAAATGATAGTGTTCTAGTTTTTAGGGTTCCGTACCCAAAGAGTAAAAACGGGACCCTATTACTGAGACTTCGCTGTCTGTCCGTCTGTCCGTCGCTCTGTCACCAGGCTGTATCTCAAGAGCCGCGATAGCTAGACAGTTGAAATTTTTACAAATTGTGTATTTCTGTTGCCGCAATAACAACAAATAGTGAAAACAAAATAAAATAAATATTTAAGGGGGGCTTCCATACAACAAACCCGTTTTTTTGGCCTTTTTGGTACGGAACCCTTCGTGCGCGAGTCCGACTCGCACTTGGCCGGTTTTATTTGAGAATTGATTATGTTTAGAGATAATAAAATTAAATCAATCGGGGGCAGAACTTAGGTGTAGTGGTCCCCGTAAAATCGGGTGTTCGCTACGCACCTTGCGGCGAGTGGTGGCGGGGCGCGCAGGCGGCGCACAGCGGCGCGCGGCGCGGCGACGCGAGCGCGGGCAGCGGCGCGCGCGCGCACACGCAGCGCGTGCACACGCAGCGGCCGCAGCCCCAGCAGTGGTGCTGGCAGAACGAAACGTACTCATGTACAGGGTGAAATTTTAATCACCTTCCAATTTTCAATAATACCCATCTACGAGATAACAACGAATGACGAATTTTTTCTTTCGGTATAGCCCAGTACAAAAATGTCAAGATGAAGCACTTAGAAAATGTCCGCCATAAATATAAAATATTTGATACGGCCGCCTAGAAACAATTTTTATACGCAATGCACGTCACATTCGTTCATTACGATACTAATCATAAGTTTTTTATTTTCCCTTTATACCTAAACAGGCCTAAAACTGCACAAATTTAAAAATATATTGCGAAAAATATTTTCGGGTGAAAACTCGATTTACATTTTTACTTTATAAAATAGGCTCTAAATACTGAACGACTACAAAAATTTTTATAAGTGGCGAAAATTTCATCCTTTGTAAGACAATAAATTGCATATCGATAAAATAAAAAGTTTATTTGGAATAAAAACATCTGGACAATATAAAATGTGTACGAAAATAACAAACAATACAATAACAGCTGTAAGTAACTAAAATAGGCAGCATTCCTCTATTTCCTAATTTTAACAATAAATATAAACAAACAAAAAAAAATCTACTGAAAGTCTGAAAACGTTACCAAGTGATGTCTCTTGATAACGTTTTCTTGAAATAGTACTAAAATACTATTTCTTGAAATAGCACATAAAGTCAAACTTAAGTGTGTGAGTGGTGTGTTTTTCTGATTGTGTATGAGAGTGAATGTGTGAGTGTGTATGTAAAAGTGTGCATGGGCATGCAAGTGTGTATACCTGAGTAATGTAATATAAAAATAAAAATAATAAATATATTTATTCAGGCTTTTGTAACACGCTGTGACGCGCACAGACGTATCGAATTTTTTTGCTGCAGCGGGGTCCCGGGTGAATGAACCTTACAGAGCTACATCAGTGCGCGTCATAGCTGAACCAATATTTAATATTTTTATAAAACAAAAATTTGATAAAAAAATAAAATAACACTGTCAAGATGTTATACACAGGTAATTGTTACCTAACGTAAGCTTCATTTTACAGGTGGTTAAAATTGCACGGTGTATACGAAATGGTGAATTTCTATTGCAACTCACACCCATGTCAGCAACGTTAACCGAAAAATAAAAACATACTGAATCTACCTTTCTGCTGAAGTGGTCGAGAGGCGTTGAGCAGCTGCATTCGGTCACATTCTTTATGCTCTTCCAGTCCAGAGCGACGCTGTTCACTTCCGAGTCCAACTGCACGAGACTCGCAGGGATAGAGTCGTCTGCCCTCTGAAATCGTTATTCCTGTTATATGTCCTATTTGTAGAAACAAAACTGATTTTCTAGCAATCGTCCACCCGCATGCAAGGCGATGAACGATTAAAATACAATATCCTCTTTTTAGAGATGTCAAGGCCTTGGACTAATGTTAATGAAAAACACTTGAAGGTATTTTTGTTTCGAAATGATTGGATTTTAATACAATCCCTTGAATTATTTTCTTTCGAATGTCTTAATTGGGACGTGAATCTTTCATCCGCTTAACAGCGACTGCTCTTTTCCAATTGAGCATACCTTTAACATCCGAGATAAACATTTTTAATAATATTTTTCAAAACAGTTATTAGTTTATAATTTTTTTCCAGAGAATTGTGTTTTCAAGCTACACCAGGAATTTATTTATCTCGATATCATAAGCGAGAGAGTAGAGATTTTATACTGCATATATCAAGTTATCGAATGACTTTACTCACTAACATTTTAACATTGACATTTATCATTTTTGCAGTATTTTCATTTATTTACATACAGAGTTTCGTGGTGTAATATTAAGTGCAAGTTCCTACGATAATCTTACCTCTGTGATAAGCGGTATCTTGGAGGATTTAGCGAGGGAAGCGTCTTTAAGAGGGTGATCGTGGTTCGCGCACTCCAGCTCAGAGAGAGTGGCGCCAGACTCGTAAAGCAATCTAGAAAAATTACACATAAAAAAATTAGAAGTTGATCGAACCAATCTGCCAATATAAAACGAAATTGATGCCCTCCTCATAAAATAAATAAATAAATGTGGACAACATCACATACATTGTTCTGATCCCAATTTGAATAACTATTTAAAGCATTCGTATTTTAGAGACCAGAAACAACGAAAGTACTACAAACACCCAGACTCGAGATAATGTTGAAAAACACTTTTTTCTACATTGAACCGTGCGGGAACCGCACAGGGTTGATTTTCCTATGCTGATATCCCTACTTCTGACTGCTACTAATATATTCCATAGTCGCAAAACGCATGACTTTCAATCTTATCACTATTTTACATAAACACAAAATTTTGTCTAAACTGGTATAAACTTTCTTAGCCTAAACTGTAATACTTTAATTAGTTTAGCTTTAATGTACCTCAAGCGGTTTTGGATATTTCGTAAGGAGTGTTTTACGTATTTATATTTACAAGTTAACTCACTTGTTGTCGATCTGAAGGGCGTCTGTCTTGGTCTCTATGTCGACTGTATTGACGTTGCCGTTCTGGTAGTTGACCACAGCCGTGTCTTTGGACTTATCAGCTTTCTTGCCGGAGAGCAGATTTTTAAAGGTCGTTATCCTCTGTGAATATCATCGTATTATAATATTATTTATTTTGAAAATTGGTTTTAAAAAATCTAGTATTAATAAATTCCCGCCCTTAGTCCTTGTGAATTGTAATACTTTCTGACGTTGGAAACATGGAAGTACATAATCAAACACATTTATTAACATACGCTGGCCTACAGCGTACAGCAATTAAATAAATTCGTCAACACAAATAATGGTCAGCGAAATATTTTTATAGTTTATTCACGTTATAAAATAATGCAGTGAGTTGTCACTCTCCGCCGGCCTAGCCCCAATCAAATTAAAAAGTCAAGTTTACAGTGACCACTTGATCAGTTGAAGGCATAGTTTCTAACACAACCGTTGTATCTTGTCAAATAAAAAATCGGTGTCACACATTTGTGATATCTGATTTAAATTAAAAATAAGGATATAAACTAGAAAAATTATGTTTTAGGCGGGACTCGAAGCCGCATCTCCTCGCGTACCAGGCTCGGATCTTTACTATCAAGCCACCTAGACAATACGTTATAGGCGTCAATTTTTCAAACATATTCTTATCGCTGCAAGCCAGCTTTGTTTCATAAAATTATAAGAATTTAGCATTCTTAACATCCGAAAGAAACATCTTTACAAATGTTTGACAGTCAATTAAGATGAACTGCTATTTATACCCCGGCGGCGGGCAGCAGGTCGCCCAGCGGCTCGGGGGTGCGGCAGAACCTACACATGTCGAGTAGTCTAGCCCGCGCTCACCCGGGCGAGGTAGTTGACGTGGTGCTCCAGCGCCGAGCAGTGCTCCACGGCGGCGGGCAGCAGGTCGCCCAGCGGCTCGCGGGGGTGCACTCCGTTCTCGTGGCGGCAGTACATGCCTCGCCAGAATCTATATATGTTTAAAAAAAAAACTTAAGTACGGGAAAACGGGCTGTACATTGATCAAGTGATGTTTTTTGCAAACTTTTCAGACACATCTCTAGTGACACGTAATAAAGATTTGCACTAAATAGAGACACGTGATCTAAGATGGGGGAGTGCGTCTTAAATCTCTTTTTTTACAATTAGGTTAGCGTGTAAGTTTGACGCAACATTATAAAAACAAATGTGTTTCGGTTATAAAAATAGATAGATATAAGTACGATACGTGATACCTAAATAAAGACTCCCTTACTCTTTTTTTTTTTGCAAAATTTTTTCCCCCGAACCAGCCCCATGCATTATAGTCTGATTTTAATAAAACAGCAGCTATACACAGCATTCTGTGATAATATATCTTTACTTCCGTTATTTAAAATTTGAGATTACTTTATTCAGATTGGCGCTATTTAAGTTACCTGGTGTCGAGTGATTTAGATCATTGTGATTCAGCATCAGTTAGTATTAATATTATTATGGCACAAATTTTATCAAACACAAATAAAATTTTAGATTTATGCTGGACATTTTCTAAGTGACATCTTGACAGTTTTGTACTGGGCTTAACAAAAGAAAAAATATGTCATTTGTTTTTTGTCTCGTAGATTGCTATATAAGAATTTGGTATACTATTATTAGAATGTACAGTCAGCTGCAAAAGTATGTATTCACTTCTGACTAATTTGGAATCTTAATACAAAAACATAAGGTTGGTTAAACCTAAAAGTGTTTACATACTTTTGCAGCTGACAGCTGACTGTACAAATATGCATCACGAATATACAAACAATAGACAAAAACTAAATATTTGTGGGTATTACAAACCTAATGCTTTGTGCGCTGAGGTCTGGTTTCAAAACATCGGGATGTGCCTTCGGGTTGTACAGTGGGTTCTTGTACTCGTGCAGATGGTTCGCCATGTAGCCCCACAGCGAGAACGTTCGCTCCGATAACCTATAACAGAAAGAATAGCGTATGTATATCATAAAATAAAATAAAATTTATTTATTTCAGAAGCAGAATCCACAGGGTTAGTAACAATAGAACTTACTCACTATGTTAGTATTAAAATTAGGTACAATAAAAATGATTGTGTGATATCGAGGTGTCTTTGACAAGATAAGATGGACGCGATTCCAGTGTTGCATTATGACACTGTCCATGTCCAACCTCGACTGGACCAGCATCAAGAGGCTGTTGGTGCTGCTCCTAACCCATTTTAACAAAGACGCAATGCGCTTTCTCGTGATGGCCGAGAGGCTATCCACTCTGGCTGTTTCTAGCATGAGGCACTGCAGCGTCTAGATAACCCCATCAGCCCCCTGAATGCATTATTGTACTCAGTGCGAAGGACCACATACGTCCGTTTTGTATAATTTGTCCACAGGCTGCACGTGTATAGGGAGTGACAATATGATTTAAAAAGAGTAAGCTTAACATTTTCAGTGCAACGCGAAAACCTGCGGGACAACATATTTGCCCTAACGCACAGTGCTAATTATAAAACACGATTAATTCTGTCGTTTCAAAAAGGCTATACGTCACCTATACAGCCAGTTTACAGTGTTGGGAACAAAAATGGGCCTTGCTCCACTACATAGCAAGTTTTTACACACAAGTGTTAAGGTGAGCAAGAAGAGCGGTAAGCTAGCGAGCGTGATAGGTGATTTTCAACATGAGTGGAAGAAGCGAGAGTAAATAAATGGTTCTCAGAGAGTAGGCACGCCATCGTCTTTTACCATTTCATGGCGAATTTTAATTTTCAAAATCATCATCTTCATTTCATCATCAGCCTATCGCAGTCCACTGCTGGACATAGGCCTCTCGGGTTGCACGCCACTTAGGTCGATCCTCGGCTTCTCGCATCTAGCTCCTGCCATCTTGCGCAAATCATCACTCTACCTAGCCTGAGGGCGTTCTACACTACGTTTGCCGAGACAAGGTCTCCACTCAAGAACAATTTTCAAAATCAATTCTCAACAATTCTAAGTAATCAATTCTAAACAATTTTGATTATTATATATTTATTAGTAAGATAGCAAGAAATAAGATATAGTACCTGAGATCCCGGCGGTCTTTTTGGCAGTTTCCAACGAAAGTGCCGTACTGACATGCGTGCGCGTGGTCGTGCAGCGTCAGAAGGAACCGCTCATTAAACTGGAATGCCTGCACAAACATGACAAGTGTTTTATTTGGACATACCACAGAATACAGAATAAAGGTAAGAAAGGCGATGTAGGCTGGGCAGGTGCGCCACAGAGGTTATGGCCGCTATTTGGCGGAAAGGGATCATTTTTGTGTCATTCGCCTAACTTTTTCCAATCTAATTTAACCAGTTACCAGGTGTACTTTTAGTTCAACCTACTATATCAATCGAATAGTTACAACATGCCATAAATATCCATACTATTGCAGCCGACATAATTTGGCTGTATCATACAGAAACCGACATAAAATCAACGTCAATCGTTCAATCGAGAACAGTTTTAGATGTCATTTGTATCGGACGGTGTACGAGTATCTAGTCCTAATTATACACCGTGCATTTTTAACCGCCTGACATACAAAATCATTATCTATACTAATATTATAAAGCTAAAGAGTTTGTTTGTTTGTTTGAACGCGCTAATCTCAGGAAGTACTAGTCCGAATTGAAAAATTCTTTCTGTGTTGGATAGTCCATTTATCGAGGCTGGCTATATAACATCACGCTATGACCAAGAGAAGCGAAGCAGCAGTGAAAAATGTTGCAAAAATAATCGCGATCATAATAACAGAAAAAGACGCGGACGAAGTCGCGGGAAACATATATATAACACTAACAAGATGTTGTACAGATAGAGAATAGAAAATATTGGTTCAGATTTTCATTTTGAAACAAGCTGTGACACGCTCCGAGCGCGTAACTGTGTAAGGTTTATTCGCCCGGAAAAATATTTCGAAGCAAAATAATACGACCGTGCGCGTCACAGCATGTTTCAAAATGAATAGTCTGAATCAATATTGTAACGCGACTTTGTTCGCGTCAATTTTTGTTATTTGGTCGCGATTATTTTTGCAACATATTTCATTGATGCTTCGCTCCTATTGGTCGCAGCGTGATGTTATATAGCCAAAAGTCTTCCTCGATAAATTTACTATCCAACACAAAAATAATCTTTCAATTCGAACCAGTACTTCCTGACAAACAAACAAATAAACTCTTCAGCTTTAAAATATTAGTATTGATTTTCTAATATACTTTATTTGATATTTCAGCAACTTAATTGCACTTATAATATCAGTATATAAACTTGAAAAATTTTGTCTCAGGCGGGACTCGAACCCGCATCTCCTCGCATGCCGGGCGGGCGCCATACCATTAGGCCACCGAGACACTGCGACACGGCGCGAATTTTTCAAGCATATTCTTACGCTATAAACCAGCGTTGTTTCATCAAATGCTAGGAGTTTGCACCCCTGACACCCGAAAGAAACATCTTTGCAGATGTTTGACAGTCAGTTAAGATGAAACAGCTATTTATATACTTTATTTGATATTTCAGCAACTTAATTGCACTTATAATATCAGTATATTGCAAGTGCAATTTATATACTGATTTTCTAAGATTATTTTCATTGATAAAATAAATAACACTGCCAAGGTGTTAAACATAATGGTCACATAACTTAAGCTTCCTTTGTCAGGCGGTTAAAATTGCACGGTATATAATATCGATGCCTAAAACACAAAAGAATAAAAAAAGCTAGAATCGAGCCACGCTCCACTATAACTATAGAAGTCGTATACACTGAAGGCTTACCTCAGGCCGCTGCCGTAATAGTTGCCAAGTACAGTCCAGTAGCTGAGTGAACACGGGCGACCTCTCGCGGCCGTCGCACGCGATGTGCCCGCAGCGCGCCGTGAACTTGTGACCGAACGACAGCCAGTCCTTCTCTATCAGTGCCTGTATGAGTCAACGTTACACTTCAAGTCCCAACAATGACATTAAAAATTAACTGACGTTTCGACTATGATGCCTTGCTTATACCAACAAAAATAGAATTTATTTACTTTAGGTTTTCGATTTACCTCATCTCTAGCGATTGACCTTGTAAAGACACCCGTTTTTTAAAGTTAAGTGAATTTTTTGGGACTGGTTTCTATTAACTGTTCACATTTTATGATTAATTTATATAATATCTTGATAATATATTGTGCAGAAATATAAAAAAAGTTTACACGCTAGTAAATTTTTGTGTGCAATGTGCATCACTTGCATGGCGTTGGTACAAAGGCCCGTCGCGTAGTCTATTTCAATGAGAACTGTCATTGTAATCAAGCTATATTTAAGACTATAATGATTAAAAATAAACACTTTACTAAGAGTATTGCAAACGAAGTAGTTATTTAATGTTAAAAATTAATGTAGTCCCGAAGTTTCGATACGATTGCACCAATCATGGTCGCGGGCAGGCTTAATATTTACCTTTAAATAACTAAATCGGTTGACTATATGACGAGACTATAATGATGACACACTCGCCTGGTAGCCGTTGATGGTGCGGTAGTGCGGCTCGAGGCAGAGCGCGGCCAGCGAGCACACCTGGGCGGTGCGGTCCCAGCCGTCGCTGTGTCATTGTGTCAAGCTACATAAGGACTATAATGATGACACACTCGCCTGGTAGCCGTTGATGGTGCGGTAGTGCGGCTCGAGGCAGAGCGCGGCCAGCGAGCACACCTGGGCGGTGCGGTCCCAGCCGACGCTGTGTCATTGTGTCAAGCTACATAAGGACTATAATGATGACACACTCGCCTGGTAGCCGTTGATGGTGCGGTAGTGCGGCTCGAGGCAGAGCGCGGCCAGCGAGCACACCTGGGCGGTGCGGTCCCAGCCGTCGCTGTGTTATTGTGTTAAGCTACATAAGGACTATAATGATGACACACTCGCCTGGTAGCCGTTGATGGTGCGGTAGTGCGGCTCGAGGCAGAGCGCGGCCAGCGAGCACACCTGGGCGGTGCGGTCCCAGCCGTCGCTGTGTCATTGTGTCAAGCTACATAAGGACTATAATGATGACACACTCGCCTGGTAGCCGTTGATGGTGCGGTAGTGCGGCTCGAGGCAGAGCGCGGCCAGCGAGCACACCTGGGCGGTGCGGTCCCAGCCGTCGCTGTGTCATTGTGTCAAGCTACATAAGGACTATAATGATGACACACTCGCCTGGTAGCCGTTGATGGTGCGGTAGTGCGGCTCGAGGCAGAGCGCGGCCAGCGAGCACACCTGGGCGGTGCGGTCCCAGCCGTCGCTGTGTCATTGTGTCAAGCTACATAAGGACTATAATGATGACACACTCGCCTGGTAGCCGTTGATGGTGCGGTAGTGCGGCTCGAGGCAGAGCGCGGCCAGCTAACACACGGGCGGTGCGGTCCCAGCCGTCGCTGTGTCATTGTGTCAAGCTACATAAGGACTATAATGATGACACACTCGCCTGGTAGCCGTTGATGGTGCGGTAGTGCGGCTCGAGGCAGAGCGCGGCCAGCGAGCACACCTGGGCGGTGCGGTCCCAGCCGTCGCTGTGTCATTGTGTCAAGCTACATAAGGACTATAATGATGACACACTCGCCTGGTAGCCGTTGATGGTGCGGTAGTGCGGCTCGAGGCAGAGCGCGGCCAGCGAGCACACCTGGGCGGTGCGGTCGCAGCCGTCGCTGTGTCATTGTGTCAAGCTACATTAGGACTATAATGATGACACACTCGCCTGGTAGCCGTTGATGGTGCGGTAGTGCGGCTCGAGGCAGAGCGCGGCCAGCGAGCACACCTGGGCGGTGCGGTTCCAGCCGTCGCTGTGTCATTGTGTCAAGCTACATAAGGACTATAATGATGACACACTCGCCTGGTAGCCGTTGATGGTGCGGTAGTGCGGCTCGAGGCAGAGCGCGGCCAGCTAACACACGGGCGGTGCGGTCCCAGCCGTCGCTGTGTCATTGTGTCAAGCTACATAAGGACTATAATGATGACACACTCGCCTGGTAGCCGTTGATGGTGCGGTAGTGCGGCTCGAGGCAGAGCGCGGCTAGCGAGCACACCTGGGCGGTGCGGTCCCAGCCGTCGCTGTGTCATTGTGTCAAGCTACATAAGGACTATAATGATGACACACTCGCCTGGTAGCCGTTGATGGTGCGGTAGTGCGGCTCGAGGCAGAGCGCGGCCAGCGAGCACACCTGGGCGGTGCGGTCCCAGCCGTCGCTGTGTCATTGTGTCAAGCTACATAAGGACTATAATGATGACACACTCGCCTGGTAGCCGTTGATGGTGCGGTAGTGCGGCTCGAGGCAGAGCGCGGCCAGCGAGCACACCTGGGCGGTGCGGTCCCAGCCGACGCTGTGTCATTGTGTCAAGCTACATAAGGACTATAATGATGACACACTCGCCTGGTAGCCGTTGATGGTGCGGTAGTGCGGCTCGAGGCAGAGCGCGGCCAGCGAGCACACCTGGGCGGTGCGGTCCCAGCCGACGCTGTGTCATTGTGTCAAGCTACATAAGGACTATAATGATGACACACTCGCCTGGTAGCCGTTGATGGTGCGGTAGTGCGGCTCGAGGCAGAGCGCGGCCAGCGAGCACACCTGGGCGGTGCGGTCCCAGCCGTCGCTGTGTCATTGTGTCAAGCTACATAAGGACTTTAATGATGACACACTCGCCTGGTAGCCGTTGATGGTGCGGTAGTGCGGCTCGAGGCAGAGCGCGGCCAGCGAGCACACCTGGGCGGTGCGGTCCCAGCCGTCGCTGCAGTGCACGCACACGCTCACGCCAGACTCGATTGCGCACGCGATCCACCAAGACGTGTCTAATATGGCTCTGTAAAAATATTGGGCGTTAGATAACTTCCATTCGAAAACACCTTAAAATTAGCAATTAGTAACCCCATTTGAACCTAAAAATATTTGGACTTTTATTAGTTTTGCAAAAAAGACAAATTATTATCAGTCCAATAAAAAAATGATAAATTTACTATCATAATTATCACCTACATTTATGCATTAATGTAATGTATGAATTCTTCGAATTTGGGATTTTAAAAATAGAACGTTTTAGAGAGCGCTCATTTGACGAGGACGTTTTTTCGTCACACATTGTACATCTAGTTTTTCGTTTTATAACGATTCATTGATAAAATAAACAAACATTTAATCATTGAGTGCGATAATTCGTGACAGTTTATAATAGCAAAACAAAAAAAACGGATATCTACAGCATATAAGATTTGTTTTGAAAATTCAATTAAATTGTTAAAAACACAATTTAGTTTAAATCTATAGCTAATTCATTTAGTTAACGTCATAGTGGTTGTGAATAAAGGTTTAGTGGTATTAACTACTCGTATTTGTACGAATATTGTAACTCTAAATGTATCTTTTTTGTCATGTGTTTTATGTGCAATAAATTGTATTATATTGTGTATTGTATTAACTCACTTGATGTGTTTCAGCCAACCTGAGGACTCTAAGCCATTAAAGAAGGAAGACATAGTTGGACTGTTCTGCTCGCACGCTGTAACAAATGAAAATTAATGTAATGAGTAGATCCATAAATTAATGTCATTAGTTTCTGCTATTTAATTGAAATTAGATTTACTTTTTCTGTTCGTATCATGTACTAAAGCCACCTAATTGCACTAAACATATTAGGGGTTAAAGTATGAAATTGCCGTTTCGTATGGACGAAATCGAGAAAAGTCATTTTTCAATACTAAAAATTTTTTGTTTTTTTAAAAACGCCTGAACCGTTTTCGATGCAATTAGAGGTGAAAGTAAGATGGTTATAAAGCTACGCAATATAGTATTTAAATTTCTGAAAATCAAAGTATATAATACAAATATACTTAATTGAAGCAAGAAGGTCAGCTGACACATTGTAAGGGGTCTTTTCAACGACTTCCTTTGAAGTAATAGGCACTAGTATTGCATTTTTTTTTTTAGTCAATAGTTACTTTATTTAGTTTTTGATACAATACAAAAAGAATTACGCAATAATATGACTATACTTAAGAGCTATAAAAAAAAAAAAAGTGGGAAAATAATCGGCAATTTCATACTTTAACCCCTATTATAAGATGCCCCAGCGGTCAGCCTGAAGTGGTGTTATAATTATGTACATCATGCTAAGCTTTTTAATTAAATTGACTACTTCGCTGCGCAGTGTTGATGTTCAGTATAGTTCGATACGTCTCGCATATTGAAAACATACTTGGCTCTAATATAATAATTTTCCAAAAGAGGTTTTTTTTTTCAGAATAACTTAGAAGTTACATATAAATAGATACTCAAAACAAGTGAAACTTATCTATTTTTAATGATCTGTTATATGTATGTGTGTGTGTGTGTGTGTGTTCTCATTCTGAAAGATTAGCATGGGTGATTCACTCAGAGTGAAAGAGACCCATAGCATCAAATATCCCTACGTTGTTTGCTTTGCAGAGTTGTATGAATAAAAAAATATTTAGCTATCGATTTTCGATCTTTTTTAATTGTATTGATTAAAAAGTAACGTTTGAGACTATTAACTTTATAAGCTTGATCTTTTACACGGCTAGAGACAACGCCTTGTATGTAACTTACTCTCGACAAGTTTCTGCAGACTCTTGCGCATGACGTGAATGTTCCCGATGCCCATGAATTGGAACTTAATGTTTTCGTAGAACGCTTCGTTCTCGTATCCCTTGCCTGCCGCACGGTTGACCATTGCGTTGATCTGAAAGTTACCTTTATATTAGAATTTAATTTGGTTATTCTGAACCGGTCAACTACAGCACGTTAGTTTAGATTTTTTTTTAAATACTGAAAAAGAACTGGTATAATTTTAATTATTTTTCGTATTATAAATAAGCATACCATAAAAATATACCAGCCAACCTTCTCGTAAAACTGACAACAGTAGGTAACCGACTTTCTTATATGCTGCTTCTTCACGCTAAAAGCTCTTAATTGCCCCAAAGTAGTAGAAGGCTAAAATATTGGGACGTTTGTAATAACCTTCTAGTGTCTATCAGAAATAAAACTAATTTTATAGTAGAACTAAACCACATGAAAAATATGTGACAGATCCGTGGTAAAGAAAATGACAACAACTAACCGCAAGTGTTCGAAGCTAACCTCAAGGTAGGGCCAACGTTCGGTATCGGTAAATAAATAGGTACTTTATAAAATAAAAGTGTACTTAAGAATATTAAATCTATATTATAACTTTGAAATCGTATGTCACACTTTTAAGACCAAAACATTGCAATATCAGAAGAAAAATTAGATAGAGATTGAGGGAACATCGCTAAATTATTGCACATACCTATTGCATATTTTCTAGAATAAGACAGAACAGACTTAGGCTGTTTCATATTAAAATAGCATAAATATGAAGGCCCTCACCCTTGGACGAGTGTCAACGACGTACATATACCCGCAATTCGGGTTCGCTCGCCTGATCAAGTCGAGCATCTGTTCGTCTTCCATGCACCTGTATTAATAAAAAAACAAACAAAAATGTTAAATATACTAGCACCTACTAACCAACCGATTGACATGAATACAGAATCATTACATGGAATTTGCTGTAGGATTTTCCAGAGTTGTCGGAGTTCAAAGTATACCACCAGTTTTTGCATGAGACTTTGTCCGCGTGGGTTTCAGAATTGGGTTCAGGGAGTAACGAAAAAAGTGTGCTGAAAAAACAATGCAAATCAACCGACTGCGCCATCTAGCGTCTGTGTCTCGTAAATTCATAGATAATACAGCTATTATGCCGTGCTCCCATTGGAGCTACGAAATCTTTTATATAATACGAATAATAATACGAATAAGTTTGAAGGTTTTTAATATTTCATGCAAAATAGTGTTATACTATAATGTCATATTCTTCACTGTAAAAATAAAAAAAAATTGCTGAAAAAATTTAAATTATTTAATAAATAAATAAATAAATGTGGACAACATCACATACATTGTTCTGATCCCAATTTGAATAACTATTTAAAGCATTCGTATTTTGGAAACCAGAAACAACGAAGGTACCACAAACACCCAGACCCGAGAAAATGTAGAAAAACTCATTTTTTCTACATTGACCCGTCCGGAATCGAACCCGGGACCTCGGAGCAGGCGACACCTTGAAAACCGGTGTGTACTCCACTCCGCCACGGAGGTCGTCATAATTACATGAATATTAGTCTACTGTTATTACGTTGTTAATAATTTTGACATCAGAACCATAGTGCTAGGATAATTTATGCACTGCATACCTAGCAGAGAACCCGCTTAGAGGTTGGCTGCATCGGGCTATAGCTGCTTTGTTGTGATGCAAGTACGCAAGCGCCGGCAGCCGCCCGCGCGACCTGAAACTCGCACTGCCTAAAAGAACGGCAGTCGACGCTCGCGCAGGCACGTAGATCTCGCTGGGGTATGTGTCGCAGAGCTGCAGAATAATATATAAATAAATAAATAAATAAATGTGGACAACATCACATACATTTTTCTGATCCCAATTTGAATAACTATTTAAAGCACTCGTATTTTGGAAACCAGAAACAACGAAGGTACCACAAACACCCAGACCCGAGAAAATGTAGAAAAATTACTTATTTTTATACATTGACCCGGCCAACAATTAAGCCCGGGACCTCCTAGCAGGCGATACCTTGAAAACCGGTGTGTACGCTACTCCGCCACGGAGGTAGTCTCAAATAATGATTACCGATTATGCCTTAAACATCAAGTCGGATCGAGAAAATCGAGCTTGAATGACATAGAGTCGTTTGCATAGAAGTGATTGCTGTCAGCCGAATAGATTTTCGTATGTTTTTTAACATTGATTGTCATTTGTAAATTACATGTTTATATATCACATCTGAAACAAACCTCTCTAAAAGGAGGATTTCACCATAATCACCACGTTTGGCAGGCGGCTGGCGATCACAGTTTAGCCAATAATAGGGAGAAGACTCTGCTGCTTAACTTCTTCAGGCAGTACTACTCTCGCCGCCTCTTAGGACACCCATAAGAAAAATAAGCGATGTCGCTATTCTTATACCCGTAATATGCCGATACCATACAACAGTGGGTGAATAAGTAAGTTTATCACGGTTTTTATTTAACCAACAAAACAACCTATATTTTATTTTTCTGTCTTGATCATGGGACTTATATCATGCCATGTTACGCAAAATCAATTACTACAAATACGACTAGCATGAGGGTCATGAGGAGAGTTTACCAGTTACAGTTTCACACTTGTAGATTTTCGAAAATTTAATTTTTATTGATAGAAATACAACCCGTCTACACAACAACCCCATCGACCCCGATCCTAATTATGAGTATTGGTCTACTACTAACGATCTGCTTGGTATAGTGGGGCGGTGGTCTGCTTACTACGAAGGGTTCTGGGTTAGATTTCCGGTCACGTCAATACAGGAAATTAAATTTTCTAAATTGGCTTGCTTCTGAATAGGGTGGGGTGGTTACGAGTATATCGTGCTTCGTAAAGCATGTTTGGCCGTTGGTCCCGGCTCCATCACAAGATGGAATTTGTAAAAACGAGTAACGTCCAGAGGTCTGTATGTAAGCGGCTTGGAAAATTTTGACACCAGACTATACTCGAAGGAGAGTCATATCCTTAAGATAATACACAACGTTTGTTAGGGATATAAGTGTTGTAAAATACCTCGTAATCTTTATTGGCTGTGCACAGAACCCATTGGTCGTTTGGAACGTTCATCCTCTGGAACTCAGTCTGTATATCAAAAAAGTTCCACCCTGCTGATTTTGGAAGGTCATCTGGAGTAGATTTGTAGTGGAAGCAGTACAACTCATCTATGTGAACTGAAACAGAAAAATGTGATGGATAGTTAAGGCAAAGGGCAGTCTGTTGGTGCTACAAGAGCTTGCGCGAGCGAGCTTTACCGTCATCATCAGCCCATATAAGTTTACTGCGGACATTTGGCCTCTCCAAAATGAGGATTTCGCTATTATCACCAACCTAGACAATCTTTACTTGAGTTATATTCAAACTTCGGTACGAGGAAGGCTTTAAAGCAAGCAAGCAAAGTTATCTCAATTACTCCTACAGCGAAATTATAACGCGAGGTTTTAGATCGCAAACTATTGACTGTTGTTAATCATTTGAATATAACTTTTTGTACATAGTATAGTGATAGGTTTAGTGATAAAATAATTACAAAACCTGGAATCCAGTATTTCTCATGTCTTAAGAATCCAACTCCTACAACTTAAAGGAACATACTCGTGCCTTTATCCCGGGTGACCGGAGTACAACAATAAAGGCAATGTATAAAGGCAGTGCTTTCCAGACAGCTAATGTGTCACTGATGAAAAGTGTTGTTGTTTGAAATATACAAATACCTACTGCCTGCGCCCAAAAAACCGTGGTGAAAGCAAAATTTACATTTACATTAAGCGAATTTCTGTTTCAGCGATACAGTTGACATGTAAAGTGTTTTTTAAAATTGAGAAGCATGATTTAACTTTTCTGTTCAATATTTTAAGAGGTAATCGTTTCGGGATTACTACTTTTCTTGCTGATACCTGATTTTTAGATATAACGGTACTATCGCAAAGGGGGTTCCTAAGAATCAGCACTAAAATTATAGGATCAATTACATACCTGGTTGGCTCAGTCTTAACAATGTCTGATACATTTCGTGACAGTCCCGCTCTCTAGGAATCACGAAGAATACCGATTGGAATGTTTTAGTGCGGACCAGGAGCGGGGAACCGGTCGTTGTGATCGGCAATCGCTCCACTGAGGATATATGCATCAGGAGTATCTGAAAACAAAAAAAGGTTGGATGGTGATCACATGCGGCATCGTTAATTTTGCGACAAAAGCTTGATCAGAAATTGAGTGAACATGTTTAAGTCTGGCAACACATCTCTTCATAGCAGTACATTTAGATACTATACATGTAGGTTTTTAACATGTGGATCGTATACAACATGCTTGCTAGCGCCTTCTAAATGTTTAAAAAATTTGTTAACTTCCACTAAACGTTAAGACCAGTACTTCATATCAGTTTTAACGGTAAACATAAAATAAAACTATTTTATGTTACCTAATAGAAATTGGCAGCGTTTATCAGCAAGTGGTACTTCAAGTATATTTAAAGCAACCCATAATTTGGTATTGCAATGTTTAAAAACAAAGTAGTTAGAATAAGTTATCTCATTATTTAAATTGACAAAAAACGGTACACATGGTACTTCATTCTACATCACGAAGACAGACTTAGTTACTTTTAAACCTGTAATTTATTATTCATACGGTCTTACATAACTGTTTCAATTGCGAAGTCCAAAGCAATTTTGACCTAGCCTTATATCAGGTGGAAAGGTTCATCCTGCTGTCAGTTGACTGTTTTGAACAATTTGTTATCTGGCTACTGCGCCAAGCTCGCGGATAAATCAACTAATCCAGTCAACCTTTGTCGTTCAAGCGACACGTTGAACACTAAGTATAGATACACTTGTTTAGCAGTTTTATTGCTAATACTCTTTATTGCACACAAAAAATCAACTATAAGTAAAAGAGATACATTTAGAGCCGTACAATTTAGGCGGTCTTATCGCTGGAAGCGATTTCTTCCAGACAACCTTCAGGTAGAGGAGTTTTTTTTTTTTTTTATTAGAGTTAAAGAGGGGAAGGCAGCGAAGAGTAGGTACTAAAAATTAAAACATTACCAAGATTAAATTAAAAAAATAAAAACAACAACTTTACATGCAAACAAAATAAAAATACACAAGCTTTATATTCTATATACATACATATACTAAAATAATAATAATAAACTACATTTAATAATAATAATAATATACCCCAAACCAATAAGAAAAGATCTTGTGACCAAAAAAGACAAGCAGAAAACTATAGTGAAAGGAAATAGGTTTTAAGTTTGCTTTTAAAACTTAGAGATTCTGACTGCCGAATTAACAACGGAAGGGAGTTCCATAAGTGGATAGATTTAACAGTGAAAGAATGTGAATAGGAATGAGAAGAATGAAGGGGAGTTTTTAGGCGGAGTTTATTAGAAGACCGCATTTCATGACCCAGAGCAGACTGCAAGAATTCAAAACGCTCCTATAAATAAGGTGGTGATTTTGGATTGAATAGTATAGAAAATAATAATTAAGAGTGTGATAATCACGCCTACGACGTATAGGTAGCCAATTTAGCAGAGCTCGGTGTTCTGAGATATGGTCATACTTACGTAGACCATAGATGATTCGAAAGCAGAAATTCTGAAGCCATTCGAGCTTGCTTAGGAGACTTTCGTTGAGATCTACGTAGCAACAGTCAGCGTAATCAAGTATAGGAAAAAGTAAATATGGTCTTATTGCAATTTAATGCGACAAAGAGACATCTCGACATAAAACACCTATAATTTTTTTAAAGTTACGTGGTTATTTACTGACCAGTGCACATTTAAAAGTTATCATTTCTTTGTATTTATATACACTATTAGAGGCCTTTTAAAATATAAAAGCACAGCAGCTGAACATATTCATTTAATTAAATAAGTGATTATTGCACAAGTTGTGTAAATTTTTAGGAAAATGTAAAGCAAGGTAAAAAAAGTATTTTGGATCCCAAAATATCGTTTTGTGCCGAAAAGTGATAATAATTTTATGATAATTACTTATTTATTGTGCAGTTGTCGATTTATTATCTAAAGTAATCATCGTAAAATAAACATAAAACTGTCAACATTTTAAATCTAAATTAGCTAAATATTCATTTACAATACAATACTTCAAATATCAGAAAAAAAAACTTTTAAGTTGATAAATTGACGTGGGTAATACTATAGACAAACCAGTTAAGGTTAAATCTCTATATCAGATAATTTAATATAAACTTCTTAGCGGAAGGGATATTAACTAGTTTGGACGTTATATACCTGTACGCCGACCGCAGCAAAAGGTATAATCCGGTCAATAATAAATAGAGGTCTAGCCTAAGTCCCCATTTAAGCTCATGGTAAATTTAGTTTCACGGTAATACTACTACGACCTTTGTCCAAATATTAGATACAATTTTGGTAATGTAATATTACCGATCGATGTTGAAATTTGATACAGGTCATAAACACATCACCATTTGTATGAAAAACTGAAAACTTTCAAACATTGATCTTGTATAAGCTTGTAAATTTTTGTCGTAAGATAAATATGACTTCATTTTTTGAATTTTTCATTGTTTTATTGAAGGCATTACGACTACATTATTATCTTGAATTGGTACAACATTACATTCCTCATTGCGATAATTTTATCAATAAATAAGCAAAAGTATTTAAATTAAAACCCTGCCACATATTATGTACATGCCACTCAGACTAGCATACCTCTTTCTGAATGATCAGTAATATAAAGTATTTGACATTAACTGAAATTTAAAACTTAATGCCGTGACGTTTATGGAGGAGAAGGTGTTGGCATGCTCCAGACTCCAGAGAAAAGAAGTGAGAGTCGAAATGATAACCTCCGCTTTTATTCGTCAGTTAAGAGTAAAAGTATTTCTAATTTAGTTAATTATAAAATAAAAATAGTATAAGGTCTTAGTTCCATTCTTTCTCGCCTATCAAAGATCCGATAGGGACTAATCCTAAATTCGTGACAGCAACCCATGTCAACCGCACCCGCGAAGGAAAGAACAAGATCACCATTTGTGACGTTTCTCTGACCCGCCTTTATTATATAAATACGGACTTTGCTTATCTGAAATGTTTAAACAGATCTCTTTGAAATAAGTCATCTGGTAACCCAAGTTTTCATTGCCCTCCCTCCCTTTGATATTCACTGGCGAGGAAAAGTTGTGACAGTTCACGAAGTTACTCGTATTTTCTTTTGTTTGTAATCCTATTAACCTCTGCGTACGAATTACATCGGAGTTCGGTTTTTTAGTAGCTAGCTGGATTTGAAAAGCATAAAATTTCATGAGAATAATTCGATGCTATCCCAAGGGAACTGTACTTTGTTTCAAGATAAAAAAATCCCTATGTGCTATTCCAGCCTATGTTCACCCGTTTTTGTGTGATAGAATAATAAACATCGATCCAAACTCTCGCATTTATTAAAATTATCTATAATTAGTAAGATTAAGTACTTAGTCAGAAATCATCACGCGACGGGTATCTAAAGATTTCTATCGTCAGAAAGGTATACCCAAGCATATGATGTGAACATGAACAAGGACCGGTGGAATATTTTAGTAGAGATTTTTGGAGTAATTGTATGCTAAGTATTAAAACAAGTTGTCTTGTAATCCTTAGTTTAATACCAAGTGCCGTGTGGTGCAGTGTGAACCAGGTGTTAGGGAGTGTAGAGCCACCATATGATTTCAATTGTCCACTATACCTGAATGTGGTGCATTCTGCTTTGTAACAAATGAGGCTCTGGCAACTGACCTATGACGGTATAACTGTCCACATAGGCAAGTAGAAAATAAATACCTAGTACAGCGTCACTTGAGCAAGACATTTCACCACTAAGAGCTCCAGTCTAAAATGGCGTGTAGAAAAATACATCTCCACCCATATGGATCATCATCATTAGCACTACAGCTGGACATACTCCCTTCATAAGGAAGATTTTGGCATAATGGGGGCTATCGCTAGTGAATTTGCCACTAGAGGCGCTAGTGTCGCGTGAGGTCCAATATCATTCACTTTGTACTGGTTTTAGCGGAATTTGTTGCATAAATTATAATTTCTTTAATTTACCTGTTGGAAAGTGATCTCCTTCGTAAAATATCGCAAATATGGATTATTTGGCGATTAATGTGAAAGCTTTAAAAGCGGAATTAAGAAAAAGCGCAAAAATAGGCGGCCTCAAGAGCAACTATTTCAGAAGTTAGTTTGTTGATATCAAGATAGTTATTTATAAACAATATAACCTTCATTAGATTCAAGATATAACACTTTGTTTCGGCGCCAATCGCCTTTGACAGCTATAACTCCAGACCTCAGTCTACAGTGGCGCCAACTGGTGAGCAAAGAAACGGTAGTCCCCATTGCCACGCTTGGCAGGGTTTCTGATCATAGTATGGCCAATGGTGGCAAGAAGACAATACATCACGTCATTTCCTAGCGGTATTCTTTTAGTAGCACCACATGAATGGCGTTTTCTCATGTAAAACTGTGTTATTCAGACTTATTTACCCTTTTCATTTTTCATTTCATAATAAACTGAAATTAATAAATTGAAAATGACAAATCTATAATTTTCGTGTCACTTATCATTTGCCAGTAACATAAATGTTTGCAAAACCGGCTAAATTGAGCGTAATCTTACAGAGCATTCGTGTCTCTCGTTCTCATTATCATGTCAAAGCCACGAATGAAAGATTCCAAATAAGTAAATCGAATTAGCTTTTACCATGTCGGAGATAGTGAACGTCCTTTTGCAGAAATGCATTATCACGCTCTTTACAAAGATATAAATAAATACTAGCAGTAAATACAATAATATTGACATACCCATGTTTCTTTTCTCATCTCATGATCGACGAAGATGAGGTGTGTGGTGGCGAAGTACAGCGTGCCTTTTGAGGGATTGCGCAAGTTGTACTTGTCCAAGAGCTGCACATTCTCCAACTGAAACAATTGATACTAACATTAGAATTGGTTTTTCAAATTGGTGGATGGAGCTTGATGAACATTTGGGCGACTGCTCTTCCGGGACATTATTTGTTGATGGTTTAAGCTGTTGCGAAGTTTTATCAGTGTGATTGGTATGAACTTATACACCAGAATAGATTTAGCACTAAATCATTGCCTCCCGTACAGAAAAGGTTAACTAATTCAGTTTATTTTATCTTAACCTCTTAAAACACAATAGGTACTAGAAAATACTTATCAGACGGAGACTTAAACCTACACACAAATCCGGTATGTTATCTAACAGTTGTAACTTGTAACAACAATTATATTCTAAAAAATACTTGCAAAAGGTCAACTAAATTAAATGTAAGATATTATAAAAACACATATTCAAAAATAATTCCCAAAATGCAATTCTCACATTTTACAGCAATGTTATATGACATTGCTGTAAAATGTGAACCTTGTTGACATTTGTTTTGTTGGTGGAATTTAAGCATAAACGAATTCCAGTAGAGCTGAACTTTGTGCGTGGAACTTCTGAACGGACCACAATAACGAGGCTAATTCTAAACCACTTCATAGTTAAGGCTTCCCTCCGGGGTTTGGGTGTGGTACAATTCAAGAAATAAAATTGTTTGCCAGAATGTGGAAAATTCAATTTTGCGGGGTTATATTAGAGATCATATGACTAATGGCAAACAAATGACACAAATGACCAATCAGTTTCATACCCCAGCAAAATTAAAGCTGCTGAATCTGGTAAACTATTAACTCTACTACAATGGGGTACAGAACACACCTGTAATGTCAAAATTATATTTCAGCTAGCTTTTGCCGAGCGGGCGGAAAAAACCAAATGGTAGGATAGCCCGAGACAGCTTCTGCTTGATTCAGATAAGATTAAACAGTTCTGTTTTATTTTAATATCTACGTCGAAACCTCTCTCTGCTCATATTGGCCCACAACACGAGGATACTATGTATTTGTAATGAAATGCAAAACAGACCCTTTCAACAAACTCTTGTTTATTCCTTCAGGCTTCTGATTAAAGCTTAGCTTTATATATTTTTCCCTTGTACACGTTTCAGGTCGTGCTTCGAGTTTTTAATTAAAGATGTACTTACACGGGGACATAATAAGTAAGTCAAGAGAGCGCCATTATTAAAGGGAAATACTGTTTATAAAAAATCGAAACGACGAAATAAGACAAGTTACCAACTTTTCATCGGCCACATTTCTTGTTTCGCAACGACTCGAAAATTGATTACTTATTTGTAACATATTTTTAAATATAAATATAGCCTTCGTTTCTTTGATTATTGTTTCCTCGTAAAAAGTTGTGCAAGATAAATATTGAAAAAAATATTTAAAACTTCCTCTTGTTATCATCGGTTGCCAAGACAAATTTTTTAGATCATTAACTAATATAATTAAATATGAACCCTCGCATATTTTCAAAAATCACATTATTATAATAGTCTCTGTAAACCTAAAATCTATCTTTCCGCAGTTCAAAACTGCTTTTTGTACTCTTATCAAATCTTTCCCTCTCCTCCCAAAGGCCGAGTAGGGTGGTGCTATTTGGTAACGCAGTTTATGTGCGTATCAGGTTGTGCAACATGTAAATGCCTCGCAAACAGCCCGATGCTTCAATTCAAATATAAGTAATATTCTTAGCTATTCGGCTGTAGGTGTTTTATGTTTGGGTTTAAGACCACCAGTCCTTTTGTGACACTTCGTAATATAAACAGCCTCAGCCAAGTCGTTTTCTAATAGCGTTATACGCTTGATAAATAAAAATGCAAATGACATTTAAACAAAACGATTATCATACATATTTTATCTATTCGTCGAGCGTATACGCTGCAATAACCAGATAGAAACAGTCTCTACAGCAAACATCGACCATTTTATTTTCCTTTCCCTTTTCTTTAGGTTTTATTGGAGTAGCGTGAGGTAAATTGGCAATGTTTGGCTCGGAATCCTTATAATATTTCTTTTATCCGCCCCATTGGGCCACAATAACTGCTTGAAAAAGGTAGCGGCTGAATTCGATGCAATGTTTATCTTTTATAAAGTACTCGTAGGTAAGTGTTTTAAGTGTTAAACTTAGAGAACGATTGAATTTGTTTTTGATTTCTCTCAAAACAAATCAAAGTTGGACTTCAAATTAACATAATAAATTCAGATAATTCTAAGCTATTCCAATATATTGTAAAGGTTTTCTTGGGTCTGGGTGACAAGTTCTAATCTATATTTGCACCAAATTTCATCAAAACTGGTTCAGTAGTTATGGCATCAAAGCGAAACAGACAGACAGACAGAGTTACTTTCGCATTAACAATATTGGTTAATACTGTGGTTGATATTAGAATATTCCGAGGTGGTTATTTCATGCAGATCCGTTGAGCCGTTTTAGCGTGAAAGTGTAACAAAGATCCATAAATCCTCACAAACTTTCGCGTTTATAATATCATATTGGTAGGATAATAAAACACAAATCTTTTCATTCAAAAAATATAATACTCGAAAACTCTGGAAAACCATTTTCCTTAAAGTTAACACGAAAATACGTTCCGGTCGGAGTTCCGGGAAACGGCAAACTCGATTCATCATGAGTGGTTGCTTCATTTGGCTTTTATATAAAAAAGAGAGTAGATGGATTAGGTTTCAGGAGGAATACGTCGAAAAAACCATCAATTATTTTCACCTTTATGAAATAGCGTGATATTTACTTGACTTTTAGGTATATGTTACTAATATGTTACTAGCTGTTGCCCATGACTTTGTTCGCGCAAAATTATTGAACTTGAACTTATCCCACGATAACCACACTATACTCGTACCATTTTCTGGGATAAAAAGATACCAAAATGCTATTCCAGCCTAAAATGTATTGTCGTTTCAAACTTCATCAATATCCGTTGGCATGATTGAGTAAGAATGATCCATCCAAACTTTCGCATTTCTAATATTAGAAAGAATCACAACAGTTTATAAGAATAAATCAACACAAAGTAAATTGTTGTTAAATGTGCGCCAGTGTAGGTAAATAAACCGCAGTTTTTTTTTTCATAAGACACCTTTGCAATACTATGTGTAAGATCTACGTATTTTTAAAAAAATCAATTCTATGTTGATAGAATTCATTGACCTTATTTTCACATAACACTTTGAAATAAATACTTTTCAGATGTATATGTTAGTTTTTAATCGACTTCATGTTTGTCTGTATATTTGTTTTTATCATTCGAATGTCACACACAGAGGTCAAACTTTCATTAGGGCGCGCCGACTGTGCTCGTCCTGTATTTGTATCAATTTATTACACAGAATTTACTTAGGTACTTTGGAAACTGGAAGATCTTAGGAAGTTGATCGCGGCTTATAAAAAGATGTTTTAATTGTATTTTTAATTTGGGCAATGACAACGTTAAGACGCAATAAGCAATAAGTTAGATTTCCAAGGAATTAAAAGATAAGACAATGTCTGTAATTAGGTATTCTTTGAACAAAAAATTATGTTAAGTCGGCTAAATTAGTGGTTGCAAGTGTTCTGATGATGAGAATGGAAGATATGCGACTTTTAATTGGACTAATAATAAACACTCAGATTTAGACAGCCAATGAGCCAACCCTCGTTGTGGAGTGGCATAACACCGATTTTTAAAGTGTCGCCTTCTCCGATGTCCCGGGTTCGATTTCTGGACGGGAGTGTTTAAAAATATATATATTTATTTATATTTTCTCGGGTCTTTGTTAGTAGTATTTCCGATATTTCTGATTTTCACAAAACAAGTACTTTAATTAAATGGTTACTCAGGTACTTTGGGAATATAACAATGTATGTGATTTTGTCCACATCATTCTTTACACCTTTTTTTGCTTTCACTTAGAACAGAAGACAATTATATGTATAGAATTGAAATGTCTAAAAAAATTCCCAAACACAAAATGTACGAGTATACCGAACGGTAAAATGATACTCATCTATTTAAGAGAAAAAAAATCGCGGACGGCCAATCAACTAACCACAGGTGAAATCAGGTCTAAGCTTAATATATGGCTAAAAGGCTAGTGCCCTCCAACTCTGACAGAGACAAATGTCTGCTTGGAAAATATTTGGTCCGAGTAATGAGAATTTTGGGTTTCAATAAAATAAAATAATAGCCGGTGTTTCCTCTTTCACTTCATTACTTTTAGCTGACTGACTTATTTAAGCATCAAAATTTAACTGAATTTATAAGTAACTAGATTGTCGCCCGCGGCTCTGCCCGCGTGATCTACACTTTATATCGCGCGTGCGGAAACTTGAGCCAACAGTGGGATACCAAATATACTTTATTTGATATTTTAGCAATTAAATTGCAATTATAATATCAGTATATAAACTTGAAAAATTTTGTCTCAGGCGGGACTCGAACCCGCATCTCCTCGCAGGATGCGGGTTCGAGTCCCGCCTGAGACAAAATTTTTCAAGGGATACCAAATAGCCTATGTTACTGTAATAACTCCAAGAATTATGTACAAAGTTTCTTAAAGTTTGCGCGTGAAAGCGCCAACAAACAAACTTACATTCACATCTATTATTACGGAATTATGGTGGTTAACTGGTGATGTTCTTATACGAGTATGAAGTATGAACAATTTATATAGAAGCAAAATATCAAGAAGATAATTTATGTTGTTGAAAGTAACTACCCTAAACTTGTTACCTGATACAACATCAGAGAAGAAAATATGGCTTTGGCAAATAAATCTATTTCCTAAAGGACCTTATAGATCATGTTTGCGTTAACTTAAAATTGGTCAGTTTTTCCTTATTTTTTAACCAAACGAATTTTTAATCCATCTTACTTGAACCACACCCCAAGTGAAGGTCGATAAGCGAGTAGAGAGAGTCGATAAGCCGGCCATTTCTATTCGGAATCGATAAAACACGCTGGAAACCAAGAAAAGGCCACGGTTTTTAGTACTTTATTAATATTACAGGTTTATGAAGATAAGTTGGTCCTCAGGGACTAGACGAGTCGAAGAGATTAGGCGTAATGTAGCGAATTATTATAACAAAGACGGTTTTGGCCAGAGATAATGCTCCATTTTGATGGTAGCTAGAAGTAAACGAGGATTCATCTTATTTGTGATTTTTGATTCACTTTTACTCACACAAATGCATCTCATTTTAACCGTAAACTGGTAGAGAATGTGTATTGTATTTATAGCTTTTGGTGCACGTTTTGTCTACATTTAATTTAATGCAAGAAACAATTTAAAAAAGATACAGATCAAGACAAGTTTCAATAAATCAGTCCATCGCTCACTTCAGTGTTCGAGCTCATCACAGAACAGACAAACTTCTTTATCTGTTCTGTGGAGCTCATATTACGTAGATATATTTGCGAAAAAAGACAGTAATGTGGTATGGCGGTTCTATTAAATTCCATATATCACGACAAAACATCTGGGCAGATACTCGTAGATCCCCAGCTCATAAACTTACCATTGAATCAAAGTTTAGTTAGAAATTCTTGTATCTTACGTTGCTGCGAAACAATCTATACTAATATTATAAAGCTGAGAGTTTGTTTGTTTGTTTGTTTGAACGCGCTGAATCTCTGGAAGTACTGGTTCGATTTGAAAAATTCTTTTTGTGTTGGATAGTTCATGTATCGAGGATGGCTATAGGCTATATGTATAACATCACGCTGCGACCAATAGGAGCAAAGCATCAGTGAAAAATGTTACAAAAATAATCGCGATCATAAAAACAGAAATTGACGCGTACGAAGTCGCGGGGAACAGCTAGTGTGTTATGTAAACAAGAATGAGTCTTTTAGGAATTACAGACAGCCGGTCGATTTAACACTGTACAAAGCTTCTCATCACGGTACACATTGCTGACCTACTGTAAAGAGAACAATACTCGTAATTAAGTCAGTAAAAGAAAAATTATATGTATCATGTCTTAGTCTAATTAAGCTATATCAAACATAACATCACAAAGACAAGGAGCTGGCCGGATACTCGAAACAGGTTCCATAGGATTTTAAGCCTCACCTTGGCAACCGTATTGTCCGGAGTGTAACAGGAAAGAGTGCTTTAATACGTGGGCGTGTCAACAGAGAGTCTTTTGTGCCGTGGCCAGCGTTGTCAAAGGACACAGAGATAGCTTCGGGAAAATATGTTCACTGATCATGGCTCAGATTTCCTGTAGGAAAATTTATTCTATGTCTTTGTTCTGGTACGATTTCAGGATAAAAATATTATCTAGCAAATGATCAACTCATATGGAAAAGGATTAACATTGGTAAATAAATTTTAAAATGTACCAAATTACTAATAATTATGGCTAAGCTGGGTTTTCAAATAAACTTGTCGATACCACATGAGTAAATATTCCTATATTTATTCATGTGTCGACGATACTTCATTCGTTAAAGTTTGTTTGTTTTTTTGGTTACATTGACCAAAAAGGGCTGCCGAAACTGTTCTTGAAGACGGCACAAGACTAGGATGTTATTTTACTTTGACGCAATAACCATAAGTTAAAAGTTTTTAGTCGTATATTTATTAACGATATTAACTATTGTGCTTTGCACAGTTTTAGTAATCCGAGACCAGTAAAACGTGAAACTGTTTTAGATCCCGGAATAACATTTTAATTAAATCCGTTGTTTCGAAGTCAGTTTGAATTAAAGGGTAAATGGGAATTGCCGGTGGAATGCAAACATTGTTCTACTAGTTAGTGACTGCCATTTGTTGTATAACTCTTTTATCGCAAATGTCTTTCTCGGAAGTTCAAATGCATACAACACATTGCATTGCATTTATATAATATTTGAAATGCTTGTTCTTCAATACAATCTGATAAAAGATTGTATATTTATTTTTGATACTGAACATATATGTACATATTATTATATTAGCGATATTATGGTTTACGGCAAAGCTATTAAACAGCAAGCACCGTTTGAATAGTGTGCTTCGTTGGCAAAATGTGACCTGAACAAACACAGTCCTATAGGTTGCATCCTAATCAAAGGTTGGCTAGATTTGCACCCGTGTAACATTAGAATATAAAATAAATTCTAACCTACCACACAACAGCAAACGCCATTGTGTGACGTCAACCAAGTGGCAAAATAAAAATAAGCACAAGGAAACTCCAGAAAAACAGAATCGTCAAAAATATCTTAAAACGTAAAGCAGTGATTGACAACAAACAACACAAAAAAATAACGATAATGTATAAAAAAGTTTCTCCCAAGAAACCTTTCAAATTGTCAATAAGGATAATTCCGGAAATATATTCCGCACCAACAAATAAATAGAATATTTTTTCGCAAATAATATTAAGATCATTATTTGCCTTTGTCGTTTTATTTAGTAGGTTAAGTAATGTTGGTCTGGCATTTAAAGTCAAGTTCATAACAAACAGTTTATTTTTACTTAATTACTATTATATCGATGTTGATATCGTATTAATTATGTAGTTTGTTCTATCACATGTCTAAACACTCTAAAATTAAATCTTATGCGACCAGAGAGGTTAATCATATCAAAATATAGGCCTTTTTTGGGGGATCTACAAAAATTATGATCGTTTCGTCGTTTTCTTCTGTCTGACAGTCTGCGGTTAATCCTTTAAAACTGTGATTTGGTTGGGTCTGCATGTAAATAACGCTAACTAAAAGAGTTAAAAAATAAATAAAATAATCTCTTTTCTATCACATAGAATGGGGGCTCGTTATATTCGTCTATCAAAAATATTCGAGGTATAAGCGGCACCATATTTTCGATTTCGGGATCCGTTTGAAAATTATTATATAAAAATTTTGCTAAATTCAATGTCCTTTCCGTTTTAAATCTGTTCTAAACGGATGTGAAATTGAGCTTTATCATATGATATATCAGATTGCAAAAAAATTAAATACAACACTTTTTTTTAAATACATGAAAAACAAATTTTGCACACGGTTCGTTGTCGTGATACATTTCGAGGTTAAAACAATACGGCTCATGGACAGTACCTACGTACAACATAATGAAAAAGTCGTATCAGTCAAACCGTGGACAGCTTTTAAGTACACTACGTAAGTAAATTGCTGGCCATTTCCCAACATTTCGTCGGGTGGCTTGTACAATAAAGAGTGGCCTGCGATTATGTGACGTGTAACGGAGGATCATAACAAGAGACCTTTGGGTAGGTTATTCAAACGTTTGGAGAATTTAAGGCAGGGTACCTCAACCTCAAAGTGGGATATGCCTTTGGGTATCGTAGTAGGTACGTGCATAAAAATTGTACGCTACTATGTCGATTATTTATCTAATTCGGATGAGCTCCTAAAATCATCTTAATCACTGAATAAGAAATCACTACATCATTTAATATAGCCTCTGTGCTGTGACAGTATACAATTGACAATATACCTACTTTATATGATATTTTAGCAATTTAATTGCAATTATAATATCAGTATATAAACTTGAAAAATTATGTCTCAGGCGGGACTCGAATCCGCATCTCTTCTCCTGGGACTCGAATCCGCATCTCTTCTCCTCCGCCGTATCAAGTTTATATACTAATATTATAATATATTAACAGTTCTCAACTATTTTTTTCTTTAAAAACACACTATGTTTTTGTAACTGTAGCCAATTATTTTATAAGAATCTGTTATAGCCTTTAAAAGTAGAAGACACATAGGCCTGAGTGGTCATACCTTATATCGCGAAATAACTTAATGAATAAATGAGCTTCTGTTTGTGAAACTCCCAGTAATATTATACAATTACCTACTAGATTTCCGCACTTCGATCGCGTAGTCTTCAATACAATTTAAAAACCTAATCCCAGCGAGCACACAGAAGCTGCTGCAGTCTTTTTATGTAGTAATACAAATGTTATACTTTAAGAAAGTGCATCTTAAATTATTTTGTAAACATAATAGATAACCACACGATTATATTAAACTTTATCCTAGCTTTAGCATAAATAATAAAATTATACGGAAGAATACATAACAGTAACTCTTTGGTACATTAAAGGAAATAAAAACTACCTACAAATTATCTATTTTCCGTTTGATTTCGGGCTCAAAGCAAAACACCGGGCCCCCAATCCCACATTTAATATGGTAGTAATGTCAAAATATACGATTGCGATGCCATTTCGATTCTATTGAGCCATTTGTAAATTAGCAGAATTGGGGCCCTGGTATGTTTGCCTTCTATCTGCTGTTCCCATCATACAGGCCACAAATTAAAAGTAGTAGGAAAAAGTTACGGTAAGAGTAGCGCGATTTTATCAGTTCTTAACTCTATCATGCAACAGTAGTCCCTCCTGGTACAATCACTTTTTGTTTTAGAGTAAGTATTACCAAAAATATGATATTTATCTTCCAATGTGTATAGTTAACTGTAAATTAATTAATGAGTCCCACCAGAAGAAGATGGGCAGCGTTTCTCTTCGCCTAGTTGAGCCAAACTACGAACGCCCTTACACCTGCCAAGCGGGGCGATAGCAATTAATCCTCTTTTTGGAGAGAGTTATGCCCTGGACTGATGTAGGATGATAATGATGTATAATGGGAGTTAAGACAGTTTAATTGGTAGACAGGACCCACGTTATATGTTAAAATAATTATTCAACGTGAAAGTTTTAAAGTACGAGTAGTTGTTAAGTGTTTGATAGCAAACTAACCGTAACAATGGAAAAAAATACTTTCTATTAATCTATACTAATATTATAAAGCTGAATAGTTTGTTTGTTTGAACGCGCTAATCTCAGGAAGTACTGGTTCGAATTGTTTTTTTTTGTATTGGATAGTCCATTTATCGACGAAGGCTTTAGGCTAATAACATCACGCTGCGACCAAGGAGCGAAGCATCGGTGAAAAAATGGTTGCCTGTAAAGTCGGTTTTACGGGCGAAGATTTTACGTGACAACGTCTTTTTCTCGGTAGAATATTTATTGATATGAATATAATTAAATTGCACAATAGGAACAAGGAATTGAATGAAAATAAGAATTGCACAAATTTTAACTATAGAAATATATTTCACTACAGACACAGCTGACGATACTTTAACCACACGTGTGAACTTGTATTATGACGCTTTCTTGTTTTTCCAACGCCAAGAACGTTCGAGAAAGACAAAGACAGAGACACAAGCATGCGCCGATTCAATGCGCCTAATTCTCTAGTGCTGCGCGCGCGGCAGACCGATCATAGTTGAGTGGGAGAGAGACGCAAGGCATTCGGCGGGCCTCTCTCTCGTTCGGTGACTCATCGTAACGTTACCGAGCGTTACACTTTTTCATAAGTGACTCCCAGCCGCAACCTAATTTAAGACGTTGTCACGTCAAAATGTTGCATAAATAGTCGCGAGCATAATAACAGAAAGTGACGCAGACGAAGTCGCGGGCAACAGCTAGTATAATATAACGTAACACTTTTCTACGCCATCCTTATAATAAATGTTTGGCTTTAATTTCATTTTAATGATAAAATCAGTATTTCTGTATTCATCTGAATGATAAGTTTAATAATTTATAGGCGGTGATAGAGCATGCTTATAATACCTAATAAATGCGACAATATAATATAACTTGTGACGATGCAAACGGCGTCGTCTTGGCATTCATCGTTATCGATTTTATTCAATTAGCAATCGATATTGTCTATCGTCTGAGTCTATACTCTTTGGTTAGATGATTTGACGTTTCGAGAATGACTAGCTAGGATTTTGAATTTGTCGTTAGAAAAGATCAGACGAGATTCGAACCGAAAGGGGTTACTTGCCCGGAGACTTGGCAGCGTGTGGAGGCAACACCAGATTGAGACGTAATGGACTGGTGTAGCGTAATATTGCTCAAGCACGGCTGTAGAGCCTGGCTTCGTATATTATTCACTGAGCACAACCAGATAACAGTGTAACATTATTAATTTGTACGGTGAGCTAGAGACGCCCGTGGTTCACCTCACGAATCTTTGTAAGCGACCCTGAGCTTATGTATATTTATCTCATGTTGTTCCTCTAGCACACCTTGGAACAGAGACAAGGTGGGCTAGACCAACAATCAATGTTTGTTGGAGTTTATAAGGAAGATCCTAAAGCTGAATTATTGTTGTACTTAACTATAATTTAAATATCTTTGTGTAACTGATAACTTCAAATAAACTTTGTAATCAATAAAGGGTACTTGTTTAATTTAATGTACACTAATTTGTGAATTTACTTTAGCACGGCAAGTAGGTCTTCCGCCCTTTACCACAAAAAAAAAAGTAATAAAATAATAATTAGAGGTTAAAAATCACTTTCAATTTAGTGTTAAATGGTTTTTAGAAAAAGGAAATCATTAGGATCAAGGATTATCTTGACTAAGGATATTTATTATTAGCTTTATTTGCTCAAAAGCATTTGCTTATTTTGTTAGCCTAAAAGCTAGCTCGGAAAGCCAGATAGAATAAGAGTTTTGTAAGATTTTTTGTTTTGTTTTTATATAAATTTTTTAACCATTATTACCAGAGTCCTCGACTAAAAATTTGGCTGCATACAACAAGCCATTGAGCAACTGCAGTAAGTGGCGAAACGCGTCGAGGTTTTTCATATATTGGTGTTGGGTAGGTACCTACTAATAATTGCATTATCTGTACTGTATGCATTATTATTGGCAGGGCGAGCTGTTTTCCTGCATGAAATAGGTCTTGCTCATTCAGTGTTGGTGCGGGTAGTGTGGTGAAGGTACTTAGGCCGGTGTTAACGAGCGGAAATCATTAGGAAAAAATAATTTTCAAAATTCATATTTATTTACAGATTTCCGAAAAGTAACGCCTGAGTCTATAAATTTTATCAACTAACTAAAATCAATCGCTGTTTTCTTTTTCCCAGTATTGCAAAGCGTGATTACAATTCGTTTTCTTCGCTGAAAAAAAAGATTAACCTATAGCTTTCATTTTCACGGCACGTGTAAGCGGAGTTGTTAAGAAAAATGTCTTGAAGTTTAAAGTGAGGAGTTTTACAGAGTTTCGGACGTTTGGTTAACTTAAATTGTACCTATTCATTCAGATAAATCATCCAATTATATTTATGAATGAACTTTTCCAAAAAATATTTGCACTCAACGAAGCTCCACCCTATAAAGCCTTTAAGTTATTTTAAGTGAAAGTCAGACATACAAAATATTTCTTCCGCGTCGAATTGAGAACCACGTCCTTTTTTGTCGGTTAAATAATTGCAGAGACTCGTTTCGAGGTAAGTGACGATCGGCGATGAATATCTATAAACTGTCACCGATGGTTCGGTAAAAGCACCCGATCACCATTAACGGGCACTGCAAATTGCTATAATTATCGCCGAAATTCCACAGAAGATGGCACCTTAAGTACGCCGTCCTTGGCCGCCTTCTGTAACGATTGTATTTAATACGTTTATACCTAAGAAGTTACTTTTTAGGGTTCCGTATGGATAGCGATAGTATTTAGGTAGCTATAGTTCAAACTGTCTGTCAGCGGGCTGTATCCTAAGAATCACTGTAATAATATTTTTACAGTGTATGTTTTGGTAGCTCAATGGACAGAGCAGTCGCTCGGTAAACGAAAGGTTGTTGGTTCGAGTGCCACGTATATCCGCGATCTTATTTTAAAAATTTTAAGACTTTTGGAAAGGTACGAGTACAATAGTGTCTTTTATATCTCACTTTGAAAAAAATAAACATCACCTTTGTCTTCAGAGGCCTTACTCTACAACACAATGTCCATATATTCGAATCCATCTGTCTCTGTCAATCATACCGATGCAATGTCTTAAAGTATCTGATAGAGACAGATACATCCGTAAATACGAGTTTTGTGTTGCAGAGTAGGGCATCAGATGTAAGTACAGCACTTTTTTTTATTGTACAGACAACGGCAAGTCAACCTACCCAAAAATTTAAAGGTCATTGAATTGATTTTCAACTTTAAGTCCAACAAGTAGAGATCAATATCAATTGAGAAAATTTGACGTTTTGTGGTAGGTTGACGTGCTGTTGTCTGTACTTCATGTGTTTGTCGGGTATGTCTAGGGGTGCCTATTTCTTATCTGTACACTATTTTTAATCGACCCTATATTAGTATAAAGGTCAAAGGTCATCCTTAAAATAAAAATTACAAATTGGAAGATACTTGGTGCGCAGCCGAATCGAAGCCTGAAATTGATACATGCCAAATTTAACTGATATATTTTTATCTATCAGATTTTATTCAACCGACTATAAAAATGAAGGTTTTAACTCGTCCTCTTTTTAAGTGTTTGATTTCGTATGAGTATACGGGGAAAAAGGAAGCCTTATAGGATCACTTCCGTCTGTTGCGTCATTTAGTCCGCAAGACTAAAGAGTCTTAAAAGTCTCAGAAGCAGAGAGGTATAAAACTGAGTTAATTACTAAAGGTAATCAGAATCAATACGTTTAGAATACTTAATGCTGACCTAGAACCATGAAATTTGGCAAGAAGCAATATCTTGTAGCACAAGTGTAGGGAAAAAATTAGAAACCGTTAATTTGTTATTAATTCGAGAAAATAGTACTTATTGTGTGATTATACGAAATCGTCGTGCCAGTCAGAATCACACTAGTCCGGAACTTCAAATATTACTTTATTTGATATTTTAGCAACTTAATTGCAATTATAATATCAGTATATAAACTTGAAAAATTATGTCTCAGGCGGGACTCGATCTCCTTGATCGATCGGTTCGAGTCCCGCCTGAGACATAATTTTTCAAGTTTATATACTGATATTATAATTTCAAATATTAGTTAGCACTTTTTTTCACAAAATCTTTTACAATGAAGACAAAAAGCGTGAAATAAGCTACCAATGTTAAATCAGTTAATGTTGATTGTCGGTGTTATCTTGTTTGGCACGGACTTAGAATAAAATCAAAATTGGTGACTTATTTCTTGCTTTTTGTCGGTTATTTTATAAAAAATGTTGGACAATTCATAATTGTATAAAAATAAAACTGTTTTATAGATATGCACACGGAAAGTGTTTAACGGGTAAAGATGGTAATAAACAGAACATGACGTGCTTGCATTTTCTTCACAGGTGATAAACCCGTGCAAAGCCAGGCCAAGACTTAAACAGGATTTAAATATTTTTTAACAAGGTCACTTATTCCTACCTTTACTTAATTTTGTAACAAAAAAAACCGTTACGGTTTAATTTGTTAAGGCAAAAAATATGACGATGTCCCACAGTAAAAGATCTAAGATCAAAAATATAAAGCTAAGATCCCCATCCGTGGCCTGTTAAACTGTGCTTAAATCCAGTATCCAGTGCGCAACTTGTGTTCTTATTCCAGCGTGATAAGGTCCCATTACATTCGTTTATAAAGTGAGTACACACGGGGGCGTAAAATTTATGGCTACACAAGTCACACTACGTCCCCGGAGATTACAGGAGACGCACTTATTGCCGCAGCCACTCGCCTTGAGTGACAATTTTCTTTTAATGACGGCACTGGAATTTACTAGATACCGCGTTGGTTTTATTGAGGAAAGTAAGTATCTCATGTTCTAAGGTTAATTATTAGTAAACTTCTGATAGATTATTTTTTATGATCAAATCCAGCAAAAACAACATCACGTACTGATTGCAGTAATATATCAAAAGAGTTTCATTACCTATAATCATCTCAGTCAAACGACGCCTACCAGACAAAGTTAAGGATCTCCACAATGATAGATCCCGCGCCACCGGCATCCAGCGGCTTCCCGCAACCTTCGCCACATCTTCGGTCCATCACCTGGTGTTGGGTCTACCCCCAGATCGTCTTCCAGCATCGATTTCTTAATGTACGGCAGGACAGTAGATTTTTTTTTCTGTTAGCCAAACAAGTAGAATTGTAATAAAGTCGAGTCTTTTAGTCTTCATTTCGAGACTTGAGTCTTTTTTCAAGACTAGGACTCGTTAGTCACATGAGGCCGAGTCCTTTGAGTCTTCTGAGTCTTCTGAGTCCTTTCGAGTCTTTTAAGTTCTTTGAGTTAGACTGAGTCATGAACTTGAGTTTGTGTATTATTATTATCCAATAGGTACATAATAGGTAATAGGTGATTTCATATCATCATCCACATTTAATTTCTGGTTAAAATTATATCACACAATAAAAAAGTGTATCAATTAAATTGCATTAAACGCAAATAATCTTATTAAAAGTATCCACCTGAGGTCCATTCAACCGAGACCGGTTTTAATTTTGTTTCTTATAAAATTAAAAATCTAAAAAAAATTAATTTTTACCTAAAATTATTTTTAATTAAAAAATCATTAACACTCCCGTGTTGTTATAAATAATAGTAAAATAACGTGGGCTTCGATTTTTAGGTGGTTCAAAAAGCACGGTGTATACATACAATGTACCTATATTTTTATAAAGTAACGTACCTAATAAATCAATATTTATTTATTTTATTTTATTTTATTTATTTGGACAACCAACAAAACAAACACTAATACAAGAGCAATGAGTTAGTTCATAAATGGACTTAAAGCTAAGTGCCGTCTCAATTACAGGCTGCCACGGCTTGCAATGTGGACTACAATTATATTACCTAAGACTAAGATAAGTATAATTTAAAAAACTATAACAAAATTAAAAAATAACTTATATTACTTCAAATTAAAAAGAATGCTAAACTATACACCCATTGATTTAGATGACTCAGTCATGAGTTCTTTTGAAAGACTCGGTCTTTAAGTTGTTTTTGGCAGGACTGAAGTCTTCTTACCAAATTCTGAAGGACTTGAGCTCTAAGTTTCATTTATAAGACTCGAGTCGTCTTCAAAAAAGGTTAAATAAAAAGTAATAGTAATAAGTAATTTATTCTCTCATCACAAAAAATTACATGAATTAGTATATTCATTATACAGGCTAGCTTAATAAATAAGACTTGAAGACTCGAGTTTCTTACAACACTACAAACAAGTCATTTTAGGATCGATTTATGATTAAAGAAAAAAAAATCTAAATCTTGGTCCGGTATTTAAACCACTAGACAAACGGGGCGTTGGAGAAAAAAATACGAGTAAGTAATTTCATTCTTTACTGCAACTGAAGCTCAACTCAAAGAACATATTTTGCCTTACAAAAGAAATACTACAAAGGGATCAAGTCTTTGTAATATTTTGAATAGGCCCAACAAATTTATGTAAACGGTCTCATGAATGAGCTCGCGTCTTATTTGTGTAATTTCCAACACAATTGGATTAAACTGCCTATACAGTACTGTTTAGGGTAATTCGATTACGACTTCAATTCATTTACCTAATCTAAAAGGTCTTAGACCACTCTCGGTATTATGATCTGGGTTTTAGTAAATAGATAAAGTAATATATAGATATATGGGTGATATGAATATTTAAAATATTGTACACGTATGTGATTGTCAAAATTAAAGCTATCAATGCAATGTGAAATAAAACTTTATTTAAAAATGAAATATTACTATTAACTTAAACAAGAGACATAATAGATATTCAAAGGTAGTTTCATTTATTTTCCAACTTCTTCGTAGATGTCAACATACATATTTAAAATCTAATTCATTTTTTCTTGCCAGGCATTGGCTTTCTCTTATCCATTCCCCCACCCTTACCGCCAGACTTTGTAAACTCATCGACTATCCGCTGAAGTGGCACTAACCTCTGATCCGCGAGCGCCATTAACTGCGAACGACGATGGTTCAACGCGTCAATTGATTTAGTTAGACACGACTCAATAGCGTCACCGCCTCGCATCAACGAAGAGCATGCTCTGGTCGCTTCTTGAGCAGAGTAATGACCGCCTTCACTAAACAACTTTAACTGAGACGCAAAACGAACATTTGATATGCGAGCTTCCTGAATACGATTCTCGACCTGCCTCTTGCAAGCGTCTAGGGCCACATTGAGAGAACTTTCAAAGAGGCTCCGGTGTTTAACTAAGCGCGGCCCGTAGCTGCACATCTTCAGTCTCTTTGTTTCGGGGTCTAGAGGATCCTGAACTGAAAGTGCGTCTATTTTAGTTTGTATATCATTTATCCACTCGCAAATAGGATACAGTTCTGGGGAGTCTACGGACAAGAATTGGCTACTTTCGGTTGGCAACCGTTCCACCAAGCCATAGACAGCATCGAGGTGGGATTCGAGGCGAGCATCATGATACTTTAACTCTTCTAAGTGTTTATCACGAGCCGCCTTTAGCCGTTCCATGCGAATGCTATGCGACACAAGCTTTAAGGAATATCGCATACGTAATGCGCGCGACTTTTCCTCTACCCATAATCTAGCATGATTCTTTAACTCATCAGGCACTCTGTAGACATTGTTCTCAAATGTTTCAAGAAAACCATTCCTCCAATTCAAAAGAGCTACTTCTTGCAGTTCTGTTTGTAAGATAACGCGAGGTAGCGGCATTCTGAATGTATTAGTTTCAAGCCTCGGTGTATAAACGCCTAGGTGCATAACACCGCTGCTCATTTTTTGGGATGTTCTAGGATACTTTTCTAGAAAACAATGAAATTCTGATATTAATGTATTTGCCATTGTCTCAGGGAAGTTCATAAATTCTTCTAATTTTCCAAGTTCGGCTTCGTTATGTTGTTTATACATTTCGGCGATCCGTTCGAGCATAAGAACTATTCCTTCGTAGAGTTGTTGCAGTTTTTCAGAGTCAGACGCATTGCGTAACTGCTCCAAGGCTATATTGAACGTCACTTCATTCGCCATTTCCACTGTATCATTATTTGTTAAAAGATCCTCAACACAAGCTATAGTCAACTTTTGAGCTAGACCTGATCTCAGCATATGAGCATCCCAGAGGTGCCCGGCATCATATAATATGGTATATGTTTCTTGTAGTCGTTCTCCCAAAGACAAGAGGCTTTTTTGCATTTTGAACGCACTAAATCGTGTCATATCAAGTAATTCTGGCACACTAGGTGTATTCTTTTGAATATTGCTGGATAGCCTTTTTAATATTCTTTCGATCATACATTGTAAATCCCTAACTTCTGATACCTGGGGTTCAATTTCTAGATAGCTAGAACACCCTAAATGTTTGTGTAAATCGAACAGTTTTCCAGTAAAGCCACTGAATACTTTTATTAGAGCAGTTCGATAAGCTTCTACTATAAGTGAAAAACACTCATCAAATTCGCCGACCTCGCCTACGATGCGACCAATAGAAGGCTCTGACGAATATCGCTGCTTTCCATTTGATGCAGTTGACGGTCGATCTTGAGGTGGTTTGTTGTCAAACCACGGAAATGCACTGTTTCTACGTTCGTTTGTCGAGATACTTAGACATAATTGATTGAGTTTTGATTTAGCACGAACCAAACTTACATCCGCCTGTGTTTGAAGTTCCGCTTCTAATTCTGCATAGGCTCTCGAATTACTTAATAACTGTTGATTTATATCGTATGTATGTTGATCAAAATCGTGAAGCAACTCTCTAGGAGGACGATGACCAACCTTTACGAGACGCTGAAACTGCTTACGAAGTAACTTTTTCAGATCTTCGGCCCTTTGTCTTTCTAAAGTTAAAGCTTCTCGTCTAAATGCAGACATATCTTCTATACGTTGAGAATGTAGTTTACCGATATCTTTAAGTGCACTAACACGTTCTTTTGGGGTTAGCGGCACATTGTTCGAGACGTTGGCTTGGTCTATAATACAGTTAATATCAATTTCGTTTTGTTTAATGTGGGATAATAGAGACTCCGCTAGGTTACGTATGTTCGAATCGATGGCATCGTTTATCTTCGAAGATGTTTTTGTTATCTCTTCAAGAACAATAGTGTGGTTCTGTTCTTGAGACTTGAGGTACTCGGCAAGGACTGGGCCTGCATGTTTGGGCACCCACTTGTCAGGCAAAGCAGCGACAGCAGCGTCATCATCAGTGCAGCCAGGAGCAGCAACAAAGATTTTTTTCTTTTGAAAATTGCTGCAGCAAGATTTTCGATTATCAGAAGACTTTTTACTTCTCAACATGAATTAATCCAGCAAAATAATTTCACAACTTGATTTATAACGAATTTAGTAAAATGATATCTGTCAATAAACAGACGTCGTCATAACATGTTTTAACGTCAGAACTAGTGATGTGTATTGTTTTTGTAAATAGGTTGGACATGTTACGTAAAGACTAAAATTTGAGTACTCACACACAGTTCGGATTCAGCAATGCTCTAAGGATTCAGCATAATCCGTCGCCTTTGTTACAGTATTTGAAGGCCAAAACCAATTTTATAATATCATTGTACATTGCCGACCCACTTCGAATCCAAACGATCCTTTTCTGTCCCAAGGGCGATTATCAAACAAACGACGTGTCTCTTACATGTCGCAAGTTTCGCTAACTCCACAGGGACAAATGATTTATGGAGCGAATAAAAACTTGGGATAAAGTCAGTAATTTGCCGATATTTTTTGTAAGGATATTATTATATTTAGCAACTATGATACAATTTAAAAAAATATATGTATGGCTACATACACAATTATTATACTGCCAAATTTTTCTTTTGTCGAACATAATAACACCCTAACAAATCCTATAGGTATCGTAAAAGGCAACTACTCTAGTCTATTAATATATTGGTTGAACATGTTATATTCAATCCTTGTCACATCACCTAACATAATATTACACAACATTATGTTGCACTTGCTGATAAAACTTAAAACTAGATACAGATTCATTCACCGAAAAACGTAACGTCCTCACCTAATGAGCGTTACTACAAAAATTTTGTTGCCCTTTCAACGTTTTTAACTTATCAGCATTTATCTAAAGTCATATTTTATGATTAAGTTCCTTTAAAGCAGGTTTGATACATGTCAACTGCTTACTTTGATTCTATCGCGGATAATAATATTTTAAAGTTTTTTTTACGGGATTTTGTATTTAGTGTTTCTTGTTGGGGTGGTGGTATCTACCTCCTAGTGGTCCATCCTAACAGATCCCTCTGCGGTGGTAGACTTCGTGAGAGGCCGCCTAGATGCTACAACACTCCTGCCGGAGTCCAGCGCCAAACAGTTTTTCTGTGTTCCGCTGGTGTGTGGGATAACGAGTACCTCTGGGTAAGCTCGCTCCATCTTAAGCTTCTTCTTAACCGTATAGTTAAGTATTTAGTCAAGAGCAGGCCCATTATTTATAATTTAAAAAAACTATGGCTGTCGTACTTCTGTCATATTAAATAGCCCCGTAAATAAATGACTTCACTAATTTATCATCATAATCATCTCAGCGACGACGACAAACGACGCCCTCAGCTGACCATAGACCTCCCCTTAGGATTTCCACAACGATCGGTCTCGCGCCATCTGTATCCAGCTTTACCGATGCAGATTTTTATTTAATTCCGATTTCTTTTAAAATTGCCAATGTGCATGTCTGTCACCCTCGCTCCATATAATAAATATTTTCATGCTTAGTTTTGACAACTTATTATCTCCATAAGTTTAGTAGTTTGAGGGTTTTTGATCAACTTTTTGTAGAAATATTGTCTTTCCTAATCAACTTCCACTTCTTGTAAATATAGTACATCCGAACACAATAAATAATATCGCGTTACAGAGCAAATGTAAATATCCTCCTGCGAAAGTCTATTTAAAAGGAAAAAGTCTTTTATAAATAGGTATTTATTTGCAGGACAAAAGCTGCTTTTCATTTCGGCAAAACGTGGAAAAACGGAGGTAAATCGAAACAAAGATATTGCGACGGGCTAACAAAATACATCACAAAACAAAGCAAGAACCAGATTTGCGAAGCATTCGATAAATTCTACAAAACTAAAGCCTTTACTTTGAAACATGAAAGATGTTAGGTTATGATATTACAAACCGAAACCAGTCTTTGTTAGCCTAGCTTATGCATGCAAATACATTCTATAGCAGTATTTTGAAAAATTCCGAGTTTAGTTAGTATGTAACAGATTTTTTTAAAGTATGTTATCAATGATTACAGTTGATTAGTTTGCTATTATTTTTCAATTAAGTAATGCTGCCAACCATTGATTGAACGGAATATTTTGTTATCTCAGAGCTTATATTTTTAATTATCTCCTCGCCTTGCAAAAAACAATGGGTTTCGCTCCAAATTAGAAACGACGGCTTACTCATAATAATCCACGTGTCTGCTCCTTTTACCAACGTTTAGAACAATTCATAATATTATTTTAGGGTATTTAGCTTCATTTGTTAAAGAAGTTACAACCATTAATCGTTCCAATTGTGGTGGAATATCTGCGGGATACAATTCGCTTGAATTAATATTGTACCCGGAATTGGTGATTAACTTTAATTGCGTACTGACTTTTAGCAACACTAGCAACTATACATTGCCACTGTTATGAAAACGAGGTTGGTAGTTCAGAGAAGACGAGTCTAAGTACTACTTTATTTTCTTGAGACTATTCCAGTGGTCACTTATACATATAAGTTCTCAATTTAGGCCTTTTGCTTATGTGATTGTGAATTACGTGGGTAGAAGGCACATTTCTTTTACCCTCTTTTAGGAGTAATACCCTTACAAAACAATGTTCAACAAAGTTTATCGTAACATTTACTCCGAAGTCTTCAGTAATTATGAAGAAATCGGTTTTGTACATTTTAGGGCGAGAGAAAAGTTTCTTCGTATTCGATATGCAATTTGAGAGATTTTACAAAGTTTTACTAGTTCTTATTACTTTGTACTTCTAATTGCTCTTTGATCAATACTATCATCTTAAGTTAGTAGCAGTAACCTTCGTCCGTTACTGTAAATATTTGAAACCTTCTGATCAAAGAAATGCGACAACTGTTTTAACAATATTGCCTTGACGATGATGTTAATCCTACAACGCCTCAAATAATCTAAACAGACCTTAACGAGTGGAGATTCAAGAGTACAAGGTTTCAAGTTAGGTCTATTCGGTAGATACTTTTTAACCATTATTTTTTCATAATTGGTTAATGTCATGTTCAAAGGCAAAGCTTCATGCATAAGTATCATTCATATCTTCTTCGGGAATCAGGTTGCCCGGGAATCCTGGAATGTTGAAATTCGCTAATACTATGTTACATTGAAATCTATTGGATGCATGTTTCTTAGCCAATCACCTCAGTACGGATCCGGATGAAATATAGCATGGATATTTACTATCGGCTGGAAAAGCAGATAGGCTACTTTTTATCCCCAAATTACATACGGTTCCCGTCGGATAGCTTCAATTTAATCAGAATTCCATGCGTACGATACATCGCGGGCATCACCTAGTTAAACATAATATGGAACCACACACATCACATAGTCTTAAAAATAACGGTGTTTTTTCTATTTATATCACAAACATTTTTATTTATTCCATAAAGCAAATCAATGTAGTATTATTGGAGTTTGACACGCAATTTTCGAATAAAGCTCTGTTTGCCCAGACAGCGATAGCCTGACTTAGATTGGGCTCTGAGGCACAAATAACGTTAAATGGTTCGGAAAGAAATAAAATAATTGAACCGTTAGGTGTACCCAACGGATATTATTTCAGAGTTCCTGACTCACGCTGGCTAATTTTTAAATTACAATACTACTAATTCCATAACAAATAACTTATATTAAAGAAGATCGCCCACTAAACGTTAGAACGTATAAAATTTTTCCGCGTAATAACGGATCGAATTAAATTAAAATTGTTAGAAAATCCACAGAAAAGGTTTGCATACATACATACATACATACATATTATCACGCCTCCTTCCCAACGGGGTAGGAAGAGACCAAGGCCTTCCACTTACTACGATCCTGGCATACAACTTTCGCTTCTTCCACATTCATCAATCTCTTCATGCATGCTGGTCGGTTTAGAGTACTCTTGACCTGACCTTTCTTCAGAACATCCCCGATTTGATCGTGGTAAGTTCGTCTAGGCCTTCCTCTTCCAACGTTCCCAAAAATAAAAATAAAATACAATTCCGTTAGTTATCAGTTATCAATATCATATCAGTCCAAAGTTATCACAGATCTAAGATTCGTAACTCAAATCAGCTCTTTCGTTTTCAAGAAATCAGAAATTAAAATAGGTAAAGGGTATGCGAACGATATGAATCAATAACTTAACCGGTAACCGATCGTAAAGTAAAAAATATCAATCAACAAAATTAAATTTTCAAATACAAGTCCAAGAAAGGGACCAAAGTTGGAACCTTGTGGCACGCCAACATATTCATTGGTAATGGAGACGGTAAAGGCTTTCATTCTCGACTAGTGACGGTGTGACTGTATGAGTACTATTAATATTTTTTTACTAACCTTAATAATATGTTAGTACATAACGTAAACTTTTTTCTGATCTAATCACCTTTAAAAAAGCACATCTGTGCAATACTCATGTGATATGGTGTGATCATGTGTTTGGTGATCGATCACTAAAGAACAAATGGGATTACCTACCTACTCAGCAGCGAAATACCTATATGGTGTGATCATGTGTTTGGTGATCGATCACTAAAAAGAACAAATTGGATTACCTACCTACTCAGCAGTTAAAATCAGTTAAAATCAGTTTTATTTCTGCAAATAGGCCCCAGGAGGCCCTTTTACACGTCCCAATTTAAACCTACCACTGCTTCGGGACAAGTCTGGGCTAGTGCCGAGAAGAAGCTAATGTTGCAGCGAAATACTACTAATGTTGATGCACGTTTAAAGTATGATATTATAATATTTTTTACAGATAGCAAGACAAAAATAATTATTATGTATAGAGGTACAAATAAACATTAATAAAGTTATAACGACACTAAAGATTTCATTATGTTTTGATTTGTAGGAGGGATTATGAGATACAGACGTCAGACAAGTGGCAATATGACATCCCCAGTCGACAGAGTTTCAACATTTGGAAAGGACGAACTTGTAATTAAATTAAGCTATGAGAACCCTCCCACGCTTCGAAAGACGGATGGGAACATACATATTTGATAACTTCACGTTCGACGCTAAGTAATGTGGTTAATGTAGATTGATACTCAATGCAATACAATGCTGTATTGTATCTAGAATTTAATATGATTTGAAAACCAGGGTATAATAATTAAACATTCTATCTTCGTGTATAATGTCATACGATTCGTTCAAAAAATACAAATATTTTATAAAAACGTAAAAGAATAGTTCGTTTTGTGTGTGTAACGTCAAATGGTTAAATATGACCGAACCAATATACGCCTATTATTATACTTTGGTCTTTTTGCGGAAGCAAAACTGATTTTCAATACACTTTACAAAGAACAAATAAAAATAACTCTACCTTGGGCCTCCCTTCACGCCTAAAATGTAAAAATGATTGTAGTTTTAAAGAACGCATCATTTTTTTTTTAATTTATTAGGACAACCAACAAGACAAACACAAAATAAGAACAATTGGTAAGATAGATTAAGGTTTTAAACTATGTGCCGTCTTAATTACAGGTCGCCACGGCATGCAAATAATAATAATTATGGACTACATTATAAATTAAACTTATAAGTATGTTACAGCTGTTCTTGCCATGCCAACCGTCATGTTATGTTTTTGAGATGAAATAAAAAGAAAAAACTCTTGGTTAGACAGATACTTGGGTAAAGGAAGACAATAATTTCCTCTTAAATTTTCCTGCTGACTCTGCAAATATATCGTTATCACATTCTTTGCTTAGTTTATTGTACTGTCTTAGCAGTCTATTTATTGTGGCGTGGAGACCCAGGTTGGTTTTGGACAAACTCTCTGAAAATGGGACATATCGGCATCGACGAGGCAACTTAAAAGGAACGTTAAACCTTACCGCTTGCAAAATCTCTGGACTATCCACTGTGCCGTTAATGACTTTATACAGGAACATTTGATCCAAGAATTGTCTACGTTCTTGCAAGCTATTAAATTTAAAGTAATTCAAACACTCCCTGTAAGAAGGTAGTGTTTTAGCCTTATTAGTCTGATAGGAAAGATGCCACAAAAATCGTTTCTGAATACGCTCGATTTGTTGTATGTGAATATCGTAATGTGGAGACCAGACCTGGCTACAATACTCTAGGCCAGAACGAACTAGGGCAGAATATAATAGTATTTTTGTTGATGGTCTTTTTAATTCTTTCGCATTACGCAGTACGAATCCTAACATTTGAAAACCCTTGGTGGCAATTCGGTCAATATGTTTATGGAAGCGAAGTTTTTTTATCCAAAACAACACCCAAGTCACAAATCGATTCTACTTCATCAAGTGTTTGGCCAGTAACACTACACTGGAGACCAGTTACTCTTACCTCTGGAAAAGCGGATGTGCTTACTATGTTTATACACTTTTCTATGTTTAAGGACAGTAAGTTTTTGTTGCACCAATCTGTTAGACGATTCAAGGCATCTTGCAACAGAAATTGTATCTTTATCTTGTTTTGAGAGTTTATTTGCATTGAGAGTTTCATGGCATCGGCATATAGGAAACAAGTAGCATGTTTAAATATCATAGAAATATCATTTATGAATATGTTAAAAAGGGTTGGACCGAGATGCGAGCCCTGTGGGACTCCTGAAGATGGCTGGAAGGCCTTCTAACGGAATCCCCCCACAACGACACTTGAAATCCGCCCACCAAGATATGACTCTAACCATCTGAGGAGAGATCGAAGCTTAGTAAGGAGAATTTGGTGATCAACTGTGTCAAAAGCTTTACTAAAATCCGTGTAAATTGTGTCTACTGGAATTCGAGAATCAAGTGATTGAGAAATGAGTTGAGAAAATGGGATAAGATTAGTCACAGTTGACCGAGATGCCAGGAAGCCGGACTGACAGGGTGATATTAGATTTTTAATCCCTCGATCGTGAGTTATTCCAGACACAATTAAAATCAATTGTTATCGCGACAACCGGTTGTCGCTTGGGGTTTAAAGCGTTAATGTGATACGACACAATGGGGCAAACCAGAGACTCAAATACCTTTCCAAACACTGACAATATTGATATAGGTCTGTAACTTTGCACGGAAGTAGCGTCACCCGACTTAAAAACAGGTGTAATTCTTGCCTCTTTTCAGATTGATGGAAAGATACCTGACTCCAAGGAAGCGTTAAAAATTATTGTCAGGGGTATGAAAAGAGAATCACAACATTGCACTACAAATGATGAAGGTATTCTGTCTGGACCAGCTCCTTTTGTCTTGTCTAGGTTCTTAAGCGACTTCAAAACGTCTTCCCTATGAAGGTATAAGGGTCTAATGAAGTCGGAAGTTAAGTTTTCTTGATCATCTAATGTGTGCGATGCCCAAGTAGGTCTGTATACCGACGCAAAAAAGGAAGCAAAAAGGTTACTGATACCAATGCCACAAGTTTCCTCTTTATCACCAAATTTCATGGTAGAGGGATAAGTATTGCTGTTAAGTTTTTTATTTTTAAGAAATGTCCAAAATCTTTTTGCGTTACTAGATAAAGTTTTTTCTAGTTAACATAACATGTCTCGGTCAAACGTGAACATCTTTTTTTTAAGGTCAAGAAAGCCAGTTCATCAAGTGAGTTCTTGTACTTATTGTATTTCATTCTGACTTTATATTTTTCCCGTATGAGATTAATTAGTTCTTTAGAGTAATATGATGGATACCGATGTGACGCAGGTTTACATTTTGGGACAAACATAGTAATTCCACTTCTTAGTACACGATAAAAATACTCTGTCATTTCGTCTACAGAGGCGCAGGCAGCCAGATTAATTTCCCAGGGAACAGACGTCAGATAGGACGAAATTCTATCGATGTCGGCTTTATAAAAGTTTAGTTTATTGCTAGAGGTACAAGACAACAATTTTGAAGCACTACCAATGTGCAACTCAATTGCTAGCGGTGGATGATATGCATCTAAAGTGCTTAACAGAACATCACTACGAGCAACTCTCAACGACGGGAGGTTAGAGAGAACCAAATCTAAAATTTTACCCTTATCGTTTGGTACATTGTTATACTGCGTGAGATCATTTAATGCCAGGAAATCCAATAAAGTGCTTTCCAATATCGTTCCATGTGATATTACTAAGATTAAAATCTCCTAAAATAATTTTTTTCGAGTTTGACTCTAAAACTCGATTTGAATTGTCGATGAAGTGGTCTAGAATGTGCTTTTGAATTGGGGATGGTACGAGTAGGTAAACACCGCATAGTAGAAGTTTTTTTTTATCTCTATTCTTCCCAGGTAAATCTAATTCAATCCACAGGTCCTCGCACTTACTCTCATATTTATAAAGTCTACGTGAATGAATACGCTTAGATACAGCTATGAGTACCCCGCCACCAGATTTACCCTGATGAAAACCGCTAGTCTCTCGGTCGCGTCTAAATACTACATAACGTTCGCAAAAAAGCTACGAGTCATTTAAGTATCTGTCTAACCAAGTTTCACACAGTACAATTATGTCACAATCACAACCCAGAATGCTTTTATACACATCTATCGTCTTCGTTCGAAGACCCCTGACATTCTGAAAGTATACACTTAAGTTTTCGAATGTTAGGCCTTATAGTATAGTATTATAGAGTAAACAGTAACAGAAAAAAACTATGCTAAACCGTCCAGCGTTGATGCATTGCGGACCAGAACGTACTCTGAGGTGTCTGTCTTACGCATATAAATGCGGCCGCTCCGGACCCATACGTACTTGTATTGAAGCAATTTGGCACGAGTACGTGCCATGGCATGAAGAAGCTTATTTTCAGGTGATAGGTTTTCTGCCACATATTATATAGGAGCCCTTTTGTCAGATCCAAAACCCATGTGTCCCGTATTTAATTTTTCGTGAGGGCGAGATTTATTGTATTTTATAACGGCCGCCAGCAAAGAGTCCCTGATGCGAGGGCTGCTAAGTTTAACTAGAATTGAGCGGGGTAGTGAGCTTTCAGGGTTTTTTTTTAGCGATCCGTGAGCAATAATGGACATCCAGGTTCGACGCAGGAGAACACTGCTCAATTTGGTTAAGTCGATTAGTGATAACATTTAAATCACTCTGCAGAGTATCTTTTTCCTTAACCATTGTATCAATCCTAGTCATACATCCGCTCAAATCCGTGTTAAACTTTTCAAATGAGTCGTTCATAAATTGTATTGAATTCGTGAGGTCAGAGATCTCGCTTTTAAAAGCTTTCAACTGCTTGTTTAAATCACATTTTAGGTCACTGAGGCAATACTTTAAAGCAGCACGCCATTCTTCCTGAATAATAGTACGCAATTCTGAGCGCGCCAAGTTTACGTTAGCACCAGGGGCAGTTAGCACTACGTATATGGCGCTAAGATTTGAGAAAACTGCCAAGGAATTAATACAAAGAATATTTTATAGTTGAGAATGTTTATTTTTTTTACTTTCGACGGTTCGTGTGACCAAAAACAAAAACATTTTTGCGAGCATTATTCAGATAATTTTTCTGAGAATGAGAAATTCAGACCACTTATTTAACGTTAGGTAAGTGCAGATTGAAATGTGATGTAAAATTAGCTTCGCTTTTTTAATATATCGTCACAGCATCTTATGATAATGATGATGATGATGGTAATGATAATCATGAAGCATTATTTTGCATAGTTTTAAAAGAATTACACAAACAAACAGATGTCTAACGACCTTGTATCTTACTTTTTAGAAATGAAAAAATGTCTAAGATATTTAATAGGCTAAAAGTGAGTCATGCGGCAATGTAGGACACCTTGACAGTGGTAAACTCGGAGCATACCTACATTCGCCTGGAGATGAAAGAGCTCTATCGTAAGCTGTCCTAACATAAACTAGGGATGCTCTTTGTTTTATAGTACTAAAACTACGTATCCACCGCACAACGAGTCATTTAGTCACAAAATTTACCAACACGCGTTAAGATTGACGATTTTTAAAAGGTTAGGTAACTAGTTAAGTGTGCCAAAATATAGTCTGTATTTAGTTTTCTTTCTTTTATAGGTATGTGTAATTTACAACCAAATTTATGTTGTCACTTTTCAGATCTACATACATCTTACAGTTGAAACATAGTGTGCAGCCATTGCAAAAAGTATTTTGGTCTATATCTGAGTAATCTAAAAAATCTGAATAAAATATATTGGATTATGTAACATTAAATTGGGCGAATCCATCACACATGAATTTAACAATTAATTTGCTTTTCCTATGGCGGGCAGACCTATTTGTGCCTGGCAAGGCTACGCGGTGGGCGCCATAGTCAGATACATACGGTCAGTACGTCACCTGTCACGACTAGCCTCGCCTGCCCCGTTATATTGACATCCCCTGATGTCAATATAATAGGGCCTGCCTTATTCTGTATATGGTGTGTGCGCTAGTAAAATATACTTTTTGAAACGAGTTTAGACATTGGTAATGGAGCAAACATTTTGAATACTTCCAGAAACTGATTGGGTAAAAATGCGTGGTATTCTAAAAGTCACTACGAAACTTTGTCTTAAGCGCCACGTTTGATTTGGCGGGTTGACAATTGCAGTTTTTCCAATCAAACCTTAAACGTTTATCTTTCAAATAAAATATTCAAGTTAACATTCAAACGCTTAGGGCCTGTTTCACAATCGCTGAGTAAAGTTCTGGGTAAGCTACTTCGACCCTATCTGCTCAGTAAACTATTTTTCACGTTTTACAATCCCTGAGTAGGGTTAACCACCACTTTATCTGCTCGTTAAGTTAATCACCGGATGCACTGCCAAGTAGCCTTTTACTTGACAAGTAAATTTAAAAAGATAACCTCAAATACGTCATTTCCAAATTTTCATCAACAAGTTATTTTATTATTTAAATGGACAGTTTTGCAGTCATTGTAAAATAACACAATGTTCGTAACGGTAAATTCAATACAAACAAAATCTCCACACAAAAAGTACCAAACGTCGGCAAATTTGACATTTGTCATTTACTGACTAACTGACGTTGCCTCGACATAGACTTTTTGTTGAAACCTCGTTGCGTTCCATTCTTATAGAAACATTGATTTTAGAAAAGGTGAAATGACTCATTTACATTACAGTGTAAACATTTTTTGTACGAATTAATTGTTTTATTACTTATAATCATAACAAAAAATATTTTTAATGATAATTCTGTGATTACTATACTTTATAGAAAACACATAAATTATTCTTACCTTGAAACGGAACGTAACTTGTAAGTAAGTATTAATTTTATAATCTTCACTTTAATTTACTGATTGGATGATTGTGAAATGCAAAGAAAGTTAACGAAAGGATTTAACCTCTATGTAGTTAACTCGTTGAGTAACTACGAGTACTTAAGCCTTTACTTAATGATTGTGAAACAGACCCTTAGTAAATCGGCTCCAATAACTTTTTCTAATTCATTCGGTCAGTACGTCAACTGTCGCTGCACCCGTCCGATAGCATTTAAGCCTTAAAATGTTACGAATTAAAAGAAAACCTATTCTGGCTTAATATCATTATTTTATTTTACAGTAAATGTATCTTGAGATTTTTTTTGACAAGGATTATTATAGGTACTGTTTTATAATCGTGGGATCATGAAAAGAAGCTTGGGTTGAATTATGTTTAATTGGAACGTTTTCAGAATTTGAAAGAGCGTAGTCGACGCATATGCATTAAATAAAATATAATTATTCTAGGAGTGCTGCATGCATACCATTTTGTAGCGGTGTCATTTATCTATTCTGAAACCTTTTAATAAAATTATTATAGTCATGAGAATATTAAATGAGATAATTTTTTTTGTAAAATGGAACATTATAGTTTTTTGTGCATCAGTAAATTTATGACTGTACTCGACTTTATTATAAATAAGTATGCTTACATTGTCAAATATTTCATATAAATAAAAATATATAGAAAACAGACATAAGTACTTATTCCAATAATATCTTGCACTCTTACAGTAATAAAAGACTCGTCATGATGAAAGTTTCTCATTTTGGATTATTGTGTTAAAATAACCACCGATCTATGTAAATCGAACATTTATCAAATACCGACAACAGTTCGTGATTAGTGACAATATTCCGTTCTCTCATAAAGTTCTCAAGGACGCAGAGTATTTAAGACAGCCTGTGACAGCGCCGATGTTCTTACCTGTAACAATAGAATAACAATTGGTAATCTTTGTTACACTGTCGACTTAATTAATAAAAAATACGAATATTAATTGTTAGTCAGTAGGTATATATATTTCTTGCGGTATGTTTACTTTTTAATTCTTTTTTTAAACTAGATATACTTCATTATTTAGAATTTTTCTTTTATCCGAGCATTTTGCATACAAAAAAAAACAATTTTTAACGGAAAACTCTTTAAAGCACCAAAAAGGAGACTTATTTGACCGCCTGCCTGGTATCGGCATGATTTCACAAAATCGACATTAAAATTCTAGTGAAATCCTATAAAATAACATTGGACCATCTTACACATCTTACATGACCGCAATTTTCTAGCTAGATTTAAAACCGTCTGTTGCAAATAATGTTCTATGTAAACTGTGCCATTAAACTTACAGAGCATTAAACGGAAGCACGAAACATTAGTTCTGAATCAAAGATTTACAGCGCACTCATAATAATAGGTCTCTGCGGTTAAGGTTAAGCCACACTTAATGTTAAACTGGATGCTAGCACTCGTACGTATTTAAAATAAAAAAAGATAAGGCATGTATGAAGGATAACCTACCATTTTTATTGTACGTTTATGGTATTGTATTTGGCCCTGGTCTATAAGGGATACCTTATAGCTTGGTCCACTATAAAAACCAATAAGTTTATCCATTGAATGCCAGCGAAGTAATCAAAAACGCTGCTTGCCGTTGCACGTATAATACTTTTCATTTAGTAATCGCCAAATTATTGTCTTAGGCAATCCTTTGACATCACTTTTGACTTTGACATCCTTATAAATTTTTTGAGATGGACTCGCTCCCCTCCCTCATTTTCCGCAAACGACAGTCATTCAAAACAGTGCTTTTCGTTTATAAAACCAATGTGCTTTAAGCTTTATGCCTGCGCAGGCAGTGGTATTTTATGGCACAATAATGATTACGCTTTTATGGCCTTCTGACTTCCAAGGCCAGGTTTTGAAGATTCAGAAACGTGTTTTCTTTGATGTCAATATATAACCTAATTGATAAACTGATCATACTTCTGTGATCAATTTAAAACTATAGATAAATGAAAACCTTGAAATAACCCATCTGTTCTGTGAAATAACCCAAAGTATATTTATAAGTGACTAGCTTTTGCCCGCGACTCCGTTCACCTGAATTGGTTATTTTTGGTATTTTTTTACTTTTTGCATGCTATTTTTGGTGCACTTAAAAACTGACGTAAACAACTAAAAACCTTACGACATTGAAAAAAATATTTTCTGACTTAACTTCAAAATAGATGAACCTGCGATGCAGGATAGTACGGACATATGGCAATTTGTAGAGTGAGGTGTAACAGCGTCTTCTGTTGTTTGTCATCGGAACTGGTAGAACTCTTGTTTGTGGCGTGTGAGTTAGAGGTCGCCACAGGTGTCTTTGAGTAATCAGGAAATATTACGAAACAACATCATCCCTCTTTTTTTAAATAGCCTGTCCTTCCCCAAGGTCTAATCGACCTTCGTACAAAATTTCGTCAAAATCGGTTAAGAGGTCTAGGCGTGAAAGCGTAACACACAGACAGGAAGAGTTACTTACGCATTTATAATACATATAATAGTAATAATAATAGTAATTTATTCTCTCATCACAAACAATTACATGAATTAGTATATTCATTATACAGGCTAGCTTAAATATAGTTTGTGTGAGACTGACGCCTGTGAGAGATATGAATACACATATCTGATGTACAGGTCATCAGGCTCCCACCCTCCACATTGAACATTATGTATTATGAATAAGCATTATACCGTTACAAAGCATTTCGGGACTCATGATGCAGAGATATTAAAGTAAAGAAAAACAAAAACTGAGTCTAAAAGGAGACAATATTTATTATATAATTAGGTTTGTGTGAAAGATTAAGTACTTGAGTCTGTGTGGGTATAAGAGTTTAGGAGTGTATTTTTGAATTAGTGTTGTCAAATTAAAGTTATTATTAGTGTGGACTGTGGAGGTACCTTTCTGTTTGGTCGTAAGTTTTATTTTGGAGAAAATAGCGTACGGTTTTTTTACAGTCAAAAGAGGATAGATTACAAATACAGACTTTGGCATTTATTTTGTTGTATAGATATGGTCCTAAAAAGCAATGAACCTTCTCGTAAAACAATAATTAGTCACAGAAACACAACAGATCTTGTCTTTACGTCTCTTGGTTATATGGGTATAAGTGGTTCTTTGATGTTGCAAATGAATGATGTGTAGAATAAATAGTTGTCGCACTGTTAAGACGTTACAAATTTTATAAAGTTCAGTTGTAGGAAAAAGTATATGACGAAAAGTTGCCACTTTAAGAATCGCCCGTTGAGCCACTTCAAGAGGTTTTAGGGACGTCTTGGGAACTCCTCCCCAGCAAGAAATGCAGTACGTTAGTATTGAGCGACATAGGGAATAGTAGACATTTTGAATTATATTAGGACTTGCAATATGTCTAAGAATTTTAAACACATAAATAAGTTTACGCATTCTGCCCGTTAAAATGTTGACATGAGCCTTAAAGTTAAGGAACTTATCCAAGGTTATACCAAGATACTTGACAGTATCCACTGCTGAGATCAAAGGACACTGGCAAGCATTTATTGACAAATCTGGACAAGAATGAGCTTTAAGAGATAAAGGTGGGGTAGGTTGTGATCTTGAACTAATGGAAAATGCAATAAATTTGGTTTTAGAGGTATTTAGGGTGAGCCTGTGATCAATTAGCCAAGAGACAACAGTGTTGAGCCCCGTTTGAGCTACCTGCTTCAGCTCATCCCAGGAGTCCGCTGTAAAGGTAAGTGCAGTATCATCTGCAAAGGAGACAATATTACAGTGGGGTATGTTGAGGTTACTGAGGTCGTTGATTAAAATTAAGAATAAGGTTGGGCCGAGAATACTGCCTTGAGGCACACCGTAGTTGATAGGGAGTTCTTCGCTAATGATGTTATTTAGTTGAGAATATTAGTAGACTGAAGTTTCCAAATTTGACAAGTACAGAAGTACGTATGAGATGTTTCACAGTCATGCGGCGAAACAGCGCCGTCTATGTAGACGAGCGCGCTTTCGAATGGTTTAGTGGGTAGTTGCGTTTTTTAATTACGCATTAAGAGCATATCCAGATAAAGCGATTTACGCTCTAGACCACCCGCAGGGAGTCACTCGTGCGTTCCCGAGATACTAGAGCTACATCCAACCCGTCCAGATGCTCTCGCGCGCATTTTCTGCCAATACGGTGCGTAAATCGCTTTCTCTGGACTTGGCTCTAAGACGTAATTGCGCCACTAACGAAACGCGCACCGCTAGGCAACGGTGTCCAAGCTCGTACTATCCAAGCTTACAGTTATGGTACTTTCAGAGTCACCAAGACCACCGTGGAAAGACCTTTAGTATATTTAGTTTCGTTGCTTGAGCAGCAATGCCTGGCAACGCGATACAGCAGCAACATTATGCAACGCAACTATCCACCAGTACATTCGCAGCGCGCGTCCGAACGGCGCTGTTCAAACGCGTGACTTTCAGACCAATTTTATCTTTATAGTAGATACGATCATAAAGTTATGACGGACCCGACTCCCAAATTAGAGTTTTCGTCAAAAAGTCTTTCCAACTTCGTATTACGAAGTTCTTGGCGTAACAAATTCCGAACTTGGACTTAGAATTTTAGGTTTCAGACATGGAGTTAGAACTTCTCGGGTTGAATTCAGCAAAACAACAAGTATTAGATAGGTTCCAAGTTCCAACTTTGCACTGGCGTGGTTGGTGTAAAATAGTTCTTTTCTGTAATTTATTATTTTAAATACCACTCTAGTTACTTAGGGAAAAACGGTTATCTATCTTATGTCCGAATTGTTTTTTACGGAAAACTTTAAAACTAATTTCGTTTCGTCTTTTTTCATTTCGTCGAAATGACGTTTCGGACTGTATCAGTTGGCCTATTATCAATCGTAGCTATCAATTCGTTTTTTATCGTCACCCTGACGTTTCATTTGGTCAAAAAACTGGTTACCGAACTTATGCTTGGCCGAAATAACATTTGTTCGAAGTATTCTGGTAAATAAAAAAAAGTTCAAAAGGAACTTCGGCCAACAGTAAATACTCGTAGTTATCATTAAAATCGATGAAACGTAGTTCGGTAAAATGATACTTATGTCAAAAAATATTTCGATGGACTAAAAATATTTCAAATGATACAAAATAATTCAAAAGAAATGTCGGTTTATAATAACTGAAATTCTTTCAAGTTTTCGGACAAGTAATCGGTTCCCTAGAAAAACATTACCACGTTAGTCGCGCAAGTTATCCTATTAGAAGAATAGGTTGCAAATGGTACAATATTACCTTTGCTATATAATTTGAGCCTTTTGTGTTATTCACACTCTCACGGCATATGGATATCATAAGAGAAGAATGAGGGAGTACCGCCTTAAGAAGAAGAGCAGAGGAATCTTCTGCAGCTTTAAACAGTTCTTCTTCAAACCTGCCTTTAAGTGAGCCTGATGATGATCTAGTTTGGTAAGTTAAAAATTTATATTTTACGAAGTAAACAAAAAACAATTTTGTTTATTTGCTTTACTACCGGATCCGGACGCCAGATCCCGTTTCTAGATTCAATTAGTTGAATCTTCAGTTGAATCCAATTAAGGATGCGCTACGGTTACAGCATTTAAGTCTGTTAACTTAGAAACATTTTCTTTTAACTTCGGCAAGTGTCTTAATAAGGTATCTACATAATAATTGAAGTGACACTAGCAAAGTGAGCTTTCCTTGGTGCGGTTTTGATCATTTTATTCATAACGTTGTGTTGCATATTTTTGCAAATATTTCAATATTCTTCTTTTGAAGAATCCTAAGTCTAGCTGTGGAATGATATAGACGAGGATGATGATAATGAAATATTATTATAATATAATTCTAAAATTTTGATTCATGTTCTAATAGTATGCTATTAGCACTCGAATCAAAATTTTAGAATATCTGTGCTAATATCAGTTCAGCTTTAGTAAACTCTGTACTATTCTTATTCCAGTGGCATTGTTAACTTCTCACAATACTTTTGAAAGTTGGTTATTGGATTACTGCACCCGCTGGTGCCACTACAAATCGGTTGGTGCAACGCAAAGTGTCAAAGGTTGAATTAAAGCAAAGGATTGAATGAAGTGCACCAACAGAAAACTTTAAAATTAAGAAAGAAATTTCTGAAAATAAAAACTTACATGATATTACATTACATTTGAATTTGAAGTGAAATGACATTACATTTACTACACTAACATTTTTTCGTATTTGATTTCGTAAATCCACACAGCACATAACACAGTGAAATGATCAAAGGCATATCAAATATTAATAGAAAAAATACTTATGAGATGTCAAAGTTGTACAATGCAGAAGTAATAAATATATAAAATGTCTTCTATGAAAATTGTATTTTCTTTCTCTAAAATTGTAAGTATGTATGTATATGTATAATAATATGTATATTGTATGTCAATTTAATCTTGCACTTAACAACAAACCAAATTTAAATAGTGTCTTTTAAAGACAGAGTTTTTTAGATTGTTTTGGAACCACCGTTGACTCTTACCTGAAAGAACCAATCAGCCGTCCAAAGTATCACGAGTTCGATAAACACATACAGGACCTAAAAGGCCTTGGAGAACACAACTGGCATGGGACAGCAATAAGTGCCGAGCTTCGATCATTGACAAGGGATGAAGATGCACTAAGGATTGCTACCAACGTACCAACAAAGACAGTTGAAGTAAGATAACAGGAAAACGGCACATCGATTACCCCAGTGAGCATTTCAGCTTCAAATTCATAAAGCCAGCGTATTATTCATATTAAGCTTATGATAATGAATTTATTATTCGGTGCGTAAACGTATTAATTGCTAATGACACAAACTCATTCAAGAGAAACTAATGTTTTTCCTGCGCTCTAATAAATACTCATAAAGAAAACATATTGTATACGCAAGCTCCCGAAAACCAATTGCGAAAGATTCCGTTACCGATATCTTATGAACAAAATTATCACTGAGGCTATACGAAATTTCGATACTATAAATTATTTATTTTACTAAATATTTGTTGCAAGATTAAGCCCAATATAAAAATAAACGTAAACGATACGAGTTACCGCGTGTCAGTTGAGGTATATAAACTTGCAGGAAATAGGGAAGCTTTTTAATACGGCTAGGTCGTTAGAGCTTAATCAGGATCCATATCATAATAGGCTCTTTTGTTTTAGATACATGTAACAGTGCGAAAACATAAGATTTCAGAACAGCTATTTCGTGACCTATAATATGATCGTTGGGCGACTAACTTGGCATACATACAGGGAATACACAGATACTTGGCTTAAAAATAGACTTTTTGTTCAGACGCATTTCTGATGTAAATATTATAATGTAAAAGAAGAGGGTCATGAATACTATTTGAACACTCCATTATTTCTTATTTATACTAGTGCAATGTGTAGCTCGGGCGGGAGCCTCGTCACGTCTGACTTTACCCTGTTGAACATCTTTAAAATATCATAAAAGTAAGTAGTTGAATATTAATTACGACATACAACAATAATAAAGACTTTTTAACGAAATTACAGTTTTAACTTTATTCACAAATAATGGGCCACCAATTTTTGGTCTGTGCATTATGATCACAGAAGATTTCTTGTTTAGCACTGACTCTTAATAGATAGCTGTTTTTTAGAATCGTTTGATTTTGGATTTTTTTTTAATAGTACCTTTTAAAATGTTTAGTTAAAAAGGCTTTTGTGAATAATCATTATTATTACTGTGTGAAAGTTGTCAAACCCTATTTTACTACACTTCGGCGAGTATTTCTTGTTCTTTTTTTATTTAAATGGGACCAACTCTGAGCCATTACTACTCCAACAAAACTTCTTCTGTTTTGTCGGTTGATTAATAGAGATAACATTATTTATCTTTGGTATTTACCAATATTATTTATTTACTCTTTATCAGCTGTTTAGTTGATAAAGAGTATATAAATGCAGACACTTGGGAGCCCTCTTATCGTACATTTACGGATTCTTTTAACGATAAGCTAGATAAATCAAACTATTAAACACATTTAATAGATTCGTGTTACTGTTTTATTAATTATTGGCAAGTGGTTATAATAACAAGTCGATGATGTAAATTGACAGAGAAAACAAAAATATTAAAGTCAATTTGGTTGTAGAACGTAAACTTTCAATAAAAATAATGGTCCGTTTTAAATGATGATTAACTGAACTACATTGAGAATAGATAGATCTTTATGCATTTATTAATTTCTTTGCACTTATCTTATTTATCTTTCTAATACAGAATACTATTACTAACATTTACAAATGCCAATGCTTGGCTAGATGTTTGTGACTTAGATACGACCGAACGGATCTAGATAGAATTTGGCACGATTATAGATTGGAATTTTATCTCCGGATACAAAGTAAAATTTCCATGGAATAAGACACGGGCAATAGTCAGTAGACTATGTACGAGCACAGTACGAGTAAGAGTTTTGCTTTACTTGCATATCTAACTCAGTTTATTTCAAAAAACCCAATAAACCCTATATAATTTCTCAGTGACCTCGTATTATTACAAGTACACATAAAAGCAAATAAGTTTTGAAAGGGCCCATCAATAACGAAAGGGTCTTCAGAAGCAATTACGTTGGCTATTAAAGTACTCTTAAGTTTCAGCTTAAATTTACGTAAAAGTAAAGGAAGTTTTGAAATGCCGCTAATTTAAACTCATAAATTTGACGTGAATTTAATAAATGCGCTACGAAATATACTGTCACAATTACAACAAAAAGGGCCTCCGTTACAGTGAAAATTTTCCTTTTTATTTTCTTCTACCTACCTTGAACAGAGTCTCTGTTGAATGTCTAGGTTTGTATGAGATAGGGAAAGTGCGGATTTTTCTTTTTTCCTTGTATTTTTTATATTTTTTACAAAAAATATACTATAAAAGGGCCGGGCCGACAAAAAAGGATCTTTGCATTGCAGACAACATACTAATAGTTGATAGACGAAACGCGCTGATTAAGTTAGATATTATTATAGCGCGATTATTGTTGTATTTTCACATAAAACTTAACACTAAAACGGGATTTAATGCACTGTCGATTATAAAAAGAAGTAGTATTTACATTGCCGCGTTTTAAACCGATTACACAAATCATGGTCGTGGGCAGACTCAAATCTAAATACAAGGTAAATATAATTTTACCTTTAAATAATGAATCAACAGTGCATTAATTAAGTTTCGTTTTAGTGTTAAGTTTTAGACTCAATTAGTGCTCATTTGCATTTTATTGAAATGTTTCATACATTACAAGCTTTTTCGCACTACTTGTATGGGTGAAGCATAGAATAATAAAATAGTTATTATTCTTATTTCACCCTTTTTCAAGTGAATCACTAAGCAACCTTAAACTTGTATTCTAATTGCAGGGACTACATACTATGGTAGGCTGAAAATTTAAGTAACTGCCAACTGTGAATTATCGAAGTCATTCCACTAAAGCCGCTCGTCACAACTTCTATTATTATGCGTAAACCACTGAAGAAAGAAAGCGCACAGCCTGGGCAAACATGCTACTGACAAAATAAGTTTTTTACAAAAAAAAAGTATACATTACAAAAACATCACAATATTTAAGTATTTAAAAAAGAATTGCATCTTAAGACAAAATAAAACCAAATCTAAATATTAAAGACTCATTGACCAAATCACTAGCAAAGACACGGACGCATCTAGTTACATAATTACATAATACGAGGGCGGGTCAATAAGTCCGTGACTTTTTGAATTTCTGACCTCTTTACCGAAAAAGCAACACTACTCCTGGCAACAGGTATCTGTCAGTTGACTCCTGCCAAAATTTGAACTTGCTGCGTCAGTTAGTTTGTGTCTGACAGCTATCTTTATCAGACTACCCAGTAATATGAGGAATAAATGGAAAAAAGTGAATTTCGTGTGCTTATTAAGCATTATTTTTTGCGAAAAAAAAACCATTACCGAGACCAAGGCTAAGCTTGATAAATACTATGGGGACTCTGCACCATCGATTTCAATGGTAAAAAAGTGGTTTACTGAATTTCATTGTGGCCGTAGAAGCACTGAAGATGCCGAACGTCCTGGACTCCCAGTTGAGGTCTCTACACCCGAAACAATCGAAAAAATTCACGATATGGTGTTGGCCGAACGAAGATTGAAAGTGCAAGAGATTGTGGAAGCCGTAGGGATCTCGCATGGCTCAGTGGTTTCAATTTTGAAAGATCACTTGGGTATGAGAAAGCTTTCCGCAAGATGGGTGCCGCGTTTGCTCACAGTCGACCACAAACGCAATCGTGTAACAACTTCACAGGAAGGTTTGGCGTTGTTTAGTCGCAATATGGAGGAGTTTTTGCGCCGTTTTGTAACCGTGGACGAAACATGGATCCATCACAACACACCAGAGACCAAACAACAGTCAAAACAGTGGGTTTCTAAGGGTGAATCAGCGCCAAAGAAGGCCAAGGTGGATTTGTCAGCCAATAAAGTTATGGCGACTGTTTTTTGGGATGCACGTGGGATAATCTACATTGACTACCTTCAAAAGGGAAGAACAATCAATGGGGAATATTATGCCAACTTATTGGACCGCTTCAATGACGATTTGAAAAAAAAACGACCTCATTTGGCCAAGAAAAAAGTTCTTTTCCACCAAGACAATGCAAAGGTGCACACATGTGCAGTTGCCATGGCAAAAATCCATGAATTGGGCTATGAATTGCTCCCTCATCCGCCCTATTCTCCAGATCTGGCTCCGAGTGACTACTTCTTGTTCCCAAACCTGAAGAAATGGCTTGGTGGAAAAAGATTTGACTCCAATGATAAAGTCATCTCGCAAACAAAGGTCTATTTTGAGGACCTCGACAAATCATATTTTTTGGAAGGGATAAAAAAATTGGAGAAACGTTGGACAAAGTGTATAGAGCTCAAGGGAGACTACGTTGAAAAATAAAATGATTTATTTATCAAAAAATCTGTGTTTTATTCCAAAAGTCACGGACTTATTGACCCGCCCTCGTAAATAATAACTAGAGCGTTAAGATTCCATTAATTACCAACAATGGCTAGATTAATTTTTCTTTAAGTTGACTATTATCAAACGTAATTAATAAATGTATTTGTAGTCTTTACATATTAACTGTATAATACGATAGCAGGATATTTTCGGTTCAAAGGTCGTGAATTTATTTCCATGACGTTATACAAATAAAGAGATTATTCAATTATGCTTTCTCTTTGTGCTTTCTTTCTTTATTTCCGTTTTCTAGTCGAAGTATGCCCATGATACGAGCAGGGATATAAGCCATTACATTGAAAGCGATTTCCATGAAAACTTTAGATGGAGGAACCAGATGTTTTTTTAACATGCAGTTCATGGCTGTTGTACACATTATTATTTTTTAATGAAGTTCTAATTTTTTCATGCTATGAATGTGTTATAACAATAGGGGTTAAAGTATGAAATTGCCGATTTGTACTGAAAATCAAAATTGTTTATTTTTTAATTTTTAACAAATTTATTTAATCAAAATAGTTACCATTATTATCTATACATTGCTGCCATCTAATAGGAAGGTCATTTATGCCTTTGTGATAGAACTCTGAGGATCTAGACTGCACAAACTGTGTGAAAGCATTTTGTACTGCCTCGTTCTTCAAGTCGAAGTTTCCATCACGAAAGCGTTTAAACCAAAACGGTGGTTCGCACGGTGCGTTCATTAGCAGATCCCTCTCCAAACGCAACATTGATATTGCGGGCTGTTTCTGCCGCGTTACTTCCGCGTCGGAACTCGTATTCAAAAATCACTCGAATTTTCGCAGTAAAGTCGATATTCAAATGTTTACATTTTTTAAAAGAAGAACATCATAGAAACAATGTGAAAAAAGTTTCATTCGAAAACCTCAAACCATGAAGATTGACTGCCTCAAGAACCTTGTGGAACCTGTTTCTCATTTTATGTTTAATAACAGGCACTGGGTATTCCAACAAGATTCAGAGCCAGCTCATAGAGCGAAAAGCACACAAGCAAGACTGGCTAGCGGCGCGTTAAATCGACTTCATCCGGCACGAAGACTGGCCCTCCTCCAGTCCAGATTTGAGTCCGTTAGATTACAAGATATGGCAACACTTGGAAGAAAAGGCCTGCTCAAAGCCTCATCCTGATTTGGAGTCACTCAAGGCATCCTTGATTAAGGCCGCCGCCTATATTGACATGGACCTCGTTCGTGCTGCGATAGACGACTGGCCGCGCAGATTGAAGGCCTGTATTCAAAATCGCGGGGGTCATTTTGAATAAACTTTATTACCATATGAATCTATGTTTTATTAAGTTCATTTTGCTATATAAATGGTTACATAAATAATAAACATGTCTAAATTATTTCATATTACACATGTGACAGAACTTATGACCTGACTTAGGTATATAATAGCCAGATGAGCCCTTTCAAGTTTATTCGGGCATTGTATTCCTAAGAAGAATTGGCGCATTTGGCTATATCCGCCTTTTTCCTTATGTATGTAAAACCATACCGATAATTGTCGACTAAGATAAAAAGCACATAAAATTATATATTTAAACCCCTTTTCATTACTGAAAAATTAAAAAAAAGACATCTAAAGATAAAATATTTCCGAACTTACACAAAAATATCAAACCAAAAGGGCATTTATACGTAAATGTGGCTTTTCAATTAAGTTTAGGGCAAATTCGTCGTTTCATCTTCAATCAGGGGCAAAAAAATGTGCAGAAGCGCCTTTTTTTGTTGTTCTAAAACTGCAATGGAACGAGATAGCAAAATATAAAAAATACTGGAAGACGCGCCTTATTTTCCTGATTCCGGCAATGTAGGTAACTTAATTTGGCAAAAAATTTCACATACTTACGTCTTTTCAACTAACGGGGCAGGACCCAATTCATGACTCACAAACACATACCTATCACTGAAACACTTTGGGCTTGCAAGTAGGAAAATGTCTGTGTCATATTTTAAGCAATGTCATCAGTTATTTTTTGTTTCTGCTTAACTTCACAAAACTCTGCTTCTATGGAAACATAGCATAACTTTAAACTTATCTCCTGACGTGAAGCTAATAGAAGCGATTTCGGTCGATACGACCTCTTAATCTTTGGCGGCTATAAATCCGTGAAAGTGTTTTCTGTGGTCTGTTTTCCTTCGCAAAATGTCAGTCTAAATTAACGTTCTTGATACTGACTTATGAGAAACTATTTTCCAACATCATAGATCACTGAAAGATCCCGTTTTCATCTGTTAGAAGCATTATTTGCAGAAAAAGCGTACTAATTCCTAAATGAACGATTGATTGTTGCGATTTGCATTTATTGGAGATATTTCCATAGGGCAAAATTTTTCTAGTTAGCAGCAACAGGGGTTTAAATAATCATTATTAATCATCAAAAAGAAGCAAGATTCCTTACAAAACGGGTTATGCCTATTACATACATACACCGTAATTATGTAAAAGCACGTCGCTCTGAACGCAACCATTTGATATACTTCTTGATATATTTGTTGCGACATTTGACACTGTCAAATCTAAACGGGCTCTTAAGAGTTTTAATTAAACACCCTAAACGTGTGCGGTCGTAAATGACGGTGGTACACCCACATACAATACAGTTGAATAGTAGTTATCATACAAACACGTGTCAGGTAGAACAAATATAATAAATAATAGATATGGTACGCTACGTACGAGCAGGTACTCCAAACCTGTAGTGCGATTGTGTAAGGTTGTTCATGGATGGACAATGAATACAATTGATCATCGATCGTATAATGTAAATTCTAATTGTGTAATTTTGTCCATTCCATAAACACCGAAAAGTGACCGGTGTCTTATTAAATTGTATTCAAATATAAAGCATATTTTACGATTTCAACCCAAAAACAAACTTTTATTCATAAAAACATTGAATTTAAACTAAAAATTTACCTCTGCAATTGAAATAACCAAACGCAAAGAACGAATGAAATAAGAGTTTCCTGCTACTCGACAATAGGTAGCGTTAGTGGACTACGTAAAGTGTTCTCTGACGTAGTACTTATATTATTTTATTTATGTTCTGTAAATGTCAAGTGATAACTGTCACAGTGAAAGAAAACTTTGAATTTGTTTAATTAAAAACACAAGTAATTAAAAAATATTAAATTAAATTAAGGCGTTCTATCAAAAACAAACAACACAAAGTGTAAGCACCTAAATTAAATAAAAATAAACCAACATTTTCACTTTCACTGGATTTTGTCCACATTTATTTAAATCTTAGCAAAAGCAAACAACAAAAGAAAATCATTGCTTTAACAAACATATTTTAATAACATTCATACCACTGACCTTTTTTCTTTTTTGGCTTACAAAATACTCAGAATATTTAATAAGATTTGATTCTCATAAAAAGAGAGAGAAGTATATTTTTTCTAACAAAATTAAGCTTAGAAAGCATTCGGCTCACGAAAGAAAAACAAATTAAAATTCCCAGTAGGGCAATGTTACCTCCAGGCATTAATGTTTTATTTGTATTCCGTTTCATCTAAGATAATAAAATGAGAGGAATCTTACAGCCATGTTTTTTTTTGTACCGTATTATTTTGTACCGATTGTACCGGATTGACGATCGCAGTTTGGCCATGGTGCAGAGAATACGCGCTGCTGCCAGTCTTCTTCAGGCTGCTGAGGCTGCCTGGAGAATTAATGGGCTTGCTCTTGACTACATACTTAACTCTACGGTTAAGAAGAAGCCTAAGTTGGAGCAAGCTTACCCAAAAAGAAAGTGGCACTGGTTCTCCCACACACCAGCGGAACACAGAAAAACTGTTTGGCGCTGCAGACTCCGGCAGAAGGGTGGTAGCATCCAGGCAGCCTCTTAGGAAGCCTCCCACCGCAGAGGGATCTGTTGGCCGTCATCATTGGTTAGAAAACCTAAGATGACATTGCCCAGTGGGACCACTAGGAAGTAGATCCCACCACCCTAAAAATTCTCGAGCGGCAGCAGCGTATGAAAGAGTACTGCCGCAGTACTCGTTTAGTCTGCTCGTACAACACCCATGTGAAGAGTGAAGAGTGACTATTCTTTCTAAGTGTCGGCACCACACGACATTTTTTTTAATGTATCTTAGAAAGAGGTAAGTCGTACGATAATGTTGGTTTTATGAAGTCAGACATAAGTAAATTTTTTAAATTGTGAAAGTTTAGGGCATACTGCATTTGTGCGGACAAATCGTGGGGACATGCCAGTAATACGAGATATACTCGTAAACATAAAACATATAATTCATCATTCAGATAATAGTCTCTGTTCGAAACCAAAGAAACATATCAGGCATGTCTCTTCTTACAGACACAAAAACTATAACATTTAGTAGTCAGGGTAAACACGTTATGTTGAGACTCTTTGAAGGAATTACCTCTCTCATTTGCACCTCTGATATTTACCTAAGCCGCGTCACAATGAGAACGGTGCTCATGTAAAGGCATTTTCCGACCCACTGAACCGTGTGCCTGTTGATGACAGGGCTGTTAACTTTAAGAAAGATCGTGTTTGTTTTGGGCTTCTATAAATTATTGACAAAAAAAAATGAAAAATAAAATATAGTTTGAAAAAACTAAAAAACCACGCTTTTATAGCGAATCGAACTAAACAGTAGAAAATAATTTTTAATTACAAAGAGTTTATATTTCAGTAGTAGAAGATCGAACAATCAATCATAACTAATTACTTCAAAATAAAATTATAATAAAATTTTAATTATTAGGAGAATAATTCAATTCAGAGTATTTCCGAGAAAATGTATCTCGAAAAATATTAAAAATATTTGCAACCCTTTATTGAAATTATGTTTATAAAAACCATGTTTTTTGTATACTATACAATAACAGTGTTTCGCATTTTTGTACGTACACAGTTATTAGCACAGCTATTAGCTTTCGTGTTAACGATTCGTCGAACTGATGCAAAGTGTATGTATACAAGTAAATAAAGTGTCAGTGGCGTTAGCAAATGAACAAACTAAACTAAATAATTACGATTTCATCTAGTATTTGAAATAATAATAATACAATTGACAGCCCTACCCATCAGTAGCCTGTTTCTAGTCAAGAACCCGCAAAAGCTTCTTAACGTTTCTCAGATATTTCGTGACCTTCATATACTGTGGACTGTGACCTCATCTTCAAACACGATAATGAAAAGTTACATGCTAACATGCTGCACAAAAAAAGCATTGTCAAAGCAGTGGCAATGGAAATGCGACTCTATCGATCGGCAAAAACAAGCATAGTATTACTTAACATATTTTACATTAGGTATCTGACATAGGTAAGTAGCATACTAAGTCTTATGATAAGATGCAGTCACTTCAGTACATTTAATGTGATGCATAATAAATGACAAAAAAGAGTTCAATGGTATTTTTTAATTATTCAAACAAATACATTTTGTTGAAATACAGGTTTTTAAAAATCAATTTCCTAAGTCTTAATTAGCACCAAAGAACATGGAAAAAGGTTAGAGAGGCTGTCATCATGAGCCATTTGTATGAAAACAGATGTCGCCACTTGCGCCCCACTACACATAAACGAGTTCAAAGAATGCTAATCAAGCGAATTCTATAGACGTCAAGAGAAACCAATCACAGCGCTCACGTTTGGGCAGAAGTATAAGCATTTGCTCATAATCTCTGTGGTGCGCTTGCCCCACCTATATCGCCTTTCTAACCTTTCTCCATGTTATGCGGTTAGCACTCTTTGCATATTAGTTTTACATTACCTACATCAAATGAAATTTGTTGAATTAGCTTTGATCACTTTGACGATAACTGGCGTTAAGATGAAACACTCCGGTCAAGAGAATTAAAAAGTAGGAATAAAAACAGAAAGCGTTACAACCTTTTCTTTTTAACTTTTAAAGGTATATTTTCATTAGACATCAAATTGGTTTTCGATCAACTTATAGCACCCACTTGTGAAAGTAGGTACTGCCACCAATTAAAGTCAGCATATTTTGTTTCGCAGACTAGGTCTCTGTTTATGAATCAGGTGCTGGATTTGATTTGTAGAGTATGAACCTCAAAAAAAAAGTAAGGGGCCCTTATAGAAACACTTTCTTGTCCGTCCGTCTATCTGCCAAAACATTTAATATCGGGCAGGCGGAAGTAGGAGGAGGTTCTTGAATTAAAATATAAGGAAGTGAAATGACCTTATAACGCAGGACGCGTTATAAGGTCATTTCACTAAACAAGTTTTATTAGCGCCTCGAAGTCATGAACTCGTAATAAACGAAATAAATTGGTTATAGGAATTAACCGAAGTTGCCATATCTGTTAAGAACTTTGAGTATTAAACCAACGTTAATAAGCATAAAGATTTTCAGAAGATACAAAAAAAGTAATGACAATTTTCAGTTGGTAATCAAAAGGCAAAGACTGTCCCAAGCGTATGCTATATCTTTTTGTTGTATTCATATATATTATCTCTCATTATTGAAATATTGTTAGTAATAAAATATGTTTTTCCATACAAAATAGCATAAAGACCTGATCAACTTTTGTTCTTTGCAGAAGTAATAAATGATATGAGTATGGATGTCTGTAAAACTGCGAACAAGAATTTGTAGTTATGGCATCTAAGATAATATATATTTTTAAATATAGTTATTATATTTTTTGCGACAGAAGGGAACACTTACTCTTTCACAATTTTCATTTAATTTTCACACAGAACTCTCGCTAAATGCTCGTCAGTGATCAACAAAACTTACAATTTAAGTTTTATTAATAAAATCTAATCTCATGTACTTACAAGAATCACTAGACAAGAAATATTTTAACTGTTGTTCCGGGTGCACGATACTAAAAATCATGGGATATAACATGTCCAACCGCTATTAGCAGCTTTCCGTATACAACTGTCCAATTGTTAGGAGTAACTTCCAACACGCTAGGTTTTCCAAGTCCCGTCCTTCACTCAAACATAACAACATAACAAAACATTAACTATTTTTGCTAGCTAACTAAAACTGTGTAGCAAATTACAATTCTTTACATAATTTGATGAAAATGTATACCGCTAAGTAAATAATGTTTTAACCACAGAACATGGAAAAGAGGTGTTTTAACCAAAGATTTAAAAATACACATCTTACTTATAATAAGGATTGCAAATTTGCAATCCAATATACCGTGAAACAGAATTATTTAATTCTCCAAAACCGCACGGGTCAAATGCACTAGTATTCGAAATACAATATCGAAGCCTATGCCGTATGCCCCGATTCCAGGTCGATATTGACATCAGACGTAACAGCTCGAAGAATAAATTAAAACGGAAAATACATTTCTATTAAACTCTAAAAAGCGTCAAATATTTGTTTTTATTTTACACTTCTCTGTTAGCTGTGATTTGTTTTGTCATGTTTTGTTCTAGCCTTACTCGTATTTAACTTCATTCAATTATTTGATCTATGTTTAAAAAATGCAGTATGCTAATAAGACACCAACCGGCTGATAAAAACCAACACAAACAAGTAAAAGATTGCACTGAGCGTGGTGTGGTCATCTCATCTTATAAAACCTTTGTCTGATACCTAACAAAATTTTGAATAACCATAAAAAGTATGACTGGTATAATATTATCTTTTTAACACCGTGTTTGTAAATTAACATACTATTAACGTACTTTTACAGAAAAAAAAACTAATTAAACTAATAACTTTCGTGTTGCTGCATGGTTATATGATAATCATACGACTTATTATTTTTTAGTGTTATTGTAAAAGTCGTCTTACTCAGTTACTTACCAACAGAAGTAATTATCCTCTTACGGCCGGTCCCAATATTCTATCTATCTTCAGTTTTGGCATATCGGAGATAGAAAACATCTTCTGTCTCTGATTTTGCCGTCCAGAGAAACAAAGACAGAAGTTGTTTTCTATCTCCGATATGCCAAAACTGAAAATAGATAGGTTATTGGGACCGGTCGTTATGGAAATAATCGCAATAATCCAAATTTTGTGGGAACATCAGAAACGCATTTAGAAAGTCAATAAAGCGAAGAGTAGCAAAGTTCCAAGGCACAATAATTCACAATTTCAACGCCATGGATTTCCGACACGCTCGGAATACTATTATCCGAGGGAAAGGTTGGTATAATATCTTTATTTACGTTCTTTTTGCACTTTCACCAAAGCAGGGATTACCAATCTTCTTTGAGTTGGTCCTTCGCGAAAGGGACAAGCACATTCATTATTCGTAAAACCAATAGCCTTTTTGTGTTATAGGTAGGTTCTAGGTGTGTTCTTATCACAAAATTATATTTGTATTTGGGTTCCAGTTATTTGCCTCTGAACTGTGTATCCAGATTCCAGATAAAACAGATAAATTTTAATACTTAAAAGGGGAACGTTAGGTACTGTGTTAATTTAAACATGACCTTTAACGGTCGACAGTAGAAATAACATTCAATGATACTTTTTGGCGATTTATACATAAGGTCTGCTTGTTTGAAAATTAGTGCAGATTGAAGCTAGGCTTTACAGACATGGACACGCGTCAGGCCTAGGAACTTGATACAATATTATAGAGGCTATTGTTTTCAGTAAAGTCAGGACAATAGTTTCTAGTTCTTCCACCAGAGAAGGTGAATGAACAATAAAATAGCTCGAGGCTAGAGTAAGTAGATATAGAGTAATACGCGAAATTTGAACTGTTGATTTTTTTCCGGGAGTCAACTTCAAACAAGCTAAAAATAAATGCTAGTAGTACGTAACCTAAAATAACGTTAATTTCTTAGTTTAAGGTAGGTATAACTACGAAAAAAGAACATACCTACTCGTCTTTATAGAGCCCGAGAGAAGTCCCCATTTACTACCAAACTATCATCCGCAGACTTTCTTAAATTTACGTTGAGTTTTGATAGTATACAAAGGTGATGGCTGGATAAATGGTTTGCGGTAGCAAATGTTACTTAGTTAAAATATTTTAAGTTGGTCACATTTATAGAAATGTTTCGCTTTTGATTGCAGCATCAAGTATCACACTTACTAAAAATGTTATAGACTATCTTAATCAAAGGTATAAATAGACACGCAATAAATGACAGAAAAACTTTTTAAAAATGAACGTTTAGACTTTAGAAACTTACTGAAAGTCTGGGTACTCTTTAAACTGAGTAGTATTCAACTTTGAGTATGTACGTAAAGTTGAATTCGAATTAGGGTATAAAATATGACAATATTTAGCTACTGATTGACATAAGGATACAGTAAATGAAAATTAGAGACAGATTAGTTCCCATTTATTGTCCATGAACCCGTCCAAATACAAAAGGTTTAAATGTTTTTTTTTGTGGAGTGGAGGAAATAGGTAAGGCATTGCTCAAAAAATTCTGTAAAAAAATATTCAGTAATAGCAATCGCTTCAAATGTATAAAACTGCGTCTGTCTATTAGTAACAGAATAAATCGCCAAGAGAATTTTTCAGATCAGGACTTCGTGCCACTTCTCTATCAGGCGAAAGATTTGCTTTAGATGCGAGTGCGACTGATATCGTACACGGATGGGAAACGTGACGTGTTTATGAAACTTCGGGGTAGCAGTCGACGTGATTGCAATGTGGGGCCAAATGCGAGGTCATGGAAATGCTGTCGTGTCATTCGATGACCTACATTCATATAGTTATAGTTATATAGAATCAAAGTATGGCTATTCCTTGGGTAGTTTTGAGTCTCTCGTAATGATGTAAAGCTATTATTAAATCCTACTAAGTAAGTCTTCTTTTACCCTTTAGGGGGGGTCCGCACAAAAATTTAAAATATTCAAGATACATTTATTGTTATTTTGGAAGTGTATCAAAATAAAGCTATCTTTATTTTTTTTTTTTTTTTTTTTTAATCTATTTATTTATTTATTTATTTATTTATTTACTCATTGCATAATGTTAACAATAAATGTAACAAAACCCTGTAAGGGTGTAGCAATTTATACTTATACTAATTCAAATACAAAATAAAAACTAAAATTATATAAACTTAAAAAATAAAGATTACTTAGAAATTAATGTGAGTGTGTGGGCAAATATGAGTAAGTATGCTGTGTGCGTACAAAAAAGTTTAGACATAAATTATAGTATATTACATTCCTAAATCTATGGTATATTATAATAATATGCATAAATATTGTTGTTTAATAATTTAAAAGAGTAGGGTGAAATGAGTTTCAGGTTTAGGTTATTTATGTTAGAAATAGGTTATGAATGGGGTGGTAATGTAAGTTTATCGGCCATTCTTCACCATCGGCCCACATCATGCGTTAACAGTTGAACAATACGCTTCTCCTGATCCATCTGGCATTTCATATCTTACCGTGAGTGCGGCGATTAGGCCAATGCACAATGGTAAAGAGAGAAGCTGCTGTTCGCTCGTTTTATAGTGGTTTTATACACTTTTTAGTGTTTCTCTCTTACGACACCCATAGAACAAGCGATTATATTGTAACGTAGAGCTAGCGCGATATTTTGACTGTTTTTCGATGGCTTTGTTGCGGTTTCAAATGTATAACCCACACTACTATCAATTCGGAAATTACATAGTCACGTTAGCCACATCACAAGATAAACCTGTGGTAAACCGGGCGCCAAGCTAATTTAACACAGAGTACGAGTAAGTTCACGTCCCGTTGGTCTAGTAGTTTAGGTGCCGGGTCAAGATCCTGAGGTTCTGGGTTCAATCCCCGGCTTGTGATCACCAACCTGCATTTGGCAAGCGTCGTGATTGTGCCTGTACCAATCATTGCTGCGGTAGCTTGGACTGAGAGAAAAAAGAAGAATTCCGAGACGAAATCTAATATGAGCGTATCAAATATTAGCAGTCTAATCAGTCCACAGCTGGACACGGATCTATAATAAATACAAAAAATGTTTAATGGAATAAGAATACATAATAATTGTTTTCACTTAGTGAGGTGTAATTTGGTTTGATTTCAAGACATAAAGTAAGACCCTACTAACCAGGTCTACCCGTGACCATAAACGCTATAAAGGGTTCGAAACGTTGGGTTTAATCAAAAATAAACGCGTTCTAAATCCGTAAACTATCTTTCATTTCAATGTAGGTATAGTGTTCGCGTAAACTCAAGAAAACAGTACATAAAGTAAGACTTTATAGTAGCGAAATTTACATTCCATAACAAATTAGCGTTTATTATCTCATCATCTTCCAATAAGCAGGTAATCCTATGAGCAGTAATACTAAGGTACTTCAACATTTTCAAACTCATAGTTTCTCTTACCTTTTCTGTGACTGCTAATCCAGCGTACTCCTCAGCGGAGAGACAATCTCCCTTCAACCAGCTTGCCAGGCGACCCAACTCGCCTAGCATGCCCGACGGAGTTAAAGAACTAAGTGCCATTGTTCAACTACACGTTATACTTTTAAAACATTTGCGTTATAATACAAAATAATACAACTGCCACAAGGGTTTAATCACAGAAACTCCCCGCTAACTTAATAACAAAGTTGACAAGACACGATATTATTAAAGCAATATAAACCTAAATGTTATCAACACTTACAACTTTAGTAATCTTTGTTTACGCAACTTGAGCAAAATCACCAATGTTTTCAGAAGACGTTATAAGAAAATGAGGTGACCGATAGAAACTTTTTCAATCACAACCTCATTAGAGAAGTTCTCAAAAGAAGTGATATTTACGTGTGACGGATATCACGAGTCACGACGTTACTCAACAACGCCGCAAAAGCGACTGGCAGTAAGTAATCTCGCTCGGATTCTATCTCGGCTCCGACTTCGAAATATTCGCTTTTTAAACCTGGAATTGCTGCACTGAACGATGTTACGCTCTATTGTCTTCAATTACGCCCCATTTTCTAATGCCAAGGGGCTGGAGACCCAAACACAGAGCATGCGCGAAGAAATGAGACAGATACTATCGTTATACGGAAGGTCAAAGAGCGACAGCTGTTTTGAGCACCGTTCGCCGGGTTGCTATCAAAAACACACGTGTTCCGATACTAATATCTATGCGTGACATGTCGCCGATTGTCGCCCCTAAACCTTACATCGTGCAATAAATCAAAGAACTATATAAAACTATTGGAATTTGACTCATTTTAGTTTATTGCCAAATGCATACGCAGTTGTTTTCTTAAAGACTGTGAGGCTTTCCGTTATCTCTAGTTGCTAAAGTCTACATCTTGCATACTAAAGATATCATCGTGAATCGGCGTCATATAATTTGATTATCGTACGATTGACCAATAGGCCGCTAACTGCTACACATTGCTAATTTAATCACTAGAAGGTACTAGAAATTGGTCGGCCCGCGAACCTTTCTCGAGGAAGGACCATATTGAGGCTACAAACCTTAGGGCGTCTTTAACTGTTATGTAAATAGAGCAGAAGAGCCACAATGAAAGACATGCTTAAAATGAGACTGCTGCAACTAGCTATGTAAAAGTAATGTTTGTTAAGGAAAATAAAGATTTCATGATTTATGATTTTCTTATGATCTTAGTTCAGACAGCAATGCTTTCGTGCAACAAAGACAGATCCAGCATTGTGGATCTCTAATCCAGTGGTCAGATTCTTGATTCTTAATACAGTTTGAACAATGCTGGGTAAAGTACTGGCTATGGCATTATAATATTATGTGTTTCACTCTAAAGTGGTCACCATCTAATGGGTACACTTTTTTAGTGATTTTCTAAAAAGTCATATAAAAAGATAAAAGAATTAAACGTAGTAATATTGTAAGTGATCAACATTAACTAATTTCATAGCTGCTTATAGTTGGACTAGTGGATGGCTATTTCAGAAGTACCAAAAATTTACCAACTTGTGTTTGAAATTCCAAATGAGGTTTGTAAATACTTGTTTGAGGAACAAATGGGAACTTGATACAAATGAAATAGATATAAAAATTATGTTTTACAATAGTCTAGATCAGTGTTTCCCAAACATTGTTCTGCCATGGCCCGGTAATTTTCACACTGTCCCTTTGTGACCCACTTAATACTTTTAAACCCAAGCTGGTTTCATTAGGTAAAATAATAAACATTTATTTACAGTAAAAATATTATTATACCTACACTATTTAGTCACTAAATTTTATTCTAACTAAAGAATCCAAGTTCGCGGAAAATGACGAAAGTAGATTTTTTAAAGTGTGTCGATCTATAGGTATTGTTTTTAAAACAAGGCGGGCATGTTGCGACCCGGTATTTTATTCTGATGGCCCGGCACCGGGTAGCGTCCCGGCAAAGAAACTCTGGTCTAGATGCCTTGATTTCATTTCTTTTAAATTTGAACAAAGGTCTGTATTGAAGAAGTCTTATTTGTTTTGGCATAATGGAGGCATAACCTTTAGTTTAAATAATATTTATATTCCCTTTTAAATTTTGAAACTCAATACTTAAATCCTGTGTTTTAAAACCATTATTTATTACCCTCAACAGCTATTTAAGTTGTTGAGGGTAATAAATAATGGTTAAATGATTACATTTATAATGTAATACAATTTATGTTTTTTTTTAAATGTAGACAACATCACATGTATGTTACATGTATTTGTAGTGCTTATAAAGTGAAACTTATTGCAAATTGATTGCAGCTGTACTCATTTAAAAACCAAAGATTAGTAAATGAATGAATGAATGAATAATGAATACTTAGGTATTGACGTTGAACATTCAGTAAAAAAGCTTAAACCACCACCACCTCGTAATGTCTCCTTTATACAATGTGTTCCTTTTGATATCCCATAACTCTAGGGTATTAAACCGACCATAGTAAAGAATCAAATTGCATATGAATTATTTTTCAATTATAAAATTGTTTTTTTGTTTAATTTTTTATACAAAATAATTCAAAAACAAATTCTATGTAAAACACCCTTACCTTGTTATTAATGAACTTTTGAATGAAAACAATTTACTTGTACCTACTTATCAATGAAACACTAACACACGTCAATGTTTTTTACAAGTTACGCTCTCCCGCTACTTTACTACTACACTTTAGTGTAAGTTTGCCAACGTCTCGCAAAACTAAGGATTCGCCATACTGGTTAATTTTTTTTAACAAATTTAACTAAAATTGATGTTTAATTCGAAACTATTGATTTTTGAACAACATGTTCTTGGGCGTTTTATATTATTTTTACCTATAGAACATAACCTTAGAGTTATGGGATATCAAAAGGAACATGTTGTATACCAGCTGAACAGAAAGTAAACCAATGCTAAAAATGATTTTGTAATGATAGAAAGTAATAGTTTGCACTTAAGTACAACTGCACAATCAGTAAACATAGTCACTATAGTGATTCTTTATCTCAGCCATATGACAACTAATACAACAATGTTGACATTATGGATTACTATCAGCTATTTCATAAAAAATCCACGCTCCGACCAATACCGGCTCAAATTCAAAACCCCGAGTGTTTTCAGCTCGAGCTTCAAAACCGTTTCGAAGCCCTTGAGAACAGCATCGAAGTGGACGATCTATACAACATGGTGGTGGATACTGTCCGTACGGTAGGGTCTAAGTACTTTCAAACCCGCCGTCCCAAATCAAAGAAACTCTCCAGTCAGACTCTCCTACTCATGGATCAGAGAAGCGAAATGAGGCTACAGGACTCAGCGGATGCCCATCGCTATCGGCAACTCAATAGACAGATATCGAAGTCTTTGAAGAGCGACCTTCGTCAAGTTAATACCCGACGTATTAAAGAGGCCATTGAGCGGAACAAAGGCTCCAAAGTGTTCGCCAGAGATCTGTCTATTGGGCAAAGCCAATTGACGAGGCTGAAAACTGAGACAGGTAGCATCATTACGTCAACACCTGAAATCATGAGGGAGATTGAGAGTTTCTATGGACAGTTATACTCCACGAAAACACCTGTTGAAAGCAAGGCTAAAGAACCTAGAGCCAAGCTTACCCGACACTATTCTGAAGATATCCCGGACGTCAGCCTGTGCGAGATTAGAATGGCTCTCAAGCAGCTTAAAAACAACAAGGCGGCGGGTGATGACGGAATCACAACAGAGCTCCTTAGAGCGGGCGGTAAGCCGGTACTTAAGGTCCTCCAGAAGCTCTTTAATTCTGTCATACTCGAGGGCAAAACGCCAAAGGCATGGGGCAGAAGCGATGTGATGCTGTTCTTCAAGAAGGGTGACAAAACTCTCTTGAAGAACTACAGACCCATCTCGCTTCTGAGCCATATCTATAAGTTGTTTTCGAGAGTCGTTACGAATCGTCTCACTCGCAGGTTCGACGACTTCCAACCTCCCGAACAAGCCGGGTTCCGAAAAGGCTATAGTACCATAGACCACATTCATACGCTGCGGCAAGTTATACAGAAGACCGAAGAGTATAACTTGCCACTTTGCTTAGCGTTCGTGGACTATGAGAAAGCCTTTGATTCGATTGAGACCTGGGCAGTGCTGCAGTCTCTCCAAAGGTGCCAAATAGACTACAGGTACATCGAGGTACTAAAGTACTTATACCAAAACGCCACCATGTCGGTCCGATTACAGAACCAGAGCTCTAATCCGATCCAACTACAGCGAGGTGTGAGACAGGGAGACGTTATTTCTCCGAAACTGTTCACAGCTGCGTTGGAGGATATTTTCAAGCTTCTGGACTGGAAAGGACGCGGCATCAACATCAATGGCGAATACTTAACACACCTGCGATTTGCCGATGATGTAGTTCTTATGGCTGAGACCTTGGAAGACCTGAACATTATGCTCGAAGATCTCGGTAATGCTTCTCAAAGAGTGGGTCTTAGGATGAACATGGACAAGACGAAAATCATGTTAAATGCCCATGTTGCACCCGCTCCAGTTAACGTTGGGAACATTGCACTCGAAGTTGTTGACCACTATGTTTACCTGGGACAGATAGTCCAGTTAGGTAAGTCCAACTTCGAGAAAGAGATCTCTCGTCGAATCCAGCTCGGATGGGCAGCGTTCGGGAAGCTCCGGCATATATTCGCGTCCGAAATACCTCAGTGTCTCAAGACGAAAGTCTTTGACCAGTGTGTGTTGCCAGTAATGACCTATGGGAGTGAGACGTGGTCGTTTACTATGGGTCTCATAAGAAGGCTCAAGATCACCCAGCGAGCAATGGAGAGAGCGATGCTTGGTATTTCCCTACTCGATCAAATCAGAAATGATGAGATCCGCAGGAGAACTAAAACAACCGACATCGCTCGAAGGATTGCATCGTTGAAGTGGCAGTGGGCGGGACACATAGCGCGGAGAATCGATGGCCGTTGGGGCGGAAAGGTTCTCGAATGGCGACCGCGTACCGGACGACGTTCCGTGGGCAGGCCCCCTACAAGGTGGACCGACGATCTGATCAAGGTCGCGGGAAGCCGCTGGATGCGGACAGCACAGGACCGATCGTTGTGGAGATCCTTGGGGGAGGCCTATACCCAGCAGTGGGCGTCGTTCGGCTGATATGATGATGATGATGATGATCAGCTATTTAGCCATAAACATAATTATAAAAACAGTTATATCCAGTTTTAGTTACTAAGTTTAGACTCAAAAATGGGTTGTAAAATTTGCAAAAGTAAATGGTTACAATGGTCTTAAGTTACGGTCACACAGCCTGTGATAGCATTTAGATGGAAAGAACTACACAAATAGGTTAAAATTATAAATACCACATAAAATTTTTAAGAATGGTGCATTATCTCTTTAACAGTATGACGTTGATTTGTTTAAAATAAAAATTGGTAAACACAAATATGCTACGCCTACACAATAAAAGTGTTGATAAGACTCTGCAAAGACATTAATCATCAGTAAACTTTAAACTTCTGATAACTATTTAGAACTTGTTTGGCTACAAACAAATTGATCTACTTAAAAATACGCTTACCTTAGGTGTTTTGATGATATCCATTAGAAAATAACTCATAAATCGATAATGTAGACAAATACACTTGACTGTTTTGTAAGATATATGTACGCGGCTGCAGCTTGGGAGCCTCAGTTTAAATCACAAAGTAGCACTGACTTTAGTAAATACATACGAAACACATTTAAACCAGAAAATAATTATAACGACAGCCTTACGTATCCAAAAACAGTTCCAAACTTTAGAATTTGGCACTTCGAAGAGTGAGTACTTCTTTTTTTTATTAAGTTTAACGGCCTCGGATACTTGTCCATACAGCCAATACTTTAGTATTATTGTCTTTATTTTGCATTAAAACGTTGATGTTAGACGTTTTAATGCTTTGATGGAGTTTTTGGAGACAGTCGAAAGATTGAAGGAATGTAGAGAAATCCCCAAGAAAGAGGTGGACTGTTCGCGTTCCCGGGCAAAATTCACGGTCTACTTTTCTTGGTTACGACCCATACACCATGTTATTTTACCGAACTATATATTGTTGGCAACACCAACCAAAAATGTAAAACTTCAAAATAGAATAACTTTAGAATCTAATTTTTGAATGTGACAGACATCATTATATTTAGTCTTACTTCAATCTGTGGTGCTTGCGAATAAACTGTGTGTGTATCTCCGTGTTATTAATATTAATACAACTAAAGTTGACAAAGAACTGCAGTGTTTTCATTAGCCAACCAGCCCTCTTCTGCATCCACTAAAACATCTCTTCATATGGTCCTTCATCACCGTGGGAAATTTGGCAAGAAATACGACGGAGTCATTGACAACGTGGTACAGGTTACTCTGCAACGACCGTGAGTCAATTTTGTTCGTTCTACAAGTGACACGCTTTAAGAAGAGATAATCAAGCCCACAGCGAGCGACAGTAAGAAATCTACGATATTACGTCGAATAAATTGAAGTTGCAATTCCATACATTGCATTTATCATAGCATCAATCAATACGTCGTGCTTCATACAACATTCAACAATCAACATCGTATCGCGCCATATTGAATAATATAGCCTTTCAACAATGGTTCTATAATCTATGGTTAGACCCATATTCAACCCTGCCAACGTGAGAGCAAAATCTTTCGACGCAAACTTCACACCGATGATGACGCAACACTGAGCTGCGAACCAATCAGCTCAGCCGCCATCTTGTGACGCCGTGCAACGCAACGACGTGATTGGTCGAAACTCCAAATATATCATATTTTATTCGTTTTGTTGAACCCTATGGTTCGAATTGTATTCAAAAAAGGAAGTTGTTGTGACTGTAACTCCATTTTGTATTTTCACGCTATTTCCACCTGGTTGCAATTTTTTGTAAGTTCTAATATAAGTGGTTAGAATAAGTAATTTAATTGTAAAAGCAATATATTTTGTTGCCAACCATTGTTTTAAGTCGCAACAATGTCGAAAGAGGAGGATTTAGCTACAAAGCTAAAACGCTTGCGTGCCTCAAGAGGTTATGTAAAGTCCTCTATTACTAGACTTTATACGTTTGTTTCTAATACACAAGATGTCGAAATTAGCACTCTGTCGACCTTGCAATCAAAGAGGTCGCGAATCACAGAGCTGTTTGTTGAGTACGAAAATTATAACAAAGAAATAATTTGTTACGATGATAGCGATACCGAAGATGTCGCGGATTGTGAATCAAAGTATTTTCATATTCTGACTGTGTTAAATGAGGCAATCAATTCTAAACCGATGCCACAAATGGATACTACTCCTGCATACAGAACAAAATTACCTACGATACAAATACAAAGTTTCTCAGGTAAATATAGTGATTACACTCCATTTATTAATCTTTTTAGTGCTATAATTCACAAAGATAAATCTATTGATAATGTTCAGAAATTGTATTATCTTCGATCATTTTTGCAAAAAGAACCGTTTGATCTAATCAAAAACCTTCCTCTGAGCTGTGAAAGTTATAATGAAGCGCTCAGACTTTTAGATGAGAGGTATAATCATAGATTTAAAATAATAAATGAACACATAAATTCCCTGCTTGACATGAATGCTCTGTTCAGATCCACACCTAGTAACTTGCGTGACTTTGTTTCCCATGTTAAACAATGTCTAGCTGCTTTAAAAAATCTAGATGTCAAGACAGAATCGTGGGACCCTATCATTTTATCTATTTTGTATCGTAAATTAGATTCCTACACATCTCGGGCTTACCAACTAGAGCGAAGTGATGAAGCTGATCCAACGGTGGTCGAGTTCCTGCTGTACCTGGAAAAAAGAGCCTTGGCATTGGAGAATGCAGAGCCGTTAGTTTCAGGCAAGATTAATAAGGCAGTGGTGAACATCGCTACGACATCAGGAGCCAGCTCATGCGCATACTGTAAGTCCAGTGAACATAGATTGTTTTCATGTAAAAATTTTAAAGTCATGCCTTCCGCAGACAGAATAAAGTTTGTTAAAGATAAGGATTTATGTAATGTATGTATGAATGATCACCGTGGCAAATGCAGGTTCCATTTTCGGTGCAAAACATGCAAGCAAGCGCACAATACTTTGCTGCATGATGACTCATTATCGGTCAAACAAAATATAGCCTTAATTTCAAATACAGGCACCGATAAGATTTTATTACCTACTGTGAAAGTTAAGCTTTTTTCTAACAGTGGTAGGGAGGTCCATATTAAGGCGATCCTCGACTCTGCATCACAAGTATCCTTAGTGACAAGTAAGGTAATTGATATCCTAGGAATTACTCCAAACAAAGATGACACATCCATTATAGGGGTCAGCAACACAAGTAATGCAGCAAGATACTCTGTCCCCCTGGAAGTCTTCTCTCTGGCTACACCTTACAAGGTAACCATGAATTGCCATGTGCTTGATAATATCACATGCAGAATCCCGCAGTATAAGATTGAAATGGCAAACATTAATATTCCTTCAGACGTGAATTTAGCGGATTGTGATTTTCACATCCCGTCTGAAATAAATATGCTGATCGGAGCTGACATATTTTTCCAGGCGCTGCTTCCGGACCAACGAGCTACTACACTGCAATCTGCTGAGCAGCACCAGCAACCACGCTTCGTCAACACAAGGTTTGGCCATGTTATTGCGGGGGCTTTGCCAAACAACAATCATGAAACAAGTAAGGTGTCTCTCTTATGTCTTAACTGTGACTCAAATGTAGATCGTACTATGCAACAGTTTTGGAAGACGGAGAGCATTCCTGAAAAATTTATTGAAAACATTCCAGAGCAAGAATTATGTGAAAGTATTTTTCAAACCACAACTATTCACAAAAATGATAAATTCCAGGTAGATTTGCCATTGAAATTGCCTTTGGACGAAATTAATGATGCTATTGGTAACTCTTTTGATTTTGCATTATATAGATTTTTGAATCTTGAGAAAAAATTACAAAAAGATATTAATTTGCTCTCAGAATATGACAAGTTTATTAATGAATATGTTGAGTTAGGACATGGTCACTATATTGATTTGAGTTCATTAAATTTTAAAGATGAACCCCTGTATTTCATGCCGCATCATGCTGTCATTAATCAAAATAGTAAAAGCACAAAGACGCGTGTGGTTTTCGATGCATCCATGCAAACTGACAAAAAATTATCGCTTAATGATATTTTGCTTAATGGGCCACCTGTCCAACAAGACCTTTTCGACATCATGCTTTTGTTTCGCTTAGGTGAATACACGTTTTCCACTGACATCCGCCGAATGTTCCGTTGCGTTGATATTAATCCAAAGCATGCTAGCTTACAAAATATACTGTGGAGAAATAACCCAAACGAACCAATCAAATGCATGCAGTTAGATACTGTAACCTACGGTCAAAAGAGTTCAAGTTTTCTCGCCACGCGTTGCTTAAAAGAGCTTGCAGATAAATACGAGAAGGAATACCCTTTGGCTTCTTATATTTTAAAATACTGCACTTATGTTGATGACGCATGCTACTCACACCCTGATTTTAATGTTGTGATTGAGGCTAAACGGCAAATTTGTGAATTACTTAGTAAGGGAAGTTTCTACACTCATAAATGGGCATCAAACTGTCAAAAAATTTTAAATGACGTTTCACCAGATAGGCAACAGTTTGATGATTTAGATCTTCAAAAGAATAATCTTTTTATGAAGACATTGGGCCTGACACTCAATGTAACAAAAGACTGTTTTGTTTTTTCTTGTCCAGAAACTTTTGAATATGAAACACCAACTAAGAGACAGATTTTAAGTTTCATTTCTAAAATATATGACCCACTTGGTTTTATGTCGCCCGTGATTGTGAAAGCCAAGGCCTTCATGCAAAAATTATGGTCTGAGAATATAGGTTGGAATGACGTTCCCTCACAATCTTTAAAATCGGAATGGCTTTTATTTGCTAAAAAATTATCTGAAATGAAACCTGTAAACATTGAAAGAAACATTAATATTCCCAAAAATGCGGCTGCGATTCAACTCATCGGCTTTGCAGATGCTTCAAGCAGTACCGGATACGGTTGTTGTGTTTATCTTCGGGTGGTAGACGAGACAGGTAAAGCTTCAGCTTTTTTACTCTGCTCTAAATCTCGGATCAATCCCCGCAACAATAATGCACTCACCATTCCGCGATTGGAACTTAATGCGATGCTTTTATTAACAAAATTAATTAACAGAGTCTATGATACTCTTGCTTTGAAAGTAAATGTACAGGATGTTTTTCTATTTTCTGATTCGCAAATTTCCCTTGCTTGGCTGGCCACTGAGCCAATGAAACTTAGCGCGTATGTTGGAAATAGAGTGAGGTTGATTCGAGAGCAAACAGCTAGATGGCACTGGCAGTATGTATCCAGCAGCGAGAACCCCGCAGACTACGTAAGCAGAGGGACTGATCCAGACGAGCTGATTCAGTGTGAGTTGTGGTGGCAAGGACCACATTTCCTGCGCGACAGTAAGTATGATTTCAATAAAAAGCTTACCTTACCATCCACAGATGACTTACCTGAAGTGAAGAAACAAGTCGCAGTCTCCAATGCCAAGGTCTCTCTTGTCGCGCAAAGAAAGGATGAGTTTTATGACTTTCTCGACAAGTATTCAGATTTCAATAAAATGACTCGTGTCATGGGGTACGTTCTCAAATTCTGTTATAATTTAAAAAACAAAAATGCACGTAAAATAGGTACATCGCTATCTCCTCTCGAGTTACAAAATGCCTTGCATAAAATAATACAACATGAACAGAGCATCCATTTCAAAGACGAAATAAAAAGTTTAAATTCTAACGATGAAAATGTAAATGGTTCATTAAAATCGCTACATCCATTTCTTGATAATAAAAATATATTAAGAGTGGGTGGCAGAATTGAAAATTCTAACGTTTCTTTTGAGCAAAAACACCCTATAATCCTACCAAAACAATCTCGAATAACTGATCTTATTATTCACCATGAGCACATTAGGTTGTTACACGCTGCTCCTAGATTGTTACTGTCTAGTTTAAACCAAAAGTACTGGATTGTAAACGGTTACAGACATGTTAAAAAATTAATTCATAAATGTTTACTTTGTTATAAAATGAAGGCGGAATGCGCGAAACAACTGATGGGTTCCTTACCAACTGAAAGAGTGACGGCCTGTCGGCCTTTCCAAAAAATAGGCATAGATTATGCGGGACCGATTCAAGTAAAAAACTCTCGAGTTAGAAGAGCTATTCAGACAAAAGGATATATATGTGTGTTTGTCTGCTTTGTGACTAAAGCTGTCCATCTCGAACTTTCCTCAGATCTTACTACAGACTGCTTTCTTGCTTGCTTTAAGCGGTTTATCGCGCGACGAGGTTTGCCTACAGACGTGTTCTGTGATAATGGGGGCTCTTTCAGGGGGGCAAGGAATGAACTAGTTCGCTTGTATGAGTTAAAGTCTTCCCAAGATCATCAAGCACAGGTGCAAAATTATGCAGCACAACAGGGCATAGCCTTCCATTTTGTTCCAAGCTATTCACCTGTATTTGCTGGCCTTGCAGAAGCAGCTGTCAAAAGCACGAAGTTCCATCTAAAGCGTATCATACAAAATTATATTTTGACATATGAACAGCTAAGCACTATATTATGTCAGATTGAAGCTGTTCTTAATTCAAGACCATTATTGCCTGTAACAGCTGATGATATAAATGATTTTAGTTATATTACACCAGGGCATTTTTTGATTGGCACTGCTTTGACTTCTTTTCCCGAAAGAAATATGGTTGATATACCGACAAACAGGTTAAAGTTTTGGGAAATTTGCAATAAAGTTAAGAGTCATTTTTGGAATACATGGCATAGGTATTACTTAAACGTCCTGCAATCCCGTCCTAAATGGCGAGATAGTGTACCTAATGTAAAAATAGGCTCCCTAGTGATACTTAGGGAACCTAACTCTCCGCCCCTAACATGGCCTATGGCCAGAATTATTAAGGTTTATCCTGGTCAGGATACTAAAATACGTGTGGTTGATGTCATCACACCTAGTAAAAAGGTATATAAGCGCTCTTTGAGTGGCATTTCAGTATTACCTTTTGAATAGGTTATTATAATATTTTATTTAATGTAACTAGGTAATTAAGTTATACTGTGTAACAAGTACAATGTAATAACATTGCCTTTTAAGTTAAGATTTTGCTTTTCAAATAAGTAGAAATTTCTAAGTTTAGCTAAAAATCTAGGTTACTCTAAATACTTCCTACTTGAAAACTACTCGGTATTTATTTTAAAGAGTTGTATAAGTTGTTTCTTCTCAGTTAAGTATTTTAATATAATATGCTTTATGTAGAAAAAGGTTAAAGTTAAAATTGTTTCTAAGAAAATTATAAAATTGTTCTGAAAATGAATGTAGTATAAATTCTACTACTATTTTTCAAAGTAGCAATTGTTTAAAGTTTATAATTTCATAAGTTAAATAAAAAACATTTTCTTTAATTTAGAAAGATTTTAATTCCTAAAAAAAAAAAGGGTATTTCTTATATTGTAATACCAATATGCTGGTTGTAGTTAATTTCTATACAAGTTAATTTTGAGCTAGTAATACTTACCTTTTATTAGATACCTATGTGCCTCTAGCATTCTAGACTGGGCCCCCAGCATGTTGGCAACACCAACCAAAAATGTAAAACTTCAAAATAGAATAACTTTAGAATCTAATTTTTGAATGTGACAGACATCATTATATTTAGTCTTACTTCAATCTGTGGTGCTTGCGAATAAACTGTGTGTGTATCTCCGTGTTATTAATATTAATACAACTAAAGTTGACAAAGAACTGCAGTGTTTTCATTAGCCAACCAGCCCTCTTCTGCATCCACTAAAACATCTCTTCATATATTGTTCACTCGCACGACACTTTGTTTCGCAAAATAACACCACTTTTACGACCCAAAAATCACTAGAAACAATAAAAATTCGATAAAATAAATGGACTCCAAACGTATCTCACGAACTCCCGCCAAAAACTCGTGAGTACTTCTGACTTCGGCTCGGCAGTTTCTTAATTATTTTTTTTCTTTAGTAAGTTTGCGGCCTCGGATACCTGTTCATACAGCCAATTCTTCAGTAATATTGTCTTTATTTTTGCATTAAAACGTTGATGTTAGACGTTTTAATGCTTCGATGGAGTTTTTGGAGACAGTCGAAAGATTGAAGGAATGTAGAGAAGTCCCCAAGAAAGAGGTGAACTGTTCGCGTTTTCGCGCAAAATTCGCGGTCCACTTTTCTTGGTTACGACCCATACACCATGTTATTACACCGAACTGTATATTGTTTACTCGCACGACCCTTTGTTTCGCAAAATAACACCACTTTTACGACCCAAAAATCACTATAAACAATAAAAATTCGATAAAATAAACAGACTCCAAACGTATCTCACGAACTCCCGCCAAAAACTCCTTTATTATATTTGACATTAGTTTGACATTTTTTTTTTATGAATGACGTTTTATAGCTTCAAACTGAGTCCATACCGCTAACTCATCTATTATTTCCATACGAACATCTTATTTTTAGTATTAATCCGTCTAGCCCCCTTTCGCAACGCGCGATAAGGAACTTCGTTCCAAAAATTCCAAACATTCATGTCCTACCTATATCTTTGGCCTTAACCAACATATTGTTGGCGTTATTAACGTGACATGACATGACAAAAACAAAATTATTATTGCGTGCACTCTACACAAAACACGTCGTATGCACCATAATAATTATTTTGATTGACTATCTTTTCGCACAATTTGTTTTGCACTGCATTACCCCTTCTACGCTAATATAAGATTTCCTGTACCCAAAAGGTTGTCTGGAAGACATCGCTTTTTAGCGATAAGGCTGCCTTGTACCTACAATTATATCTTGTCTGTATTAATTCATGTTGTGTTTTGTGCAATGAGTAAAGAAAGATGTTTCTTTACTCAGAGGTTTTGAGCAATGAAGTGTTTATTCATTCATTCACCATTTAAATTAACAAATATAAAATAATTTAAAACACAAGTAATTTTGTTTGCCCTGAATGCTCTGTCCCGAACTATTAACATCGTTTTGGTCGCAGTTCGGGCTCGGCTTTCCCGCGTCTCGCTCGCCCCTCACACCCCGCACAATTGCCCTGTCTAGAGTCCGACGAAGACGTCTTCGTCGGACGACTGTATGGTTTCATAGACTGTGGTTTTAGTTAAGTTAGGAGATGTTGGAAACTAATAAAACGAACCAAAATCTATAGATAAACAAGTTGTTTACAATTTTTTTTAAATTCTTTTACTTCTTTTGTTATTAAACTTTATAAGTAACAAATAGAAACAAAATATTTCTTGGAAAGAACTGGTATCAGCAGAGTGACGACGATTTCGTGACGGCGACACTCGCTATCGTCGCGGCAGGCGCCTTGCTCAGACTGGTAGGCGTCAGATTTATGATATTGGTATTTTAAATTGACATTATAATTAAAGACTAGGCTGTATGGACTTGTCCAAATACGTTAAATTTTTATGAAAAAAAAAGATGTCAACTGTCATGTGGTCATGTCACTGCAATGAAGTGCACGCACTGGCACTGACTGAAGAATCGGTTTGGTGATTGACTTCAATTGACTTGTTTGTCTTTCCACTTTGTCACCTATGTGCGACAAATAAATATTTTGAGCAAATCGATCACGAAAATATTGAACGATTTTATCAAGCTAATTACAATTTACAAGTGTGCTGAAAATAATGACTTCGACTGTGCCAGACGATAGAAACGAGGAGCGACGTCGAAGGGTGAGTGTTGAAGTCGTAAAGTAATGTAATGTGATAACTGATGATTGAATGTAGAATTTGCGTGATTCATCCGGCTTAGTGCGTATATTAGACGCTTAATCCTTCATAACGATGTAAACAAGTTCATTGCACGGTTTTATTACCGAAACAAGATTTGCTTTTAGTGTTATGGTCCTTGGGATTGTATTGATTAAATGGCATTTAATAGAAGTGCTTGGAAAATTCCAGAGATGATCGATTGTAATTAAGAGAATTAAGCTTGTGTCGATATCTAATTTACACATCTATGATAGACATTTCAATTTATTTTGTAATAGTCTGTTGATAATAAGGTGAGAAACTTATAGATTTTTGCTATGTAATTGTTAGCTTGTCACTGTGTACCTACACATAATCTATTTTATATTTAAGTTATTACTTTGACACCAGATCAGGAAATTGATGTGAATTTAAAAGCCTTTATTTTAATTATAATAGTGTAGTCTATAGAAGAGATACTAAATATGATATTTTAGAAATTTAATATTTCAATAACACTTTTTGAAATTGAAAAATTATATTAACACATTAAGCGCCATGGGGGTCACCGGTGACCTCCAAACAATAAAATTTTAATTGTGTCTAGTACTTCAGCAGTTAAAGGCTTAAAGAGACTTAATTCTGTATCCTTGTCTGGTTTAATTCTTTGTTTGCTTTCTTAATTGTTGTAGCCTAGTTGCTGATTTTTTAGTGGTAACTATTGAAGTATTTTTGCATAACTAAGGTATGACAATTTGAAAATAATTATTTAGGTATCCAAAATGTTAAAGGTGCACTGTGACATGGCAAAATTGATGAAAATAATAAAAAAAAAACTAGGTATATATATTTGTTTTATGGAATAGAAACAATAATAATAATAATAAGTAGGTATGTATTAGGGGTATATGTCAGATTGCCCAATTGTTTGTACTCCTAATTGTTTTTCGGCACAAACTATTAGCCTAAACATTTTTTGCACATTTTTAAAAAAGTGTTTAGCCTATTTTTACTATGCCTTACAGTATATCGCCATATAATAATTTCTCAAATGCGAGATTTAGCCGAATATATCTTAATGCCTACCATTAACAGTTCCAAATTTTTATTCCCAGAAAGTTAAAAAGTTTATCAATATTTGAAATAGCCATTTCAAAGAAGTAAGTATGCATGCAAGCAAGCAAGTAAGCATGCATACATGCATGCAAACAAGCAAGCACGCATGTAAACAAGCAAGCACGCATGCAAACAAGCAAGCATACATGTAATCAAGCAAAGATGCATGCAAACAAGCAATCATGCATGCATCCAAAAAATCAGACTTCCGTGACGGCTTCGGTGCTGCGGGACTCTGGCGGTCCCACGCGTGCTAATCGTCGCAGATGGCTTACGCTCACCACCGCAGCTTCGGCTTTCTTGCCGGCTTTGCCGGCTAGCCTCAGCCGCTTTTGAATTACACTCTAGGGGTAGGGCAGACAAGACTGCTTGGAGTCGGTCTGTGAGCGACTCGTTTCTTAAACTTTTTTGGTTTAAAAAAACAGAGCTTTCAATACTTAGCGTAATACCAAAGAAAAAGATGCAAAAACATTTTAGTGCATTTGATATTAGACATACTGAAATTAGGGTTTTCATTTTTTAAACCAAACTATAATAGTGCGATAACAACTTAGACTAGACAATAATTATACATTCTCATTGGCCAATACAGTTCGGTCAAATTAAATTAAGACTTTAAATTGTAGGCGAACCGAAGGGCACCCATGTATTAGAAGAAATTCACTAGCATTTTTTTTTCTATATACCATACTGATCAGGGTGGACTAATACATCTCTACCTTATACATATTGACCTATCAATCCAAAACATGCTGTAGGTATGCACTTTAAGAAGAAGCACTCATGGCAGGTTTTTTTTTAAATAACACAATAAAGTAACCTAAACCTGTATAAAATGTAAGCAATAACTATATTAGATGTATAGTAGAATATTTTGGTGTTAGGCAAATTAAGTGATAGTCAAATTACTAAAATAACAGTATAATATGGTTTTACAGAGACATGAAAAAAAAACATTTTGTTTGCAGTAAGGCACATACTGTTTCAGGGGAAATATATTCAATAAGTGTGGTTGCTGTGTGTGCAAGCTGTTGTAATGATACTAAGCATTTCTGTTTAGCCCGATGGTAGACTGGCAGAGAATGCCTCGTGGCATTAAGTCCACCTTTTGTACAATAACTGTTCGTTTGTGAAATAAAGCTTAAATAAATAAATAAATAATGATATTATTAACTTGGTACAGGTGTTGCTCGGCCCCCTACCATCTGGTTTCCTAAGAGCAGATGGGACGACAGAGAACATTGATGCTGATTACCAAGCTGCTCTGGCCTTGCAGCAGCAGTTGAGCGGCTCTACAGTGAGTATCTATAAAATTGGATTAGCTAAAATGTCAAGCATAAGCGAAGAGGTCACCTTCAAACACATACTTAACAGGTAAATGCACTTATGGATCATGTATGGATAATATTAGTTGATAAACAACTCTATATATGTATTGAAACATTAAATCAGAGACCTTATCTTCTCTCAGTCCATAATCAATAGACAGAGTTAGTTATTTCTTCCTGGAAGAACTGTTCTTCCGCGATCATGGCGCTTGCAACAGTGCCGAAATATCGGAAACTCATAAAAAACAAGGTACATGGTAGAAATCTCGAAATAACTAACTCTTACGATAGTGACCATGAAAGTTTAAAACAGTATATCAATAGACATTATTACTTTTCTCAAGATTGTTTAATGTGGTTGGGTCATGGCTTACTTTTTCCCTAATCTTAGCTGAGCCTAAGTAGTGTAGGTAGATCAGTTTTATATTGCAGTTATGTGTATTCGCGGAGTCTCTTTTGGTCCAAATCTTAAGAGTCCCGAGTAGTCCCGACATACACCGACACCTAATACAGAGCAGAGACCATACTGGTATACTTTCCATTTTAGCCGCAAGTTAGTTTAAGTTGTGATTTTACTTTTATTTATTTTATGCACGTGTCTAGCGGCGAGACTCAAGAACCAGTCTTAAAAATATGCGCATATACTAATACATAATTATACAAAAACCACAAACAAGTTTATTTATTTTTAGCCATTTGTTCAGAGAAGTTATGTAGTTTCTCTGTTTATTTTGGCTAAGGCTTCCTCGACTTTTTCTCTAGTCATGCCTGTCCACGTTCTCATAGGTAATCTCCCTAATAAATCAGAGGCCTTACTCCGCAACATAATCCATACTAATATTATAAATGGGAAAGTGTCTATGTCTGTTTGTTTGTCCGTCTTTCACGGCAAAACAGACCGATGAATTGACGCGATTTTTTAAGTGGAGATAGTTGAAGGAATGTAGAGTGAAATAGGCTACTTTTTGTCTCTTTCTAATCCCCCACTTCCCTAAAATGGTATACGGACTATTTATGGCTAACGAAAAAATCGTGCATCATTTTTTTTTTAAATCCGCTCCCAACCCCTTAATAGAAGGGGTGAAATTTTATTGTTACCCCGAATTAAACGCGAGCGATGCCGCGCGCAAAAGCTGTCCGTATATTCGAATCCATCTGTCCCTATACTACCGATGTCTTAAAGTATTTGAAAGAGACAGTAATATATCCGTAAATACTAGCTTCTTGTTGCAGAGAAAGGCATCAGCTTCCCATCTTTTCAGTGGTAATAGGTACTTTTCTTATCTTTTGGTTATCATAAGCTTCATAAACTTGGCATAGTTAAATCTTTAGGTGTCTGAGTTATCACTATATATGAGAAACAACATATTGGACTTCGGACTTATGTGAAATTCTTACTGAATATGTTTGATTTTCTATATTTTTCTTCAAACAAGGATCCCTGCCCTATGGCATGTTGATAATTTCGTAATTTTGTTTTGCTGGTATTTAGTCTGGCCTTTTAACAACCCCTATCGGAATTGTGTTCAGTTGAGTTGGAATGGTGGTATGAAAAAGAAATACCCATTACAGAAACGTTTCTCGTATTCGTATTTTCTCTATTTATAATTGTTTGTATGGCCTGTCGTTCAATCGGCCTCAATATCTTAACTTTTTTTTTTTATTAAATCTGTCTTTTTTTTTCATATAACTGTGGACAACAGTGTTCTGATCCCAAATTGGGTACTCGTATTGTGGAAATCAGACCACGGAGCAGGCGACACTTTGAAAACCGGTGTATACGCCACTCTGCCACGGAGGAATAAATCTTACATTTTGATTTATATTGTTTATGTCTTTGCATTCTTCTACTATTATCAGATAAGATGTAAAATGATAAACAACAAAGGAAAATAACATACTGTTCTCAATAAGATACTAAGACATTTTTTTGTGTTGTTGCATTGACTTTATGCCTTTGAGTTTGTGTTTAATAATTTCTATTTTTCTATATTTTAGTTACCCCCAGCTGGCCCTCCACTGACAGCCAGGCTAAGCATCACAATAGTGCAAGCAAAACTTGTCAAAAATTATGGTAATTTTTTTTTTCATCTTTATATTGATATTTAACATCGCCTTTAATATGAACAATAGGGAATCCATTTTGTGATTTTAAGTTTTACCATGAAATATTGCCTTCATGTCATATACTTGCATCCTAGAATTCTAACCAGATTGAAAGACGTGGCGTAAAAAATTACTTCATCATCATCAGCCTTCATTAATATACTGCTGGAAACAAGTCTACAAGTGTACGGATTTGCCATGACCACAACACTCGGCAAGCTGGTTGGCGATCACAGTTTGGCTAATGGCGAAGACGACGCTTGTTCTGGCAGTACTCCTTTAGTCGCCTCTTACGACATCAATTAGATCAGCGGTCGGCAACCCGCGGGCCGCTACGGCCCGTAAATGTTTTGTAAATGAGTTGTAAATATCAAATTAAATGCATGAACGAACCATGATGAGAACTTGAGTGCCATTCTACGAATTGCAACTACAAATATGACAGCTAACATACGAGAAATAGCCTGCATTTGGGATCTCAGACACAATTTTTTTTTCCTGTGGAATATGACCAATTATACGTTTATATCACAAGTGCGGCCCGCCATTATTTTATTTCGCCACCTTATGGCCCTTGCCTGCCATAAGGTTGCCGACCGCTGAATTAGATGATTACAAAGTAAAGTATACCGTATTTCAAAGTTCTATATTTCTTTTTTTTCCATTAATTGGGATAAACAAACAGTGACAAATAAAAATTACAATGTATAGTTACAGTTTCAAGTCTTAATCTATTTGACACCAACACCGTTTACCACACTATTAATATAAAAGAGGAAGATCTTATTGACACATTGCGAAGTGCGAAACTAGTGTTATAATAATATCATATCAAGCAATAAAATAGTATATTATTTACGGTATTTATAAATATTTTAAATATGTGATGAAGCACAAAGTGCAGTAGTGACCATTTTTTTAAATGCACTTCGTCACGTCACTGCCAAGTAGGTTTCAAACACATTATGCAATTACTCTATCAATGAGTCTAGTAATGGTGGGATAAAAGTATAAACTTTAATATAAATTTTGGATAATTGCTAGGCATTACGAGGATGGACCCATACGTGCGCCTGCGCGTCGGACACTGCATATACGAAACCCACACTGACCCCAGCGGTGGGAAGACTCCTAGGTGGAACAAAGTTATCCACTGGTAAGTCTCTCTCATTACATAATTTCTTATCAGTTGATCTCTCCTAAAGCAATTTTTTTTACGAATTCCGCCTTACGAAAAAGATAAAAAAATGGTTTCTTGATCTTTGTGTTATAATATATCAGAGATAGATAATCGGATGCATATTTACTTAAAGTTAGTTTTTACCTAGGAAATTATGGAAGCGGCTTATTAAAACATGTATGTCGATCCCGAAATCCTAGGAGTTTTTAGTACAAAAGTGCACTCCATAACAGTCAACACTACAACTTTATGCAAATATGCATCCGATCTCTAGTTATAAGTGGACTACCGCATCACTTTACCAACCGAGTTGTCAATCGGTCAACACTGTAAATTTATCCGTTATACATTACCTGCAGATTAAAAGATCTTCAAATTTTTTTCTTTGGGTGAAAGTTACTTTTTTTATCTTACATACTGTCCTGGTTGTAAGTCCTAGGCACTGTTAAAAGTATTTTTCTACAAAGCACGGTAGAACATGTACCCGAACGGTTGAACCATGACATTGGCTCTTCTCACCATCTGTATGCTGACGACCTGCAGTTGTACCAGCATTGTCACCATAGCGATATTGCTCTTGCCGTTGAGCGGATCAATAGTGACCTTAGACGTATCTCGGCTTGGTCTGACCGTTATGGTATAGCTGTGAATCCTTCTAAATGCCAAGCCATTGTGATCGGTAGTCAGCGACAAATTTGCCAAATTGACATTTCCTCTATTGCTCCGGTTAATCTTGGTGGTGTAGTTGTTCCTTTTTCATCGAGTGTCAAAAATCTTGGTCTGCACTTAGACTCTACGCTCAATTGGACGACACACGTATCCGAGGTTAGTCGTAAGGTCACCGCCACACTGCGCTCCCTCTGTCGGTTTAAGCACTTTCTTCCTGTTAGGACTAAAATCTCTCTCGTACAATCTCTTGTTCTTCCGCTGATTGATTACGCTGATGTGTGTTATTGTGACTTGAACCAAGTTCTACTCAATAAATTGGATCGTCTAATTAACTACGGCATTCGCTTTATTTATTGTCTTCGGAAGTTTGAACATATCTCCGCGTATCGCTTGAAGCTTCAGTGGCTGCCTTTATCCTTTCGGCGCAACATTAGAATTATATCTACTCTCTTCTCTATACTAAACGATCCTCATTCCCCTTCTTATCTTAAATCTCGTTTCACTCTTCTCAGTTCTACACATTCTCGGCAGTTGCGCTCCTCAAACAAACTTACCCTTTCCATTCCTTCTCACCGCACTGGTTTCGTATCCAAGTCTTTTCTCCTTCAATCCTCTCGTCTTTGGAATTCCCTTCCAGAAAAACTTAAACCAAGCACCCTGCAAACACTCATTTAAGAAACTTGCTCGGTCCCATTTCCGCAAATTATTTTTGTCATCTTCTACTTAGTTTCACTTTTCATTGTAAGTCATCTTATTTATGTATTTATCATATTTTCATATATTTAAATATGTATTGTATAATTGTATTTGTGTATAACCATTTACGTATGTGTATACTGTTTGAAGCTTATATTTTAGTTTATTATTTATATGTATGATATGTTAATTGTTTGTACCTAATTTTAAATAATTACTTGTAACTTTGCTTATACTTTGTCGCACCGCCCACTTTACATTTCTGCTTAACTTAATGGTCGACTGGTAGAGAATGCCATACGGCATTAAGACCGCCATTTGTACTTTTTTTTGTTAAATCTGTGCAATAAAGATTAAATAAATAAAAAAAATGAATGCTTAGCAAAAATTTCGTTTTTTTATAAACATTTAATTAATAATTATTAACAATTTCTACAGCCTCCTGCCACCAGGAGTTAACTCTATATACCTAGAGATCTTCGACGAGTGTTCTTTCACGATGGACGAACTTATCGCCTGGTCCCACATCACCATACCACCGGCTGTACTCAATGTAAGTGTTATAATATAAGGTACATTAACTGTTTGATATAAGTAGTTCAAATGTAAATCTACAACGTGTTCCTTTTGATATCCCATAACTCTAGGGTATTAAACAGACCATGGTAAAAATTCAAATTGCATGTGAATCATTTTGTTTAATTTTTTCATACATAATCATTCTAAAAACTCACGACTGTTTATGTAAAACACCCTTACCTTGTTATGAATGAACTTTTGAATGAAAACGATTTACTCGTACCTACTTATCAATGAAACACCCACACACGTCAATGTTACACTCTCCCGCTACTTTACTACTACACTTTAGTGTAAGTTTGCCAACGTCTAGCAAAACTAAGGATTCGCCATACTGGTTACATTTTTTAACAAATTTAACTAAAATTGATGTTATATTCGAAACTATCGATTTTTGAACCACATGTTCTAGGGTGTGTTATATTATTTTTACCTATAAAACATAACCCTAAAGTTATGAGATATCAAAAGGAACACGTAATATATTAATATTAGAAACCTGAAGAGTTTGTTTGTTTGTTTGTTTGAACGCGCTAATCTCAGGAAGTACTGGTTCGAATTGAAAAAATATTTTTGTGTTCAATAATCCATTTATCCAGGAGGAAGGCTTATAACATCACCCTGCGACCAATAGGAGCGCAGCATCAGTGAAAAATGTTGCAAAAATAATCGCGATCATAATAACAGAAATTGACGCGGTCGAAGTCGCGGGCAACAGCTAGTTGTTCTATATTCTAAATGTAAATTAACGATTTAGGGAGAGACGCACGAAGACTGGTACCCGTTAAACGGCAAGCAAGGCGACGGCGTAGAGGGGATGATCAACCTTGTGCTAAGTTATTCGGTAAGTGATATCTTTTTGTTGAAACTATAGTATTGTAACTGGCATGCCCTTAAAACACAGGTTTTTACAACGCCAAAGATTTTATTGTATTTGTAGTTTGCAATATTATATAATTAGCAAACTCACAGTCCAGAAGCATTTCTTATTACAGTGAATGGACAATGTGGGTTTGATTAAGTACTTATGTAAATTGTCTATTGTTTGCAGATGATTTATCATTGGTTAGATTCTGTAAAGCCGCGTACGCACGTACGAATACGAACATAGCGAACACAAACATCAAACATGAACGTATGGACGGCATATTCGAATACGAACGCGAACATAGTTCGAATCGAGTTCGCGCACAACAGTCTTGAACTCTATATTAGCCATGGCGGCGATTCTATATAGCTATTCGAACACCGTCCATGCGAAACGTACAAATAGGATCGCCGCAAACATGTTTGCTGAAGAGAGTGTTTGATGTTCGTAAGTGGTAGGTACACACGTGCGAACAAAGTTGTTGCTTAGCATGCAACGCAACGAATTTGTTCGTACGTGCGTACACGGCTTAACTTGTCAATGGAGAAGATCAACTGTTTTATCTGCACTATCAACTTATAAATAACCACCACACACCACATATTTAGCATCATCATCATCATCATCGGCCTATCACAGTCCACTGCTGAACATAGGCCTCTCCAATTGCACGCCACTTAGGTCGATCCTCGGCTTCTCGCATCCAGCTCCTGCCAGCCACCTTGCGCAAATCATCACTCCACCTAGCCTGAGGGCGTCCTACACTACGTTTGCCATATTTAGCAATATTACATAAATACAAAAATAAAGTTTTCTGACATCATACTATGACACTTTCAAATAATAATCTATACTAATATTATAAAGCTGAAGAGTTTGTTTGTTTGTTTGTTTGTTTGAACGCGCTAATCTCAGGAAGTACTGGTTCGAATTGAAAAAATATTTTTGTGTTAGGTAGTCCATTTATCGAGAAAGGCTTTAGGCTATATAAAATCACGCTGCGACCAATAGGAGCGAAGCATCATTGAAAAATTTTGCAAAAATAACCGCGATCATAATAACAGAAATTGACGCGTACGAAGTCGCGGGCAACAGCTAGTACTATGATATAAAAAAAATAAAACACTTAGGTGGTCTTGGTTTAAAATTTCGCACTTTAGACTCGTCATCATCACTAGCCATATCAGTCCTTTGCTAGATACAGGCCTCTCCAGAAGGAGGAATTTTCCATAATCGCCACCCTTGGCAGATGGGTGACAGTTGACCGGTGGTGGAAGAAAGACGCAGCTGCACATCTCCGTCTGGCACATCGCCTTTAGATGTCTCATAATATGACACCATAGTGTAGTGTGTGTACTAGTCTAACCACACACGCAATTCGGACTAATAAAACAAATACTTTATATGGTATTTTAGCAATTTAATTGCAATTATATATGCCGCGTCTGGCATGCGGGGAGATGCGGGTTCGAGTCCCGCCTGAGACATAATTTTTCAAGTTTAAATACTGATATTAAATAAACATTTTTTTCGTCTCCTTCTGGCAGTTCTCCATTAGTCGTCTCAAACGACACCCATAGTGTAGGTTGTATAGTAGTTTCACCACACACGCCTCTTGTATCCTTCTGGCAGTTCTCCTTTAGTCGTCTCAAACGACACCCATAGTGTAGTCTGTATAGTAGTTTCACCACACACGCCTTTTGTATCCTTCTGGCAGTTCTCCATTAGTCGTCTCAAACGACACCCATAGTGTAGTCTGTATAGTAGTTTCACCACACACGCCTCTTGTATCCTTCTGGCAGTTCTCCATTAGTCGTCTCAAACGACACCCATAGTGTAGTCTGTGTAGTAGTTTCACCACACACGCCTCTCGTATCCTTCGGGCAGTTCTCCATTAATCGTCTCAGACTGCTAAAACAAACATTTTCACTCGTCTCCTTCTGGCAGTTCTCCATTAGTAGTCTCAAACGACACCCATAGTGTAGTCTGTGTAGTAGTTTCCCGTGTGTGACTTCGGACTGCTAAACAATCATTTTTCCTGGCTATTCTACTTTAGCTATCTCAAACGACACCCAAAGTGTAGTCTGTGTAGTAGTTTCTTCACCCGCAGCACATGGAAAAAAGGTTATAAAGGCAATGTAGGCGGGGCAAGCGCGCCGCAAGAGGTTATGAGCAAATGCTTGTAAGTGAGCGCTGTAATTGGTTTCTTTTGTCGTCGCGTGATCCTATTGGTCGCGTGACGTCAAAAGATTCGCTTGATCGGCGTTCCTTGAACTCGTTTATGTGTAGTGGGGCGCAAGCGGTAACATCGGTTCTCATACAAATGGCGCTTGACAGTATTTCTAACCTTATTCCATTTTCTGTGGTTTCACCCGTGTGTGACTTCGGACTGCTAAAACACAACATTTTTCCTCGTCTCCTCCTGGCTATTCTACTTTAGTCGTCTCGTACTAGTAAAGTAAAGTAACAACTCATTACGCTCACTGCTGAGCACGGCTCTCATAATACACCCCCAGTAAATTGTGTAGCATTCTCACCACACATGCTCTTCGAACTTCTAAAAAGAATCATTATTCCACGACGCTAGGTGGGACCAGCGGCAGTGGCGACCTTTCCGCCAGTGCTAGTGGTCCCCAGCACGGGCATGGGGTACGCGGCGATGCCGGTGTACCAGGCGCAGCAGGCGCAGTACCCGCAGCCGCCGCCGCCGCAGCCGCAGCCGCAGCAGCAGCCGCAGCCCGTCACAGCGGAACAGCTGCAACAGGTATGTTTTTATTTATTTATTTAAACTTTATTGCACACATTTACGAAACAAATGTACAAAAGGTGGACTTAATGCCCTGCGGCATTCTCTGCCAGTCGACCATTGGGCTAAACAGAAATGTTTTGTGGGCGGTGCAACAGATAAGAATAAAACAAATATTTAAAAACAATGTAATACATAAATACAATATATAAATAAATGCAACATATAAATAGATACAATATATACCTAAATTATATTATATAAAAATATACATAACAAACAATGACGAAAATAGTGGAAGTATAAGGTCTAAGATGACGATTGCAACTTATGTAGAAAATGTGACCGCACATATTTCTTAAAAGCATATTTACTAGAAGCGTGTTTAATACTCTCGGGCAGTGAATTCCAAAGCCGTATGGATTGAAGAAGAAATGAATTGGAGACAAAACCGGTTCGGTGAGAAGGGATAGAAAGAGTGAGTTTATCAGAGGAGCGCAATTGGCGCGAATGTGTCGAACTAAGAAGAGCGAATCGGGATTTAAGATAAGTGGGAGAATTAGGATCGGTTAAAATAGAAAAAAGCGAACACAAAATTCTCACGTCGCGCCGAAAAGAGAGAGGAAGCCATTGGAGCTGCAAGCGGCGCATGGAGATATGGTCAAATTTACGCAAACAGTAGACGAAACGAACGCAGTTGTTAATTAAACGATCCATTTTGTTTAGAAGAGATTGGTTAAGGTCTGAGTAGCACACATCAGCATAATCAATAAGAGGGAAGACAAGTGACTGAACAAGAGAAATTTTGGTCTTAACAGGAAGAAAATGTTTTAGCCTGGAAAGGGAGCGCAGTGTGGCATTGACCCCTCGACTAACTTCAGCCACGTGAGTTGTCCAACTAAGCGTAGCATCCATGTGTAGGCCAAGGTTTTTGACATTCGAACAAAATGGAATGACTACACCATTATAGCTAACCGAAGAAACACTGGATATATCAATGCGACAAATTTGTCGCTGACTCCCAATAATAATTGCTTGGCATTTATTAGGGTTCACAGCAATGCCATAACGATCAGACCACAAAGATATGCGCCTGAGATCATCGTTTAGTCGCCGCACAGCAAGATGTAATTCATCAAAGCGACACTGTTGATAAAGTTGTAGGTCATCCGCATACAGATGGTGTGAAGAGCCAATGTCAAGAGTAATAGAGTTAATGAAAATAGAGAACAGCAACGGAGATAGTATACCTCCCTGAGGCACACCAGTAAGCAGATTACGCCAATGGGAAAGAGTCTTATCTACACGAACTGCCTGCTGGCGATCCCGAAGGTAGGAGGCAAACCACTCCAGCGCGTCTGAAGAGAAATTGAAGTGAGCTAATAATGATAAAAGGACATCGTGGTCAACAGTATTAAAAGCATTAGAAAAGTCAATAAGAACAAGCACAGTGACCATACCGTGCTCCATTCCATCCCTGATGTCCTCGGTGACTTTGAGCAGAGCGGTGCTGGTGCTGTGGCCAGGACGGAAGCCCGATTGATAATCACTCAATAGATTGTTGGCTAAGACGGACGAACTTTGAAATTTGGGAATGGACAACAGCTTCAAGAACTTTGGAAAGGAATGGGAGGATGGAAATAGGTCTGAAGTTATTGAGAGAGCTAGGATTAGAAATTTTGGGAAGCGGGATAACGAAGGCTTTGCCCCACATTATGGGAAACGATCCAGAGCTGAGGGAGAAGTTGATTATATGTGTTATGTAGGGCAAAACCTCGTCGAGGATCATAAGAATCATAGGGCGACTAATATCGTCAGAACCAACAGCGCTAGATTTTAAGGACATGATAGTTTTCCTGACCACATCAAGAGACACCTGCGAGAAAGAAAAAGACTCAAAAGTAAGAGGAGGCTTGGAAGCAATTTCGGAGACTGTGAGAGATCTCACACTTTGATCTAAAGCAGTAGTGCAAGAAAAATGTACATTAAAATCATCCGGCGAAAAAGATGAGGAAAAAGGAAGTATATTTGTATTATTGCCTATACCCAAGGTATTAAGAAACTTCCACACGTTGGCAGAAGAGGAATCAGAAATGTTATCGTGGATGTATCGACGTTTGGCTGATCTCACCATCTGATTACAGCGATTTCTGGCACATTTAAAATTGCTCCAGTTAGCATCTGAGCGGTCCCGCTTAAAACTTCGAAATGCACGGTCGCGACGGGTCATAGCCATCCGCACCCCTCTGGTGATCCAGGGAGCGGGAGGACGTTTTAGCTTAACTGGACGAAGTGGGGCATGGGTATTAAAAAGCGAGAGCAAGTTGGAGTTTAAATTGGAAGCCTTAGTGTCGATTGAGGTTGCTGCAAGAAAAGGCTCCCAGTCTAGCGCGACAGCGTCCCTTCTCAAAGCAACTACATCCACCCTAGCGAAATTACGCATGAGCACAGTAACAGGTATGCGTTTAGTCGTGTGAAGATTGTAAGATGCAAAAATTAAATCATGGCGAGAGAAGCCTGGGGCGGCAAGTTGCCCATGGGAGATTATATTTGATGGTGATGAGGTTAGAATAAGGTCTAACCATGTATCGGGAGAGTCAATGTTGTGATGTGTGGGTTGTAGAAACAGATTTGTAAGATCAAGAGACTTAACCAAAGAAAGAAACTTAGAAGAAGTTGGGGACTGAACTAGTAAATTAGTGTTGAAATCACCCATGATCAGCTGATGTGCGTAATCGGAACCAATTGACTCAAGGGCAGACTCAAGATCCACCAAGTAATTGACGCCAGGAGGGCAGTAAACCACCCCAAGGACAGCAAAAGTACCCCTGACGTTTACCTCAATAAAGATATATTCAGCTGATGCATTATAAGGGGCTGGTGACATACATATGTTCTAGGAAATCTATTACATTAAAATCAGTTTAAAGAGATGTCCCGTAACAGGCCCAGACATTGTACAGCATTCAATTAGGCATACAAGATGGGGTTTGACGAAAAAAATATCATATCAAATCAAACATTATTTGCCAAAAACAAGATATAACAAGTTGACAGATAGTGATGTACAGTGCTCGCAGACGTGCAAAAATTAGAGATTTTAAATAATAATATAAATAAAGGGATGTCAAACTAATAAATCATGAATTAAAATTAAACAATTAAAACCATAAAATAAACTCTGTCAGTAGCTGTTAGATTTCCTGTGTTAATATTTGACATAACCATTCTTTTCAAGTTTTTGTCTCTCGTCTTATTCTCACGTAAAAAGCTAATAAAATATAATCGCAAATATATATCCTTTACGCATTACGTAAGTGAAAATTTGTTTTGTTTGTTGTTGTTATTGCAACAAGCACAAGTAAGTGGTGGTGGGATCCACCTCCTAGTGTCCACCCTGAGCAACGGCATCTTTGGTTTTCTAACCAATGATGACGGCTAACAGATCCCTCTGCGATGGTAGGCTTCGTAAGAGGCCGCCTGGATGCTACCACCCTCCTGCCGGAGTCCAGCGCCAAACAGTTTTTCTGTGTTCCGCTGGTGTGTAGGAGAACCAGTACCTCTGGGTAAGCTCGCTCCATCTTAGGCTTCTTCTTAACCGTATAGTTAAGTATATGTAGTCAAGAGCAAGCCCATTATTTATATAAAAAAAACAATATCACTTGTTCGGTTGTTGGAATTGAGATAAGCGATTTTGAAATTGTCAAAACTGACAGATGTCATCAAAGTTTCTTTTTCCGCCATGATAGTTTTTGTTGTGTATTGCTATGCTAATAAGTTGCTTTTTGTTTAAGCCATCAAACTAAGCCATTTTAAAGAATTTGGATAATAACATAGTGTTCTAGGTGAATTGCCTTATCCTTTGGCAATGTGTACAGGTTCTGGGCCTAGTCTCCATAGAAGTTAGGACATCTCATTTCTGCAAATAGGTCCCTGGATGCGCTTTTACACGTCCCAATATTTAAACCTACCACTGCTACGGGACAAGTGAGCTAGTGCCGTAATTCGTCTCGCAAGCAGCGCAAGACATTCGCCATTGTTTGAGTCTTTTTAAGTTAATATGATTACAGATGAAATGAGATACGATCGATGCCTATTTTTAGGGCTCCGTACCCAAAGAGTAAAAACGGGACCCTATTACTAAGATTTCGCTGTCTGTCTGTCACCAGGCTGTATCTCAAGAGCCGCGATAGCTAGAAATTTTAAATTTTCACAAATTATGTATTTCTGTTGCCGCAATAACAACAAATACTAAAAACAAACTTGCTTATTATGTAATAATAGTCTTAAAAATCATAGTTTTTCATCTATTTTTACTATAAGGAAATCAATACACCAATAATAACTGTCACGGGCGACAGTCAGAAAAAAAAGATGATGTGAATAATTGCGACAACCAAATTAACTTAAGGAAGTTGTATTTGTTAAAAGCTTATAATAGTTATAAAATGTCCAAAACCGTAACAGTTGAATAATGAAGTAATAATATAAATATTATTTATTTTTTAGATAGAAGAAATGTTCCCGAGCATTGACAAAGAGGTGATTAAGTCTGTACTCGAAGCCAACCGCGGAAACAAGGACGCCACCATCAACTCATTGCTGCAGATGTCGGAATAGAACCTTATATAAAAGGGCTTTACTCGTAATGTTACTCTGACAAATGTTTATGAACCCTGCCTAATGATAATAAGGTTCAAAAGTATTTGTCAGAGTTAGCTGGTACTTTTAATGTATAATTATGATTACACCATGCCAATTTAGTTTCAAAACTACTGCTATTGGTGGGCGCTTGGGTTTGCCATGATCAAATGAAAGAAAACTTGCAATTTTATAATGTATTAATGACTGACTTACCAAATACGGTTTTCATCATAAAAACTCACCAATAAAAAACAAACTCGCAAATTTTATACTGTCACATGCTTATAACCACCACAGATCACCAATTAAATTGGCCGTTAATTTTCAATACTTGCACTAAATCACACTATAAAAGTTCCAAAATCAATCACCATCTACATTGTTTCTTGAATACAGTATGGATATTTAATATTGCTGATTTGATAAGTATTATAAGGTAAAATACGAGAAATGAACATACATGGTGTTGGTAGAAAGTTGTTCATGTTTATGTAAAGTACAAACTTTAAAAGTTTGTCTATCGTTATACCAAACACCTTGTATATAGGCGACATCTAGTTAGTCGAAAGTATAACTATTATCACATAATTTTATGTCATTGTTAGCAGAGCATTTATAGAAGGGCACGCACGCAGTCATGAAACTTTTTATGTAAGCGCTAAGTTTTTTTTGTTATTAGGAAAAGGTAAGCTGCTTTGAGCCGATAATAATCGACGGTATGACTTCGATTGAGTGCTAGCCAATTGTAATTAATATAATTATGATAAATGTAGCCAAGTACAGCATCGCTGTTGATACTGCGTATTGCTCAGTGCGGAAAAACGAATGCATATTTTGTTTGAGGTGGGAGAACTAAATGTTGGCCCTATCTCAAAAACTAATTTACTGCAAAAAACTGTCAAATAAATTAGATTTTTGCTTATTCTTGACAAATTTAATTTGTAAAGAGTGATCCGTTGTCACATAATTATTGGAGTGGGGAAGTTCGAACCATCGGACTAGACTAATGTTCCTCCTAATACTATTGCGTGCTAGTTATTTTTGTTATGGTTTTTTATTTATTATCTTGACTCGTTTAAATATTTGTTACTGTTATAATCGTACCTATTTCAATACAGTTACTGTCACCATTTGTGTGTGGTCTCTACGTCAATGTCGAGAACGATACGAGACATAGCTTTGTTACTGTTTTTTAAAAACCTTTTCTTAACAATTGAATTAAAAATACGATTCGATCCGAATCCCAGCTAAGGCAATCGAAACTCTACGATAATATAGCTCATACATTCGGATGTACAGACAACGGCAGGTCAACCTACCCAAAAAGTTAAAAGTCATTGAATTGATTTTCAACTTTAAGTCCAACAAGTAGAGATCTATATCAATTGTGAAAAGGACAAACCCGTTTCCCATACAATCTTGGGCCTGACGTTACAAGGCTGGGAATTGGCCATAAATTAAAGCATATTGAAAAGATTCATAAGCCATATTTTCACAACTTTCTACAATGGGAAAGTTACTTAAATCAACCAATGAACTTATTTTATTTTATAACCTATATCATGTATTATTTTACAAAAAAATACCATTTTGGTACTTTACCTAGATAAGATCTAGGTTCCTTTTCTATCTATATGCAATATAGGTAGTAAACAGAGCACTTCAGAAGGGCAGTGATAAAAATGCAAACCACATTAACTTGCGCACGAGTACGAAACATGTTATAATGTACGAAACGAAATGTGAGTGAATTGGAGTGAATGACAAATGACAATTAACTGTCATTGTCAGCTGATATTCTTAATAATGGTGCAGCCTGTTACATCTGGAATTGAACTATTCAACATGTTCAATTGTTTTATCAATGATTACTTATTGAACTGCGAAGCTCGTGGAAAAAAATATTAATTACATTTTCTAAGTTTTTTATATTTATATCAGGCTTTTAAAACGAATTATTTAGCTTATTCCTTAAAAAATGCAATTGTAAAGAAGCATTACTATGAATCGATTTATTACAAATCGATTAAAACGTTAAAAGCCCCGCTCTATGAAGTGACAGAGCGTTTACGGAGATAGTCACGTTTTAATTAAATGTGTGTAAAACGGTTTACAGAGACTGTTTAAGTATTAAAAAAACAATATGTATTTTATCCATTTTCTCCACTTGTCCATTGCCAATTAAACTATTTTTTGGAGAAATAGGCAAGTAAAATAAAAGAGGTTTTTTGGCATAATTTTCATTGTTGTAACGTCGGGCCCAAAAATGGGGTTCTCCTTTGACGTTTTGTCGTAGGTTGAAGTGCTGTTGTCTACGAATATGTACACGAATAATATAGAGTCACGAATAAAATTCCGAATACTTTCCCGCAAGTATTCGTGATTCATCGGAGAAACGGCATAACAGTTGTTACCATATCGATTTGTATTCGTTTCTCTCTGAATACAATTCCTAAGTCCACTCGGACGAAGTCGCGTGCAAAATCCGGTATAAATTAACGCTCAAAGCAGCCATGACCTTCACACTGGTTTATAATAATTATTTAATTATATTGATAATTATACATTCCTATATAAATCACATATTTCATTTTAAAATACATAATTAACAAGAAATCAAGTCCAAAAGATTTTCCTTAAATATTCATTTACCTACTGTAAGGTTTACTGATATTTAAAGTATTACACAAAACAGTTTTTATACCATTACATACTTTTTATTTATGGTGCTTGCAACCAATTTGTGTTTTACTATTCAGCATGTACTGTTTGTTATTGAAAACCAAATTGATTTTAATTCAAATTATTTGCTCAAAATAATTTTTTTTATCTATTGGTTATTATTAGTTCACAAACTAACGTGATAAAATGTGATTGTATTATTTTAATATACGAAAATACGAATAGTCAGCACAGAAGAAAAGCGCTAGAGAACACGAAGTATAATTAAATTACTACATTCGATTCACTAAGACCTTTTGTAATTGCAATCATAAAATTTGCGTAAATATTCATATCATTCAATGTTTTTGTCTGTACCCAACTCTATTGTGATCCCCTTTCCTTGATATTTGAGGCCGCCAGCGCTAGTAGCCAACGTAGCGCTAAAATGTTACGTTTTTTAGTTTCCCAACATCTAATTAAGAACGTAAAATAAAAGTAGGTTGAAAATGACACTTTTTGAATAGTCTGGGTGACCACTTATGAGCTGGCGGCCTCATTTGTACATTTATCTACTGTTAATAGAGATACATAAGAATTTTAGTAAACATAGTTAAAAACATAAGAACTAGGGACATAGTACTATACAAAACCATCCCAACTTGGATTGAACGATTCTACGTTCAAGGCAGCGCTTGGTGAGGATGTTTTGCTTACGTTGATTGTATACCTAATTTTTCATTTTTAACTATGATTGGTAAAGCAATAAATGGTTGTCGTATAAATGAATGTCTTTTAAGAGATTGTCATGAATATTACAGTTTCCTGCGATCATATTTTAGTTTTTTTTTGCTATTTATCCGTCGCAGGAGACCTGGCATTGCAATAATGCAATGGACTAGCAAAGGCCCCAAGGCATAGTGAACAACTAAATTACCTTTCACCAAACGACAAACCTTCACAATTGACATCGAGCTTTATGTGTTAGACATAAAGTATACAATTGGTCGAAGAAAATTCAGATTTGGTGTAATCTGTCGATGACTAGCAAAGTTGCCAAGGGAAGGGGAATAAACTTTCCTACGGCTTACCGGCTAAATTTTGTGCCAAATCATTTGCCATCGATACTACTTACATTTCGCTTAAACAAAGTATATTATTGTTGTATTTATTTGTAATTTTACAATGTATAAATAAATAAATAATTTATTGATTCACTTGTTTTTTTTAGATCCTCTGATGCAACGCCATTTTATATGTTTACATATTAAATTACTCTGATCATCATCATCATCCAAAATAGTTCAATTGCCTCAGCAAAAACATATTTTTGTCATTGTTGACACGCTTGGCAGGCCCCGGGGCTAGTGGAAGGAAGCATTTGCTTGCTGCCTGTCTTTTTATGGCAATACTCCTTTTGTCGAAGCCTAGTTCGCATTAGGTTAGTATTTTAGTCAAATGATTCGCTTTCAACTCGAAAACTGTTCGCACTTTCGTTCGAGTAAAGTTACAAGTGAGTGGTGTGTTTTGCAAGTTGAAATTGAGTACAGCGCAATAAAATAAATATTTTTTGCAGCAACTAATGAACTCGACTAAATCGACAGGTTCGAACTTGTTTAGCCGGTAAGCCAGTGAGCAGGGACGCGTGGTGGGAGGTGCTACTTGTCAATTAAAATAATTAATTATTAAGGTGTTCAGACACGTTAGCTACTAAATTACTCGTTACGCGACTAAAATACTGGCCTAGTGCGAACTAGGCTTTACAGTCATAATAGCTTTAATAACTCAAAAAACCTCGTCGCCTTCAAATTTGAACTAAGCAAAACCGATTGGAACAACTTAATACAACCAAATAATAATATAAACCTTAACTACGATATGTTTGATGCAAAAATAAAGGAAATTCTAAACTATACCTTCCCACTAAAACACATAAAAATTTACAAAAGTAGCAAAACCTGGCTAACAAAAGGCATCAAAACTTCCTGCAAACATAAACGACTTCTCAAAATAATAGTGAACCAGACGAAAAGTGCAAATCTTAAAAAACATTATACTGAATACTCCAAAACGTTGAGACGATGTATAAAATCATCAAAAAAACTTAACTTCATGCGGGAAATGAACAAAGCAAACAATAAAACCAAAAAAATGTGGGAGGTCATCAATCGGATAACCTCAAAACACAAAAAAATGCACGCGCCTAATATTCATATTAAATCGTCTGATCAAATCTTAATACAAAGTCCAATTACAGTGGCAAATACATTCAACCAATACTTCGCATCAGTCGGTCAACCACCATCGCCACTCGACTCAGAATGCCCCCTTGGACCAAGCGGGCCACCAGTACAGTCGCCAGCTGTTAATTCCATATTTCTACAGCCCGTGTGCGAAAACGAAGTTTTCAGTATAATACAGAAAATTCCAAATAAACGAAGCTGCGGCATTGATAACTTCCCATCCACTCTGTTAAAATATTGCGCACGTGAACTTACCCCCCCACTTACCATCCTCATCAACCAATCCTTTACAGAGGGTACTTTCCCCGATCGCTTAAAAAAAGCAATCGTCAAGCCTATCCTTAAAAAAGGAGGTAATTCTGCAGATCCGAGTCAATACCGCCCAATTGTAGTCCTATCCACTTTTTCAAAAATTTTTGAAAAAGCTTTTGCAAATCGTATCTGCAAATTCATGACTAAGTATAACATTCTAGATAACAATCAATACGGTTTTCGCAAGAAAAGATCTACCACTCTAGCTATCTATAAATTTATACAAGAAATCCTTAGCTACATTCGTGATAAAAACTATGCGGTCGGTTTATTACTAGACATGACCAAAGCTTACGATTTGGTGTCGCACTCCATCTTACTCACAAAATTAAATGGCGTTGGTATTCGAGGGCAGGCACACGGCTGGTTAAAGTCTTACCTGAGCAACAGGACTCAATGTGTTCAGGTAGATCACCTTGATGCAGACACCGGTGAGCTGCAGAGTGTTCGCTCGGAATCCCTCACCACTAACTGGTCCATCCCGCAAGGCAGCGTGCTGGGATGCATTCTTTTCCTGATATACATCAACGACCTTCCCAAGACTTGCAACTCGCTATGCCTCTTATTTGCTGATGATGTTTCACTACTTTTTAAAATACCAAAAAATGACTTCCACCATAATCTTATAACTGATACCTTCAATAACATAAAACATTGGCTTCAGGATCACAATTTGAAAATAAACAACAAAAAAACAAAGCTAATTCAATTCAAACCTTATCAAAAACAACATATAGATCTAGGAACAGTTAAAAGCAGCATTAACATCGAGGAAGTTAACGAATTCAAACTCTTAGGTCTTAACCTAGACACTCATCTTAACTGGAAAACACATATTGAAGTTACAAAATCTAAATTATCCCAATTTCTGTACGCATTAAGTATCCTCAAGTCAAGCACAAGTAAAAAGTGCGCCCTAGCGGCCTACTACGCCTACGCATACGCCTGGCTACGCTACGCCATCGTTATGTGGGGAGACAGCGTTGACGCCATGGACCTTTTCGTCACCCAAAAAAAATGTTTGCGCATCATTGTGAACATCGGCAGAAGAGACAGCTGTAAGCCGCATTTCATCAATGAACGTGTCCTCACCCTTCCTTCCTTGTACATACTAGAGACATGTTTATTTGTTAAAAATAACCTACACCTTTTCCAGAATGACACAAACGCGCGCCGCAAGAATAACTTAACCCTACCAGTCCCTAGGATTGAAATGTTCAGGAATGGCCCAGAGTACCGCTGCATCCAAATTTACAACAAACTACCAGATATTTTAAAAACTGAAACCGTAACCAAAATATTTAAATCCAAACTAAAATCTATCCTTCTAGAAAAGTCCTACTACAACATTGAAGAGTACATGTCCGATAAACTTACATTACCACCCCATAATTAACCTATTCCTAACATAAATAACCTAAACCTGAAACTCATTTCACCCTACTCTTTTAAATTATTAAACAACAATATTTATGCATATTATTGTAATATACCATAGATTTAGGAATGTAATACTTATACACAGCATACTTACTCATATTTACCCACACACTCACATTAATTTCTACTTAAGTAATCTTTATTTTTTAAGTCTGTATAATTTTAGTTTTTATTTTGTATTTGAATTAGTATAAGTATAAATTGCTACACCCTTACAGGGTTTCGTTACATTTATTGTTTACATTGTGCAATGAGTAAATAAATAAATAAATAAAGTTATTGCTTTACTATTTAAGATTGTCAACAAACATCTGTATAGATGTTTCTTTCGGGTGTTAAGAGCGCAAAACTCCTAACATTTGATGAAAATACGCTGGCTTACAGCGATAAGAATATGCTTGAAAAATTGACTCCTGTGAATGACGTAGTGTCGTCTCGGTGGCTAAATTGGTAAAAGCGCCGCGCCTGGTATGCGAGGAGATGCGGGTTCGAGTCCCTCCTCTGAGATATAAGTTCATATAATCATATCATAATAATCAAGTGTAGATACTGATATTATACCTACTTAAAATTATTTTTTGGTTGACAGGTTAACTTGTTAGGTGTGCGTTACTGGGGCGGCATGTCGACTCGGATCGAGATAAAAGTATATAGAAAATTTAGAGCCCTATATCCCATTCATTTGCCCCAAAAATCAAATTAGTGCCCATTAAGGTCTCCGAGTAACTTTAGGAAATAAGATGCCGCTGGCATTACGTCTGAAAACGTTACTACAGCGGCATGATTTTTACCTATTGGCCCTAGCTAAATTTAAAGTAGCCTAAAGTGTAGCTTATATTTGTGCCCTCTCTTGGCCGAGTAGCGGCATTTGTGCCACTTATGGATTTGGTGTAATTGCAAATGCCGCTGGAGTAACGTTTGGCGGATTTCCATATCTGCGGAACGGCTGGACGAACAGATATGATTTTTTGTCAGCTGGTGTGTTGTAATTTGTGCCATTAATGCCCCAGATATTTTTCCAAAAAAATGCACGGTGTATCAATAGGACGAGTTTCTCTGAAAATCGAAAATAGCCTCTAGTTATTGAACTACATAAAATGGTGTGCTGTAATTGCAGTGCCCTATGCCTTTTAGGCATATGTATCGTCTGATAAAATGGTAAAACCCTAAGTCTAATTTTCGTCGATAAAAATATTTTTTTCTGTGAAAGGTTTTACTAATTTCAAACCTCAAATAAGAGCATTGTGAACAAGATAATAACAAATCATGATTTGCCGATCAACAGAGCCCCTATTCAAATATAGGCACACAGAATTTCAGCTTACTGCATCTTATAATTAACCGTTAATAAATAAAACAATGAAACGAGAATTATTTGGAAACTATCCGACCAAATGCGAAAGGTAGTTAAAAAGCGGACGTTTTGTTTGGATATTACTAGTAACTTTCTTTAATTCTGTAATACTAAAATAAGAGGCACTGCCAAAACGGCGATTATTAGTGGAAAGGTTCTCACGGTAATGACATCCTTGAAGGTATACTTTCAGGGCCCCAATTCCGCTAATTTACAAATGGCTCGATAGAATAGCAATTGCACCTCAATCAATCGTATATTTTGACATTACTACCTTATAAATGTGTCAAAATATACAATTGAGATGCCATTACGATTCCATTGAGCCATTTGTAAATTAGCGGAATTGGGGGCCAGGATATCTGGTGTCATAGCTTTCCAAGGGCCTCTTGACGTGACTTATTTTAACGATTCCAATCTTGCGAAAGAAGCTAGAACCAACAATCATCCACATGCCTTCCGAAACACGACTTTATAAACCTCCACCCCTTCAAAGCTAATTCAGAAAAGATAGTTTACTAGATTGAACCGACCGGGAATCGAACCCGAACCCTTGCTTAGTGTAAAGGTTAATGTTCTTTAGTAATATATTATATAGAAAAAATTAAATAAAACAAATTTAAAAAAAATATTTTAAATACATTTATTTGTTGTCCAATTTCTTCTTTTTCTTTTTGTGCTCCTTCTCTGACTGATTTTTAGCGTTATCCGCTTTTCTTTTAATTTTACTTATCTTTCCTATGACGTTTTTGAACCTATCATCTTTCTTCATTAAACCTTTGTTAACCTTTTTCAAGCCATCCACGATACTTGCATCTATGTCTTTCTCGCTCGGTTGCAGGCGGTCCATCTGTCCCCCTTCCTCTTTGCTTGCCATTTGGGCTTGGAGTTGTTTAATTTTCTCCAGTTTCGCCTTTTTAGCAGCTTTCACTCGTTTACGACGCATCTCTTCCAATCTGAGGACATAATTTTAGTTTTAGTCTTTTCAATACACGGAAAACTAGTTAACTTTTTTTCTGCTAGTGTATTGCTATACATGACATGGCGGCGGTAAGATATTGGCGCTATTATTCTGCTGGGAATACATAAAATATGTGGCGGTAAGTTACTGTTGCTTTAGTCTGTGTTTATTAATGAGACCGTGAATTTACAATTCAATGTTCGCATTTTTGTAGGGTTGATCAGCTATCATTTGAAATGTATTTTATGTTTAATGGTTGATATATTATTAGGTCTTTACCTATTAAATTGCCGTTCTGCAGTACTGGCCATTTCAAATCAAAATAATTTTTGTTTGGCTAAGAATTGTAATTTCAAATTAATTTGATTTTAAAAACATGGAATTCTTTTTCCAAAAGTAGTCATTTGTTTATTAATTAGTGTTACATTTTCATCGCATTTCAATCTTTTTCGTCATCATGGATACGTTAAAAATTCGAGTAATTATGGAATATGAGTACCGTCGTGGCAGCAACGCGGCACAAGCGGCACGCAACATCAACGACGTTTACGGAGCTAACACTACAAACCAACGCACCACCTGTTATTGGTTTGCACTGCTCAACAGACATACAAATGAAGGAATTTTGAAACGCATTGTTACCTGCGATGAAGAATGGATTCTGTTTGATAACCGCAAGCGTTTAGAGATTTTCGTTTTCACCAGTATCACAAGGGGGGAGGAAAGGTAGCTTATTAAGATGTCACATGTATTTATTTCCGAAACCGAACCATATTAAATTGTTTTTAATGTGTTAAGAAATTACGTAAAACTGATGACTGATGACTTTTTTTTCAATAAAGTAATTATAATGTACGAATACAATGACATGATAAGAATTCTAATTGGTTGTGTATTTGAAGTGTAAAAAAAGTAAAGTAAAGTAACAGCCTATAATCATCCCACTGCAGGGAAAAGGCCTCCATCATTGAATTCAAGTTACTACTGCAATGATGGGAACTGGCATAATCACCACGCTTGCCAAATGCGGGTTGGTGATCACAAACCCGAGCAACGTTCGAAAATTCGAAACTATTTGTTGCCCGACCCGGGGATCGAACCTGGGACCCCGAGATCTTGGCCCGGTATTTAAACCACTAGACCAACGGGGCGTTATTTGAAGTGTATCTTCAATAAATTTTCCTGCCATCACGCCACCAAAACTTTTGACAAAAATATGATCTTATTCGAATACAAAACCTCACCAGGGGGAGGCGGACTGAGCGAAATATGCTACTAACCCTTCCTGCATGAGTTCCGGGTCGAGGCCGGCGAGACGCCAGCGCTTGATGCGATAGTTGCGCGCGCGCACCTCGAACTCCTCGTTGTCCAGCTTGGCTTCCTGCTCGCGGCGCGTCACGCTCACCGTCGTAAAAACTTTAACAGCTTCGTCATCTAAAATATTTCAAGTTAAAAGATTCTTAAGATTTACGTAAGAAATTTTTTTTATCAATTGTTGCAACTAACGTCCATTCTTTAATTAATAGGTATTAATTAGCAAAGAAAAAGAGAAATTAAATCAAAACGCTATTCTGCTTGAAATCGACGTAATCAAAAATGAGTTTGCGCATTTTTCATATAAGTGCTGCATCAATGAAAAAAATGAGAACAAGATAGATCAGTCAAATCCAAATGTCACTGTGAACTGTCTTAATGTCATACTTACCGTAAAGAGAATTTAACCTTATGTACAGACAACAGCAGGTCAACCTACCACAAAACGTCAAATTTTCTCAATTGATATTGATCTCTACTTGTTGTTGGACTTAAAGTTGAAAATCAATTCAATGACCTTTAACTTTTTTGGGTAGGTTGACCTGCTGTTTTCTGTACATGATTGATTGAACAAAGGTAGAAGAGCAAGTGCAGTGTATGTACTCAATTGTTCGGACGTTTTACTGGCACTCATTATGTACTTCAGTTTTTTATTTTAATTCAATGACTATCGCTTCTGAATTTGCCACTAGAGGCGCTTCTGTCGCGTGAGGTCCAATAACATTTACTTTTCACTGGTTTCAGCGGGCTTCGTGACATAAATTATATATTTTTTTTATTTATCGGCTGGAAAGTGATCTCCTTTGTAAAATTATCGCAAACATGGCTTATTTGGCGATGAATGTAAACGCTTTGAAAGCGGAATTTAAAAAATCGCAAAAATAGGCGGCCTTAAAGAGCAACTATTTCAGAAGTTAGTTTGTTGATATGAAGATAGCAATTTATAAATAATAAACTTAATTAGATTCAAGATTTAAAACTTTGTTTCGGCGCCGATCTTATAAAGTCGCCTTTACCAGCTATACCTCTGGACCTCAGTCAACAGTGGCGCCAACTGGTGAGCAAAGAAACGGTAGTCCCCATTGCTGTTAATTGTAGCGTCGTAAGTAAACATACCATCAATCTTGTATTCTGTCAACTTAGTTTTGATGTGGTCCTCTATCTCGCCGAGCCGCAGGATGTCGTAAGGAGTGATCAGCGATATGGCTAGCCCGCTGCGACCAGCTCTTGCTGTGCGGCCCACTCTAAGAACGGATTGAAAACAATTTACCTCTTTACGCGGATCTAAAAATTTTTTATGAGAAAGAAATCGGAAAAAATGTGTACGTTTTTAAATGTATCATATTTTAGGCATGACTCTTACAAGCTAAATCAAGTATCAGGGCGCCCTAGTATGTAAGGCAACGAATAAATACCAGAGTTAAAAACCAGGTTTCCAATTACTTGCTACTACTACTAATTATTATTCCTTCAAAGACAGTATAAACCCTAATGGGTTACCAATTTAAAAAGCGAATTGTTTAAGAACGAATTTCATTTTTCCGAAAACGGTTTGCCACATTTTTGTTTCCCATATTTTTATTTTAGCGAAAACACGATTGCCATATTAGTAATATTCCGATTTTCGGTTGTTATTTTTTTTAAATTCTATATGGTTTGAAATCTTACTCAACGTATTTCAAAGATATTAATGTTAGATAATTTAGTTTCCAGAAAAACGTTTCCAATATTATTAAAAGACAAAAAATATATCAAAAAAATAAATTAGACGATACAACTACTTACTGGTTTTATTTACGATTAATAAATGTTAACAAATTAATAAGTGCTTATATAAAAATAGGGAAAAGCAAAGTCATAATATTTGCAAGCAAACAAGCTAGTATATGCAAGCAAGCAATCATGCAAGCACAAATGCAACCAAGTACAAATGCAACCAAGCACGCATGCAAGTAAACATGCAAGAATACCAGCAATCATGTTTGCAAGCAAACAAGCTAGTATATGCAAGCAAGCAATCATGTAAGCAAACATGCAAGTAAGCAAGCATACATGCAAGCAAGCACACATGCATTAGGATTTCCTCGTCTCCGGCGCTGCGGGAAGTACAGCCTTCCTCCGCGCCTCCGGCTTTTAAATTACACTCTAGTATTGGGCAGACAAGTACCAAGGCGAAGTGACAACGTAGAGTCGGGGTAAACATAATTAGATTTGTTAAGGATGTGGAAATAAAAAAAGAACATGGATTTAAACAAAAAAAATAAGAAAAATAAAGTATTTTAAATAAATTTCAAAATTTAATATAATAATGATATAAGTAGTACAGATTTATTAACAACAATTATGCATGTTCTGATTATTTTTTTCAGTAAAAATAAATAAGAAAATATCAACTTACTTGGTGTTTTTCCGATGAATAAATCATGTTCACAAATAAAAATACATCCTGTATTTAAAAATAGGGAAAAGGTTACTTTGATCTTTAATACATCTAGAAATTAAAATTATTGTATGCTTCTGGAAAATGAAACATCTATAAAACAAATTGATTATTTGCAATATTATGTATTAAAATATATCTGGCATTAAAAAAATCCTTAAACCGTTTTTGAATTATTGAAATTCGCACAGAAAAGTTTTGAAAGTAAGACAGGTTACCCCCTAATGCTATAAGGAACAAAATCGTGAATAGCGTAGTTTAGCGTACTAAATATTGCGTAATGCCTGTTAAGAGTTCGAAGGCTCTGTACGCGTGAACTACACTTTATTTCGCGCGAGCGGAAACCTGTGCCCAGCAGTGGCATACAAAATAGCCTATGTCTTTTTTTAAGGTCCAATCTATCTTTCTACCAAATTTTATCAAAACTGGTTCAATAATTTAGGCGTGAAAGCGTAACAAGCAAACAGACAGCATTGCACATTTTGCACATGTGTTAAGGACTAGATTCACGAATGAATAAACAAAGCGACGATATACCTCCCATCCCACTCACGCAGTCACGTTCGTCACCGTAATTATTGATAGAACTCACCTATGGACGTATTCCTTGGGCTCCAGCGGTAATTTATGATTTACGACGAGGTCAACAGTGGGCACGTCGAGACCACGCGCCGCGACATTAGTGGCTACCAGAGTGCACTTCAAGTTGCTCCTAAATTGCGCCAGGGCGGCGCTGCGTTCGCGCTGCCGCATGAATCCATGCAGACACACGTTGTCCATGCTGATTGCGTTTAACATCATCGAGATCACTTGACATTCTCTGTAATAGAATTTTGGGACCTTTACCTTTCTGCTACATTTTAAAAGGGAGTCAAATAAATGTCTTTATGAATACTTGTCCTTTTGAGTTAGTTGTTGACCTTTCTAAACATGCTGGCGACGAGCATGGTAGGGACACACATACTACTTATTTAAATACCTTCGCTTTTACATGACAAAAAATATCTACATGGATCTACGAATAAATACACACAGACAAACCAAGCAATCTGAAGATAATATAATAGTTTATTTATTCATAACAAAGATAGAACAGAAATAGTGGAATACAATACATATAACGCAGTAAGACTAATACAGAATAGGATGAAATGAAGATAGTCATAGATTTTCTTTCCAGGGAGTTGTCTTGACTATATTATAATACAACATCTACAATTGGAATGGTATCCACTCCAATAGATTGTTTTGGCGAGACTTGGGATATATTTCTGTGGAAATTAAGATCACCTCATCATTTATAAAGATTGTTTAAGATATTGCCTTTGATCGAAATTATCATTTATTAACACTATTTAAAGATTCTACTGTCTTCGGTAGGTTAGAGCAGTCACTCTCTGGTTTGCCTGCAAGTGTTTTTATCTATGTTAAGAATAGTAATTGTCTAGCACATATTTCTCTTTGATTAAAATTCTGTTGTATTTGGCAGTATATTTGAAAATCGTATTTAGGTGGTATCTTATAACATCACTTACTTCTTAGTGTCAGTGAAAACGATAATATGCGAGCTGGGCTTGGTCTCCCGGTACTTGCGAAGCGTCTGCACCAGGTATACGTCGCGCGCGTACGCCGGGCACACCACGTAGCGCTGGTCCAGCGTTGCCACGGTCAGCTGGGGATCGGTCTCCGTCCACAACAGGAGCTTCTGTTGAAGATTTTGTGTTAAGTGAACTTAGATTACAGAATCGCTTGATTAGAATTTGTTATAGATCTATCATCAAGACCTCATGTAAAGCTCAGGAAAGACCTATGTTTCTATGTTTTTGAGGAGAAAAAAAAAAGGGTTGCATTAACAACTACCTGAGTTTTTAAATATATTATCTCAAAATTTTTATATTATTTGGAGTTGAATGAACAAAACATATATTATCATCAACTTAAAAAGAGTACCTCTTTATTTAAGGGAAGCAACTTTGATTCCCTGACATTATCAGTGATTGTAGCGGAAAACAGCAAGTTTTGTCTCTTCTTTGGTAGTGAATTAAATATTGTCTCTAAATCCTCTTGAAAAGACTCACTGAAAAGCCTGAAATTAAAAAAAACAAAAACTTTGTGCAAATCATTACGGGGTTCAAGACATATGATTTCAAAATATGAGGTTATATATCTACCTGTCCGCTTCATCCAACACTAAATACTTTATTTTCTTCAACGAAAAAGTATCGCAGCCTGTTATGTGATCAGCCAATCTGCCAGGCATGGCAACGACGATGTGTGGTCGTTTTGCCAGCTTTAATGATTCTTCCAGTTGATCTGAGCCTCCAGTGACAATACAGACTCTAAGATTTAGGGGTTGGCCAAGGATACTGAACTGATCTGCAATCTGAAAGAGCAGCCAAAGAGTTTAGTTCGTTTAATATTACATTATAAGTCGTAAAAACAATACAACAAATACATCAAAAAATTTATCATAATGTATAATTTTGTTAAAATTATTGCTTACACCATATTAAACCAAAAAAAAATCATAAATTAGACACCTCAACTATGTATGTACCAACACATGTATTTTGACTCAATGATTGTATAATAAATGGACAAATATAATTCTAAATTTTAGGGGACTTAATTCTTAAATAATTACTTATTAAATTTGATGTTTGTTTTTTTATAATTCCACAAGATGGGTTATGATAAGTATATCACAAGTTTATTTTATGAATATTATAATGGTTTTCCTCCAATACTCACAAACATACCCCTTCGTTACCCCTTACCTACCATAACTATTCAAAATATTATCACCTGGTAAGCCAGCTCATGTGTTGGTGTAAGAACCAATGCAAATATTCCATATGGGTCTTCAGCAAGATTCTGCAAAATTGGCAGCGCAAAAGCAAAGGTCTTGCCTGACCCAGTTTTGGCAGCACCAATGCAGTCAGCCCCGTCCAAGATACCTGGTATACAACCCTTTTGGATTGGAGTTGGGGACTTAATGCCTAAAATTTTATGAATTAATTTAAAGTTAGTAGTATTTTGATAATTTTTGATACTAATATTTAACAAAGACTCATTCTTATATTTTGTTTTAGGGTAAGCATATAATAACAAGCTTTCTTTATCTTCTACCTTGGCAATTGTCAGAGGAATGAGTTGAATGTGAGTGTTTAAATTGTAATAAATAAATGTTTTGATTTAACTCTAAGGCCTAGGACCCATGACAGTTAATTTTGAATCTAAGTTCTAATAATCTGTAAGAAGCTATTGATATATCTTAATAAATAAATGTGGACAAATAAATAATAAATAAATGTGGACAACATCACATACATTGTTCTGATCCCAATTTAAATAACTATTTAAAGCATTCGTATTTTGGAAACCAGAAACAACGAAAGTACCACAAACGCCCAGACCCGAGAAAATGTAGAAAAACACTTTTTTTCTTCATTGACCCGTCCGGGAATCGAACCCGGGACCACGGAGCAGGCGACACCTTGAAAACCGGTGTGTACGCCACTCCGCCACGGAGGTCGTCAAAAATATATTAACAATTTAATAAAAGAATAAATAAAGTACTAACCAAGGCTGGAGAGTTGCTTGATCAGCCATGATTTTACTCCCAGGGCTATGAATTCCTTTCCCTCATTTTCATCCATCTTCAGAAATAAAGCAATTTACAATATCTAATTCGACTACGAGAAACGAGAAAATGTGAATTTATACTTAAAACTTTAAATGCAAAAATAATAGCACGCCAAACCACAAAGCACAACAGGAACAGGTTATTTTGTTTTTTGACAGCTGTGAATTATCGCACATGTTTGTGACATTTCTATTATCCGTTCAAAAGTAACATTGGCGTATATGTATTATCCGTGGTATTATCTATGCATTGGCTTGTCATTATAATTTTAACAGTATGTGTAAATATTTTTGTTTTTGAACGATTTTCTTTAGACATTCATTCATGCATATGTACTCTTTGTCTTCTCCTCTTCTCTTCCTCCCCCAGTTCCCCCACCCCCTCCGCCACTCCGCTGCTGCACTGTGTTGTTCACGCCAGTGATGCGTGTTGTGTGTGTTTTACTTTTGTATTGGTAGAAATCGGAACTTTGTAATTCTATTTTAATTTCTAATAGTTCAAAACCTAATGTGTTGTCTTTGTCATAAATGGTTTGTAATTGAAAAATAAGTTGATAATTTAAAAAAATATCTTTTAATCGTGTGCAAGTGAGTGCCAGCCAACGACTGCACGCAGTGTAAAATTGCTGTACTTAGCTTCATTTGTGACTATTGGAGGGTAAGTAATCATTCTCAAACGTAAATTAAAAGATAAGTTTATGAAAGTATTTTTAAGAAATCACGGATTACGTTTAATTTATAAAAGTTCTTTCTTTACAATTTAGTTACGATATTCCAAATTGTTTGGAATAGGTAATACTATCCATTTACAGCAGTAGGCAGTATATTATTAAATCTATGGGTAGGTAGGTAGGTACCTACCTAACTATGCGAACATGTCTTTACAGCGTTTGTGGTCAAAGGTGTAAAGTATTCGAACCATTGCATTGGGATAAACCTAACTGAAATGTTAAATAAACGAGAGTTTTAATCTGTAAACCTATCTTTCATTTCAACATTACCATTGATCAACAGCTAGACATCGATATTTTATGCATTTAAAACAGATGTGTTCATGTCTTGGTCTGTTTATACAATCACTAGCATTTCGCCTTTTCACTCGAACAACATGTCATATTGCATGGTCTGAAACCTGCCCAGCTGAGGGATACAACATAGCCTATGTCCTTTCTCAATATCTTTGTACCAAATTTCATCAATATTATTTTATTTTATTTTTATTTATTCGGGATAACAACAGCTTACAGAATATTCATATAATATTACATAAAAACAAAAAACAATAGGGAAAGCCAATTAAAGTTATCCACTTGTAGGTAGGTATACATTAAACGGAGTGACACGCACACAGAGCAAACAAATCAACAAGAAACCATCCTCCATTATCTTCATTACCTATTAATTAAATGGGTTTAACTATGTTTCGTGCAAAGCAATATGCATAATCAAATAAAATAAAAAATAAGTAAAAAATATAATAATAAATAAGAAAAGCAATTTACACATATAGCTAAGCGCATTCATCCAACCTTATGATAAACAACAAGACTGAGAAGCGCCAATGTCATAAAATACATGCTGCAGTTAGCAGCGTACACACACATCCAACATACACTCATTTACACTTACATATGTACACAAATACTCACATAATAAATACTACCTATATGATAATAAAATAATAAAATCACACTCTCTGGTCAACCACGATATTTATACACGCATTTTAGTTAAGTACCGATAATTTGAAGCTTTATTTGGTTTTTAAATGATTTTTTCCCACCAACGAAAGGGTCCGATGTACAAAATTTTTTATTGTATAGTTGTAGTATCCTATTTATTACCGAGTTTTTAGCATAAGCAGTAGAGAAGTGTGAAGTACTAAAGAGACCGGTGTGCCTTGTCCGCCGAATTGGAGTACAGAATTTAACCAGTTCCAATAGTGGTGGACTGTCTAGGCGTCCTCGGATCACATCGAATAATAAACCCATATCTAAGATCTGTCGACGTTCTTCTAGAGTAAGCATACCATAAGCCCGACATAGATCTTCATAAGACGCGACTTTATGATTTCCTTTTTTACATTTGTAATTGAGGTGCTTTATGAATTTCTTCTGTATGCGTTCAATAGTGTTAATATGGATTCTATAGTACGGGGACCATATAGGGCTAGCATACTCCAAAATACTGCGAACAAAAGCAGAGTAAACAACTTTTAAGGGGAGCGCACTTTTAAACTGTTGACAAGTACGAATTACAAAACCAAGGCTGCGATAAGCTTTGTTTGTAATGGTGTTAATATGATGATTCATAGACATCTTAGTATCGAAAAACACCCCTAAGTCTCTTACAACATCACTTCGATTAATCGCTACCCCATTAAAATGATATTGAAATAATATCGGTTTAGTTTTGCGTGTAAAGCTTATATTGACGCACTTTCCTATACTAACAGTAATATCATTAAGTGAGTAATAATCATAAAGATTATTTAGGTCCTCTTGAAGTCTTCGACAGTCATCGATGGTTCTAATTCGCGTAAAAATGGTTTAGTACTTTATATGATATTTAAGCAATTTAATTGCAATTATAATATCTGTATTTAGACTTGAAAAATTATGTCACTGGCAGGACTCGAACCTGCATCTCCTCGCACTACGCATAACGCTGACTTACATATAGGAATATGCTTGAAAGATGGACGCCTATGACATAGTGTCTCGGTCAGTGAATGGTTAAAGCGCCGCGCCCTGTATGCGAGGAAATGCGGTTTCAAGTCCCGCCTGAGACAAAATATTTCAAATTTAAATACTGATATTGTTTAGTAGGGTCATTGAGTCAGATTGCGAACGATTAGCAATGTTGTCAATTTTGGATAGCAAAAATGGCAATATTTATATATCTAACAATAACTAGAACTTTATGCGACAATACCTTATACGATCAAGATTATTTTAAAAATAAGGTTTAGTGATATGTGGCTGTAGATTAATTTACAGAAAATTTATTTCCTAAAAATAGATGAAATGCCACTTTGCGACCGCTAATTTTAATAATCGACCAATACCTATCTAGATTGCGGCCACCACAATACGGTGACGACACGATGCGGTGTGGATTATTCCACATTATTTAATTGAAAAACAATAAATAAATAAATTGAAAATTCTCATTTATAATCATTTCATCATCATCATCATCATCATCATATCAGCCGAACGACGCCCACTGCTGGGTAAAGGCCTCCCCCAAGAATCTTAACATCGATCGGTCCTGTGCTGTCCACATCCAGCGGCTTCCCGCGACCTTGACCGGGCCTCCACACCTTGTAGGGGGCTTGCCCACGGAACGACGTCTGGTACGCGGTCGCCATTCGAGAACGTTTCCGCCCCAACGGCCATCGGTTCTCCGCGCTATGTGTCCCGCCCACTGCCAGTTCAATGATGCAATCCTTCGAGCGATGTCGGTTGTTTTAGTTCTCCTGTGGATCTCATCATTTCTGATTCGATCGAGTAGGGAAATACCAAGCATCGCTCTCTCCATTGCTCGCTAGGTGATCTTGAGCCTTCTTATTGGACCCATAGTAAACGACCACGTCTCACTCCCATATGTCATTACTGGCAACACACACTGGTCAAAGACTTTCGTCTTGAGATACTGAGGTATTCCGGACGCGAATATATGCCGGAGCTTCCCGAACGCTGCCCATCCGAGCTAGATCTCTTTCTCGAAGTTGGACTTACCTAACTGGACTATCTGTCCCAGGTAAACATAGTGGTCAACAACTTTGAGTGCAGTGTTCCCAAAGTTAACTGGAGCGGGTGCAACATGGGCCTTTAACATGATTTTCGTCTTGTCCATGTTCATCCTAAGGCCCACTCTTTGAGAAGCATTACCGAGATCTTCAAGCATAATGTTCAGTTCAGGTCTTCCACGGTCTCAGCCATAAGAACTACATCATCGGCAAATCGCAGGTGTGTTGTGTTAGGTATTCGCCATTAATGTTAATGCCGCGTCCATTCCAGTCCAGAAGCTTGAAAATATCCTCCAACGCAGCTGTGAACAGTTTCGGAGAAATAACGTCTCCCTGTCTCACGCCTCGCTGTAGTTGGATCGGATTAGAGCTCTGGTTCTGTGATCGGACCGACATGGTGGCGTTTTTGGTATAAGTACTTTAGTACCTCGATGTGCCCGTAGACTATTTGGCACCTTTGGAAAGACTGCAGCAATGTCCAAGTCTCAATCGAATCAAAGGCTTTCTCATAGTCCACGAACGCTAAGCAAAGTGGCAAGTTATACTCTTCGGTCTTCTGTATAACTTGTCGCAGCATATGTGGTCAATGGTACTATTAGCCTTTTCGGAACCCGGCTTCTTTGGGAGGTTGGAAGTCGTCGAATCTGCGAGTGAGACGATTCGTGATGACTCTCGAAAACAACTTAGTGATATGGCTCAGAAGCGAGATGGGTCTGAAGTTCTTCAAGAGAGTTTTGTCACCCTTCTTGAAAAACAGCATCACATCTCTTCTGCCTCATGCCTTTGGCGTTTTGCCCTCGAGGATGACAGAATTAAAAAGCCTTAAGTATTGGCTTACCGCCCGCTCTAAGGAGCTCTGTTGTGATTCAGTCATCACTCGCCGCCTTGTTGTTTTTAAACTGCTTTTTAAGAGCCATTCTAATCTCGCACAGGCTGACGTCCGAAATATCTTCAGAATAGTGTCGGGTAAACTTAGCTCTAAGGTAACCTTACTTTCATCATGTGTTTTCGTGGAATATAACTGTCCATAGAAACTCTCAATCTCCCTCAGGATTATAACAAAAATTATTAATTGTTTCTTAATTATTAATCATTTCATTGTTTCTTAATTTGCTTTTCTTGTTGTAAAAGGAATAATCATGACATCGTCCAACAAAACCATGCCCTGGTTTTGGTCTCCTTGTCCAATATTGCCTATCGAGAGACAATTCCATTTTCATAGACTTTTACCGAATGGTCTTGCGAAGGTTTTGGTGACAACACCACAAACTCACTATCATCATGAAAACGGGTGTTAGAGCAATGTGTAACATCTAAACCAGTCTTGAATATATTGTCTTGGTTTTTAGTAAGTCTCGTGTAATATTCATTCAGTGAAGAATATTTCACAGGCTTCCAAATGTCAGGATTACCTTCACTTACAACAGGTAACCCAGCTAGGTAGAAAGAACTTCGAAAAAGAAGCCGATAGGAGGATTAAATTGGGCTGGGCCGCATTTGGAAAGCTTCTTCAAGTTTCTCCCACATAATAGAACTTAACATCAAATCCATATAAGACTTATATCCATCAACTAAAAGCAAAGATTCGCTCAAGTGTCCAGTCATACTGACAGAAGGCATACTGTTAGTGACTTCTTTCGGAGGGCGCAGATATGGATAAACCACTAAAGGTGGACACTTGCCCACAGGCGTTAAAAGTTCGCCAATGCTTAGCACAGGTTTTCACCTGTGCACCTAGGCAAAGCTATAGTAAAAGAAATACAATCAAACGTCAAAGTGAATTAGAAAAAATGCAACGTACAAGACAGTGGTCGTAAAATCAATTAGTTTTTTGTACATCCAATTAACGGCCATGAATTTTCCATACATTTTGGAAGCGGCCGAAAGCTAGCACCGGCCCCGGTCGTAAACCAAAAGCGTCTATTTTATGCGATCAAAATCACAGATTTAAAAAGTATTTACCGGTCGCAAACTAACAGACACTCTCAGTTACTTAACAAAGTGAAGAACAAAAGTCACACGACTAGAACCTTACATAAAATTAATAAGAAAAACAAAAGAAACTTTTTATCTGGAAGTCAGTTTTGCGACCACCTGGCCGTAAACATTTTTTTTTATAAAATTGACATGTTAGTATGCGACCATTCAATAATTACTTACTTTTCTATTTTCACACCAAATACTTTGCAAATTGTGTTGTAAAACTGTTCTTGTAGCAATTAAGCCATCAACAAAAAGATGCGAAATAGCACGCAAATGAAAGAGACCG